>OX940935.1:16913921-21713921 GCA_954870645.1 Agrotis clavis | reverse complement strand
CCCGCCCATTTCTCGCCGTCCGAAGTTTATCACGTTTGGGAAGGGTAAGTAATAATGATATAACTACAAAATCTTTAATATTTACAAGAGGTAACAACTTAATTTATAATTTTATTTGATATAACGATCTGTTGGTATAATAAACGATTGACATAATTTTATAATGACAAATTTCTATAAGCATAACAATCAATGAACATAAAATCGTTTTGTATACCACTCAAAAGACATAAAACTTATTTTTTCTTCCTGGCAAGTAATCTAACTCTGATGTAGGTACCTAGTAATAGTATATACCACCTGCCATGAATGTTCGACGGAGCCCCGCTCCGCGGGGCTCCTATTTCTGCGTACAGGGTTTAAAGTAACCTAACACGAAAAACGAAATACGAAATTGGAGCCCCGCAAATATATCAAATAACTTTAAATGAAATAAACCGCAGAATCGCGTACATAAACCCTTTTGAAATATATCCCACATGGGGCATGGGATAATATACTATTAAAAAGGTTTACGAAAACCACAAAAGGTTACCAGAATATAATCATAAGTGGTTTGATCTGTGCTTGATCCTCAAACCCGTTTAATTTATTGTCATGATTATGAAGTATTTAGTTATGGGCACTAATCGCTTTTTACGTATTTCTTTTCTCAGAAGCGCTTTGCTTGCAATTCTGATGCGAAAATAACATCAGTGAGGAGTGCTGAACATTATAGTTTTATGCCAGCTTTTTACGGCACGTGATGTCAGGAATTGCGTTTGTGAAGGCGCGAATTGTCGCGTGTCGCGTGCTATCACGTACCGTGAGAAGCCAGCATTATTTATAACAATCATGTGTTTGTATACTCTAATTGTGAATTATACAGGTGTATGCTGCCACAGAGTACATTTTTATATAGGGTATAGAGTTGTCACTCGCGTCATTTTATGGAATGTATGGCGTATGGCGCCATCTGGTGCTTTGTGCAAGGCACTTTTGCTCTCCTATTATTTCACTTTATATTTTACTTTTGTTTTAAATATTGTAATTGGAAATATAAATAAAAAGAAGTAGATAATTCAAAAAACTGTTTTTATTTCTTCAATCTTTTCTTACAATACATAAATGCTAATTTTTGTACTTCATCATTTTCATCAAAGTCAGTTCTGGACCCTGCTAATAACTTATTGGTGTTTTTGCACCAGTTATAAACTAATAAATTGAGCGAAATTTGCTCAATTTTCAAAATTAATTCTTTTTTGTGTTCATGACACTTTATAAAACTGTAGTCAATCACTATTGATAATATAGTTTTTATGTATTGCATCAAATTGTTTAAATCAGGTTTTTTCCTTAATATTGCCATAACCACATCCTGAATATTTGAAAAACATTTTATTAATGTTAGTGATGGATATGTGAGGCAAGTTTTATTTTTGAAATATTCCCTAACTTTTATTGAACTTTCACTACAGTCTTTATCATAGAGCGATTCTTTACACATAATGCACTTTATTTTTAACTTGCGCAACACATATCCAGTCACGTAATCCAACTGTGTTCTTATTTTTGCATCACTCCTTTTACTATCTACATTTTTTAAAATGTCACTCTGAATGTCTTCAAAATCTACTTCTGTGGTTAAAGCTGACTTCTCACTTGACTTAAAAAACAAGATCTTTAAAGATTTAAATATGCTGCAAGAATCCACTTCACAGTTGGACCCTGGTGAATGCACACTACTCATATTATTTATTAAGAGTGAGGCAAAAGCTGCTTCAAAGGAAGCACAAGAAGGAGAATTATTTCTATAACCATGGCTTCTTATGCTTCCAAAAAAGTTTTCTAAAGGGTCCTGGTTGAAGTGGCGCATCCAAAGAGAAGTCAGCTTATATTTTGTTTGCAATACATTTACAAGATATTCCAGATTATCAATAGTGTGTAACCAGTTTTTAATAGAGGGTACAGTAACTGACTTTCCATTATTTTTCTTGAAACTCATTGAGGACAAAACCTTTTTAGATTGACACCATATGTTTCTGTGATTCGATCTTGGTGATACTGGGCCCAGCAATAGTTTTCCCCTTCTCTTTTTGAAATTATCAAAGCTACCGTTTATGGAGTCAAATAACTCGTCGAAAAACTTGAGAACTGCAGCTGTTTCCTTACATTCTTGCGGTAGTACTCCATGACCTGAAATAACATAGCTGTTGTTAAAATGAGTTATATTGCCTACACTATGCATAACTAATATAATTAAGAAACCTATAAAAAATATAGCTAAATCATATCCTACTAATCTAAATAAATATAACTCAAATGTGTCTGACTGACTGATATAGTGAATCTATCAACGCACAGCCCAAACCACTGCATGGATCGGGCTGAAATTTGGCATACAGGTAGATGTTATGACGTAGGCCTCCGCTAAGAAAGGATTTTGATCAATTCTACACCAAAGGGGATAAAATAATGGATGAAAGTTTGTATGAAACTTTTGTGAGCGAAGCCGCGGGCAAAAGCTAGTACTTAAATTTATAAACGCGAAGGTTTGGATGTATGAATTTTTTTACCCATAAGTACAAAAGCTTCTAATTAGATTTCTATAAAACTTGGTACACAGGTAGACCATAATGCTGGAATTGCACATAGGATAATTTTTATCCTTGGAGTATGCTCCCTTGGGATAATTTTCTATCACTTGGGTAAAACTGCTGGCAGCAGCTAATGCATAATATAAAAATATAGATAGTATAAAAATAAGTGAAAATTATGTTTTATAAAATGGGTCAGTTTGAGCTGTAATATCTTTGGATCAAAATTAAAAAAAAAATCCCCTTAGACAAGTTATTACCTAAATAAAATAAAGCACAACCTCTTTAGGGGTCACTGTACTCATCATTACAAAT
The DNA here is from genome assembly GCA_954870645.1 of Agrotis clavis. Lineage (NCBI taxonomy): Eukaryota > Metazoa > Arthropoda > Insecta > Lepidoptera > Noctuidae > Agrotis > Agrotis clavis. The sequence continues at coordinate 21,711,030 of OX940935.1, read as the reverse complement.
AACTTTTACTTAGTATGGGAATGAAACAGAAATCGGCTGTTATTTACCTTTAGTTTAATAAATTATAAACAGTCTGCATTTCCATTTTATGTTTACATTTATGTTGCATAAAAAGGAAATGCAGACTTTGTTTTTCGCTTTGAAATTCAGGTAAAACTTGTTCATAGTGATGAGTACAGTAACTCCTTAATATATGCGAGTTATTTAAGCTACATCTTGTATGCATATAACAAAAGGTATTATACTCACAAGCTAATGATCCCATGTAACCAGCTACAGTCCGGCTGAATATTTGAGTAGCACATTTCACTTTCATTTTGGAAATTTTATGTGGGATCACATGTCTGTCTGTTAATTTAGGCATAAGCCTAATGCCATCAAATATACCATCTTTATTATATAACTCCACAATGTGATCCCACTTTGCAGTGACATTTCTCCCATTTAAATGTGCTTTCAAATCTGCCTGTAGTAAGTTATTGCGAATTCCTTTTATAAGGTGAGGGGGATCATATAAGGGCACTACTTTGTTGCCATCAATTTCAAAAATATTGTATTTTAATTCTTGGCTTTTACTTAGATACCTCATTTTTGTGTCATTTATTAGCCAGTTTATGGCACTGACGTTTGTTGCTCCTTGGTCACAAACTGTTGCTAGTACTTCTAGACCTATGGACTTAAGTTGTCTTATAATTGCTTTTAACTGAGACACTATTTCCATGGATGATGTAGTTGAGGCACAAAATGTATATGCCACAGGCTGTTTAAAATTTTTAAAGATCCCCCTAATCATAAAAACTAATGCATGATCAGCTATCTTTCTCTTCCTGTTTTCCCCATCATCAACAAATCCAGTTATACAGTCTCTTCTCTTGCTGTAGTCGAAATGTGGCGAAAGTGCTACTTCGTCAAAAAGTAGGATGCACAACTTGTCAGTTTTCTTCATTTTATCTACCTTGCTCTTCAACTGTAAAAATAAATCTTCATTCAGCCCTGGCTTGAGTGCTGCTTTCGTAATCATACGACTCAGTGTTAAGGGTGAAGGCAAAACAAAAAATCTTCTGAGCCAGCGATACGCTCTTGGACCCTGTTTATAAAGTGCCAAGGCCATAACTTTTTCGTTTTTTGTGAATCGCCTCCCCAATTTCTTTTTCCCAATTTCTCTGAATTGAAGAGATGTAAATATTGTTGCCGTAGGCGTAAAATCCTTTATAGCCTTTTGGAATGTTGTGTTTTCAGACAATTTTAATGCCTTTTTAAATTTTTCTGCCATAGTGGCTTTAGACTTTTGTAGATTTCTTATTTTCTTGTTTAATGTGACCACCTCAGGATTATATAAAGTAGTTCTCCTCAAACCTGAAAAAAAATTGTGAACACTAAGTGACTTTCTTGAATAGGATTTATCACATACATGTCAAAGGCCAATGCTTTCTGTTTTCGCCAGCAATGAGACCTAGGTTAGGTTAGAGGACAATACGAGGAATCAATAGTAAAAAGAACCAAGTCTTTAAAATGTATCCAAATGAAGATACCTTCAGAAGCATTTTAGTACTTTTTTGTGAGGCGTTTACCTGTTTTTCCTATTATAATTTAAGACAACTTGAGGACACACAACAAGTTGTCTTTATGCAGAAGCGAGGGATGCAAAATAACTCATTAGAAAAACCGTGTGACTATTTAGTTTCTCAATACTTAAATGTAGTATTTAAGTATTAAGAAACTAAATAGTCTCTAACTTCGTTTGGATATGGTTTGTAGACACAATTCTTTTTGTTTTTGGTTTCATAAACTTCTTTAAGATATGGCCTAAGTTTCAATACTGGTGAAAAGAAAAAAAAAACATGCCGGCTATATTTGGCAAAAGTTTCATTTAATCTAAGAAAATAAATTTGGCATTGATGATGAATAATTGACTGGCCTATTGGTCTAGCAGTTAGTGACCCTGACGGGTATGCTGAAAGCTGGGAAAGATGGGTTTGATTCCCATGCAGGACAAATGTTTGTGTGATGAGCACAATCATCTGTATTGTGTCTGGGTGTAATTTATATATAATACATATGTATTCAGAAATAAGTATGTTTATCAGTTGTCTAGTACCCATAACACAAGCTCTGCTTAGCTTATGACATTGTGTGATAGTTTTAGAATATTATTATTATATTACTGGCAATCTTAACTAATTATATAATTATAATAATATATTTCTTAGGTATTGTATAGAATACCCGTTTATATAGATTGCCGGTAACATATTCAATGACAAATTTATTTTTTATAGCCTGTGCCAACATAAACATAGAATTAAATCTATTTTGTATGTTTAGATATTTTAGGAGCTGCGCAAAAGTGATTTTTTGTTTCCAGTTTGTGCAACCGCTCACTTTTTGTTTGTCTATTATGTGAAGTTAAAACAAAATAAAAATAGCCTTTATTCATTGACTTTTACATATTTTTTTACAATTTATCTTTAAAAAAAATTATGTGAAGTTACTTGTTGCTAAATAAAAAGTGTTTGGTTGCAGAAACAAGACACATTTTCACCTTGCCTTATTGAACAGTGAATTGCATATCAGATTGGACTTGTTTTATCAGCCCCATAGTGTTACTCAATTCTTGCATAATAATGTACTTACGTTTTGGCAAAGCCACGAGTTTGGGTGATGTTAGAGCGTGTTGATGAGACAATCTAGATGTCAACGGTAAATGGATGTTGTCAGTTGACGTCGACGGTAGAGCGGTTGATGCAATTGATGCCAAAGGTTGAGCAGTTGATGCGTGTGACGTTGATGCAATTGATGTTGACTGTTGAGCCATTGATATGGTCAGTTGAGGTTGAGAGTATTCCTGGATGGATATTTCTTGCAAAGGAGTTCTTGTAATATTACTTCTAAAACCTGTAACATATAAAGATCACTTTAGTTCCTAAATACAACTACAACATGCTACTATCATGCCTGTATACTGCAGAGACCGCAGTATACAGGCATGATACATGACCGCAGTAGCCAAACACTTAAAATCAAACCAAACAAAGTAACCCTATAATACTCATGCTCAATCTGGGAATCTCACACTCAGGCACTCTTAGGCCTGATGAGGCAGTTTATTATTATTGTGTAGAAGGAAGAGTATTTGAGATTAAAAAGAAAAACATATTATTACCTCGTAGATTTAATGTAGGTACTGCATTTGGGCTGAGTCTTTTACTCCAGGTGCAATCCTTTTCATCAAAGTGTGCATGGCATACTCGATAATAGTCAAATATTGTTTGATCTTTTATTAAAAAAAGATCACCACCAATGGCATTAACCCATAATTTAAATCTGTTTGGTTCCTTGTTTGGGTTAGGAAATAAGTGCAGGATAACATTATCTGCCCCTGTAAAGTGAAAAGAATTGTCAGTTATTATAATAGCCACACTACAGAATAATAATAATTAAAGGTATGTGATGCAGGTCAAATATCAAGGTTGGGCTAACTGTACTATACAGAACTGTGAGTTGGAACCTAATAATTGTTTTGTTGAAAAGGTTTACTCCTAAGAAACAAAGAGTCTATGCAACGTCTCAATATTAGGAAAAGTATAGTTTTGTACATAGAGAACTAAAATTAACTGCCTTTCGAATACCGTACTTAGATACACATTAAAAAGAGAATAGGTGTACGGACACCGGTGTCACAAAAAACTATTTTGTGCCGGTGTCTTCTTGGGTATTTAGAGCTTAATTTAAGTGTTATAAAGAGAGAGTTGTAAATTTACTTACGGGTATTGCTGCAGACACAACATCTTTTCATAGGCATGGTCGACAAAATCCAATTCACAAAGCACAACAACAAAGTCCTAATTCTCAGCCACAGGTCAGTCGATAATAGCGGGAATATCGGAATCCAAGTAAACGCCAGGTCAGTCGGGGATAGAAAAAACACGATAAGCACATCCATTCACCTCAGAAGAAAATAAACGGACCATGGTCTCATAACTTCAAACAACCTGATAGAATCGTCAAAAAGTTTGTTGCCGTTATTACTAGATGGTGCTATTTACAATTTTTAAAAAAATATTTTATTATACTGGTATTACTAATTTTTTTTTGCTCTAGCAACAATAAAACCTCGTTGTCAAACGAATATTTTTCATTTCACGTAGACATCGTTATTTATATTTTCTTTAGCATACATAAAACTTTTTAAATAGCAAATAAAAAATAATAATTTTACATTTTATTTACTCAAAATAACAAAAATAATTGATTACTACTAATCGACTACCATTTGATTGAGTAAAAAAAAAAGGTTGCACTCCAGGAGTGCCGGTAGAAGTGAAAACTTTTTTGTTACTATGTTTTATTTTTAATTTGAATGACGTCTTACTCATTTTCGATCAGGGTCACGTGACCCTGACGGTCACGTGACCCTGACGGTCACGTGACCCTGACGCGAGTTTTAAATTTTTTACCCATTACAGAAAAAGTGTACAACGCCGCTAAAGAAGTTTTCACTTCAAAAAAAACATTTTTTTACTTTAATAAATATCATTCGTTCAGGAATGGAACGTTATGTTTGACATTGACTGCTTTTCAAATCTCTCAGTCCGTTTATTTTCTTCTGAGGTGAATGGATGTGCTTATCGTGTTTTTTCTATCCCCGACTGACCTGGCGTTTACTTGGATTCCGATATTCCCGCTATTATCGACTGACCTGTGGCTGAGAATTAGGACTTTGTTGTTGTGCTTTGTGAATTGGATTTTGTCGACCATGCCTATGAAAAGATGTTGTGTCTGCAGCAATACCCGTAAGTAAATTTACAACTCTCTCTTTATAACACTTAAATTAAGCTCTAAATACCCAAGAAGACACCGGCACAAAATAGTTTTTTGTGACACCGGTGTCCGTACACCTATTCTCTTTTTAATGTGTATCTAAGTACGGTATTCGAAAGGCAGTTAATTTTAGTTCTCTATGTACAAAACTATACTTTTCCTAATATTGAGACGTTGCATAGACTCTTTGTTTCTTAGGAGTAAACCTTTTCAACAAAACAATTATTAGGTTCCAACTCACAGTTCTGTATAGTACAGTTAGCCCAACCTTGATATTTGACCTGCATCACATACCTTTAATTATTATTATTCTGTAGTGTGGCTATTATAATAACTGACAATTCTTTTCACTTTACAGGGGCAGATAATGTTATCCTGCACTTATTTCCTAACCCAAACAAGGAACCAAACAGATTTAAATTATGGGTTAATGCCATTGGTGGTGATCTTTTTTTAATAAAAGATCAAACAATATTTGACTATTATCGAGTATGCCATGCACACTTTGATGAAAAGGATTGCACCTGGAGTAAAAGACTCAGCCCAAATGCAGTACCTACATTAAATCTACGAGGTAATAATATGTTTTTCTTTTTAATCTCAAATACTCTTCCTTCTACACAATAATAATAAACTGCCTCATCAGGCCTAAGAGTGCCTGAGTGTGAGATTCCCAGATTGAGCATGAGTATTATAGGGTTACTTTGTTTGGTTTGATTTTAAGTGTTTGGCTACTGCGGTCATGTATCATGCCTGTATACTGCGGTCTCTGCAGTATACAGGCATGATAGTAGCATGTTGTAGTTGTATTTAGGAACTAAAGTGATCTTTATATGTTACAGGTTTTAGAAGTAATATTACAAGAACTCCTTTGCAAGAAATATCCATCCAGGAATACTCTCAACCTCAACTGACCATATCAATGGCTCAACAGTCAACATCAATTGCATCAACGTCACACGCATCAACTGCTCAACCTTTGGCATCAATTGCATCAACCGCTCTACCGTCGACGTCAACTGACAACATCCATTTACCGTTGACATCTAGATTGTCTCATCAACACGCTCTAACATCACCCAAACTCGTGGCTTTGCCAAAACGTAAGTACATTATTATGCAAGAATTGAGTAACACTATGGGGCTGATAAAACAAGTCCAATCTGATATGCAATTCACTGTTCAATAAGGCAAGGTGAAAATGTGTCTTGTTTCTGCAACCAAACACTTTTTATTTAGCAACAAGTAACTTCACATAATTTTTTTTAAAGATAAATTGTAAAAAAATATGTAAAAGTCAATGAATAAAGGCTATTTTTATTTTGTTTTAACTTCACATAATAGACAAACAAAAAGTGAGCGGTTGCACAAACTGGAAACAAAAAATCACTTTTGCGCAGCTCCTAAAATATCTAAACATACAAAATAGATTTAATTCTATGTTTATGTTGGCACAGGCTATAAAAAATAAATTTGTCATTGAATATGTTACCGGCAATCTATATAAACGGGTATTCTATACAATACCTAAGAAATATATTATTATAATTATATAATTAGTTAAGATTGCCAGTAATATAATAATAATATTCTAAAACTATCACACAATGTCATAAGCTAAGCAGAGCTTGTGTTATGGGTACTAGACAACTGATAAACATACTTATTTCTGAATACATATGTATTATATATAAATTACACCCAGACACAATACAGATGATTGTGCTCATCACACAAACATTTGTCCTGCATGGGAATCAAACCCATCTTTCCCAGCTTTCAGCATACCCGTCAGGGTCACTAACTGCTAGACCAATAGGCCAGTCAATTATTCATCATCAATGCCAAATTTATTTTCTTAGATTAAATGAAACTTTTGCCAAATATAGCCGGCATGTTTTTTTTTTCTTTTCACCAGTATTGAAACTTAGGCCATATCTTAAAGAAGTTTATGAAACCAAAAACAAAAAGAATTGTGTCTACAAACCATATCCAAACGAAGTTAGAGACTATTTAGTTTCTTAATACTTAAATACTACATTTAAGTATTGAGAAACTAAATAGTCACACGGTTTTTCTAATGAGTTATTTTGCATCCCTCGCTTCTGCATAAAGACAACTTGTTGTGTGTCCTCAAGTTGTCTTAAATTATAATAGGAAAAACAGGTAAACGCCTCACAAAAAAGTACTAAAATGCTTCTGAAGGTATCTTCATTTGGATACATTTTAAAGACTTGGTTCTTTTTACTATTGATTCCTCGTATTGTCCTCTAACCTAACCTAGGTCTCATTGCTGGCGAAAACAGAAAGCATTGGCCTTTGACATGTATGTGATAAATCCTATTCAAGAAAGTCACTTAGTGTTCACAATTTTTTTTCAGGTTTGAGGAGAACTACTTTATATAATCCTGAGGTGGTCACATTAAACAAGAAAATAAGAAATCTACAAAAGTCTAAAGCCACTATGGCAGAAAAATTTAAAAAGGCATTAAAATTGTCTGAAAACACAACATTCCAAAAGGCTATAAAGGATTTTACGCCTACGGCAACAATATTTACATCTCTTCAATTCAGAGAAATTGGGAAAAAGAAATTGGGGAGGCGATTCACAAAAAACGAAAAAGTTATGGCCTTGGCACTTTATAAACAGGGTCCAAGAGCGTATCGCTGGCTCAGAAGATTTTTTGTTTTGCCTTCACCCTTAACACTGAGTCGTATGATTACGAAAGCAGCACTCAAGCCAGGGCTGAATGAAGATTTATTTTTACAGTTGAAGAGCAAGGTAGATAAAATGAAGAAAACTGACAAGTTGTGCATCCTACTTTTTGACGAAGTAGCACTTTCGCCACATTTCGACTACAGCAAGAGAAGAGACTGTATAACTGGATTTGTTGATGATGGGGAAAACAGGAAGAGAAAGATAGCTGATCATGCATTAGTTTTTATGATTAGGGGGATCTTTAAAAATTTTAAACAGCCTGTGGCATATACATTTTGTGCCTCAACTACATCATCCATGGAAATAGTGTCTCAGTTAAAAGCAATTATAAGACAACTTAAGTCCATAGGTCTAGAAGTACTAGCAACAGTTTGTGACCAAGGAGCAACAAACGTCAGTGCCATAAACTGGCTAATAAATGACACAAAAATGAGGTATCTAAGTAAAAGCCAAGAATTAAAATACAATATTTTTGAAATTGATGGCAACAAAGTAGTGCCCTTATATGATCCCCCTCACCTTATAAAAGGAATTCGCAATAACTTACTACAGGCAGATTTGAAAGCACATTTAAATGGGAGAAATGTCACTGCAAAGTGGGATCACATTGTGGAGTTATATAATAAAGATGGTATATTTGATGGCATTAGGCTTATGCCTAAATTAACAGACAGACATGTGATCCCACATAAAATTTCCAAAATGAAAGTGAAATGTGCTACTCAAATATTCAGCCGGACTGTAGCTGGTTACATGGGATCATTAGCTTGTGAGTATAATACCTTTTGTTATATGCATACAAGATGTAGCTTAAATAACTCGCATATATTAAGGAGTTACTGTACTCATCACTATGAACAAGTTTTACCTGAATTTCAAAGCGAAAAACAAAGTCTGCATTTCCTTTTTATGCAACATAAATGTAAACATAAAATGGAAATGCAGACTGTTTATAATTTATTAAACTAAAGGTAAATAACAGCCGATTTCTGTTTCATTCCCATACTAAGTAAAAGTTATTTGTAATGATGAGTACAGTGACCCCTAAAGAGGTTGTGCTTTATTTTATTTAGGTAATAACTTGTCTAAGGGGATTTTTTTTTTAATTTTGATCCAAAGATATTACAGCTCAAACTGACCCATTTTATAAAACATAATTTTCACTTATTTTTATACTATCTATATTTTTATATTATGCATTAGCTGCTGCCAGCAGTTTTACCCAAGTGATAGAAAATTATCCCAAGGGAGCATACTCCAAGGATAAAAATTATCCTATGTGCAATTCCAGCATTATGGTCTACCTGTGTACCAAGTTTTATAGAAATCTAATTAGAAGCTTTTGTACTTATGGGTAAAAAAATTCATACATCCAAACCTTCGCGTTTATAAATTTAAGTACTAGCTTTTGCCCGCGGCTTCGCTCACAAAAGTTTCATACAAACTTTCATCCATTATTTTATCCCCTTTGGTGTAGAATTGATCAAAATCCTTTCTTAGCGGAGGCCTACGTCATAACATCTACCTGTATGCCAAATTTCAGCCCGATCCATGCAGTGGTTTGGGCTGTGCGTTGATAGATTCACTATATCAGTCAGTCAGACACATTTGAGTTATATTTATTTAGATTAGTAGGATATGATTTAGCTATATTTTTTATAGGTTTCTTAATTATATTAGTTATGCATAGTGTAGGCAATATAACTCATTTTAACAACAGCTATGTTATTTCAGGTCATGGAGTACTACCGCAAGAATGTAAGGAAACAGCTGCAGTTCTCAAGTTTTTCGACGAGTTATTTGACTCCATAAACGGTAGCTTTGATAATTTCAAAAAGAGAAGGGGAAAACTATTGCTGGGCCCAGTATCACCAAGATCGAATCACAGAAACATATGGTGTCAATCTAAAAAGGTTTTGTCCTCAATGAGTTTCAAGAAAAATAATGGAAAGTCAGTTACTGTACCCTCTATTAAAAACTGGTTACACACTATTGATAATCTGGAATATCTTGTAAATGTATTGCAAACAAAATATAAGCTGACTTCTCTTTGGATGCGCCACTTCAACCAGGACCCTTTAGAAAACTTTTTTGGAAGCATAAGAAGCCATGGTTATAGAAATAATTCTCCTTCTTGTGCTTCCTTTGAAGCAGCTTTTGCCTCACTCTTAATAAATAATATGAGTAGTGTGCATTCACCAGGGTCCAACTGTGAAGTGGATTCTTGCAGCATATTTAAATCTTTAAAGATCTTGTTTTTTAAGTCAAGTGAGAAGTCAGCTTTAACCACAGAAGTAGATTTTGAAGACATTCAGAGTGACATTTTAAAAAATGTAGATAGTAAAAGGAGTGATGCAAAAATAAGAACACAGTTGGATTACGTGACTGGATATGTGTTGCGCAAGTTAAAAATAAAGTGCATTATGTGTAAAGAATCGCTCTATGATAAAGACTGTAGTGAAAGTTCAATAAAAGTTAGGGAATATTTCAAAAATAAAACTTGCCTCACATATCCATCACTAACATTAATAAAATGTTTTTCAAATATTCAGGATGTGGTTATGGCAATATTAAGGAAAAAACCTGATTTAAACAATTTGATGCAATACATAAAAACTATATTATCAATAGTGATTGACTACAGTTTTATAAAGTGTCATGAACACAAAAAAGAATTAATTTTGAAAATTGAGCAAATTTCGCTCAATTTATTAGTTTATAACTGGTGCAAAAACACCAATAAGTTATTAGCAGGGTCCAGAACTGACTTTGATGAAAATGATGAAGTACAAAAATTAGCATTTATGTATTGTAAGAAAAGATTGAAGAAATAAAAACAGTTTTTTGAATTATCTACTTCTTTTTATTTATATTTCCAATTACAATATTTAAAACAAAAGTAAAATATAAAGTGAAATAATAGGAGAGCAAAAGTGCCTTGCACAAAGCACCAGATGGCGCCATACGCCATACATTCCATAAAATGACGCGAGTGACAACTCTATACCCTATATAAAAATGTACTCTGTGAAACGGACTGAGAGATTTGAAAAGCAGTCAATGTCAAACATAACGTTCCATTCCTGAACGAATGATATTTATTAAAGTAAAAAAATGTTTTTTTTGAAGTGAAAACTTCTTTAGCGGCGTTGTACACTTTTTCTGTAATGGGTAAAAAATTTAAAACTCGCGTCAGGGTCACGTGACCGTCAGGGTCACGTGACCGTCAGGGTCACGTGACCCTGATCGAAAATGAGTAAGACGTCATTCAAATTAAAAATAAAACATAGTAACAAAAAAGTTTTCACTTCTACCGGCACTCCTGGAGTGCAACCTTTTTTTTTTACTCAATCAAATGGTAGTCGATTAGTAGTAATCAATTATTTTTGTTATTTTGAGTAAATAAAATGTAAAATTATTATTTTTTATTTGCTATTTAAAAAGTTTTATGTATGCTAAAGAAAATATAAATAACGATGTCTACGTGAAATGAAAAATATTCGTTTGACAACGAGGTTTTATTGTTGCTAGAGCAAAAAAAAATTAGTAATACCAGTATAATAAAATATTTTTTTAAAAATTGTAAATAGCACCATCTAGTAATAACGGCAACAAACTTTTTGACGATTCTATCAGGTTGTTTGAAGTTATGAGACCATGTATGCTGCTACAAAAATATTCTTTAAATCGAATGTTATTGTTCCGGAACAGGTGAATGAGGGAGAGCCATCAGCGTTCGCAAAGAAAATACCTAATATCGCCTCTCTACATTATATTTGTTACTAGCTTCTGCCAGCGACTTCGTACGCGGATCTTGTTGCTTATGCCAGCGACAATGGGGTCGTCAAAATCGAAGATCTGAAACGTCTGATGTTGAATTCTTAGAGCCTGGGGACGGGAAAACAACGCGGGACGCGAATGACGATTCCAGACGTTCCAGATCTTTCATTTTTGTAAGTCAACAGGAAATGCCCAGGGTGCTCATTAGGCTGAACAACTCTTGCTAAGACGTCATTCCTATAATTATGTTATAGTGTAGCTGGGCTCTTGGAGTTCCACATCAGGTGTTCCAGATCTTCAGTTTTTATACGACAACAGGGAGTGCTCATCAGGCTGAACAACTCTTGCTAAGACGTCATTACTGTATAGTGTAGCTGGGCTCTTGGAGTTCCACATCAGGTGTTCTATATCTTCAAATTTATTTTCTCAGCAGAAAATGCTCATCAAACGGAACATTTGATGAGCATTTTCTGCTTTTTGCTATGGCGCTATTTTTGTATCTCTTATAGTTTAGCTGATCTATTGCAGTTCTGCATCAGGTGTTCAAGTTTCCAAGATAAATTATAGCCTATATGTTGCCCAGACTTAATAGCTATACAACAAAAAAAAAAAAACAATCAAATCCGTCCAGTAGTTTCGAAGATTAGCGTGTATTGAGTAACTTCTCCCGTTTTCCTAACATTTCCCTTCACTGCTCTGCTCCTATTGATAGTAGCGTGATGAAAAGTGTACTATAACCAGCCCAGGAGTATGAAAAATAATTGTACCAAGTTTCGTCAAAATCCGTCGAGTAGTTTTTGTTTCTATAACGGTTATACAGACAGACAGACAGACAGACAGACAGACAGACAGACAGACAGACAGACAGACAATAATTTTATTAATTGCATTTTTGGCATCAGTATCGATCCCTAATCACCCCCTGATAGTTATTTTGGAAATATATTTCATGTACAGAATTGACCTCTCTACAGATTTATTATAAGTATAGAAGATTATACCTACAAGTTTTATCAAATAAAATACTATTTATTTTATGACGCAAGCCAATCGATTGTAAGCTCCACATCATTAAAATAAATTAATCATTCATGTTTTAGATTATATTGTTATGATTTACTTTATATAGGGGAAAGGTGTACGAGATGATCCGTTGAGGCAAGATGATCCTTTGATATTGCAACGAACCCAGCAGCGTCATCTAGTTGTTTTTAATGGTAAAACGTAGTCCCCGATATTCCCCCGCCTCAGTCAAAAGTAGTGGTGTCGAAAGTGACAATTAAATTTTTTGAGAAAAAAAACAAATATTCCGTGACTTTGATCTAAGGTAAGGGAGAGTTGAAGTTTATATCTAATTTGTTCTAGGTACTTTATTACTAGGCTGTGGTATTAGTAAGCTTTGAATATTGCTCTATTTTGTTTTTTTAATAGCATGGTAACAGTTGAAAGCACATAGTTTAAGTTATCGAACATTGAATAAAAAAGTTTATGTTGGGGCAAGATGATTATGTTACCGGTGTACAAGATGATCCCCACGGATCTTCTTGTACACCGGTAACAAACCTACTATTACGGGGATATTTTAACCATTTGTATGTTATTATGTTTAAGTTTATATATTTTTGCTTTAAGACTATGCCTCGTAATTATAAAAAAAATCTAACGCGAATTGTGGTCGGAAGACTCCATGATCAAAGCACTGGATGCTGTTAAAAATGGCATGCCATATAGCACAGCAAGTAAACAGTTTGAGTTGCCTGTATTATCACTAAAAACGCGGGCTAAAGTCAAAAATAAGGTGGCTGTCAGTACAATCAAATATAGGTGAAAAAATAAACCTAGATTAAGGTTTTATTTAGGTTATTCTCTTTCTGGATCCTGGGATCATCTTGCCCCTACCGCAAGGATCATCTTGGACACCGGGGTGTACAAGATGATCCTTTGACAACGTTTTAAAAATGTGTTTTTTTAATAGTAAAGCATCTAAAAAATTAAAATGTTGAGTATGCCAACAATAAGATAGATAAATTTACTATGTATATACGTATTTACATTCGCGCTAAGTAGAATATTATTTGATCTACAAGCAATCTCCCTTAAGGGAATCATCTCGTACACCTTTCCCCTACTAACTAGATTGTTTTTATAATAGCTTCCTGATTATTTAAATCAGAATAGGTAGGAAGGTACTGGTTACTCAATGCTACATTACGCAGCTCCGTTTACTTATACGCGGCTTGATAGCTGTGTAGTTTTTTTTACCATGTGGTTTTTTTTTCAAACATTGTGTCGATAGTGTCAGCCGGTTAAAAGAACTATGCTTCTTTAAATGTGTCTTCCTTTTTTTGTTTTAAGACAAGATTTTTTGTCAGTTAAAACACAGTCCTTTTCAAAACTGTTAAATAGGCTTTATACGGTGACTAGCACATCCGCTGCCTACTCCCATTTCCATCCCCCTCTGCTCCTATTGATCGGATCGTGATGTTACAAAGCCTATAACCTTCCTTTGTAAATGTACTATCCAACATAAATAGAATATATAAATTCAAACCAGGAGTCCCTGAGATTAGCGCGGCCAACCAAAAAATCTCTTAAACTTTGTAACATTCGCATATACGTAGATGTTAGGTACTTATAGATTTTTGTATTCTTTGTTGCATGCATGATTATGATTATACATTAGCTTAGCATCGTTCTCACAGCTTAGAGAAAAAGTGAGCAAGAGAAAATAAAAAAAAATTACTTGTTCTACGAATCCCGCTATCACCACGACCCCACATCCCTTCTCATTTAGATTCATCTCAGAGGAGTCACGTCCGACCGGGCCTCGGATAAAGAAATCAACGCAAATTGGCCGTACACACGCTTCAATTTACCACGTATTTTACCACAACGAAACAATCTGTATGATAACTAGTCTGGAAGTGGCTTTAGCACAGAAATTGGGAAGGAAAGTATACTCTTAGAAGGTAAGAGTTCCCAGGTGTATGAATTTGGAATAAAAGCTTTTTTTTTGTATATGAAGTGGGTGGGTTATGGTGATGAGGGCAGTAAGAAGTTATGTTTATAAATGGGTGGGTTTTGTGTGCCTGTCAAGGTTTTCAATGAGTAAGAGAGTGCCGAATTGACAACAAGAATATGCACATCAGTGGTAGACAATTCTACAATAGAATACATTTGTAGGTTCAGCATTTATTTAAATAGTTATTCAAATGGATAATGGAATAATGTCTTTATTTATGTTACATCTGCTCACTTTAATTGGTTTGTTCTTTAAAGTTTTAACCTTTAGTTGTATAACCTTTAGGTGTCTTTTGCCCAGCAATTTGGGACATGCCCAGAATAATTCTTATTGTAACTTTTTGTTGTTGTTTGTGTTAAAAATCAAATAAATTGTGATTCTATTCCATCCTTTTAAACTGACTCATGCCCGAGACTTTGCTCGCTTAAATAATGCGGTACCCCACAAGAACGTTCAGAAAGTTCCTTATAAACCATCAGTGTACAAACTTTTATTCAAATTCATTAGTAGTTTTTGTGTGAAAGAGTAACAAACATCGATCCATACTCATACACGTTCAGATTACGTACGTTCACACGTACACGTACAAATTAGCACAGTAGTAAGATCAGGTGGCCTACCAAAACGTGTTAAAGTGGTAAATATTAACACTGTGGGAAAGAGATGGCGCTAGACGAATTGTATAGCTCTGTCTCTTTCCCACCAAGACGTCGTAGTATCCCTGCTGATATTTATAATACTAGCTGTTGCCAGCGGTTTCACCCGCTACAACTAGAAAATTATCCACCGGATACTATATATAAAATCGGGATAAAAACTATCCTATGTATTAATCCAGGTTATAAACTATCTGTGCAGTAAAATCCGTTCAGTGGTTTTTGCGTGAAAGAGTAACAAACATTTACACATAGGTACATACATTCTCAAAAACTTTCGCATTTATAATATTAGTAGGATTGTGTCATGTTGTGGTTGTTCATAAATCAACCAATAACTTCGTATTTCATTATTTATCAGAAATACGTAATTCATTTACTTTTTTTCGTCGTGGTAAAATCATCAAATGAGTCCTCCCCAGGGCAGGGCTCCGAGGGACTGTCAGACTTGTAAGTACTGACTGAAATCCACGGTGTGCTTCAATAGCCCTTTACGTTTCGGGGTCACGGTAATTCGTGAGTCCCGTGACTCCGGCAGGCTTTAGCCCTCTAAAGGGGTCGCCCGTCATTATGCTGACACTTTTTAATTCATTTACTTAAAGTAAAAATTAAATCTGACACAATTGAAGTAGCTATGGCACTCCGCACAGTTCCTCGCAGACATTTCATTAACGATTAAAAAAGACTACGCTGGAATTAAAAATCCCAGCTCTAAAGAACACTTGTGCTGCAGTTTGTAGTTTATGCAAATTGGTGGCACAAGAATGGAAGCCAACGCTTTTTGAAGTTTGAGCTGGCATTTCAATTACTTAACTATGTTATGCTTAATACGGCGCGTTGTGTTCCACGCGCGCCGCAAGGATTGTCAGCATAATGGCGGGGCCCCCACTTTAGAGGGCCAAAGCCTGCCGGGGTCGCGGGACTCACGAATTACCGTGACCCCGGAATGTAAAGGGTTACTGAAGAACACTGAATTTTAGTCAGTGCGACAGTCTGACAGTAGGGTGGGAGGACTCATTTGATGATTTTTACCATGATAAAAGAAACAATGTTATGCTTACTATTATATTGTTCTGTTAGCTTAAGTACTTTTGGAATCATGTCATGAACTGCCGAAAATTCTTGATCCTACATTTTTTTTTAATTTATTTGATGTGATGACATACGTCAAAAGGATTCCAGTCGTGGCGTTATTCGTACGCTTTTGATTGAGACATTAGTTACGTCCGAACATACATCCGAATCCATCCATCCAACGAAGACACGGGGTCTTTGTTCATGGACTTAAAAAGTACTTTGACCCCCTGATTTCTTTGGCCACGTCTAGCCAGGTTTTCTGCCCAACTCCACTTGAGGCGTTTCATAATGCATATACAAACTCACAATATTGTTAGTGTTACCACACAGGAAGTTAAATTACTCTACGGGCCAAAAAACACAAATGTATGGCAACAACTTTCAGGATCCAAACGAATAAAAACAGGATTCGCATTCCATTTGAATACGCATGTCGACGTTTCTATGGTTTTTTTCCCTGTATTTTTAGTTGTTTCCAAACTAAATGTAATTTGTACACGGACTTTTTGTTCAAAATTCGAACATACGAAGCGGCCATTTTGTTTTTTCAATGAATTGTACGAAACAATTTTGTCAAACGGTAACATTGGCGCTTTTGTTTTTATCCGAGGAGCGCTGTTGATGTAACATTGTGAAAGTATCTGTGGTAGGTTTATTGAAAGAAAGATGGCGGTGTGACTTTTAATAAAGTCTTAAAAACAATTCAGAAAATGATATCAAAACTGCCGTCACTTTAAAAATTGCGTCTCTTTAATTGTAAAGTTCGTGACTCCATTATCTTAACCGTAAAGTTCGGTACCGCCCCCGAAATGGGCGCGACAAGTAAACCTACGCTGGCTCAATAGTGGGTCCAAAAGGGGCAGACGTTGTAGTCATACGACATCCTCATTATAAATTAAAAAAATATAATATTCCCTGCGTAAAATCCTATGAGTGCGCATTAATTAAGAATGTTCAATTAAAACCTGATTTATTCCCGAAATTAAAACTTCTACATTTAGCGCTTATTTTCTTAATTTACCGTAACAAAATCCAAAAGTGTAAATACGATCTTCGCCATTTTGATGGCTGTGCTGGATAGGGCTAAAAATCATAAAAACGTGGTTTTCGGACATCCAACGGATCATTATAGGAGGAATGAATAACTTCTCATTTAGTATTGTAACGAATTCATACATCATTCAACATAAATTAGCAGTGGTAATGAAGAAATTGATATCTGAACTCGAACTTTCGCGCCACTTTTGTTTGTTTACATTTTTATTTTTCACTTTGATCACATACGCGCGCTTATACTCAATAACTATTAAGATATATATCATGCCAAATGTTATAAATAACGTAAAAATGTACAGATCTTGGCGTAATTCTCTAATAAAGGGCCAATAACACGTATTTTTCATTACCACTACTCAATTTGTGTTCGTAAACGACAACCATGTTTATTTTTTTTAATCGTAATGATGTGTGAAAGCGAGTATTCTAATCGATTCCATAATTGATTTTTTTGTCAACTCGAGTGAAAAAAATAAGGAAACTAGGAAATCGATTAATAAAAATTAAAATAAATTTGTTTTAAGCTTAGAATACAATTATTATCTATTATAATATTGTTTAAAGCTTTTATAATAATATTACGTACATTGTCATTCCCAAAAAACAATAACCGTCTTATTACAAAAGTTTGACTTAGTACTGGTTTAAACCCGGACTATAAGATCTAGGTTTGTTACGGTATTAAAGCTAGTACCAGGATTAAAATTTGTTCTTATTACAAAACTAAGACTTTTCGAGGATTAGCTAGTACCAAAGAAAATCCATGGTTTAAATATTACCCACAGATAAAAAGCCTAAATGGCATTCTTTCATTCGTTCATTCAGTCTCCAGTTGAAGCAACGTTCCGTTCGTCTAAATATTGTTATTTTAATAACGCTTGAAATGCTTAAATAATTATGTATCAACACAAAATTATATCATAAATTGTTCTTTGTTTATGTTACAATATAGTGAACAAGCACAACTTGTATTTTGACGAGCTTTTTATAATCAAGTTGTCATATTTTTTAACACCTCTAGCATGAAATGGAGCGACTTACAGGAGGCGGTAGAACGGTAGAACGCGAAAGATACGAAATCGAATACTAACTTGAGTCTTTTTTAACATTATTCCCACGTTTTTTATATTGTTTGTTGTGTCTGACTGCAATAAAAAATGGAACAACAAAAGAAAAAACGGGGTTAAAACTGCAGCATTGAAGAAAAAGTTAGTAAAACATGGAATTTTTAATCATTAGTAGAGGTAATGTTTTGTGTTTGTGTCATCTTATTTCGACTATGTACTTAACGTGAATTTGCTTTCATTTAAAGGAAATATTACGTCAACTAATTGCTGAATCAGCGCATATAATTGAAGACAAATCTACAAAAACTTCCGTGAATATGCAGAAAATAAAAGAGTGGAAGAATATTCAGACTAAGTACATAGGTACTGATTTTGTTGTGTTTATTGAACAATAGTACCTATTTACCTATGTTATTGTCTAGTGATATTAATAAGCTTATTTTTTTTTAGGTTTAATGAGCTAATGGGTAAATCTCGGTCAGAAGAACTGAAATTGGCCTGGAAACGAATGAAGTTGTCCGCTAAGTCCAACTTATCCAGCTATAGAAGAGCAATAAGTCAGACAGGCGGTGGCGAAAAACCGCCATCACCTTCTCCTGAGGACTTAGAAGTAGTGGCGATTGCTCCTCACGATTTCGTCATTGAAGTTAATGATTACGATAGTGATGCAGTGGTAAATAAAATTTCATAATTATAGAGTTCATACAACATTTAATTAAAAAATATCGTTAGGTAAAAAATGATAGGTATTGTCGACATAATGATATAGTTATTTAAAATTTAATAAAATTGTCACAAATTCACCCCTTTATACAGCTGATGTGAATTACTGTATTAAAGTAACCTATGGTTTAGTTTTAGATCATAATTATTAACAAGTTTGTAAATATTCTGATTTGTGAAATTGTTATTTTCAGGTACATACTTATATCTGCTGCAGATATATAAATAAATAAAGGTTTCTCATATAATTAAAACCCATAGGAAGTGATTATATATGATTTTTTTCAATAGGTAATAAAAACATAAGATTTTTTTACTGAAAATGAGTTTCAATAAACTGCCTTCTAATATTTCCCCTAACAGAAGTTGGAATATACCTTTGTACTAAAGGTTCACTAGATGAATATTGCTCTGTGTTATCTTCTTCGCCAGGGAACAGATATTCCTTCATATCAATGGCAATATTGTGGATGACAGCGCATGCAACAAATGTTTTTTTTGCTGTTTCAATTTCCCCAAACATGCCTCGTAATAGGCAACGAAACCGTTGCTTTAACAAACCAAAACACCTTTCCAATGTATTCCCGGTACGGATGTGGCTTCTATTATACCTCTCTTCTTGTGGTGTTGTGGGGTTAAGCAATGGTATAAATAAATATGGAGTACAAGGATAGCCACTGTCACCCAACAATATTCCAGAGAAAGCGCCAGCCTCACACCTCTGTTTTAGTCTACATTCTCGAAATATCCTGGAGTCATGTACACTGCCACGCCATCTGGTAACAATGTCCTTGATTTTCAAGTCAGCATCACAAACCACCTGAAAAGTGACAGCTTATTAGAACCTTACATTCCTCACTGTTATTATAATATGACATTGGTAATTAAGGTAATCAATCAAATAAGTTCTATACTGTGAGAAGTATTTTGGATCAAACTTAAATCATTTGACAATAAAATTGAGACAGCCAAGTTTAGATTACCTGTACATTAATTGAAGAAAATCCTTTTCTATTAATATACAACTGACCCCATCAGCATTTACTTTTGTTCTGATATGAGTGCAGTCTATTGCTCCAATTACTGTAGGAAAATTAGCAATAGGTACTGCGGAATTTCCTTATGCCTTCCTCCTGTTCATTTATGGTAGTAGGCATTTTTATGTATCTTCGAGACATCCGCGATAAAATCTCTGCTACCTTTTCACATGTTTGGCTGACAGCTGGTTGAGACACATAAATCAGCAGTATCGTCTTGAATCTACGAATAAAACAATAATGTTAGTATACATAGGTATTACATACATGTTTGGATTTTGTTTTGATAAATGTTAGCATTGACCAAGGTTACTTACTTCATGACGAGCCCAGTTGCGTAATGCAACAAGCCTCTTGCATTCCTCGAGAGTCATGAGCTAAATTATCACGTAAAACATCCACTAATTTTTGTCCAAACCGTTTTGTGAACCTGTACTTTTAACTAAAGTCTTCGTCACTCAATTTAAATGGATTCACACTAGACATGGGTAGTTCGCGAACGATTGAAGTAAATGAACTAGTTCATTTCCCAAAATGAACTTTTCATTCATTCACCGGCCATTCAAATGTGTCTTTAGTTCAGTGTTTCTTTTCGCTTAGTTACTATATTCACCCTAATAAGTATGAACTTTATTGTAATAGGAATATAGTCTTTACGGGAAACGGTAGGTCCATTTCCCGTAAAGACTATATTCGTATTAAAGTTTGAAGGAATATCGATATTCGTATAAAACTGAACTAGTGATTTAGTGAAATGCATCATTTCTCTAAATCACTAGTTCAGTGAACTAGTCCAATGAACTAGTCCAGTGAACTAATTCAGTGAACTAGTCCAGTGAACTAGTCCAATGAACTAGTCCAGTGAACTAATTCAGTGAACTAGTCCAATGAACTAGTTCAGTGAATCATCTCATTCAAGAACTCATTCTGATTTGTTGGACTAAATGAAGTACTGAATGAATGAATGAACTACTTCATCAAGTGAAAAGATATACTTCATTCATTTTCTTTTTACTGACACATTTTGCGCATCTCTAATTCACACGATGGCGATGTCTGTACGATCGCCGAGACGTCTTTAATATGTCCAAATCTTCCAAATCCATATCGTCAATCATTTCAATATCCATTTAAACAATTTTATGATAAAAAAATACACAATATATTTCTGACAGCTAACCTCAAATAGCTTTAGTACCGAAGTTAAACTAGGGGTCTCGCGGGTTTATCTTTAGTACCATAGATAGTACAAGGACTAGTGTTAAACTTCATTTTGTAATAAGGTTTTTCTTAGTCCATGGTTTAAACCTAGAACTAATCCCAGTACTATATTTAGTCGGCGTTTTGGAATAAGACGGTAATAGACAAAGGAACAATGTCAGTAATCAATGTTTGAATGCGCGGCAATTATTTAATTCTAAAATTTTGAATTAGGAATGCGCTCGCTGTGGTACTCGCTATTCAAAATATGTAATAACATTTTAATTTATTAGCTAATTTTTACTGTACATTTTATTTTGTACAATAATATAATTTTTAAGGTTGAATGAATATAGAATGCCTTGGATCTTGATAGGCTTTTTATAAATGAGTTTGTTTCTTACCAAATTAAAGTTTTTTTTTTATCGTGGTAATCTATAGGTAACAATATCGTGGTAATCGTGGTAATAAAAATCATCAAATGAGTCCTCCCACCCCTTACTGTCAGACTTGTACTGACTCAAATCCACGGTGTCCTTCAATAGCCCTTTATGTTCCGGGGTCACGGCAATGAAATAACTCCCGCGACCCCGGCAGGCTTTGGCCCTCTAAATCATTATGCTGACGCTCTTTGAGGCGCGTGTGGAACACGACGCGCTGTCGACCCGGGCATGGTCCATGGTCCATGGTCGGGCATGGTGGCATGCCCGTGCCTACGGTGGCCGGAGGTCGTCTGCCGACTTCCGACGACGCGGGCGTCTACCACTGCGGTTGGGGTTGAGGGAGGACGCTGTCCTCTCCCTCTCGCGGCTCCAAATAAAAGATAGCCCAATTATTTATTTTATTGTACAAAATTGTTTCGTGAGATTGGTTTGGTCATGTAAGTATTACCTACACGTCAGAAATCGAGCTTTTGAATTAAAAAAAAGAAAATGCTAGGTATATTTTTACACTATTCGATGTCGCTGTTAAGGATCAAATTCGGTGAACTAATGATAATTTGGTAAAATATGAACTAATATACAAACAATAATTTAGTCATTGTACAGCAGATCAAAATCAAAATTCGCGCAAACTCACTTAAAGTTCGAATTTCAAAAAATTATTTAATGTATTTGCATCGCGAAGTGATAATAAAAATTTGAAATGAGAACAGTATGTTGTAAACATGTAGCGAAATTTTATTTAATGGAATATGATTCCATCCCTCGTAAAAATCGAATTATTAAAAAAAAATCCTTATACCTCAAGTTTGTCGCATGTTACTACTTCACAGAATATTGATAGTTTGATTGCTGAATTTATATTTCAAAAATTTAATTTTTATGGTGTTATTTAATTTTTATCAAATCGACTTCGAGACTTCCTTCAGGATTTTTCGCTATTCCTCATAGTTCAAAATTTCCACGCCCCGTTGGAAATTCTAATTGTTTATTACTGCAAGGAATCATTTAGAAGTACTCCCATCTCTCAGCATTAGATGCGAATCCGGTGTTTGTCTTTTCACGTATTTTAGATCCGTTGTAAAAAGATAAATTTAAATTAATTAACGAAAACACAAAATGGGTATAGGTAAAACCTTATGATTGAATTTAAGTTTAGAAGACACACATGTTTAGCCTCCAATGAAACACCGATATTTATTAGTATTTATAACATAAAATTAAATAAATGATTGCGTAAACGACAATACTTGAAATATTACAACATGATTCAGATTTAATTTCATAGACTTATTGCATGGACTGAGCTTTCTATAGTCAAATAAGCGGATAAATCAGTCCATGCTCTATGTCTTGTTTTACTTTTTTTCCATGTTCGATTATGTTGCGAGTATCGATTAGGCTGAATGAACGTTTTTAATCGTTTTGTGAACATTGGGTTTACGGTCAGCACTAAAAAGAGTCATGTTGCAACATAGTTTTTGCTAATTTTAATCCAGACTATGATCGTTATTATTTATGAAATTATGTATGAACACTAGCAAATCTAATAATGTATATAGTAAGTTATTTTATTTATTTCACTGTGTAACCATTATTATCATGTGATAAGCTTGTTTATGTACATATTTTTCTGCACATCTAAATTACCTAGTTTTTGGAACGGTGTAGCATTTTGTATGTTACACACATTTTACAACAGAATGAGGCAGTTTTATTGACCTCAACATGTTCTTAGAGATATTGCTCACAAATCTCATCAAATAGCTGTAGTAACATATTTTTGATCAAAAATTGGATGCTGAAAGTTGACAAAAAATCTTGTGTAATAGCTCAAATTTCGAATCACCCGGTCGACTCAGCTGATGTGTCATGTGTCAAAATGTTTTTTTTTTTTTTTTTTTTTTTTTTTCTTTTTTGGCATTAGTGTGTCAAAATGTTGTCGTGCAGAGTGGTTAAGTAAAAGCGGGAGGGGGGGGGGCTTGTCCGGTGTCCTCAAGCTACTATTCACTAGATAATTTTTAACCGACTTCAAAAAAAAAAGTAGGTTCTCAGTTCGACCTGTATGTATGTATGTGTGTATGTATGTATGTATGTTTGTACGCGATTATCTCGCGTTTGGCTGAACGGATTTTGATGCAGTTTTTAGGAAAGTGTTCATTACATTCTGGAGAAGGTTTTAATGTATAACACTAATAGATATCCCGTGACGATGCCCGCGTGGATTCGTTTTGCTTACTTGGATCGTAGATTTTCAGGGACGATTGCATGTTTGTCCGCAATTATCTCGCGTTTGGCTGAACCGATTTTGATGCAGTTTTCAGAAAAGTGTTCATTGCATTCTGGAGAAGGTTTTAATATATAACACTAATAGATATCCCGTGACGATTCCCGCGTGGATTCGTTTTGCTTGCTTGGATCGTAGATTTTCTGGGGAAGGTTTTAGTATATAACAATAATGGATATCTCGTGAAGTTGCTTACATAGATCCGTTTTGCTTAATAGGATTGTAGATTTTCAAAGACGCCGATTTTATGAAGATTTTTGTTGTTGATTATCTCAACTAAAAAACTTTTTGAAAAAAAAGGGAACCGACTTCAAAACCAAACACAAAAAAAAACTATAAAATAACTTTTCTTTCGGAAGTCGGTGGCTTTGTTTTTTTTATTTCATTGACATAAATGGTCACCGACTTCCGAAAGAAAAGTTATTTTATAGTTTTTTTGTGTTTGGTTTTGAAGTCGGTTCCCTTTTTTTTCAAAAAGTTTTTTACCCGCATAACTGCCGAAACATAACAAAGGTTTTCATATTGTTCACCTAGACTTTTCCCTTATAAGTTTTATACAAAAGAAGCCTACAATCTTACCAATATCGGTTTTATTTGTTAAGATAGGATGGTGATGCTATTCCCAAATTCGAGCGTCATGTTTTTTGTTGCAGAAATCACACAGAATAAATACAAAATACTCCTTTCACCACGACCATGGTCGTACATCTGGTCGTACAAGCACGTCAGTTTCGACAACTCGTACGCTAGTTCCTAGTACCACTGTAATACAAACACGCCTGTTGTTAGTACTAAGGACTTGACCAAATCTTCCTTGTACCATTGTAATTATAGTTCCTCAACCCCTGTACAATTTGAACGTACACAACAACATACATACGGACATATGTGTAGCCTGTGATTATGTGTAGTGCACTAAGAAATTGTGCGCACAATGCAGACGTAAAGTGAAGGGTGGCACAATGTCGTCATGGAAAGCACTTTCCTAGTGCACCTTAGTGTATGACGGGAGAGACGTCCTGGGGTATACGTTAGTATTGCTATCCTAAAGCGTCCCAAACAATATCAATGAAATATGTTTCATTTTTAGGCATCTCTTGACCGTCTAACAAACCAAAACGGCCGTTACAATGTGATTTGATTTGAATTAGGATCAAGTTTCAGGGGAGAAAACGGTAAGTGGTGTATGATAGGACACATGACATTTCTATCCCAGTATTCGTTTTTGTGGGATTCTTTTCTTTCGAGTTGCAAAAGCTAGTTTTCAATTAAAAACATTATCATTATTTAAGATCTTAATGACGTAAGTGTGTTATAGAGAGAAATAAAGATGTTTTTATTTATTTATTTTTAAAGTTGTAACACTCTCGTCTGTTCGTCAAACTTTTTGTCCATATGACACAATAACATAACTGCACCTGAAGTATGCTTACTCCCCGTAGATAGGTATAAGGTACGTACGTAATATTACAGTGGCCCTCGTACAGACGAGTCCTTCAGACTATGAGAGTCCTTGCTTTATTTTCTGACGGTTTTAAGCATAGGTATGTTAAAAGGACTATGTATTTTAAATACAGCTGTATTCTTTTATGATTATTATTTTAGTTAAAAATGGTAATGACTTGTAAAGGCGATTGACAATGATTTATAAAATAATTTGTTTTGTATGGGTCCATATTGGCTCACCTAAAGTTGTTAACCCGAAATTGTTCTTCCTAACGATTTGTAATCCGAATGATCACTCTTCCTAAAATTTTTCATCCTAAAGTTTTCATTCATACTTTTTGTAGTGCTACCGGCGATGTTCATAACACTCATGTTTCCGAAAATTGTTATCAATAATATCGTTATTGTAAATATATTTAAACTCCTACTGTTTTTTATCATAACGTTTTTATCCCTAAACATTATTACGATAATATTTTTAGTTGGTCAGAAAAGTCGACGGAGCACCGCTTCGCGGTGCTCCGCCGTGCGCCCGTTTTGTATATTTATTTTATATATATTTCTTGTTTACTGTCGTTGTTTTTCTTTTTATTCTAATGCAGATATAAATGCAAGATAGTTCGTGATTTCAATTGTTTCATTTGAGTTTACAAATTAACATTAATGATTACTTTTCACGACGCGTGTTATCTCCATCCTGCCATCTTGACTAAATGATTACTACTATGAAATTTCTGTAGGAAAAATCCAACCTGAGAATCAAACCGAGGAACTTCATGTTCAGCAGTCGCGCTTAGAACACTAAACGTTAAAGAAATAGGGTTGTTTAAATAAATACTAGCTGTTGAGTTTAAGAAACTTTTTCTTTCAATTACAAGAACGACCTATACCAAAATTTATGAGCAGAAAAAACAGAAACCCACTAATAGAAACACGTACAAATGAAAATTGACTTTATTACTAATATCTTAAAGTATAATACTGTTTGACTTTAGTTTTCATCCCCTTGTAAATATTTATATGAGGTTTTTTGGTACGTACAAGGGTTGGATTTCAGTTTAATGGAATCCTAAGGGTGAGGTGGATTCGAACCTGTTCCCTTATGAATAGTAATGGGGGTTTGGGATACAATATGGACTGAAAATTACTCCAGTCGGATCTAATGTAATGTATGGGGATGTTTCTATAATTTCTTATTGAATGCTATGGACCTCTATTTTCTTTGAATGGACGCTATCGTAATGATATTGGTTAAAGATATCTACTTTAGTGTCTTCTTGCCTTTAGTTTCTTGGTCAGCTGCGCTGCTAAAAACAATTTGTTGGCAAGTTAAGAGAAAATCGGGCACGCCGCAATTGCGGCGGTAAGACCCCTCTTTGAGGAGTGGCTGGAGAGAAGTCACGGCGTCCTGACCTACCGCTTGACGCAGGTCCTCACCGGACACGGAAGTTTCGGGAGGTACCTGTGTCTGATGCGAAAGGAGGAGACGCCTGGGTGTCACCACTGCGAAGATCGCCCGGAGGACACGGTGGAGCATACGGTGCAAGACTGCCCAGCTTGGGCGGAGCACCGACGTGTCCTCACGGCTGCGATAGGCGGAGACCTCTCGCGCCCGGCATTGGTTGCGGCCATGCTGCGGGGCGAGACGGAGTGGGAAGCGGTCAGCTCCTTCTGCGAGGCAGTAATGCTCGTAAAGGAGGAGGCAGGCCGCGAGCGAGAGAGGACAGCGTCCTCCCTCCGCCCCAGCCGCAGTGGTAGGCGCCCACGGCGACGGACGTCGCTCGATGATCTCCGGCCACCGTAGGCGCGGGCATGCGGGCAGCGAGTAAAGGGCAACTCGCTGCCCGACCAAGGACCATGCCCGGGTCGACGGCGCGTTGTGTCCCACGCGCGCCTCAAAGAGCGTCAGCATAATGACGGGGCCCCCCTCTCAGAGGGCCAAAGCCTGCCGGGGTCGCGGGATTATTCCCTTACCGTAACCCCGGAACATAACAGGCTATGCAGGACACCGTGGATTTTAGTCAGTAGAAGTCTGACAGTCCCTCCCGCCCTGCCCGGGGTTGGAGGACTCATTTGATGATTTTACCACGCTAAAAAAAAAAAAAAAAAAGTTAAGAGAAAGTGGTCGTTTTAAGTGAATCATAAAAGTTGTTTATGTTTCACATCAAGTTTTTACAGTCAAAGCTTTTGTATATGAATACAACATTAAAAAATACGATTTCCAGTCTTAAGTACTTTTTAGTATCGTAAACACGATTAAAAGCTGACTACATAACAGGAGCAGTTAATGCTGAAACACTGAAATACTTAATCATTTCAGTCTCTCACATTAAATGTTCACTAAAGCCCTGGACTCAAAACTCAGGAATTACAGTCGGAATAACTGAAATTCACATTTACCAGCATTCATATACTTAATCCCAACATACCAGGGATACTGACAGAGCTCAGCAAATAAAAAATAATACACGAACAAACACTGCATCGTTATAAGCCGAAAAACAAATTAGTCCAGGAGACAGTGTACGACAAAGTATTTCCATATACAACTAGAGGAATTGCGAGATTTTCACAAATTCACAAATATTCGCCGTCGCCGCCGTCGCAGCTCCGCGATGGTAATGAATTTGCGGGTGCTCTCTTAGCTCCTTGCCTAGTCTCAAGAGCTCCCGCTTACATGAAATCGCATGTGCTTCTAGGATATATACACCAGGAGACAGATCGTAAATTAAGACCCGTTTGTTTGATACTGGGTTCAACAATATTAATAGTCGAGGAGCTAGTGGGTTTTAATTTTGGAGGAAAATGCATTATGTGCTTATTTTCGTAATTAAGTTTCATATTTTACAGTAATATGTTAGCGTTTCTCGTTAGTACTAAATAAGCTCTAAATTATGAACGAAAACGTAAGCAAGTGAAGTTTTTACACGAGTTTAGTGTTAGCAACAGTACAGGCGGGAAAACGAGTGACGTTGACAAGCAGCTACAACATCGACTGAATTTAAATGGGCTGTCTTTTATATAATGTTGAAATGCTAGTAGTTTTCAATTGCGTATAATACGCAATGGAAAACTTTAAACAGACTCTTGATATAGATTAGTCGGAACAGGGAAACCTGCTATGCTTTTTTTTTGTCAAGGTAAAATCATCAAAAATGATGCTCACGTGAGGGTTTCGAAACGATTCCAGCCTTTATTTTACGGTGAGAAATCAATCACCCAGACACGAAACAAATTATTGTAGATCATACAAATATTTTTTCCAAGCGGGAATCGTTCGTTGACCTAATTTTTTCAGCGAACCTGAAAAAAATGAGGTCAATAAAGTCGCAGAATTTTCAGGTAATCGTGGCCATGGAACTAAAAAGGGCTGTTGCAGGAATACCGTGGATCTTACACAGGTGGGAGAACTCATTTGATGACTATACCACGTAAATAAAATGGGCCAGTAATAGGCACTTTTGCACTTTTAATAGGATGCCAAGCGTAAAAACAATGAAATAAGCAACCGACTTTACATTCGTAGTCTTAATGTAGATTTTCAAACTTCAAGCGTAACCAAAATAAAAACACAAACACGCCTCATGACTTCACCTTATCAGTTATTTAAAACAAGCTCTTATCAACAGGTAAATCGTTTTTCAATTTAATATGACCACGTACACATCCTCTCGGGTTGCCGCAGCCGTATTAGGGAGATCCCTTTGAACCCGTGATGTATGCAGATCGAGCGGCATTACGTGCTCGACTTAATCAATGTTTACACGAAGCTTGGGGCTCCATGGGAAATATGTTTTCTAAAAGCTTGATTTTAAAAATAGGACTGGAAAATAATAAAATGTAAACTTTTTAGCTGAAAGTAAAGACTGAGTGAAAATCGTGGAACCTATTGGATGCAATAAGTAAAGGGCCAGTCATCATGGCCATGCTTTGGGGTTTTTTCTGCTGATGTGCTGAATATGAAATGTAAACAAAAATTGAATAAAATTAATTGAATTGACCACATTAACAGTTAAGATAACAGTTGTCATTAATTTGGTTTTGTTTAGTTTTAACAACAGTTTTTTTTTATTTCATTACGAAACAGAAAGTATATCACTCGTAGAAATACATACTACGAGTATGTATCGTATGCCATACAATTAACCCCCAAAAGTCGCAACCCCAACTTAAGCTGACGGAAGGAAATTGACGTGAAACCATGAAGCTTAGAGCAAAGCTCCATAAGTTACTTAGTTAAATAATATTCCACAAATTAGTTAAGCTTGACCTGATCTCAACAAAAGCAGTTTGACAATAGGAGACTGTTGCCAACTAAAAGCCAGAGTTGGCCTATTTTACCTACAAATTAGTTCCGGTTAATTTATGGTATTTTCTGGCTGTTACACAAATTCTGATACCATTTATATTCCATTCTCTTTTCATAATATGTGTTATTATTATCGGAAAATACTGGTATGCGGTTTCATCTTTTTAGAATCACTGGTAAAAAACCTCGATGTAAATGCTACATCAGCTAAGCCATATATTCAAGCTTTTTCGTGGTTAACATTATCGTCAGTCGACTTCCAGTCTTTCAGCATTAAAACTGAAGTAACAGCCTGTCTGACCTCTACAACCCTAAAATAAGATGACATGATGCCCCCTAAAAAGACTGACTGTCATACTTTGTAAAGTCCGGTCACAAAACAGGAGGAATTCCGTACATTGACCTATTATTACCTATCTCTATCACTCCCGCGTAAATGTAATGAGTCTCGCTTGAACAGATGCAATGGCCGCCATCTGTTTTGTGACCGGACTTTAGCTTGTAACTACGTATTAGTAAGACTAGATTACACTAATGGGAAAATAATGCTAAATGGAAAGATTATTATCGCGAAAATCAACGGGAAATGCCAATTAGTGTGGCCCGGCTATAACGTCTATTTACAAATGACATTTGAATTGTAACTTTTGGCTTCATATTATGCTTTCAAAACATGAACATCATAAAAGATTCACTAGCTCCGCACCTAAAAGTGACGTAACGACTTTACGTGGTGCCAACTTAAATAATGTTTAGTAAATTAAAGTAGCGTACCGTCACCATTATACGTTATTACGTCAAAAGCGACGTCATATTACAATCTTAGTTCGTCTTTGTTTGCAACTAAACGTCTTGAACGAACTGAATGAAATGAACGGAGTGAACCAAAGGAACGAAACTTGCTTTTTGAAAGCGTGTGGAGTTGAAATTTTATGCAGATTTTGTTAGACGAACTATGTTTCCGAGGTGCATGAAATGTGTCGCACGTATGAAGTTGATGCAGTTTTAATAATAGACTTAGGTGAGTCGTGTGTTTCCAAAGCAAGCTTTAACAGGGACTGGGTTGGACATGTTAACAGTAGTGTTTTGATGATTTTTAAAGTTTATAATTTCGAGACGCAAACAACCGATATTAAGAAGATGCTTACGTTTTGGAAAGCACTGCAAAAATATAAATTAAAGTACAACACGAATGTCTTGAAAGTTAAAGTTAACAGTCTACTGGGTACGCTCACTCCATTGTAGACTTTGTCCCACACAAGATTTCAAGAGCAAAACTATTATCAGTAACAAAATGAGAAATCATGAAGATGGCCATTAAAAAGATCAATGACCACACGCATATTCTACGAATAAACAGTTCAATAAAACATTGAGAGAGTTCAAAGGCAAATGAAAATTAAATTCTAAAACCACACCACCAAGTATTCCACTCCACCACTGCCAACAATTCTAGTCTACCCTCCTTTCGAGTAATAATCACAAGTCATTAGCCTTGTAATTTACCCGCACTTCAGCTAACGGCGTCATATCCATAAAATTGTAAAGCCTACCTGTGCATGCGACGATGGCAGAGATAATCCGTCGACTCGTAAATCTTCCACGATAGAGCGCATTCCACACTTATTAACTCGGGAGTCCTCGGGAGCAGTCGGGACTTTAGTCGGGGATGTTCGTGAGTATAGTCGAACAAGGTATTTAGTGTACAGGCAAGACTATTCCTTCATTGTTTCACAACTAGAGTGCATGCAAACTTTTATAGTCAGAGCTGTTGACACCGCAGAAAGAGGGTACTCTTTCCGTGATGATAACAGGGCTCTGATTCACTACACCTTATCGGGGTAAGAAGAAGTTGGAGTGGAGAGCTAGAAGGATTATGGAAGAGTAGATAAGTCACATCTGAGATAGATAGACTACCTGACCGTTTGAGCAGGGAAAAGTTGGGAGCAGAGGGGCCAAGTTTGAACTTGCAACACAGCAAATAGGTTCTCAAATGGGTCGGTATTGGGTATTTATTTTTCTTTATTCTTCTTCCAAGTATCTGCTTGCATATCAAACAGTTAGTTCCATAGTACTCGGGAGTGTAAACTTATTGATGGTAACACTGAAAACAGTGAGGCATTGCGTTTGTAACATCAGATAAATGTTACTGCGCGGTTGTGTGTTTATTACTGTTAAATATTGGATGCGTGGGTAGTGTGTAGGGTTGTTTATACTTTTTAATTAAATCGAGGATTAATAACAAATTGTTTTCTGCCTTCGTGGGTAACTTCGCATTTTAGGGCGTCGTGGTACGCGATTAAAAATGGTAACATACAGAACGTCTGTAAAACTTTGTCCGTCGTACCACAAAAACTTTTAAACGACTGTTGAACACTTGTCTAAGAAATGTCAGATTATGACGTTGAAACGGACCTTCCGTTTTGCAGTCACACTTTTTTTAGACAAGTGTTCAACAGATGTTTAAGTTTTTGTAGTTAGGCTGTGTAGGTTTATTTATTCCTGATAATATTTATTTATCAGCTCGTGGCTATATAACTACAGCCGCACAGGCCGATCTTCCGGGTTAAGCCGCGCTTGCCGAGGTTGGTCTGTGGATGGGTGACCATCTGTCATAGCGAGTTTCCTCCGTGCCTCGGAAAGCACGTAAAGCCGTTGGTCCCGGCTGTCATTTGTAGATCTTTGACAGTCGTTACTGTTAGTCAGAAGCTCATAAGTCTGACAACCAGTCCTACCATGGGGTATCGTATTTCCCAGTTACTGGGTCGTTCCATGTAAAATACTGAATCTGGTTCGACTGGAAGCCGACCCCAATATAGTTGGGAAAAGGCTGGGCAGATGATGATAATATTTATTTATTCAAAATAAAAATGCACTTTTCATCATCATCATCATCTTTATAGCCGTACAACGTTTAAGCGCATTTCACACAGAGAGCGGGCGCGGGTCGGGCGGGGGTCGGGCGCGTTTCGGTGTACGGGCACGACCCGCCCCGCGCCCGACCCGCGCACGCTTTCAGTGTGAAGTCTTCCATTTAAATACAAAGAACTAGACCCAACGTACTCCCGCCCCGACCCGCGCCCGACCTGCGCCCGCTCTCTGTGTGAAATGCGCTTTACTGCTGAACATAGGCCTTCCCTATACATTTCCAATAGAACCAGTTGGAAGCGGTTTGCGTCGATCCTGTGATCTTCCTCAGATCGTTTGCAAATGCCCTTTGAAATTAAAACCTAATAATCACGTTCTACATTTACTTACTATCGTCTAAAAGTCTTGGCACATCTATAAGTTCTTGCAGTCTACGTCCCAAACGCCGCGTGTAAATTATGGAGTAAGCGCCGGTTTCATTAAACGCTTTAATAAAACTCATGGGCTCCCGCCCTGTTTCCCGTTTGTGGATTAACTGGCAACACTGGTCGGTTGGTTATTTTTTAGTCTGGCTACATTGGAATGGATTATTTAAGGTTTAGCTGATTCGTTTGCAAGCAATACAGTTTTTGTTGAGTGTTGAGGTGTTACGATTGATTTTCATGTTAGGTAGATATTGCCGGGGTCGAGGAACTGTATTGGGAAACCGTGACCTTGGAACGTAAAGGGCTATTGAAAGAACATTTTAGTCAATACGAGTCTGACCTAGGACGGGTGGACTCAATTTATCTTTTTACCAACTAAAAAAGTTGAAGTTTCGATAATATTTTCTGATTTTTCATCAATTTCTTTTTTTTTTTGGTTTGAGAATCATCAGATAAGGGTCTGTCTGTTACTTAAATTAAAACATTTTTTAATCTAAGATCTGTTACAATGGGTTGTTGTAATATCGCCACAAAAATAACTCCACACGAAAAAAAAGTACTGATCCTGTTCTCCTAGTACTTTCTGTTCGGATTCCGTATAGTGTCCTCGTTTTCTGTAATTTTATGCTGGATTTTATTATTTAATTGTTCTGCTATCCGTGCGGAAAAAGAAATGGGGAGAATTTACAATAATCAAAAAAAAAAAGAAAAACAAAAACCTTAGGCTAGTTTTTACGGGTTGTTGTAAGTTTGCCACAAAGTTAATTCGCCACGAAAAAAATTAGTTGTAAATTAGCCACAGATTTTGTTTTTAGAATTTTGTATAATGTAAATTCGCCACATTTCTTTTTTCCGCTCGGATTGGAGAACAATTAAATAATAAAATCCAGCAGAAAACGAGGACACAATGTGGAATCTAAACAGAAAGTACTAGGAGAACAGGATCATGGAAGTGTTGGCGCCGCGCCGCCGCTGCCGACTTCAGTAAAAAATATGTCTAATGAAGATATGTGGCAAATTTACAATAACAAAATCAAGCTGTGGCGAATTAACTTTCAATGTATGAGGTTTTAAAACTGTGGCAAATTAACTTTGTGGCAAACTTACAACAACCCGTTTTTCATACTTTTTTTCGTGGGGAATTAATTTTGTGGCAAACTTACAATAAAGGGTTGTTTGACAGAGTAAAACTCATCCCGTATCTTCTTTAGCGTTTCCCACGATATTTCGAGTACTTCGAATTCTTTGTGGATTTTAGTTTCGATGTTATCTTCTTTGTCCATTAACAACGGATAAGTTTTATCTCTGAAAGTGTTTGCTAATCCTCAAGTTTATTTTGTGAGTGAATCTAGGATTTTATTAATTACTTTTTGTTTGTTATTTGCGGTATTTGTTAGTTTGTCCAAGCTATTTTAGTTTTCTGTGAAAGGGGCTTTATTTATGTTGAATTAAGTTGGACGTAGTTTTCTCAAAATGTACTTATCTATTTCTTAACATTTTTAAAGAAAATATTTTTTTTTTTTTTTAGTTTGGATGTGGTTTTCTTTTCCCGTGATAAAATCGGGAGGGACTATCAGACTTGTACTGACTAAAATCCAGGGTGATCCTTCAATAGCCCTTTACGATCCAGCGTCACGGTTACCTCATGATACAGACGACCGATAAGGATGTGGATTTGAATGTTTTGGCAGAATCAAGGTTCGATAAAAAGCTGTTACATTAATAAAAAAAAAACTGAAGTAATGTTTAAGTGAGAGAAAACTTTGTTTATTTTTTGTAGTGGATAAAGTTATAAACAATTTTCACGTTTAATAAGTTACATTATTATTAGCGAATAATTTAAGTTGACTTATATTTTTTCAACTGCTACCCAAGTGAAACCGGGGCTGGGAGCTTGTGATCATAAAGAAAACTATCATTTACTCCCAAACAGCAAAGAAAAAGGTAAAACCTTTTCTTGATCATGAGTCAGAATATTACCTACTAAGTAGAGTGTTCAAGAAAAGTCGGCAGGCAGCAAAATAATAGGAACTACAAAGAGTAGCGCATATCGTATGGCTTTGATATTAGCGAGTGTTCGTCTTCGCGATAAGAAATGAAAGATTTCTCTCCGCAACGCAACTTCCCATGGGTTCTTTGTTTCGGGACACACGGACGCGAAAGATGGCCAATAGGATTTTTTTATGAGTTAACACTGCTTTGTAACACGCAATATTTCTAGGCACGTTTGGCGCAGTGGCTGAGTAATTGGACTGCTGCTGTCGTGGGTTTGATTCCCGCACGGAGCAATTATTTGTATGATCTACATGTATTTGTTCCGGATCTGGTTTGTGGATATGATTATATGTTTGTAAACCCACCCACGATACAGGAGAAATTCCTAGTGTGGGGCAACGTTATAAAAAATGTGCTTTCCACTTGTTTAACAATAAATTCAACGACGGATTTTCAACCCTAATACTTTCACAATATTTATATGTATGCACAGCAAAGCACTGCCAAAAAAAAAAAAAACATAAGCCTACCAAAATGAGCACGTAACAAAAATTACAGCAATATTCTGCTCCATTGAATTCCCAAGTGAAACGGTACTGTACGTGATATGATTTTATTATTAAGTGGTGTTGAAAATCGTGAGAGTCGCCGTGTCTGTGCGTCGGGTCATCTGCGAGTAAAAGTGGTTTATTTTTATTTTTTGGTTTAAAACTTGAAGCATGATAGTTCATACCACGTTATAAATGTATTTATACAATAATATTTAGTGCCTAGACCTAAGTTTTGCACAGTACAGTAGAAGTATGTTAGGATATAGCATCTCAAAATGAATGGTGTATCAAAGTTTCTGTAATAATTTATCGCCAAAATTATTACAGAACCTTTGTCACACAACGAACATCATTCATTTTAAAGAGTGTTTATGAAGTTTCTTGCCCATTCCTCTCCTTAAAGATCTACGTTTTGGAATGGGTACCACCTACATTACCAAATATCACTCGGGCAATGCCCCGGATTTATGCAAGTAAAATATAAAATCAAATAAAGAAAAGAAGTGTAATTATTTTTTGCATAGCCTGGGTCTTTTTTTAACGTGGTAAAATCATCAACTGAGTCCTCCCAGGCTAAAGCGGGAGGAATTGTCAGACTCGTACTGACTAAAATCCATGGTGTCCTTCAATAGCCCTTTACGTTCCGGGGTCACGGTAATTCGTAAGTCCGGCGACCCCGGCAGGCTTTGACCCTCTAAAGAGGAGCGCCGTCATAAGCAGCCTAGGTTTAATACAAAATGTTTTGATTAAAATATATTAAGAGCGCATATTCTGAATGTTGGCAACGTCGCAAATGGCTGTCAAATATTTACATGTTTTAATTAATTTTACTTTAATGTATGAAAATAAATTTATTGTATGAAAATAAGAAATATGGCTCTGTAGTGCACTAAAAAACTGATTAGGGAATGCAATAATTAATATCGTAACACCGAATATATAGTTCTAGACGTAATAAAAGCATTTGGAAACATTCCAAATGCCTTTTATGCACCTGAAACGGTTACAACATCAAATTCAGTGTTTTAATTGCTTTCCTATATCATTTTTCTAGTGCACTACAGAGCCATATTTCTTATTGCTATACAGTAACATCACCAAATTAATTAAAACTTGTAAATATTTGCAGGGCCCCCGTAAGGGCTACTGGCGCCTGTGTGCAAAAAAAGATTTTGGCGCCCTTTAAAACATTTTGAATTATCTTTTTATGGTAGGTAGGTCAGTGGTGTATTTTAAAATTCAGCGCCCTTGGGTTTAAAGCATTAAAGCTTGCCGCCTCGGAACTTAAACACAAAAAAAACCATCAAGTACTACTCAAACTTCACAGCCAGAATTCCATACCATCTTATAGAAGACAAAAAATGTTTGTAGACTAAGACAAGATTAACTAACATAAGAGGCATTTGCTATTGAAAAATGAGCTATCAAAAGCGAGATCACGAAAAGCGAATGCCAACCTTATCTATTAGAAGCGCGAGCGAAGCGAGCGCGAAAATTTTTAGCTTTTTGGAATAGGACAAGGCAATTCTTCATAGAAGAACGAACGCAGTGAGATCTAAAAGTTTAACGTTTCCGAAGTTCAAGTTTTAATATAAAAGTGAGATCAAATATTCGAAGTCTTTAGTAGGTACTTAACCTGATCTTATTTATGTTATCAACTTTTTAACCGACTTCAAAAAAAGGAGGAGGTTCTCAATTCGTCGGAATCTTTTTTTTTTTTTTTTTATGTATGTCCCCCGATTTCTCGAAGACGCCTGGACCGATTTGGATTTTTTTTATTTTGTTTGAAAGGGTATACTTTCCAATTGGTCCCATGATCATCAGGTCAGGATCTGATGATGGGATCCCAGGGAAATCGAGGGCAACCTTCAAATTTTATAGGCACATAGTACCATTTTCATATATTTTCTAAAGCTGTTCAAGTATTTGCATCTGTTAATCGTCATCTCAGGTGGATGAGCTGATCATGGAAGGTACAACTCCTCTAGTAAGGAGTCGACATCGACTGTTTTAGTAAATTATGTTTGTGTTCGCATATCTCCGGAACTACAAGTCCGATTTAAGTAATTCTTTTTATGTTGTACTAGGTATCGTTCAACTTTAGGAATACGGCAAGTTTCATCAAAATCGGTTCGGTAGTTTTTGAGATAGGGAAGGAATGAAAGAGATGTTAACGATGTTATTACCGGTGCTACAGATTTCTTACATAATTATGTAAGAAAATGATGTATTTGACAAGAATTTTGGCTGAATATTTATACTAAAAAGAGTTTAAAAAAAACTTTTTAGAAAAAAATGTAACTGCCTTCAAAAATAACCACAAAAAAGGGTAAAATAACCTACAAAACTTTTCTTTCGGAAGTCGGTGGCAAAAATACAATGAAATTAATAAAAAAACCACCGACTTCCGAAAGAAAAGTTTTGTAGGTTATTTTACCCTTTTTTGTGGTTATTTTTGAAGGCGGTTACATTTTTTTCTAAAAAGTTTTTTATAAAAAAAAATCGTTTTTTTTTCAATTTTTTTCTGGGCCCTTGGCTTTGGCGCCCCTAGAGGATGGCGCCCGTGTGCATTGCACACATTGCACATATGGATGCGGGGGCCCTGAATATTTGACAGCTATTAGCGACGTTGCCAACTTTTTGGTTATGCGCCCTTAATGGTCAAAAAAACAATCGTTTAAATTAACCGCTCAATTCAAATAGTGCTTAAGACAAAACATTTATCACTGTCCCTATGACTAATCCAAATGAATTATGTTTTAGTTCGTGAATTAATTAATTTGTAGTACTTTAGCTGCTACTTTAATTAAAAATACTTTTCATTTCGCTCACTGAATATTTAGTTTCATTCATATTGGGATTATAAATCTTACATTCCAAATTTTTTATTATATTTACAATGCGCATAGTTGTATAGCTTACGAGTACAATTATTTCAATTATGGAATTATGTAAATGAAATAATTACCTAATTTGTGGCATAACTTGATTCGGTAAATAAATTAAAATTGATGTCTTAAACACAATGTCTGTTATTGTACTAGCTTAACCTATTTCTGTTATTTTATGCTAGTAAGGTTATCCATCCATCCATCCATATCTTCAAGGTCCGATCTACATCTGCCCAAATAAAAACTCGTCAAAAACATATTTACAATTACATAATTATTAAAAAAAAAACTAATTTCTTTTTACTATAAAAAATAATAAATGCAAAATTTATACTTTAAATAAAAAGCTACGAAGTAAATAATAAAAATCACGAAATTAATAATCGGCGTTACTTTTTTTTTAAATCATATTTTGCTCGCTATTCTTACCGGCTGTATGTCACTCCACACCGGTACATCCATTAAGTATATTTGCCGACATTTCCAAACTGAAAGAGGTCAGATATCGGCAGATTGGAATGATGTATTGTTGCTAGATTTCATTTACTTTCCCTTTTACAACCCCAGATTTGTCTTTTTGATGTTTTGACTGAAGAACGATCATTTTTAGACCATTGTGTCTCGGGATTTATAGAGTTCTTTTTTCTTTTTATAATGGAAGGGAGTGACTTGGTGTTTTTTTTTTGTTTTTAAAGGTTTTATTTTCCAGTGCTTGTTTACTATCCACTATTTATATTATAGAAGTCGCTTTAAATATTTTAGTATACAAAAGTGAGCTAGAAGTCTGAACTTTAAACCGAAGCATAATTCTAGTATTATTAGTTGGCAATGGCAGACAGTCACTTTTTCCTATTCATATTAATTGTTACACTAGTCACAGGTGTGTTAAAATAAAGGTTACGATTGGGACCGAGGCAGGCACTGTTTAAAGTTTCGTCTTCCCGTACAAACTTATTAAGGTTCGCACCTATGGTACGCGCAGTAGGAATACTGAATAGGGTCTCTCGGCAGTTAGACTTACTTTCTTGCTCTTTGGCGGAATTCCAGAGGGTGACACTTAGTGAGTTGACCACTACGTAAGTATACTTACCCAGACCCGTTACTTGGGCCTGGGCAGACAACTAAATTATGACTACTTTTGTTAGCTTGGGTATTACCTGTAAGAGCAGTTGTATGTGTTAATGAAATAAATAAATAAATAATTCCAAAAAGCGACAAAGCCGCAGACGACAGAGAAACCAGTGATGTATCTGTACTCATTGCAATTTAGTCGTTAAAGCTCTGCAGTTACGGTAGTTTTCGTAGTTACAATTTCAGTCCTAGACAGTCGTCTCCTCCGCAATAGCCAAATTAATCCATGTAAGGTTCCTATAAACACTGAACTCAGAAATCAAACCCTCTTGACTAGGCTTCGTCCACCTTTCATTTTGGAGCTACTTATTACGCGTAAATAAAATACTGTAGAATGTAATATTAAAATGACTAGAGAAATTATGCTAGAAAAATCATGGGTAGTCTGTTATGCTTAAATGTTATTTTAAATACAAAAGTATGCCATGTAGACATATAGTAGACTGTTGTAAAGGTAATGGTTAAGGTACCATTTTAAAGGTACAAATTTTACTGCACTAGAGGCAAAGTTATAAGTATTGTCTTTTGTGATGAGTAAACAAAAATTAGGGGTTAATTGAACACCAGTTTCAAATACCAAAGCTCACTCCGTAACAAGCGATCAACAAAGGAGTTTAAATTGCCTGTTTTTACCAGCAACCCGCTAACTGTGCATGACAAGCAACTTTGAACGTGTTTACGATTTTATTGATTTTATTCTTTAATGGAACTGACCTAGTTTTAGTCATGTTTTCTAATGTCTAATCTTAAAAGTACACATAGTTAACTTTTAGTTAGAGGTGTTTATGGTAAGGGCAAATAAATGTATGTACAGTTAGCAAAATTGAAAAAGCGGTTTTTTCTCTTCCAGAAGCCCTTTCATGAATTCTACGTATTCGGCCGCACGGCGTACTTGAAATACAATGACGTTAATTAAATGGAAAATGAAAAAGCGCCTCACCGTGGCATCGGAACGTAAAGGTCTATTCAAGGACATCGTGGATTTTAGTCAGTATAAGTCTGACAGTCCTTCCCGCCCTGCCCTGGGTGGGAGGACTCATTGGATGATTTTATCAGGTGAAATAAAAAAAATATGCTGAAAATCATCATCACGGCACTTGTAACAGTGCCAGAAGCTCAAAACAAATAATAAACATAGAGAGCATCTTGTTATACATTTTCATAATAATATAGAGTACCTAAAGGTCTATGTTAGTTCAAACATTTTAATCGCTTATAAATTTTACTAAATGTATACTTTACATTGCTCGTTGTATATTTTCTGAACTTTTAGCAACGTTAGAGGTAGTGACTTAGTCAAACAACCCTTGCGAAGCAAATAGGGGAACCACGGCAAATCTACAAGTACATACATACGTTGTATAAATGAACCCTGGTTAGCCGAGTTATAAATATCCCTCAGTTATGCGCCTATTGAAATAGGCTGAAATGTTAAATTAATTACATATTTAAGTTGGAAATTGTGCTTTCGGAAGTCAAATAACACGTTTTGTTTTTTTGGTGAGATTATTTAATGCTTACGTGGAAAGTTAAGCCATTTATAGCACACAAATGGTTATGAGTATTTTATTTTGAAAGTTAGCAAGAGTGCCTGGAGTAATCGTCACGTAAATTCGTCGATTTTACAATCGAAAGTAAAAGTATCTTTAAGTATTTAAGTCTAATTTTTATCATAATTAAAGGCGACGGCCGGGGCTCGCCAAAGCCTGCCGGGGTCGCGGGACTAACGAGTAACCGTGTGCCCGGAACGTAAAGGGCTATTGAAGGACAACGTAGATTTTAGTTAGTACAAGTCTGATAGTAAGGGTGGGAGGACTCATTAGATGACACGTAAAAAAAAAGAAAATTATAAATAATTATAAAATTAGTAAATGTTAACAATTAAGATAACATAATAATTGAATAATTTAGAAACAGCCTAAAACTCTGTTTAATCATGATAAAGACGTATACATTTATGAATTGTTTCATTTATGGAAAAACGGACAAGCAATCTACAATTCCTAAATATATTTCGGAACTCTAATCACCCCAGCACAGAAATACGATAAAACTCCCAATAACGTGATCAAAGGAGATTAATTAAAACAAACACTAGCATTGTGCTGGGTGCACCAGGGGGCCTACTCTCTAACTTCCTTAACGAAAATACGTTCGAAAGTAACTAGAAACTTTTGAGTGAACTCTATTCCCTATTAGTTCTGAATTCATAAGTTCTGACAACTACATCGGGAGTCGGGACAACAGTAACTGTCCAATCATGTTGTGACTGTGTTTTTAGTTCGTATCACCAACTCTTATATTTTTAAATATTATACACAATAACGCATGCGTCGTGAATTTCAAAATTTTTCTTTGGGAAGAGAAATTCGAACCGCGGGTGGGATTTTAACCTTTGGCTTTCGAATTCAGTTTTGATGCTCTTACCAACCGAGCTACCGAGGTTGGTTAGAGCAAGCGAGCTACAAGCGTCAAATTCTTCAATCCATTCCTTGCGTCTTACGATGATGTTCAGCGCCATCTATTGCAGAATAAGAGTATCGGATATACTGAATCCGAAATTCACAGGTTCAAATCCCGCTCGCGGTTCTAATTTTTCTTACACAGAAATACTAATCTTATATCTGTAAGAGATAAACGCCTGGAAATTCGGCCGAAGCTACGGGTTTCGGGCTTAGGTAGTAGTACCCCAATTCCCGTCCTAGCCTCTGATTGAGTTGGTCGTGTGAATGCGGACGATAATTAAACAGTGCCCTTACTGTAATGGATTTGTTTTGTATTTTAGTGCGCTGGTAATGTTGGTGGCAGCTTCATAAGTCCACTGTTGGACTTAACGAGTTTCTAAACGAAATTGTTGTGTTATGTTGGGGAATGAGAGCTGTTTACTACTTTGTATGATAATTTTCTTTCACTGGGTCTAGGTTTACCTAGTTCTTATGATTCACAACTTTAGATTTTAACTGTCTAACCACAAGAATGAAAGATAAATATTTGTTGAACACTTGTCTAAAAAAACTGTCATCAACGTCAAAACAACATTTCATGTTGATATAAGGGTCGTTTTGCAATTACACTTTTTTGTGGTAAGGCGGTAAGTATCCTGTTAAAGCATATGAAGTCTCAACAAAATCTATTCATCCATTTCAATTAACAGGGACTTGGAACTATGTATGAAATACTAACAAGAAGCATAACACATCATTATCAACAATCACAAACAAAACTTACGTCCCAAGACGTCCCAATTAAGCCCTGTCTTAAACTAATCCATAGACAAACAATCTATCCATTCTACCCTCAATTCGTGGAATAATAAACTAGTTTGCTGTTTAAACCTTTATCTGGGGACGAGCACGCCCTCTAGCGGTCGAACTGTTTGCGCACCAACGAGCCTGGATAGTTTTGGATATCGAGTTTAGTGCAAGTTTTGTCTGTGTTAAGTCAGTGTTTTGTCATTCGTAAAAGAATACCAGATTTTTTAATTTCGAAGTTTGTGAGCGTATTGTCGAGGTATTCCCAACGATTTTAGAGCACCAATGTAAAAAAGGAAGAAACTAGAAAATATAGGTACAAAAATGGTTTAGATTGAGCCGTGGTCGCAGTTATTGCATAACTACTTCGATTATGCTGATGACCACGGCTCTACCTTGACCATTTTTGGTACTTATGTATTTCTGGATTTCTTTTGTTTTTTGTGTTATGAATTTATTCCTGTTGAATCCCACTTTTGGATCTCATTTTGTTTTGTTTTGTTATAGTTTATCGTGTTAACTTTTATTCGGATCATAAAATGGTTCGTGCTAGACTGACAAGCACACCTATAAAGAGAAAAAGGTTTCATAATGATACTTCTTCCCCTAAAAATACATCTATAATGGCGACCAACTCATAAGTTTGAAGGAATTAATAGAAAAAAACTGCGCAAATAACATACCAACCCAAGTTAAGTATGAATATTTTATAAAAACCTTACAAACAAAAGGGTCATTTCTGATGAGACACAACAGCTGCTACAAGAAAGGAAGGAACTAATACAAAGGAAAGAAAACAAAATAAACCGTTGTAAAATAGCAGAAATTAGCAAAAAGAAAAATGAAAATCTAAGAAAAGATAAGAAATTACAAAGACAACAAACACTGAAGAAACATATCGAGAAAACTGGGGGAATAAAAAAAGCAATTAAAGAATTGAACAATAAAAAAGACTGGATTCTAAAAGTGAAAACCAAACACGGAAATTATATAAATTAAAGACCAGAAATACTTAAAAGAGCTACAGACTATTACCAAAACTTGTATCAAAGTAAGAACTCAAAAGAAGAGATAATCGAAAAAACCATAAAAGACTTAGAACCGACACCAAAAATATTAAAAGAAGAAACAATACGAGCGATCAGTACACAAAAAAGAGACAAGGCACCTGGAACCGATCAAATAACAAACGAACTACTAAAAGCTACCCAATCGATTATTGTCCCTATACTTACAGATTTATTCAATGAAATCATGGAGACTGAAAACATTCCCTCAGATTGGA
This sequence comes from Agrotis clavis, assembly GCA_954870645.1. Lineage (NCBI taxonomy): Eukaryota > Metazoa > Arthropoda > Insecta > Lepidoptera > Noctuidae > Agrotis > Agrotis clavis. The sequence goes on along the minus strand of OX940935.1, from coordinate 21,666,990 downwards.
CCAAATCAACAATAATATTATTACATAAAAAAGGAGATAGAGGAGAGATAGCGAATTACCGACCAATCAGCTTAATGTCGAATATCTATAAAGTCTTTTCAAAAATAATTTTGTTCAGAATCACATCTACACTTGACGAAAACCAACCGAAAGAACAAGCAGGATTCCGTAGTAAGTTCTCGACAGTAGATCATATACATGTACTAAGACAAGTTCTACAAAAATATAACGAATACAATAAAAAATACTACCTGGGCTTTGTAGATTACAAAAAGGCCTTTGATTCCTTAGAACATGAATATATCTGGAAAGCATTGCGTTCTCAGGGTATACAGGAGAAATACATACGAATTATTAAGAACGTATACTCAAAAGGCACAGCCCAAATCAGACTGGAGGCAACGGGAGAAGAGTTTCCTATAGAAAGAGGTGTCCGACAAGGCGACCCAATCTCACCGAAGTTATTCTCGGCGGCTTTAGAGATGATACTCAAAAACCTTGATTGGAATAAAAACGGTCTCAACATAAACGGTGAAAACCTGAACCACTTACGATTCGCAGATGATCTTATTCTGTTCTCAGAGTGTCCAAAAACCCTAGAGCAGATGCTACAACAATTATCAGAACAAAGCCTAAAAGCAGGACTTACAATGAACACATCAAAAACCAAAATTATGACCAATGCTCCACAGACATATACAATCACTGTAAATAGGACGAAAATAGATTACGTGGACGAATATATATACCTAGGGCAACTAATAACCACACGCGATACCACGCCTAAAGAAATTGATAGAAGAATCGCCAACACATGGAAAAGATTTTGGTCTCTCAGCGAAGTTATGAAAAACAAAGACATGCCAATAAAGGATAAAAGGAAAGTTTATAACATGTGTATTTTGCCATGTTTGACATATGGATGTCAAACATGGGCATTAACAGAGAAGCTAAATAGTTAAGAAAATAATGGTATGTCAAAATGGATTAGAGAGAAGTGTAATCGGAGTAAGAAGAAAAGATAAAATAAGATTAAACAAAATCAAAAGCACGACAAAATTCAGAGATGTGAACAAAGTATGCAAAACACTTAAATGGAGATGGGTAGGACATATGATGAGAGAAAAAACTGAGAAAAGGACTAGGATACCGAGGAGACAGAGGAGACAGAGTGGTACCCCAGAGACGGCAAAAGGAGTAAAGGACGACAAGTGAAACGGTGGGAAGATGACCTCAAAAAAGTTGCCGGTCCAGAATGGACCAGAGCTGCAAGAGACAGAGATAGATGGAAGTCTCTGGAGGAGGCCTTTGTCGACGGACAAGCTGTTGTTAAGGAAACCGATAGTCGGATATAAATGTATGATATTGTAATTTATGTTAACAGCAATAAAGGCTTATTTTATTTTTATTAGTTTATCGTGAGTTTCAAATAGTCACAATGACTAAGTATGACATGTAATTGACGGAGCCCTCCTCTAGAGGGCCAAAGCCTGCCGGGGTCGTGGGACTTATCTCGTTACCGTGACCCCGGAACGTAAAGGGCTAATGAAGGACACCGTGGATTTTAGTCAGTACAAGTCTGACAGTCCCTCCCGCCCTGCCCTGGGTGGGAGGACTCATTTATTGATGATTTTACCACGCAAAAAAAAGTATGACATGCAATATAGAGGACATGTAAAACCCTAAAAATCTGGGGGCACGGCAGTGCCCCGCCAAGTCTCGAGCAAAACGGGCACGGCCGTACCATCTTTTCTCGAAGCGATTCGCGGCTGTTTCGCCCCCTCTATATCTTCGACGTGGACAAAGCTAGGAGTTTAGGTTTTCGGTAAATAATAGTAGGCATTAAAACAAGCTTAAGTTCGAAATTACATGCCAATTGAATGAATAGTTTAGGAGTTACGGTCGATCAAAGTTACACCATTTTGTCACTCACTGACTGACTGACTGACTCACTGACCGATCATCAAAAATCTAAGGTACTTCTAGCAGACTTAGAAACTTCAAATTTTGCACCAAGATAGGTCATTAGCCACATATAAAGGAAAAATTATAAAAACATTAAAAAATAATATACCATAGAAAACAATTATATATTTGCGGTTTGGCAAGAACATTGTGTATGGATTTTGACTGCATTGTTAACTTTGTTCGTTGTTTAAGTATTCAATTGGATGAATACATACATAGAATAGAAAAGAATAATATAAATGTAATACATAGACTATAATTAATCTAAATTAATACATAAAGTTCATAATTCATTAAATTAATAAAGCTAAAACTCCATTGTATTGCGATAAATATTGTATGCGCGCTCGATAGATGGCATTGTACCTGTCTGAATCGCGCTATGGTTTCGTTACAGAGCGCAGTCTAAGTAGTACTTTAAAATAATTCAATAATTTTCATTTGATAGCGCCATCTATCTATGAACAACCATTTCGAAACTAAAAAAATATTGTAGCGATATTCAGAGAACTTAAGTTAGCCGGATTAGATAGTAGATTTATTATTGTTACTGAAACAGTTATTTAGGAAAATAGTTTATTAATATAACATAGACATAGTTACATAAATCTAGTTGTTTACGTGTTATTTAGTTTAGTTATATTTAGTTTGTAAGTTAGTAGATATATATTTATTTAGTTATTTGTTAGTTAGTTTAGTTCTATTTAGTTTGTTAGATAGAGAATGGGTCCTAAACAAAAAAGTAGCTGAAGTCCAAGAAATTATGAGGACACCTAAAAAAAAGAAAGAAATACACTTATAAAAAATAAATGAGATCCCACCAAAAACATTAAATGTAAAAAATGCCAAGTCTCTCGATGCAGTCTTTCCATCGTAAAAAGTTTTGAGATCTCACAGAAGCCAAGTCCTATTCAAATTATTTTGTAGTTATAAATCAACATTTAGTAATTATATCAATAGTTTTCTTTATAAATTATAACTATAGTGACTTGGCAATGAGCACAAATGAAAAGCTGCTTGCTGCCTGGAATTATGTGCAAATGTTACTGACGAGACCTGTGATCAGATTATTTGTTATGTGTGAATTATGATGGTCACTACCGACTACATGTTCCAATACAATAATTAAGAATACCTTACGGGCCATCGCTTTATGAAAGTAAATGATTAATGTTAAGAGAATAAATAAAGTAAATAAAAGAGAATGTTTATGCATGCGGTGTGTGTAACTTTCAACTCCTCCAAATATGCCGTTTTATTTGTTTTTACTTGTGCTCATTGCCAAGTCACTATAGTTATAATTTATAAAGAAAACTATTGATATAATTACTAAATGTTGATTTATAACTACAAAATAATTTGAATAGGACTTGGCTTCTGTGAGATCTCAAAACTTTTTACGATGGAAAGACTGCATCGAGAGACTTGGCATTTTTTACATTTAATGTTTTTGGTGGGATATACCAGTATTTGATGATATTCACAAACAAAAATATCAGCAAATAACTGAAATACGTGATACAGATAAAACTTCAATTACATTTAATTGAATTGACTCCAATCCAATTAATAGTCTGTAATAAATCTGCTTCAACTTCTATTTACACTCAACAGGAAAAGGGTACCAAAATAAGAATAGCTGAAAAATTAATGGATTTTCTGACGAGCGAGCTTTTTTGGGGTTCCGCAGTCAACAAGGAGGAATGAGGACAATGTTTTTAGGGTTCCGTAGTCAACAAGGAACCCTTATAGTTTCGCCATGTCCGTCCGTCCGTCCGTCCGTCCGTCTGTCCGCAGTTTAGCTCAGAGACGCCCAGTACTAGAAAGCTGTAATTTGGTGTAAATACACGGATTTGTTGTGCTGAAAAAGTGGTAAAATAAAATCTCGTAAAACATTTTTTTTTAGGGTACCTCCTGTACACGTGAAGTGGGGATGTTTTTTTTATTTCTCGCGTACCCCTTAGTGTGGGGTATCATTAAATAGGTCTTTAAAAAATACTGATAGTTTCCATTAACAATTTTTTGATAAAAAGATTCGTTTGTGAAATATTAAGCTTTAAAGTTCTAATTTTTGCTCGACTCGAGTCCCCCCCCCTCTACCAGCTAAAAGGTTATGTTTGGGGGTGTGAAAAAATTCACAATAGTAGTATATATAACGAAGTTTGAAGGAAAATTATCATGACTAAGTAGGCTTTACAAGTTTACGAGTAATAGTCGACCAACTTATAAAACGTACTTGGATAGCATATTTTCCTAAACAAAATGTATCGCAGAACATGATCTTCAACTGCAAATGTAAGTTTGTAAACTTTATTTTTACAGCTATAATAGGTGGGTATGTTTTGGGGATAGGTAGGTTTTTATTGTCAACTATTTTTAACTAACTTCAAAAAAAGGAGGAGGTTCTCAATTCGTCGTAATCTTCTTTTTTATGTATTTTCCCCGATTTCTCAAAGACGCCTGGACCGATTTTGAAAATTCGTCTTTTTAAAATTAAATTAAGCGAATCAGTTTAATTAGTTCGCATAAGTATGTTGATGGGCAACTACGGAACCCTACACTGTGCGTGGCCCGACACGCACTTGGCCGGTTTTTTCTATAAAATTAGGAGGGCTAAACGAGTAGGGAAATACTAAAGCGAACGAGCAGTATAAGTCACATAATGATTTGTGTATCACCATCATCATCACCAGCCTATAATGTACCCACTGCTAGAACACAGGCCTACTCACTGTAAGAAGGAGTGTGGCACCACATCGGCCCAGTGCAGGTTGGTAGATGTCATAATTATGTCTTTGAATTTTTGGTTTTGGGTCATGCCGGTTTTCTCACGTTGTTTTCCTTCACCGTTTTGAAAGTAGTGGTGATGAAATAAAATACACATAGTAATGTGCCTGCCTGGGTTCCTACCCACGAGCTAACTACTCGTAAGTCGGGGCCAATACGACTGGGTCACCACTGCTCGGACATACCACCGCTTAACTTTGGTAAGTCGTCCAAAAACGGACCTCTGAAAAACATTGATCTACTTTTTCCCTCAATAACAGACTTTAGTAACCGTTACCATACTTTATTCTCCCATCCAAAATTTTGGTAACTATTTAACGTTTAGTTATTCAAACCGAATACGGAACACTTTACCGCGCATATTCCAATATGCACTTCGCCAGTTTTAAATTCTCGTTTGATGAGAGTTATACAGGATGTTTTTAACTTTTTTTGCTGAAAGTTGATGTTGGATTTTTATCATTCTAGCTTTCAGATGCAAGGGTTCCTGTATAGTGTTTTTTTCAGGGCGTAACTATGTTTGGCTTTACTGGAATTTTGTGTTCCATGGTCGATCTTTTATCATAATTTTGAGCTTGAATATGAAATTCCAGTTTCAAAGGTGTTTTTAAACATATTTGCCCGTGATGCGTTGTTCTTAAAGATTTGTTTGATACTTTTAGCCTTCTTTATTATGAGTTGGCTTAGATTTTACTAAAACATTAAAAAAGTAGTCCAACAGTTAGATTAAAAAAAAAATTCCAGTATTCCATTTATTACGTTTCGATAAAATTAACAAGGAAACAACGCGACGCTTTTAAAGTTCACAATAAGTCTCGTTGTGGTATAATTTTTAGTGCGTTCTGACGTCATAACCCCCACTCGCAAGTTTGATGACTGATATAAAACATACGTGTGCATTATTTTTGAATGCTCTGCTCTGCACTGCACAGGTTGTTCGGCGCATGGACCGACACAACAAACACCCTGTATAGGTTTGCAAAAACGAGTAGATTTTTTAATAATCGATTTAGCTATCAGATTGACAAACGTTTATAATAAATTTATCTCTCTTTGTCTCTATCACTAAGTATTTCTGAAGAAAAATATTCGTATAACAAATAAAGCTCAATCTCGCTAATTGATCTTATTAATTGGAGACGAAAACTAGACCATTAATAAATAACGCCGTCACTTTCTGATGTCTTGATAAATATACGTTATTTATTATGGTAAGCCGTAGACTATGACGCATTTATCCAGCAGTACTGTCCCAGAGCACAGGCGAATTAAAAAAAACATTTAAATAATTCCTTAATTAATAATATGTACGTGTAGAATTGATTTGCATTTCGCTAGCTATGATTTTTAGGTTTTGCCTATCGGATAACCTGCTTATCTCAGTAACTGCGTAATACACGACCGGTTCTCACGGTTCCCTGAAAAGACAGTTCCACAACCACGGCAGGGTTTGACCTGGGACCCCGTCAGATTGCTAACAGCTCTCTGACGCGCCCGCGAATGGTCCATGATCGGACGGTAAGGCAGCCATTACGCCCCATCCCATGACCGCGCTATTCGGTGACCGGAAAGCGCCTCGCGACGTCCGTTTCTGTGGGCATTTCCCGCGGCTCCTGGTTCGTGAGGTGGAGGCTGTCCTCTTTTCGACGCGTCCCGCCTCCTCTTCATTATTTAGGCATGAGTTCTTTTTGAAGAATTGAAGCCGAAAACTCAATTAATACTAAACTTAGCTGTCAATTTCCGATGCCTTAATTCATATACGTTATTTATTCTACAAGCAGTAGAGCAGTAAATCAAATTATATGGTTGCTTGGCAAGCCACCAAAAAGTACGGCTTCTATTACAACGCGATTTGTACTCAGCAGAGGGGAAACACGGCCGGATTGGAACACCGGTGCGTTTAGTAACGATATTTCATTTAAGTTTACCTTGGTACGAAGGTAATGGTCGAAATTGTAAGTCTGCGGAACGCACCTCTAGTCTATTACATACTTACACACTTTTTTTCAGGTTTAAATAACGATATCAAAAAAAAAACTTCACAAATTTTGAATCGTAAAGTTCTTTTGTTATACAATGTGTCCCAGGGATAAACACCGCCCGGCGTTTTTTGAATATTTGTACAAAATTAGTAATAATTACATTTATATTTGTGACTTAGCGGATTTAGTTTATTTTATGTTTTTTTTCTTTTTTTTTTGTAAAAACGCGTGAAAGATATTAAGGGGGCATTTTTAGATTTATTTTGACAAACTGAAAAGAAGAGTTATTTTTTTGATCGATTTTTAATTTTGTTTTTTATTTAATAAATGTTTTCCTACATTTTAGTTATGTTTAATGATTTTAATTGATAAACTACGATGTCGGCTAGTCAGTAAAAAAAATAATGGAAAAAGATGAACAAACTTAGGAAATATCGTAAAAAACTGCAGCACGTCACGCGTCTTTACAAAAAAAAACTAAAGCCGCTAAGTCACAAATATAAATGTAATTATTAATAATTTTGTACAAATATTCAAAAAACGCCGGGTGGTCACTTATCCCTGGGACACATTGTATAATGTATAATGACCGTTCAGCAAACTCGTCGTCTTATTTTATTATTATGCAGATAGAAAACTATTTACATCTTTGTAAATATTTATTGATTTGATAAAAGAAAAAATACCTGACCAAGTGTCCATTATTTTTAAAATCCAAATGATGGATTAATTCGATTAGCAATCGATACGATTAGCCATTAAGACTATCGTCTACCGAGCGCTCGTCCATACTAAAAGAGAAAACGTTTTCCTGCTCCTAAATGTTATCCTATGTCAATGATTTTTTAGAATGCTTCTGACACTGTAAAAAACTAGGTTTATAGGTTTTCTTTTTTTCAAAATTTATAATAGTTTGAAAGTAACAGGCGCCTAAGAGTTACTATTTTTATGACAAAATCTTCATTGAAGTAAAACCTTTGTATTTTAAAAACAAAGAAGTTTTAGAAAAAAATCAAAACCTACAAACCTAGAATATAATATGCTGAAACGATTGACGCCAGAATCTAAGAGATTGGACGTGATTTAGTATGTGAAAAACGTTTTCTCCCGAGAGACAAATTTCATATAAAAAATACTCACATTCAGTCGCGAGCTGCAACGCTCTCTATCGCACGATCGGGGTTTTTTCAACGCGCGAGAGGGACAGCACGAGTTTTTCTAAATACCTATTTTTTGAAAAGGCAGCTGCTATACAATCCTCTTAAATTTTAATAGCATAATAGGGTACCAAACTTTAATCAAATAGAACCCGAAAACAGAGACCATAAAACAAAAATGTAATTCGTATTCAACACGTAGGATAAGTAACGTAATATCACCAAATCACACGCAATAAAAATCCACTCAATAAAAAAAAAACCAAATCAAAACAAAATCCATAATATCCGAATACCACGTACATTTGAATTGAGCGAAAGTTATTTTTGGTATCACGCTGTCCCCTTTAATAATGCAGCGGTTGGAAGCCTCCTTCCGAATCACTTCACACATTGGATAAAATGAAAATTTCCAAATATCGATATCCGTATCTGTTATGATATTGGCGTCATAACAGAAAATCGGAACGAATCTGAAATAAAGGCGCAATTCCGTTGCTGCGTCCTCGGTACTCGCTATAACGTTAGTAGTGTGAGTTTATTCTTTTACTAGCCACGTATGAAACATAACTGTAGATCGCTTTTTTCGAATTGTAAATTAAATCAAATTGTTATAAAAAGACAGTTTTGTCAAATGACAAGATTTTGCAGTCTTCAAAAACGTTGTTTCTTCGTGTTCAACGGCTTTAGATCAGAAGATTTACTTGTAAAACTTATGATTTACCAATACTTTTGTTTACAGCAATATTTAGAAAAAAACCACGACTATATTTGTGTAGCTCAGCCGTGGGCAGTAACGGAACCACGCCTTTATCCGCCGCCAAAGGGGTTGATTTGAATCGCGTGATTCAAGTTGACTGAATCGATTCCAATCATCTGTTCATTTGTTTTGAGTTAATAATGAGGAAGAGGAAATTAAATTCCGTGCGTGGTGAGGAGGGAGACTTATTTGGAGTGTGGATCACAAGAGTTAATTACTGTTGGCTTAATATATGTGAGACTCTCTGTATACCTACTACATACAAAGAGCATAATACCTATATGTTTGTCAAGAAGATTATGTGCAGAATTAAAGTGTCAAGAGTAAGTATGCTTTACTTTCCGTTGCTTTCTGATCTTTTAATATATTATCATGATTATGTGTTAAAGTATAAATTGTAATACCGTAAACAATGTAGGTTTTGAAAATTCGTTTTAAACAACACTGTAAGAATGGATTTCCTAAGAAGAAATACCACAAAACAATGCGGGCCCAAAGTATGTTTTCAAGAGACCTCCCCATTTTGAGTGGACACAGCCAGACAGTACACGATATGTTTCAGTTATCACCCTTATTTCTACCCATTAGGTCACTGGTATACCAGAAAGTTTCTGACTGTGAGACTCGTCGTCGGCTTTCAAAATTAGATTCTATGCGTGACTAACAAAAGCCCGACCAAGAGCGGCAATCAATTACAATTGTGTAAATGGTGCTCTCACGTGTCCATTGTAAACAGAGGTAGCTTTTCTAACCATATGGGAGCCGATGATAGAAGCTAGTAAGTTAGTGATGAAGCGGTCGCCGTAGCCAAAAACGGCATGGAAGGATTGTTATTTTTTATCCCTTATTGAGGAATCAATAACATGACATACCTTCAGTGGTTTCTGCTAGAGTGGCGATGAAGAGCGCAAAAAGCGCCACTCCAGACGACACCAGTCTCATCTGAAACAAAACATACATTTATTTATTAATCCTTGATTCATATAACATCTGGTCAAAGTCAAATCATTTATTTCATTTAGGCCATCAAAGAGGCACTTTTAAACGTCGAATATTAAAGGAAATGGAATGGGATTGATTATACAAAACTGGAACAAGACACTGGTTTTATTAGTCTTTGATTGAGGTTATTTTGTTGAGCCTCATTCGTCTATAAGTGGTCGCATTCGTGAATACTGATCATGAGTTCCTGGGTTCGGTTAATTTGTCGGGTATCTATATTAGGTTTTTTCAAGGAAATAAAAACAAGGAGCCTGAAGAAAATCGTTGCAGATATAGTGAGTAAAGCCTTAACTCATTTCATTTGCAGGTGGAATGAGTAATTATCATGAAATTAGTCTTCCCGCCTTGGGTGGAAAGGAAGGCACCCTTAGTTTGCTGATAGCTCCAAAAGACAAGTGTGGAACTCCACGTACTATCGACCCAGGCTCAGTCCTTGATCCAACGGCGAGCTCGTGTCGAGCGTTTCTTAATACTGTCTTTGATCGTCATTATATCGCTATTTATATCGCTGAATTATATCGCTGAACATAGGCCTCCTCTAAAAGCTGAGTATACTAGATACCAATACATACATCTACACGAAAGTCAAACAAAATAAACAAATAAAAGCTTCTCACTTCCCGCACTGGATTTTGTACCGAATGCCATTACACTGACAAATAAAATGGCGACATTCAGGCTTGGAACAAATATTTGACACTATTGGAAATGTTTGTTCCAATATAGTGAATCGAATGGAATTCTAGGAAAAATACCTAATTCTAGGGTCACGATTCCTTATGTACAGTCACGAGCAATAGTCTGTTTACACTAAACAGTATACAAAAGCGTTTTTCTGCTACTATATTGATTAAACTTTTGCCTTTTCATTAGACTTCTATTTTGGAAGCCATACTATTACGAAATAGGTCTTATTTCAAAGTGGAAACCAAGTAATTGACGAGTAATTTGCGTTTGTATTTTGTTAAGTATATACATGTTATTGCTCGTGACTGTACTTAGTTATGTAGTAGCTGCCGTTTCTAAGTATCAAGTTCAAGATAAAATGACAAATGAAATTATACGAGAGGACAAATGTGTGATTCGGTATTTCGCGTTTACAAAATACCTATAACTGATAGTTGAAAGTTTAAACAAAAAAAACAGTGAATGAGTTGAAAAAATAACTTTTTTTCATCATTATTTAATTGGATATTTATTTGTAAGAAGACTAGTTACTTTGTTGTATTAAATAAATATATAATTATAGTGAAACAACTAGGGTGTTTGTTTAATGATTGTAACTTTTTGTCGTGTATTTCACTCAAAAGCGGTTACGTAAACATTTGTTGTGAAACTGGACTCAATCACAAAGGTTTTGGAAAATAAATTGAAAACCGTCACTTCTAAGAAAACATTAGGGAAATCATACGAAAACTTGGTTTATCTTTTGGAATTGAAATTATATCTCTGTTTACTTTTCACCCCTTGAGGCGTCTAAAAATAAAAAGGCTAAAATCAGCATCTCAAGTATACAAGCCTACTCGAATGTCTCTACGAATTTAAAATCGGAATAATATAGAGTTACCTTTTCCCCGACTCACCCTCAATTAGTCCTATTTATTGACGGGGGATTAACCTCTATTCAGTGTAAGAGGAAAGCTTAATTTCATGTTTTAAATTAAAATTTATTTTACCTACATACTTTTACAGTAACAGAATCACTCAAAGAAAAAATCACATTTTCTGAAGAACCCTCAGGTAACGCACAAAAAAAACTAACGTAAATAAAATCAATCATAACATTTCGTACTAGTATTTGTTCGCCATATTTCGTAATATAACAATACTTCGATACCAAATGATCCGATAAATCTTACTCACATAGCGTACGGCTTCCAAAGAATTCACCAAGAAAAGTAATAAGCCAATAACTCGACAACCCTTTTGATACTATCAAGGGGAAATTTTCTTTGCCCCACAAACTCGCTTTCAAGTTTTCAACTCTGAATTTTCTACAAGCGTTTTATTCGAGCATTCGTAGAGAGCGCTACGAGACCGCTACGAGAGCGTAATTGCTACGGGCTACGAGGCTACGAGGCTACGGGCTACGCCATGATTGCGCGTCGGACCGCGCTCGGTGGTAAACCGACAGTTTTATATTAATTGACTTCTTTGTTTTATTTCACTGGGAACACTAACTTCTGAATGTGGTCGGTTAAAATTTGATGACACGTTTCAATCTGTGGTTTCATTGATGCAATTAAAAAGTTTCCAGTGGAACGGACGATCGGTAAAGACTGTCATTATTAAGTAAGTATGAACATTAAATTCTGTTTAAATGCGCGGATGAAATGGTCGTTGAGGATTTATATTAATTATGGGTATTAAGTTAACGCGCTTTTTGCGCTTGATGATCACTTTTAGGAATGAAAAAGATGAGCTTGAAGAGAAATGGAAATGTTCCAGAACTTTCAGATGAATAGTTTCAATTTTCTTTACTTTTAGGTTTTATGCCATTTTCACGACCTCTTAAGATGCGACTGTCATGTGACACACGCTTTTGTCAAATTTCTTTATTTTTTCTCAGTACTCGCTGTCGCAATCTCATTTCGCTTTGCCAAGTAATAATAAACAAAAATAGATTTCATGAAGCCTCCCGTTACTAGTACACCAGGTCTGTGCACACAGAGCCGCATATTGCTTGCATTACAGCCATTACTGACGGTCACAACGTTTTATGTGCGGCGACCCGTTACCAGAGACTGTGCAGTGCTGATACACACCGGGCACCGTTTTATTGTGTCTGTAACTTTTGACTGTAGCAATGAAGTGTGTCGTCGAGGTTGTGGACTACGTAGAAATATAAGTAATGGTAAGAAGAAGGACTTAGAGAAGGAAGACTGCTAACTCGGATGCGTTCAAATTGTCCTTTTACTAACGTAGATGTATCTATGATGCTGTCATAATAGCGGGTTTCTTGTCATAATCTGTCATGAGCAACGGAATGGTTGGCGCAGTCGCGGAGCGATTCACTGCTGCGCTGCATGTCGCAGTTTCAATTTCCGCTCTGAATAAAATATTATCCTACTACTATTATAAAGGCGAAAGTTTGTAAGTATGGATGTATGGATGTTTGTTACTCTTTCACGCAAAAACCACTGAACGGATTTGGTTAAACTTTGGTACACAGATAGTTTATAACCTGGATTAACACATAGGATAGTTTTTATCCCGATTTTATGTTCCCGTGGGATAATTTTTGAGTTGCAGCGGGTGAAGCCGCTGGCAACAGCTAGTATTACAATATATATTTGTACTAGCGACCCGCCCCGGCTCCGCACGGGTGCAATCTTTATAATATTATTAAAATTGCGACTATAATTTGAGATTTAAACTATCCTATCTCTCAAGTTGGATCGAACTGCACATGGTGTGCGAATTTTATTATAATCGGTTAAGTGGTTTAGGAGTCCATTGAGGACAAACATTGTGACACGAGATTTAAATATATTAAGAAGAAGATGTCAAAATAGACAAGACATAGCGCACTATTTAGTTCTTAAAATCTGTCATAAAACCTATGTTTCACAAATAAATTGATTTGATTTGAATATTATTTTGTAAGATCTATAGGTAGTTTTTTCGTAAATTGTGTTGTTAATATTAATATCTATATATATATATAAAAGGCAAACTGAATGATTACTAATCAAGCCACAGCCCAGACCGCTTGGCCTAGAGACTCCAAATTTAGAACATAGGTTCCTTATGAAGCGTAGGGGAGCACTAAGAAAGGATTTTTGGAAATTCGGCCTTTAAGGGGGTGAAAAAGGGGGTGGAAGTTTATATGAAACTCGGTCATTTCTGAAGCTACATCGATGAAAATTGGAATATAGCTATTTGATAACAAATAAAGGATGACGTGTTTCAGGATTTTTGAAAATTCGGCCTTTAAGGGGTAAAAAAGGGGGGGGAAGTTTATATGAAACTCGGTCATTTCTGAAGCTATATCGATGAAAATTGGAATATAGCTAATATAGCTATTTGATAACAAATAAAGGATGACGTGTTTCAGGATTTTTGGAAATTCGCCCTTTAAGGGGGTAAAAAAGGGGGGGAAAGGTTGTATAAAATTCCGTACATTTTAGTATCTGGTTGGTTATTCGGTTGAAAATTAGGCACGATTTGTTAAAGGGGGTAAGGGGAGGGCGTGGGGGGTGGGTAAAGTGGGGGGGTAACGGGGGGGGGGGGTGAAATCAGTTAATTTTATTATTAGGGTTGGCTATTCGGTTGCACACTAAGCATGATTTGTTAAAGGTGGGTAATGGAAGGGCTTAGGGGGGGGGTAAAGTGGAAGAGAGTAACAGGGGGGGGGGGGTAAAATCAGTTAATTTTAGTATTTCTTTAGAGCTATATCTATGAAAATTGGCATTTAGCTATTTGACTACAAATGAAGGTTTTAGGATTTTTGGAAATTCGCCCTTTAAGGGGTAAAAAAGGGGGGAAAGTTTGTATGAATTCCGTACATTTTAGTATTTGGTTGGCTATTCGGTTGCAAATTAAGCACGATTTGTTATAGGGTGGTAACGGGGGCCGTGGGGGTGGCAAGGGGTGGAAGTTAAGGAGTGGGGTAAAATCGTTTTAAAATTTTAGGTTTATTTAGGTGGGGTAATTTCTAGGTTTTTAAAATTGTATTTGCTGCCATATTGTTATAATATCATCAATCGGCGAAGACGGGAGCCGTGCGGTCGGCGGCGGGGCGGGGGGAATAGGTAGACATCGGAAAACTTTCTGGATTGCATCCGTAGATTAGTTCTTTGAAGGTGCTGCACGGAGGTGTACTACTTACTTAAAGAATATTCGATCGAGTTGCATCAGCTTGAACCCGCGGCTTTGCTCGCGTTAAGTTTGGAGATAAATGAATCTCCATACTAAATCTACTATATCCTACTAATATTATAAAGGCGAAAGTTTATGAGTGTGAATGGATGGATGTTTTTTACTCTTTCACCCAAAAACTACTGAATAGATTACGATGAAATTTGGTATGTAGGTAGCTGAAGATCCAGAATAACACATAGGGTAGGTAGGGTAGGGTATATTTATGTTTTGCCATGACTATTAACAAGTCACAGGGGCAAACTCTGAAATACGCAGGTATAGATTTAAGACAAGACTGTTTCTCTCATGGCCTATTTTACGTGGCATGCTCACGTGTTAGCACACCTAATAACCTGGTTATACTGTCACCTGATAAAATGACAAAAAACGTAGTATTTAAACAAAATATTGTAAATTAGCAATTATTGTTACCCTACACTTCTCCTAAACCTACCATACACCTACCCTAAACCTAATTTTTTTTTTTAACTTGTGGAAATCCTCGTGGACTTCCTCCGCCTTTTTTTTTTTTTTTTTTTTTTTTTAGGTGGTAAAATCATCAAATGAGTTCTCCCGCCCTGGGTGGGGCGGAAGGGACTGTCAGACTCTTACTGACTAAAATCCACCCGTGTTCCTTCCTATACCCTTTACGTTCCGGGGTCACGGTAACCTGGGTTAAGAAAAAACCCGCGACCCCAGCAGGCATTTGGCGCGAAACACGACGCGCCACCGACCCGGGCTTGGTCCTTGGTCGGACGGCGAGCTACCCATAACTCACCGTCCGCAAGCCCGCTCCACCGCTGTGCCCTCTGCTAATCAGAGGGACACGCGTTGGAGCGTCCACACGACAGGCTATTCGCATACGGGCAAAGAGACCCCTTAGGCACACAGTGCCTAAGGAAGAGTTTTTGCCCGCATCCCAGGGTGCACCGGCCCGAAAAACTGGTCTTCCCCCCGGACGTATCCGAGAGGGAACTCCAGTCCACGGGCGCACGTGGAGGTTTCCTGTCATAGCACCCCGGACTTCCTCCGCCTGGGGAAGACGGAGGGGCATGTCAGACTCGACTGACTAAAACCACACGGTGTCCTCTACTGCCTTAAGCCGGGGGTGCGGGGCCACTTGCGCAATCACCGCTCCCCGGCAGGCCTTGACCCGACTACATTGCCGGGTCCCTCTCCTCGGTGCGGCCGCACAGAACGGCCGCACCTCTCTTCGAGTGGCGACGAAGGACACGTCTCCGCCAACTCGGGCCTGTATCTGGTCGGGCGGCTGACTTCCCCAAGTCTGCCGCCCGCAGGCTACCACTCATGGAGGACGCAGATCGGTTTGCGCCTGTCGGCGCCCGGTTGCTTCTGCTGCGGGAGCTGAGAGGGACAGATGATCTCTCCCTCTCCGCCGTCTCCTTCGCGAACATTACCTCCTCGCAGAAGGCGACGGCCCCTTCCCACGCACTCTCGCTTCCTACCATGGCATCAACGACGGCCGGAAGCGAGAGGTCGCTCCCGCCGATCGCCGCGATCAGATCACGGCGCTGCGGTGCCCACGCTGAGCATTCCTCGAGCGTGTGCTGCGCCGTGTCTTCCGGGCAACCGTCGCAGTGGTGGCACACGGGCGTCTGCTCCCGACCTATGCGACGCAGATAGGTACTTTCCGAAGCAACCATGTCCGGAAAGTATCTGCGCCAGTCGGAAGGTGAGAGCGCCGTGCCTCCTGCCGATCCACGACTCCATGACGGGCCTTACCGCCGCAATCGCGGCGTGCCCCGCACTGGGTTGCGCAAGTGGCGCCTCCCACTCCGCCGCTAGAGATCGGCGGAGCTCAGACCGATGCCTCTCTACTACGCTAGGCAGCGGCCTTCCACCCCGCTCCAAAACCTCCCCGCGCCACCGATACATTGTCGCGAGGACTTTTGCCTCCAGGTCCCAGGGCGGTGATCCGGCCAACAGGCAGGCCGCTTCGTAGGAGATCGTGCGGTACCCCCTTATCACCCTGACGGCCATCGCTCGCTGCGGCCTTCGCAGCATTGCGACGTTGCGGGCCGACAGGGTGTCCGCCCACACGGGTGCTCCATAAAGAGCCATGGACCGCACGATCCCCAGGTAGAGCCTCCGGCAAGATGACTCGCCCCCCCCCCAAAATTAGGCAGCAGCCGCGTCAAAGCCGCCGCAGTGCCCATCAGTTTAGGGGCCAATTGCCGGAAGTTTGGCCCGAAGTCCCATCGGCTATCGAGGACGAGTCCTAGATACTTCATCGTCGACTCGACGCCGATGCGGTCTCCCCCCACCACAATGTTGGATCCCGCAGGTGGCGCCCGCCGGGGCCCGTGGAAACACAGGGCCTCGGATTTGTTTAGCGCCACCTCGAGGTCCAACCGCCGGATCCTTGCCACGACTTGTGCAACCCCCGCAGTCGCCAGTAGCGACGCCTCGCGGTACGTCCTCCCTCGCGCCGTCACCAACGTGTCGTCGGCGTAACAGACTACGCCGACGCCATGGAGGAGCGCACCGCGCAGCACCCAGTCGTACCCGATGTTCCACAGGGGCGGCCCCAAGACCGAACCCTGTGGAACACCGCACGACGTTTCTTGCCGACCCCATCCATCCTGACCCGGGTAGATCACCGACCTGTCAGCCAGGTAGGCCCCGACCGTGCGGCGGAGGTAGGTCGGCACCCCGTGGTAACGGAGCGCCTCCCTAATGCAACTCCAGGGCAAGGTGTTGAAGGCGTTGGCGATGTCGAGTGACACCGCCAAGACGACCTCGCCCCACCCTAAACCTACCATACACCAACCCTACCCTACCCTACCGTACCTTACCCTACTCTACACTACACTTTACTACACTACACTACATTGCACTACACTGCACTACACTAAACTACACTACACTGCACTGCACTACACTATACTACACTACACCTACTTTATACCTACACCACACTTACCTTAACCTTCCCTGAACTTCCACGTTTTTTTAAGACTAAAATCAGCCAAATCAGTTCAGCCTTTTGCAAGTTAAAGCGTGACTAACGATCAGCTATCCATTTTTATACCTCACTTGCTGAGCCGGCAGACGTTGTCCTGCCCAGTAATCAATCCTACACCTACACCTACCTCCCTACACCTACCCTAGATCTACCCTACCTACCCTATGTGTTATTCTGGATCTTCAGCTACCTACATACCAAATTTCATCGTAATCTATTCAGTAGTTTTTGGGTGAAAGAGTAAAAAACATCCATCCATTCACACTCATAAACTTTCGCCTTTATAATATTATTAGGATATATGTAGATATAGATTTAGTATGGAGATTCATTTATCTCCAAACTTAACGCGAGCAAAGCCGCGGGTTCAAGCTAGTTATATAATAAAGAGGTAGAAAGCTTATTTAAACTTCCTGATCAAAATTGGATTTTAAGTCAATTTTCACGGTTCAATTTTCAAAAATGTAGAAATCCTCCATTGCACCAATCAAGTTCTCAAAAACCTCAATTGTGTTCTTACCCTAATCATGGCAGCACAATACGTACCGCCCGGTGTATAAGCGTCCTGATTACGTAGCCCAAAGTCACTGTTTATACATGAATTATTAAAGCGAGCGTATCACAATGACCGCGAGTACCTATCAAATGGGGCTTCGTGTGTTGCTAAGAGATGTAGTGGTTTATGAGATGAGTTTCACTTGATGACTATCAACCCTTAATTAGTAGTTTTATTAGGCCTATTTATTAACTGTGACTGTAGACGGACAGATGGTAGATGGAACAGACGTGTGTTAGAGTGGAGACCGCGAATGGACAAACGTAGTGTATGACGCCCTGCGGCAAGGTAGGTCGATGATTTGAAGAATGTGGCTGGCAGCGGATGGATGCGGACTGCCCAGGACTGGGAGAGCTGGCGCTCTTTTAGGGAGGCGTACGTTCAGCAGTGGACGGCAAAAAGCTGATAATAATAATATATTCATTAATTAACTGCTGTTTTACTTTGAGTGGGAAAAACGTTTTAGGGATATCGTTTAAGGGGTTGTGGTATCATCTAGTATTAAGGGATTGTCTGGGGTCACACGTGTTGTGAGTGGGAGGACTCGTTTGATAATTTTACACCCCAAAAAACTGTGAGTCGTTTGATGATATTAGACCAAAAGAAGCATTTAGATTAAAACTTTAGAATCACCAAAATGTTAGTTATTCGATGGTACCTAATTGTAAGGTTTTTATAGAAGTTAGCAAGAGAATTTACTGCTGTTACTTTACTGTTGCGGCAGAAAGGATTTTTTTACTTGGTGAATGATCTGTTAAACTTTTCGGGATTACAAGAGTACCTAACTCAATTTTACAATGTAAAAAAAAAAACTTTTGTGTTATTTTATTGTAACAACATCAGTCCAGTGCAAACAGGCGCAGAGTAAACAAACTTTGTATCCCTTGGGACGTAAGTACACCGATGCGATGCCAGGATGTCAGAAATCCCGGAATACCCCTTTTTATGTGTTGAAAACGACCCCCGAGTGTTTTCTGTTGAGATCGACGTGCGCACATTTCGCAGAGTTTCTGAAGTTCGCAAAGTTACGTTTGTACAACTGTGTAGTATAGTGTTGAAAGGATTTTTTGGTATTTGACATGATATTGACAGTAGGATACTGTTGTTAGCTAAGTTTAAGTGAATTTGAAAGAAAATTATTGTGTTCAATCTGATTGTAGTATGTTCCTCCAGTTTTCAAAGACGCCTGGACCGATTTAGAAGAAATCTTTTTATCTGACTTGTTGATTATAAGATTATTATAAGACCACCTGGAAAGTATACCCTTTCATACAAAAAAGAACGTCTTTGTGAACAGGGGAACATACTATTATTATTAACTGCCTTTTAAATTGACGACTGAATAACAAAACTGGGATTTTTTATATGTTTGCCATAAGAATCGCGGTCATACCCGGCTATTAGACAGGCCTGTAAATCTGTTGGTCTAGTGGTTAGTGACACTGACTGCTATGCCGGGGGTCGTGGGTTCGATTCCCACCCAGGACAAATGTTTGTGTGATGAGCATGATCATTTGTTCTGTCTGGGTGTAATTTATCTATAATATGTATGTATTTAGAAATAAATATATGTATGTTTATCAGTTGTCTAGTACCCATAACACAAGCTCTACTTAGATTGGGACTAGATGGCGTTGTGTAATAGTTGTGGAATAATATTATTGTTTTAATACACTAAATTATTGATTATTTGAAATACAACTCCTATTTGCCGCAGCGGGTTTTTTTTCTCTGAAGCGTGAGCATTTTCTTTTCTTACAGTTAAGTAGTAAAAGCAACAGTTTCTCAATGGCTAAACCTTTAATATAATAACTGACACAGTACCTAACAGGAACCATTTACAAGAACAATCCTGGTAACAAGAAATTATCTCCAGGAATTGATGCGTGCAATCCAGTTGTGCCTGTAATTGCTAGGGATTCAAAATCAAAATCAAAATCAAAATCAAAATCAAAGTATTTATTTCAAGTAGGCCAGTTACAGGCACTTTTGAATTGTCATAGACAATCAAAGGAATATTATTAAACACTACAAAAGTTATGGTGCTACAGTCCCAGTCACAAGACATAAAAACTGTGAAAGTACCGTAGATGCCCGTTCCAAGAAGTAGATCTCTATGGAGAAGAACGTGCAAGAAACTCCATGGACACTCTTTTTAGATCGCCAGAATAATTACAGAACCTTTGTTACATCATTCATTTGAGGTGGTACACTATGTGAGAACGATGTAGCAAGTTTTTGATTAAAAGTGTCCAGAGTAACAATTAAAACAAAGACAATTCAAAACAAAATGATCAATAATAATTATTAAAATAAACCGTGGCAGCTAAGAGATGACCAGTCTCAACTGACAGCGCCCGTTCACGAACATGACACATGCATCAGCACCATTCAGCTCAACCATTTTGGAGGGAGCTAAATGATCCGACACACGCGCCACCATCAGCGAGACATTTGAGTGAGCATGACACAATCTCAGCCGCCAGGGTCATTCAAGTCAACAAGAGACGTAGGTACTCAGTGAATGACAGCTCCGAAGCACATAGTACTCACACAATGTCGGCCATGAAACTATATAATACAAGGAAGATTGAATCTATACAATGCAAATACAGTTGTACAGTCTTCAGCAGCTCCAACAATGGTATTAAGTATACTTCCAATATCAATTTATTTGTACATTCACTGTCTCATGGAGCAGGACCAGCATGGAGCCAAGCATTATCATCAGCGATATAGTCGCTCAGTTTGTAATATGCCTGCTTACACAGTGTGCGTTTAATGCATGTTTTGAATTTCGTTTCATTCAGTTCAAGAACGTTTTGTGGTAGCTTATTATAGCATTTTAAACAGTACCCCATGAAAGAAGAGTCTACTTTGGCGAGTCTGAAGCCCGGCTGAACTAATTGGTTCCTACTTCTAGTATGATAATTATGTCTGTCACCTCTTTTAGAGAAAAGATGCAGATTTTTTCTAACGTACATTATATTTTCATAGATATATTGACAAGGTACCGTCAGGATGTTAATTTCCTTAAACAGTTCTCTTAGAGAATCGCGCCTACGGAGATTATATATGGCTCGAATAGCTCTCTTTTGGAGAATAAAGATTGACTCGATGTCAGCCGCCCTTCCCCACAATAAAATGCCATACGACATTATACTGTGGAAGTAACTAAAATAGACAATTCTCGCAGTATCAACGTCTGTGAATTGACGAATCTTCCAAACAGCATATGCTGCTGAACTTAATCGCCCCGCAAGAGTTGTAATATGAGGGCCCCATTGTAGCCTTGAATCAAGTGTTAAACCCAGGAAAACCGTTTTATCGACGAATTCTAGTATCTCATCATCCAACACTATGTCACAATTACTATTTTTAACATTTGGTAAGGCAAACCTAATGCATTTAGTCTTGTTTCCATTTAATACTAAATTGTTTGCTGTGAACCAATTATGGATCTGACGCAGTGTATTATTGACATCGTCTAGATTCTGGGCTCGCCTACTTATCTTAAAAATTAGGGAAGTGTCATCAGCAAATAACACCATATTGTGTAGTTGATTTTTAAGTAAATAGGGTAGATCGTTTATATATACAAGAAAGAGGAAAGGACCCAATATTGAGCCTTGTGGAACTCCCATTTTAACTGTTAAACCCTGTGAATTTACACCATTTATCTGAACTTGTTGTTGTCTATCACACAAATAAGATTTTACTAAACTAAGAGCAAGTTGACCTAATCCGTAATGCTCAAGTTTTGAAAGTAATGTATCGTGATTAACGCAATCAAATGCTTTGGAGAGGTCACAGAATATTCCTATGGCGTCTTGTGCCTCTTCCCATGCAGTATATATGTGCTTCAATAGGGTGACACCGGCGTCTGTTGTACAACGTCCCTTGGTGAAACCATACTGCTGATCGTGTAAGATTTTGTGTGTCACTCCGTAGTACCAACCACAAGGGCTATAAAGTGTCAGTCTACGGTCAACCATGTATATATTGTTCGACGTACTCGTAGAACGGTGTGTAGTCACAATGTATAGGAGACTGTTCGTTACTGTAGAAGTGCGTACTAGGAATGTTCATGTACAGCTTGGCCAGAACGTCTTGAAACGGAACTAATCTTTTTGTTTGCAGACAACGTTTTAAAATATTTGATATTTGATGTAAACAAATAACGCAGGTTTGTTAGATTTATTATTGTGTCATAAAACTAACGTAATACTTAAGTAAAAAAAAAACAAAAATTCAAAGTGCTGGTAGCGAGAGCACAGTGGCGACTTCCGGTTTTCTACTCTAATTTGCCAAGCTGTACGGCTTTTCTTTATAATTTTTTTTGTTTGTCAAATCATCAAATGAGTCCTCCTACCCAGAGCGGGACGGGAGCGACTGTCAGACTTGTACCGACTAAAATCCACGGTAATCCTTCAATACCTCTTTACGTTCCAGGGTCACGGTTACTTGATGAGACAGTCCCGCGACCCCGGCAGGCTTTGCCCTCTAAGAGGGCCCCTTCAGATTGCTGATAGCTCCTTGAGGCGACCCGGGCATGGTCCATAAGCCGATAGCGAGTCGCCCATTACTCGTTGTCCGCATGCCCGCGTCTACGGTGCAGGTGGCCGGAAATCGCTTTTTTTCTTTATCGCTACAATGTTTAATGGGGGATTTACACAGGATGATTTAGCCGTGCGGCAAGTCACTAGCCGCATTACTTGCAAAACATTTTTTGCAAGTAATGCTACTGGTGAGTCACCACCCTATTTATGCCGTCCGATAAAAAACTCTATGCAGTTCGTTCAGTGGGTTTGAATCCGGCAGGCTACAAATATTAGTTATGCATTTTCTTCTTTACATGAATGTCAGTATTAAGCATAGTAATACAAGCTTATATTTACTTTTTCACCTGTCCCGTTGTCTCTAATCAAATCTTGCAAGTTAAATTTAATCCACTTCCCTGTTTCCGATTGAACTGAAATTTTGCAGATATATGTATGTTGCATGACAATGCAATATTGTGATGACATGGAGCTGAGCTGTTGATGGAGCTGGAAGGTGGCCATATGAACTATGTAATGAAGCGCCGCAAACCCACCGAGTTTAGACTTTTTTGATTCCTCTTTACAAGTACTTTGTCTATCGGTATGTATTTAGACGAACTAAAGTCACCGATATAGCCCACCGGATTAGCAAGCTGAAGTGGCAATGGGCAGGCCATATTGCTCGCAGAGCAGATGGCCGATGGGGTCGAAAAGTATTAGAGTGGAGACCACGGACTAGCAAGCGCATCGTAGGACGTCCACCAGCAAGGTGGACAGACGACCTTATAAAGGTCGCCGAAAGACGCTGGATGCAGGTCGCTTCCAACCGGTATATGTGGAGATTAAAAGGGGAGGCCTATGTGGACGTCCTATGGCTGAGATGATGATGATGATGATGAAGTATGTATTTTAACAATAAAATCTTGTTTTCAAAAGGAACATAGTTTTTTAAATGACTAACTTGTTAAGACCATCAGAAATTGAAGTTCTGAATAATTCTCTCAAATCTTTATGTACTAAATATAACAGCTCCAAAAATCAAATAAAAGAGCATATTCTTGCAACTAATGATTTAGTGGATAAATTGGACTTGCTGACTCTCAGGAACACTCTGTGTACCTGTCAGACGGAGTCCCATCCTGAGGCTCTCCAGCCTGAGGCAACGGAAGACCCATCCCAGGTTGTGAGTCCTCGGGACTGTAACTTCTGTCAAGAAAAAATACCTGATATTGTGTATAATAACAACAGTCAGCCCGAGCTAAATAGTGCTGTACCTCCTATTCAGGATGACCGCCAATCAATTATGTTTTCTGATAGCATTGGTAGAGGGTTAGGTAATTTAATAAGTAACAATCTGAACTATATCACTCAAAACTATTGTATGCCAGGGTCAACTTATCAACAAATAATGTCAACAGTTATAAAAACTGCATGTAATGCTAATACCACTATCACTATATTTATAGGTAATAGTTCTAAGGTTAAAAAAGAAGACATCACTGACTTTGTTTCAGAGTTGTTAATAATAATAATAATAAATTTTATTCAAAAATTAAGTCAAAATAAAGGTTTACATAATTACAATAGAGGTACACTTTTTCTTAAGGTAATGTTAGTTCTGCCTGATGTAGGTTTAATTAAAACCTGTGTTTCAGGTCATCACGTGTTAAAACTAGATTGTCATAAAATTATTTTGTGTGCTTTTCCATATTTTGAAAAATTGTCTAATAGAAGTAACAATTATATACACATGCTGAATAAGCATGTTCATTTCCTAGCAAGTCACTACAGCAATAAGCTTTTATGTTTAGACACCAACATTTTTGTTGAGAAACTTAGGTCGACTCGGTATTCAGTGTATCTGCCTATTAGATATAGACATATAATAGCTAGTCTATTAAGTTTTAATATTCACTCAGACATAAACAGTATGTCTTCGTCTTATTGTGTAAATATTTTTAATAGTAGTTTTAGTAGTAGTGTTAGTAGTACGAAGGAGGATCCATGTGTCACTATGGAGGATTCTCAATCGCAAGGTGAGACTACTAGTGGTAGGTTATTTTTGCCTGGTGATGGCATGGGGTTCACTCTGGATAATAGTCATTTAAACTAGTCAGTAGGACAACAGAAGATACCATTAGCCATATAACATCTACTAGCAATAATGTATCTTCTTGCAACCAAACATCTAGCTTTAAAAAAGGGCCTCAGCAGAACACCTTGAAATTGTTCCATCAGAACATTCAAGGTATCTCTTCCAAATTATTAGAAGTTGAAATGTTTTTAGAAAAAACCATGTATGATACAATCTGCTTTACCGAACATTGGTTAAAGGACTACCAAATGATACTTAATTATGAAAACTACACTGTGGGGAGTTGTTTTAATCGTAAAAATTTGCTGCGTGGAGGTTCCCTAATATTAGTTAAAAATTCTTTAAAATTTAATCAACGTAATGACATAGTAGGTCTCTCGGTTGAACATTGCATCGAACTGTCTTGTGTTGAGCTAGATAAGCATGTAATAGTGTGTGTATACAGACCCCCGAACTATCAAAATTTTTCACTATTTGAATCTATAATGGAAGATGTTCTGGCAAAGCTTGTAGTCAGGAATAAATCTGTAATAATTTGTGGCGATTTTAATATCAATATTTTAGAAGAAAATTCAAATAGCAGTAGGTTATTAAATCTTTTTAAATCATTTGATTTGACTAATATTTTTGCAGAACCAACAAGAGTAACTCCATCTTCTGCCACTTGTATTGATAATGTTTTTTGTAATTGTGATTATTTGGATAAGGCTATTGTTAATTGTCTGCCATCTGATCATAGCGGACAAATGGTAACTTTTAGATGTATTACAACTAAGCAGCAACTTGAAATTAAATTTAGACCAATAACGGCTGCCAAATTAAATAGCTTTAATAATTGCCTACAAAACAGGCTAAGTGTAATGAGTATGGACGATATGAATGTTAATAAATTTTATGCTAATTTCTTTTCAATAGTTCATACTGAATTCAATAAAACTTTTGAAAAGAAAACAAAAACCATTAACCCCAAATGACATGGCCGGAATTTGTATAGAGCGATGCCCTGACAAAAAATATTAATGTACATTGACAAACAGTACCTCATATTAAAGCTTACAGGTATTTATTTATAGTAGTTTAAGTTTTATGAACAGAGAACAAGCGAGAGATACTATAAACAGTATTTTAAAAAAGTTCCTGAACATTTTGAATAGCAATTTCCGATTGCTATTCAAAATGTTCAGGCACATTTTTTGCAGGCGGAACAATAGGAGAATTGGTATTTTCAGTAGATAGAGGCCGTTTCTTCACTAGGCGCGTATTAGATTTGTCTCTTCATAGACTGGTCAGTTCCGTGTGGCTAAAGGCGCGGCCCCACCGCAGCGCATGCTGTGAACGGGATACGGCGCATTTTAGCTGCGTGTATTAATTTAGTTGACGACGTGGATCTAGGTTTCCACTGGAGTACACACGACTATGTTTATCGTGGTACGGCGCACGGAGAGCCTACGCACGTGCCACTGCAAAACCGCCCTACGATAATCGAGCTGTACATAGTCGTGGGTCATATTCGTGTACTCCAGTGGAAACGTAGACCCACGTCGACAGCGTTGAGCTATGTAACCGCCTATTCGAGCAAGCCACGCATGTATCAATGACGTCAATTCGTGCGTAGCTTCTCCGTAGGTTGCAGTGGACACAACCACATACATTTTCTTACAAAGCGAAGCTTTCTTACACGTGCGTAGCCTCTCCGTGCACTGCGGTGGGGCCGCGTCTTAATGCTCAGTTAACTATTTTTGTTAAGACTCTTTTCAAAAGTTTCAGATCGCCAAAGCAGGGACAGACGCAGAGAAACAGACAATAAAACACTAAAATGATATTTGTATTTTTTATTAATTAATTATATAATTGAGTGCAGATTTATCAGCTGGTAGCGGTAGTGGAGGTAGTGGTGGAACATAAGCGACAGCAGGATTAGCAGTTGGTAGAATTGGTAGTGGTTCAGGCAATGCAGGTTCATTTTTCATAGTTAGACATCTAGCCTGTTTAAGTATATTTAATATCAAGACAGTGCCGGTTAGCTTGTATCCAACAGGGATGATATACTTGCAGATTTGCTCTCCGATCCTGTAACATAGACATTTTAAGAGTAAATGGAAGAAATAATACAGGTAGTGTAGTAAACGTGGTTAATTATACTTGATAATAATACGGGTGCAATCTCAGATACTAGCACACGCTAACCTGATTGTGGGATTTCTTGAAAAAATATTGTTATGTACTGATTTCTATAAGTGTGTGGTATCAAAATGCGTAATATGAATATAATTACGATTTAGGTACGTACCTCTTCTAAGGATAACCATACATTATACCGTTATACCGTCGCATTCGATATGTGACCACAATACAATTCAGACACTACATGGTGACCGTCAGAATCCAAATCGTACGTCTATACAAGTCCATTTTACACAGCAGAATACTATTAACTTTGGAAGCGTAAACGAAAGTCTGATAAATGATAGCGTGGAGTCGGGTTAAAGCATCTAAAATCCAATACAGTAACGAACACAGTAATACATGTTATGATCAACGCAAGACTATACAGTTTTGACAGTTTTGACGGTTAAGATCAACTGTCGCAGAAACGTCAAAATAAGTCTAGGACATTTGGATACGCACTTTTAAATATATTATCGATTTATAAAGTGGTGCGTTAGTCGCGTCAAGACGCGCGCCATTCGAAAAGTGGTAAATTATCCTAATAATAAAATCATTTACGTACAATTCTAACAGTCACGGGCGTTTTATAGGTATTTTAATATGACCATCAAGCATAGTTTACAAATGTACACTGATTGTCATAAGCTTGTATCCAAACGTCGATGCAATTGCCTCTTCCTAGCAATGAATCAAAAGGGAAATCACCCTTAAAACATTTAATTTTTAGGAATTTTCCTCGCCTGTTTTAGAGAATCGTAATTGTTGCGACTATTTTTTATTTATTTTAGAAGAATTTTTCGTATAATTGTTATTAATGTACAGTATGAAATTTGGATTGAGTTTTGAGGGCAGAATCCGGCCATGTCATTTGTATTTAGTGACTGGGCGACTAGGGGTATTAGGAAAAGTAGGGAAAGACTATTTGAACTGTATGGCCTTAAGCCAATCATTAACACTGAAACTTTTAATAAGTATGTCGGTGCCTATTCAAAAATTTTTAAAAATACTTGCAAAGCTGCTAAAGCCATGCATATTAGCAATAAGATCAAATCGTCAGAAAATAAAATAAAAACGGTTTGGAAAGTTATAAATAACGAGACTGGCAGGAAAAAAAAGCCCAACACTAACTATGCTTTGCAGACATCTTGTGGTCCTATAAGCTCAAATCTGGAAGTAGCTGAAGAATTTGTTAAATTCTTTACTGATATACCGGTAAGGACTACGGAGGCTCTAAATTCCTCACCTGATATTTCAATGGCTTTATTAAAGGCGAACGTTTCTGGCAGCCCGGCTGATTTTAAGTTTAAACATATAAACCCTATGACAGTTATTAAAGCTTTCCGGGAAATCAAAATTAAAGTGACCGAAGATTTATGGGGATTGTCTATCAAAGTTTGTACAGGCATTGTGGAAACTGTAGCGCCATATTTGGCATTAATTTTTAATCTTTGTGTGGATCAAGGAGTTTTCCCTGATTTGATGAAGTTCAGTAAAGTCGTGCCTCTTTTTAAATCTGGGGACTCCAAAGATACTAACAATTATAGACCAGTATCCGTGTTGCCAGTCTTTAGCAAGATATTTGAGAAAGTAATGCTAAATCAGATGCTTAGCCACTTCAACACCTACAAAATCTTACACGATCAGCAGTATGGTTTCACCAAGGGACGTTGTACAACTGACGCCGGTGTCACCCTATTGAAGCACATATTTACTGCATGGGAAGAGGCACAAGACGCCATAGGAATATTCTGTGACCTCTCCAAAGCATTTGATTGCGTTAATCACGATACATTACTTTCAAAACTTGAGCATTACGGATTAGGTCAACTTGCTCTTAGTTTAGTAAAATCTTATTTGTGTGATAGACAACAACAAGTTCAGATAAATGGTGTAAATTCACAGGGTTTAACAGTTAAAATGGGAGTTCCACAAGGCTCAATATTGGGTCCTTTCCTCTTTCTTGTATACATAAACGATCTACCCTATTTACTTAAAAATCAACTACACAATATGGTGTTATTTGCTGATGACACTTCCCTAATTTTTAAGATAAGTAGGCGAGCCCAGAATCTAGACGATGTCAATAATACACTGCGTCAGATCCATAATTGGTTCACAGCTAACAATTTAGTATTAAATGGAAATAAGACTAAATGCATTAGGTTTGCCTTACCAAATGTTAAAAATAGTAATTATGACATAGTGTTGGATGATGAGATACTAGAATTCGTCGATAAAACGGTTTTCCTGGGTATAACACTTGATTCAAGGCTACAATGGGGCCCTCATATTACAACTCTTGCGGGGCGATTAAGTTCAGCAGCATATGCTGTTTGGAAGATTCGTCAATTCACAGACGTTGATACTGCGAGAATTGTCTATTTTAGTTACTTCCACAGTATAATGTCGTATGGCATTTTATTGTGGGGAAGGGCGGCTGACATCGAGTCAATCTTTATTCTCCAAAAGAGAGCTATTCGAGCCATATATAATCTCCGTAGGCGCGATTCTCTAAGAGAACTGTTTAAGGAAATTAACATCCTGACGGTACCTTGTCAATATATCTATGAAAATATAATGTACGTTAGAAAAAATCTGCATCTTTTCTCTAAAAGAGGTGACAGACATAATTATCATACTAGAAGTAGGAACCAATTAGTTCAGCCGGGCTTCAGACTCGCCAAAGTAGACTCTTCTTTCATGGGGTACTGTTTAAAATGCTATAATAAGCTACCACAAAACGTTCTTGAACTGAATGAAACGAAATTCAAAACATGCATTAAACGCACACTGTGTAAGCAGGCATATTACAAACTGAGCGACTATATCGCTGATGATAATGCTTGGCTCCATGCTGGTCCTGCTCCATGAGACAGTGAATGTATAAATAAATTGATATTGGAAGTATACTTAATACCATTGTTGGAGCTGCTGAAGACTGTACAACTGTATTTGCATTGTATAGATTCAATCTTCCTTGTATTATATAGTTTCATGGCCGACATTGTGTGAGTACTATGTGCTTCGGAGCTGTCATTCACTGAGTACCTACGTCTCTTGTTGACTTGAATGACCCTGGCGGCTGAGATTGTGTCATGCTCACTCAAATGTCTCGCTGATGGTGGCGCGTGTGTCGGATCATTTAGCTCCCTCCAAAATGGTTGAGCTGAATGGTGCTGATGCATGTGTCATGTTCGTGAACGGGCGCTGTCAGTTGAGACTGGTCATCTCTTAGCTGCCACGGTTTATTTTAATAATTATTATTGATCATTTTGTTTTGAATTGTCTTTGTTTTAATTGTTACTCTGGACACTTTTAATCAAAAACTTGCTACATCGTTCTCACATAGTGTACCACCTCAAATGAATGATGTAACAAAGGTTCTGTAATTATTCTGGCGATCTAAAAAGAGTGTCCATGGAGTTTCTTGCACGTTCTTCTCCATAGAGATCTACTTCTTGGAACGGGCATCTACGGTACTTTCACAGTTTTTATGTCTTGTGACTGGGACTGTAGCACCATAACTTTTGTAGTGTTTAATAATATTCCTTTGATTGTCTATGACAATTCAAAAGTGCCTGTAACTGGCCTACTTGAAATAAATACTTTGATTTTGATTTTTTGACCTATTTCGTAACAGTATGGCTTTACAGCATTAGCAGGTAATTGCTTTTCATTGCTCTATGTACCCGTCCATGACCGTAACTACGATTCGTAGTGGTACACAATAATAATTGTACTAGTTTACTCAGGTATGGCAAGAAGCCGTCTAATGCCTATTGTAGACACAATAATATCAGTACCGACCGGCTTACCTGTGCAGTTTAATCGTGTCTGATGACGCCTCTATTGAATTAGGTAATTCACCGCCATTTTGATTGTACACTAGGAAGAGGTACTACATATTATGCAGGTTTTTGTCGCCACAATTATAAAGGTAGCAAACTGGAGGAATGCCCAAAAATATATGGAGCAAAAACCCAGAATCGATTAAAACGACTTATGTGTGGCAAGGTAGAGTATACATACTATAACCCAAATCTAATAATAGTTTTCGATTAAACCATCACCAAGTAAAAGAAATTGTAACTGATAAGTTACGATTTTTTATAATGTTTCAAGTCAACTATATAAATAATGTTTCAAATCAGCTATTTCCTTAAGTTTGCTGTATATGATTACTTCCCAGAATTTGATCCTTATTAGGAAACACTATCGAATGGTGTAATAATACAGGGTGTGTTTTTTTTCCAAAATTACCGGGTTCGATTCCTGGCCAGGATTATTGATTTTTCTAAATCCAATGATGCAGTTCTAGTTTTCTTTAAAATTGGGCACGAGATTCCTTTCAACGTTTTTTGATATTCCTCATAGTTTCGGATATAGCCATCCACGCCCAGTTGAAAAATTTTCACTCTGTATATGCTGCTGGCCTGTTTGGTTATGGTTTTATGCGAAACGAATAGCGTATTTATGTCCTCTGACTTAAGGTCTATTTTGTTGTTCATAAATTATTTTAATCGACTCTGGGTTTTTTTTGGGCATTCTTCTTTACGGGAAAATACATATTTCCGATAAAAGCAGTGGGTTGGTTATCTTGGATAAAGTTTTAACTGTAACGTTTGCTAAGTATTCAAGGATGATTTTACATATAGGTGAAAGAATTTTCGGAATCGGCACAGTAGCTATAATTTCAATGATAAATCAATCATAATTATGATGATACCACCCACTCCCAACTTAATATTCAAACGTCGCAGATTTATCTTTAATATGAGTAGGTTTACGTTGATTATAAACTTCTTTATTTTTCATGTTATTGGTTAATTAATTAAAAGAAAATTAATTTAAGTTCATAAATAATGGCGTGGAGACTTCAATGCAAATGGCAGATAAAACCGCTAATTAAAAAATTGCATCATTATTATAATTAATTACAAAGAATACTACACGTACAGAATACGAAAAATAATTTACTACAATAGAGCAAGAACTTTTCGCATTTTTCCGTTATTCCATTTCTGTGGTAAAACTACGCAGCAACCTGCCTCTGGATGTCTGAATACAGCGTTATTTAAGTTACTTTTTTAATTAATCGCAATTGAAACACGAGCTAACTTACACATATCAACTTAATTAAATTTTAATTTTACCTCCGTTCATATAATTATGCTGAAATTAATCAACTTTTTGTGGTTTTACTTGGTGAGCTCGCAGGCTCCGTATTACATTGAAAACGCATTTCGGATTACGAAATACAGATAATTTGGTTTGAGTTTGGTGTCGAGAATTAAATTCGGAAGAGTTTCTGAATTTAAATATTGTATTAAAATTAATTAAAACTTGAATTTGTCCGCGGCTTTGCTCGCGTTTATTTAGAATTTAACAATCAAAACAGGTGGCATTTATTATTATAAGAATGTTAGTGTTGTTTCTCGGGAACTGATTTTGATTTTTTCGATTTGAAAGGTAGATATCTTATGCGTAGAAAGGTAACAAACAAACTTAACAAATACGTTAACAACAGAATAAAATCTTGATGCTGGCTCGTGTCAAGTTTGACCTAACTATAGCAAGCGCGTCGCGAAAAAACACGTTTACATTGAACCGCGAATGTGTACTCGCGCTGGCAAAGAGCGCTTTGTAGGTTTTAGAACATTGACATTGTACACGTCACGTTCGCCTTCCCGTATCCGAACGAATGCTCGTTTTGGTTATGTTACGTGTTTACACATACACAAAAGTTATTTCAATATAATTAATTAGTATATTTACCGTACCACGCGTTAAAAGTTATGATTGGTACTTGCAAAACCATTCGCGGAATTAATTAATTAAAATATGTTTTGTAATTATAACAGCATAATTATAACTTTGTTGAAATTAACCTGTTATTTATCATTAATTTTGTTACCAGGTAGTATAAACAGACATATATTATTTTTTCGCCTCATGCAACAGTTAGGCATCATCAGCCTATAATGTTCCCACTGTTGGGACACAGGCCTCCTCTCTATGAGAGAGAGTGGGCCATATACCACCACGCGGGCCCAGTGCGGGTTGGTAGATGTCACATGTCTTCGAATTTGATGGTTCTAGGACATGCCGGTTTTCTCACGATGTTTCCCTTCACCGTTTTGAGAGCAGTGGTGATGAAATAAATTATACAAAGTAATACGCAAGGCTGGGTTCGTACCCACGACCTTAAAACTCGTAAGTCGGGGCCGATACCACTGCGCCACCACTGCTCTCCAACACTTAAATAATTATTATTATCACCCCATTCACGTTCATGCATCTGTTGCGCTATTCTCTGTAATAACAACAGCGCTGCGGCAACTGCATTGCGGCATTGGATTTTCTTCTCTAAGGTCTAGAACATAACGTGGAAAATCTTGTCTAACCTAAGAGAGAATTGCATATCAGCTGTGTTGTGGGTGTGGTTACCAACATAAAAACTCACATACACAAACACCCAGGCCCGGAAAATTACTTGTCATTCAAACATTTTGTTCTATGCGGGAATCGAACTCGTGACATGGAGCACAACAGTCGATCGCTTAGCCACTGCGCCAACCGTGACGTCTTTGCAGTATTCACACTTGACATTTCAAGGTATTTATTGATATGAACTTAGTGTCATAGGTATGTATGAGTACTTCAATTAGTAAGTAATCTTTTGGGTAAAGCAAAGACAAACAGTGTTAAATACATAGATTATATTTTTACTCAAAAATATACATAAATGTTGTCGCACAGATTTTACTCATACCTACATTTATAATTCAAACCCTAATATTGCGAGTAAAATTATTCCATATTAGAGCACCCACAAATTCCACAGAAAATATAGGTCCCGACTCAATATTTACATTTCCCATTACACCCCTTTCATCGGATTTCAAAGCACATAACATAAAATACGTGAATAATAAACATTTACCGAACAAACCTATAAATTGAGAATCAATATAAACAAACAAAAAACCGTAAATAAATATTCCTTGTTATTGGAAGCGGTAAAGCTATCGGATATCTAACGTAAACTCAATCAATACCGGTAAATATAGCAAGATGGGGCCGAAGATTTAAATCTTTAGATAAGCTCTCATTGCACGTCCCGTGAAATGTGTTTACACTGAGTTGACACATTTTTATAGAGTGAAAGATATGATCTTCAATAGGGATAAGTGCTAGCACGATTGGATCTGCAAGGTTAAATTATGCTTATCGAGTTTGCTCTGTAGATTTTGGGTTGTCTGAACAATCAGTACATATTGAGGTCCTTTTGTGTATCGAAAAGCAACGGTTGACGTTAAAGGAAAACAGAAGTCCGAAAGTCTGACAACCAGTATTACTACTCCTACTTCTTGGTAAAACTGGTCAGGCTTTTCTTAGCAAGTAGGTCGTGAAGGTCAGATAGGTAGTCAGTAAATAAAATACTATTTTTAGCTGCATTCGGTTAGATAGCAAGCCGATCGCAAAATATATAGAAAAATAATGAGAGCGAGACAACACTACTCTAAACAGAGTTGTTGTAAGTTCGCTACAAAAAATTATTCCCCTCGAAAAAAAGTTTTAATCCTGTTCTCCAAGTACTTTCTGTTCAGATTTCACATTGTGTCCTCGTTTTCGGTAGTTTTGTGCTGGATTTTATAATATAATTGTTCTGCTATCCGCGTGTGAAAAATGGGTGGAATGTACAATAATCAAAATTTAAAAAAAAAACAAAACCTTTCGGCTAATTTATACCTACATACTGTTTTTCGTGGCGAATTATTTGCCTGGAGAACTGTTCATTTGTTTTGGGTGGGATATTCTGAAAAGGATATAGCATTCTTGTCACGAAAAGTGCAACTGAGCATAAAAGAGGACTTTAATCAGCAAGAGTGTGTTAGTCGCTTCTGCTCCAATTAAGGCGAGAGGACCCATTTAATTATTTCATAACCCGATATTTTTTTTTTAAAACAACAGGCTAATCCAACGATTTATATCTCTGGATGGGTCTCCTCTTACAGTTGCGTAGCGTCTTTTGTTGTTCGCAATGAGCACTGTTGATTGATAAGCATTGATATGCTCTGATTGATAATTTGATTCTATTGCCTTTGTGTACTGTTGTGTGTTTCAGATATTATTATTATTGACGAATATTTGGGTTTATTCGGTCTAATGGTAATTCGCTTATCTTCTTAGAAAGGTATTGGTAAATAATCAGAATTGAGACTCGAGATTCTCTTTAGGTGGTTGGATTAAGACCCTGATTCAGGAGGCAGTACTTCTCGATGTGATTCGTATTGTAAGGAGGTTGTCTCTGCACCCTAAGTCCTCTGGGTATCTTCGACTCTGCTCCCGGCACTGGCATAACACATTTTTTTTAAATATTTGAATGGATGGATGTTTGATGATGGAACTTTTGGGTGTTCGCCATTTAGCCTAGTTCTGATCGTCAATCGTTGATCGAGTATCCTAATGTTTAAATGTAAATTAGAACACGTGTTCCTATTAATCAGATTAGGTGGTAAGTACGTCATTGTTATCGGACATTCCTATGTTAATCCTAATGTACTTATGGTCAACCTACGTTGGTATTTCAAGGGTGTATCGTAGAAACTTATGATGATAGATATTATAATATCGGTAATTCCTACCGACAAGGAGCACCCTTGTGATCAGCGCTGTTTGTTGATTTTAATGTTTTGATTCTAGTGGTAAGTATTCTGTAGTGCCTTTTTAGCATCAATGGCATTTATGAAAGTAATTTCTTGCAGAAGTCATATTGTGCATAAGTGGCTATGTGCGAATGTGACGTTTTGCGAAAGTGATACTGTGCGAATGTAACATTTTGTTTAAAGTGACATTTTGCGAAAGTGACGTTCTGCGTCAACACTAAAAAATCTTGAAAGATGTGACGGGTATCATATCTTATGAAACCATTAAAGATTGTCTTATCTTTGACAATCAAACAAATAGAATGAGCCTTAAAAATAACATCGACATACTCACTGAGGGGTAAAAAATTCTAAATTACCATGCTTGTATATGATTTGTTCTATTATTCTAGATACACCCTGTATACTTTGACATCGTATATTTGATTCCGAAACACGAGAGCACAAAACACAATTTAAGTATTTTCATGGAAAGAGATGTTTACTTACCTCAACATAGATTAGCTAATCCACGCAAAAATATCCAACTTACATAGTGATATGTATTACTTCATCTGCACAAATCCCAAATAGTTCCTAATCCAATCACCGAAAGAAGCTGCAAATCATTTTGCTATCCCAAAACCGGCCACTTTATCACGACACTTCGATCCTTAGCCATTCCATGTGCACAATAGGTCAAGTTTAAGTAGTCGATCGATAGCCAACAAAAATGTTCCCAATTACGTATTCGGATAGCGTTTGGCTGAACTAACGAAGTAGCGATGTGTGGCAGGTACTTGTAGTTAGTCAACACGGAATCGGTGCCTGTGTAGATAAGTAGGATTTTTACTTTTTAGGTTAGAAGCGTGCTTCATGGGTATTCGGTTTTGTTATGCGATGACGGAATCGATTTGGAGAGTGAGGAGCAAGATTTTGTTTTAAATCATCTCATCATCATCAGCTTATAATATTCCCACTGCTGGGACACAGGCCTCCTCTCTGTGAGAGGGAAAGGGCCATATTCCAC
This sequence comes from Agrotis clavis, assembly GCA_954870645.1. Classification (NCBI taxonomy): domain Eukaryota; kingdom Metazoa; phylum Arthropoda; class Insecta; order Lepidoptera; family Noctuidae; genus Agrotis; species Agrotis clavis. The sequence continues at coordinate 21,630,446 of OX940935.1, read as the reverse complement.
CACCCTGGCCCAGTTCTGGTTGGCAGATGCCACACGTCTTCGATTTTGATGGTTCTAGGACATGCCGGTTTCCTCACGATGTTTTTCTTCGCCGTTTTGAGAGCAGTGGTGATGAAATAAATTACACAAAGTAATGCGCTAGGCTGGGTCCGATTCCACGTTTAATTAATTATTTTGAATAAATAATCTATATTAATCATTTTAAAAGCGAAAGTGAGTATTTGTTCCGCTATATTCCCTAAATCGTCCAACCAATTTTTACGAAAATTACGTTACTTAGATATAATTATGGGATCCAGAAGACGGTTATTGGCTATTTATTTTGATATTAAAATAGGCTTGAATTTATGATAATGAATGGCTGAATTACCACGTAATTAGTATCGTCTCATACCCAGAAATTAATGATAATTTCAGCGAATTGTATAATTTGATATTTTATCTAAATTATAGATACTCGTATCTTGCTGTTAATAATCCTTTGCTGTGTACAATTTATTACATAATTTGACCAATAAATCAAACATTGAACGACCCTTATAAATAATAATTTAGCTAAAGACTAATCTGATAATCTAATTACAAATTAAATAACCAATTTATGAGATAAATCATTGTTATTTTGCGTGTGATCGGTTTTTCTAATTAATCCTGACCTTTGTAACGATATTTAGAAACCTTATTAACCTGGCTTACGTAAATTAATTAGATTATGAAATATACTCGCGTCGCGTCGTCGGCCAGAGGTGACGAAAAAAGTGTTTAGTAGTTCTCCGCGCGGATAAGCGGAAAGTGTGCGGTTATGTTATGTGAAGGCTGCTTTTCCACCAGAGATGTGTTATGCTAAGTTGCTGCGGATGCGTTTGATGTCACCAATCATATTCATCATATTCATTGGTTTGCATAGCACAGCATTGTTGGAAACGGATTCAACTAAGCTGTGTTTTTTATATTATGGAAGGATGCGTGTTATGGCTGCGTGCTATGGATGCGTGCTATGGAAGCGTGCTATGGATGCGTGCTATGTTTCGGGTCTCTACCATCGATACATCACAAAGATCGAGCTGCGCATTTTCGTAGCGCAGCTACCTTGTGGCGGGCAACTTCATAGCACATCTCACTCGCACCGCTACATAGCGTAGCATCAGCTGAAACGGTCACACAGTTTCGTAGCTCAGCTTTTACATCCTCGCAGCACAGCTACATAGCACATCTCTGGTGGAAAGGCACCCTAAGGCTGCTTGTCAATAGGAGCGGCACGGGGTTGCGTGGCGGAGAAATGGAGAAATATTAACCAATAGGATTGCACCACTGAAAAGTAGCAAATATAATACAATTCACAAAGGAAAATTTAGTGATTACAAATTCATATTTAACAAAAAATTTGAATCGAGCAAAATACATAAAGTTAAAGCCTGTGGATAATTTGATTATGTATAATGATTGAAATTCTGGAATTTTCCATTCAAACTTTATTATGAACTGTATATTCCTCTTACAAAAAACATCCAAGCGGAAGAAATAAAGGGCAAAATTGAAGTATTTTATGAAAATTAATGTAGCACGTTCCAAGCTTATACGATAACTAGGTAAATAAATATATTTCTATCACGATACCATAAATAATTCACGAGTTGAGATCGCCGTGAAATATGGTAGCCATGACTTGGGGGTAGGGTTGCCATTTCAAAAGAAAAGTCCTGCCAAAAAACTGGATATTATATTTTCGAATCTTTCTTCTTTTGCTCGTCACCTCACCTTTTTATAAAAAAAGTGCGGAAAGTGAATAACATTTTGAAATGTCTGAGAATATGACAAACTGGACAATGCCAGACAGGGGTCAAAAAACCCGACAAATCCACACAGATGGTGTCCCTACACGGGGGGTGAATAAATAGAAATCGATCTCAAAGTCTCACCATTTTTTTTCTTTTTTTTACTCCACTTGATTCCTTCGTCACGTCACGATAGATTTATGGTTAGACTTCTATGTTTATGGTCGGCTCGGATAGATGCCGATGATATTTATTTGTTTGCGTGTGTATGTAATATCTCTATTTGGTTTGGTTGTGGATTTATTGCGTCGAGCGTACCTTTTAGCGGTGATTGGTCGAGGTTCGGATTGGAATTGATTGCAGGGCGTTGTTGCGTGTGCACTCTGCTTTGTATTAAACGAGTCATGCGCCGGATGGGGTTGCAATTGGTAAAAAATTACGAACTTCTGTGAAAGAATGATCGCTTATTTAATCCTTTCAAGCAGTGAATTTTATAAAAAACTTCCTTGGTGCTCACTGGTCTCAAAAGAGATTTCCTTTTTGTATTTTCTTTGATAAAATGGTTGTATTTCTTTATATTTCAGTTTTGTTTTTTAAGAATTTGTCTATTTCTATTAGTCTGTGGCACTGTGGTAGTACTTAAATGCATTTAAGTACCTAAATGTTTTTAAGGGCCTTTTGGCCAGCTACTACATTTTCTGTAAATGGGAGTATAAAATGGCGACCAACGAGAAAAGCCTCTAAGACATTGAAACTCGGCAAGTTCCAGGGAAATGATTTAACTGTCTTGGAACCCGCAGCGAAATTGCAGTGCAGTGTGGCTTGAAAATAAAATATTGTTGTTGGGTTCCTTAAGAATGGAATTAACTGAAAAGCTGCTCTGTTGTTGCACAGTATTACTGTGGTATTCTGTTTTTAGAGTACATTAATACAGGGTGATTTTTTAGTCACCATCCAAATTTTAATATATTAATCTTTGGCGAAAATCATTGAATACGTGCTTTTTCTTTTTGTATCACTCAATACAAAAATATCGAGATATCACGTGTCAATGTTATCTATAAAAAGTTGATGAACCTGGACACCGCGCTGTGATGTGTCGCTCAGGTGTAGCGGGGCGGGGCGGAGGGTCAGCGGGGTGCGCTCTGTCCGTTTCATGCGTCGGCAAGTGTATATTATTAACGTTTAGCTTAGTGACCACACAGAGCGGATGAGAAAATGATTTAATATGACAATTTGACGTATCGATTTTTTTTCAAAAATGGGGTTAGTGATTGATACCTAATGTCTAGAAAAATTTTGGACGGTGGTAAAAAAGTCACCCTGTATATGGACGCCACTCGTAAAAGAAGTTTGATAACTTTTCACGCCTAAACTGCTGAGCCAGTTATCCTGAAATTTTGCATATACGTTTTCAGGTGTACAAAAGCGGACATGGATACTTTTCAGCAATAAATACCTATACCATACCTATAAAATTAGACAGTACCTATGTACTGTCTAATTTTATAGGTATGGTAATAAATGTGACGTACATGTTATTCGAATCTCGACTGAATTATTTTATTACAAACAGAATACGAGTAATACCCGATATGAATGAGCGAAGCCGCGTTCGTAGGTAGTTACAAATATAATTTATGTAAATTACGTTGAAATACTGAGTATTTTAATACCTTTGTTAATTTAGTTTTAATCTACATGGATTCATAAATAAATGTTTGTAACTTTTTTAATCAAAAACTACGTACATACTCGTACGTAGATATTTGACCAGAGTTTTTCAAACAGGTAGTTAATTACCTGGATTGACATACTCTTTTTATAGTTGTTATTCTAGAACTTTATACTACGGAGATTTATAAAGACAAGTTCTCTATTAAAAATACATTTGTAATTATAGTCTTGCTCTTATAAAATTAACAGAATAGGTAGTCGCGAGTGTAATCGTGAGCATTGCCTAGTTATTTCATAAGTCCTCAAGGAACAAAAATTAAATAGAAAAACGTAATCAAGTAATTTGTATTCTGAGAAACCAAGTAAATGTAATAATATAAATCTGCAAATTTAATTACGTTCAGAAATTTATTAATTGACCAACTTTAAAGGAAACTATTACCTAGGCGTTTTGAAAAGATAAATTTTAAAATAGTTTTGGGAGAACATCTTTTGAACTTTTTTTGTTCAAAAAGTGCTTATTTAACCTTCTATCTACTAACCTACTAATATGGATGGATATATGGATAGATGGATGTTTGTTACTCAATCACGCCAGAACGTCTGAACGTTTCTTGATGAAATTTGACTCAGAGATAGATTGTAGTCTGAAATAATACATAAGAAATCTTTCATCTCGGTTTTAAGTTTCCGTGGGGTAATTTTCGATACACACGCGGGATATAGCTAGTATTTCTACTCGTATAAGCCGGTGCATTGAAGAAAGGATTCTAAAATGGCGGCTTGTAATTGCATTGACAGATAGTACAGTCAGCATTAAAGATTTCAAATTAAAGTTTTTATTAAATTAAAAATAATAAAAACAAGACTGGATCACAATAATTTCTCAAACTTACCCTAACAATAAAACAACAATAATCAACAGGTAACAACGGAAAAATAACAGAAAATTATAGTAAATATTCATAAAAAACGATCACTGAACGCGTCAAGACACCAAGACAATTTTTTTTTCTGCTTACGCTACGCGCGGGAGTGAGTATAGACGGCACTATGTCTAGTGTGCGAGCGATAGAACACGATAAGCGCCGCCATTTAAGATTCCTTTCTTTAATGAACCGGGTTATACAAATAACTTTTGTTTTCTTGATATTATTAAATAAAAGTGTCTTACCTTTGGTTTGGGGTACGGAACCCTTAGGTTTCTTATCAGCTAGCTTGCTGGTCGCATGCGAAACCTGCAACAAAAAAAAAACACAAATTATGATACTTATTTTTACAAACAAACATTATTTTGCAACTAAAGAACGATCGATGAAAAATGAAAATGTATGGAATATCTTTAAGCATAAATTCTTATGCTAATTCTTCATTAAAAGTCGATTCAGTAATATTGTTATACATAACTCAATAAGGGGAGCGGAAAGAAAATTCAAATTTTAAGCATTGAGTGCCGCCACGTGTACATGTAATAAGGATATTAGGTCATATTCACACAAAGGAACCTTGTTCATTATTCTTAAAGTGGCCATAATTAGCAAAAATAATTAAAGAAACTCGTGATTGTCCGTCTACAAGAGACTTTATCACAAGATTTCCGGAATTTACCTACAGCGTACTTAAAGTATTTACGGCGTTTATTGTATGAAAAAAGGGCCCTCCACGAACAAGGAACATCTTTTTTCTGTAAAATTACCATCAAAGTTCCCGTTTACTTTATGGTTAAAATATATTTATTGCCCAATAAGAAATTACATAGATTTCACTTATTTGAGAACATTTTTATTTAACTTTTGATTACCCGTACCGACTGTCTGATTTACATTTGAAGGTAGGTAAGTAGGTAAAGGGAATCATTTTACAAACAAATGACAAACGAAACTTACAGTTTTACATGCTTTACGACGCAAGGAGTTGGTTTTATATAAAATGAAAGGTAACCCATCCACAGATCGACCTTCGTTAACGTAGCTTAACCATTAATGGAGCCAACAATAATTACTTGCGATCACAATACACAGTAAACAAACCTACCCAAAGTAACTTATAATAATAAAAAAAACATAAGGCAACAAGATTTCATCACGTTTTTCTCACTGCAACTTCGGAACAAAAAGAAAAAAAAAAAAAACTTGCCAAAGTTCCCCGAGGTTGTAAGGGCGTGAGCGATCGCCCGTCAAATATTTAGCCTCTGGGAGTAGCCTGTCAACGGCCGGCCGACCAACTTTGTGCCCAGAGCAGAATACCTAACTAAGGAGTCCGACTTAGTTGGGGACTTAAAATATTGACGTAGGTAAGTAGCTTATTTTGAACAATGCTGTGTGTTTCCGAACGAAGGATGTGATGTCAGGTGAATGTCGAATTTTTGAAATGTAGACTAAGGGACTTTACTCATGATGCGATGCGATGCGCGATGCGACGCAATTCGAACGAATTCTATTATCAAACAGACAGGCGTGACAAACACGAAGCGAGGCGTTTTTGTTTGTAATGTATGCAATTGTTTGAATCCGGTCACATAGGAAAAGCGAAGCGATCCGATAGTCTATGTGACGGTCTTCAAACAATTGCATACATTACAAACAAAAACGCCTCGCTTAGCGTTCGTCACGCCTGTCTGTTTGACAATAGCTTAAGAGAGTACACACCATGTGGTACTAAATTTTTTAATACAATCCGATGTGATAACATTGCACCACGAAGCGCTTGGGGTATTATACAAGTCAAAATGTGAATAGATTACCTACTTCTAGGCAAGCGTACTTCACCGTTAACCACATCTTTGCTTACAGTGCTTAGAAATAATGGCCTATCGCTAAATTACAAAAACATAACCCTCCTGGCGCAGTCGGGTAAAAAAAATGTGAAGTTTATATTTTTGAGGGATGGAAACTCAATTTATTTGAGCAAGTGATGAGAGCACCAGGGATTTATAATATCCCGGTAGATCCCGGTCTTATTGGAACGTCAGACTTCTACAAAAAGAAAGGTCGAGAGACGAGTTTATTACAAAATCTGAACGTTAGTTTTGCTACTTATTTTTTCACATACAAAAGAGGAAAGTCTAAGCCGACGATAAATCGCGTAAATCAGTCGTACATAGGTCCGACTTAGTATCAAAGTAATAAGTTTCTTTTTCTTGGTATTATGTTGAGATAAAATGTGGGGTGGCAGTTAAAGCCTTCTCGTTCAGTGATTTGTTTCCATAGAAACAAGGCTTGCTTAGATTATAGAATATCCAGATTCCTAATAGGTTACCGAGAATTAAAAACAAAAGGAAGAAAAAATATCCCCTTCGTTCGATACAAATGAACATTTCCAAGGAAAACATAATTATAGATGCTCGTATGACATGTGTGCGACATGTGCGTGGCATTCGCTCACTCACACATTTATAAAATAAATATTAATTCTTCTGGACATTTTATTATCTAAGTAGGTATAATTGGTGAAGTGCACAATCTGCGTCTAACCTATACAGGATTTGCCCGTGACTTCAACCGTACATAATTAATGTTACAACGAGTGGTTTTGGTCTACCATTATGAGAAAGATCTAAAACGAAAAATAACAGACTCACAGACCGAAATATACATACAAACTATAGTTCAGTGACGAAACTTACCCTTTTACACATAATATAAGTACCTAAACATTATTAAATAATAACACTAAAACTTATTACTGCACTTAATTTGGCACACAAAATAAAATTAACGACAGAATTACGTAAAAGAATCCATAACTTAGCACAGCCATTTTCTTTTTCCCCGTTTTCCGTGTACCATAAACGAGGCGTCCCGTCGTACGGCGGGTACAATATTTAACACGACATTGTGCCCCGGTTCCCTGTTCAGCCTGTTTACACCTCCCCGGAGCTGTTCCGACATGTTAGAGGACGTGCGGTGATTCCACCACGGTTTATTGCCTACTTTTTATGTTATTTAACATCATGATGAAATGTTTCAAGTGTTGTTACCGGGCGCATTTGCGCGGGAAAAGTGACAAGTTTATTTTTTATCTGTGGCTTGGAAGATTCCGGTGCGTTCTTTTAAAATGAAAGCCGTATTTTTGGTGGCTAATTTTACACACCTATTTAAAGGAGAACCTCCTTTCATAAATTTCCTTACGTGTTTTATTAAAGCGAAATAGGTGAGAATTTTTATGTTCTTTATCTTTTTAAATTCCTTCATAAATCTTTTATTAGTGTTATGGCGGTGCCGTCGCCGGGTTCATAAGATATTTTTCTTTGGAGCTAACCCTATAATGCGGTTCTGTATTCGCTTGCATTTTATGAGGCAAGTTTAATAAATAGTGACGGTGTTAACTCGACGCTAGTTTGCATACTCCTCGGTCCCCGCCGCGCCATGGTTTGTTTTTAAATGTAAATCAGCCTTGTGAGATAATTATTTTCTTGTGAACTCGATGAATATTGAACTGGGAAACTAATTGTGTTGGTAGCTTAACAATGATATGCATAACTATGCTATGTGTATAGCATAAAAATCGTATATTTAGTCCAAAGATTTCGAGATATTTTGATCGATAGTCTACATTGTTAGTTACATTTACATACCCAGATGGTAGGTAATTTAGTAAGGTTTTTCCTAAAGTTACAAAGGAGCTATTTACTGACACATTTTAAAGATCTACCTCTCTAGCTAACCCAACCATTTGGCAATATTTTATTTAAAGTAAAAAGTCTGAGAAAACCGCGCTCGAAACGGAAAGGGAAATTGAGGACTTATGAAGGTTTTGAGTCAGTGAAAAAAAACGTATACAAGACCCATTTAAAAAAAAAAAAAACTTTCATAAAATATTGAAGATTTCTTCCACCTTTCATTTGCAGTTCAACAAAGTAACGTTAAAAACTTCCCGGCATCAAGATAAATTGCCTTCCCTTATAGACACTAATTATTTTTCCCGATATAACTTAGGTATAAAATTAGCAACATAATACCCGGGAAAGTTTGACGAGAACCGTCGTCAGTCTAACTTGCCGTCACTAAGTTGAAGGCCTTGTCTGCAAACTTCCTCCTGCTACTTGGAAATATTTTATTTCTTGCCTTTTCGCGCCGAAAGACATTAATAATGGCCGCTTTGCATGAGACACGCGTTTTGAACAAAGTTTTGTTTGGAACTATTGAGGACTCCTGAAAATGTCGGGCAAGATTATCTAAAACATGCCTAATTTGCCATTTAGTAGGACTGGTTGATTTTATATTTTTGGTCTGACAACCTTTACTAAGAGGTATCTTATTATTAATCAGTTATTAACTGTTTAGTTGCTTCATGTTGATGTTGATACTGGTATTCAGCTGGTTAGACTAGATTGAAGCCGACTGTAGGTAATACTTACAGTTTAAAAACGGCTAGATGATGATCATTTTGTTCGAATTCAATAAAATAATATATCGACTCAAATCTAGTTACAAAATGACATCCATGACAGAACACTGGCTTTAAATTCAGTTTCGAAATTCGAATTCAATCACGATTCCCTGTTCCGAAACCATTCAAAATGCCGTGTCATTTGAATTTCGAACCGAAACCACAAATAAAAGAGTAAATTTGGGAATGTCACTTTTATTCTTTTGTTCAGAAACGTGAATATTATGTGAAACATATTTATTATATTGTGGATGACTTCACTACTAGAACTTGAAATACCTTATTCGACGCATTTCTCGCTTCATCAATTTTCACGACATGGTTATAAAAGAAAATTTGTAGTTTCAGTACACAGTCGTCACAATATTATGAAATGGGTACTCATAGCCGTTTTATATTTTTTGGTAACGTTTAAAATTAAGTTATGAATTAATTTTCTGCTCTACTTAACTTTATTTCAGTGTTATTATGCTCATAGTAAACATATAAATATTGAAGGTACGTAGTTACGTACATATAAATATTATATTCTACCCAGGGACCGAAACCGGTATCAACAATACGGGTATTTTTTCGGTAACAACCTTTTTTTCTTTTACAGGTAATTTTAAAGGTTACCTTTATTATTAAAGTGAATACTTAACCAGTATTAATACCGGTTACCGAAATAAAAATTACCCCTATCTTACACGTGCCGTCGGCAATAGTCAAAGGGCGCGCATCGCCTGTGTGTGTGACAAAGAGTCGGGCCGACACACGAACTTAGGCGAACGCCGACCAATCACGGCCTTGGCTGGCACAGCAAGCGGCACGCGCAACGCGTCTTTCATTCAGTTTGATAATAAATGTATGTATAACTCAGTATTACTCTATAATTATGCCGTTGTCATCGTCATTGTGGCCAACATGTTGTTTTTAATCCCCGACGGAAAAAGAGGGGTGTTATAAGTTTGACGTGTCTGTCTGTCTGTCTGTCTGTGGCACCATAGAGCCCGAACGAATGAAGCGATTTCAATTTAGTTTTTTTTTATTAAAGGTGAGGTCGCCAAACATAAGACCTAACATTAATCCTCAACTTTACCATATATTTATTTCAAAATTAATGCTGCAGTATTTTCGACGTATCACAGGATTCTGCTAAGCCATTTGAGGTAGTATGAGGTAGTATGGCGTACCCGCGTACAGCACTGGTACAGACTTACTTGGTAATCTTTACTATTTTCTAATGCCAAATTGGCATTGCGATATTCTGTTTCTTTCTCGCTATCAAGGTAATTTTGCACCCCCCACCGAATAATATCGTAATCGATAAATTCAAATTTTACAGGAAAAATAAAACAGTGTTTTTTTGTTTTTATTGTAAAAATTATCCAACCTAAGAGAATGATTTATATATCATCAAATGAAAGTTATTTTTTTATAGAATCATTCTAAATAAAAGTTTTACATTTTTATTTTATTAGGACCAAGTTATTAAAGAAAATATATTTTACTGGATACGTTAGAAAAACATTATTTCGCAACAAAACATAACGATATTATTCGCGTAAAAACAAAAAGACAGCGTGCACAATAATAGTACCTATATTACAATGTTATTCGTTAAACAATGACATCCAAACATAAACGGTAATAGATTGTAACTGCGATTTTCGCCTATATAATATATTATTATAATTTAAATTATTGTTTGAGTACTATTTTATTCTTCAATTGCCTGTTAAGTAATATCCATTATTAGAAATATAACTGTCAATAAAACTATGGCTTTCTGATAAAAGAACACTCATCATCATCATCATCAGCCGAAAGACGTCCACTGTTGAACATAGGCCTCCCCCTTAGACCGCCACGCCAAACGACAATTCGCTACTTGCATCCATCGGTTGCCCGCGACCCTCACGATGTCGTTGGCCTACCTAGTGGGAGGCCTGCCTACGCTGCGTCTTCCGGTCCGTGGTCGCCACTCGAGAACTTTTGTTCTCCATCGATCGTCAGTTCAATGAGCGATGTGGCCTGCCCATTGCCACATCAACTTGTAAATTGTATGAGCTACGTGGGTGACTCTGGTTCTTCGCCGAATATCCATGTTCCGGATTTTTATCCCGCAAAGAAACTCCGAGCCTCTAAAAGGCCAGCAGTGCAAGACCACGTTTCAGACCCCTACGTAATCACTGGCAACACACACTGGTTAAACATCCTTGTCTTGAGACACTGTGGCATTCTCGATGAGAAGATATCACGTAGCTTCCCAAACGCTGCCCATCCGAGTTGGATTCTTCTTCGACCTCTAGAAAGAGGTCCGTTAGGTAGGTTCAACTTCGAGAACGAAGTTGGACCTACCTAACTGAAGAATCTGTCCAAGGTAAGTATAATGGTCTACAACTTCGAGAGTATATCATTCCCAACAACAACCGGTACGGGTGCCACATGGACGTTCGACATGATTTTCGTTCATTTTAAGGCCGACCCGTTGGAAGACGATACTGAGGTCGCTGAGCATAGCATTGAGGTGCTCCAACGATTCTGCCATGATGACTATAATCATCGGTAAAACGAAGGTGACTGATGTATTCGCCATTGCTGTTGATGCCGAGTCCGTTCAACGCGGTCTTGAACAGTTTCGGAGAAATAACGTCTCCCTGTCTCACTCCTTTCTGCAATTGCTCTCTTCCTGAAGTCGGAAAAACATGGTGGCGTTTCTATACAAACACCTCAACACTTCGATACACCTATAGTCGATATGACATCGTTGGAGAACGTGCAATACTGCCCAGGTTTCGATTAAATCGAAGGCTTTTCCATAGTTCACAAACGCTAAATATAATGGCCGAATATACTCCTCTGTCTTCTGTATAATCTGACGGTGCCTGTGGTCTATGGTACTAAAACCTTTTCGAAACCCGTCTTTCTCGGGAAGCTGGAAGTCATCAAACCTGCTTTCGAGACGGTTCGTAATGACTCTTGAGATCAGCTTGTATACATGGCTCAGAAATGAGATTGGCCTGTAGTTCTTCAACAAGGTGTTGTCACCCTTTTTGAAAGCAACCACACTCCCGTGGCATACTTCTGGTGTAGTACCTTCGAATACGACGGAATTAAATAACTTCTGGAGAACTAAAAGTACCGGGTTTCCACCCGCTCTCAGAAGTTCAGTTGTGATTCGGTCCTCACCCAGCGCCTTGTTATTCTAGAGCTGTTTAAGAGCCATTCTAATCTCATACAGGCTGATGTCCGGGATATCCTCAGTGCAGTGTCAATTTAGCTCTTGCGTCTCGAGCTGTACCGACACTGGGTGTTGATGTGTATAACTGTCCGTAAAACCTCTCAAGCTCTCTTAGGATCTCAGGTTTCGTCGAAATGATGCTGCCGTCATTAATCTTCAGCTTCGTTATTTGACTTTGCCTAATAGAGATAAGACTTTTGAGCCCTGGTTCCGCTCGATCACCTCTTTGATCCATGCCACCCTATAGGCACGCAGATCACGCCGCATTGATTAAGAGATTCGTCTATTGAGTTTGCCATATTCCAACATTTCAGCTGAAGATTGCAGCCTCATGTCGGTCCGGTCTTGCATCAACTTGATGGTTCCGTTCGAGAGCTTTTGAGACTTATTGCGGTGAGGGGTCTTAAAGAATTTGAATCCCACAGCTTGAACAGTTTCCACCAACCCACTGTTAATCTCGTCCACAGTTTCGCATTCGGTTAGGCACTGGAAGCGATTGTGCAGTTCCAGTTGAAAGTCTTCGGGGTTCTGGATGTGGGCAGGACTATTTCGGAGCGTAGACTTTACGAGACGAGACCTTTCAAGCTTCACATTAATATTCAATGTGCCTCTGACGATTCGGTGATCGCTACCGGTTTTTACCTTGGGGAGCACAGAGACATCACTGAATATTCGCTTCTTGGTCGTCATGATGAAGTCGATCTCATTTCTGATAGTACCATCGGGGCTCATCCACGTCTACCTCCTGGATGGCCGCTTCTGGAAGTAGGAGTTCATTAAATGAAGTTCTTCCTTTTCCATGAAGTCGACCAGTCGCTGGCCCCTCGCTACCATACCCAAATGGCCCTACTCTCAACTTATCGCCATTCCGTGCGCCCTTCGCGTTGAAGTCCCCCATAACAACGGTGAAGTATGTTTCGGAGGTATGTATGGCCTCGGATATCTCCTCATCCAATGCCTCTACTTCATCATCGAGGTCGGTGCCTATGACCTGTATGACCTTTAACGAATACCAGTTGATAATTCTGAGTATAAGGTATGCTACCCTACTCGACACACTGTCGACTTTCATAACGTTGTTGATGAGAGACCCGCGGACGGGAAATCCAACACCACCCTGGGATTTAGGTCTCCTTCCCGGTAGAAGAGCATGTTGCCGGAATCTAGAACTATCGTATCCTGACCCTCTCTTCGGATTTCATTGCATTTTGCTCAATGGGCATTGTTCATTTTTTTCAATATGTTGTAATTGAAAAACCATTTCTAGGAATAGCGTTACTAATCATGAGTAACCAATCAAAAATGAAAAATGTTCATATTTGATTGATATTTTTGATAAAATACGCTTGACCTTCCTTGCCCTTCAAGTGACGTTATTATTGGCTGTACCGTTTTGTATCGTTGCCTCAGACAATAAAAAGTAAGTGGCAAGTATTTTCAACAATCTGTCAAGTGTCAAATTAAAAATGTCAAAAATGTAAACAAATAATATGTTTAGTTTTTTATATATTTTATGATTATTTCTGCAACATGCCAGATCACATCTCTTTATAAGATTTGCGAGAAAAGTGATGCCCGTGATGTAGGCGTGTAATATTGCAAGGTTTATAAAATGTACATTGTACCTACTGTTGCGAAGATCATTTTGATGTAAGTAAGATATCAAAGCTTTAGATACCTTTGTATATTCATTAAGTTAATGCTAAAGTATTGCTCAGGAAAACGAACAATAATGTCACCTCGTCGACGACTTTCCGTTTTAAAAAACAAAAATAAAAACCGATTTCAAAAATTTATTGTATTTTTATAGTAGGGGAGGCGAGGATTCTAATTTGCAGTTACTCGAGCATCATGGCGACCTATTGGGTTTGAAAGAATATGTTCTAAACAGAAAAAAGTTTCTGACAAGTTTTCTATTTTAGTGGGGGGGGAGGGCGTGTAAACAGTTTTAAAACTGTAAAAAAAACAGTTGTACAGAAGTACTCGAGCGCGTCAGCTATTTACAGTGTAAACGCGCTTTTCTATTTCTGATAACCAATACATATTAATCGGACGATTAACTCGAGGGGGCTGTCCGTGGCAAGCGGTTGAAAATCCAAAAAAAAAGTTAATCAAGCGCGTCAGATATTCAAAGTGTATGTAAAGTAGACCTTAAAAAGTGTCGTATTAAAATGTCTGACGATTTGGATGTGGCACAAAGTAATAATTCATATTTCTATTGGTAAAAAAAACGTAATCTTGAAATACTCGAGCGCGTTCCATTTTTTTTTAATTGAAACTAACACTGTAAAAATCATACTCACTAATAATCTGACGTTTTCCATGGGGCGATGTCGGTAGACTCGCGGAGAAAAGGTGAACTACCTGTTAGTTCGCAAGTATCGGTCGTGATTTAATGTCCGCCATCTTCAATGTACATAATCATTTACAATTTTTTGAACGTAATTAATCTACCTTTTCGTAATCTGACTCGCTCAAGTATTTCTGTGGATCGATTTTTTTTTACTAATCTGGCGGGTTCTCCCACACAACTAATGGTGGGGACCATATGAAGGGTTGATACTTGGTACAGGTACATTAAAGGGTGCAAGATTTCTCCTTTATGATAATCTGATGCGCTGGAGTCACATTAAAATTCCCTCTCTGGGCTCCCCGACTAAGGATGTTAACTGACGTCTACTATCAGGAGAAAGTGACGTTGTGTTGTCAGGCAGTTTTTTAAATTATTCACTGGTGAGGCAACGGCACAACTTTTTGGTCAATGGTGACGTCAGCTACCTCAAAAATTAAAATATTATAAATAAAAAAACTATTGAGCCAATCATAAAAATATTCAAATTAGTTTCTCAAAATGCTCTAAATTTGCAGAAAATAAAATAAAATCGAATGATTGAAAAATTAAGACAATCCCCATTCTTCCTCCAGCTCGATAATCTTCTCATCGGTCCTCAGTGTGCGAATGTTGTGTGTTACCAGGGCCAATGTCCGTTGGGGGTGGTATGCGACACATACTAGATATGAGCGCCGATGGCCAATTCCACGGCGGCGGCGTGGCCTGTATATTTTCACGGCGGCGGCGCGTCGCGTTTTTAATCAAAGCACTATCTATTTTTTTATGTGAAATGGGTTTGCTCTTGACCCTAGTTTTTTTTTATCGTGGTAAAATCATCAAATGAGTCCTTCTATCCAGGGCAGGGCGGGAGGGACTGTCAGACTTGTACTGACTAAAATCCACGGTGTCCTTCAGAAGCCCTTTGTGTACCGGAGTCGCGGTATAAGTGTGTCCCACGACCCCGGCTGGCTTTGGCCCTCTAAATGGGAGGCCCCGTCATTGTGCTGACGCTCTTTGAGGCGCGCGTGGAGCACAACGAGCCGTCGACCCGGACATGGTCCATGGTAGGACAGCGAGTCTCCCATTACTCGCCACCCGCATGCCCGCGCCTACGGTAGCCGGAGGTCGTCCTGCGACGTCTGACGCCGTGGTCGTCTATCACGGCGCCGTGCGCGAGGGTTCTCCCTCGCGAGTCTCGCTTCCTCCTTCGCGAGCATGACTGCTTCGCAGAATGAGGCGATTGCTTCCCACTCTGTCTCACCCCGCAGAATGGCGGCGATCAATGTCGAGGTCGTCGCCTATCGCCTGCGTCAGGACACGGCGGTGCTCTGCCCAAGCGGGGCAGTCCTGCATTATATGCTCCACCGTGTCCTCCGGGCAGCCCTCGCAGTGGTGACACCCAGACGTTTCATCCCACCTTATCCGACACAGGTACCTCCCGAAGCATCCGTGTCCACTGTCCGGTGAGGACCTGCGTTAAGCGGTAGGTGAGGACGCCGTGGGACTTATCCAGCCACTCCTCAAAGAGGGATCTTACGGCGAGCCCGTTGACCCTAGTCTAGGGTCACGAATGACTAAGACAAAGTTGACGATGCTTAGAAGTAGTAGCCCTGCTAAGCGGGGCTCCGTCGATTTCTCTTGTGAAGGAAGAACTAGTTTTGCCTAGGTCAGACTAGTTTATCCTGAAATCGGGTTTGGCCGGTAATTTATACACTTGAATGTGTAGAGCCGACTACACACGTACCAGTATACTTGTACAAATCGAGACTTGCACAAACATAGGACAGTGACCATGTTAGGGACTTTAACCATGGCGTGATGTGACGCGATTTGATCGATTCCAACCACAACTGAAAATCAACCTTGCCACTAAGAAATAATGATGCAATTCGATTGACTTGACGTCGTTGTGTCGTCCCTTAGGTGCAAGTATCTTCCCACACACGTTTCAGTATACTTGCGCTAGTCTGGATTACCGCAAGTATACTGTAAGTCCCTGTTCACACGTGCCATACACTGCGCCGTCGGCTAACCCGGCAACCGGAACGTGTAAAAAGGCACTAACGTGTGGGGCATAAGCTACGTAGTCAGTGTAGCTCTAGAGCGAACAAACGCCGAATGCCATCAGGGCGCGCGTGCGAGCGAGAAAGCAAGTTGCGACTCGTCGCGGCGGCGCGCCGCGCGTTTCTTTCGGCGGCGGCGCGCCGACCGAATTCACGGCGACGGCGGCGCACCACTTATCTATGCCACATACTCGATATTATTATATCCCTTTCTTTATTCTCGCGTTAATAGATAATACAGCAATCGTAGATTGAGTGTAGATCACCTAGGTTAACTATTGCAAAAGTATATGCTATTTTTTTTTAAATACATGAATAAATAGTAACCAGCATTGCCATATTAATGTGTTTTTTTAAATAAAATCTCTACAGGAGTAGTATTGCTAAAAAATTGAGTTGCAAAAGTCCAACTGGAACGACAAACAAACAAATAAACAAACAAGAAAAGTGAGTTTATAAAAACGTGGGAAAAACTTTACTATAATTAAAACGATTTTGCTGTTCTTACTCGAATAATATCGTTATCGTAACATATTGAAATTCTTATTATCAGTGCTATCCGTAATCACTTGAAGCGATATTATTCACGTAAATAAGTACAATAAATCTGTAACGGAATATTAGGGCTATGGTTATTATTAAAATACAAATTTGTAATGTACTCATAGGCAAAACTTTTTGAAAAAAAATGTAACCGCCTTCAAAACAACCACAAAAAAGGGTAAAATAACCTTCAAAACTTTTCTTTCGGAAGTCGGTGACTTTTTTTGATTAATTTAATTGTCTTTTTGCCACCGACTTCCGAAAGAAAAGTTTTGAAGGTTATTTTACCCTTTTTTGTGGTTGTTTTGAAGGCGGTTACATTTTTTTTTCAAAACGTTTTTATTTTACTCTTCTTAGTTTAAATATTCAACCACAATTCTTGTCAAATACGAGTGCATCGTTAAAATCTCTTACATTCAGAATTCCCTATCTCAAAAACTACAGAACCGATTTTGATGAAACTTGCAGTATTCCCTAAGTTGAACAATACCTAGTACAACAAAAATACTAATTAATATATAATTATATAATTACTTAAATCGGACTTGTAGTTCCGGAGATATGCGAACACAAACTAAATCAGTCGATGCTTACTCCTTACTGTTAATGAGTTGTACCTTCCATCATCAGCTCAGCTACATGAGATGATGATTACCATATGCAAATACTTAAATTACTTCATAAAATTTGCGAAAAACGATGTGTAGGCTTATAAAATTTGAGGGTTGCCCTCGATTTCTCCAGGATCCAATCACCAGATCCTGACATGGTCACAATGGGACCACTCCTGAAGTATCTCCTTTCGAACAAAAAAAGAATTTTGAAAATCGGTCCACAATTGGCGGAGTAATCGCGTAACAAACACAAAAAAAAAAAAACATACCGTCGAATTGATAACCTCCTTCTTTTTGAAGTCGGTTAAAAATGCGAAAAAAATTGACAAAGTGTAAGAGAGTACCTACATGATGAATATGCAATAAAACGCAAAGTATCGTTATATCACATTACGATATTATTCGGTGCGAGGAGCGATTTTTAGGTAACCGGTATTAAAACGGTAACCTCATTAAAGGTTTTTTCTCGTAATCAAGGTCATCTTTAGGAAACCGGTATTAAAACGGTAACCTGAATAGAGGTTACATTTTTCTTCGGTCTGGTTACCCAGATAGCGGTTACCTAAGTCTGAAAAATAACCGAAATTCTTCAATACCGGTACCGTAATTTATAAAGGTTTTCGGTCCCTGATTCTACCATTATCGTGAAGCCAGTTTCGTATATTTTGTGCCTGATTAATGCCCATGGGTTCACATCTATCATCATCTTTTAATCTATTAAGAAAACCAGGCATTGTTCGAACTTCCTGATAATTTATACTTACCTACACAGCCTCTTATACGTAATATGCAAAACCTACATAAAGCCCCAACACGGCTGACTCACGAGTTAGTTCAAAGCGCACCTAAAATCGTCGTAAGTGGCCTGACCACAATAGGTTAGAAGGCAGTTAGAAGTCACGACCTATATTAACCCAAGGCCTCACTCCCTAAATTACAGAAGCCAACCTTTGGGTCAGAGCACAGAACCAAAAATAGCTGCATCCATAATAAAAGACAATAAAGACTCCATCGTGTCTCTGGAAATGATTAAAAATAAAAAAGCGTTCTATTTTCAAAGCCTAACCGAAATCTCGTGTCTAAAATCCTATTACAAAAAAATATATACGTGAGAAGGCACTCAACATTTATACCTTTGCCCAAAAAAAAATATAAGATCTTTTTAAAGGCAATTTTAACCCTATGAACATTCAATTGAGGGCAGCGGGAAAGTGTTACAATTTCGGCGGGGTCGTCCCGGGGGCTGAAGTGACCGGCGGCGAAGGGTTAGATACGGTGCCGATTTATTTCTATTACCATTTGACCGCGGGTGTGTGGTCGGGGTACTGAGAGCATGATTATTTTATACCAACGTTGACCAAGCGATTGTTGGCAAGCATTTATTTAAAGGATCCCGTTCTTAATTGTAATCCAATGGCTTTATTGTTGACGTCTGTAACCCAAACAGGTTTTGGGAAAATCATGTCTTCCATTGTTTTTTTTTTAAAGTACTTACACGGTACTGTGTTTTGCTTTCATGTAACTTATTAGTGGACACGGCATGAGCTACAGCAATACCTAATTGCCCAGATAAAAGTGCCCTGCGGGATATCCATCGCTCAGCTTTCCGCTGAGAATTGGAAATGTAACAAAGCAAACTTAATATAGAAGACCTAATTAAGTCATACGTACAGCTTAACAACTATGCATATTTAAGTAAGGTTCCAATTTCAACCCGGACTTAGGCAATATTAAATCCGGTCTTTTTTTCCACCACCATAAAAAAAAACCTTCTAAAATATTCACAGACAACAATAGAGGCGCCCTACTGTGCTCAGTGTATTACATTCTTAACCCTTCCCGGAGAATAACTTGCGGGTCAAGATGTACCGATTGGGTTTTTCCCGGATTAAATTTCAGGCACTTGGATCTCCTAGGGGTGTAAGGGTTGATATGAGGTGGGGTGGGATATATAGTGCGGCGCTGACAATAATTGCTCTGTCGCATGTCTGTGCGTGCCTTTAATAAAGAAGAGGATTCTGTTTGGATTCGGATTTTGAATTTGAATATGTTTATTTTCAACGTTTTTTTAAAGTTCTTTTGTACTTAAGGTGATTGCTTCGATGTAGCCCGCGAAATTCAAATTTTTTTACGTTTTTTGCAATTTGTAGGCCAGTGACATGTTGTAACTTTATAAATATATGTGTTGCGGTAATAACAAGTATAATTTTAAATATAAAAATTATCAAAAAATGCGCTCCATCAGCTCTCACATAGAAAAGGTGCATCGTAGTTAGATTTCGGAGATTTTAACATGATGCACCTTTTCTATGTGAGAGCTGATGGAGCGCATTTTTTGATAATTTTTATATTTAAAATTATACTTGTTATTACCGCAACTCATATATTTATAAAGCTACAACATGTCACTGGCCTGCAAATTGCAAAAAACGTAAAAAAATTGAATTTCGCGGGCTGGTTGGAGCATCCCCCTTAAGGCAACTGGAGAACTTAGTTAACACATGAAAAAACTTAAATCTCGTCAAAACATGTTGAAACACAAAGTATCATAACCACATCATAACTTTATATTATAAAAGAGTATCATGTACTTATGCAAATAAACTTGTGTATTATATTCGGTGAGTAAAAATAAGAAATTGTTATAGATAGAAACGGAAAATATTTTGTGTATTTTCGCATTCACATCCATCATTTTTCCGAAGATAACTGATAAAATTATCTAAAAAAGAGAAACCTATTGGTTTTCAGTTAATATATGACTGCAAAACAAAGAAGAAAGCACATTGAGAAAAATCCCCTAAATCCCGCCTCCAATGACCACCAGGATTTATCTATTCTACCATTTTACACTGCAGATTAATTTGAAAAACGCGAGAATCAACAATAAATCGCTCTAAACCGTTGCCACGGCAACGATAAACAAAAATTGTAATTGAATTTTCGACCTGGTGCGTTTATTTGCACGAATCGCATGCAAAATCTACGTTGATAACTTTATTTGTTGTTGGAGTTAAGCCGTGACAAGGGTGTTGTCAGTAACACGCAGATCTCAGTGTTGCCAACCTGATCGATAAAACCCATGTTTTATGTCATGCACGGATTTATTTCTAAAAAGTTGCCGGATCGTTTTAAGTTGTGCCAACATTACAGTGGAAATTTTAATGCTGATTATTAATAATAGGTTGGCTACAACAGCTGGCTGGTGATTTATTAAGCACTTAAAGGCGCTTGTAAATTATGAGAGAATTAGATACCTAGTACTATGTGAATTAAGGCCAGTTATGTACTCCTATTCACAAACATAAAATTATTACATTAAAAACGATCCCACATTTCTATTTTTTATTTTCTGTAGAGAATAATAATACATACATTTACTCAATTAGCGGAACATAAAATAATCTGAGTATACAACATATTCTAATAAAGTGTACAACTGCATATTAATATTGAAAAATATATAGTCAGAATAAATATATTTGACAGCTTACCTATGACATCGACTTTACGAAGACTTAATTAAATTTTATACCAATATTATATTCGTTTCAGAGCTTTTGAACTTAACGATAATAATTATGTAAAGTTCATAAATATAGCGTACAAAAACACAAAATAAAATGAAAACAAATAAAACTCACACAAATAATCATAATTTGGTAGGTACAAAATTGTTATTTTCTCTCTTTTTCGTTTCTTTGTTAGATAAAATTAATATCAGGATACATAATAAAAAGTAATGATGAGAATTGAGTTATTTAACAACAGTCATTAGCTCCTTTTGATCTATTTTGATGGAGTGTTTGTTTGTAATAGAGATTGAGCGTCTAGAATTGTATCTTTGAACAAATTACAACGAAATTACTTTCGACTTGATTGTTTGAGTACTTTGTCGAAGTTTGAGAACGGAGCTTAATGTTATCAGGAGCTTTTACTTGATGTATTTTATTTAAGCCACAGAGGTAACACAAATAAAAAACATTTCAAGTTTATATCCTGGTATACAATAACAAACGAAATAAAACCTATACTATTATGGAACTCGCAAAATAACCCGTTAAAAGCTCCGTGCAGAAAATAAAACATTTTCCACAATGCAACTGTGTAATATCGACACTTCGTATAAACTTTTAACTTAACAGTTCAACATAAAGAAAACGGACATTATATTTTACCGTTCCATTTTTCGCAACGTTGCATCAATACGAAAATAGAATATCGCATGACCATTCTAGTGTTATGTATGGCAGTTATAAAATTCTCAATTTGAAAGTATTCAAATGGAACTGGCTGCGACACGGCACACGCCATTTTGCCGGGAAATTAGAATAACGTTTTTATTTTAAAAATAGATTGGTAGTAGTGTTGTTACAGTAATTATTTACTGCTGTATAGGTAATAATAGTTGATTAATCTGAAGGTTTGTATAAAAAAAAATCTATATTAGCGACTCATTCAGATCTACTCGTAATTAGTCAACTAGAGGTAAAATAAATGTAAAATACGATTTTTCTTCTTTTCTATATTAATATAAAGATCTGTTTTAAAAGAAGTTCTAGTAACGGGTATTTTACGAAAGAATCTTTGCATATTTCTTTTGTTTTAATACGTTAGCGCGAAATAGAAATTACGCTTTGAAATCCAAGTTCAATTTCTTTTCTAGGCTAGTGTGCTCTATCCTTAGCCACATCTTTGTGGCGAGGCTGTGGGTAGACGCATAAGACTGTCGGGATCGGAAAAAGCTTTGGATTTCTAATTCAGTTTTGCACTTGATTTTATAGATAACGTAACATTATTTTAGTTAGAGGAATAATAAACGCCGTTTGCAAAAATTAAGAGAAGATGTTCGAATTCTTATTTTGAATTTTTATTTTTTCAAATAACACGTTCTAAATTCAGAAACGTCAGCCCGCACTTTTTAATTTGAACGTTGCCAGTTACAAAAATAAAGCCCGCTGGTCTAGCTGGTGAAATTAAGTTTTTCCATTCTGCAACTCTTCTTTGATGAGTTATTTTCAGTCGCACCACGACGAGAATGGAATTTCAAATTTAAAAGTTTCCTTGTCACCGCCGCGCCACGTTCGCTGAAATTCAGGAACTGATGCAATTTTTAAGAGTAGCCTCGTTTTACTGAAATACATCCACCGTCCTAGTTTTCGCGGTCTTTTTAGGTTCCATATTTAACGTTGAATTAATGCCGCCATGTTTCTTTTTTTCCCGCGCGAGGTGGAACGTGAATTAGTTTAAATTTGAAAAGAAAACAATGGCGGTTGGCCGTTTGCCAAAACTCTCGGCATGAATTAATAAAATTGAAATTTCACGAACAATTTGCAACGTCAATTGTTATATGGTTAGTCGGGGGTGTAAATATGAATTTTAAATTGCGGTAATGAATTTCGTGGTCTATAATATTTCGCGTTAACGTTTTATTTGAGTGGGTGTGTTTACATGTGGCAAAGATTTTTTTGGTGTTATAAAAACAAGGCATTAATATTGTTCATAGTATAATGTACAGGCAGAAATGTTCCCAGGCTTATAAAAATAAAGAAAGTTAGGGACTTTACCAATGGCGTGACGCGATTGCAATTCGATCCAACAAAAACTGAAAATCAACCTTGCTACTAAGAAATAATGATGCGATTCGATTGACTTGACGTCGTCGTGGCGATCGTGTTTTGTTTTTCATCTACCCGTAGATAACAACGTATTTTATCATACACGGCGACAGAAGCCCTCATGGATGTTCCAGTTTAACTTAATAATAATACACACTATACACACACATATACACTCACAATCACATACACACTCCTCTACATACACACGCTCATACATATACAATCTCACACGTACATACATAAAAACACTAAACTTGCGAAACTAGGTTGGTTTTATCATTCTTTCTTTTTGTTTTAAATTCATGTTTAAGTTTTGTTTTCGAATCACTCACTGTTTTTGGAAATTTTATTTTTGTCTAGTAATGTTATAATTAAATGTAGCACTAAGCAAAAATCAGTTTGCATCTTGAAAGAGGTGGGGACATGGTGACCTGTATGGCAGGTGTTACTCTACCTACCACAGGCACCAGCGATCCACAACCAGAATCTGTTTAATCTAGCTAATATTTTTGTATTTTTTTGTATCGTGTTTTTTGGTTTGTGGTGAGAAATAAATGTGCAATCGCGTCGCGCCATGGGTAAAGTACCTAAGACAAAATTGTCGGTATATAGGTACTAAGAATGGACTAAGCGTTTTCTAATTTCGAGTAAACACTGGCAGAAAAATGTGAGAGAGACAAGGGTCTCGCCGATCGATCTCTCTTTCTAAAGAATGGTAAATTACATTCAGGCGCTATCCATTCAGTCAATTCTCTTTGTCTATCTGTGGTAAGGACATACATACTTATCATCATCATCATCATCATCTCAGCCATAGGACGTCCACTGCTGAACATAGGCCTCCCCTTTTGATACATACTTATATAGGTAATTATTATCTGCGGTAATAACATAACCCGTTCGAATTTCAAATTACACACACCAGGTATCCCCACCTGGAACTGATCGTATGTTTCTCGAAGCTCATCCAATTAGCATGACAGCCTGACTTTGATGACTATTCAAAGGTGTAACGATAGCGTTTTAGTGGCTCAACTATCACACGTCTGACACGTCTGTTAATTGATATCTTACAATTAGCAATTATGTGCCGAAACATGAGCAAATTATGTGGGTTTGATACGTGTTGCTACGGAGATTATTAGAGCTTGTTATATGAGAAGTATATCATCAAAGACTAGAGTGAATTATGGAACAATTTAGCTTTTAGAAAACAATAAAGTGAGTATTTAATTGATAGCTCGATTTTATAAGAAATCTCATTTAGGCTCGATTTAAATTGCCTTTAAAAAAATCAGGGTCTAAGTCCAGTTAGGTATATCTAGATGACTTTAATAAAGATAAACTATGTCATCGTAACAAAGCAATAAGTTTTTTATTATCAAATACCGCACCGAAAACATTTTTTTTTTCGGAAAGTGCTTTAATTTGTATAATCCGTATGAGAGGTACGGTACCTCTAAAATATGAATCAGAATAACGAAACGAACCAGCATTTACTTTAAAAAAAATTACAACTTTTCCTTTAGTCAAAAGTTCCCTTAGTTAAGTAAGCCTAATGCCAAAAACGTAAAATTCAATCAGAATTGGAACGCTGCATTCGAAATTTTAAATTCCCAATGGAACATCGAATCATGTCCGGATAGAAAAGAGAAAAAAACCTCATCGTGAAAAAAAAAAACATCACCATTGAATCGGAAAACAAAAGGATTGGAGGAATCCTTGCCGTGAATGGTCGTATCTATAAAAGGCGCCAACAATGGCTGCCGACTGAAAGAGATTTGAGAAATCAGAGCTATCGCGGCAACAATAAAGATTTTTTTCGCATTGACGTTGATTCTTGAGGTGAAAACATCTGTGGTACGTTTTTTTAGAAATCCGTACCTGATGAACGCCCACGGGGCCGTTTTACATCTCTGTGTGTCTGTCCGTCTGCTATAGGGTTGTACCTTTTGAACCCTAACTGGTAGACTCTTGAAATATTTATTCATAATATCAAGATTGCTTTTTATGTAAGAAAAATTAAAGTTAAAAAAAAAAAACGATTCCTGGTAACTAACATCAAGAAGAAGTTTACGGTTAACGTTCATCAAATCTATTACTTAAAACAAAATTAACATTATTTTTATATGATTTAATAACATTAATTTTTTTTTTTTTTTTTTTAAATTTGATTTAATACATTATAAAACTAAATTATTACAAGGCATCATAAAATTCCTTATCAACGCAGGCTGTCAACTAGTAAAGTAAACTATTAGAAAAAAACATTGTACCAAGTACGGAATCCGTCGTGTGCAAGTCGGTCTCGCATTTTTCCGATTATTTTTCTCACGTAATAATATTTGGTTGTTTGTGCTTTGTTTTTTACTAACGTGTTATTGTTACCGCAGCCATTTGCATTTTTATCATTTTCTTAGTTTTGTCGCGTAGAAAATGTTGCCCTGTTTTTCGTTTGGGTTTGCGCAAACCTTTTTATTATATTTTTTCTGCTTGCTGCGGTCATCATTAAAGTTTAAAGTTTCATGTTATATTCATTCAGGGGGGGTATTACAACCTTTTTTAATTCCTTGCAGTTTTCAGGCAGTTGAATTTACGGCCTTAAGCAGGCTTGTTCTATTTCGTAATACGACGTACGTTATTCTGCAAGGAATCATCCTGGATTACTTGTCTCTGGATGATTATGACGGGCTTGCGAATTCGTTCAAAAATCGAATCGACAATTTACCGATGATTACCGGTTTTATAAATTGTGTGTAAAATTTTTTTTATCATTGTAAATTTAGGAGATATTTGAGTTAAACTGTATTTTAATAACAATTTAAATATTTACAATCAAATTGAGCAACATTTACTGGCATTTTATGCAAAAACTTAATAGGTACCAAATAAAACTTTCACAAAGGGGTTTGTTTCTGAACGATCGTATTGCGATACTTTTTTAGTCTGTGGCGGTTTTGTTTACCAAAACAAACAAGATTATCGTATTTTATTTATTTATAATGCCACTATGTAGTGCTTTTTACTGCATTAATAAAGAAGCGCACCGTTTTCCTACCGCAGAGAAAGTAAGGAAACAAAATGGACTAAGTCATGAGCGGAAAATTTTGAAACATGGAGCTGTTCCAACCGAACAATGTTCTAATTTTTAAAGCAAGAGCTAGAAATGTTTCAACAAGTAAAGGAATGATAAAACCTAGGACGTTTATTGAAACCGAAAGACAGTGTACCTAGTTCTCTTGAAATTGGCTGCGAAATTGTGGTACCAGAAGCAATCGAGGAAGTGAAATTAAAAATGTCTGCTGATACATTAAAGACTGCCCAATGTACCCAAATAAATATTGAACACAAGTTTTGGCTCCATTGGACTGTACCATTTCTGGAATAATGCTGCGCGAGGCTATTAATTTTAAGTGTTTGAGTTGATCATACATTTTGTTTGGTTTATTCAACCCATACGTCCATTGCTACGAAAGATTATTTATTTCGTCACCATGTCTCAAATCTAAGCTCTGTATATTTTTTTTCTTACACTGATGGAACTACGACAAATAAAACAATTTTTTCAGGAGTAACATGTTTTTTATTTATAACAATTTATATTACTATATGAGTAAATGTTTACGTATATGAATCTATTTATTGCTTAGCGTTCAGTAAATGAGTGTATTATGTGTCGTAAAAACTTTGTCGTCTTATTATGTAAAGCTCGTCAGCTGAGATTATATCGTGTATGCACTCTCCAGATATTCTGTAGTGCCTCCATTATTAATACCAAAGTTTAATTTAGTTAGTTTCAACTGTTTAAAGACAAATTAAAAGAAACAAGTCAGTAAAAGTTACTAAAAAGTGGCGTAATCTGAATGATTTTGGAGATGCCAATTTTGACAATTAATCCGGCCTTGAAATGTCATTATGTAGCTTGTAATACGAAATTTCCAGGCACAAGAACAGGCAGAAGTCGATATGAGGTCACGTGACCGTTTTACTGGCCGTCATTGTGTGATCGTAATACGACTAAGCAAGGCAGTTCACTTTAAGGCGTAAACTGACAGGAATTAAGAGCTTGTAATACACCCCCAGTTTTATTATTTGGATTATAAAGCTTTTTAACTTGTTTTAAATTTTTTTGTGAAAAATATGATTTTTCTGTTGAAATTCAACAGATTGTTGTGGGTTGGTGTGCTAAATATCTGCACAATAAAGATTTACATTTTTTGAAATAGCATAGTAATAAAGCTCATATTTCACGAATAAAAGTTGCATCATATTGATGAAAATTCATAATGTAGATCGTCAGGTTGGATTGGTATTGTTTTGCATCTAAATGTACAGCTGACTCAACGAGCCAAGACATAAAAATAATACCTATGTAAAATGTTTTTAAAATCAAGATCAAATATTTAAATTTCTCATTTTGAATTGAAAATTTTGCAACCCTTATCATAAAATAAAAAGACAAAGTTCTGCAGGTACGTTTCATGTTTCAGGCGTTTTTCTATTCGATCTAGCCGCCCAATCTACCCTACTGGCCGGTAACGCTACTGCTGATCATGTGGAAATATTCCTAAAGATTCGGTTCCCATGTCGGGCAAAATGCCATTGGTATAGGTATTACTTTTGGCGAAATATGGAAAATACCAGAGATTAAGCTAATTACATAGACTATGGACATCTGGGTATTGCCAACTTTACAATTTTTGTGGTAATGACACTTGTGATAGTACTTACTGTTTAGAATATCAATAACAATGGTAATGAGCTAGGACCGTAAATTATCTATATCGTGTATTGATATTCTAAACAGTAAGTACTATCACAAGGTGTCATCACCACAAAAGTTGTAAGGTTGGCAATAAGCAGGTGTCCATAGTCTATGGTCTATGGTGACCGCTTTCGATCAGGCGGGATACAAAAAAGTTTCTTAACAAAGAAAGGAGGTGTTTTTTTTTCGGCACAAACATGTACCGAGGTACAAATTGCTATTAAAATCCCTTCCAATAATTAGTATTTTTAGCAGTATTTAAAATCCTTCAATATTAGATAGAAAAAGAAATAAAAGTATATGAAAAAACACTACTTCGCAACGGAACTGCGTTCAAAGAAACGTTTATGACAGCATTTACGGCTGTCAATCTGTTTCATCTGTCAAAATCACGTCAAAATATGACATCGGTGTTTCATTATTTGACAGCTTTTTGGCAGTAATGAATATCAACAACAATAGAAAACAACTATCGGCCTAGGTCGGGAACCCTGGCTTTTGGCCGGCAGATAACCAAACGCAAAAAATAATACGAAATGTGAAATAAATGTATTTTTTTTAATTCTTTTTCCCATGATTATTCACAAAAAATGTGTACTAGTAATTAAAACTTATTTGAAATACATAAATAAATTCTATAAAGTACATTTTTGGGTTTTCACACATTTATAAATGAAGTAACGAAACGCATCATGTCGGAGACGTATGACATTGCTAGATTGAAAATCAATTCTTGGGTTGCAAGTTTTAACATCTTTGATCGACAATTTCTGGTGGTACAAATGCGCAAATAAATCCAACATATTTTTATTCAAAATCTACGATTTTTTCCTATAATTTCGTACTTTTCTCCTTGAGGTGCACGGTTTGGCCATTATTGTAGGGAAAAAAAAACACCTCCTTTCATCTCTGTTTGACGTAACGTAGCACTGGCCGTCAACAAAACACTCAATATTTGTCAAAGACATAGGTACAAAGTAAAGCATATTACCCAACGAACCTTCGCGGTTAATATTTGCGCGACGCGTGCGCTCCCAAGCGGACAATTGTGACAACTGCGCAAGGGCATCGTTGCATAAATGCTGTTAAGTGCTCGTTTATTGTGTCATTGTCTTTGGATGTTTGAATTAGAGCATGTTATTGTGTGTCAAGCGGCTATTATAGAGCCTGAAACATTAACTGCTGAAATTCATTATAAATATAAATTGACCAACAAAACACATTAATGCCTCTGTGCATAATTTGGATAAAATTATATAATTATGTAAAAGTCTGGGTGGTTCATGGTTGCATTTTTGTTACATAAATGCACATAAACGTAAAATACACATAGGCTACTTTCATTCTTACTATTCTGTACCTATGGGATAATTTTCTACTCCACAGGGTGAAGCCGCGGCAACAGCTTGTTTACAACATTTTAAAATAGGAATTAACTGATTTCGTTTTAATAATGAAAGCTATTACTGAAATACGCTCATAAAAATGTTGTTCTGATTCTTTTGAAAACAAACGCGTTTTCTCAACAGAAAAAAGCTCCGGTCAGTAATCACAATCACCCACCTTTACACTGGAAGAAGATAATAATCATTATTATTATTTCACAATATCACTCACTACTCAGATTACTCAAAAATTCACAAATGATTGCAAAGAAATATCACAAATAACAAGCGTGGAAGAATTTTCTTTGAACCGAGTTCAAACAAAACCTCTAATTACGTGCTTCATCGGTTTTAACTAATTTCCGTGTTTATTTATCCTTTTCAATTAAACAATAACGTAAGTCTTGTGGTCGCAAACGTGACGCTAAACATGGGGTCCTGGGTTCGATTTTATTTCATGAGTTTGGATTTGTCTTCGATAGATAGTAATAGGGTCGCCCTCTTCTACATCGGACTAAAACATAACTGGTGAGATGTTGGTGTACTATTATCTCATCACCGCTGCTCTAAAAACGGTGAAGGAAAGCATCGTGAGGAAACCGACATATCGTAGAACCAAAAATTCGAAGACATGTGACATCCATCAACGCGCACTAGGCCCGCTGGTGGATTATGGCCCACTTCCTCTTACAGAAAGGAGGCATGTGTCATAGCAGTGGGGACAGTTATAGGCTGATGATGATGAATATCTTCCAGGCAGCATTTGAATGAACTTAATTTCTTTGGTGATTCCAGCATGCGTAGGTACTATGACACCGTAGAAACGGATTTTTTCGACAAAAGAATTAGACAAAGTCACAGAAACGAATGTAAAATAAAATGTCATACCCGAGTATGACACTTTATTGCAAAAAAAAAAGAATTGTATAGAAGTAACCATGTCTAGCTTGCTGAGCTAGTATTTATGATACAAATATGCGTCTATCACGTAATAAATATGACGGGGCCCCCTTAGAGGGCCAAAGCCTGCCGGGGTCCGGGACTAAAAAGCAACCAGGGCCCCGGAACAAAAAAAGGGCTATTGAAGGACACCGTGGATTTTAGTCAGTACAAGTCTGACAGTCCCTCCCACCCTGCCCGGGGTAGGAGGACTCATATTGATGATTTTACCAAGCTAAAAAAAAAATAAAAAAAAAGCCTGCCGGGGTCCGGGACTAACGAGTAACCAGGGCCCCGGAACGATAGGGCTATCGAAAGACACCGTGAATTTTAGTCAATACAAGTCTGATAGTCCCTCTTGCCCTGCCATGGGGGACTCATTTGATGATTTTACCTCGATAAAAAAACACATAATAGATACACTCCTGTCTAAATCTTCGAGGATGACAGTCCTGATGTTATATTTTACAGCCTTGTATGACAAAGAAGTAGTAATAGACAAAAAGACGGACAAATTGTTCCGTCCATATGCGTCAAGTCCTTGCTTCCTTACAGGGAGTCTATCGGTGCGTGTACGACGATGATTATAGGGTTGGCAAAACAATCTAACAATTATGTTTGTTCACGATCATCATTATAATTTTGGCTACATTAATTATTGTAATGCTTAGTAGGTATATCATTTTAACTTAGTTCTTTAATCTTTATTTGAGACGTAAGAGGAATTGCTGGATAAGCACGATCATTTGTTCTATGTCTGGGTGTAATTTATCTATAATATGTATGTATTTAGAAATATATAAGTATGTTTATCAGTTGTCTAGTACCCATAACACAAGCTCTGCTTAGCTTGAGACTAGATGGCGTTGTGTGATAGTTGTGGAATATTATTATTATTATGGTCTTAAACTTTTATTATTATTGTTACTATGACATGTTCTGTGTATTTCGCAATGAATCGAGATTTCAAACTAAAATTTAATGGCATAGTATGACATTCTATGTGTTGTTTTTGCTATCTCGTCATTATCATAACCATTTCAGCTTCTATTCTACAAAGAATGGACAATTTTTTTTTCTCTTTTTATTACTATTTTGGACATTACCATGCTCAAGAACTTGGGATTCTTTCTAAATTCTGTAATTTGGTCTATTCTTCCGTCGACAACGTTTTTTAGAGTAGGAGTCGTTGCCCCTCACTAAAAATACTGTGTTCTGTGTACGTTATCCTCATTTGACAAATATTATTATAAAAACATTTTATAACAAAACCTCATCAAACAAAAATTCCTCTCTACTATTCTCTCGACAACCCTACACACTGCGCACACGCACGGGCCCTACTGCTCTGTATGCAGCAGCCCACAAGTACCAAGGCCGACCACATCGCTAAGTACTCAGTTATCTAAGAATTAATTAGTTAATTGTTATTTTACTGCCGCTACAACTATGTGAGCGAAAAATCTAATGAAGTGTCCTGTTCGATGGATTGTTCGGTGTGTACTTGACCTTATTTAAAGATGAGTTGTGACTAGTTGTGAGTTTGGGCGTTTTTTTTTCACCGACTTCAAAAAAAAGTCTATATTCGACAATACAACAAAATTTTGGAGCACGTGTACGAAAATTAAGTAATCGACAAGAATTTTTGTTAAATATTTAAAACAAAAATCCACAAAAAAGTTTAAAATCACATCCACTATGGACGGGAGGAGGCATTTGATCATTGCCCAATTCATTAAGAAAAACGACAAGAAACCAACTTAGACTGGTTACGTATTTACGATCCGTAGGCCTCGCCGTAGTATTTAGGTATGAAACTGCAAACACACGCGGGCGCACCGTAGATGGGTTTCACAGTCGGCTGCCCGTTTCGCACGCGCACCATACATGTTTTGTTAAAATGTACTCTATTCTCTCGAGCATAGATTTTATATTTGTTTGTTTTTGGGAAGTGACACTTCTGTACACTATTAAGTATTCTGTGCTTTAGTGCTGAGGGACAAAGTAAAGTCTATGTAACAAGATAAATACTGAATAATTCTTTAGAGCTTATTATCTTTCACTCTATCGAGACTGTTTTCCTGGGAAAAACACTCAAATCTTAATTAAGACGATCCTTGCAAACATAAGAGACTGTAAAAATATAATTTGTTTTAAGTAAACTTAAGAACACAATCAAAACAGACCTTTAATAAAGAAAATTACTCAAATCGTTAAAAAGTTCTCTCGTCTTAAATTGTAAATTGATTATCCTAATTAATAATCTAACAGCCGGTTAGTTAATTTCCTAAATACTCTGACAATAGATGAAGCACATCAATTAAATTAATTTTATACTAATTAAGAACAAGGATAAGCGATTAAGTATACCTTGTGATGTGATCCTTCTTCAGGAAAATTGCTATAAAGGTACTACACATCTGACGATACGGTTACGCAGTAGCTGAGCGATCGACTGCGTGTCGCGAGATTGATCCCCGCTCGGAACAAATATTTGTATGATCTGCAAGCAGTTGTTTCGGGTGTGAGTATTTATGCATGTGAGTTTCTATGTTTGTAGATGCACCCACGATACAAGAGAAATTCCTTTTCTGTTTCCACGCGAGTTTCTATCGTTCACACACACACTACCACTCACCTAAGTGACGTTTGTCGCTGGTTCGTTCTTTTTTTGTTTGGTTAGTGCTTCGAGTGACTAAGATAGATATCTAGGAAGCCAAAACTAGACATACTATTTTAAAGCTAGATGTGAAGTATTTATCGCCAGTATCTCTTACAGCTGTTATTTTATTGCGGAAGAATCAGTAGGTACACAATGTATGCTTAGCATTGTGATGTAATATGTATGCACCTATTATTTCGATGTGTGTAACCAATATATAAGTCAGGTATTAGCATAATAAAGCGCAGTCTTACACGATATTTTGGGATGTTTTATTCTATCTGACACCCGGCCATACATGGCGACCCTGCCACTAAACAGGGCTTGAATCATGTGCTCGATTAGTATAGACTTTGGTCTGCGCGGCAACGGTTTAAGTGAGAGATACATTAAAAGTGACTTTCAAAAATGTGTAACTCAAAAGTAACTAATGAGGAGGTGTTTCTCAATCAAAATAGCGCCGCTAAAAACACAGCGACTGTGGAGGAATTCAAGTTCCATTTGTCGGCCATAAGTATCGTGTTAACAATAATTTGCACGATTTTGGTCCTTGGTACGCTATACTTCATCTATAAGGTTTACAAAAAATGTCACGAGTCCTGGGCGCGGGAGCAGATAACGAGACATGTCTTAAGGCGTTCTTTGGATCGATCCAGACGGTATCGCGGCGGTGCTTGTAACGTGTCTGCAAGCGAGGAATGTCGGGTCCATGCTTCCAACAAGAGTCCCTGACAACAAAGAGGCGTGTAACAAATCATACAATTCCGCTAGTGTTCTTGTAAGTGTTGTGTTCTAATAAATGTGTGAAATGTGCGGCAATTCTTATATGAACAGTGTACGCGTGCCTAAGCAGTGAAATCATAATCGCGATTTAAGTATAAGAACTATAAAATTATGAACAGTTATGTATGACGAGTTATTGCAGATATACAATGACCTTGGTAAGATAAGAATATATTTAATAAAAATAGGGCCAAGTAGACGAAGGGGTGAAATTGTGTTAAAAAAGCTAAAAGAGGCCGATAAATTGTTGAGTACTTTCAATGAGAGTTTAGAACATTTAAGTTTACTTAAAACTGGATTAAAAGACGAGGAATTGTGTAAATTTAACAAATTAAACAAAGATTTTGTCAACCTGTATGACAATATTTTAGATTTGTGTAATAATTCATCGACTGAAGGATCTATTATAGAACAAAATATGGCGAAATTTGATTTAAAAATCGCCTTGAGTTTATTACCAGTTCTAAATGATGACGGCACAAATACGAAACAGCTTATTGATGGGATAGAATATTATGAAACGGAACTTGACGCAGACGGTCAAATTAAATTGATAAATTTTGTTCTAAAAGTCGGCTTTCGCAGTCTGCTAAACTTAAACTTAATACAAAGTACAATAGTGTAAACGAGTTAGTAAAGGCTATGAAAACATGCCTGTTACCTAAAAAATCGGCAACGGCTCTACAACACAAATTATACAATTCGAAACAAAACGATCTTTCTATAGATGACTACGGTAAGAAGATAACTGATTTGTTTGTTGACTTGACGATTTCACAATCTGAAGGCAATGAGTCTAACTTCGGTATATTGAAGCCTATATATGAAAAACTAGCCATTAAAAGTTTTCCCGACGGATTGAGAAATCGTCGGCTAAGCACTATAATCGCAGCACGACAATTTACATCTTTAAGTGATGCCATACAAGCAGCCATCGATGAGGAAGTTTCAACACCGTCCACGTCAGGTGACATTTTATTTATGCGTCGTAATAACAATTACTACCAACAAAGGAATTCCAGAGGCCAGGGGATGGCACGAGGACGAGGACAAGCAACCCCACCGGTGGAACGGAGGGATGATCGAATATCGCAAACAGGTCGCGGTGGATGGAGATCTCGTGGCCGCGGTACATCAAACCGTGGAACTAGAGGTAGGATTTTTTTTAATCAAGCTAGTAATAACCAGGAGCAGCAACAAAATACGCATACTTTGACAGATGCAAACCCGCGAGAAAGTCAATCTGAAAATAACAATGACAATTCAGAAGAGTTTTTTCGTGAATAAAAGCGTTATGATGTCATGTAGTAGCATATATCATATTTCATTACACTCAAAACATAATAACTTTATGTATACGTGGTTAATCGACACCGGTGCATCCATATCGGCCATAAAATATAAACACATAGCTGAGTTTAATGCACCCATCCAAAAAGGAAAACTTGTTGTAAATGGTATTGGGGGAAAAATTGAAGCGATCGGTTTTGTTTATCTTGAATTAAGAGCAGGTGATCAAATTCTAAACCATAAATTCTACGTATTTGAATCTTTACCCTGTAAGGCAAGTGGTATTTTAGGCCAAGACTTTTTGAGCAAATACAATTCAATTATTAACTTTAGAAATTACTCCTTAGTTATGTATAATAATAATAAAGAAATTTGTTTGCCGATTACCAAGCATAATGAGACGTTAACTATACCCGCTAGGTCCGAAAGTACACATTACATTACGACCGATATAACAGAGGACTGTGTAGTGTGCGCGGCGCAGATAGGAAACGGAATATTTTTAGCAAGTACAATAGCAAGTCCCGTGCATGGAAAGTTACCAATAAGAATCTTGAACACAACAGAAAATGATTTCTATTTACATAACATTCAACCTAATATACATAGAGCAAGAGATTACAATATCTGTATATTTGACAAGCCTAGAAAACATGCAGAACGAGTCAAAAAACTGCTACCCTTATTAAACTTAAGTCATTTAAATAAGGAGGAAAAAATTAGCATTAGAAACATATGTGCAAAGCATGGACCTAAAAAAAAAGGCGGACGGAAATTCACTAAGAAACGATTGAAGCACCACAATGGTGGCGGCGTAAATATGTGTGCGTGTGTATAGGGATGCCAGATGAAGGAAAAAATTACCCATTTTTAAACAATATTTAATTAAGATCTCCCTTGAACTTAAGTTTAATTACATTTTTTTGTGACAGATACCTATTTTTAAAATAAAGGTAAAATAATTTAAGCACATTGGATATTAAAATATTTACAACTCGTTTAATGTTAATAAAGTTTTACAATCCCTTTTGGTGATTCAAATTTTTGTAGACTTGTCTTTTGCCATCGACACATCTAGAAATCCCTTCTAATTTACTTAAGTGGTGAAAAAGAATGTTTAAGTATTTTTCGGCTATAAATATTTAATTAATGCTATTTTATGTTCCATTCCTACACGTCTACATTCCTATTCCATGTCTACACTCCCTTATTATTTTTATACAATCATTTTTCCATGCATCATTTGCCGTGGGGAAATCTGTAAAAATATAGAAGAATACAATAACGATAAATAAAAACATAAAATATAAATCACCCAATTTTAAAATAATTTGAACCTTGAAATAGTTGC
This sequence comes from Agrotis clavis, assembly GCA_954870645.1. NCBI lineage: Eukaryota > Metazoa > Arthropoda > Insecta > Lepidoptera > Noctuidae > Agrotis > Agrotis clavis. The sequence goes on along the minus strand of OX940935.1, from coordinate 21,594,029 downwards.
AACACTGATTGATTTCAAGATGTTTATTAAATTTACTGACGTAAAATCGAGAAATAAGCTTCAAATTGACATGCTTAACAATGAAAAGTGATCCCCTGGCTTTTTTAATTGAACTACTATGGTTTAGACAACTTTTTGCAACACATGACGGCATACTTTGATTTTTATTAGACAAAATAACACCCTAAAAAAATGCGAGTGTCGTTCGAAGCGTAATTGACTGGCCTGTTGGTCTAGTGGTTAGCGACCCTGACTGCTATGCCGGAGGTCGTGGGTTCGATTCCCACCCAGGACAAATGTTTGTGTGATGAGCACGATCATTTGTTCTGTGTCTGGGTGTAATTTATCTATAATATGTATGTATTTAGAAATATATAAGTATGTTTATCAGCTGTCTAGTACCCATAACACAAGCTCTGCTTAGCTTGGGACTAGATGGCGTTGTGTGATAGTTGTGGAATATTATTATTATTATTATTAATTGCCGACGGCTGACTTACTATGGTGTGAATGTGTGCGTGCTGGCTTGTCCACATTAGCGCACTGACTTACTATGGGTGCTTCAATTGTTTCTTAGTGAAGTTCCGTCCGCCTTTTTTTTAGGTCCATGGTGCAAAGTATAATGATATATTTTACCTCGAAGGAGACCAGCTCACTACGACAAATATATATAAACATTCAATAACAATACAACCCGGTACTAGACCAATCTACAGCAAACCCTACAGGCTCCCACATTCACAAAAAGGGGAAATACAGAATCAAATTGATCACATGCTCAAACAAGGTATTATAGAACCCTGTAATAGCGAATGGTCTAGTCCCGTTCTATTGGTACCAAAGAAATCAAACGGAGAGAAGAAATGGCGTCTAGTCATTGACTACCGAAAGTTAAATAACTGTGTACAAAATGATAAATTCCCTCTGCCAAATATTCATGAAATATTAGATTCGCTCTCTGGTTGCATTTATTTTACGCACTTAGACTTAAGTCAAGGGTTTTACAATGTGGAACTTGAACCCGATAGTAGGAAATTTACAGCTTTTCATTCAGGCCAATTTCAAATGACTAGAATGCCAATGGGCCTTAAGACAAGCCCAAACTCATTTGCCCGAATGATGACAATGGCAATGGCGGGCCTTAATTACGAAAAATGTTTATGTTATCAGGACGATTTGATTATAATGGGACGGGACTTATTGAACCATAACAAGAATTTAATCGAAGTTCTAGAAAGATTACGCAGTGTCAATTTAAAATTAAATCCGATTAAATGCGACTTTCTTAAAAAGGAAATGCTCTATTTAGGCCACGTCGTAACAGACAACGGTGTGTTACCCGATCCAGAAAAGATTAGTGCTATACAAAACTATCCAGTTCCTCAAAATACACATGAAGTAAAGCGTTTTGTAGCCTTAGCGAATTATTATCGCAAATTTATTCCAAATTTTGCAGAAATTGCAAACAGTTTAAATAATTTGTGCAGAAAAAATGTAGAATTTAATTGGAATAGTGACGCACAAAAGGCATTTCAGACACTTAAAGAATGTATGTCTGCACCACCAGTCCTCCAATATCCGGATTTATCAGATAAAAATCAGTTTACTGTACAAACTGATGCGTCAGGTTACGCGATAGGAGCGGTTTTATCCAACGACAATGGTCGGCCAGTCGCTTACGCCAGTAGGAGTTTAAACAAAGCTGAACGGAATTACCCGACTATTGAAAAAGAACTCCTGGCTATAGTATGGGCCGTAAAACATTTTAGACCTTATTTGTATGGTCGTCCATTCAAAATAGTCACTGACCACAAACCACTGGTATATTTATTTAGTTTAAAAGAGCCATCAAGTAGACTACTCAAATTTAGATTATGTTTAGAAGAATATGACTATTTAATTGAATATGTCAAAGGTCAACAAAATGCAGCCGCCGATGCTTTATCCCGAATTCCAAGATCATCAAAAGATTTAAAGAACATGCACGAATGTTTATTTGTAATGACACGAGCACAATATAAACAATTAAAACAAACTTCTCATATTCCTGAAGATACCGCAAATAACTGTGTCCCGGATCAACAAGATCAAGCAAGGATTGTGGGAACAATTAATAAGCCTAGTAATGCGGTGGAGCTGCAATTCATTGATAAGACAAGTCTAAACAGGTTACAAAATACAAGTAGAATATGTAAGGAAAATGATATATTTTCATGTGATCATGGAAATATGATGTTGTATATAAATCCATCTGCTCGATCACAACTGACGCCAGCCGCATTTGTGAGAGCGATGTGCGATTTCTGTAAAGTCAATGATATACATGAAATATACTTTGTGAAAAATAAATCTAATAACGTATTTTTAGAAAAATTACTAATGAAGTTAAAAGATATACTAAATGGGAAGGACCACGATTATGTATTTTAAATGATATAGAAAAAGTAGATAATTTAGAAGATAGGAGAGTCATTTTAAATGACTTTCATTTATTACCCACAAGCGGCCACGCAGGCACAAAAAGAATGTTTAACAACATTAAAAAATATTATTTCTGGCCGGGTCTCGAAAAGGATATAAATAACTTTGTTAAAAAATGCTCTATTTGTCAAAAACAAAAGTATACGGTTATGGTGAAAGAACCCATGGTTATAACCACAACGGCACAATCTTCATTTGAAAAGATTTTTTTAGACATAGTAGGGCCTCTTGATAGAGATTATAATAACTACACGTATATTTTAACACTTCAGTGCGAACTATCGAAATATGTATGTGCCTTTCCGCTAGTGAGTAGAACAGCAGCTGAAGTCGCTCGTGTGTTCGTCAACAACTTTATTCTCGTGCACGGGGTGCCTCGGGAAATTGCTACTGACAGAGGTACGGAGTTTATGTCAGAAACGTTCAAAGAGGTATGTACAATTCTTAATATTTCTAAACTGAACTCAACAGCTTATCATCACCAGAGCATTGGTGCTCTGGAGAATTCTCACAAAACCCTAGGGGCATTTTTAAGAATACACATCAATCAAAGACCAGACTCATGGAGTTCATGGTTACCTTTTTGGGCCTTTGCATACAACACCACAGTACATTCATCGACAAAATTTACTCCTTTCGAACTCGTTTATGGAAAGAAATGTAACTTACCGAGTAACCTTTTAAGAACAGTAGAACCACTCTACAATTATGACAGTTATCCCCTTGAGCTTAAATATAGATTGCAGATTTCACAAACAGAAGCACGGAAAAACTTAATTAATTCGAAATTAGAAAGGAAAAACAGATAATAATATGACCAATATATTAGACCTATAAAATATAAACCAAATGATAAAATATTGATTAAAAATGAAACTGGTAATAAGCTCTCAAACCTTTATACTGGTCCCTACACTGTTATTAGAGATTTGTCACCAAATGTAGAGGTAAACATCAATGGTAAAATTGATGTTATTCATAAAAACAGAACTAAGTTGTATTACTCATAAGTATACATAGCAACAATACTTAGGTTACTGACCTTCGTTGCGATCGTGACTGTAAAATGATTATGCACTCGTGTTCATGTTGCACTGAATAGTTGCCAGCTAAAAAGTACATGCTTTATTTGTAAACACTAACGGAACAGCAATAAAATTGTAATCTTAGTTAAAAGTTTATATTATAAAAAAAAAAAAATTATGTATATTACATGTTTTGTTTGTAAGCATTAACGGAACGTCAATTGTAATCGTAGGCATAAGTTTTATAATTATAAAAAAAAAAAAAAGATATGACATTATTGCTGCGAATACCTTCAAAGATATAACTTTATTGATAATTTCCAGTAATTGTAACCGAATATCTTATAAAGAAAAAAAAAAAAAAGTATCCATGCAAAGAAAATATACTTTTTTTTTTTTTTTAATTGCGTTGGGAGGTGTGATGTAATATGTATGCACCTATTATTTCGATGTGTGTAACCAATATATAAGTCAGGTATTAGCATAATAAAGCGCAGTCTTACACGATATTTTGGGATGTTTTATTCTATCTGACACCCGGCCATACAGCATAATCGCAACCTGTAATGTTTTCCACTGCAAGGACACAGGCCTCTCTGTGACTGGACTGTAACCACTACGAAGGCCCAGTACGGATTAATAGATGTCACATATTATCTTCGAATTTGGTTCTAGGACATTCCGGTTTCTTCACGATGTTTTCCTTTTTCATTTTGAGAGCAGTGCGAGCGTTAGTGGGGGCCACCATCTTCTCTCAAGGTGCTTAATTGCTAAAGATATTGGGACACATGACTGCAATATTGAATTGGCAAACCTAATGGATCCTTAGCACCTTATATAGCTGACATTGGTCTTCATAATACTATCGTTAGTCAAGGTAAATCACGTTATTATAATGTTACATAAGATTTAATTGTATCTTCTATCTAAATCTATAATGTATCTTTGCCTGAGTTGAAGGTGCTTTTGTCTGTCTGTCTGTTGGTATACGAGTATATAAAGAAGTGTCATTATTCTTTGAATAACGCAACAGTTTTTGATGCGGTTATCTTTATATTTTAGAAAGTTTTATTTAGATCGGACTAAAGACGGATATTTTAACACCCGAAATTGATATTCAGTCTCAATCCTACTTATGATTTGACGTCAGAAAAGGCAGGACAATTCGTTTATTGATTGAAAACAGACAAAAGTTCATCCGAAAGCAACCGAGATATAATTTTCCAGTGTATAATGGTTTTCAGAAAGGTCAAGTGTGTAGTAAGTAGTCTTAGCCAAATAGCTTAGTTGACTAAACGAAATCCGTCTCTCTCTACCGTGTCATACTACGTATGGAGGTTACACGTTTTAGTTTCTGCCTGAGATCAAAATGTCATGTGTTTAGAATATAAAATGCCGTGTCAGAAGCCTCTGGGTTCCCAAACACGGCTCAATTAAGAGTCGGCTACAAAAGAAAAAGAAAGAAAGAAGAACAAAAAATTAAATCTATATGTCTTATCAAGACATAAACACCAGGCCAAGCAGGGGCAAATAGCTAGTGTTATATATGTCTTAATGTATTCATTATATATCGTCATGATCGATGATAATAGCCGCCATAACGCTGAGGTCAGGGTTCCGTAGTGTTGCAGGAAAATATCGTGTCAACCAATCAATTGATTTGTTTAATTGTTTTGTTCTAATGATCGCATCGGTTGGCTCATCGTTAGAGACGTTTATTGTCTGCTGTTGCTGTTTTGAATAAAGAATAAACGAATGATTGTTTTTTGTTGATTTTTTGTGATGATGTCATGTCACTGAACTAAATAGATGTCAAATATTGAAGTTGAATTACTATGTTTCTTAAGTAATTAACTTTATTTTTGTTAGAATTTAAGTTTACGATGTGAGTCAAACAAAAGAAAATTAGATTTGCAATACCTGTTCGCAAAACATGTATCTACCACATAATTTTATATAAACCCTGTAGATATTATGTATTCTATATTCATATGACGAGCCTTTAGAAGTCTCTAATTTTATAAATTAAATTTAAGAATAGTGGCCTCAGTTATAATAATTTTTATATTAGTATTCGGTAGAAACTTAAAACAATTTAAAGAAGTGGATATCATTACCTTAATTCTCATAATTTAATTATGTTCTTTTGAAGCGAAACTTGAACCACATTCAACATCACAATATTCCTACCTAGAACACATTCCCAGTTTCAATTACGCGAGAAGTATGACTGCGTATTAAAACAATTTATCCACGCCGTATACAGAGTAGAGAGGCGCGAAATTTGGTTCAGACGTCCCACATAACACGTCCTTGAATCTGTCTCTTGTATACCTAACAAAGGCTGTTTTATGTACTTCTATGAAAATTCAATTATATACCAAAATAATTGGTTTACGAGAAGACACCCACCGTGGTTATTATTGAAATTAAAGGTTTGCCAAACAGCCAGGCGCAGAGCGATGCTAGTATGGACGCAGCGACGCTACAAAAACGCTAGTGTCCTTATTTTCTCGTGGTAAAATCATCTAGTGCGTCCTACTCAAGGCAGGACGGGAGGAACTGTCAGACTTGTACTGTGTGTCCATCAATAGCCCTTTATGTTCCAGGGCCACGGTTACCTAATAAGATAGTCCCGCAACCCCGGCAGGCTAAAATAATAATAATAATTCTTTATTTCGCAAAAAAGTGAACAATAACACTAGTAACTATAATCCGCTAAGAGCTTGTGTCACCAGTAAATTAAGGAACACTGGTACTCATAACACAATCCTTCCTATAGCCTTCTAATGGGGGCCCCGTTAGACGCTATTGTCCTTGGATTGTGCTAATTTACTCTGAAAATGTATGTAAGTCGTAGACTTTAGCGGCGCCTTTAGAGGGACGACTCACGCTAAGGACACGCCACGCTAACGTCGCGCCAAGCCGAGCTCTCTGTTTGCCAAACCCTTTTTTGTATCATGGTAAAATCATCAAAAGATGTGGAACGGAAGGGACTGTCAGACTCGTATTGATTAAAATGCAGGGTGTTTCTTCAATGGAACGTTCACAGTTATCGTTCACGCGACGAGATAGTCCGACCCCGTTTGACAAAGCCTTAAATGTAAAATTTATTCGTTAATGAGCACTCAAATGTCAAATAAAATTGACTTCTACCCTGAGAGCGTCATTATTGGCTGAAGATTGTTTAAACAGAAATAATTATTAATTATTCTCTCAAAACATTATTATCCTCAAAGTTTCTCAGACAGATAGAGTCTTAATTGAAGATGATTACAGTTATTAGCTTTAATTTATTAATTGAATTTCCATGAAGTTGTTGGTGGTTTTTATAGCCTTTAGCGTGTTGTTATATAACATCGTTTTATTAAACTTTAAATAGCTCGTCTTTGTTTTATTAATAGGACCTTCTTCCTACGCAAAAAAGGGTCACATTGAATTGAAAAGTTTTAAGATATTTATAAGAAGCCTAGAGACGCAATACGCAGCTATTTTGGGCTTTTCGAGCGCCAAAATAGCGTTTAAGAAGGTCTAAGCATTATTGTTACATTCTCGTTATTTTTATAGCAATTATGTTATAGGCTAATTAGTATATTGTCATTAATTTGATTGAATATTAAATTGAATTTGATCTTTTTTTAAACAAGTATAATTGACAAAGATAAACAGTATCAAAACTTTTTTTTGCCTCACCTGATGTTAACCTCCTGTATTTTAGTATGGATGCGTTTACAAAAATTTAAAACTCACATATTATACTAATCAATTGCAGATCATACACATATTTGTTCCGAGAGGGAATCGAAGCCGCGACACATCAGTTCAATCGCACGACCACTTCGCTAACCGTGCCATCGCACCAAGTCAAAAAAAATATACCATGGCATAGGTTTTATGAACTTTAAAAATTTTTTGTGCGTCTATTTACAAATATTTTTTGAAAAACCAACTGATTACATAGATTGGTCAGGGTGGCCTATTCTTTGCTATTTATACATATTTTAGACACCCCTTAATATTGCGTGACTGTGAATAATCTAATTAATTACGGAATACGGAAACCGGTAATAATTAAAGTGCACTATAAATTCGTCCACAAATATTTTACTAGGCGAATATGAAAACCGGATGTTCCGTTGTAAAAATAAAAACATTCATCATCATCATCATCAGCCGGAGGACGTCCACTGCTGAACATAGGCCTCCCCCTTAGACCGCCACGCCGAACGACAATTCGCCATTTGCATCCATCGATGGATGCAAATGAAAAACATTCCAAGCAATGAATTCAGAATTTCCCAGAGGCAAAACTTATCAGTGGATACCGACATTATTTGTTTTAGTTTCTTTTTTGAAATCAATAAAATTGTTGGTCAGTCGAATTTTAAATGCGTTTTAGATTTTGTTTTATGTATTCTAGAAACCATAATATTTGTTACTTTAGTGAAAACCAATTTAACATCTTCGTCCGATTTTCCTGTTTAGGTATATTATTTATAAATACATAACATTGTTATGGTATTTTGTAAAACATTGTTTTTTTTTATCTTTCAGGTTGGTTTTATAGTAAAAGTTGTTTATGAAGGGCTTCACGCACAGCAGCTATAATGTAAAGATGTACATTATAGCACGATACATCTCATTACATCTTTCCATAGAAATCGTCAGGAGACCACACACTGCAGCTATAATGTATATTTTTACATCTTCGAATTTCTATGGAAAGATGTAATGAGATGTATCGTGCTATAATGTACATCTTTACATTATAGCTGCTGTGTGTGAAGCCCTTAATCATAAAAGTTCTTTCAGCTCCTGAAACGTACGTGGTTAGTGTTATTTTACCAATAATCCTGTATAGTTTTACTCATCTTCATCTTTGAACATCATCATCATGATCATCAGCATATAAATGTTCCCACTGCTGGGACACAGGCCTCCTCTCTTTGAGAGGGAGTGGGCCAGAATCAACCACGCGGCCTAGTGCGGCTTGGTAGATGTCACATGACTTAGAATTTTTGGGTCTAGGACATGCCGGATTCTTCACGATGTTTTCCTTCACCGTTCTGAGAGCAGTGGTGATGAAATAAATTACAAATAGTAATGCGCCTGGCTGGGTTCGAACCACTCGTAAGTCGTGGCCGATACCACTGGGCCACCACTGCTCGAACTTTGAACATCACGGTGTTTTCATTTTAATTGTTAAGGTTTTATTTCTGACTCTGGTGTAAACCAGAGGTGATAGAGACATTCTACGATGGAGAGCTTAACCAGAAGAAGCCTGTGAATTCTCTGAAGAAATCAGGATGTATGCTTTATGTAATACAGACGCAGGTAGTGAGTTCCACTCTTTAGCCGACCAAATTAATCAGTCTTTAGTTATTAGTTATTTGCCTAAAAAGATCAGGTGGCATACTATGTCTTAAAGCGTGAATTATTCCTGTGTGGGAAAGAGATAGAGCTATACAAGTCATCTAGCGCCACCTCTTTCCTACATTGGAATTACTGACGTTTTGAGACGTCATGGTATGCAACCTAAATATTTCCTATAGTTTTAACATTCTCTATTTTTACACCCTTTATAATCTTCTACTATACAACATTATTTTTAGTATATGCGAAACCTGAATATAGTTTGTTCAGAATCAGTAACTGATTCGATTCCAATATTTTTTACACCATGTTATATTTTTTTTTCAAAAATATTTTAATTAAATTTTATTACCAGTTAATTAAAATACAATCACCGTACGGTTAGGTACCTATTGCCAAACTATTATCACGAGTGTATAACACAGTAGACGCGGTTTACGCGGGTGTACCGCGAAATGAGCATGTTTTTGAACAGACAACCACGTAATATACAAGCTTATACGGATTTTTATGATACGGTTTTTAAAATTTTGTGCATAGATTCTTTACACAAAAATATTGGACAGGTGTATCGGGTTTCGCATAAACAAAAAATAATGTTGTATAAAAATAAGTCGGGTTTTCCTTCCTGACGCTATAACTCCAGAACGCACGAACCGATTTCCACGGTTTTGCATTCGTTGGAAAGGTCTCGGGCTCCGTGAGGTTTACAGCAAAGAAAATTCAGAAAAAAAAAACGAAGCCGTCTGGTGGCGAAACGGAGTTCGCCGGGTTTGCTAGTTTAATATAATAGAGAGCAGTGGTAGCCGAGTGGGTTCGAACCCCGTCAGACGCATTACTTTGTGTAATTTATTTCATTACCACTGCTCTCAAAACGGTGAAGGAAAACATCGTGAGGAAACCGGCATGTCCTAGAACCAAAAATTCGAAGACATGGGACATCCACCAACCCGCACTGAGCCCGCGTGGTGAATTGTGGTCCACTCCCTCTCACAGAGAGGAGGCCTGTATCCCAGCAGTGGGAACATTTATAGGCTGATGCTGATATTTAATAACTATAAAGTTTTTATATTTCATGCTGAATTCTTCGGTCATAGCAAGCACACAAATCACTCATCAGTTTTCCTCTACAACTTCAATTGTGCAATAATTGATCAATTAAAGTTAATTTCATTTGTTTAGCGACGGCATGGGGTTCTTACAATGTAGTCGTGCTGTGTAATGATCCTGACATGCACATGACAGTCACGAAGCATGCGAATAACAGGAACTGGTTATGAAAATTAAGTAAATATAGTAAAAGAATAATAATTCTTCTTACAATTACTATTGCTGTTCAAAGTAGGTAGCATGAACTTGATGATTGTACTCGTCGAGAAGGCTTATCATGAGTTTGAACGTTTTTGTAACATAACCAAACTGTAACTTTGACAATCATTTGATGGAAAAGTTAGTTCCTCGTTCCAACACTAGAAGCGTTTTTTCATTTTTAACCGTCTTCAAAAAGAAGGAGGTTATCAATTCGACGGTATGTTTTTTTTTTACGCGATTACTCCGTGAATTGTGGACCGATTTTCAAAATTAATTTTTTGTTCGAAAGGAGATACTTTTGAAATGGTCCCATAGTCACCAAGTCAGGATCTGATGATTGGATCTTGGAGAAATCGAGGGCAACCCTCAAATTTTATTGACTCACACATAGTTTTTCGCAAATCTTATGAAGTAACTTGCGTATGTAGCTGAGCTGGTGATGGAAGGTACAACTCCTCTAGTAAGGACTCGGCATCGACTGATTTAGTATATTATGTTTGTGTTCGCATATCTCCGGAACTACAAGTCCGATTTAAGTAATTCTCATTTTTTCATGCAATAAACGCAGTAAACCTATCAAGCACGCTGTCAATAAATTACAGAAATCTAATGATAAGGCCTCTGTTCGCGTAGCATGATTCAATCATCTCTAATCAAGAATAGACAAAGTTTTTTCTATGCAATACCTCTTTTTTTGCCCGAGTATGGCACGACATTTATACGATTGAAGAATTGAAACATATTTTTAACCGGCTTCAAAAAGGAGGAGGTTCTTGATTTGGTTTTGTGAAATTCATTGTTGGGGAGGTCGTAGCGAACTGTGCCCCCAACAGGGCACAGGGTGTGTTTTGGTTTAAGGAAGTTTTAAGAGCTATTGTATAAACATGGAAGATGCTGTTGTCCAGCCAAGGGCTAGACAAATAAGACCAGAATAGATAATCAAGTCTCATAAAAAGATTAAGAAAAATCAACGACAAATACAACTTAAGGAATTCTAATGTCCTACAACTTACCTTCTTATGCAAAATCTCGTCTTGGAATTCCCGCTAACATTATTTTATTATCTACCAGACTATTATTGTGTCGATATTCTTTTTTCTTTTTTTTATAAACAACAAGATAATGATAGGTCTGTAACCTCACTAGTCAAACCAGTACCGGTGAGATTGAAAAGGTCAACATTTTTTTCTTTGTTATTATTGTTAGTTAATATCAACATTATATGAGAGCATTGAACTTGATATCGATTTTGAAATTAGTTTTTGAATTAGTAGCGGATTCGATACCAAACATTTGGGATGAATAACATCATTAATAGAGTTGAATGTCTTGGTCCTGGAATGATTCCCACGTACAACAAAATATATTTTTAAGCTATTGCATAGCTTTTATAGCGGGCTCTGAGCGTGGCGACCAAATCAAGAAATTCCGTAACGAAAATACCCACTGAAAAAAACCTAACTAAAATACCTAACACCCCGCATCGTCTAACGTCGTTTCAGTTCGGGAGACTTTGGCAATCATAAAAACATCCATTATAAAAACAATTTACTTTTTCTAACTGATTCTTAACCAGCTACAAAAGGTTTTCCACAATGAGACCTACTTATAAAATTCTCCTACAACAAAGCAGAGTGGCGCAGTGGAAGCGTCCTGGACTCATAACCTGTTGAAAATTTTTACCCAGTTTGGAAGTGATACCTGGGAATCCTGTATATAAAAGACCCATTTATTATAATTTATTTTTCTTAATTACAGTATAGTGCACCACAAACATTTTAAATAAGCGATATTCTCGTTAAATATTCGCGGTAGGCGCTAAATTATTCTTGCTTTTTTTAAAATTGCTATGCAATAATAGCTTTACCGCGGCAGTCCCCGAGTGCCATATTTCTTATTCTGTAAACTAAGTAGAATTCTCAATTTGAGTTTTCTATCTAGGACATGTAGTCTGTTTAGACCAACTGTCGAGGTAGTAATTAAATACTTTATACAATATTCCACTGCTACCATGAATCTACTAAAGACACTCTTGATTCTCCTTAAATTTTTAATTAAAAACACTTAACGAAGTACAATATAAATTAAAAAAAAATCTCATAAAGCTGTTCTCTTCATCGCAATTTGTATCCTACGGTTTAAAAGTTAAAGTTTAATTTCAAATGAATTTTGATGCAGGAACTTTGGGATTTATTATAAGTGTTGACTTCCGTATGCTACGTTCAATGAATTGATGTGCAATCTTTTCTAAGGTCGATTGTTAGTTGTTGTATGATGTTCTATTGAAATATTAATAGTTATAATCTTCGTGAGATCCGGAAATTAGAATAATTTTATTATATTACTGTTTAGTTTTTATTCAAGGATGTTTTTTTTTTTTGTTAAATTGAACTTAGTTTTAAGTTTATCTAAATTAGGTTGTAGAACAATTGAAGAATTATGATTTGACGGCACGATTGGCGTAGTGGCTGAGCAATTGGACTGCTGCGCTGCGTGTCGCGGGTTCGATTCTCGCACGGAACAAATATTTGTATGATCTACAAGTAGTTGTTCCGGGTCTGGGCGTTTATGTATGGGAGTTTTTATGTTTGTTTAAATCCACCCACGATACAAGAGAAATTCCTAGTGTAAAGTTTTCCTTTAAAAAAAAGTGAAAGACTAAATTTGTAAAGAATAAGGTTGTTTTTCATTCAGGACGCTGATCAAATAACAGCGCGAATAATATATTACATAGCTGTTATAATGATTTATATACATTTGCACACATTAATACATTTGGGGCATGTTGCGCCAAAAGAACAATTTAATGCGAAAATTAAAAAATTCGGAACAATTTCAATTTTTGTTTCAAAATTTAAAAATGTTACTTAAGGGATATCTTCCGTAATTATTCATCAAGCTTGCAACAGCGTCGGGATATCGGGGACTCAAAACAATGAATAATCACGGAAGATATCCCGTAAGTGATAGGTACTCGTATTTTAAATAGTGAATTGCAATCTTGCTATAGATGTGACGATTTCAAATTAATTTCAATTGTACACTATGCGATACATACCATCTTTGTTTGCCAATGTAAACCAATCACCACATAACTGTCCTAAGTAGGCTATAATACGCAAGGCTATAAACTAAAGCTTATAACCAGTTTATATGCAATTAATATGTGGTTATATAATCAGTTTGTTGAACAAAGTAAACATTAATTAACGATGCAATTAATTGTCCGTGACATATTAATATGTACGACGTGATCTTAGTTCACGACCTCAATAAGCGTTAGTGATCTTCTTCAAATAAATTAAAACAAAGATAAAATCTTTTCATGACTTAAAAAACGCACCCGTTTTTGTCGAACATACTGTACATGTACATTTTCCTTCCGTATTCATGCTACATCAATAACACTTTTACGTAATGAGAAATAGGGTTCAATTTCCTGTAAAAATAAATGAGTATTATCCATTACGCGTTGACCATTACAGTGACGCATCGTTATCTCAACTTTACGTCCTTCAATGTAAGGTACTTTTTTGCGTAATCTGAAATGGCTTCAGGAATCAGATAGGTGAGTTTCCGATGTGCGCTCGTTTATAACCATTATCTCATGAATGTTATGACGTATGATTCTGATGACGTCATGAACGCATTCTATCTATTTTCATGTGATGAAGGGCAATATAACTACTCGTATAACAATGGGAAGTACGTTATGCCGTAACTCCGGCACGGCAGTCATTTGTAGCTCTATGAGAGATAACGACTGTCATATTTCTACCAATGGTAGAAGCCCATAAGTTTGACAGCCAGTCTATTCATAAGTAGAATTAATATCATTTTCCTACTCCTCCGTTATTCTTTTCTAGTAAATTTACCCTTCGGGACGCCTCTTCTTCCCTAAGAAAAGACAACCCTATAAGAACTCTTAATTTTGACACTTGAGTTTAGTTTATATCTCATTATTTTCTACCATCCGGGGTCGCGGGACTGCCTTATCAGGTAGCCGTGACCCCGGAACGTAAAGGGCTATTGAAGAACACCGTGGATTTTAGTCAGTACAAGTCTGACAGTCCCTCCCACCCTGCCCTGGGTGAGACGACTGATTGGATGATATTACCACGTAAAAAAAACTACTATTTTAGTAGAAATGGTAGGAAGTTGGTTGAGAGGCAAAGGTATTGTAGTCTGTAAATACCTAAGGCTTTGAAAGATGGTCTGAACAGGTATATTTATAGCGGTAATGACTTCACTTTAACGGCCTCTGAGAAAGGTTAGAGGTTAAATGGCTTTTAACCTGATTATTGATATTATTGCGGATAATGACCGCCGGTATAGATTCTACCAAGGTTTCATGAATATATTTTCTGTAAGGTTGATAACTTTGAGAGGAATACAATGTAACATAAGATTTTTATTTTATTTATTTTAGGAAAACTTGCAGCTAATCTATAATGTATATATAAAAATCAATGCCACTTTTCGTTGTAATTTTATAACTTATGAACGGCCTCGCCTATCCAAACCAAATGTTTGGGCTTTGTTCGGACTATTTAGTAGATGGTTTATGTGAAGTTTGCACAAAATCGGTCGAGCGGTTCTTCATTTATCACATTTTTTTTGTAATAAATGAATTCAATAAATGGCGGATCATTTTGTTACTGGGGATTTTGCTGTCAAAGAAGCGAAGCACGTACCGGGCCGCTAGTCTGTTATAGTAAGTGATAGTTTATATAGATTTGGGCATGATTTTAGGCATGATTCAAAAATTAATTGAGTTTTAATTAAAGAAGATTTCCCATGTGTAAAACTTCATGGTTAATCAATTTACGAGTATCCTCCAATTAAAACATCAATATTGCATCAACCAATAATAATCTTAATTAACCTATAAATTAATAATACAACAGCAAAAACTCTCCATTAAGATATGTTTATCTTAATGGAGAGTTTTTGCTGTTGTATTATTAATTTATAGGTTAAGATTATAAATGATCTAAAATGTAGTTTCTCCACAAATAGACGACTTAAACCAATAAAGATTAGGGGTCAAATTTAAATGACAGGTAGGTCAATGACATTCAAAGGTCCACCACACAAATATGACCTTTAGCAGATGTGACTTCTAATAAAAATAAAATATGGCGATTTTCTAGTACTGCACGGTATAAAGTTTAGGCAATTTAGACGATTTTGTTTGGTATAATAAAATAGTTTTATTTCATTATCTTTTCATTATCTTTTGAAGGATACCTAGATTAATGTTTATTTTATTTTTATGATCGTGTGTAGAATGACGATCGTCGTATATAAACTTTATTGGCACAAAAAATGTATGTTTGATGTGAATTTAATTAATTATTTTATTTTACAGTTGATTTTGGAAGTAGTAAAATAATGATTATATGATGCTCGTCTAAAGCTTCTTTAATTATATTTTTTTGAGTTAAAATTTAGGGAATATGGAATTTATAGATATTATTTATTTATGACATTTAATGAGAATTTATAGAAAGATGAAGTGTTCTGTAAAACACCAAATTGATTATAAACAAACTTTGGCCATATGTTTTGTGCTTTTGATAACAGCGTTAATGATTTTCACCTTTAAGAGATTATGACTGCCTTATTGGCTATTTAAACTAGCATTTAAGAGGATCGTCTACCGAGCGCTCGTCCATAGTAAAAGAGAAAACGTTTTCCTACCCATAAATGTTATCCTATCTCAATGATTTTTTAGAATGCTTCTGACACAGTAAATACTAGGTTTATAGGTTTTCTTTTTTTCAAAATTCATAATAGTTTGAAAGTTACAGGCGCCTAAGAGTTACTTTTGAAAAAAAGAGAACCTATAAACCTAGTTTTTTAATGTGTTAGAAGCATTCTAAAAAATCATTGAGATAGGATAACATTTAGGGGTAGGAAAACGTTTTCTCTTTTAGTATGGACGAGCGCTCGGTAGACGATCCTCTTAACCTAATTAAGACAAGAGCGGTATTTCAAATTAATCTCACATTTATACAACAAACAACAAACCCCACCAACACGTTTTTGTGACGGAAAGTAAATAGAAACATTGCCGTTAATCTATATAAATAAAAATGAATTGTTGTTCGTTAGTCTGATTAAAACTCGAGAACGGCTGGGCCGATTTGGCTGATTTTGGTTTTGAATTATTTTGGAAAGTCCAGGGAAGGTTTAAAAGGTTTTTTTTTAATCGTTTCTCAGGCGGTACGGAGTTCGCCGGGTCAGCTAGTTTGAAATAAAACAAATAGTTCCGGCCTCGTTCGTACACTAGAGCCGTTGTTTTTATTTTTAAAGTAGGTAAAATACGGAAGTTTTGTGCTACGCTATATGTTAAATATGGACATCTTGTGCTAAGGTCAACAAATCACCTACCACAACACAAAAAGCACAACAACACACAAATCAACAAACATAAGAACACACGCGACAGCACACACAAATCACCGGTCGATTTGCATGCAGATGCGATGATACCGAACCGAACTGTGTTAAGGTTAGCGGCTCATCTTCGCCGAGCACCGGGCGGCCCTCATCCTTGTTGTGCGTTTTATTGACTTTGTAACAAGAGCCATATTTTGTTAAGGTGTGTTCTTACTCAAGAAACTGCTGGATTTGTTTCGGAATTAACTGATTGTTGTAATTTTTTATTAATATTAGTCCTAGACTAAGTTACAGACAATGTTTCAATACACAATAAAAAAAATTATATAAGCCTGAACTGTCCCACTGCTGGGCAAAGGCCTCCCTCCATTCCTTCCAACGTTCGCGACTTTGCGCCACCTCTTTCCAATTCTCAAGGAAGACATCCAGCCCGTCCCGCCATCTCCTTCGCGGTCTACCCCGGCCTCGCGTCGCTGTTTCAGGGCACCAATCATGAGCTTTGCGTGCCCACATGTCCTGCCCAGTCCCATTTAAGTTGGGCAGCCTTTTGAGCCACGTCAATGATTTGTGTTTTGTTTTTTTTTTTTAAATTGTTTTTACCAATTAGGTATGTCTATTTGGCTGAAGATACTACATCAATATTAGCTACATCTTTATGGGTAGAAAATGCGCAAGAGATTCAGTGCACTTTTGCACAAATTTCTAGTCGCACATTTGGCGCGTCCGTTTTGTTGGAAATCTATAAAAGTGGCCGATGTTCAGCAGTGGGTATCTTACAGCGATGATGATTTGGTGCAGCGGCTGAGCAATTAACCGTTGTGTTTTGTATCGCGTAAGATATAGGAGAAATTCCATCAATAGTGTAGCGTATAACTGTTTTTATCCCTACAAATCATCATCCGCCTAAAAATGTTCCCACTGCTGGGACACAGGCCTCCTCTCTGTGAGAGGGAGTGGGTCGTAATCCACCATGCCGGCCCAGTGCGGGTTGGTAGATGTCACATATCTCCGAATTTTGGTTTTAGGACATGCCGGTTTCCTTACGATGTTTTCCATCACCGTTTTAAAATTCGTGGTGCGTAGAGTAAAATTTAATAAAAAAAAATGTTAGTCGTTAATGTCTTTCAGAAAAGTAGCATCATTTTGACCGCTCTAAAAAATTAAACCAAAAACATAGGTGCCCTTCATTTAAACGCACCTTTACTACAAAGATGGACATGACAAAGGAAACTGTAAATCCTATGACTATAACGGTTGGTGTCACTGCCATGATGTACATTAATGGATTAATTGATTGTCACATATGATTAGTTTATCAAGGTGACGAGGAGTACCTTAGGCCTACTGTCCACACAGTCGTCTTTCGTAGGATGCATGTAACCTACAAATGAAGATAGGCGTATTTTGCATATTTGTTATGTCCACGCTGCTTCATGCAATAGTCAGTCACGCTACAAAAGGTCTCAGTTTTCTTTCAACTAGCATCGAGAAAGGTGTCTGGTAACGCTGGTGACATGTTGCCGCGCGCGCGCACCGCATGACGAACGCAACACAAGCGGCTGACGTGACGTTGCCGCTTCGTGGACACAGATTTCATTGTTTCTACGCAAGATGCAAGCATTCGTCTTGCAATCGTCAATTGACGAAAGCGTGCGTATGACGTGCGGTTACGTGGACAATGGGCCTTACGGTTAGGAATTGAGGAAAATAACCAATTAGGTAATGAAGCTAAGTTTGGTTTGAAGGTTGAAGTGGCAGTGGGCTGGCTGTGTTTTTCATACAATTTATGTAGATTGCTTTTGATTGAATTTCCGTGGATCCAAGAATCTTGTTATGCACCGGAAAGTAGAAAATTGACTCCGAAAATCCTCAGCAACACTTACAGCATTAAAACGAGATTCATGTGTTCCAATTTGGTGACATTTTTAACCAGGGATTTGTCATCTGGTGTCGATTAGTTAGGGCGCCAAGATAAAATACTATCCAACTACAACTACTAAACCAAAAATTTTAAAGTTTTAACGTTGGTAATAGTAGGTACCTCGTTACAACTTAGTATGGGTAAACTTTGAAGGCTAAGAAAAGGAACCCCCTTAGTAATGATGTCACTACTAAACGGGGTTCCTCTTCTAGGCAGCTGACTGTACTCTTGAGTTTCAATGCTTTATAATAATATCTTTGTAAATATTCATTGAATTAAAAAAAGAAAATATACGGCTTAATAAGATTTGTAATTAATTGATACTATCTAGTTGCCAATATAATGCGAAAGGCGAAGGTCATGCAGCAGGGTGTTATGGCCACTCCAGACGAAGATAGGCTAACTTGATTGCCTAAGTACGTAGGAATTACGTGTAAATTGTCCAATGTAACGCCTCTTTAAACAGTTCCTGTTGACTTCACCTGAGGTATGTTATCGTGGCAGTTAAATTGATGCAAAGTTTACTTATTGGAGCGGAAACATTATTGATAGCCATTAATTTTTAAAACACACCTGAATAATCTCTAATTTTTCTATAATGATTGGCAGAAACTGCACACACCACAGCATTTATAAAATATTAAACCTATGCTTATTTTAGTAACACCTTATCATTACAAACTGCTAAAGGTGCTATAATAATATTCCCATTATTATAGCACCTACGTAACATTGAGACGATTTGAATTATACGAGTATTTTCGTTACCAATTGAGCAAAACGTTTAAATAATTGATAGTTTATCAAATGGGAACCAAATCTTTGCTCTAAACATAGGTGCCCTAAAAATCATTGCTTAAACGGGAATATCTGAAACCAGTAGATACGATCCTCCCATACTACTTTGGTTCGATTCCCTTTCATATGTATGGTAGGTAGTATTAAACGATCAAAATAATCGAAATAACTGTTTTAATTAATAAAACACGTGAGCAATTATTTCATATGGTAGCCACTGTCCATATTACCAAAGACAGGAAGAAGAAACTTGGATAACAGACAGAAAATGTCATATAAAATAATCTTAGATAATTGAGTACCTAGTACATTGCCTTTTGGCCCAAAACTATAATACTATAGACAGGCCTGATGGTCTAGTGGTTAGTGACCCTGACTGCTATGCCGGAGGTCGTGGGTTCGATTCCCACCCAGGACAAATGTTTGTGTGATGAGCACGATCATTTATTCTGTGTCTGGGTGTAATTTATCTATACTTATAATAAATCTGTAGAGAGGTCAATTCTGTACATGAAATATATTTTCAAAATAACTATCAGGGGGTGATTAGGGATCGATACTGATGCCAAAAATGCAATTAATAAAATTATTGTCTGTCTGTCTGTCTGTCTGTCTGTCTGTCTGTCTGTCTGTCTGTCTGTATAACCGTTATAGAAACAAAAACTACTCGACGGATTTTGACGAAACTTGGTACAATTATTTTTCATACTCCTGCGCTGGTTATAGGATACTTTTCATCACGCTACAATCAATAGGAGCGGAGCAGTGAAGGGAAATGTTAGGAAAACGGGAGAAGTTACTCTATACACGCTAATCTTCGGAACTACTGGACGGATTTGATTGTTTTTTTTTTGTTGTATAGCTATTAAGTCTGGGCAACATATAGGCTATAATTTATCTTAGAAACTTGAACACCTGATGCAGAACTGCAATAGATCAGCTAAACTATAAGAGATACAAAAATAGCGCCATAGCAAAAATTGTTCCGCGTGATGAGCATTTTCTGCTGAGAAAATAAATTTGAAGATATGGAACACCTGATGTGGAACTCCAAGAGCCCAGCTACATTAATAAATATACAGTAATGCCGTCTTAGCAAGAATTGTTCAGCCTGATGAGCACTCCCTGTTGTCGTATAAAAACTGAAGATTTGGAACACCTGATGTGGAACTCCAAGAGCCCAGCTACACTATAACATATAGGTATAGGAATGACGTCTTAGCAAGAGTTGTTCAGCCTAATGAGCACTCTCTGTTGACGTATGAAAATTGAAGATCTGGAACACCTGATGTGGAACACCAAGAGCCCAGCTACACTATAACATATACAGGAATGACGTCTTAGCAAGAGTTGTTTAGTCTGATGGGCATTTCCTGTTGACTTACAAAAATGAAAGATCTGTAACGTCTGGAATCGTCATGCGCTTCCCGTTATTTTCCCGTCCTCAGGCTCTAAGAATTCGACATCAGACGTTTCAGATCTTCGATTTTGACGACCCCGTTGTCGCTGGCATTAGCAACAGGATCCGCGTACGAAGTCGCTGGCAGAAGCTAGTCTATAATATTTATGTATTTAGAAATATATAAGTATGTTTATCAGTTGTCTAGTACCCATAACACAAGCTCTGCTTAGCTTGGGACTAGATGGCGTTGTGTGATAGTTGTGGAATGTTATAAAAAAATAAATAATAAATAGGTATACTCTTTTAATTGCATCAACGTGCATAAATGTACATCTGGTCATTCACGCACGCTAGTTGTGAATGCTTCAACTTGACCTTTGTGAAGATCAGAAGATCAATAAGGTAATAAATGTGTTTTTACTGCAAACGTGTAGTTTTGGAAATAGCTGGACGAAATATTGCATTGACTAAATAAAACAAAAATAAATATTCCACATTTATTTAACTACACTCTCGTGGAAGCTACTTTAAAAACAGAATAACAAAAACAAACGAGGTGTTAACAGCCGATTATGCAAATATGTTTTTTTTTGTATGACAACAATGTATGACCTCTACAAATTATGACATAATACGTCATGACAGATTGTCAATGTCGCTCACTAAGGCCGTACATTGTCTAATTAGATGTTCACATATAAAGTAAATAAATACGTATTTTTATGAATACAAGTATCGATATATTTTTTACAAGGTTTTACTTCATATTATGATTTTAAGAAATACTGTTTGTTTTATTTAAGGTTTTTGGTCAGTTTCGTAAAAAATGGCTTTCTATAAATATGATTGTCGATCGTAATCATCCGTTATTTACAATAAAAAAGATATCCCTACAGCCCAATTAAATGGTAATTTATTTATGGGACAGGAAATCATCAAAATGATGAGGACTGTTGGACTTGTACTAAATAAATCCTATCTTATTCCTTCCATTGCCCTTTGCGTTTCAGGTTCGTAACCTTTGAAGGCATTCCGCAACAATATGAGACCCATTAGCAAGACTGGCTGAAAGGCTTTTGGGCCACTAACTACTTGTAAAAGTATTGATAGGAATTAACGACACTCAGGGAGTCTCTCAATCTTTGTTTTGTTTTACTTCAATGAATTTATTTCCGCGATATGATTCATTTAAACAAATTAATTCTACACCCATATTGTTCTCGTTTCCTCCCACACCTGCAACCACCATCTTCCCATAACAAATAATTGTAATTAACATAAATATTTCAAGGTACTCACAGTATAAACTAAGTTGATTCACAGCCAATCTGCAAAAAAAAAAAACAAAACATTAATATTCATTGCAAATTGAATATTATTATCACTTACGTAAGGTACTTATTGCATTTCTGCATAATGAACAACATCGATTATGGAAATGGGTGTAACTGCAACTTAAGAAAACTGGACAGTAAAGGTGTGAACACAATGATCGCACAACAAGAACATAATATTGCGCATTGACATTGAAACCCCTTAATCTCTAAGTCTTTTGTATTTTCATAGATTTACCACTGATATAAATAATAATTAAAAGCAATATGGACCGTGTGTCAGCAAAGTCTACAAACCTTAGACATCTAAAGTCAAAAACATTTGAATTGGTTGATATTTAAAAAAAAAAAACATGGCATAACTAGAAATTTCAACAAAAATGGCACAAGTTTTCGAAAAAATACACTCGGACAATCTGACAGATTTCTCCCTCATATAATATTCGTTCTAAATCCTAACCCCTTCGCCACGGACACAATATTACGTTTGGTGGCGCGGCACTGTGTCACCTTAACATTTTACAAAGACAGAATGATAACCTTGATTTGACAGTTCACGATGAAAAGACCAAACACAGACGCACGCAACGCATTAAATTACGCGCGTGATCGCATGCATTAACGTTCGTGAGTAAATGTGGACACACCCTATCACCACGTACACGTGTCACACACTTCCTTGCTTTTATTTAATAAATACCGCTTTTATATCGCAATCAATAACAAAGAATCATAACCACAATGCTATGTGAAGATGAATGTGGAAAATCACAACTCTTTGGAACTCTTCCTAGATTGATTTAACCGATGTGAAGTTCATTGAACTTGACGGCACGGTTAGCGTGGACGGCTTTTCATCTCGAGTAATTCCAGCAACGTCACAGACTATTTCTTCACGAAGTGAATCATTAGGAATATTGCTTAAAGTGGCCGTTTTAGAACCACTGCGCTG
This sequence comes from Agrotis clavis, assembly GCA_954870645.1. NCBI lineage: Eukaryota > Metazoa > Arthropoda > Insecta > Lepidoptera > Noctuidae > Agrotis > Agrotis clavis. The sequence continues at coordinate 21,571,027 of OX940935.1, read as the reverse complement.
CGTGTCACGAGTTTAAATCCCGCACGAAACTGTATGTACGTAGTTGTTTCAGGTCTGTACCCTTAGCACGAGTTTTCAGTATTTGAGACGTAAAGTAAACTGGAACTTTGACAATTTCAAATTTACAATTTTCAAGGAAAAAATTAGTTCCTTCTTCGCACACCAGAGGCGCTGTTCCATTTTTTCATACAAGAAACGCTGTAAATACTGGAAAGACGCTGTAAAATAAAAGAGTGAAAACTCATGCTAAGGTACTGGTTGTTTGTGCGATACAGAAGAAATTCCTAGGAGAAGTCAAAGTAAATTAAAAACAAAAAAAAAAAAGGTTGCACTCCAGGAGTGCCGGTAGAAGTGAAAACTTTTTTGTTACTATGTTTTATTTTTAATTTGAATGACGTCTTACTCATTTTCGATCAGGGTCACGTGACCCTGACGGTCACGTGACCCTGACGGTCACGTGACCCTGACGCGAGTTTTAAATTTTTTACCCATTACAGAAAAAGTGTACAACGCCGCTAAAGAAGTTTTCACTTCAAAAACTGGGGAAATCAGATATGGAGAGAAGTGAAGCACAGTTTAATTACTAAGACGATTTCATGAGTTGTTTTGTGTAGTATTTAATGATTTCTTCCTTTTAAATGTACTGTAGTATTCAGGACTAACGAATTACCGTGACCCCGGAACGTAAGGGCTATTGAAGGACACCGTGGATTTTAGTCAGTACGAGTCTGACAGTCCCTCCTGCTCTGCCCTGGGCGGGAGGACTCATTTGATGATTTTACCAACTTAAAAAAAAAAGTATTCAGTAAAAACAACAACCACCATGTAACGAATCTGCTCAACCCAGTAAATAACAAAAAAAAAACATTAAAAGAAACAGTTATCTCCCAATAACTCTAACAAAGTCCAGTAAACCATAATCTGTAGTCTAATAAAGCCGATGCCCCCCATGCCATAAAACTTCCGTACAATAAATAATTTATAAGAGCTCGTTAGGACATCGTTTTGCTCCCAAATTGGTTGAAAAAGTACGGAATAAGACTTCGTTATTGGCAACGTAAATATATTATGACAGTTTAATGGACTGGCATTGACCTCCGCTTTTTTATTTTTAGACCATCTTTTGCTAGTTGTTTTGATCCCTATTCTAGTCTATCACCATCTTCAGAGTCGCATTTACCTCTGTAATAATTTTCATCAAAATAGGTCCAGTGGTTTAGGTGTGAAAATATAATGTAACGCCAGATGTCGCCAGCAAGCCATGCCAAGCCTAGCCAGGCCATGCCAGGCCAAGGCAAGCTATGCCAAGCTAGCCAAGCCGGCTGCCAAGCCCGCCATGCCAAGCCGCTACGTCACTTCCCCACCACGTGAGACATCCCCGCCAAACTTTAGTAGCCGCCAGCCAGCGAGTTATAAAAGCGAGGAGCGATGATTTTGGTTTTTCAGTTTATAATGATAATTGTAAGGGAAAGCTCTGCCCAAATAAAAGTGTAAATCAAGTATTTTCGATTTATTTTCATCATCGTTGTAACAATAACAAACAAACTCACATAAAAAACGCCCCACTCTAGGAATTTCTCCTGTACCGTGGATGCGTTTACAAACATAAAAACTCGCATACACAAACAGGACCCGAAATAACTACTTGTAGGTCATACAAATATTTGTTCCGTGCGGAAATCGAACCAGGGATACGTTGAGCAACAGTCCAATAAAATTGCTCAGCCACAGTGGTAACCATGCCTTTGTTATTTCGCATAACATTAGTTTAGATAAAACATTAAAGTTTGTAAGTATATTTTTGTACCCTTAGCACGAGTTTTCAGTATTTGAGACGTAAACTGGAACTTTAACAATTTCAAATTGTCAATTTTCAAGGAAAAAAAAACTTTTTTCAAAAAAAAATTTAACCGCCTTCAAAAACAACCACAAAAAAAGAGTAAAATAACCTACAAAATAACTTTTCTTTCGGAAGTCGGTGGCTTTGTTTTTTTATTTCGTTGTCTTTTTTGCCACCGACTTCCGAAAGAAAAGTTATTTTGTAGGTTATTTTACTCTTTTTTTGTGGTTGTTTTTGAAGGCGGTTAAATTTTTTTTTGAAAAAAGTTTTTTATTTTACTCTTTTTAGTTTAAATATTCAACCCAAATTCTTGTCAAATACATCATTTTCTTACAAGTGCACTAGAATTTTGTAATCCGTGGCACCGGTATTAACATCGCTCATGTACACATGCTAATAAAATTCCCTATCTCAAAAACTGCTCAACAAATTTTGATGAAACTTGCAGTATTCCCTAAGGTGAACGATCTCCAGTACAACAAAAAAAGAATTTTGAAAATCGGTCCACAATTGGCGGAGTAATCGCGTAACAAACACGCAAAAAGTAATGTCATCCAAGTAGCGGAAATCAATAAAAATGCTCACAAAATAAAAAGTACTGAACCAAATTGGATGAAATTTTTATGGGACCACACTGCAAGTATACTGCATCGAACAAAAAAAGAATCGCACTAATCGGACTAGAAACCTCGGAGTAATCGATGTACATACATAAAAAAAAAAAAAAAAAAACATACCGACCGAATTGAGAACCTCCTCCTTTTTTTGAAGTCGGTTAAAAAAAAACATACCGACCGAATTGAGAACCTCCTCCTTTTTTTGAAGTCGGTTAAAAATTAGTTCCTTCTTCGCACACCAGAGGCGCTGTTCCATTTTTCATACAAGAAACGCTGTAAATACTGGACGCTGTAAAGTAAAAGAGTGAAAACTCGTGCTAAGGGTATTGAAATCTAGCCCGGGACGTCACCCGCAGAAGGGTTAATGGGTTGACCCATCGGGAACACTAACGAGTGAAGGATAAATGAAGACGTTAGGGCTTTGCCCTGCCGTGGGACACGAATGACTAATATTATTCAATTACATGGAGGTTGAAAATTATCCCACGGAGACATCAAACCTTATGACCGAAAAAAAAATTCGAGTAAAGTTTTGAGGAGGCCATTAACTACACTGTCGAGCAAAAGAGTGGGATCACTTATTCCGATTCCACGCCAACTGGAGCATTTTTTTGCGTAGTAATAATTATCATCAAATGAGTCTTCCCACCCAGGGCAGGGCAGGAAGGACTGTCAGACTTGTACTGACTAAAATCCACGGTGTCCTCCAATATCCTGCCCTTTGCGTTCCGGGGTCACGGAAGCTGTTTAGTCCCGCGACCCCCGCAGGCGCGATCTGGAGTAGGTACTTGATAACTGAAAATGTAATTAGATTAAGTACTAATTAAGACAAAACTGCTCGAGAAACAAAAGGTATAAATAACAGTTCATATACTGGGGAAAGACTAAAAAATTTTGATGAATGTGTTAATTTTTCTCCTTCACAAGATTGACTGTGACAATAAGACACTCGTAAATTAAGATTTTAGATAAGACAGCAAAAACGACCGCTAAATAAAATTCTTTGTTCCGTCCATCCCGTCTTTTTCAGGATTTCAGTAAGAAATAGTAATTTCCTTTTCAGAGTAGCATCCGACATCCCTACATCAACCGAGGGTCAGACCTCGAGGTCAGATCAATCAAGTCAGTTTCCCAAGGGAATAAAACATTTTCATTTACATTTATTTTGTGTTTCCGACCTAAATATCTGCTTAGTCTAATGCTTTTCCTGACTAAGGAAATCGTATGTTAAGCTCGATTTAACAATGAAAATAAACACATAGATATAAATGTAGAACCTGAAATCAATTTCTCTAAAAATAACGTTTCTGAGATGTAAGTTGTTTAAGTTACCAACTTATACTGTTCAATTTTGTTAGCATTCAGAAAAATTACGCTTTATAAGATTTGATTTATAAACTTGATAGGTTCAGTATCAAAATAACTACGTTCATTTCAACTACTGACGATATAGCTACGGTTGACTTACATAAGTTCAAGACACATATTGGACGACTCAACTACTGTTCAACTGACATAATTTTGATTGAACTAAAATTGATTGCACTAACGAACGATTCATCTAATGTTCTTTTAAGATATTGGTTGTTTTAACTACGCTTGTATGTTATCACACATACCGTAACAGGGTATTAATTGTAGCTAAATACATCGTAGTTGTATTAACCGTAGGTGTATTAAACGTAGGTGAATTAACCGTCGGTGAATTAAACGTAGGTTTATTATCCATTAAGTATTTCGTACATTAGTAATAATAAACTTATGTGAAACGACCATTAGTTATACCAACCGATAGGTCTTTTGACCGTAGTTATCCTTTTTTAGATTTTAGATTCGTCGATAGTAGTTAAAATGAATGTAGTTATTTTGATTCGGAATCACTTGATGATACAAGTTGATTCTAAAATTAAAAAAAAAATGACAATACCTGACTTCCTTTTTGAAAAAAAATATTTAAACATCTTTAAAAAAAATCATAGACATTTCTATACATGACTTTTACTATAAGTAATAAATAGTGCAGTTAACTATTCAAAATAATTGAAAAACTTATAATAAGATCACGAGAACAATCCCATAATTAGTTAAAACAAAACATAATAATTAAATCAGAAACCCCAATAGCTATATTCACTACATGAACCATGTTATGAGTGTGTATGTTACACGTGTAGCAATATGAATGAGGTATTCCAGGAAGGGCACCCGCTAAAATGGCACCTGAGCGAATGGCTCCTAAGCTATTCCACGAACGGCACCTATCAAATTTTTTTGCAGGTGCCCTTAGTGGAATAGTTTTTCATCTAGGATTTGTACTGTGGATTAATACGTACTAGTGTTGGGACGTTTATTTTTTAGGAACTCAAAATAATCCATTAAAACTAGTTGGGAGCCTATTACTAGCATTCTAATAGTACATTACTGCCGCGGCCTATAATGGCTACTTTGCTGGTCGCGCTGATGATGGCCGACAGCGCAGCGTAGCGCAGCTCCAGGCCGACACAGCGCGGTCAGCGTGCAGCACTTGATGGACGAGCTGAGATAAAGACCGAGGCCGCAGGCCGAGGCCTTTACAGCGAGGACAGCAAGGGCTGCAATGATGGCCAAGCTGGAAGGTCTAGAGCGTAGCTAGGCTAGCTCGAGGCAATCATAGCGTGACCAGCGAAGAAGCCATAGTGGGCCAAGGCTTGTATAGTGCTTTACTCAAAAATGCAAGTACCTAACCTAAATAAAACCAGCAAGTGATTTAAATAAAATATTTATAAATTAACTAGAAATTTAATTAAAATAATAATTATTATGAAAAGTACAGTTACTAAAATTCAACACCGACTTTCCCGGTTTCATATTACTGACTAATAGTTTGCGATCATTTTAATGCGGTGTTTGACTGCTGTGTTTTCTTCATTTATTACTTCATTTAGTTAAAGCAAAAAAGTCACTAAATAAAAATAAAAATTTCGCTGAACCGCGCTTTTGTTATTTCTTTGTATTTTTTTTTAATATGGAATACAATCTTTTTGTGCCTACCTCTTTTTACACAAACAGCTGTGTTTAAAATAAAATCTTTTTGCATTTGTTTTTTTTTAACTTTGAAACGTCAAAATAGCGGCTGGCAATGTTTTGCCGGCCTGTTAGAGCGGCCAGCAAAAACATTGCTGGCCGCTCCGTGAAACAGACCGGCAAAGTCGACTTTGCTCAAACAAGGTTGTCAAAATAATGACCACATTACATGCATTTTTGAGTAAAATTATATCTTTATAATTTACTAATAAGTGAAATTTTTGTCACTTATTAGTAAATTATAAAAAAAAAACTGTTAAAAAAAATCTTCACGTTGTTGGCGTTATTGTTTTTAGCCCTATCTCAGTTAGTAAGATTCGTATGAGAGTACTAAGTGTGTTCTAAAAAGTAAATACATACTAGGAGAACAGGATCATGGAGAAGGTGTTCGTGTGTGTTCTGTGGTCAAAAATCGCTACGAAATAATGTACACCCTTTTTTACGTGGTAAAATCATCAATTGAGTCCTCCCACCCACTGTAGGGTGGGAGGGACTGTCAGACTCGTGCTGACAGCTCTTTGAGGTATGAAACACAACTCGCCGTCGACCAGGGCATGGTCCATCAGCGAATCGCCCATTACTCGTCGCCCGCATGCCCCCGTCTACGGTAGCCGGAGATCGTCCTGCGACGTCCGTCGCCGTGGGCGTCTACCACTGCGGCTGGGTCGTGAAGTGGACGCTGTCCTGTTACGCGTTCTGCTTCCTTCGCGAGGATAACTGCTTCGCAGAAGGAGGCAACCGCTTCTTATTCCGTCTCGCCCCGCAGCATGGCCTCCACCAATGCCGGGCGTGAAAGGTCTCCTCCTATCGCCGCCCTGAGGACACGGCGGTGCTCTGCCCAAGCGGGGCAGTCCTGCACCGTATGCTCCACCGTGTCCTCCGGGAGATCCTCATAGTGGTGACACCCAGACGTTACCTCCTTTTTCCAAGTCCGGTCAAGCATGGAGAACCGTTCTCACATCTCGGTCAGATCTGCCAAATATCAACTCGATGCACTAGAGTCGATTAAAAAACGGGCCAAGAGGCTTCTTGGCAACGATGCTCTGGTTGACTCAAAGCCCGAATTGCCAGCCCGTCGTTTTCATCATTGTCGTTTTTGTCGGTTACGCTTCAGAATGTGTGCGATGGAAGTGCACATTATTTTGATCCCACCTGCCCCTTTTCATCATCGGACTAGAAGACGTACGGCAATGCGCCATAGGTGTACGCACAGCTAAGGAGTGCAATGGATTCCCCGCGGGGGTTTGTATTTTCTGATAGCTACAATGTTGGGAATTTGAAGGCAAGCGTATATCGTCGCCGTAGATGTCGTAGTCAAATGCGAATCAATAGGCAAATTAAAAAAAAAGTTAGGTCTCAAAACGAAAATACTTAAGTAAGGTATTTTTTACGTTTTATTATTAGTATTAGTATGTATATACTTAAATACGCTCTCGGATATGTAAGTACCACCTCGAATTTATGCATGCCTAGTACATTTGATGGTTACTCTAAACTCGAAAACAAGAAAATGAAAAATCGATTCAAGTCAGTAATCGTTTTTTTCATTTTCTTGTCCTTCAAAAAAATGTCCCAGCACTAGTACGATCCTTGGGTGCCCTATGTGGAATAAAATGCTTCATGAAAAACTATTCCACTAAGGGCACCTGCAAAAAAAATTGATAGGTGCCGTTCGTGGAATAGCTTAGGAGCCATTCGCTGAGGTGCCATTTCAGTGGGTGCCCTTCCTGGAATACCATTACATATTATCACGCAATACCAAGCTAATAATATACATACACTATTATGAGTTATACTGACAGAATATCACGCTTGTATCTCGTAAAAGGGCTAGGCGAAGTGCTTCTCTATAATGGGTACACCTGAATATAAGTAACGTTTAAGGGTACGCTAGTCGGTCATTCTTCCATACAAACGTAGTATGACGATTACTTAAATATTTGACGGTATACATTCAGAATAAACAATGATCCACATTCATCTCATCATTATTTAGCCCTTGGAAATAAAAAAAGTAAAAAATAAACATATAATACGAGTTATGGGTGTCGAAACTTCCTAAATAACAAAAGAAGACAGTAAATTGTAAAACATTTACCACACAGGGATAGGTAATTTGTTCAAAAATTTAGATAATCTTATTTTGAACAGAAAAATTCAGTAGTTTTTTCATAATATCCATATTCCCGAAGGTCTTTTGAAAAGTTGCAGTAGTCCATTCTTCAATGAAATCATGCAAGTATGAATAATTCGAAGGTTGGAGTATGTGTCTTAACTTCTTACTGCTCATTAAATGTTATGAAAAATATTTAGTTTTTATTCCGCGACAAAAATCCAGGCTTGTTGCCTTTGCCTTTGCTGCATGTGCATATGCATGACTGCATACGGTTGGATTGCATCCTGCAACAAGCCTGGATTTTTGTCGCGGAATTAAAACTAAATATTTTTGATAACATTTAATGTCATGGATTTCCGCAAAGTAACGCCTGATTCCATAATTTTTCTTACTGCTCATCCATCTCATTGGTACCTACGTGATGTTGGATGAAATAACATGCATTTTAATCTCGCACGCCAACGAGTTCGTCTCGCCGACTAGGGTACCCTTAACACATAACACAAGACATTATGTCTGATGGATATACATAATCATCAGCCTTTAATTTTCTCACTGCTGGGACACAAGCCTTCTCTCTGTGAGAGAGAGTGGGCCACAATCCACCACGCGGAGCCATTGCGTGTTGGTAGATGTCACAATGTTTTTGACTATTTGGTTCTAAATCATCTCACAGTTTCCTCACGATGTTTTCCTTCACCGTCTATATAGCAGTGGTGATGAAATAAATTATACAAAGTAAAAGGCCAAGCTGGGTTTAAAAACTCGCAACCGACAACTCGTAAAGTACGGGCCAAAACCACTGGGCAATATATGTGAATTTAAATGTTTTTCACCTAAGAATAGTTTTCACGACATAGGAGATCGAAACTCCTAATTTAAGACAAGGTTTGTTTAAAGCATGGTATACAAAACATGGTTTGGCCCTCTATGGGGGCCGTCAGATTGATTCAAAAAGCTCACGACCCGGGCATGTTACTTGGTCGGACGGCGAGCTACCCACTACTCGCCGTATTTAACCCAGTCATTAGGTATATTCTAGGTAAAGTTCAATTGTATCACTGTTAAACTTCACATAACACTATTAAATAGAGATGTAAATAAGGTAACGACATCACAAGATCGCGTTTATCAATTAGCAGCCAAATTAATTGAGATTGATACAAATTAAGCTTCACATGTTACATGTTCCAGTAATGTATAACAGGTAACAAGTATTCTCGATTACGAGTATGTAATACTTGGATATTATGTATCTAGTTAATCTGATTTTCTTTTTTTTTAGCGTGGTAAAATCATCAAATGAGTCCTCCCACCTCGGGCAGGGCGGGAGGGACTGTCAGACTTGTACTGACTAAATCCAATAGCCTTTTATGTTCCGGGGTCGCAGTAATGAGATAAGTCCCGCGACCCCGGCGGGCTTTGGCCCTCTAGAGGCGTGGAACACAACGCGCCGCGCGTCGACCCGGGCATGGGCTATGTTCGGACAGCGTGTTGCCCTTTACAATCTGATTTACACATTGTAATTATTTGTGAAGCGAGATTTTTACGCATTTTCTTTTGTTGTAAACATTGCGTCTTTTGATTGGATTGTAAAACACCTAATTTAAAGCAGGTAATTCAAAAATTGGTATAGGATTTATGATTATGGCGCATGATCGCTTCACTCCAGAAAATTTGCTAAATCTCAAGCCTGCAACAGTTTGAAATTATGCTAGAAGGCTGCTTTTCCATCAGAGATGTGCTATGCTACGTTGCTAAGGATGCGTTTGATATTATCCACCAATCATATTCATTGGTGGTGGAAACGGATTCAACTAAGATGTGTTTTATATAGAAGGATGCGTGCTATGGATGCGTGCTATGGGTCGTTTTCTTTACTATCGATACATCGCATAGCTCGAGCTGCGCATCTTGCTAGCGCAGCTACTTTGCTGCGGCACATCTTCATAGCACATCTCACTCGCACCGCTAAATAGCGCAGCAAATAGCGTAGCATCAGTGGAAACGGTCACACATTTTCGTAGTTCAGCTTTAACATTCTCACAGCATAGCTACATATAGCACATCTCTGGTGGAAAAGCACCCTAATACTTTTACTGGCTAATCAATGAACAAGACAATTTCAGGTAACCTTTAGGATTATTTAAATACAGAGTACATTATTTTGTCGCCAGGGGACGGATGGGAATAGACCATCATAATAACAGTTCCACAGTTACTCTGTTTGTTCTTCTTACTGGCAGGTTTAGACATAAAATAATTTTATACTACTCCTCGCCTGTTTTGACATAAAAAGTAAGTACTAGGTATATTTTTATCGAAGAATAATTGAATCCTACTAATATTATAAATGCGAAAGTTTGTGAGGATGTATGTGTGTATGTAGGTATGTTTGTTACTCTTTCACGCAAAAAACACTGAACGGATTTGGCTAAAATTTGGTACACAGACAGTTTATAACCTGGATTAACACATAGGATAGTTTTTATCCCGATTTTATGTTCCGGTGGGATAATTTTCGAGTTGTAGCGGGTGAAGCCGCTGGCAACAGCTAGTCCTTAATGAATATCAAAAAAAGTCTTTTATTAAAGCTTAGATAATAAAGATTCTTATAAGTAGTACCTACCGCAAAAGTATGAATAAGAGAATAGAATATTGAAGGATTAAGTCTAGACTTGAATGATCTTCAGACTGATTTTATTAAATCTTCTAAATAAGTAAGAAGATAATCTTTCTCGAGTTGATTGAATTCGAATTTTCTTTGAACAGACGGTTTACTTAACTAATTAAATATTTACTTATAACCGCAGCTTTGCCCGCTTTTTTCAATGAGTCCTCCCCACCCAGGGCAGGGCGAGAGGGACTGTCAGACTCGTACTGACTAAAATCCACGGTGTCCTTCAATAGCCTTTTACGTTCCGGGGTTAAGGTAATTCGTGAGGTCCGTGACCCCAGTAGGCCTTGGCCCGCTAAAGGGGCCCCGTCATTAATTGACACTCTTTGAGGCGCGAGTGGATCACAACGCGCCTTCAACCCGGGCATGGTCCATGGTCGGACAGCGAGTCGCCCGCATTCCCGGGCTTTGCCCGCTTGGAATATAAAAAAAAAGTATGTACCACAGATAAAGAATAAGAGACTTACCATGACATCTTACAGCGGGAATAATTCCAGTGTGGAAACGAGATGGCGCTAGACGACTTGTATAGCTCTGCCCCTTTCCCACACTGTAATAAATCCTGCTTTAAGACGTCATAGTAACCCTCCAGGTCACATATCCCATGTGTTTTTATCTTAAGTCCAAGCTATGGTTAAGCTGCAGTCAAAATTTCATCGAAATCCTTTTAGTTAAGCTATTGTCAAAGACAGGCGAAGCGAATGCGATCCGAAGCGTTTTTATTTGTAATGTATGGAATTGTTTGAATCCAGTCACATAGAAAAGGGAAAGCGATCCGATAGTCTATGTGACTGGCTTCAAACAATTTCATACATTACAAACAAAAACGCTACGCTTCGCGTTCGCCACGCCTGTCTGTTTGACAATAGCTTAAAAGTGTGAAAAGGTGGCAAATTCTTAGACAAACATACAGACGGGGATATTCGTGCTCTAACAATTATAATAGGTATAGAGAGACTACAAAAGATTTATTTTGTAGCTCACGAAATAGCTTTGATATGAAACTAATTTAGTTCAACGTCAAAATATTGAGACTCCAAATCAATCATTAGACGTACAATGAACAAATGCCTTATGTATTATTCAAAATCTTAGATTTCAGTCTGTTTTATTACATTTATTTATTTTGTTAGTATGTGTACACATTTATTTTCTGAAGTTAATTCAAATACTTTATTTGGAGCTAGTAACTCATTTATAGGGTTAGTGACATTGTTCTTAAAAACTAATTGTTGAAGTTAATTAAATTTCAATGACTACCAAGAACATACAACAAGAGTCTCTGGCATGAATTCTACGTATTTGGCAGAACAGTGTTCTTTAAATACTATGACATTTCATGGGAAATGAAAAAGCACCTCTGTTGTACGAACGAGGAACTAATCTCGAAGTTACGTTTACTTTACGTCACAAAAACGTGAAAACTTATGAAAAGGCCTTTATTATGGAGTGGAAGAGACTATCAGATTTGTACTGACAAATCCACGATGTTTCTGCAATAGCCATTTACGTTTCATGGTCACGGTTATCTGTTAAGGAAGTCCCGCAACGAGAAGGCCCTTTTTTTTGAGCGTGATAAATCATCAAATCGGTCCTCCCACCCAGGGCAGGGCAGGAAGGACGATCAGACTTGTACAGACTAAAATCCACGGTGTCCTTTAGTAGCCCATTATATTCCGGGGTCACGGTGATTCGGTAGTCCCGCGACCGACAATAAGGCCTTAGATAAAATGCCACAACCAAGCCCAGCAAATCATCTATATAACATATACCTAAGTCGTTATGAAGGCACATAGTAACTGTATGTAAGGCAGTAATAAGGTATAGGTGTGACCTTAAAGCCTTAAGTTCGCATGGCTGTATGTAATACTCTTACAAGTTATATTACGTGAAACTGCGATGAAGTTTAACAAAGAGCAGTACTATAAAATATTGGTAAACTGATTGGGTGGTGCAAGTTAAGAGACGACAGAATTTAGTGATTATAATATGTTAGACTCTCTGAAATCTAAATTACACGACAAGTGTGATCTAGATTTCAGAGAGTCTCTGATCTTGGCTTGGTCTATAGCCAAATAGATATGAGATTAAATTGGGGACGAAAAAAAGCATTTGTTGGTCTCTTTTTCTTTTAGGTATTTTTTTTTTTTTTGCGTAAACTTAAACTAAAACAGCAATTGTAGAATCATGGTTATATTTTATAAAAATAATTCAAGTATTTTAATCCCAAGGTGGGTTGAAAAATTCTTGATGGTTATTTTTGTATAGGATGCATAAAAAATACTTTCAAAAGTAAATCGCTAAAGTTTATACTTTGTACCAAACCCCGAAGAATGGCAGAACACAGCCACGGCATCTCGGGGCAATGGCGCGGCCTGGCATTGGACTGGCAATGGCTGGCATTGACTACCGCACTGGCAGCGTGCCAGCGATTGGCAATGCCATAATTGCTTTGTTCGCCAGTTAGCGTCGATACCATGTTTATGACAGAAAGATTGTCGCCAATTATTGAACACAATAACGATTTTGTTGTAAGTTGTAACTGAGATGAGTTTGCGAAAGATGTGTCGTTTTTATCTAGTGTTTTACTTAACAGCTTTTGAATGTTATTAAAATCAAATCAATTATTTCTGTCCAGTTTGTTAAGGCCAGTTATACCCTTCGTACACGGGGTGCTAAGACAGGAAACCTCCACGTGCGCCCGTGGACTGGAGTTCCCTCTCGGATAAGTCCGGGGGGAAGACCAGTTTTTCGGGCCGGTGCACCCTGGGATGCGGGCAAAAACTCTTCCTTAGGCACTGCGTGCCTAAGGGGTCTCTTTGCCCGTATGCGAATAGCCTGTCGTATGGACGCTCCAACGCGTGTCCCTCTGATCAGCAGAGGGCACAGCGGTGGAGCGGGCTTGCGGACGGTGAGTAATGGGTAGCTCGCCGTCCGACCAAGCCCGGGTCGGTGGCGCGTCGTGTTTCGCGCCAAATGCCTGCTGGGGTCGCGGGTTTTTTCTTAACCCAGGATACCGTGGCCCCAGAACGTAAAGGGCATCCGAAGGAACACGGGTGGATTTTAGTCAGTAAGAGTCTGACAGTCCCTTCCGCCCCACCCAGGGCGGGAGGACTCATTTGATGATTTTAACACCTAAAAAAAAAAAACCCTTCGTACACAACGCGATGCAAGCCTCCGATACCCTCCCAATACAAATCCATTGAGGTTCATTTACAGACACGGATACCAAAGTCGTAAGGTATCGAAGACTTGCGTCGTGTTGTGTACGAAAGGGCGCATTCGCATTTTTGAATTATCTTAAAATGGTGCAAAATATGGTGAAAGTACAGAAAGAACATTTCCAATCCAAAGCGTAGATCTCTATGGAGAAGAACGGGCAAGAAAATCTATTGACACTCTTTTACATAAGAAGAAAAAATTACAGAACTTTTGTTACGTATTTTATCTTGAGATAGCACAGAATGTGAGAACTATAGCAAGATAAAAGTGTCCATAGTATGTAATAATATTGTTTTAAAAGAAATGCGACTGTGACTTTTGCATAATATTGTAGAGGTCTTTGTGTCCATTTTGTTCCATTGACTACAAAGTTGCATACTTAAGTTTGTCAAAAGACATGGTAATAACATTTTCATTTTATTGTTGTTAACTTCAAGTTTGCACATCTATAAAAATTTAGACATTCAAGTCGACGCCGACGGTTGGCGTAGTGGCTGAACGGTCGAGTTTTGCCCAGGGTGTCATTGGTTCAGTGTACTATTATTTATTTGAATGACCTACAAGTAGTTTTTCTAAGACTGGGAGTTGGTCTATGTGAGTTTCTATGTTAATATTACACCCACGATACAGGTGAACATTTAAAAATAAATAAAAAATATATATCTTTCCCATATAAAACATTATATTAGTATAAACAACGATCATGTAGTTCCTTTCCCCGTTTTACTGCTCAAATAAAAAACAATTGCAAATAAATGAAACGGGCAAAGACAAACATCAAATACAGAACGAAAAGAAAACAAGAATTTGACAGATTAAGTACTGGCAACTGTCAATACAAAATATCTATCTAATTCTAAATTCAAATAAACCGTTTTCCCTCCAAGCGGTCGTAACGAGCATTCTAGATGGCCGTCATTAACTCCAGGTGCTCAACGATTTAATTAGAAGCTCCTAAACTTAGATTAAAACTTCGTAAACCTAGATTAAGGAAAAATAGTTTTAATTCGGAAATTGATGAGGGTTTTACGTTAAGGATCATCTGGGAGGGAATTATTGGGATAAAACTAAACTAAATATACCTAATGTTCTAATGTTGTTTAGTTTTTAACAGCGTCGCGGGATTGTCTGAGCCGGTTACCGTGATCCTGGAACATAAAGGGCAATTGAAGGAATGCGGTGAATTTTAGTCAGTACGAGTCTGACAGTTCCATCCACTCCATCTAGGGCCAAAGGACTCATTTGCTGATTTTACCAATTAAAAAAAGAATTTAAAAGCCTACATATCTAGACTAAAACATCATAGTTTCATAGATTAATATTTTAGTAATAAATGTCCTCAATAAGTAGATAGATTTATTTTAACATCAATTAGACCGAACCAAATAATATTTTTTTAAAATTAATAAATTGTAAGATGATTTTTAAACAGAAAAAACACACGACACAGTATGAATATCAACAGGATTTAAAACTAAGGTCGATATTGACTGGCCTGTTGGTCTAGCAGTTAGTGACGACCCTGACTGCTATGCCGGAGGTCGTGGGTTCGATTCCCACCCAGAACAAATGTTTGTGTGATGAGCACGATCATTTGTTCTGTGTCTGGGTGTAATTTATCTATAATATGTATGTATTTAGAAATATATAAGTATGTTTATCAGTTGTCTAGTACCCATAACACAAGCTGTGCTTAGCTTGGGACTAGATGGCGTTGTGTGATAGTTGTGGAATATTATATTATTATTATATTTATAAAGTTACGTCACACCTGCTACACTTTCAAGACCTACCTATAGTTTGTGCTTAAGTAAAGTTAGAACTCCTTAGTTACAATTGAGAATTCAACCATAAATCATAAACTTTAAGGGCAAGTACACATAAAATTACACACCGATTAACACTTCAACACTTGTCGTAAAATAAATCACGAATACAACCTTATCATACCAATCATTGCTTTTAATGTTACATCAAATTTGTTTTAACGGTTTAAGAACGGGGGGGTCTCTCAGGCCCGGAGTCTTTCCGACCCGTCGGGTACGTCAGACCTTCGTCACCGGGTAATCTTAGCACGGGTTATTAATCTACCTAGTCACTCGGATTACAGGTGATAGGTAGGTAATTGGGAAAGAAAATGGTGACATTATCATCTTTTGATAAAATTTGGAAAAAAATGGGTTTTGAATTAGAGGGGGGAGATATTTGATGATAAATTCACTACAAGCCACAGTTCATTACTCGATGGTTTTATTTACTGAATATTGCCAAGCATGGAGGTCTTGGATTTCATACCGACGTCGGGTTTTTTGGTAGATTCGGTTTAATTATTACGTAAAACAAGGCTTTGAAATTTTGTATAAAATGCTTTTTTCATCGTGGAAAAGTCATCAAACGTGTCCCTCCAAAGATTTGAGCGGGAGGGACTGTCAGACCCGTACTGACTAAAATCCACGGTGTTCCTTCAATAGCTCTTTACGCTAGCGACTTCTACTCAAAAAATATCCGACGGGAAATTAAAACTGGGATAAAAACTATCCTATATGTTAATCCAGGCTATAAACTGCCTGTGTTTCAAACTTTATTCAGAACCGTGGTTTTTGCGTGAAAGAGCTGCAGGCTATCATCCATCCATCCAAACAAACTTTCACGTTTAAAAGATTAGAATGATTTGAAAATGTCCAAGATGACGCAAACTCCTTTATATTTTAATAAAATGTATAACGTTGAACGTGAAATGTAACTTTGCGAGAATTAAATTTCTTTAACCAGATTTCTATTAATCGAAATGAAGACCGAACGACCTCGACCTCATCACCTGATATCCTCAACCACATAAAGGCCTTCTGCCGGAACACATCAGCATGTCAACAACAGTCTGTTCCTGTCGTAGCTGCCAACTCCAACGGTTCAGGGTCCTGAATACCAATGTGTGTTGTTTGTTGTGTTTATGTTAATGTTTGTGCGTGTGTCATGTGCGGGAAGTTAGGTTAGTTATAGTAGCCATACACCATCCTTCCTATCGACGATCGATTTGACGCTTGCAATTGTTTTGTTGTATTTGATGGCATGACATGCCAATTTGATAGGTCATCAAATCGATTTGACACAACGTCAAATCGGCAGCAGTGATGCATTTGGCTATTATTCGGTGACGACAGCTACAATTTTATAAATTTGTAGCTATCGGTCACCGAATAATAGCTAGATCTAGCTATAAAGTTGCTAAGTTGGCATCGCTGCTGCAGATTTGAAGTTGTGTCAAATCGATCGTACGATAGGCAGTATGGTGTATGGTGTATATGGACGAACTGCCAATTTGAAACAATTGCAAGCGTCATACGATAGGCAGGATGGTGTATGGCTACCATTAGCTGACTTTCAAGTTTATTTCTTTAGTTGACAGTCGACTTAATTGTTTGCGGTATCTTCGTAAGAGCTCGTTTCCACTTGTCGGGTGTCGGATCCGTATATTAATCGGAGGTTCTAGTGGCAGAAAATTATACACAGTGACTTTCTAGTCGTCTTACAACGGTAGCCCAGTTCATGTATTCAATTACTAGTACTTACACGTTTATAATAAAAAAATCGGTATTTAAGAGATTTGAAAAAACAATTAAATAAAAATTTAATTCGTTATTATGACGCAAGGCGTAGTTAGAAACACCCTTGTCTCATAGAAATTGGAGATGGAATGATCTGCCCGGCTATTGCGCTGGGTAGCTATACTTCACAGCTTGATACGTAAACATTTTAACAGAGTGTTTCATATTTCGGATGTACTAATTTAATAATAATAAAAATTATTATCAACTATTAAAATAAAAATAAAAAACTCGCCTAGAGGTATTTTAGGTCGGTTACATTAAATGGACCACTTTTGTAAGACGACTAAAAAGTCACGGTGTATATGAAGCTATTTACACGTCTTGTCGGAACACGATTTTTTTCCGGGCGTAGGAGGGCTGGCAAAACACCCGACATTTCTAGTCGGAGCCTCGACGCCCGGAAAAAAAACGTGTCGGATCTCGCTCGCCTATGAGAATGGCGCTGTGCACATTTTTCGGATGTCAGGACTCGGGTTGTGTTTTGTTAGTTTATCTTTATTATTCACTGATATTTGAGAATTATTTTATAATAATTTAATTTGATAGATGAGAGATGGTTGGATATGGTTATCGACATTCTAAAATAACTGAAAAACTTAATTTTGTCACATAATAAAGTTCTGAAATATACTCAAATGAAATTTTTTGGCTATCTTTTCACGGCATGCTGTAAAATTGACAATGTATGGCTATGTTATAACCATTTTTTTTTTTTTTTTTTTTTTATTACATTTTTCACGTATACTTACTCAAGCCGCTTCCAGCGCTAGTCGGTAAATCTAAACTGGGTCGTGTTTAGCTGGCATTAAAGGAAATCGATTCTCCCTAAATCATCTAAGTTTGTACTTCAACTTAACGTCGCACAAGTAAGACAGCCTACAATAAATACAACTTAGAAGTGCTAAATAATTCAGCAGGCTCTACGTCTAACTTCAGGAATCAATATCGAATGATACGTCACCGTCAAACTAGAATTAACATAACTATCATTAATATTCAATTTGTAGTCATTCGCATTGTCTTGGCTTTTGAATTTTAGTAATTTTTACGTAGAATTATTAGATGTGACTGAAATTCAGGACCTTACAAAGAACGTACCTATTCTGAAAGTTCTGCAACTTGAGTAAAAATATTTAATTAAAAGAAATGTTTACTTTATTGTTTTATTTTGATTTTTATAATATTATTGGCTTCTTGGGCTCACTTCACTGGGCATCAATTAATGTGCAGGGGTAGGAGGTATCTATAAAATATACAAAAAAACAAGTTCGAGCCGTTTTGGGGTAGTGACACTACAAACAGCTCACTTGACTTTTATATAATTAGGTATATCTAGTGTCTTGTACGAGATTTTTAATTTAGTGCAGGACTTTTACCTGTTTGTTAAATAATTAAAATAACTCTTTAAACCGTTTCCTTTCTTTCGATCATAACGGCAAAGAAAACAAGGCGAGAAAACCTGAACAAGATCACACCAATTTTAGGTACATAAAATCTCCAACAATAACATTAAATATTTTTAGTTCAATCATCTCCAATCACCTAAGATTCCTCTCACACACGGATCTTTACATTATTGACATAACATCGTTGACTCCTCGAAGTAAGACGTAGTTGTCGGTTAATTCGAAACCTTCCGTACCCGGCACGCAATCAATTATAAACATAGTTTCAAATACAATAACATTATTTTAGTTTGTGTAATGGAGATTTTACGCATATAATCTCAAAATATCGGTTCGGACCGAAGTTTCGACCACTTTCAAATATTCTCGATTCGGCCCAAAAATATGCTTGTTTCGTCTTAAAACGTAATTTGATTTTTTTTAGGTTCAATTCTTCCAATTTTATATTCATTGTAGGTACGGCCCGTATCTTTAAAATACGGGGTATTTTTTTTTTAGTGCAATTTTTCTTTTGTTTGGAATACATTTGCATTAATAACTTCTTGTTTTTTTAACTTAGAAAATCATGGAATATGTCCGCGAGTCCTGAGTGGACAGAGGGACTGTCAGACTTAATTGACTAAAAAACAAGCTGTGTCTTCAGCTGCTCTTTGCATTCCAGGGCATCAATCTTATATTTTATGTTACATTCAAATCGGATGTGCCAAGCAAGTGTGACCGCTTAGATAAATAATTATCATTATTACCTGGGAGACGTTAATTACTGAACATACCCATCATCATCAGCCAGAAGACGTCCACTGCTGGACAAAGGCCACCCCCTTAGACCACATGGCTCAACGACCCCTGTTATACCCGATACCAAATTATTATTAAAAACAACATACAGGAACAAAACATAATTCTTTCAATCCTCCTTATTTTTTAATAATTACAATAATCATTCGAATACAATAAGAAAAAAAAATGGCTGCCTATCGATTAAACGTCAACCTTGACATTAAGTGGTCACATGATGTAAGCCGGAAGTGGTCATCAGTGGAACAATGGCCGCCAAGCCGGATGTCGGCCATTGGCTACGTACGCTAATCACAGTCTCAATTTCTCGTTATAAGCACATTATTTTTTTATCTGATATTATTTTAATAATATTTATAATTTTTACTGATACCTGAAATGTGATTTTTCTATGGTCACGTGTCTATTGAATAAATGAAATTGCGTTAGTTATTGGACATTACAGTTAAATGTAAAACATTTAAAATATCTTCTATCTAATGTAATGTGTGCAGAACCTAATGATTGGTATTAGCATCAGTGTTGTGAACTGAAACATGAAACTGTGATTACCTATGTTTTTCAGAGACTACAATTCTAGATCTGTGTCTAGGCTACTATAGAAATTCACACAGCCATCTTCTTAATTCCTTAATAGATGCGAATAGGTTTGTGAAGACGAATAGATGTATGGATGCTTGTTACTTTTCACATAAAAACCACCGAAATTTCAACCCAGTGACACCGGATCCAGCCTAGTTATTTCATCAATATAAAGGCCTTTATTTTAGCCTTTCTTTATTAAAATGTATAACTCTGATCCAGCAAAAGGCCCTGTCACTCATATGTCCTTCTGAAAACTCATTAAAACCATATGCGCAGTTCAGTAATGTGTCTGTGAAGTGCTGTACACCTGTTGTACTGAGTTGGCGACAGACCGTTATAAAGTACACGCGATGACACGCTTCTTAGCTAAATAGCACCATTTCAGGAAAATTATGTGCATTTCAAACGTATATAAACTCATATTTTGCTCCCTTGGGGCTAGGCAGACTCTTTTAATGCTGTTTGTTACGATTCTGTTCCACTTATTTTGCCACATTCATGCAATTGTAAAAAATCAAAGAATGTTTTCTCGCATACAATCTGATACGCGGGGCTTCTATTTGTGTTTTGTATGATTTAAAGGAACCTAACCAAACCAACCAAAACTTTACTAAAGCATGACGTATTTGCAAAAACCCTATTCTTTTTCAGAGAAATTGGAGCTATCGATTTGTATTGGACATAGACATTTAAAAAGTGTGAAAAAATGTTATTGGTAATTAGACAAGTGAAGTTTCATACCAACATCTTTCAAACCCTTTTCACAAATCCACTATTTTGACTTTTCAGTTAGTTTTTTCTAATCAATGACTTCCCCTTTCCTTTCCAAAGTGTCTTTTTTTTTTTTTTTTTTTTTTTTTTTTACGTGGCAAAATCATCAAATGAGTCCTCCAGCCCCGGGCAGGGCGGGAGGGACTGTCAGACTTCTACTGACTAAAATCCACGGTGTCCTTCAGTAGCCTGTTATGTTCCGGGGTCACGGTAAGGAAATAATCCCGCGACCCCAAAGTGTCTTGGCCAATTTTTGGCTATTCTGGACCCGCCTACATAATGGCGGTGGATTTTGACCCTTGAATTTTTTCAAATTGTAATAGTTGCTTTTTACAATATCCTTTACTAACCTAAATAACAAAGTATGACTTAGTTCCATTTCTTAAAAGCCATTTAATAACGTAAACATAATGCAGCAAACCATCGATCAATATTTGTCGCGTCTTACTTCTCAAGAAAAGAAATGGCGCGACATATTCCTATCCAGGTCAGGGTTACGACTAATGCATTCTTTTCTTTTAATGTAACAAGGCTTGTGACAATAAGGTTCAGTATTATGTGTAGTTTTTTCTCTGTGACAGCATAGATTCTTCGTGCGGTTTTTCATCAGTAAGAGTCTGACAGACTTTTCGGTTTCATCCACGGTAGAAGGACTCATTTAATGAATTTTGCATCCCTAAAAAGGGAGCTATGAGGAGAGAAAGAGAAGGAAATATAATTGATAAGTCAGAGGTGAAGCATACTTAGCTAATTGCTGCTTGAATGCAGAACTGAGAATTTAATTGCGATTATCAACTCAGCCTATCGCAATCGCTCCTGTTCAATCAAGCGAGACTACAAGACCTCGTCTTTCGTCTGCTAGGCTGTTCCAGCCACTTTTTTAACACTCTCACCGCCACCCATATGTAGAATTTGTCAGTGCAGCAGGCCGTGCGGTCTGCCGGCGGGTTGCAGCTTTGCCTACCAGTGCAGGCCGCGGCGAAAAATCTATACCTAACGAGTTTAGCAGGCCATACGGTCCGCCGGCGGGCTCATTGTATATTTTTACTTGCAAGCCGTGCGGACGCCGGCGTCCTAATAATTGATTGTTATGAGTGACGTGAATAGACTCGATATTAATTGTAGGTAGTAACGGAAATTTGGTTAGATTTTAGCGCGAAAGATATGGTACGCCGGCGGCCCATACGGCCTGCTGATCTCGGTTAGTGCAACTTTAAGGTGGCGTGCCTTACTCGAAAATATACGACCCGCTGGCGGACCGTATGGCGATGAGAGTGTTAAGGGCATTGGTTCAGCTAGATACTCGGCCTCTACTCCAGGACACATTTGCTCCACTTCACAATGAAAGTTGCAATTTTCAACAGCCATCCTACAAAACTGCAGATAAGAACCGAAAAAAAACCATTTCAACCTTCAATTCCCACAATAGGTTTAAGTGTACACTGTGTAACAACCAATAAAAGTAGCTGCCGCTACTATAGTGGGGCTATAAACACCGATGGCAGTGTGGCCAGACAATAAAATTGTTTTGCCCCACACTACCCCGCTTTACGATGGCCACCCGGAAATTGGGGAGAATTTTCGTCGTCATAACTTGGCAACACTACTTTTATTATCCGTGCAGCATTTTATGGTCGATTTGTGATATTTGTGGTCGATTTCGATGTTTGCTTATGTAGTGAGTAAGTAAGTTTGTATGAGACGGGGGATGATAAATCTTAATGTTTTATCTTGTATGAATGCTGGTAATGATGTAGGGAATTAGGAAAAGGAGGTATTTTTTCTTAAGGTATCTAATTTCGCTACTTCCAGGACGTTGTCGGCAGTAGAGAGAACTTTGATGGTTACATGAGAGGGATGAGAAAATCAATGACCTTCGTTACAAGCCAAGAGGATGGCATTGATACATCTTTTGTAACTTTAAAGACAGAAAATTGATTAGGTCAAAAAAGTAATATTAATACTGCATTTGGTCAAAAATGATTTGAACCAGGTTTTCTCTGTGTTTGTCTTTGTACTTATTGTTAGTGACTGCCACCGTAGGCGCGGGCGTGCGGACGGCAAGTATTGGGCGACTCGCAGTCCGATCATGGACCATGCCCGGGTCGATGACGCGTCGTGTTACACGAGCGGTTTTCGAGGCCCAAAGCCTGCCGGTCGCGGGATTGTCTTATCAAGCCCCCTTGGCCCCGGAATGTATTGGAGGACACCGTGGATTTTAGTCAGCACAAGCCTGACAGTCCCTCCCGTCCTACCGTATGTGGGAGGACTCATTTGATGATTTTATTACGTAAAAGAAACCTATCTGTACCCTTAGCACGAGTTTTCACTCTTTTACTTTACAGCGTCTTTCCAGTATTTACGTTGCGTTTCTTGTATGAAAAAATGGAACAGCGCCTCTGGTGTGGGAAGAAGGAACTAATTTTTTCCTTGAAAATTGTCAATTTGAAATTTTCAAAGTTCCAGTTTACTTTTACGTCTCAAATACTGAAAACTCGTGCTAAGGGTACAGAACATCAAATAAAAACTTCAACACAAGAATCAGCACTCCTTCCTTTTATACTACAAACGACAATTCACTTCGGACCAAAAATAGACCAAGTCTATTATATTCTTAGACGCCATTGACCTATTTATTTTATACCTAGCTATTTTCAGTCTAAAACTAAATTTGACGCCAGTTCCAGCTAAAAGGATGAACTCATTTGAACTACGATGTATGAAAACGATGGAGAATTTCAGGCTTCAGTGATTATTACTCGCCAAGACGCTTTGAAGCATGAAGTAGGTTTTAAAAGATAAAGGCCGGCTTAAAATCCTTTTCAAATGTGGTGAAGAATCTAATGAACCGATTTTTAACGTTATTTGGGCTAAGAATGTTTGGTTTTAGGGCAAAAATGAAGCTTGATAATAATCTTTAGGCCTTGTAAGTATCATCAACATCATCAGCCTATAATGTTCCCACTTTTGGGACACAGGCCTCCTCTCTTTGAGAGGGAGTGGGCCTTAATCCACCACGCGGGCCCAGTGCGTGTTGGCAGATGTTACATGTCTTCGAATTTTTGGTTTTAGGGCATGCCGGTTTCCTCACCGTTTTGAGAGCAGATAGTGATGAAATAAATTACACAAATTAATGCGCCTGGCGAGGTTCGAACCCACGACTTATAACTCGTAAGTCGGGACCGATACCACTGGGCCACCACTGCTCTCAAGTAGTATTGTAAGTATGAATAGAATGTAATGATTAGTAATCAAAAATTGAGCAAAATAGAGGAGTACCTAATAAGATCAGTGGCTTTGATAATGGTAAATCTCATCTTTAAACGAGCAATTCTTGTATATTTATTTATATATAATCAGGATCTCGGAAACGGCTCCAAGGATTATCATGAAAGTTACAGATTAGGGGTTTTTCGGCTGAAGGAATCGATTTATCAAGGTCCCAGGTTCGAGAAAAGCTCGGTTCCCAAGATATAGACATTTTTAAAAAGCTCGGTCAACCAGATATTGATATTTATTTTGTAACTTGGTTATAAAATCACTTTAACGCGTCATCATCATTAATTTTAAGGCTAGATGACAAAATACAAAGAAGACAGTTGAGAAGACATTGTTTTGCTCAGGTCATACCTACTAGGACCATGCAGATATCTATTGTGGAAAGAACCACACAGATTTGAGTGGACCTGTCCAGACAATGCAAGCATTTGTCTCGACTAGCTTTATTCTTAAAATCTTTCCTTGAAACTATATCTTGAAACAAAGGCCACACGTAATAGTAGCTTATGTAACTGGTACATAATGAGGGGTATTATACACGAGTGTGAGTTTAAAAAACGAGCGAAGCGAGTTTTTTAATAGTATCACACGAGTGGTATAATACCTAATTATGTACAGTTTCATACACTACTTTATCTACTCTCATTGAACACGAACATAATTATCAAATAAAAGATAAAAATTAATAAACACTAATAAACATCCACCATGTCATCCACCGAAACACAAACGTCAAAATTCCAACATTTCCCATCTAGAGCGCGCGCAGCCATAGATAAAAAATGAAATAGATGTATCTTTGATCTGTAATCTGTATCATAATGAAAAAAAAATTAATTACAACATTACTTTGTTAGAGAAGTAGTGTTATAATTTATTTTTTAATTTCATTTCGATACTCTATGGTATAAAGTACGTCTTTATAAACTCGTTTTGAGTTTTGTATTTCGAATTTTTCGTTAAGAGAGTAGATAAAAAAATAAATTCATCTAACTCATCAGTGAACAGTCTAATAAACTTATAATTATCAAACAAGACATCCTCTTACACTTATATGTATGTAAAGATGTCATTGATGATTGCCATCCTAGTACAAAGTCTGTCTCAACCATGAACTAAACGCGTTTTAACAATGAATCATTTTTTTAAAAGAAATTGTTCTAGACAACTAAAGAACAATCGAACAATCTTTTCCCAGAGCAACTTCTTACACACATGCTATCCTGGTACAAAGTCTTCCAATCGTGGACAAAATACGTCTTTAATGATGTCAATTTATTGGCCATTGGCTCTACACGTGAGTATAAACCACTGCTTCCTGTACAACGAGAGACTGGACCAATCTGACTGGCTCCGGATGCTGTGGCCACTGGACATAATTCGTTGGTTTTGTTTGGCAATATGACGAGGAAAATAGTTTAATATGCCGGTCATACACGATACAGTTTACCATAAAGTTTGACGAGGTTGAAGCGGCGTGCAGTATTGTCTATCAGTGTGCATGACAAATCTACTTTTATTAGCTAGTATATCGTCAATTTTACCATCGCAAACTTGATGGTAAGCTGGGGGCTGTCCGCATGCCCATTCAGATAGCAAGAAATGGGTGACTTGCCGTCCGATTATGAACCATGCCCGGGTCGACACGGCGCGTCATGTTCTACGGGTTATAGGGCCTAATCCTGCCGGGTTCGCGGGACTGTTTCATCAGGTAACCGTCTCCCTGGAACGTAAAGGGCTATTGAAGGATCACGGTGGAGTGGAGTTTAGTCAGTAGGTACAAGTCTGATAGTCCCTAGCGATCCGCCTTGGGTGGAGTACTCATTTTATGATTTTATCACGGTTAAAAAAAGCTCACGGGCCCGTGTTTGCGAAAATGGCGTCATGGAAAATGCTATCACAACTCTCAAAGTATGTCTGAGTATTTAAAATAGAATAACACGGCTATTCATAGGCAATAATTCGCTAGAAATAGCCTTACAGTATCTCAAATGGGCAATTACTTAGTTATAATTTGACCTTTTCATCTTAGCTCGATTCAAATGACACTAAACTAATATTTAAAGAACACTTTTAAAATACCGAAGCTTTCCAAAGGTTTGTCTTGCGCAAAAGAATTCTTTAATTACCCGCCTACCACCCAGTCTTCCAAATTGCCAGACTAAAAATAGATTTTACCACATTTAGAAAATGTCACAACGATTTAATTAAATCCTATGTTTTGACATCTAATTAGATGTTTTTAATTAAAATACAGCATGTTTCAAGACATAATTATGAGATCATGATTTTAAGGGCCACATACAGGGTGCAATTGAATTCATGGGCATTATTTTAAACCAAAACTCTACTCATGATACTAATTGCATTACGCAAATCAAAAATGTTATAAATGCAAGTTAGTATTATTTGATGTTTGTTTACTTTTCGTAACGCGCTGTACTGCGCTCGAGATTTTGATACTTGAATTTATAACATTTTTTTTTTATTACTTTTAGTGTTTACTTGCATTAATAAGCCTTTTGCTATGTATGTAATATGACTTACTAAATTTTTAGAGTTTTCCATACTTGCATTAATAATATTTTTGATTTGCTTATTATTAGGCCTAATGCATTTAGTATCATGAGTAGTGCCTTAGTTTGAAATAATTCCCACGACTTCAATTGCACCCTGTAGATGATCAAACGTTATCTTTGAAATCATTCCGCCTTTAATCCCCGAAGTGTTGAGCAGACGTGTACCTAATAAGAGCAGTGGCTTTGGTAATGATAAATTATATTTATTTTGTAACTTTGTTATAAAAAAGACACTTTTACACGTCACAATCATTATTTTTAAAGCTGGATGAGGCCGGTGTTTCGTACCAGACTACTTTGAGAAGAAACAGTCCAAACAAACTCAGAGGTCACGGTCTTTTTTAAAGTCCAGACATTGTTTTGCTTAGGTAATTCTAGGACCATGCGGATGTCTGAGATAGTCAATTGAGGAAAGAGCCACACAGATTCGACAGTACCTGTCCAGTCAGTGCAAGCATTTGTCGGTTATCGTGTAGCTCGTCTCATAATTCAAAGAGCTCAAAAATGGCCCCGACTTACGACTTGTAGATCATGAGTTAGAACCTAGACAAGCGCATTACTTTACAAAGACAAACATTGAAGGAAAACATTGTGATGAAACTGGGAAGTCCTAGAATCTGAAATTTGAAGACATAGGTAACACAGGATACCAAAGTGTCCACTTTATTCACCTGTGATATCACCCAGGGTACATATACAATCCACAATGGGACTGTGTGGTGGATTACAGTCCACTCCCTCTCTCAGAGAGGAGGCCTGTGTCCCAGCTGTGGTAACATTATAGAATGATTATGCTAAGTGATATGGAATATAACGTGAACAAGAAACTTGCTAATGGTTATGTATGCACTGGAACTTGGGGCCAGCTGAGAGATCAGATATTAAGTTTGAATAATTATACCTTATTGTTATCCTGACGTTTGTTAGCGGTTCGTCTCTAAAAACTAATCTGCAATCATCGTTAAGCTGGCATCAGATGCAATCATGTTCGTGTATGAATTAAAATGAGAAAAAAAAAGGATTTCAATTCTGATGTTCCCATCCGAATGAATCCTATCCAACGATGTTGTATTTAGGAACTTAGCGATTTTACACCAATTAGTGATGGAAAATTAAGAATGGCATGAGCAACCTTCAACTTTTCGTTGTCAAGTGAATGTGCAAATATAGAAAAATTATTATTTACTGGAAAGCATTTTGTAGCGAAGCTTGAGAAAGGGCAATATCCAAATGACATTGATAGACTATGTTTTACGTAAGCTAATGTCAAGCGGACTGCAATAAGCTGAGTTGATTGATCGAACATTCACTCGAGTGAACCATTCACATGACTGAAGCGTCTGATAATACCCTATCAACATTATACCGGATTTTCCATGAATAGCGACGTAATCCGGATTTCACAAACAAGTTTTCTTCTCAACATCAATAATTATACTCGTATGTGTATTGAAATGATGATCGATTGCATACTAGGGATAAATAGGTCTAAAATAGTCACTTTAGCAACGTTGCTAATATCAATGTTGCTACTACTGTTCTTTATCTATTTTCAAATTCTTTAACAATTAAAATGATGCCAATTTTGTACATAATAATATTGCTATTTCTCAAGCAATATAACATAATATCTATACTAATAATGAAAACAAAACATTTCATGTAAAATGTTGCCAAGAAGACCACATAAGGTTTGCTCTGTAAAAAAGATATCAGATCTCATGTAAAGCCAAGCTTATGAATCTACACGACCTAACTCTACCGACCCTAACTTCACAAATTTTACATATCAGAAAAAAAATTATGGCTTGGCTGTTTTGTTACTTACTTCAGAAACTAAATATTCGTATCACCTCCACGACGGTAGCGATACACGGTACATGAAATGTTTTTGGTGGGATTGCTATTTTTCAAGCAATATAACATAATATCTATACTAATTTTATAAAGCAGAAGTGATTGTTTGGTTGAACGCGCTAATCTATGGAATTACTGGTTTGAATTGGAAAATTCTTTTTGTATTATGGTAGCCATACACCATCCTGCCTATCGAACGATCGATTTGACGCTTACAATTGTTTCAAATTGGCAGTTCGTCCATATACACCATACACCATACTGCCTATCGTACGATCAATTTGACACAACTTCAAATTTGCAGCAGCGATGCCATCTTAGCAACTTTATAGCTAGATCTAGCTAATATTCGGTGACCGATAGCTACAAATTTATAAAATTGTAGCTGTCGTCACCGAATAATAGCCAAATGCATCACTGCTGCCGATTTGACGTTGTATCAAATCGATTTGATGACCTATCAAATTGGCATGTCATGCCATCAAATTGGCATTTTTAAACAATTGCAATTTGAAACAATTGCAAGCGTGAAATCGATCGTCGGTAGGCAGGATGGTGTATGGCTACTATTAAATAGTCCATTTATCAAGGAATGCTACGATCAATACCACAGCGGGTAAAACCGCGGGGATTAGCTTGTCCTAATGTTGGTATTTATAATATTTTCGATAAAGAACAGTTTTAGCAACATTAATATTAGCAATGGTGCTTAAGTGGCCATTTTAGATCTCCGGCTCTCAAGACAAAGACCGTCTTTCTTCAAGAATCAAACACTAATAATACAGATGAGTATCAAACAATAATTATTGCTAGGCTCGATTTTATTGACTTTGGGTCTGTGTGTTTAATCTAGATATTATTATTTTGATATTTACTCGAAGATTCTGTAAATATTGATAGGTAGATGGGTATTGTTCTTAGTTATTGATTAGTATGTAGGTACCTATGTGTTTCAAAAACAGCCATTCAACTCTTTTTTTATCCTGGTAAAATCATTAAATGAGTTCACTCTCGTGTGGAAAACAGTATTTCAAATAAATAATAACAATAAAACATCAGAGATAGATTAGATAAATAAAATTGTGTAAAAGTAGACACTTTTTAAACTAATATATCACGGGATTATTCTGCTCTTTAAAAGTATTTCCGGGATTTCGGGCATATCCACTTTATTCTTTCGCTGTATGAGTGCATGAATAACTCTACCTAATTCCGAGCTATGCTTATCACTCCACTAAACAGCTTGTCAAGACAGTGCTTAACCCGATCACCGCCGACCCGCGACATTGTCCGCAGCTGTTGACCGAGCGGATGCCAAATCTGCCCATTTGTGGATACTTAAGTATCCAGCTTGTGTTTGTAGTACTAAGAAGTATAGTAATTTGTTAAATGATATAGATCTTTTTTGCACTGCTGCGTTGTAAATATAGAGATAAGTGACACCATTTTGGAGGCAGGTACCACTTGAACCATAATATAAACTAACTAACATTTTACTGAATTTCACCGGGATGACAATTACGATATCAAATCTATCTGTATTCTACCAAGAAAAGACAAAGTTATACCTACTTCTACAATTCGATTGTTTTGCCCGAATTTGAGGATACTGAACGTAGAATTTTTTTTCTTCATTTTAAACGCTGCCATGCTTCTGGAAATCTTTCTACTTTCTGTGATTTTGTCTATTATTTCATCGACAAAACTTGTTTCTATGGTTTCATGGCTATATGTACATGCGTCCACGGCTGTAGTAATATCTTCCGTCAACAAATGCTACTCGTCAAAAAAATAAATAAAAAATATGAAATTGTAACGGTTACAAAGTGAAATTCTTAACGTGGATTTAATAATGTCTCGGTCGTGTTCAATTTCCAGGAAACTAAAGGTCATGAAAAGAACATTATCTTACAATTTATTATGTAAAAATATTCTTTAAGAAATTACTTAGCTTACTGGAAATATGATACCATTTACCGACTAAAGATAGGCCATACATTATTAATGCCAAAGTATTTCTGGCTATCGGGTATATTTAAAACCTTCATAGCCGAATTAATGTCAAGTTTGGCACATTTTTTTAAATACTCTATCCTCACTTGAGTACACAGAGTATTGGCGTATTTGCAAGAAAATGATGTGCTAAATGTAACTGTTATGTCGTTTTGTTACTGTTATTTGCAATACTATATAATAACATTCTATTGGTTGCTCATTTCTATCGGTAGTTTAGTTTCGTATCGTGAGGTTTTTTGGAAAGAAGAGATAAATATTTAGGCATCTCTGCCTTTGAGTGTCATGTCTAATGCCTCACTGTAGAATTGTAGATTCATTTCGCCGAAAACAAAATAAACGACGTCCACTGCTGAACAAATCCCTCACCTATAGTTTTCTAATAGGACTACGGCTTACATCCAACGCGTTCCTGTGGACTTCATCAGATAGTATGTCCACCTTGTGGGTGGACGTCCTACGCTGCGCTTGCCGGTGCGTGGTCTCCATTCAAGAACCTTACGACCCCAGTTCTGCAAGCTACGTGGCCAAACCAACTGTACGAACAACAAAAGCAAAATAGATAAACTTGTTCCCCGAAATAGAATACGTGGAACATCGTTCAGTACACAAAACCCCACATTAACGTCACACACAAACTTTCCATACACACAACATACACAACACACACCGAACACGGAAATTGGAGAACTGTGTATGTTCACCGAGAGGAAATGGGAGCCATTTCTTGTTATCTTGCCTTTACTTCTTGGAATACAAGCGAATAGTGTACTACAATAGTGGCGGTGACGTCAGGAGTCAAGGCGGTTAGGATGACTGTGTTCTCATTGGTCGGAAAGTGAGTGGCTGATTTTCTGCCTATAGTCTGCCTGTCTTATAATTTGTACTTACTTATTTTAAATAGCTATTGCTAGCGATCGCCTGCTACATGAAAAAAAATCTCTACGAGAACATAATAAATGGTACCCTGTGCTATTCCTGCATGATCATAACCGATCTCTGACCAAACTCTATCAAGATCGGTTCAGCCGCTCTGACGAATAAAGTGTTTTACGCAGTTTGCAAGATACCGTTTACCAACTCAGTAATTTATTAAAAGCAAAATTACGCACTATAAGGGTGCGTCCACATCTGGCGAATGCGCCACAAGCGCGCGCGTTTTGGCCTACCAAACCATTGCCGTGACTGCGCGCGCGCAGCTCGCGCGCAACTCGCAAACGGCGCGCGAGCTGCGCATCCGCAACGCATTCGCCAGATGTGGACGCACCCTAATACAGTCATCGGTGAAAAAGTACGCTCGCTACGCTCGTAAGTATTTCTTTGCCGTTCAGTCCGCCGCCGCCGCGGCCGCTCAGAGTCAGTCAGCGGACAGTTAGCTGTTACTTTTCGTCTGATGTAGTCACGGCTTAAGGTCGCCGCAAGTCAATAAGGTCTACAATACTGATGTGACGTGACGTCAGAAAGGTGAATGAGGGTTGGTATGATGAAATGTTTTGGAATAGTGAGTGTTGACAAATGATGTGGATGTTCTTGTGTTGATATAGATCAGAAGAAATATTAATGATGTAAAGCAAAACTATTTTGTTAAGACGTTGATGTGTGAATTTATAAGAATATTTTTCACCTTTTGTAATGCTTTTTTCTAGTGTTTCAATTCCCGTCATAGAGATACCATTCCTCCCCCTAGAGATCTACTTTTTGAAATCGGCATCTATGGTAACGTTGTCACAGTAGTATGTCTTGTGATTGGACTGTTGCACCATTTTTTTTTCTTGCCGACATCAAATGATATTTTCGATTTTGAATAAAATTATTCCATCTGGATTAAGTTTACAATGCTTTTACGCTAGATTTAATACAATGTCAACTAATTGTAAATGAAAAAAAATGTCCTGCACTATGGATGGAGCGGAAGTGTTATAAATTATTATACTTAGAAGTTGTAAACAAATAATTATTATGAAATAACAATGACAGTGGCTACCAAAATAATATTCCACAATGACTAGACATAAAAAAACAAGCACCAACCTTCCTCTGCCCACCCATTAAGTGCTCAAACGTGATCAAAACAGAACAATAACCACGAAATAAAGTCAAAACGCTTCGTGATTCGCAAATGGAGCAAGAAATCATAATGGCTGCCGCGGACGGAATGTAGGGGAGGATGGGGAGGTTGGGACTAGCGGGCGATATGAGCTATTATTATTGATACAGGTGGTTCTTATAATATTATAAGAAAATTCAGACTCTTTTATTTGTGGGAGAAGATTGTAGGATAGGATATGAAAAAACTGACTTTAATATTTATGAAGGTCAGTTTTGATAGCCTTCAATGTTTTTTCTTTCACAAATACGTTTTTATTATTTGTAGTTAGCAATGTATGAATGGCCGATAATAATTAATAAAGTAATTTATACATATCTGATAAAAAAATTAACTTACTTTCTTGCTACAAAACCAATTTGCTAAATAAAGATCATTTATAATTTACTTGGGCCAAAATAACCTGCTTTGTCCCTGATGCTGCTAGAATACGACGCGGCAAAACTGAGGCCCTAGCATGACTGACGTATAGAGCGGGAGCCAGGCCAAAATATCGTTAGTGATTTCTTCTCAAGCCATAATTAGTAGACTACATAAGGGAGTCATATCATAAAGATTCGTGGAAGTCAGCTGCTGTTCCGTTGGTGGGATAAGCAGCAATCGCCGTTCAAACACGTAGAAAAAAAATATTTTTTTAGTCATTTCCTCCCAACTGAAACCTGGTTTATATTGAAGATTACCTTGTATCACGAAGGATAAAACCAATCAGCCGACGGTACCATGGTGGAATACACGTCAGCTGGTCACTCGAACATGTAATTTTTTATTTTATTTTCAGTGATTTCCTCTCAACCCAAATTTAACCTGATGAAAGTTTACATGTAGTTATGGCTAAAAACAGACGTCAGCCGGCTGTATCTCGGTGGAAAGATCGTCAGCTGATACTTTGAAAATTACAAACAGGACTAAGGCTCTCAGGCTAAATATGCATTTAGTTCAAAGTTTTCAATTCCTCCCAACAGAAAACTTGTTTATATTGAAGCTTACTCAATATCACGATGAAAAAAAAAACAGCTAACAGTTTACAGGCAGTTATGGATCAACATACAAAATTATTCTTAATAAGCTGGGCATCAGGAACATATGGGATTCCGTAAGAGAAACGAAAAAACTTAGTTAGAAGACCTTAGCTCTTCTTTTATAATAACAATTTTGGCATTTTTATTTTTTGGTCAAGTGTGAATTGGCCACTAAAATGAATTTGCTAGGAACAATATTTGGATTATACAAAATATACAATACCTTAAAAACTACTTAACCGATTCTCATGAAACAAACTGTACAATAGTTTTTAAAACAAGATCAACACACTAAAATTAGTTCCATTGCAATAACCCTATAAACAAAAAAATACATTTTCAAGTTACGTAATTATGATCAACATAGTTATCAAACTTTAGTACAATTTTCTAGTAAGTTTCGTTAAGAAATATATTTTAATTAACTCTAATAAGAAAAAACAGTATTCTAATAAGAATTTAGCACAAACAAATAACATAAACATAGAGAATCTCCTTACAAACAATATTTACATCTTGTCGTACCTCCCACTACGTGCACCTCTCTCTCGTAGCGGTGGTCTCATCACCGACTTTTAGTTTTAATACTTTGGCTGGCACTTTCAGAAAAGCCCAAAAATTTATGGAGCGTGATGAATGTTAAATGATGTCCTTTGACCAATTTCCGCCGTCCTGATTTTTGACTTCCGATACAACGAAATGATCTTTACATGAAACAGAGTCGAAAGGCATTAAAAAAAAATCTTATACGAGATAATTTATGTTGATCATAACTACGTAACTTGAAAATGTAATTTTTTGTTTATGGGGTTATTGCAATGGACTTTATTTTAATGTGTTGATCTTATTTTAAAAACTATTGTACAGTTTGTTTCATGAGAATCAGTTAAGTAGTTTTTAAGGTATTGCATATTTTGTATAATCCAAATATTGTTCCTAGCGAATTCATTTTAGTGGGCAATTCACACTTGACCAAAAAAGTAAAAATGCCAAAATTTTTATTATAAAAAAAGAGCTAAGGTCTTCTAACTAAGTTTTTTCGTATCTCTTACGGAATCCCATATGTTCCTGATGGCCAGCTTATTAAGAATAATTTTGTATGTTGATCCATAACTGCCTGTAAACTGTTAGCTGTTTTTTTTTTCATCGTGATATTGAGTAAGCTTTAATATAAACAAGTTTTCTGTTGGGAGGAATTGAAAACTTTGAACTAAATGCATATTTAGGCTGAGAGCCTTAGTCATGTTTGTAATTTTCAAAGTATCAGCTGACGATCTTTCCACCGAGATACAGCCGGCTGACGTCTGTTTTTAGCCATAACTACATGTAAACTTTCATCAGGTTAAATTTGGGTTGAGAGGAAATCACTGAAAATAAAATAAAAAATTACATGTTCGAGTGACCAGCTGACGTGTATTCCACCATGGTACCGTCGGCTGATTGGTTTTATTCTTCGTGATACAAGGTAATCTTCAATATAAACCAGGTTTCAGTTGGGAGGAAATGACTAAAAAAAAATATTTTTTCTACGTGTTTGAACGGCGATTGCTGCTTATCCCACCAACGGAATCGCAGCTGACTTCCACGAATCTTTATGATACGACTCCCTCATGTAGTCTGCTAATTATCGCTTGAGAGGAAATTGGTCACGGACGTCTGTTACGGGCTCCCGCTCTAGTATTTGTTGGGACGTCAAGTTAACAGGAACTTTGACTTTAATTTGATGGAAAAAAAATTGCTTTTCGTTAGTAAACTAGAAGCACTTTTTCAATATTCCATCCAGTAAACGCAGTTAATACTTTAAGTACGTATAATAAAAAAAAAAAACTAGATACTGCAACGCATGACCAAGTCTTTGCTGTGAATTAACATGCTACTAACGTGTATTATATACGTCGTAAGCTCATTTTTTTTTTCTCTATGGTTCCAAATTCCCCGACTTTCCCCTTAACTTTATAACGATTGGATAACTAGGGCTCGCACGAACGCTATGATTGAGCAAGTTATGTTATTGTGTTGGATGTATTGTGAGTTGATGTTCCTTTATTAACTATAGTCATTTGGATTGATGGTTTTATTAGAGGTGCGCTGAGCTATTAAATTAGTCTTGAAAACTTAGACAGAATTTATCATAGAGCTCGCAGGTTTAGAAACAAAACCATAATAATTAAAGTCTTAGATTCGGTTCACAGGTTAGCAGACTCAGCCCAAATAACTAGGTCTAAAAACATGAATGGCCTTACTACAAAAACTTAAACATCTGTTGAACACTTGTCTAAAATAAGTGTGACTGCAAAACGGACCTTATTTCAACGTCATAATCTGACAATTTTTTAGACAAATGTTCAACAGACGTTTAAAAGTTTTTGTGGTACGACGGTATATGTTTTACTATATTTCCTAAGGACGAAAATGAGCACTAAGGAAGAATTTTTGGAAAATTAATCCTACAAGGAAAATCAAGTGTTTTTTAAAATCTTCTTTTTTGCAAATTGAATCTCAGTATGGAATGTGAACAGACAATGTCAAAAGCAATTCTGTTACCCAAATTAAAGTTCGATGTTAGCTTGCAATCAAAACGTTAAGTAATTATAACTATTGTAAGTGGTCTATCCCCCAAAAGTCGAGCAACTCCAATCATTTCATTTAAAAAACTTTTTCAAAAAAAAATGTAACCGACTTCAAAACAACCACAAAAAAAGTTCAAAATAACCTACAAAAAAACTTTTCTTTCGAAAGTCGGTGACTTTATTTTTTATTTCATTGACTTTGTGTCACCGACTTTCTAAAGAAAAGTTTTTTTGTAGGTTATTTTGAACTTTTTTTGTGGTTGTTTTGAAGTCGGTTACATTTTTTTTTGAAAAAGTTTTTTATTTTATCCTTTTTAGTTTCACTATTCAACCCAAATTATTGTCAAATACATATTATAATTTTCTTACATGTGCACTAAAATGTTGTAATCCGTAGCACCGGTAATAACAACGCCTGTGTAGGTATGTATGTACACAATGAGCTAAAAATATTTACTACTGCACCAAACTAAATGAAAATTTTATGGGATCAAATGGCAGATATAATGTATCGAACAAAAAAAGAATCATTGAAATCGGACCAGAAACCTCGGAGTAATCGGTGTAGACAAAGTTGAAAACTTTTTAGGTTTTTTTTGATTTTTGTTGATTTTTCAAAAAGTGCTAGTCCGATTTCGATAAAATTTTAATGGGACCATTTCGGAAGTATACCCTATCCAACAAAAAAAGAATTTTTCAAATCGGTTGTGAAACGACGGAGTTATGCCCGAACAAACATAAAAAAAAAAAAAAAAAAAAAAAAATACAAACATCCGAATTGAGAACCTCCTCCTTTTGGAAGTCGGTTAAAAATGGTTTTGGAACGAAGTTCCTTATCGCGCGTTGTGAAAGGGGGCTGGACGGAAATTCTTACGAAAAGTTGTCACGACACTTTTATCCGACTGCGCGACGCAAAGGAGGGTAATGTGTTTATTACCATTGGAATGTTTGGAATGGAATGGAATGGAATGGAATGGAATGGAATGGACTGGACTGGACTGGACTGGACTGGACCGGACCGGACTCCAGTCGAGTCCGGTCCAGTCCAGTCCAGTCCGGTCCGGTCCGGTCCTGTCCGGTCCGGTCCGGACCGGACTGGACTGGACTGGAGTAGAGTCGCGACGATTATTTTTGTTGAGTATAAACAGTAACCTCGTTCCATCCGGGTGTCCCTTGACACCTCTCAAGTTTTTTTTTGACGGCACGGTTAGCATAGTGACTGCTATGTAGCGTGTCCGATTCCCGCGTGAAACAAAATGTTTGTGTGATTTAAAAATAGTTTTTCCGGGTCTGAATGTTTGTTTGCGTGAGTTTACATTGTTTTCAACACACCCACGACACATGAAAAATTTCTGGTGTGGGGCAATATTTTTTTCTTACCCAACCGATCCAACTTTCCTTCTAGTATTTTAGTATGGGAGCAGATAATATAATGTGATTGACCGAGACTGCTTCTAAGCTGTCTGACCCATTTCCCCACACACTTGTATGACTTATTCAGCTAACATTGCGCAATCAGGAGCATTACCCGTCGTATGGACAGCTCATCCATTTCCTGCACGCGATAATACCCGCACACTCACTGTGTCGTGTAGCTGTGCGTTTTTATTTATTTCCTAGCTATAAATTCATTTATCCGGCGTCTTATTCAGTTAAATGGCTATTATAGCATTGTGTGTAGTTGGTTATTGATAA
Source organism: Agrotis clavis (assembly GCA_954870645.1). Taxonomy (NCBI): domain Eukaryota; kingdom Metazoa; phylum Arthropoda; class Insecta; order Lepidoptera; family Noctuidae; genus Agrotis; species Agrotis clavis. Next base: position 21,533,205 of record OX940935.1, on the reverse strand, counting down.
AATAGGTAATTATGCATTTTTAGAGAGAAGTCGAAAAATGTCGAGGTCCTTTTTCGCTATTAGTACATTTAAAAAAATTTAATAAAGTATAATATTGTACTAAGCGTCGCTTTATTTTATATTCATTGTAGCATAATATTATTATGTTCTATTTTTTCCCACCATTGTGACAGCTGTCACAATATTGATATTATACATTATTATTTGTTTTGAAATGTAATGCGGTCAGTATTACACGCATATAATTATATTCATTCATTTGTTCTATATTGTTTTATTTTGTTGACAAAACCCACAAAACAATCTTAGATAAATATTAATCACTAAAAATCCCTTCTTTCGCAATATTTTTAGAATAGATTCCTTATAATTATTCTTAGATTAGATATATGAGGAAAACAGAAAATACCTTTCATAAAAAATTATAATAATATGTATAAAATAGAACTTAGTTTTAAAATTGTAGATCAAAAAGAAAAAGATGTCTGAATTTCAACATCTAGCATAGAAAAAAAAAACGTATTGAATACATTCCCCCTTGTAATGCATATCAAAATTGATTTTTGGTAAAAGCTCTCGAGTGTGTCAGAAATCTAGCTAGGGTGTCAAAGACTAGTCCTAACGAAGTTGCAGAGAAAAAAAGATATGGGGATCTGTGTTTTATGTTTTTTTTCTTTAGGTTTTCTGTAGAGCAATAGTATTGAAAGTGAAATGGTGATTATGTAATAACAATGTCGAAAATATATTAGTTTTAAGTTGATTTTTTTAAATAGCCGTTGTTAATAGGCAAATGCGGCTAATGCGATTGTCAATAAAACTGGATAATTATGCAAAAAAATGTCATAAATTAATTATAATTTCTAATTTATGACACGAGTCTATCAAAAATGACTTAGTTGGCAAAAATAGTAAAAAATTAAGCTCGCTTTGGGATTAACACGACTACTTAAACTCTTTCTTACTGGAAACCCAGACTTATTTCATCACAAAGAAGCCCACATATAACCCTTCCGCGGTAGAAACCGGTCTTTACGATTGTCAATATCTCAGGGTCCCATAAAACCTATTTTGATGTAATATTATCTATTACTACAATTGTTATCGTTACGCCATCTGATTCTCTTTTATGATACCCTGTGGAATCCCAAGGGAGCCGTAAAAGAGGCCACGATTATATGTGAATAGGAACATCGACCTAGAATGTTCTGGGAATGTGAGTTTTTGGTTTTCTTGAAGATTTTGGGTTTATATTTGATGCAATACGAGGCCTGGCTCACTCCGCGGTGTAGGTATGAACCTGCAAGCACCGGGTTTCACAGTCGGCTGCCGCCCGCCTCCCGTTTCGCTCGCGCTCCGTACATATTTTTGTTAAAATGCACTTTATTCTCTCGAGCATAGATTTTACATTTATTTGTTTTTGGGAAGTGATACTTCTGTACAAAGTATTATTAAGTACACTGTGGCAATACATTCAATAAGGTAGTGAAGGCTAGGTAGTCGCTCTATGTAAAGTACTGATATACAGCTGCATTACGTTAGAGTGGAATCCGACCCTAACAAAGTTGGGAAAAGTCCAGGCAGATGATGATGACTTTATACAAAATGTGTCAGTGGGAATGTTATTTGTAAATGTTTGAGAGATTTGAAATAATATTGATAAAACATTGGCACTTGTTTTTTATTATCAAGTCCATGCTATTCTATTTAATTGTTGGTTAAAGGTTTTCCCAAGTCTTTGAAAGAGCGTGCTCCTCTTTCGTTGTAATCATTGGAGCTCTTCTCACCAAATCTCCACTCACGGTATGCTTCTACTGGTCGTCTCGCCAACTCTTCTTGGGCCGTCCTTCTCTAGGACACATTGTGTGGAGAGTTCAAAATTATGGTTCTAACGTCGGATCGTTTTCATTAAACCTGTTTTGTCAGGGAATCCAATGACTTTTTTTTTTATCGTGGCAAAATCATCAAATGAGTTCTTCCACCCAGGGCAGGGCGGGAGAGACTGTCAGACTCGTACTGACTAAAATCCATGGTGTCCTTCAATAGCCCTTTTCGTACCGGGGTCACGGTAATTCATAAGTCCCGCGACTCTGGTAGGCTTTGGCCGCTTTTTAGTACTAAACTAGTGCCACAAGTGCAATAATGTCACGAATTTGCAGTACAAAAGTAACCAAAACATGTTTAAAGTGCTATTTTGCACTGTAAACGATTTGAGAGATCTTTCCTAACACTTATATCGTTCATAATTTTTTTTGTTCGTGTTGTGTCAGTGGTGTTCCTCAAGATAACTAAAAATATCGATAAGTTATGAAGTGATACTTCTGTACAAAGTATTATTAAGTATTCTGTGGCAATACATTCAATAAGGTTGTGAAGGCTAGGTAGTCGCTCTATGTAAATTACTGATATACAGCTGCATTTCGTTAGACTAGAATCCGACCCTAACAAAGTTGGGAAAAGTCCAGGCAGATGATGATGATGATTGATGATTTTATACAAAATGTGTCAGTGGGAATGTTATTAGTAAATGTTTGAGAGATTTGAAATAATGTTGTTAAAATATTGGCAATTGTTTTTTATTATCAAGTCCATACTATTCTATTTAATTGGTTGTCAAAGGTTTTCCCAAGTCTTTGAAAGAGCGTGCTCCTCTTTCTTTTTAATCTTTGGAGCTCTTCTCACCAACTCTCCACTCACGGTATGCTTCCACGGGTCGTCTCGCCAACTCTTCTTGGGCCGTCCATCTCTGACACATTGTGTGGAAAGTTCAAAATATGGTCCTAACGTTCGAGTCGTTTTTTATAAACTTATGTTATCAAACAATCAATTTTTTTGAGACGTGCTTTCATGAAAATTGTATTGAATGAACTAGAGCAGAAACATTAGATCATGTTTTTTTCTATCGAATAAAAATCCATAATTTGCCTTTCCATGTTACTTTCTGACATCTAACACCTTCCGACATAACACTAATTATTTATCAAGTCGGAAGGCGTTTCCACTGCGATCGTAATGCTATAGTAAAATTGTGTAGAATAAGTATTCGTTGCGGGCGCGTGAATTTCTTTCACGTTGCGTAACCGCTGCGTTGCGTGCAGTTGTTGGCCGTTGCTCGCATTAGTCGATACTACTGATTGATGGTGGCGGTTTGAGTTACAAGCTGAAGCGGTGAGGTGGGTTACTGTATTGGAATTTGAAGTTCTAGAAATTATTGGGGTTCAATGTGGAATAAACTAACATGCTCGATTCTGGCATAAAAACATGCTACATGCTGCATATAGTAGAGTTTACGTAATGTGCTAAAAAGTGATAATGAGAATACTTATTTATTTGTAACTTGCTCAGAATTTGACAACGTGATTTTTGAATATATGTAATTTTTGTAATGTTTGACATACACTCTGTAGAATACCCTAGAAATAGCTTATTACAAGTAACAAACTACTTTCTTCATGCGGGTGTAACAAAAAGAATTATAGGGAAAATCACAGCGATACATTTTTGTGCTACAAAAAATACAGCATTTTTAAAGGCACGAATGATTTTAAAACTAATTTCGCACAAAGTCTTACCAGGTAAATAAGTCTAAGCTGAGCATGTGAATGCAATCATAATCACTTGTAATTCCGTAATTTACCGCACTAGGTCAACCCAACAAACCCGCGCCCGCTAGCGCTTATAACCTAGCCCGACCCAGTGATTACAATTCCAAAGAAAGTGTTCCAGTTGGTCGGCATGTCGCGCACCGCACGTGGGTCTTCATATTCTATTGCCGACACGCTCCGTGCATTCATATGCGATATTAGCTTTAGTGTGCTGTGACGTAACGCTCAATTTCGTGTGGACCACTTTACGCACCTATTGTTAGTGCTGATTGGGTGCTATGTTATTATCTTGTTGCTGTTAGTCCATGGGTAACCGTTTTCTTAACATATTTAGGCCTTTCCACGTTTTGGAGTTATAGCAGGGGAGCCAATACATAATAAACTTGACGAATTTTCTCTCAAGCGATAATTTTTAGACTAAATCGAACCAGATACAGCTGAATATCAATATTTTACATGGAGCGACTGCCTATCGGACCTCCACAACCCAGTAACTGGGTAATATGATACCCCTTGGCTTACCAAGGCTTGGCTTAACCAGTCTTAACTGGTTGTCAGACTTGAGCTCTGACTAACAGTAACGACTGTCAAAGATCTACAAATGACAGCCGGAACCAACGGATTTACGTACTTTCCGAGACACGGAGGAAACTCGCTATGATAGATGGTCAATCGGCTATCCTGGATCCTATCCGGCCTGTGCGGCAGTTATTATTTAGCCACGAGCGCCTCTAAAGATTACATAAACTACGCATTATAAGATATTCTACACGCATGCATAATAAAACTCAATATGCGTAAACGTAGCTTGTTTCCTTTTAAACGTAACGTAATATTACGAGGAATACTTACACTTCCCTTGCTTATAACTTATTCAATCACACAGTTTGCTATGCCTTTCATCCTTATTTCTTAAAATAAGATACTCGTAATCTTGGCGACATGTTTTGACTTCCACATCCCTCGTAGAACTGATAACTGATGGGCAACGACGATATAATACTAGACTCCTAATAACAGGCGACCGGTGTCTGCCAACACATTAGGCAAAAAAGTCTTATATTCGTCGAATTTCGACCAATCCTGTGAGCCGTAAACATACGTTGAGACAGAACAGACCTTGAGTTAGCCAATCACAACGCAGTACCCCGTCCCCCTCGCTTACGTAGTACCTCAGCGAGTTGGCAGAATATTTTTTGTTCCTTAGATCGTGCATGCGTAGTCTAGTATTATATCGTCGTTGCTGATGGGGAAGAAAAGTTCTCGAATGGCGACCACGGACCGGAAGACGCAAGGAAGGCAGGTCTGCTACTAGGTGGACCAACGAGATCGTGAGAGTCGCGGGCTACCGATGGATGCAAGTGGCGAATTGTCGGTCTGGCGGTGTCAGCAGTGGACGGTTTCCGGTTGTTCATTTTCACTCGACTATGTTGAAACAGTTTTATATTGCGAGATAAAAAAAGTCATTAATGGATCCTCTCCGGTCACGGTGGACACCGGGCTATCCGTCCACGCGAACGAGGGTTATAGGAGGTCGACTTTTTAAGAATCGGAAGCCTATTTACATTAAAAACAGATTATAATCAAAACCTGTTAAAAAATTCATCGCAATAAACATTTTATCAGCATTAAAAAGATAAGATTCCATCAACAAAAGCTAAGTAATTTCCTCTAACAAAAAACGGGTTGAATACACTTTGAAACGCGCCACGTCATAGTGTTGTGTTACAAAGGGGTTGTTGTACAGGGGGCGATATGGGGGGTTGAAAACAAGGGTTGCAAAATAATGCTTGTTGTGTTGACGCCATGGTTTTGTAGTTGAATTAGGATAATCGTTGCATTAAATCACAGGATCGCGCTGGATGCAAGCCGCTGCCAACCAGTCCTATTGAAAACCTATGGGGGCCTATTATGGTCAGCAGTGGACGTGCTCAGGCTGATATACCTAATGATGATAAATCGTTGCTGTCACTTAAACAACGTGTAACGTTAAATGCGTGGGGTAACTCAGCCCATGTTACTGAACAATGTTTGTTCTAAGACTTTTGAAAATTCGCAAAAAAAATATTTTTGGTTTTTCATACAAAATGAGAAATTGATAGGGCCCATCAGTATGAAAAATCATTTTTATTTTGTGAACTTTCAAAAGTCTTAGAACAAACATTGTTCAGTAACATGGGCTGAGTTACCCCACGAGAGTTTTTGCGCATATAACGTTACACCTATGTAATTTATTTTGTATCGTGGGTGCGTTAACAAACATTCAAACTCACAAAAACAAGAAGATGGACTAGACTCCCCGGTTTTCTCCTGCGTCTGGATGCGGTATGCAATTTATATTGTTTCCGTGTAGTAGGTAAGAATCGAACCCGAGACACGGAGCATAGAAACTAATTATACAGCCAATGCGCTAACCGTGCCTGCATTTATCTACGGTGTTATAAGTTTAGTACATAAGTAACTACATCCGTTTATTACCTTGCAGCAAAGTAAGAAAAGTACATACAGCTTGACATAAAAATGTAGAAAACCGGAAGTCGCCACTGTCTTCGCGCTACCAGCACTTTGAATGATTTTATTTTAATTTTTTTCACTTATTACGTTAGTTTTATGGCACAATAATAAATCTAACAAACCTGCGGTCTTTGTTTACATCAAATATCAAAGATTTTAAAACGCTCTCAGAAATAAAAATTTTAGTTCCGTTTCAACCCGTTCTGGCCAAGCTATAAACTTATTTATCGTTCTTTAAAAATTCTCGCCATTATTTGCGTATAGAAACTACGAAATCATCAAATATGTCCTCCCACCGATTATTATCAGAGTCGTACTGACTTATAATAATTGCCATTTGTGCCCCAGGACCTCCTAATACAAAAGTGAGAAATGAAAACTAGTCTAGCAAATTCATAAAGTTAAAATAGGTAACCCAATTTAGCCGCCTCAAAAAGTATAGGTAAACCCTCTGATAACAGTTGGTACAAAAAATTAATAATAAGGCAAATAAATATCTGAGAAACATAAAATATTATATTTCAATTGTAACAGACGAAATCTAAATGTGGATCTACCTAGATAGAATTTCAAGACCTTGTTCTCAAAATTCTAACATTTCGAAATGCTTACAACAAATTGTTAACATTCTATTCAAAGCTGTTACAATTGGGTGCCTCATTAGACCTTATATTTCTACGTATTCTCAGTAAAGAAACACCTTAGTTTCCATTAGGCATACTTTTAAAAAAGGTCGTGTTCCGTCCTTTCACAATGAAAAACGTCCTTTATAGAGGGATTTGTAGGAATTTGTGTACACCTTTCGATTCTTCAATTGATTCTAAAAGTGGGATATGCATATTTTAGAATAAATCTGTTTATGCGTGTGACATTGCTCGCTATTTACGGGATAAAAAGTATCCTATGTGTTTATCTAGGTTATAAACTATGTGGGTACTATGTTTCATTCAAATCCATTTAGTACTTTTTGTGTAAAAGAGTTACAAACACCTTTTTTTATCGTGGTAAAATCATTAAATGAGTCCTCACACTCAGTGCAGATCGGGAGGGACTGTCAGACTCGTACTGACTAAAATTCACGGTGTCCTTTAATAGCTCTTTACGTTCCGGGTTCTCGGTAATTCGTAAGTCCGGCGACCCAGAGTTACAAACACCTTCAAAAACTTCCGCATTTGTAATACTAGTAAGATTGAGAGAAGCTGTATGGTATTGACTCGAATAGACAACAGATTTGACTAAGGGCTGGTTTTTCAATAGTCAGATAACCGTTAACTGAGGAGTAAAAATGGCGGTTTGACAGCTTATCTATGAAAAATATGTCATACCGTTATTTTTATTCCTCAGGTAACGGTTAACTGACTATTGAAAAACCAGCCCTAATACAAATGTTTAAAATACTTTTTTCACAAAGGTGTGGTAACTACATAAAATCGGTCACTACTAAGGAGTGGTTTCTTTCATTCTTTGGTAGCTGGTCGTTGGTCCAAAGCAGGCTCGGCTAAAGGCGGGGTTGTCAACATTTCCACGTAAACCAATCGTGACTCCGTTTCACTACGAAACATTTAATTATGACTCATAAAAACCGACAGTTTTAAAGACTATTCTTAATGTGGGTGGGATCAAACTCCTTTTTTTATCGTAGTAAAATCATCAAAATGAGTGACCCAGGGCAGGACAGGAGGGACTTTTAGAATTTTGTACTGACTAAAATCCACGGTGTCCTTCAGTAGTCCTTTGTGTACCGGAGTCGCGGTAAACGTGTGTCCCGCGACCCCAGCAGGCTTTGGCCCTCTAAAGGGGGGCCCCGTCCCCAGGAAATTGATCCCCCCGGGATCAATTTCCTGGTGTTCTGGCAGGCCACAACAGGGTCGTTTGGCTAGCGACCACATTCTGTCAACGTCTGACGTCAAGCAGTTGTTTCTGGCAGCCTAGCATGACGTCTTGATACGAGAGCAGCCAATGTGGAAAAGAGGTAGAGCTATACAAGTCGTCTAGCGGCATCTCGTTTCCACAATGGAACTACTCTAGGTTTAAGACATCGTGGTAGGCCACCTGTGTTCCGTCAAAGCGTAGTTCTTGTTCTCTTTCTGGGTGAGCATTCTTTATTTTAAACGCCCCCTTTAAATGACATAGCAACTATACACACTCTGTGACTAAATCCAGTTTATTTGTGTTAATTTAAATACTCGTAGTAAACTGAGTGAACACACAGTTAATGTCCCACAAAGTTCTTTCATGGTCACGACGAGCGAGGCTGTCGGTGTCGGCTAATTAACTAAAATTGTTCAAGTGAAGCTAAATAGATTTGATACGGTAAGTTGAGAGAACATTCTGTGCTATCTTAAAATATTATTGAGAAAATAAAATCAATGGAGGCTCTAGTTTTTTTAGTGCCCCCAGGGTTGCCAATTTTTTTTGAAGTAACTACTTTTTTTTCAAATAATTGCAAAAATATAGTATTTTAGGGAATTATACAATGTGCACCTACTACATTTGGGGTCGGAACCCAACCCTTACGGAATGAATGGCACTACTTCCCTTTCGGTTTGTACATACCGAAACCGGACACATTGTATGATTATTCAACTAACCTTTTGCCATTATACGTGCAACTTGCGGTATGGCCGTACAAATCCCTATCATCTGATCTCCTATAACATACTTAACTTTCATTACTAGAACACTTCATATGTACCGCCAATTGCAATAAATACTTTCCCTTCTAAAAGAAAAAATCATGGAAAACCAAACGCAATCGAATCTCACCCAATACATAGCGTGTTTCAAAAGACAGTTCATTTCAACCCTTCGACGAGTATCCTACATCCGTGACCCAAAAGGTGGTATCTCAAAAAAGAGGGAATTCTGCTTTTTTTTGACAGTTCTCGTCTTTGTGCAACGTATCAGACCGACTAATTATTAGTTTGTCATCCGATTCAAAGAAACTGATTATTCTATGGAATTCGGAAATATTGTAGTTTCTCATTGAGGAAATATTGTTCAAGACCAATGAGTAGTTTTGGAGTTTACCTTGAAAAGTTAACAAATTTACTTTAAATTAAGTTCTATTCATTTATAAAAACAAACTTATAAATCTAATCTTTTGTCTAAATTGGAAAAATAAAAGATTAAAAAAAAAACACAAGAAATAAAAGAACTGTTATGTTTTACAAAAAAAAGAGATATTTGTTTCACAAATTCCCAATTTCCCGAAAACAAAGATTGCCGAGTTACCGCTTTTCACCCAACAGGCCTTACATACAACTGTCAGAACACAGCAGCCCGTGACGCTTCGTAATTGGACTTTGAATCTCGCCACTTACTTTGACAAAAAGCAGGCAAATCCGTGTGTGGACGTAGTTTACCTGCAACAGAAAAAAAAGAGGTTTAATTTGAGGCCTCATCACGAGTTTTCACATTTTTGTGACGTAAATTGTATTCTTTTTTTTCAAATTAGTTCCTCGTTCACACTAGAGGCACTTTTTCATTTTCCAAACAATTTTACGTCGTAATACTTCAAGTACGGCGTGAGGCTGTCCCAGAATTCATGCTAGGGCCTCGGCTGTGTGTTTGAGCTTCGTTAGGCGGGTTGTGTCGAGTTTTTATATCGTTACGAAAAGGAAAATGGTGTTTGGTCTGTCCGTTACGGAAAGGATAATGGTGCTTGTCCGTACTTATGTTAATGGGTGTAATGTTGTAGTGGGATGTTATTAAATTAAATATCTGTTGGTTGTTTTAAGGGTGTGGATTTGTATCATTAAAAAGGTAAGGTTACCTTTGTATCGTGTGTCCAGATGTATGTTTGTAGACGCAGCAAAAGCTGTATAATTATAAATTAGTGATCTGCCCTGATTCGCACGGGTGTTTTTTTGTACGTATTATACATAATTATTATAAACCTTTCTTTGAAATCACTCTATCTATTGAAGAAAACTATATTAAAATTCGTTGCTTAGTTTGAATGATCTAAGCTGTGATCTAAGCGTACGCCTGATAGACTTAGTTTTATACTATGTAAAAAATCATCGAGGTCAGACCAATTTCTGTTGTTCCTACCTACACCGATGAAAAAAAGTTTAAATTTTGTGTGGACGAATCACGGAGAAAATTGGTATTTGTATATTAATTTATTTCTCAAATATGAACCACTTTTTGCCGTCGTCCATCCCGATCGTCAACTGGACAAACATGTCTACTTTATGATAAACACTTTTACAGAACTCTGTATCTTTGCTAAAACCCCAGCTAGACAATATCTGCATACCCTCAAGTCGTTACGTTGCATAGCCATTTAAATTCACGACCTGAACTTACTGTTACGCGCAAACGCATAACAAACGACAGCTATTGACACCAACATACTCGCGCGAAATCGCGGGCAGCAACATAGTTACGTGTGCTGCAGTACTTTCACAGTTATATTACCTGTGACAGCTGCAAGCTAATATCAACTAATTTGCAATGAGGATAAAGGTCACTGTCATCTTGGTGGACTTATCAGGGGAAGCAACTCCATCCACATATTACATATAACTCACTCCATACAAAATGTTCAATACCTACCGCTATAATAGCCTACACTTTCAAGTTGACAGACACTGCGAACGAAAATGTGCCCTAACCATACAAACGTAAAGTAAATTTCGCTCTGAAGATGCGCGCCGCTGCGTGGATATTCTAAATTACGAGGGCTGCCTCTGTCGACAATGATGTTAGTACCTAGGGTTTTTTTGACACAGTACACTTACTTTCGTACGAATTTGTTTGTTTATCAACACATTTTTCTTTTGATATTAATTTTAAACATTCAATAATTCGTAATAGCGAGAGTTAACGAAACTCGGCTGTACCTATTATTACGAGTCCATCTGCTCAATCGGAAGCCGAGAAGTAAGTCAAATATAATTATCAACTTATCAAGATTTTATTCCAGACCGCCAACGGAGTGAAAATGAAAATATACACTTGTAAAAAGAAAGAAAATGTTGTTTTTTTGAAAAATTGTCCTTCACCAGAAATTTTTCCTGTGTCGTGGGTACTTTTAAAATAATCGAAAAGTGAATCGCCGATGAAAAATGTACCTACCTACAACTTTATAATAAACGACAATATTAAATAACTAATACCGACTGTCGTTACATTGCATTTTAACATTCATTACCTTTTCGCGTACCTACATTTTTTCATAACAAGTTAAAACCTCTGCATCACGAGGAAAACCGTAAAAAATAGTTTTTATCTCTTCAATTATATCTTAGTATTTCAAAACTAACATCAATTCGACCGAAATATGCGTACGTGTGCGTCGCGCGGCTATTGACAACCCGCTGCACTAAGGTCTTTCTATGGACCGGCGGCCAGTAGGTAGTTAGCGCGTATAAGTACATGGAGTGCAATATCTGGTAATCTGTGCTCCATCTCTTAACTTACACACATCAAAAAATGTTTGCGCTCACATTGAAAAATTGAAATATTTTTTGTTAAGGTGTGGATTTCTTGTGATTTATTCTTCTTTTTAAATTCTTTATTTTTAAATATAGTTTTACTCGTATTTAGAATATAAACAATAAAACAGTTCAAATACTTTAGCTTATGCAAGTGATCATAAACTTTTTTTGATGTGTGTGTATACCAGAAAGGTGTATTAATATTTAAGTGTGAGACCAGAGTGGTTTCGTTGTTCGCAAAGATGTTGTCTTTGTTTTGTATTGAAAAGTTGAGTAGACATTGAAGTTATGTGTGAGATTTTTCTATGCGATAAAATCATCAAAAGTCCTTCGGGTGGAGCAGAAGGGACTTTCAAACTCATTTTTAGACTTCGTCTGTTATATTTTGTATATTTTTATCTAAATATATAAATACTGTCTAAAATTCACCATGCTCCTTCAATTTCAACCCTTTACGTCACAGGGTCAGAATAACCTGCCTTTTCGAATGTTTTTATTGTTGTTGAGCAGAAGCACAAATGAGAATGCGAAAATAACGTTGAATTATGAATTGAATATAATTAGATTGTAAAAATGTTTTTTTTCTTTGAGACAAATTGACGCCCATATTGACACAGAATAACGTTTTTTCTTTATTCTCCTTTTATGGCCTTAAGATCAATAACAGTTATGATGGAATTCGTTGTTCTGGTTGAAATTTCGTACATAATACCACGCCATTAAAAATGAAAAAAAAAAATACGCCATACATTGATTATACCTAATTATAAATACGGTGTTGAAAAATCAAGCGTAAAATATCTTCGAATGGACTGCACACTCGAGTTACGTGTATACCGGTCGGCGGTCTACGATCGACTCTTGCGCAACTCCCAACAGGTTACTGGATCTTGATATTGAATAGATAGGTCTATGAACTTTTTATTGTTATTTTCAATACATTTTTGTGTTGTATAATAATATTATTATTGGATTATTATGGTGATTTGCAAATAGTTTGAGGGTGTCGAACTGATAGCGATGTGATTGGTCGATGATGCCAAAGGTTTTTTATTTTTAAAGTTTACTGGACTTTTTATTTGATAAGTTCATTTGTGATCTAGTGAATTCATTAGCTGTATAAAAGTTTTGGCGGCAAAATTACTAACGCCGCCATCTTTTCTGCCTGTTTAGTTTTACTTAGCTATCGTGATTTATAGATCGAGTAAAATTGAATGTCTGGATTATTGCCCGTTTATTAACCTAGCTCAGAAACTGTCCGAGACTGATGTTGTGGAATCTGATGGAATGTTCCAATAAAGTTTTATTACAATAGGTATGTTAACATTTTTTTTACGATTTGAGCAGTACCCCACGAGATGTTGTCTTTAAACCCACCAAGATATTAAAAAATCTAAGCTTCATCTTACGTATTGAAATTTTTTGCAAATCTAATGAATTAAAATTACGTTTACTCTGTGCGCTTAAACTGGGCCGAAAAGCCTTTCTTTTGAAGTTGTAACTTTAAAAATAACTTTATCGTAAAATATTTAAGAAGATTTTTGGCAAAACGATTTTAAGACGAAATTTATGGCCGTAAGCAATTAATTTTAATAGGCGAACATAACTCGTAAATCTTTAAAAAAAAAAAAAACAATTCCAGAGCATTTAAAAATCTAGATGTATAAAATACTAGGTCATTTAACTTTGACATTTTCTTAGAACCAACGGTCACATCGTTTAGGTTTTTTTTTCGATATTGGCGTGGAGTCCATCAGTGTTAAAATAGTTTTTTTTTTCACTGACAATCGCTAGCACCAAAGAGGGCCTAGAAAAAGGGAAATATGAATTACCTTGAAAGCTCAGAAAGTCTAAGAACGTAAAAAAACTTAATAGAGCAAGCAAGAAAATATGATAGACAATTTTATGAACTCTTTCATAATTCATGTTATGATTTTGCTTAAATGGTATATTTGAGACCCCAGTTCAGATTCAAAGTAAGTATTCATAACCGGCACGTGGTAAACGAAAAAGCATGAATATCGCTGAAGCAAAAATAATCAAAACATGCATCGTTCTGTGATTTTTGCCATTGTAGAAGCTTGAGTCATGTCCGGATTTAAAACTCAAAGAATTTATTTGAAGTACACTTTCAATAATCACATTTCAAAGAAAAGCTTTACAAAGAAAAGAAATGTAATTGATTTTAGTCGCCCGCTCGCAAAGGCAGATCCGCATGAAGATGAATGCCTAAAACATTCTGCCCGGGGCCTACCAGGTACATTTGTTTACCAAAGAACAATAAATTTTCCCCAAGACTTCAGACCTGTCATGGCATGAAGGTAATCTAATATATTTCTATAACACATAACCCTGCGATGCGACAGGGGGACTACTCTCTTAGTCTGTTAACGAAGACACGGGCCCGTGCGATAGTAACTCAAAACTTTTGAGTGAACCGTAGGGTTCACTCAAAAGTTTTGAGTTATAATAATAAATTTAATAATATTATAAATTCATAAATTATAAATTAATAAATTCCCTAATATTTTAAATTCATAAATTGTGATTACACATCAATTGGGAGTCGGTTTAAATGTTAAATCATGTTGTCACCAATTTTTAGTTCATAATTATCACTAACTAATCTCATTCCTGTAAGTGACAAAGAATACGAATTACCCGTGGCCGAAGATACGGGTGTCGTGCTTAGATAGTAGTACCACTGCTCACTGCTTTGTAGTACGAGAGGTAATCCTAAAATGCTAGTGGAGGGTTACGGCAACCCACACGAGCTTGTTACCATAGATCTAGATAGCGCACGAGTTGCACGGGTATTTGTTGAGCATGGCGGCGACCTTGCAGTGAAAGGGTTGAAAAGATCAAGGTTCAAATGAATTGAGTTTAATAACAATAAAATAATTTATTCAACAGTACACTATTCATAAGTGCCTGTAACTGGCCTACTTGAAATAAATGCTTTGATTTGATTGATTTGATTTGACTAAAGTAAATTGGGAAATAATAAACCGAGCCACACAAATAAACAATGTCCCCAATTTTAGTTTTGGGTTAACCCCGAGGTTCTGTTTATAGAAAAAGGAGCCCCGCGCTTGGCCTATTTTTTACATTTTACTGATCAATCAATTTCTTTGATTCGTGCCTGACTCAGTTATTTTGTGGCCAATATAGTTTTTTAGTGGACAATAATACTATTAAATAGAAGCCGCTTTAAATAACACCCATGCAATTTAATTCTTGTAGTCGGACCGAAATATACTTATACTAGCTGTTGCCAGCGGCTTCACCCGCTGCAACTCAAAAATTATCCCACGGGAACATAAAATCGGGATAAAAACTATCCTATGTGTTAATCCAGGTTATAAACTATCTGTGTACCAAATTTTAACCAAATCCGTTCAGTGGTTTTTGCGTGAAAGAGTAACAAACATCCATACATCCATACTTACAAACTTTCGCCTTTATAATAGTAGTAGGATAGTGCTAAGACTTCACGCGAATGAAGTCGCGAACAGAAGTTAGTATGTACTTAAATATACGTCCCTTCAACAAGTCAAACGTACACGAATCCCTGAGTACACAACACAAGGATGAACGCTGTCCTCATTCGGTAGCATTTCATTAAATTGAGGATGCGATTATGTGGCGGTCGGCTGCAGAGGCGGTCTCATCAGCTTCATTTATATGATGTTGCATCTTGAGATTGTATCTTTGTGTGACAGAGTCAGTAAGATGTGTGACTGTGTGTGTGTGTGTGTTTGATTCGATGAATGGTACGAAGATACCGATGTACTATGATGTTTCTGAGTCGTTTGGAGAGCAAGATTGTGGTCAAACGCGAGCATATCGTAAAAGAAAAGAAATAAAATTAAATTGACTCTTAGTCAATTTACGCTGAAGTTTTTTACGATAAACGTTTCTAATGAGTAATTTCCGATGATTACTACCGACTTCATAAGGTTTTAGAAAGGTTTGGTTCGACAATTTTTTCATCTTTTAATTAAATTATTGACATAGAGCGCTGCTGACAAATAAAATACACACCCATTTGTAATTTATTTTTAATGTCCTGTTCCTGTTCAAACCACGCATTATGAAATTATTAAATAGATAAATAATAGTTGAATCTTTAAATCGGTACAGGCGATACAGCGCAAGAAACAAAAACTAAAAAAGTTCGTAAAAAAAACAAATTCTTAGGGCCTGTTGTCACTTGTTCGACTGAATCGACTTGCTTAGCTAATTTGTTTCTAAAACAATAACACCATATATTTAAGGAGAGGAGAGGAAGGAGAGGAAGGAGACACCAATTTAAATTATCTAACCCTCATACACTTAACTCAAAAACCACTTAATTCGTGTTCCCCTGACGTCTCACCGATTTAAGGCAACGCAACGAGACGCGCATTACATTCTGACGCTCACGTCGCGTCGCGTCAAATGTAGCGTCAGATGTCTGATGTGACAGGTGACGTCATACATTTATATTATTTTTGACGTCATAATATTGGGTGTACTTTAACGCTTATTTTATGCAGAGGCTCTAACACGGGCGCGTGGTATAATTTATAAACGTAATGTTTAATATGCCGATTTTTGGTAAAAACACAAAAATTGGACTCCAATTATTAACGAAATGCGAAAGAATATTAAGAAATAATTGTATTCATGAGTATTATTAAAGTGAAATGAGTATTTTTTATTTGAAAATCAAAGTCTTAAGTTTACACTATGGTACGGGGAACTAATTTTACTATTTTATACTTTTTCTTTTTTTATGCTCCACTACCTAGTTTCCTTACATGTTCCCTTTGTATGCAGAGTGGAATGTACCTGGAAACACAATCAGTTACCCACCCTGCTAAGATCTGTAGGTACACCTCTATTTTATTATCGTTCCTACGCACTCTGGTTGATCTAATTTTTTTTTTCTTCGTAAGTCCCGCGACTATATCAGGCTTTTGCCCGCTTAAGGCAGGCCCCGTCATTATCCTGACACTCTATGAGGCGCGCGTGGAACACAACACGCGCCGTCGACCCGAGGTGATCTGATTTTTTAGAAAAATATCACTAATATTGGCATGTTATATGAGATTGAAATGTAGGTAGGTACATGTTGTTTACTGGAAGTAGTTACCCTGTTAACCCATCTCCGATATACATGTTTGGGATTTTTCGTCAATTCGGACATTGCTATTTATATATTAAGACAAAACCAACAATTACATTACACGGTTATAACAAGGCTTCAAAAATATGATAGCTACCCCTTATATTTTCCTCTGATTTCTTTAAATAATAAATAACTAAGGAAGACATAAATTGTATTATACTAGCGACCCACCCCGGCTTCGCACGGGAGCAATCTCTACTATCATATCCGTGTTTTATACATAAACCTTCCTCTTGAATCACTCTGTCTATTTAAAAAAACCGCATCAAAATCTGTTGCATAGTTTTAAAATCTAAGCACACATGTATGCTTAGATCTTTAAAACTATGCAACTATGTATAGGGACCAGCGGGAATCGACTTTGTTTTATACTATGTATGGTAATGATTAGTGTAAATATTTATTTAATATTATGTATTACTATGTTACATAATTATTTACTTAAACAGGGTTTTCTCGTTCTCCTCTCACACACTATAGTCTACATTTCTTTTTAATTTCTCCTTTCGCGGGTCTGCTGGCAAAAATATTTATTTAAACTTTATGCACAAACTCGTGCAAAGGCGGACTTAAATATCTTTAAAAATAAGGGCTGTTTCCTCGTGATCCTACTAATTTGTCCCACTAGTTGGATCACGAGGAAGACCTATTTCTCGTTGTCTTATTTTTAGGCCAAATTATTAAATGATAAATTCTGATATTTCCTCGTGGTTCAAATAATTTATCCCAATAGTTGAACCATGGGGAAGATCCATTCCTTATAGTCCTACTATTAGGACTAATTTAATTAAATGATAAAAACTGCTGTTATCTCGTGGTTCTTCTAATTTATCCTGATATAGTATTGTGAGATCGATCGTTCAGAGCGGCGTGCAATAATTTTGTCTTTAAACTATTCTATCTATAAGTAATAGGTTCGAAACTTGTTGAAAGGTATCAGTAAAAACTTGGTAGCTTGACCTAAAGAGAAATAAATCCCAGTCACGACACACGGACTCTTATCAGAGCTTATAGCGTTCGTATTTCTTAGCAAAAGGTAGGGATTTATTACCACCGCATGAGTCCATGTATTTGTGCATGACTTAACAAATAAATACAAGGTGGAGCTAACAATATTTTTGTAGGAGAATGTAATAGAGAATTTATTTCTTTGGATGTATGAAAAACTGGGCAACCTACGAGTGGATTAAAAATTAGACGTTCCGTATAGATAAAATTGAAAACTAAAACCCAACCCTTACAAAAGTGGCAACTGGCAAAGATTGATAAAAAAAAATCAAGAGATATATTTTTAATTAAATTTTTAACCGACTTCCAAAAGGAGGAGGTTCTCAATTCGGATGTTTGTATTTTTTTTTTTTTAATGTTTATTCGGGCATAACTCCGTCGTTTAACAACCGATTTGAAAAATTCTTTTTTTGTTGGATAGGATATACTTCTGGAATGGTCCCATTAAAATTTTATCGAAATCGGACTAGCACTTTTTGAAAAATCAACATAAATCAACAAAAACCTAAAAAGTTTTCAACTATGTCTACACCGATTACTCCGAGGTTTCTGGTCCGATTTCAATTATTCTTTTTTTGTTCGATACAGTATATCTGCCATTTGGTCCCACAAAATTTTCATTAAGTTTGGTGCAGTAGTTTTTAGTTTTTATACATGGGCGTTGTTATTACCGGTGCTAAGGATTACAACATTTTTGTGCATATGTAAAAAAATTATGTATTTGACAATAATTTGGGTTGAATAGTGAAACTGAAAAGGATAAAATAAAAAACTTTTTCAAAAAAAAATGTAACCGACTTCAAAACAACCACAAAAAAAGTTCAAAATAACCTACAAAAAAACTTTTCTTTCGAAAGTCGGTGACAAAAAGTCAATGAAATAAAAAAGAAAGTCACCGACTTTCGAAAGAAAAGTTTTTTTGTAGGTTATTTTGAACTTTTTTTGTGGTTGTTTTGAAGTCGGTTACATTTTTTTATAAACTTACCTAACGGGAATCACACCTTGTTTATGATAAAAATATCAAGTAATAGAGGCGTGTGATAAAAGTAGCCACTGCAAGTCTTTTTTCCCATACTTTTCAGTTAACCGTCATCTGTAGCAGTACTTAGCTCTAAGCCATAAGTTTCCACTTGCACCATGGACTTCGAATTTTTTATTCATTTATTCATTGAATGGTGTTTTAAGTACACCACATGGCCAAAACCATAGAATAATCCTTGTGTCACCTAGCAACGTGCAAACAGATGCGGCGTGGGTAGTTTTGGGCCCACACTTTGGAAAAGCTCCCTAAAAATACTTAACACATGACAAAGAGAAAAACCAATTTATCCACAATAAGTATATTTAGGTTATCTAATATTAGTGCCTAGTTAAAGCCTAGTGTTATAACCAAATGTCTACAAAACCTTATTTAAATTGTGCTCACGTAAGGGAAAACAGTATAACGTAACGTACGGGTAAAATTTTATGAGCTACGTGGTAAAATTCGCAATTGTGAATGCCATTTTTTTGGTATGTTTACTTTCTATTCATAATCTTGTCCATCGACACAATTATTTTTTTTAGTTTTGAAGTTAACCAAAAATCGGATTGGATTTTTTTTCTTTATTATCAACATCAGCCCATAATTTAGGGTTCTACCCAGTTGATAGCAATTAACTCACCTCTTATTACGAGTGACTAGATGGCGAAATGTGGGTGTACTATTTTAGGCACGCCTTTGTGTAATCCTCTACAGATTACAGGAAAATAATTTACTTCGCAATTTTTTATAATTCGAAGAATTTTCCGTATTGTTGAAGACGGTAGGTATATTACAACAAAACTAAAATTATATTTTCTGCGTATCAGTAAAACCATGTAAATTCAAATCAAGCATACTGAAATTCATGAGAAAACACTATTTTCTTTTTCAATATCTTTATTTTCGTAGAAATAATTAATGAAAATTCAATAACGCTGTTTTATAAACTAATTTCATTTCAATATGAATTGAAATGAAATTAGTAAAATATAAAACAGCTAATGTGATAATAAATGGAGAACTGTTACTAGATATAATATATAAAATTGTGTGCATAATTATTGATTTACTCTATTTCATGTATACTAATCAGGTAGGTAGTCCATTTATTAGTCCGCAAGAGCTACTGAACCCTGCGACTAACGGTCTTCCTGTAAGGTTAGAAATTTGTACACGTAATATTTATAGCATGCTAAGAGCAATAGCGACGACCTGGCAGGCGTCAGCCGTACACATCATTAGACAATTTAATTTTCAAAGTGTAAATTAAATTTTCTAATGATGTGCACGGCTGACGCCTGCCAGGTCGTCGCTATTGCTCTTAGCATGCTATAAATATTACGTGTACAAATTTCTAACCTTACAGGAAGACCGTTAGTCGCAGGGTTCAGTAGCTCTCCAGCTATATAGTTATGTATCTGGGGGTCTACTCTCTGTTCGTCAACGAAGTCACGGGTCCGTGCGAAAATGACTCTTAACTTTTATATGAAGGCTACGCCTTATTAGTTTTGAATTCATAACAATTATACAATCTCTAATATTTAATTATTTCTGACAACACATCAGGAGTCGGGACAACTGTCCAATCAGCTTCCTTATCCATTTTTTTATCACAAACTTTTCTTTTTCTATTTTTTTTATCGTTGTAAAATCATCAAATGACTCCTCCCACCCAGGGCAGGGCGGGAGGGACTGTCAGACTCGTACTGACTAAAATCCCCGATGTCCTTCAATAGCCCTTTACGTTCCAGGGTCACGGTAATGCGATAAGTCCCGCAACAATTATTTCAGGCTAAAAATAAAATGTTATGATGAAGAATTTTGTATCTTATAAATAATAATAAAATCGCATGACCTTACAAACGTCGAATACAGTTTCGGGATAAATAATAAATAAAATAAATGTAGGTTGGGGTCGACATACTGTGCGATTTCTTTCATTGAAATAAGGGTAGAAGGAATTCAGGAAGGTATGCGATGTTTTCTGTAGGACGAAAGGGTTGATGCCACGGGCACGTTTAGGTCCATATGTGTTGTTCATCTGTGTGTTTTGTGGAAGCAAAATAAAATATTGCGGGTTTTTTTTTACGTGGTAAATCATCAAATGAGTCCTACTTGTACTGACAAAACCGGTGTCCTTCAATAGCCCTTTACGTTCCGAGGCTCCGTAACCCTGGACCCTGGACCCTGTGTCCCGGGACCCTGGCAGTCTTTGGCCCTCTAAGGGGAGTCCCGTAATTTTGCTGATGGCTCTTTGAGGCGCGCGTGGAACACGACACGAAGCGTCATCGACCCGAGCATGGTCCATGATCGAACAGCGAGTCGCCCATTACTCGTTGTCCGAATGCCCGCGACATATAACTGAATAAAGGAAATTGGTAGTGTAATTCGTAACTTTTTTTAAATAATTTGGTTATTTATTTTTTTGGCACAAACCCCACACTATTCCCAAACCACTGCAACTCCTGAAAGCCAGAATCAACAGTGGCAACCACCAGAAAAGCGCCGAGACAATGAAGCTCGACGTGTCCCGGAGAATGAATTTACCTGTCTTCGATCCTGCAACGAAATTAATCAGAAAAGAATAGTGGAGGAGTAGGAAAAAAATTGTTTCCACTTCCCTCCATGCAAGCCCAGTTGCCTAGCACCACGGGTAAAAATGACTACTAATATTAATGGGTCCTAAATTGTGAGCTGCTATATTTGATTCCAATATTAATTCCAATAGGTATGGCAAAAACGCTTGAACGCACGGAAGTTTGTTCGAGTTTCCACAAGGTCCGTATAGTAAATGACTCCAGATGTAGTCTGTACAGTTATATCCAACATAATATTGCGTTCGTTCTGCCAAAGAATACACTCCCATAGAATATGATGTGCTGATTGTTCATATTCACAGTCAGCTGTTGAACATTGACAAAAAGGCGAGGGAACAAGCTTGA
This sequence comes from Agrotis clavis, assembly GCA_954870645.1. NCBI lineage: Eukaryota > Metazoa > Arthropoda > Insecta > Lepidoptera > Noctuidae > Agrotis > Agrotis clavis. Next base: position 21,511,495 of record OX940935.1, on the reverse strand, counting down.
AGGAAAATAATTTACTTTTAAAGTTACCATGTCCTGTGAGAAATTATATATAATTTGGTTAATGGTATATGGTTTGCTCTTGACTTAGTAAGTCAGAGGTGACAGAGTTAAAGTCGACGATGCTGGTGTGAGCTCACCCAGAAGAACCCATATAAAAATTGCATCATTTTATTGAACTTTATTGAAATACCCGTTGACAGTGACTGAATGAGTAAATGCTACGTTGCGTGTTGCAACGATCGACACACGGAATAAATGTATGGACTCAAGCTATTGTCAAACAGACAGGCGTGGCGAACGCGATGCGAAGCGTTTTTGTTTGTAATGTATGGAATTGTTTGAAGCCAGTCACATAGACTATCGGATCGCTTTCGTTTTTTAAAATGACTGGATTCAAACAATTCCATACATTACAAATCAAAACGCTTCGGATCGCATTCGCTTCGCCTGTCTGTTTGACAATAACATAAAGGTGTTGTTCAGGGTCTGAATATTTGTAAGCGTACTCACGATACTAGAGAAATTCCTAGTGAAAGATCCGGTGAAAGCTAATTTTTTTGGCATGTTTTATGATACAAAAGTTTAAAATTTGACGTATCTAGCTCACGTATCAGCACAACGTAGTACACTGCCCAGTATTAGGTTCTTAGTGTTCTTCTCTTCTTTTGTTAATTTAACTGATCTCATATTACAAACAACACCGAGATATTCGAGAAATCTTGCTCGAGAATTCTCGTACCTCGATAAAAGACGAGAGTAAGACCAGAAACTTTTGATTACACACTGTAGTTTTAAAAAAAGTTTCGTTATTTCGCCAAATCGTTTATCCAATTTTCTCAACAAGATAAAGCCAAAAACTCAAACAGGTTACCTCAGCTAGTTAGTTGTGGTGGACCTTGGAGTCAGCATCCATGATGAGACTACCCACCAGTTATTATGTGGTCGCCGGCAGTTGTGCTGCGGTTGCTAATCGGTGGAGGCCAAATTATACCGAACAAGCTGACAAGTTTGATGACCTACACAAAGATAGTATAGGATTCAGGATCCTGATTGTAGACTTCATACGTTTGGTAGCAATGGGCATTCTTATTTATTTATGGATGGTATTTAAAAGTACTTCAATTTATTCCCATTTCATTTACCTAATTTTGCCTGTGTTCCACCAAATAAATACTGAATGTGCACCAAAATATGTTCATTAAAATATGTCATAAGAAGGTGTAATAAAAAAAACTACCTAAGCAGGGTCGACGAAGCCCCGCTTCGCGGGGCTTCTATTTCTGTGTACAAGGTTTAAGGAACCTAACCAAACCGAACTTCGGGGTGTCCCTGAAATCTTGCTAAAGCGAGTTTTAGATTTGGTGACCATTTATCCATTTTGGTTTACAAAAAGAATTATTGATGCGCATTTAAATTTTAGCCTTTATTTATTTTACACATATCATTAAAATAACACTTCATACATATAAGGCTAAGTTATGTTTGTACAAAAGCGAGCTTAGCCCAGAATTGGGTTTTCTTACAGCAAACCATAGAGCGATAGAGGATTATTATTTTAGCGAGGACAGAATATATTCAACAGATATAAGCATGCTGACAGCATTAATAAATTGCAAATTAGTTCGCCAGTAAGTGCCGGACTTTCCCCATGGCGCTATGCGACGCGACGCGATTTGTACGATATCGAGGAGATTTGTGAGCGATATCGTCAATCCATGTGACTCCATTAGCAAACACTAGCGATTGTCCATACATTTTTTTCGTCCGGACGCTTGAGTGATATCTGACCGCTATCGTCAATCGATGCAATTCGACATCGCGTTGCGCCACGAGTAAAGTCCCAAAGAGTTTTGAAAAAATAAATAATGGATACGTATTTTTTCCTTTGTTGACATAATACACATTTACAAAGATATAACGTCACAAAGTTCGAGAGCCTGCTCGTGACGTCAGAAGCAAGTAAAAACTGTAATTACTTGCGACGTTTGGCAATTTTTAAAGCGTCGTATCTTCGTCAATTCAGGTTTTTTTATCGTGGTAAAATAACTAAATGAGTCCTCCCACCCCCTACTGTCAGACTCGTACTGACTAAAATCCATGGTGTCCTTCAATAGCCCTTTATGTTCCGGGGTCATGGTAATGAGATAAGTCCCGCGACCCCAGCAGGCTTTGGCCCTCTAGAGGGGGCCCCGCTGGATCTTTTTTTTCGAAGATTACACAAATAGATAGGTAAACAAACATATTATTTTAAATCTTCATAAAATTAAGTGTACTAAGTCGATTAAATAAATATATTTCAGTGGGTGTCGGCAGACGTGTAGGCGTTTGAGAGCAGCAAATAACATATAGATTATGATCTATTGTGCTGCGACTAGCGTGACCTATGAGATCATCGCGAAGGATCTCGCAAAAGCAACTTTAAGATAAATGGGATACAATATTGTTGCTCATTTTAACTTTGATTAAAGTAAAACTTGATATTTCTATAAATGAAATCTGGATTAACATATAGGACAGTTAAAATCCTGATTTATGTTCCCGTGGGATAATTTTCGAGCTGTAGCGGGTGAAGGTGCTGGTAACAGCTAGTTCAAAAATAATACTTAATTATATTATAATTATAATATAATTTAGTAATAATATGTAGTATGTAGGTATGTATTAATAATTATAATTATAGTAATACTAAATATAATATGTAGGTATGGGATCAATAATTTTCAACTACAAAACCCTTCATTGTACGTTGTCTGACACGCATTTAGCCAGTTTTTAGGGTTCCGTAGTCAACAAGGAACCCTTATAGTTTCGCCATGTCCGTCCGTCCGTCCGTCCGTCCGTCCGTCTGTCCGCAGTTTAGCTCAGAGACGCACAGTACTAGAGAGCTGTAATTTGGTGTAAATATACGGATTTGTTGTGCCGAAAAAGTGGTAAAATAAAATCTCGTAAAATATTTTTTTTTAGGGTACCTCCTGTACACGTAAAGAGGGGATTTTTTTTTTTTCTCGCGTACCCCTTAGTGTTGGGTATCATTAAATAGGTCTTTAAAAAACATTGATAGTTTCCATTAACAATTTTTTGATAAAAAAATTCGTTTGTGAAATATTAAGCTTTAAAGTGCTAAATTTTGCTCGACTCGTGTGTCCCCCCCTCTACCAGCTAAACGGTTATGTTTGGGGGTGTGAAAAAATTCACAATAGTAGTATATATAACGAAGTTTAAAAGAAAATTATCATGACTAAGTAGGCTTTACAACTTTACGAGTAATAGTCGACCAACTTATAAAATGTACTTGGATAACATATTTTCCTAAACAAAATGTATCGGAGAACATGCTCTTCAACTGCAAATGTAAGTTTGTCAACTTTATTTTTACAGCTTTAATAGGTATGTTTTTACGGTATTTTTTTTGGGATAGGTAGGTTTTTATCGTCAACTATTTTTAACTAACTTCAAAAAAAGGGGGAGGTTCTAAATTCGTCGTAATCTTTTTTTTATGTATTTTCCCCGATTTCTCAAAGACTCCTGGACCGATTTTGAAAATTCTTCTTTTTAAAATTAAATTCAGCGAATCAGTTTAGTTAATTCGCATAAGTATTTTGATGGGCAACTACGGAACCCTACACTGTGCGTGGCCCGACACGCACTTGGCCGGTTTTTTAATGTAATACCTTCATGGTACCTACATCATAATAAAGAATATTCTATGTAGCCATCTATCTATAGGAGGAACTTGTCCTAGCAGTGAAGACTTATAGTATCAAACATTATTCATTCAATGATATCTTAATGTCTGTATTGGCAGAGCCAATATAACTTTTATCTATCCCAATTATAACTTTTCAAAAAACATACGGTAATGTCGATACCTGCACGTACAACATCATAAACCAATTTCCTAATACCATCCTTAAGTACACCCTAATACAATCACAATTTCTCTAACCATTCCCCATAGTATATCAGTATCATTGTCCGCAATTTATTACCAGAAAGGTAATTGAATTGGCTCCAATTTGATGTATATAGAAGCTGTAACTACTAGACCGGGCACAGGGCTCCCGCCATTAAAGTAATGTTGTACGTGGATTAATTTTATAACGCAATAAAACATAAATAACGCTCGTCAATTGTTTTATAGTTTGCAGGGACGGTATTAGGCAAAATATTGAAGCAATTTATTGAAGTGTATCTAGACACGCGGTAGTGTGTCATGCCAGCGAACAGCACCGTGTGTAATAATACACGAACCATTTGGTTAGGTATTATAAATTATTAGTCTTACTTAAGAAATAGGTATTTTAAAAGTGTTATAATAGTGACTCACCGGTATCGAGAAGGCGGTTAGGGCGGTTAGGGCTTAAAAGCAAGGAACCTCCTAACAATGCGCGTCGTGTCCAGAAGAACTGCTTTCTGAATCAGGCCCCTAATCCAACTGCCTAACAAGAGCCTCCTTAGATGTCTTTTGTGTTGAATGGATGTTTATGTTTCACTCACGTCAGCAGGGCTAACATGCGCAAGTCGACAAAATTTTGTCGACACATTATCTCGTGCTAAGACGACATATGTCTGTTTGTCGATGGGAGCTAACATGGTGACACTTTTATGTCGTGTCGTTCTGACATAGAACTCATGACGTTCTGTCAAACCTGTTTTTGTCGTCAGGCTCTAACATGCGCGCTATATTTAGTCGAATTTTGACATTTTCCTATGACAAGTTTCTCGTCGATGGTTTTCGAAGACGAGAAATCGCGACAACAGTGACTAAAAACTGAAAAGGCGTAAATTTTGTGAACTTTTAAGTATAATGGCGGTGCCGTACTACAATTATCTTTTAACTGTGTATGAGGAGAGGGAAGCAAGAAAAATACAGAGGAAGGTGATTCGCGACGTCTGCAACCCATTTGACCTAAGGGATAACGAGTTCCAGTCCCTTTGGCGAATTACAAAGCCTATGGCTATTTACGTTATAGATAAGCTCCAAGCCGATTTGGAGCCTCAAAACGGCTGTGGCTTACCTGCCTTTTTAAAAGTAAATATCTACTTATTTACCACCTAAACTACTGTTAGTGTAATCTGAATTAGGCTAATTTTTTGACTAAACGTCGAGGGCCGCTTTTAGTCTTTCCCACTGCCGCTCATATTCAGCGGCACGCTGCGGAGTTTTAAATTCTCCTGCCGCAAAGTTTGCATGTTGGTGCATATAATCACAAAGATATTTAATCTGGCATTTTGTACTGCGTATTCTGAAACATTTACAGTTCAATTTGTAACTATCAATCTATCTCTTTCAAGATAGATTGATAGTTATCAATCTATCTCTTTCAAGATAGATTGATAGTTACAAATTGAACTGTAAATGTTTCAGAATACGCAGTACAAAATGCCAGATTATATATCTTTGTGATTATATGCATCAACATGCAAAAATAAGGGCACTATTATTGTACAGTACATGTGTATGACAAGTAAACTTTCGTTCCTATTACGAATAATGTTTCACAGCAATTTCAGAACTTTGTACTTACTGAATAGTCAACATTCAATGTTGATTTATGTATGGATTTTGTACATTACAGTTAGAACATTTCATCGAGATAATTAATGTTACATAGTATTATGATTACATCTTAGAACTTTGAAAAATCCATTATTTACACGGTTTGTTTTGTAAATCAATTACAACATTGAATAGGTGATAATAAACTAATATGCATCTCCGCCATCTGTAACGGGATTTTGATCTAATACTTACAATTTCTTTGATGCCAAAGCCATCTTCTATAAAACAATTCAACAATTATTTCAAATTCGAAAATATTTAGCACGAGCGAACCACAGAGCAAATTTTGAATTGACAAAATGTCAAAGAGACAATTGTACAGTCGCGTTCACAAATATGGCAGCGTTCACGCAATTCCCACCAATAATAGACCGAATGAATGAATGAAACCGGCGATACTAAATTATATTATGGTATGTTTTCATGAAATGGTAACATCGGTTATCTCACGTCGAGAAGGGAAGTCACGACGAGATATCTTCTCGAGCGTGGTGCGCATGTTACGAAAAATAACAAACGAATCGAGAACGACAAATTTTGCCTTCTCGTTTAAGAGATATGTCGACTTGCGCATGTTAGCCCTGCTGGACTGAACTGATTTTGATGAAATTATAAAGGTGGATTATTGTTTTTTTTTTGGGTGACAGAATACGACTGACTAATAATCCACACTTAGCTTCCGGTTCCCTTCACAATTCCTTCAGTAGCCGTTACAGATAGTCAGATTGACAAGTATAGACTATTCTTTATCCCGACAGTATAATAATTACCTAGTAATCATCGCGTCTCCTACTTCATCCTAAGCATTTATTTTGACACACAATGAACTCAGTAGGCATGTATTTCCTGTTTACGTTAAGATGACTGCTATGATCAAGCATTATTTTTGAAAGCCTGTTTTACTTTAATCTGCTGTCAAGATTAATTGGTGACATCTTATCAGGAACGATTCATTATGATAATGTCTGATAAGTAGCAGTTTGATAAAAGCTTGGCCCTTTTTACTCCTTAATAATAAATGTAGTTGGTTTACTCATGAAGAATAGTATGTTTCAGTTTTACACAGATATAATTTTACAATATTTTGTTTCTCCCAAAAGAAAAACCGTTTCTGTAATTGTTTTTCGTAAATCCGATTATACGAGTACCTATTTTCAATTTTAAAATCGAGATATTATTTACTTTACGTTCATGTCATGTACTCGTGCTACCACCTCTGTTCATAAAAACAGTATTATTATCTTTATATATTTGAACAAATAAGTATGTATTTCTGTATTTACCTAGTTAACGTTCATACATTTTATTTTTACCCATCTAAAATGTCACGTCAAAATAAGCAAAGGCACAGTCTATGTCCCAAATAACCTTATCTTCAAAACCAGTATAAACCGGATTCAACCAGCGCGCACCGATTCCATTGTTCGGTGCAACAGCTTTGAATATTGCAACGTCATAGTGAAGCTCCAAAATAATATAATTCTTTCCCTCGACTCGTGCCGGCACGAGTTATGATGAGAGAGGAACTCGTGCTGGCACGAGATACACGACACCAACTCGTGCTGTAGAAAGAAAATAAGCCAGTCAGCAAGCGAGCGTTGCCCTTTGTTTTAGAATTTTATTTTAAAATACCTAATAGTAGCAGATTTAGAATTATATGAATTTACATTTTGTTATATTAGCATTTTAATACATTTTGGTATTTAATAAGTTATATTATTCTGATGAATTAATATAAACATGATGTTATATAACTTAGCCTTGTGCGGCTATTATTATAAGTTTACCCATTAATGTTTTGATCCGAAATTCACATATTATGTTCGAAAATCAATCCTATTTTTAAATTTAATAAAAGCAAAATGATGATGTAATACAACGTCGATTAAAAAAATGAACTCATTGAATCGTTAAAACATTACTGCAGTTTATAGAACACAGTCATGCTAAAATATTTTACATTTTTAATGTACACAGAAAATCTTTGGGAGATTCGTTAATCATAACTTGTCTACCTAGATAACACCCACAAACTCGTAAGTGCTTTTTGCAAATCATCATCACTCACTGGTACTCGACAATTTGTCACACCGAATTTTATTTCACGCTTTCGTCCCTAAAATGCCCCGTTCCCTCTATTTAATATATCGCCCAAAAATATCTTCACGTGTCAAAAATTCCCGCCAACAAAAGAATTTAAATTCTAGACTCGAGTATTTTTTAATTACCTACATTAAAGAATTTTTAGAAAGGGGTCGTGACGTTATTCTTGTCACTTTCACCCCTCAAAGGGAGGGGTGAAAGGGGTAAGAGTCATAAATCAAGAGCGCTTATGAGAATTTTTGATAACGTCGAACGTTGACGTGTGACGTGGGTGACATGTGACGTCAACGTCAGGAATTAAATAAGGTACGCGTCTTATATTTTTAACTCAGTTTTTTTTTGTTTTTAAGGGCTGAAAAATTTAAATATATCAAGTATAAAAATCTTTTTTGGGAATCACCATCAGCGTATAATGTTCCCACTGCTGGGACACAGGCCTCCTCTCTCTGAGAGGGAGTGGGCCATAATTCAGCACGCGGGCCCAGAGCGGATTGGCGGATGTCACATGTCTTCGAATTTGATGGTTCTAGGACATGCCGGTTTCCTCACGATTCTTCACCGTTTTGAGAGCAGTGGTGATGAAATAAATTACACAAAGTAATGCGCCAGGCGGGGTTCGAACCCACGACCTACAACTCGTAAGTCGAGGCCGATACCACTGGGCCAACACTGCTCTTGGGAATGGGGATTTCGGGAACTAAATAAATGCCTAAAATAATTAGATTCAAAATAGAGAAAAATTCACATGTTGGCTGAATGAAAAATTTAGCATGTTCAAAAGAAAAATTTGAGGTAATTACTTTTTTTTCTAATATGAAATTGTACAGTTAACATAACATATTCAAATCTTATTTGTAATATTATGGCAGTTCATAAAAGCTCAATGAAGTAATTGGCTCCTCCAAAGAAAAATAAAATCCGTCATTAGCTCCATTCACTCTTAATTGCAAATGTCTATTGACTAAGTTCATTAGTATTTCAAATGAAATATCGTAGATAATGACAGATACATTGGGATAATAATTTGTTTAATTCAGACTTCATTACTTGAAGCTAAACTAATTAATCTATAGAACAGAAACAAAAATTAAAATATTGCGAATAATAATGAATTTTGACGGCACGTTTGGCTCAGTGGCTGAGCAATGTCAGGCCTGTTGGTCTAGTGGTTAGTGACCCTGACTGCTATGCCGGACGTCGTGGGTTCGATTCCCACCCAGGACAAATGTTTGCGTGATGAGCACGATCATTTGTTCTGTGTCTGGGTGTAATTTATCTATATTATGTATGTATTTAGAAATATATAAGTATGTTTAAGTTGTCTAGTACCCATAACACAAGCTCTGCTTAGCTTCGGACTAGATGGCGTTGTGTGATAGTTGTGGAATATTATTATTATTATAATTGGACTGCTGCGCTGTGTGTCGCGGGTTCGAACCCGCACGGAACAAATATTTGTATGATCTGCAAGTAATTGTTCCGGGTCTGGGTGTTTGTGTATGTGAGTTTCTATGTTTGTAAACGCACCCACGATACAGGAGAAATTTCTAATGTGGGGAACTGATTTAAAAAAAAAAGTCCACATACCTTTTTCAATACTCCAAGAGTCAAGCTTCTGGAATATCCCTCATGTACCGTTCTGTAAACAAAGAAAAACAAAAACTATAAAATTATGTAAAACAACACACAAAGGTTGCATAATTGTTCACTTTATGATTTTCACAAACACAGGGTGTTGCCTCGTGAGCCTTTGAGCAACGTATACAGGATGTTACAGAAACAAAGGCACCCTAACTTTGACTAACGTACTGGAGAATATTGTTGATGAATATTCAGACAAGAAGCTAAAACGTTGCATATTTGGAGATGTTTAGAGCATAATTTTTAAAAAAATCTACAGGAGGCTTTATTTTATCCTGGGAAACAGTGAAAACTTGCTCGCGTGCGTACCGAATAGAAACCTATGCAAAGATTATTACAATATTTAAAAAAAAAAACAAAGAAAAACAGTGATTTTTGTTTGCCCCGTGTATCGTATCTAAGTATATTCACAGGACCAGGCTACTCAAGAAACAGGATGAATTTTTAACCAGACCCTGACAGTCTTGGTCCATCTAAGGCGGGAGGAGAGGAATAATAATATGATGATTTAAGCACCACAAAAAGTAGTAACCTGTACTAAAAGCCTTGGCCAGGAAAAAAGTTTGAGAGTGGAACATATCCATCAACGTCGTCGATGTTGCTGGGAATCATCGACAAGATGATGAAGAATGTCTCCATTACGAGTCGCGAAAATATATAGGAAAAACAAAAATACATCAACAAGAGCATAGCCATCCAAAAGCATGAAATCCATGTATTTTTCTTAAAATTAGTTCCATTGACATTTTACCATAAAGCTTCCTTGAAGTATTATGACGTAAATTGTATGGAAAATTAAAAAACGCATCTAGTGCACGACCGAAAAATTAAATTTTTAACGTTAAAGCCCGATTACTTAACGTCACAAAAACGTGAAAAATCGTGATAAGGCCTCAGAAGATTTAAAAACTGTAACGGTCGTACCACAAAAACTTTTAAGCGTCTGCTGAACACTTGTCTAAAAAAATGACAGATTATGACTTTGAAATAAGGTCCGTTTTTTTTCACACTTTTTTTAGACAAGTGTTCAACAGATGTTTAAATTTTTGTAGTAAGGCTGTAACAGTCTTACTCATCCATCGTATTCCCCCGCCGAACATACACGTCTCCCAAAAACGGAGATTTAATGCCCCGATGCCATTTAATAAATACAAATTGCACACTACGAAATTGAAATCTATTACCTGCTATATGGCTTTCCTGGGATAAAATATTGCCTGTACCGCTTCGCATTCTGATAGGTTTTGTGCCATAAGGAAAAGGATATGAATCTTGGTACATTTATGGGCTACCAATGTTAGGAAGATTGAAAGGCAGACATTGATATTACTACCTTTGAATAACGATGATATCATTGATCATAGAACTTAGGCACTTTTAAGCCTAAGGGAGATGCGATCGGGCGGCGAGTTAAGGGCAACTCGCTGTCCGACCATGGATCATGCCGGGTCGACGGCGCGTTGTGTTCCACGCGCGCCTCAAAGAGCGTCAGCATAATAACGGGCCCCCCCTCTAGAGGGCCAAAGCCTGTCGAGGTCGCAGGACTTATCTCATTACCATGACCCCGGAACATAAAGGGCTATTGAAGAACACCGTGGATTTGTTGATATCTACGGGTAGATGAAAAACAAAACACGATCGCCACGACGACGTCAAGTCAATCGAATTGCATCATTATTTCTTAGTAATGGTAAGGTTGATTTTCACTTGTAGTTGGAATTGGTCGAATCGCGCCGCCTCACGTCATGGATAAAGTCCCTTACTATTAAAAATAAAAAGACATTGATGGTTAAAAACAACATAATAATGGGACTGCTTCAAGTTCACCATTTCTCCAAAAAAAATCTTCCCAAAACCGCTTTTAAAACGACTTTTAACACATGTCAACAAAACTCCCCAATCTATCAAAAGTTCAGCATCAATACAGATTTAATGTTCAAATTCTTGTTCAAGAATAATAATAATTATTCGTCGAATCTCAATGTCTATTAAAACGTCCCGAAATGTTTCATTTGCAAAGTTCGCGGCTTATAAAACTTTCCTTTTAAGTATTTTAGAGCAAGACTTGAAAATTTCGTAGAAACGACTGTCACATTATTTTCTAAGGGCTTTTGTTCTATTTTCTTTTGTATCATGTATTGAAATATTTTTTATAGAAGAAACTTTAAAGTGAAATGAGTTTTAGTTTTTGTTACAAGAAGCTTTAAGTGAAGCAGGAAACTTCTAGAATGTCTACCATGGATAGGTAGATTGATTATGTTTGTTCCTCTTTACCCTAGATTAACATTTATACATAATATTATACTAGTAACATTCTTATACAATAATTCATATTTTTTTAAATGTCTTTCATGCTTTCTTATGTTTTTCCAAAAAAAAAAATATAAATGAACAAAACTAAGAGAATTTATCGGACCTCCACATTCCAGTAACAATGCAATACGATATACCCCATGGTAAGACTGGTTGTTAGACTTATGAGCTTCTGACTAAAAAAAGTATCACCACTATAGTGGTGATGCGCCCCAGGGCGGCTAACAGTAACGACTGTCAAAGATGTATAAATGACAGACATGACAGTTTGTTTAGACAATCCTGCAACATAAATGCCATTTAGAAATAAAATAAGGATTCTCTTTAGAAAAAAACTGATCATAGATCTATGCTAATGAACAAAAATAAGAGGTTTTATCGGACCTCCACATTCCAGTAACAATGCAATACGATACCCCATGGTAAGACTGGTTGTCAGACTTATGAGCTTCTGACTAACAGTAACGACTGTCAAAGATCTACAAATGGCAGACATGACTGTTTGTTTAGACAATGCTGCAACATAAATGTGAAAAATTAAGTCTCTGTGGAAAAAAAAACAGTCCATAGATCTATTGCATATTATTATAATTTCAGCATTAAACAGAAACATTAAGTAGGAAAATGACTAAAGAAAATATTATCCCTAATTCAAAATCAAAGCCAACAAAATTATTCCCGTATGTTTTGATTTAATTTGCATAATAGAAACTAAATCTAGGATATAATGAAGGCTGTATTTTTTTGAGGCATTTTTGCCTCTTTAATATCGTCTAAAAAAACTGTTGTAAACTTCGGTTACTTTTATAATGACCTAGCAATTGCGAGCTGCTTGCTTCGTGTAAATCGCAATTTATTCCAAGAGAACGTAATACTGTATCATAGTGTTAGTAGCCATAGGTCAGAATCTAAACTACCTAATTCCGACCTCTAGTATACAAACTTTAACTGATCCAAATATTCTTTCAGAGTATATTGAGTGACAAAAATCCATCAAACATCTAAACTTAAAAGTTTTTATGAACTATTTAGATTTTTCTGCGTAAAATCTCTTTATACTATACATAAGTAGATAAGTAGCCTATTAGAAAGCCTTTTATGTATTTTGAAAAAGGCCTCTTTGCTTTCGTCTTTGATTAGGGTATGGCCTTTTGTTTCAATTTTTAATCGGCATTCAATGATATCTTTTAGACTGGTTACTATTTTAAGACAAAAAAAAATCAGTTTCAATACGGACAGTTATTTAATCGTATTTTTGGAACTAAATTATGAATATTATATAGGTAATAAAAATACAGGGATGCCACAGTTTCCCAAAGATGTTCAAGTTTTGCGTGAACTAACGTTAATTTTGTGGGTCAAATTAGTTCCTCGTTCATACACTAGAGATGATTTTTGATACAATTTACGTCATACATAGGTATTACAATATGTAGAAGTCCGGTCATATACGTAGAATTCGTGCCGAACGTTGATGTTACAGTGTAAAATAAAGATTCATTTATTCAGAAATACTCAAATTATGTTATTTTTCGAACCCTTTGTCTTTTCACCCCTGCGAAAACCGACATCACACGTTTAGATATAATTGAATGTCTCCTATAATGTAATTAAAATTGGATCCCATAACGATTTATTAAAGTGAAGTTTTGTGCCGTGTTTAATTATGGAAAGAAACATTTGACAAGATGACTGAAAAATTTGAAAGATTTTTATATTATTCTATATTAATTGATATTATTATGGCTTTTGTTAATCTTGCTGAATTAAGAAACGTTTTGAAAGCACCATTGAATTTTAAGAGCACGTTCAGTCTTTTTTTGTAAAATGACTGAATCAATTCTAATGGAAAAAAATTCAATACACTTAATTTAAGCAGGATTCATAGGTAACAATTTTGTAATATATTTTTTTCTAAATGTCTTTTCTTATTTTAAGACTGGGAAAAACGACGGGGTTAAAAATATCCTTGAATTAATCCAGGTTATAAACTATCTGTGTAGCCAATTTTATACGTAGGTACATCCATCCATCCATCCATAATATTAGATAATATCCTGCTAATGGGTGTGATGTTTCATTAAAATCAGTAATTTCGATAAAATATGGACCTTGTATAGTATATTTTGTATAGTTATAATAAAATATAGTTCGGCGTACATACTTCTAAGATATTTAGATTACACCATTTTCTTTAAACTTGTCCTTGAATTTCTCTAACAAAAGCTGTGAGTGACAGGTTCATAATAAGATATAGGTAATCTAAACCAGATTTCTTACACAACAGTGTTCTAATAAAAGTTCTATTATCATCACCAATATCATCACAAAATACAAGATACAATAACGAATAGATACAATAAATAAATCAATATAATATCTTATAGAGCGGGAGCCCGTAACAGATCTCCGTGACCAATTTCCTCTCAAGCGATAATTAGCAGACTACATGAGGGAGTCGTATCATGAACATTCGTGGAAGTCAGCTGCGATTCCGTTGGTGGGATAAGCAGCAATCGCCGTTCAAACACGTAGAAAAAAATTTTTTTTTAGTCATTTCCTCTCAATTGAAACCTGGTTTATATTGAAGATTACCTTGTATCACGAAGATTAAAACCAATCAGCCGACGGTACAATGGTGGAATACATGTCAGCTGGTCACTCGAACATGTAACTTTTTATTTTATTTTCAGTGATTTCCTCTCAACCCAAATTTTGCCTGATGAAAGTTTACATGAAGATATGGCTAAAAACAGACGTCAGCTGGCTGTATCTCGGTGGAAAGGTCGTCAGCTGATACTTTGAAAATTATTGTACAAGCAGGACTAAGGGCTAGTACAGACTTGCGGAAACCGCGCGTTCATGAATCGCGCGGTTCGAAACCGCAAAATTGTGATGCAATCAGACTCCGGCGGTTATATGTGATTATCGTACAGGGATAACGTCCGTTTGAAAAAGGAGGTCAGTGAAAAATCCATTTACTGTGGTTGTTGCTCCTTAAAAAAACGATAAGAAAAATGCGGTATGCAATGCAAATGGGTGCATCCAATATTAAGTAACCAACCAAGTTTCCAACGTATTTTCACAATTTCCAAATATCTCCACTAACTCTTGCCAAGCTTGGTTATGATAGTTTTATTTGAGTAATCCTCACACTGAATTTCCCTTGCATTTCTCTTCTCCACTTCATCAATAAACAGTTCAGTGTCGAAACGAACCGTGCCAAACTCACGAGCTGTGATATGCTAACCGCGCGGTATCCGCCACGCAACTGAACGCAAAGTAAAGACTCCATAGTAATAGAAACGCGCGGGAGCAGCGCGATTCTATTTTCTGGCGGTTGACTAACCGCGCGGTTATGTCTGAACGATTACTTAATAACTCATACATATAAGACTCGCGCGATTTCCAGGCGATTCTGAAATAGCGCGGTTCCGCCGTGTATGGACTAGCCGAAATAGCCTATGTGCATCACGTTTATTAAACGCGCCGTTGACGCGCGTTTGTAGTGATACAGATGCAATACAAACGCGCGTTTGACGCTTTGTGTCGCGACAACAAACTGCTCTTTTACAAAAAGCGCGTCGACGGCGCGTTTAAAAAACGTGGTATACATAGGCCCTACGCCACACGGCGTTCTTTAACTGCGCAGATTACGCGCGTATACGAGATTCAATCACAACCTTGTAACATAAGCACTCAGGGCGTGAATCGCGCCTCTACTGCACGTATACGCGCAGATACAGCGAAACAGACGCGCTGTAGTCGCTCGTAGATTCTGCGTTTTTTAGATCAGAGACTCCTCTTCTTCAGTTGTTTAGGCACGGGCGGTGCAGTAGTGGCGTGAGGGCCCCGCCCCTGCCTCTACTCCGCTTCTTTATACGCGCGCTTGTATCATCAATCCAAACGCAATAACAAATCAGCGTCTACGGCGCCGAAGAGGCGCGTTCCTGAAACGCGCGTCTTCTGCGCGTTTAGAATACGCCGTATGCGATGAGCCTAAGGTTCTCTGCCCATTCTTTGCACGAATATGCAAAACGATCATAATGAACTCTTGAAAAAACGTATAAATGGGTCTATTGATTTATTTTCTCAATTAGTGAAAAGTATAAGAAATAAAAAGCTTTTCTATAAAGAAAACCCAAAATCATTGCTTGATTCATTGTTTGATGTTATTGTCATTTACATTTTTCATTTACATTACATATAAAACAATTAAAAATACAAAATAAACATGTTGTTATGAAACATATATTCTATATCTATATCGGATGTCTATTTCGGACCTCAAAGATAGGAAATTTTTCATAATGCAAGCCGGATCGAGAAGCTCTTCACGTAATCTCCAAGCGAGAGCCTTGTCTCATCATTGAAGATCGTGCGGGAATCCTTCTGATTCTGTTGAACCGGTTAACGGACCTTCTTGATCAGGGTGTCAATTACTTATTCACTCCAGTAAGAACAGTTCCATAACTTGAACAAAATAACGAAATACAACAACAAAATCATTTAATATTGATTTGAAACCTTATGACAGCAGAATGATTTGACAAGATTAGACATTATGGATGACACAAGTTTTTTTTCCAAATAACATTTTTTTATGGCTTCTTCTATGTGTCATTATGACAGACACTCGTTTCCCTTATGTCCGTTTTGATATTGCAAATAAATTACGTTTAGTTATTCAGATTTAATAAAATATTTGTTTCTTCATATTTTATTTTACGATCTTTCCACCGAGATACAGCCAGCTGACGTTTGCTTTTATCCATATCTTCATGTAAACTTTCATCAGGTAAAATTTGAGTCGAGAGGAAATCACTGAAAATAATATAAAAAATTACATGTTCGAGTGACCAGCAGACGTGTATTCCACCATGTTACAGACAGCTGATTGGTTTTATTCTTCGTGATATAAGGTAATCTTCAATAAAAACCAGGTTTCAGTTGGGAGGAAATGACAAAAAAATATTATTTTTTCTACGTGTTTGAACGGCTATTGCTGCTTATCCCACCAACGGAACAGCAGCTGACTTCCACAAATCTTTATGATCCGACTCCCTTATGTAGTCTACTAATTATGGCTTGAGAAGAAATCACTAACGATATTTTGGTCTGGCTTCCGGTCTATTATGATAACAGATCATATTACGTGTTCTTTTTCTCTATCTTGCTTATAGATAATGGCGGTGTTGAAAGGAGATACACGCAGAGAAATGTCTGGCTACCTATATGAGAACTTCTGGTTGCAACCGTGACAACAAGACTAATTGACTTTACAACATTTCTAGTAATAAATACTAAATCCTTGTTATCTCTACTACTTACTTAGTATTTATTACTAGAAATGTTGTTAAGTCAACTAGTAAGTCTTGCCGTCACGGTTGCAACCAGAAGTTCTCGTATACATTTCTCTGCGTGTAGTTAGATATGCAATAGTCGAGGGATTCTTACTGTTGTATCGAAGATCATAAAGGAGTATGGTAATGGACACATCCTGTAGGACAGTCGAGTTTAATCAGAACAAGGCAGGTTGATGGAGTAAGCGAAGGACGAGAGCGATAAGAATTGAGTACAATGATAAAAAATTTTAACCAACTTCGAAAAAAGAAGGAACTTCTTAATTCGTCGTTTTTTTTATCGTATTTTCCCCGATTTCTCAATGATGCTTGGACCGATTATAAAAAAACCTTCTTTCGTTTGAAAGGGAATTCTTTACAGATGGTCTTGTGGGTAATTAAGTCAGGATCTGATGACGGGATCTTGGAGAAATCGAGGGAACACTTCTATAAATTACAGCACATCAACGGCGATTTCTGGCGTCGCATATTTATGCATTGTTTACGTAACTACACAACAAAATATTACGCCCGTACCGGACGTACCACTAAAAAGGCTTAAAAAAATTAAACCGACTTCTAAAAAAAACAAAAATAGTGTTGAAAAGTTGTTATTCGTAGTCGGTGACTTTGTTTTTTATTTCCTTGACTCTATTGCTACCGATTTTCAATAATAACTTCTTTTGAGAAGTCGGTTTCATTTTTTCTTAAAGGTTTTTATGGAGAACGATATTGACCTTCTTTTATTTTCAGTGTGAACATTACATTTCGATTATTCACACAGATGCAAATTGAAAATAAAATATAACCATGTCACTTAGGCATGACGCAGCAAAGAATTTCAAAATCGGTCCAGTAGTTTCAGAGATTACTTCATGGGAACAAACATATAAGTACAAACTCTACCGCCTTTATAATATTATAAGTTTAGATAACATAGTGTGGCTGTTCCCTACACTTCTGCCTAACTCCTTAGAGGAATTAGGCATAATGATACGTTCCGTAATCAGCCCCCTAGCCAAGTCGCGACAAGTCTTAAACGATAATCGTAAACGCTCGGTACTCCCCAATAGATTTTCAACTTTATACCTCAGAGCCTAAAGTTGTCCGTTGTACTCGTTGTGTCTGACTGGCATAGTGTGTTAATATGCGTTGTTTGATTTCATACATCAGTTAAACTAACGAATGAATTAAATAAATTCAAGCAAACAAATAAAAATTATACAAGATTCAGGATTGTGAAATAACTTGGTGAAATATAGGTACACCTCTGCCCATACCCCTAGGAAGTAACAAGCATGATATTATGTGATATTGAGTAAAATAACAAGAATAACTTACGCCCAATTACGAATTCTTCTTCTACATTTCAAATCAAATAAAAACCGTGTCTCTTTCGGAAGAAGTTTCAGAAATGTACAACACTTTTCTTTTTCATAAAACAGAAATAACAGCGAAACAGAAAAGCGTCCTATAAAAAAATACTTACACACCGATTACAAAGGGAATTCTCTGTGAAAAAGCGCCGGAATAAATTGTACGGAACCCAACTATTTGTCTACCCCAAATGAGCTCCCCCAATGCGTACCTAGGCAAATTGTTTTATCTCTACTGAGAAAGGTGAAAGGAGCGCGAACATTATCCAAAAGTTTTCGCCCGTTTTTTTTTTTTGTAAGAGTCTCAAAAAGGTTAGTATAAACAGTTTCTCTTTGTGCTGGAATGTTCTAGATAACATAAAAAATAAATACTCGCCGGGTCACTAGTAATAGTTGAAAGTGAAGATGGCTTATATTATTACATTATGAATTGGTTCTGACCGAATGTTAGCCATGACCACTGACCAGGTAGATCGTGGTAAGTTTACAGAAAAGTGTTTGTTACATTCATATAGGTTTCAATATACAACAATAATGGATATCTCGTGAAATTGCCCGAATAGATCCGTTTTTGTTGCGTATTAGGACTGTTGATTTTCAAAAACGCCGATTATATGAAGATTTTTGTTGAATATTAAACATAATACTAAAAAGTTGTAGAAATTAAATGACTCTTATAAGAACTACCGAGTAAATACGTGGTTGTCAGTTTATAAGCAACAAAGATGATAAATAAGGGGTACCTAACAGTGTAAAAATTTCAATCAAGTTATAGTGGGTGGCGGGACCGTCTGTAAGACTATAACCATGAACTTGGAACGCAAAGGGTAACTGAGAGAACAGGTTGGATTTTTCTTCCGTTCACCCAACGCGGGAGGACGACTCATTAACGCTACTCCTATTGTCAAACAGTTAGGCGTGGCGAACGCGAAGCGAGGCGTTTTTGTTTGTAATGTATGGAATTGTTTGAATCCAGTCATATAGAAAAGCGAAAGCGATCCGATAGTCTATTTTTACGACAGCAAAATGTTGCGAAAGATTAAACAAAAGATTTGTATCCAATTAGCAGAAATATCGTTCATAATCACAGGAACTATTAAATTCATACTCATCCTACAGAACCATGAGAATCCTCAATATTCATATAGGTACCTATTTAGAGTCAGACACAATGGGTACGGTTAGCCGATACAATATCTGAGCAGCACGAAAAGAAAAATAGCGAATTCTGAGCAGCATAGGCTGAGACAGCTGTCAAAATGCTTCTCTCATGTGAACTCAGCATGGTTTCAGCTGATAATTTAGTCAGCATAGGCTGAATGCTGTTCAGCATTTTCGATTTCTGTTCAGATTTTGTATCGGTTAACGGTACCCATGAATGTGATTTGACTCGTGCCGACTAATAACTGCGGCGCGGCGGGTACATTTGCATTTTACAATAACCTGTATTTGAATATGGGCGACATATGGCATTGCTTGAATGGGGTGTACGTTGGGGGTGATTTTGGGTGTCAAGGGGTCGTTAAAGTACTGAAGTATGACAAAGAAACTAACTTATTTTCACATTTACAATATTAACTAAGATTTGGGACTCCATAGGGCTTACCATTACGTCTTAAAACGAGAGTGGTTCCACTGTGGGAAAGAGACAGTGCTGTACGAGTCGTCTAGCGCCATCTCGTTTCCTCTCGAGCTTCAAGACGTCATGGTACCTGACGTTGTTTCACACGACTTTAAAACTTGATAAATGCATTTTCATAATTTGGGATTACCTTAGAAATTGAAACCTGAAAAAGGAATATGAGAGATGATGAAAAATGTATTACGGTACAAGCTACCAATAAGCTTTTATCAACCCAGTTGAAAAGTCGTTATAATAATATATGAAAATAGCAAACTCGAACTCGGTCAAACTGAGAACCATCTTTTTTTAGAAATCGGTAAAGTAAAGAGGCCATATATCACAAAATTTCTGTATTTTATTTATAGCGAACTCGAAGTATTTACTGTTAAACAGTAATTGTGGAAATAAAAAAAAAACGCTTCGAGTGTATGAACGAGGAAATATTTTGTTTCATCAAATTAACGTCAAACCACGGAAACGTCACAAAAACGTGAAAAGACGTGCACGTGTTTAAATTTGATTGATCCTTGCTGGCTCAAATTAAATGCGTCAACAAACGGTCACGCATCACTCACTTCCCTGATTTCCGATGTCACCCCTATCGTAACTCTCCCTCTAACACGGGGTCGTTCATGACAGGCCCATTTGTGACACATCATGGCATCATTAGCCCAGCCATGGGGAGACAAGGTATTCCACCCTGATATGTCTATCTGTCTCCTGCGTAATCTGTCTGTAACATCGATGGGGGTGATAAGAAACCCCTTAGATAGAAGGCAATTTATAGGGGATTTTGATAGGGGTTTTTGCAAGTAATTTCATTTAAATCCTTTAGTGTAAGGTTAGTTTGTTGGCACAAGAAACTACATTGCTGTTAAAAGTTACTATCATTGCTATTTGTCGTTTATATTAATCAAAGATGTGTATGCCAATGAATGGCATATAAATCGACAAACACCACACAACATTAGGAAGATAAATCAGTTACCACCTTATTACAAAACAAAAGTTAAATATCTGTTGAAACACATTAGGCAAAAAAGTCTTATATTCGTCTCATTTCGACCAATCCTGTGAGCCGTAAACATACGTTGAGACAGAACAGACCTTGAGTTAGCCAATCACAATGCAGTACCCCGTCCCCCTCGCTTACGTAGTACCTCAGCGAGTTGACAGAATAATTTTTGTTCCTTAGATCGTGCATGCGGAGTCTAGTCTATCGTCTTTGCCAGTGTTCAACAGAAATATTTAATACGATACGAAAGATAAGAGCCGTTCCGTTGAGAATCCAACAGGATTACTTCTAAAGTCAGTAAATCAAATCATTTATTTTTAAGTTTGCCAGTTACAGGCACTTTTGAATTATCATGGACAAAAGTAAATTAAAATAATTTAAAAATAGTTACGGTGCTACAGTCCCAGTTACAAGACATAAAAACTAACTACTAACAAACAGTACAAATAAGCATTGAGATATCTAAACATAATTATGTAGGTATGTAAAATTGATTTTTTTTTCAGAGGATGGCTGTTTAAGCAATGTTTGTACTAAATAAATAAACGGGGTAATTATTACAGCTTATACAATATTAAAAAGTACAAAGAGAGGTTTCAACATGAAAACGAGCGTAATAAAAGTCTTAATGAGTGTGTTACATAAAACCTTCAGGGATTTCCTTCTCAGAATAGCCAAGGGTGGATTTCGTTTGCAGAATTGAAGCCCATTTGGGTCACAATAACTAGCTGTTGCCAGCGGCTTCGTCCGCTACATCTTGAAAATTATCCTACTGGAACATCGAAATAAGAATTCTTTGTGGTGCAGGTTAATTGTAGTAACATCTCGTGGCTAAATAACATCTGCATTAAGGTCCAGGGCGCTTGAGCTTCCAGGCCAATCTACGCTTGCACGTTGGTCTCTAAATGAGTGACCAGCTGACCATCATCACAGCGAGTGCCCTCAGGCCTTTGTCAAGCAGACAGGCGATAGCGAACCGAACCGAATCATGTCATATAAAAATGCGAAAGCGATCCGATAGTCTATATGACAGGCTTCAAACAATTCCATACATTACAAACAAAAACGCCTCGCTTCGCGTTCGTCACGCCTGTCTGTTTGCTTCAATGCTTTGGAAAACATGTAAAGCCGTTTGACGCGGCTGTTATTTGTAGATCTTTGTCAATCTTTAATTGTTAGTCAGTTAGGTTATCGTGAATGTTCGAAAATCTGACAACCAGTCTTATTTATGGGTATTGAATATTACCCAGATACTTGTTTGTCGAGGTCCGATAGGCAGTCGCTCCATGTAAAATATTGATATTCAGCTGCATCTGATTCGACTGGAAACCGACCATAACATAGTTGGGGAATGGCTAGGCAGATGATAAATTAATTGATTTAAAAAATCTAAAAACCCACGTTTTTAAATATCCTAAAAATAAGAAAATAACCCTACGGGGTTGAGAGAGGGGCCACTCAAAATGTGGGATTATTTATGGGATATATATACATGAAGTGTATAGATCGTGGGTGTAACTTACAAAGATACGCCCCCACGTTTTGAGTGGCCCCTCTCTCAACCCCGTAGGGTTATTTTCTTATTTTTAGGATATTTAAAAACGTGAGTTTTTAGATTTTTTAAATCAATTAATTATTTTATTATTTTTATCTTTGTTCATCGGGTTTGAAGCTACCCTGAAAATTTCAGCCTGCTAGCTTATCGGGAAGTACCTCAAAGCCTGTCCGCCATCTTTGACGTCCGCCATATTGGATTTAAGTCACATGACTATTTTTTTCGTATTCCTGACAGCAAACCCTTTCATTTGATACCCATATCATGGGGGTGGATTTCGAACAGCCAGTCTGCCATCTTGGACGTCCGCCATATTGGATTTAAGTCACGTGACTAATTTTTTCGTACTCCTGACAGCAAACCCTTTCATTTGATATCCATATCAAGCCTGTCTGCCATCTTGGACGTCCGCCATATTGGATTTTAGTCACGTGACTATTTTTTTCGTATTCCTGACAGCAAACCCTTTCATTCGATACCCATATCATGGGGGTGGGCTTCAAACAGTCAGTCCGCCATCTAGGGGAGACCGCCATATTGGATTTCTTATGACGTTTGTTAGCTAATCATGTATTGTCATCAGCATTCAGAGCGTGTGCAAAATTTCAGCCTTCTAGCTTATCGGGAAGTGGCTCAAAATCGGGCACGCCGCAATTGCGGCGGTAAGACCCCTCTTTGAGGAGTGGCTGGAGAGAAGTCATGGCGTCCTGACCTACCGCTTGACGCAGGTCCTCACCGGACACGGAAGTTTCGGGAGGTACCTGTGTCTGATGCGAAAGGAGGAGACGCCTGGGTGTCACCACTGCGAAGATCGCCCGGAGGACACGGTGGAGCATACGGTGCAAGACTGCCCAGCTTGGGCGGAGCACCGACGTGTCCTCACGGCTGCGATAGGCGGAGACCTCTCGCGCCCGGCATTGGTTGCGGCCATGCTGCGGGGCGAGACGGAGTGGGAAGCGGTCAGCTCCTTCTGCGAGGCAGTAATGCTCGTAAAGGAGGAGGCAGGCCGCGAGCGAGAGAGGACAGCGTCCTCCCTCCGCCCCAGCCGCAGTGGTAGGCGCCCACGGCGACGGACGTCGCTTGATGATCTCCGGCCACCGTAGGCGCGGGCATGCGGGCAGCGAGTAAAGGGCAACTCGCTGCCCGACCAAGGACCATGCCCGGGTCGACGGCGCGTTGTGTCCCACGCGCGCCTCAAAGAGCGTCAGCATAATGACGGGGCCCCCTTCTCAGAGGGCCAAAGCCTGCCGGGGTCGCGGGATTATTCCCTTACCGTAACCCCGGAACTTAACAGGCTATGAAGGACACCGTGGATTTTAGTCAGTAGAAGTCTGACAGTCCCTCCCGCCCTGCCCGGGGTTGGAGGACTCATTTGATGATTTTACCACGCTAAAAAAAAAAAAAAAAGTGGCTCAAAATGGAGTTGCAAAAGTCCAACCGGAACGACAAACAAACAAAAAAACAAATAAACAAACAAGAAAAGTGAGTTTATAAAAACGTGGGAAAAATAAATTATTATATTATCTATACATATAATAAAACTGTAGAAAAGTAATTTTTGTACATTAAAAAAAAACTCAAAAAATAAAGCCAGGTTATTAAAGGACAACCAATAGAACCCATTTCTAGCATTTTTAGAATTTTTGTCTGTTTGTCTGTATGTCTGTTTGTATGTTTATTTGTTCGGGCATCACTTAAAATGTACGAAAGCTCTGTAGATAACTTTAATACACAACGACTGACCGTACCTTGAAGTAACGTTTAGTTTTTGTTTCATCGGAATCGGTTCAGTCTATCAAAAGATATTTGAATTTAAAGTGTTCCAGAAGTAAAATTACGGTCAGTTCACACCGAGACGCGTAGGTCAGTAGCGCGATCTAGCTTCGAATGGAAAAACTACTTATTCAATTAATAAACTTAAACATAATTATTTCAACGCACGGCAGATGGCGTTTTAAGAAAACCTGGAAACGAGGTGTTATTGAAGTAACATTTATGTACGGTATTATTTTGTTTCATCGTAATCAATTCAATTGAGAGCAGTGGTGGCCCAGTGGTATCGGTCCCGACTTACGAGTTGTAGGTCGTGGGTTCGAACCCCGCCAGGCGCATTACTTTGCGTAATTTATTTCATCACCACTGCTCTCAAAACGGTGAAGGAAAACATCGTGAGGAAACCGGCATGTCCTAGAACCAAAAATTCGAAGACATGTGATATCTGCCAACCCGCACTGGGCCCGCGTGGTGGATTATGGCCCACTCCCTCTCACAGAGAGGAGGCCTGTGTCCCAGCAGTGGGAACATTATAGGCTGATGATGATGATGAATCATTTCACCCGAAATTAATTAAAGCGATTTAAAGGAATCGAACATAATGGAATGGAATGCACTGGACTGGACTGGAATGGAATGGACTGAACTGGACTGGACTTGACTGGAATGGAGTGGAGGAATGGACCGGAATGGTATGGAATGGAATGGAATGGAGTGGAGTGGAGTGGAGTGGAGTGGAGTGGAGTGGAGTGGAGTAGAGTGGAGTGGAGTGGAGTGGAGTGGAGTGGAGTGGAGTGGAGTGGAGGAATGGAATGGAGTGGAGTGGAGTGAAGTGTAGTGGACTGAAGAGGAGTGGAGTTGACTGGAGTGAACTGGACTGGAGTGGAATGGAGTGGAGCGGGTGGATTTGAGTGGAGAGGGTGAAGTAGTGTAGAGCGGGTGGAGTGGAGTGGAGCGGGTGGAGTGGAGTGGAGCGGGTGGAGTGGAGGGGAGCGGCTGGAGTGGAGGGGAGCGGGTGGAGTGGAGGGGAGCGGGTGGAGTGGAGGGGAGTGGGTGGAGTTGAGTGGAGCGGTTGGAGTGGAGTGGAGTGGAGTGGAGTGGGAGGAGTGGAGTGGAGTGGGAGGTGTGGAGTGGAGTGGGAGGAGTGGAGTGGAGAGGATAGAGTGGAGTGGAGCGGGTGGAAAGGAGTGGAGCGGGTGGAGTGGAGTGGAGCGGGTGGAGTGGAGTGGAGCGGGTGGAGTGGAGTGGAGCGGGTGGAGTGGAGTGGAGCGGGTGGAGTGGAGTGGAGCGGGTGCAGTGGAGTGGAGCGGGTGGAGTGGAGTGGAGCTGGTGGAGTGGAGTGGAGCGGGTGGAGTGGAGTGGAGCGGGTGGAGTGGAGTGGAGCGAGTGGAGTGGAGTGGAGCGGGTGGAGTGGAATGGAGTGGGAGGAGTGGAGTGGAGTGGACAAGTTTATAAAATTGTTCCAGCAACCTTTTCAAAATCTAAATCTTACCTACATAATAATATAAGCTGAGCCCAAATCCTTATTTTTTGTTAATCTTTTTGTATGTCCGTTGTAGGTAAGTAGTACATGTTTCTTTGACAAAAAATCTAAGAATTTTATTTGTTTTGGAGTTTTAACTCTTTTTGTCGCTTTACGTTCACGCGCGCTGAAATAAGATTTAGAGTAGGTTCCATCAATTTTTTTTCCATACCAACATTAATTTAATTCATTAAACAATATCGAATTCAAATCGATATACAAACTACTCTAATCCAATAGCAATTGAATGGTACTGCCTTTGAACAACAGAGGGCGTTTATTACAAACACGTTAAATATTCTTGAATTCGAAATACAGGGTTTATAAATGAAAAACGTGGCGATAATTAAACGCTTCGCACTAAAAAATTCATTGTTATATTCCGACATCCACGCGAACGAAGTCGCGGGCACAGCTAGTTTTGAATAAGTTGAGAGACGTAAGGTCAAACTTCAAAGGGTAACAGAGTGGTTAGAAATGCCCTTTTGATCCTATACCCTAATGTTTACAAAAAATATTAAATCTATGAAAGTGGTTTCAACCACCCGTTGAAGTAGTTTCTCAAAGTAGGTACTAGGTACTGTTTTCTACGAATAAAAAGCTTTGATCGCTATGTCTATAGTTCAAAAACATAATCTTTTAAAATATCAAAGGTATTCATAGAAAAAATTTCTTGGAAGCAATTTTTTAAGGCAACTATAAACGCCTGTGTAGAGGCGAAAATGAGTTGTGGGTCGTTTTCTAAGCGGTGAAGAGAGAGCGGCGTTTCGGGCATGCGGGCGACGAGTAACGGGCGACTCGCTGCCCGAACACGGACCATGCCCGGGTTGGCGGCGCGTTGTGTTCCACGCGCGCCTCAAAGAGTGTCAGCATAATGACTCTTTAGAGGGCCAAAGCCTGCCAGTTCGCGGGACTTATCCTATTATTGTGACCCTGGAACGTAAAGGGCTAATGACGGACACCATGGATTTTAGTCAGTACGAGTCTCACAGTCCCTCCCGCCCTGCCCTAGGTGGGAGGACTCATTTGATGATTTAACCACTATAAAAAAAAAACAGGTGAAGAGAAATATCGTTAAGAAACGGGCATTTTCTAAAACCTAAAGGTATACGAGTAGGACATCTACCTACCAACCCGTCTATGGCCTACGTGGTGGATCACAGCTCAATCTTACAGAGACGAAGCCCGTGTCCCAGTGGTGAGAACATTGTAAGCTGATTGATGATGAAATTAAAATGGTTTGAGATAGTTCATCATCTTTGTATCCTTTCCTAAATTCTCACAATACCATGACCAACTGCGTATAGTTGACTTCTACAACCTAGTACTGCGTAATATGATACCTTTTACCTGGTTGTCAGGGTCGCGGGACTAACGAATTCCCTCCTACCCTACCCTGGGTGGGAGGACTCATTTGAAGATTTACCAAGCTAAAAAAAAGCTGGTTGTCAGACCCACACGGCTTAACGTGCTTTCTTAGGTACGTAGGATACTTGGCATGGACGACCTCCGAAACACGGAGGAAACTTGTTAAGAGGATCCATAATAAAAGAGAAAACGTTTTCCTACCCCTAAATGTTATCCTATCTCAATGATTTCTTAGAATGCTTCTGATACATTTAAAAACTAGGTTTATAGGTTTTCTTTTTTTCAAAATTTATCATAGTTTGAAAGTTACAGGCGCCTAAGAGTTACTTTTGAAAAAAAGAACCTATAAACCTAGTTCTTTACTGTGTCAGAAGCATTCTAAAAAATCATTGAGATAGGATAACATTTAGGGGTAGGAAAACGTTTTCTCTTTTAGTATGGACTTATGAACGAGCGCTCGGTAGCCGATCCTCTTAAGCAATGGATGGTTACCCATCCACCAATTATTAATCTGGGCTAACGTGGCTAAACCTGGGAGGACACCAGCTACTATTATTTAACCACGAGCTCCTCAGACTCAGTCAGTTTGTTCCACAATGTTCTTTTGTTGACCAGTCACTTATGTATGGAAATTTTACAATTCAAGACACTTATTCAATCTTTGGTTTAGGTATATTTACGAGCTACGTTCGAGTATATAATAAAGACCCAATTACGACCGGCGCTGTGCCTAGTCAGATATCAAGCCGGTAATCCCCGAAGTGTTAGGCAGGTAGTGCCGATATATGAATTGATAACCGCGATAACAAACGTAGGTGCTTCCAATGGGTCTGCCGGGGTCGCGGGACTGTCTGACCGTGGCCTTGGAACCTGAGAGGCAATGGAACAAACACGGTGACTTGAGTTACTACGAGTTTGACAATCCCTTCCGCTCCACCCACGCCTGATAATTTTACCACCTAAAAAAGATGCTTCGAAAGGGGGTTACCACATCGTTACACGGACTGTACCAAACATTATCCTCACGTTGGTTTAATGGTTGCAAGTTTGTCAGCTAAACAAGATGTCCTTGGGTTTGATTCCTAGTTCGGGCAATTATTATTGGGTTTTTCATCAGGAATCGTATTAGCCTATATATCGATACCTTTAGACTCAAAAGGCGTAAACGCCAAAATGCCACTTTTCAGGAAAAGCAAAAAACAAAAAATATTTTAAGAAAAAATTCATAACTTTTTTGTTTCAAGGCCGAGCAAGTTCATTTCTTGCCCAAATTCTTATATTTTGAATATAAACAGTGTGATTATATAATATTTAGGATAAATTAATAAATAAAGAAAATAGGATTGTTATACGCCCTAAAAAATAAAAAAAAATGTTGTTTACAACCCTAAATTTCACATTGTTTGTGCAATACTTATAGGTAGGTAGGGTGTAAAGGTCGCTAAAAGTGCATTTTCTGTTTGAAGCGGGGTGTATATGGCAGTCAACGGAGAAGTGTGTTCATAAATGCACACTATTGTAATAAACGTTAGGGTTTAAACGTCACTACAAGCATCTTTTTTTGTCAAGAACGAGTCTACAGGACAGTCACCAGAGTACATTCACAATGCACAATTCAAAATAATTGTCACTTCTCGACTGTTATTTAAATCACAGTCATGTCCTTGTTATTATATATATTTATTAAAACCTCTACTAAAAAAGTTGGCCATCGTTATCTCGAATTTTTGCCTTAAGGTTACGCAAACTACTCATGAAAAAACAGAACTTAGATTTACTAGAACTAAAACCCAGATAAAAGCTCGATATGGATCAGTATAACAAAAAAAATCAACTAATAAACAAAATCTTTATTAATATTATGACATTAATTAGACTTGGGGCACTTCTACTGTAGTCTCTTTTTCTCGACCTTACTTTAATTAGGTATACCTAATATTCTTTGGTATCGTTACAACATTCTTAATAATCACAATTAGAATCACTGCTCAATTGAATCATGAGAAAAGACAAAAAGCCCTATCTAAGACATAACGCTTTTAACTATCAATATATTTTTTAAAATATTTATATTTCTAAAAATGTGCCTATTATATTTTAGGAAAGTCGAAAGATTGATCTGTCTGACCAAAGGTAATTGCGGATCAATGGGTTTATACAATTAAATTAAAAAAATAATAACTTGGTTATTAAATGACCACAGAAAAAAAGGAAATATTAATTTTATGAAAATTAATTGACAGTAGACTAATCTTCATTAATTTCTTCTTTGTATTTGGCCTAGGATATAGGCAATCTGGCATTGTAGGCAGGCTTTGTCATAGGGTCTGGAATTTCTTGTCTGGAGTAATCAACAACTTCAACAGTATCATATGTGTTCTCTTTTCTTGCCTTTGACTTCCCCTTTCCCTTACCCTTCAACTTAGCCTTCTTTTCTGATCCTTTACCTTTTCCTTCTACAGTTTTTAGATCAGTTTCATGCAGTGTTACTCGAATTTCATCTGCGTCCTCAGAATAAATTCTTAAAGAGAGGTTTTTACACCTCTACTATCTATAATGTCTTTTTTATTTTATAGCGGAATAATAGGGGTGTATGCACCATATTTGGCTTAAGAGCGATAAAATATTTAGGTCTTATTATCGCTTTTAAGCCAAATATGGCGCATACACCCCTATTTAGCGGGATCAGCGTTAAGTCGTATGAGTCAACTTTATTTTTAAACGAGAATTTGAAGCGTATGCTGAAGTTTTGGTTAAAGAATTTGTTATACGACCTTTAAGTTTTTTTATTAATTGCGCATGTTACCTAAAAAACCAATAAAATCAAAATGTATATCAAATACGCCTCATGTCTTCAAAAAGTTTCAAAAAATCCCGTGGGCCGTATTTGCCTTAATTTTGCGAATTTAGTAGTTTTAAGTACACAGATCGATAGAGAAAAAAAAACTGAACATAACTGCATCAAAAAGTCATTTTGGCCAAAATGGCGTTTACGCCCTTTGAGTCTAAAGGTATCGATATAGCCACGGAGTCTGAACTAGTGCGCCCGCTGTTACCTGGGACTTTAAATAAACTATTGAAATGTAGCTGTGTTAATATTGTAGCTGTATAATATTGGTACTTATTCAAAATTTTGTGGTAGTTAATTCATTCATTCCACAAATAAATTTTTGAAAACGAAACTTCTCGAACCTGTCACTCCATTTGATTCTTCCTTGAGGTTAAACATCGAGCATAAAATACTTAATGTGGGTCGTATATCTTGCGTATGTACGCAACCCGAGTGCGTGTAAACGCTGCGTATAAAGTGACGGCCGTGCACTTAAGAGCTTAGCTGTGTGACGGTTTGATAATACGCGTCTTAACTCGCTTGACGGTTAGGTTGTGACCTTAGAAGCGGACAGCGAGGTTTTGGAGGTCAAAAGTTTATTTAATTAATTAAAATCTTTTCGTCAGTGGTCATTGCGCTTGTACCTAACTGTGCCGAAATATCGATTAAAAAACACATGACGTTCCACGTGACTCTTGTCGCATTGCGGCGTGCACATGTTTCTCTGTCTGTCTCTCTCTATCTTATAGAAAGCAAGCCAAATATTTTCATTTCGTCTTTCTATTTCGCATTGAACAGTGGTGTCGCGACGATTATTTTTGTTGAGTGTATACAGTAACTTCGTTCCAACCGGGTGTCCCTTGACACCTCTCAAGTTTTTTAATGATAGTAGTAGCAGTATGGCAGTTAATAAACTTAGGTTTCAAATATAGTGGAGATATTCATAAGTGAGACGAGGATAGCGGGACGTCATCATCATCTCCCTGTCCTTATCCCACTTTACTTGGAAGTCGACGCAACACGCTTTCTTCTTCCATTCTTCCCTATCAGACGTCACGGTTTCATTTGCTCTTTTTTCTTTCATATCACACAATATCCATCCATATTTTTTGGCCTTCCTCTGCCTATTCAATCATCAACATTCATACCCTTCACTATACTATTCGTTCTGGACAGTAGGTAAATGATAAATTATGGAATCAGGCGTTACTTTGCGGAAATCCATGACATTAAATGTTATGAAAAATATTTAGTTTTAATTCCGCGACCAGGCTTGTTGCAGGATGCAATCCAACCGTATGCAGTCATGCATATGCACATGCAGCAAAGGACCCACCCTCCCGCCCTCATGCATATGCACACATGCAACAAACGGAAAAGCAAGCCATGCAATCAAACCTATACTGAAACACGTGTCGAGTATAGGTTTGATTGCATGGCTTGTTTTTCCGTTTGTTGCATGTGTGCATATGCATGAGGGCGGGAGGGTGGGTCCTTTGCTGCATGTGCATATGCATGACTGCATACGGTTGGATTGCATCCTGCAACAAGCCTGGATTTTTGTCGCGGAATTAAAACTAAATATTTTTCATAACATTTAATAGTAGGTAAATGAGCAGTGGTCAACAGTGACCCCGTATTATTTTTTATAACACTCAAGTCATTATAGGCCTTTCCTAGACATAGCCTATGATACAGCCTAACGTCGTAATGCCGGCCATACACACTACGGAGCAGCGGACAGGCCTACCTGTGCAGGTATACCTGCCTAGGAAGACCGGAGCGTGTATTATGTAATAGACCTGTGCAGATTTTCATACCTGCACACCGCTCTCTCTAGGACATTAATTCTAGATAATACTATTCACAGATTGTATTTTAAATAGAAAATATTTAATTCAAACGACAGTGTAAACTGTAGGCGTATACTACTTAGAAAATACTGCCTCCTATTTAACGTTCTACAAAATATCTAGCGGCAAAATAATTAAAAACAATAACTTTGTTCCCCGCCTCCGCTTGCCACTTTATTCTAACCTTACATTAAAGCCTTGACGGGTTAAATAGATGCGAATTTGGTATTAAAACGTAATTTCTTGTAATGTCCTTTACACTGTAAGATAATACAATTAAATATGGATAGGGGGCGCCACTTTAACGTTTTATTGCGGTATGGGGGCGCCACTGTTACATAAAACAGTGGTAGAAGACGCCATTGTAGGATCTTATTATAATCGTTGGATTCCTTGAGACGAACTTTTTTATAAGCCAATAGCTCATGCCCGCAACTTCGTCATGGATCCTTTTTCCGATTTTTGACTTTTTCCGTTTTGTTATCCAAAAATTGTGATAGGTCGGTTAATTTACATGAATATAAAATGTAATTTACTGTGTATAATTAAATGAATGTAGCTACAGAATAGTATTATAAACGGCACCACTGCGCTATCTGAACTCCCCTGCAGTTACTGACCAATAAGCTATCCCTTGAAAATTCAAGAAAAAAAAAGAGAGCGATATACTTTCTATGGCACAGAGGCAATAGACGCTATAAGAAAAGCAGGGTCTTTCCATCTACGGACATAATTATTTCAAAGCAATTCCTGTAGGTTTCATAATTATTATCCTTTAAAACAATACCTTAATACAAAACTGCACATTCTAAGTACCTCCATGAACCTATCTTAACATCCCAAATAAGACAAAGGTCTGTAAGATAAGGCGCTCATATTAAATATAATTGTTCTTTGTCGGGCGCTCACAATGCATAACGATTTAGACGTGTCTGTGCTCACGTAGGATTGATGATTGATGCTGTGATCATCACTCAGGTTTCAATGATAGCCTCTCATTAGGTGATAAGGACTTCCGGTGGAATATGGGTTATTAGATAGATAGATCATTAGATAGAATTTATTTTATTGTACACCATTAGTTACACGTCTGTTTTATATCTAATATTGCTAATTCTGTGGTAACAATGGCTTTATAAGTTTAGAAGATAATTATGTCATAAAAATCAATTCGCAGCAATGAGAGAGGTAGAAGGAATTGGAACAATACAGGCTAAAAAAATAGACGAAAAAATTGTAATCGTTTTTTTCTATGTATGAATGACCAGCCAATAGAATTTGGTTTTTGTATCGGGTTCTGAGTGTCGTTTATAGATCTTTACAACACTCATCATCATCATCATCATATCAGCCGTAAGACGTCCACTGCTGAACATAGGCCTCCCCTTTAGACTTCCAGTAGGACCGGTTGTAAGCGGCCTGCATCCAGCGTGATCCTGTGGCCTTCATAAGATCGTCTGCCCACCTAGTGGGTGGACGTCCTACGCTGCGCTTGCCGGTGCGTGGTCTCCATTCGAGAACCTTACGGCCCCATCGGCCATCAGTTCTGCGTGCTATATGGCCTGCCCACTGCCATTTCAACTTGCTAATTCGTTGGGCTATGTCGGTTACTTTGCTTCGTCTACGAATCTCCTCATTTCTGAGTCGATCGCGCAGAGAGACTCCGAGCATAGCCCTCTCCATAGCTCGTTGGACTATACTGAGCTTACTAATGAGGCCCATAGTAAAGGACCACGTTTCGGCGCCATATGTTATCACTGGTAACACACATTGGTCGAAAACTTTCGACTTGAGGCACTGAGGTATTTTGGACCAGAAAACGTTACGCAATACAACACTAATATTTGACAACCTGTCTTGCCAAGGGGTATCGTATTACCCAGTAACTGGGTTTTCGGGGTTCAATTAGGACGTTGCACTTTGTTTATTGTTGACTCGCTTCATTAAACACGATAATAATTATCTAGTAAGCTGTAGTCATCAAATTTCCATAAAACCCTAATTTAACAAGATTGTAATAGAAATCTTCACTCAATAATCATTAAGAATAATTCGGCTGTTAGTCAAAATAAGCACCTATCAACACATAGGTAATGTTAGAGCCGGCCCTTACAATAATCGTTACAACCAACCCTATCAAAGAAAACTGTACATATACAGCATTTTAACGACTCCTTAAGACCCTAAGGTAGTGTGCACACGAAAGACTTTTTGTGCGATTGAAGTCTGCGACGAATTACAATGGAAACAGATAAAAAACACGGGTGAAACTATTTTTGACAGAATCCGCGAGCAAATTCCATAATAACAAATTATCATAAAATAATATTTTAAGATTTTTCAAAACATGTGTGACAATTGATCGAGCCTGGATTGTTGTGTTCGTTATTATTAGGACAAGATTTCCATGATAGAAAATGTTCGGAAAATCCATCGTGTAGGTCGAAGTGAACCCGTGCGGAGCCGGGATGGCCGTTAGTATTAATAAGCTTGAATCGCGGCAGGCCACGAAGAAGATGGCCGGACGAACTGAATAATGATTGTCAGAAATGATAGGAGAGATAGGTTCGTACTAAGTTGCATAAGTAGGGAGAGAAAAGGCCTGGGAGCGGCACAAAGCAGGTTAATCTGCTTCCCACACCCCTTTAGGCGGTAACCAGAATCCACCATGCTCCTTCAATTGCCCTTTTGCATTCTAGGGTCGCGGTAGCTCTCCTTAAGCCCAAGATTGGTCTCAGTGGCGTTCATTGGGAGAGGCCTATGTCCAGCAGTGGGCGAATACAGGCTGATAATGACGATGACCTATCCCCTATACTTTTAAAGCCATCTATGTTAAATTTTCATACTCAAATCCATTCTCACGACATTTTCTCACACTTATGCACGTAAAAAGTCTGTCGTCTTTGCTTTTCCTAAAACTGCTTCCCTGACCAATCCAATATACGCCGCTCTTAACATCATATTGGCCGACACTTCATTACAGGCCACTAAATTGCCTGAAGGCCTCAATTTCTGGCCGTTTTCCTGATGGCCTGCTGATCGTATGGCCTTATCTTGTAGGCCAGGCCTTTGTGGACTCCGCGCATAAATTTGTAAAATGATCGATTGAGGGTCGTCCAGCGATTTTGTTGTACGGTAGGTAGAAAAATTGGAATTTATATAATGTCTTAAATATAAGAGAAGATTTTTTTAACCGCCTCTGGAATCTGATAGGAAAGGGATCAAAATAAAGTCGGATTAATAATAAAGTGGGTCTATTTTAGGCAATATTACCTTTCAGTCAAGTAACTGAATTCTTGTTAGAACAGCCTATTAGAGTGCTTCAACGCTATTCAATTCACTTGCCGCTGTGAGCCATAATTTAGCGCGGGGTAGCAAGCAGTAAGATCTATAGAAATGTTTGAAACACGCTACGAGGTGCCGACAGTAGCGAATTCGCGTCCTTACCACATGAGAAGATTAAACGGTCCTTACTAAGTAACTAATGTTTTATTCCTGCCGCCCGTCATGTCATGGGTTGCTAACCTACATTGATAAAAAATGTTTTTGTAAGGCTAATTTAGGTGCTCAAATTCATACTATTGTTCATAGTAAATGTGTTTGCCTCATAACTAAAAAGTGCCTGCTATATTCGTAAGTATAAATCAAGAATACGAAAATTTTACTACAGCGATAAACAGTTCATACACGCATTCCCTCAATCCTATTTTATTACCAGGATATATAACACTACCCTAAATATAAGGGCTTTAAAACGGTAGACGAAGTTTATAAAGTGTGCTACACATCCTTGGGTTACATAATCGAGCCGCGACATTTTTGAATGTAGATCCACATTCAAAGAGCTTCGCTTAGGTCAAATCATAACCGCGTTGACCAGATTTTAGGTTAGGTTAGTCTGCAAAAAAAATCAACAATGTATCACTTTGAGCAGTGGTGGCCTATAATTATAGTGGTTGGGTACCGAGTTTTAGGTGGTGGATTCAAACCTACTACCCAGGAGGTATTACTTTGTATAATTTATTTCTTAGATCAGAGCCCTATTATGACCTTCCCTGTTTTTTTATCACGTAAAACGGCAATGCGAAATAAAAAAATAGTTTCTCGGTCGACTAGAAGCGCTTTTTCGTTTTCTTGGCCTTTATCACAAGATTTCTGCGTTTGTCGTCTATGAACACAAAAATCTTGTGACAAAGGCCTTCGTGCCACCGGTTTGTCCTAGAAATTAAAAATTCGATGACATTTGACACCTATCAACCCCTACCACCACTAGGCCAGCGACTAAATATTTGAAGACATGTGACATGATCAGTTGATCACATCTACCAACCCGCACTAGGCCAGCGTGGTATATTAGAAGAATGGTGCTGATATATGCGTCATGTTCGTGAACGGGCGCTGTCAGTTGGGACTGGTCATCCCTTAGCTGCCACGGTCTA
The DNA here is from genome assembly GCA_954870645.1 of Agrotis clavis. Taxonomy (NCBI): domain Eukaryota; kingdom Metazoa; phylum Arthropoda; class Insecta; order Lepidoptera; family Noctuidae; genus Agrotis; species Agrotis clavis. Next base: position 21,475,178 of record OX940935.1, on the reverse strand, counting down.
TTTTAATTATCGATAACTTTATTTTTGAATTGTCTTTTTTATATTTTCTATGGACACTAATAACTTGCCACATCGTTCTCACATAATGTACCATCTGATGATGAATGATGTAACAAAAGATCTGTAATAATTTTGGCGATTGAAAAAGAGTGTCCATGGAGTTTCTTGCTCATTCTTTTCCATAGAGATCTACGCTTTGGAATGAGCACCTACGGTACTTTCACAGTTTTTATGTCTTGTGACTGGGACTGTAGCACCATAACTTTTTAATGTTCAATTACATTTATATTTGTCTATGACAATTCATAAGTGCCTGTAACTGGCCTACTTGAAATAAATGCTTTGATTGCCCACTCTCCCTTAATATTAAGAGGCCAGCTGTGTCTTAGCAGTGAGAACATTAAAGGCTGGTTAAAATGTGTCACTTCATTGCTTTAGTTCAGATTTTCTTTTCAACGAAAAATACTTCCAAATCAAATAAATATCACCTTGACAAATGCGTAACTATCCCTAAATAAACGCGTACAAATAAATCTAGGTTCTAGACATGTCTATCTATCTAGTCGTAAATCAAGACGCGAGGCTCCGACACAAATCCTCCCGAGGACAAATTAAAATGAATACATTTTTTGCATCTTTTGATGTATGGTCCAAGTTGTGACAGCGGTTGTTATGAGATGGTTTACTGTCAGAGTAATTGTGAATTATTGTGGTGGTAATTTATTTAGTGTGTTTTTAGTTCACTGTTCTTTAATTTAAAATATAGCATCTAGTACATACATAATAGTACATAAATAAATTTGTGTGTAGACTCAAACTTTTGCGTCTCATTATAAAACTATATTCCTAATAGTCCTTCATGTTCGTAATTTTCAGGTTTTCTTGTTTTTTATTTATTTATGATAGACTCGAGTTTGACTTCTATATCACCTGATGGTAAGTGAAGATAATTATGGTGGACTGTGGAGCACACTTACAACCTATTTACTTTTGATTTGAAGACCCCAAGGTTATGCTTATGCATTTTATAAGTAAAAATCATTCTTAAAACCAGTCAAGAGCTTTCGTTGTGGTTTGAAACCAAACGTTTTTTTTTTAATGTACATTCAATAGGCATGTTGCAATTGCAATATAATAATAATTTGCAATTGCCATTGCCCATGCAATAGTTATTTTCACCTCACGCGCTCGGAAAGATTCTATTTCTCATTCAAAATCTGAGCACAAAACTCCATTTTGTGCTCTAGAGCACAAAGTGTTGTTCAAAATTCGAACACACTTTATTCAATTGTTTTCTACACTGGAAGGCGAGCCGCCCCCACTGCATTTCCTCGCTTAGTGAGATCAACTTTGCAGCCTTGCATATCAAGTATCTATTATTATGCAAGGCTGCAAAGTTGATTTTTGGCGCGAGTACTTGAATTGAAAACTGAGCGAGCGAAGGATTCTAAGATTGAACCGCAAGAGAAACGAGCGGTTCAAATATAGAATCCTGAGCGATGCGAAGTTTTCAAAAGTACGAGATGCAGAAAAACTTTGCTGCCGAGTGCAACACACAACTTTTCACCTCACACAGCGAGGAAATGTACGGGGGGCGGCTCGCCTGTCAGTGTAGAAAACAATTGAATACAAGGCGTGTTCGAATTTTAAACAACACTTTGTGCTCTAGAGCACAAAACGGAGTTTTGCGCTCAGATTTTGAATGAGAAATAGAATCTTTCCGAGCGTGTGAGGTGAAATAGTTATTTGTTATGCAAGGCTGCAAAGTTGATTTTTGGCGCGAGTACTTGAATTGAAAACTGAGCGAGCGAAGGATTCTAAGATTGAACCGCGAGAGAAACGAGCGGTTCAAATATAGAATCCTGAGCGATGCGAAGTTTTCAAAGGTACGAGACGCAGAAAAACTTTGCTGCCGAGTGCAACACACAACTTTTCACCTCACACAGCGAGGAAATGAAGTGGGGGCATTGACCTATACAGGGGGCGGCTCGCCTGGCAGTGTAGAAAACAATTGAATACAAGACGTGTTCGAATTTTAAACAACACTTTGTGCTCTAGAGCACAAAATGGAGTTTTGCGCTCAGATTTTGAATGAGAAATAGAATCTTTCCGAGCGTGTGAGGTGAAAATGTTATTATTATATTAGTTCATTAGTGACGTGAGTTAGTATTGGGACTTACACAAAGGTTTATAATTATTACTAGCTTCCGCCCGCGGCTTCGCCCGCGTGGTGTTTTGATAGCCTATGTTCTTTCTCAGGGTCTAAAGATTGTCCGTGCCAAATTTCATCAAAATCGGTTGAGAGGTTTAAGCGGGAAAGCGTAACAGACAGACAGACAGACAGAGTTACTTTCGCATTTATAATATTAGTTTGGATGGATGAACAATATGTCCTTGTCCATAGATCCACCTATGTCTTACAAATGATTTGAAAGAAAGATCAATAAGAGTAGGTACCTATTTTATGTCAATATTCACTACTCGAAATCTCTCATAACTTGCGCCAAAACCTAGGTATATTACTTGGTTCGCTCTGCGTTAACAATACAATACAAAATGAAAAACATCCGCTGCGCAGTGTGGCTGCCATTCTAAATAATATCGGTGCATTTAATACTGAGTATTCTTTACAATATACACTGTATTAATAGACCCGCTAGGGATGATATGGAGGGTAGTATGTTAGTTGTCGGTTTGCGGAAATAGTGGGGATAGAGTTTTCTATATAATGAAGAGGTTTTATCAGTGCTGTATTCTTAGCGTGTGGTCGCTTAGTTTATTAACTAAGTTTGTTGCCCTGGCTGGAGGCCTTAAATTCTTAAGGCATCCACAGAAAAGTCCGGTTGAGCAGTACACAACCTATTAGAGGTTGACCTGCGAGATGCCATACACAAAAAAAAAAAAAAAAAAAACAGTGCTGTATTCAGTTGCAACTGAAATGTAACATAATTCTATTTTTATGATTAATAAATGTAAAAGAATGTTTCTAGAGAGAGGAGCTCGTGGCTAATTAATTACGGCCGCACAGGCCGATCTTCTGGGTTAAGCCGCGCTTGCCGAGGTTGGACTGTGGATGGGTGACTATCTGTCATAGCGATTTTCCTCCGTGGCTCGGAAAGCACGTAAAGCCGTTGGTCCCGGCTGTCATTTGTAGATCTTTGACAGTCTTTAGTATTAGTCAGAAGCTCTAAACGTCTGACAACCAGTCTTGTCATGGGGTATCGTGTTGCCCAGTTACTAGGTTGTGGAGGTCCGATAGGCAGTAGCTCCATGTAAAATACTATATTCAGCTGCATCTGGTTCGACTGGAAGCCGACCTCAATATAGTTGGGAAAAGGCTAGGCAGATGATGAAAAGAATGTTTGTTATAAAAACCATTTCGAGACTAAGTCTTCAATATTATTAAATGCTATATAATTGTTAACGTTTTGAAACGATAAATGGTAGACTTCTTTGTCTGTTCGAATGGAGGATACTTTAAGATACATAGCAGCCTTCGTTCAGGGTCAAACTATCCAATTTTCAAAATGTCCAAATCCCAAAATGACCAATTCTCAGAATATCCAATTCTCAAAGTGTCAAGTGTCAAAATGTCCTCACTATTAATTTAACTAGATTTAGGTAGAACAACAGATTACTAGATAATTTCGGCCCAGTGGGTAGGTACGTTGATTGCGATTTCAGTACCATTCCAATATAAGGACACTTTGAAAACTACAGATCATCCCGACAATTTTGAAAAGAAAGTAGTATTAAAACATGTTAAGTAAATAATCATTTTTAATGATAGTTTTGTGGAGATTCTTGCCTGTAACCGTTTTCATTTATAAAGTAGCAAACTAAATACTGAACCCGCATAAAAAGTTTAATTCAGCAGAATCAAAGGATTCGTTTGTCTTTGTATAGGTTTTGACATTGAAAGGATTGTTTAACTTCTGAAGGGATCGCTCTGCCTAACTTTGTTAAAATCGATCGCGGGGAGTTTGAAAATTTGGCAGAGCTGTGACATTTTTTTTTAAATTTTACAGCAACGTGGTTAAGGGGTTTTTGGCTTCATATAGGACTTATTATTTCACTTATAAAAATGTTTAAAAGAATTATTTTTGTTGTTAACTTTTAAATAATTATGTTTTTGGTCCATTTATGTAATTTTTTCTGACCTACGTGAGACTCCATCCGTTCCACCACAAAAGATAAACTTATACATAAAAAAGTGTAACTGCAAAATGACTCTTACATCAACGTCAAATTAGTGCTGTTTTGCATATTTTAACAGTTTTATAGACAAGTGTTTAACAGATGTTTAATGTTTTTTTTAAGAAGATATAAGTTTTCCTTTGTTATCTCTTTTAATTTGTAATTTTTCACTTTCGTTTATTCTTTTGAAATTAAGGTTATCAATAACCACTCCTTTCCCCTCTACATTTTTGCAAGAGTTCCCCAACAGGACAGGTAGACTCGCGTGTGACCCAACAGTTACCGTGCTTGAACATACGACTCAGTTGTCGCAACTGCTCTACTTGTGTTTAGCAATTACGTGCCTGTACACCACTACTAGATGTGCTAACTAATTGACATTGGATATCAAAATTAAGAAAGTTTAGATTTTAATTTACTTATCTGAAAAAAAAAAGAAAAGGCAGGCAAATTACGTAAAAAAAAACAGAGAAATTAAAAACTAACTAAATCTTAGAAACATAAAAATAAACAAATAACAAAAACAGAATTCGACAGCTGCTTGACATGACTGTAAAAAGAAAGGCGACCACTCAGCATAATGCTGTATCTGAAGCTGGATACCTACTTTGACAGATTACATATAGATTTTTTTTTTGTTGGTAAAGTCATGAAATAAATCTTCCCGATCTTTTTTTATCGTGGTGTTATCATCAAATGACTGCGCCCGCCCGGTCAAACTCGTACTGATAAAACCGAGGTGTTCCTTCAATAGCCCTTTATGTTCTAGGGTCTCGGTTCCCTGTTTAGTCACTCCAGGGAAAGTCCTCCCGGCCTGGAGCAGAAAGGACTGTCAAACACAGATTCTCTATAAAAGTCTACCCTGATTCTTCGGCTGCTTTGTTGCGGGGTCACGGTGCCAGTTTGATAATTTTCCGCGCAATTAAATAATAAAACCTGTCACAATTTTTAATCTGATAATGATTTCATAAAAATAAATATACCTCTATATTTTCCTGTAATCAGATTATAATAAAAGTTAGAAGGGGCGAAGAAGTTAGAAGGGGTAATGGGCGACTTGCTGTTCGATTATGGACCATGCCGGGGTCGACGGCGCGTTGTGTTCCACGCGCGCCTCAAAGAGTGTCAGCGTAATGGTGGGGCCCCCCTTTAGAGGGCCAATGACTGCCGGGGTCGCGAGACTTATGAATTACCGTGAACTCGGAACGTAAAGGGCTATTGAAGGACACCGTGGATTTTAGTTAGTACGAGTCTGACGGTATGGGTGGGAGGACTCATTTGATGAAAAAAAAATCATATGGATTAAAAATATCACTGGATTATATACCCAATATCAATAGCAACTTCTCCGCAATAACTTTACGACATAACCACGTACTGTAACCGCATAATTTGTTCAACCTTGTCCGTTTTTCAGTAGCAATAACTGTAATAGTCTGTCTTTTGTTTGCGATACGGAAATTGGATAAAATCTGGCGTTGGATGGCGAATTGTCATTGGTGGAAAAATTTTGGTGATTGGTGTTTTTTTATTGTCCATGACAGATTTAGATAAGTTTGTCTAATTCATCTGGTATATGCTTATATCTGAACGGTTGTGATTGATTTTTTATTCCAAATACGGCAACGTCTAAAAGACTGCAGTAAAGTTAATAGAACTGCAGCAAAGTCAAAATGACTACGGCAATTGACCCATCCAAATCCGTTCTATTCCATGAAGCTTCTCCTACAGAAGCGATAGGACAGATTATATATAAAAAAAATATATGAAAACTGCTCTATCTATACATAATTATTATAATAAAACAGTAAAAAAAAATGTGTATATTGAATATATTTTAAAAAAAGAGGGGGTTTAGAAACAGTAATAGATCACGAATCCAAAAACAAAAATCTGTCTGTTTGTTTGTACACGCTAATCTTCGGAACTACTGGACGGATTTGAATTTTTTTTGTATAGGTAATAAGTCTGGGCAACATATAGGCTATATTGATCTTGAAAACCTAAACACCTGATGCAGAACCGCAACAAACACCGTTGACGCTGGAATAAGCAACAGGATCCGCGTACGAAGTCGTGGGCAGAAGCTAGTACTTAATATTTTTTCCCACATGTGTAAAACAAATAGTCTAAACTCATTATCTTAATACGATATGAATTGGCATGCCTGTTAGACCCCACAGACCCCCGTAATCCTGGGTGTCATCCCTCAGAAAATGCATTAAACATCCCCCGGATTTGCTCACGAAATGGATTAGGAGGATGAACGTAAGTAATTGCAATGTTTTTTTAAATATTTAATTACAAAGGTATTTTAAGGGCTACGGTTTAGTTCATGATGAGAATACAAAACCATATCTATTTATGTTACCGTGGCGGGAGGGCTTGTTAGATTTTAAATAAATGTGAGTAGGCACGGAGTTTTCCGCATCAGTTTCTTTAAAAACGGAAAAAAAATCACGTTTGTTGTTAGGAGTCCGCTTGAATATTTATTATTGTATTTCGTTTCTAGTATTTGTTTTTATAGCTGCAACAGAAATTCATCATCTGTGACAACCATCTAACTATCACGGTTCATGAGACAACACACGGTTGATGACAGCCTGTTGAGAGACTGACAGCATGCAGTCTTATCTACGGTCCCTTTTTGCCCTTTAGGTACGGAACCCTAAAAACAAAGATGAAAAAGATTAAAAAGTTTATTCGATGATAGCTGCATAAGCCCTAAAAACAAGGCAATCATGAATAATTGTTATGTAACACAAAATGGAAAGGATTTTCTCGCTATTCCTGTAAGCACTACAGTTAATTTCTAAGTTCGATTCCCAGGTTGGACAAAGTGTTTTACTAGGAACTTTGGTTACATAATGTTGGACTATTTATATTCTTTATTTTTAATGCCTACCATAACGAAAGTTTAACCTGGCCTGTCCAAGAGATGGAACGTGCTAACTGTTCGCCGCCGTGTATTTAGATATGTTGCTTTCCCAATTCCCATGCTTCCGACTGACTCGAAGGAAGAACTGTAACTAACTCTGATAATAACTGTTATTAATTTCATCAACGCAATGAATATGACGCTTGAAAGGAACTCAAATATCTACTCTATTGTTTCTGCCCTTAACTTTATTATAGGAGAACAATTATGGTGAAAGTTTCCACGTGCCTCGTTTAGACGCACTCGCCAATTGTACTCGACTGGTGTTTCATGGTAGAGTACACTTGGATGCGGGAAAAGTGTGTCTATTGTTCGTAAAAGCGACAGCACAATGGTACAACAGTCATAGATCAATTCTTTATGTCTTTTTGTGATTGAGCGTGGTTTCAAGTAGTACTCATATTGGTTAGATTTCACGGTGAATGAGATTTACGATAGTATGAAAAAGCTATAAGAAATATCATAGTAAAAGCAGTATGATATAACTAATTGCTTCTCGCGGTTTCACCTGCTGCAGGCTTCTAGTGGTCTTAGCTTGATGCCTATATCTTCCTCCATAAATGGACTACCCAACACAAAAATATATTTAAACACTTTTTTAAACTATCACGGTTTGCTTCTAAACTTAAGCGCTCATGTACACGACGCCGCCGCCGCGCCGCCGCCGCGCCGCTACCGCGCCTCTAGGCTGTGTATACGGTCGCTACCGCGCCGCCGCCGCTCCGCTGCCGCTCCGCCGCCGCTCCGCCGCCGCGCCGCCTCCGCGCCGCCACCGCGATGCCATTCGCTAGTGTTTTATTTATCAAACAAAGGAGATGTCTCATTGCGGCCATATAATGTTTTCTTTTTTTGATAATTCAAGGATAACTTCTTCGTTTATGAATCGGTTTTGATGATTCTTTTTTTGTTGGAAAGAAGGTATTTCAAAGGCGGTTCCATGATATGGAGATTAGGGTTTGATGATGGAAGACCAGAGAAATCGAGTGGAGCTAAATAGTAAGAAATATCTGCTTTCCAACAAAAAAAGAATCATCAAAACCGGTTCATGAACAAAGAAGTAATCCGCGAATAAACATTAAAAAAAAACACTATGGCCGAAATGAGAAACCTCCTTTTTCAGATAAATAAAACACTATCGAATTGGATTCGCGGTGCCAGCGCGGCGGCGGCGCGGCGGCGGCGCGGCGGCGGCGCGGCGGCGGCGCGGCGGCGACCGTGTACACAGCCTAGAGGCGCGGTAGCGGCGCGGCGGCGGCGCGGAGGCGGCGTCGTGTACATGAGCCCTAAAATGTCACGGGATATATTCCGTGATTAACCATTTGTTTGAGTTCCCGATATTTCGACGCTGTTGCGAATTTCATCTACAAGTGATAATAAAGATGCAATTCGATTGACTTGACGTTGTCATGGCCATCGTGTTTTGTTTTTCATCGGTCCATAGATAGCAACGTGTTTTATGTCTTATTTCATAGTGGTAAGGTTGATTTTCATTTGTAGTTTGAATTCGTTCGAATCGCGTAACAATTGCGTCGCATCGCGCCATGAGTAAAGTCCCTAATTTTACTTTAAGTTTACAAAAATATTTTTTCAATTCGAACCAGTAGATCCTGAGATTATCGCGTTCAACCAAACAAACGCTTAGATGTTTAATAATAATAATATTCCACAACTAACACACAACGCCATCTAGTCCCAAGCTAAGCAGAGCTTGTGTTATGGGCACTAAACAACTGATAAACATACTTATATAATTTCTAAATACATACATATTATAGATAAATTACACCCAGACACAGAACAAATGATCGTGCTCATCACACAAACATTTGTCCTGGGTTAGGAATCGAACCCACGACCTCCGGCATAGCAGTCAGGGTCACTAACCACTAGACCAACAGGCCAGTCTAAGTCAGGCTAGTTTTATCTGTAGTTATGTAATGTTCTTTTTTATCTTGGTAAAAATCATCAAATGACTGCTCCGGAGCGGGACGGGAGGTACTGTCTGATTCGTACTGCCTAAATCCACGGAGTCCTTCAATAGCCCTTTACGTTCCAGGGTCACTGTTACCTAATGAGGCAGTCCCATGACCCCGGCAGGCTCTGACCTTCTAAGGGGGTCAGATTGATGGCAGCTCTTTGAGGTGTACTTGTTTTGATACCTTAAAATGTGGCAGCTGTTGCTTCAATTTTATTGCTGCGAATCTTGTTTTTATACTAAGTTATATCACCTTCATCATCATCAGCTGGAAGACGTCCACTGCTGAACATAGGCCTCACCCTAAGTTATCACCAGAGGTCGGAATCAGGTAGAGTAATATGAGTACTTGCATTGAAATGTTGATGGATTTCTAATACTCGTAACAGCACTCGTAATCTCGCGTGGAAAACAGTATTACAAATAAATTATAATAAAAAAATACATCAGAGATTTTTTTATTAAGTAAATCACGGGATTTTCTACTCTCTAAAAGTAATTCCAGGATTTTGGGCATATCCATCCTCTTTATTCTTTCGCTGTATGAAATCAGTATCTATAGGTAAGTAGGTACCTCATGAATATCTCTACCTAATTCCGACCAATGGTTATCCCAACACTAACCCATTATTAAGTATTTTTTTTCTCAATGCTGTCAAGATTTATGCCAGCAAAAACAAAGCCTGTATCATAATCAAAACGTTTAACCTAATCTATTATTCCCATGATGTAATCCATTGAAATATTGAAGATAAACAGCTTTTTGTGCCGACAGTAAAAACAATACGAGTTTCAATGCAATGACGTGATTCTATCAAAATACTGGTGACTCACGAAACTAGTTGCAGCTAGAAAAATACTGGCGAAATCATCAACTGCAAACTCATCTTTGTCATTCAAAAACAATATAGCCGGAAACACATTATTAACACCCGACGCCACCCGATGAAACGTGATGCGTGTTGGGTCAAATCAAATGTATTGTTTTCTATGACCAGAATCACACTATGAACACCCGACGCGACGACACGCGCTCACTGCACATCGGGTGTCGACACGTGGCGTCGCGTGGCGTGTTAAATAATGTGTTTCCGGCTTATTTTTATTATTTTTTATTTATCTATGCAAGGGTTATATCAACACTTTTACACGTCTTTTCATTAAACTAGAAGGGGCCGGTGTTTCGTACTTGACTACTCTGAGAAGAAACAGCCGAAACAAACTCAGAGGTCACAGTGTCTTTTAAGTCCAGACATTGTAAATGTAGAAAAGATTATTCGAGGACCATGCAGGTCAATGTCTGAAATGTTCTTTTGAAGAAAGAAACATACAAATTTGAGTGGACCTGTCCAGTCAGTGCAAGCATTTGTCAGTTACCGTAGAACTCAAGGAGCTTAACAGCAATCAATAGCAATCCAATGTTTTTTTTTTTAATCTTGATATTATCATCAAATGATTCCTCAATAGAGTACTGCCGCCCAGGGCAGGACGGGAAGGACTATCAGACTCGACTGACCAAAATCCACGCTGTTCCTTAAGCAAGGGAATGTAACGTAAAGGGCTTTCGCTTTACGTTCCAGGGACACGTTGTAGCCTGATAAGACAGTCCCGAGACCAAGGTAATCCATTGCTGGCGTTTGTTTTGGAAAGGGATATTAAAAAAGTCTGTGGGGAACTGAAGAAAACTCGTACTGATTACATCGCACCCTGTTTCACCCATAGGGGCTGATTACAATTCCCAAATTGTGGTCAACATTTTAAAACTAGAGGTCATCGATATTCTCTTGGAGACTCCAAGGTTGTACCTATTAGAGGGCCAAAGCTGCCGGGGTCGCGGGACTATCGAGAAACCGAGGCCCCGGAACGTAAAGGGCTACTGAAGGACACCGTGGATTTTAGTCAATATAAGTTCGACAGTCCCTTCTGTCCTGCCCTGAGTGGGAGGACTCATTTGATGATTTTATCACGTAAAAAAAGTTTGGAGCTAACATAAGTATTTCAGAATTCCACCTACTTAGCTGTGTGTACAATAAAAGCTAGCATTTTCTATTTTACCAAAGGAAGCATGGACTGTATAAACCATCCCTTTACCGTCCCAAGAACCATTAGTTAAATAAATACAAGTTGCCCGCCGTCCGGCTTACTTTAGATTATCTTTTGTTTGATTCGATTATAATTACATTAATTACGGAGATATTTGCTGACCACTGGAGGAATTAATCTTAATTATGGCGGAGCTAGATTTGATATGAGGTTAATGTTAATGTAGCGAAGCGTTTTAAAAAGGTCATGGCCTGGGTTAAAGCCTTTGTATATTTTAATAATTATGATGTGTTTGAAATAATGAAGATTTAAATACATTTTAGAGAAATTGACTGCAAAATTAGCTCGAATGAATTAGACATTACATAATATATAGGATCATGGACAAATCAGGATGCCTAATCACGACGAAAACGGGGACTTTAATTTGACGTATATTAAAATTACTTCCTCGTTCGAACATGGTGCTTTTCATACAATTAACATTACAATAGGTTACTCAAGTATGCTCTACGCCCAAGTTCATAAAATTCATGCTAGAGTCTCATAGTAGCCATACACCATCCTGCCTATCGACGATCGATTTGACGCTTGCAATTGTTTCAAATTGCAATTGTTTAAAAATGCCAATTTGATGGCATGACATGCCAATTTGATAGGTCATCAAATCGATTTGACACAACGTCAAATCGGCAGCAGTGATGCATTTGGCTATTATTCGGTGACGACAACTACAATTTTATAAATTTGTAGCTATCGGTCACCGAATAATAGCTAGATCTAGCTATAAAGTTGCTAAGTTGGCATCGCTGCTGCAGATTTGAAGTTGTGTCAAATCGATCGTACGATAGGCAGTATGGTGTATGGTGTATATGGACGAACTGCCAATTTGAAACAAATGCAAGCGTCAAATCGATCGTTCGATAGGCAGGGTGGTGTATGGCTACCATCAGGCTATAGGATGACAAAGTGATAACATTATAAATTATGGAAAGGTCAAAATGACATTGACATCTGTCACTAAAAAGATTATGTCAATTCCGTTGAAAGTCGCTGTATTTACATACAAGAAATACTTTGAAAGCGATTGTTTAAAATTACTTGTTCAGTAACACTATCATTACAATTTAGAAGGGAATGTTAACCATGTTTATTAACCGTGATCATGGCGCTACTTTCGAAAAGTTGGAAACTCAAAACAAATAATAAACATGGTAACATTCCCGTTACCAGTTGTATACGACCCTTTTGTCTAGTTCCTAACTTAGTACCAAACAAGTCATTTTGTCACTAAAACGACGCAATAATATAAACAAACAAACATTGTAACAGTTTATTACAAAGTAGTGGCAGTAAATAAGATTTAATGACACATTAAAAATCACGAAATCTCTTTACGACACATAAAGTTAAAGGGAACCCAATGGAAGCAGTACAAAACAAGACCTTTTTACGTTTCCTGTGACGTCAGTTTGTCGGATATGACGTCATTGCATGGCAATGGACGAAGTCATCATTATTCAGTAGATAAGTAATTTTTCATAACTCATACTCTGTAAGTACCCTAGGTCTTTACATGCCTGATAAGCGGTTTGAAAGTAATGCATTGCAGCCTTAGGGAGAATGGCTTTCAACTGACAGCTGGCACCCTCACTACGTTACGGGCGCCAACCCCCGTCTCGGGACGTAAATAAGTAACTTTCACCCCTTGGATAACAATGTACTATTTTCCTGGCAGTCCCTTTTTCTCCACCCAGTGTGGGTGGACTCTTTTTATGTTTTTTACCTAAAATTCAAGTTTAGCCTTCCTCGTTAAATGGATTATCCAAAACATTTTTTCAATTCGATCTAGTAGGGGAAAGGTGTACGAGATGATCCGTCGAGGCAAGATGATCCTTTGATATTGCAACGAAGCCAGTAGCGTCATCTAGTTGTTTTTAATGGTAAAACGTAGTCCCCGATATTCCCCCGCCTCAGTCAAAAGTAGTGGTGTCGAGAGTGACAATTAAATTTTTTGAGAAAAAAAAACAAATATTCCGTTACTTTGATCTAAGGTAAGGGTGAGTTGAAGTTTATATCTAATTTGTTCTAGGTACTTTATTACTAGGCTGTGGTATAAGTTATCTTTGAAAATTGCTCTATTTTGTTTTTTAATAGCATGGTAACAGTTGAAAGCACTTAGTTTAAGTTATCGAACATTGAATAAAAAAGTTACTGTTGGGGCAAGATGATTATGTTACCGGTGTACAAGATGATCCCCACGGATCTTCTTGTAAACCGGTAACATACCTACTATTACGGGGATATTTTTAACCTTTGTATGTTATTATGTTTAAGTTCATATATTTTTGGTTTAAGACTATGCCTCGTAATTATAAAAAAAAACTAAACGCGGATTGTGGTCAGAACACTCCATGATCAAAGCACTGGATGCTGTTAAAAATGGCATGCCATATAGCACAGTTTGGATTGCCTGTATTATCACTAAAAATGCGGGCAAAAGTCAAAAATAAGGTGGCTGTCAGTACAATCAAATATATAGGTGAAAAAATAAACCGAGATTATGGTTTTATGTGGGTTATTCTCTTCCTGGATCCTGGGATCATCTTGGACACCGGGGTGTACAAGATGATCCTTTGACAACGTTTTAAAAATGTGTTTTTTTAATAGTAAAGCATCGAAAAAATCAAAATTTTGAGTATGCCAACAATAAGATAAATAAATTTACTATGTATATACGTATTTACATTCGCGCTAAGTAGGATATCTTTTATTTTACAAGCAATCTCCCTTAAGGGAATCATCTCGTACACCTTTCCCCTACTTTCAGAGTCTAGCACGTTCACCTAAACAAAGAAACACATTCTCCAGTTTATAATATGTATTAGTATAGAACTCAATTTTTCTATAGAAAATCTTATATTTATTAAAATCTGCAGCTAAAGAACCGTTATAATATTCCAAAATAATGTTATTTTATCCTAAATTAATTTCTCATAGGCACACCGCAATTTGGCCTAAATAACTTTTAATGAGCACCAAAATCGATACAATTCATTAAAGTTCAGTTCAAAAGAGTTTTTGCTCAAGTTGTTAAGCTCCATTTTACAGCGACAGCTCATGAAAGACCAGCGACCATAAGTATTACGTGACGAGTAGCAATTAGTCAATGATGGACTTGGTATAAATAGGATACCATCAGAAGACCCAGTTTGGTACATTATTGTATCAATAGGTGTAATCTGGGACCGAGTTGCCGGTCCCAAAATCCCATCATCACCATCAAATCAGCCCGGAATCACCCACTGCTGCGTATAGGCCCTTTTTACCCGACTGCGCCAGGAGGGTTATGTTTTTCGAGTGTATGTATGTATGTATGTAAGTATGTATGTATGTATGTTTCTGTGTGTTGCTCTGCAGCCCAAACGGCTTGATGGATTTTAACTTGAGAGGTGTCGTTAGATTCGTCTTAAACGTGAGAGTGTCACTGGGTACATAAAACTGGCCAAGTGCGAGTCGAAGTCGTGTGCAAAGGGTTCCGAACTAAAAATATTTTTTTTAAATCTCTCACATTCTATCAAGGGGGGTATCAAATTAAAGGGTTTTAAAAATGGTTTACGGAAATATATATAACTTATATGTTTCAATTTAATTTGGACTGATATATGCTAACAAAAACTAAAAATAGTAAAATAAAATAAATATTTAAAAAAACAAAAAACCCGACTGCGTAAAAACTAAAAAGAAAGAAACAAGCCCAGTAGTTGAGAATTCACTCATTCACACTCACAGTCGGGGCCCCTTGGGAAGATTTGATTGGTATAATTTGAATGGGCCCCGACTGTGAGTGTGAATGAGTGAATTCTCAACTACTGGGCTTGTTTCTTTCTTTTTAGTTTTTACGCAGTCGGGTTTTTTGTTTTTTTAAATATTTATTTTTTTAACATATCCCTCGGTTCTGTGCGTCTCTCATTTATCTATTCCCCACGATCTAGACGAGCGATGTCGTCAACCCAACGGGCTTTTGGGCGGCCCTTCGTTGGTCGAACCTTGGTCACCATTCCGTCAAAATCTTAATACATCTGCCATCTCTGCGTCAACCAATTGGTTTTTTTTTTCTTAATTTTCATTATTGTAAGTAGGTAGACGATATTTTTTTTTTAAATCCCACAGTAGGAATTTATCATGTACCTTGGGGCATTTATAAACATAGAATCTCAAATTTGCCCCGGTACAAGTACTTGCAGATATTTATTCCATGCGCATGTCGATCGTTCAGTCATTGAGCCAACACGGTGCCGTCAAATTAACGCCGCAAAGCTTTTTTGGGGAAAGAAAGATTTGACCACGAACAGGAATCGAATCTTCGTCCTTGTGGATAAGTACTCCAGTCGCTTAACCAACTAAAGCTTCCTTTTCTTCTCAATGAAACATTAGAACTACTATAAGTTGCCTTTGTCCTACCAGAATCATTTCGCCAGTGAAACTTCTACATATTTTCCTCTCGACGACGTCATCTCAGCGACTCAACGCATTTAGGTTAACGAGATACATGCACATCTTTCAGTCAGCATGCATTCTCTTTGGTTGGACACTGCGGAATATGTGTCATCTTTGGATGCATGACTGTGTTGCGTTCATTTGGTAATGACATCTGAGGCGGAATGAACAAAGGATGTGTCAATGACTAGAAGAAAATAAAGATAAAAGGTCTATCTGCACACAACTACAGTGCCGACACGTTCCGTTCCGTACCGTACCGTTCCGTGACGTGATCAGTGCCGTATCGATCAGTGTCAGTGAAATATGATATTGTACCATACATTTTGTACGACGCTATCCGTACTTATTAGTGTCAGTGCCGTTCAGTGATGTTCGTTCACTCGTATAAATGAACAGCACGTCACGGAACGGTACGTGTCGGCACTGTTGTGTGCGGATAGGCCTTTAAGAAGATTTATTAGGTTACCTCATTGATTGAGGGACCGCTGTTTGATCTATAGTTACACTAACTATGATAAAATTTCATACATTTTTTCTTTAACAAATGGTTAAAAACCTACTGATCAACAAACTCGCCTTTTTTATCGTGTTAAATTCATCACATGAGTCCTCCACCCTTTGTGGAGCGGAAGAGACTATCAGACTCGGACTGACTAAAATACACGGTATTCCTTCAATAGCTCTTTACGACTCTGGGTCACGGTTAGGTACCTGCTAAGGCGCTCCCTCACCACGAGCATTCACCTGTGTGTGTAACATAAAAGTGCGCAATTTGATGCTCTATTGTCTTCGAATGTTCGAATCTGTAACGTTACATTACAGGTGAATGCTCGCGGTGAGGGGAGCGCCATGGCAGTCCCGCGACCAAACAACTCGATTTGGACATTTTTTTAAATATATTAACCATAATATCATTTAGAACACGTATACTTTTAATACATTAACGGAAATGTCTACCAAAGATTACACAACGACTACATAATTAGGTGACGTATATAGCTTCACACGAATGCCTCGGAAACATTTAGGGTAATTACCCACCATGCATATTTTAGGGCTTCTTAACCGACGACTGTTTGAGTTGACAATGACCTTGTTCAAGCTTGCGTTTAAATTACTTATAAGGGTTAACTTTTCTGTTTGTTTTGCTAATGTTAGTGTGTATGTTCCTCCTATTTGCGTGATTCTAGATAAGAGACTAAAATGGAATTTTGTTTCGAGAAATGGGGTAGCTTCCAGAGGCGTTTCCGAGTAATAAAGTTTAGTCCCCCTTTTAGGAAATGAAGTACCTACAAAATACCTGCTATTATTATTAATACAAAAGTATTTATGCTAGATCCACACATAAATAATTATATATACAGTTTTCACATCAAAACAATTAAACTGATTTTGTTACAGAAAATGATGGAATCCTAGAGACCCTTAAAGCCCATAAGGGGGAGGGTAGTAAAGCTGCGGGCAAGAGCTAGTCCGTATTATGAGAGAGAAAACCTTATATGGAAACGGACAATGATTTTCTGCAGCTTTAAACTTTACAATAATGAAATAACTGAAACTTATAAAAATGTAGGGTACGCACCGAAGCTTAGAAAGATCGGCAAGGTGGACATATCTGACGAAGACCACAAGATCGCTTTGGATGCAAGTCGGTTCTAACTGATCTTATTGGAAATCTATGGGGGATCTATGGGGAACCTATGTTCAGCAGTAGACGTCCTACGGCAGCTATTATGAAGATGAACTAAGTACTGTAATACACAAAACGTTTCGTAACCCTTCTATAGAAAAATAATATACCTACTTACAACCATCAGCACAGTTTTTCCCAGAATTCTGTTCAACGAAGGTAAATGTTGAAAAGGGGTAAACAAAAAGTTTTAATCTACCCTCGTACGCGGAATTTTGAAATATGTTAATTTCCGGTAAGTACAGCGAGGTACCAGTACGTTATTAAAAATTCTGAATTTTAAAATTGCTATTCACGAGAGGTATTTTTTGACATTGATATTACATTCTCAATTTTTGTTTCATTTGTTTTCAACACTGATAAATAATATTTTTGTAACCATGTAGATACTATTTTAACCCTGAAAATAGGTCACAGGCTTCAGGGACATTATATTATACTTACCCTGAACCCTGTTACGTGTCCAACCTCGCGATTTTGCGACGTTGATCTACCCGAGAGCCAAATATGAGGCCTGTGGCGGGCACGGGGCGATTTCATATTAATGTTTTATATTTCCGCACCCGCCGCCACCGCGCTAGGCTCGCAGTGTGTTTGAGCACTAAATATTGTTTTGTTTGTGGTAAATTCATCGAATGGGACTTGCTAAAATTCACGGTGATCCTTCAAAAGCACTTTACGTTCCAGGGTCACGGTTACTTGATGAGACAGTCCCGCGACCCCCGGAGCACTAAGATAAAGCGAGCTCACCCAAGAAGAACTGAAATTCCTGCGTATCATCGGAACATAGTTAAAACTGGCAGGCGTCTTCGACAGGATGGTGGAAGATGCAGGCAGGCGGCTCTGCAGTGATAATCTCTATGAACACAGCCTTCTGTCACGATGGGACTAAATTTTTTTATGCTCTAAGCTACTAACAGCGAAACTATCGAATCGTGCGCGCGAACGGTGAGCGCTCGCGCTTTGCGATTGGACGATCACAAAGCCGTTGCGTCGAAAAGCACATCGTAGAGTCCAGCGATGTGATTTCTTATAGAAAATAGCATAGCTGGTGATGCCTACCACCGCCATTAGAAGCATTCAGCTTTTACCATAAATTACAGGTTATGGGTCATTTCCACTCCACACACGGCCCGAAGGACTCAATCACTAGTTCATTAGACTAAAGATGCAGTTAATTTGAAAAGTAAGTTCAGTCAAAAAACCTTTACTAATTTTAAGTCTCTAATTTCTGCCCCCAACTGTACCTACTATAGTAGATAAAACATGAATGTTTTGATAAATACATAATAAGCTCTTGTTGTAGCTGTGTTATGTAACCGTATGAATATTGATTAAATTGCTTCAAGAATATACAATGCCTTAAGAACCAGCCGACCTTGACCGAAGGAATCCGTTTGATAAGATGACCTTGAATAATATACAATGTGTCCGGTTTTGGTCTGCTGTCATCATCTGCCAAGTCTTTTCCCAACTATATTGTGGTCGGCTTCCAGTCGAACCAGATGCAGCTGATCAGTATTTTACATGGAGCGACTGCCTGTAGGACCTCTACAACCTAGTAACTGGGCAATACGATACCGCACGGTAAGACTGGTTGTCAGACTTTATGGCTGCTACACACCTTACGATAAATCGTTACGATTAGTCGGTACAGTGCAAACTGCAACGATAAATCGACAAGTGTGTATGAGAAAAACTGTACAGTTTGTTCGATTTTTCTCATACACACTTGTCGATTTATCGTTGCAGTTTGCACTGTACCGACTAATCGTAACGATTTATCGTAAGGTGTGTAGCAGCCATTAGAGCTTTTGACTAACAGAAACGACTGTCAAAGATCTACAAATGACAGCCGGGACCAACGGCTTTACGTGCTTTCCGAGCCAAGGAGGAAACTCAAAAAAAGAAAATAAAAAAGGCGATAAATCGTGCGATTGACCACGACCCTGGGAGAGGCCTATGTTCAGCAGTTACAATAGGCTGAAATGATGATGATGATGATGATGGCATTATGGGTTCGGAACCCAACCCCTGCTGAATGGTAGTCATTTTTGATTTTTAGAAACCGGTTAAATTGTACAGTGATTGTTTTTATTTGGAAACAAATGTTTTGTATAAAAGCTTTCCTATTCCTATGAATTAGTTGTCACAGGTTCTCGCTCGGAACAAAAATTTGTATGACTTACAATCAGCTTTGATTATAAATATTTATAATCAAAGAAAATTAGCTGTTTCGGGTCTGGGTATTGTGTATGTGAGTTTCAAAGCCTGTCATTTTGCGAATTAGGCGTTTAGAGAATTGGCCATTTTGAGAACTTGTCCTTTTGCGACTAGGTTGCCATTTTGAGAATTAGGCTTTTTGGGCCTAAACCCTTGTATGGTTAGTGTTTCTAGCTGTTATATTGGCATTTCATTCCTAAATCCCGTATAAAACTTAGCTAATTATAACCTCTTACTAAGCCATGCGCCAAAAACAACTAAAATACAAATTATTTACATAATAGCCACGGTTTTAACATAAATAATGTAATATTTAAACGTTAAATACTTAAAAACCGTTTAACTCGGCGTCCATTGCCAACGATTCAATGCCAGGCTAATGAGAAGCACAATAAAAAGTACAGTAGGAACAAAAAATATGCCTATCGACATTTTTTGCTGCAAGGTTAGAAAAAAGGTTGGTTTAAATGGAAATAACGTTCTCGCTTTTCCGCACTTTTAGCTGTCATTTTGTGGTAGGTTGTTATTTCTATAGATTTTTAGGAACTTTGATTTATGTATACTTTATGACCAACAGTGTCGATGATTGTAGTCTTGAATTATGCAATGTTAACACTAGTCAGTTAGCAAAATCAAAAATGGATTTCCTAAAAAAATAAGGGCTTTCACTTTTCATGATTTGTAATAAAAAAAAGTAAAACGTAGAGAAAATCGTCACGTTTTTCCTTGCATCAAAAACCTAATTGTATGGCAGTAATTATTGAAGTTCTAGATAAATTATGATATAATTATGTATTATAATATAAATTAGAGAAACGACGACAAACAGAGTACATGGACTAGATAGCACTAAAAAAAAAAAATATACAAAGTTTTTAACAATTTTCAGTTAAAAATAAAAAAAATAATACTAAAACCCACAAACTGACAGTAACATCCTGCAAAAACGATATATAAACGCAAATGCAATAAAACACATTCAGTTACCACAATTCAGAATCAAACATGCAGTGTGAATAAAAGCCACGCTCAGATTTAAATAAAAAAATTCCAGTGATTTAATATTGAAAAAAGTAAAATCAATATCCAACCTGAAACAATACTTCGTCCGTTAAATAAAGCGTATGACTCATCGTGTGTCAAATATGACAGTTTCATTACGTAAATTTTCGGTACCACGGCAACGACAACAATGGCGGCGGACAATAGGTATTGATACATGTATAGCCCTGCGACTGTACAAACAATACACAGAAGTTGGCCCAACGTTTGTCTACATTAAAAATACAGGGTGTTAAGGGGAGGTTGCAGCACTTTTTAAGATTTTTGAACCTCTGAAAATCTAATAAAATGTGAGATTTTAAATAAATAAAAATAAACATATCCTCAAATTAATGGTAAAGATATTAATTAATGCGATTTGGAATAATTGGCTCGATAAAAAAATGCCGAACATGGCACTAAATCACAATTTTAAACGCGTACTGTTAAGAGATTTTATTATGGATTTATATGCAAGTCATATCAATAGATAGAGCTTTTTCTGTAAAAGTAAATGGTAAAAACATATTTTGGAATTTTTGTTTTGTTTTTCTACAGAGAGCACAATATTGAAGCAGTCAATCGTTGTTATAGTGACACCATTGAGTGACATTATATTAACGATAGCCGAGACAACGCGAACGAAATCGTAATCTTCTTGCAAGATCTAGCTGCTATGTGTCAGAAAAAGTGACACGTTACGTTTCACGTCAAACTTGACAATTATTTTATTTAGATAATGGGCGTAACGTAAAAAAACCAATTTCTTAAAAGAAAATAGACCGAAAAAATAATTTTTATTCTACCTTTCAGTCAGTCCATTTGATGATTTATATTGGAGACCTTTTTTTGTCTTTGGTCCCAATTTCCTGGAAAGTTGCGTTAGTATGCTATTACGCTTTTTTCTTTGTCTAGTATTCAATTATAATTTTCAATGACATGTTTTTTATTTATTTGAGATGGGTTTTCTCTCTAGTCTGGTTCAGACAAAGTCTACGACGGAGTGGGTTTATCCAAACGAAAACTTTTTATGGTGTTTTCGAAATCTTTCATTACGTTTTGTATTTTTTTTTATGTGAGATGGGTTTGCTCTTTCGCGGACATGGACGGCGAGTCACCCATTATTGGCAAATTTCTCGCAAAGTCGACGAGACGGAGCGTTGTGTTCCACGCGCGCCTCAAAGAGCTGTCAGCAATCCGATGGGTCCTCCCTTAGAGAGCCAAAGCCTGCCGGGGTCGCGGGACTGTCTCATCAGGTAACACTGACCTTGGAATGCTGAGCTATTGAAAAATCACCGTGGATTTAGGTCAGTACGAGTCTGACAGTCACTCCCGTCCCACCCTGGGCGGGAAGGCTCAATGGATGATATTTCACGAAAAAAAAAACATGTATTTAAAAAAAAGGTGATTTGTTAAGGACACACATCTCTTGCACCACTGAACTTAAATCTCATTATCTGTCTCAATAGCTCAACAGTCTCAATTGAGAGTTTAAAAATAGCGTTGTACTTTGGTGTGATCTCTCTCATAGCGCCGATTGTGTCGACAATACTGTGAGAAACCGGTCTTTAGAGGGCATACAAGTTTATGTCAATAATTGTAATTTTATGTTTACTTGGCTTTGGGATAACCACGAGAATATTATGTCAGATATCTTTGGTTGATTTTGAGGTCAAAACTGGACGCGAGGGGTTTGATTTCCAGTTTAGGCTTAGGTGTTACATCATAATAATATAACTTAGATGAAATACGACAGTAACAACTCTAGACACTGAAGACCAAAATCAGCCTTAGCAATTTAAAATGTTAAATGTTAATGAGACTTTTTTTTTATAAAAAGCTTTGCCCCACACTAGGAATTTCTCCTGTGTCGTGGGTGCGTTTACAAACATAGAAACTCACATACACAGACAACCAGACCCGAAACAACTATTTGTAGGTCATAAAATATTTTTTCCGTGCGGGGATCGAATCCGCGAAACGCTGGGGAGCAGTCCAATAGCCACTGCGCTAACCATGCCGTCAATGAGTTAATGACATAAACGTATGGATGTTTGTTGCTCTCACGTAAAAACTACTAAATAGATTTTTATAAAACTTGACACACACATAGTTTAGAACCTATATTACAAACTATTTTCTAGTCGAGATCATGGAACGGAACGCAAAATCATCAAGCCTAGAAATTCGTAATGTGCCTAAAACCCCCAATGAGTCTAAGGATGACCTTGTAACAATTGTCAAAAATCTGGGAATAGCTGTGAGTACTGAAATACAAGCGAGTGATCTCAGAGACATTTATCGTCTTAATAGCAGCAAAAAACCCCAAACTGATGGGCCTATAACCGCCGAATTTGTATCAACTATAACTAAGGACAGACTACTCACAAACATTAAAAAGTATAACCGCGACCACAAGACTAACCGACTAAACAGCGCACACATTAAAATAGCGGGAAACAGTCCTATATTTATCTCTGAGAGCCTTACCCTTAAAGCCAAAAAGCTGTTCTATCAGGCAAGGGAATTTGCGAAGCTAAACGCTTATGCATATCACTGGACGTCATATGGCAAGGTGTATATAAAAAAAGAAGACGGAGCCCCGGCAAAGAGAATAACACAAGAATCCGATTTCGAAGGCTTGAAACAACAAGAGAAATGACTAGAGATATTAATGAACATCCAACAACGCGCCCGACCTGAAAAATTGATGCTTCGTCTGAAACCTGCATGCCTTGTAAACATTCCAGTGTATACTATAGTTTTAAGTTTTTCTCTTCTGAATTTTATATTTTTGTACGTGCATGTCAACACTCTAAAGCCAAAGTACACTACATCGCTATTTACACTATACACAAAATCATTACATTTAACAACTTATAAGAATCACATTTCACATAACACATTACATCAGATTTTAATACATATTTTTACATTTGTTTTATTGTATTTTCTACATTACAGAAGTAGTACAAGGTATTATCTATGCACTCGTATTATGAATGGCATTGTTCTTGACGTTGCTACAATTCCATTTTAATTTTTAAATTCGATCACAACGTTAATATAAACATAACAGAACAAATAGACTTGGCTGACCCAATTGAATGTATATATATTAATGACACCAGTATTTGCCCGGATCTACTAGACTATAATCTTCAAACGCGTTGTTCAATGACAATAATTAGCATTAACATTAGAAGTATTAACTGTAACTTTGACCTTCTGGTATCTTTTATTTCCGCGCTAAATATGCGTATAGATATTATTGTATTATCCGAGTGCTGGACAAATTTGAATAATCCTCCACCAAATATGAATAACTATGACAAATATTGGACTCAGACTAGCATAAACCAAAACGATGGTGTGGTGGTGTATGTACGCAGCGATATCGTGGCTTGTGTTTATGAGCCTAAGATTATTGAAGGAAACTGCTTAATTGTCACTATTAAGCCTGACTACACAATTATTTGTTCCTATAGACCACCTAGTTTTAAAAACCCTAATCTTTATTTGGAATCACTCGATAGTATTCTATGTAAATGTCGAACAAAGAACGTCATTTTTACCGGAGACATAAACATTGATATTTTAGCACAAAACCGGTCTAGTGTAGCCCAAGAGTACCTAAATCTGATGGCTATGCATGGATTGACACCAGGCATTGACAAACCAACTCGCATCAAAACATGTATTGATCATTTCAATATAAAATGCTCATACCGTTGGAAAACTGCAGTTTTTGAACAGCCTATAACGGACCACTGCCCGATACTCTTACTTATTAATAGCTCTAAAATACAAAAAAAAAGTGTTACGTACAACAAAGAAACGATAGACCATGACATGATAACAAAACAACTCACTGAAGAATCTTGGGAAAATCTTTATACATCTACCGATATCAATATTGCATCGGAAATACTAACGACAAGACTAACGAATATTATTACGAATAATACCAGTGTTATCAAAAAATCGAATAAATATAGGCCATTAAAACCATGGATAACAAAAGGAGTAGTCAAGTGTATAAGAAAGAGAGACAGATTACACAAAACAGCAGTAAAGACACCAGACAATATGCTCCTACAAATTAAATATCAAAAGTATAGAAATACGTGTAATTTTATCATAAAAAACTTAAAAAAACAATATTATCAAGAAAAGCTAAAGATAAACAAAGGTAATATAAAGAAAACATGGGAAGTGATTAAAGAAGTCTGTGACATAAAGAAAAACAAAGAACCCATTGTGGAACTATTGGATATTGACACCTCACCCACACAGTCTTTGGGGAGGGTCAATAACTTTTTCACTGGAGTTGGAGAAGCATTAGCTAATGAGTTACTTGTTAGGATGGATAGATCTGAACAGGAACTATCGCAAATGGCCAACACGTATACCTCCTCACCTCCAAATTCTATGTCCTTTATGCCTACAGATCCCTATGAAGTGAGGGGTCTTATTCTAGGGCTAAGATCGCACGCTGCGCCCGGAAGGGATAAAATTACGTCGGAAATTCTAAAACGAAATATTGTTTCTCTTACAGAACCAATAACATATATGTGTAATCTTAGCCTGTCAACTGGCAGATTCCCATCAATTTTTAAAAAAGCGGTTGTCTGCCCAATTTTTAAATCTGGAAACAAGGATGAGCCAAGCAACTATCGCCCCATCTCTCTTCTATCAGTGTTGTCCAAGATCCTTGAAAAAATCGTCAATAGAAGAGTTATGAAATACCTTGAAAGTAATAAACTGCTAAGCGACTTTCAATTTGGGTTCCGTGAGAAAAAGTCAACCGAGGATGCAGTCTTGGCATTGACATCAACACTTGTATCTTATCTAGATGCGGGGGAAAAATGTCTTGGGGTCTTTCTAGACCTCCGAAAAGCTTTTGATACCGTATCTGTCAAAATACTAATGTCGCGTTTGGAAAGCGTTGGTATAAGGGGGCTGGCTATGAAAGTGATGATTCCATGTGTAAATATGGCGTTCCTCAGGGCAGCACGTTGGGGCCTACATTATTCCTCATCTATATCAATAGCCTATGCAGGATGGCTGCCACCTTGCCTCACATGGATCTACTAATGTTTGCTGACGACACGGTGTTGATCTTTCATGGTCACACCTGGGACATTGTACATAAACTAGCTGAGACAGGCTTAGCGAAAGTGACTACCTGGTTGGAGAATAACCTTCTATCGCTAAACACTAGCAAGACGAAGTATGTATGCTTTAGTAAAACATCTGTGGGGAAACCTACTGAATCGCACAATTTCCAAATACATACATTCCCCTGCAATAGAAGAGAGATCCATACCGGCTGTGACTGTGCAACGCTATCTCAAGTAACCACTGTGAAATACTTGGGAGTAACGTTAGATGACCAGCTTGCCTGGACTATGCATATATCGTTGACTATGGCTAGAATAAGAAAACTAGTATATATATTCAAAAACTTGCGCACAGTAGCAGATAATATTCTACTTGTTCAAACTTACCGAGCTTTGTGCGAATGCATTATTAGATATTGCATTTGCGCTTGGGGAGGTGCGGCAAAAACTCACATGATTGGAGTCGAGCGAGCACAGCGGATGGTCCTTAAAGTACTTTTATACTTACCATTTCGACATCCTACATCCTCAGTGTATGAACTAGCAGGAGTCTTATCAGTCAGGAAGATATTCATATACGAAATACTAAGAAGATACCACAAACGAGTTGTACCTTACTTACCCATATCACGAAAGCGCGTAGAGTACTACCCTATACCTCGTACCAAATCAAAATTTGCTAGAAGATACTACTGTTATCTAGCTCCGCATATCTATAATAAATGTAATAAAATTCTGAAAATAAGCAGTTTAAATAACAACAAATTTAAAATGGTCATATTTAATTGGCTAAAGACTTTAGATTATAATGAAGTAGAAATTGTTTTGAAATCTTAATGTATGCTTACCATCATACACACACACACACACACACACACACACACAGACAGACACACACCCACACACACTTATACACATAACATTCACACACACATGGCAGCACGCTTAATACTTAATTTTATTGTTTGTTAGCTTCCGTATTTTTATCTTATTTTTTCGTTTATATATTTTTTTTTTTCATTTTCTCTATCAATTTTTGTTAGATTAATTCTGTCAGACATAAAGATTTGTCACTTCATAAATGGGAAGACACTAACACCTACAACACAGTTTTTACTAGCGTTGGTGTTAGAGAATTCATAACTGTAAATGTAATAACTTATGTCAATAAACGAATTTATTATTAAACGAATTTATTATTATTATTTTATTTTTGTCTCGATTGTACGATTTTGTGGGTCCATTGCCGAAATGTACGTAGACGAAGCCGCAGGTATGAGATACAATTCTCACTACTATTATGAGTATGGTGTCAAAAATAATAATTGTTTTATAAATATAAGAAAACAATGGCTCTCACATTATATTGTACGTTAAAAAGTTTTTAAATAGTTAACTCATAATATTTGTATAAGTCATTGTTGTGTGTGTACTAATAACCTATTTTATGTGACGAGTTGATGAATGATTGAAATTAGACCATAATTTGTTTATAAAACATTTTAATAAAGTTGTCTATACCAAACTTTAGCCGTCTTACCACAAGAAAAATAAAACATCTGTCAAAAAACACTTGTCAAAAAACACTTGTCTATAAAACTGTGCAGTCGCACTTTTATTACGGTGCGTACAGACTATGTAACATAACATGTTATTTATCATTGTTATATAACATTTTTCACTGTGTGGTCATGTTATATAACATTTCACATACATTTGTAGTGTTATATAACAATATTATATAACATTGTTACATGGTCTGTACGCACCTTTAGACAAGCGTTCAACAGTTGTTTATTTTTTAAAACGGTAGGAGTCCTCCCGCCCTGTGTGGAATGCCCTGTTTAGACAGTACTTCGCGACCCCGGAAAGTTTTTTTTCACGTATTAATAAAATAATATTATTAGGTATAGAAGAATGATTTTGTTACAAATTCATTACCTATATTTTTATTTTTCCAACGTTTTCATACACTCACTTTTCTTGTTGTGTAAACTGTGTCTGAAATGCAATACTACAAACATAATGAAAACAAATAGTTAATATTTTATTTAGGTAGGTTATAATGCGATCGAACAAAAAACATTTACATAGATAATACGAGGGAAAAACACGTGGCTTCAGTGTGAATAAAAATAAATTATAACCGTAACATTTTTTTTTTTTTTTTTTGTAATTATAAATATGTTTTATTTTCATGCATATAAAAATAAATCATTGTCAGTTTTATTGACACAGGCTCAAATAAAAAAAGAAACGCTTTAAACATTAAAAATAGCAGGTGAAAACATTCTGTATTATTCATTAATTTCTATGTTACCTGTTTTGAAAATTTAAACGTATGAAAGTTTTTTGAACTCTAGAAACTCAACATCCTTTTCCAGTAACCTAGTCTGCCATTATAAAAAAAAATATAGACACTAACATAGCAAACAACTTACAAAAAAATACCTCTTGGAAGATTTTGCTAAATGAATAAGTAAACTATTTGTTCTAGAAAATTTGAAGTTGCTTACTTCATTTTTTCTTGAAAGATAAAAAACAGACAATGGACATGACATCAGGAAAACACGTCAAATCAAATGATTTAGCAAACATCATTGTAAAAGTAAAAAACATCGCTTTAGTATTAACACAATCCATGTTGACGTAAAAACTTTTAAATGTGAAGACAAAAACAAATAAGTATTTATAGACTCACAAGAAGGATAAACAAAATTTTTTATAACACAGCTAGAAAACAAGAAAAAATACTACTACAATAAGTAAACTACTTACTTAAAATTAAATTAAGTTAGTTACGGGGGATAATTTATGAATTGTATTTATCCCACAGGTGACCTAGCCATGCAGGTATTACATATAAAGAGCCAGAAAATAACACCTTGATTGTCAGTGACTAAACCGATGTTTTTCCTTTAAACAATAATTGGATCGGAACTTTAGACCGAAACCTTAAATAAGCACTTAAGCACTTCATACGAAAATGGACCTTATGCCAAAGCTAAGCTTGTGTTAATTCCAGTAAAGGTTTTAGATTATGAAACAACCTTTTCCTTAATGCTAACTCAAAAACAAAACATCCTCCTGTATACAGGTAGGTATATTTTTTTTAATCTTATTTGGTTTATTGACAATCTTATGTCATCAATGTCAAAAGTTCGATGACCTTGGCTATGCATATATGACACAGAGCAAAGTTAAAACCATAATGTGTGAAGTATGTCGCATAACCGATAAATACGGCCTTTGCAAAATGCGTAATTTTCCTTCGTTCAACGTTTGAAATGTGAAGATATAAATTAAAATAGATAAATATATAGACTTTTCTATAAAATTAAACAAAACCAGCTGCCTAGCCTTTTGCCAACTATGGGGTCGGCTTCCAGTCGAATAAGATAAAAATCTCGTTCTTAGAATTTACATGAAGCCTCTGCGTATCTGACCTCTGACAACTTAGGTAGGGTAGTTCTTCGATCAATAGTCAATAGTTAAGCAAACTATTGGTTTAAATTCCATCCTTTTTTTTTCACAATATGGTTAAAAATTAAACCATATGTTAGTTTAATTTAATGATCAAACAATTGCCTTTTAATATGGACTGTGCTGACTGTTAAAACAAATGACAACTGAGACCAATCGCTTTGCGTGCCATCTAAGGCACGTAAGAAACTCAGTATGTAAAGATAGCCACCCATTCATGGACTGACCTTGGAAATCACGGCTTGACCTTGAAGATCGATACAAACGATTTTTATTATTTATAAGGTATAATCTTTATGACATCTCATACATATAAGATATATTATAATCTCAAAGTTAAATTAGATAACTGTATCATTTTAATAAAATATCAATTTTTCGCATAAAATAACATCACGCCTGTAATCCCCAAAGGCAGAGGCAGAGAGGCAAAGGGCAGAGGTGTACCCAATAACACTGGTCTACAGCTTTTTTGCGCACGGGTTCTACCTAAGTTATTTTTATTGCTTGTATATCTAGAAATAAGAAAATGAACAAAAAAAAGTTTTGAATTTGCTTTTATGAGTAAAAAATGGGAAAATGAAAATCAATGAAAATACCTAGAAATTGACACAGAGATGAGTTATTACACAGGAAACCGTACATCCATTCATGTTTAATTTTTACAAAATAAGTTTTAAAATAAAGTTAAACTATTAAGTAAATAACAGTTTTAGTTTTCCTGCTATTTTCAGTAGAAGTTACTCTTATAACCCCCAAATATAGTCTCCCATCATTTCCCTTTCAGTACTGGCCTTGGTAACGTCTCTCAAATGCTTGTCAAATCTCAAATTGTCTTAATGGAAGCGTTCCTCTTGTTCTTCCGTACAAGCTTCCATGTTATCTTTAAATTTATCCAAATGAGAATGTAGCATATGCATCTTTAGTCTGTCTTTAGAGACATTCCACTTCCGATGATGAAAAAATTTGGTAGTTGTGTCAGTGATCAGCTCGTCATAACTTTCAGCTCTAGGGTTTACAATAAAACCATGAACTACTGCCTTAAAACTGTCCCTGGCTTCTTCCTCTTCAATGCTAAGTAAGTTCAGGAAAATATCACAATTAGTTTTTTTTTGAAGTGAAAACTTCTTTAGCGGCGTTGTACACTTTTTCTGTAATGGGTAAAAAATTTAAAACTCGCGTCAGGGTCACGTGACCGTCAGGGTCACGTGACCGTCAGGGTCACGTGACCCTGATCGAAAATGAGTAAGACGTCATTCAAATTAAAAATAAAACATAGTAACAAAAAAGTTTTCACTTCTACCGGCACTCCTGGAGTGCAACCTTTTTTTTTTATTAGAGCGCCCACATGGACTCCAGCTTTAATTTTCGCCTCTGACAGCTTTGGAAAAAAAAAAAGGTTGCACTCCAGGAGTGCCGGTAGAAGTGAAAACTTTTTTGTTACTATGTTTTATTTTTAATTTGAATGACGTCTTACTCATTTTCGATCAGGGTCACGTGACCCTGACGGTCACGTGACCCTGACGGTCACGTGACCCTGACGCGAGTTTTAAATTTTTTACCCATTACAGAAAAAGTGTACAACGCCGCTAAAGAAGTTTTCACTTCAAAAACTCTTAAAGCAAATATTTTTGATTTGTTATCACATTTTTTTGAATAAACATGCTTGTATAATCGGAATATGATAAGTAAAACCCATGCGCAAAAATTTTTGAAGTGAAAACTTCTTTAGCGGCGTTGTACACTTTTTCTGTAATGGGTAAAAAATTTAAAACTCGCGTCAGGGTCACGTGACCGTCAGGGTCACGTGACCGTCAGGGTCACGTGACCCTGATCGAAAATGAGTAAGACGTCATTCAAATTAAAAATAAAACATAGTAACAAAAAAGTTTTCACTTCTACCGGCACTCCTGGAGTGCAACCTTTTTTTTTGAAGTGAAAACTTCTTTAGCGGCGTTGTACACTTTTTCTGTAATGGGTAAAAAATTTAAAACTCGCGTCAGGGTCACGTGACCGTCAGGGTCACGTGACCGTCAGGGTCACGTGACCCTGATCGAAAATGAGTAAGACGTCATTCAAATTAAAAATAAAACATAGTAACAAAAAAGTTTTCACTTCTACCGGCACTCCTGGAGTGCAACCTTTTTTTTTTTTTCATTTGTCGACCGGTGTAATAATACCTATATTTCGCCAGCCATGTTTAAGTGAATAGGAGGCGATCATATTACCATCATCCATCACCATCAATCCTGACTCCGTGACTGCTATTGAGTATTTCATAATTGGAAAAACCCAATTACACTGCCCAACCTGGAAATTGAACCCCGGGACCTCACACTCAGCAGTCGCACTTACGACCACTGTATCAATGAGGACGTCTCGAATCACGAAGTCGAGGGATTGCAAAAATAATAATTAAGCTCGAGACCATTTCAACCATAAAAGTTGTTAAAGCAATTAATTGTGTATTTTGAGCATGTTTTTGTTATCAAAATAAATTTTAATTATGTATGTGTTATTTAAAAGGTTCTCTTTTATTTTTCTTGAGCCTTTTTGAACATGAAAAACATTTGAACGTAATTTTATGAAAACATTTATTTATTTATTTTGTTTATTTTCTGTACCTACACAAAAATATTTTTTTAATAAAAATGGTGAAAAAAAGTAAGTAAAATAATACAAAATTATATAGTTTAGATAAATGTACTATAAATACAAAACAGTGCTAGGTGTTATTATAAAACACGTATTTCAATTAATTAGGATTCTTAACTGATAGTTTTTTTTTTATATAATCATTACCTCTAACAGTTTTTAAATAACATTTCATAGTGCCAAACTTATAACCATTAACCGGGTTCCAATACAGACTGAAAAAATCTTTCTTCCGATTTTTAATCAGAAAAAGTTCGACAATCCCTTCGACTCCACCCAAGGAAAGAGGACTCGTTACCAACCAAAAAATATCATCATATTAACAAGTAAAAAAACCTAGGTAATGGAAAAATCGAGAAACAATTTGTACGACATGGGAATTAAATCTGAGTAAGTATTTTAAAAATAACCATTTAATTTTATATTGTTCCCAAGCTATTGTTTCCCAGTAAATGTTACACGATCGACACAAAGCGAAATTTACCATTTATGAGAACCATACAAATGCATACAAACAACTATAAACAATAAGTATTATGTATAATTGCGGTCACCTTACATATAATTAAAAACCGGAATGAAATCACTATAAGAAACGTAAGAGTCGAAAAATAAATATACTGTGAAGTGCAGTCCTGCCCAACCTCACTAGGTTAACAGGGGGTCTAAAAAACCCACTTTAGGCAATAAAAATATTCAATATCTATTTCATAATTATTCTAAATCTATTTCATAATAATTAATCAGTAACAAACATCCATCCATTCTGACAAGCTTTGAATTCTCCTCAAAGTTGGAGTGAACAATAATTTCATAATTAATTTGAGCAATAGAATCGAACATTTATTTTCATTTCACGAATTTTATCGCAATTCATAATATTATGACAGTTTAAAAAATCGGGGGGTCATGAGATGTCATGTTATCTTTAAAAAAACATCCTGTGTAATGTCAACTGTCGCATACAAAAGTGACTTTATTTTTTACACAAAAATCTCATCGTACTTGTACTAAGCGACATTTATGTACTTACCTAATTCCTTACTGTGGCTCATAGAATCAAAGCCGTCTTTAACTTATTGGAGGCTCTGGGCATATTAGGATAATGGGGCCCCTATGACTTTGACAGAACACTATTTTGTTAGAATAAACAAAGAAAGTAGATGAGCAAGTTTCTAGATTCATTTTTATTGACAGTCACATTAAATGAATAGATAATGTAATATAATCCACAAAAGTAACTCATTTAACATTCACAGGTTAGTACTTAAGA
This sequence comes from Agrotis clavis, assembly GCA_954870645.1. Lineage (NCBI taxonomy): Eukaryota > Metazoa > Arthropoda > Insecta > Lepidoptera > Noctuidae > Agrotis > Agrotis clavis. The sequence goes on along the minus strand of OX940935.1, from coordinate 21,442,034 downwards.
ATCTATGTTGATTGAAGAGGAACCCTTCTCGATTTGAGATGGGCAAAGTCGTTAATCACTTCTTCAAAATCTGTAAGCAAAGCTTACAGATTTTGAAGAAGTGATTATGTATGTAACGGTCTGCAACCAATTCTTCCAGTCCTCAATATCAAAGTTATTAACACAATTCCCGTGAACTAGTTTTTTGGTTTAGTTTCCTTACACTTTGGGCAATCAGGCTTCTTAACACCCTTCAGGCCACAGGAAAAACAAATTAACTCTCTATTAGCGGTACACTGCCTTAGCATATGTGTATTGTTTCGACAACGAGGGCAGTAAGGTTGTTTTCTATTAGTTTTAGATTAGCTTTGCACATGCAAAAGCTGTAAGCAAATTGGTATTGTAGTCAGTAATTTAGGTTCGTTGTATTCGAATCAAAAAAGTTTTTCGGCAATAAAAATCGGTTATCGTTTAGTGATCTGGCAGGGACGAGGGGGCCCCTATCGATCACGGGGCCCTGGGCACTTGCCCAGAGTGCCCAGTGGAAAAGAGGGGTCTGCATAGAATGGCAGCCAGTGCAATAAGCGCCACGTTTTTCCAATTTTATATTACACTGTCTGGAAAAATAAAGAGTGCACAGCTTTCCATATTATTAACTTTGAAGAGGTGGCTAAGTATAAGTTTCTACGTTACGATTGAAATGAAGGGCTGAACAGTGATTTTCTGTGCTCAAGTTAGCGTTTATTCCAAATATGAGAAAAAGGTGTTTTATTTTTGTCATAATTATTATTCTCGCGTGCTCTTAAGATTTTCTGTGTATTTTCATAATATTTTTAATGATATAAAAAAAGAAAATGCCCGTCTAGTTTACAATTTGTTTTTTTTTTTTTGTAAGGTTGAAGCCTCTGAAACATAGTAGATTATGTTAGTGGGAGTCATCATCATAACCTTTTAAATGTTCCCACTGCTGGGACGCTCAGGCAGGCTTCTTCTCAGTGAAAAAGGGCTTTTTTATACTATTGTAGATACATTATGTTTAGAGTCAAATCTTTGCCTAACACCTACTGATATGATGAAGGTCATGGCGGTTAATAGCTTTACCAGTGGACTTTGCTTTTTACCTATACTGAGTCTGATTTTTCTACATACATTACTAAATTTACTATATACATACATTACTAAATTTACTACATACATTACTAAATTTACTAAAAAATACATTTCAAGTCTTCATTTAGATTTATTCGTAAAAAAAAAAACAGAGAGTCATCTGACAATTTTCAAATGGAAAAGAACTAACGAAGTTTTTCTCAAAATAACTCACTGATAGTTCCGTTTTTTTAATTTGTAGTATTTTATTTGTACTAAACAGAATATACTTACCTAAACTTGTTCGACAGTGTAGAAAGGAAAACGTATACAGTATGTCAATAAAAAACTATGCAATAAAAAATAACAGCGTAAATAATTGGTTAGTCCAAACGGGGAAGTTTTTTTTTTTTCAGTTTTCCGGATTAAGTTACGATACGCCTAACCCAGTAACGTTATGTCGGATTTTCATTAAAATCCGAACGACAGTTTCTTAGTAAAAATTACTTATACAAACAAAATCACGATACAGATGAGTGACTGTTCTTCTTTTTTTTATGACTTTAAACTTAGCTAATTAAACAAGTGTTTAAAAAAACAAACTATAAAAAATTACTTAGATATCTACGTTTTAAAATATAGGAACTCGTTTCTGAAACGCATTATCTTGACCTTTTAAAGAAGAAACGTAAAAATAGTAGTTTTTAATTCAAAAACAAAATAAACGTTGGAACAACGTCAAAAGACTAAAATAACAAAACGGAAAATTTAAAGTTTGAAACGAGTCTTCGATTTTTTGTATATAAATATAAAAATAAAACACACAGACGATTAATTCAGTTTTTTTTTTATCTTAATAAGTCTCGAATTTTCCGAGCAATGTATTTAGTAGAATCTAATATTTTAAATGTCAAACTCGACGGTTGTGTTTTTTAAATTCTATTGTATTGAATTAAATTTTCAATGTCATGTGCATTAATTAATTCATTCAAAACTCATTTGCTGAAGAAAAAATCAACTACAAATTGGCTGTAATCAAACTAAGTATTTAACAATTACTGCAATAAAATAACACCATTTGTTTGATCACAAAAAATAAAATCTGAACCACAAAATCACCTCGCCTTAATAAATAGAAAAAAAAAATACCAACCTGTACAGCAACCGAAAAAAATCCTCACACAGTGCACAGATTAAAAATAAAAATTAAAAAAAAACACTGATATAGTCACACGCGACGTGTTAGCAGCAAGCGATTCAGCACTCACAAATTATCCGTCCGCGCCGCACGGCCGACGCGCTTCGACTGCCGATAGAACCATACCACCATCGACACAGAACCGAAACAATGATTTGTTTATATCATAATTAACAAAGGTAACTTAATTTACAAATTTTGACCTGTTTAAAGCCATGTTTTATTGCAAGGTCAACGCTTAAAGCGCTTCCATCTCTGTTTTGCTAATTGGTCTCGTTTGACGGTTTCGGGTTTGCATTTTCAATGTCAAAGTGAGAGGGTTATTTTTGGTACGGTTGGGAAAGTAAGTAGAAATTCGTTACTTAAAATCACACCTGTAATTCCCCGAAGGGTTAATAAAGCAAGGGTTATTAAAATTTATACTATTTGTATAGAACACAACTAGTTTGCTAGTAATGTCAAAGATCAATGTTATATTAAGCGAGTCCAGCCTGCTATATGCAGGCTCTATTTTCGCTAGATTGAAAACCAATCACAATAAAAAAAAACCTTAACACTGATAGAGAAAAACTGCGTAGCAGAACCTCATTTCTATTATTAATATTTTTGTATCGAATTGGAAGTAAGAAAATCTCTATAACCTATGATTATTACGAAGACTTTTCCTCATTTTGTTTAATGTAGAAATATTTGAAAGAGTACACACTCAGTGTGTCTAAATCTGTATCTAATAGTGGGACTCTCTTAGCAGGTTACCATGATCGTGGAACGTAAAGGGTGAAGGAACAGGATGGATTTTTGTCACAGTCAGAAAATTCCTAACGCTCCGCCTAGGGCTCGGACTCATATGATTTTACCACCCCAAAATAATTGATGTACGAAAATTCTAGAAGTGAAAAGAGAAAACATTAAACTACTAGCTGTTGCTAGCGACTTTGCCCGGCTTTAATTCGAAATATCTTGTAAATATCCAAACTCTAACCTGTCATAAAGATTCTATATCATCCATCCGTTCTGACACTTATTAAAATTAAAATTGTAAATACCAAGCGATATTTTGGTTTATTCCACTTTGTTCACCTAGGTGCACAAAGGCGACTTTTCTTCTACGATCTTGTGGACTTTAAAAAATATCACCTGGCTGATTTCACCCAAGTGATATTTTTTTAAAGTCCACATTTGAGGACACCAAAGTTGTCCACTTTGTTCACCCAGGTGATATTACCCAGGTGAACAAAATGGAATAAACCGATATTTTAAGTATAACCCATTCGCACTGAGACTTGTAAATACATGTAGTTTTCCCTTTGATGCATTTTGTTTGGTTTCGATCGTGTTAAACCAACGTTATCGGTTGTGTGTGTACTCTAGTCTTGTTTCTCTTATTACACCGTCGTGGCAACGAATAATACTGTTTCTTTTTTACTTTTTACTGTGGAAAATTGTGGAATTAAAGAACATAAAGAAAGAATAAAGACTACCTATTTGAAATAGCACTTTTGTTGCTTAGCTTGAGCTTAGTGGGGCTGGCAACTGGGAAACAAATGGCGCTAGTATAGCTTGTTCCAAGCATCGTCATTGGTTCAAATCTTATAGGTACTTCAAAATAGTACTACCTCATTGGTCGGATTAGGACCTAACTATGGTCGCGCCATCTACAATTAGCTTTGACCGGCCTTCCCCATTGTTTTTTAAATGTCTTGTTAGAAACATTTCGTGTAATCGACCAAAGAGCCTATAAACATGACATGAAAGATTCAGCTACAAATGAGTGTGTTGCGATGGTCTAATTGGTAAGGCACCTGGAGTACTTATCCAAAAGAGGCGGGTTCAAGTTCCGCAGTTGCAAGCGGAACTGGAACCCGCCTCTTTTGGATTTTGCTTTCCTGAAAAATCTTTACGAAAACGCGACGTACGCGTTTCTAACCGACTTCAAAAAAAGGAGGAGATTCTCAATTCGGTCGTTATGTTTTTTTTTTTTAATTTTATGGTTAAAGATATTTATTTCCCAATAAGAAATTACATAGATTTCACTTATTTGAGAACATTTTTAACTTATAATAAACTTAAGATACTTTGACAGTCGTATAAGCATTATACGAGTATATAAACGTTAGGTATTTTTATTTCACTTAGCTTAGTTTCGCAACTTTTAACATAAGACCAATTTGTTTACCATCTACCTCCAAAATTTAACTATTGTGGTGGCTCGTTACAAATCAGATAGGTAAGGAATGCGAACTCGGTGCCACAACAAAGAAAAATGTACAGCAGGACAAGTTTGCCCTACTGTAACAACATTCGATCATTAAGAATATGTTTTTTTAAATTTTCCTTAAAACTGTCAAACGTGTTCGCATTCTTTACCTCTTTGGGTAAGTTATTGTATTGTTTTACTCCAGCGAAAACAATTGTTCTTTCACCATTGACTGTACGCACTCGTGGCAATAAAATGTGATCCTTCCTCCGACTGCTACGATTATGTACTTGGTGTATTTTGGTGAAGTGTATTTGTGTGTGAATTGACTTGTTTAGAATTTTTCTTATTAGTATGCTTGTGCAGTATGTATGGAGTTGTTTAATGTTCATGAGCTTTGTTTCTTTGTAAATTTTAATTGTAGGTGTAAGGTAGTCATAATGGAATAATAATTTAATTATTTTATTTTGAGCAATTTGCAAATCCTTTAGGTTAGTTTTCGGCGCGTTGCCCCAAATTTCGATAAGGTACATCAGATGCGGCTTTACTAGGGAGTTATAGATCGTTTGACGCACTCGATGTGGAAGACAGTGAACAATATTACGCAATGAGCCCAAAAGTGAGGAAAGTTTGGATCTGATGTAATCGATTTGAATTTTCCAGTTTAATTGCGAGTCTAGTCTAAGCCCAAGGTATTTTTCATGCTGTTTTTCATGAAGTGGTTGGTTATTAATAAAAAGGGGAGGGTGAGCTGGTATTTTTTTGTTTTTGGGTTTAAAAATAACATAACCAGTTTTTGAAGGATTTATCGTTAACAGATTTTGTTGGAACCAATTTACTAAGTTGTTCAAATCTTCTTGCGCTTGATTAATCATGTCATTAATGGAGGTACCATAGTAAAAAAGGCAGGTATCATCAGCATAGAGAGAGACGTGCCCGTGTAAAGAAATTTCGTTTACGGAGTTAATATAAATGAGAAAGAACAATGGTCCAAGCACTGAACCCTGGGGCACACCGAATGAACCTGTACTGTGTTGTTTACTTTGGTATGCCCCGATTTTTACGATTTGATGTCTGCTTTTTAGGTATGACTCAATCATTTTGAGAGCTGTTCCTGCAATGCCTATGTTACTGAGCTTTTGTAATAATATTGTGTGGCTAACGGTGTCGAAAGCTTTCTTTAAGTCTATGAAAAGACCGAGTGCTATCTTTTTCTGATCGATATTGGTTTGCGTTGCAGTGATAAGGTCGGCTGTTGCTGATAAAGTGTTGGACATTGAACGGAACCCATATTGTCTTTTGTATAGGAAGTTAATTGATGTAAGGAACTTATCTAATCGTGTATAAATAACTTTTTCAAATATTTTTGACACTACAGGAAGAACAGACACAGGCCGGTAATTGTTCGGGTCACATTTCGTACCAGATTTATGGATAGGGGAAACTTTAGCAATTTTTAAGACATCTGGAAACGTGCCCGTATCCAGATGTTCATTAATAGTGTCGGATAGTTTGTCTGAAATAAGGTTTCTTAGACATTTTATCATTTTTGTCGTTATTCCATCAATCCCTGCGCTACAGTTTGAGTCGAGACTAGAGATTATTTTTGAAATTTCGTCGGAATCACATGGTTTAAAAGTAGTTAGTTTATTTGCTGTGTGCTGTGTCTGTGTTGTGGGGTTTATGTTGTGTAGTTGGTGTGTTGAAGGAATAGAATTTGCTAGTGTAGACCCGATCGTTGAGAAGAATACATTGAAAGTCTCACAGATTTTATTACCATCGGTTACATACTCGTCTTTGGTTTGGAGATTAGGGGGAGTTCCCTGAGTTTTGATTTTGTTACTGGATAGTGAGCCAATAAGCTGCCACATTTTCTTTGGATTGCCTGAGTGTTTCTTGAAAGTTTCATAATAGTATTTCTTTTTGGTGTTTTTTATTATTCGTGTGGTTTGATTTCTTTGTAATATAAATTGTTTTTTTAAACTCTCGTTTTCAGGATCTTGCTTCAATTTGTGCCAAAGCATATTTCTTTCGTGGATTAATTTTATGATGTCTTTTGATATCCAGTCTTGTTGGGGTGGGTTTTGGACTTTAATTTTAGTAGTTTTGCTTTCAAGTATAGCACATTTTATGAAATTTTCGAGGTCATTGTAGTTGCCATTTGGTTGGTAGTTTGAACTTTCAACACAATTGTATAGTTTCTCATAATCCACTGCATCGTATTTGACTCGTTTTCTAGGTGGTGATTTGTAATTCTTCATTGCTACATAAATCTGTTTATGGTCTGACATTGGCGAGTCTACTATTGCCATGTGGAAGCCCTTATGTTTCAGATTTGAGCATACGTGATCGAGAATAGTCTTTGTGGAAGTAGTTTCACGTGTACAATGATCTTCGCTGATATTATTAATAATTTCGTAGCCAGATTCTTGTATGGTAGTTCTATAACGTTTGCTGATGCTAGTTTTTTTTATAAGGTCAATATTAAAATCCCCAAAAACAATAGCTCGTTTTTTTGTAATAAGTTGTGACGAGTACACTTCAAGAAACTCTTTTATGTTGCCAATTCCAGGGTTGTATACTAAGCCTATGTTCAGTGCATATTTTTCTAGATACACCCAGAGGTAGTTAATACCTCCGATGTACGTTTCTTCATTTACTCTATGTTGAATATTATTATGTACATATATGGAAACTCCTCCACCTCTAGAGTCTGTCCTAAGATTATAATAATGCGTGTAGTTGGGTAGTTGATAAGATTCTGCATCTTCTCGAGATCTTAGCCATGTTTCAGTGAGTAGGACAACATGAGTTGTGTTTTCGATCGACTGTAGGCAACATTTCAGTTCGTCAAATTTTCCTCGCTTACGTATACTTCTCACATTGGCATAAAAGCAATTTAACGTAGATTTTGAGGTTGATACATTCTGGTAAGAGTTACATATTTGGTAAGTAATGGTTTCATTAGTTCGGTTTTGCATGATTGATTGATTTTTATGTATTTACATCGATTACTCCGAGGTTTCTAGTCCGATTAGTGTGATTCTTTTTTTGTTCGATGCAGTATACTTGCAGTGTGGTCCCATAAAAATTTAATCCAATATGGTTCAGTACTTTTTATTTTGTGATCACTTTTATTGATTTCGGCTTTCGGATTTCGGCACTTTTATTGATGATATTACTTTTTGCGTGTTTGTTACGTGATTACTCCGCCAATTGTGGACCGATTTTCAAAATTCTTTTTTTGTTGTACTAGGGATCGTTCACCTTAGGGAATACTGCAAGTTTAATCAAAATCTGTTCAGCAGTTTTTGAGATAGGGAATTTTATTAGCATGTGTACATGAGCGATGTTAATACTGGTGGCGGTGCCACGGATTACAAAATTCTAGTGCACATGTAAGAAAATGATGTATTTGACAAGAATTTGGGTTGAATATTTAAACTAAAAAGAGTAATATAAAAAACTTTAAAAAAAAATTAACCGCCTTCAAAAATAACCAATTTTTTTTTTTGTGTATAAATATTAAAAATATATACTCTTGTAATCATGATCAGCTTTTAATGTTCCAACTACTGGGACACAGGCCTCCTCTCAGTGAGAGGGAGTGTAAAATATATACTACACAGGCCCAGTGTGGGTTGATAAATGTCACCATGTTTTTAAATATATTTTTTTGTAGAACATAGACAAAAGATAACAAAAAATACAAAATGGTTTTTATTTTCGGTTGGTATTGGCCATCTGTTTGACAAGATTTCTAGCAGGTTTTCATACAACAAGCCTAATTTTAAGGTGTTACCACAAAATCAAAGTTAACAGTCAACATACACTACCCTATTTGTGGAATGTAAAATCATCGAATGAGTCCTCTCACCTTGGATGGAGCGGAAGGCACTGTCTAACTCTCAATGTCTAAAATTCACAGTATTCCTTCAATAGCCTTTTACGTTCCAGGGTCACTATAACTTGCTTAGACCATCCCGCGACTTAGATTACCATATCTTTATCATAATTAGCCCCTATTGAGAAACTGTAAAGATAAACCCGTATAAAATGCAATCTCCAAAGCCCCAAAATAGCCCTTATCTTCGAATATATTTGGGGAAAGCATATCGGATTTATGCGCCCCGCTCTTTTTTCCCTCAAGGGGTTATTTGAGCCCCTAACCCCATTCGTGGGGGCCTCTTCAACCCCTATATGTGTTGATAAAATAGATTGGGAAGGAAATTGCAATTTTGTCTATTAATGGGTATCGACATTGGAATAATATTATGAGTGTGACATTGAATACCTTATTGGTGTTAGTGGCATCTGTTGGGAATGCTAAATTAAACAACAAGTGCGAGTCAGACTCGCCCATAAAGGGTTCCGTAGCAGCAAGTAACATAATATAAAAGTTCTTGTAACTTTGAAGGATAAATTGCGGTTTACGTTTTATGAAGTATTAAAAAATAACTAATTACTTGATCTCGAATTCTCGATCAAACCAATTTTTGCTGGAAGTTTGCATGGTAATGTACATCACATATTTTTTTACTTTTATTGTTCTCTTATTTTAGAAGGTCCAGGGGGGGCACATTTTACCATTTTGGAAATGTCTCTCGCGCAAACTGTTCAGTTTAGAAAAAAATGATATTAGGGTAGTTCTTCGAAATTTGATTCTTTGACTGATTCATATGGTCAAATTTTAATTTTTCTTTCAGCTCAGTAACACATGTTCATATGAAAATAAATATTCCAAATAACATTTATTTGTTTGAGGGACTCCTTTTTACAAAGTAGTTTTTAAGATATCGACGTTTAAAAATTTTGTGCCCAGATGAATCAGAATTTTTTACAGATGAATCAGGAACAGAAATAAAATTGGAAACTTTAAAAATAAAAATGGACTTTGTATTAAGAAAATAATCATAATTATATTATAACAACAGTAATATTTTTTTATAAATTAATTAATAAAATTATCAGTGATATCAAGGAAAAAACCTTGTCAATTCAACAATAAAATTCTTGTTTTTCAAAATAACATTTACAGAAATAAATACTTACAGAAAAGCGAGAATTTTGTTATAAATAGGTACTAGATAGTTATTTTAATGCTACGTTATAATATTCTCTCTGTTTTCTTTTGTTTTTTCTCTCTTTCTTTTCATAATAATTCTTTCATTTTTAATTTCCACGCAGCCTTGTCTGGATGTTTTCTTATTTTCTATCTTAGAAGGATGAAAAATTCGTACGTTCTGTGAGTCTCTTTTTCTCATAGATATATTTTGTTCCATCTTTTCTACTATTGATAGTGGCATTGTTGTGAACAGCAATATAAAATAAAATAAAATAGATAGTTTGACTTATGAATAAATACCGAAGAATATTGTCAAAGTTATCTCACACACACTCTACTGACATGGAAAAGTAAAATAACGTTACAAAAGTGCTCCTTTCTGGCTGGAAAAGGGGAAAACTAATTTATTTTCAGATTCATATGGGTTTTTGAACATATGAATCAGGCACAGATGAATCATGATTTTGCCTAAAATCATGCTTAACTCATCATTCATACAGACTTCAGTATTATCATTTTTCTACACGAATCTGTAACCCAAAAGCATCACACGAAACTCAGATTAAAGTCCTAAAACAGCAAAATAAAATTAATAAATTAGGCATTGTAATCAGCAAGGTACCTAAACCAAGCACAGATGAATCAGACATTTACCTTTGTTTCACCAGGTTCTAAGCCAACCAGCCTCACTTCCGCCTTCTAGCACGTCCGTTGTACGACAGGTTTCCCACCACGTGGGATCCCAGACTCTCATCATTATTCCTCGACCAAGTACAGTCAAGCAAAGCTTACTCCACATGAATCAGTATTATACGCCGGACACTTCTTATTTACTTAATTAAAAACACACTAACGTAGTTATATCTAATACATATTTTTTTTGTAAGAGGTCAATTAATTACCTTTCGATATAACTTTAATTTATATTGATAAATCAAAGGGAAAATGCGACATCGACCATTTTGTTCCGGAAAATGGGAAACGGACGCCCTATATGAATCAGGAGAACAGACTTCAAATTTTTTTATTTTGTATCTAGATAGCTACTATTAAAAAAATATAATTTGTCCCAGGTAGAGCTAAAGCTAAACTGTACAGAAAAAAATATTACATACCGTTTTGTTAGTTGGTTACAGAAATATACCCACAGACATCGAAAATTTTGTCTCTGAAGAACTACCCATTAGTAACCTCAATATCATTTTTAAAGACCTATCCATAGATACCCCACACGTACCTATGGGTTTGGTGAAAAATGTTTTGTTGAGTTTCAATTCTAAGTATGGAGAACCCCCCAAAAGGTCATCGGGCGCAATCCGACCCGGTCGCGGACATGAATGAAAATGGTCTAGAATGAAAGAGCATAATTCACATAATAATACACTCAATTATTTTTGTTGTAATCCATTGGAGAACAAAGTTTTAACCCAAAATGTATTTATTCGAAAAATCTCTGTTCATTGTCTTTCCTCTTGATCTGTACGTTTCAGATTCTCTTTTGTTTTGATCGACTAGATACAATAGTTTACAAGCCACTAAACCTGATTTTTAACCGACTTAAAAAAAAAATAGGTACTCAGTTTGACCTGTACGTATGAAGTATGTATGTTTGTCCGCGGTTATAGACTGTGCCGATTTTGATGCTGTTTTCAGAAAAGTGTTCCTAACATTCTGGAAAAGATTTTAGTATTATAACAATCATGGATATCTCATTGCCCGCATAGATTTTTCCGCTCTTTTTTGTTGCTTACTTGGATTGTAGATTTTCAAACACGTCGAATATACGAAGATTTTTGTTGAACATCCAAACTAAAAACAGTAAAACAAAAAAAAAAAAAAACAAAAAAAAGGAACCTACCTACTTCAAAACCAAACACACAAAAAGGATGAAATATGTATTTTTTCTTTCGAAATCGGTGGCCATATTCGATGAAAAAAGGGTAAATAAAAAAAAACAATATCCAGTCTAGTCGGTGGCTTTGTTTTTTATTTCACCGACTTCCGAAAGAAAAGTCACTTTTTTGTGTTTGGATTTGAAGTCGGTTCCTTTTTTTTAGTTTTTTCTGTTTTTTTGGAATTTCTGTAATAGGCCGGGCCGCCATAAGACATCTGTATGCAAAATATGAGGACCAAGTTTTGCCTTTTCTCATTTAGTTTTAGGATTGTAAAGATGTATATTATTTTTGATGTTGTCAGCAATTATCGTGGTCTAAAAAAATGTACGTGTAATAGGACGGATGACAGCTTTATAAAGACGCAATTTGCACTTGAGTGACAATTTGCTTCTTGCTGTAAGCAAGAAATGAAGCCTACCTCCGGTAAAGGCAGCCGAACGCGAACTGCCTTTACATGGGCACGGAAGGTAAGGAGACTGTAGAGGGTCAAGACCTTAGTATTTAGCTTAGCTTAGGATGAGGTGTGGCAGGGGACTAGACCACTGCAGCACGTGGCAACATGTTTTTAAATAGTCCTAGAATCCATTGCATTGCACACTTCATAAAACAGATTGCGGTCCTCATATTTTGCAAACAAAATGCCTTCTGCGACCTGCTTTATGATTAACGTATTTAATCCATGTTACGTTGCAGAAAATACATACTTTCAGAACTGCTTTTATAATGACATTGGAATCACCTAGTGTTATTCACTAGTTAAGTTACCTCGTGTAATACAATAAAAAACACCACACGCACTAAGTTTTATATTAACATGCTTTCGATGTCGTTTTGTGTATGCCAAATGCTGTTTTACATTTATTTATTAAATCGCGTGAGACTGAATCGAACATTTAAACTGTCAAGACAATATTGTCTTGTCGGTTCACTGAAGAAGCTTTATGGCATAAAAACAAACAAATAAACAAACAAGAAAAGTGAGTTTATAAAAACGTGGGAAAAATAGGGCAGGGACTTTCAGACTTTGGAGGGAACGACTGTCGCAACTGAGGTTCGGGCACGCCGCAATCGCGGCGGTAAGACCCCTCTTGGAGGAGTGGCTGGAGAGGCGTCACGGCGTCCTCACCTTCCGTGTGACGCAGGTCCTCACCGGGCACGGATGTTTCGGGAGGTTCCTGTGTCGTATGGGGAAGGAAGAAACGCTTGGGTGTCACCACTGCGAGGATCGCCCAGAGGACACGGTGGAGCATACGGTGCAGCACTGCCCCGCTTGGGCAGAGCACCGCAGTGTCCTCACAGTGGCGATAGGCGGCGACCTCTCGCGCCCGGCACTGGTAGAGGCCATGCTGCGGGGCGAGACGGAATGGGAAGCGGTCGCCTCCTTCTGCGAAGCAGTAATGCTAGCAAAGGAGGTGGCGGAACGCGTGAGGGAGAGGACAGCGTCCACCTCACGACCCAGCCGCCGCGGGAGACGCCCACGGCAACGGACGTCGGAAGACGATCTCCGGCCACCGTAGGCGCGGGCATGCGGTGACCCCGGAACATAAAGGGCTATTGAAGGACACCGTGGATTTTAGTCAGTACAAGTCTGACAGTCCCTCCCGCCCTGCCCGGGGTGGGAGGACTCATTTGATGATTTTACCACGCTATAAAAAAAAGGGACTTTCAGACTTGTACTTCAATAGCCCTTCACGTTCCGGGGCCACCTTGACCCAATAGACCCACGACCCCAGTAGGCTTTGGCCTTCAAAGAGGGGGGCCCCGTCCTATTGCTGACAGCTCTTTGAAACCGGGCATACCCGAAAATCGTCTCGCGACGTCCGTTACTGTGGGCCTCTCCTGAGGCGGCTGGGTCGTGAGGTGGACGCTATCCGCTCCCTCACGCATCCCGCCTCCTCTTTCGCTAGCATGACTGCTTCGCAGAAGGAGGCGACCACTTCCCATTCCGTCTCACCCCGCAGCATGACCTCGAACAATGCCGGGTGGGAGAGGTCGCGCCTATCGCCTCAGTGCGTTGCTCTGGCCAAGCGGAGCAGACCTGCACCATATGCTCCACCGTATCCTCCGGGCGATCCGGCTTGTGGTGGCAGGAAATCGACCCCTGCCATATTTTTAGATGAAACTGCATTAATTACGCCGAAAAAATAATGTAAACTATTTTTTTTTTTTTTTAATTCCCACAGCCCACAAGAATGCGACCCTTACCATGGTAACCAAGAGACATTTAGCTATATATCCTCAAGGTTTGATTTATGTCCGCCGTGGGTTTTTTTCCCATACAATTCGCCCGTTGACCTTTGTTTTCTTTTTAGTTTGTGTGTGAAAACCCTAATGCGGTTCACATAATATAATATCTACTTACCAAGTTTCAATAGGATAACTCTTCTACTTTCGAAAAAAAGTGGCTGTGACATACGGACGGACAGACAGACAGACAGACGTGACGAATCTATAAGGACTCCGTTTTTTGCCATTTGGCTACAGAACCCTAAAAATGGTACCATATACATAGAGTACGCCTGTTTTCATCGAAGAGATACAGGCCGCGGTCGCGCAACTGTCCAAAGGGACACCGTGACCAGTAATTGAAGGAAACCTTGGGTTTTAGTCAGTACAAGCCTGATAGCCCCTTCCGCTGCACCCGTGTGGACCCATTTAATGATTTTATCACGTAAAAAAGGAATAGATAGAAAGGATACATTTATTCTCCAGGACTCTGTCATTGTCTCAGCGCTTTTCTGGTGGTCACCACTGTTGATCCTGGCTTTCAGTTGGTGCAATTGCTAAGCAATAGTTTGATGATACACGGTTGGCGCAAGGGCCGAGCGATTGACTGCTAATTTATGTGTCACGTGTTCGATTCTCGCAAGGAAAAACTATTTGTAAGGCCTACAAGTGCTTGTTCTGGGTCTGGGTGTTTGTGTATGTGAGTATCTATGTTTGTAAATGCATCCACAACACAGGAGAAACTTCTAGTGTGGGGCAACGAATTTTTGGGATACGTTTGTATTGTCTATAATGATAAATAGGTAAAGCGTTAGAACTGGACATAGGAATATTAGGCCATTGTTCGTTACTAAGTATTTCTCCATTTGTATAGGCTTTAGGTTTACAATGTAATCATGAATTTCCCGTAAAGATAATGTTTGACAGCAAAATTGTGTTCTATGATTGGAAAATCGCGGAAATGTTCAGTATCAGCTATTTCCCATCACATATTACAATATGTCGCCGTTTCCGGGAAAATTAATAGAAATCCGCCATTTTGGAGCAGTGTGTAGTGTCAGACTTACAGTATAATTTAATCTGTACGTTTAGAATATTCATGATAGGTTATTATGAAATAATTAATGGTTAATGGGAATTCATTAGGATCGATCAATTTTGGAGGGGACATCGGTGTGTCCAGAAACAACAACGCAGCATTTTTCTGAGCCCTTTGACTTTGATGAAAAAAACAGTTCCTCGTTCGTACACCAGAGGAGCTTTTTAATTTCCATAAAATAAACTGATTCACTTCAAGTACGCAGTATAGAAATATTTGTGATAAGGCCTCTGGTTCCTGTTCCGAAGACTATTTTTATGGAGATATCTTTAAAAATGTCATAATAATTTTAAATGTTCATTAATATTTCAACAATTAAAGAAATATATGACTATTGGGTATTTTAATATAAGTAGAATACAACCCAATTTGATTGTAAAATTTAAGTTTAACTCGAGGGAAAATGGCAATTAAAATCTAGTCTTTAAAATAAATTGAAAATGAAGGTTAAAGTTGAAAAGTCGTATGAAAAGAGCAACTGCTGAAAGTTGTTAAAATTATAGATAGATACTTAGTTTATTTAAGTTGGCAACTTTGAAACTGCAATCAAAATCTGTGGACGTTAGTAAGCTAGTTTTAATTGTGCTTAGCTAATAGCTTTTCATTTAAAATAATCACTTCTTGTTTAAAAAAAAATAAGAAGTTTTAGATTAAGTGAAGTGATTTCGTTTGATATCATTTTCATTTTTGACTCATCGACTTTGATTTTAACTTTTCTTTTGCATTATATTTTCTCGTATTTACAGTTTTATTTCTTTTTTTTTATATGAGGATGCGGCCGCTCTGGCGTCAGATTAAATTAAACCGCCTTTGGGAAGTTCGCAGGACTCCGAGATGACTTTGCATTGCCTTAGATACAAACTATGTACTCGATAGAATTGTCGATTAGCAAAGGATGATGCTAGGGTTTGTATGAAATCTGGGACCACCCTCCAATAGCAACATGTTATACGTCGTTGGATAGGTATTTTTAAGCTAAACAAAAAATACTATGGCACTAAGTCTGAAATATTAGTCCGTTCTGAGATATGTTTGATTTAATGTAGCAGTTCAAGACTTATCCAAATAATGTTTATTTCGTAATATATTACATTTTGGTGCAGAGGAGGAGGAGGAGAAGCCCGGTTTTAAATAATAACAGCCGTTCAGATCGATCTTCCATGTCAAGCCGCACTTGCCGAGGTCGGTTTATGGATGGGTGACCATCTATCCGAGTTTCATCCGTTCCTCAGATAGCACTTAAAAGCCGTTGATTACGGCTGTCATTTGTAGATCTTTGACAGTCGTTACCTACTGTCAAAAGCTTGATTTGCCGTTGAACATTTCCACTACGGAGGTGGTGGTGGCAGGGGGAAGAGCGGTTTTAAGCTTTTACGCCAAAGATATTTCAACAATGCGTCAATGTGTTGTCGCATTCATGGTCACTACACATAAAGCTAGAAGGTTTTTTTTACATAGTAAAATCATTGAATGAGTCCTCTCTCCCGTTACTGCCAGACAAGTACTAACTAAAATCCACGGTGTCCCTTCAATAGCCCTTTACGTTCCAGGGCCACAGTTACCTGTTTAGACAGTCTCGCAACCTCGGGTGGCGTTTGATTGCCCGTCAGATTGCTGACAGCTCTTTGCAGCTCGCGTAGAACACGACGCGTAGTTGACCCGAGCATGGTCCATGACGGCGAGTAACCTTTTACTCGCCGTCCGCGTGCCCTCGACTACCCTAAAAATCGCCTTGCAACATCCAAAAATGTAGGCGTCTCCAGCAGCGGTATTGTCGTCGCTGTCCTCTGCCTCACGCATTCTGCCTTCTACTTCGTTAGCATCACTGCTTATGAGGAGCAGGAGGACGTGACAACTTCAGGGCGTCTGCGTCTGGCTCCACAGCGGTGCCCCGTCCAAGCTATGCATACCTTCACCGTATGCTCCATCGTGTGCACCTCCAGGCGATTCTCGCAATGGTTACATCCAACCATATTCTTGCCGCACAATTCGACACAGGAACCTCCCGAAACATCCGACAAAACACGCACTCAAAAAAAAGAGTTTTATCGCCGCGGTTGCGGCGTTGCCACACCTCGGTTGCGACTGTCGTACCCTCCGTACCCCTATGAGATTACGCTGGAGCTCTTCCTGCAGCGCCTCGACTTATCAGATGTAGCGGAGATTCGCCCCGGCATTGTGCCTCCGCTCCACACGCCACATAGACGAGCTGGTAGGCTTTCGCCTCTAGATCCCATGGCATATGGTATGGCATCTGACCCTGGGTACCAAAGTATTGAGACATGATGCGCACTGGTGCCTTCAGAACGACGTCAGGTTTTGAAACAGTAAGACCTTAGTAATTGTAACTTCTAGCTACTGAATGATTTTACTATGTAAAAAAACCTTCTAGGCCTTCTAGCTCCTTGTGTAGTGAATGAATGACACAAGACATTGCCGCTTTGTTGAATTATCTTTTTAGTAACAGCTTAAAATCGCTGTTCAACCTGCGGTTAACCATCTCCGTAGTGGAGATGGTTAACGGCAGAGCGAGCTTCTATAGTAGGTAACGGCTGTCAAAGATCTACAAATAACAGCCGTAATCAACGGCTTTTAAGTGCTATCTGAGGAACGGATGAAACTCGGATAGATGGTCACCCATCCATAAACCGACCTCGGCAAGCGCGGCTTGACATGGAAGATCGATCTGTGCGGCTTTTATTATTTAAAAACCGAGCTTCTCCTCCTCCTCCTCTCCACCAAAATGTAATATGTTACGAAAAAAACATTATTTGGATAAAAATCTTGAACTGCTACATTAAATCTAATATATCTCAGAACGGACTAACATTTCAGACTTGGTGCCATAGTATTTTTTGTTTACCTTAAAAATACCTATCCAATGACGTATAACATGTTGCTATTGGAGGGTGGGCCCAAAAATTGCATCATCTAGAAAAAAGTTTTCTTCTACCTATTCTTCATCGAATTCTTTAAAATAATACGTTATTTTGGCGCATCTTGAGAGAGATCTATTTACACTATCTGGTCAATTTTGAGAGCATCGATGGCCAATGGCGCGTCGTCTTCCACGCGCGCCTCACAGAGCTGTCAGCAATATGATGGGGCCCCCTTAAAGGGCGAAAGCCTACCGGGGTTGCGGGACTATCGAGTAACCGTGGCCCCGGAACATAAAGGCCTAGTGAAGGACACCGTGGATTTTTGACAGGACGGGAGGTACTGTCAGTACAAATCTGACAGTACCTCTCGTCCTGCCATTGAATGTCTCAACACCATTATTATCTTTGGTTCCCAAATCCAAACTAACCATGCACTAGCCAGTAATAATTTACAACCGATAACACCAACAAAAAAACCTCGAAATGTATAATAATAGCTTGTTCTAACTAGTACCTAACCTTGAATCTAACAACTTGAAATCGCAATAAAAAGTAGAGGTAATCGAATCGAGAACCTGACACGAACTCGACGTAGGAGGAAAGTTAACTTAGAGATTTTAAATCTGATATTGATACAATATGTTATGTTGATGATACTTGATCTTAGAGGTAGAAAATGTGGAGTTTCTATTTAGAAGAGTCGTAAAGAAAGGGGTTAAGTGCTGAGGTTTCAGCTAAATTATACTTTATTGCAAATGCGAAAGTACCACTGACTACTGGAGTCGACTGTCTAAACGCAAAGGATGCTCTGAAACATAATAATAACAATAATAATATTCCACAACTATCACACAACGCCATTTAGGTAGTCCCAAGCTAAGCAGTGCTTGTGTTATGGGTACTAGACAACTGATAAACATACTTATATACAGGGTGATTTTTTAGTCACCATCCAAATTTTAATTTATTAATCTTTGGCGAAAATCATTGAATACGTGTTTTTTCTTTTTGTATCAATCAATACAAAAATATCGAGATATCACGTCTCAATGTTATCTATAAAAAGTTGATGAATCTGGACACCGCGCTGTGATGTGTCGCTCAGGTGTAGCGGGGCGGGGCGGGGGGTCAGCGGGGTGCGCTCTGTCCGTTTCATGCGTCGGCAAGTGTATATTATTAACGTTTAGCTTAGTGACCACACAGAGCGGATGAGAAAATGATGTAATATAATAAATTTGACGTATCGATTTTTTTTCATAAATGGGTTTAGTGATTGATACATAATGCATAGAAAAATTTTGGACGGTGGTAAAAAAGTCACCCTGTACATCTAAATACATACATATTATAGATTAATTACACCCAGACACAGAACAAATGATCGTGCTCATCACACAAATCTTTGTCCTGGGTGGGAATCGAACCCACGACCTCCGGCTTAGCAGTCAGGGTCACTAGCCACTAGACCAACAGGCCTGTAATGAAACGCAAAGGATATCATAGAGCAGTGTGGAGTTTTAGTCACAAGTTTGACAGATCTTCGCGCTTCACCCAGGACAGGAGATTTTGTTGTGAAAGAGTAAAAAACATCAATATACGTCAATCCAGTCATCAATTAATTCATACTCACAAACTTTTGCATTGATGGCAGTAGTAGGAGTACAATACGACAATATTATAATAATAAAATTGATAAATTATTAAAGACAGATGGAAAAATATCACTAATTATACCTACGTTTTTTATATTATTATGCAGACATAATTATGTAATTACTGAGAAAAAAACTATACAGGGAAAATACAAAGAAAAATAACCAATGTTTGTAATGATGATATGCCATCTTCCTGTTCAGAATATCAAAGTATTTGACATTCGGATGAGTAACCATGAATTTGTTACAGTAATAATTATCACACATCCAAATATAGAATGTGTACCTCTGAAATAGCAATTGTAAACACAATACAAGAGAATGCAGAATTTCAACTCAGTGAATATAATTATCAAATCTAAAGTTAGAATGGTCGCGGGACTTACAAATTACCGTGACCACGGAACCTAAAGGGCTATTGAAGGACACCGTGGATTTTAGTCAGTACGAGTCTGACAGTCCCCAGTCCCTCCCGCTCTGCCTTGGGTGGGAGGACTCTTTGATGATTTTACCACTATAAAAAAATCTAAATTTGATACAATGACATAGACACCGCGTCATAAAGACTTCAGTCTTGGCGCGGTCTGTAGTGCCACTTTCTTCCATTTTACCTATTAAATTAAACCACAGAAAAGTTGACGGAAAATAGAAGTAGAGATAATATAATCTTGGTCTTTTTTAGGGTCAATTGATAATGATGTAAGTACTTTTTTTTTGCACTATACAAATATAGAATACCTACACATACACAGACATCCAATTGTGAAAATCAATAAATGAGTCTTCCCGCCATTGATTGAGCGGACTATCAGTCTCTTCCTGACTAAAAACATCATTTCGCTTTGCATTCCAGAGTTGCTGCATCCTGCTTTTTTTTACGTGGTAAAATCAACAAATGAGTCCTCCCATCCAGGGCAAAGCGGGAAGGACTGTCAGATTCGTATTGGCTAAAATTCGCAGTGTCCTTCAATAGCCCTTTACGTTCCAGGGTCACGGTAATTCGATAAGTTCCGCGACCCCGACAGGCTTTGGCCCTCTAGAGACGCCCCGTCATTATGCAGACACTTTTTGAGGCGCGCGTGGAACAGAACGCGTGAACGCACCGTCGACCCGGGCGTGGTCCATGGTCGGACAGCGAGTCGCCCATTACTTGCCGCCCGCATGCTCGCGCCTACGGTGACCGACCATTATGGAACTTCTGAACATTTTTTTTATTGTAACCCGCAAGCATTTTGTCGCAATTTACACTTCTGTGTGAACAATATTACTTATTGATAATGACCTCTACTTAAGGTTCTTTAGTGTTAAGTTCGTTATTTGACACATTTTTATCAAGTTTACAAGGTTTTATAACGTTTCGACATTTTATTTTATGAGAAAAGAATAGATTTTTGCTCTTTCATTAGGTTTTACTTGTGAAAGGTATGAAGTTTGATTACTGAATTGTTGATCCAGAGAATGAGATAATTTTTCTCATGAAATATTGTACCAAAAATCTTGGTAAGGCTAGACAAATTACCCAATCTTGGAAGTTTTGCAATTGCTACCTATTTCTGTTTTTTTTTTTCTTTTTTGTAAATGTGCCTCTAAATGAAGCCTTAGTACAAAGATTTTCGTGTTTTACCTACTGCGTACTTCAAGTTTTTACGCCGTTTATTGTATGAAAAGTCAAAAAGCACTTTAAGAGGCCTTTTACCCATTTGCGCGTAGAACTAAAATTATGATCGTCTAATTTACCATATTAAGTAATACTCCAACATTTTTGAATACCTGCAAAAGAAAGACCAGTCTTTCGTGTTGTAATTGTACGTAACATATTTCAAAAAACTCTTTTATTAACTTTGTGGTAATTAATCTCCGACAAGTAGTTTACTGAAAAATCAACGCAGAGTCGATTTGCGACTCCTACATCTACCATTAACATTCGTAATTTTAACCAAAAAAAATACACAAATCATCAGACATACGTTTTTGTCGTAAAACTACGTAGTAGAATTTATATTTTTAATAACACAAATTAGTAAAAAAATAAATTCTGAGGTCAATTTTTACGTTTTATATCGCTGTTTTATCGCCATTTTTGGTTCGAACAAAGCGTAATTACATTAAAAAAACTATGTAAATATAAACTATGTTTACAGACTAAACTAATTTCTAAATTTCATTAAAATCCCTTCATGTAATTAAACATACTAAATTTTTTAAAATCACTCTAAACTAGTATAAATTACGAAACATAACCGGGCTGCAATCAGTACGGCTCCAGCGCCCGTCGACGTAGGACCTGTATCACTTTTTTCCTCGTCCTGATTATAGAGCGTACGTATCGTGAACGGAATATTATACTGCGACTGCCACATTTTGATTCTCTCCATATTTTTTTTCATAAGGTAAGATTTTCGTTACTTTATGAAACTAAAGTATTACAATAATTATAATAGTAGTTTGTAGAATTTGTGCATTAATTAGCCATCCGTTTTCGTTTTATTAGTTTTTGCAATGGGGCGCAAGAGTGGTGAGAAATCCAATATGGCGGCCTCCCCAAGATCGCGGTCGGGCTGTTTGAAATCCACCCCCATGATATGGGTATCAAATGAAAGGGTTTGCTGTCAGGAATATGAAAAAAATAGTCACGTGTCTTAAATCCAACATGGCGGACATCCAAGATGGCGGATTGCCTATTTGAAATGCATCCCCATGATATGGGTATCAAATGAAAGGGTTTGCTGTCAGAAATATGAAAAACCCACGTTTTTAATTTTCTTTAAAAAAAAAAGAAAATAACCCTACGGGGCTGAGAGAGGGGCCACTCAAAACGTGGTGGCGTATATTATTTATGGAATATATTTACACGACGTGTATAGATCGTGGTTGTAACTTGCAAAGATACGCTCCCACGCTTTGAGAAGTACTCGTACTCGAAGCTCTTGTCTGCCCCGTAGCACAGTAAAAATATGGATGATCCGGAAATTACGTACTAACGTTCGAAACGGTGCACTCACACAAACACGCGCATCTACGAGGCTTCTAAGCGGACATCGCAGTGCTGTCAGTTCTGAGTGCCGCGTAAAGACGAGTTGCGTTTATTTATGTTACGTAGGCTGTTTGAACTCTGCTTCATCATAACCGGAGATTTTGTTTTTTAAACTCCCTGCTTATTTTGAAGGTAAAAATGATTTTTATCAATATCGAATTCTATGTCCGCGTGACCGTTTAATAAATTCGTGAATAAATAATTTGTAAAAAGAAACCAACATGGTTTCTGCTACAATTTCTCATAATAGGCGTCTTTTTATAGTTTTCGTCTTCGAGAGTTTTGAATCCGATAGTGCTGTCAAAATGTAAATCCAAGATGGCGGCTGCAAAAAATATTGAGGTTTTCGTCATGGGTGTCGTTTTCATGGTTTTCGAGGGTGTTGAAACCGATGTTGCAGTCAAAATGCAAATCCAAGATGGCGGCTGCATAAATTATCGAGGTTTTCGTCATGGATGACGTTTTCATAGTTTTCGAGGGTGTTGAAACCGATGGTGCAGTCAAAATGTATATCCAAGATGGCGGCTGCATAAATTATCGAAGTTTTCGTCATGGGTGTCGTTTTCATGGTTTTCGAGGGTGTTGAAACCGATGGTGCAGTCAAAATGTAAATCCAAGATGGCGGCTGCATAAATTATCGAGGTTTTCGTCATGGGTGTCGTTTTCATAGTTTTCGAGGGTGTTGAAACCGATGGTGCAGTCAAAATGTAAATCCAAGATGGCGGCTGCATAAATTATCGAGGTTTTCGTCATGGGTGTCGTTTTCATGGTTTTCGAGGGTGTTGAAACCGATGTTGCAGTCAAAATGTAAATCCAAGATGGCGGCTGCAAAAAATATCGTGGTTTTCGTCATGGATGTCGTTTTCACGGTTTTCGAAGGTGTTGAAACCGATGGTGCAGTCAAAATGTAAATCCAAGATGGCGGCAGCATAAATTATAGAAGTTTTCGTCATGGGTGTCGTTTTCATGGTTTTCAAGGGTGTTGAAACCGATGGTGCAGTCAAAATGTATATCCAAGATGGCGGCTGCATAAATTATCGAAGTTTTCGTCATGGGTGTCGTTTTCATGGTTTTCGAGGGTGTTGAAACCGATGGTGCAGTCAAAATGTAAATCCAAGATGGCGGCTGCATAAATTATCGAGGTTTTCGTCATGGGTGTCGTTTTCATAGTTTTCGAGGGTGTTGAAACCGATGGTGCAGTCAAAATGTAAATCCAAGATGGCGGCTGCATAAATTATCGAGGTTTTCGTCATGGGTGTCGTTTTCATAGTTTTCGAGCGTGTTGAAACCGATGGTGCAGTCAAAATGTAAATCCAAGATGGCGGCTGCATAAATTATCGAGGTTTTCGTCATGGGTGTCGTTTTCATAGTTTTCGAGGGTGTTGAAACCGATGGTGCAGTCAAAATGTATATCCAAGATGGCGGCTGCATAAATTATCGAAGTTTTCGTCATGGGTGTCGTTTTCATGGTTTTCGAGGGTGTTGAAACCGATATTGCTATCAAAATAGAAATCCCAGATGTCAAATAACGAAAATCACATGAAAATAACATGAATAAGATAAATATTAAGTATTGAAAAGTAATTTGCGCAAAGTATTTTTCGTTAAACACAATTGCAGTTACAATATGGTGCCAAGGTCATCTTATACTTAGTTGAAACGCATAGTAAGGTGCGCAGCCACCGGGTTCATCAAGCATCAGCGCCACATAATTATGTTCCATTCTCCGCGCTCGTGACAACCCTAAGGCTGCAGTTGAGAGCGTAGGTATTTATTTCTACAATTAGGCCTTGTTTCCATACTATCAATATTTTGTCTGCACCATCGGTTTCAACACCCTCGGAAACCATGAAAACGACACCTATGACGAAAACCTCGATATTTTTTGCAGCCGCCATCTTGGATTTACATTTTGACTGCACCATCGGTTTCAACTTCCTCGAAAACCATGAAAACGACACCCATGACGAAAACCTCGATATTTTTTGCAGCCGCCATCTTGGATTTACATTTAGACTGCACCATCGGTTTCAACAACCTCGAAAACCGTGAAACGACACCCATGACGAAAACCTCGATATTTTTTGCAGCCGCCATCTTGGATTTACATTTTGCCTGCAACATCGGTTTCAACACCCTCGAAAACCATGAAAACGACACCCATGACGAAAACTTCGATAATTTATGCTGCCGCCATCTTGGATTTACATTTTGACTGCACCATCGGTTTCAACACCTTCGAAAACCGTGAAAACGACATCCATGACGAAAACCACGATATTTTTTGCAGCCGCCATCTTGGATTTACATTTTGACTGCACCATCGGTTTCAACACCCTCGGAAACCATGAAAACGACACCCATGACGAAAACCTCGATATTTTTTGCAGCCGCCATCTTGGATTTACATTTTGACTGCACCATCGGTTTCAACTTCCTCGAAAACCATGAAAACGACACCCATGACGAAAACCTCGATATTTTTTGCAGCCGCCATCTTGGATTTACATTTAGACTGCACCATCGGTTTCAACAACCTCGAAAACCGTGAAACGACACCCATGACGAAAACCTCGATATTTTTTGCAGCCGCCATCTTGGATTTACATTTTGACTGCAACATCGGTTTCAACACCCTCGAAAACCATGAAAACGACACCCATGACGAAAACTTCGATAGTTTATGCTGCCGCCATCTTGGATTTACATTTTGACTGCATCATCGGTTTATACACCCTGGAAAACCATGAAAACGACACCGATAACGAAAACCTCGATATTTTTTCATTAAGGATTCATTATTATTATTATTTTTTATTATTTATTATTTACAAAAAACCTGTATACACTCAACAAAAATAATCGTCGCGACACCACACTGTTCAATGCGAAATAGAAATGAAAAAATATCTGGCTTGCTTTCTATAAGAGAGAGAGAGACAGACAGAGAAACATATCTGTCTGTCTCTTACTATAGCAAAAAGTGTCGTGACAACTTTTCGTAAGAATTTTTTTCCGTCTAGCCCCCTTTCACAACGCGCGATAAGGAACTTCGTTCCAAAAACTTTTTCAGAAATGTAACCAAAGTGCATTACGATTATATCGGCTCAAGATTGTTTAGTCCGTCTCAACAATAGCGCTACACTGGTTGCGTTGTGTATGTGTGAATAGCTACGCACACATGAACATTGCTCCCGTCTTTTACCTAAACTCGAGCGTTCGAATTTTGTGAACTGGCTCTTAATGTACGAACGAGGAACTATTTTTAACCGACTTCAAAAAAAGGAGGAGGTTATCAATTCGACCGTATTTTTTTTTTATGTTTCTTACCTCATAACTTGCGACTGGGTGAACCGATTTTCATGATTCTTTTTTTATTCGAAAGCTGGTGCTTCCCGTGTGGTCCCATTGTCACCATTTCAGGATCTGATGATTGGATCTTGGAGAAATCGCAACCCTCAAATTTTATTTGGCTGACACATAGTTTTTCGCAAATCTTATAAAGTAATTCAAGTACTTGCGTATGGAAATCATCATTTCATGTAGCTGAGCTGATGATGGAAGGTACAACTCCTCAAGTAAGAAAATTATGTTTGTGTTCGCATATCTCCGGAACTACGAGTCCGATTTAAGTAATTTTTTTTTTGTTGTAAGTACTAGGTATCGTTCAACTTAGGGAATACTGCAAATTTCATCAAAATCGGTTCAGTAGTTTTTGAGATAGGGAATGAATGAAAGAGATGTTAACGATGTTATTACCGGTGCTACTGATTACAAAATTCTAGTGCACATGTAGAAAATTATGTATTTGACAAAAAATTTAGTTGAATATTTAAACTAAAAAGCGTAAAATAAAAACTTTTTCTAAAAAAATTTGACCGCCTTCAAAAACAACCACAAAAAAGGGTAAAATAACCTAAAAAACTTTTTTTTCGGAAGTCGGTGGCAAAAGAGACAATGAAATTAATAAAAAAAGTCACCGACTTCCGAAAGAAAAGTTTTTTAGGTTATTTTACCCTTTTTTGTGGTTGTTTTTGAAGGCGGTCACATTTTTTTAGAAAAAGTTTTTATTTTCAACACAGTCAATGTTAACGTTAACATTTTAACAACAGTTACATCACAACAACGTGAAAACTCGTGCCTCTGTTTTCTGTTTGATGAGTCGGGAAAGTTGCCACGCACCGTCACCAGCAGGCGCCACTATCGCGAAATGATTGCAATCCAAAGTTTTATGTATTTCATTTCGTCAACTTCAACATTTCATAAAGTGTTCCCTTTACGCAAAACACATGTATTACTCTAGTAGAAATATTTTAATATAAGGATGTCGAAACATTTACTAAAACAAAATGATAGAAATACTTATTGATGTGGATAAATATTTTGTAAATATTTTTATCATTCACAGTCTTAAATTTATTTTATAACATTTTGACACAGATTTTGACGTCCCGAGATAACGAAGAAAACTACTATTTGGTAGAAAATTAATAAAATTGGCACACTTTGCGAAAGTGACAATTCCCAATTATCTAAAGCCCCAAACACACGCGCGCACGGGCATGGGCATGTGCGTTGTGTTCCACGCGCGCCTGAAAGAGTGTCAGCATAATGACGGGGCTCCCCCTTAGAGGGCCTACCGGGGTCCCGGGACTAACGAATACCGTGACCCCAGAACGTAAAGGTCTATTGAAAGACATCGTAGATTTTAGTAAGTATTACGTCTGACAGTCCCTCCCGCCCTGCCCTGGGTTGGAGGACTCATTTGATTATTTTACCTCGTTAAAAAAAGCCCCTAACACACGCTCCTTTTATTAACGTCCGTTCACAAAGCTAGTTGCGTGATATCTTTATATGTTCGAGAATGTAAAGCTAAGGGTGGTGTTGGTACTAATTTTTGATGCATTTTGATGTAATGACAGACACTAGCGCCGCGTAAAAGGGACTTAGTAGTTTTTTACTCATATATTATGAGGTACAGGTACACAGATTATTGTAATACAACCATGGACCTAAAAAAAAGGCGGACGGAACTTCATTACGAAACAATTGAAGCACCCATAGTAAGTCAGTGCGCTAATGTGGACAAGCCAGCACGCACACATTCACACCATAGTAAGTCAGCCGTCGGCCATTACGCTTCGAACGACACTCGCGGTTTTATACGGTGTTATTTTGTCTAATAAAAATCAAAGTATGCCGTCATGTGTTGCAAAAACTTGTCTAAACCATAGTAGTTCAATTAAAAAAGCCAGGGGATCACTTTTCATAGTTAAGCATGTCAATTTGAAGCTTATTTCTAGATTTCACGTCAATAAATTTAATAAACATCTCGAAATCAATCAGTGTTGCAACTATTTCAAGGTTCAATTATTTTAAAATTGGGAGATTTATATTTTATGTTACTATTTATCGTTATTGTATTCTTCTATATTTTTACAGATTTCCCCACGGCAAATGATGCATGGAAACATGATTGTATAAAAATAATAAGGGAGTGTAGACATGGAATAGGAACGTAGACGTGTGGGAATGGAACATAAAATAGCATTAATTAAATATTTATAGCCGAAAAATACTTAAACATTCGTTTTCACCACTTAAGTAAATTAGAAGGGATTTCTAGATGTGTCGATAGCAAAAGACAAGTCTACAAAAATTTGAATCACCAAAAGGGATTGTAAAACTTTATTAACATTAAACGAGTTGTAAATATTTTAATATCCAATGTGCTTAAATTATTTTACCTTTATTTTAAAAATAGGTGTCCGTCACAAAAAAATTGAAATTAAACTTAAGTTCAAGGGAGATCTTAATTAAATATTGTTTAAAAATTGGTAATTTTTTCCTTCATCTGGCATCCCTATACACACGCACACATATTTACGCCGCCGCCATTGTGGTGCTTCAATCGTTTCTTAGTGAAGTTCCGTCCGCCTTATTTTTTAGGTCCATGAATACAACAATTTTATTGTCAGTTACCTCTTTGTAATTGAATCTTCATTCTATAATATCCTATCATTTCTTTTTTTTGGGGGCATGGTCTTAGTATCACTTTTCTGATAAATGAAACCTTTGAGAGATATCTATCGGCTCCAAAAGAATGAGCCCAGTGCACGCGGTGAGACAGCAATGACCACCAATTTTTCATCGCAGTCGCAGCATTATACTATAGGCGATATTTAACAGGGTGGTGGGTGCTATGCCTTATTTCTAGTTGACATGTAATTTTGAAGTATTCAAAATTTTGACAATAGCAGTTTTCATTTAAATTATTTTAATCCTGTTTCTTCGAAATTGTTATAAATCTGTGACGAAACTAAATAAATAATAATAAAAGTGAAGTGCTTCTTATCCTATATCGCAGTTTGATACGATTAGAAGTTGTTTTCAGTTACATATTGTCTCAAATTGTTGACTGCAAATCAGTGCATTTATCATTAGTTCATGTGAAATGGTATTTGGATGCATAAAGATTAGATGGGAGGAGGATGGACACAGTGAAACTATCCGACAACAAAAGTACGATATCACGATAGCATTGATATAATTATCACTGTGAGTAATTTATTATATTGATAGGAACAATTCGTACGTATGATACTATACATTCGTAACGTAATGTATAGTATCATACGTATTCTAACATTTCCCTTGTTTGCTCTGAAGGGGTCGTCAGGAATTTCCTGTGATGATATTCAGTAAGTTTGGTTTATTTTATTCTTGATTTATTAATGAAAATAATGTGTTATTGAAAAAAGAAAGTTTGCGTGACTTATTTACAGTCATGTCCGTTTAATCACGTCCCATTGAACACAGCGAAACATAGTTTTTAATCCTACTAATATTATAAAGGCGAAAGTTTGTAAGTATGGATGTATGGATGTATGGATGTATGGATGTATGGATGTTTGTTACTCTTTCACGCAAAAACCACTGAACGGATTTGGCTAAAATTTGGTATACAGATAGTTTATAACCTGGATTAACACATAGGGCGTTTTTCCATTAGCCGGCCCGGCACCGGCACCGGCGACGGCGCCGGCGCCGTGCCGGTGCCGGGGAAGCAAGAATATATGAAAATGTATGGCTCGCTTTTCCACTTACCGGCGCCGGCGCCGGCGCCGGCGCCGGCCCGGCGCCGGCCCGGCGATGAGTCCTGCCGGCGCCGTCGCCGGCGCCGGGGTAATAAGCTTCCTAGTCGGTGCTGGCCTGGCGTTTTTCAATTAGCCGGCGCCGGCACCGGCGCCGGTGCCGGGGAAGCAAGAATATATGAAAATGTATGGCTCGCTTTTCCACTTACCGGCGCCGGCGTCGGCCCGGCGATGAGTCCTGCCGGCGCCGTCGCCGTCGCCGGGGTAGCAAGCTTCCCAGTCGGTGCCGGCCGGCAAATGTGCATAATATAATTGCATGTGTATGAATTGTAGCCGTGTGCATGTGTGAGTGCGCAGGCGTGTAGGAGGACGCGGGGCTGAGGGCGTGAGACTCGGTTTATGGCTCGTAATAAGGTTAATTTAGCAATATAATATAATATAATATAATATTCCACAACTATCACACAACGCCATCTAGTCTCAAGCTAAGCAGAGCTTGTGTTATGGGTACTAGACAACTGATAAACATACTTATATACTTCTACATACATACATATTATAGATAAATTACACCCAGACACAGAACAAATGATCGTGCTCATCACGCAAACATTTGTCCTGGGTGGGAATCGAACCCACGACCTCCAGCATAGCAGACAAGGTCACTAACCACTAGACCAACAGGCCTGACAATGTGCGACCTCTTTACTTTTGAAAGTCTTATGTCATGTTACTTTGTTTTTAACCCTTGGGGTGCCTGGTGGGTCTGATAGACCCATCACTTTAAAGAATCGTCAATATTCAAATTCGTAACTACCGCCGCTGTGTGCCTGAGTAGCTTCGTGATACAGACTAGCGGCTAGAAGCCGCCCCTCCCGCAGTCCGCAACGCGCACGCGTTCGAGTAAGCCCCTTCGTACACTAGGCGACGCAATTCTCCGATACCTTACGATTTTGGTATTCACTGACGCGTGCTTGTGTTCGAACCTCTATGGCAACGACGATATAATACTAGACTCCTAATAACAGGCGACCGATGTCTGCCAACACATTAGGCAAAAAAGTCATATATTCGTCTCATTTCGACCAATCCTGTGAGCCGTAAACATACGTTGAGACAGCACAGACCTTGAGTTAGCCAATCACAACGCAGTACCCCGTCCCTCTCGCTTACGTAGTACCTTAGCAACTTGGCAGAATAGTTTGTGTTCTTTAGATCGTGCAATGCGTAGTCTAGTAATATATAGTCGTTGATTCTGGATGCGCGGCCATGCCGGCGCCGTGCCGTTGCCGGGCCGGTTAGGAACCGGTGCAGTGGAAAAACGAAGCCCCGGCGCCGGTGCCGGTGCACGGCCAGGCCGGTGCCGTGCCGGTGCCGTGCCGGTGCCGTGCCGTCTAATGGAAAAACGCCCATAGGATAGTTTTTATCCCGATTTTATGTTCCCGTGGGATAATTTTCGAGTTGCAGCGGGTGAAACCGCTGGCAACAGCTAGTAATCTATAAGCCTACGTATCATTCGTTTTTATTTTCTCGATCTTTTTATCCATTTCCAATTTTATTATTACGAAAATCTGACAGCCGCGATCTGAAAAAAAGTGTTATAGGTCTAGCCTGTAAGAGCCACGCTGGCTGACTGATTCGTCAAGGAACGAAAGTAATGACACTACTTTTAAAAGGCAAAAGATGAGAGGACGATAGTGAATGTGTGCTCAGAATAAAACGGCGTATGTGCCCAAACATATTGACGTCTTTTTATGAATTAAAATTGTTATTAATTAAAAAACTGTCTTTACAGAATTTAGATACTAGTATTTTCTACAATTTAAAACAACATCCTTTCAATAACTCATAGGAGTTATGCCATAAAGTCCAAAAAATAAAAAACATCGACCGAACTTTGCATTTTTTTTGTATCGAGAAAATTTAATTGAATCGTGTTTTCAACTTTGTGAGAATTCAGATCATATAGTCAATAACTATATTCCAAGTTGTAAGATCTGTAGTCCAGTCATGTACGACAGAAAGTTAAATATAAAAACCGTATAAGTACTGACGTAGCCCGTTAATTCTCTAAAAATCAGATAAAACAGGTCTCATAGGAGATAGTGGGTCAAATTAGAGGGATACAAACTGGATTGAACAAAAATTTTACAAATGATGTACGAACATCGATCGCTTGTTTATCAAACTATTTTAAGTGTTTAAAAACGACATAATATCAAGTTTAAGCAAGGTCCAACGACCTCTTCATAAGCATTATTTCTCGAAATCTACTCAAAACAAGCCACAGCACCGATAATATTTGGTCAGTAGAACAAATATTACTAGCACAGAGTACAGGTGTACTTCAAGTCATCTTGACATTGGTACAGTCAATAGCACAATACTGGTGATATTATGGCATTAAAAGCATTTTTACTTAAAGTGTTATGGGACACTTTTTAGTGCAAATGTAGTGAATATGTCTGGTTGACTCTGTGGTTCACTTGATTTATTCCCGTTGGATCCCACTTTTGAATCCCACTTGAATCCTTTTCACGTTGGATTCCACAAACCATTATTACGTACTAGCTGTGCCCGCGACTTCATTCGCGTGGATGTCGGAACTTAATTGACATAGTTTCATACAAACTTTCTTCGATCAAAATCCTTTCTTAGCGGATGCCTATGTCATAACATCTACCTGCATGCCAAATTTCAGCCCGATCCGTCCAGTGGTTTGGGCTGTACGTTGATAGATCACTATGTCAGTCAGTCACCTTTGAGTTATATATATTTATACTAGCGACCCGCCCCGGCTCCGCACGGGTGCAATCTTTATAATATTATTAAAATTGCGACTATAATTTGAGATTTAAACTATCCTATCTCTCAAGTTGGATCGAACTGCACATGGTGTGCGAATTTTATTATAATCGGTTAAGTGGTTTAGGAGTCCATTGAGGACAAACATTGTGACACGAGATTTATATATATTAAGATAGATACATTCCCGTTGGCTCCCAAATCTCAAAATAACAAGAGAACAATGAAAAATGGGATTCAAAACTGAGATTCAACGGGAATAAGTCGAATAAGTCGTTCACTTTATGCTCTGTTCGTAATCTCGGATTATGCGATTTTCAATGTGACTTATATCTAAAGTCAAACGTCATACCAAAAGTCAGTCTTCTAAAGCGCTTTCCACTGACTGAAATCACAGCACGCGTGACGTTTAATCGGTTTAGGCGCAAAAAGCCCAATTCGCAAAATGGCAACCTAGTCGCAAAAGGACAAGTTCTCAAAATGGCAATTTTTCTAAACGCCTAATTCTCAAAACGACCAATTCTCTAAAAGCCTAATTCGCAAAATGGCAATTGATCAAAAGGGTCAGTCAGGGTATTCCACAAAACATTTGGTTAGACGCAGTTTGTTATTATCTACTTATTTAAATTACTAGATAGGTAAATGATATGCATTGCTTTGTTATCTAGATTGAGGAAAACCCTGATGTAATTGACAGCGATCATTAGTCAGTAGGTATCAATTAAACCTCCTACTTATCAATATAGTTGTGATGGTCGTTGATGTATCTGCATAGATGATAGATAGATAACTGTATTAATTAAACAAGTCTATTGGTATTCCCCAATGATTAGATGTGAGTTAAGACGTTTTGTATTCTATAGCATTAACGGCCGTATCGTAGAGATATTTGATGTTAATTTCAGTTTGATAGATCCACGTTTTCCCGAGAAAAAGAGTCTTGACAGACGAACACATATACATAAATTCATCATATCTATGATTAAGAAATAATTTTGGAAAGTAAGACATGTCGGCTTAAAATCAATATTTCGAACCCATGTGATATCTGCCATACCTACTGCAGTGGGTTCTCGTAGTGAATTATAGCCCACTTAAATTCAGACCAGTGTGTCACAGTGATAATATTATGACAAGCTTTTGTGTTACCTACAGTTTTTCCGAGGATTAAATAATGTTTCTAAACGCTCCCAAGACACAGGAGAAATTCCTAGGAAAAAATCTAATCAGTCATTTCTACTGGGTCATCAAATCTAAAAACATGATTATTTGTTTTGCAGGATTCACTGAAACATTTCAAACATACAACACAAACTCTCAGACCTTGCACCAATTGAACCATCAAACTCTTGCACAAGTTATTACCAGTTCAGTAACGAAACAGTAGAGCAGTG
Source organism: Agrotis clavis (assembly GCA_954870645.1). Classification (NCBI taxonomy): domain Eukaryota; kingdom Metazoa; phylum Arthropoda; class Insecta; order Lepidoptera; family Noctuidae; genus Agrotis; species Agrotis clavis. Next base: position 21,408,425 of record OX940935.1, on the reverse strand, counting down.
ATTAGCACCTGCGAGCGGCAAGCGGCAGGCTGGTAGGCTGGCAATGAGTGAGTGAAATCGATAGGCGTCACGGTCCCGAGCAACGAATGCAGCGATACATCTGTGATCCGGTTCACGGCACATTGGTAGCATTGAAGAAATCTACGGGACGGTTAATTTTGGCTGTACATAGTGGAGTTTCTTGTCGGTTCTTCTCCATGAAAACTGTGGAACAAAATATTTTGGTGATGTTTTTTTTTAAAATTAAATTGTGAAAGAAACTACGAGTTTGCTTTCCCGATGGAAAACTGTCACCTGCGTGTGTCCAGTTGTAGCTCTAAACGTTAAAGCAAATACTTCGATTATAAAATTGTAAATCCTCGTTTCCCTTATTATATTTACTGAATGTCATGGATTTATTTACACCTTTGAGGAATCCTGGTTGTGCTTTTTATCAATTTGACCCTACATTATGAAGCATGCCTCCTAGATTTTTGATTCTTGAGTGTACATACCTACCTACATACTGTACGTTTATGTAAAATATGTTTGGAATTATACTTGTTTATGTATTTTGAAAGAAGCAAACCCATTTCAGGTAAGCAAGGCATCTATTCCGTATAAAATCTGGCACATAAAACTAAATATCCAACGTACCTAAAATCCGAGCAAAAATCCATTACTATACAAATATGCCTGCTCATGCATGCCTACAAACCTGCTTACTCCATATTCATAGCAAGTAATGTAGGAACATAACCACGAATTGCCTTACGCAACCGTAATAACATTACTCGTATTGATAAATCTCAAAAAGGTAACCCACAAAAATAGTATCCTTTTGCGAATTTTACGAGCTATGTGCGCTCACCTTGGCAACACTGTACTTATAAAAAAGTTACAGAAGGCCCATTGACATTAGATACAATAAAAAAATTGGTTTGAGTTTATTATAGGCGATGACAAAGAGAATTGTAGTACCTAGGTATACCTCGTTTCTAGATTCGATCCTTTATTCCCATCTGCCCCCTTTGAGCTTGCCACCGGGGTGGTGGTTGGCACTAATTGAATGCAAAGAAACCCCTGTACTATAACTACGAAGGAGGCAGATGAAACTTAATAGGGACAATAGACCACCGGGGTGGTAAACGCCACCAATTAGTGCCAACCACGACCCCGGTGGCAAGCTCAAAGGGGGCAGATGGGAATAAAGGGATTAGATCGATCGGTTTCATTTGTATTTCAAAGTTTTCATTTGAACCTTTTTAGTGGGAATAGTAATATTATGTTGTGTGATTACATTGGAATGATGCACAGATATGCGATAGCAGCAATCCCCGATGATTTGCTGTCATTTATTGAAGAGTTCCTTCAAGTTCTCCAAGATCCCGTCATCAGATACTGGGATCATGATTTACCATGGGAGTATCTGTAAAGTGTACGGCTTTCAAACAAAACTAAAAAATTCCAAATGACCGATATGGAATTTTTTACTTTTACAAGCGTTTTATTTTTAGATGCGTTTTCAAGAAATCGGGGAATATACATTAAAAAAAAATGATTCCGACGAATGGGGAACCTTTGTCTTTTCACAAAGTTTATTTAAATGAATCCAAAGGCCAAAAAATCCAGAGTATTTATAAAAATGAAATCCAATTAACAGTATTATGGCTAGATATAATTATACAGGGTACGGGGCAGATCCGACAGAGACGACAGGATACGGGGTTTGAATTCATGTCAGCAATATGGTTTGCGGTTACAACCAAGGAGGCTGTATTCAACACAGCCAACCTTTTAGAAATTTTCTAATTTTTACACGTTTCTCCAACAAAAAAGTCACAATTCGGAGAATCACCAATATTATGCTGCTTTGCAATTCAGGTTCCAAAAACTCCATCTTAAAAAAAAAGAACGATAATAATTATTCACTTTTAAAATGACTCAACAATATTTACTAAACACATAATGTAACAGGTTAATTATTATCATTTTAATCATAAGCCGAGTTCGCTAAAAAAAATCAACTTTTGAAAGGAAATAGGGCCTTCTGAATCAACTTACTAGTGACACATAAAACGAAAGAGTCGGGCCTACTAGCCAAGTGTTGCCAACTGATGCATGAAAGTAAACTCATTGAGCAAGACTAGTGTAGTTCGTTTGTTTGAGCTCATGTCATAACTATGTTAATTTGTGAAATGAGCGTAAAACACGTGTGAAAGACTTTATAGACAGACCTATTTGTGTTGAAGAATATGCGATTGATGTGGAGCAAGTGATTTTGGTCTATAAAATTGAAGATTGATGTTTTACTATTGCTTAATTAGCAGTTTTCACCTACTAAAACCTGCTAAGAAGGTTGGATACCAATTCGGTTGCATATCAGGCCATTCGTTCACAAAAAATCATTATGATGCCATTAGTATTTTATTTTTCTCTATATTTTTTTTTTTGTAGCAATGGCTTTTATAATTTTTATCGTGAATATTGGCCAGTTACTTGGAATGCAAACTTCTTAGTCGTTTTGTCTGCTTTTTAAATTAAATTCTGCTAAAAAGTTTAGATACATTTCATCAAAGAGTATCAGGCCACTTTTTCTCAAAAAACTGACATGAGGCCATTTGTGTTTTATTTTTCTTTACATATTTTATTTTTGTTCAGATAATGGCTTGTATGATTTTTTTCGTCTAAAGTGGCCAGTTATTGGAAAGCAACCTCCTTTTAAATTATTCTATTTTTCTCACAATTTTTTTCTGCATGTCTATTGGACTCATATTTTAAACTCGATTGAAGATCTAATGGTAGCCATACACCATCCTGCCTATCGAACGATCGATTTGACGCTTGCAATTGTTTCAAATTGGCAGTTCGTCCATATACACCATACACCATACTGCCTATCGTACGATCGATTTGACACAACGTCATGCAGCAGCGATGCCAACTTAGCAACTTTATAGCTAGATCTAGCTATTATTCGGTGACCGATAGCTACAAATTTATAAAATTGTAGCTGTCGTCACCGAATAATAGCCAAATGCATCACTGCTGCCGATTTGACGTTGTGTCAAATCGATTTGATGACCTATCAAATTGGCATGTCATGCCATCAAATTGGCATTTTTAAACAATTGCAATTTGAAACAATTGCAAGCGTCAAATCGATCGTCGATAGGCAGGATGGTGTATGACTACTATTAAGTACAGAGCCAGCACATAAACCTACCACAATCTCAAATTTATTTAATAGATTTTCAACCTAAACACAACTAGTCGAAGGATATTAATGTCGGAATGTTAAAATTTGACAGATTCGGGTAGGTTGACCTAGCTGGCGTCTGTACCTATTGAAAAATAAAAATGATCGGCTGCATTATTTCCAATTTTGACCAAGAAGTAGTTCCTTTAGTTTTTCGTCTACATTACCAGTGATTGGCAAAACGTACACATTTGCAGAGAGCTCATAACCTACTCTAGTAATAAAAAAGTCCGTTCCGTTTCACCTAATATAGGAACTGAATATTGAATTGAATAACTTGACTCGGAACTTCATAGTTTACTTTGTACGGTCAGTAATTCAAGTAAGATAACATAACGATATAGTCCAAGAGCTACTGAACCCTGCGACTAACGGTCTTCCTGTAAGGTTAGAAATTTGTACACGTAATATTTATAGCATGCTAAGAGCAATAGCGACGACCTGGCAGGCGTCAGCCGTGCACATCATTAGAAAATTTAATTTTCAAAGTGTAAAAAAAATTGAAAAAAAAAACTTGTTCCTGTAAGCTTAAAAATTTTACAGGATGTAGTTTATTTATTGTAAATCTTGGAAAAAAAATGACAGGCGATTACAAGGTGCACAAGCATTTGACAGGCGAATTGAAAAGTGCAAAGTTGATGAGGAAAAATAAACTTTCTCCTGTAAGATCAAAATTATCTCGCGTTTAGCTGAACTGATTTTGATGCCGTTTTCAGAAAAGTGTGCGTTACATTCCGAGAAAGGTTTTAATATATAGGGTGAATTTTTCAACTGGGCGTGGATGGCTATCTCCGAAACAATGAGGAATATCGAAAAACGTTGAAAGGAATCTCGAGGCCGATTTTGACGAAAATAAAACTGCATCGTTGGATTTTAGAAAAATCATTAATCCTGGCCAGGAATCGAACCCGCTGATTTTGGAAAAAAAATCACAGCCTGTATTATTACACCATTCGATAGTGTTACTAATAAGGATCAAATTCTGGGAAGTAATCATATAGCGCAAACTTTAGGAAAACGTATAATTGAAAAAAGAAACTGATGAATGATCAAGACGATAACTGTATTCGGAACATAAGTTAACCGTTTCTTCTTTGAAATAACTCTTATTTTTGTTCAACTCAATAATTTTGCATTGCTGAATACACTGGGATTGTTGAGACATCAAATCCACTGAATTATTGAAAACAATTATAAATATATTATGGCTCAGTAGAACATAGTAACATAGAAATATAGCAATTTCATGAAAATCTGCTATTTCCTTAAGTTTGCCATGATCACTTCCCAGAATTTGATCCTTATTAGTAACACTATCGAATGGTGTAATAATACAGGCTGTGATTTTTTTTCCAAAATCAGCGGGTTCGATTCCTGGCCAGGATTATTGATTTTTCTAAAATCCAACGATGCAGTTTTATTTTCGTCAAAATCGGCCTCGAGATTCCTTTCAACGTTTTTCGATATTCCTCATTGTTTCGGAGATAGCCATCCACGCCCAGTTGAAAAATTCACCCTGTATATTAAAACCTTTCTCGGAATGTAACGCACACTTTTCTGAAAACGGCATCAAAATCAGTTCAGCTAAACGCGAGATAATTTTGATCTTACAGGAGAAAGTTTATTTTTCCTCATCAACTTTGCACTTTTCAATTCGCCTGTCACATACTTGTGCACCTTGTAATCGCCTGTCATTTTTTTTCCAAGATTTACAATAAATAAACTACATCCTGTTAAATTTTGAAGCTTACAGGAACAAGTTTTTTTTTTCAATTTTTTTTACACTTTGAAAATTAAATTGTCTAATGATATGCACGGCTGACGCCTGCCAGGTCGTCGCTATTGCTCTTAGCATGCTATAAATATTACGTGTACAAATTTCTAACCTTACAGGAAGACCGTTAGTCGCAGGGTTCAGTAGCTCTCCAGCTAATAAGCTGATAATTTATAAGATTAGACGATTTGATGGCCAATTACGAAAGTACAAGGAAAAGAGAAAAATCAATGAAAACTAAAACTGAATTTCAGAATTTTTAAAAAACCTTAATTTGTGTAAAAAATACGATACTTTTGAATGGTGTAAATAAATATACCATTCGATAGTGTCGTGAAGTGTAGTTGTGTTGTTTTATTCCGTTTTCAGATCAAAATAGCTGAATGGATTTGAATGAAATCCGAGGTGAGTAATAAAAAAAAAATACGCGAGCTATGCTGCCTGAATACATAACTTTGAAAGAACTGTTTCTTTCTTAACTTATTTATTCTTAAACCAAAAATCATTTACCTAGTTCTATCGCTAACCGTACACGCGTGTTCGCCTTACATTAGTTAAACAGCTGTCACGCGGCTGATTATAAATTACTTAGTCGATTTATTAAGTGATGTATTCGCTGATTACAACATTGTGGAAATGTTAATGTAGGCAAGCACCAAACTATACAATAAAATAAGGGTTTTATTCCGCAATTTCTCGCCATCATAGTAAAATCATCAAATGAGTCCTCCCATCCAGGGCGGGACGAGACGGACTGTCAGACTTGTACTGACTAAAATCCACGTTGATCCTTCAATTGCTATTAACGTTCCAGGGTAACGGTTACCGGATGAGGCAGTACCGAAACCCATTGTATTCTACATTACTTTGTAGCGGTCCTCTTCACATGTCCATACCAAGACAGGCGACTCTCCCTTTCCTTTCTTGTGATATGTGCTAAATTCAAACTTCTTAATCAATCAATTCTTGTAAATCACCACGATGATCAGTGTAAAGCCTTTACATAATACACCAATGATTTGGCTACTACAACATTTTTTAATTACCCATTGATCAATTCGCAACACTTAATCAATTGACTTATCAAAAATAATCAATTGCCACGTCACTATTTGTATTCATTACAGGGATGTCAAAAATAATTGCGTTTTACGTTTATTTCAAGAAAATACTTATCAGAAATAGATAAGCTTTAAGAAATAACTTTATTAATGGTGTTGTTACAGTCTTGTCCGCTCAGCATGCCAAAATTCTCAGTTACTGTAACAGAAATCGGCTAAACGGCATCATCATAAAATACACAGTCATTGATACTCCAGTTACTAATTTTCACGAAAGTGACTTTTTTAACTATTAATAAGTAAGTATTGTATTTTTAACTATCAAACCTTCGCAACATTAAAACCTGACGTACCTGACCACACCCAACACAAAACCAAAAATCATTATTCAACTATTTTCACTTTTATTTGCATGAAATAAACTTCATATTTGCATAGCACTGTATTCAATCCTCGTTCGCTCTATGGTTCGGAACAGAGTGCCTTGTCGAACGAATCGAACGCATTGGTATTCGGAAGTCGAACGAATGCGAGCGAATAATCGAATAAACTTGTATATTTTGGTTCATTGGAATATGAAAAGCAGTAAGGATGATTTATTTTTAAATCGGCGCTGAGTTCGCTATAAATTTTATTGTAAAATTAAAATAAAATTGAGATTTGTAAGTGAATGCTAAAAGCGGGAAGCGGTCAGTAATTCTGTTTTACGTTATCGATTTTGATCCTTTACCGATCTTTCGTGGCTATGTATTATAGGTAAGTATAAAGTAAATCAAGTAAATAGTGCTGGGTTAAGACAAGACAAAATATTGGCGTGCTTGAAGGTATCTTCTGTGTTAAGTAATTAGAACGAGCCTACTTTTTACCAATGTATGTATTATTAAACAAAAAAATGTATTTAAGGTAGCTAATTATTATATGCTAGAGCTAAGCTGCTCGTTGCTCTCATCGATAATAATGTTATAAGAGAGTAGGTCTGGTGCATAGCTATTGTCTTTATTCCCGTGCGCAATCAAGTTGGCTATGACTGTGACAATTTCATAACATAATTCAAACACTTCTCAGTGCAATTATGTTGTGTTGTTTGTTATTGTAGTTCATTATTCTCAAGCATGACGAACTGTGATAGCACAGATGAAAACAATTGGGGGCCGAGGACAACGGACCTCACACTGCTGCTCGCTCAAACTCTAGGAGTGAGCACAATCATGTACCTGCCTCACTTGGCGGTGGTGAAGGGCGCACTGGGACACACGCTGATGTTTTCGTTGGTGTACATCGTGATCGGGATCCCCCTCATGTACATGGAGAACGTGGTGGGACAGTTCACGGGCCGTGACTGCCTCGAGGTATGGCACGCCCGCGCCTGCCTCTCACACATCGGGTACATTCAAATCTTCATGCAACTCCTCAATATGGTCTGCCTTCACGCAATAAATGCGTTCGTAGTGCATTATTTCTTGATAAGTTTCGAAAAGCCTATTCCATACTACGTTTGTGGAAATTGGAGTAAGCCTGATTGTGATATTTTAAATTTTAACTTCACCGTGAACCAGCAGTGCCTGAAGCTAAACGATCCGATGCCGTACTGTGCAGATATATGTCATACGTTTCCCGAGTTTCAATATTGGAGGTTCAATTTATTGGGGCTGGATTTAGATTCATACTACTTGCCCTGGCGGGTCTGCCTTGCTTCTGCATTGGTCGCAATCATTGTGTTTCTCAGTTGTTTTAAAAGAGCACGATCACGCAAGTGGTTTTTCCTAATTGGGACGATGTATCCCATAGCCGCTCGTTTTGTATTCATGATCGGATCCATGTTGCAAAAGGGAGTAGTTGTTAAATATGCAGATGCCTTAGATACTGATTTTAGTACATTCACTCAGCAGTTTAACTTGCCAAGTATAATCGCAGAGATGCTATTTACTCTTAACGTCGGCACCGGCCTCACCTTCAACTACGCCTCGATGTCTTCATTCAGGGCTCCGTGCTACTCCAACTCTGTCAGCGTGGTCGTCATCACCTGTTGCGTCACGATCCTCGGGATCTGCTCGACGGTCATGATGACCTGTCCATACGCATTCAAGAACGACATCAGACCAGGTGTCATTATGAGGTACCCTATTTCAAACAGTTTTGAAAAGATACCTCGACTGTTACATGTGTACGAGCACACATCTTTATGGTTAATACTTTGCTATAGTTATATAGCAGTATCAACAATGTGTCTATCTTTATGTATAATTTCAGGCTTAATAGAGATGTTATCAAAAAGATACCCTGCAATAGACAGAAGTCCAGGTCTAGTGTCTTTTGTATTTACATTGACTCTTTACATTGGGACAGTGCCATTATTGAGTAATTTGACTTTGTATCATTTAATAGATGCAAAAAATGTTTTGAATCTTCTTGTCACATTCCTTGTTCTGCTGGAAAATGTTGTGTTTGTTCTGTGGTACGGTCTGCAAAGATTCTCAGAAGACGTACACTTTATGCAAGGCATCCAACCACATACTGCCGTGAAAGTAGGCTGGTTGTTATCCAGCGTTGTTCTTCTTTATGTGTTTTGTGTTGAATTTCATGATCAATATCAATATAACAAGAAGTCAATAGGTTCCTTAGTGGGGTGGTATTTATTATTTTTGAATATTGTCCCATCGGCACTCGTGGCCATTGTTAGAGTATTGATAGCTTTGTATAAAAATAAATTATATGAAGAAATCGGTTTAGACCCGTCGTGGGGGCCTAAAAACGAATTGCTCAAACGGAGTAGGGCCATGTTCACTGCGCAGGCAATGACCAAGGAGTACATGTACCGACAGTACCATCTGCAAGCGGGAATACTTAAGAGGCAGAAGCGATCTAACGTAAGAAACTGTCACATATTAGGACATGTTCCAAAGTCAGAAGGTGTAAGGTTTGAAAATGAGAAAGAAACTGTTACAAATTAGGACATGTTCCAAAGTCAGAGGGCGTAAGGTTTGAAATAGAGAAAGAAACTGTTATAAATTAGGACATGTTCCGAAGTCAGAAGGAGTAAGGTTTGAAAATGAGAAAGAAACTGTTATAAATTGGGACATGTTCCGAAGTCAGAAGGAGTAAGGTTTTAAATAGAGAAAGAAACTGTTACAAATTAGGACATGTTCCAAAGTCAGAGGGCGTAACGTTTGAAATAGAGAAAGAAATTGTTACAACAAAGGACATGTTCCAAAGTCAGAAGGCGTAAGGTTTGAAAATGAGAAAACTTTATCTTATTTTCTTATAAAGTGAAAGCAGTTATAATTGTTATGTTTTTCTTTTTAATAGTTAATTATTATGATTATATTGTTGTTAATATTTATATCATGTTTCATATTTTCTTTAGGTACATACATTAAAAATCTATGTTTTAATGAGTGGTGTTTATTGATAGTTGAGTCACATATCGGTAGTTATTCGATCGCAAAAATGAATTTAAAAAGTTGGTAAAAAAAAAGCCACCAACTTTCGAAATACAAGTTTTGATTTTTTAAACTTTATACTACTATATAAACATTATTTACAAAGAATCCTGTCCAGTTAGTCTGTGAGTACGAGAATACGACAAACAAAAGTAAATTACATTGTTTTCATTTAATACTCTTAAAGAGAAATAGCCTGAAAAGTTATTCTGTAACGATTTTGACTTCTTCAAAACAAGCAAGTTCTAATGAAATCCTTAATTCAACTACAGAAGAAGTAAAAACCATTAGCCGTTTAAAAACAAAAATAAATGAAAATACCTGCAGTTCTTCGCGAGGGTAGTTGAAACTTTATAATGAAGCCGGGCGGCGTTAACTTCTTTAGCAAGTTGCTGAGATTCCCGTAGATTCTATGCATTTGTGGGTTTACAAAACTTAAGTACGTTTAGACTGCAAATGAACGGAAACTTATTATTTTATGTAATTTAACTGCTGATATATTATCATTATAGTTTTTTTTTTATATTTACACATATAAAATAACAATACTAGAATAAAATAATTGTAAACTATAAATAAAAACTAACTAGTTTATGTGCAGACGCCAGCAGGTCAACCTACCCGATTCTGTCAAATTTTACCAATGGAACATTAACTCTGTCACAATGTTTAAAACCTATTAAATAAATTTGACAGATTAAGGTACCTAGGTGAACGTTCTGGCATCTGAACAAAAAAAAAAGGATTCAAAGGGGTATTATTGATCAAAGTTCAAAGGGCGTCAAAGAATACGTTCACATCGTTGTCAACGGAAACAGTGTCCAGAACGCTGACAGCATTTGCACGTTATATGGCAATGCTGATTCTTTGACCTAGGAATAGGCCAGGCCCTCAGGTCACCTGAAGAGTCGACTAATCGCCTGGCGATATCTTTAAAGTAGTTTTAAAAAATAAGAATTTGCTCTTGGTTTCCATCTAGCCCAAGAGTTGAGACCTTCTTTATTTGTTAAAATTATCAAATGACGCCCTGGGTGGAGAGTATCTGTCAGATTCGGGCTGACTTAAATCCACCGTCTCCTTTTAATTTATTGTCATAGTCATTAACTCATGACCGATGTAATGTCTGGACCAGGGTTGGGCAGTATATGAATTACTTGTAATTAAAATACGTAATTGAAATACAAATACGTAAATTATGGAATCAGGCGTTACTTTGCGGAAATCCATGACATTAAATGTTATGAAATTTATTTAGTTTTAATTCCGCGACAAAAATCCAGGCTTGTTGCAGGATGCAATCCCACCCTATGCAGTCATGCATATGCACATGCAGCAAAGGACCCACCCTCATACATATGCACACATGCAACATACGGAAAAACATGCCATGCAATCAAACCTATACTCAGTTCGACACTTGTTTCGCCCCTCCACGGGGCATCCTCAGGAGATGTTGACTCGACAAGCGCTCGGCCTCGAATGAGCCAGTTTGACAGCTCTCGCCTCTTTATATAGCGTCGTGATAACGCATTAGTAACGCTACCGATAACGTAACGAAACGTCATCGATACAAACGTTACTATGTAAGATAGACTACCGACATACTTGTCAATTCGTTCGGGGGTACATGCATAATACATAGGCCCCATTTCCGATAAAATCGCGAATATTCTTAAAAAACACAATGTTTTCGTTACTTTTCGATCAGATCACAACTTACATACTCTCTGTAACGGTAAAGATAAATTAGAAAATTCAAAAAAATCCGGTGTTTATAAATTAGTATGCAATGATTGCAACGGGGTCTATGTAGGTCAGACAGGCCGTAATTTCGAGGTTAGGTATAGGGAGCATGTTGCCGCTTATAGGAATGGCCATCCAGACAAATCACATTTCGCAAAACATTTAATCGATACCGGCCATTCCTTAAGCGACAATAACACGTATAAAATTCTCCATGTTTGTAATAAAAAATTCCGGTTGTGTGTGTTGGAGCAGTTAGAAATCTCCAAACATAATAATAATACACTGTTGAATGAACAAACAAACATAAGATGCAAACGTCTTAGTAACGTTTGTATCGATAACGTTTCGTTACGTTATCGGTAGCGTTACTAATGAGTTATCACGACGCTATATAAAGAGGCGAGAGCTGTCAAACTGGCTCTAGCTCCGTTCGCCGACCAAGGCATACGCTCATCACCCCCGACGACCCCATCACCCTCCTCCAGGAGAGCCGTAGGGAAACCAGTACGCTGCGCAAACACAGACACAGACCGACTCCGTCATTCCGCCCTCGCCGCCGAGGCCGCCCGTCGCGACGCCCAAGTCAATGCCCTCCCCCCCGTCCCTTGCAAGAGCCAGCCCGCGATGCTGAGCCTGTAGTTTTAAATTAGCCCCTAAATAATGAAATATTAGTTATCCAAGCCTGACCCTTGCTGTCCTCTGTCAGTGATGCCCTAAGCCGAGGTCCGTACCCCACAGGGGGTGCCCTTAGCGTGTGGTCACTTAGTTTTTAACTTAGTTTGTAAGCCCCTGGCTGGAGGCCTTAGAGTCATCTATGGCAACCACATCTAGGTTGACCTGCGAGATGCCCGTATCCAAAAAAAAACTGGCTCATTCGAGGCCGAGCGCTTGTCGAGTCAACATCTCCTGAGGATGCCCCGTGGAGGGGCGAAACACGTGTCGAGTATAGGTTTGATTGCATGGCATGTTTTTCAGTTTGTTGCATGTGTGCATATGCATGAGGGCGGGAGGGTGGGTCCTTTGCTGCAGGTGCATATGCATGACTGCATAGGGTTATTATTATTTATTTAATACTAAAATACATTCCATTACATTATAGGGTGGGATTGCATCCTGCAACAAGCCTGGATTTTTGTCGCGGAATTAAAACTAAATTTTTTTCATAACATTTAATACAAATACGTATTTGGTATTTGTATTTCAATTACTTCCTTAAAATGTAATTTGTAATTCGTATTTCAAATACCTGACGACGAAGTATTTTGTAATTAGTATTTCAAATACTTGAGGCTCCAAATATCTACATTTTAACATTAAAATACATTTAAACTTCATTTACCGTCATTGCACACTCTGCAACGATGGTAAAGCAGCTATTAGAGTTGGCAACACTGCACCTGTTAAGTATGTACACTATAAAGGTCATAGCACATTATACCAGCACCGCAACTGCACAGCTGCAGCACGGCGTCACCTTGAATTTAGACAACGGCTAGCCGTTAGCGCGCTAACTGAGCGTTGTCCACGAGGTGTAAGCTCGCAGTTCGCGCGCCGTCTGCGAGGTGCAGCTTGCTGTCACCGTGTGCATAATTGTTATAAGGCATTTGTTTCGCTAGCAACTCGAAGTCGGCCGCTGCGCCGTAAGCACGCCGTCAGCTCGCTTGCAGCGTGCGGGCTGCGAGGCGAGTTGTATGGTAGCGGTAAGCGCGCCGACTTCCCGCCGTTGGCTTTTTCATATTGACATTATGAAATATATTATATGACACATGATTTAAGGCTCTTATTTGAATGGCAGGTTAAGAGCTGGGTTGGAGCCGTGCCGTTGCCGCGCCGGTATAGTGTGCCATGACCTTAAGGCTGAGCGCAGACTTGAGTCACAACTGTTTTAAGACAGTCTTGTCTCACATAGACAAGTCTGTCTTAAAACATAAACAAAACTGTTTTGTCTACGACACGCCGCTCACCTGAAACAAAACTGTTCAGTGTCAGACTTGTCGCTGTGCAGTTCTTGTGTCTATTAGACAATATTGTCTATGAGACGTTTTGTTTTAAGTGTGTGCATCTTCATGGTTTTTGTAAAGCAATAGTCTGTCTTAAAACTGTTTTGACTCAAGTCTGCGGTCAGCCTTAAGCTATGACTGTACGTCAAACTTGGCCAAAAAATGAACGTCGAATTCAAGCTAAGAATTTCCTCTACTTCGGCCGTTCAGCCCATGCTGCTGGTCTAGATTACTTAGTTTATAATATGTAATTTGTAATTAGTATTTTGTATTTCAATTACAAATAGCAAAAATACTGTATTTTGTATTTTATATTTCAAATACTTGCGATACTGTATTTTGTAATTTGTATTTCAATTAAAGCAAAGCATGTATTTTGCCCAGCCCTGGTCTGGACTTTAAAAGAGACAGCGACCTCTGAGTTTGTTTCGTCTTTTTCTTCTCAGAGTAGTCAGGTACGAAACACTGGCCTCATCTAGTTTGTAATAAAAATCTTATTGATAAAAACTTTTTCTAAAAAAAATGTAACCGCCTTCAAAAACAACCACAAAAAAGGGTAAAATAACCTACAAAACTTTTCTTTCGGAAGTCGGTGACTTTTTTTATTAATTTCATTGTCTCTTTTGCCACCGACTTCCAAAAGAAAAGTTTTGTATGTTATTTTACTCTTTTTTATGGTTGTTTTTGAAGGCGGTCACATTTTTTTTTGAATTTTTTTTTATTTTACTCTTTTTATTTTAAATATTCAACCACAATTCTTGTCAAATACATCATTTTCTTATATGTGCAGTACAATTTTGTAATCCGAAGCACCGGTAACAACATCGTTAAGATCTCTTTCATTCATTCCCTATCACAAAAACTACTGAACCGATTTTGACGAAACTTGCAATATTCCCTAAGTTGAACGATACCTAGTACAACAAAAAGAATTACTTAAATCGGACTTGTAGTTCCGGAGATATGCGAACACAAACATAATTTACTAAATCAGTCGATGCTGAGTCCTTACCAGACAAGTTTTACCTTCCATCATCAGCTCAGCTACATTAGATGATGATTTCCACACGCAAGTACTTAAGTTATAAGTAACTATGTGTGAGCTAATCAAATTTGAGGGTTGCCCTCGATTTCTCCAAGATCCAATCATCAGATCCGGAAATGGTGACAATGGGACCACACGGGAAGCACCAGCTTTCAAAATAAAAAAGAATTTTGAAAATCGGTTCACCCAGTCGCAACTTATGAGGTAACAAACATAAAAAATAAAACAGTTGAATTGATAACCTTCTCCTTTTTTTGAAGTCGGTTAAAAAATAATAAAATAACACAAAACCACCGACTTAACCCAATTATTATGTAACGAAATATTATAATAGACGTAAAAAATACTTAATAAAAGAGTTTATATCTCGAGAAATCGGTAATAGATATACTTAAGTACCCAAACAATGAATATCGATGTTTACAGCTTTTCCTTACGTGTCTGTTTCTCGAAGATATACATAGATGTAGCAATAATAATTTTACCATATTACAAAACCAAGGAATATCCGTCGGGGGCTGCCTTTTCTATATGAAATTTCAACAAAAATTTAATCATACTCATAATTATCGTTAAACATCTACAATATTTCAATAATTATATTCGCGTCACTAGAGAACCTTTAGCTGGTTTAATGGCAGCCCTCGACGGATATTCCTCGGTTTTTTGTTTTCAAGGAAGTGTACACTTTAGTACTTAGCATTACACTGTCGAGTACACTTAGTGACAATTCAGTCGTTGCGTGCGTCCTCCATGTATCAGTGTCAGTAGGTACACGTCATCAAGTCACTGGGTGGAGGTCGAGGCAACTAATTACACAATAGGAAGTTATAGTGTTGTAGATACTTTGTTTCCATTTTTTTAACACTGTTTAAGAAAGTTAGTACATAATAATGTCATACGAGGACCATGTAGGTTAGTGTCTGAGATGGTCTTTTGAAGAAAGAACCCCATAGATTTGAGTGGACCTGTCCAGTCAGTGCAAACATTTGCCAGTTATCATGTAGCTCAACTTAGTGGGGGTTGTTGGATGTAACTTAGAAGTTCACCACAATCCTCAGACATGAGTGACCCACCACATAGATATTGCTGCTCAAACACATACATACCTATACTAATATTGTAAAGCTGAAGACTTTGTTTGATTGAACCCGCTAATCTCAGGAACTAATGGTTCTAATTTAAAGAAAACTTTTGCGTTGAAACCTTCATTTATCGAGAAAGGCTGTATAATATATACCTATATATATCACTTAACGCACTTTACGCAGCGAGGTTGAAACTATAGGGAAAAACTAGTTTTTAACTGCTTAAATCAAATCAAATTAAATCATTTATTTAAACTAGACCAATTACAGGCACTTTTGAATTGTCAAAAGACATAAGTTTAAACTAATACAAAAATAGTTAAGTATGGTGCAACAGCATTCCAATGCGTAGATCTATATGGAGAAAAATGGGCATGAAATTCAATGGACACTCTTCTTAATCGCCAAGAAAAAAGTAAAGTTCTTCTAGATATTACTACCGCACTAGATTACATGTGAGTAGAGCTAGTAAGGTCCTTCTGTACCCTTAGCACGAATATTCACTCTTTTTGACGTAAAGTAAACTGGAACTTTGCTGTAAATTTGATGGAATACTGCGATTTCTCTGTATAACTCGTGCTACCTCAGACTCTGTAAAGTAAAATACTGCAAAGTTTCTGTAAAAAATACTGGGATTATTGTCAGCCGAACTGACGTCACTGAGAAGTCACTAAAATCCGACCCACCACTCATGACTTTCGGAAATTTCGAGGTACTAATTTTTTAATGCAATTTGATGTAATGAAATAGACACTAGCGCCACGTCTAAAGGTCATGAGTGCTGGCATGGCTGCTCCATAGGATCGTTCTGAAACTCGACTTTTTGACTAATATTTATTTTAATTTTAAAATACCCAGTTCTAATCCAAATTCAGTGACTAAATAAGAAAATATTGGTACAAAAAGTGTTAATTATTTAATAGATTTTAATTAAAAAACTAAACAAAAAATTTCCGCATTTCATTTCACATTTAAAGTAGTAGACAAACGTTTTCAAACGCACCATGTCTAACATGCGTACATGCAATATAAGACAGTGTTCCCACTTTATAAAATTTTCCCTTTATTTAGGGTTAGGGGGTCCTTTCAAATAATGACAACTCATTATTTTAGCGAAAAAATTGTAAAAGAAAATAATAAATCTAAGGAGGTCTTTATGAAATTAACTACCCAAAAACCAATTTTCAAATCACTGCAATCCTATTGCTGGCTGGGGGGCTGCCGTGTACCATTTTTGAATTCTATCAGACAGGCTGATAGAATTTAAAAAATATACACGAAAACAAAGTTGATTTTAAGGAGAAATTTAATTTTTATATAAAAACGAGAAAACAATCAGTTACATTTTTCACAAGGATACGGGTAAATTTCAAATCAGAGGCTGACAATACGGTAACTATGACAACGAATATTCAATTAAATCAATCAATGTGTACCAAAGATGTCAAAGATGTGTACCTACGTAAATAAACAAACATAAAAAAAATGTTTAAAATACGCTATGAAATTCAACAAATAAAGTTGTGTGGTTCGTTTCACTAAAATCGAGAAGCGTAGATACCTACCTAAGGGAGAAAATCATCGACGACTCAGCTCTGGAAAAATATTATTATCTGGAAAACTCGTGGTCCAATTCTGGCCCGACTCAATTTAGATTGCCATCGACATGCAGAAGAGGATCAGCACAAAATAATCGTAGAACCTGCCATTCTTCAGACATGAATAAAGTGAAAGATAAAACCAGCTGACACAGTGATATACCTAGTGTGAAACCACTACTGTATGATCCAAATGTTTCCTAATTACTTCATGCAAACAATTTGATACAGAAAGTTGAGAGCCATTGGATCAATGTGTAATTCTTCATCATGGATTTAGGTACTTTGATTAACAAAAAATGTACAATTTTACATCTCAGTGAAGTGAAATTATTCTAATATCATATTCAATATTGTAATTATTAATAGTTATTTAGTGACAAACTGTTGTAACTTACAGAATGTAAATAATTAAAGTATTAAATACCAACGACTTTCATTTTGATATGGTTTTAATTGTAAAAGCTAAGCAGCTCTGTCAGAGCAAAATAAATATTTAATAATTATTTTTGCATGAAAATATTGGTAAAAAGGTGACTACTGATATAATGAGTAGAGAAAAATAGACGGTTGAATTAGAATAAGGGCAGGAGAACGATGAGACGACGAGTTATTTAGGCCGTGCGCTGCGTTAGCCGGACGCCCGGCGCGGGCGCCCCGTGGCGTGCTGTTTTCATGTAATCTCATCGACGCGCGACCCGCTGCACGCAGCGCTGGTCTATGAGATTACATGAAACAGCGAGGCCACGCGGGCGCCGCTGTAAATTTTGCCGATTTGTAAATAAAATATAACTATTCATATTTCTGTATTTATTTAAAAAATTGGTTAAAACACAAAATGTACCTAATATTAGGTAAACTACTACATATTTTGTCTTATTATTCAGTGTATTTTTCTTGCATGATTCACAGGGCAGCAGCGAAATTGAGAGTAATCCTTGCTCTCAGTAGAGTTACCGTCCAAAGATAAAATAATCTGTAAACATAAAGAAATTACCATTAAATTAACCCATTTTTCTAGTGTAAAAGACTTGTAACTAAAATAGTACAGCGAAGATGCTGGCTGAGTGGTGGTGGCCCTTGCTTGTGAATTGTAGTTCAGTTAATTTATATAGTGTGACAGATTCGGACAAAAGTGCACACCATATAGGTACGTTTTTAATCTACCAGTACCTATAAAGGGGTAGAAATGGGTCGTGAGACTGTCTTCACCAATAAACGTAATCAAATGGTTGATAACATATGAATGAATGAAGCGATGGTTTTGCATTTGATAGCTGTTGATGTATATCATCACATCCTGCATAAACTTATGGTAGTAGTAGGTGTGGTTAATAATCTTTGGTTATTCTTACCTTAATTTCCAAGCTGATAACTGTAGTAGTTTGCTTTTTAGCATACATAAAGTTGGTCGTTTTCTGTTAGTAGAAATCCTGTTTTAAATTCGGTTTTGCACAGATTCAACACATTGAAAGTACTTGGTTGCGTTTATATGGCCCTGCGCTTGCTTATTCTGTAAGTAAGATAAGGATTTTAATAATAAAAAATAGGAAAAACTAGAATACAAAATGCAACAACAACTTTTACAAACATTGTACAAATATAACTTACCAGACGTCCCGTATATGTTTTGACTCATTGCTTGCTGGATAAAATTGACAAAGACGCGAAATATATCCATTATAACGGATTTATTTTTATTTTAACAGTATTTTCATGTTTATTATCTCGAATAACATCTGTCACAATAAATACGTGACAGATAGCATTGACATTTTACAGAATTTTTGCAGTAACGTACTCCACAGTAAATTGCTGCATGCTCGTGCTAGCATTTTTTGCTGTAAACAGCTGTAAACTTGCATATTGTATGGGATCACTGTAAAATTTACGTCCCAAACACAGCGTTCTCATAATTTACTGTGATTTACTGAAAAAATTGTTCCTGCTCTGCACACCAGAGGCGCTGTTTCATTTTTCATACAAAAAACGCTGTAAATACTGGAGCCGTTCTGTAAAGTAAAATTACTGAAAATTCGTGCTAAGGGTACTGGTTAGATAATTTTTTATCCAAAAAACATAAAACGATCTAGCAGTCATGAAACGATCTAGAAAACCATACTACTAATATGATTGTATAATTTCTTTTTATTTGTATTAGATACTTTTTTTTAACTATCACAGTCTGCTTCTAAACCTAAAATGTCACTTACGGGATATTTTCTAACGGAAAAATCTTAATCACGGATGATAATCCCGTAAGTGACATTTTTGTAAGTACATTTTATCGATATCAATGTTTTTTTTTAGTTATCCACAACCAACGACGATATAATACTAGACTACGCATGCACGATCTAAGGAACAAAAATTATTCTGCCAACTTGCTGAGGTACTACGTAAGCGAGGGGGACGGGGTACTGCGTTGTAATTGGCTAACTCAAGGTCTGTTCTGTCTCAACGTATGTTTACGGCTCACAGGATTGGTCGAAATGAGACGAATATAAGACTTTTTTGCCTAATGTGTTGACAGACATCGGTCGTGTTATTAGGAGTCTAGTAGGTATTATATCGTCGTTGTCCACAACACTAAAAATGTATCGACACTTTAACTAACTAGTGCGGATATGGGGTCGGAAAGATCCGACAGACAATACCTTTATTTACAAGCAAACCATTCAGTGCATTAACCTATGACTTCAGCCTTTTATTGAGTATTTATTTGTCAACATATTGGTATAAAGGAATATGCTTTTATCATAATCCCTATTAAGATAAGTTCTTCTAACCAGACCGAAGTCAAACAGGTCTTTTCGACCCAGCACCGCACCAGGGACTAGTCGGGCTTCGGATATAATCGACCCGATGCCGCACCAACTGAAAGTCATCAAATTTGACTAACGCAGTGAACGTGTTAACACTTAAACACATAATAATAGACGTATCAATATGTGCTCATTGTAAAACCTTTGCCTACTGACATACTGACACGCCGTGTAGGGCAATGTTGTTATAAAGTGTACATGATTTTGCAGTAATAGGTAATGACATTTTGTTATTATCGTCTTTTTATAAGACACTAGCTGCTTACTTGCAGTAGCAAGTAAGCAGCTACGCCAGGGTTTACTAAATACCCTAGGTACCCTACCTGTACCTGAAGGCACCTGGTCGGCCTTCTACAACCGAAGAGTGATCCCGGTCTACCCTCAACTCATCGAGTCAGCGGTCTACCTGCCAGTACGGGGGACAGAAGCTGCCTGTCCGCCAGCGTCTCGTCGGCCGTTGAAGAAAGAAGAAGCTGAGCGTCGCCTACCCGCTTCTGTCAATACTATCAGGATAGTGGTTTTTCACTCGGCGAAACTACAGCTCAATCCGCTCGATATCGAACTCACTCCCTGCTCACCATCTACCTTCAGTGGATGTGAATAAACATTGTAAATTATTCTAACAGTTATTTTATTCACATACCCACGTTACAGTGGCAACCACACCGCGTTGAAACCACAACTAGTAAGTTGTGGTTTCAATCCTGCTAAGATGATGGAAGATGTCACATTGCCTCACCATAATCATCACCTTCCAGTGTAACTTTTAGAGTTCATTATAAAATGGTATAAAGGCGCTGCAAAAAAAAAATACAAAAGATCGCCAGTGACGAGATGCGCAATAGAATTTTGAACAGAGAATCATGTGCATTGTACAATCGACAAAGTTGAATCATGACATTCATGACCCACCATAAGCTTATTTTCTAACAGACATTCAAATACAATAAGGTCCACATTTGCGTAAACATACATATCCATGGTAACGACTTTGATCTTTGTTAATTTGACGGATACAAACATTTTTTTGTCACAATGGGTCATGATTCAACTTTTTCGACACTACATGTAATTCGATATCCAGCAGATCTGTGAGCAAAATCGTCAATACGTGCGACTCCATTAGCAAACACTAGCGATTGTCCATACATTTTCTTCGGCCGGAGGTTTGTGCGATATTTGACCGATTTCGTCAATCGATGCAATTTTGTATCGCGTCGCGTCATGAGTAGGCTCCCTTATACAGAGTGAAATTTTATTAATGAGCAATTTTTTAAACTCGGGCATTACTAACGATACTAATCGTATTACGGAACTCAAAAACGTTATTAATGCAAGTATCTTCGCCTAATATTATTTGATGTTTGTTTACCTTTCGTTCCGCGCGCGGTTTACTGCGCTTTAAAATTTTGATACTTTAGGACTTTTGGGGTTTATGATTTATTTTTTATTACTTTTACGTGTTTATTTGCAATAATAAGCCTTTGCAGTGTGACATACTACATTTTTAAGGGTGTCCATAATTACATTAGTAATATTTTTGATTTGCGATTTATTAGCCGTAATGCAATCAGCATCGTGAGTTGAGCCTTAGATTAAATATTGCCCATGATTTCGATTCCACCCTGTATAACCACCATGTCAGAGCTAATTCATTACAAGTCGATTCATTACCAAAACCTAAGCTCTTAAAGGCTGCTCTACTTTAAACAAATGGCTTTTGACTCCGTCTTGATTGATTACCACGCAAATCATTCATTACAATAATAATTACTTACAATTCGTGTGGGCGGACAAGTTACTCATAGATAATGGCTATGTACCTTGAGTGTACTATCAAACACTATAAATATTTATAGTCTATAGTACAGTCACGGGCAGTCTAAATACAGTGTGTTTGGTTTCCGATCACCGATATTTGAAGGGAATATTATAGACTCATTTTCATCGACAAAATTGCTTATTAAAAAATTACTTACCCAACACCTCGCGAATGGTGACCATTTTAATTTTTTAATCGATGTTGAACTGGGGAACAGTATGTACAGTAAAATCCAAATATCTTTGATTCTAAGAGACCTCTCTGTAGTCGGTCCCTCATGTCTGAGGATCGTGGTCAGCTTCAGAGTTGCACCTGGAGCGGATGATCCGCCTCCACCGGTTTCTGTCCAGCGCATCCTTTACCACCGAGTAGAATTTAGAGGACGATGATTCCTTCACCTGATCTGTCCATCGAGTTGGTGAACGACCGCGCGATCGTTTGCCTTCGGTGTTCCCAACCATAATCAGTTTCTCCAAGCTTTCATCGCCTCTGCGCACCAGGTGGCCGAAATAGGAGAGAATGCGTTGTTGGCATATAGTTGACAAGCGAGTTTTTATTCGAAGCTGACTTAGTATCGATGCATTGGTGCGTTTCGCAGTCCACGGTATTCTCAACATTCGTCTCCAGCACCACATCTCAAATGCATCAATCCTCTGTCTTTCTCGTGCCAAAATAGTCCATGTTTCCACTCCATACAGGAAGATAGGGAATACCAGGGCTCGTATCAGTCTGATTTTTGTTTTTATGCCAATTCCTCTCTTTTTCCAGATGTTGCTTAAACGTGTCATAGCATCTTTAGCCATTCCTATTCGCCTTTTAATTTCTGGGACACAGCTACCATCGTTGCAGATTTGCGAGCCGAGGTAGATGTAGTGGTCGACGATGCCAATGCCAGGAATGTTGCAGGTGACATTTGTTAGCTTCCCGGCTCGATCCACAATCATTAATTTGGTTTTACCTCTATTCACTGCGAGACCGATGTCGTCACTTTCACTCTCGAGTCTTTGGAACAGCTCATTCATATCTTCCATGGATGTAGCAAGGAGAACGGTGTCGTCGGCATATCGGAGATTTGAAACTCTTTTTCCCCCTATAGGGAAACCTTTCTCCCAGTGTTCGATAGTTTTCCGAATGATGTACTCTCCATATATGTTGAAAAGGGAAGGAGACAATATACAGCCCTGTCTCACACCTTTTTTAGTTTGGAACATATTAGAGCATTCATTACCTATCCTAATGAAAGAACGATTATCCGTGTATAGACTCTGGATCAGACCGACAAGGTGATCAGGTACTCCCATTTCCAGTAACAGTTTCCACAGTTTATCCCATTGTACACAGTCAAAAGCTTTTGTATAATCTATAAAGCAA
Organism: Agrotis clavis; assembly: GCA_954870645.1. Classification (NCBI taxonomy): domain Eukaryota; kingdom Metazoa; phylum Arthropoda; class Insecta; order Lepidoptera; family Noctuidae; genus Agrotis; species Agrotis clavis. The sequence goes on along the minus strand of OX940935.1, from coordinate 21,385,417 downwards.
AGGACCCACGGGGTTGTTGAATTCCCTGCTCTTCTCAACGATTTGGCGGATATTCAGTATCTGTTCCCGCGTTCCTTTGCCCTTAACAAAACCAGCCTGCTCTTCGGGTATCTGTCGGCTTAAAAAGTGGTAAAGACGTCGATTGATGACGTGAAGGAGGATCTTACTTGCGAAGAGACCTATATACATGCAAATTTTAATTATTTTATTGCAAAGGAAAATGTTGATTCCTCAGAAAAATGTTTTTTTTTTTTAAATAAGTGACAAGAACCAAAAAACATGAGAAAACACAAAAAATACTGAATATTTTCACATTTTTTCTCTAGCTCAAAAAGTAGGTACCTCTGAATTTCGCTTAGGTGTTTGTATTAAACTAAAAGTATTTGAGTCAGTCTACAAAATGATATGAAAATTTGTGTAGTATAATAATCACTCTACGTCAATTATTTTAGGAGTTATTCTCACTTGAACATAAACCTTTCTTAGCGCTTTCCTTTATTAGGTCGTCAATATTACAGATAAAGCTTCGAAAGAAAAGGGGGCTCCCCTTGTGACGTCATAACGGCTGAAAAATTATACCGACCGAGTGACGTTTTGTGATTATTATTTAGAAGTCTTGTATCTTTGTCAATTTTGGTTTTTGATAATCCATCGGGTCAAATACTTTTTGATAATCCATCTTTTAGACTATATAATTGCTTTTTATATAAATAGCTTATTGTTTTGTTCTGACAAAATTGCTTTTCTATCGGACCTAGCCTACACTATAAGTGTTTGTGTCAGTACAATTTGTACATACCTACAGTAAGTACAAACCTTTACATCGATATCAATACAACGAATAAAAAGTTCTGATAAAAAAACCTTTGGTAGTATGAACCGAGGACGCCTAGTTTTTTCATCTGAGCACTTGTAATGCCACGGTCAAATTGTGATTTAGGGCACTCTGCGTTTGGTCTAGTTTCGAAATTTTTCGTGAAAAAGTTTTAACTGAGGAATGAAACAATGGAGTAAATGCTGATGCAATTGGTAAAGTCGATTATGATGATGATGTAAACTTCTCTCTGTGTAGTCGGTCCCTCAAGTCTGAGGATCGTGGTCAGCTTCGGAGTTGAATCTGGAGCGGATGATGCGCCTACACCGGTTTCTGTCCAGCGCATCCCTTACCACCGAGTAGAATTTAGAGAATGATGATTCCTTCACCTGATCTGTCCATCGAGTTGAAAACTTAGTCAAAGTCTAAGTCAATGATGATCATGTTCCCCAAAATAAGTGTCTAATAATACAATCATTAAGGTAGGTATCATATTTGGGTCGCGGGACTGTCTCATCAAGTAACCGTGACCCTGAAACGTAAAGGGCTATTGAAGGATCTCCATGGATTCTAGTCAGTTCCTGTCCGACACCGACTCGTTAAATGATTTAACCACGAAAAAAAAAAATATCAAAAAAAGGTATCAAATTAGATTTTAGACGAAGAAATAAAACTTTTTTTTACGAGTAGCTATTTTTTTCATCACTAGTTAATAATAATATTATAAACGCTAAAGGAATCTTGCGTAGGTCTTACATCAAAGCAACTCAATAAATGAGCCCTTTCATAATCTACATAATCTTCTTACAACAGTATTTTCACAATAAAGCCTTGTTTTATACAGGCTTACAGAAAATATCTCATAATAACGTCGATTGATAAATATTTTATGTTTTCACCCGTTTGTTTTGAATGTTTTGAGAGAATTGAATTTGTTATTTTAGTACAAAAATAACAATAGAAAGTTGAAAATATATTGTTGTGGTAATTGTTAGGTAAATGAGCATTGTGTGATTTTGAATCTACGTTGTTGTTTACATTCATGGTAATAGAAAATTAATAATTGTGGTGCGGTTTAAAATAACGTCGATGCGATATAAGCATCTCGTGTGGGAAACAGTATAACAAATAAATAATAATAATAAAAACATCAGAGATAGATTAGACATATAAAACTTTTTTATGATAAATCAGGGGATTTTTCTGCTCTTTAAAAGTAATTCTGGAATTTCGGGCATATCCATTTTATTCTTCCACAGCGTAAGTACATGAATAACTCTATCTAATTCCGACATATGTATATAAGTCTTTAGTCAACTGGATGTGCTCACTTCTTCCCTCTGGGTCATGTGACGAAATAATTTATTTTCTGTTATTTTTAAGTGTTTAACTGGACCTGGACCCACATTTAAATTTAGAAAAAATAAATGTACCAACTATTGTTTGAAACTACCTATCTATACAGTCGAGCGCAAAATTGGTTAAATACATATTGTAAAACTCAATTATATCAGGTTCATTCTCAAGATTTGTGAAATCAAAAAAACTGAAACATATTTCGACATTTTATTTTATAAACTCGATGCGGGCGAAGGAAGCCACTGGCAAAGTTATACTCATATATTTAGCTGTATTCAATCAGTAGATTCATCAATACAACATAGCGTAACATCAAATATATCAAACCTATTAATTGACATCCAAGTGCTAGCTCCATTCATAATAACCGATGTATATTACAACCAGTTTCAATCCTCAATTAAATGCAACATTCCGATCAAAACCGTGTGAAAAATAACAAGTGATTTTGCTGCTTATAATATGAGAACAGCAATAATATAGGTATGGCAATATAAAGATATTATTTGTCATTCTTTCATTCCAGTGTTTATAAAATAAAAATCTGATGGGATATTTCCCATCGAAGAGCGTCAAGAGAAATGTTTTCTGAAAACAATAATACAAATAAATTATTTAAGCGAATATTGTAGTGTTCCACTCTTTACTTTTAAGCTATTGTCAAACAGACAGAGGCGTGCATGACAAACGCTAAGCGAGGCGATTTTGTTTGTAATGTATGCAATTTTTTGAATCCGGTCACATAGAAAAAGCGAAAGCGATCCGATAGTCTATGTGACAGGCTTCAAACAATTGCATACATTACAAACAAAAACGCCTCGCTTCGCGTTCGTCACGGCTGTCTGTTTGACAATATTATAGCTTTAGGGTTTTTATCAGATGTGTCATCTCACCTTGGGTGTAGCGAAAGGGATTGTCAGGCTCTAACTGACTAAAATCGACTATGTTCCTTCAATTACCCTTAGCCCTTTCGTACACTAGGCGACGCAAGTTTTCGATACCTTACGACTTTCGTATCCAGGTGACTATCGCAATACAAATCCATAGAGGTTCGTTCGCAGCCACGCGTCAATGGATACAAAAGTCGTAAGCTATCGGAGACTTGCGTCGCCTAGTATACGAAGGGGCTTACTATTCCAGGGTCACATTAACCTACTTAGATAGTCCCACGAACCCGCGAAGCGTTTTGCCCTATGGGGGAGCCCCCAGTCAGTTAACTGAATGGTCCCTGAAGCTCTCCTGGAACACGACGAGTCGTTGACCCGAGCTTGGTCCTTTACCGGACGGCAAGTTACCAATTATATCATCATCATCAGCCTATAATGTTCCCACTGCTGGGACACAGGACTCCTCTCTGTAACAGGGAGTGGGCCACAATCAACTACGCGAGCCCAGTGCGGGTTGGTCGCGAAGTGATTTGCACCAATTATTTATATATGTGGCTGCAAATCACTTCGTGACGTCTGAAGTACAGGGCGTCTCTCGTGGTGACTGCATGGGTCGTGAGGTGGAGGATGTCCTAGGGTTGAACCATATCTGGCAGCACGGAATCGCCTTTTTCCGTTGCCCTTTCTCTTTCTGTCGCTTAGAACTGCCATTTGCTAGACCGAGACAATGCGACAGCAGCCGGCCGCCTCGCGGATTCCGCCGCGTGCTATCGCATTATGCATTCTGTCTCGCAGAAGGAGACTGCTTACTTTTCCCCCTCGCTCCGTCGTCTTCTCGTATGGAAGAGCCTCTGATAAATAAATTCTATAACAACTTTTGTAGCCAACTCGATTCAATTATAGATTGTCGATCGATAGCTTTTAAAATATATGTTGGAAAACAAACTTACGGTTCATTACCTATTAATACTCAATGCATAATTTGTTTCTTTTTGTTAAGTTAAACAAAGTTTATTTTAAGTTCATTAGAACGAAACTTCGATGACTTATGACAGCCCTCAATACTGGCGCCATGTTGTTGATAACAACTCAATCTCTTTTCACAGATAGAGAGACGGCACTATGGGGGATGGCATTTTTTTATTCTAACATTTTTAGATGGGTTTGCTTTAACTCTAGTCCAGGAAAAAGGTGACTGAGACAGCAAAGGCTAGTGGTCCACCCTGAGAAATAGCAACACAGGTTGCTCCAGCATTGCTATTCTCAATTATCAGCTATTGAAGGATTACCGTGGATTTTAGTCACTACAAGTCTGACAGTCCCTCCCGTATCGACCTGCGTGGGAGGACTCATTTAAAGAATTTACCACGATAAAAAAAAACTGTTCTTTTTCAATTATGAAATCCACTATATCTATAGTGTTTCCTAAAATAACAAAATTAATACTGTTAATTCTTGACCTTACAAACTTTAACCAACATTCAATCTAGTTAACTGTCATTTTGTTAAAAGTCCAAATTATCACATTAACCGCAACATATTCATGAGACGCTAAGTCTCCTCGTAATAATATGTTGAAGATTTTTTTACAGGAGGTAGGTCGCTGACTCCTAGACTACTTTTATTTAATGCCAAAATGAATCTTATTTCCTTAGTTATAAAGGTGTAGAGGAAGTTAAGATTAACATATTTTTTGTTGTATGTAGTATGGGTTAGTAGTTTTGTATGTCTTCAGCTGTTTTTATGGGAGTTTGGCCATCAAATATTTTATGTATGGAAATGTATTTGTGGCTTGCTTTGATTTTATTGACTACAAAATGATTATGAATAATGTATTTAACCCGGCAAACTTCGTACCGCCTCAGAATCTATTTTCTTTAATATTATATAACTACTTACCTTTTAATCCTTTGCTGGACTTCTAAAAATAATTCAAAACCAAAATTTGCCAAATCGGTCCTTTCTCGAGTTTTAGTCTATCGAAGCAGATTACATTATAACAACCTTTATAGCCAACTCGATTAAATAATAGCATTTTAGTCAGGACATATCTGACAGTTCCTTGCGCTACACCCAGGTTGGGAGAGCTCATTTGATAATATTACCACTTAAAAAAAGTATTTAAATCAGTAATTGTAGTAACGTTTTTTTTTCAGTCAGCGCTGTCCTGCACCGTATGCTCCACCGAGTCCTCCGGGCGATCCTCGCAGTGGTGACAGTCTAGCGTATCTTTCTTCCTTATCCGACACAGGAAATCCCGAAACTTCCGTGTCCGGTGAGGACCTGCGTCAGGCGGAAGTTCAGGACGCCGTGACGCCTATCCAGCCACTCCTCAAAGCTTTCTTTTTTTTTGTAATTCGGGCACGCTGCAATCGCGGCGGTAAGACCTTTGTCTTACCGCCGCGATTGCAGCGTGCCCGCCAATTATAATAGCCATGCTATATCTTTCTTTTCAATCTCGTACGTATTATGTATTAGTAGGCATCAACTCATTAACCGTGTAATAGTTAGACGAGGATGTTCCCCGACCGTGGTACTGCCAGGCACTGGTCGGCAAAAACTTGTGACGTCATGTCTTTTGTTTTTATCTAACGTAGATACGTTGTATGTAGTGCAGGGAAATACAGTAGGTTAAGTTTACTTGGTTTTTGAGATGTTGTTATGTTTTTCTCCTTTCAATTCCCTGAGTTTTCTCAAGGTGAGAGCTGTGTTGGCCAAGTGTTATCAACCTTGAATTATGAGAAGGTCTTGGGTGGAAAAAGAAAGAAGACAGGCACTATTCTTTGTGTTACAACAGAAACAATAAAATACAAACATTATAAATAAATTGGTAATCTAATTACTCCAGGCTTTAAAGTGTAAAAAAATGGATACCTACGTATTTGTTCTTTTGTTAAATCAAATGAATAATAACTAAGATTAACGCATCGATAATCAAGACGTCAGTATTCAACACAAATAATTTGTACTAAGATGTGACGTATTTTCAATTTTAGAAGCATCGTACCTCTGCCAATTTTGGTCTACGAGACAAAAAAAAATACTGATCAAATATTATTTGAAAATCTAACTGATGTATTGATTATAATTATTCTGTCAAAAAGAATTTTACCCAATATTTCAGGACTACGAGCAGGCATAAAAAATATTCAGAAGGTATCAAATCATCGTCATTGCAAAGTAAGATCTCACAAAACGTCCCAACGGCTGCGCGCGCGCGTGACTCTTCAACCAAGCAGCCTGTCGCAATACTTAACGCTAAATCATTGGAGATTATCCACAGCTTCGGTCATGAATATTCTAAAGGTTAAACATGATTTGTGTTTTACGTTTAAGTATACTTAATGCGGGATGAGTATCGTTTCTTGAATTGTGATAATAATAGTAATTCCCAATGTTACGAGGCTTTTTGTATAGAGCTATATCCTTCTGGCACTGTAAGGATTCTACAAGTGTGTTTTTTTTATTCTGAGAAATTTTTCACAGCATGGCAAAGGTCCCACTTTCCTTATTTCACTGTTCGCAATCTAGATCTATTTTTTGTCAGTCCTTTAAGAATTTATCCAGTTTAGCCCCTTTCAAAATTCGTCACGTTTGGTAGTGACCTGCACCCATAGTAGCATAGTTGGTGAGTCAGTTCTTGAAGGATAATCCAGCTGGAGGACCCAAGGTGTAAGAAGACACATTTCACCGAAACTTTTGTTCTTTATAACAATCAGAGCAAGGCACCTTCCATTTCTACATACCTTCAAAACATGGGGTGGAAAAGTTGCAGCGTCAGTACATAACGCGAAGGCGATACCTCCGGGTCACAGTATTCCATAAGCTACGGTGACCGCGCACCACCATGCGGGCCATAAGCTATTGTTTGTCCCCTTTATGATACAAATAAAGAAAAACCTACTATCTCCTTCTTTGTCTACCACGTAGTCATTTCCTGCCAATTGGGACCTGGTTACTTTTACATTGTCATCCTAATTTGCTCTTAAAATCAAGCAAATCGAATTGATTTACTGCTAATCTTGGACTGTCAACATGACGGTACTAACAACTATATCTTACACTAGGTACAATCAATCTAATAAACTCTAACTGAATAGCAATACAGACTTTATTCGAATGGCAAAACAGCACATGTAATTATGTCCAGTAAACAATTGAGCAAAAAAAATAAGTGTAATTTGCACTTGGATTGGATTCTGCGAGTCATTTCGGATTATCTTGAGAAAAACATCATATCTACAGCTGTTTATTTTTCTGTTTTGAAACTGAAATCATAAATACATTCTTTTAGGCAAAATCAGGTAGTGGAATGCCCCACTACCTGATTTTGCCGCATGGATATGCGCTCATATCCATATCATCCCTCAGTCGTAAAGCCCTCCACGTGCGGACGGAGAGTGGACCTCTCGATGATCACTCGCTGTTGATATGCGCATTTCAAACGCGCGGGTCCCTTGTTAACCGCGCGACGTTAATTGGTGCTAACGCAGCGTCCATCCGTGGACCACCTGTCGACAACGAGTGGACGCCGTGTGACGAGGCGGTGTGGGGTGGGTGCCGGGTGGCCCTGATGAGCTGTGACCTTAAGACTGCAGTCGAGAGAAACATGAGTTTTTAAGCTATTGCGTAGCTTTTATCGCGGGCTCTGAGCGCGGCGGAGCGTGGCGACCGAATCAAGAATTTTCCCAAAAACCTAACGAAAAAACCTGACAGCACGCATCGTCTAACGTCGCGTCATTTCAGTTCGGGAGATTTCGGCAATCATAAAAATATCCGTCAAGACAATTTACTTTTTCTTACTGATTCTAAAAACAAAAGGAGTTTTCACAATGAAACCTACTTATGAAATTCTCCTACCACAAAGAAGTTCTATATTACAGTAGGTAGTGCATCACAAACATTATAAATAAATTATATTCTCGTTAAATATACACGGTAGGAGATTTTTTTAAATAAAAAAAAATCTTATGCAATAGCTTCACCGCGGCAGTCTCCGAGTGTCACATGTATTTTTTTTTCTTTTTGTTACAAGATTTAGAAGAGTTACTAACACATTTTATCAGCTTTTTCTTATAATTAGCCTATTCTTTGTACTGCTTTGCCTTTCACCAGTTATTTAAAAATATGTGCGAGCTGATTCAACACATAGAATTTATTATTGAAAGAATATCTTATATTTACAACAAAGCAATATAGAATAACTTGAGCCCTGTTCTTTCATTAAACTATGCGACAGTCATTGTCAAAGTATGCATTTGACGTATAATTCTACGAAAACATTGATCTAGATATTATACATCGAGGTTAAGTCTAGTTTCAATAAATCTATTGATTTAAACGGATAAAATAGTAGTGATATTGTGTCGATATTTCAACGAGTTTGCGCTCGGAATAATAATAATAATATTCCACAACTATCACACAACGCCATCTAGTCCCGAGCTAAGCAGAGCTTGTGTTATGGATACTATACATATAGACAACTGATAAACATACTTATACATTTCTTAATACATACATATTATAGATAAATTCCACCCAGACACAGAACAAATGATCGAGCTCATCACACAAACATTTGTCCTGGGTGGGAATCGAACCTGCGACCTCCGGCATAGCAGTCAGGGTCACTAACCACTAGACCAACAGGCCTGTCGAATTCTGATGACATAACGTATTGCACTCCATGGTTGGAAAAAGATTTCCACCAAGCTATACCATTACACTCTGACTAATGCATTGATGAGATTAGATGAGTTTTCTTTCTAAATTGGGGTTTTATCTCACTCTAGGAATTTCTTCAATACCATGGGTGCGCTCACAAACCTTGTAGTTCACATACAAAAACACAGACTCCGAAAAAGGACTAATAAACTATACAAACATTACTTCCGCGAGGGATTTGTACCCACAACACACAGTGCAAGAATAGATCTCACAGTCATTGCGTCAATCATGACCAACCATCATTATCTTCCGACCCTTATCCAATACTGGGAGTTATCGCAACACGTTTTCTTCTTTCATTCTCCCCTATCAGACGTCACAGTATCATTTACTCCCTTTTCACTCAAATTATTCCTTAGAAAACCATCATCTGCCTAGCCTTTTCCCAACTATATATTGGGGTCAGCTTCCAGTCGAACCAGATGCAGCTGAATATCAGTATTTTACATGGAGCGACTGCCTATCGGACCTCCACAACACAGTAGGTAACTGGGTTATACGATACCCCTGGTAAGACTGTATGTCAGACTTAGAGCTTCTGGCTAATAGTAACGACTGTTAAAAATATACAAATGACAGCCGGGACCAGCGGCTTTACGTACTTTCCGAGGTACGGAGAAAAATCGCTATTATAGACGGTCACCCATCCACAGACCAAGCTCGGCAAGCGTGGCTTAACCCGGAAGATCGGTGCGTCTGTAAATATTCAATTCTAATAAATTATAGCTAAATGAAATCTAGCATTTACGATAAAAACGCAATCTACAAAAGTAGGTAGAAGACGTATAAATGTGCATAAAACTACCTGCACATAAAACAAGATGGCTGCCTATAAAGGCAGTTAAGTTTAGTGTCTAGACTGAATGTTAGACTTTAGAAGGGCACGTAAAGGCTTGAACTTGCACCCCGTCACTTTTTACTGCACGATTGTTAGACCTCGCCCTGGTTACAGTATGCCTGAGTTAATGCAGACGGAAGTACAGTTACAATATCGAAAATGATCATAAGAATTTCCCGCCCTAAGTAAAGCAAAACGGACAGTCAGACTAGTATTGATTAAAATTGACCGTATTCCTTCAAGTGCTGTTTATGTTCAGGGGTCAAGGAAGTCTATTTATAGACCCTCGAACCGGAAATTGAAAAGCTAAAAGTTGCATCGGAAAGGAATTCAATTTTAAGCTGCAAAAGGCAAGCAAATAAGATCTTCTGCCAAATACAATACCAGTGTGGAGCACCTCCGCAAGATATGTTACACCTCTTTTCCACCTTTGCACCTTCTAGGATTTGAACGAGCCAAACGAGATAGCTGCAGGTTGCTATGTATTGGTCGGATACAAATTTATACGAATCCATCGACGCGCAAAGAAGAGGAAGATACTCATAAATGTGTATAAATCATTATCTCATAACTAGCTGTAATGCATAAATGTGTAATTGGCTGAGCGATCGACTGCTGCGCAACGTGTCGCGGGTTCGATCCGCGTACAAATATTTGTATGATTTACAAGTAGGTACTTGGTTTTTCGGGTCTGGGTGTTTGTGTATGTGAGTATTTTGAGTTTTTAAACGCTCACACGACGCAGGAGAAAATCCTAATGATGAGCAAAGTTTTTTTTTTTGTAGTTTTCAAATATTAAAAAAAAAAAAAAATATTGAGCTATTATCTTTTTTTCAACAACAATGACTGTCATCACTTGACGGATCCGTCAAATTACAAAAACGCAGGAATCTCATTCCATTATGGTTGTGCTCTATGTTTGAGATCAACAAAAGAGCCGGCACCCATTGCATTCGGAACGTAAACAAAGTTGCTTTGCACTTACATAAGTCCGCGACTGTACTTGACATCTAACTTACATAGTAGACCAACAGGTACTATCGGGAACACAAGTGTTCAGTACTTAAGTACTACAGTAACTTAAGTAAGTTAAAGAAACTTGAATGTTGCTAAGATGGATAGAATATGATTTAATGTAAACTAAAATTGATACACCAGTATTTTACAATTATTACAACTCCTGTCTTATCGGTGATAACGATACAAATCTTCGAGACTTCTTTATTTTTTATAAAAATAATTGCACAAACCTCACACAAGGAGAAGAAGTCTCAAAAGCACAGACGTCTAAAAAAATAACACGTGGTGGACTCTGGCGCCATTACCGTGGTGCACCGCTAGGAAAAGGATCCCATCTACCCTATACATAGAAAGAAAACATACCTACACATAGAAGATTTAATTCTACACAAACAAAAATATTTCCACTAGAGCAATGTAGAGCACAATCTCGAAAATAAAAAACAGCAACATTTGACTCCGTGTTCACATAATCAAATCATATATGAAACATGTGTTAGAAATCAGTTCATAAGCTACTTTCGTCTTCAAAGTTATACTAGCTATGAGTAAATTAAACTTGCGATCTCTCCTCTATTAGGTATCTGCTCCACGTAGGTTTGAGCTATGCGGTGCAAAGCTTCATTGTTCAGCGATACGATTCTCCTTCAAAAAATATCATAACAATTATGGATACAAGGAGGAGCTCGTGGCTAAATAATTACAGCCGCACAGGCCAATCTTCCGGGTAAGCAACGCTTGCCGAGGTTGGTCCGTGGATGGGTGACCATCTGTCATAGCGAGTTTCCTCCGTGCCTCGGAAAGCACGTAAAGCCGTTGGTCCCGTCTGTCATTTGTAGATCTTCGACAGTCGTTACTGTTAGTCAGAAGCTCTAAAGTTTGAGAACCAGTCTTACCATGAGGTATTGTATTACCCAGTTACTGGGTTGTGGAGGTCCGCTATGCAGTAGCTCCATGTAAAATACTCATATTCAGCTGCATCCGGTTTGACTGGAAGCCGACCCCAATGTAGTTGGGAAAAGGCTAGGCAGATGATGACTTATGGATACAAGGATCACAAAATAACTATGCAATATTTCCAGATGAATGTTGATGGATGGAGAGGAAGAGAAAGGCCAAGCAAAAGATGGATGAATTGCATAAGGAATGACACAGGAATAAATCATGAATGGGTGCGTCCACACAGAGCGAGCAGCCTCGCGAGGCATTTGCCGCGCGAAGCAGCTCGGTTATTGTGGACGTGTCTCGGCCGAGGCAAGCGCGCCCGCTGCCGCGGGCGAGCGACCGAGGCAAATGCCTCGCGAGGCTGCTCGCTCTGTGTGAGCACACCTACTTGACTTCTGACAGGGGAGAATAGAAGAAGAAAACCTGTAGCGCCAAAACCAAGTAAAATGGAATAGGAGCAGGGAAATGATGATTTCCAGATTAATGTAGGCAACGTGTGTGGTATGCCACCCAGCAAAATAGATCGATTATCTTAAGAAGGAGGCTGGAACAGACTGCGTGTGAAAGTTATGTTTATATCTCGTGAAAATAGGAGGCGAACCTAATGAATCAACTGGGGATAGATCTAGACTCGCGGAAATCTTGAAAAATACCTAAAGTAAAACAGTATGTCATTCGGAATCATGAGTTCCAGGTTAGACAGTTGTGCTTGCGACCAATAAGAGCAGTACAAAAATCTTGCTAAAATGACAAATTAAGGAAATTCTAGATTACAAAATAACGGGCCTCATTTAGAAGTGGTGGCATTTCGATCCTGATCAAAGTGCACAACTACGTAATACTGAACAATTATTTAATCCCGCCAATTGCTTCCAACCTCGCGAAGATTAGCCGCATGCGCATCACTGATGTACAATAATGCACAGAGCGGGCAAACTATATTATGTATGCTAAATTTTTTTTTTTTTAACTAAAGACAATAAAGACAGACTCTAGGACCGTGGGTTCCGGTTGCAGGACTCACGAAATACCGTGACCCCGGAGCGTAAAGGGCTATTGAAGGACACCGTGGATTTTAGTCAGTACCTCGGCGACATCGTTCATTCTCAGGTACCCATTGAGTGCATATTTTAGCACTGTGTCATGTATGCGAATCGAAATAGTTAAGTTTAGTTTAATTATATTTTATTAATTGACATTCCTATTGTTAATTTTGTTTTGAATCACAATCAAGACAAATTGTTATTTAATGAAAAAATAACATCGTCAAAAGGAGCTTCTTGCCCTTGTCTTGTTCATCATCTGCCTAGCCTTTTTCCCTTGGGGTCGGCTTCCAGCCGAACCAGATTCAGCTGAATATCAGTATATTACATGGAGCGACTGCCTATCAGACCTCCACAACCCAGTAACTGGAGGACCCAGTAACCGGAGGGCGATAGGCATCCACAAACAATTAACCAGAGCCGCAAAGACCAGCTGGGGGCTTCGGCCCGAAGTCATCAGGATAATATATGTGGCCACCGTTGAACCAATCGTCCTGTACGCCGCCAGCGTATGGGCCCCGGCGGTCGATAAGCTGGGCGTTAAGAAGCAGTTGGGAGCAGTCCAGCGTGGCATAGCACAGAAGATGTGCAAGGCATACCGAACGGTCTCCCTAAACGCCGCTCTGGTGCTGGCTGGGGTACTTCCTCTTGACCTACGCGTTCGCGAAGCAGCATCGTTATACGAGGCCAGGAGAGGGGTGCCCCAGCTAGCGCTTGGTGACAGGGAGGTCGAACGGCCTGCCTCTGCCATGGACGATCCACATCCTGCTGAGCGCGCTGAGCTAGAGCTCGTAAGCCTGGTAAACCAAGAGCAACTCGATGCTCAGAACTAATATGAAGTTCGTATCTTCACAGACGGGAGCAAGGTTGGGGGCAAGGTTGGGGCGGCGCTTTCCTTTTGGAATGGCGAAGCCGAAACCAAAGCTCGCAAACTTGCTCTCCCACAGTACTGTACCGTTTACCAGGCGGAGCTTCTGGCGATCTGCGTCGCCACCAGGGAGATCCAGAAGCTTAGTGCGCAATCGTTTGGAATCTTCAGTGACTCTATGGCAGCCCTCCAGACCATCCAAAATTATAATCGACACCACCCCCTTGCAGTAGAGACCAGGGCAAACCTTAGGGTATTGTCCACCCAAAACAAGAAAGTGTCTCTGTTTTGGATTAAAGCGCATGTGGGGTTGGAAGGAAACGAGAGGGCCGATGAATTAGCCAAAAGTGCCGCTGTGGGTTCCAAACGAAAGCCAGATTACGACATGTGTCCTGTTTCGTACGTCAGAAGGTGCATTCGTGCGGCAACTCTAGACGAGTGGAACAGGATATACACTTCTGGAGGAACTGCTTCGGTTACCAAAATGTTTTTCCCGGATGCGGTGGCGGCCTACAGGATAATCAGGAAGACCGAAATAAGCAGCGTCACAACTCAGGTCATGACGGGGCACGGCGGATTCTCGGAATACTTGAATCGCTTCAAGTGTAAAGGGAACCCGTCGTGCATCTGCGACCCCGAGATCGCTGAGACGATGCCACATAATATATTATTCAGCTGTCCGGTCTTCGATAAGGAAAGGCTGGAGGCCGAGCATATACTCGACACCAAACTAAACGCCGAAAACGCGTGGCAGATAATAGCGGGTAAAAAACGAAAGCTATTTTTGGAGTATTGCGTGAAAGTGTGTAACAGAGTCATAAAAAGAAACAAAAGTTAATAAGTAAAAGATGTTTACATAATATTATAAAAATATTAATGTCAAGCATTTAACACAAGGGAAATAATCATGAAATGTAACTGCAAAGTACTGACCAAAACTAAACTGCCCAAACTAGATTATAAAGAACCACCTGTAACAGACTAGAGGAATAGTGCTGTAAAACTTGTAAACCCCTAAGAATGTATTAGAAGAAAGAACTGTCACAGATATGACCCAAATGTATTAAATAACGATAGAAATAAAACCCATATATGTATTAGTTATATGAAGAAGCAACAGAATGCATAAGAAATAAGCAAATAGACAAAGAATAGATCCATAAGACACTTGTAATAGACTTAAGTAGTAGTAATAAACTAAAGTAAGAAATTGTAAAAAAAAACAAAAAAAAAAATCGAATAAAAAACCTGTGTTGGTGTTATCCCCACTGAAAATAAAACAAATAAAAAGAGATAGATAGAAAAGAATAGAAATAGAAGGGCGTCCTACCCTTTAATAAAGAAAGATGATGAATGCTAGAAAGATACAGTATGCAGAATAAAAGTGCGAGAGGAATAAAAGCGAGAACTGGTATGAATGAGAAGTCTAGCCTAGACTCCGATTATGTTGGAGATAGAAGTTTAAAAAAAAAAAAAAAAAAACCCAGTAACTGGGTAATACAATACCCCATGGTAAGACTGGTTGTCAGACTTTAGAGCTTCTGACTAACAGTAACGACTATCAAAGATCTGCAAATGACAGCCGGGACCAACGGCTTTATGCTTTCCGAGGCACGGAGGAAACTCGCTATGATAGATGGTCACCCATCCACAGACCAACCTCGGCAAGCGCGGCTTAACCCGGAAGATCGGCCTGTGCGGCTGTATTTATTTAGCCACGAGCTCCTCTTGCCCTTGTCTTGTTGAAAAGCAAAAATTTAAATCAGCTTTGAAAGTGTATCTTTCATCTAGTAATGTGCGATATATTTTCGCACAGCCAGCTACATACGACACGACACTTACGTCTCCATATGAACTCAGAAACTTCTCAGCTATGAGCTCCTTAAACTTGTGCTTTAACTTACTAAGTATTAAGCCGAATCTAAACTTTAACTTAAATGGAATATTCTAATGTCTTACTTACTAAGTTAATTGACAAGTCATTTTGGATATTTAAGTTTTTCGATTTCAAGTACTTCGAGCGTTGAGAAAAATTTGTACTTAGATTGCAAAAATAAGTTTTTAATGGTCTCTTTTGGAGTATGTAAATTGTCAGATCATTTACCTACATACTGTTGAAGATTTTATAAAAGTAAGAAAAGCTGTTATAAAATTAAACTCGTAACTTGATTTTTAGATACTACTAAATTATTGACAAATTTAACTATTTTTTTTTCTCATTATGGTAATTAATTTTGACTACCTAATCGGTCTAGTTAACACAAGCGCGACTACTGAGCAAGACTCCCAGTTTCGATCCCGCGGTAAGGCAAAGTTTTTTTGAGTATTTCCATCCATAGAGTCAGGATAATATGTTCAGTTGATTTTCAACTTTCATGTTGTACACTAATATGTTGAAAATCAATAAAAGACCCTAGCTTTCAGCTATCAATATGTCTATGGGGCGGAGTCGGGGTGTATCGAGCTCGACTTGAGCCGAGTGTGTGACTAAAAATATAAGCTAGTCTCCAAGTTAAAAGTTAAGATCAGATAATAAGTTCCTCAAACACTTATTACGGCGAGTGTACAAAACTGCGCGTGAGTGTTTGAAGGTCATCTTGAACTGTGCAATGCAGCACGATCACGAAGCAATCACAGCTCAAGAACAAAACGACGTAACTCTACTTCCAACATTCAAGCTTCAACTTAAACCTTGGGCTTTAGACATTACTGTTCAAAATTACGTGTGAATTTTAAGATGGTACCGAGCAAGATCATGAACTACTCATTAACTAAAACGTTATAAGTCCAATGTAAACATTTACAATTCAACTTGGACCTTAAGACTTAGAAGTTAAGGTTTTCAAGTGATATTAAAGATGGTACGAAGATAAGTTGAAATGATCAGTTATTAAGTGATATGGTAGATATTATGCAACTGATTCATGCTGTTGTTTAATGGAGATTTTATAGCGTGTGTTTATTGCCAGGTGCTCATCTGCATCTAATAGTAGTAGGGTTACCAGATAGAAGATTTAAAACTCCGGAGATAAAGTCTGATTTTCATAGAAAAATCCCGAATTTTTCTCGAATTTTGTGAATTCTTACACAAACGTAATTTACAGCTTTAGCGACACAAACGGTACCTAATACGTGCAGATACCAACAAAGTCAAATTCAAATCGTTCATTTCAATTAACCTATCGAAGAGGCGCAACGTCGAATATTAAAATTTAAGGAAATAGGATGGGATGTAAATTGTTGATTACCTCTCCTATAGGTTTTTTAAGTTTATAGTATAGTTCACATAACCAAAGTAAATTTTTAAGTTACTCGACTTATTTCTAATATATACAAATCAATTTCTGTTCGTTAGTCTCGCTAAAACTCGAAAACGGCTGAACCGATTTGGCTAATTTTTGTTTTTAGAAGTCCAGGGAAGGTTTAAAAGGTGATTTTAAGGCGGTACGCAATTTGCCGTGGCAGCTAGTGTATAATAAAAGAGATTATTGTTTGTATCTCTCATAATAATGATCTCTTGAATGAAAACAAAATGATTATACTGTTTTTTGAATTCTTAAAACCCTGACATGTACTGAAATTCCCAAAATCTGCCCGCAATCTTCAGGACAAAACCAGGGATATGGTAACCCTAAACGGGAGATTTTAAAAAACTAATATGGGTGCGATGGAAAAGTTATAGATTCCTTGACGTGCTTATGACGCATTTATGATAAGTTTTATTGTAGACATCCATAAAGCCACGCAGGTAGGTAGAAATCAGGAACACATCCCCACTACTAAGACCCTTACTTAAAGAGCAGTGTTGTAATAGTAGGTCGTGGGTTTGAACTTTTTTTTTAGCGTGGTAAAATCATCAGATGTGTCCTCCCACCTTACTGTCAGACTTGTACTGACTAAAATCCACGGTGTCCTTCAATAGCTCTTTATGTTCCGGGGTCACGGTAAGGAAATAAGTCCCGCGACCCCGGCAGGCTTTGGCCCTCTGAGAGGGGGCCCCGTCATTTTGCTGACGCTCTTTAAGGCGCGCGTGGAACACGACGCGCTGTCTTCGATCTTCGCAGTGGTGACACCCGCGCGTTTCCTCCCTTCCTATCCGACACAGGTACCTCCCGAAACTTCCGTGTCCGGTGAGGACCTGCGTCATACGATAGGTCAGGACGCCGTGACGTCTCTCCAGCCACTCCTCAAAGAGGGGTCTTACCGCCGCGATTGCGGCGTGCCCGAACCTCCGTTGCGACAGTCGTTGTCTCCATACTGCCCTGAGATCGCACCAGACCTCTTCCCGCCGCGCCTCGACTTGTCGGGGCAGCGGGAATTCTCCCCGGCGCTGCATGCGCCTCCACGCGCCACTCATAGACGCGTGGGTTCGAACTTAGCCAGGCGCATTACTTTGTGTAATTAATTTCGTCACCACTGCTCTCAAAACAGTGACAGAAAATATCGTGATGAGAAAACCGACATATCTTAGAACCAAAAATTCGAAGACATGTGACATCTACCAACCCGCACTAGGCCTGCGTGGTGGATCGGCCCACTCCTTCTCACAGAGAGGAGTCCTGTGTCCCAGCAGTGGGAACATTTATAGGCTGATGATGAAGACCTTTACTCCTTACACTTCAGCCATGTTCAAACATCTAGTATATTATATACTCCCTTAGTTTTTCTTTACCAGAAACCCTTTCAGAGGTTTTTGTAGTGCCAGCGGGCAAAGTGGAGGTCTGCTTCGCTTGGGTGGCACCGTGCCAATACAAGGAGTTGTTAGCATAATTGATAGGGTCTGATAGAGCCAATTGACTACTTTGCATTCCAGGGCTGCGGTAAACCGTTAAGACATTCCCGCAGACCTAAAATGCAAAGGTTAATTGAAGGAATAGGGTGGATTGTTATCAGTAAAAGTTTAACAGTCTCTTCTGCTCCACTCTGAGCGATTTTGGTTTCAAATTCGATAATTTCCTATCAAGAATACTCGTAGCAATTCATAAACTTTGGGACTTTACTCATGGCGCGACTCGAACGAATTCCAACTACAAGTGAAAATCAACCTTACCACTATGACATAAGACATAAAACACGTTGTTATTTATGGGAAGATGAAAACCAAACACGATGGCCATGACAACGTCAAGTCAATCGAATTGCATCTTTATTTCTTAGTGGCAATGTTGATTTTCACTTGTAGTTGGAATTCGAACCCCGTCGCATTGCGTCGCATCGCGCCGCGAGTAAAGTTCCTTTAGTCACATAATCCGGATGTGACAAAACTGGGTTTATTTTAAAGCTTATTTGGCCAATTAACCATGGGATTAAATATAATGACCACCATAAAATGCTTTGATACCCTTAGCTACTACACTTCAAATTTGTATTCGAACACCAAATATAGTAAATGATCACCAAATCTATACTGAATGTGCACCAAATCTAAAACTCGCTTTAGCAAGATTTCAGGGACACCCCGAAGTTCGGTTTGGTTAGGTTCCTTTAAACCTTGTACACAGAAATAGAAGCCCCACGAAGCGGGGCTTCGTCGACCCTGCGTAGGTAGATTTTTTTTTATTACACTTCGTTATGACATATTTTAGTGAACATATTATTTTGGTGATCATTTACTACTTTTGGGTTGACAATGATTTATTTGGAGTCATTTTGATTAAATAGAATAGCGAAATGTTAAAACTGGTTATAATTTTACATTAAAATGCGGGTTTCATTTTGGTGATCATTTACTATTTTTGTCTGTAATATGTTACTATATCTGGTGGTAAGTTAAAACATAAGCCATTAACCATTACACTACAGGACTAAAAATGTTCATCGATTTTAATCAATTAAAGCCCATTATTGAGCCCAAACGATCAATGGTAGGCCTTGTTCCGAAATTCGTGAGTAATTATAATGTACTTCCTTGTATGAGATTGTATGTAATTGAGATATTATCAAAATATTGCATCTTATGTGCTGTTAATAAATCGGTGCCTTGAAGAAGTCACAGGCGGAAGTTAGTTTGTATTACTATTATTTACCACGACTTTGCCCGCGTGATGTTACGGAACTATTCACTGTGTTAATCCTCACACCTATACTGTCAGACTCGTACTGTCTAAGGGCGGCCACATACATCAGTTGTCCTGATCAGGAATCCTGACACGTTTTTCGAAATCTGTACGGGAAGTTATCGAATGTGAACAACACACACAAAACATGCACACACACTTGTATGAATTCACTGTGTTCGGATGGAAAACGGATCAGGATTCTTGATCAGGAAAACTGTTGTATGTGGCCGCCCTAAAATCCACGGTGTTTCTTCAATAACCCCTTTATGTTCCAGAGTGATATGAAATTTCGAATGACGTTAGATATTTGCGCCGCACTCCCGTTACAGAGTCATGGTTATTGATGTCTTCAGATGTTGCAGGCGTCCCTAATTCTTTTTTTTTTATCGTGGTAACATCGTTAAATGAGTCTGACTCAGGGCAGGGCAGGAAGGACTGTCAGACTTGTACTGACTAAAATCACGGTGTCCTTCAATAACCCTTTACGTTCCGGGTTCACGTTACCTCGTTAGGCCCGCAACCCCTGCAGGTTTTGGCCCTATAAGACTTCCTTAAGCTACGGTGACCGTTTTCCATCGGCGGGCCCTATGCTTGTTTGTCAACATTGTATTTAAAAAATAAAAATAAAAACAAACATTAGACCTAGTGTATCCACAAGATAATCCGAGTGGAAAAAATGGAACAATTCCTACATCCTACGTATGACGATAAGTAATAATTAAACACTATTTTCGTCATAGCTTCCTCCACTGTTCTTTCCACACGTCCGAGCCATCGGAGTAGAAAATTAACTCGTAATTACAGTCATCACTTTTCAATGCCAGCTATTTACACTGTAATACGTACAAACATACACACACTATATCTTACCGACTAAAAATATAATCACTCATCATCATCTGCCTAGCCTTTTCCCAACTATATTGTGGTCGGCTTCCAGTCGAACCAGATTCAGCTGAAAATCAGTATTTTACATGGAGCGAGTGCCTATTGGACCTCCACAACCTAGTAACTATAAGGAAATACGATACCCCACGGTAAGACTGGTTGTCAGACTTATGAGCTTCTGTCAAACAGTAACGACTGTCAAAGTTATACAAATGACAGCCGATATGTCAGATGGTCACCCATCCATAAATCAATCTCGGCAAGCGCGGCTTAACCCAGAAAATCGGCCTGTGCGGCTGTAATTATTTAGCCACGAGCTCCTCACTAAAAATATATCACTATCATCATCTGCCTAGCCTTTTCCCAACTATATTGGGGTCGGCTTCCAGTCAAACCAGATGCAGCTGGATGTCAGTATTTTACATGGAGCGACTGCCTATCGTACCTCCACAACCCAGTAACTAGGTAATACGATACCCCATGGTAAGACTGGTTGTCAGACTTTCGAGCTTCTGTCAAACAGCAACGACTGTCAAAGTTATACAAATGACAGCCGGGACCAACGGCTTTACGTGCTTTCCGAGGCACGGAGGAAACTCGCTATGACAGATGGTCACCCATCCACAGACCAACCTCAGCAAGCGCGGCTTAATCTGGAAGATCGGCCTGTGCGGCTGTAATTATTAAGCCACGAGCTCCTCTACTAAAAATATATATATTTTGACTAAAAATATCACTAAGAAATCTAATTACATAAACTGCTGTACCATGACATGGATGTATACCACAATTCTGAAGAAATAGCCAATAAAATTAGATCAAGCATCCATTTCACCAAAAAGTCATTGCTAAGATCCTCATCAGAGTCCTAACGGGTTTCATCAGTAAGGCCTATTCTACTCCCGGGATACGCTGACTTGGACAGGTTCGGTTAGAAGGGGATGGCGGGGTCTGTAATACACCATATCCCCCATCTTGTGTCAAACCTCAAACAGGAAACGATTGGAATCTAGCTTAAATAAACTGAGTTTTTATCAAGATATTTGACATTTTTATGACGTAAAGTAAACCTAAACTTAGACGTAAATTGTAAAAAAAAAGTTCCTAATTCCCCAACAAAAGATGCTTTTTAATTTTCCGTACAATTAACGTCATCATCATCATCAGCCGGAAGACGTCCACTGCTGAACATAGGCCTCCCCCTTAGGCCCGACGCTGGGTTAAACGGGCGCCCGCGACGGGCAACCGTCGCGGGTCCACGTCCGTGGTCCCGCGCGTGAGCCCGTGCGTGGCCCCGCGCGTGGCCCCGCGAGTGGCCCCGTGCGTGGTACCGCGCGGGGACACGCGCGTGGATACGCGGCTGGTTTCCGTGGGTATGCGACGGTCCCCGTCGCGGAGACCGATTTACGCAGTGTCGCTAGTTCAATTTGAAGATTTTTATTTCAATTTCAAGTTAAAGCGCGATTATGTAAAAAGTTGATTTGGAGTGACACTGAAATCGAACATTTGTTGGATGTTTATACTTTCCTATTCTAACTTATACTTTTTTTTTTCCTATTATTTCATTTAAACAAATACCTACAAAAAGAATTTATTTTAACATTAATTTTTCGCAGAGAGTTATAGGCAATTTTCATGTTTTGGTAAAAAAACAGAACTTCTCGGCTAAAAAAATGTTGGATTATTGTGCATCTATAATCTGTATCACCTACTCTCACCATATTCCTTTCAGCACCGGAGGAATTTTTCGAAAGTCTTCATACAAAAAAAAATTGCTCTCTGTTTGCTCAAGTTACATGCACCGTGTATTACACCCTTATTGACTGAACAAGCCCGTGCGTGTTACCGCTGGCAGGCACCGCGCGTAGACCCGCGCGTGGCTCCGCGCGGGCCCCGTTGCGTGGGTGCGGGGTGCACCTCCCCGCGACGGACGCCCGCGCGGGTCCCCGCCGATGATTCCCGATGGCCACCCCCAGCTTGTCCCCCGCTGGGGGACAGCGCAACTTTTTCTAAAAAAAGTTCCTAATGTCCACCCCGGGGTGGACATTGGGAACATTTTAGTGATACGATTTTTTAAAAATATTTACGTTGTCCCCCACGGGTGGACAGCGCTACAATTTTAAAAATGAGAATTCTCAGTGTCCACCGCCGGAGATACTTTTTTTTATTTATTCCCTTTTAATTGTTTTTGTAAACTTTGAGTGAAGACTCGTTACAGATTAAAGACTTTAGAAGGAAGATGATGAGATTATTAAAATAATAATAAAAACAAATTAGGTATGTATTTTAAAATCAACGTTTATTTAAAAAAAAAATCTTCTAATTAACACCATAATTAAAAATTCAAAAGTAGGTTTATTTATTGTAATAATTTTGTTTTAAAATTTTCTTTTGAAATTGACTAGGATATGACATTTATTTCTAAAATTATATACACCTGAAAAGTATTTAATCATTTAAAATGTTCATACAAGGTAGAGTAACATTATACCAATTTTTCTAATCCAATTTTACGGGCTCGCTTTATTAAAAGTTTTCATCTAACAAACTTATAATAAAACGAGCCCAGAAGAATGCTAACTAAAACTTTACTAGTACACACGGCTAGTTCGTTTGTTTGTTTGTGTAGTAGTTAGTTTGTTTGGTTACACATCAACCTATACAATACCAGTTTGTCTTGATCTCGCTTTGTGAAATCTTTCCGCACACTCAACGGTCAGCTTATATTGGTTTTGCATAGTTTGATGTGTAGCCAAACAAACTAAGATATGTGTGTACAAACTAAGATATTGTTTTAAACAAAATGATCTAAG
Source organism: Agrotis clavis (assembly GCA_954870645.1). Classification (NCBI taxonomy): domain Eukaryota; kingdom Metazoa; phylum Arthropoda; class Insecta; order Lepidoptera; family Noctuidae; genus Agrotis; species Agrotis clavis. The sequence continues at coordinate 21,362,153 of OX940935.1, read as the reverse complement.
TACTATGTGAAATTGTTAAAATAGTATTTTTTCATAACTAAGCTTACATTTACAATCTTTATATTTCATTACTAGTTTTTTTTTCAGTCAAAGTATTAAAATAGTTAAAAGGGCCCGCTACCGGGAATAAATAAAAAAAAGTATCTCCGTCCACTCGCGGTGGACACTGAGAATTCTCATTTTTAAAATTGTAGCGCTGTCCACCCGTGGGGGACAACGAAAGTATTTTTAAAAAATCGTATCACTGTCCCCCGCTGGGGGACAGTGCAACTTTTTCTAAAAAAAGTTCCTAATGTCCACCCCGGGGTGGACATTGGGAACATTTTTTAGAAAAAGTTGCGCTGTCCCCCAGCGGGGGACAAGCTGGGGGTGGCCATCGGGAATCATCGGGTCCCCGCACGGGTCCCCGCGACGGAGCACTTTTGTATAGAACCGCGCGGGCATCCGCTTAACGCAGCGTCGGGCCTTAGACCGCCACGCCGAACGACAATTCGCTACTTGTATCCATCGGTTGTCCGCGACTCTCACGATATCGTCGGTCCACCTAGTGGGAGGCCTGCCTACGCTGCGTCTTCCGGTCCGTGGTCGCCACTCGAGAACTTTTCTTCCCCATCGGTTATACGAACGATGTGGCCTGCCCAATTGCCCATTGCCACTTCAACTTGCATGTTTTAAGAGCTATGTCGATGACTCTGGTTCTTCGCCGAATATCCATGTTCCGGATTTTATTCGCTAAGAAACTCCGAGCATAGCCCATTGCTCGTTGAGTGACACTTATAATTTTAATTGAATTTACATCAAGTGTACGTTACTTCAAGTACGCTGAACGACAAAATACGAAAATCTTGTGTTAAGGTTGATGATGAGACCTACAAACATACAACTTACACATACCTATAATAATTATATACTTACATAATTATGTACACATGAGAACTTGAGCATATAAATAATAATTATTATAATTACATCTGAGATATTAAAGTTTCAGTGGAATATTTGTCAAGGTCGGTGAAATCTTCAGCAATTACCCTTAATGCAGAATCTTATACGGTCTTCAAAATAATGTTCCCCTTTATGGGTGACGATGTGTCAAAAGTACTTTTTTAAAACCTTGCAAAATCATCAAATGAGTATTCCCACCCAGGGCAGGGCAGGAGGGACTGTCAGACTTGCACTGACTAAAATCCACGTCCTTCGATAGTCCTTTACGTTCAGAGGTCAAAAGTATCTAGGGCATAAGGCCGTGACTCCACCAAAGCTGTGCGAGTCGAGACGTGTTTTGAACAACCAATAGAATTGCGTTATTGACACAGCTCCACTCCGCAACCCGTGCCGCAACGCAATTCTATTGGTTGTTCAAAACACGTCTCGACTCGCACAGCTTTGGTGGAGTCTCGGCCTAAAGTATGTAGTAAACGTAGTTATCAATGTGGCTAAGCGTCAGTTGTTTGATCAGTAGTTAATCTACAAGATGAAAGTCACAAATAACTTCAGAAATGTGCTTTGATGAGTAAAACTTACCATTGAACCTGTCGACATGTTTTCGGTATCAGATTAAAAAATATATTTTAAAATAACTTTTCAATTAAGGTCAACTCGGCGAAGACCGTCTGGGGCGGGTAGGACCGTACAATAAGCAATAAAGAAAGTATGAATAACCGCAGCAAAAAAATGGTTCATTTAAAATGATAAACTTATTTTTTTGAAGTTCGGGTTGTCTTGCGGTGGTTATTCAGACTATGTTGTCACTGTACGGTCCTACCCGCAAGACGGTCTTCGCCGAGTTGACCTTAGAGCAAAAATAAAATAAACTGAAAACAATTTCGTCATGTTTTATAATGTGATCTTACCATTAACACAGGAAAAAAAAATCATTCAAAAACTCAATTTTGTTCTACTTAACTGTTTTGCTGTCGCTCACTCAAAAATTAAGCCAAAACACGCAATCACGTGATCTAACCTAACATTGCATTATGTATATTAATGGTTGCCCTTGACCGGGGTACGTCTGACCCCACCTCAGTTGTTCTGAATATCAGTACTTGAGGTTACAGTGGCTATTACGTCTATAAAGCTGTAAGAGGTAGGATTAATTCCTAATGGATTCACACAAAGGTTTACCCATGCTTGTTTAGTATATCTATATCAATATAGTCCTGCATATTCTATGAAACATGCCGGCCACGTCTATTGAATAAATCAGGGGGGGTATTACAACGTCTTAAAACATCTTAAAGCTTATTCCAGTGAGTGAACGAGATGGCGCTAGACAACTTGTATAGCTCTGTCACTTTCACTCGCCGGAATAAGCCTAGTTGTAAGACGTTGTAATATCCCCCAGGTGGCCTACCATGACGTCACGTTAAAGCGTGAGTGGTTCCTCTCAGGGAACGAGATAGCGCTAGACAACTTGGATAGCTCTGTCTCTTTCCCACAGCCTAAAGACGCTATATGACGTCATGGTAGGCCAATTCTGCTCAATTAATGTAATTATTCCGCAAGATAGATTATCAAGAAACATTTTGTTTCGTATTTTTTGTTGTTGTTATGTAAACTAAATTTGACGAAGGTATAACGCTTATAAAAAACACGTAACGTCACTCGGTCGGTATAATTTACGGTTTACGGTTTAAGAAATTTATTTCACTCAAAAAGAATACAATTATTCACTTCTATGAGGAAAAACATCACAATTAAGATAAGCGACGGTTTCGCTTAGTAATAAACTAAAATTAGGTTGTAACAAAATCGGTAAAAACTTACAGTGATAAAATATTGGTCAGGTGGTGTTTCAATAGCCTTTTAAAAGTTGGAAGTGATTTCGATTCCTTAATTTCTTTAGGTAAAGTGTTATAGAGTTCAGCTCCCTCATAAACAATAGTCTTTCTACCGTAGTTTGTCCTAGGTGCTCTTAAAATTATATGGTTAGCTTGCCTCGTCATGCGTTTTTGAATTTGAATTCTTTTTGTAAATGTTATTTGTGTGTGTATGTCTCTATTAATTATTTTTCGTACAAGTATGCAGGTGTTATATTTATAAATTTGATCAATATTCATTAGTTTTGTTTCTTTTAAAACTTTTTGAGAAGATGTTAAATAATCATAATTGAATAAGACTTTAATCATTTTATTTTGAGATATTTGTAGTTTTTTAAGGTGAGTTTTGGCAGCATTTCCCCATACTTCGACTAGGTAATCGAGATGAGGTTTAACCATCGAGTTGTAAATAATATATTTGACCCGTAGTGGGAGACATCGGACAATTCCTCTAAGTACACCAGTCAGTGATAGTATCTTTTTTCTTACTTTTTCAATGTGAGGTTTCATTGTAAGTTTATCATCAAGAGTAAGACCTAGATATTTTTCAGTATTTGTTTGTAATAAGGTTTGACCGTTAATATTTAATTGAACTTGTGTGTTAAGTTTTTTATTTTTAGCACTAAATATCATGAATTTGGTTTTATTGGCATTAATGGTAAGCAGATTGCATTGGAACCAGATGGATAGTCTATTAAGATCATTTTGTGCTTCTTTAACGATTTATTCTGTATTACTGCCAAAATAAAAAAGACTAGTATCATCGGCATACAGTGAAATAACTCCTGTAAGTCCGATTTCATTAATATTGTTGATATAAATAAGGAATAATAGAGGGCCTAGTATGGAACCTTGTGGTACTCCACAGGTAATGGGTTTGGGTTCACTTCGATGTTCACCGATGCCGACTATTTGGTACCTATTAGTAATGTAAGAATTTAATATTTTTAATGCAAGGCCAGTAATACCAATACTCTCTAGTTTTTGAAGAAGAAGTTTGTGACTTACGGTATCAAACGCCTTTTTTAAATCGATGAAGATTCCAAGAGCTATTTGTTTTTTATCAATGTTAGTTTTCAAGTTAGTAATAAGATCAATAGTCGCGGATAAGGTGTTTGATTTCTGTCGGAAACCATATTGGTTTTTGGAAATAAAATTTATAGAATTTAAGTAAGCCTGTAACCTATTATGTATAATTTTTTCGTATATTTTAGAAATAATCGGTAAGACCGATATTGGACGATAATTACTCACATCTGCATTATTTCCGGTTTTATATATCGGTGTGACTTTGGCAATTTTTAATGTATCAGGAAATATTCCTTCCTGAAGGCTTTTGTTAATACATTTTGTCAGATCTTCCAGTAGTAGATCTTTAATATGTTTAATTATTTTAGTACTGATGCCGTCGATGCCTGTGCTGGTATTAGTTTTTAAATCATCTATAATTTTTGAGACCTCTTTAGTGGTGGTTGGTGCCAACTCTGCAAGTTGTATACTAGCCTGCGTATTTATACTAAATTCTGAAAATGGGGTAGATGAATTATTTTCATTTAAATTCGGAATTTCACTTGCTAGCGCTGTACCGATTGTTGAAAAGTAATGATTAAAACTCTCACATATACGTTTTATATCGGTAATAGGACCTTCAAGTTTTGTAGGGGCTGAGTTTATTTTTGTTTTATTGCAAGTAATACTATTAATCAACTTCCACATCTTAAAAGGCTTTCCAATACAATTTTTGAAAGATTTTAGATAATAGGAACTTTTCGTTTTCTGGATAACCGTTGTCACATTGTTTCTTGCTGCTATAAAATTGCTCTTTATTTCCGCGTCATTAGGATTCTCTTTAAGTTTCTTACCCAGTTCATTTCTGGTATTGATAATTTTAATTATAATTATCTTTGTTTATCCAATCGGTTTTGGGTGGGTTAAGAATCTTCGATTTTTCATTTTTATTTTTGTTGATCATTGATTTCAAGTATTCTTCAAGTGCTAAATAGTCATCATTTCCAATTTCAAGCCTATCTTCCTTTATATTTTTGTATAAGTTAACATAATCAGTTTTTTTGTATTTTACCTTTTTCAGTGGTTCTGGATATAGTCTTTTAATTTCAAAGTATATTTGTTTGTGGTCTGAAAACGACGACTCAATTACTGCCAAGTGAAAGTTGCAGTCGGTAATTTGCAGGTTAGTACTAACATGATCTAAAATAGTGTTGGTTGTTGAAGTTTCTCGTGTGCAATGTTTTTTAGCAATCCTATTTAATATTGTGTAGCCATCTTCCTTTACTAAATATTTATAATCTTTAACGCTTCCATCAGGCTTAAGTAGATTGAGGTTGTAATCACCAAATATAATAGCTCGTTTCATCTTTTGTAGGTAGTGTGAATAGGTGTCTAGGAAACTTGTTACGTTTGTACGTTCCGGTTTGTAAACAACTCCTAATTTAACAAACATTATGACGTCACAAGCCCCCACTCCGGAATTTCGAAGTGTTTTATCTTTTTTAATATTAATTAAAAAAAAAAAACAAATAATACGGATTCATTATTTTTCAATACAAATTATCAAAAAACATTTTGGTTCGTATTTTTTCTGTTGTTACCCCCTCTGCTGTGGGGATGCAAAATTGTAAACCAAAATTGACGAAGATACAACGCTTATAAAAAACACGAAACGTCACTGGGTCGGTATAATTTTACATAGGGTCAATCAGGGTAATTGTAAACTGGGGTGATTGGAAACAACTCCCATTAAACTTTTAATAATGTATTTAGGTTGACGGTCATGAAACAGAACGTTATTTTAATCTGTTGTCCATCACTACAAAGAGCAATTTATTCATTTTTCAGAAAATTAATCTCAATTTCAGTGTTACGAAAAGTTGTCTGCAGAAAAATTGTTTTCAAGTTTTTGCACGAAGTTGATAGTAAAATATTTTGTAAGAAAAGTTGATAGATAAGTTGTTGATTGTTTTTTTCGCTTTGATTTAATGGAATTATCTTTGCATTTTTCAAGCTTTCCATCAATAACATCAATATAACAAGCAGCAAAGTAGTGTTTACATTTTCCCATACGATATACTGGGTGGAGGTAATTGTAAACAGGTTAGGGGGTAATTGTAAACAGTGGGGTAATTGTAAACTCTTATCATTTCTGCTACTAACATAGTGATGGGTAAACGTAAACATTTCTTTTCAAGTACTTTTTCAAAATGCCACGCGTTTACATCCAAAAAAGAGACAAAATATAGGTACCTTAACGGACTTAAAAAATGCTGTTAGGATGTAAAGGAAAACAAGAAGATTTTTGCCATATTGCCAGCTCGCGTGGAAGAACACATAGCTACTTGCCTTAAAACTCGGGCACAAATGGGCCTTCCGGCCTTCCTGTTATAAAAGAAGAAATAAAAAACCTCGTTAAGGAGTATTTTGACACTATACCAGCTACTATGATTGTGAAAAACGTAAATTTGCTTACTTTGAATGAAAAAGAAACCGAGTTTATATTGATGGATGATGAAGACTATGTTTGTTTTGATTACTAAGGCATTATGTACCATAACCATCTCATGGTTGCAGTTAATTTAAAAACAAATAATAGACAGCGCTCCTACATATTTTGTTTTCTTCAATGATATTATAAAGTCATAGATATGTTATCACGTACAAAAACAACGGAAAAAAATGTGCCGAGCACACATACACACTTTTTATTTACACACATTACATTTCACGACAAGTAAAAAGGATAGCTTGATAAAACCAATAAGAAAAAAAGTGACAGCTAGATCGCCACGCGTCATCAATCCCCCCGCACGTCAGCGTCTCCTCTCACTCGCACCCGTGCTCGCACTCTTTCTTTTACGACGCCATATTTATAAAAACGTAATGTTTTATTTGTGAAAATATTAAAGATAAATAGTATATTTACGAATGTTATGTGATTCCTTGACTTTTAGAAGTCTTGCATGTTTAATTTGTACAATATCTCATCACACACGACGGCATTTTCGGTAGTTTTGAGTCACTTTTACTTTTGATTCAGTCTGTGGTACGTGAAGTGCCGCTGGCAACGTCGCACTGAGATCAAGATGTGTGAATCAGCCTCATTTGAGCGCATACGTTATTGAGCGCGTATGACGTATCTACACCTTTTTTACTTATAATATCATTGGTTTTCTTTTACCCCCTTTAAAAATGTATGGGTTTCCATAATTCGTTTACAATTACCCGTAAAACAATGAAATGTTTCCAATCACCCCGTAATTTAGTCAATGCAAAATATCGAATCTATATGATTTGTTTACATTTACCCCTGTATATTGGTAGACGCTCAGAACAAAATCTTTTGCATTTATGAGACTCAAAACAGTGAAAACGAGTTAGCGGAATTATAATGCTTATCACGTAGGCTAACCTTTGATGTTCACATTTAACCCAAAATATCATTTTTTGTTTTAAAGTCAGGGTAAAATGTAAACACTTAATTTTCAAAGCCGCCAATGACGCAGTTCGAATGGTTGATGTTGCAGCTCTTAGATAAATTACTATACAATCAAAGTAATTAACTCTTCTTTTCTAACTACCAAAATTTTTTTTTACAAAGCCAAAAGTTTATTAGTTCAAAAGGTATTTTTCAAAAACGTTTACAATTACCCTGATTGACCCTACATCATGACGTCACAAGCCCCCACTCCCGAATTTCGAAGTGTTTTATCTGGTTCCATATTAATAAAAAAAAAAAAAAACAAATAATACGGATTCATTATTTTTCAATACAGATTATCAAAAAACATTTTGGTTCTTATTTTTTCTGTTACCCCCTCTGCTGTGGGGATGCAAAATTGTAAACCAAAATTGACGAAGATACAACGCTTATAAAAAACACGTAACGTCACTCGGTCGGTATAATTTTACATACATTATGACGTCACAAGCCCCCACTCCGGAATTTCGAAGAGTTTTATGTTTTTCAATATTTATAAATTGAAAAAAATACAAATAATACGGATTCATTATTTTTCAATACCCTAACTGTCGCACAAAACAGATTTTCAATTTATTTATGCAGTAAACTCCCTAATTCTATTATATGAAATTAGAATAATGTCACTCTCGAGGCCCCAGTCATGACTTTTCAAGTTTTTGTGACGTAGAGTAAACGGGAAGTTTGACGTTATTTTGATAAACGAAAATATTTTTGAGGTGCTTTTTCTTTTTCCTTACAATAAAGGCCGTAAATACTCCAAGTATACTGTAGAAAAAGTCGACAACCAGATCAAACGTCGCAAGTGGAGATGGATTGGCCACACGCTCCGAAGGGACCCTGACCACATACCCAAACAAGCTTTGGATTGGAATCCCCAAGGGAAAAGAAAGCGTGGCCATCCCCGTCAAACCTGGCGACGCACCGTGCTAGCGGAAGCGGCGAGCATTGGATTGACGTGGAGCGAGGTGAAGCGTGAAGCTCAAGATAGATCGCGAGGGAAGACTTCTGTGGACGCCCTCTGCCCCATCTAGGGGACATAGGACTTTAAGTCAGTAAGTCACTGTAGAAAAAAACAACGGAAATCTACGATAATAAGGCCTCCGAAATCCGTTCTACGGGTAAATAATTGTTGTTGTGTTTTACAATTAACAACAGTTAATAAATCTAAACAAATAAAGTTAAATTTTTTACAAACCTAACTGTAGGAATGTCTCCTGTCTCGTGGGTGCCTATATAAACATTTAAACTCACATAAACATAAACATACACCCAAACCCGGAACAAGTAGGGGAAACCGGGGCAATGTGGGCCCCTTAAGGGAAATGATGAATAACATCTTAGAAAAACAAGATAATGAAAAAAATCAACAGCCATTTATTAGTCTCATTAATACTTATTATCGTTAATTATTAAAAAATATCTTAGGCTACCAGTCTTTGGTGCTAATATAACTTAAAAAAAAATAAAAAGCTGCCTGTTTTGCCCCGTGTCTGGGGTAAAATGGTCATATGCGGGGCATAATAGGCATGTACGTTTAAAACCGAGCACAAAAAGAACAAATGTGAAGGGATTCGTCATCATTATCTTCTTCACCGGCGCAAGAACAGTGGGCCCATCTCTGGCATGCACGGCAAGTGACCCAGCCCTCCGTAGATTCTGAGTACAAATGTCCACAGTACAAATATTCTGCATCTTCTTCCTCCGATTCGTTTTTTTTTATTTTCTTCTTAATTTTCTTCCTGCCTTTCTTCTCAATAGCCACTGGTTTCCGTATCTGGGCAAAAAACAATATCAAAATTATGTGGGATGTTATTCCAGCTGACGAACTTCTTTTGGAGACAAACCAAACAATCTACCTTCTCTTCCTCTTGAGCACCTGAAAATATCGGTCTAAAGCTACCTAGTTTTACAAAACTAGGTAGTTTTAGACCGATATTTGTACCTACGTATCACCTACAGGTGATAAGTGCTATTGTGATTTGTACTCCTCGAGTATTCGCTGGAAAGTTGATCGTGGCACATTGTACTCAAAAGCGGCCCGTTTACAGCTCAATCTGCCACTGGCCACATCTTTTACGGCTGCTTCCATATCTTCCAAGCTCCATTTGGCACGTTCGTTCCTCCTTTGGTAGTGGCGAATCATAATTATATCTGCAGAAAAAAGATTAACTTAATAAGTTTACCCGAGGCAAAACGGGCACCCTGCCCATTTCGCCCCGCCCAAAATGCCCCCGAAGTCAAACAAAATAAATGATATCCAAATCAAACGAATATGTGGTGGTTAGTTCACAACTCTTTCTAGTTATTTAGACACATAATTCAACGTAGCAATTCACTTTATAATTGGGCATTTAACACAAACGCTAATTAGTAATAGCACAGACTTAAAACCAAAAAAATTATATCAAATGCATCAACTTACGTAATTTCGTTTTGTCGACGTACGACGGACATCTACACGCACACAAACACTTTTCTAGCTAGCGCGAGGTCGACTGGAACGCGATCCGACTAGTTCCTAGCGTCTCGGTTTATTATCCTGCGGGGAAGAGGGGGTGCCCGTCTTACCCCGGGGGCCCGTAATGCCCCGGCTTCCCCTACTTGTATATCAAAGAAATATTCCAAAAAGGAATGGAACCCACAACAAGTACACAGCCACTTATTAAAATCGCTAAGCATACCAAATAGCTTTGCCTATCTTATAAAATAAACCGCCAACCCTCATCTGCTAAAGAAAAGCGTTGAATTTCTTAACTATAAAACGTCAAAAATACCCAACGCTTTTGCCGTCAAAGATCTGGTCAAGTGCGAGTAGGACTCGCGCACGGCGAAGGGTTCTATTATACCATTATCCATAAAGACGGCAAAAAATCACGTTTGTTGTATGGAAGCCCCCTTTAATATTAATTGTATACAGTATTACCAATATTGATTTCATTGAGACAAAGCTTGGTGACAGATGGACAGACAGACAGACAGACACACAGACAGACGCACAGTGAAGTTTTATTAAGGGAGCTTCCCCATGTTCCCCATTTCTTAAGGTGGTAAAATCAAATGAGTCCTCCCACCCCGGACAGGGCGGGAGGGACTATCAGACTTGTCTGACTAAAATCCACGGTGTCCTTCAAATAGCCCTTTATGTTCCGGGGTCACGGTAATGAGATAAGTCCCGCGACCCCGGCAGGCTTTGGCCCTCTAGAGCCCCTTCATCATGCTGACGCTCTTTGAGGCGCGCGTGGAACACAACGCAATGTCGACCCACCCCGTGTTCCCCATTCGTACGATTTGCAATTTCTACTAACTAAAAACGAAAATCGTCATTGCTACTGCGATATAATGATGCAATTCGATTGACTTTACGTCGTCGTGGCGAGTGTGTTTTGTTTTTCATCTACCCGTAGACAACCGTTTTATGCCATGTGACATACCTAATCGTCACTTGTATAGTCATGTGGAAGCTCCCTAATGTGGTACCGTTTTATCCTTTGGCTACGGAACCCTTAAAACAGAGACTATAAAAATAAGGCCACAGAAAGTACTGCAGTCGGTCACTGGCCAACAAAAATCGATGGCGAAGAAAGGTAATTAGCTGGTTACCATGGCAACGACGGTGTAAACAATTCCTAAGCTATTCGTGTTGTAAAAAACTGTAATTGCATAAGGAAAAGCTTGGATAAATGTAGGACGGAGTTTATGGGATTTTAAATTAAATTACCGTGGTCATTTTAGTGTTAGACGGTTTTATAGAAAGGGTAATAAACTTTTTTAATTATGGATAGAGTAATTGATAGCAATAGTTTTTTTGTTTCGCTTGACTCGTGTGCATTTGGTTCGCTTGACTCGCTTTTACATCCTACATGGACCCCAAAATCTATCCCCATACCAAAACTAACTCGACAGAGACCCCTGGAATTCCATTTAAAACTCAAAATCTAAAAACAAACACCAACAATTAATCAAAATCCGCAAAACGATTCGAAAAAAAAAAACAATAACAAAATGCGGGTAGTCGAATAATCCTTGTTGCAAGAGTTGAAATTGAATTAAATGTTTATTCTGTGGCCGACGTTCGCGCGGTTCGGACGTGTTTTATGGAATATTGATGGGATTGCTGTAAGCTTTTCATCCACACCATTTCGAGAAATGGCTATAGAATTCTGAGTTTAGTTTAAAATTTTGTTTGTTACTTGGTTGTCGCTTATATTCGCATTAAAATTTGTTATCGCAATTGATTGAATCGAACTGAAAACTGAAGATTTGTTTGATAGTCAGCACGGATAACGAAGTACATGGTATTCGAGATAACAATAATATTGCTCGATAAAATTTCTGTTATGTGGTCGCGAGAACAGGTTACACAGCGTAAAAAGAAATCCGTTGGACACCAAAAAAAATATGACCAAATGCTCAGACCCATAAAATCGAAACCTGACCATCATCATCATTATCAGCCTATAATGTTCCCACTGCTGGGACACAGAGGCTTCCTCTCTGTGAGAGGGAGTGACCCAAAATCTACCACGCGGGCCTAGTGCGGGTTGTTAGATGTCAAATATTTTCCATTTTTTGGTTCTAGGACATGCCGGTTTCCTCACGATGTTTTCCTTCACAGTTTTGAAAGCAGTGGTGATGAAATAAATTACACAAAGTAATGCGCCTGGCGGGGTTCGAACCCACGATGTACAACTCGTAAGTCGGGACCGATACCACTGGGCCACCAAGCCTCTAAACCTGATCAATCCTTTAAAAAACCAACACAAAATTAATACAGGAACCTTCTGCGTGATCAGGGACAGCACCCAAACGTCCCCAACATTTTCCTTTCACGCGTGGTGACGGGAACAATTTATTTGTCGTTTTTTACAACGAACGATAACGCTGAGGACTGCGTTTGATCCCGTTTTTTACCCTCCAGCGGGGAGAAAAGGTAGCTAACTAAGAATCAGAAGTTTAACTTTGAATCGAAAGAGTAGAAAAAGGCACTTTTTCAGTAACATTATTACAGAGTTATGACAAGGTTTACAAATAAAATATGATAAATATGCTAAAGTCCGGTCAGAAAGTGGAAGGAATTTAGTACATTGACCTATTATTACCTGTCTCTGTCACTCCCGCGTAAATATAATGAGTCTCGCTTGCACAGATGGCGGCCATTGCATCTGTGGTCAATGTACGAAATTCCTTCTATTTTCTGACCGGACTTTACCTAATAATTAACTAGAGAGACGTACTTTAATAACTATATTTCAGAGTGCATCACAAACATTACAGTTTGATACAAAACCCAAAACACCGTCATCGTGAGTGTATTGCACAATACACAAATAATTGCATGAACAACGTTATACATTACATAATTATGGCCGATCTTTCAGAATTGCACGGATTTGATTTGAAGCTCATCTGCGCCTAAGATCTTGAGATGAGTTGCAAAACGATGATCTCATCGAGCTCCCAGGATCACCCTCGAGGCCACTATGACTTGCCATAATTTGGTAAAATGACGAATTAAGGACCCTTTCGACATGCAGAATAAACTCCCGCCCGTAGCGGGACGGGAACTGCCAGACTCGTACTGACTAAAATCCACGGTGTTTCTTCGATAGCCTTTAACGTGACATAGTCATTTACCTGATGAGAGAATCTCGCTTTGGCCCTCTTAGGGGGCCAAATCCATTGAAATAACACCGTGGATTTTAGTCAGTATGAGTCTGACAGTCCCTTCCGCTCCACACAGAACCCATTTTATGATTTTATAATGGTAAAAAAACATACATAGGCATCGTCTCTTTCTAACACTATCTCGAAACAGTTCAGGTGGCCTACCATGACATCTTACAGCGAGAGTTCCACTGTGGGAAAGTGACAGAGCTATACAAGTCGTCTAGCGCCATCTCGTTCAAACAGTGGAATTATTCTCGCTTCAAGTCGTTACGGTAGGCCACTTGGGGGGGTATTACAACGTCTTAAAACCAAGCTTGTTCCAGTGAGTGAACGAGATGGCGCTAGACGACTTGTATAGCTCTGTCACTTTCACACGCCGGAATGAGCCTGGTTTTATTAAGACGTTGTAATACCCCCCTGGTCTGTTTAACATTTAACCTTCTGCAAACCCTGCATCACATCGAAATCTTTATGGTTATTGTTAAACGCGACAGACGTCCGGGCCCCCGCTCGTATTCAGTTTGTTCCGCGCCGAACGATTGTGCCTCCTAATGCGAATTCAGAGCTTTCCTTTAAATATTATGTTATTCCGACGTCACAGCTTTTTGTGCCAGTTGGAAGCTCGAAGCTTTTTGTGTGAGGTAATGGTTACGTTTAATTGTTAAAGCCGTTGTAATTACTGGGACGTTAAAGTTTATATGACGTTTTAGAAATGATGCGTTCTGCTTTCATTGCTCTAACTTTCTGCTGCTTTAAACGCCTATAACTCATTTGTGTTCTTCCATACTTCTATTAATAATATATAGGAGCAGTGGTGGCCAGTGGTATCGGCCCTGACTTACGAGTAGCAGGTCGTGGGTTCGTGGGATGTCATGATAAGTCCTCTCATAAAAAAGGAGGCTTTGTCCCAGCAGTGGAACATTATAGGCTGATTATGTGATAATGCCAATCTGCAATAGCGTGAAGACTTTTTTAGAAAGAAAAATTCAGCTATGAGTGGGGCTCGACCTGCGTCTTCTGGATAAGTACTCCAGACGCCTTACCAATTATTACCAACACGTTACCAACCACTAATAATTTTGAAGCTGAATCTTTAATTTCCTTATTTTCGAACGCTTAAGAGGATCGTCTACCGAGCGCTCGTCAATACTAAAAAGAAAACGTTTTCCTACCCCTAAATGTTATCCTATCTCAATGATTTTTTAGAAGTAAAAAACTAGGTTTATAGGTTTCCTTTTTTCAAAATTTATAATAGTTTGAAAGTTACATGCGCCTAAGAGTTACTTTTGAAAAAAAGAAAACCTATTAACCTAGTTTTTTACTGTGTCAGAAGCATTCTAAAAAATCATTGAGATAGGATAACTATTGTCAAACAGACAGGCGTGACGAACGCGAAGCGAGGCGTTTTTGTTTGTAATGTATGGAATTGTTTGAAGGCTGTCACATAGACCATCGGATCGCTTTCGCATTTTTATATGACATGATTCGGTTCGGTTCGCTATCGCCTGTCTGTTTGACAAAGGCCTTAGGGGTAGGAAAACGTTTTCTCTTTTAGTATGGACGAGCGCTCGGTAGACAATCCTCTTAACACGTGGATTAATTCCTGCAATGGGATCAATTGACTGATTATGTGTTGCTAGTGGGCTACAGATTGTTTTTTAACTATATATAATCTTGAAGCTTTTTGGGTGCATCAATAGCCATGTTTATGACGACACAGTTGGCGCATTGGCTGAGCGGTTGACTGCTACGCAGCATGTCGCGGGTTTGATCCCCGCTCGATCTGCAATAGCTGTTCCGGATGTGGGTGTGTGTGTCTGTGAGTTTCTATGTTTGTAAACGCACCCACGATAAAGGAGAAATTCCTAGTGTGGGGCAACAACAAACAGAGAAGTTGTAAGAACTGGGCTGTTTAACTTTAATATACATTTCTTATGATGCGTGGGTTTTCTGTTACAAATTGCTTTCATGTTTCATTTAGGCGCCCATTATGAAGATCTGGTGGCCTACCATGAACTCTTAAAGCGTGAGTCTTTAGGCTGTGGGAAAGAGATGGCGCTAGAAGACTTGTATAACTCTGTCTCTTTCCCACAGCCTAAACTGGATCGCGTTAAGAGCTCGTGGTAAGGCCTCAGAAATACCAAAACTAGAGCAAAATGAATATTTATTCATAGTTTTTGTCTCAAGTAAAACCAATGTGATTTAAAAATTAATTGTTGATTGAGACTTAAAATTATTAATTTAAAAATAGGCCTACTATTAAATAAAGGTTTTCGGGTTGAGTTTAGTCACGAAAAATGAACTAATAAACGCATAAATGAACAGTTTTAAACTTTGAATGAATGAAAATGAAAACAATGTTGAATGATAGAGTCCATATCAGATTTTACTTTTAATAGAGACGTGGTAAGTTAAAACGCCTGATTTTTGTGTGTGCAACACGTAAAACGTGAAATAGTGCCTTGTTATCCGTAAAGACCGGATTTTACACAATTTTCATGAGAGCACGTGGATGTATAATGAAGGGACCAAAACGTCTGTCATACGTTATAAAAAAAAATATCATTAATCTACTATTTCCTACCTTTGCCATAGTTTTAGCTACCTCATCATTACACAGAATATTTTAACAAATTGCTTGTTCCCTCCATGATATCAAGATGGAGGAACACAAGGGTTGTGACAGAACCTCGTCTCCATCTATGCATATATGGACTTCCCATATAATCTGCCCTTATTCTAAATAACCTGGTTTATTTTTTCCACCATTGCTAAATGCGTCGTATCCAGCCAGTTCACACAGATCACCGTTAAAGGTGTAATGCATCTTTAAGAATTATATCGTGTAGATCGTTTATTTCTACTCAGAGATAGATTTTAGTACAAACCGCAAATATCTAGCTCCCAAAACCTTATAAACACTACCAACTACATACTTCAACAAATTCTCGACTAGTGCCCCAAAATGAACCCAAAAGGGTTCATAAATCACGATGACACTAGAAAACAAGCTTAGTTTAAACCTCCGTCAAATGACGTGACGTTTGTCGACGAGTTGGGGAGCCGGGCCGTGGGAGTTGCCAGATCAGGTTTTTGAATTTTTCCTTTACCCAACATTTCATATAACATCACCCAAGTAACACAAACGTGTCTAGAAACGTACTACTAGATAGCTTATAGAATTAAATTGAATTGTCTACCATAAGAATAAAATATCTATAAGCAATCTTCTAGAACGCTTATAGACAGAGTTTAGTAAAAGTGGGCACATTCTTGTACCCTCTCTTAAGAATGAGTTAAGAAAACATGACTAGATAGAGTTCAGATCAAATTGACTTAAGAGATGTTTCTAGTGTCTCTCTAAACCGTTTATAGACCGCACGTTTATCTAGAAGCGTACTAGTAGATAGTTTATAGATAGAGTTAAGACCTTTAAAGGAATCATTGCTCGTCAAGTTTTAAAACCAAATGATCTTAAGACTAACAACTTTAAGTAACATTTTACTAGTGACGCATAATGGCGTGGAACTTACAAGAGTTATTTTACTTAATAATATTTGCATCATGGCGTAATAAATTTATTTCTTTTTATTAATTTGTGTTTTAATAATGGGTAAATAAGCAAATCAATATGCGATTGAAATTCTATCGTTGAATATTATGTAAAACTCTTGTAAAATAAGAGCGCCCGCTGTAAATGTAAGATTTAACATTTTTTTTTTCAAAATATGAATATTATTTGGTATAAGCAAATTTTCGAATTTACATTTTAATGCTTAAAATACTCATTTTATTTAAAATATAGTAATTTAAAACATATCAAATGTCTAATTAGACATGAATTAATGATAAAAACATTAAAATACGTAACAAAAATTATTTGAAGCAAAAAATAGGCAATAAAAATGGCGTCCAGATAAAATTTACTAGAAAACCGATTTCTATAGAACAAACAGTCTAGAGATTTTTTTGTAGTATGGCTCTAGAATAATTTTACTTACTACATACTAAACTATCTAGTGAGAGAATAAACAGATTTAAGAGTGGTTTAAAATTATCTAGTAACTGTCACTCTGTATTCCTTTTTAACTTGTCACAGTATTTCTAGACGTTCTTCAGTGAATAGGTAATTTCATGTGTTGTGAACGTAAGACCATTTTATGCAGTAACAAACCAATATAATTATTAATCAATACAAGAGGGTACCCGAGTAAAAAGTATTTCTGATTTAATGAAGTATAAACAATGTGAGAAATAATAATTATAATTGTAATTACATTAATACCCTTTCATTTGATACCCACATCATTGGGGTGGATTTCAAACAGCCAGTCCGCCATCTTGAATTTAAGTCACCTGACTATTTTTTTCGTATTCCTGACAGCAGACCTTTTCATTTGATACGCATATCATGGGGGTGGATTTTAAATAGCCTGTCCGCCATATTGGATTTAAGTCACGTCACAATTTTTTTTCGTATTCTTGACAGCAAACCCTTTCATTTGATACCCACATCATTGGGGTGGATTTCAAACAGCCAGTCCGCCATCTTGAATTTAAGTCACGTGACTATTTTTTCGTATTCCTGACAGCAAACCTTTTTATTTGATACCCATACCCATATCATAGGGGTGAATTTCAAACAGCCAGTCCACCATCTTGAATTTAAGTCACGTGACCATTTTTTTCGTATCCCTGACAGCAAACCCTTTCATTTGATACCCATATTATGGGGGTGTATTTTAAATAGCCTGTTCGCCATATTGGATTTAAGTCATGTGATTTTTTTTCGCACTCTTGACAGGCAACCTTTTCATTTTTGATACCAATATATCATCAACAATTTTCTACGTTTTGGAGAAAGTTACTAGGAAGTTTCGATTCTTCTTCGGTCGACTCTTCTTCATTTTTCTTTCTTTTTAAATACTTTTTTTTTTTTTTTTGCGGATTTTTCGACGAAAACCACCAGATCTTTTAATTTGTTTCATCTTCTCCATTGCATAAACTCATCCAATTTAAATTTCTAGTGCAAATGCACTTAACTAAGCCACTTTTAAGGATAAAAACTCTAAAAACACGACTTCTCTATCAGTTTTCTAGACAAACTTAAAAATATCTAGTAAAGTATTTTATCTAGACTGAAGTATCTATAGAAAAAAAAGATAAGAGTACCATTAGCTAAAATAGAATATCTGTAGAAAGTTTTGTCTTTAAATATATCGTTTTATCTATAAAACCACTTCAAAATAGGTACCTTTAGGCTTTTTTAACTATTTGTAGAGCATTTTATCTAGAAACATTCGTTATAACTATAAACGTACTTAAAAAAGTGTTCTATAGAACAAATGCTCTTAAAATAATAAAGCTTTAGATAAAAAACTCTATAAGATTAAATGTTCTTTATCAAACCCATCTTTAGAAAGCCCGTATCTAAAGATTAACCCTGAATAGACAGTCTATAGACAGATTGGTTTTAAAACTTCCAGACTGTGTTACTTGGGCATGTCTATCGTGCCCGAGGAGTTAGGCACAGGGCTTTTATAACGTGGTAAAATCGTCGAATGAGTTCTCTCATCTAGAGAGGGACGGGATTTAAATTATGCAATTCAAGTCAGTACAAGTCTGTATCAGTACGGTCCCTCCCGCGAAAAAAAGGGCTACGGGTGATCTCTATTTTTGGTGTTACTCTATTTTTTATCAACTGCTGGGACCTCGTGGTGGATTACAACCGAATCGCTTTCGCAACGAGAAAGCCTGTGACTTCTTCCACCTCTCTCTATTTATTGTTTGAAAAAAATACCTTATTTATTATTTTTGGTAGCGGAGGGGACTGTCAAACTTCCTTCCTTGTAACTAAAAATAACTCTGCTCTTTCAATTGCGTTCCGCGGTTCTCTAAAATCATTACCAAGTCTCAACAAAATTTTATTACAGCAATTTCTCCCCAAAAAATGGTAAAATACCAAACTGGCAACACTAGGCCGAAGCTCCTACGTGATTCCATATCATCTGGAAGTTAGATTGTATTACAATTCCTCCGGGACTCGGAATGCGACAAGCTATATTGTTGTAGGGAAATATTGTGGGTTTGTGAACAAGGAATGTTAGTCTAAGTCGATCAATGTCAGGCTTGTGGGTTTTTGAACTAGAACTAGGAGGTACGTACAGTTGTAACCTTTACGTAGGTATATAATCAGTTTATTGTGACCTGCGAGGAACTCTCATTGAAACACGGAACTCTCGAGCACTTCCGTTCGGGAATCGAACCTGTAAACTTCATTTCCGATGCTCTGTGACTGATAGATGCGGTGTTCTGCGGTGTGCTACATAGCAGAGAATAATGCTAAGTGGAAACCTTGAAACCTGACGTGCAGTTTTCGACTATTCCTGTTTTATTGTTTTTCCGATTGCTCATCTTTTTATGTGCACGTGTTTCTGTGGCCAATTTTCCTGTTTTTAAGGTTCTGTAGCCAAATGGAAAAAACCGGAACCCTTATAGATTCGTCATGTCTGTCTGTCCGTCCCATGTCACAGCCCTTTTTGACGAAAGTATAAGAGCTATCCTGTTGATACTTGGTAAGTAGATGTATTATGTAAACCGCATTAGAATTTTCACACAAAAATAAAACAAAAAACAAATTTGGGGGTACCCCCCGTACTTAGAATTGAAACTCAAAACTTTTTTTTTCGCCTGACCCGTACGTGTGGGGTATCTATGAATAGGTCTTAAAAAATTATATTGAGGTTACTAACATAATTTTTTTCTAAACTGAACGGTTTGCGCGAGAAACGCTTCCAAAGTGGTAAAATGTGTGTCCCCCCCCCCCCTGTAACTTCTAAAATAAGAGAATGATAAAACAAAAAAATATATATATGATGTACATTACCATGTAAACTTCAATTGAAAATTGGTTTGAACGAGATCGAGTAATTAGTTTTTTTTTAATCGTCATAAATCGTAAACCGCAATTTACCTGTCCAAGTTACAGCCAACTACAAGAAAAAATGCATGGTAGACGTTGACTGCTTTGATTTTGATAAGCAGTCAACGTTTAGCAAGCATTTTATATGATTGTGCTAATAATAAAGCTGTTTTTTACGACTGTACTCGTAAGCTCGGAGTCTCAATTTGGTATAAGGTTGCTGAACGTCAAAACGTCTACCCCTTTTGGGCAATATAAATAAGGTATATACACAAAGCTTTACAAATTCCTGACATGATAAACTATGTCCATCTTATGCCCGTATCTTTCATATTCTACCCAAGATTACTCCAGTGCTATTATGGGCATCATTCGAGCCGTGTAATACACAATACAGGGTGATCTCATACACGCAATGTTTGTGCCATTCATAACTCATGCAAAAAGGTTGCTACGACAGCTGGTCTTTTTTTTTTTTTTTTTTTTTTTTTTTTTTTTTTTTTTTTTACGTGGCAAAATCATCAAATGAGTCCTCCCACCCCGGGCAGGGCGGGAGGGACTGTCAGACTTGTACTGACTAAAATCCACGGTGTCCTTCGGTAGCCCTTTGTGTGCCGGAGTCGCGGTATACGTATGTCCCGCAACCCCGGCAGGACTGTGGCCCTCTATAGGGGGGCCCCGTCACTATGCTGACGCTCCTTGAGGCGCGCGTGGGACACAACGCGCCGTCGACCCGGGCATGGTCCTTGGTCGAGCAGCGAGTTGCCCTTTACTCGCCGCCCGCATGCCCGCGCCTACGGTGGCCGGAGATCGTCCCGCGACATCCGTCGCCGTGGGCGTCTACCACTGCGTCTCGGGCGGAGGGAGGACGGTATCCTCTCCCTCAAGCGGCCCGCCTCCTCCTTCGCGAGCATGACTGCTTCGCAGAAGGAGGCGACCGCCTCCCACTCCGTCTCGCCCCGCAGCATGGCCGCAACCAATGCCGGGCGCGAGAGGTCTCCGCCTATCGCCGCAGCGAGGACACGGCGGTGCTCCGCCCAAGCTGGGCAGTCCTGCACCGTATGCTCCACCGTGTCCTCCGGGCGATCCTCGCAGTGGTGACACCCGGGCGTTTCCTCCTTTTTTATCATGCACAGGTACCTCCCGAAGCTGCCATGTCCGGTGAGGACCTGTGTCATGCGGTAGGTGAGGACGCCGTGGGACCTATCCAGCCACTCCTCAAAGAGGGGTCTTACAGCCGCGATTGCGGCTAGCCCGTACCTCGGTTGCGATAGTCGTTCTCTCCAAACTGCCCTGAGATCGCGCCGGAGCTCTTCCCGCCGCGCCTCGACTTCTCGAGGCAGCGGGGATACACCCCGACGACAGCTGGTCTTAGGGCAAGGACTGATGACTGTTGTAGTTTATGAGTGCGATTTATAGTTGCAAGATCAAGTAACACTGATAGAGAATTATCTTACTACTATTACAAATGAGCAAGTTTGTGAGGATAAATGGTTGTTGATAACTTTCTTTGACAAAATCTATGACCCTGTTCTCAAAAACTGTGACGGAAAACACCGAACATTCGAAGACATGTAACATCTACCAAAATGCACTGGGTCCGCGTTTTGGCTTATGGAACCCTCTCACTTTGAGGAGGCCAGAATTGTGTCCCAGCATACAATTTATCAGGTCGATTAAGCTAAATCTAAAAAAATGAGAAAACAAAATGTGTTTCTCCCGGCTGCGACAAACAATCGCTGTAGACTTGTAAAGCAATGTATCAAATTGAAACTCCAAACAGCCACGACAAATCGCAACTCTACACTCACCCTAACCGTTATGTGACCTAAGGATGCCGTTACGTACTTTAATATGAGTTTTTTTATACGTAAATATCTTTTGAATTTCTCCAAATGTGTTCAGTATACAAAAGAAAAGTTTCCCCGAGTGGAAAAGTATAAGGGCCTGGGTTTATTGTTACTGTTTCTTAAAATTTGAGGGCCCTTGGAGCGATACGTATACTTGTAGATTTTTCCTTATGATTAATGTTGTTTTCTTAACTTCTTTGTTAGGATATCTTGAATGGTATTCAATAAAATCTTATTTGTGACAATTACGAGTTTTTAAATTGAAAAAGGACTCGTACTTAAATATAATTGGAATGAAGTGTTCTACAAAGCGATTTCGTCGATCTGTAAGGTACGGAGATTGTTACAAATAAGATTTATTTCTCATATAAAAATTTATTATGGGACTCCACTATGGTTTTCCGATTAATTTCGTTGTAAGATCCAATACAGATAATTTCATTCTCTTCATTGTTTCAGCGCTTTTCTGGTGGTTGCCACTGTTGATTCTGGCTTTCAGGAGTTGGAGTGGCTTGTGAATAGTGTGGTGGGTTTGTTCCAAATAATATAATATACCCGTATGTACCTATCAACAAATTATATGTAAATATAAACTTTAATACATAGATTCTTTACAATATTAAAAAGCATTTTATAATACCTACCCAATTTCTTTATCAAATCAAATAGAGATGAATTCTTTGGGGAAATTAAAAGGTTCGCGATCTAATCTTTCATAGCGGATTTGGTAAAGACCCAACAATTTGAATTTATGATTGGCGAAATAAAAGGTAAGATCAATCAAGCATCTTTTGTTCTTAATCTATCTTAGGGCTGAAGGGGATGGGGCTTTGAAGGTAACCCTTGATTGAAGGCCTCTTTTATTGTAGGTTCTATGGTTTATTTAACAGGATTAATATTGAGTACTGGTGAACTGGTAACTAACTGCTACTAACAACTATACTACCTTATCATAACATTTCTGGGTTCACGGGACTGTCATATCATCATCATCATTATCAGCCTATAATGTTCCCACTGCTGGGACACAGGCCTCCTCTCTTGTGAGAAGGAATGAGCCATAATCCACCACGCGGGCCCAGTGCGGGTTGGCAGATGTCACATGTCTTCGAATTTTAGGTTCTAGGACATGCCGGTTTCCTCACGATGTTTTCCTTCACCGTTTTGAGAGCAGTGGTGATGAAACAAATAACCTACACAAAAAATGCGCCTGGCGGGGTTCGAACCCACGACCTACAACTCGTAAGTCGGGACCGATACCACTGGGCCACCACTGCTCTCTGTCTGCTCTCTGTCTGTACTGTCATATCGGGTAACCGTAAACCTGAAACGTAAAGGGCTATTGAAGGACTTCGTAGATTTTAGTCAGTACAAGTCTGATAGTCCCTTCCGTCTTGCTCTGGGTGGGAGGACTCATTTGATGATTAAATTAAAAAAAAAGGTTTCTTTAATTTAATTACAGCATATTGTAAATATTTACTATGTTCATTGTATGGAAAATCGAAAAAGCGCTTCAAGTGCACAAACGCGGAACTGTTTTTTTTTATAATAGTAACGTTTTATTAACGTCAAATCCCCTTTTACGTGCCAACACGTGAAAACTCGCCATAAGGTCTCTGGTATCACCGAACTATCTTGTCTATATTTATTTAACAATAAAATTGCTCTATCGCCTTCAAAAATATCGACGTGTATAGAAGATTCCAATGTAAGAACTAAAACGCTATAATGAAAAACACTGATTTTGCCATAAAAAATCAGTGTGACAAACAATAAAAAAGTTGCTTTGCTTGACTTTAATGAAAACGGGTAAGAGGTACCCTGCGGTTGATGGTCAATCTAACCTCTGACCTCTGATAAATGTCAAGGTCACAAAGAGGGTCATTACGTTACGTCCGTCACCCGTGCCGGCCGCATCCCTTGACCATTAGACGCAACAATGCTTAATGGTACAAATAGACTAATAGCTCTTCGACGAATAAACACTTGTATGAGTTTATTCTCTTCGATCTTTATTAACGAAAGTTCCTGAAACTTCTGAAACATGCACAATAAAGTGTAAAATTACTTTTCTTTCGGAAATCGGTGACTTCGTTTTTTATTTTTCAATTTTTTTTTGTTTAATTTTTTTTTTACCTTTTAATTGGGTACTGGCGTAATATAAGCTAGCAGCAGTTGCAGTTAATTTGCTGTCATTTATTGCAGAGTTCCCTAGATTTTTTTTATTTCGGTTAAGTGAGTTTAAATGTTTGTAAATGCGCCTACGTTACAGGAGAAATGCCCAGTAGACAGCTTAAAAAAGGAACAATTCAGGTTTTAAGCAACATATTTGTGTACTTTTCAATCTAAATAAATACTCGTAGTTATAAAAATAAACATAAATGCTACTCATCTATTCTCACCAAATTCATTTAATTCCGAAATCATCGACAAAGTCAAAGAAACACAATGAAGTTTTAACTAGAATCTAGTTCACCATGCCGGTTGCGGTCTTCCTGTAACGGGGTGAAACTTGCGGGGTGAAGCTTGCGGGGTGAAGTTGGCGGGGTGACGGGTTGTAAGCCTACAATTTCCTGCAGGTCGCCGCCACCGAATAGCTCATTTCCGAGCCGTTCCACCGATGTGAGCGATCGACTGTAGCGGTCCCATGATTTAGAATGATGCGGGATAGTCTTCGTGAATGTCCCTTTGTTTCAGTAAGGGCTGATTTTTCAATAGTCAGATAACTTTTATCTGAGGAATAAAAAAGGCGGTTTGATAGCTTATCTATAGAAAATAATATGTCAAACCGCTATTTTTATTCCTCAGATAAAAGTTATCTGACTATTAAAAATCAGCCCTAAGAATAATGTATAATGGCGGACTAAATTGACATCCAAAAGAAAACTTTAGGCCCTCATGCCGCGGGGTATCCGAATCACCCCAACGTATATTCCACATTTATTTTTTATTTTTCGATTTTAAAGTCATGTTTTTGTGATGTGAGACCATTTTTTTTCATTGCACGTCTATCCACCCTGTATACTTTTCATTGTTAAGAAAAAAAACACATATTTCTTTCATTTTTAGGGTTCCGTAGTCAACAAGGAACCCTTATAGTTTCGCCATGTCCGTCCGTCCGTCCGTCCGTCCGTCCGTCTTTCCGCAGTTTAGCTCAGAGACGCACAGTACTAGAGAGCTGTAATTTGGTGTAAATATACGGATTTGTTGTGCCGAAAAAGTGGTAAAATAAAATCTCGTAAAATATTTTTTTTTAGGGTACCTCCTGTACACGTAAAGAGGGGATGTTTTTTTTTTTTCTCGCGTACCCCTTAGTGTGGGGTATCATTAAATAGGTCTTTAAAAAATATTGATAGTTTCCATTAACAATTTTTTGATAAAAAAATTCGTTTGTGAAATATTAAGCTTTAAAGTGCTAAATTTTGCTCGACTCGAGTGTCCCCCCCCCCCTCTACCAGCTAAACGGTTATGTTTGGGGGTGTGAAAAAATTCACAATAGTAGTATATATAACGAAGTTTAAAAGAAAATTATCACGACTAAGTAGGCTTTACAACTTTACGAGTAATAGTCGACCAACTTATAAAATGTACTTGGATAACATATTTTCCTAAACAAAATGTATCGGAGAACAAGCTCTTCAACTGCAAATGTAAGTTTGTCAACTTTATTTTTACAGCTGTAATAGGTATGTTTTAACGGTATGTTTTTTGGGGATAGGTAGGTTTTTATCGTCAACTATTTTTAACTTACTTCAAAAAAAGGGGGAGGTTCTAAATTCGTCGTAATCTTTTTTTTTATGTATTTCCCCGATTTCTCAAAGACTCCTGGACCGATTTTGAAAATTCTTCTCTTTAAAATTAAATTCAGCGAATCAGTTTAGTTAATTCGCATAAGTATTTTGATGGGCAACTACGGAACCCTACACTGTGCGTGGCCCGACACGCACTTGGCCGGTTTTTTTTACACAATACCTTCCCAATTTCTTCAAGAACGTTGGCAACACTAGTCGAATGGTGCCCTGATCTCATATTGGGGGACAATAGGCAATTTATTGCTCTGAAAGTAGCGTGTATTTTACTAGCGGAAAGAGCTTTTCTGCAGGATTATTTTATTTGTGATTTCTAGTTGCTACAGGTTTTCAATTTTAGGGTGCTTCATTTCGATTTTCTGGGTGATTGGATCAATCGCACGAAATGTGAGATTCGACCATTTTTCGGGTTATACACGCAAAGGGTAAGACGGAACACTATTACAAGACTCGTTACTGTAGGACGCCCTCCAGCCAGCACGCGTAGCATGGCGATTCTATCTCTATTCTACCAAGAAAAGACAAATTTATTTCATCGATATTCCTATACAAATCGACTGTTTTTTGCACAAGTATGCCAGAGGCGGATCTTGAATTTGTGGGGCCCTGGGCTAATACTGCTTAGGGGCCCTACCTAATTACTCAACTAATTGCCATTTTGACAAGAAACTGTTTTCTGTAGTGATGTAGGTATATGTAATGTAATATTTATGTTAAGTACAGGAAGAAAATAGGAAAACAAAATATTTTATTTATTTATTAAAACATTATTTATTGCAAAATAAATTGACGGGTTATAAATGGTTATGTTAAATAAATTATAAAGCAACCTTTCTGCATTTTTGTGCTGCAAATTCTTTTATTTGGTCATCGCACTGTAGGTCCTTTGTTAAATCGCAATTTATCGAAAGAACTGATAAATGATTTAGTCGAGAGTTCGACATTGTTGTCCTGTATTTGTTTTCTATATACGACATCCTGGAGAAAGAACGCTCCGCTTCACAGCTAGTGATCGGCATCGTTAAAAAAATCTTTAAGATAGTATAGCAGTTTGGGAAAACATCAACAAGTTTCTTTTCATAAATTAGCCAAAAAATTTCACTGCAAGAGGTGTAAGACTCTGTCTTAGATTGCAGTAAGTAAGATTTCAACTGAATGCACTCATTCACTAAATGTTCGTCTACGTCATTTGGATAATAATCAATAATATTACGTACACTTTCCAGATCTATGTGTTCTTGATTTTTGTCTTGCAAATCCATTAAAAATTTAAATTTTTTGCTATAGGTCTCATAGGCTTGGCTTCTATTATTTAAATCCATAATCATCTTATCCAACGCAACGTTAAGCGTGTCTCTTTTAAATTTTTCTGCGCAGTTCACTGAGACTTTATCTGTAGATTTATCTGAAAATTTCAAAGTAATGCGTCTCTTATTTATGTCACTGTAGTCTGTTCCCACACTAGTACTTAATTTTTTAGCTTTCTCTTCGTATTCCTTTAGCTTCTGATCTGATTGTTGCCTTATGTTTTTCACGAACTCTTTTAATGACACAATTAACTTATTGCCTTCACCAATGTCTAAACCAGGGCTCTGTACTTTTTTATTAACTACATTAAATCTCTCCAAAATTTCTTCCCAAAAAACAATCAAAATTGCAGTTTCTAGTTTCGCCAGTTTATTAAATAAATTTCGTGCCTCTTTTCGGAAATCAACTTTTTCATCGTCATTTTCGGCGAAACTATTGAGAATTTTCATAATGCCATCATAATTACTTTTCAAAGCTCTGACAGCATCAAAGTGACAAGACCATCTGGTCTGGCTTAAACTTTTTAACGTAAATTTTAGTTTTGTTTCACGATTTAACAGTTCCCACCTATGGGTCGAAGCAGAGAAGAAAACGTATATTTGTTGCACTATTCCAAAAAAATTTACAATTTCGGTTGCAACCTTCACGGATTTTTGACCAACTAGGTTAAGGGAATGCGCAGCACATGGCACGTAATCCGCGGATTTATTTTTTTCTTTTAGTAGTGCTTGTACACCATTGTAGACTCCGGCCATATTAGCAGCGTTGTCATATGACTGTCCCCTGCAATTATCCAGTAGTAGTCCAATTGTTTCCAAAAAGGCTTGTAGAATATTAAATAAGCCAGTATGACTACTAATTTTAATGAAAGATACACATCTTTCATACACTTTTCCCCGAAAACAGTATCGTAATACAATAGCAAGTTGGTCATCGTGAGACAGATCTGGGGTTGAATCCATCATAATTGAATAATACTTTGTGTCGTCGTTATTTATTTCAGTTATAATTTGTTTAATTATCTGTTTACCCATAATCTCAATTATTTCCTCATATACTGTTTTTGATAAATATGATATTACAGGGTTTGGTCGCAGCTCTCGTTGTTCAATATGTTCACGTATGAATGGGTCGAATTCTGCCAATAGCTCTAGAGCACCCATAAAATTACCATTATGTGGAGAACCAAATACTTCCTCGGAACCTCTAAGTGCTAAGCCTCTTATACTCAGAAATTTTAGCACTGCAATAACCCGTTTTAGGACATTGTGATAATATTCTGTTTCTTTATTTAATTGCTCCTGAAGCTGCTTGTCTAAAACAGACTTATTTTCTTTTCGTGTCAACCACACTAACATTGAATTCTTATGTTCATTAGAATTTTCGTGATTTTCTAAACAAAATCCTATGTGTTTCCAATCAGAAAATCCGGTTGTGTATTGAGAAGGAGTTTTAGAAAAAAGTTTGCAAGTCAAACAAAAAACAGTACCAACCCTTTTTGAATAACATAACCAAGATCTTTCCAGTAATTGGCCATTTTTCATTTTTCTAGTGAAATACCTATTTGAAAAAGATCTGTTTTGTTCTTTATATTTCTTCATTGAAGCTGAATATATATTCTTCGGATCTTTATTTTGAAAGTCAGTCATTTCATGTGAGAGGACGAAATTAATAAAATCATTATTCAGCAAATCTGGCCACAAGCCCACGTCAACATATTTCTCAAACTCAAACTTAATATGTATTTTCTAAATTTCTTTCCACCTCGGTATCGGTATTACCTCCCTTTTGCTGAACACCAATTTCATTTTCAGAGGAACCATAGGGTTGCTGGAAGTCAAGATATTGCACATTTTCATCGTTGGTATTTTTTTTCTGGTTTTCAAAATCTTGCATATTTTCATCACTTGTATTTTTTTCCTCGTTTTGCGATTTTTTGCTGCCATCGGTTAGATTCTCTTCGCATAAAATACCTTACTTTACGTTTTTTAATGGATTTA
This sequence comes from Agrotis clavis, assembly GCA_954870645.1. NCBI lineage: Eukaryota > Metazoa > Arthropoda > Insecta > Lepidoptera > Noctuidae > Agrotis > Agrotis clavis. Next base: position 21,333,283 of record OX940935.1, on the reverse strand, counting down.
TAGCTATTTCATTCGCGTTTATAATTATGTTCCGATTTAAAAAAAGTTTCAATTTTTGCGCATTTATTTCTTTCTTGTTCTCGACTAAACTGTAATTTTCTTTTTTCAGCTCCACTTTTATATTTTCTAGCAGACATATTGTAAAATAAGATATTTTTCTGAAAATAAACAAAGAACTGGATAGAACTTTTAATTTTAATACCTACTTTGTAAATGAGTGTAGCAATTCACAAATTATAATTAAATATCGAACGAGTTTGATTCATTTAGTTTTGAAAACTGAAATAAAAAGTCATGTTTTATGATTCTTTTTACTTACCTACTGCCTATTAACCCTAGATTCATAAACATTCGTCTCACAGACCGCGCAAAACGTAAAAATGATTCTCATTTTTAGAGCTAATGAGATAGAAAGCTGATATTGCCAGTACCTTCCTAAGTCATAGGACCATAAGTATCGCAAGTGCATTTTTCTCACAATGACGTGTCCTTGAGCGGTTACAGAGTTTTATTCGTCTGAGGGACGAATGTTTATGAATAGATAGACGATTGACGAGTAGAGATGAGTATCCCAGGTAGCAAGTGACGTCGGCGACTAAAAAATGACGACATTCTTAAGTCAATTTAGGGTCACCACAGTTACGTCATTATTGTACGTCATACTTACGTACTATTATAGTACTGTACTGTACGTACTGTATATGTCATAAATGATACCTCCTAACAACGTCATTTTACAGTCTGTCCCTTATTAGTCTAAATCTGCCCTCAGGTTGACGACTGTTGTATGACATATCTGGTCCTAAAGTGACCCAAAGAGCTCAAGATTGGTTAAACAACAGTTTATGGAATGCATCTGACTGACATAATTCCACGAGTGAAGTCGACCACCAACATAGCGAATATTATGGGCAAATACTAATCATTATAACAAGGATTTGTATAGCCGGTATATTAGTCCAGTCAACGAGGATTTTTTTGTATGAAGACTTTCGAAAAATTCCTCCGGCGCTGAAATTTGGCATATGATGAGAGTAGGTGATACAGATTACAGATGCACAATAATCCAAAAAAAAATTTAGCCTAGAAGTTCCGTTTTTTTTTTTATCTTAACATGAAAATTGCTTATAACTCTCTGTGAAAAATTCCTCAGCCTCAAATTCTTTTTGTATTTGTTTAAATGTATTAGTTAGAATAGGAAAGTATAAAAATCCAACAAAATTTCTATTTCAGTGTCACTCCAAATTAACTTTTTACATAACGCGCTCTAACTTCTAGTGAAAAATTGCTCAACCGATTTTTATTTTTTTATGTGATTTCTTATCCTTAAATACGTAGGTTTTGTTACGTAATCCAAAACTTTTTCCTTTTTAAACAACATTATTTGATGTCAAATCAATTAAATAATGACGTTTGAAAATGAAAAAGGTAACAAAACTATGTATTTAAGGATAAGATAACACATAAAAATATAAAAATCGGCAGAGCAATTAGTTACTAGAAGTTACAGCGAGAACGGAATCACAGCGATCAATATTTATTTAAAGTTTCGAAAAATAGTACCGCCTAGCTCGATAGATGGCGTTGTAGTCGAAATAGAAGTCGCTATGGTTTCGTTACCGCCGATAGTATAAGGTCTGAAGAATTAATTTTGTTTTGTTGAGAAGTTATTGAGAGCAATGCATCGGTACAGTGAATAGAAGTGTCAAGGTTACCAGTGTTAAGTGTTCCAATAACAACCCACTCCAAAGAGACCTGCGGATTTATACATGGTTTTGCACGTCATTGGCTGCCCTAATATGTACGGCCCAGTAACGTCCCTATGAATTCAGTATATGATGTCACTCCAACGTCAGTGGCTGCCCTAATACGTACGGCCCAGTAACGTCCCAATAAATTCAGTATATGACGTCTCTGTAACGTCTGTAAACTGACGTCTTGAGGCTGCGACAAATTGACGACATCTGATGGGACCCCCCGACGTCAAGACATGACGTCTCTCACGTCGAGCAGTACCGTAAACTGACGACATAATGACGTAAAAATGCTACCTGGGATGAGATGCAATTTCTGAAATACGATTTTGAAGATTTCTAGTTTGATGAAGTAAAAGAAAAGTTTGTGATAATATTTGAAATTAGTTATAAATAATTCAACCACATTTTATTTAGTAAAATCGTGTGAACATGTAAATGTTCGCATTTTTTCTTCTATTTCTTTTTTTTTACAAATGGACGCAAAAGATCGTCAAAAATCGCATCATTTGAATTGTTTATCAGAATTTGATGATGACGATTGTTTTACCTCGACTCAGCGAGGAGATGCGGGCTTGAGCTTAGCTTGTGAAAGGACCGAACCGTGGTTACACAAGCTTCGCGAAATGCCAAATTTGAGGCGATGCCTAAAAAGGAAGATGGCAGAAGTTTCAAATGAACTGCCTACTAGCGATACGCCTGGACCAAGTAACTCACGAAAAAAAAAATTTAGCTTCTGTAATTACAAAAAGTGTCGAATGACGAAGTTCCAATGTAACCACTGTAAAAAATGATGTATATGGACCACCATGGCCTGATGTGGTCTGGAATGATCAGAATGAATATATTTTTGTTTTATCTCATAAGTTTTAAATAGCTCGATATAGAAGTTAAACAATAAAATAATTTATTATTTTTCTTTTATTGAAAAAATCATAAATAACGATATATTTATAAGTTCGTCTCTGAGACGAATGTTTATGAATAGTGTTCTTCCTACATATGATTATGAATCTAGGGTTAAAAGCAGGAAGTCTAGTTATGCTGAAGACTTTCAATTTTAGTAAATTAAAAGAAAGGTCCGGTCCTTATAACTTTTAAGTTATCTATTACTTAGTAAACTAAACACACGCACTAAACACATTTCTAACAATAACAAAGTCAATTCGTTAATATAGTCGACTATAGCAGAAGTGCGGAAAAATAACAAAATTGCGTCGGGCGATAAGCGGAGGGAAGTCCCCAGTAATAGACACTACTATACACGGAATACACCGACTGAAAACAAGCGACAGGGAATTCCCCGTTCCGTTTGATAGATGCGCACTCGGGTTGATTGATCGCAGTGTTGCCAACCTCATGATCGGATTTTTTAAAATTCTAGATAATTTTTATTATTGACAATATCGTCTATTGGTTTCAGTTCGGTTGGGGGCCCTCTGTATTCGCGGGGCCCTGGGCTGCAGCCCAAAAAGCCTTTAAGTAGATCCGCCCCTAAGTATGACACGATTCATACACCATTAAAAAATAGAAACATATTATCTCTTCTTTATTTTAAACATTGCTATGCTTAAATCGATAAAAATCTTTTACGTTCTATCATTTTTTCTATTCTCGCGTCCACAAAACCTATTTCTACGGCGCCATGCTACGCGTGCAGGTGGAACAACGACTTGCGAGACAGCCGGCTGAGACTGGATGAGGAAAGCTCAAGACTGAATGTATGCCAGATATGGTCATCACTGAGAGATGAGCTTAAAGTCAAATCTGTCTCCACACCTATCTCAAGGAACGAACTTAAACCCCCTTGAATGTATGCCAGATATATACAATTTTAAAACATTTTGCGCCTGATGGTTGCTAATCTTGTATTATTATTGCGACAAGTTGCTACATTTTTTTCCGCAGGCGATTACCTTTAAATAAAACGTAAATACGTTTACAGCACTCATGGTCCTGAGAGTCACTGAAAAGGTATACAGAAGGTTCAGCTTTAGATAACGGGAGTGAATGGACACACTTTCAACTGACTGAGTCTTGATTTTAGAGTCTCACAGACGAGCAATAGATCGCAGTTCGAAACAAAATACTGCGCTCCAAAATAATTGTCCTGCTGAAATGGGTTGGGTCTGATTGCGTATCTCTGTTGACAGTTGAAATGATGATCACTTGCTCTGTTGACCATCAAATAGCTGTCAAAAGGTAATTTCGTATGTAAATGGTCCCTAAAAGCAACTATTCCAACGCTCCTCAACTTCACCTCATAACAGTCGGTAAAATTATTATTTAAAGGTGTCAAGGCATCCAAGTTCAGTTGACAACTGCTGGTCAGTGACTATCAAGTTAGCCAATTATAGCCCTGCTGCGCTAGACAGTTCTCGTCAGAACTGTGGTGGCTTTGCCCAGGCTGGACTGCAAGGCGCTGGCTCAGCATATTTACAGCATTAATAAATGGCTTATGTTTAACTTACCACCAGATATAGTAACATATAACAGACAAAAATAGTAAATGATCACCAAAATGAAACCCGCATTTTAATGTATAATTATAACCAAAGTTTTAACATTTCGCTATCCTATTTAATCAAAATGACTCCAAATAAATCATTGTCAACCCAAAAGTAGTAAATGATCACCAAAATACGGAATGTGCACCAAAATATGTTCATTAAAATATGTCATAACGAGGTGTAATAAAAAAAACCGGCCAAGTGCGTGTCGGGCCACGCACAGTGTAGGATTCCGTAGTTGCCCATCAAAATACTTATGCGAATTAACTAAACTGATTCGCTGAATTTAATTTTAAAAAGAAGAATTTTCAAAATCGGTCCAGGAGTCTTTGAGAAATCGGGGAAAATACATAAAAAAAAAGATTACGACGAATTTAGAACCTCCCCCTTTTTTTGAAGTAAGTTAAAAATAGTTGACGATAAAAACCTACCTATCCCCAAAAAACATACCGTAAAAACATATTATTAAAATATTACAGTAAAAATAAAGTTGACAAACTTACATTTGCAGTTGAAGAGCATGTTCTCCGATACATTTTGTTTAGGAAAATATGTTATCTAAGTACATTTTATAAGTTGGTCGACTATTACTCGTAAAGTTGTAAAGCCTACTTAGTCATGATAATTTTCTTTTAAACTTCGTTATATATACTACTATTGTGAATTTTTTCACACCCCCAAACATAACCGTTTAGCTGGTAGAGGGGGGGGACACTCGAGTCGAGCAAAATTTAGCACTTTAAAGCTTAATATTTCACAAACGAATTTTTTTATCAAAAAATTGTTAAGGGAAACTATCAATATTTTTTAAAGACCTATTTAATGATACCCCACACTAAGGGGTACGCGAGAAAAAAAAAAAACATCCCCTCTTTACGTGTACAGGAGGTACACTAAAAAAAAAAATTTACGAGATTTTATTTTACCACTTTTTCGGCACAACAAACCCGTATATTTACACCAAATTACAGCTCTCTAGTACTGTGCGTCTCTGAGCTAAACTGCGGACAGACGGACGGACGGACGGACGGACGGACGGACGGACGGACATGGCGAAACTATAAGGGTTCCTTGTTGACTACGGAACCCTAAAAATCTACCTAAGCAGGTTTGACGAAGCCCCGCTTCGCGGGGCTTCTATTTCTGTGTACAAGGTTTAAAGGAACCTAACCAAACCGAACTTCGGGGTGTCCCTGAAATCTTGCTAAAGCGAGTTTCAGATTTGGTGATCATTTACTATATTTGGTGTTCGAATACAATTTGAAGTGTAGTAGCTAAGGGTATCAAAGCATTTTATGGTGGTCATTATATTTAATCCCTTAATAAATATGACGGCAACGTTTTTTTTTCTTTTGTTAAATTAATGCATATTGGTTAACATTTTTTTTTTTTTTTTTTTTTTTTTTTACGTGGCAAAATCATCAAATGAGTCCTCCAACCCCGGGCAGGGCGGGAGGGACTGTCAGACTTCTACTGACTAAAATCCACGGTGTCCTTCAGTAGCCTGTTATGTTCCGGGGTCACGGTAATGAAACAATCCCGCGACCCCGGTAGGCTTTGGCCCTCTGAGAGGGGGCCCCGTCATTATGCTGACGCTCTTTGAGGCGCGCGTGGGACACAACGCGCCGTCGACCCGGGCATGGTCCATGGTCGGGCAGCGAGTTGCCCTTTACTCGCTGCCCGCATGCCCGCGCCTACGGTGGCCGGAGATCGTCTGCTGACGTCCGACGCCGCGGGGGCCTACCACTGCGGTTGGGGCGGAGGGAGGACGCTGTCCTCTCTCTCTCGCGGCCCGCCTCCTCCTTCACGAGCATTACTGCTTCGCAGAAGGAGGCGACCGCTTCCCACTCCGTCTCGCCCCGCAGCATGGCTGCGACCAATGCCGGGCGCGAGAGGTCTCCGCCTATCGCCGCCGTGAGGACACGTCGGTGCTCTGCCCAAGCTGGGCAGTCTTGCACCGTATGCTCTACTGTGTCCTCCGGGCGATCTTCGCAGTGGTGGCACCCGGGCGTTTCCTCCTTCCCTATCAGACACAGGAACCTCCCGAAACTTCCGTGTCCGGTGAGGACCTGCGTCATCCGATAGGTCAGGACGCCGTGACGTCTCTCCAGCCACTCCTCAAAGAGGGGTCTTACCGCCGCGATTGCGGCGTGCCCGATATTGGTTAACATAACAAAATAAAAAGTACATGTCAAACATTTTTTTGAAAATATAACTGTTAGGGTGCTTGTACACGGCGCATGCAACTCGCGCAAGTAAAGGTGCGGATTTGCGGTTTACCCGCGCGAGTAACATGCGCAAGCTACTTGATCAAGCTACCCACGGGGTGCTTGTACACGGCGCATGTAGCTTGAGCATGTTGAGGCACTTGCGCGGGTTACATGCGCCGTGTACAAGCACCCTTACGGTCAGTTCACACAGAGACGCGACGCGGCGCGACGCGACGTGACACAACGAAACTGCAAATAATGTGTATCTTTTCGTGTAGTAAATAATGTTAGATTTTGAGTGCCTCTATTGAAATGTGCGCGCAGCGTCACGTCTCCGTCTGACCTGACTGACCCTTAAACCCCTTCTACACGATCAACCCGACCGCCTGACAGAGGTGAACTTGGTCGTGTCAACAGTACCCCACCGTCTGGAACGCTGTCGGCTGACGGTCGGGTCCCACCGCGAACGCAGCCTGTCGGGACGGCTGCGGTCCCGACTGACTCCGCCCATATTTGGTCGCACACCGGACCAAGGTCACCTCTGTCAGGCGGTCAGATCTGACCGTGTAGAAGGGGTTTTAGACCAATAAGGTTTTTTCAGTCAAATACCTTATTGAAGCTTCTGTAGTATTCTATGTTACGACGGTACAATGCTGCAATAAAGTGTTAGTGGAAAGCTAACCCCTGTTGCGTGGTATATTAAATTCTTTGGCTGACCCGTCAGGAGACCCACGATATTGCTCCAGAGCACAACAGTGCTACATAAACTTTCAGGCCTCGATTTTTGTTCTACGAAATCACTTTTTCCCGTATTTCAGTCGTGAAATAACTTGGTTGGACCTGACTGGGTTCAGAAATAAATTATAACATAAAACTTTACTATGGACGAAACATGATTAAATGCAAGCGATTTTATATGGTATAGTTGTAAATGGATTTCAAGTTCACTTATTCCTTATTAATAAACGTGAAATTAAGTTACAACCAGGATGGATAATCTTCAGACTAACTATACATTTTTTAGGAATAACTTTGGCGTAACTTTAGTTCGCGTTTATTCATAAGGGTGTTAAAGTTTATTATTAGGGCCGTTCTTTGTATCAATATTAATCTGTTGTAATATTTGTACTCAATTATGTACGTGTTGAATAAAATAAAATTAAAAAAAAACTGAAAACGTAACATCGCTTAACAAACCCACTGAGTGTTGAGTTTGGTATTAGTTCCATTATTTTTGGAATAAAAAGTTCGTGGTAAACGTACAGGTTCGTGTTCCACGCGGCTCAGAGGGCTAACAACAATCCGACGGTGACGGGACTCCCCTCAGAGGGCTAAAGCCTGCCAAGGTCGCGGGACTGTTTTATTAGGTAATCTCGACCTTGGAACTTAGAGGGCTATTGTAGGAACACCTCTGCCAGTCCTTCTCGTCCCGCCCTGCTCCCGAAAATTTTTGATGATTTTACAACAAAAAATAAAACCGGCCAAGTGCATGTCGGGCCACGCACAGTGTAGGGTTCCGTAGTTGCCCAACAAAATACTTATGCGAACTAACTAAACTGATTCGCTGAATTTAATTTTAAAAAGAAGAATTTTCAAAATCGGTCCAGGAGTCTTTGAGAAATCGGGGACAATACATAAAAAAAAAGATTACGACGAATTTAGAACCTCCTCCTTTTTTTGAAGTTATTTAAAAATAGTTGACGATAAAAACCTACCTATCCCCAAAAAACATACCTATAAAAGCTGTAAAAATAAAGTTGACAAACTTACATTTGCAGTTGAAAAGCATGTTCTCCGATACATTTTGTTTAAGAAAATAAGATATCCAAGTACATTTTATAAGTTGGTGGACTATTACTCGTAAAGTTGTAAAGCCTACTCAGTCATGATAATTTTCTTTTAAATTTCGTTATATATACTACTATTGTGAATTTTTTCACACCCCCAAACATAACCGTTTAGCTGGTAGAGGGGGGGGACACTCGAGTCGAGCAAAATTTAGCACTTTAAAGCTTAATATTTCACAAACGAATTTTTTTATCAAAAAATTGTTAATGGAAACTCACATTATTTTTTAAAGACCTATTTATTGATACCCCACACTAAGGGGTACGCGAGAAAGAAAAAAAACATCCCCACTTTACGTCTACAGGAGGTACCCTAAAAAAAAATATTTTTCGAGATTTTATTTTACCACTTTTTCGGCACAACAAATTCGTATATTTACACCAAATTACAGCTCTCTAGTACTGTGCGTCTCTGAGCTAAACTGCGGACAGACGGACGGACGGACGGACGGACATAGCGAAACTATAAGGGTTCCTTGTTGACTACGGAACCCTAAAAAAGGTAAGAGATTAGAATATTTATTAGAAAAACGAAATCATAATGTAATCACATAATATTTCAACTTAAGGTGTTTTTTCTGTGCAAATTTTGAGAAGAATTACAGTGCAACTGTAATTCTTCTTACAACTTAGTAAACGTAATTTAAAAAAAAAACACATTTAATTTTTCCTTATTACAGAAACTTTTATCTCCATATCGATTCTGATAGCAATTGCAACCTCTTTTATACCATTTGAACTAAGTGAAACATTGAAGTATATGCGGCCTTTAGTGAAAGGGAAGTCTTTTGGAACATATGACACCGACATATTATTTAGATGAAATTCCCCCTGAAAAAAAAAGAACCATTTTAATTATTTATTATTCTCATACACGTTAAAATTCAAATGGTTGTTTGATAATACAATCAAATAAAATTACTTAATATTATTTTTTTCTTTTTTTAGCATTGCCCATTCATCATCATCAGCCGGAAGACATCCACTGCTGAACATAGGCCTCCCCCTTATAGACCGCCACGCCGAACGACAATTCGCCACTTGCACCCATCGGTTGCCCGCGACCCTCACGATGTCGTCGGTCCACATAATGGGAGGCCTACGCTGCGTCTTCTGGTCGGTGATCGCCACTCGGAAACTTTTCTTCCCCATCGTTTGTCAGTTCTACGAGCGATGTGGCCTGCCCATTGCCACTTCAACTTGCAAACTTTAAGAGCAATCGGCGAAGAACCAGAGTCACCGACATAGGCGACTCTGGTTCTTCGCCGATTACGATAATAATACTATCATCAGCTTTTCCTTTTCCCAAATTTGTTGGGGTCTTACCGGCTGCAGCTGAATTTCGGTATTTTACATGGAAAGACGGCATCTGAATTCCACAACTCAGCAACTGAATAATACAATATTCCTTGGTACCTAGGACCTAGGACTAGTTGTCAGACTTCCGAGCTTCTGACTAAGGGACTTTACTCATGGCGCGATGCGATATCGAATTGCATCGATTGACGATATCGGTCAGATATCACATAAGCGTTTGGCCGAAGAAAATGTATGGACAATCGCTAGTGTTTGCTAATGGAGTCGCACGGATTGACGATATCGCTCACAGATCTCCTCGATATCGAATTGCATAGTACGTCCTAATGACAATGCACATAATTATGATTCTCTGTTCAAAATTCGATTGCGCTACTACTCGACACTGGTGACAATATCTTTTGTCTTTGGTTTGCAGCGCCTTTATGTCGTAGTAGTAAGGTGGATTTTTGAAGTTCACGGTCGAATTGCTTCGCATCACTCCATTAGTAAATACGTGCGACTTAAATCGGCATCGCACCATGAGCAAAGTCCCTAACAGTAACGACTGTCAAAGATCTATAACTGACAGCTGGGTCTAGAGGCTCTACGTGCATGCCGAGGTAAGGAGGTAACTATCTGCGAAAGTTAACCATAGACGAACGTCTCTCACAAATGGTCTTAACTTTTAAGGAGACCAAGTTAGGGCTCTGCCACAGACATTTATAAAATCAAAATCAAATTATTTACCGAAACTAAGCCATTACAGACACTTTTGAATCATCAAAAGACAAGATTAAACTAATACAAAAAAAAATGGTGCTACAGTCCCAGTCAGAACACATAACAACTGTGAAAGTACCGTAGGATAACTCCAAATAACTTCTTGTCACCCTGTTACGTTTGATCCATATTTTTTTGCCCAACCTGTATATAGGGTGATTTGTAATAGATCGCATTTCTTGAAATGGGTGATACTAAACCTAAATATTTGCAAACAATATAAACTGAAAAATGTCCCTCCTTGTCACCTCTTGTGTGCATTGGTCTGCACTGAGGATATTATTTATTATCTTTGACTGAGGCCTTATCATGAGTCTTCAGTTATTCTGACGTAAAGTAAACTGGAACTTTGACATTTTCAAATTTCAAGGAATATATTAGTTCCTTCTTCGTTCCATTTTTCCATACAATAAACGCTGTAAATTCTGTACCCTTATCACGAGTTTCCACTATTTTACTTTACAGCGCCTTTCCAGTATTTACAACGTTTCTTATATGGAGAAATGGAACAGCGCCTCTGGCGTGCGAAGACGGAACTATTTTTTTTCTTGAAAGTCAATTTGAAAATGTCAAAGTTCCAGTTTACTTTACATCAGAATCACTGAAAACTCATGTTATGGCTTCTGAAAAGACGCTGTAAGTAAAATAGTGAAAACTCGTGATAAGGCACTGGCTGGTGATAGTATTTTTCTTTTCATTTTAGTGAGTGGCATCTCGCCGGTCAACCTGTACCAACTTGTGAGTGCTGCATAAGCGGGCTTTTCTGTGGATGCCTTAAAATTTAAGGCCACACGCTCAAAGCGCCCCCTGTGGCCAAGTTGTTTAAATATTACTTACCGGGGGAATAGGACAATCTCTTCCCAATGCTTTACCCAATGGTATGCCGAACAGTGGTTCATGCTTGATCCAGTCGCAAAATTTAAAATGAATTTCAAAGAAACTGGGCTGGTATCTATTTGCTACATATTTATAAACATATGAATCGACCTGTAACGGGAATATCAGTAAAAAAATCAATATGACGACACGATTGACGCAGTGGCTGAGATATCGACAGCTGTGCGGCGTGTCGCGGGTTCGATCCCTGCACGGAACAAATATTAGTATTATTAGATTATATGTCTTTAAGATATATATCGGTATATATGTTATTTATTTGACATCCTTAAGTTTCTAAATAAATTATTTAGAAATACAGTGCGCCAGTGGCTACCTCCACCTTTTTAAATTAAGTTTCTACAGTCCATCCAAAGGTTGTCTGGAAGATATCGCTATTAGCGATAAGACCGCCATTGTAACCATAGAATTAGTATTATTTTTCCCACGTTTTTATAAACTCACTTTTTTATAATATTATAGTTGTGTTACAATTTTGGTGCACAATAAAGCATTATTCTATCTATCTATCTATCAAGTAGGTAGTTGTTCCGGCTCTGTGTGTTTGTGTATGTGAGTTTCTATGTTTTTAAACGCACCCACGATACAGGAAGAAATTCCTAGTGTGTAGCAACGATTTAAAAAAAAAAAAAAAAAGAAAACCAGTAATATTTCTAGTCATTTCTTAAAGGCTATTTTGGGTCCCACTGCTGGGCAATGGCCTCCCCTTTTTTTCTTCCAACCCTCTCTATTTTAAGGAGGAGGCGGGCCGCGAGCGAGAGAGGACAGTGTCCTCCCTCCGCCCCACCCGCGGTGGTAGACGCCCACGGCGACGGACGGGGTCGCGGGATTATTTCCTTACCGTGACCCCGGAACAGAAAGGGCTATTGAAGGACACCGTGGATTTTAGTCAGTAAAAGTCTGACAGTCCCTCCCGCCCGGCCCGGGGTGGGAGGACTCATTTAATGATTTTACCAAGCTAAAAAAAAAAAAAAAATAGCATTTTGTATCAACTTATGCAATTATAATTTTAATTATTTATTTTATTCATGCAGTATTGCTTTTTCTTTGATATTAAATCAAGTTACATTTTTAAATATTTCTTTAAAAAAATAAAAATAAAAAAAAAAACAAAAAAAAATACCAATTTTTATAATAATTATTATTATTATTATATTAATAAATTAATAATTAATTAATTTTAATAATTAATTTAATAAATTAATAATTTAATTAAATTAATAATTTAATAAAATTAAATGAGCGTGAGGTTTTTTCGTTACGGAATTTCTGGATTCGGTCCCCGCGCTCAAGGCCCGCGATAGAAGCTATGCAATAGCTTAAAAAAACCCTCTCTATTTTGAGTAATTTCAGGCCGCCACTGCCCACTTAGCGACAATAACTAAGTTTTGCAGGAGTATCACATGAACAATATAATTGAAAAAACCTCAAATCGGCAGTAATGGCTGGACATGAGTAAGATTTATTAGTTTGGGTGCTTGTCTAAATTATCACTAAATGTTATACGAGTACCTACATACCATTTTTTTTTTTAAACCTTGCTCCACTCTTGGAACTTGGCCTATGTTGTGGATGCATTTACAAACATTTCAATTCACAAACACAAACGGACCAGAAACAACTGCTTGTAGACCAAACAAATATATTTTCCATGCGGGATTCAAACCCGCAACACGGAGCGCCACAGTCGGTCACTTGGCCACTGCGCCATCAAAAATACAATCCACTTTATTAGAAGCTTACCAGAACGCTATGGTCTATAGCCCGAAGTGTAACCAAGTTCAAATTCACATAGTGCCTGGGATCCTGTCGGCCGACCCGCCGACTAACGACACTAAAGTTTTTACAGTATCTCTCGTCAAGAAAGTCCACCACGGGTCGCTCAAGATTGACGTAGGTCATCTAAGACAGAAATTTGCAAAGACAGATTTACCCATCAAAATAATATACCTCGAGTATCGACAATACGCGATAACTCCGTATAATATACCTACTAATATTATCCGTATATTAATACTAAGTCTTCAACCAATGTGTGTTACCAGTGATGAGTTACGGCACCGAAACGTGGTCTTTCACTATCGGCCTCATCTCAAAGCTCAAAGTCGCTCAACGAGCTATGGAGAGGGCTATGCTAGGTGTTTCTCTACGTGATCGAATCCGAAATGAGGAGATCCGTAGACGAACTAAAGTCACCGATATAGCCCACCGGATTAGTAAGCTGAAGTGGCAATGGGCAGGCCATATTGCTCGCAGAGCAGATGGCCGATGGGGTCGAAAAGTACTAGAGTGGAGACCACGGACTAGCAAGCGCAGCGTATGGACGTCCACCAGCAAGGTGGACAGACGACCTTATAAAGGTCGCCGGAAGACGCTGGATGCAGGCCGCTTCCAACCGGTATCTGTGGAGATCTAAAGGGGAGGCCTATGTTCAGCAGTGGACGTCCTATGGCTGAGATGATGATGATGATGATGATTAATACTAATATTATATAGCTCAGGAGTTTGGTACTGGTTCAAATTAAAAAAAAATTGCGTTGTAAAATCAAATCGACGAAGGCTGTAAAATAATTATAATATTATGACCAGTAGGAACCGAGCAGAGGGGCTAAAACCACAGAATCCAGCTAGTAGCTATTTATACGGAGCTGTCGATTCGTTAACCGACAATAAATAAACGTGCGAATCGCCTACAGAAAGATATAGGTAAATAAATTTTATACAATTCGCCTTCAGAAAATAATAATGATTAAAAATGGTCGATTCGCACACTCCAAGCCAGTTTAATTTGTGAAAATCACCAATCTATCGTTGGCGAAAGAAGAAATCTGAAACTGAACTGGTTTTATTATTATATTATTATGATGATTGTAGTTCGGAAACTTCTCCCCATGAAAGAATATACTCGTATATAATGAACATTCATTTCTAAATAAATAATCCCGGGTATTTAGATTGTTTATTTTTTTAAACATAATTAATATAAGAAACTTAATTAGTCAAATTACTCTAAATTCTCTACACTATCTATAAATTATGTATTTGAAATAAAATAATGGAATATCAATAAAAACAATAATGTGCACATAAGATTAAGTACCTTTTTTTTTTTTTTTTTTTTTAGCGTGGTAAAATCATCAAATGAGTCCTCCAACCCCGGGCAGGGCGGGAGGGACTGTCAGACTTCTACTGACTAAAATCCACGGTGTCCTTCAATAGCCCTTTCTGTTCCAGGGTCACGGTTTTTTTTTTTTTTTTTAGCGTGGTAAAATCATCAAATGAGTCCTCCAACCCCGGGCAGGGCGGGAGGGACTGTCAGACTTCTACTGACTAAAATCCACGGTGTCCTTCAATAGCCCTTTCTGTTCCAGGGTCACGGTAAGGAAATAATCCCGCGACCCCGGCAGGCTTTGGCCCTCTGAGAGGGGGGCCCCGTCATTATGCTGACGCTCTTTGAGGCGCGCGTGGGACACAACGCGCCGTCGACCCGGGCATGGTCCTTGGTCGGGCAGCGAGTTGCCCTTTACTCGCTGCCCGCATGCCCGCGCCTACGGTGGCCGGAGATCATCTAGCGACGTCCGTCGCCGTGGGCGTCTACTACCGCGGATGGGGCGGAGGGAGGACTCTGTCCTCTCTCGCTCGCGGCCCGCCTCCTCCTTCACGAGCATTACTGCCTCGCAGAAGGAGGCGACCGCTTCCCACTCCGTCTCGCCCCGCAGCATGGCCGCGACCAATGCTGGGCGCGAGAGGTCTCCGCCTATCGCAGCCGTGAGGACACGTCGGTGCTCTGCCCAAGCTGGGCAGTCTTGCACCGTATGCTCCACCGTGTCTTCCGGGCGATCTTCGCAGTGGTGACACCCAGGCGTCTCCTCCTTTCGCATCAGACACAGGTACCTCCCGAAACTTCCGTGTCCGGTGAGGACCTGCGTCAAGCGGTAGGTCAGGACGCCATGACTTCTCTCCAGCCACTCCTCAAAGAGGGGTCTTACCGCCGCAATTGCGGCGTGCCCGAAGATTAAGTACCTAGTGGAAATTGATTTAAGTATAATATTATAACATGATATATAATATAACAGGGAATATAATATTATAATGACTAAAAATTCAGGATTCTAAACGGCATGTCCGTATTATTCTTTCGTGGGAATGAAAGTGAATTTTAGGTATTATAAGCGCCCCATCCGATAAAATATGGATATAAATCTAATATTTAAAATTCTCGTGTCACAGTTTTCGTTGCCATACTCCTCCGAAACGGCTTGACCGATTTTGATGAAATTTTATGTGCATATTCAGTACGTCTGAGAATCGGCTACTATCTATTTTTTTTTTTATTTATATGGCAAAACAACGTTTGCGGGGTCAGCTAGTATGAATATAATATTAGGACATAATAATATTAGGTATATTATTATTAATAGATAGGTACTTACAGTTTTCGAATAACACTGATTAATTTGGTAATGCAAATAAAAAAGCAAACCAAAGAAAAACATGAAATTCATTATTACGTAAATTATGATCTTCACTCTCGAGTTCTGTAGGTATTCATAAATGACGGTTCAGTCTGTCTGATTATGATTAAAGGTACCTAATCAATTTATTCAAACATTGCTATTGAGTATTTAAGGTAATTTGTTAAAGTTTAAATTGCTTCCAATTTCAATTATGACAATAGGAATAAAATCGTAGATGTAACTATGTGTAATCAAAATAAATTATTAAAACTCTATCACAATTATAATGCTATGATGTACCAGGTGTCATAAGAGCAAACTAATGTACCGCAACCGACAAATGGCGGTTAAACCATTCGAAACGACCGTATGAGAAATAGCACAGGATGAAAATGGAGCAGCATCGTCATCGCAAAACTTTCTGCGATGGCCACCACTACTGACCAGAGTGGCGATTAGAGCACACCCCACCCCCACATATTAAATACTAAAATGACCAGGCCTGCAGCCGCGGCGGCTCCGCTATTCCTGGTTAGGATAGCGACACGGTAACAGCGGAACAGGGGTGCTAAGAATCACTTAATTACGCCCGGCTACCATCCACAACGAATACTGGTAACGCACAAAGTACGTACTCTTAGGTAAACCAGCGCATTTTGAGTTCGAAGAAGAACTATATGTTACACTGCATGGGATGTAGTGAGGTTAGCTGAAATTTGCAGAGGGATACGATAACCCTAATGCCTTTGTCAAACTGACAGACGAACCGAAGGCGTGGCGTAGCGTTTTTGTTTGTAATGTATGGATCTGTTTGAAGCCTGTCACATAGAATATCGGATCGCTTTCGCATTTTTATATGACGTGATTCGGTTCGGTTCGCTATCGCCTGTCTGTTTGACAAAGGCCTTAAATCCGAAAACCTCCGTAACCTGCTCTCACCGGGAAGGTGACCAAAAGTCACAAGGCGGTGTCAATTTTATCTTCCTCACGCAATGATAATATAAATGAATAGATACGTTACCTACACGACATTCTATCTTCAAAAACGGCACCCTCCATACGGCACTATCTCCCTTTACCCTGCAATCCTATGGTAAGGTCAGAATTTGCATACTTTTCAAAGACTTCAACAATTTGTTGTTGTATTGTTGTTTTACACTTTCATTGATGAAAGCTGGATTTAAATGACGTTTTTTTTATTCAGCTTTCATTTTAGGGGCTTTTTTCCTTAATTGGATATGACAACCACTTTTTGTCCATCACTAGAGATTAAAGACTCGTAAGATAAGAAAGGCACCAAGAAGAAAGCTACTGTGGAAGCACTGTCAATAGCAACAAAGCACCTCCTCGCTTTATCAGATGTTGGGGATGATAAAATAGTTTGCGCGATTCCTAGATCATACTTTTTTACCTTAAATGCTCCCCTCAGCAACTCTCGCTCCTGGCTGTTCTTGACACATTCTATCAAAACGTATTGCAGGTCTTCCTCCACTCCACACAAATCGCAGTTAGGAGAGTCCACTGTTTTCATCATGTAGGTATGCAATTTATTTTTTATGGAATGTGTCCAGATCCAAGTCTTAACAGTAGTCTCGTCAGATTTCTATTAACTTTCTTTGTTATAAACCATGGTATAAGAAGAGGTTCGGAGGTTCGCAGTGACGTTAAAATGGCTAATCTACTTCGGGAAACAAAAAGCCTCCGAGACAAAAGTCTCCAGTGAGCGGTAGCTCTAACATGACTTACCCTGGACGATATCATACAACAGAAACAGATCACTATCATTCGACGCGTCTTGCAGAGATGATTTTTTTGTCCTGTATTTTTTAAATTCACTGTAATTAAAATTCAGAAAGCTGAGAAAGATAACCAACTCAAGTATCATGATTTGGCTCAAGAGACTGTCGATATGTGGGATATGGATTCAGTGATCATTGTACCGATATGTGCGCATTGTCAGGATGTTCCCTTCTCTGGAGCCCTGACCGCCGCTTGCTTGGACCCTGTTCCCTATACCGGTGTGCTACATTTTTTTTTTATTTTGTTGGTATGTTGGTAAAAATGTAAAGAATAAAGAAAAAGAATGAATAAAGGATTTAGAACTTAGCATGATTTTTTAAGTAGGTACAAAAATCAAAATAAAATAAAGAATCATTGCTTTAATCCACGCACATTATTATATTGAACAGTGTTTCAGTGTTTATCAATTCTCTTGACTTTGATCTCCATATCAATGCTGCCATAACCTACAATTTTTTTAACACCGCCTTCATAATATGACATATTGCAGTAGATACGGCCTTTGCTAAACGGGAAACCTTTAGGAACATATGGGATGGTCAGATTCTTCAAATGATACTCGCCCTGAAAAAACAATATTTTTATTATTTATTTAACAACATTATTTTTCAAACATTTAATTGCTAATCAATGTAGATTATTTGTCTTAGCCGTGATACAAAATCGCCAGAAGTAGCAATTTTTGGAAGAGATCTACACTTCTCTGAGTGACCTAAGTTTGAAGAAGGAGAAGAAGAAATAGAAGAAGTGGTGGGGTTAATGTATTACGCTTTACCAAAGTCGGAACTGAGGCCTTATCATGAGTTTTCAGTTATTCTGACGTAAAGTAAACTGGAACTTTGACATTTTCAAATTGACAAATTTTAAGGAAAGAAATTGTTCCTTCTTCGCACACCAAAGGCGCTGTTCCATTTTTACATAGAAGAAACACTGTAAATACTGGAAAGACGCTGTAAAGTAAAATAGTGAAAA
Source organism: Agrotis clavis (assembly GCA_954870645.1). Classification (NCBI taxonomy): domain Eukaryota; kingdom Metazoa; phylum Arthropoda; class Insecta; order Lepidoptera; family Noctuidae; genus Agrotis; species Agrotis clavis. The sequence goes on along the minus strand of OX940935.1, from coordinate 21,314,757 downwards.
CTCGTGATACACTGTAAACTAAACTGTTAAAATGCGCGCGCTTCTGCCACCTCGGCTTGTATAGCATGAGCAAGCGGGGCAAAGGGGATGGAACTCGCAGAGCTAGTGGCCTAAGAGCTGTTTGTTATTTTGGAAAAGTGCTTGATGCACGCTGAAAACTTGCTCTATACTTCTTCAATTATCTATAAACACAGAAATGCTGACCTGGCTAAGTGGTTTTGCGATATTTTTTGGATATCATCGAGCGAGCGGGCCGTACGCTTGCTTGTCATATTGAAAGGATTAAAAAATCAATAGAAATATATGATACTTACTGGGGGGTAAGGACAATTATGACTTCCTAGAGCAGTTCGCATTGATGGACCGAAAATAGTATCAGAATTTATCATGTCGCAGAATTTAAAATGCATCTCCACGAAACTAGGTTGGTATCTGTTGGTTGAAAATTGGTAGAAATAGAATTCCGGCTGAAACACAAATTTATCATAAATCTGTTGTTCAATCATCACCATTTTCCCCAAATCACACTCTACTTGAAGTCGGCGCAACATTTTGATGATTATTTTTTTTGTTCGATGATGTCATTTTGTCACATTATTTTTTTCAGTATGGTTCAGTAGTTTTTATTTTATGAACATTTCTTATTGTATACTTGGACGATGTTATTACCGGTACTATGGATTACGTATTTGACAAGAATTTGAGTTGAGTTTTTGAATTAACAATTCGCCTTCAAAAACCTAAAATAAAATATCTTTCGGAAGTAGATGGCTAAATAATTAAAAAAAAAAACAAAGCCACCAACTTCCGAAAGATAAGTTATTTTACATTTTTTGTGGTGGTTTTTGATTGTGATAAGATTTTTTTTAAAACTCACCGACAAGTTATTGTCCACATAGATAAGGGTATGTGCATAAAGTTCCACAAAATGTCTGGGATCCCGTCGGCTCAAACGTCTACTGTACATTGTGACATTTTTAAAATATTTCTTGTCATACCAGCTTACAACTGGACGCTCAGTACTGAAGTAAGTTATCTATGACAAAAAAAAACACTTAGAAACGATACTGAAGGCCCGAATATCACTATCTAATACTTTTCCAGGAAATTTCTTCGATTTCATGTAGGAAGTAAGTACAGGGCAAACTAGTAGAGTGCATATCTAGTAAAATAAAAGAAACTTTTTGTTTATTTATTCATTACTAGCTTCTGCCAGCGACTTCGTACGCGGATCCTGTTGTTTATGCCAGCGGCAACGGGGTCGTCAAAATCAAAGATCTGAAACGTCTGATGTCGAATTCTTAGAGCCTGGGACGGGTAAACAGCGGGACGCGCATGACGATTGATTCCAGACGTTCCAGTTTTCTTACAAAAGTAAGTCAACAGGAAATGCCCATCAGACTAAACAACTCTTGCTAACACGTGATTCCTGTAATAGTGTAGCTGGGCTCTTGGAGTTCCACATCAGGTGTTCCAGATCTTCAATTTTTATACAACAACAGAGAGTGCTCATCAGGCTAAACAACTCTTGCTAAGACTTCATTACTGTATATGTAATAGTGTAGCTGGGCTCTTGGAGTTCCACATCAGGTGTTCCATATCTTCAAATTTATTTTCTTAGCAGAAAATGCTCATCACGCGGAACAATTTTTGCTACGGCGCTATTTTTGTATCTCTTATAGTTTAGCTGATCTATTACAGTTCTGCATCAGGTGTTCAAGTTTCCAAAATAAATTATAGCCTATATGTTGCCCAGACTTTATAGCTATACAACAAAAAAAAAAAACAATCAAATCCGTCCAGTAGTTCCAAAGATTAGCGTGTATAGAGTAACTTCTCCCGTTTTCCTAACATTTCCCTTCACTGCTCTGCTCCTATTGATTTTAGCGTGATGAAAAGTATACTATAACCTGCGCAGGAGTATGAAAAATAATTGTACCAAGTTTCGTCAAAATCCGTCGAGTAGTTTTTGTTTCTATAACGGTTATACAGACTGACAGACAGACAGACAGACAGACAGACCGACAGACAGACAGACAGACAGACAATAATTTTATTAATTGCATTTTTGGCATCAGTATCGATCCCTATTCACCCCCTGATAGTTATTTTGGAAATATATTTCATGTACAGAATTGACCTCTCTACAGATTTATTATAAGTATAGAAGATATAGATAGATAGATAGATAGAAGATATAGATATAGATAGATAGATAGATAGATAGAAGATAGATATCGTTATTTATATGTATACATTAAAATAACTATCAGAATATACTCACTGTCTCAGGATTGCACCAATTAATTTGAAAATAGAAGTAGAAAAGTAAACCAATAGAATAATATTTCAAATTCATTTTCATTAAATTAGTTGGACCTGAAAACTGATAAAAATAGCCTTTAAAATAGTGTTTAGAGTAAAAGCAATTTAGTGGTTAACGTCAAAGTCCCCGTTAACTTTACGTCAAAAAAATGTGATAACTCGTGATAAGGCTTCAGTTTTCACGTACCTACGTATTTATATAGTTTCAGATCTCTCACCTGCTTTAATGTAATAATTATAATAATTGCTATTTATATTATTTTAATGTGTGTACCTACTAAGCTCCTGTTGTACTAACCACTATGGATCATGTAATCTGACATATAAAATAAATTAAATTAAAATTATTATTCACCACGATATGTATCAACCAGCCTCAACGAACTTTTTTCACCATCTGAATCCCAGAAATAATTTTATAAAATTGACAGTAGTAGAATTTACGATCATTATGTAAGTAATCATGGTCAATGAGCCGGTGTAGACGATATCATACAACAGAAACAGATCACTATCATTCGACGCGTCTTGCAGAGATGATTTTTTGTCCTGTATTTTTTAAATTCACTGTAATTAAAATTCAGAAAGCTGAGAAATATAAGCAACTCAAGTATCATGATTTGGCTCAAGAGACTGTCGATATGTGGGATATGGATTCAGTGATCATTGTGCCGATATGTGCCCATTGTCAGGATGTTCCCTTCTCTGGAGCCCTGACCGCCGCTTGCTTGGACCCTGTTCCCTATACCGGTGTGCTAAATTTTTTTTTATTTTGTTGGTATGTTGGTAAAAATGTAAAGAATAAAGAAAAAGAATGAATAAAGGATTTAGAACTTAGCATGATTTTTTAAGTACAAAAATCAAAATAAAATAAGGTTTCATTGCTTTAATCCACGCACATATTATATTTATATTTAACAGTGTTTCAGTGTTTATCAATTCTCTTGACTTTGATCTCCATATCAATGCTGCCGATACCTATAATTTTTTTAACACCGCCTTCATAATATGACACATTGCAGTAGATACGGCCTTTAGTGAACGGGAAACTTTTCGGAACATATGGAATGGTCAGATTCGTCAAATGATACTCGCCCTGAAAAAATAACAAGCCATAATTGAGTTAACATTATTATTTTTCAAACATTTAATTGGTGATCGATGTTTAATTTGTGGTTATTTGTCCTAGCCGTGATACTAAATCGCCAGAAGTAGCAAGTTTTGGAAGAGGTCTACACTTAGCTCTGAGTAAACTAAAGTTGGAGAAGGAGAAGAAGATCCCACAATCTACATTGTGGGATTTATTTATAATGCTGTACCAAAGTTGGATTGCTGTAATAATGTACGCGCTTTAGCTACTGACTTGTATAGCGAGCGGGGCAAGGCATCCCTTTGCCTCGCTTGGCAAGAGGATGGAGCTCGCTGAGCTAATGGCCCAAGAGCTGTTTGAAGTTTTGGAAAAGTGCTTGAGGCACGCTGAAAACTTGCTCTATACTTCTTTAATTATTTATCTTTAAACACCGAAATACTGACCTGGCTGAGCAAAAGTGGTTAAAACGAACCTAGATGTATATAAAGAAGCGATGACTTTGGATGTCACCGAGCGAGCGGACCGTACACTTGCTTGTCACATTGAAAGTATCAAAAAATCAATAGAAAAATATGATACTTACTGGGGGGTAAGGACAATGACTTCCTAAAGCGGTTCGCATTGTTGGACCGAAAATAGTATCAGAATTTATCATGTCGCAAAATTTTAAATGCAACTCCACGAAACTAGGTTGGTATCTGTTGGTTGAAAATTGGTAGAAATAGAATTCCGGCTGGAACACAAATATCATAAATCTGTTATTTAATCATTATGTTTCTACACTCTACTTCAAGTCGGCACAACATGATTCCTTTCCTGTATTCTACCTTGTTCCCACAGTCACGGTATGATTCATTTTTTTTCTTTCTTTTATGAAGGATTTACTGACACAGTTCATCCATTTATTCTTTGATCTTCCTTTTTCTCTCCATCCATCCACAGTCATACCATAACTTACTTTCAGGCGTGTCCGGCCTCCTCATCACTTTTAAATTCCATTTTGGCACTCCACACATCCACCACGACTTTCTCATCTTCCGCTACATAGAATTTTATCCATTTTCCATTCAATATGGCAGGTCTAACAACGGAGTTGTATAATTTTCTCTTTAATAGACATTTTAAAAACCGAGCGAAGTTCGGTCAACCAGATATTTTTCTCTTTAACTGGGCATCCTTCGGTCACAATATATTGCAGTGACCTGCCTCTATTTCATACATCCTGAATTGATCCGGTACTTCATGTCGTGGTCTACTTCACCATCCCATTGGACAAGTAAACCAAGGTACCGAAAATCGACACAGATCGTTTTGGTCGTTCTGACAAGAGTAATGAACACTGGACTGAAAAGATCGACCAAAACCGTAAATCTAAATTAAGGCGTTCTCTTTACCAACAAATTTCGCCTGTAATGCTATTGTCCAGATTCGAGCATTACACCGATGAGTGAGGAGCAGGCCCTATAGACAAACAGCAGACGACAACAGACGACAATCGTTATTGCTCAGCAGTCCCTAATACATTTTCAACTTTATACCACAGCGCGTAGAGTTGAAAAATTGTTGGAGTTTACAGATCGTTTACAGCAGTCTTTAATAGATTTTCAACCTTATGCGCTAGTGTATAAAATTCAAAATGTATTATTGACTGCTGAGCGATAACGATTATCGTCTGTTGTCGTCTGCTGTTTGTCTATAGGGCCTGCTCCTCACTCATCGGTGTAATGCTCGAATCTGGAATAGGGCCTGGCCGCCGCGAATAATTGCCAGCTACAATAAACCCGCCACTAAGATACAAGCCTGGACTTTAAATTTAAAATTATGCTGGTCTTAATACGTGTAAGTATTGTGATACATCTTTAAAGTTTTGCTTCTAGTATTATAAATACAAATAGATATTATTCACTAACTTCTGCCCGTGAACTTACCGTCATGTTATTGTCTAAATAGACTAGGGGATGTGCATAAATTTCCACATAATATCTGGGATCCCATCGGCTTAAACGTCTACTGTACATAGTGAAATTTTTAAAATATTTCTTGTCAATCCAGCTTATAACTGGACGCTCGGTACTGAAGTAAGTTATCTACAACAGAAAAAAAACATTTAGGAACGATGCTGAAGGTTAAGTTAACGAAACAGTTAAGTATTTAATATTTTTCCGGGAAATTTCTTCGAATCTATTCAAGGTTGGAAGTAAGAACAAAGAAAACTAGTAGAGTAGGCATATCAATTCATCATCATCATCAGCCTATAATATTGCCACTGGCTGGGACACAGGCCTCCTCCCTGTGAGAGGGAGTGGGCCATAATCCACCACACGGGCCCAGTGCGGGTTGGCAGATGTCACATGTCTTTGATTTTTTGGTTCTAGGACATGCCGGTTTCCTCACGATGGTTTCCTTCACCGTTTTGAGAGCAGTGGTGATGAAATAAATTACACAAAGTAATGCGCCTGGCGGGGTTCGAACCTACGACCTACAACTCGTAAGCCAGGACCGATAGACCAGGCATATCAATTACAATGGGCGTTTTTCCATTAGCCGGCCCATTTTTGCTTCCCCTGCGCCGTGCCGGTGCCGGGGAAGCAAAAATGTATGAAAACGTATAGCTCGCTTTCGCACTTACCGGCGCCGGCACCCCGGCCCGGCGTTGAGTCCTGCCGACTCCGTCACCGTCGCCGTGGCAGCAAGCTGCATGTGTATTGTATTATGAATTGTAGCCGAGTACGTGTGAATGCACAGGTGGGTAGGAGGACGCGGGAGGGGGTAGAAGGATGTGGAACAGAGGGAGAGAGACTCGAATTTGGTTTGTGGTTCGTTTGGATGAATCCAAAATTCGTTGTCTCTGCTTTGGTATTGGCGTCGTAGATGTAAAAGATAAGAGATAATAACATTATTGTTACACCTACATGTTGTACTCTACTTGTGGTAATGCTGAAGTCCATGTGAATACTGTACGGTCAGCCAAGAAAGTGGTGTACCAGTTTTGATTTAGTTTCCCGGTCATCGAAAATTACAACAAGGTTCGATATAAAAAGATATTACTGAAAGAGACAACATTATCATGACGTAAACCTATGTATTTAGTATTCATACGTCATATGTCACATATAAGTACATGACATTTTAACCTTTAGTATAAATGAAAAGGACATTAGTTTCTACAAAGCAATTGAAATGTTTCCAAACAAAAGTAATAAAAACTATTTAAATAGACAACCGAATTCCATTTGAAAAAGAAAACTGACAATTGACATTTTGTCAAATATATGCAAAAAATCGATATATTTTCCGTGTTATTTTTCAATCAACTGCATATAAAATCATCTCAATGCCTGCCAACTTGACCATTGCCGAAAGAGCACAAATAATTGCCCAATTTAATGAGGGAAGCAGTATCAGTGCGATATCCCGGAATTTGAATATATCGAGGCGTTCTGTCCGCTTTTGGATTCGTCGTGAAGGAGAGGAGGGAAGTTTGTTGGATCACAGAAGAAGTGGTCGCCGGCCTGCACTCTCCAATAACGATAGAGAATTCATGAGACGGGAATATGAAATCAATGGTTTTAAGCCCACAAAACATTTTGCGGAGATGTTCGATGTGAGTGCCCAAACAATAAGGAATCATCTACATTACATGGGGTTGCACCACAGGCATTACGCCAAGAAAATATATTTGACGGATGCTCACAGACTTGCTCGTCTGAACTTCGCCAGAGAGCACTTAGAGTTTGATTGGTCTAATACAGTGTTATGTGATGAAAAAACGTTTAAATCCAGTCAGCATGGACGTCTTCACCTTTGGCGATATAATTCAACACGGTATAAAGATGATCATGTAATTCCAAATAGAGAATCAGGTCGAATTTCCGTAAATATTTGGGGCTGGATGAGTACGGATGGTGTAGGAGAATTGTGTTCTCTACCTCCTCGAGCGACGGCTGTAAATTATATCGACGTGCTTCAGAATGCAATGCTGCCGACAGTCCGTAATGTTTACCCGGAGAACGAAGTGCCACAATTTGATTTTGTTCAAGATAATTGTTCAATTCATAATGCGAGGATCGTAAGAGCCTGGTTTCGTTCACACACTGACGTAAGGGTAATTCAGTGGCCCTCAAGATCGCCGGACCTCAACCCGATAGAAAATCTTTGGGGCCTTATGGTCCAACGATGGTCGCATCAAAATGAAAGAACCAAACAAGCTCTTATTAGTCACTGTAATTATATTTGGGAGGAAATGCGGGGAACCGATATTTGCTCACGGCTTGTTGGTTCAATGAGGTCTCGACTTTTAGAGGTTATAGAGGCCAACGGCGGTTACACCCGTTTCTAATTTTATAAAAGGATAAATCTATTTTTAGCTTGTTTTTTATTGATATTGTAATTACAAGTTTACAGAAATTGTAGGTTTGTGGATTCGCCTTGTGCCTTTACAATTTTATGTAACTTGTTGATTACAATTCTGAATTTGTAGATACAATTTTGTCATCAAAATCTACAGCCCCCCGCCGTTGATTTTACGACGTCATTGGTTCCATCAAGTTCAAACTAAGAACAGCTGTCACGTTACAAACAGTATTAGTCGTTATCAATAATCAGATAAAGGCAGCAATAGAAGTTGTCAGATCGATCTGCAAGCGAAACTAATCTTTATCACCTATGAATCTGCAAGCGATATTCAACCTTAGGGTGGTACACCACTTTCTTGGCCGACTGTACCACTCAGCGGGCGACCGGCCTGAAACCGGCGCAGTGGAAAAATGAAGCCCCAGCGCCGGTGCCGGTGCACGGCCATGCCGGTGCCGTGCCGTTGCCGGGCCGGCTAATGGAAAAACGCCCAATCAGTAAAATAAAAAGAGACTTTTTGACAAAGAAAAAAAAAAGAGATAATATTTTCATTATTTCGTTAATCATGACAACATATTATACAAATAACTTTCAGAATATACTCACTTTCTCAGGATTGCACCAATTAATTTGGAAATAGAAGTAGAAAAGTAAACCAATGGAAAAATATTTTAAATTCATTTTCATTAAATCAGTTGGGCTTCAAAACTGGTAAAAGAACTGAAAATTGTATAAATACAGAGGACTTAGCATTAATTCTACTACACTTATTTGGAAGTACAGTCACGAGCAATAACATGTATACACTTAACAAAATTCAAACGCAATTCACTCGTGAAGTACTGGTTTCCACTTTGAAATAAGACCTATTTCGTAATAGTATGGCTTCCAAAATAGAAGTCTAATAAAAAGTCAAAAGTTTAATCAATATGGTAGCAGAAAATCGCTTTTGAATACTACTTGGTGTATATACTATTGCTCGTGACTGTACAACATACCTGAAGTATTATTAGCAAGCTGGACTGGTGTCCCAGCTGGTGGTGGCTTTTGCATGTGGAATCCACACGAAAGTACCTATGCACTGTTATTAGAAAAAGTTCAAAAGGCTTTCCTTAGTTACCTTTAAAAGCAGAAAGAAACACGGATACTATCCTTACCACTATCCGACAAAATTTCTACTGGGTTGCCTCGGATACAACTCGCTAGAGGTAGGTAAGGCGAGCATGAGATCAGCTCACAATAGCTTGTAAGGATGACAAATCAACATCGAGCTATGCTGCGCTGTACTGCGCTGTGCTATGTTTGGTCAAATCACTCGTCTAATATTTTAATGATGACAAACAAACCATGCTCTGCTGCGCTGTGTGAGGCTACGCTCTGTTTAAAAACGCAGCAGGCGAGCTAGGCGCGCTACCCGCCGTGCTGAGCGGCGCTGCGAACTGTTCTATGTTTTTTATGGACCTCTGCCATCTTCATCGGATTCAAATATCCCGTAATGTTTACGTTTTTTTTTTTAATAAAATCATTTTTGACGAGATAAACGACTACACGAGCTGCTTTTAGCACTTTTAGTACTGAGCTAAGCAAAGCGCAGCACAGTTTGATGTTGATTGTTAAAAAAACGTAGCTTAAGAAACACAGCACAGCACAGCGCAGTACAGCGTAGCATAGCTCTATGTTGATTTGTCACCCTAAGACGCTCCGTTGGACTATCGACGCTCCTGATCTGCAAGATGAGCTGGCGCGCCTTTATGTCCCAGGTAACTACAGCAAGAGAGATGAATTTATGAAAGTGTTTTTCTTGTTATATTTTTACAATTTTTATATTCTAATGTGTTTTTATGTTTTTTTTTATATTCTAATTTATACCTACTGTATATTTCGTAATTCTAATTTGCATAATAATTGTCCTTAATCTTAAACTGCTGTAATTGGTTGTTCACACAGCCGTTGTATTTTGATAAATAAATAAATGATTTAAATTGTATGGAAAATGAAAAGGCACGCCTAGTGTACGATCGAGGTAAAATAAAATCAATTATTAAAGTAGGTACAGTCAGCATTAAAAGTCGATGACCACATTCAGATTTTCAAAATCACTGTACATTATAATCACCCATAAATCGCTCAACAAGATAGGCGCCAGTATTGAATGAACATCATTAAAGTTCAAAATTAACTGAACACAACTGTCCAAAGGTCACTGAACACCATTTTGTCAAAAATTGCTGATCGTAACAATATCCGAAAACATCATTACATTCAGTTTTACAAAAGTCACTGAACAATATAAAATGCTTGTTTTGGATATCTAGTGTAATCACGGCAACATCCTAAAATAACTCAACATCATAAATAACAAAAGTCACTGAACATTATAAAATGCTTGTTTTAGTTACCTACTGCAAAACGTCCAAAAATAACTGAACATCATAAATAACAAAAGTTACTGAACATTACTTTGTTTCGGATACGTAGCGCTAGCGTGTAACCTTTTACTATCAAATTCAAAAGTAGCTGAACTGCAATCTAAAAAAGTGCCCGTTACTATCTTCAGAGTTATAAATCCAATCTTGTCCTATCCAAACTAAATCATTGTGTCATTTGGGGACAGCCACGGTAAAGCTATTGCATAACAATTAAAAAAAAAAAAAAACAAAAAACCCGACTGCGTAAAAAAACTAAAAAGAAAGAAACAAGCCCAGTAGTTTAGAATTCACTCATTCACACTCACAGTCGGGGCCCATTCAAATTATACCAATCAAATCTTCCCAAGGGGCCCCCCGACTGTGAGTGTGAATGAGTGAATTCTAAACTACTGGGCTTGTTTCTTTCTTTTTAGTTTTTTTACGCAGTCGGATTTTTTGTTTTTTTTAATATTTATTTTATTTTACTATTTTTGGTTTTTGTTAGCATTTATCAGTCCAAATTAAATTGAAACATATAAGTTATATATATTTTGGTAAACCATTTTTAAAATCCTTTAATTTGATACCCCACTTGATAGAAAGTGAGAGATTTTAAAAAAATATTTTTAGTTCGGAACCCTTTGCACGCGAGTTCGACTCGCACTTGGCCAGTTTTATGTACCCAGGGACACTCTCACGTTTAAGACGAATCTAACGACACCTCTCAAGTTAAAATCCATCAAGCCGTTTAGGCTGCAGAGCAACACAACGAAACATACATACATACATACACTCGAAAAACATAACCCTCCTGGCGCAGTCGGGTAAAAATTATCGCCTACCGCGAATATTTAACCAGAATATCATTTATTTAAAATGTTTGTGGTGCGCTACTGCAATAAAGAAAAACACATTTTAATGAAGATATAAGTGGGTCTTTTATATAAAGGATTCCCATGTCTCACTTCCAAACTGGGTCAAAATTTTCAACAGGTTATGGGCCCACGGGCACGCCGCAATCGCGGCGGTAACCCCTCTTTGAGGAGTGGCTGGATAGGCGTCACGGCGTCCTGACCTACCGCATGACGCATGTCCTCACTGGACACGGAAGTTTCGGGAGGTTCCTGTGGCTGATATCCCAGGGAAGAAACGCCCGGGTGTCACCAACGCGAAGATCGCCCGGAGGATACAGAGCATACGGTGCAAGACTGCCCCGCTTGGGCAGAGCACCGACGTGTCCTCACGGCGGCGATAGGGGGAGACCTCTCGCGCCCGGCGTTGGTTGCGGCCATGCTGCGGGGCTAGACGGAGTGAGAAGCGGTCGCCTCCTTCTGCGAAGCAGTAATGCTCGTGAAGGAGGAGGCGGGCCGCGAGAGGGAGAGGACAGCGTCCTCCCTCCGCCCCAACCGCAGTGTCAGACGCCCGCGGCGTCGGACGTCGGCAGACGATCTCCGGCCACCGTAGGCGCGGGCATTCGGACAGCGAGTAAAGGGCAACTCGCTGTCCGACCATGGACCATACCCGGGACGACGGCGCGTCGTGTTCCATGCGCGCCTCAAAGAGCGTCAGCATAATGACGGGGCCCCCTCTTAGAGGGCCAAAGCCTGCCGGGGTCGCGGGACTTATTTCATTACCGTGACCCCGGAACATAAAGGACTATTGAAGGACACTGTGAATTTTAGTCAGTACAAGTCTGACAGTCCCTCCCGCCCTGCCTGGGGTGGGAGGACTCATTTGATGATTTTACCACGCTAAAAAAAAAGGTTATGGGCCCAGCACGCTTCCACAGCGCCACTCTCCTTTGTTGTAGGAGAATTTTATAAGTAGGTTTCATTGTGGAAACTTTCTTTTGTAGCTGGCCGTTTAGAATCAGTAATCATCTGCCTAGCCTTTTCCCAACTACACACATCAAAAGTGTCTAGGGATCAACATATATTTTTGCAATAACTTTTCTCCTGATTGATATTAATTAAAATGTTCTTTAAGTATTCATCAAATAAAGTGTTATCGTTTGTCACAGTAACGATAAACCAAGTCACCTTTGCATTGCCATTTTCCTAATAAAGGGATTTTTGACATTTGAACCACTAACATTAAAGTTCGAAAAAAAGACTGAAATAACAGTTTTCTTTAAAATTTTATTGGGTAACTTAAACAATTAATAATCCGTGTTTCTACCGCGAACACTAACAACACAAGAACATCGGTTTGGCATACTCAAAATGAGTTCATCCAAATCACGCTGTGGAATGGCCGCCCATGTTCGTTGCAATAACAAAAAAAGGTCTTCTTGCGACTGGATACCCTCCATATTCGGCAGAGCTCTTCTCTGTAGCATATCCCATGCATGCTCAATCGGGTTCAAGTCTGGCGACTGAGCAGGCCAGGGCAGGACATTGATGTTAGCTGCGGCGAGAGTCTGTCTTACAACTATTGCGGTGTGCAGTCGTGCATTATCATGCATTAACTGAAATAAGGGACCGATTTGCACTTGTAGAGGAACGATGACGTCTGATACAATCGTCTCAGCATAAATTTGAGCGTTGAGGTTGCCTCTGATCCAAATCAACTCAGTTCTTCCGCCGATCCAAATACCCGCCCATACCATGATGGTTCCACCACTATAAGGATAGACTTCCTGGCAGGATTTTAATCGCTGTTGGCGTCCAGGGGTTCTCCAGTGTCGTATACGTCTTGTATCCGGTCTCATACCAAAACGAGACTCATCAGAAAAGCACACGAAACGCCATTGTTCTTCTGCCCAATTTCTGTGTTCAAGAGCCCATTGATATCGAATCCTACGATTGTGCATTGCTATAGATGGTACCCGTAGCGGTCTTCGGGAATGAAGGTTCACTTCATGCAAGCGGTTTCTGACTGTTTGGTCGCTAATTAAGTTTCCTCCATAATTCCATCATGGCGGTTATTGTTGGAGCTCTTCGAGTTAAGATTTGAATGTATCGGTCTTGTCTCCGTGTGGTGCAGCGATACCGTCCGCTCAGCCACGGTACCAGTGCTTCGGTAACGTGTCCAAAGTCGACTGATAACACTCTGACTTGTATTCAGAGCTAAAGCCACAGTACGTTGCCGGGAACCAGCTTCTATCATTCCCACGGCTCTGAGCATTTCTTCCCTGCTTAAATGACGTCGCCGCTCCATAATAACGTTGGTTTTAATCAGTAGTAGGGAAACAGTAGCACTAATAATGTCTTCAATGCGTTGTATGTTTTTATAGGGAAAATATTGACAGCTGATTTTCATCTTTTACTCGAATTTGATTTACAGTTCCTGATTCAAATTATGAAATGCACCAAAAAGGATCCATATAAATTTATAAAATCATAAATTTATTACAAAGCCACATCTCAATCTCAAGAAATCCGCATAAAAATGCTTGATCCCTAGACACTTTTGATGTGTGTATATTGTGGTCGGCTTCCAGTCAAACCAGATGCAGCTGGGTATCAGTATTTTATTTATAGCGACTGTCTGTCGGATCTCCAACGACAACTCAGAAACTGGGTAATACAATTATACACTACCCCATGGTAGGACTGGATGTCAGACTTTAGAGCTTCTGACTAACAGTAACAACGCGCTAGCGCTACGTATCCGAAACAAAGTAATGTTCAGTAACTTTTGTTATTTATGATGTTCAGTTATTTTTGGACGTTTTGCAGTAGGTAACTAAAACAAGCATTTTATAATGTTCAGTGACTTTTGTTATTTATGATGTTGAGTTATTTTAGGATGTTGCCGTGATTACACTAGATATCCAAAACAAGCATTTTATATTGTTCAGTGACTTTTGTAAAACTGAATGTAATGATGTTTTCGGATATTGTAACGATCAGCAATTTTTGACAAAATGGTGTTCAGTGACCTTTGGACAGTTGTGTTCAGTTAATTTTGAACTTTAATGATGTTCGTTCAATACTGGCGCCTATCTTGTTGAGCGATTTATGGGTGATTATAATGTACAGTGATTTTGAAAATCTGAATGTGGTCATCGACTTTTAATGCTGACTGTACGAAAGAAAGAACTTTAAAGCCTTTAAAATTGAATTTAGTCTAAAAGTAATTTAGCGGTTACCGTTACCTTTTTTTTTCTAGCCTTCTTTGTCCCACTCCTGGGCAAAGGCCTCCCTCCACTCTTTCCATCCTTCAGGGCTCTGTGCCTCCTCCTTCCAATTCGGGCAGAATCTGTCTAGTTCGTCCCGCCATCTCCTGCGTGGTCTGCCGCGACCGCGCTTCTCTATCTCAGGGCACTAGTATTGTATTATTTTGGCCCACAGTTCGTCTGGCATGCGGCAGACATCTCCTGCCCAGTCCCACTTCAGTTGGGCAGCCTTCTGAGCCACGTCAGCTATATTTGTTTTGGAGCGCAATATTGTGTTTTTACTCGGTCCGCTAATTTAACAACGTTACCTTTACGTCAAAAAAATGCGAAAACTAATGATAACACCTCAGTTTACACACCTTTATTTATATAGTTTCAGTTCTTTTACCAGCTTTATTATTATTCTCCACGATATGTAACAACCTGCCTAAACAAACTTTAATATTACCTGAATCAAGACAGTATTTTATAAAATTGACAGTAGCTAGTAGAATTTTGGATAATTATGTAAGTAATCATGGTCAATGAGACGGTATAGGGCTGGACATTATAGATAATGGTCTCATTTATAATCAAATTGAGAACTTAAATAATGGCCATTCAACATGAAGTCGAAAGCGTCGCTATAATTTCTGGCACCCGACATGGGGTCTGACAATCAAACACGAGGTCGGAAGAACGGGTACATGTTTACGATTTCATTTCAAAATTTGGAACGATGTCATGACGTTTTTGGTCCCAGCGGCCGAAGTCAAAAGGCATTTTTTATTTAAATATAGCAACAGGGATCGATGTAAACTGCGTAAGCAGTTTTGTGGGGCTATGTATTTAGTTTTTAAGTATTTTTTTGAAGAAAATAAAAGCATTCATTCATAACACACTATCAAAATCCATCAAATCGGTCTGCATAAACAAACAAACTCACATAACGTTTCTATAGAAGTACTAAAAAAAATCTAATAGGAAAAAACGGATTATGACAACATAAATAGGCTAGTATGAATGTTGACTAATAATAGACCGGAAGCCAGACCAAAATATCGTTAGTGATTTCTTCTCAAGCCATAATTAGTAGACTACATAAGGGAGTCGGATCATAAAGATTTGTGGAAGTCAGCTGCTGTTCCGTTGGTGGGATAAGCAGCAATAGCCGTTCAAACACGTAGAAAAAATAATATTTTTTTGTCATTTCCTCCCAACTGAAACCTGGTTTATATTGAAGATTACCTTATATCACGAAGAATAAAACCAATCAGCTGTCTGTACCATGGTGGAATACACGTCTGCTGGTCACTCGAACATGTAATTTTTTATATTATTTTCAGTGATTTCCTCTCGACTCAAATTTTACCTGATGAAAGTTTACATGAAGATATGGATAAAAGCAAACGTCAGCTGGCTGTATCTCGGTGGAAAGATCGTAAAATAAAATATGAAGAAACAAATATTTTATTAAATCTGAATAACTAAACGTAATTTATTTGCAATATCAAAACGGACATAAGGGAAACGAGTGTCTATCATAATGACACATAGAAGAAGCCATAAAAAAATATTATTTGGAAAAAAAAAACTTGTGTCATCCTTAATGTCTAATCTTGTCAAATCATTCTGCTGTCATAAGGTTTCAAATCAATATTAAATGATTTTGTTGTTGTATTTCGTTATTTTGTTCAAGTTATGGAACTGTTCTTACTGGAGTGAATAAGTAATTGACACCCTGATCAAGAAGGTCCGTTAACCGGTTCAACAGAATCAGAAGGATTCCCGCACGATCTTCAATGATGAGACAAGGCTCTCGCTTGGAGATTACGTGAAGAGCTTCTCGATCCGGCTTGCATTATGAAGAAATTCCTATCTTTGAGGTCCGAACTAGATATCCATTGATATATGTATCATAACAACATGTTTATTTTGTATTTTTAATTGTTTTATATGTAATGTAAATGAAAAATGTAAATGACAATAACATCAAACAATGAATCAAGCAATGATTGGGGGTTTTCTTTATAGAAAAGCTTTTTATTTCTTATACTTTTCACTAATTGAGAAAATAAATCAATAGACCCATTTATACGTTTTTTCAAGAGTTCATTATGATCGTTTTGCATATTCGTGCAAAGAATGGGCAGAAAACCTTAGGCCCATCGCATACGGCGTATTCTAAACGCGCAGAAGACGCGCGTTTCAGGAACGCGCCTCTTCGGCGCCGTAGACGCTGATTTGTTATTGCGTTTGGATTGATGATACAAGCGCGCGTATAAAGAAGCGGAGTAGAGGCAGGGTGGGGCCCTCACGCCACTACTGCACCGCCCGTGCCTAAACAACTGAAGAAGAGGAGGAGTCTCTGATCTAAAAAACGCAGAATCTACGAGCGACTATAGCGCGTCTGTTTCGCTGTATCTGCGCGTATACGTGCAGTAGAGGCGCGATTCACGCCCTGAGTGCTTATGTTACAAGGTTGTGATTGAATCTCGTATACGCGCGTAATCTGCGCGGTTAAAGAACGCCGTGTGGCGTAGGGCCTATGTATACCACGTTTTTTAAACGCGCCGTCGACGCGCTTTTTGTAAAAGAGCAGTTTGTTGTCGCGACACAAAGCGTCAAACGGGCGTTTGCATTGCATCTGTATCACTACAAACGCGCGTCAACGGCGCGTTTAATAAACGTGATGTACATAGGCTATTTGGGCTAGTCCATACACGGTGGAACCGCGCTATTTCAGAATCGCCTGGAAATCGCGCGAGTCTTATAATTATATGTATGAGTTATTAAGTAATCGTTCAGACATAACCGCGCGGTTAGTCAACCGCCAGAAAATAGAATCGCGCTGCTCCCGCGCGTTTCTATTACTATGGAGTCTTTACTTTGCGTTCAGTTGCGTGGCGGATACCGCGCGGTTAGCACATCACAGCTCGTGAGTTTGGCACGGTTCGTTTCGACACTGAACTGTTTATTGATGAAGTGGAGAAGAGAAATGCAATATGGGATATTCAGTGTGAGGATTACTCAAATAAAACTATCATAACCAAGCTTGGCAAGAGTTAGAGGAGATATTTGGAAATTGTGAAAATACGTTGGAAACTTGGTTGGTTACTTAATATTGGATGCACCCATTTGCATTGCATACCGCATTTTTCTTACCGTTTTTTTAAGGAGCAACAACCACAGTAAATCGATTTTTCGCTGACCTCCTTTTTCAAACGGACGTTATCCCTGTACGATAATCACATATAACCGCCGGAGTCTGATTGCATCACAATTTTGCGGTTTCGAACCGCGCGATTCATGAACGCGCGGTTTCCGCAAGTCTGTACTAGCCCTTAGTCCTGCTTGTGCAATAATTTTCAAAGTATCAGCTGACGACCTTTCCACCGAGATACAGCCAGCTGACGTCTGTTTTTAGCCATATCTTCATGTAAACTTTCATCAGGCAAAATTTGGGTTGAGAGGAAATCACTGAAAATAAAATAAAAAATTACATGTTCGAGTGACCAGCTGACGTGTATTCCACCATGGTACCGTCGGCTGATTGGTTTTATTCTTCGTGATACAAGGTAATCTTCAATATAAACCAGGTTTCAATTGAGAGGAAATGACTAAAAAAAAATATTTTTTCTACGTGTTTGAACAGCGATTGCTGCTTATCCCACCAACGGAATCGCAGCTGACTTCCACGAATCTTTATGATACGACTCCCTCATGTAGTCTTCTAATTATCGCTTGAGAGGAAATTGGTCACGGACATCTGTTACGGGCTCCCGCTCTATAATTAAAATGGAAAAACATTTAAGCGATTAGCTAGGAGGCCTGGGACCTCTGGCATGACTTTTGACGTATTAGTGACGCAAAAAAACAGGAACGTTGGTAATAATTTTATGGAAAAATTAGTTCCTCATCCATGCACTACAGGGGCTTTTTCATTTTCCATACAGTAAGACTCCGATGTCCGTTTGTCGGTCTATTTGTCCGTCTGTCACCAGACTCTATCTCATGAACCGTGATGGTTAGTTAATTGAAAGAAAGAAAAAACTTTTATTTGGCGCAAAGGGACCACGATAGACACACACAGTCAAAAAAAAAAAACTATTGAGAACGTGCATGACGGCGGTGGGAGTAGGGTTACCATTATGACAGGCGTTTGCCGCATTTGTCAGGCGTTTTAAGGATTAGACAGGCGTGCGGCCGGCATTGGTCTGAGACAGGCATTTTTAAATATCGCGCCCGCGAACGCATAACACAGGGAAATTACAAACATGTATCTTGTAGGAAAAGAAATAAGTATGAAATATAATGTCCTCTGACAAATACTAGTAATAAAAATATCCTTCTTCATTATTATATGTTGGTTTTTACTTATTACCTACAGCGTTTTGCTTTAGACAGGCATTTTTCTGAAAATTCAGGCATTTTAGGTACCATAGACACTAGACAGGCATCCCTCTATTTACACATGGTAACCCTAGGTGGGAGTAGTACTATTCGATTGCAGCGCTCATGGTGGCGAATAGTAGAACTAATGTGGGATTATCTCAGATCGAGGACATTCAGTTTTGCCAACTGCTAAAAACGCGCTAATCTCAGGAACTTCTGGTTCGAATTGAATAATTCTTTTTGTGTTAGATAGTCCATTTATCGAGGAAGGATATAGCTTATTTAGCATCACGCTATAACCAATAGGAGCAGAGCAGCCATGAAAAATGTTGTCAAATCGGGAAATTCTTCTTGAGAGCTTCCCTTGCGTACGCTGCGTAAACGGTTTATATTACGCAAAAATTATGTATGACGGAATTGTTCCTCATGAAACGTTCTAAAATAAAGTCCGCGACAGCATATGTCTATCTTTTAAGTTTAACTCACCATAACCTTTCTTTTCGAAATCAAATTGGTTTTAAAATAATACATTTCTTGCGACAATGTTTTAATGAATATAGTATTAATCCATATCCAAAAAAATGCATTAATCATTACAAGCATTTAATTTTAAACAAAATGCCCTTGACATCATTTGATTTCAATTAATATCTGACGTGATATCGTAGTTTCTTCAACGGCAGGTGTTGGGGCGCAGTCGGAATACGACGGATCTGACATTTAGCTCTGTCGTCTGTACGTAATTTTTTATAATCGCATTATACCGCTGGAAAAAATAGTTGTTGTGTTGTAAACTGCAAGAATACTAGCAGAAATAGTAAATTTAAGTTTTATTGATTCCCAAGCGGTTCTTGGAAATATGAACAATGCAGGAGATGGTTAGCTGCCGTGAAGAGAAAAAGTGAATAACATCATAACCATAATATAATTTTAATCTTTTAATTGATATTTTTCTTATAGAATACAGTTTGCCTATGCTTATTTAATTTTGTTCAGTGCCAATGAATCGCCATGGAATCCAAAACCAAGTGATTTGTTAAAGAATCTGATTTCAATTAGAACGGTCAGAGCCCCTAAAGTTGCGAACGCTAGGTGGCGCTGATGTCGTGCACGTTCTCAATACCAACGACACAATCAAGAAATGAGTTAGGTATGAAAAAAAATGAAATGATGTTGAAATGAAATGATATTTATTTTGCAAGTAGGTTATATCAACACTTAAACACGTCTTTTCATAAAACAAGGAGGGGCCGGTGTTTCGTACCTGACTACTCTGAAAAGAAACAATGTGTGGTTACTATAAAAATCAACCTTACCACTATGACATAAGACATAAAACACGTTGTTATCTATGGGTAGATGAAAAACAAAACACGATGGCCATGACAACGTCAAGTCAATCGAATTTCATCTTTATTTCTTAGTGGCAAGGTTGATTTTTACGCGTCGCATTGCGTCGCATCGCGCCATGAGTAAAGTCCCTTATTCTGACGTAAACTGGAACTTTGACATTTTCAAATTGACAAATTTCAAGGAAAAAAGTAGTTCCTTCTTCGCACACCAGAGGCGCTGTTCCATTTTTCCATACAAGAAACGCTGTAAATACTGGAAAGACGCTGTAAAGTAAACTAGTGAAAACTCGTGATAAGGGTACTGTTGCGGAAATGCGCGTTTATGACGTAAAGATACACTTAATTCTATCGAACACATGCGTTTTGATTCGAAAACAGAAATAGTACGTAAATAGCTGCGTTTAAGACGAATGCCTTGAAAATCTATAGACTCTTGCAGTTGCATATACCTAGAACATAAGCGAACCCCCAACTACAAGCTACTTTCTGATGAAGTCCGGGGTGACTTGACGAGATATCGTAGATCATTATTTTGAACTATCTCAAAACAGTCATCATCATCATCAGCCTATAATGTTCCCACTGCTGGGACACCGGCCTGCACCGCATGTCTTCGAATTTTTGGTTCTAGTACATGCCGGTTTCCTCACGATGTTTTCCTTCACCTTTTTGAGAGCAGTGATGAAATAAATTACACAAAGTAATGCGCCTGGCGGGGTTCGAACCCACGACCTACAATTCGTAAGTCGGGACCGATACCACTGGGCCACCACTGCTCAAAACACTAGACAGCTTTATTTATGCTACTAGGTACTCAGCCAAGCCATGCGTTACCAATAATAGCAGCCCTCTTTACAAACTAGATATTGAAGTTCGTAAAGTCCAGACACTTGTAGGGTGTGAAACTTCAAAGGGCTTGTTTAGGACCTCTCGCGCCTGGCATTGGTCGAGGCCATGCTGCGGGGCGATCGCCTCCTTCAGCGAAGCAGTAATGCTCGTGAAGGAGGAGGCGGGCCGCGAGAGGGAGAGGACAGCGTCCTCCCTCCACCCCAACCGCTGTAGTATACGCCCACGGCGTCGGATGTCGGCTGACGACCTCCGGCCACCGTAGGCGCGGGCATGCGGACAGCGAGTAAAGGGCAACTCGCTGTCCGACCATGGACCATGCCCGGGTGCGTATTTCCAAAGCCTATACTATTTCAGTCACGAGTCGGACTCTAATCGATGAGCTTTTGTGTGTGCATATTTCTCAACAATACCTAATCTATCTCAGTAACAAACTTGACTCAAATAGATTAGCTTTTGTTTTGATATTTTCAAAGAAAATGCACGGACAAAATCTAGTACCATTTCAGTCACGCACGAGTCAAACTATAACCCCCTTTTTAATAAACGTGGACTAAAGTTACAACCAGGATAATCCTCGGATTAACCATACATTTTTTAAGGATAAACCTTGGCGTAACTTTAGTCCACGTTTATTAATAAGGGGGTAAAAGACGAGGTTTTGTTTATGCATGTCGCAGTGAAATGAGGAAATCAGGGATTTCACGAAATCCAATTATCAAGAAAAGTATCAAGTGATAATCATGTCGTTTCACTTAACTAAGTAAAACGGTGCTCCTACTTCTAGGTGGTTTAAAAAAAAAGTAACCACGAAGGGGGGGCCATCCCCTTCTAACCTAACCTGCCCGAGTCGGGGTGCCCACAGTCGTATTTACGATATTCAAGTACTATAAAATTTAAGAAAAGTTAAATTCCGAGGTAAATTTACTCATATAGCTAGTGAGCCTCTACTCGACAAGGTTTTGTTCGTACGTAATGTTTAAAAATACCTCGCCAAAAGTTTAGCTATTTGAGTGATATGAATTATATAGAACTAGATTTTGTCCGTGCTTTTTCTTTGAAAATATCAAAACAAAAGCTAATCTATTTGAGTCAAGTTTTTTACTGAGATAGATTAGGTATTGTTGAGAAATATGCACAAACAAAAGCTCACCGAATATAGTCTGACTCGTGACTGAAATAGTATAGGTTTTGGAAATAGGCTGCCCGGGTCGACGGCGCGTCGTGTTTCGCCTCAAAGAGCGTCAGCAAAATGACGGGGCCCCCTCACAGACGGCCAAAGCCTGCCGGGGCCACGGGACTTATTTCCATCACCGTGACCCCGGAACATAAAGGGCTATTGAAGGACACCGTGGATTTTAGTCAGTACAAGTCTGACAGTCCCTCCCGGCCTGCCCGGGGTGGGAGGCCTCATTTGATGATGTTACCACGCTAAAAAAAAAATACGGCTTGTTTAGAATCTACTATCATAAAGTCAGATTTATAGTGCTTCTAATGGTATCTCGTTCAGACACGCCGCAATTGTGGTGGTAAGACCCCCCTTTGAGTTGCTGGATAGGCGACACGGCGTCCTGAGCTACTAGTCCAGTCATTAAAGCCCAAACCCGAAAATAATTAGTAACTTGCTGAAATTTTAGGGGGTTCATAAGGAAGGTAAAATAACATACCGGGTGATTTTGCAGCGTTCTGGGGTGTACGGAAAGGGTTGAAAAGGGGTGAAAAGGTGTTTTTTGCTAATAACATTGCCAAAAAAATTAGTAACACGCTGCAAATTTGGAATAAGGTTGTTCTTACGGTTTTGTAACGTATATTGAATTTGCAGCGTTTTGCAACATACGGAACATTGTTTTTTTTTAAAAACAGTGCAATTAGTTAAAAACAGGGGTAAGAAAATTAGTAACACGCTGCAAATTTGGAATTAGGTTGTTCTTACCGGTTTGTAACGGGTATCAAATTTGCAGCGTTTTGCAACATACGGAACATTGTCTATTATTGAAAAAACAATGAAATTATTTAATCACACGGGTGAAAAAAATTTGTAACTCGCTGTAAATTTGTAATTAAGTTGTTTTTACAGTTTCGTAACGTATATCGCACTGTTTTTTTAATAATAAACAATGTTCAATTTGTTGTAAAACGCTGCAAATTTGATATACCTTACGAAACGGTAAAAACAACTTAATTACAAATTTACAGCGAGTTACAATTTTTTTTCACCCGTGTGATTAAATAATTTCATTGTTTTTTTAATAATAGACAATGTTCCATATGTTGCAAAACGCTGCAAATTTCATACACGTTACAAAACGGTAAGAACAACCTAATTCCAAATTTGCAGCGTGTTACTAATTTTCTTACCCCTGTTTTTCACTAATTGCACTGTTTTGAAAAAAAACAATGTTCCGTATGTTGCAAAACGCTGCAAATTTAATACACGTTACAAAACCGTAAGAACAACCTTATTCCAAATTTGCAGCGTGTTACTAATTTTTTTGGCAATGTTATTAGCAAAAAACCCCTTTTCACCCCTTTTCAACCCTTTCCGTACACCCCAGAACGCTGCAAAATCACCCGGTATCTTATTTTACCTTCCTTAAGAACCCCTTAAAATTTCAGCAAGTTACTAATTATTTTCGGGTTTAGGCTTTAATGACTGGACTATACCGCATGCATGGGGCGGCGAGTAATGGGCGACTCGCTGTCTGACTATGGAACATGCCCGGGTCGGCGGCGCGTTGTGTTCCACTCGCACCTCAAAGAGTGTCAGCATAATGATGGGCCAAAAAGAGCCAAAGAGGGCCAAAGCCTGCCGGGGTCGCGGGGCTTACTGAATTAGCGTGACCTTGGAACGTAAAGGGCTATTAAAGGACACCGTGGATTTTAGTCAGTACGAGTCTGACAGTCCCTCCCGCTCTGCCCTGAGTGGGAGCTGACTCATTTGATGATTTTATCACTATAAAAAACCGATGATGTGATTTACCACCTGCACCGAGTTTAAAAAAAAAGAACCTTGTCCATAATTTGACATAAATGCTGATGTCAAATTAATGTGGACCGACCGCAATTTAAAATAATGATCCTGGTTGGTATGCACTCGTTGAATAAATTGATATCTATTACCTAATTACTATCATTTATCTAATTCTTCTTATACTATTATGAAGCAAAATTATGTTATTACATTTTTACGATAAGTCAACTGGGGGCCAATTCTCGATTTTCGCCATTTTTCTCGAGTTCGAGATTGTAAGTCTATCTCTATGTCTATTAAAAATATCTCTATCTCTACCAAAAAATGTCGATTTGAGCAGAAATCCGTATTCTCAGTCAAAATAGAAATAAATGTCACGAAAATGTCGAGTCGAGTGAAGATAATGTTACCATTATGAAGAATCGCACGTTCCGTTTTAGGTAACTATAGGTTAATGAATGATTTTGTTTTAAAACGCTGACTAAATCTAATTATTTAAGGATGAAACGAAACGTTTTGTGTAAAAATAATCAGTTTGACAGTTGATTGTCTGTCAGGTCAGTGTCAGAATTTGCGTCTATTGTTATGTTTACATGGACTCTGTGCTTATAAATCATTAGTGGGCTGTGCTGTTTTACATTTCATGATTTTTATTTTAACATGGAGGGGAATTATTTTAATGACTTCTGTTTCGCTCAAATCGTAAATATCGACGGCGGGATAAGTGCGCTGTTGTCGCCGTGTATTGGCCAGTTGCTCGCCACTTTCCAACAACTCCGAGACAAAAATGCTATTGTTATTGTGATAAAAATGCTAATAAACTCGTCCATCTTTCAGTGGTTTCTAGTCCAATCGTGGGTACACAAATTACAGAGTTTGTTATTTGCGCGAAGGTCGTCGTTTCAAGAAAACACAATGCAAAAATCAAGAGTTTATCGAATTTCCAGTAGGTATGACATGCCAAGCCGTATTTTATTTAAAAACTAAAGAAAAGAAAACAGTGTACAATCCAAAACTCAACAAATTCACTCAGAAATGACGTATCTCTACAATCGACATTACATCTCTACTGCTTAGAAGCACTCGACATGAATTCTAACGTTAGCCTTCGACAAATGTCGAATCCGACATCCCCAGAATAGCAACTTTTAAAATTTGTCAAAAAAATGACGTCATTAGAATTTTTTGTCGAGTTCGACTTCATCTCTAAAGCCGAGAATTGGCCCCCTGGTGCGTAACCAGTCTAGATACCTATCTACGGAAGTTGACTTAACATAAAAATGTAATAACATAATTAACATTAATAATATAAAAAAAAACTGATTAAGGCATTATACTACCTTGTCATAATGCCTTAATCAGTTTTTTTCTGCCAATTTAGCAACTAAAGCTGCCGTAAATAATTTCTATGTACCTACGCGATTAATCGCGCGGTACTACTAATTACGCGGTACACAAAAATTACTTACAAGTTTAATAAAAAAAACCTTTCCCTTTTCTCTAATTTTCTTCTGTATCATGGGTGTATTCTCAAACATTGAAACTTACATGCAAATACACGAACACACATCACATCAAGCCCCACGTTGGGCGCCAGAAATTGTAGCGATACTTATCAAACCCCACGTTGGGCTCCAGAAATTGTAGCGGTCCTTATTAAACCCCACGTTGGACGCCAATAATTGTTGCGATCCATATCAAACCCCAAGTTGGGTGCCAGAAATTGTAGCAATCCTTATCCAAGCCCCACGTTAAGCGCAAGAAATTATAGCGATCCTTATCAAGCCGTATGGGGTGTATTCTCAAACATTGAAACTTACATGCAAATACACCCAGTTCCAAAATAACTTCTTGTAGGTCATACAAATATTTGTTCCTCGCGGGGATCGAATCCGCGACACCCTACACGACTACTTCTCCCACCATACAGTTAAGATCAATCAATTATTTAATATCATGTCATAAACTGCAATATTATAAATGTTAAATGAGTAACGTGAGACTTTACAAAAAAAACGCTGTTGAATTTGGCCGCTGGGACCGAAATTAAAGTTGGCGGGCCACTCTTGTCTGATCCCATGTTGGGACCCAGATATTGCATTGAGTTATCCATGTCAGCGCAAGTTTTTAGAGCTAGATGTAATTTTCATTAGTAGCGATCGTCAGTAATTGTAGCGATCCTTTCAAACTCCACATTGGGTGCCAGAAATTGTAGCGATTCTTATCAAGCCCCACGTTGGGTGCCGAAAATAGTTGCGATCCATATCAGACACCACGTTGGGCGCCAGAAATTGTATCAATTCTTATCAAGCCCCACGTTAGGCACCAGAAATTATAGCGGTCCTTATCAAGCACCACGTTGGGTGCCGAAAATAGTTGCGATCCATATCAAACCCCACGTTGGGCGCCAAAAAATGTAACAATCCTTATCAAGCCCCACGTTGGGCGCCAGAAATTGTAGCAATCCTTATCAAGCCTCACGTTAGGTGCCAGAAATTATAGCGATCCTTATCAAGCCCCACGTTGGGCGCCAAAAATAGTTACGACCCTTATCAAGCCCCACGTTGGGCCCCAGAAATTGTTGCGATCCATATCAAGCCCCACGTTGGGCCCCAGAAATTGTAGCGATCCTTTTCAAGCCCCAAGTTGAGTGCCAAAAATAGTTGCGATTCATATCAAACCCAATGTGGGCGTGACCCAACAAACAATTGTTATAATCAAAGCTTTTTTGAGATATAAGCTTTGATTATAAAGAATCAAAGCTTATATCTCAAAAAAGCTGGGTGAACGATGTTTAAAAGTATTGGCAGTGACATGTTGTTGTATTAAAGTGTTTGACAATACATTTTAGCTCTAGGTATAAGTTTACACAGCAATAACGACCTATTAGGAATTGATGTAAAGGTTTACTTCGCGACTTTGTATAGCGTTTATAGTCAGGTGTTATAGCAACCTCCAATGTGACTAGTATGCAACGATAGAACGTTATAACAGTGTTGACTGTCGACGTAATGTGCCTGATATACAGAATAAAAGTTCTGAAGGAACCATAATGGGTCTTCTGTTATAATAAAAATGAAAACTCAAGTATAGGACGATATTGTGATATTGTAGGTTTTTATGCGGTCGTTACTGTACATAGTACTATAGTGGGCACAAAAATTCAACAACAGAGTTATTCGATGATATAGTCGAGTTTTAAATTACATTAATATAGCTTAAATTATCATATAAAGGTTTGTTAAAGCTCGTTATGGTCGTAGCAATAAACTTATCACATGTTTTATCATAACTGTTATAGTCCTTCTATTACATAATATTACCATAACGGAGATCTTTTCTCTTTTATATGATAAATCTGTTTTGTAAAGGCATTTCTATCACTCTTCCACAACAAAGCATTGAAATCACCAATTGTAGTCAGAAACAAGTTGAAGATCCAATACTAGAAAATGGTTCTGTACAAAATACATTTTCTGTTAATAAAGGAATGGAGGACTATTTAAATGTGGACAATGATTTTGCTAAAGATTGCACTGAAAAAGAAAAAGAAAACACTAGATTGAGTACGTAAATAGTGGTTTAATTCCCAAAGCTCAGTTATATTTTTAAGGAAAATCAGCAACTTTATCGCTAAAACTCAGAGCGTTGATAAAAAATTGCTAATAATTATGACTCTGGCGTCGTCGTAGTAGAGCTGATTTTTAAATCAATATTTTCTTACGTGGTATTTTTATAAGTTTTTTATATTTAATAAAATATTCATCACATTTATGGCACAAAAACAAATTCATAAAGAACCCTAATTTCATGTAATGATGGTAGTAATCCGTCATAACGAGTGCTATAGTAGAGTTTTGGAATCTGGAAGTATTTTTATGGCATTAAATTCGTATTATTTTTAGTAAAAACTCAATAATTCGAGGGGGGCACTCAAATATTGTCGCAAATCCCTATAGAGTAAAATTACAGCAGCACGTAATTTTTCCCGTAAGAAACTGTGATCACAACAAAATAAATAATTTATTTGCTAACAAATATCTAACTCAACACGATATCCTCGTATATTTTTTATTACCTTTTCAAAAACAATGAAGCATTGCAGCGACGTGAACGAATGATTTGATGAATATTAGTGATGCAATGAAGTGATTGAACACTTATACAGTACCGAAAAACACTTTAGTAGTGTTGTGGTGGCTTTTAAGTCACCGAATAGAGATTGTGTTACTGTTACATCAACTGCAATAGACCAAAAATTGTCATGCCTGACACCATTTAAGTTGTACTATAAGACTGAATGGCTGAATAATTGCGCCACTTTCTTCGTAGGCGCACCTTCTTTCGCCTTTTATCTGATCAACGATTAGTTTTTACAAAACGTTCTATGGCCTTCTATACAACTAACAATCGCTGGTTGGGCAGAAATAGCGACCCTTTTCAACCCTATGTTGGACAACAGTAATTGTATTAAAGGATTAGGTTTACAAAAACTTACACAAAGCCGCGGACAAAATCCAGTCATTTACAAAGGAGGTTGCTCAAAAAAACCCAGCTCCGGGAGAAACAGGTTGTATCTCTAATTATCCATAAATAGTGCATAAAATAATAACCGGTTATAGGCGTGATCCTTACTGGCTAACATAATTATGAAAAATTTCTAGTTTTGTTATTCAGTTATTCAATCGTCGTATAAAATTTTCCCCTAATTCTCAAAGACGCCTTTCCCGATTTAGAAAATTCTTTTTTTTTTTGTCTGAAAGGGTGGTTTCATAATCAACAGGACAGATAAAAAAAAGAATTTTCAAAATCGGTCCAGGAGGCTTTAAGAAACAGGAGAACAATTTCTACTACAAAAAAATATATTTTTCATTTCATCACATTTTATTATTATTCATTTCTGCCGGAGCTGAGTTTTTTTTTTTTTTCTATGAAGCGTGAGCGTTCTCCTTTCTTGCATTGCTCCATAGATGGTAAATCTTAATGTTTAGATAATTTTTATACGCGATACGCATTATGATGAATCGAAATTAAGGCCGTGTGGTACAGCGAAAGCGTCGTTTGATGAGCCGGGAAAGTTGCCACGCACCGCCACCAACAGGCGCCACTATCGCGAAATGATTGCAATCCAAAGTTTTATGTATTTCATTTCGTCAACTTCAACATTTCATAAATTAGTGTTCCCTTTACGCAAAACACATGTATTACTCTAGTAGAAATATTTTAATATAAGGATGTCGAAACATTTACTAAAACAAAATGATAGAAATACTTATTGATGTGGATAAATATTTTGTAAATATTTTTATCATTCACCGTCTTCAATTTATTTTATAACATTTTGACACAGATTTTGACGTCCCGAGATAACGAAAAAAACTACTATTTGGTAGAAAATTAATAAAATTGGCACACTTTGCGAAAGTGACAATTCCCAATTATCTAAAGCCCCAAACACACGCGCGCACGGGCATAGGCATGTGCGTTGTGTTCCACGCGCGCCTGAAAGAGTGTCAGCATAATGACGGGGCTCCCCCTTAGGGGGCCTACCGGGGTCCCGGGACTAACGAATACCGTGACCCCAGAACGTAAAGGTCTATTGAAAGACATCGTAGATTTTAGTAAGTATTACGTCTGACAGTCCCTCCCGCCCTGCCCTGGGTAGGAGGACTCATCTGATTATTTTACCACGTTAAAAAAGCCCCTAACACACGCTCCTTTTATTAACGTCCGTTCACAAAGCTAGTTGCGTGATATCTTTATATGTTCGAGAATGTAAAGCTAAGGGTGGTGTTGGTACTAATTTTTGATGCATTTTGATGTAATGACAGACACTAGCGCCGCGTAAAAGGGACTTAGAAGTTTTTTACTCATATATTATGAGGTACAGGTACACAGATTATTGTAGTACAACAATTTTATTGTCAGTTACCTCTTTATAATTGAATCTTCATTCTTTATCCCATCATTTTTTTTGGGGCATGATCTTAATATCACTTTTCTGATAAATGAAACCTTTGAGAGATATCTATCGGCTCCAAAAGAATGAGCCCAGTGCTAATCATTTTTTTTGCCTCCAAAGCAATAAATAGAGCGAGAAGCAACTTGTACCGAACACGCGGTGAGACAGCAATGACCACCTATTTTTCATCGCAGTCGCAGCATTAAGGGCCATTTAGACGGGGAGAGTTTCTCGAACGTTTCCGTTCGAGAATGCCGAAGCAACTTTCGCAAGCAATAATCGCCATAACATAATCGTATCAAAATGTTTACACACAGGCAAGAACTAAAATCTCGTATACGATTATATCATACGAGATTCGCATATGACATTATCGTAGGCGATAATGTCTTTGTTTGTTTACACGGCGAAATTATTGTAAGAAGATTCTTGCATACGAGAATCTCGACTCGACGGGTGGTGGGTGCTATGCCTTATTTGTAGTTGACATGTAACTTTGAAGTACTTATTCAAAATTTTGACAATAGAAGTTTCGATTTAAATTATTTTAATCCTGTTTCTTCGAAATTGTTATAAATCTGTGACGAAACGAAATAAATAATAAAAAAGTGAAGTGCTTCTTATCCTATATCGCAGTTTGATACGATTAGAAGTTGTTTTCAGTTACATATTGTCTCAAATTGTTGACTGCAAATCAGTGCATTTATCATTAGTTCATGTGAAATGGTATTTGGATGCATAAAGATTAGATGGGAGGAGGATGGACACAGATGAACCATCCGACAACAATAGTACGATATCACGATAGCATTGATATAATTATCACTGTGAGTAATTTATTACATTGATAGGAACAATTCGTAATGTATAGTATCATACGTATTCTAACATTTCCCTTGTTTGCTCTGAAGGGGTCATCAGGAATTTCCTGCGATGATATTCAGTAAGTTTGATTTATTTTATTCTTGATTTATTAATGAAAATAATGTGTTATTGGAAAAAGAAAGTTTACGTGACTTATTTACAGTCATGTCCGTTTAATCACGTCCCATTGAACACAGCGAAACATAGTTTTGAATAATCTATAAGGTTACCTACGTATCATTCGTTTTTATTTTCTCGATCTTTTTATCCATTTCCAATTTTATTATTACGAAAATCTGACAGCCGCGATCTGAAAAAAAGTGTTATAGGTCTAGCCTGTAAGAGCCACGCTGGCTGACTGATTCGTCAAGGAACGAAAGTAATGACACTACTTTTAAAAGGCAAAAGATGAGAGGACGATAGTGAATGTGTGCTCAGAATAAAACGGCGTATGTGCCCAAACATATTGACGTCTTTTTATGACTTAAAATTGTTATTATTTAAAAAACTGTCTTTACAGAATTTAGATACTAGTATTTTCTACAATTTAAAACAACATCCTTTCAATAACTCATAGGAGTTATGCCATAAAGTCCAAAAAATAAAAAACATAGACCGAACTTTGCATTTTTTTTGTATCGAGAAAATTTAATTGAATCGTGTTTTCAACTTTGTGAGCATTTAGATCATAATTATAGTCAATAACTATATTCCAAGTTGTAAGGTCCAGTCATGTACGACAGAAAGTTAAATATAAAAAACCGTATAAGTACTGACTTAGCCCCTTAAGCAAACGTAATAATGATTTAAGTTCTTAATTTTATTTTAAATGAGACCATTACCTATATTGTCCAGCTTTTCACCGGCTCATTGACCATGATTACATATCCTAAATACCTTTGTATTACACTATCAAACCTTACCCTTTTATTGCCTTACCATTTTCTGAAATATTTTGTTGGAATTCAGGTATTACGTAAAGATTTTTTGGCGTGTTGATACATGTGGTGAATAATAATAAAACTGTTAGAAAACGCTGAAAACTGTATAATAAATACAGGTTCGAAAACTGCAAAGACTCATTTTTAATACACTTTTAATTATTTTTCCAGTTTTCAGATCCAACTTATAATAATGAAAATGAATTTAAAATATTATGCCTTTGGTGTACTTTTCTATTTGCATTTCCAAATTAATTGGTGCAATTCTGAGAGAGTGAGTATAATTCTGAAAGTTATTTAATGTTGTCACATAAACGTCTATATTTCAACTACAAGACTATTAAGAAAAATCAGCAAATTAAAATAAAAACCTAATTCCGAAACCGGAACCAGTTTTTCACAATTAAGACTATATTTTTTTTGCTTACTTATCTGTAGTGGTACTACACGTTGTACTACCAAGCAATGTAGTAGTACCACGAGAAATTTTTATTAACCCATGGTACTACTCGTTTACTATGCCGGGGTCTCGGGACATATCTACACGATAACCGTGATCCCCAACGGGTAGTACCACGGGCAATATACTCGTATGATTGTTTTACCGCATTTTTCAAAATTTTTCGTCTGTTTTGCTTTTTCCAAATTACAGTAGTATCCTTTCCAGTCTCATTTGGCAAAAATCCTATGGATCCTCCCATTATTTTCTGTATTTGAGAACTGAAATTGTGTCATCGAAGTGTGTAGTTTCACACGAGCAAGAATCTAACTGTAACAATTACTTTGTTTGCATTGCAATGTCCCGGCGAAAAATGAAACTTATTTTTAACTTTAATATTTCTGTCGTAGATGACTTACTTTAGTACTGAACATCCAGCGGTATACAGCTATGACAAGAGTGTTTTTAAAAACTTCAGTCTGTTTAGTAAACGTTTTAATCGACAAGATCCCAAATACTATGTGGAGATATACATGCATACCCTTATTACGGCAGACAATAACGTTTCGGTAAGTTGTAAAAGTGAGCATTAGCTTTGTTTTTTTTGTCACCAAAAAACAAATAAAATAATAGTCTGATACAAAACTTAGAAAACTTGTCAAAATAAGTATTACTATTATAAGTACTTGTTTTAAACATAATAATATTATTCCATAACTATTACACAACGCCATCTAGTCCCAAGCTAAGCAGAGCTTGTGTTATGGGTACTAGACAACTGATAAACATACTTATATATTTCTAAATACACAAATGTTATAGATCAATTACACCCAGATACAGAACAAATGATCGTGCTCATTACACAAACATTGGGTGGGAACCGAACCCACGACCTCAGGCATAGCAGTCAGGGTCACTAACCAATAGAACAACAGGCCTGTACATGGATTGAGACTGTTTCAAACATTCAACTCCTTGCTTTCATCAAGGTACAAAAAATGGATTCTACAAGTTTTATATTATACAACAAGAGATGTATTCGAAAAACGAAAACGAGGGTTTTGGAAACCCGCATAATTCTACTGGAACCAAAACACTTCAGATTATTAAGTTCATTTGTTGCCCTTTTACAAATACGAGGTTTGTCTCAGTAGGGGTTCCATTGTAGCCTTGTAGGCTGACAACTATTCCGTAGTAGGGGCTGGTTGCTTCACACAAGAGACTAGAAATAACATCGTTTCGTGTTGCCACACTAAATGCTTTTTCTTTAATCACTGATGTGATTCTCGAATCTGTACTGTCACATTATACAACATTATTTTTAGTTTATGCGAAACCCGATACACCTGTCCAATATTTTTGTGTAAAGAATCTATGTACAACATTTTAAAACCGTATCATAAAAAATCACAAAGTTATAAGCTTGTATATTACGTGGTTGTCCGTTCAAAAACATGCTCATTTCGCGGTACACCCGCGTAAACCGTGTCTACTGTGTTATACACTCGTGATAACAGTTTGGCAATAGGTACCTAACCGTACGGTGATTGTATTATAATTAACAGATAATAAAATTTAATTAAAATATTTTTGAAAAAAAAATATAACATGGTGTAAAAAATATTGGAATCGAATCAGTTACTGATTCTGAACAAACTATATTCAGGTTTCGCATATACTAAAAATAATGTTGTATACGAATGCTCCCAGTGAGACTCTGTCTTACTTAAATATGTGAGAGATACATTGTGCTTTTGTTTCAGATCGATCTCTACTTCTACCAATTTTTAACAAACAGATACAAACCTAGTTTCGTTGAGTTGCATTTCAAATTTTGCGACATGATGAATTCAGATACGCTTATCGGTAAACCAATGCGAAACGCATTAGGAGGCCGGCTATGTCCTTACTCTCCAGTAAGTAGTATGTTCGTTTGTACGATGTTTAACAGTCAAAGTGACTAACTCGTTATTATGCATAATAACTAGCAATTAGGTATGTATAATCACTAAACTGACTAGTGAAAGTGATAACTGTGTGCTTAGTGCGAGTTTTTTTACGTTGACGCGATAGTAACGTTTAACCGCGTTTGGCGCTCTCATTGGTTGAGAGTTCTCACGACCTTGCAGCGGGCCAATAGGAGCGCCAAACGCGGTTAAACGTTACTATCGCGTCAACGTAAAAAAACTCGCACTAAGCACACTGGTCGATGTTAGTTAAAGTAATAAAAACGGTTCGACTAGCTGACTCCACTTAATGATTGCTGATCACTCAAATATTGTAAATTCCGGGCCCGATCAATTTCTCATTTTGTGTCACCAAATTATTTTTTTTGCGAATTTCCAAAAGTCTTAGAACAAACATTGTTCAGTAACATGGGCTGAGTTACCCCACGAGAGGTTCTGCGCATTTAACGTTACACGTTGTATAGATATATTATGTATAAAGCGATAGCAAAGATGTTACACACATCATCATTTCCCTGCCCTTATTTCATTTTACTTGAGGTAAAAAGATTCTATCACATTAATTTATGTTGTTTTAAAATAAATTTTAAAACAACATAAATTAATACACATAGTTTTAATCTTCACCTCTACTTGTTTTAATATAACTTTATCCAAGATATTATATCAAATATCTAGTTGATAATGATTAAATTCTATGTCAGTTAATGTGATGAATTCTGTGTTATTTATCACTTTCACTAACTTGGGTAGTTATTATGAATTAGTTATTTTGTACCTTTAGTAACTGGATTTATTACTTTGACTGAAACAATATGTAGGTACATACAGTACACTCTTCTGGTACCGTATGCACTTGGTTTATTATTACTATCCTGTCGAATTTTAGGGCTCCGAACTTAGGTACTGGACAATAAGTTCTAGTAGTAGTAGGTATAGTTTAAACAAAAACCAAAAGTGATAAATAACTTTTTTTCGGAAGTCGGTGGCTTTGTTTTTTAATTCGTATACCTTTTTGCCACCGACTTTCGAAAGAAAAGTTTATTGTGGTGGTTTTTGAAGTGTTATTTTTTTATTCACGTATTTCACCCTTTTTAGTTCAAATATTTAACCCCAATTCTTGTGAAATACCTAATTTTCTTACATTTGCACAAGAATTTAGTAATCCGTAGCACCGGTAATAACATCGACCATGTACACAATAAGCAAAAAAGGCTCATAAAATACAAACTGCTATTAAACCATTTCTAAGTTTTCAATAACTTGGTTTTAAGTATTTGGACTCGCATATGGACCCCATGACCCGAAACTTTCGACCCCAAAGCGCTCAAAACACCTAACAAATATATTTTAAAACTAAGAATTTACATTGATAACTAATAAAATATTTACAAAAACAAGTAAGAATTATCAATTTTATAAAACAGATGTGTAACGATTTTGGTGTGCAATAAAGTATTTCTTTTTATTATTTTTCAGGGCGAGTATGACATGAAGAATATGACAATCTCATACGTTCCAAGAGGCTTCCCATTTACTAAAGGTCGTATCTACTGCAATGCGACACTTACTACAGGCGATATTACTAAAGTTATACTTCATGGCAGCATTGATATGGAGATCAAAGTTTTAAACACAAATCAACACAAGGGAACGCGGGTCCGGCGCGATCTTCGCCACGGTGACCCATAATCAGTTAACCATGGTCTACGTGCCACCTGATTTAATCAACATTAAATAGCATCTGTACTCTTATCATGAGTTTTCACTATTTTACTTTATCTTTCCATTATTTACAGCGTTTATTGTATGGAAAAAATTAACAGCGCCTCTGGTGTGCGAAGAAGGAACTTTTCCCTTGAAAGTTCCAGTTTACTTTACGTCAGAATAGCTGAAAACTCATGATAAGGCCTCTGTACCCTTATCACGAGTTTTCACTATTTTACTTTACAACGCCTTTCCAGTATTTACAGCGTTTCTTGTATGGAAAAATGGAACAGCGCCTCTGGTGTGCGAAGAAGGAACTTTTCTCTTGTGTCAATTTGAAAATGTCAAAGTTCCAGTTTACCTTACGTCAAAATAACTGATAACTTATGATAAGGTCTCTGGAGCAAGGATGGCGTTCTGTATTCTAACAACTCACGAATGTCCCGAAACAACCATGTCTTGCCATGAAGCAGAGGGAAGATGAGGACATCATGGCACCTCTCATTATCAATTCAGGATCTGATCAAAATCTTGATCGAATTCTGAGTAATTAATTACATTATGATAAAGATTTTATGACGTTTTCCTTTTGACTTCTTACCCGTGGCTGGTGGATCGCAGGATTGCCTCATCAGAAAACCGTGACCCTGAAACGTAAAGGGCTATTGAAAGATCACAGTGGATTTTAGTCAGTACAAGTCTGGCAGTCCCATCCGTCCCTGGGTAGGCGAACTCATTTGATGATTTTTCCACGACAAAAAAAAAGGAAATGTCTGATACCAATAAGACAGGCCTCCATAGATGGTACAGGACAGGCGTGAGCATCTGGCACTATTTAAGGGCATGTTATGGGGCGAGAGAATCATCCTTTAGTGAAGCATTATTTAAGGGCATGTTATGGGACGAGAGAGTCATTCTAAGTGAAGCTTAATTTTTAGTTGGGTTCGTTAAAGTCCATGGTGTTCTTTCTGCAGCCCTTTACGTTCCAGGGTCACGGTTATACCTGTTGAGATAGTCTTGCGACCTAATACGGCGCTGAATTTGACCTCTGTGACCGAAGTCAAAGCTAGCGACTCTAGTCTATTCTCATGTCGGGCACCAATATTGTATTGGGTTATCCATCGGAGCAAGTTTTTGGCAATCTACATAATTAACATTTTTCGGACTCAGTATGTGCCAGTATTGTCATGATTGATCCTTATTAGCCCAATGTTTGGTACCAGAAATTCTATTACAGAACAGGATGTCACTTTTAAACATTTCGTATTTGGATTTGGTTTCCGCAATTTATTTTAGCCGAGGCCAATAGCCAGTATTCAAAAATCGCCCCATAAATGGTAAATCTGAATGTTTACTTGTTATGCGATAAGCAAACGTATGATGATTCCAAATAAAGCAAACTTTAACAAAAATTTTAAATAATATTAAGAATTTTAATCAATTTTATTTTATAATTATGAGAACATCTAGACACGCGGGAGCGTGTTAAGCCAAGTTCAGGCGCGCAGCTGTGTACAGTGTGTAATATTGAACATATACGAACCATTTGGAGCCACTTTTTAGCCCCTCACTTAAAACTCCCCCAACATAAAAACTATTTCACCTAGACTTGCCAAAGGACAATGGGCAAAAATGTATGGAACTTGGTCCAAGATCCTCCACTGATGACACTTATGGGAAATGAAAGAATATGGTTGTGACATCATTCTGGCAAGAGATTATCAAAATCCGTCCGGGAGTTCTTTTTTTATGTCCATTTAAGTGACTACTAACCTAACCTAACCTTACCTATTCAAACCTAACCTAACCTAACTTGTTTTGTTAAGCTGTAAATGATGCCCGACGCATACTGAACCATCTGGTAGCCGGTTGGCTTATGTTTGACTTACACCGACAAAAAATACCGCAATGAGACCTTAAATAGCTAACCTAACCTAACTTTTTTTGTTCAGCTAAAAATGATGCCCGACGCACAGTGAACCATCTGGTAAGAGGGTTGGCTTATGTGTGACTTGGACCCACTGAAAATACCAATAAGACCATAAATAAATAGCTAATCTAACCTAACTTTTTTTGTTCATCTAAACATGATGCCCGACGTATACTGAACTATCTGGGAGGCGGTTGGCTTATGTATGACTTGGACCCACTAAAATACCAACGAGACCTTAAGGTCTGCTGAAGCTGAACAAAAAAATATGGTTAGGTTAGTTTTTTAAATAGCTAATTAAGGTCTTGTTGGTATTTTTATTGGGTGTAAATGAAACATAAGCCAACCGCATTCCCAGATAGTTTAGTGTGCGTCGGGCATCATTTATAGCTGAACAAAAAAAGTTAGATTAGGTTAGCTATTTAAGGTCTCATTGTGGTATTTTTTGTCGGTGTAAGTCAAACATAAGCCAACCGTCTTCCCAGATGGTTCACTGTGCGTCGGGCATCATTTTTAGCTGAACAAAAAAAGTTAGGTTAGGTTAGATATACATATAATAAAACTGTAGAAAAGTAATTTTTGTACATTAAAAAAAAACTCAAAAAATAAAGCCAGGTTATTAAAGGACAACCAATAGAACCCATTTCTAGTAAGGTCTCGTTGGTATTTTTAGTGGGTCCAAGTCACACATAAGCCAACCGTCTTCCCAGATGGTTCGCTGTGCGTAGGGCATCATTTGTAGCTGAACAAAAAAGTTAGGTTAGGTTAGCTATTAAAGGTCTCATTGGTATTTTTAGTGGGTCCAAGTCACACATAAGTCAACCGTCTTCTCAGATGGTTCACTGTGCGTCGGGCATCATTTGTAGCTGAACAAAAAAAGTTAGGTTAGGTTAGCTATTTAAGGTCTCATTGGTATTTTTAGTGGGTCCAAGTCAGACATAAGCCAACCGTCTTCCCAGATGGTTCACTGTGCGTCGGGCATCATTTTTTCCTGAACAAAAAAAGTTAGGTTAGGTTAGCTATTTTTAAGGTCTCATTGGTATTTTTAGTGGGTCCAAGTCACACATAAGTCAACCGTCTACCCAGATGGTTCACTGTGCGTCGGGCATCATTTGTAGCTGAACAAAAAAAGTTAGGTTAAGTTAGCTATTTAAGGTCTCGTTGGTATTTTTAGTGGGTCCAAGTCACACATAAGCCAACCGCCTTCCCAGATGGTTCGCTGTGCGTAGGGCATCATTTGTAGCTGAACAAAAAAGTTAGGTTAGGTTAGCTATTAAAGGTCTCATTGGTATTTTTAGTGGGTCCAAGTCACACATAAGTCAACCGTCTTCCCAGATGGTTCACTGTGCTTCGGGCATCATTTGTAGCTCGGGCGCGCCGCAATTGCGGCGGTAAGACCCCTCTTTGAGGAGTGGCTGGAGAGACGTCACGGCGTCCTGACCTATCGGATGACGCAGGTCCTCACCGGACACGGAAGTTTCGGGAGGTTCCTGTGCCTGATGGGGAAGGAGGACACAGTAGAGCATACGGTGCAAGACTGCCCCGCTTGGGCAGAGCACCGACGTGTCCTCACGGCGGCGATAGGCGGAGACCTCTCGCGCCCGGCATTGGTTGCGGCCATGCTGCGGGGCGAGACGGAGTGGGAAGCGGTCTCCTCCTTCTGCGAGGCAGTAATGCTCGTGAAGGAGGAGGCGGGCCGCTTGAGAGCGAGGACAGCGTCCTCCCTCCGCCCCAACCGCAGTGGTAGGCGCCCGCGGCGTCGGACGTCAGCAGATGATCTCCGGCCACCGTAGGCGCGGGCATGCGGGCAGCGAGTAAAGGGCAACTCGCTGCCCGACCATGGACCATGCCCGGGTCGACGGCGCGTCGTGTCCCACGCGCGCCTCAAAGAGCGTCAGAATAATGACGGGGCCCCCCTCTCAGAGGGCCAAAGCCTGCCGGGGTCGCGGGATTATTTCCTTACAGTGACCCCGGAACAGAAAGGGCTATTGAAGGACACCGTGGATTTTAGTCAGTAAAAGTCTGACAGTCCCTCCCGCCCTGCCCGGGGTTGGAGGACTCATTTGATGATTTTACCACGCAAAAAAAAAAAAAAAACATTTGTAGCTGAACAAAAAAAGTTAGGTTAGGTTAGCTATTTTTAAGGTCTCATTGGTATTTTTAGTGGGTCCAAGTCACACATAAGTCAACCGTCTACCCAGATGGTTCACTGTGCGTCGGGCATCATTTGTAGCTGAACAAAAAAAGTTAGGTTAGGTTAGCTATTTAAGGTCTCATTGGTATTTTTAGTGGGTCCAAGTCACACATAAGCCAACCGTCTTCCCAGATGGTTCACTGTGCGTCGGGCAACATTTTTTCCTGAACAAAAAAAGTTAGGTTAGGTTAGCTATTTATGGTCTCATTGGTATTTTTAGTGGGTCCAAGTCACACATAAGTCAACCGTCTTCTCAGATGGTTCACTGTGCGTCGGGCATCATTTGTAGCTGAACAAAAAAAGTTAGGTTAGGTTAGCTATTTAAGGTCTCATTGGTATTTTTAGTGGGTCCAAGTCAGACATAAGCCAACCGTCTTCCCAGATGGTTCACTGTGCGTCGGGCATCATTTTTTCCTGAACAAAAAAAGTTAGGTTAGGTTAGCTATTTTTAAGGTCTCATTGGTATTTTTAGTGGGTCCAAGTCACACATAAGTCAACCGTCTACCCAGATGGTTCACTGTGCGTCGGGCATCATTTGTAGCTGAACAAAAAAAGTTAGGTTAAGTTAGCTATTTAAGGTCTCGTTGGTATTTTTAGTGGGTCCAAGTCACACATAAGCCAACCGCCTTCCCAGATGGTTCGCTGTGCGTAGGGCATCATTTGTAGCTGAACAAAAAAGTTAGGTTAGGTTAGCTATTAAAGGTCTCATTGGTATTTTTAGTGGGTCCAAGTCACACATAAGTCAACCGTCTTCCCAGATGGTTCACTGTGCTTCGGGCATCATTTGTAGCTCGGGCGCGCCGCAATTGCGGCGGTAAGACCCCTCTTTGAGGAGTGGCTGGAGAGACGTCACGGCGTCCTGACCTATCGGATGACGCAGGTCCTCACCGGACACGGAAGTTTCGGGAGGTTCCTGTGCCTGATGGGGAAGGAGGACACAGTAGAGCATACGGTGCAAGACTGCCCCGCTTGGGCAGAGCACCGACGTGTCCTCACGGCGGCGATAGGCGGAGACCTCTCGCGCCCGGCATTGGTTGCGGCCATGCTGCGGGGCGAGACGGAGTGGGAAGCGGTCTCCTCCTTCTGCGAGGCAGTAATGCTCGTGAAGGAGGAGGCGGGCCGCTTGAGAGCGAGGACAGCGTCCTCCCTCCGCCCCAACCGCAGTGGTAGGCGCCCGCGGCGTCGGACGTCAGCAGATGATCTCCGGCCACCGTAGGCGCGGGCATGCGGGCAGCGAGTAAAGGGCAACTCGCTGCCCGACCATGGACCATGCCCGGGTCGACGGCGCGTCGTGTCCCACGCGCGCCTCAAAGAGCGTCAGAATAATGACGGGGCCCCCCTCTCAGAGGGCCAAAGCCTGCCGGGGTCGCGGGATTATTTCCTTACAGTGACCCCGGAACAGAAAGGGCTATTGAAGGACACCGTGGATTTTAGTCAGTAAAAGTCTGACAGTCCCTCCCGCCCTGCCCGGGGTTGGAGGACTCATTTGATGATTTTACCACGCAAAAAAAAAAAAAAACATTTGTAGCTGAACAAAAAAAGTTAGGTTAGGTTAGCTATTTTTAAGGTCTCATTGGTATTTTTAGTGGGTCCAAGTCACACATAAGTCAACCGTCTACCCAGATGGTTCACTGTGCGTCGGGCATCATTTGTAGCTGAACAAAAAAAGTTAGGTTAGGTTAGCTATTTAAGGTCTCATTGGTATTTTTAGTGGGTCCAAGTCACACATAAGCCAACCGTCTTCCCAGATGGTTCACTGTGCGTCGGGCAACATTTTTTCCTGAACAAAAAAAGTTAGGTTAGGTTAGCTATTTATGGTCTCATTGGTATTTTTAGTGGGTCCAAGTCACACATAAGTCAACCGTCTTCTCAGATGGTTCACTGTGCGTCGGGCATCATTTGTAGCTGAACAAAAAAAGTTAGGTTAGGTTAGCTATTTAAGGGCTCATTGGTATTTTCAGTCGGTGTAAGTCAAACATAAGCCAACCGCCTTGGGGTGCTATGACAGGAAACCTCCACGTGCGCCCGTGGACTGGAGTTCCCTCTCGGATACGTCCGGGGGGAAGACCAGTTTTTCGGGCCGGTGCACCCTGGGATGCGGGCAAAAACTCTTCCTTAGGCACTGTGTGCCTAAGGGGTCTCTTTGCCCGTATGCGAATAGCCTGTCGTGTGGACGCTCCAACGCGTGTCCCTCTGATTAGCAGAGGGCACAGCGGTGGAGCGGGCTTGCGGACGGTGAGTTATGGGTAGCTCGCCGTCCGACCAAGGACCAAGCCCGGGTCGGTGGCGCGTCGTGTTTCGCGCCAAATGCCTGCTGGGGTCGCGGGTTTTTTCTTAACCCAGGTTACCGTGGCCCCGGAACGTAAAGGGTATAGGAAGGAACACGGGTGGATTTTAGTCAGTAAGAGTCTGACAGTCCCTTCCGCCCCACCCAGGGCGGGAGAACTCATTTGATGATTTTACCACCTAAAAAAAAAAAAAAAAAAAAAAAGCCAACCGCCTTCCCAGATGGTTCAGTATGCGTCGGGCATCATTTACAGCTGAATTAAAAAAGTTGGGTTAGGTTAGATTAGGTAGTCACTTTTAAACGGAAATAAAAAAAGAACCCCAGGATAGATTTCGATAATCTTTTGCCAGAATGATGTCACAACTATGTTCTTTCATTTCCCATAAGTGTCATAAGTGGAGGATCTTGGACCGCTTTTGCCCATTGTCATTTGGCTCATATATTGAGACTGGCGAGATAAATACATATATTATGTAACAGAGTGGGTATTCCACCACTGTCACTTCAACCTCTTTCCTTTTGGATCTATATTGATTTTAAAATTTTGAATATTCATATTTCGTATTTTCAATCTGTTTTTGCGTCACCTTCAATTCTTTTTTGGTTAGTACAATTTTACCGAGCCTTGCAGCTGCACCTGTTCTGCAGTATTATCTAATTTAATTTCACGTTTAAAGTAAATTCAGTTATGTTGTGCTTCCTACGACTCTAATGAAATTATCTACCCTGATAAAGGTTTGCAATGTGCTTATTTAGTAAAATGGGTACATCTACAGGTCCTCAGGACCATTTCATGTTATTAATTTGTTTTAGTTGTCTTATATAATATATTACAATATTTACTGTTTTGTTACTTGTCAGTTTTTATTTTATGATTCCAAAAATTTGGCTTGCTGGTTGTACTAACCATCGAACATAATATTCGTATATGAGAACTAGCCAAGTCAGAAATTAGGCTACATTTTATGATCCTTAGTTATAAGAAGAAATATATTTTATGTTGTTATAAATTTTCAGGACTGACTATTGAACTTGGTTCCCTTTTAGATTTCACTACTTTTGCCGTTGAAGTCAACAACCAAGGCATATATCAGAATATTGTACTTGGCTCTCATTTTCACATTTATGTTTTTGATGGGATCATCTATATTGTCCAGCCTTTCACCGGCTCATTGACCATGATTATAATATATCCTAAATACCTTTGTATTACACTATCAAACCGTAACCGTTTATTGCCTTCCCAGCTGCATTTGCTGCAGCTGCAGCATTGCTAGTTTGTTGGAATTCAAGTATTAGATAAAGTTTTTGAGTCATGAAAACAGTATAATAATTACGGTTGTAAAAATTTTATAGACACATTTATAATACAATTTAAGCTCTTTTTCCAGTTTTCAGATCCAACAATGAAAATGAATTTAAAATATTATGCCTTTGGTTTACTTTTTTATTTGCATTTCCAAATTCATTGGTGCAATTCTGAGAGAGTGAGTATGTTCTGAAAGTTATATAATGTTGTCACATAAGCGTCTATATTATATCAACTACAAATAAGACTAGCTGCGCTGGCGCTGGCCCCAGGCAACAAAGCGGTAATATCAAAAATTGAATTTTACAGGAGAAATAAAAATTAATTTGTTATTAGTGCAGCGTACAGTGATCCAAACCAAGCGTTCAAAAGGTCATCGGGCGCAATCCGACCCGGTCGCGGACATGAATGAAAATGGTCTAGAATGAAAGAGCATAATTCACATAATGATACACTCAATTATTTTTGTTGTAATCCATTGGAGAACAAAGTTTTAACCAAAAATGTATTTATTCGAAAAATCTCCGTTCAATGTATTTCCTCTTGATCTGTACGTTTTCAGATTCTCTTTTGTTTTGATCGACTAGATACAATAGTTTACAAGCCACTAAACCTGATTTTTAACCGAACTTAAAAAAAAATAGGTACTCAGTTCGACCTGTTATACGTATGTATGTTTGTCCGCGGTTTATAGACTGAGCCGATTTTGACGCTGTTTTCAGAAAAGTGTTCGTTACATTCTGGAAAAGATTTTAGTATTATAACAATCATGGATTGCCCGCCATTGCCCACATAGATTATTCCGCCCTTTTTTTGTTGCTTACTTGGATTGTAGATTTTCAAAGACGTGGATTATACGAAGATTTTTGTTGAACATCCAAACTAAAAACAGTAAAACAAAAAAAAAACTTAAAAAAAGGAACTTACCTACTTCAAAACCAAACAAAAAGGGTAAAATATTTTTTCTTTCGAAGTCGGTGGCCATATTCGATGAAAAAAGGGTAAATAAAAAAAAAACATTATCCAGTCTAGTCGGTGGCTTTGTTTTTTATTTCACCGACTTCCGAAAGAAAAGTCACACTTTTTTGTGTTTGGATTTGAAGTCGGTTCATTTTTTTTGTTTTTACTATTTTTTGGAATTTCTTTATTAGGCCGGGCCGCCATAAGACATCTGTATGCAAAATATGAGGACCAAGTTTTGTCTTTTCTCATTTAGTCTTAGGATTGTAAATATGTATATTTTTGATGTTGTCAGCAATTATCGTGGTCTAAAAAAATGTACGTGTAATAGGACGGATGACAGCTTTATAAAGACGCAATTTGCACTTGAGTGACAATTTGCTTCTTGCTGTAAAGGCAGCCGAACGCGAACTGCCTTTACATGGGCACGGAAGGTAAGGAGACTGTAGAGGGTCACACCTGAGTATTTGGCTTGCTTTTCTCAAAGAATAGACTT
Source organism: Agrotis clavis (assembly GCA_954870645.1). Taxonomy (NCBI): domain Eukaryota; kingdom Metazoa; phylum Arthropoda; class Insecta; order Lepidoptera; family Noctuidae; genus Agrotis; species Agrotis clavis. The sequence goes on along the minus strand of OX940935.1, from coordinate 21,269,859 downwards.
GTCGTACAAAGTGATTGGGTTCATATCATACGGCGTCCGAGAGATGAGGTGTGGCAGGGGACTAGACCACTCCAGCACGTGGCAACATGTTTTTAAATAGTCCTAGAATCCATTGCATTGCACACTTCATAAAACAGATTGCGGTCCTCATATTTTGCAAACAAAATGCCTTCTGCGACCTGCTTTATGATTAACGTATTTAATCCATGTTACGTCGCAGAAAATACGTACTTTCAGAACTGTTTTTATAGTGACATTGGAATCACCTAGTGTTATTCAATAATTAACTTACCTCGTGTAATACAATAAATAACACCACACGCACTAAGTTTTATATTAACATGCTTTCGATATCGTTTTGTGTATCCCAAATGCAGTAATACATTTATTTATTAAATCGCGTGAGACTAAATCGAACATTTAAACTGTCAAGACAATATTGTCTTGTCAGCTCACTGAAGAAGCTTTATGGCATAAAAACAAAGAAACAAACAAGAAAAGTGAGTTTATAAAAACGTGGGAAAAATAGGGCAGGGACTTTCAGACTTGTACTGAACAAAATCCATGGTGTCCTTCAATAGCCCTTTACGTTCCGGGGCCACGTTGACCCAATAGAACCACGACCCCGGCAGGCTTTGGCCTGCAAAGAGGGGGGCCCCGTCATATTGCTGACAGCTCTTTGAAACCCGGGCATGCCCGAAAATCGTCCCGCGACGTCCGTTACCATGGGCGTCTCCTGAGGCGGCTGGGTCGTGAGGTGGACGCTATCCGCTCCTTCACGCATCCCGCCTCCTCCTTCGCTAGCATGACTGCTTCGCAGAAGGAGGCGACCACTTCCCAATCCGTCTCACCCCGCAGCATGACCTCGAACAATGCCGGGTGGGAGAGGTCGCGCCTATCGCCTCAGTGCGGTGCTCTGGCCAAGCTGAGCAGAGTTGCACCATATGTTCCACCGTATCCTCCGGGCGATCCGGCTTGCGGTGGCAGGAAATCGACCCCTGCCATATTTTTAGATGAAACTGCATTAATTACGCCGAATAAATAATGTAAAATACTCAAAACTTTTTTTTTTAATTCCCACAGCATCCCCACAAGAATGCGACCCTTACCGTGGTAACCAAGAGACATTTAGCTATATATCCTCAAGGTTTGATTTATGTCCGCCGTGGGTTTTTTTCCCATACAATTCGCCCGTTGACCTTTCAAATGAAATCTAATTTTTTAAACAATGTAACGTGTCTTTTTAAAAATAATTGTAATTGTATAAATATTTAATGAAATAGTTGAAAAAATGTGTAATACAAATTATAGGCGATATTGTTTCAATTGCAGCATCCATTAAAGACTTATAAACAAACCGACTATTTTAGAGTATTTACCTGCTTCAGGAAAATCTTATAGCCAAAGCTTTAACATCAGCTGTATCATCCACTTACCGCTATCAATGGATCATATTTTAATGTAAAAGTAGTCTAAAGTAGCTTACAGATGTTTACTGTTTTTTTTGTTATGTTTCATAGAGTAATGCAATAATACATTTTTAGTAGTAAGAATTTTCCATTAAAAAAATATTAAAAAGTACGTTACCGGATTACAGCTTTGTTGCCCGGGTCCAGCGATTATTAGGACAAAATCAGCAGATTTAATAAAAATCGAATTCCAAAAAAAAATTTTTTTTGCAGCATTTGAACCTTTTAACCTGCTCTGTTTATTTTCCAATTAAAGCAGTGTCCTTTCTAGACAGTATCATTTGGCAAAAATCCTATGTAAACACCCAACTAGAAGATGGTTTGATATATTATGTTCGCGAACTTTTATGAAATTGCGTGACTGATGTGTGCAGTTTCACACGTGCAAGTATCTAATGCTATACTTGCACTGATGTCCCGGCAAACAAAAATATATATTTTTGTAATTGCTATAATATTTCTGTCGTAGATGAGTTACTTTAGTACTGAACATCCAGCGGTATACGGCTATGACAAGAGTTTTTTTTTTAAACTACAGTCTGTTTAGTAAACGTTTTAATCGACAAGATCCCAAATACTATGTGGAAGTATACATGCATACCCTTGTTACGGCAGATAATAACATATCGGTAAGTTGTAAAAGTGAGCATTGAGCTTTGTTTTTTTTTCCAAAAAGTAAGTTAATTACCTACCAGTTTGATACAAAACTTGTACAATACTTCTCAAGATATAATTGTTTGGTTTAGACATGGTATTGACGCTGTTTCAAACATTCAACTCCTTGCTTTCATCAAGGTACAAAACAAGGATTCTACATAGTTTGTATACATCAACATGTTTTAGAGACGTATTCGAGAAACGAAAAAACATCTTTTTCGTTTCTCGAATACACAGGAAACCCGAATAATTCTACTGGAACCAAAAAATCAGTATATTGGGTTAATTTTTAGCCCCTTTTTCAAATACGAGTCTTGTGTGGGACGTAGAGGTTCCATTATAGGCTGGCAACTATTACGTAGTAGTTCATTGTTTCATGTTGCACACTAAATGCTTTCTCTTTACTCACTGATGTAATGCTCGAATCTGGACTGAATACCTAGCTACTTCCGGTGAAGCTTCACCTGCTATTTTAATAATTATGGTAGTGAATAATGGTGTTTGTGTTTCAGGTCCATTTCTACTTCTACCAATTTTTAACAAACAGATACAAACCTAGTTTCGTTGAGTTGCATTTCAAGTTTTGCGACATGATGAATTCAGATTCGCTTGTCGGTAAACCAATGCGAAACGCATTTGGAGGCCAGCTATGTCCTTACCCTCCAGTAAGTACTATGTTCTATTGTACGATGTGTACATACAATAAACTCTTCTGGTGTTACATAAAATATTTTGTCCCTATCCGTTGAGGGTCAGACTAAAATAAAACCACAAAATAACATAAACCGGTTTATTACTGCGAGTAACAATCTCCCGTATAATAGAATTATTCGATTAATTAATTGATTACCTCTAAATTAAATTTCAATAAATAAATTACCTTAACATTCTTACTATAATAATAACAATCATTAACCTTAACAACAGTCCGGGAATAAAATTCATATAAAACTACTATGGTGAGATTCTTTACCCTTTCTAATTAATTAAAGCTAGCCAACTCAATGCTCTTCTTTAAACCCCTAGGTTACAACTGTAACCTAGGGGTTTAAAGAAGAGCTGAGGTCGTGGGGGGTTGGAGATAAACCGAGTACTGTTCCGTTAACAAGGTTACATTAATATTTACTAAAGCAGAACTAAAGAACTACCGGAACCTTCCAGTTAAAAACAAATATAATAATTTAACCAATGGGCGCCAGGGACCTGGAGAGTCCCGAATCCTGGAGCTGAAGATATCCTCAATTCTACTGTCACCTCTGGAGGAATGCAGAATGAGCTCAAGATTCCCAAAATAAAGTTCGGTGTAGTACCGACATCAACACCGGGTACCAAAATCACACCGGTGTTCCAAGGTGCGGTGATAAAAAAAAAGATAAATATAAAGAAAAAAAAACCGTCACGCCTGCGCTCACGCTAGGCGGTGTCTGCCAGCCGTACAGCAGCCTCGGCTAGGCTCCCAGCGGTGTCGAGGAACGGGGTCCCCGTCCCAGTTCTAGCCGGCCTCTAATGAGACGGGCTAAGATCTCAGCGGCGGATCGAATTACTCGAGGGGCCTCACCTGCAATTGACAATACGGAGTGCAAATAATAAAAGTGTAACTTATTTGTTTTCCTCGATGTGATCGAGCTGGGAAATCTATCAGGCTCATGGCCTTTATTCAAAATGAAATACGCGTGGCGTCCGTCCACTACGTACAAGGACTTATGCCGTTTTCTTGGACAATACTTTAACACTGAGAAATTACCTACGGCCTACGATTGGGAAATAGCTGGTTTATTACTCACGGGTATTGCTGGGGATAGGCGGCGTGAGCTGGGCTGCTGAACGTTCAGCTGGACAAACCCGCGACGAAGGCGCTGGTAGGAATCCTGAAATAATCGTTAAGATTAGCACGACGTTATTCCCTCACACACACACCCTTCGGGTGGACGCACAGACCACGCTAACTCCACTAAGGATATAGACTTACCTTTTACGACTGCGCACCAAAAACTATATGTAACTCCTCAGCGAGGCTGGCGGCAAGTGCCGAACGCCATCCTCGCAAAGTCATCGCAAATCGCCGGCCGGAAGCCAGCTAAGGATCGGGTGCCCACCACATTTCAAACTCCCGGATTCTACGGAGAACCGAATACCCCATCAACCACAAACACCTCACACTAGAAATTCTCCTTGAAAACTGTGGAACGACACTTGCCACAGTCGGCAATAAATTACACAAGACTAGATCCCACTATTCCGTTCTTCATCATTCATCTCTCTGCCATTGACGGTCCCAAGCCCGTATGAAAAAAGAGGAGGGTTGGCCTAGTTAAGATCTATCTAGCCGTAAAAGATCAACGTCGAGCATTGGGCGACGGTAATAAACCCGACAAAACCAGGCCTAACCAGCCGGAACCTGCTGGAGGTAGGAAATGACCTCCACAACTCGCAACTCTGTGCACACACAACTCACAGAATCGAGGGTCTTGGCTTAGCTGCCCGGACCAAGAGGTAGAACACCTCTCTAAAAAGTCACCCTAACCCTAAGGTGGGAATACGTGCCGAAAGGGTGCATGGCTTGCAGGAGGCAAGTTCCAAGCGCCAACCTCGACGGACCCGGCAAACGTCGTTGTATATTGCCTTCTTGAGGGAATGGGCGTCACCCCTCTTGTGACGTTTTAAATCGGCCCTACTCGTGGGAACAAAATGAATAATTCTAACTCCTCTGAAAATGTAATAAAATTAAATAAGAATAACTCAAAAATTCTGACCCAACAACTCTTCCACAAAGGAATGTTTATGAATCGGCCAAGATCTATTTCCTTCAGTGGAACAAGTAATCAAGACAAAGCAAACGATGGGCTCGCAGATGAAACAAATATAGAATTAGAAGAACAACAGTTTACAGAAGTTCATTATGGCAAAAGGCAAAGACCAAGTCCAGACGCAGTAATGCGCAGCCCAAAACAATCAAAATTAAATTACTGGCTCGCAAATCCGGCAGTACCAACATCCAACAGTTTCACAGTACTTGACGATATAGAGCAAGCAGATAAACCTGAAATAAAAGTACAGAAATCAATAAGACCTCCTCCACTGTTTATTGACGGAGTCAAAAATATCCAACCTTTGCTAAAGTTACTAGAAGAAATAGCAAAAGGAGAGTATGAAATTAAGGTACTACGAAGCGACAGGTTTAAAATACAATCTAAATCAGCCGAATCATACTCCACTATTTATAAAGAACTAAAAGCTAAAAACACAGAATTCTTCAGTTATCAACCTAAACAAGATCGCAGTTTTAGAGTAGTGCTAAAAAATTTACACCCATCAACAGATAAAGAAGAAATAAAAATAGCCATTGAAGAGCTGGATCACAAAGTAACAAATGTCTGGAACATCCAAAATTCAAGAACAAAACAGGCCCTACCAATTTGGAACATCGAACTAGAATCTCGAGAAAACAATAAAGACATATATAGCGTAAAGACCCTACTTAACTGTCGCATATCGTTTGAAGCACCCAGACCTAAGCGGGTAATCCCTCAATGCACTAATTGCCAAGACTATAATCACACACAAAAGTTTTGCAATAGAAAACCCAGATGCGTAAAATGTGCAGGTTCGCATCACACTTCACATTGTCCTCGAAAAGAAAGATCGAACCAGGTTAAATGTGTCCTCTGCGAGGGAAACCACCCAGCTAACTACAAAGGCTGCACAGTCTATAAGGAGCTGTTGAAAATCCGATATCCTCCTCCCATCACTCAACACAGAAGAAACCCCAGAAATACGAGTGTTGATCAAGAGCCTTCAAATAAAACAACAAACAACAGGAAATCGTATGCACTAGCCACAAAAGAACCTCCCAAACAACCTATGACCTCAACAGTTAATATTGAAGATGAAAACCAAAAAACCAACGAACTTAAAGCCATTAGGGAAACACTTGTTGCCCTAATGAACCAAATGCTAATTATGACCCAAACGTTAACCGATCTAATCTCAAAAATGTCATTACATTCTCAGAACTAAAATTGGGTATATGGAATGCTAATGGCTTGTCAAAACACTCTGAAGAGTTAAAAGTATTCGTCAAAATCCATCTCATAGATGTTCTATTAATCTCAGAAACTCACTTCACTTCCAAAAGCTACTTCAGGTTACCAGGCTACAATATGTACCACACTAACCACCCAGACAACAAAGCACATGGGGGATCTGCCGTTTTCATCAGGTCAAAAATCAAGCACCATGTGATACAAGATTACTGTAGAAACTATATCCAAGCAACAAACGTAGTAATAACAGACTGGATCGGTGACATTACGGTGTCGGCTCTTTACTGTCCGCCGAGGTTCACTATTAAGGAATCTGAATTCAACGACTATTTTCAATGCCTTGGAGACAGATTTATTGCAGGAGGTGACTATAATGCGAAGCATACGTTTTGGGGTTGCAGGATTGTCCTACCCAGAGGGCGAGAACTCTTTAAGTGCATCCAAAACAGGAATATGAACGTAATTTCATCTGGTCAACCAACTTACTGGCCAACAGATACAAGAAAAATCCCAGATATTATCGATTTTTGCGTCAGTAAAGGAATCGCAAATAACAATATATCGTGCCTGAGTTGCTGGGATCTGTCCTAAGACCACTCTCCAATCATAGTGGAACTACACACAACTCCCAAAGAAAGCGTCAAAAAATGCGTTCTGCACAACAAACTTACTAACTGGCCACTATTTCGAGAGCTGACCAACAAAGCATTCCAGGAATCGGTTAGTCTCAAGTCTAAAGATGAAATAACCGCCGCTGTTATGTACTTCAACAAGAGCGTACAAGATGCAGCTTGGTCTTCAACCCCACCACTACCACACAGAAGTATGGACAACTATGTAGCAAAACACATATTAGAAATAATAACCCGAAAAAGAAAAATAAGGAGGCAATGGCAACAAACCAGAGACCCTAATCTTAAAAAACAGCTCAATCACATCAACAGACAACTGAAACATATTTTAGACAAGGATCGTAATGACGGATTCCAAAATTACCTCACCGGCCTGGATGCTACTGCTTCCTCAGATTACACTTTATGGAAAGCCACCAGAGGACTAAGACGGCCTGTAAGTGTTTCTCCTCCAATAAGAAAGTCTGACGGTTCCTGGGCAAGGACAGACTAAGAGAAAGCCAAGACGTTCTCAGAACATCTCACAAAGGTCTATAAGCCTCATCCATATGAAGGCTCTCCAGTAGATGCAGCAGAAATTAACAACCATTTGGAAGAGAGAGATATGAGAGACGGTAGTGAAAATGCAGAAGAATTGACCTTTAAATTTTCAAAGACAGAAGTTGCCCGAATAATATCAAAATTAAACCCAAAAAAGTCACCAGGGTACGACCTGATTACAAACCGCATGTTACAGGAACTGCCCGAATCTGGCATAACTTTTCTTACATCATTATTTAATGCCATGACCAGACTGCAATTCTTTCCCCTAGAATGGAAGGTCGCACTTATTATAATGCTACTGAAACCAGACAAACAACCTGAGGAGGCAAAATCGTACAGACCCATTAGTCTGCTACCTATTCCATCTAAAATATACGAATCTCTTCTGCTGCAAAAAATCCTACCTATACTCAAAGAAAAGAAAATCATTCCAGACCATCAGTTCGGGTTTCGCAGTAAACATGCCACTGTCGATCAAGTACATAGACTAACAAATAAGATCATGGAATCACTGGAGGCAAAATCTTACTGTACCAGTGCTTTCTTGGACATATCTCAGGCGTTCGACCGCGTTTGGCATGAAGGATTGCTATTTAAATTAAAAAAAGCTCTACCAGATCACCTGTACGGAATACTAAAATCATTCCTACAGCAGCGCCATTTCATAGTACAAAATGGAGAAGCACTTTCTGATCTTTGTCCCATAAAGGCAGGAGTGCCACAGGGTAGCGTACTGGGTCCTATACTCTACGTACTGTTCACTGCAGACTTACCGACATCTGATTCCCTAACTACTGGAACCTTTGCTGATGATACCGCCATACTAGCGGCGCATAGTGATCCAAAAACTGCTTCACAAATACTCCAAGAAGGACTAAACGACATATCACACTGGCTTAAAAAGTGGCGGATAAAAGCAAACGAAACAAAATCAGTCAACGTAACGTTTACCCTAAGAAGAGGATCTTGTCCTCCAGTCACATTAAACAACATTGAAGTTCCACAAGCGGACCATGTGAAATATCTTGGGTTGTATTTAGACAAAAGACTTACCTGGCAAAAGCATATCTTCACTAAAAGGAAGCAACTTGGTATTAAAACAAGAAAACTCTACTGGCTCATTGGGCGAAAGTCACAACTCTTGAGAACAAAATACTATTGTATAAGACAATACTGAAGCCCATCTGGACGTATGGGATTCAATTATGGGACACTGCATCTCACTCAAACCTAGAAATCCTACAGAGGTTCCAAAATAAGACACTGCGCATGTTAACAAACGCACCCTGGTTTGTACCCAACGAACTACTACACCGTGACTTGGGAATGTCCACTGTGAAGCAGGAAATTGTACGCCATACCAAGTCCTATAAAGAACGTATCAAGGAACATCCAAATATTCTCGCTCGGATTCTAATGGAGAATCATAACAAAGCGCGACGATTAAAGCGCAAAATACCTCAAGACTTAGTCCAACCACAGTAAATATAATTATACTGTCTCAACAATGAGGATGTGGCATAGGTCACATACCGAGCTCGTCAGCTTTAGCACCAACCAATATACTGATGAATGTCCCATAAGGGAGACAGATGGCAGTAAACACAAGAAATAAAAAAAATAAAAAAAAAATCATTCATCTCTCCCAATAATTGATCACAAAACAGTTTCAACCAGGGAAACTATTCCTACAATGTTGTCGGGGTAAGAGGAGAACTCCACCTGACAACACTAAAGTTGACATTTCCCAGAGACAATCCACGCAAAAGTCCACAGATTAAAAAATGTATCGATTCGGTCGAAGGTTCTCGAATAAAGTCTATATTGAAAAAATTAAATAATTTCCGTTTATGGATATTTAGTTTATTATTAATTTCTTTTATTTATTTACTATTTAAAATTGATAATTATTACAAAATGTGTTAGTTCATATTATTTAAAGATCTGTGATCCTTAGATTAAAATATCGATTATTTTATGGTTGTTACCTCGGAGCGCGGTAGGGGGCGCCTCGAACTGTCAGAATTGACGTCTGACGCAATGAATGACATGTACATGGTAAACAACCAAAGTTTTGATTAAAATAATAATTGTGGAACTGTTTAAAAGAATTTAGGAAAGTGATTTATTGTTGGGAAATGAAACCATCGATACATAGGAATGGTTGACCAATGAATGCAGGTACTTGACACTTTGTTTATTAGAAACGCAGCCGCGAAATAGCAACCTGAGCCAGGAACACAAAAACAATGTAACAATAGCAACGGCAGCGAGCGACCGTAAGCATTCGCGTCGCGATCGCTCGCGGTGAGTGAACGCAATTATAGCCAAATCCAGAAGGAAGCGACATCAATAATTTTTGGTGTCAAACACTTCCACCAGTACCTATACGGTAGAAGTGACCCGTTTATTCTTAAAACAGATCACCGCCCCTTAGTGTCGATATTTAATAATAAAACGGGCATATCAATTACTACGGCGTTACGTCTACAAAGGTACGCCATTATCCCATTATATTATCTGCTTACAATTACGTAGTTCAATACATATCAAGTGACAATAACTTAGTGGCCGATTTTTTTTCCCGTGCACCCATAAGCGACACTGAGTGCGAGGAAGACGGCGAATATGACGCATACTGCTCACTTAACTTCTTAGATACGTTCGCGCCAGCTGTTTTGTTTACAGATGTCAACGACGATATAATACTAGACTACGCATTGCACGATCTAACGAACAAAACTATTCTGCCAACTCGCTGAGGTACTACGTAAGCGAGGGAGGCGGGGTACTGCGTTGTGATTGGCTAACTCAAGGTCTGTTCTGTCTCAACGTATGTTTACGGCTCACAGGATTGGTCAAAATGAGACGGATATAAGACTTTTTTGCCTAATGTGTTGGCAGACATCGGTCGCCTGTTATTACGAGTCTATACGTCGTTTTTTAATCTCGTAGACTGAATTGACAGGTGCAAATGGCGAACTGACACGAATTTCTATAGAATTTATGTCAGTTTTGACATTATCATTTGTCAATTTGGTCTACGAGATTAAAAAACAAACTTTAGTATTATATCGTCGTTGACAGATGTAAAGAATGCTAAATTTACTGATAAAACTATTCAAACAGTAGTAAGGTATACAAATGTAGATTGGCCCCGTAAAATCGTTTGTGAGTCTATACGACCTTTCTTTTTATGTCGTACGGACTTGCAATATGAAAAAGGAATTTTAATGCGAGGTCATAAGGTAGTCATTCCCATGGCACTACGAGAAAGAATGTTGCAGGAGTTACATAGTACACATTTGGGCATTGTTAAAATGAAATGCAATGCGCGTGCTAGGATGTGGTGGCCCGGCATAGATGAGGATATTGAGAGGTTCATAGGCGCGTGCGAGGTGTGCGCGAGCGTGCGGCCCGCTCCGCCACAGGCATCGCCGGCGCCGTGGCCGAGCGCAGCGGCACCGTGGGAACGAATTCATATCGACTATTTATCAATACGGCAACAGACCTATTTAGTTGTGATTGATGCCTACTCAAAATGGTTAGAGTGTATTTTCATGGGTAATGATCTTACCACACAATCTTTAATAAAGAAATTAAAGCAAATATTTTCAGTGTTTGGATTACCGAGTACATTAGTCTCATAATGACGTAAAAATTAATTGCAGGGAATTTAACGTCTACTGTTCCAATAATGGTATTAACTATATGACGTCACCAATCTATCATCCATGCAGCAACGGCCAAGCTGAAAATTCAGTGAGGACGTGCAAAAAAATGTTAAAGAACATTTTAAGTGAAAGCACAACACAGCATAAAGTGCAAGACAAATTATTATTATATTTATTTCAATATAGAAACACAGCACTGTACTACTGGACAATCACCGGCAAAATTAATGTTTGGCAGAGAATTAAGGTCACGACTTGACTTAATATTACCTGAAAAAAAGGGCATTCGTAACAAACCATCAGGGGAAACTGAAGGTCGCGCCAGAGTTTTCAAAGCCGGGGACAGGGTATGGGTCCGGTGGTACAGTGGTCGAAAGGAGTCGTGGAAGATGGGAGTTATAAATAAATTGATAGGGAACAGAATGTTTAAAGTGCTTGTCGAAGATCAAGGTGTTTTTTGCGTTAGGCATCTTGATCAAATATTAAAATGTAAGAAACCAATGTCTTCCGATTTACAGCCAGTCAGTAATGCTTCGAATTCACCGGTTCCATCAAGTTCACCAATATTGCCCAGCTCGACTATTGAATCGAATGCAGTTAGTAACTTAGTAAGTGCAGGTGCTGAGGAACCGGTGGAAATGGAAGAGGGTACTGCGGCTGCAACTAGCGTTGAAGCTGAGAGGGACCAGATTGTAACAGATGTTGTGGACCGAGAAAATGCACGGCAATCACTTGGTCACGCATATGGGAACCAGGCTCTTCAAGCCTCGAGCGCTGCGCAGGATGAAGCAGTGGGTGAAGAACCAAGTGCACGTTCTCGGCGCACAAGAAAAGATGTAGACTATACGGTATTCTACAAATAGATGTTAAGCACTACGTTAGGTTAAGTTTATTAATTTTAAGTAAATAGTAAGTATTGTTATTTGTCAACAGGTTTCAAAATTAGTGTGGAGGAATGATCTGTATGCGCACTCACACATAGGACGCATCCTACTATATATTCACTGATGTAACCCCCACTAACTCAGTAATAAACTAGCGATCAAGGACGACACTCGTTTCATTATAATATCTACCCATTAAGGAATATATCAGGGATGTAGTGGGATGGAGTGGGATGGAGTGGGATGGATTAGGATGGAGTGGGACTGACTGGGATGGAGTGAGATGGAGTGGGATGCAGTGGGATGGAGTGGGATGGATTAGGATGGAGTGGGATGTAGTGGGATGGAGTAGGATGAAATGGGCTGGAGTGGGATGGAGTGGGATTGAGTGGGATGGAGTGGGATGGAGTGAGATGTAGTAGGATGGAGTGGGTTGGAGTGGGATGAAGTGGGTTGGAGTGGGTTGGAGTGGGATGTAGTGGGATGGAGTGGGATGGAGTGGGACTGAGTGGGATTGAGTGGGACTGAGTGGGATGGAGTGGGATGAATTAGGATGGAGTGGGACTGGGAGTAAGATGGAGTGGGATGCAGTGGGATGGATTGGGATGGATTAGGATGGAGTGGGATTGAATCGGATGGAGTGGGATGGATTAGAATGGAGTGCGATGTAGTGAGATAGAGTGGGATGGAGTCGAATGGAGTGGGACTGAGTGGGATGGAATGGGATGGAGTCGGATGGAGTGGGATGGAGTGGGATGGAGTGGGATGGAGTGGGATGGAGTGGGATGGAGTGGGATGGAGTGGGATGGAGTGGGATGGAGTAGGATGGAGTGGGATGGAGGGGGATGGAGTGGGATGGAATGGGATGGAATGAGATAGAATGGGTGCTCTAATCCAGTAGCAATTCTTCTGAATCTGAACGACAGAGGGCGTTTATTATAATCACCTCAAATTAATATTCTTGAAAAATAAATTCTAAATACAGGGATTATATGAAAACGATATGATTTATAAAAAACGTGGCGAGAATTAAGCGCTTCGCACTAAAAAATACATTGTTAAATTCCGACATCCACGCGAACGAAGTCGCGGGCACAGCTAGTATCTACTAATAAGGCTTTGGGCTGTAATATGTTGTTGAAAATACGTTTTTATCATTCACTTTTAGACTTCTTCCCTGAAAAATTGGACTCCGTCAGCGATGAACACTATGTAAGATTCCATCTAGCCATTTCTACCACTGAAAAACGATGTCAGGGCAAATGGGGCCCACGTATGTTAGTGGATTACTGTTGGACATTAAAACGAGACGTTCTTCAAGCAAAATACAAAAGAAAATCATAAAACTAAATTCATATTAATGGTGCAATAAATCGAAATAACTTATTTTTGTTGACAAAAATACAAATTTTTAAAATGTTATCACAAAAAAACTATTCGTATATAAATTTTCATTTTATTTCTAGTATCTCCTTATCCTTGTCTCAAACATAACTAGATAAAAGTTTTCATGTTACATGCAAAAGTTGTTTTTTTGTTGACTAGTGAATTATTAGGGGAGATTCCTCTCTCAAGACCCCTAACCACAGGCAACTTCGGTTCTGTTCCCGATGCTGATCCCACCAGCGGATTTGTATTTTTAAAACATTTTTATTATTATTTATTTATTATTTATTTATTTATGTACACAGAACATTAAGATAAAAGAGCACAAAGGCACTGCTTATTTCATTAAGAAATCTCTTCCAGCAGACCAGCGACAGAAGAGAGATAGACAACAAAACGTAGACACAGTGTACAAAAAAAAAAAAAATTAACAGAATATAAACATACATACTATAAAATCTATACATATAATAAAATAGTAGGAAAGTCAAAACTGTACATTGAATATTTTTTGAAAAGAATACTTGGGGTGTGATCTACAATCGATACCGAAGACAAAAATATAGTTTTTAGAATTTTTCGTTTATTGCCCGTGGTCCACCCGCTTGGTTCACCTAGGTGTACCACGGGAAATTATTTTTGCCCGTGGTTCACCTGGGTGTACCACGGGAAATTATTTTTGCCCGTGGTTCACCTGGGTGTACCACGGGTAATTATTTTTTCCCGTGGTTCACCTAGGTGTGCCACGTCAAATTATTTTTTGTAGGTGTTCTAGGTGTCGACTAATATTTTTGCCACGTTCAAGAAGGTTCACGGGAACCAGTTGCACCTCATGCGTGGGTAGCTCACCGTCCGCACAGAATTCCAGCTACAAGCTTAGAAACTGAAAGAATGTTATTAACCAGAAAAAGTACCAGGCTTACATAAGTTCAAGGTGGTATGTTTTTAAATACCTGCACCTGACTGGTGTTGTACTTTTGCTAGACTGTATAAATGATTAAAATAATTACCAATTATTAAAAAAAGACCACCTTGAACTCATGCCAGCCTAGTACTTTTGCTGGTTAGTAACATTCTTTCATTTTCTAAGCGTTTAACTGGAATTCACGGCCTTAAAAAGAAAATGTGAAACTGTTTAGCATAAGGAGGGGGTGCCTCCTGTGTCCTGGCACCACTCTCATGTAAAGGCACCGCCTAGACCCCGAATCTAACCTTTCCGTGTCGAGGTTGTCCAAGTCTCGGGACTTGCTCGCATCCAAAGACATTAAACTATATACGAGCAATAGACGGGACATCACGAAGAAATTTGTGATCCAAAACTTTTTACCAATAGGAAAAAAGTCGCGTTGCTATGCAACGCTTAGATAGCGCTACTGACGCACGGCATCAACAATTTTGTATGTCAATTTTCCCAATGCCCGCTCTACAGGTTCTTTTAAATCTCTCTGCTCGCATCCTAGGTCAAATAACTGGCTACGAGTACTACCTACCAAGGTGGCTCGACGGAACCCTGCTTCGTAGGGCTCCTACTTCTGCGTTCAAGGTCTAAAGAAAATAAAATAATCTAACACAAAAGAGATGGCGGGGTCTGGAAGACCACGCCATGCCCTTCGAACCTAACCTGTCCATGCCGGGGTGCCCCAAGTCCCGAGCTCGCTTCGCTCCAGGGTCCTGTAACTCAGTAAGTTTGCATTTTGTTCTGGGCTATAGTTCTGGAACTGGACATTAGATGGCATGACTGTCTCAATTTCATCTATACTGAAATACAAATAAAAAAAAAGAAATATTGCTCGAAGATCTATAAAATTTTAACTATTTAAATTTGTTAAAAAGAAAATTAAATAAAATGAAGACAATATTGTATAAAATATTTCTATGACAACACTGACCCGTAGTAAAATAATGATACGTTTCATTTTAAGCACGCATTGAAACATAAGCCGAAGTAAATTGACATAATTCGTTGTGATAATTTTTATTTCTTGCTCTCGAAGAAATAAACTGAGCGGTAATTAAAACAACTATTTAAATTTTAGACTTACTGTAAATTTATAACATAGTTTACAAATTACAATTTCAAGTCAAATATTGGCACTGTAAAAAATGTTTGTTACGGAACTTCCTTGTCGGCCATTCCGAAATTATTGTTTTTGTTACCATGGTTACCCATGTCTTGTGTCCACTTGTGTCAAACTCGATATATTTTTATGTTTTGTTTGATGTATTGAGAAAGTTTTAACCGTGATTTTCATTTACGACCTGGATAGTGGCTATGTTATTTGAATTATTGTGGATTCATTGTGTTCTTTTTACCCGACTGCGCGACGCAAAGGAGGGTATCAGGGTAATTACTCATGCAGTGCCCGTGCATTCTCTTGGACTCATGGAGTTTTTCATTGGAATTTCCTGTGACCTAGTGTTATCTGTTGTGTGTTAAGTTGTTTGTTTAGTTTCTACAAACTTAATAAAATGTAATACTCAATTTTGTGTTTTATTCTAAACAAAATAAACATTATATTATTATAGGAGAAGAAAGAAAGGGATAGCTATATAGCTATCCCTTTCTAGGATACTGCACATAAATGTGTGTAATATGTATGTATCTATAGACACACACATGCACCGCAAGTTCTGGTACTGGACATCAGATGGCGCTTGTCGTTGAGGTCAAGTGAAGTCTCTATACCCCTATATACAAATGTACTCTATGCTTCGCTCTCTGTTGGATCCTAGACTTTTCCGATAAAAATGGCAAACAATGACAGGTGACATTCATTTTTACGTTCTGTTATACGTATGTAATCGCTTGATTTTGCACCATAGACAGTACGTGGTAAAGATATGGTCGTCAATCGCCCATTTTTACGTTCCGTTTTCGGTTTTTATCTGATTTGAGGTTAGAATCATTTTTCTTCTTTAATGTCTCGAAAAATACATTTCCGCGTAAAAATAGTGGTACCCATTTTATGCCTTTGTTACCTTCTCCGACTGCCGCTTATTACTAAACCCAACCCTGTAATATCACTATTTTTCTTTCGTAATACTACGATAAAAACATATGGACATTCAGGTGAACCACGGGAAAAAATAATTTCCCGTGGTACACCTAGGTGAACCAAGCGGGTGGACCACGGGCAATAAACGGAATTTTTGTCTGTTTGTCTGTTTGTCTGTATGTATGTCCGGGATAAACTCAAAAAGTACTGGACGGATTTGAATGATTTTTGTTTTGTTGTATAGGTATTAAGTCTGGCCAACACATAGGCTATAATTTATCTTGGAAACTTGAACACCTGGTGCAGAACCGCAACGGACCAGCTAAACTATAAGAGATACAAAAATGGTGCGATAGCAAAAATTGTTCCGCGTGATGAGCATTTTCTGCTGAGGGAATAAATTTGAAGATCTGGAACACCTGATGTGGAATTCCAAGAGCCCAGCTACACTATAACATATACAGGAATGAAGTCTTAGCAAGAGTTGCTCAGCCTGATGAGCACTCTCTATTGACGTATAAAAATTGAAGATCTGGAACACCTGTTGTGAAACTCCAAGAGCCCAGCTACACTATAACATGTAAAGGAATGACGTCTTAGCAAAGTTGTTCAGCCTGATGAGCAGTCTCTGTTGACGTATAAAAATTGAAGAACTGGAACACCTGATGTGGAACACCAGGAGCCCAGCTACACTATTACATATACAGGAATGACGTCTTTGCAAAGTTGTTCAGCCTGACGATCACTCTCTGTTGACATATAAAAACTGAAGATCTGGAACACCTGATGTGGAACACTAAGAGCCCAGCTACACTATAACATATATAAGAATGACGTCTTAGCAAGAGTTGCTCAGCCTGATGAGCACTCTCTGTTGACGTATAAAAATTGAAGATCTGGAACACCTGTTGTAGAACTCCAAGAGCCCAGCTACAAAGGAATGACGTCTTAGCAAAGTTGTTCAGCCTGATTAGCAGTCTCTGTTGTACGTCACTAACAAAGTAAGATGCGTATTTTTTTTTTGTTTTTTTTGTGGTTTAAAATCCCATTTGACTAAGACAACACTGCAACATTCAACGTGTTCGTAGTCATGAAACTGTGACAAAGCAAAGGTGTTTCAGGATTGTAATGTAGTCGTCTTCCCCTGGATGCGACGGCCCTCCACCGCGTCTATCGAGGCGCATCGCCAGGAGAATGATCTTCTCATCCGCACGCAAAATACGCGCATATGACGTGGAGTTGCGGATACCAGCCCGCTATACAATACAATACAATTGCCAGGATGAATCCCAGGAAAGAGCTCCGGCGCGATCACAGGGCAATATGGAGAGAGCGACTGTCGCAACCGAGTTCCGGGCAGGCCCCAACTAAGGCTGCCAACATTTTTTTG
Source organism: Agrotis clavis (assembly GCA_954870645.1). Classification (NCBI taxonomy): domain Eukaryota; kingdom Metazoa; phylum Arthropoda; class Insecta; order Lepidoptera; family Noctuidae; genus Agrotis; species Agrotis clavis. The sequence goes on along the minus strand of OX940935.1, from coordinate 21,252,185 downwards.
TCAGAATATAGTATTTTTTTTTTTAAAAAGCCATAAAAAATATAGTACGCTTCATAAAAATATAGTATTTTAGTAGGGAAGAATAAAAAATAGACTAAAGTTATATTTTTACTTATTTTTTTTTTAAACTATATTTTTTTGCACTTCTTCCATATTTTTTAAAAACGTGTTCGTAAATTGCAGGAAGTTTTTTTTATTTTACTAATTTTAGTAATGAAATAGAAACGCAAAATATGTAAAACATTTAGCTATTGTACGGAAATATAGTATTTTCGCGTACTATATATTTCTTCAAAAGTATATAGTACGGAGACCCTAAATATAGTACAATAGGTACTATATATTATAGTACGGTTGGCAACCCTAGCCCCAACCGCGGTGGTAAGACCCCTCTTTAAGGAGTGGCTGGATAGGCGTTACGGCGCGCGTCCCGCCTGACCTACCACATGACGTAGGTCCTCAACGAACACGAAAGTTTCGGGAGGTAGCAGTGTCGGATAGGGAAGGAAGAAACGCCTGGGTGTCACCACTGCGTGGATCGCCTGGAGGACACGGTGGAGCATACGGTGCAGGACTACCCACTTGGGCAGAGAACCGCCGTGTCCTCACTACGACGATAATCGGTGACCTCTCGGGCTTAGTATTGGTCGAGACCATGATGCTGCGGGGCGAGACAGAATGGGAAGCAGTCGCCTCTTTCTGCGAAGCAGTCATGCTAGCGAAGGAGGAGGCGGGACGCATGAGGGAGAGGACAATGTCCACCTCCAGCCCAGCCGCAGCGGTAGACGCCGATGGCGACAGACGTCGCTACACGATCTCCAGCCACTGTAGGCGCGGCCATGCGGGCGGCGAGTAAGAGTGCACGTTGTGTTCCACGTGATGTATTACCACGCTAAAAAAAATGTAATCGTCTGAATGTACCATGTCGAACAAAAAAGCCGTCGAGGCCGTGGACAGAACACTTTGAGACATTCGCTATGATTATAGACCCATGGACAATATCACGGTAGGTACTGTTCTCCGGAAAATTCCGGCAGACACTGCCCGTTGTAAGAAGAATTGATAAGTTACGTATTCGGAGTCCCGTCAAGTATAACACTTCAGGAAAATTCTTGGCTATATGATCGTGCGATACTAAAAAAATGACCGAACCGCTGCAATAAATGAAAACATATTAGCCGAAATTGTTGGGAATGATGTGGTTCACACGTCATACAATAACGTCGTCAATCAGGATGATGCCAGCAACTACCCACTCGAGATTTTAAATTCATTAACTGCCTGTGGTCCTCGAGCTCATAAAATAACCTAAAAGTAATAATAATGCTTCTAAGAAATCTAACTCCACCAAAATTGTGCAATGTAACGCGACTAATAGTTACTGCATTACACAGAAATTTAAGCGAAGCTGAAATTCTCACCGGATGTGGCTCAGGGGAAACTGCATTGATACCGTGAATACCACTCATCTCCAACAATTTCCTTTTCCAGTTCAAACTCACACAATTCCCGGTAGCCGCTTACTTCGCGATGACCATAAATAAGTCCCAAGGACAGGCCCTGAAGGAAGCTGATGTCGACCTAAGGTCCAACTGTTTTTCCCACGGCCAACTATATATAACACATGCTCGCCTGTCAGTAATGCTGACCAGCTTTTTATTTTAGCACCAGAGGGAAAAACAACCAATGTCGTATATAAAGTGTTGTGTCTGGAAGTTTTCATTTCATTTGCTTTAAAGTTTGTTATAGATTCTATAACAAACTTTAAAGTGGGACATCAGGTACCCTCACTTTCTCAACGAATTAAAAAAGAGAATATTGGTATTAGGTGCCATAAAACCAAATACAATGCGGACGAAGTCGCGGGCAACAGCTAGTAAACATATAAAATGTATTTATACAATACTTATTTTAAAATAAACCTAATACATAAATACATAAAAATTACAGAGGAGAGGAGATTTTATTACTTTTCACAAAAAATAAACAGATTATTATTCATTTTTATTCGGTACTCCTCTGCCCAACCCCTCAGGGATATTCTCATACATTTTTCAATTTCTAAAAATGCCGGGAATTACCAAATAATGATAAGTATTACTAGAACTAGCGACCTCAAGTAATTTAACATAACGTCTGTAACGTTTTTAATTGAAAAATGTATTGAGAATTACGTATCTTCGAACTTGAACTTAATTGGCCGAGAGCAATCCTACAACTTTTGTGCCATAGTAACTATTGCTTCAAATGACTAGTACTACCTATAGGTACCAATTTTTTTCATTTGTTTTACTTTCAGCAAAGGCCCAAAAATGTATGGAGCGTGAATTTTCTCCTTTCGCGATTTGATCCGGAGTCGTCGCATTGAATCGCAACTCAGTTACGTGGGCACCCTTATTACTCACATCCAATAATTTTGCTTTTATGACTACGTGTATCGCAATTTCCGTGCTCAAGTTATCGATCACCATAACATTATGATTTTATTCTAAATGAGACCATTATCTAATAATTATTGTACTTACACCAGCTCATTGACCACAATACCCATATTCTAGATTCCTTTGTTTTCTACTATCGAACCAAAACTTCTTATTTCCTGAACTATTTTGTTGAGATTCGGGTAGTAGATAAAGTTCATTTCAAGCATAATAGCAGATTAGGTATTTTAAATGCTGAGTTGGTAACCCTTTTGGTGTTGACCTGTTTAACAAAATTCTTATAGTGTTAATAATAATTATTTTTATTATTTTGGTGTGTGTCCAACATCAAACAAATAATTTTCGATTCTATTCTTTCTATTCTATAACGTTATGAAGTAAAAGACCTGATAACTGTATTTAACAGGTGTGAAAGCCGTAGGTAACACCATTATAAAATTTTCAGCTCTTTGACCACTTTTCAGGTCCATTTCATAATATAATGAAAATGAATTTAAAATATTCTTCTATTGTTTTACTTCTCTTCTTTTATTTACAAATTGATTGGTGCAATCCTGAGATAGTGAGTATATTCTGAAAATATACAAAGTAATGTATTACAAAATAATGAAAATTAATAAATACATACGATCCTAACCTGTCCGTGTCGGCGTGCCCCAAGTCCCGAGCTTGCTTCGCTCGCTCTTGGATACTAAATATGAAATTAATAAATTCCCGGGTGTAGTCTCTTTTCAAATCAAATTAAATAATTTGTTTTCTAAAATGTAGGTAGGTATTAACACGTCAAAAATATGTGCAAAAATCATCAGGATTCATATTTATAGATTTTAATACTATAAAAAAATGTAATTAAGGCGGGATGTCAAAAGATATTTTACTGGCTGTAAATGATAGGTTGGCATTTGGTTTCAGTTTATGGAAAAACCTATAACCCATACCAAATTCTAAAAAAATACTTCTTGAATTTGAAAAATGTAAACACCTTATTTGAATGTTATTTACGTATTTAAAAACAAAATCACCGTTAATATTGTGAGTAATTTTATTCAGGCAAGGATTCACATTGTTTTATATATGTACCCTGAAATATCCCGAAAAATATTAAATAGCTGTATGGACCTTTGCTAACGTTTTTAAGTGTTTTTCTTTTTGTTGTAGATAACTTACTTCAGTACCGAGCGTCCAGTTATAAACTGGTTTGACAAGAAATATTTTAAAAATTTCACTATGTACAGTAGACGTTTGAACCGACGGGATCCCAGACATTATGTCGAAGTTTATGTACATCCCCTTATCTATACAGATAATAACTTAACGGTAAGTTGCAAATATTATATAACCTTGACTTACAAGTTTAAAGAAAATATGGTGAGGAAACTGTTATGTTACTAAAAAACAAGATAAAATTTAGTTTGATACAAAACTGTAAAATAAATTTCAACATATAATAAATTATTTGTTTTAAAGGGCTGGTTGCTTCACACACAAGAGACTAGTTAAAACATCGTTTTGTGTTGCACACTATAATGCTTTCTCTAAACTCACTGATGTAATGCTCGAATCTGGACTGCCACATTACAAATGGATACTCCTGGTGAGGCTGCGCCATAATTAATGTTAGAGTTTCAAGGTGTTTGTGTTTCAGGTGGATTTCTACTTCTACCAATTTTTAACAAACAGATACAAACCTAGTTTCGTTGAGTTGCATTTCAAGTTTTGCGACATGATGAATTCAGATTCGCTTATCGGTAAACCAATGCGAAACGCATTAGGAGGCCGGCTATGTCCTTACCCTCCAGTAAGTAAATGTTCTAATTGTAAGATGTATCAGTACACTACATAGCTCGACTCAGTGCCCCACAACTCGACTGGACAATAATATCCTTTATAGTGGAAAAAAAAAATTGTATCCATTTCCATGTATAAATGGCAATGCTAATTCTTTGGCCAAAGGAAAAACTAGCCAGCACAGACCTCGAGTCATTCCAAGGTAAATGTGACGCGTACTTGGACCCCATGACCCGAGACTTTCGACCCCAAACCGTTTAAAATAGTAAAATATTTTAAAACAAGGAATTTACAATGATAACCAACAAAATATTTACAAAACAAATTAGCCTTGTTATTATTTTTCAGGGCGAATATGATCTGAAGAATATGACAATGTCATATGTTCCTAGAGGCTTCCCATTTACTAAAGGTCGTATCTACTGCAATGTGTCACTTACTACAGGCTTTATTACCAAAATTATAGCTTATGGCAGCATTGATATGGAGGTCAAAGTTTTTAACACAAATGGACACAAAGGGATGCAGGAGCGACGAGATCTTCGCCACGCTGGTTCATAACCAATTAACTGTGGTCTGCTTGCTACCTATTTTACATGTTTAAATCAACATTAAATAGCAACTGGGGCAAGGATGGCGTTTTTTATTTAATCAACTCACACGAATCTCCCGAAACAACCATGTCTTGCCAAGGCGCACATGGAAGGTGAAGATGCCATGGCGCCTCTCATTGTCAATTTAGTATTTGATCGCATTCTGTTTTATGCAATTAATAATTACAGTATGAATTTCATCAAGATTTGGTGACGTTTTCCGCTGGAATTCTTACCTATGGCTAGAACCAATAAGACAAGCCTCCATAGATGGTACAGGCGTGATCTCGCGCGTGGCACTATTTCGAGCTATACAGGGGTATACTGGTTTCAATATATTGTGTCGTTCGTAAGCTATCGAAAAAGTATCAGTTTAGCGTCCTAAACGTCGTAAAATTCTTACAATAACCAGTTTATGACGCAGAGGTAAACATTTTTGAAAAAAATCAGAAGTCTAATAACTCAAAAACAGTAAGGATTGGGATACGGGTTCCCATGGGAAAATCAGTCAAGAATGACGTCTACTTTAACCCATCAAAGGGACTAGGTCGACTTAACCAGTAACCCTGTATAATGGAACGAGAGGGAATGAGAAGCAGTCACATTCTGCTGTAAAGCAGTTAGGTACGTTAAAATCCACGGTGTTCTTTCTGTAGCCCTTTACGTTCCAGGACCACGGTTGTCTGTTAAGATAGTCTTGCGACCCTAAGCAGTAATGCTAGCAAAGGAGAAAACAAAGCAGGTAAGAGAAATGATATCTTCCACCGCACACCCCTGTCGCCGAGAGAGAGCGTCGGACCTCCCATTGACGGTGTCTAGGGACAATCGAAGAAACAGGGTAGACTTTCAATCAGATTTCTTACCACAAAATGTTAAACATCGGTTGAACACTTGTCTAAAAAACTGTCAAATGCAAAACTGAGATTTGAGGTTGATATAAGGGTCGTTTTTTTGCACTTTTTTAGGACAAGTGTTTAACAAACGTTTAACTTTTTGTAGTAAGACGGTAAGAGACTAAGAGTCTAACAGTCCCTTCCAACCAGGTTGAGACGACTTTGAAGCACTACTAAAGAAGTTACCACAAATTTTCAAATCGCAGCATTGTTAATTTTTTTTTAATAGCCTGCTCTGGCCCACTGCTGGGCAAAGGCCTCCCTCCACTCCTTCCACTTCCCGCGAGCCCGTGCGTCCTCCTTCAAATTTGGACAGAACTTGTCCAGTTCGTCCCGCAATCTCCTTCGCGGCCTGCCGCGACCCCGTCTTACTGTATCAGGGCTCCAGTTTTGAGCTGTTATTGGCCCACAATTTGTCCGGCATGCGACACAAATGTCCTGCCCAGTCTCATTTGAGTTGAGCAGCCTTTTGAGCCACGTCTGCTATATTTGTTTTGGAGCGCAGTATTGTGTTTTAAACGCGATCCGTTAATTTAACACCTAATATACTGCGCTCCATTGCTCGTCGGCAAACCTTGAGTTTGGACTTCTGGATGTTAGTCAAAGACCAAGTCTGTGCACCATATGTTATGATGGGGAGTATACACATGTTCATGAGCTTGCGTTTTAGTGCCATAGGCAACTTACCCTTGAATGGTTCCTTCATGGGCCAGTAGCTCTTCCAGGCGTTCTCTGTCCGTCTTGCGACTTCTTTGTCTTGCCTTGCCTGAAAAGAGACTACCTGGCCCAAGTAAAGGTATTCCTGGACATGTTGTATTGCCTCCCCATCTACTTTTATTATTGTAGGTGTTTCAGTCCAACCTCAAGTCTTGCATCGCTCAGATCTTGAAGCATCCGCTGAAGTTCTGTGGCTGAGGATGCAAAAAGAACAATGTCGTCGGCGAAACGTAGATTTGATAGTCTCGTTTCTCCGAATTTTGTTTCAGCTTTGTCAGCTGGCCTTACTCAATTAACACATCTCTTGCAAACACTTGTTCCGCTGAATCGTCACTTTAATGTCGGTAGTATTAAAGAGGCGCATATCGTGTCGCAAGGATTTTGAAATTTTTCTACTGAGCTGCCAATAAGAGTCGGCAGTCTTAAAGAGAGTCATTCAGGCATGAAATTGAGCGCGTGGCTGGAGATTTTTTGAATTTTACTTAAATGACGGGGTATATATAGTCTACCGCTTCGACAGTTTCTACGAGCTTGTTTTTGATCTCGTCCGCCACCGACGGACAGCGGAGTCTTAGTGTACATTCGACAAAGTTGAATCATGTCCCATTTTGACAATAAATCGTTCTAAATAAGTCATTATAAATCGCTCGTATCCGTCAAATTGACAAAGATTAAAGTCGTTACCATGGATATGTATGTTTACACGAATGTGGACCTAATTATATAGATTGAAAGTCTGTAGGAAAATAACCTTATCGTGGGTCATGATTCAACTTTGCCGATTGTACAAACGAGGAAGTTACATTTACTTCAAAGTTCCCGTTTACTTTGCGTCACAAAAACATCAAAAGTCATGCTGGGGCCTCTGGCAAATCGCTTAAATTATGTTATTACATTTGAATGATTAGTCAGCATACATACCAGCCAATTTAAATTATCATGAAGCCTTAATCCGTTTCTTCCTGCCTATTGAGCTTTAGCAGTAATCGCTCAGCTATTTAGATAACAGAGAAAAAAATAAATAAGGGCTGCTACAGAAACGTAAAGTGAGTTTGTTTGTTTCGATTTCACGCCTAATTATGCTGACCGATTTGGTTGATTTTGGTACCGTGATAAAGGACTGAAGGTCACATCACATAATTTGGTTTTTATGACGACGTGTACTTAAACCATGCCCGAGTTATGGATCGCCATAACATTATGATTGTATTTTAAATGAGACCATTAGGTATCTAATAACTATTGTACTTACACCAGCTTATTGACCACAATAACCATATCATAGATTCCTTTGTTTTCTACGATCATCGAACCAAAACTTCTTATTTCCTGTAAATTTTATAAACCTTTTTGTTGAGATTCGGGTTGTAGATTAAGTTCGTTTCGGCAGATTTATACATATCAGGTTTTTTAAATGCTGAGTTGGTAACCCTTTTGGTGTTGACATGCTCAACAAAATTCTTATTGTATTTTAAATTTATTTCCTAATTATTTCTGTGTGCCCAATTTTCACAAAGTATTTCACCACATTTCAGATCTAACTACGTAATATTTAAATGAAAATGAATTTAAAATATTCTTCTATTGTTTTACTTCTCCTCTTCTATTTACAAATTGATTGGTGCATTCCTGAGACAGTGAGTATATTCTGAAAATATTTTAATGTTTTCACATAACAAAATAATGAAAATGAATACACACAGTCTTTTTTCAAATCAAATCATATCAAATATTTGGTTTTCTCAAATATAGGTAGGTATTACAGCTATTAACACGTCAAAAATATTATGTGCAAAAATCAAATAAAGACAAACAATTATCTGGGTTCGCGGGACTGTATCATGAGGTAACCGTGACCCTGGAACGTAATGGGCTATTGAAGGATCCGTGGATTTTAGTCAGACAACCCCGACAGTTCCTCCCGTAGCGCCCTGGCGAGAGGACTCATTTAAAAGATTTTAACGCTTTTATTTTTAATAATCTCTTTGTTCATTTTTTTTACATAAAATGTTTTACATTTTTAAATATTATTAAAAAAAATATATATTAAAAACATTTAAAAATATAAAAAATAGTAGGCCCGGCCAGCATCGGGAACAGGGAATTATTATTATTATTATATAAACAAACAAAATAAGCGTTAAATATTGTGAGTAATTTTATTAAGGCAAGGATTCATTTTACTGAATTGTTATAAATACCGAAAAATATTAAAATATAGTTGTATGTTATTCGGATCTTTTTTATGGTGTTAAAATCATCAAATGAGTCCTCCCGCCCAGGGTGGGACTGTTAGACTTGGCTGACTAAAATCCACAGTGATCCCTTTATAGCCCTTTACGTACCAGGGCCACGGTTACCTGGTGAGACAGTCGCGAGATCGCTGACAGTTTTTTCAGGCGCGCGTGGAACACAACGCGCCGTCAACCCGGGCATGGTCCATGATCGGACGGCGAGTCACCCATAACTCACCGCCCGCATGCCCGCGAGTGTTATTCGGACCTTCGCTAACGTTTTTAAGTGTTTTTCTTTTTGTCCTAGATAACTTACTTCAGTACTGAGCGTCCAGTTGTAAGCTGGGTTGACAAGAAATATTGTAAAAATTTTACGATGTACAGTAGACGTTTGAGCCGACGAGATCCGAGACATTATGTGGAATATTATGTACATCTTCTTATACCTTTAGATAATAACATAACGGTAAGTTGTAAAAATGAGCACTTAGCTTAGGTAACCTTTCAATCAATCAAATTAATTTATTGTGGATCACAGGTACAGTAAAAATACAGATCTTTAATACAATGAAGTTCGGCTATGTCCCGCCTTATTGGCATATGGTATATGGTCCGCCAGGCATTGTTCGAGGCCATGCTTGCATGGGCGAGACGGAATGGGAAGCGGTCGCCTCCTTTTGAGAAGCAGTCAGCCAACTATCGCCCCGCCGACCGCTCTCGCTTTTCGCAATAAACACAGTGCGCGAGCGGCGACGGCGCGGCGACTGCTAGCAGTGAGCGCGCGGACACCGCACCGATCGCTCTCTACGCCCCTTCGTACACTAGGCGACGCAAGTCTCCGATACCTTACGATTTTGGTATTCATTGACGCGTGCTTGTCTTCGAACCTCAATGGGTTTGTATTGCGATAGCCGCTTGGATACCGAAGTCGTAAGGTATCGGAAACTTGAGTCACCTTGTGTACGAAGGGCCTACGACGTGCGGCCAGCGAGGCGTCAACTACCGAGCAGTCTGACGGCGGTAAGCTCGCTGACAGCGAGCTGTCTGCTAATTTATGATGCTAATGTAAAATATATCTAAAGAGCAATATTTAAAGCCCATGTTTAAATTATATTCTTTTTGCCGCGTTGGAGCAGAGTCGTATAAGTGGGCTATGACCTTTATATACAAATTATATTTGTTTTATTTACGATATAAAAGATTTAGGTATTTGTGTTCCAGATGCATTTCTATTTCTACCAATTTTCAACCAACAGATACCAACCTAGCTTCGTTGAGCTGCATTTTAAATTCTGCGACATGATAAAAGATGACACTATTTTCGGTCCTCCAATGCGATCTGCTCTAGGTAGTCACTGTCCTTACCCCCCAGTAAGTATTATTTTCTAATGACTTTTTTAAACTTTCAAGGCGATAGCCCGCTCGCTCGAACATTTAAACACACAAACTACTTGAGGTATTTATATTTTCTTGTCATCACCTCCTGTGACGTAAAACACTATGAATCAAACAAATATTTTAAAAGGTATTATAAATTTAAAATTAAACGCCACAAAAACTGTAAGCCAGCCGCTGAAGCGTGTACACTTTTACAGTAATCCAACTTTGGCAGAGCATAATAAATGAATCCACTCCTTCTTGTTCTCCTTCAAACTAAGGTCACCCAATGATAAGTGTAGATCTCTTCTAAATCTTTCCTTTTCTGGCGGGTTTGTATCACGGCTGAATCTGAAATCTAGAATCTGCAATGATTACCAATTAAATGTTTATAAAAAACTAGCTGTTGCCAGCAGCTTCACCCGCTACAACTCGAAAATTATCCCACGGGAACATAAAATCGGGATAAAAACTATCCTATGTGTTAATTCACGGGCACGCCGCAATTGCGGCGGTAAGACCCCTCTTTGAGGAGTGGCTGGAGAGACGTCACGGCGTCCTGACCTATCGGATGACGCACGCGCGCCTCAAAGAGCGTCTGCAAAATGACGGGGCCCCCTCTCAGAGGGCCAAAGCCTGCCGGGGTCGCGGGACTTATTCCATCACCGTGACCCCGGAACATAAAGGTCTATTGAAGGACACCGTGGATTTTAGTCAGTACAAATCTGACAGTCCCTCCCGCCCTGCCCGGGGTGGGAGGACTCATTTGATGATTTTACCACGTTAAAAAAAAAGTTTCAATTCAGGTTATAAACTATCTGTGTACCAAGACAGCCAAATCCGTTCAGTGGTTTTTGCGTGAAAGAATAACAAACATACCTACATACTATCTATATACACATACATACATCCTCACAAACTTTCGTATTTATATTATTAGTAGGATTATATTAGATTAATCAAGCCTTATATTTTTTTTTCAGGGCGAGTACTATGTGAAGAATCAGACCATTCCATATGTTCCGAAAGGTTTCCCGTTTACTAAAGGCCGTATCTACTGCAATGTGTCATATAATGAAGGCGGTGTTAAAAAAATTATAGGTATCGGCAGCATTGATATGGAGATCAAAGTCATCAAGAGAATTGATAAACACTAAAACATTGTTAAATATATGCGTGGATTAAAGCAATGATTCTATATTATATTTTGATTTTTATCCTTAAGCAATTATGTAAAATTCTGAATTATTATTACTGTGAATTTAAAAGAATACAGAGCATAAATATCATCTATGCAAGACGCAACGAATGATAATCATCTGTTTTTGTGGTATGTTAGAGCTACCGCTCACTATGGATACTGTTTGTCTCGGAGGCTTTTTGTTTCCCGAATAGAAAATACTAGACTACAGGCCCATGTCCAAAAACTGGTGGGTCATATGAACCACTTCCTATATAGGTGACCTATATAGGAAGATTTAGGAGCATAAAATAATAAGATTCAGCACTATGCCGTCACTTGTAAGCTGTCCAACTGAGTGCTGGTGAGAATTCAAAAGTGCAGGTAAAGTGAGTACATTTTGGTCATAATTATATTTTTGTACGGCATTTTTACCATCGATAGATCCATGAAAAATAATAAGAAAGCGCGCAGTGCCGTAAAAAAATGGTGCGCCACACACAAGTCGGTATTTTTTTATTTTGATTTTTTCCTTGGTTGGTCATTTCATTCTGTACGGCATCAGTTTCATACTGTTTCAATACAGCTTCTAATCCATTATTCGCAACGCCGTACAAAAATCATGCGACAAGGGAAAAAATATAGGAAAAAACCCTCGGACCACGGAAAGAGAGGGGGTGCAACCCTCGATTTTTCCTCCTTGTGCGCTTTCTTATTATTTTTCATGGATCTATCGATGGTAATAATGCCGTACAAAACTATACTCGCTACTCGCAATATGACCAAACTGTACCTACTCACTCTACCTGCACTTTTAAATTCTCACCAGCACTCAGTTGCACAGCTTACAGGCACAGTATGAATATCTATCAGTAGTGGAACTCGGCCGCATGATAGAAATAAATGCCTACAGCCGCGCGGTACGTAAACATGCGTTAGGGCTGACCGTCTCCAGCATTTTAATTACATTTGCCTACTTTCTGTTTCTATTTAGTTTTGTAATTGTAAATATACTTTTCTTATATCAGTAAACAAATAAAATACTTTGTATATTGAATAGGAAGGATTTTAACACAAGCCAGCCAAGAATTTTACCTACCAGCTACTAGTACTTAAGTAAAAGTATTTTATAGTCAGTACTTTTCAGAGTATCCAGGTATTTTAAAAACACTTATGACTGGATACGTTATTGACGAATTCATACACCCAAAAACAGCACAATATTTCCTACTCGTCATATTAAATTATGTCCTTGAACTGATTTTGTTAAAAAACAACACACCGTCCGTTCCTCACTGCGGTACAGCCGTGACTGTCTGCGCCCCGAGCGCGCCCCGACATCGAGGCGCGTAGGTATAGCTCGCGTTTCGTGCGTTTGTATGAAGTTCAAGTACTGATAGATATTATTACCGTGTTACAGGTGACGACATAGTGCTGAATCTTATTATTTTAATATGTTCTTATCTTATATCGTCCTATATACGTCACCTGGTGGTTCATATGACCCATCATTTTTTGGACATGGGCCTGTAGTCTATACAGCAGTTTTAGCACCACTTAAATTCAGAAGCGTTTATCAATGAAAGTATATCTGTATCTTATGTATGAAACCAGTATAAAGCACAAGAGTATTCGGTATAGTGTCGGATCAGCTTTTTTATCGTGATAAAATGTGGTTAGTATTAAAGAGGCGCATATCGTGTCGCAAGGATTTTGAAATTTGTCTACTGAGCTGCCATTACGAGTCGGCTTGACCGGAGGTCTGCAGTCTTAAAGAGAGTCCTTCAGTCATGAGTTTGAGTGCGTGGCTGGAGATTTTTTGTATTCTCCCATTTTGACAATAAATCGTTCGAATCCATCAAATTGACAAAGATTAAAGTCTAACCCATGGATATGTATGTTTACACGAATGTGGACCTAATTGTATAAATTGAAAGTCTGTAGGAAAATAACCTTATGGTGGGTCATGATTCAACTTTGCCGATTGTACAAACGAGGAAGTTATATTTACTTCAAAGTTCCCGTTTACTTTGCGTCACAAAAACGTCAAAAGTCATGCTGGGGCCTCTGGCTAACCGTTTAAATCAGTGATTCCCAAAGTGGTCCAGGTGGACCCCCAGGGGTCCACGGGAGACATGCTGGGGGTCTACGTAGGCGTGAACAAAGAATGGGGGTCCATAAGATGGTAATGGGGGTCCACGAAAATTTATCTGCTTTTGATAGTAAAGAGCAAAAATGTAAGCATAGTTTTTATTCAATTTTCAATTCAATTTATTAAAGTCAAAGTCAAAGTCAAAGTCAAATCATTTATTTTAAATAGGCCATCAGTGAGGCACTTTTAAACGTCGAATATTAAAATTAAGGAAAGGGATGGGATGGGATTGATTCTACACCCATTCGCTAAGGTAGGTTGTATGGAGAAGAATGGGCAAGAAACTCCATACTTACTCTTTTTAAACATGTTTTACAATTTTTTTATAACATCATTTGAAATAATATATAATGTGGAAGCAATGTACCTTGAAAATATAGACTAAATATGTATTATAAAAAAAAAAAATAATAATAATAAGAATTTAAAAAATCAAAAAGGTACATGGTGTTCACATTTTAACAAAATATTGCAATCAAAGTTATTATTCCAGATCACGTGATTCCATATTGTTAGTAAAACATAAACAACTTACGACAAACCTGGTAATGGATAAGGGCCTACCTACATTAGTCGGCGCGAATTCTCTCAATTTCCAAACTTGTCGCAGGTAGAATGTATTGATGAGGATGTCCATAACTACAGTCAACATTTAAGTGCCCTGCATGATGACTTCAAAACCAGGTTTGAAGATATGCTGACGATGGATATACCACCATGGATCATAAATCCATTTGATGAAACGGAAGTGGTCAATGTTGTATGACAAGAGGTGCTGCTCGAGCTAAGCACCAATGAGGAGCTGAAGGTGAAATTTAGAAAAGGCTACCAAACATTTTGGCTGCAAGCAGAAATACCCGAAAAATATCCTGAACTGTGGGAAATCGCAAGGAAATTTTTAATAGCTTTTCCCTCGTCATACCTTATCGAAAGGAGTTTTAGTGCCGTTACAAACCTCTTAACAAAAAAAAGGAGCAAATTAAAAATCAGAGCAGGGGGATTTGCGGTTATTGCTCACAAAAATAAAGCCAAACATTCGTTTGCTGACGCTCCATCAAATACAGCCTTCCCATTCATTAAAATTATGACCTGAACCTATATTACTTTATTAATTTTTTCTTGTAATTATTTTTGATTAATAAAAAAAAGTGTTATATTATGTACCATTTTTTTCGTTTTTATTTTACCTATCGGAATATAATATTAGGGACAGAACTCAGAAGCGACACAATTTTTATTTTTAGGCGACCTTAAGAATGTGGTAGAAATGTAGCAGCAGGGGATCCACCGAAACCAGTAAAATTTTGAAAGTGGTCCACGAGAAAAATAAGTTTGGGAACTACTGGTTTAAATTATGTTATTACATTTGAATGATTAGTCAACATACTACCAGCCAATTTAAATTATCATAAAGCCTTAATCCGTTTCTTCCTGCCAATTTAGCTTTAGCAGTAATCGCGTAGCTATTTAGATAACACAGAAAAAAATAATCAAGGGCTGCTATAGAAGCGTAAAGTGAGTTTGTTTGTTTCGATTTCACGCCTAATATGCTGACCGATTAGGTTGATTTTGGTACCGTGATAAAGGATTGAAGGTCACATCCAATAATTTGTTGTTTTTATGACGACGTGTACTTAAACCATGCCCGAGTTATGGATCGCCATAACATTATGATTTTATTTTAAATGAGACCATTATCTAATAACTATTGTACTTACACCAGCTTATTGACCACAATAACCATAATATCATAGATTCCTTTGTTTTCTACGATCATCGAACCAAAACTTCTTATTTCCTGTAAATTTTATAAACCTTTTTGTTGAGATTCGGGTTGTAGATTAAGTTCGTTTCGGCAGATTTATACATATCAGGTTTTTTAAATGCTGACTTGGTAACCCTTTTGGTGTTGACATGCTCAACAAAATTCTTATTGTATTTTATATTTATTTCTTTAGTATTTCTGTGTGTCCAATTTTCACTAAGTATTTCACCACTTTTCAGATCTAACTACGTAATTGTTTAATGAAAATGAATTCAAAATATTCTTATATTGGTTTACTTTTCTACTTCTATTTCCAAATTAATTGGTGCAATCCTGAGACAGTGAGTATATTCTGAAAATATTTTAATGTTTTCACATAACAAAATAATGAAAATGAATACACACAGTCTTTTTTCAAATCAAATCATATCAAATATTTGGTTTTCTCAAATATAGGTAGGTATTACAGCTATTAACACGTCAAAAATATTATGTGCAAAAATCAAATAAAGACAAACAATTATCTGGGTTCGCGGGACTGTATCATGAGGTAACCGTGACCCTGGAACGTAATGGGCTATTGAAGGATCCGTGGATTTTAGTCAGACAACCCCGACAGTTCCTCCCGTCGCGCCCTGGCGAGAGGACTCATTTAAAACTTTAAACACGAAAAAAAGACAAACAATTATAATTAAGGCGGGATGTCAAAAGATATTTTTAACAGACTTCAAAAAAAGCCTCCCCCTTTTTTTGAAGTCGGTTTAAAATATCTTTCTCAATTCGGTCGGTAATTTTTTTTTTCTTTTTTTTTCTGTATGTACATCGTTTACTCCGAGGTTTCTAGTCCGATTAGTGTGATTCTTTTTTTGTTCGATGCAGTATACTTTTTTTTTTTTTTTTTTTTTAGCGTGGTAAAATCATCAAATGAGTCCTCCAATCCCGGGCAGGGCGGGAGGGACTGTCAGACTTCTACTGACTAAAATCCACGGTGTCTTTCATAGCCTGTTAAGTTCCGGGGTTACGGTAAGGGAATAATCCCGCGACCCCGGCAGGCTTTGGCCCTCTGAGAGGGGGGCCCCGTCATTATGCTGACGCTCTTTGAGGCGCGCGTGGGACACAACGCGCCGTCGACCCGGGCATGGTCCTTGGTCGGGCAGCGAGTTGCCCTTTACTCGCTGCCCGCATGCCCGCGCCTACGGTGGCCGGAGATCATCAAGCGACGTCCGTCGCCGTGGGCGCCTACCACTGCGGCTGGGGCGGAGGGAGGACGCTGTCCTCTCTCGCTCGCGGCCTGCCTCCTCCTTGACGAGCATTACTGCCTCGCAGAAGGAGCTGACCGCTTCCCACTCCGTCTCGCCCCGCAGCATGGCCGCAACCAATGCCGGGCGCGAGAGGTCTCCGCCTATCGCAGCCGTGAGGACACGTCGGTGCTCCGCCCAAGCTGGGCAGTCTTGCACCGTATGCTCCACCGTGTCCTCCGGGCGATCTTCGCAGTGGTGACACCCAGGCGTCTCCTCCTTTCGCATCAGACACAGGTACCTCCCGAAACTTCCGTGTCCGGTGAGGACCTGCGTCAAGCGGTAGGTCAGGACGCCCGACGCCATGACTTCTCTCCAGCCACTCCTCAAAGAGGGGTCTTACCGCCGCAATTGCGGCGTGCCCGGCCGTCGGTCGCGACAGTCGTTCCTTCCATACTGCCCTGAGATCGCGCCGGAGGTCTTCGCGCCGCGCCTCGACTTCGCGAGGCAGCGGGGTCACGCCCCGGCGCTGCGCCTCCACGCGCCACTCATAGACGCGCTGGAGGGCAGTCGCCTCCAGATCCCAAGGCAGCAATCCGGCAAGCAGGTTGGCCGATTCGCCGGCAATCGTGCGGTATCCCCGGATCATTCGGATAGCCATGACCCTCTGGCATGCGACCAGCTTCTGTGGTCGCGTCCGGATGCTCAGGGCCCACACAGGGGCCCCGTAGAGGGCCATGGACCGCACGACACCAGCGTACAGCCTACGGCAGGAAGCGTTTGGCCCGCTGAGATTGGGCAGGAGTCGCCTGAGGGCGGCTGCTGCACGGTTCAGCTTTGGGGCCAAACTCAGGAAATGCTCCTTGAAGTTCCACCGGCTGTCGAGGACGAGTCCCAGGTACTTCATCGTCCTCTTGACGCCGATTGGAACTCCTTCCACCGGATGCAGTATACTTGCAGGGTGGTCTTATAAATTTCATACAATTTGGTTCAGTACTTTTTATTTTGTGAGCACTTTTATTGATTTCGGCTACTTGGATGACATGATGATCTTTACTTTTTTGCGTGTTTGTTACGCGATTACTCCGCCAATTGTGGACCGATTTTCAAAATTCTTTTTTTGTTGTACTAGAGATCGGTCACCTTAGGGAATATTGCAAGTTTCATCAAAATCTGTTCAGCAGTTTTTGAGATAGGGAATTTTATTAGCATTTGTAAATGAGCGATGTTAATGCCGGCGCCACGGATTACAAAATTCTAGTGCACATTTAAGAAAATGATGTATTTGACAAGAATTTGGGTTGAATATTTAAACTAAAAAGAGTAAAATAAACAACTTTAAAAAGTCGGTGGCAAAAAAGACAACGAAATGAAAAAACAAAGCCACCGACTTTCGAAAGAAAAGTTATTTTGTAGGTTATTTTACCCTTTTTTGTGATTTTTTTTGAAGGCGGTTAAGTTTTAGGGTTCCGTAGTCAACAAGGAACCCTTATAGTTTCGCAATGTCCGTCCGTCCGTCCGTCCGTCCGTCCGTTTGTTAAAAAGATTCGTTTGTGAAATATTAAGCTTTAAAGTGCTAATTTTTGCTCGACTCGAGTGTCTACCAGCTAAACGGTTATGTTTGGGGATGTGAAAAAATTCACAATAGTAATATATATAACGAAGTTTAAAAGAAAATTATCATGACTAAGTAGACTTTACAAGTTTACGAGTAATAGTCGACCAACTTATAAAACGTACTTGGATAACATATTTTCCTAAACAAAATGTATCGGAGAACATGTTCTTCAACTGCAAATGTAAGTTTGTCAACTTTATTTTCACAGCTATAATAGGTGGGTATGTTTTGGGGATAGGTAGGTTTTTATTGTCAACTATTTTTAACTAACTTCAAAAAAAGGAGGAGGTTTTCAATTCGTCGTAATTTTTTTTTTTATGTATTTTCCCCGATTTCTCAAAGACGCCTGGACCGATTTTGAAAATTCTTCTTTTGATTGAAAGAGTACACCTTCCAATTGGTCCCATGATCATCAAGTCAGGATCTGATGATGGAATCCTGGAGAAATCGTGGGAACTCATTAAATTTTAAATCATTCTTGAAGCGATTTGATAACAACTCAATCCCATCAAGTTTCGGCTCGTTAGAGTCGTCTTTATTACATAGACATTGATGCTGGATGATGTCCATGGTCTGATGATAGAGCTGGAAGGTAACCATGAGTTCTTTCTTATACAACAACTCAATCCTACTGAGCTTAGGGTCATTTGATTCGTCTTTACTTGGGCTTTTGTACTGGATGTTTTCCAGGCTCTTATGATGGAGGTGGAAGGTAGCCATGGGATCATTGTAATACAATAACGCAATCCCATCGAGTTAGGGCTCATTTAATTCGTCTTTACATAGACTTTGGTGCTGGTTAGACGTTATGAGTTGGCTACTGAATCACTTAGGTACCTAATAAATGTTAATGTACGTAAATTAAATTAAAATTATATTCAGCGAATCAGTTTAGTTAGTTCGCATAATTATTTTGATCGGCAACTACGGAACCCTACACTGTGCGTGGCCCGACACGCACTTGGCCGGTTTTTTTTTTAAGTTTTAACTGGATGTAATTGATATGCATACTCTGCTAGTTTGATTTGTACTTACTTCCTACATGGAATAGATTTGGTCTCATTTTATTGGAAAAACCTATTGTCAGTCCTACGAATGTAACGTAAATAACTTTTTGAATTCGAAAAATGTGCTAGGATGCTTAACTTCGGCACGCCGCAATCGCGACGGTAAGATCCCTCTTTGAGGAGTGGCTGGAAATGCGTCACGGCGTCCTGTCCTACCGCATGACGCAGGTCCTTACCGGACACGGAATTTTCGGGAGGTACCTGTGTCTGATGAGAAAGGAAGAAACGCCTGGGTGTCACCACTGCGAGGATCGCCCGGAGGACACAGTGGAGCATACGGTGCAGGACTGCCCCGCTTGGGCAGAGCACCGCCGTGTCCTTACGGCGGCGATAGGCGGAGATCTCTCGCGCCCGGCATTGGTCGCGGCCATGCTGCGGAGTGGGAAGCGGTCGCCTCCTTCTGCGAAGCAGTCATGCTCGCGAAGGATGAGGCGGACCGCGTGAGGCAGTGGTAGACGCTCACGGCGTCGGACGTTGGCAGACGATCGCCGGCCTCAGTAGGCGCGGGCAATCGGGCATGCGGACAGCGAGTAAAGGGCAACTTGCTATCCGAACATGGACCATGCCCGGGACGACGGCGCGTTGCGTCAGCGTCAGCATGATGACGGGGCCCCCCTCTAGAGGGCCAAAGCCTGCCGAGCTCGCGGGACTTATCTCATTACCGTGACCCCGGAACATAAAGGGCCATTGAAGGATACCGTGGTTTTTAGTCAGTACGAGTCTGACAGTCCCTCCCGACTCATTTGATGACTTTACCATGCTAAAAAAAAAGGTATGCTTAACTTATTTATACAAACAAATCAGCGTTAGATATTGTGAGTAATTTTATTCAGGCAAGGATTCATTTTACCACATTGTGTTATATACCCTAAATATATACATATTCATATAAATAAATAGCTGTATGTTATTCGGACCTTTGCTAACGTTTCTAAGTATTTTTCTTTTTGTCGTAGATAACATACTTCAGTACCGAGCGTCCAGTTGTAAGCTGGTTTGACAAGAAATATTTTAAAAATTTCACTATGCGCAGTCGACGTTTGAGCCGACGGGATCCGAGATATTATGTGGAAATTTTTATACATCCCCTTGTCAATTTAGATAATAACGTAACGGTAAGTTGTAAAAAATAGCACTTAGTTTATATTAGGTAACTTTGACTTACAAGTTTAAAGTAATTTTGAGTATCCGATATTTCTACCATTAGAGCTAGTTGAAATTTCGGAAAAGTGATTGAGGCACGCTGAAAACTTGCTCAATATTTCTTCAATTATCTCATAATACAGAAGGCTAATTCACGTAATTTTATGACGCGCCGATGAAGTACTAGTGCAGTTGCAGTTAAGTTCACGTTCGAGTGATAAACGGTATGTAAACTTTGAACTGCGCGTAACCTGCGCGTGAACTGCACGTCAACTGTACGGCAACCAAACCAGGAGAGAAAAATTATTGCCCACTGAATAATCGAATGGAATCGATTACATTTCAATGAATATGACATAAAACTGCACGTTGATCGAATTGAAACTTGTATACTGTCATTTTGAAACGTCAAACGAATAGCAGAATACCGATCATGTTGCGATCCAAAGATCCAAAACACGCACGTGTTAGGAATAGGATGTAATGTGTAATAAATAGGATGTGTATTTCTGGTTTTATTGATATAAATATCGACTTTATTATCAAGTTTTAGATATCAGGATGGTTAATGTTATTTATTTACTGTATGTAAAGTATCTCCAAGTACTTATTTATATTAATGGGTTTATAAATAAAAGCACAAATCAAGACTAGGTATTTATTACCAAACTACCTCCGTTCGCAAACCCTAGGTCCTCGTGGAGAAGAACGGAGAAAGAAACTCCACGGCAACATATTTTATCAGTACACATTATAAAATACATAATTAACAGCAATATTCTTTTCATAATAAATATCAATTAACTTACATTTTCATTGTAGAACATTAGGACACAAATTATAACTTTCAGCATCACACACACTTGTATTCTCTATTATTATATCACTTTAAATAAACAGGACACTACTTTGGACACGTCTTAACTCTTTGAACAGTTGCAGCGTAATGACTGCCAATGTGAGGGTACATCTATTTTTATGAACTTAGTATTGTACCACCTCCATCAAATATTGCCGCCATTACTAACCAATCACAGATCGTCAAACATTGTAGTTAAATAATTAATAAAAGAGGCAATAATAAACAAATCCTGTACAGTAGAACCATTTTAAAACTTGATTAGATAATTTAGAAATTCAGTAAGTATTTATTTGCAGCCTTAATTTAATTCGATAAATATTTGAACATCAATTAATTTCGTTCGGAAATCAGTTGGTCGTTGTTTTAAATTTATATTAAAACTATAATATACTAAATATATCTAACACGGCCATACTGACCAGTACTTCGGTCTCGAAGTACTTAATTAATTGTTTTCAAAAAGTGTCTGGCCTTGGCATATTAGTTCTATCATTTGCTGCATATGTGTTTCAGACTGTTATTAGGGCAGTAACCGACCAGCAGTTCATAATTTTAATAGTCAGTTCACAATTATAATTGTCTGTTCATAATTACAATTGTCTGTTCATAATTACAATTGTCTGTTCATAATTACAATTGTCTGTTCATAATTACAATTGTCTGTTCATAATTACAATTGTCTATTCATAATTACAATTGTCTGTTCATAATTACAATTGTCGGTTCATAATTACTATTGTCAGTTCAAAATTATAATAGTCAGTCCAAAATCATAATAGTAGTTCAGAATTATAATAGTTGTTCAGAATTATAATAGTCTGTTCAATATTATGATAGTCAGTTCAAAATTATAATAGTTAGTTCAAAATTATAATACTCAGTTAAAATTATAATAGTTCAAAGTTATAATAGTCAGTTATAATTATAATAGTCAGCTCAAAATTATAATAGTCAGTTCAAAATTGTAATAGTCAGTTCTTAATGAAATTAAAATATTCAGTTCTTAATTAAATTAAAATAGTCAGTTCATAATGAAATTAAAATGGTCAGTTCATAATGAAATTAAAATGGTCAGTTCATAATGAAATTAAAATGGTCAATTCATAATGAAATTAAAATGGTCAGTTCATAATGAAATTAAAGTGGTCAATTCATAATGAAATTAAAAAAAGTCAGTTCATAATGAAACTAGAATAGTCGGTTCATAATGTCAACAGTCAGTTCATAATCATCATAATATCAGTAATCGGTTCATAATCATCGACCTTACTGGGCAGACCAAACACCCGCGGTCAGTGAAGCTTAATCACCCGCAGCCAGTGAATGTTACATACCACAGATAAGGTTTTAATTCATCCATAATACATAATACAATCATGTCTTAAAACTAATCATGATAAACCTTAACCAATGTAAATAAAAATTCATAAACGTTAACAAAATAACTCTTATTTCACTTAATCTGTAGATTCAACTTAGTTTGAGTAATGTACGTACAATCAAGAACAATATGGCGTCTATCACTTGCTCGTTTTTCATTTTCTTTTGTATGTTATTGTTTATGCCCTGTGTCTGTACCACTAAATATTATTCCTTTCCTTTTTTTTTTACGTGAACCCAAGGATTTGCTCGGTTATCCTGATATTATTATCATTGCAAATTGTACAGTGAAGTCGAGACCTTTTAAACTCATGATATTTTTTTTAAATGATTACTAAGCTAAACTTAATTTTTAGACCAAGATTCAAATCCTATTGCGGTTCCTTCGATCAAATACTAATTTTCACATTATTCAAGTCAAGTCTTGTTCTATTCCATCATAATTATTTAAGTTCTTAAAGACATCAACTTTTTTTTAACAAAGCCATAATTAAAGTACCTTTTTATTTTATGAGACAAACAGTAATCTGATGTTAAAACTATAGGCCTATTGCGAAATCAAAGAAGATTTTTTATTATTTTTATTTTAATGTAAACTTAATCGTATTTTATGAAAATTACCTCCCGATTAACTTGGACATTGAACAGAAGATCTACATCTTCGAGTACTCTTGCTTAAAATATCAAAGCTTATAAGCCAGTTAAATACTACTTCAAAAGATATTGTCCTGTTTACCCTTTTTACTTTCTCAAGCCAAAACTTTCAAAATATTTTTTTTTCATTGCTGTTTTACTGTTTGTTGGCTCTAGTACATTTAAAATTTGATTAACCAATTTGAGTCACCATTTTCCTATTAATCGACACGTCTTTTCAAATACTTAACTATTCATTAATTAGTCATTGCTTTGAAAGTCAAACTTCAATAAAATATACACAAACTGTTTCAGGTAATCATGTAACAGGTTTTGCAATTTCATCAACCAACCATTTTTAATGTAAACAGTAATCTTTATAAATAAAATGTAAATAGTCCTTTGTTTTAACTACTTCCCAACATCACTTTCGTTTGATGTATTTCCTTCCCTTTTAAATTTTGTTAAAATTTTAATAAAGCTAAACCTTCAAACAATTTCAGAAAGAAATACTATTTATATCTAGAACCTTTTCAACTAACTTTTGGATTACTACTAAGAAAAAAAAGAAGTACTGTTTATATCTAGGACCCTTTTCAACTAACTTTTGGATAACTAATTAAATATTAAAGCAGAGCCTCGGGAGGCCTTGCCGACATTAACCATAATTCATACTGTGGTGCAGAAGTTCTCATTCCGTTATTCTCGGCATAGCTTCGATTCTTTTCAGCAGCGTTTCAGTCCTGCTGTCAAGATGTACATTTTCATCGCTCTTCTAAAGTCGATTCGTCCACCGACGACGTCACAACTTTCAGCAGGGATGTGCCGATAGATAGCTCCGACGTTGATTATGAAAATAAAATAAAAGTTCATTAGAAATAATAAACAGGTTAGGGCACTAATCCCACTTCTGATGTTAGGAATAAGGATGTAATGTGTAATAAATAGGATGTGTATTTCTGGTTTTATTGATATAAATATCGACTTTATTATCAAGTTTTAGATATCAGGATGGTTAATGTTATTTATTTACTGTATGTAAAGTATCTCCAAGTACTTATTTATATTAATGGGTTTATAAATAAAAGCACAAATCAAGACTAGGTATTTATTACCAAACTACCTCCGTTCGCAAACCCTAGGTCCTCGTGGAGAAGAACGGAGAAAGAAACTCCACGGCAACATATTTTATCAGTACACATTATAAAATACATAATTAACAGCAATATTCTTTTCATAATAAATATCAATTAACTTACATTTTCATTGTAGAACATTAGGACACAAATTATAACTTTCAGCATCACACACACTTGTATTCTCTATTATTATATCACTTTAAATAAACAGGACACTACTTTGGACACGTCTTAACTCTTTGAACAGTTGCAGCGTAATGACTGCCAATGTGAGGGTACATCTATTTTTATGAACTTAGTATTGTACCACCTCCATCAAATATTGCCGCCATTACTAACCAATCACAGATCGTCAAACATTGTAGTTAAATAATTAATAAAAGAGGCAATAATAAACAAATCCTGTACAGTAGAACCATTTTAAAACTTGATTAGATAATTTAGAAATTCAGTAAGTATTTATTTGCAGCCTTAATTTAATTCGATAAATATTTGAACATCAATTAATTTCGTTCGGAAATCAGTTGGTCGTTGTTTTAAATTTATATTAAAACTATAATATACTAAATATATCTAACACACGCGTGACGCGAACTTGACGCGAGCGTGTCTGACAGCGACAGAGAATACGAAAAGCGTTGGTTTGATCGAAACTTCACTGTAACTGCACTGCAACAGCACTTCTTTAGTTACATGAATTGCCCTACAGAAATTGCTGACCTGACTGAGCAAAAGTGCTGCTAAACAAAGCTAGACGTAATTAAAAATCTGATTTTTTTGGTCCCAATAAAGTGGTTGATGCATTTCGAAAACTTCATACCTCTTATCAAATCATTTATTTGAATTGTCAAAAGACAGAAAACAAAGACAGTGCCCATTCACGAAAATGACACAAAATGTATCAGCACCATTCAGCTCAACCATTTTGAAGGGAACTAAATGATCCGACATACACGCCACCATCAGCGAAACATTTAAGTGAGCATGAAGTTGTCAATAAAATACGTAGGAATCAGGTCAATGATAGCTCTTAAGTACATAGTACTCACACGATGTTGGCCTTTAAAATTGAATATTTAAAGACAGGGAAAGTTAATGAGCCAGACAATTTAGTGGGTTTTTACACCTTGTCTTTTCTTACAATCATTCTAGAAACCTCCTCCTTTTTGAAGGCGGTTAAAAAAGGAGTAAATGATACCGTGACATTGGAGAACAGAGGAGAATAGAGAATAGGAATCCTGTTGTGTCGACTTCAAGTAGAGTCCGTTATGGACAGAAAGATGTTGATTAATTAACAGATTTATGGTGTTTGTGTTTCAGATGGAATTCTATTTCTACCAATTTTCAACCAACAGATACCAACCTAGTTTCGTTGAGATGCATTTTAAATTCTGCGACATGATAAATTCTGATACTATTTTCGGTCCAACAATGCGAACCGCTTTTGGAAGTCATTGTCCTTACCCCCCAGTAAGTATGGTGCCTTTTTGATACTGAGTGAGTGAGTTATGAATGTATGTATAATAAAACACTATATTATTATCTATGTATCAAATAAAATGTTAGATAACAGAAGACCGAAGATTATAACTTGCCATTACGTTAAGCGTTTGTGGACTATGAGAAAGCCTTTGATTCGATGGAAACGTGGGTAGTGCTTGAATCTCTTCAAAGATGCCGTATTGACTATCGGTTAGTGACCGACCGAAATTTCGGTTTCGGTTTCGGTTTCGGCCGGTTTCGACCAAAAAATCTAGTTTCGGCCTTAGTTTCGGTTTCGGCCAAAATATAGCCGAAACTTTCGGCCCCGCCGTGTGTGTGTTGTGAAGTGTTCGTTCATTTTCGTGTGTCGTTCGGTAAAATTCGCAGCTAACACATACCTGCTCTCCGGTGGGGCCCCGGCTCAGTTCGCCACCGTTCATTTAATCGTGAGTTGAGTTTATGTTTTTGAGTTTACTGCCAAGAGTAAGTCTTGCATATCCATGTCATAATCCAAACTAATATTATAAATGCGAAAGTAACTCTGTCTGTCTATCTGTCTGTCTGTTACGCTTTCCCGCTTAAACCTCTCAACCGATTTTGATGAAATTTGGCACAGACAATCTTTAGACCCTGAGAAAGAACATAGGCTATCAAAACACCACGCGGGCGAAGCCGCGGGCGGAAGCTAGTAAAATATATTTGTTACGTACGTTACTGATAAAAAATTTATCAATCGTCAAGGCAGTGACTGTATTCGAAACGTAATTAAGTTAACGGTTCCTTCTTTGAAAGAATGCTTTTTTTTCAAGTCAGTAATTTCGTATTACTGAATATAGTGCGATTATTGAGACTTCAAATCCAGCGAAACATTGAAAAAACAGAATTTTTATAATTTCGAATAGATTAAGAGTCAGAACAAGTTATATAACATAGAAGAATAGCAACTTCTTAAAAATCGGCTATTTCCATAAGTTTGCCGTATTTCATTACTTCCCAGAATTTGATCCTTATTACTAACACTATCGAATGCTGTAATAATACAGGGTGTATTTTTTTTCCAAAATCAGCGGTTTTGGTTTCTGGACAGGATTATTGATTTTTTTTTAATCCAATGATGAAGCTTTAGTTATCGTCAAAATCGGTCTCGAGACTCATTCAACGTTTTTCGATATTCCTCATAGTTAAGGATATAGCCATACACGCCCAGTTGAAAAATTCACCATGTATATTTAACACATTTTCAAATGTTAAAAAAAAAAATGAAAATTTTAATGTTTTAAAAAGTTTCGGTTTCGGTTTCGGCCGAAACTGAGAGCAAGGCCGAAAGTTCGGTTTCGGTTTCGGTTTCGGCTGAAAAACCAGTTTCGGTCGAACACTACTATCGGTACCTACATCAAAGTGCTGACGTGCTGGTACAATAATAGCACCATGTCGGTCTGAGTACAGGAGCAGAGTTCGAAGGCGATTCCTTTGAGAAAGAGGCGTAAGACAGGGAGATGTCATATCTCCGAAACTGTTTACTGCCACTTTGGAAAACACCTTCAAGCTACTGGAACGGCAAGGACTCGACATCAATATTAATGGCGATAACATCACCCACCTTCGATTTGGCGACGATATAGTTGTCATGGTAAAATCCATGGAAGATCTCAGCACGATGCTCGGCGACCTCGATCGAGTTTCACGACGATCTGATGAAAATCACAGGATCGCGCTGGATGCAATCCGCTTCCAACCGTCGTTGGAATACTATTGGGGAGGCCTTTGTTCAGCAATGGACGTCCTACGGCTGATATGATGATTATTAATACTTTATTTGATATTATAGATTTAAAATTATACGTCACAAAAAATAATTTGCTCCTCGAGGTTTTCTTACTCATGCTATACAAGCCAGCCGCTAAAGCGCGAAAATGATTACAGTAATCCAGCTTTGGTAGAGCTTGATAAATTAATCTCACAATCTTCTTCTTTCTTCTTCTTCTACTCCTTCAACCTTAGGTCCCCCAATGCTAATTTTAGATCTCTTCTAAATCTTTCCATTTCTGACGGTTTTGTATAACGGCTATGACAAAAAATCTGCAATGATTACCAATTAAACGTTTAGAAAAAATAATGTTAAATTAATTAAGCCTTACTATTTTTTTCAGGGCGAGTATTATATGAAGAATCTGACCATTCCATATGTCCCTAAAGGTTTCCCGTTTACTAAAGGCCGTATCTATTGCAATATGTCATATGATGAAGGCGGTTTTAAACAAAGAGTGGCCTATGGAAACATTGATATGGAGATCAAAGTTAAGAAAATTAATAACTACTAAAATATTGTTAAATAGGCAGGTGGCAAGTAGATTAAAGCAATGATTCGTTATTTTATTTTTTACTAGTGTTTGCCCGCGGCTTCGATTGCGTTAATTTAGAATTTGAGGAACAATACGGATCGTGTAAGTGGCGCCATCTGGAATATGAACGTAATTGTTTTCTCGGCAACAGCTCTCTTCTGTTATTCGGGATGAAAGATACCCTATATCCGTGTCTATACTCCTGACAACGTATATGCTAAATTTTGGGACGATCGATTCAGTAGGTAGTAATGCGTGAAAAGGTAAAAAAACAAACATACTTGCATTTTTATTATTAGTTTAGATCAATAATGTTATACCTAGGTACATAGTTTGCATAGAAAACATCCTTATTTGAGCGACATTAATTTTAAAGATCCGTGTTTATCTTAAACATTAGACCATAATTTTTGGTCGATTTACAGTATCGCTGCAAATTGAACGTACGATAGCATTGCTCTTCTCCCTTTAGCATACCGCGTGATACATAAAAAATAACTAATTATTTGACTGGATGAGTACAACTTGTCGTCGTTTCAAACAGAATCTATGCACTGGTTTGAGCACCAATTCAAAACATAAATAAACACAAAATAATAGAAACACTGATTGTTTTTGAATTTTTCAAATTCCTACACCTCGAAACAATTACAGTTTTAAAAAAAAAACCAACTTACTACCTACAATTTAAAATCAGTGTAGATTTATATCCTAGAAAACTATTGAAAAAAAATAGTAATGAATTAAAATTGCGAATAATATTGAAGTAAAAGTATGCACAATTTTTTTTTTTATTATTTGAAACTCTTAGGACAAATAAAAACAAAAAAATGAAACACAAAAAGTGAAAAAGAAAATTGCAAGATTTGATCCTGACACCCCTTGCACAAAAGTCAAGCAGGTTACCAACCAGACTGGCTAGTACGCTGACAGTAGTTTTCAAATAGCGGTTCTTATACAAATGTCAACAATGACTGAAAATCAACATATTATAAAATTGCTAATCCCCCAAGGAGAATAGCGTAATTATACATATCCTATTAATTGAAGAGCAGTTTAAGGAATATTTGAGAAAAAATTGAATAAATAATATCCAGTGGTTTAGCTTCCAACTCCAAACAAACATTTAAAAACAACAAAATTCAAAATTGCTTATCTCCCAGAGAAAATAGCGTAATAATACATAGCCGATTAACAGAAGCATATTATTAGAAAGATTTGAGGAAAAGGAGATGGCTAAACGAGTGCCCCAGTCGTCTATAAGATTTTCATTTTAACTCGTAGTATTTGAAAATTCATTAATGAATTGTTCAATGTTTAATAATTTCCTAAGACTTATATAAAATGTTAAACATAAAAAAGTATCTGAATTGCTTTTCGCTCATTTTTTATTGACATGACTTGGTCACGACGAAGTAATGAAAACTAGGGAAGGGTAATAACGCTTTTCCAGATTGTTAAAAAGAAACTGTATTTAATCGATTTTTAGTAATGTGATTTAAAACGATTTGTTTTCTGAAATTAAGAATTGGCGTTGAAACAGTATTTGGCGGGTCGTTTCGTTGCTTTTTATTGTGTTTTCATGCGTTTTGATTCGGAAAATCGGATTGTTTTAAAGTGATTTGTCCACTAAACTCAACTTTATTATTTTCGTTAAAAGCTTCGGAATGAGCTTCTTAGTTTAATCTTAGTTCATATTTTGTGCAGAATAATATTAACTGGACAGGTTCCGTCTGAACTGGAAGGAAGACGCCCAACATCGTGAAAGGTATGAGTGGAAAGAGAATATTGCCCAGCACGCGTAGCATGGCGATTCTATCTCTATTCTAACAAGAAAAGACAAAGTTATTTCATCGTTATTTCTACACAAATCGACTGTTTTTTGCACAAATATGACACCATTCGTACACTATTGAAGAAAAGAACGTTTATTTTCCGTATTTTTTACATTACCACAAAAAATATTTCTACGTTCTGTCATTTTGTCTATTCTTGCGTCGACAAAACCTCTTTCTACGGCGCCATGCTACACCTGCTGGAGTGGGAGAGAAAAAAAAAACTGAAATATGATCGATCCTACTTTCTAACGATTTCAATCGATTCTTTTATCGCTTCTGTGACACTTTGAGTCCAATCCCTTCTTTAAGAAAAAAACAAACGTCAGACGTCATTTGAACGCTCTGCGCTCTGCTTATTAATATTGTTCGTTGTGATTCTTCCTTTTGCTTTTCCTTGACCCCCGCTTGTTTATTGGACTTCCTGCTTGCAAACCTACCGACCTCTCGCTTCTCGACCCGGACTTAACTTGTATACTGTGAATCATGCAATGCATAAACTGTGGTATATCCACGCGAAGACTACGGCGTCATATACACTCGAGAGGAGCTCGTGGCTAAATATAACCGCACAGGCCGATCTTTCAGCCAACATTGTCATCCTTGTTTTGAACTGCTGCATTCAGGAGCAAATGGTGAAATTCGTTTATTCGGCTATTCAACGGAGTGCATAACTTGTGGTCGTTCTGTGAGAACATTGCAAGGCCATCGCCATGTAGTGGAAAGAAACAGTTCAAAGTTGCAGAAATTAACAACATCACACCCAGATTTCCATCATCACGTAATAAAATGACATTTAAACACAGTCCGTCGCTTCGTATTCTTTCAGACTTTATTTATAAGAATCACAGATTATCGAATAAATATAGTATTTCCTATTTTTCTTGTTTCATTTCGAAATTCTTAAATGTATCCTTAGCTAATTAGAGGGTTCAACAACGAGTTCAGAAAGGATTTATCAATCACGACATGTTATACAATATGAAGGCGCCCAGCGTGTTTATTTGACTTTACCGATATAACTAACATATTATTAATGTGGTTATCATTAATAATGTAGTTTAAAGATATTTAATTAATCTGAGTGGGTCACAAAAAATGTGGTCATCAATAAATAAATACAATCGCAGATACATTAAACTAAACGCCTACGCAAAAGTTTATAGCAATATCAATATTTGCGATTTTTGTAGTACTTTTAATGGTAGGTGTTCACGTTTTTTTTTTATCATGATTATGAAGATATAACAAGTTTTAGAAACTTTTTTTATGTGAAATATGAATATTGAGCTATTCAGCGTTATACAGTGCTAGGTCCCATTTCTATAGCCATCTGAATTTTTCCACATACTTGAACTTTCCATCTCCTTTGATCGTAACTTTATAGTAGTTTAGGAGATAGATCAAATCAAAAAAACATAAAAAATTTCGAAAAAAAAAAAGTTGATTTGGCATCAGAATCGATCCCTTATCTCGAAAAAAATACAAAAAGAAAAAAATATTCAATGTACAGGAATGACAGCTCTACGATTTTATTATATGTAATACGATATTCAATTGTTATACGGTTAGGTTAAAAGAAAACAGGGCAAAAATATTATCGTCTCTGTAAGGACGCGTCGAATGATATCTGTTTCTGTTGGATGATATCGTCCAAGTTAGGTTAGGTTAGGTTAGGTTAGGTTAGGTTACATTTACATAACCAGGTCAGGATCCAAAGACGGATTCTTGGAAAAATCAAGGGAACTCTTCAATAAATTACTGCAACTCATCGGCGATTGCTGCTGTCGCAACCGCTGATCACCTTTGCATAGTTTATGCAATCACACAGCAAAATATTACGCCTGCACCCACTAAAAAGGGTAAAATAAAAATCCGTAGGTGTTATAATTATCGTTTATATTACTTTAATCGGTAAAATCTCCATGTCAACAAAGAAAGATCAGTCTGTCTGTCGGTTTGACAATAGGGTGGGCACGACATGGCGATTGCACATTACCTTTGTCTTGTCCATGTTCATTTTAAGATCTTTGTTTTGAAATTCGGGTCCTCCGAGCATCGTAATTAGTAGTAGACTCCCAGTTACCTACAGAAACAACCGTACCCAGTGAGAACCCACTTCTCTTAAACGTCGCGATTGTGGCGCATGCGACGTTTAAGAGAGCTATAAAAATTAAAATCCCTTACAGGCCCTTCGACTAGCTCATCGCAGTCTGTTAAAGAATAGCATAGCAGCTCGAACTAAGCCGAGCGTCTTTTTCCGTTCGTGCCTGTCCTTCAAATGTATGTCTATTCCTTTATTACGGAACCCTTTATGGTGCGTGGTCCGACCCGCGTTTGGCCAGTTATTTTTTTTTCCAAACAAGGCTACAGATTTACGGAACCCGTCACTCATCACGCACTTCGTCGTTTTTATCAAACATCGTTCCAATTTCTATAATTGAGTAGGTATTAAATCTATTTTACTAAATTTGTGTAACATAAATAGTTAATAACTGATTTAATCGTGGATCGTTCTATTTTATTTACCTTGTTGAGGTCGGTCAAACGTATTAACTCCATCTACCTTACTACGAGTGGGTACTACATTTCAAATAATCATTTATTTTAAATAATGAAGTTCAAAGCAGTTTTCTTCACATTGCTTCTATATTTGCATTACCAAATTAATAAGTGTTACTCTGAAAAGGTATGTTCCTAATGATACTGTTAATAGTCTATAGATACAAAATATAATATAAAAAACTTTCACATGCTCATTCTCGTTCATGTTTTCATTTCTTATGTAAAACATAAAAGTAGCAGTGGCGTTGGTCTGGGCTCCAAAGAAAGGAACCTCCTAACAATGCCCGCCGTGTCCAAAACATAAGCTTTCTTACTCAGGCCCTTGATTCAGCTGCCTAACGAGAGCCTCAACATCTAAATGTTGGTCGGGAATCTTGGCAATTAAGCCATGGGCTGACACGACTATCGGCGCAATGATCGCTGAATCCACATCCCACATATCGACAACCTCGCAAGCCAAATCAAGATACTTGATCTGCTTATCTTTTTCAGCTTTCACGAGGTTATCGTCGTGTGGGACGGTTATATCAACAATCGTTGTGCGTCGCCCTGATCGATCCACTACCACTAAATTAGGTCTATTGGCTACAATAGTCCTGTCAGTGATGATAGATTGATCCCAGTACAGTGTTAGCATACTGTACTGAGATCATTGCTATTATTTTAATGTTATTAAAGTAATTAAAAACATGGTATAGTTTTAGTTCCAATTCATGTTGCTACGTGTAGCAATATGAATTGGATACAAAATCTATCCAATTGAATAGATTTTGTACCTAACTTTATTTACTACCCGATAAGATACACATTTCCAGTATCAACACGTCACGTCGGCGCGGCAGCGTCGCGTCGCGTCTTGGCAAGACCCTGAATTTACTGTCTTGATTTCTTAGTCTAAGGGCTGGTTTTTCGTGTCCTACTCCGCCGCGGAGCCACCATGTTAAAAACCGAGGAATTATATCTTAAAATGATGTACGTCAGACGTACATAATGTACGTAAACTGTTATTGATGTACGAGTATCAGGTATTGATAAAATATGCATTGATAGTGGCTCTGCTGGGGAGCATACTCTCTAGCAGAGCCACCTAGAATACATACTCAGGAATGTTGAACCTTACTGTTTTTCGATGAAAGCCGTTGTACGTATAGTGCTTATAACGTACGTGTTGAAAAATATTATTATTAGTTAGGGGTTTTTTTTTATTTTAATTTTTACAAAATGTTCATATAGAAAGCGCCTGCTTTTGCCTTGTCTTGTCCACGACACCACAAAGGTGTGGTTTTAGGGTTCCGTAGTCAACAAGGAACCCTTATTATATATCCGTCTGTTGTCTGTATCTAGCTCAGAACAATTACCTCCTGTACACGTAAAGTGGGATGTTAATTTTTTTCTCATGTTCTCCGTAGTGGATGTCGTCGTATTGGTCTATAAAAATCGTTGCGGGTTTGTATAAAAAAATCGATTAAGGGATCAGTTAGTAAAATGTAAAATAATAAGTTTTAAAGTGTTATTTTTTATTAGACACGAGTTGTGTTTGGGTGTGAGAAAAAAACACGGGCATAGTTTATAAAACGAAGTTTCACGGAATTCTAACACAGCTAAGTAGACTATCCAAGTTTACGAGTTCTAGTCGACCAATTATTTACAAAATATACTTGAATAACATATTTCCTTATAATATTGTATGAGAGGACATATTTTTCAACTGCAAATGTACCTAATAAGTGTTTTTTTATTATACCACCTAGGATACGGAACCCTTCACATTATGCATTCCAACACGCATTTACCGGCCATTATTATGAGCAGCTATATCGTAACGATTTGATAATTATTAAAACAAAATTTATGCTGCTAATACAAATCATTAAATAGAAATTACAAAAAAAAAAACAGAATAAAAAATGACTTCTTGGTACTTACTTTTTTTTTTGTTTTTTTTTTTTAGCGTGGTAAAATCATCAAATGAGTCCTCCCACCCCGGGCAGGGCGGGAGGGACGTCAGACTTGTACTGACTAAAATCGACGGTGTCCTTCAATAGCCCTTTAAGTTCCGGGGTCACGGTAAGGCAATAAGCCCGTGACCCCGGCAGGCTTTGGCCCTCTGAGAGGGGGCCCCGTCATTTTTGCTGACTCTCTTTTAGGCGCGCGTGGAACACGACGCGCCGTCCGTCGACCCGGGCATGGTCCATGGTCGGACAGCGAGTTGCCCTTTACTCGCTGTCCGCATGCCAGCGCCTACGGTGGCCGGAGATCGTATGCCGACGTCCGACGCCGTGGGCGTCTACCACTGCGGTTGGGGCGGAGGGAGGACGCTGTCCTCTCCCTCTCGCGGCCCGCCTCCTACTTCGCGAACATTACTGCTTCGCAGAAGGAGGCGACCGCTTCCCACTCCGTCTCGCCCCGCAGCATGGCCGCAACCAATGCCGGGCGCGAGAGGTCTCCGCCTATCGCCTCCGTGAGGACACGGCGGTGCTCTGCCCAAGCGGGGCAGTCCTGCACCGTATGCTCCACCGTGTCCTCCGGGCGATCTGACTTCTTGGTACTTGGTATTAATCTGATCTGTTTTTCTGGAGGCATTGGTGACTACAAAACGAACTGTCTACGACGTAATTCAGAATGGGAGTTATACGACGATTTGGTCGATAAATAAGGCTGTTCCAGTTGGTGACGGCATAGTAGTTAATTCCCATCTGCTGATATATGGACGCTGGAGAGCATACAAAAACAACTCGTGTTCGAATTTTGAAAACACTTTGCGCCCTAGCGCGCAAAATGGAGTTTTGCGCTTAGATTTTGAATGAGAAATAGGCTGCGTTTCCACTGAGGCGGAGCGGAGCAGAGCGGAGTGCGATTCACCAATCACATGGCTTGAGTGGAGAAGAGATGTGGATTTCAAGCCTTGTGATCGGTGACCGCCCTCTGATTTGCTCCGCTCCGCCTCAGTGGAAACGCAGCCTTAGGATCTTTCCGAGCGTGTGAGGTGAAAAGTTAATTTTTACATTTTTGTGGCGGTTTTTGCAAAAGTTTAATTTTTAAACAGTTTTTTTTTTTATTTAATGTGCAATAACCGCCTTTGTCGCAAAAGGTAAAGCATTTTTCTGAAAAAAAAATTGACTCCAGACAGGACTTGAATCGCAACTTTCCGAAGCATTTAGTGTACTGAAAAAGAAGGTCGCAAGTTCAAGTCCTGTCCGGAATTGTTTTTTCACCTCACACGCTCGGAAAGATTTTATTCCTCATTCAAAATCTGAGCGCAAAACTCCATTTTGTGCTCTAGAGCACAAAGTGTTGTTCAAAATTCGAACACGTCTTGTATTCAATAATTCAATTGTTTTCTACACTGTCAGACGAGCCGCCCCCACTGCATTTCCTCGCTGTGTGAGGTGAAAAGTTGTGTGTTGCACTCGGCTGCAAAGTTTTTCTGCGTCTCGTACTTTTGAAAACTTCGCATCGCTCAGGATTCTATATTTGAACCGCTCGTTTCTCTTGCGGTTCAATCTTAGAATCCTTCGCTCGCTCAGTTTTAAATTCAAGTACTCGCGCCAAAAATCAACTTTGCAGAAAATAGTTATTTGTTATGCAACAAATAACTATTTTCTTTCCACAAATAAATTAAGTCAAGTTTTTTAAGTTTTGTTAAATTAGGTACGAGTTACCCAGTATTGTTTTTTGTAAAATAAATGTTATATAAGTTATGTTAACAATTTAACTGAAAGGCAGATTCTATAACAACTTTTGCTGATACAAAATAACTCATGTGATTGACTCGTCTTGTGACATCGCAGCGGCTTTCTTATAGACCTATCTAATGGCATCCCACACTACGAATTTCAAGAGAAAAAATTACATCCCATTTGAGGTGTACAGGAGGTAATTGTTTCTGAGCTAGATACAGACAACAGACGGATATATAAGGGTTCCTTGTTGACTACGGAACCCTAAAACCACACCTTTGTGGTGTCGTGGACAAGACAAGGCAAAAGCAGGCGCTTTCTTTATGAACATTTTGTAAAAATTAAAATAAAAAAAAACCCTAACTAATAATAATATTTTTCAACACGTACGTTATAAGCACTATACGTACAACGGCTTTCATCGAAAAACAGTAAGGTTTAACATTCCTGAGTATGTATTCTAGGTGGCTCTGCTAGAGAGTATGCTCCCCAGCAGAGCCACTATCAATGCATATTTTATCAATACCTGATACTCGTACATCAATAACAGTTTACGTACATTATGTACGTCTGACGTACATCATTTTAAGATATAATTGATCGGTTTTTAACATGGTGGCTCCGCGGCGGAGTAGGACACGGTTTTTCAATAGTCAGATAACCGTTAACTGAGGAATAAAAATGGCGGTTTGACAGCTTATCTATGGAAAATATGTCATACCGTTATTTTTATTCCTCAGGTAACGGTTAACTGACTATTGAAAAACCAGCCCTAAGTTCATAAAGATTATGTAATTTATTTTGTAGATAACGTACATCAGTACCGAGCACCCAACAGTGAGCTATTTTGATACAAAATATTTCAAAAACGTAACTCTGTTTACTAAACGATACAGCCGACACGATCGTAGGTACTATGTGGGGTTATACGTACAATCGCTATTCAAAATTTCAAATAGTTTTAAGGTAAGTAATGGTTAAAGAACTGGCAAAATGTTCCAAACGACATCATCACCATCATCCTCCTGCTCTGATTCCATTTTACTTGGGGTCGGCTTCCTTTCTCCCCTGTCAGACATCACAGTATCATTTACTCCTTTTTCTTTCATTATCAATCCTTAAACAATCCATCTTTCATTTCATATCTTTTCTTTGGCCATCCTCTTCCTCTCCATCCATCAACATTTATACCCATAACTCTCTTAGTCACATGAGTGTCATCCCTCCTCATAGCATGTCCATACCAAGACAGGCGGTTCCCTTTCATTTTTTTCTGTAACAGGCGTCACTTTTAAACTTCCCCCTAAATAGTCATTCCTTACTTTATCTATTCTTGTCACTCCACACATCCATCTCAACATCCTTACCTCATGTTATTGTAATGATTTTGGATAGGATACGATGATAAATAAAATATGGTTGTTATGAACAGCATTTAAATTGCAAATTGGAATGATTTTACAAAATAATAATTCAGTTCTGGGCCAGCTCAATTTAGATTTTCATCGACACGCTCATCATCAGCTTCCTGGCCTTTTACTATTTTATCGTGAGTGCGTCTGAATTTATCTAAACAGACAGAGGTCGTGTGCCACCTGCGGTTGTTACACACAATCTTCGTTAGGTAGGTGGCACACGACCACGGCTACCACAATATCGGTCAAATTAATATTGTTCTTGTTTTATACTTTTCAGTGCACGTTTTTGTCGTAGTCGGGTTTTAGTTATTTTTAACTTATTTTTTATTTATTTTCTCTGATATTATATGTTTATTCTTTCTCTTGTGGAACTGCAATAGATCAGCTAAACTATAAGGCCTTTGTCAAACAGACAGGCGATAGCGAACCGAACCGAATCATGTCATATAAAAATGCGAAAGCGATCCGATACTCTATGTGACTGGCTTCAAACAATTCCATATATTACAAACAAAAACGCTACG
Source organism: Agrotis clavis (assembly GCA_954870645.1). Taxonomy (NCBI): domain Eukaryota; kingdom Metazoa; phylum Arthropoda; class Insecta; order Lepidoptera; family Noctuidae; genus Agrotis; species Agrotis clavis. The sequence goes on along the minus strand of OX940935.1, from coordinate 21,214,119 downwards.
CCACACATTCGGTTCGTCTGTCAGTTTGACAATAGCTTAAGGGATACAAAAATAGCGCCATAGCTAAAATTGTTCCGCGTGATGAGCATTTTCTGCTGAGAAAATAAATTTGAAGATATGGAACACCTGATGTGGAGCTCCAAGAGCCCAGCTACACTATTACATTATACAGTAATGACGTCTTAGCAAGAGTTGTTCAGCCTGATGAGCACTCCCTGTTGTCGTATAAAAACTGAAGATCTGGAACACCTGATGTGGAACTCCAAGAGCCCGGCTACACTATAACATATTTATATGAATAACATCATAGCAAGAGTTGTTTAGTCTGATGGGCATTTCCTGTTGACTTACAAAAATGAAATATCTGGAACGTCTGGAATCGTCTTGCGCGTCCCGTTGTTTTCCCGTCCCCAGGCTCTAAGAATTCGACATCAGACGTTTCAGATCTTCGATTTTGACGACCCCATTGTCGCTGGCATAAGCAACAGGATCGGCGTACGAAGTTGCTGGCAGAAGCTAGTCTGTAATAAAAGTCAATAATTATTTCCCTTAGCTATCTTATTTCCTTCACCGTTGTTAATGATGTCCAAGATACAATTAGAAAGTACAAATACTAACGTTTCAGGTGGATTTCTACTTCTACCAATTTTTAACAAACAGATACCAGCCCAGTTTCGTTGAGGTACACTTTGGTTTTTGCGACTTGTTGCAAAAAGATGTAATATTTGGTCCAGCAGTAAAGAAGGCTTTAGGAGGCCAAGAGTGCCCTTTACCACCGGTAAATAATGTGATGTAAACTATATCTTTTGTTATTATCTACATACAGTGGCGTAGCTAGGGGGGTGGGGGGCGAAGCGGACCGTAGACCCCGGCTCCATCTGAAGCGGCCTCGCACTCAGAAAAGAGGCCTAATGTTGCAAAATAACTTTGTAACGTTTTTTTTTGTTACTTGGAACTGAAAGAGTCCAACAGGCCTCGCAAAGCTAATGTCGCACATCACAATAAATAATAATAATAATAACAATAATATTCCACAACTATCACACAACGCCATCTTGTCCCAAGCTAAGCAGAGCTTGTATTATGGGTACTAGACAACTGATAAACATACTTATATATTATATCTAAATACATACATATTATAGATAAATTACACCCAGACACAGAACAAATGATCGTGCTCATCACACAAACCTTTGTCCTGGGTGGGAATCGAACCCACGACCTCCGGCATAGCAGTCAGGGTCACTAACCACTAGACCAACAGGCTGAATAACATTGGTATAGTTATATTTTTCGTCCTGGAAAAAAGAGCTTCGCACATCAAGTGTCTTGCCCCTTCCTATATTCGGTCTAGCTACGCCACTGTCCACATATATTTAGAAATAGGTAAGACTGAAATAAAGTATTTCGATCTCATGAAAGTGGCTGGAAGAAACTAGTTAGCCATGACACAAAATCGTTAGAAATGGAAAGATTTTGAAGGGAGACACAACCTGCATTGGATGGCTAAAGGTGTAAAATGTGACTGCAAAGCCTTCCCACTACGACCCTTACAAAATAATATGTTATGATAATTATCCGAGTACACTTTTAACCGGAAAGGTTTTTCTATGATATTATATCATTTAATTACTTAATTTGATAACTTATAAAAGGGTGAGGTGGTGTTTTTGAAATATAATGTAGCTGTTTTAAAAGTACCATTAAAAACTATAATAGGCCATTTTCTCAAAACAATAATTAACCCGAAAGAAATATTCTCAAAAAATATTTGTCGTGTAAACGGAACCCACAAATTGACGAAGATACAACGCTTTTATAGTAGATTAGTAGCCAAGGGCTGTAAGGTATCAATTGCAGCCCGAGATATTTAGGCGCACGAGCGCAGCGAGGGCGCCTATAGTTCGGGGATGCAATTGATGCTTACACCCGAGCTAACTACTCTGCTTTACATCTCGATTGTGAGGTAAGTAGAAAAAAACCGGCATTGCAAGAATAAAACATTTTATTAGTTAATTGCTGCTTCAGCTTCCATTTTCATTGAATCGGGAGTGCAGCTTAATTAAATCTTCATCACTTGCAGAACTCATGTTTTTTTCCTAATTATCACGTAATTAAAAAAAATCCCAAAAACAAACAATATTATTTAAAGTAAAAGTTTTCTATTCCCGCCTTCCCGCCAAGAACGGAGTTTGAGTTTCGCCGTTCGATATTTAAAATTGATGACTATTATACTCGAAGACAAGGCTGAATAGCGAAGCGACCTCTTTTGTCATTAGGCTGAATGCATGATGTCTATTGCCAGTATGATGGTTACTCGTAGATGTACGCGAACTTTTTGAAAGAGTGAAGAGTTTTTTTTTTTAATTACTTACCGCCCTAGGGCTTTTGCTAGCTACATTAACACCCTAGAGCGGTAATTGGTTACTTACAAGCCCCATTTGGGGGTAATAAGGACCTACTTACCGAATATGAGAGATGTAAAATATCATAAAACGTCATTCGGTGGGTATAATTTTACAGGCGTGACATCACAAGTCCCCAATTGCTACAAATTTTTATCTTTAAAAAATATTAATTGATTAAAAAAAAAAATACGTGTTCATTATTTTTTAATATTCTAACTCATGGATTTAATTATTTTATTTTTGCTATATACAACCCTATTATATGGTATAAATCTGCATCTTCGGCGTTTCTGAGCAGAGCAGGGCAAATTTCCATACTAATTTTCACCTCATCTTTTGGAAAACGGATAGAAGATAATAATCTGGATTTGTAATAATAATTGAGACAATTTCAGCTACATTACCATCCTGAGGCCCATAGCTTAAGATACTACTATAATTATAATATTTCATATTTTTATTTTACAGGGTATTTATGACTTACAAAACATGACAATACCATCTGTACCAAGAGGATTTCCGTTTAATAAAGGTCGCATCTACTGCAACGCATCAATTATTACTGAACGTGGTTCACCGAAAACTCTGGTCAGGGGCTATATAGATATGGAGATAAAAGTGGCTAATATTTAGAGATTAAATTAATTTCTCCTTTATTAATTTTTACACTGAATAAATATTTGAATACACAAAACAAATGTTATGATTAGATAACATCTAGTTTTAATTCAGCAACAAAAATCCAGGTTAGGATGTAGGTTGTTGTCCCACACTCCCGCCCTCATGCATATGCACATGCCGCAAAAGTATCATGCATATGCAAACATGCGAGAAAAGCGAGAAAAAAGAAAAACATACCATGCAATCAAACCTATACTGGACACGTGTTTCGCCCCTCCACGGGGTATCTCATAAACTAAAGCTGATAGAAAAATCTAAGAGTTGATTTGAAATTAGCGAGCCCAAATTAGTAAACAACAAGTGGGTAATCTCATATATCAACAGAAAAAGTTCGATTTTGTTGTGCGCTTTATTTTTTCTTTATAATCGCCAATATGGTCAAAGTAAGTAGCGGTCAGGGCTCCAGAGAGAGGAATCTCCTAATGATGCACACCGTGTCAAGAACAATTGCTTTTTAAATGAGGGCCTTGAGACAACTGCTTATCAAGAGCCTCCTGAGGTGTTAGTCGAGGTTCTCGGCAATAGGGTGTTTCACTACGAGTTGTAGCCGTCAGTGGCGCTACAAGCGCATATAACGTAAACAACGTCAATAGTGTGTCAAGTTAATCATACAGTACCTAAATGACCTCATGCGCCGAGCTTTGCGTGAACGGTGAAACTTCCCATTAAGACACAAATATCAGTGAATCCACACCCCACATGCCAGCAACCTCGCGAGCCAAGTCCAGATATAAAAATTTTAAGTTCATTACACAAAAAATCAATGTAGTCTTTATCAATTTCTTATCCTTATCACATTTCATTCTGCTTTGAAGTTTCAGGCTAGATGACTGGATATAATATTATGTACGAATGTCAAAGATTGATGTTGAATGTATTTTTGTGCCTACCTAGGAAGTGTAAATCTTAACTAAATGATCCGGCTTATTATTTTTTCCACTCTTAAATATTCAATTTTAAAGGTATAAAGGTTTCGAAATGCTTCAAGGACTTTTATGGGGCAAAAAAATCGCATCTTTACGTCTGGCTATCCTATTTCTATATACATGGTCCCACTATTTCTCATTCAGTCCGCATTTCTGTGTTTAGGAACAACTGAAGGAGTATTGGTCAAGTTGTCAGCGCGCCTTAAGTACTTTTCAAAAATTGAAAGTAGCTCATATGCTACAAAGGGCATGATTATGTTCCTCCTATATTTTAGTAAGTAGTGATGAAAATACACACATCAAAAACAGTTTGAAAAATCTAAATCTTTTTGTTACGGTAGATCATAATAATATTATAATTTATTCATAGTTACATTCTTTATTTAAAAATATAGATTTAGAATATCTATCTATCTATCTATACTTATAATAAATCTATATCTTCTATCTATACTTATAATAAATCTGTAGAGAGGTCAATTCTGTACATGAAATATATTTCCAAAATAACTACCAAGTACCCTTAGCACGAATTTTCAGTAATTTTACTTTACAGAACGGCTCCAGTATTTACAGCGTTTTTTGTATGAAAAATGAAACAGCGCCTCTGGTGTGCAGAGCAGGAACAATTTTTTCAGTAAATCACAGTAAATTATGAGAACGCTGTGTTTGGGACGTAAATTTTACAGTGATCCCATACAATATGCAAGTTTACAGCTGTTTACAGCAAAAAATGCTAGCACGAGCATGCAGCAATTTACTGTGGAGTACGTTACTGCAAAAATTCTGTAAAATGTCAATGCTATCTGTCACGTATTTATTGTGACAGATGTTATTCGAGATAATAAACATGAAAATACTGTTAAAATAAAAATAAATCCGTTTTATTGGATATATTTCGCGTCTTTGTCAATTTTATCCAGCAAGCAATGAGTCAAAACATATACGGGACGTCTGTTAAGTTATATTTGTACAATGTTTGTAAAAGTTGTTGTTGCATTTTGTATTCTAGTTTTTCCTATTTTTTATTATTAAAATCCTTATCTTACTTACAGAATAAGCAAGCGCAGGGCCATATAAACGCAACCAAGTACTTTCAATGTGTTGAATCTGTGCAAAACCGAATTTAAAACAGGATTTCTACTAACAGAAAACGACCAACTTTATGTATGCTAAAAAGCAAACTACTACAGTTATCAGCTTGGAAATTAAGGTAAGAATAACCAAAGATTATTAACCACACCTACTACTACCATAAGTTTATGCAGGATGTGATGATATACATCAACAGCTATCAAATGCAAAACCATCGCTTCATTCATTCATATGTTATCAACCATTTGATTACGTTTATTGGTGAAGACAGTCTCACGACCCATTTCTACCCCTTTATAGGTACTGGTAGATTAAAAACGTACCTATATGGTGTGCACTTTTGTCCGAATCTGTCACACTATATAAATTAACTGAACTACAATTCACAAGCAAGGGCCACCACCACTCAGCCAGCATCTTCGCTGTACTATTTTAGTTACAAGTCTTTTACACTAGAAAAATGGGTTAATTTAATGGTAATTTCTTTATGTTTACAGATTATTTTATCTTTGGACGGTAACTCTACTGAGAGCAAGGATTACTCTCAATTTCGCTGCTGCCCTGTGAATCATGCAAGAAAAATACACTGAATTATATGACAAAATATGTAGTAGTTTACCTAATATTAGGTACATTTTGTGTTTTAACCATTTTTTAAATAAATACAGAAATATGAATAGTTATATTTTATTTACAAATCTTAGGCCGTGCGCTGCGTTAGGCGGCGCCCGCGTGGCCTCGCTGTTTCATGTAATCTCATAGACCAGCGCTGCGTGCAGCGGGTCGCGCGTCGATGAGATTACATGAAAACAGCACGCCACGGGGCGCCCGCGCCGGGCGTCCGGCTAACGCAGCGCACGGCCTAAATAACTCGTCGTCTCATCGTTCTCCTGCCCTTATTCTAATTCAACCGTCTATTTTTCTCTACTCGTTATATCAGTAGTCACCTTTTTACCAATATTTTCATGCAAAAATAATTATTAAATATTTATTTTGCTCTGACAGAGCTGCTTAGCTTTTACAATTAAAACCATATCAAAATGAAAGTCGTTGGTATTTAATACTTTAATTATTTACATTCTGTAAGTTACAACAGTTTGTCACTAAATAACTATTAATAATTACAATATTGAATATGATATTAGAATAATTTCACTTCACTGAGATGTAAAATTGTACATTTTTTGTTAATCAAAGTACCTAAATCCATGATGAAGAATTACACATTGATCCAATGGCTCTCAACTTTCTGTATCAAATTGTTTGCATGAAGTAATTAGGAAACATTTGGATCATACAGTAGTGGTTTCACACTAGGTATATCACTGTGTCAGCTGGTTTTATCTTTCACTTTATTCATGTCTGAAGAATGGCAGGTTCTACGATTATTTTGTGCTGATCCTCTTCTGCATGTCGATGGCAATCTAAATTGAGTCGGGCCAGAATTGGACCACGAGTTTTCCAGATAATAATATTTTTCCAGAGCTGAGTCGTCGATGATTTTCTCCCTTAGGTAGGTATCTACGCTTCTCGATTTTAGTGAAACGAACCACACAACTTTATTTGTTGAATTTCATAGCGTATTTTAAACATTTTTTTTTTATGTTTGTTTATTTACGTAGGTACACATCTTTGACATCTTTGGTACACATTGATTGATTTAATTGAATATTCGTTGTCATAGTTACCGTATTGTCAGCCTCTGATTTTACATTTCCGCGTATCCTTGTGAAAAATGTAACTGATTGTTTTCTCGTTTTTATATAAAAAAACCGGCCAAGTGCGTGTCGGGCCACGCACAGTGTAGGGTTCCGTAATTGCCCATCAAAATACTTATGCGAACTAACTAAACTGATTCGCTGAATTTAATTTTAAAAAGAAGAATTTTCAAAATCGGTCCAGGCGTCTTTGAGAAATCGGGGAAAATACATTAAAAAAAAAGATTAAAACGAATTGAGAACCTCCTCCTTTTTTTGAATTTAGTTAAAAATAGTTGACAATAAAAACCTACCTATCCCCAAAGGGTCCACCCTTTATAGCAGAACTTTTTACGTCATAATTTTATTTTGCATAGCAACGGATAGCATAAACCTCTTTTCGCAGAAAATCGTTTGGCATACACTCATTTACCATAACACCGAAACCCATAATTTTGTAAGTCAGAATCATCTTTAGGCATAAATTTCATTTCCATAATAATCAAAAAGTATAACCATCATTTCGTAGAAAGTTCACAACCAGAATCATCTTTTGCATAATTGTGTGGTTTTTATTTCCCAGACAGTAAGATGATGCAGTAAGCATGCAGCAAGCATTCAGCACATGCAGCAGGCATGGCTTCTGTCACGGCTCCGGCGCTGCGGGTCTCTGGCAGTCCCACGCGAGCTAATCGTCGCAGATGATTTTACGCCCACCACCGCAGCTTCGGCTTACTGGCCGGCAAGCCGGCCAGCCTCAGCCGCGGCGGTGTGCGTTAAAACCACCTGCTCCTCAGCTCACGGGCCGCCTCGCCCCTCCGCGCCTACGCGATTATAAATTACACTCTAGGGGTAGGGCAGACAAGACTACGTGAAGTCGGTTTTGCAGCGATTCATTTCTGTCACTAACTTTTGTAGCACACCATATTGATTTTATAAAACAATTTTTTTATTTTTTATTATGACTATTAAATTATTTCTATTCTGAAATTCTGTGATCTTCGAAGTATACCAAGTCAAATTATCCCAAATAATCGGCGCTCTAAATAAACGTTATGCTAAATGAAAATATGCAAAATTGTAACTCTGACAAAAGTAATTATGCCCAATACAATTCTGCCATCTTAAAAGTATCCCAATTTAAATTCGGACATAAAAACATTAGGCCAAAAAACAATTATATTAAAAAAAAATTATACCATAACAATGTTCGTTTAAAAAAGTTTCTGCCAAGTGAGTTCTGCCAAATAGGTTTCGGGGGAACAAGTTTCTGCCAGATAGAGGGCACCCATCCCCAAAACATACCCACCTAATAAAGCTGTAAAAATAAAGTTGACAAACTTACATTTGCAGTTGAAGAACACGTTCTCCGATACATTTTGTTCAGGAAAATATGTTATCCAAGTACGTTTTATAAGTTGGTCGACTATTACTCCTAAACTTGTAAAGCCTACTTAGTCATGATAATTTTCTTTTAAATTTCGTTATATATACTGCTATTGTGAATTTTTTCACACCCTCAAACATAACCGTTTAGCTGGTAGAGGGGGGGGACACTCGAGTCGAGCAAAAATTAGCACTTTAAAGCTTAATATTTCACAAATGAATCTTTTTATCAAAAAATTGTTAATGGAAACTATCAATATTTTTTAAAGACCTATTTAATGATACCCCACACTAAGGGGTACGCGAGAAATAAAAAAAACATCCCCACTTTACGTGTACAGGAGGTACCCTAAAAAAAATATTTTACGAGATTTTATTTTACCACTTTTTTGGCACAACAAATCCGTATATTCACACCAAATTACAGCTTTCTAGTACTGGGCGTCTCTGAGCTAAGCTGCGAACAGACGGACGGACGGACATGGCGAAACTATAAGGGTTCCTTGTTGACTACGGAACCCTAATTAAATTTCTCCTTAAAATCAACTTTGTTTTCGTGTATATTTTTTAAATTCTATCAGCCTGTCTGATAGAATTCAAAAATGGTACACGGCAGCCCCCCAGCCAGCAATAGGATTGCAGTGATTTGAAAATTGGTTTTTGGGTAGTTAATTTCATAAAGACCTCCTTAGATTTATTATTTTCTTTTACAATTTTTTCGCTAAAATAATGAGTAGTCATTATTTGAAAGGACCCCCTAACCCTAAATAAAGGGAAAATTTTATAAAGTGGGAACACTGTCTTATATTGCATGTACGCATGTTAGACATGGTGCGTTTGAAAACGTTTGTCTACTACTTTAAATGTGAAATGAAATGCGGAAATTTTTTGTTTAGTTTTTTAATTCAAATCTATTAAATAATTAACACTGTTTGTACAAATATTTTCTTATTTAGTCACTGAATTTGGATTAGAACTGGGTATTTTAAAATTAAAATAAATATTAGTCAAAAAGTCGAGTTTCAGAACGATCCTATGGAGCAGCCATGCCAGCACTCATGACCTTTAGACGTGGCGCTAGTGTCTATTTCATTACATCAAATTGCATTAAAAAATTAGTATGTCGAAATTTCCGAAAGTCATGAGTGGTGGGTCGGATTTTAGTGACTTCTCATTGACGTCAGTTCGGCTGACAATAATCCCAGTATTTTTTACAGAGACTTTGCAGTATTTTACTTTACAGAGTCTGAGGTAGCACGAGTTATACAGAGAAATCGCAGTATTCCATCAAATTTACAGCAAAGTTCCAGTTTACTTTACGTCAAAAAGAGTGAATATTCGTGCTAAGGGTACAGGGAGTGATTAGGGATCGATACTGATACCAAAAATGCAATTAATAAAATTATTGTCTGTCTGTCTGTCTGTCTGTCTGTATAACCGTTATAGAAATAAAAAATACTCGACGGATTTTGACGAAACTTGGTACAATTATTTTTGATACTCCTGCGCTGGTTATAGTATACTTTTCATCACGCTACAATCAATAGGAGCAGAGCAGTGAAGGGAAATGTTAGGAAAACGGGAGAAGTTACTCCATACACGCTAATCTTCGGAACTACTGGACGGATTTGTTTTTTTTTTTTTTTTTTTGTATAGCTATTAAATCTGGGCAACATAATAGGCTATAATTTATCTTAGAAACTTGAACACCTGATGCAGAACTGCAATAGATCAGCTAAACTATAAGAGATACAAAAATAGCGCCATAGCAGAAATTGTTTCGCGTGATGAGCATTTTCTGCTGAGAAAATAAATTTGAAGATATGGAACATCTGATGTGGAACTCCAAGAGCCCAGCTACACTATTACATATACAGTAATAACGTTTTAGCAAGAGTTGTTCAGCCTGATGAGCACTCCCTGTTGTCGTATAAAAACTGAAGATCTGGAACACCTGATGTGGAACTCCAAGAGCCCAGCTACACTATAACATATATATGAATAACATCTTAGCAAGAGTTGTTTAGTCTGATGGGCCTTTCCTGTTGACTTACAAAAATGAAAAATCTGGAACATCTGGAATCATCATGCGCGACCCGTTGTTTTCCCGTCCCCAGGCTATAAGAATTCGACATCAGACGTTTCAGATCTTCGATTTTGACGACCCCATTGTCGCTGGCATAAGCAACCGGATCCGCGTACGAAGTCGCTGGCAGAAGCTAGTACTTATAATAAATCTGTAGAGAGGTCAATTCTGTACATGAAATATATTTCCAAAATAACTATCAGGGGGTGATTAGGGATCGATACTGATGCCAAAAATGCAATTAATAAAATTATTGTCTGTCTGTCTGTCTGTCTGTCTGTATAACCGTTATAGAAACAAAAACTACTCGACGGATTTTGACGAAACTTGGTACAATTATTTTTCATACTCCTGGGCTGGTTATAGTATACTTTTCATCACGCTACAATCAATAGGAGCAGAGCAGTGAAGGAAAATGCTAGGAAAACGGGAGAAGTTACTCCATGCACGCTAATCTTCGGAACTACTGGACGGATTTGATTGTTTTTTTTTTTGTTGTATAGCTATAATTCTGGGCAACATATAGGCTATAATTAATCTTGGAAACTTGAACACCTGATGCAGAACTGCAATAGATCAGCTAAACTATAAGAGATACAAAAATAGCGCCATAGCAAAAATTGTTCCACGTGATGAGCATATTCTGCTGAGAGAATAAATTTGAAGATATGGAACACCTGATGTGGAACTCTAAGAGCCCAGCTACACCATTACATATACCTACAGTAAAGAAGTCTTAGCAAGAGTTGTTCAGCCTGATGAGCACTCTCTGTTGTTGTATAAAAATTGAAGATCTGGAACACCTGATGTGGAACTCCAAGAGCCCAGCTACACTAGTACCTACATATATAGGAATCACGTCTTAGCAAGAGTTGTTTAGTCTGATGGGCATTTCCTGTTGACTTACTTTTGTGAGAAAACTGGAACGTCTGGAATCGTCATGCGCGTCCCGTTGTTTTCCCGTCCCAGGCTCTAAGAATTCGAAATCAGACGTTTCAGATCTTCGATTTTGACAACCCCGTTGTCGCTGGCATAAGCAACAGGATCCGCGTACGAAGTCGCTGGCAGAAGCTAGTATAACAATAAAGTAGTTAAATTGTTTCTCCAATAAGTTTCAAAAAACATATACAGCTTTTTTGATCTTATTTTTGTATACTTTCTTACTTTTAGAACACTTTAGATACAAGAAAAGAGCCGTGTTTTCCTTTTAAGGTACAAAACCCATAAAACCGAGAAAAACTGAAAAGCAAAGCAAACAATGTTCGCAATAAATATTACTCAGTGACAAAACAAACTTATAGTCCTATATCAGGTTTTCCTCAATATTTCACGGTATTTGTACCAGGCGCGCAGAGGTGTGAAGAGGTCTAATGTGGCCGATAGTTGGGCAATTTGTTTCTATTGTGGATTGTGAACGCCTGCGTTATATGAGGTCTTGGTACTTTGTGTATTTTTTGTAGCAAAAACATTTATTTTATTTGCTTAATTCAAAATAAATTAATCACAAGATCTAAATAATTGTCATGAATAGTTTTGAGTTCAAATTCGTAGCTTATCTGCCATCCTTGCAAAGTTATGGGTAAAAGTTAATTATTGATAATTTCGATGTCTCTAACAATGTAATAGGTGTCAGAAGATCCAATTAAACTAATTAGCATGAGAACTTTTCACATTATTCCTGTGCCGTCAGCAAAGGCGTAACGACGTGTACTAGCGGCAATTGTTGGCAATTTGTAACTATTGTTGCTCCCCGGACAATACCCCGTGATCTGCGGTTGCCGTAGTTGTGCACCTATTTTTTTAAACATCGTTTTTTTCTTTAAAAATATTCTTCCTGTATGTTTTATGATCCAAGCACGTAAAGCTGTAGGTCCCGGCTTTCATTTGTAGATCTTTGATGATAAAATCACAATAGAAAAATAAAGATTATCGGTACTCAAAATACTCAAAAAAACGAGAAGCACCTGGCTAAATAATTACAGCCGCACAGTCTGATCTTTCGAGTTACGCTTGCCGGGGTTGGTCTGTATATAGACCATCTGTCATAGCAAGTTTCCTCATGTCCTCGGAAAGCACGTAAAGCAGTTGGTCCCTGCCGTCATTTGTAGATCTTTGACAGTCGTTCCTGTTTTACAATGGGGTATCGTATTACCCAGTTACTGGGTTGTGGAGGTGCGATAGGCAGTCGCTCCATGTAAAATACTGATATTCAGCAGCATCTGGTTCGACTGTAAGCCGACTCCAATATAGTTGGGAAAAGGCTAGGCGTATGATGGTACCCAAAAAACGACTTTACGCTTTTGTAATTAACACAAAATTGGCCACATAACCAAACTCGTTTACCCAAATACAGACAGTCGTTATATTTTATTTGTGGACCCAAAACTTTCAAACCAGTACACACATTAAGAGGGCCAAACATACATACTAACATACATTATTTTTATGTGCTATTTAAATGAGATGGTCGGTTTAAATTCTAGTGTTGTCGTTACACCCTTTAAGGTCTATGTACGAGTAATAATGAAAACTTTAATGATGTTATATATAAAGAGATTAAGGCGCTTTTCCATTGTACAAGTCACTAAAAATTTATATAAACGCATGCGAAGCGAATTTCGGGATTTTCTTTGGAAAGAAAAATTCGAACCGCGTGCAGGGTTCGAACCCGCGACTTTCGGATTCAGTACATCCAACGCTCATTTCCAACCGAGCCAACGGGGTTCTTACCTACCGCACGAGGTAAAAGAAAATCTTTACAAGTTACTTGTATCATCATCAGCCTGTAGCAGTCTACTGCTGGACATAGGCCTCTCTAATTTCACGCCAGTTCACTCGATCACCGGCTACTCTCATTCAGCTGTTTACCGGCCACCTTTTTTTTTTTTTTTTTTTTTTAGGTGGTAAAATCATCAAATGAGTCCTCCCGCCCTGGGTGGAGCGGAAGGGACTGTCAGACTCTTACTGACTAAAATCCACCCGTGTTCCTTCGGATGCCCTTTACGTTCTGGGGCCACGGTATCCTGGGTTAAGAAAAAACCCGCGACCCCAGCAGGCATTTGGCGCGAAACACGACGCGCCACCGACCCGGGCTTGGTCCTTGGTCGGACGGCGAGCTACCCATTACTCACCGTCCGCAAGCCCGCTCCGCCGCTGTGCCCTCTGCTATTCAGAGGGTCACGCGTTGGAGCGTCCACCTGACAGGCTATTCGCATACGGGCAAAGAGACCCCTTAGGCACACAGTGCCTAAGAAAGAGTTTTTGCCCGCATCCCAGGGTGCACCGGCCCGAAAAACTGGTCTTCCCCCCGGACGTATCCGAGAGGGAACTCCAGTCCACGGGCGCACGTGGAGGTTTCCTGTCTTAGCACCCCTTACCGGCCACCTAGCGAAGTTCGGCGCTCCACCTTGCCTGAGGGCGTCCAATCTTACCTTTGCCGATTCGCGGTCTACAATGGGGAACACGTCTACCCCAACGGACACTGTTTCTACGACTAAGTATGGCCGGCCGATTGCCACTTCAGCTTGCTTAATATTCTGCCGATCACTGTCTTCTCTGTCGGATTACTTCAATACGAATCCGATTCTGAATTCTTCTGTTAAGTTACTTGAATACTCGACGGCGCGTTGTATTCCACGCGCGCTTCAAAGAGTGTCAGGAAAATGTGGGGCCCTTAAAGGGCCAAAACCTGCCAGGGTCGCGGGAATAACGAATTACCGTGACCCCGGAAAATGACGAATTGTATAGAAATAACTTTATCTATTTTGGTGGAACAACCATGCTACACGTGCACCGATCAAAATGATTGTGTCACAATAAGTCTAAGTAGAAATTATTTCATCTTTATTTTGACATTAAATCGACACAATAAAAGCAAACATTACAAAGTTTTAACTCAGCTAGTTAAAGCTTCACATATAAACCGGAGATTAAGTTGGTTTAAACGTGGTTTAAACTATAATCGTCGATTAAGACGAGACAGGGGTGCGGGCAAAGTTTCACGGCCTGAACATTATTATTAGAAAAGTTACGCGGAAAGGTGAACGTTCAACTGTTTACGAACTAGAAGTGACTATTATTTATAAAAGCTAATAAATTTGGGTCGCGGTACTATAAGTAGCATACCGTGGCCCTGGAACGTAAGAGGTGAAGTCGAACTGGATGACAGATCAACTACTGCACTGCCGGTCGCGGGGTTCAATCTCCGCACGGAAAAAATATTACTTGTTCCGGGTGTGTGGGTTTGTGTGTGTGGGTTTTAATGTTTGTAAACGCACCTACGATACAGGATTCATTTCGGTTGTGAGGCAATGGGTTTTTAAAGAAAAGAAAAAGAGGCAGACCGCCCTTTAGACAGCAAGTGTGACAGACCCTTTAAAAAAAGCAACGGGGCCAAGAAACGCGGCATCCTCTTGTTCTCTAAAAACCATCAAACGAGTCTCTGGATGAAACCATCAGATCTGACTGTTCTATACTCTGTTTGAATGTACCTTTCTCTTCTTCCTTAGCGTGTCCATGGCTTTTCATTTTATGTATTTTGTTTGGCCTAAAATTCAGCTACGCGATCCCCGCTCACTGATGAAGTCATAATGTCGTCAAGTGTACAGGTGACACGGCATGTGGTCCAGGAGAAAAGGTGGTCCATTGTCTGTGGACACAGTCATGTATATGTATAGATTTGTGGTCTGAGCCGCCCGTGAACCCTGTGGAGGTTATCTTTGCTACGGCCGACCTGGATTTCCAAGTCTACCACGGCAACACGTAACCAGAAATAACCTTTCTCTGTACTCCTATGATTATTTGCTAATATTAATCTGTAGGCACTTATATCAAAGCTATTGAAGGAGGTCTCAAGTACCTACTGCACAAGTGGGTATCATGCATTAGTTGCCTAACTAATTGAATCAATGATGACTAATATCAAATTAACCAAGCATCGATTAGAATAGACTACAATGGCAATTGGGTATAATTTCCCAATAGGTATAGTGCAAAATAGAAACGAGAAAGTGTCTGGAATATAAAATGAGTGCTTTTTTTTTTTTTTTTAGCGTGGTAAAATCATCAAATGAGTCCTCCAACCCCGGGCAGGGTGGGAGGGACTGTCAGACTTCTACTGACTAAAATCCACGGTGTCCTTCAATAGCCCTTTCTGTTCCGGGGTCACGGTAAGGAAATAATCCCGCGACCCCGGCAGGCTTTGGCCCTCTGAGAGGGGCCCCGTCATTATGCTGACGCTCTTTGAGGCGCGCGTGGGACACAACGCGCCGTCGACCCGGGCATGGTCCTTGGTCGGGCAGCGAGTTGCCCTTTACTCGCTGCCCGCATGCCCGCGCCTACGGTGGCCGGAGATCGTCTCGCGACGTCCGTCGCCGTGGGCGTGCACCACTGCGGGTGGGGCGGAGGGAGGATACTGTCCTCTCTCGCTCGCGGCCCGCCTCCTCCTTAGCGAGCATTACTGCTTCGCAGAAGGAGGCGACCGCTTCCCACTCCGTCTCGCCCCGCAGCATGGCCGCGACCAATGCTGGGCGCGAGAGGTCTCCGCCTATCGCATAAAATGAGTGCTAGAAAAGTAACGAAAGAGCAGGCGGAATGTGTGAGGGAGGTGACATTCTCCACATCACGACCCAGTAGCCTCGGGAGACGCCCAATGCGTCGGGGATCACAGGGCGATTTCTTACCGTCAAAGTCGCAGGTCTGTGGACAAAGAATATTGGGTAGCTTGCCGCCCGATCAAGGATAAGGTACGAGTCGGAAAAGAGGAGGAGCTGTCAGCAAACTGGGACCGTCTAAGCAGAATGCCAAAGCCCGGGAAAGTAAAGGGTATGTGCTGGATCAGGGTGGTACTTAGTCAGTAAGCCCCGAATTACAAAACTTCCCTCAAAACACATGCGTTACTTAAAACTAGTTTAACCAGTTAAAATATTGTGTGACATTCTGTATCGGAGGGCTACGAAATGCGACGCTCCAAGCGAATTCGCCTTGTGCTGAAAACAAATATGCATCAGTCACGAAATTATACGAAGCTTTCTTTCAGCTTGTAGCGCTTCTTTGTGGCTTGGTAGATAATAGAAATTGATTTGTTTTTGACGCTCGACGCTGACGATTGCAGCACAAGGCGAATTCGCTTGGAGCGTCGATATAGTGGTCCTCGTTTAACAGTCTGAGAATCTTTTCCATTTCACCCAGGGCGGAAAGACTCATAGGAAGATTTATCAAGTGGGTACTTAGGGACTTTGTTTTATACTATGTTATGATCCGTTGGCTAATTCTTGAGCCATCACAGCTAGCAAATTGTTGCCACAAATCACAAGATCTTCAGCAATTGTGACATCCAGCAAATTTGCCAAGTTAACGCATCCATCAACCGTAATATGACATTAATTAGCAGAATTAACATTCCATCCAGTTATAATTAGCCACCCACTGGGGTATGAACGACCCCGGTGACACAGAATACATAGATACAGAAGGCTAGCTCCGCTCATAAAGTTAAAACACACCTATGTGGAGAGCATTGGAAAAATTTTAAAGGAGCGCTCCTTTATGTATGATATGAGAACTCGCTTTATGATTTTACTTGATCAAATGGGATGCCTACATAACGCATTCATTTTTTCACAAACTTTTTCAATATATTATTAATTTATTTGTATGATAAAAATATTCATTGAGAGTTTTTGTTCGCACGGTTGGTGCGGTGGCTGATAGACTGCGCCACTTGCCATGGGTTTAATTCCTGATTTCTTCACACAAACAACGTAAACAAAGATTAAAAAAAAAAGCTTTTTATCATTAATTTACGAACACTAAGCTCATCAAAAGCTAATGATCTTTGCCAGTCAGAAATGTCACAATTCAGCATTCATTAATGAGGCAGCAATGAAACATAAAAAGATACAAAATACCAAATTGGAATGTGCAAATGGGGTATTCCCATTTGATAAAACCGCCAGAGCTCTCCACTCAGCATTGAGTTCAAAGGTTGAAGAAGCTGGTAGACATAAAAGGGGGCCGAAGACTCGTCCTTCTGTAAAAATCTACTCTGTGGCCTATAAGTAGAATGGGTAGAAACAACCCCAAGATTACCCACCCGCAGTTTTATGGGCGAAGTTCTGCTAAAATTGCGAATTAATGCTGATTTTCGTTAGTATTCAATTAGTATCGAACCATCGGTTTGGAAACATCTGTGAGGAGAGATCGCGGAGTGGAAATTGATCAATCGCTTGATATGGTTTTGAGGCATCTGTCTTTAAATAATTATCTTCTAAAAGTACGTAACATCTTACGTTGCCAAAATTGAGGAGAATAATTATGCTCAGTATTTTTGGGATCTTGTTTGTTTTTTTTAACATAGTTTTTTTTTTATTTTATTGTACTCGTATTATCTTATCTGCAGTATGGTTTCAAAATAATATGTAGGTACCTACCTAAGATTTATTATTTAAACGTGTCTTATTGAAAACTTCTTTATGATTTTATGATATTATCGACATCGCCATCGTAAAATAGAAAATATTCTTTAAATTAACATCAATTATAATAATAATATTCCACAACTATCCCACAACGCCATCTAGTCCCAAGCTAAGCAGAGCTTGTATTATGGGTAGGTACTAGACAACTGATAAACATACTTACATAAATATTTCTGAATACATAAATATTATAGATAAATTACACCCAAACATTTTAATTTTAATACTAGAAATAAAGATAAAATTGATCAACCTTATTTTAGATTGTCAAAGGTACAAAATCTTTTATGGGGTACTGTGTTAAATGTTACAACAAAATACCCAGTGAGGTCTTAAAACTAAATGAAAGAAAATTTAAAGCATATATCAAAAATACTCTAAGTAAACAAGCATATTATAAATTAGAAGATTATATTCAAGATAAAAATGCTTGGAAACATGCTGGTCCTGCTCCATAGTACAATGTAGGGCTTGAGCAGAATCAAACTTGGTTGAAATTTTAATGCTCACACACTGCCTTTATTGTATTTTATAAAAGTTATAATTGCATTATTTTGTGAAAGTGTGAACACCGTGTACCTTTTAGCTGTATAATTGTTTTTTTTTTTATCCTTTAAATGATTTAATGGTCTTGACTTGAGTACATCGCTTTCACATTATTTTTTTTTTTTTTTTTTAAATTGTTATTTCAAAACATTGTGAAACATTTTTGAAAAAGAGTAAGTATGGAGTTTCTTGCCCTTTCTTCTCCATACAACCTACCTTAGCGAATGGGTGTAGAATCAATCCCATCCCTTCCTATTCCCTTTAAATTTAAAAATCGACGTTCAAAAGTGCCTCAGATGGCCTAATTGGAATAAATGATTTGACTTTGACTTTGACAGAACAAATAATCGCGCTCAGCACACAAACATTATTCTGGGTGGGAATCGAACCCACGACCTCCAGCATAGCAGTCAGGGTCACTAACCACTAGAACAACAGGCCTGTCAAAAATTGTATTACCTAAGCTTTTTATTTTTTGTTTACTGTATCACCTTGTAAAGTAGAAATCATTTTCTACAACAGTTGAAGAATACTGGACGGGAGGGACTGTCAGACTGATATTATAGATGACGCCACATATGCAACCCGAAGCAATTACCCAATTCTTACATTACCGCGAATGAAACTATGAGCTACTGAAAAATAAGAGGAATAACTAAAATTATCACTGACTTTCAAAATCATCATATTTATTCATTTAATTCCAAGAAAATTTAAATAAATTAAAACTAGTCACCCAAAAAGATGTTAAGCACCTCTAAGTGATAATTTTAACTTAATGTTGACACATTAAAATTAACAAAATGAACTTCCATCTCTTTCTAACTTTTGCTTAAATTATATATCTGTCTTGCTTGGTTTTAAGGGGTGCTTGAGACGCTGTATTTCACCACGCAAGACAGTCGAGGGTAGGGTTGCCACACTTCAGGAATTATTGGCAGTAGACGTCCTACGGTTGAAATATGATGATTATGAGTTATTGTTTTGCAGTTTATCAAATTAGCTCATCAGAGGTAATTGGGCAAACAATACTACAGTTTTTTTACCGTGTTAAAATTATCAAATGAGTCCTCCTTCCCAGGGCAGGGCCCCGTGAGAGGGACTGTCAGACGCGTACTGACTAAAATCCACGGTGTCCTCCAATAGCCCTTTACGTTCCAGGGTCACGGTATTCGTTAGTCCCGCGACGGAAGTAAGTCACAATTAATAAAACATCGGTTAAATAAGTTTACTTTAAACTGCTTGTATTCTCCGTGCCTCGGAAATACACGTAAAGCCGTTGGTCCCGGCTGTCATTTGTAGATCTTTGACAGTCGTTGCTATTAGTCAGAAGCTCGA
This sequence comes from Agrotis clavis, assembly GCA_954870645.1. NCBI lineage: Eukaryota > Metazoa > Arthropoda > Insecta > Lepidoptera > Noctuidae > Agrotis > Agrotis clavis. The sequence goes on along the minus strand of OX940935.1, from coordinate 21,194,475 downwards.
AAGTCTGACAACCAGTCTTACTATTTTATTCTATTACCCAGTTGCTGGGTTGTCGAGGTCGGATAGGCAGTCGCTCTATGTAAAATACTGATATTCAGCTGCATCTGGTTCGACTGGAAGCCAATCCCAATATAGTTGGGAAAAGGCTAGGTAGATGAAATGTTTCTTATTATTTAATGATGTAACATAGTAAATAGTGACAGCCCTACACAAAGGGCGGAGGGCGAGGGCGGAGGGCGAATTTACGGAACTTTTAACGAGTTCACCCTTTGTCCGGACGGCAATTAGTTATTCTTTTCAAGGATGCAATTAACGTTTTATATCGTAAGTTGCAACTTACGTTGCTTTTCAATAAGTTTGTTTGAAAATTGTTTACAGTCTCATGATGGTTTAATTAAAGGAGAAAGTACTTGTGAAAGTTTCTATTTATTTTAAAAGATGAAAGTATTTTGAGTTTTGGTCTGAGATTTAGCCGGCTCAAAATTTTACAATGACTCTTTTTGCTTGTGATTTTTGTTACTATACAAATTTCATTTACTTGTTTGTTTATTTCTTCGATACGCTTTTCTGCGCTAAAAGAATGTTACGTCTGTATGTACTTCTACTTACGTACGGACTGTATGCACGGACTATAAAGTTAAAATATTCATAGGAAGTTAAATTTATTTCACTTAAAACTTTTGGGTCGGACACTTATCTTTGTCAATCATTTTGCGTCGTATATCTTTTGAAATAAAACTGTTTTATGATTTCACCAAGTTTTCGCTGTATAACTGAAAAAAACACTATTAAAGTCATGTTAATAACACTATACTTCCCTCTATTGCCCATGTATCGGATAAAAAACAAAACTTATCCCATTTTACTTTGGGTCAGCGCAACACGTCTTTTTCATTTGGCCTATCATTGAAAAACAATAACTGTATGCTTAGTGCGAGTTTTTTTACGTTGACGCGATAGTAACGTTTAACCGCGTTTGGAGCTCCTATTGGCCCGCTGCAAGGTCGTGAGAACTCTCAACCAATGAGAGCGCCCAACGCGGTTAAACATTATTATCGCATCAACGTAAAAAAACTCACACTAAGCACACTGAAGACAATGAATTTCTCATTCGAGAAATTGAGTTAAAAGAAAAACACGTTACATAAGAATAGACGTCAAATATTAATAATTTACAGTTTAATTGCCGTTTACAAAAAAAAAGCAATAAACGAAAGCAATTTGTAAAAAACGATATAATATAGACCTACCTATTCCGATTCTTAACATGGGCGTAGCCACGGTGGGGCAGGGTGGGGTGCTTGCCCCACCCTGACTCCTACTTGTTAGGTTTCTTTTAACCAAAATTAAATAATGCAGGTACTTACCTAATACAATACCTACTTAATATCCGTAAGAAATCTCACACTCGACAATCGTCAGACGACACAAAAACAAATCTAGAATTTTGCCCCACCCTGAGCACATATCTAGAATTTTGCCCCACCCTGTCCACATGGCTGGCTACGCCCATAATTCTTAATGAGCAATACTAAAATTAACTTCTAAACAAAACTTCTGGCTGAAAAACAAAAGCGAACGAAGTGAGGCATAATTGTTGTAAAAATCGGTCAAGTGCGAATCGGATAACGTACAATGAAGGGTTCCGTAGTGGAAAATACGTTTATCCCAAAAACTAACATAATACCTATTGTAGTTAATATAATTTTGCTGACGAATGCACACATTTTGTATGAAATGAACTACAAATATAAAATTGTAAAGATTTTTCTGTGGTATAGCTATAAATTATCACAATTTCGGAATTATTCCTTTATTATGAACTATTTAACTAGTATATAAGACTTAACTATATTACATTTATGTGGCTACGTTTACACCCATTTCTGTAAAAGCGTTTATTATTATTATTATTTATACTGTCCTGGAAAGAGACAGAGCTATACAAATCGTCTAGCGCCACCTCCTTCCCACACTGGCATAACTCTCGATTTAAGACGACAAATGGTAGGTCACCTGTGTTCCCACTTCTTACCCAACATGATTCTGGCAGTTGTCCGACCGCCGACGATTAACGAGTAACGAGTAGAACTAGAAACTATTAAAGAGTTGGCGATCAGCGGGAAGCGAGTGTAGTCTCGATAGTTTTGTCGCCGGGCTATAAGCGAGTGTGCAAGTGCGACGAGCTGATTACTCGCGCCACTCGCCCGCGGTCGCTCAGTCCTGTGCAAACCTGATCAAGCGAACCGAGTGAGCATCGCTGAACGAGTATCGATTAGCGAGTTTATTTTTGAAAGCTCGTCGCTCAGCGAAAAAACTAGTAAAGCGAGTCGTTGCCGGCAGTGTGAACAGTCAGAGAGCAATTAATAATGCATCTCTTTCGTTTACACGAAACGTACATTTATTGTGCGTTTCTTGAGAGAGAAAATCACCGATAGTTACTCGTGCACAAAATATGCGGTAAAACAAACTGCTCCTAGTGATTGTAGTGTTTGATATTAACTTCACTGTGCTGCCTACACGTATTCTTGAATAAAATAGTCTTGACAGACAGACAACAAAGTTTTTTTTTTTTCAAAAACGTTGCCCCACACTAGAAATTTCTTCCTGTATTGTGAGTGCGTTTACAAACATAGAAATTCACATACACAAACACCCAGACCTGGAACAACTATTGATAGGTCATACAAATATTTGCTCCGTGCGGCAATCGAACCCGCGACACGCTGCGCAGCTGTCCAATCGCTGAGCCACTGCGCTAACCGTGCTGTTTAAAGTGATACTATAAGGCCCTTCGTACACAAGGCGACTCAAGTTTCCGATACCTTACGACTTCGGTATCCAAGCGGCTATCGCAATACAAACCCATAGAGGTTCGAACACAAGCACGCGTCAACGAATTCCAAAATCGTAAGGTATCGGAGACTTGCGTCGCCTAGTGTACGAAGGGGCTAAGGCTTATTTTTGGCGTTTTTCTTTTGATGTACGGAACCCCAAAAAAGAACATTAAAAATAAAATGTGTATTTTTTATGAGAAAATTGTTTATTACCTTTTACCTATTGTCCTTTGTGGGTGTCTGAGGGTAAATTAAAAGTACGATGGACCATTTCGACTTTTAATTACAGTCTTAATGAAATTTTTTGAAAGGTAACTGATGTTTTCTCGTAATGATTTTGGCCTGTGCTTTTTTCTTTAGCCATACCTCATTACAATTTAATGTTTGATCACATTTTTTCATTAATGATAATTATACAAACTAATGTGTTTAATATTAATGTGAGTTTGTTTGTTTGCTAGTCACCTTTGTACTCCTAAACCATTGAACCGATCATCTTGAAAGGTGTTTGAAGATTTTAGTATGGAGAGTGACTCTAACGTTGATCGCATATCATTTTTTTATGTTTCGTGAATAATAATTATTACATCTATGTCTATGAATGTCTCTTTCTTGTAGATATAAATGTAAGAGAATGATATTTGCATCGGTCCTTTTAATAATAGTACGACACAAAATTACAATATTATCTTGATGCTGAAAATTAATTTGACCTTTTCTTCGTCACTTGTAAAGCTAGCCTCTCACGGCGCGTGATGACATGAGTCCTGGCAAGACGACTGGCATACTCACCACGCCTTCACAAGAGCGGTCGCGCTGTGCCTTTTGTTTATCCACCGTAATAATAAAAAAGACGTGTGGCACTCGGGGCTGCCGCGGTAAAGCTATTGCATAGCATTTTGTATCAACTTATGCAATTATAATTTTATTTATTTATTTTATTCATGCAGTATTGCTTTTTCTTTGATATTAATTCAAGTTACACTTTTTGAGCGTGGTGACCGATAAGAAAACAATTTTTTCTATTATTAAATAAATAAAAAAAGTTAAAATATTGATATGTTCCATTAACAATTTTTTGACAAAAAGATTCGTTTGTGAAATATTAAGCTTTAAAGTGCTAATTTTTGCTCGACTCGAGTGTTCCCCCCCTCTACCATCTAAACGGTTATGTTTGGGGGTGTATATAAAAAAATTAAAAAAAACTTGAGAGGTGTCAAGGGACACCCGGATGGAACGAAGTTTCTTTCGATTAATTAGTGAAGGAATTTTAAATACTTTTTTTTTTTTTAAGTAATAATAATATTTTTTGATTTTTGTTATTTGACATCTGGGATTTCTATTTTGATAGTAATATCGGTTTCAACACCCTCGAAAACCATGAAAACGACACCCATGACGAAAACCTCGATATTTTTTGCAGCCGCCATCTTGGATTTACATTTTGACTGCACCATCGGTTTCAACACCCTCGAAAACCGTGAACACGACACCCATGACAAAAACCTCGATATTTTTTGCAGCCGCCATCTTGGATTTACATTTTGACTGCAACATCGGTTTCAACACCCTCGAAAACCATGAAAACGACACCCATGACGAAAACCTCGATATTTTTTGCAGCCGCCATCTTGGATTTACATTTTGACTGCACCATCGGTTTCAACACCCTCGAAAACCGTGAACACGACACCCATGACGAAAACCTCGATATTTTTTGCAGCCGCCATCTTGGATTTACATTTTGACTGCACCCTCGGTTTCAACACCCTCGAAAACCATGAAAACGACACCCATGACAAAAACCTCGATATTTTTGGCAGCCGCCATTTTGGATTTACATTTTGACTGCACCATCGGTTTCAACACCCTCGAAAACCATGAAAACGACACCCATGACGAAAACCTCGATATTTTTTGCAGCCGCCATCTTGGATTTACATTTTGACTGCACCATCGGTTTCAACTTCCTCGAAAACCATGAAAACGACACCCATGACGAAAACCTTGATATTTTTTGCAGCCGCCATCTTGGATTTACATTTTGACTGCACCATCGGTTTCAACACCCTCGAAAACCATGAAAACGACACCCATGACGAAAACCTCGATATTTTTTGCAGCCGCCATCTTGGATTTACATTTTGACTGCACCATCGGTTTCAACTTCCTCGAAAACCATGAAAACGACACCCATGACGAAAACCTCGATATTTTTTGCAGCCGCCATCTTGGATTTACATTTTGACTGCACCATCGGTATCAACACCCTCGAAAACCATGAAAACGACACCCATGACGAAAACCTCGGTCCGGTCCGGTCCGGTCCGGTCTGGTCTGGTCCGGTCCGGTCCGGTCCGGTCCGGTCCGGTCCGTTCCGGTCCGGTCCTGTCCGTTCCGGTCCGGTCCGGTCCGGTCCGGTCCAGTCCAGTCCAGTCCAGTCCAGTCCATTCCATTCCATGGTAATAAACACATTACCCTCCTTTGCGTCGCGCAGTCGGCTAAAAGTGTCAAAAAAAACAATAATAATATAATAATAATAATTAATAATTATTTAATTATTAATAATTAAATTATAATAATATTATAATATAATTATTAATGTATTATAAACCTTATATTCAATCACACCTCCTTGCCCGTCGGAGTGGGGAGCGTGAGGTTTTTTTCGTTACGGAAATGCTGGATTCGGTCCCCGCGCTCAAGGCCCGCGATAGAAGCTATGCAATAGCTTAAAAAAAAATGCGTTTAGAAAACATTATTTCTTTAAAGATGTCTGGGTTGGTTTTATCCCGCTTTTCCTCAGCTTGCATTTCTATTTTTGGAGTATTGGACAATGTTTTCAGAGAGCCTCAAACACCTCAGCTCTAGGGCCAATACGGAGGCGCTAGTATGAGTAATTGTCACACACATCAAGAAAAAAAGTCGATTTTAAAACTAAAACAGGTATTTTGACTCAATGTTTCATATTATTATCCGAGAGATACAAATTACAATTACAAAAATAAGACTAACAAGCTAAACTATACTATTATTTTCCTATAAAAATCGGCGCGATTATTTTACATTTATAAACATCATACACTGGTACCAGCGCCTTTGATGACCGAGTGGCGGCCACCCATTGCTTTCATACGGCGGCGCCTGAAGTGAGCGAGAACGCCCTGGTGGTTTTTAAATCAAGTATGTGAAAGAGACAGAGCTATACAAGTTGCCTAGCGCCACCTCATTCCCACACTGGAGTGACTTTCTCTTTAAGGCCTTTGTCAAACAGACAGGCGATAGCGAACCGAACCGAATCATGTCATTTAAAAATGCGAAAGCGATCCGATACTCTATGTGACAGGCTTCAAACAATTCCATACATTACAAACAAAAATGCTACGCCACGCATTCGGTTCGTCTGTCAGTTTGACAAAGGCATAAAACGTCATTGTAGATAGCCACCTGACACGTGACATCACGCGTCGTGTGAAGCCAGCTTAATGTTTAGTACCCAGCTCAACACAGTGTAGTAGTAACTTTACAAGCAACGCTTTATATTCATTACTTTGCTCCGTTTTATTGCAAACTCAGATTTTATATTACAACCTCAACATTATTATTATGCATATTCATGACTTAAAAGAAAATTGTTTTCAGTAGTTAATTTTAATTTCACTTTTTAATGCTGTAGTGCTTTACATTAATTATCTCTATCCACCACGAAGGATTAGCTTTAAGAACTAAGGTACACAAATACATAGGTATACTTACAATATAATACTCATGCCTTATTTGGGGGCAGGCAGAAATCACAGAAGCCATACTCCTTTCATCACATCTACATTCTGACTGAGAGGTACGCACCCGAACTTTCTAAATAACGTCACTAAACCTAAACATTTTTTTTAGTAGCCTTTTATGTGTCCCACTGCTGGGCAAAGGCCCAGGCCAGGCCAGGCCCTTTTTCGTTCTGAAACCTCTCCATAACCCTCTTTTTTATCTTGGTAAAATCATCAATTGAGTCCACACAGGGCAGAGCGGGAGGGACTGTCAGACTTGTACTGACTAAAATCCACGGTATATAGGATGACTGGTAATTAGTGTATGATACTTAAACACGTGATTGTGCTCATGATAACCAGCAACTTTTACTCTGGGAACAAACCTGTAAACGCGAAAAAAAAATTAGCACTTCAATACATTTATGTTTGGTTAATGTACTGAACAGCTGATATTTTTTTCACGATTTCGGCTTTGCTCCCATAATAAAAATTGTTTGTTATCATGAGCACAATCACGTGTTTAAGTATCGTACACTAATTACCAGTCACCCTATATACGGCACAATAGCCCTTTACGTTCCGGGGTCACAGTAATTCGGTAGTACCGCGACCCCGGCAGGCTTTGGCTCTTCTAAAGGGGGCCCCGTCATTGTGCTGACACTCTCTGAGGCACTCGGGGAAAACAACGCGCCATCTCTACAACCCTTAGCAATGTACATATATTTTTTTCAAAATTAAACATACACGTGACTCAGAATGTCAATCCGAAAAAGGTTGAAAAAGCAGTATCTGTATCTCTTATATTAATTTATTGAAGGCAATCTTAGCAAGCTAATATAAGAAGCAGGAGACGATATTAAACAGTGGAGACGCGACTTAATTTTTAAATTAGTTGACAATTATGAGACTGTGGAACGCGATGCCGAGAACTAAGGCTGAAGACAGACCAGCGACTTGATATTTATTTTTTCATGACTGTGAAAGTAGAATCTTTATAGCTTCTAATTATTTTATTAATAAAACTGTCTAGACTTCGAGAGTTTGTGAGTACCTACATAGATTATCTCTTTATATTTACTACTAGCTTCTGCCCGCGGTTTTACTCGCGTCATGTTAGACGTTTGGTCTTATGGAGGCCCCGTCAGTTCCTTCGGAGGCGCGTGTAACACGACGCGATGTCGACTAGGAACTTGACATAGTCGGACCGCGAGCTACCCATATGGCTGCTACACACCTTACGATAAATCGTTACGATTAGTCGGTACAGTTCAAACTGCAACGATAAATCGACAAGTGTGTATGAGAAAAACTGTACAGGTTGTTCGATTTTTCTCATACACACTTGTCGATTTATCGTTGCAGTTTGAACTGTACCGACTAATCGTAACGATTTATCGTAAGGTGTGTAGCAGCCATTACTCACCGTTCGCATCTTAATACTTCAAGTACCCAGTATGGCCAAATAAATACGTTAAATTCATGCAAGGGCCTCAGACACTTAGCGCCTTCGTAGACAAGGTGACGTAAGTCTCCGATACCTTACGACTTTGGTATACAGGACACTATCAATTTGGTATCCAGACACCCGCATGGTCCTCATATGACCTGACCTCGGAGTTTGTTTCGGCTGTTTCTTCTCAGAGTAGTCAGGTACGAAACGCCGGCCTCATCTAGCTTTAAAAATATTGGTTGTGACGTGTAAAAGTGTTTTTTATTACCAACTTACAAAATAAATATCATTTATCATTTATCGTATTACAAATCCATAGAGGTTCCTACACAAGCACGTGTCAATGGATACCAAAGTCGTAAGGTATCGGAGACTTGCGTCGCCTTGTGTACGAAGGGGCTTACTGACTGAAAATCACACTTTGAGGTCGTTCACCATTGTTTGTAGCGTTCTCAGATATATTTTGTAACCGGAAGAATTTCATTTTTTTTAGTTAAACTTAAAACTGAACAATTTTTTCAGAATGCCACTTATTTATATTTTGAAAGTCTCATGATGAAAAGGTGCTAGAAAAGCAGGGACCGGATTACCGTTATTTTTTAAATTGGCAGTTCGTCCATATACCCCTATGGACGAACTGCCAATTTGAAACAATTGCAAGCGTCAAATCGATCGTTCGATAGGCAGGATGGTGTATGGCTACTATAATATAAGAGACAGGAGACGATTTAAACAGTGGAGACCCGACTTAATTTTCAAATTAGTTGACAATTATGAGACTGTGGAACGCGATGCCGAGAAAGAACTAAGGCTTAAGACAGACCAGCGACTTGATAATTATTTTTTCATGACTGTGAAAGTAGAATCTTTATAGCTTCTAATTATTTTATTAATAAAACCATCTAGACTTCGAGAGTTTGTGAGTACCTACATAGATTATCTCTTTATATTTACTACAAGTTCTGCCTGCAGTTTTACTCGAATCATGTTAGACGTTTGGTCTTATGGAGGCCCCGTCAGTTCCCTCGGGGGCGCGTGGAACACGACGACGCGCTGTCGACTCGTTGACATTAATCGGACCGCGAGCTACCCAGTACTCACCGTTCGCATCTTAATACTTCAAGTACCCTGTACGGCCTCAGACACTGACTGAAAATCACGCTGTTTCTTCTGTTGTTCTGTGGGAACACGTCGCATATATATTTAAGGTCTGAGCCGTCAGTGAATCCCCATCTGTGGAGGTTATCTTTGCTGCGGCCGACCTGCGTTCACAGTCTTTTTAGCGATTACCATTTGAGATTAAATATAAAAATATTGATCCTAGCTCCTGAGCTAGATTATAGTGCCAGTGTTTCAGGAGATTTAATCACTCTTATGTTCATATACTTGGTCATTAAAAGCAGACTATCACGGTTAATAAATGCGAGCCATTGAGGCATACAGTCCAAACACCGGACCGGCGCGGGCCCGGCCCTCCCTGTGTCCTACTTAATTGGACCAAAGTTCGGCTTTAATTACTTTTTGGGAACAATCACTGAATAATTATGGTATAGGTGAACTTGTGTTGGTTTTCAACGTGGTGCGGTTATGGTGGTCGTTTTATTTGTTTGTTTTAGAGGTAACTAAAGTCTAAAGTCCATCCAAAGATGTTCTCTTAACTGAAAGACTGTTATTATAACTGAATGATACACATACATAGTACGAAGTCATATAGGCAGCTCAATAGACGTATATCTAAGTCCTTGCGACACGATCTGCGTCTCTTTAATACGAATCGTGTTAAAGAGACCATACAGCGAAACCAAGGCTCTAAAGTGTTCGCAAAGGACAAGTCTATTGGGCAAAGCCAGATGACAAAGCTGAAACGGGAGGATGGCAGCATAGCGTCGACCAAAGCAGAGGTTTTAGGCGAGATCGAGAGGTTCTATGGACAGTTATACACTTCGGTCGCAAAGCCCGTTGACAGCTTGGTAGGAGATCCAAGAGCCAAGCTGTCCCGACATTATACCGAAGATATCCCGGACATCAGTCTGTACGAGATTAGGATGGCCCTGAAGCAGCTTAAGAACAACAAGGCGCCGGGCGAGGACGGAATCACTTCAGAGCTTCTGAGAGCGGGTGGAACACCGGTACTTAAGGTCCTCCAGAAACTCTTTAATTCCGTCCTCTTCGAGGGCAAAACGCCTGAAACATGGAGTAGAGGTGAGGTGGTGCTGTTCTTCAAAAAAGGTGATAACAGCCTATTGAAGAACTACAGACCCATCACGCTTCTAAGTCATGTTTATAAGCTGTTTTCAAGGGTTATCACGAACCGTCTCGAGCACAGACTTGATGACTTCCAGCCTCCCGAACAAGCCGGTTTCCGAAGAGGCTATAGTACCATAGACCACATCCATACGCTGCGGCAAGTTATACAGAAGACCGAAGAGTATAACTTGCCATTGTGCTTAGCGTTTGTGGACTATGAGAAAGCCTTCGATTCGGTGGAAACATGGGCGGTACTTGAGTCACTCCAGCGATGCCGTATTGACTATCGGTACATCGAGGTGTTGAAGTGCTTGTATAATAACGCCACCATGTCGGTCCGAGTACAAGAGCAGAGCACGAAGGCGATTCCATTGAGAAGAGGCGTAAGACAGGGGGACGTTATCTCCCCGAAACTGTTTACTGCCGCAATGGAAGACGCCTTCAAGCTCCTGGAATGGCAAGGACTTGGCATCAACATCAACGGCGAATACATCACTCACCTTCGGTTTGCCGACGACATCGTAGTCATGGCAAAGTCGATGGAGGAACTCAGCATGATGCTCGATGGCCTCGACCGAGTTTCACAACGGGTGGGCTTGAAAATGAACATGGACAAGACGAAAATTATGTCAAATGCCAATGTTGTGCCCACCCCAGTCTCTGTTGGAAACTCGGTACTCGAAGTTGTTGACTCATATATCTACTTAGGACAAGTAGTCCAGTTAGGTAGGTCCAACTTCGAGAAAGAGGTCAACCGCCGAATCCAACTCGGTTGGGCAGCGTTCGGGAAACTACGCAATGTCTTTTCGTCCGACATACCTCAGTGCCTCAAGACGAAAGTCTTCAACCAATGTGTGTTACCAGTGATGAGTTACGGCACCGAAACGTGGTCTTTCACTATCGGCCTCATCTCAAAGCTCAAAGTCGCTCAACGAGCTATGGAGAGGGCTATGCTCGGTGTTTCTCTACGTGATCGAATCCGAAATGAGGAGATCCGTAGACGAACTAAAGTCACCGATATAGCCCACCGGATTAGCAAGCTGAAGTGGCAATGGGCAGGCCATATTGCTCGCAGAGCAGATGGCCGATGGGGTCGAAAAGTACTAGAGTGGAGACCACGGACTAGCAAGCGCAGCGTAGGACGTCCACCAGCAAGGTGGACAGACGATCTTATAAAGGTCGCCGGAAGACGCTGGATGCAGGTCGCTTCCAACCGGTACCTGTGGAGATCAAAAGGGGAGGCCTATGTTCAGCAGTGGACGTCCTATGGCTGAGATGATGATGATGATGATGATACACATACATAAACTATTTTTTTTTTATCTTTGTAAAATCATCAAATGAGTCCTCCCACCTAGGGCTGGGCGGGCTACATGCTATGTGTGGGTAACATAAAGGGCTATTAAAGAATCACAAATAAACTTAGAAACACACAAAAATATAAAGAATCTCTCAAAATCCTCCGTAATCACATCGATCTTTGAATTCTGATTGAAAATCCCGTCAAACGGTACCCAGTTTGATTTCTCAGGGCGGAGCAAATTTTATGAGAGCAATGGCCAAGAGGCCGCATTTCAATGTAAATCTTATTCCTCCTCGGGCAAGCAAGCATTGAAACAACTGCTGCCGATTGCGACAAATTAGTTTTTTTTTTTTTTTTTGTTCAAAAAAGTTGCGATCTTTTGTAAAGAGGTCGATGTTCGTTTTTGTGAACAGATGATGTTATGATTGATAGGTTAGGTTTTTAAAAAGACGGAAGGCGTTTTCATTTGCGTGTGTTTTAATATTGGTTTGTGGATGGGTGGACTACCTATCATAACGAGTTTCCTCCGTTCCTCGGAAAGCTTAAAAAGCCGTTGGTCCCGGCTGTCATTTGTAGACCTTTGATATTTGTTACTATTAGTCAGAAGCTCTAAAAGTCCGACAACCAGTCTTCCGTATCGTATTACCCAGTTACTGGTTTGTGGTTCTCTACAGTTGTTGGTTGATAGACAGTCGCTCGAAGTAAAATACATCTAGTTCGACTGGAAGCCGACCGCAATGTAGTTGGGAAAAGGCTTGGCGAATGATGGTTAGTGATCGACTGCTGAACTGTGCGTCGCAGGTTTGAAAATATACTTGTAGGAACTACCGGTAATTGTTCCTTTGTGTTTGTGAGTTTAAATGTTTGTAAGCGCATCCACGATACAGGAGAAGTACAAAACAGAAAGCCTAGATAAGCAATGACATTTTTACAGCGACAAAAAACATGTGAGAGATATTATTGAAGCGATTTTATTAATATTCCACTTCGAGGTGAAGGAGGTTCAAGCAAAAGGATTGAATCAACTATTGCCAATTAGGCTTTATTTTGTTTTCAAACGAGTTTTAAATCGATCGATGTACTGGTTGGGCTATTTTCAGAAGAATATGGTGAAGTATACAAAATTTCACAGAACGATTTAATTTCATACAACTGAGGCCTTACCACGAGCTCTTACCGCGATCCAGTTTAGGCTGTGGGAAAGAGACAGAGCTATACAAGTCGTCTAGCGCCATCTCTTTCCCACAGCCTAAACTGGATCGCGGTAAGAGTTCATGGTAGGCCACCTGAGTATGAAATTAAATTGTTCTGTGACATTTTTTGAGTGATTTCTCATTGTTCAATCTGGATAGATGGATATTTATTACTTTTACACGCAATAACATACTGAATGGGTTTGGAAATACACAGATAGTTTTTAACTTGGATTAACACATAGATAGTATTATCCTGAAGGTATCTTCCCGTGTATCAGTTTTCAGGTTATAGCGCCAAAACACAGAGCGAGCAGTGAGAGCATTTGCCGCGCGAGGAAACTGCCTCGCGAGGCTACTCGCTCTGTGTGGACGTACGTAATGACAAATATTTTTGTGTTGGATAGTACATTTATTGAGGAAGGCTCTGTATGTATATGCTATGTCACTTCATTCTACGACCAAAAGGGGCTTAAATCACGGGTAACAATCCAAAACAAAAAACAGGCTTTTTTATTCAAATTCAAGTAACTATTCCCTTTCAAATCAAATTCGCGCGAATTAGTACTACAAAACATTTTGTTGTATGTTTGATATTCAACAAATGTACGCACGTTTGGGCTTTGTTTCATCAAAATCAATTTGTAGTTTGAAGCGCTTTGAGCCCGCTAACGAATTGTATTTGATGTACATTAGTATACATTTTTATCCCAAAACAGTTTTTTAAACGATGTCCATCTAGTCATTTCTCTTGTGTTGTGGTATTGTATTGTATTGTATAACGGGCTGGTATCCGCAACTCCGCGTCATATGCGCGTAATTTGCGTGCTTATAAACATATTATAAACTCACATACACAAACACTCAGACCCGGAACAATTAGTCCTTACTCGCAATCAGCGTGCCTGTATGACCTGGATGTTCAAAAAGGTCACTATAGCAGATTTTTTTTTTTCAATTATTGCGTTGTAATTACTGTAGCAATATTGTGGAAAATAGATAAAGAAAAATTTTATAGTAACTTTTTTATGCTTCCGTTTAACCGGCCTTCTTTTTAACCGACTTCAAAAAAAGGACGACTTCTGAAAGAAAAGTTATTTTCAGATTATTTTACCCTTTTTTGTGGTTGTTTTTATATCCCTAGATGTATGAACGTGGATGAGGCATAACCCCACGGGCAAAATGAATCTTTAAAGATTACAATTTCATCTAAGATCAAACAAATTACAACAACGCTACCTTTCCCAAAATAAATCTCTTCAATCCGAACAAAACCGAGAAAAAATCTGTGAAAATCTTCTAAAAAACAAACAATAGTGTTTCTATTGAACTCGGGGACTGAAAGGGCCAGCAATAAGGCTGTATTTCAACGGCGCCATTCCACAAGACGAGTGGGCACCGGGCAAGCGTCCTCGCGGTAAAATTGGATGTGTCCATCGCTTTATTTATGGGCTCACGATCTGTTCTATTGAATTGCGTATTGTATGGACGATTGTACGTGGATGTGGGTGGCAAAGACGAAAAGATTGCTGGATGAACCAGGATATTGTTGCTCGCAAAAATCAAGGTCCCGCTCGCAAAAGTTTAGGTTTATAGCTATCGTTATCGGAAAACATAGCGTTAGGAGCTAGGAATGGGATATATTAATTAACACCGAGAAAAGTGATGATTTCATAGCACTCGACAAAAAGTCACCGTTCCAAAAAAAGAACCGGTGCGCGGCTGACGTTAATATGTGAGTAACCTACACAACGCCTATAGTATGTGCCATTTAACACGGCAATAGCGGTCATTGCTCCGACTTTCATCCCGATATCTCAATATTAGCGATACTTCCTCTTCACCCGTACAAATCTGTCGCAAACAGTCGCAAAACTGACATCGCTTGAGTCTCATAATACATAAAAAATTACCACAAAAACAACACAATGCACAACCCAAAATAATTGAAAATCTAGCAAACGTACCCTACGAAATATTTCTTTTTAAATATTGTATTTTCGTTTTTACACAAGTTTATCACACTGAGACAATTTAAAAAAAGTAAATATATTATTATGCATCATATAATTTTGCATTAACGTATAATACAATACTGAGTAAATGTAAAGTTAGTGCATATTGTATGGATATAAGTGTATTAATATTCTTTTGATATCAGGATAGTAAAAACACCTTATTTTTCCTAAAATAAATTACAAAAACTATTTCATCACAGAAAATGCTAATTTTGATCTTATGTCGTTTTTGTTTTACGAGGTCATCGCGTCAGGGGTGCAGCACCCCCGGCAGCAGCCGCCATTTAGATTTGACATTCCGTGTGGAAGTTCGCTTGCGTTCGGTCTGTGCAAAGACATTAAACTAAATACGAGCAATAGACGGGACATCACGAAGAAAGTTGTGATCCAAAACTTTTTACCACTAGGTAAAAAGTCGCTCGGTATAGTAGTCGCGTTGCTATGCAACGCTAGATTGTGCTACTGACACACGGCATCAATAATTTTGTATGACAATTCTCCCAATGCCCGCTCTATAGGTTCTTTTAAATCTCTTTGGGTCTGTGCTATAATTTCTTTGCTTTTAATGTTATCGTTTTTGAGTTTGTTACAGTTTTGTTTTTGTGTTCTGTGTTGTTATTGTTACTTCATTTGTTGCTTGTAAAGAAGCATGTAACCAGAAGCTGGAACATCTACTGGTGAAACCAGTAAACGCCGTCGTCGTCCAAACATATTCCAACCTCAAGAAGGTTCGGAATCGATACCGTTCACATCGCCGCCAGCAAAAAGACAGAAGATGATTCTCACCAGCGGAGAACGTCTTATGATTATTAATATTTTTAAATATGTCCAAAACACAAAGCCCGAGGATAAATATTTAACTAACCATGATCTTGTCAAACGTACGTCAGAAATATGTGGGGTGAGTGAGAGATCGATATATCGGGTATTACGTGAATACAGAAATACTCATAAAATAACGCAACCTGAAGGTAAAAGGAGTAGACCAAACGCTCTCCAAAAAGTTGATGATTTTAATAAATCGGCAATTACTAAACTTTTGGAAAAAAAAATAAAAAAAAAAGATTTTTCATTCAAAATGAGAAAATGATCGAGCCCATCAGTATGAAAAACCATTTTTTTTTTCCGAAAGTTTTTGAACAAACATTGATAAGTAACATGGGCTGAGTTACTCCACGAGAGGTTTTGCGCTATTAACGTTACACGTTGTAATATACATAATTACCTATATAAATTTGATTGATTGATTTGATGCCGCGCATTCCACATTTTTTTATGATGATTCTTTCACAGTCCAGGCTGTCGTTTGTGGAATGCATTGCTTGTATCAGTAAGACAAGCCAAGTCACTGGTTTCTTTTAAAAGCTTAGTCTTAAATCATTTCCTTTCTCTCTAATAATACATAATTATTTATATTTATGTATGTATGTGTATTTTATTTTATTATTAATGTTTGTGTGTATTGTATTTATATTATCGGTTATCTATTATTTGATGTGCCACTGTCTACCCTCATTTTTTTTTAAGATTCTTCAAGTCCATCTTAATTGTCTGGAAGATATCGCTATTAGCGATAAGACCGCCGTTGTACCCTTAGTATTAATAAAACTTTTTTTTTTAAAGTACCGACTTCAAAGACAAATACAAAAAAGTGTAAAATAACTTTTCTTTCGGAAGTCGGTGGCTTTTTTTATGTCATTGACTATTGCCACCGACTTCCGAAAGAAAAGTTATTTTACACTTTTTTGTATTTGTTTTTGAAGTCGGTACTTTAAAAAAAAAAAAATATTTTACCCTTTTTAGTTCAGACATTCAACAAAAATCTTCGTATAATCGGCAACTTTAGAAATTTATATCCAAGCGAGCAACAAAAACTGATCTATGCGGGCAACGTCACATGACATCCATTATTATTGTATATTAAAACCTTCCCTAGACTGTAATAAACATTTTTCCGAAAACCGCATGAAAATCGGTTCAGACAAACGCGAGATAATCGTGAACAAACATACAATCGACTTTGAAAATGTACTATGATCCGCGCGCGGACGAAAATACATATGACGGGAAAAGGGCCGTTACCTATCACTACATCCATTAAATCCGTCACACACAGTGGAACATTTTTTACGACACGCGTAAATTTATAAGCACACAATTTGATTTCTAGAAATAAAAAATAATAATTTTGAATTAGAGCAACACAAGATTCACAACCTCTGTATGTCAAGCAGGCTGGTACCACGATACTGTAGCGATAGAATCAACTATCGCTTATTAGTAGTTTTAGGTAACAATAAGTGTCATTATCGCTTAGTGATGAAAAACTTGGTAGGAGGGAGTGAATGACCTCTATTGCCATGTTAAATGGTACATACTATACCTATTAATGTAGGTATACCTATTTTGACAAAAGAAAGCACAGATAAAAAAAACTATTGTCAAGTGTGATTATAGACTATAACTATTTTTTGGTTCCTCGTGTCTTGCGTAAAATGTACCCTCGAAACAAGATTTTTTTTTGTAGTGGGATCTATGGAACTTTTTATTTTAACAGAGTTAAAAAAAAGATGAGGTTCTCAATTCGACTGTTCTCTTTTTTATGTTAGCTTACGACTGGTTGAATCGATTTTTAACCGACTTCAAAAAAAGGAGGAGGTTCTCAATTCGTCGGAATCTTTTTTTTATATTTTTATTATGTTCCCCGATTTCTCGAAGACGCCTGGACAGATTTAGAAAATTTTTCTTTTGTTTGAAAGGGTATGCTTCACAAGTGGTCCCATGACCATCAGGTCAGGATCTGATGATGGGATCCCAGGGAAATCGAGGGCAACCTTCAAATTTCATAGGCACATAGTACCAATTTTATATATTTTCTAAAGCTGTTCAAGTATTTGCATCTGATAATCATCATCTCAGGTGGATGAGCTGATGATGGAAGGTACAACTCCTTAACAGTAAGGAGTAGGCGTCGATTGATTTAGTTTGTGTTCGCATATCTCTGGAACTACCAGTCCGATTTAAGTAATTCTTTTTTGTTGTTCTAGGTATCATTAAACTTAGGGAATACTGCAAGTTTCATTAAAATCGGTTCAGTATATTTTGAGATATGGAATTTTATTATCTTATTGTGTACATGAGCGATGTAATTACCGGTGCGAAGGATTACAAAATTCTAGTGCACATGTAAGAGAATGATTTTCTTGACAAGAATTCGGATTGAATATTTAAACTAAAAAGAGTAAAATAAAAACTTAAAAAAAAAATGTAACCGCCTTCAAAAACAACCACAAAAAAGTGTAAAATAATCTACAAAATAACTTTACTTTCGGGAGTCGGTGGCTAAAAAGAAAAAAAAAAAACCAAGGCGCTGACTTCCGAAAGAAAAGTTATTTTGTAGATTATTTTACACTTTTTTGTGGTTGTTTTTGAAGGCGGTTACATTTTGTTGATTCTTTTTTAATTGTCCAATAAGGTGGTTCTGCTTTTTTGCACTACACGTTTATTAGCACTTCTAGTCGTGATAATTCCGTTGTAAAAAGAAAGCGAATCCGCAGAATAGATTGTAATGATAGTGGGCTCGACAATGGATGAGCTTGTCCAGAGCTAATTAAACTACATCTATCATGTTCTAATCTCTACGCTCATCTCATAACAAGCTAGGCTAAGGCTTCTTTATCGAGTATTTAAACTACGGAGGAATTTGTCCTTATAGTTACAAGTTTAGGGTCTCTAAGTCAAGAGTGAATAGGTTAATATTCTTAGCAAGCGTGCTTCACCGTCGACTGCGCTTATTGTTTAAGACAATCGTCTACCGAGCGCTCGTCCATACTAAAAGAGAAAACGTTTTCCTGCCCCTAAATGTTATCCTATCTCAATGATTTTTTAGAATGCTTCTAACACAGTAAAGAACTAGGTTTATGGGTTTTAAAATAAATTATGGAATCAGGCGTTACTTTGCGGAAATACTTGACATTAAATGTTATGAAAAATATCTAGTTTTATTTCCGCGACAAAAATCCAGGCTTGTTGCAGGATGCAATCCCACCCTATGCAATCATGCCTAGGCACATGCAGCAAAGGAAATAAGCATATGCACAAGTGCAAGGAACAGAAAAACATGCCATGCAATCAAACCTATACATTGCCACCCACATTCCCCATTTTTACGATGCGCTTCGCATGCGTTAATGCGTTTAAAAATAATTAATAGTATGGTAGACGCTATCTCATTATACAACATTGATTTGGCTGCAATGTCAACGTGTTGGGGGAAGTTAGTTAAACACTAATCCAAGAGATGGCGCCACGCTACCGAAAAGCGTTCAAAAAAACGAGGAATAGAGAATTTCAGCTTGCAGGTGTGGGTTGCAATGGCCTGGTTGGTTAAGGCGTCTGGAGTTACCTACCCAGAAGACGCGGGTTCGAATCCCACTTGCGACAGAATTTTTCTATCCTCAAAAATCCTCTTTAAGATCCGCATCGCATGCGTTAATGCGTTTAAAAACAATTAATACTATTCGATTCTTTTGTCATTACAAAAATACCACAAAATACCTCGTATTGAAAGTAATCAAAGAAAATACCTACATTTCCACTTCAAACAGATTACTTTGCAATCCAAAGCAGTAAACAACACAAATCTTTCAATAAATACACATTAAACAAATGCCCAATCGCAAGCGAACATAAAAGTGTAAATACTGTCTTCCAATCGGCAATATCCAAGGATAAAGCCGAAGTATACAATAGATAAAGTATTCGTTTATATAATTACGTATATACTTATAAATAAGCACCACGTGGGACCCCCGTTACTGCGCCATAAACAGGATTGGAGCACTCGCTTAGTTTGTACACACTTTTTAAGGGTCCGCAGTGAAATAATGAGTGAAGAAACCTCTTTTAAAAACAACAGTATTATAATATAACATGTGAAATTTCGGGAATTCAGTAAATCATAAAGGGACACGAAGGTATCGTTGACGTTATTTTCTATTTTTATAATTTCTTTGTTTTTTGAAGGAAAATACCTCAGTACACGCATGTCTCTATAGCGTATTAGCAAGTGGACACAATCATGTTAGCAAATGGAATACGAGTCACCTCGTATTTTCAATTTTGTTTGTGAAAGAAAGACTTTAGTACCGTAGCATGTGAGCTACGCTTTGTAGCGTATGAGCTACGTGTCGTAGCGTGTGGGCTACGTGTCGTAGCGTGTGGGCTACGCGTCGTAGCGTATGTGCTACACGTCGTAGCGTGTGTGCTACGCGTCGTAGCGTATGTGCTACACGTCGTAGCGTGTGTGCTACGCGTCGTAGAGTATGAGCTACGCGTCGTAGCGCGTATCCTAGCGTGTGGACTACTCGTCGCCGTAAGGTTTGTGCTACGTGTTGAAGCGTGTGTGCTACTCGTCACAGCCTGTGGGCTTCGCGTAAACTTCTTACCGTGGCGTATCAACAGCGCACGGAAGCATTTAATGTAGCATGGAAAACCATTTTAGCACTTAGGCTATGCGTTGAATCACATAGATTTCCTTTTTCCGTAATTATGAACTAAACGACAGTTCTTTAAAAAAAAAAGAAATCAATTAAACATAAACTTCAATCAATCACAATATTCCCTTTATTAAATCCAATTTAATCATACGGAACCCCTGTCACCCACTTCACACTCATCTTGACCACTTCTTTATCCAACCGTCGTTTTTACTGGCGGTTTTATTTAAATCCATAATTTAAATGCAGATGAGCGGTAGTCAGAGACGGTTCGTCCTAACTCTGAGAATAAGGATAATTTCTGCATATAATCGCTTTAGACGGTTTAATGGGAAGATAGTACCGTTTAGAGGGGGTATTGTGCTTTTGTTTTGGATTTATTTGACCGGTTTTATGATAAACGGATGTGAGGTTGTGTACACATACACTCACGACAGGGGAAATTCCAGAATAAACGGGATAAGAGACGGCGGTGCGCGGTGTGCACATGTATAATTGTATACCGATAGCATTTTAATATTTACAAAAATTGGAAATTCTTAACAGTCGTATACGGCTTCAATATTGTAAAACTTAGGAATAATGGCGTGGTAAATAATTGTAGACGGTATAAATGCAATCGGTTATATTTTCTTGCTTTAACAAAATTATCAGAATGTCATGGTAGGCACAACTCGTATTTTTCATGGGTGACGGCTGACTGCCAGGCAACCATAAAGTTACATGCTCTGTGGCAGCAACTGTCACATCATTTCCTGTAAATAAAACTCCTTGGTCACATCCTCTCACAAGATCAGGCCTGATCTCGTGGAAGGATGTGACGGCATGGCTAGCGGCTTAGCAGGTGTTTTAAAACAGCAGGCTTGCTAAAAGGCTTTTGGCATTGGCTGGCTGGCTATGGCGGTCCGGCCAAGGCTGCGGTTAACTGGCTATGGCGGTCCGGCCAAGGCTGCAGGGCTCCAGAGGCGATATCTTGCCTAGGCGTTACATTCAGACTGGCTCCTGTTAACTGGCTATGGCTGACTGGCTGAGCTGCAGAAGCGATATCTTGAAAAGCGTGCGTTACAATATAAATCTTTTTCTTGGTACCGTATGTCCGTGTCTGTGTACTGACACGGATAAAGTTTAGATTTATCGATTTTTGTAATTATACTCACTCTGTCAACTTAAATACTAATTTAAGGATGATCGATTTAGTGGACGATGACAATGTAAAAAAAAAACAAGTTGCTCTCAATTATTGTTCTCAATTCAAGTTGAATAATTCAATCTTTCTCACCCCACAGCTAATATCCAAGTATTTGCCTTATTTACAAATCACAAATGTTCCAACACCAAAGTCTTTCACAGAAGCACCAAGCAAGCTCCACATAGTTCATTAGTCACACGTCAAACGCTTAATATCCTGAGTGAGCGGTGTTGGAACGCGCTCATTGCGCCAGAGCAGCGTGATTGGCGCAGAACGGATATTGCACGGTCGTAAAAAGTGGCTTAAAGAGCTTAGCAGTGCAGTTGGTTTTAGTAGAGGATTGACTGCTATATTGAAGACTAATCTTTGCCCATGACTTCGTCTTTATTGTTGGCGAAAATTACCGCAGAGAATATTAATACTGGGATTAAAGGTACTAGGTTGTGAACTATCTGTGTGCCAAATATCCATCCATTCAACCTTCAGTCCAAATATCCATTTCTCATTTATGATATTAGAATATAAACCATGTTGGTGTTGTGTATGATAGTGTTACGTTTTGTTTCGAACACGGAATCTGGACTTTTGTTATCTAAGCAAAAAACAGTTAATCATGCTACAAAATATAGAACAATACTTTTTTGACGTGGTAAAATTCAATGAGTTCTCACTGGATGGAGCGCAAGGGTCTGTCAGATTCGTACACACACACACTAATAAACACTTAGCGAGCTGGGATTTGTCAAACATGCAACCCACAATATGAGCCTTTGTCGTATAAAAGTTGCAACCCACAATTTGAGCTTTGTCGTATAAAAGTGCATAGGAGCTGTTTGAAATTTTGGAAAAGTGCTTGAGGCACGCTGGAAACTTGCTCAATACTTCTTCAATTATCTCTAAACATAGAAATGCTAACTGAGAGAAACTGCAATTTAAAATGTCACTTACGGGATATCTTCCGTGATTATTTATTATTTTGAGTTCCCGATATTTCGACGCTGTTGCAAGCGCCATGATCGCGGGATGACTCAATGAGAAACTGGTTTTGAACGAAGCCAGACGTTTACGAAGATGAATTTTTTTGGTCCCAAAAAAAATGTTTTAGGCATTTCAAAACCTTTATACTTTTAAAATTAAATAATTATAGAGCTTTCCTAGAATTTTATAAAATATTGTAATCTACCAATGTCCATCGCCATTAGCACACGTAACAAAAGCTATTGCGGTGAATGTTCGACCAGAGGCACACACAATAGTTCATTGCAGTTATTTTTCGAACAATTACCGTTACGCCAGTTTGATGAATGCCTGAATTGAATATATAATGTATCCTGTACTGTACATATGTGCACAGTCTAAATAAACAGGCCCGCTTGTATGCCAGATAGTTCAATAAATAATTACTAACGTTATTCTTGTGTTTCAAATACAATTAATTGAATAGTTTTGATGTTTTATTGATATGAGCAGAAGGTCTATAGTTCGTTGTCTAATTACTAAATTATGAATAATCTTTCGAACTGCAATTTTTTTTGTTATGTTTGCCAAAATTATTTTTAAAATTCACAATCCGTCACGTCGTGATATTTTTACATACATCTATTGTCATGAGCTACCACACTTAGTTTTGATAAAAAACGCTATTTTTAAATACTTATACAAGTAGACTAATCTCAATACAAACCCCGTTCCTTTATTTTTGAGGGCTTAAAGATGGATACGCGAATTCAACTAAAATTCAAGAAAAATCAACCGAAGAAGATATACAATTAACTTCTACTCTATCTAAATCAATGCTTTTTTTATTTGATTTGATACATTTTACATAATATTAATAACTTCTACTTGTTAAACTGCTGATAGATATGAGCATTCGCCTGTAACAGAACATCGTTAATTTTCACAATTTCTATAGTCAAGGCTCTAAGTTGATAGGCGTCAAAAAATGTTTCTTAACTTGACAGTCAGTACCCTTATCACGACTTTTCACTATTTTACTTTACAGCGTCTTTCCAGTATTTACAGCGTTTCTTGTATGGAAAAATGGAACAGCGCCTCAGTTTACTTTACGTCAGAATAACTAAAAGCTCATGATAAGGCCTCTACCGTTTAAACGAGCACCCCTTTCCAAACTAATAAGACAATTGTCCACTGTATAGATCGCTGGAATCTATTCTAGTCATGATCTCCAGAGGATCCACGACTAATATTAGCGCAGTATCCAAACGCGGTCATTGGCACTGCGAACAGCTGAGCCTAAGTGTTCAAACACACTGCGAGCTTAGCGCGGTGGCGGCGGCGAGTGCGGAAATATCAAACATAATATGAAACCGCCGCTCATGGCCATACTGAAGTGGCTAAGGGCCCAATAGACACCCCGTTTTTTAAACGCGCCGTCGACGCGCATTTCATGAACGCGCGTCAACGGCGCGTTTTTATTAAACAGAGCAGTTTGTTGTGTTTGTAATTTATACAGGTGTGCAAAGGTCTCAGACTGCGTCTGACTTGCGTGCGTATCGCGTCTGTATCGCTGCAAGCGCGCGTCAACGGCGCGTTTAAACGTGGTGTGCATATAGGCTCTACCTAGGCGGGTACCTAGCGTGGTGGCTATGAACGAGATTGCGAGCCTAGCGTGTTGCAAGACAACCAAGCAATACAATGGGCATGTGGCAGGTGTATCAAACCATTTCGGTCTTATAGTCAGCGCCATCTAGTTACCAAGATAAACTCTACTGTAGTAGGTTTTTGTACATAATATTTAAATTATTTTTACTGTACTTGAGTAGAATTGTGGCAAGCGGGTTTCTTGGTTGGTAGAAAATGAAACCAAAAGTCACTTAATACATTTATTTGTAGAAATAAGCGAGCATGAGCACACAGAAAGATTCAGGGAAGTAGGTTCTAGGGTCTCTAAGCACTGTCACTGGTCACTTGGTAAAGGAAGGGTACTGCCCTGGGCTTCAGAACGCCGAAAACGACGATAACGGAGGAGGCGAGCGCGTGGCAGACGCGTCCGCCGGCAGCGAAGCAGGCAGGTAGGTGGGCAGGCAGGCAGTGAGTGCCTTCCGCTAGGCACGTGGCCCGCGCAGGCAGGACACAGCAAGGCACGTGGCCCGCTCAGGCAGGAACCTCCACACGCGGCTGGCGTGAGGTCTCGGCACTCACGCGCCGCGTGGGTGGCCGGAACAGGTGGCGGGCTCACGGGCAGTTAGTGCCGTGCGCGTGGCGACGTGCCAGCGAAGCAACGCCTGCAGGTGGCGGCGTGGGCCTCAGCTCCCCACGAGGTGTGCCAGCGGCGTTAGCGGCCGCGTGGTTTCGTCAGGCGCCTCTCTCCCGCGGTAGGCAGGGAGGCAGCGGGACGTCTGACGGTTCAGTGGTGAAGCTGTAGGTTAGAATGTTAGCCGTAGCCTGGAATTGTAGCCGTAGTCTGGAACCCTGGAACGAGTGCGAAGAAGGGTGAGTAGGGTATAATTGGGGATTCTGGAATCATTTGTTCTCGCTTCGCTCGAACTGCATGATCCCAGAATCCCCAATTGTTTTTATCGAGCAATGAATAACGATACTACAGAAGCCCAATTTGATAAACGAGAATTATTAATACAGTGCTCGAACTGCACAATGCATAATGCCTCAATTATACCCTACTAATGCAGGATTCTACTCTCTCATTAGAAGCGTTTAGGATTTTAGGAAAGCACATTGACTAAACCACCTAACATGCTGTTGCCTTGGTTCATCCTCATCTTCCCAGTCTTTTAAACCTCCACCACAATAAAAACATATAGTCCTATCACCCCGACCGCTATAAAAGAAACCAGCTTCAGCCAAATCCTCAGGTTTCTGACGCAGTTGTCGAGGCCAGTCTGAGAAACTGATCAATCGTCTTGATATGGAACTAAAATCTGGATACTGAGGTCTATCTCTCTGTTTCAACGATAATGATCCCAAACCACATTCGTCCCATCCTCTTTTTATATCATCATCTAAATTTTTTAACCCCATCTTGTCATTTTTCTCCTTAGTACTCATAGCAGAGACTTGAATATATTATTTATTTATACTTTCCTAATGTATTTGTTTGTTATTACAATTATGAGTGTGTAATGAGCTTTCATAGCTGATACAATCAATTTATAGATATTTTTAAAACAGTAGTTACAAGGAAGGATATAATGAATAAAAACGAAAAAAAAAATTATTAAAAAAGTTTATTATCAGAGCACCATTTTTTTAAACACAAAACATTTTTTAAAGCACATATTGAGTTATGATAAATACAACTATACAAATCTTCAGAATATTTATATCGATCATACAGACTTAGCAAATTAGGACAACCTTTATCTTCTAAATTAATCACATTATTAGAATTATTTAAAATATTTTTTAACCATAACACTTTTTCAAGACCTTTAATATAAATACATTTATCTTTTAAAATATCTACAAATAAATACTGATGATTTGAATAAGGTATAAATCCTTCGCCCCAATATATTTTCCTGTTACGTTCAATCCATGCAACTTGCCGTCTTTCTTGTTTTGTCAAATCGTAAAACGGAAATGGTTGCTTGATTAAAAACACTTGTAATTTGCCATTACACAATATAGCAATTTCTTTTAGCACAAATTCATTTGCTTCCGTTTTAAAGCCTTGGATGTCT
Source organism: Agrotis clavis (assembly GCA_954870645.1). NCBI lineage: Eukaryota > Metazoa > Arthropoda > Insecta > Lepidoptera > Noctuidae > Agrotis > Agrotis clavis. The sequence goes on along the minus strand of OX940935.1, from coordinate 21,168,309 downwards.
ACAATGGCAATCATGATAATCGACGTACTATGTTGCTCAGAGGTTTGTATTCCACAAGTCGATCGTTTATAATTAAACAATATGCTGCAGTATTATCAGGTATCGATGCTGAACATTCAATTTCCAATCTAACGTCTACAGGACCTGTCTTTATACTATCATTTTGTCTTGAACAATCTATGATAAACAGAGGAGCTTTCTCTTTAAAGTCCTTTACACTGAGCAAGGGGTCTATCGGACGGTTGTAATACGATTGGCGAAATTTCGCATACATTTCATATAATATACTGTATTTGTCGTCAGAAAATTTTAAGCCTAAATGTTCATATGGATAATATTGTGAATTTAAAAAAAGAGTTACGTTCGTCACTTCACAGTGATCGAACAGTGAACTATCTTTCAATTTATTACTTTTTCTATTAATTTGTAAACAAAAAATGACATATCTAGGCTTTTCTAATTGTGATGCAGTTTTAACTGACCACGAATGCTTTGTGGTTTTGGGCAGTAGAGGGTACTCATACAAATCCCAATTTCTAAATGCCATTTGGATAGGTTTATCTCTTTCTAAATGTTTTAAAAGTGTCAATCGTTCTCGATCTGATACTTTTATATGAGGTACCCTCCATTGTATCCTTTCTATATTGATTTGGAAATGGGCAATATCATCAGTAAGTATAACACTGTTTAGATTAGAGTTACTTCTGTTCAATATGAGTTCATGCTTACAATTTATGATAATTTTATTGTAATCTTCCGCAAATCCTAAAATCTTATTTAATGGTATTATAGCACTAAAATGACCATCATTTTTAAATCCAGTTAAGTTCCAACCCCATAATGCAGCCGCTTTGTTTTCTGCTTCATTCAATGAAATAAATGATTTTATTGTGGATGTTATACCCGAATTTTTGATACGATCTATTTCAATACCATTTATTTCGTACCTGATGTCTTGAAACAAGAACATAATAGCGTTATTAGTAAACGAAACCGGCTTTTCTAGCGGTTTTCCATCTTTGCCGAGGAGCTTTGCTTGACCTTCGATGTAAATCGAACTGGCTGATGGTAGCACATATATGTCTTGCTGGTGTATGGGAATTCTGATTTCATCGTTTTCTCTGAAGCAGTTATTGTAGGGATTGTAAGAATGCACTTCATAACTTTCAATGGAATTATCAAAGTGCGGTAAGTCGTTAATCTGTAGTATATTCATGTTTTAAAACCTAAAGCTTTAAGGAAATCTATATTTGCTTTAGTCAACTTTTTCACTTTTTTCTTACGTCTGTGCACTTTAGTGGTTGTAGAAGAAGTAAGGCGTTTTATTTTATTTGTAGGATTTATATTATATAATATCATATTGTTTTTCTTAAATGAAGGCGTAGTTCAATATGTTCTATAGAATTAATGCAATAACCAAACTGATCAACAATTTTAATAGATATAGATGAAATAATATTTTTGTTCACCGGAAAGTAAATAACAGTTTGTGGTGTTTCTATGTAGTGAGGACCTGAAGCAGTATTAGATACAAATTCATGAATAATATGGGTTGGCAATCCGTTAGTGTAGGAACCGTATATTAAATCACATTCAATTCTGACTACACGAGGTGTATTATTATTATTATTATTAAAATTCGTATCTGATACTGAATTTAACACTGAATAATATAACAAACCGCATTCATATTTTCCAGATAAACTCAATGGTGGCTGGAAATACGATTCTAATTCCGATTTATTCCCAGAGATCGTCACTGCTATAGACATTTTTGCATACTGAACACTTTTATGAAATCATGTTATTTTATTTTGTCTCTATTCCAAAAATTCATTAAAAATTTTAAACAAAGATGTCCGCAATTGAAAGGATGATCACCTTGTATGTTTTCATAATTGTACCGGACTTTAGACCCCAAGTATTTTATTAGCTCCTTTGGAGGCTTAAGGTTTCCGTAACTGTCAAAATATTCTATATAATCATTGTCTTTCGCATAGGCTACCCAATGAGAACCAGGGTTTTTAGAACTGTCTAAATTAAATACTCCGCATTCTTTTTTAAGGGGGTAATCAGGGAGTTGATCCCTCATAAAAACACCTCTAAAATAGGGAATATTACTTCCATACTTCAAAATGTCCAAGTTAGTTAAGGCGCGGTTGGGTAGCCTATATTTTAGTTTTTTGCTTTTGATACAAAAATTCCAAGTCCATTTTTATGTGGTTTAAGATGTAGCCCTTTTCCGATGCAAAGAGCTTCCATTTTTTCATTATGTCTTTTCGATTCCTCATATAGTTTTTTAGCCATCTTGAACTCATTTATGGTCTTTGCAATACCAGCTGCACCGCCTGCTAAAGCTCCTGCAGCAGATAATCCCGCGAAAATAGGAATCAAAGGTAATACTCCACCAGTTTTTGGTATAGGAATAACACGAGGAAGTTTAATGGATGAATTATCAGCTAATTCTCTGGCAGCAGCCATTGCTAATTCTATTGCCACTTTCTTGCATTTTGGTTTTAATTTTTTCATACGTTTTTTAGCAACAGTAATAACATTTTTCAATTTCTTTTTAATTCCTTTTCCAGACACAATTTTTCTCGAAGACTTTTGATTACGTGTTTTTAGACCAGAACCTGTTTTAATTTTCGTTAACATAGCATTACTTACTAAAAGGGCTGCAATTTTTTCTCCTGTATGCGAATCAGGAGCAAAAGCACGTTTTCTCGCCATTTTAAACAAAATTAAATCTGCTTTGTGTCGGTCCTTTAAATTTGATGACTTGTGATATGCAATGTCGTGGTCTTTACAATATTCGTCTAATTTATTTACACCTTTATCTCCACGTTTGAGTCGCTTAATTAATTTTGTACCAGGCCCACAATAATTGTATCCTGGTAAGTGTAATTCAAATGGTAAGTTATTTATAAGCCAGTTGAGAAGACTACTTTCTCCAATACACATAATAAGACTGATCAATCGGGGGGATTAAATATTCCTTAAATAGACATGAAAATACAAAACAATCACTTCGACCCTTAACGGGGGGCGACTAATTTTAATAATTCTCATACAATATTCGACTTATCAATCCAGCTGTTTTCAGTAGAAGGCAGCCCTAACCATTTTACGAAAACCCTATTACCTTTCCTTTTAATAACTTTCTCAACTAAATATATATCAGGATGTATCGTTTTTTGAAGCTCTTGCGCATAAAATGCTCCTAAAATAGGCTGACCTCTGATTGTATCTTCAATTAAGTAAGTGATAGGAGTTGTGTGTTGTATTTTACGAATTTTAAATATTTCTGTTGACCAATTAGGTGTATATCCTTTTTCAAATGTTCCTTTGTACTTACTGATACGTACATAATCGCCCACTTTAAACTTGCTTTTTATAGTGTCATTTTTCACCATTTTTTCATACTTTTCTAGTATGCATTTTTTATTAAAATTACTGACTTTTGCAGGAATTTCATCAATTGTTCGATGATGGGTGTGATTGTATTTATAAACAACATTTTTAAGTGTGTTATCTATCCAATTGTAGTTACCTTTTAAACTAAATTCTTTATACAATTTTGATTTCAATGTTCTGATGAATCTCTCGACTATTGCAGCTTTTTTTGTGGAAAAGGTTGAGTAATGATTAATATTATAAGATTTCATAAGTTTCTGGAATTCATTATTATAAAATTCTGTGCCGTTATCAGTTTGTAGATTTTTAGGTCTACGACCCTCATCCAACAACCTTTTGAAAGTGTTATATACAGCATGTTTATTCTTAGTTTTCAGAGGGAATGCCCAAGCATATTTCGAAAATGTGTCAATAACTGTAAGAATGAATCTAGAGTTTTTATTTTCTTTAGATATTGATTGCATATCAATTAGATCAGCCTGCCATAGATCGTCAATATCTTTCATAATTACAGTTCTTCGCAGAAAGTTCACCCTTGCATTTTTATGAATTTCATTTACTACATCAGCCTTACTCATATTTAGAAATTTCCGTACATTTTCTTATATATTAAAAAAAAAACAAAATAACTTATTATATTAACACTTATTATTTTGCAAATATCATTTGATGAATGGTTTAGTAATACTAAATCAAAAGCAGTTTGCTATCAGTATTTATTCTTTAATTATGTTAGCTTCTTTTAATTCCTCAATTATTGATAAAATTTCATTGTCATGATTTGTGTTACCTGCATCTCTTGAAGCTACTAATAATTTTAATCTCTCCACTAATTCATTGGGATCATCCCAATACACCAAGTCAGTATGCATTTTATATTTTTTAAGGTTTGGCAAGTTACCTCCCAGCTTAATTTGTTTTATTTCTGATGAAGTATCAGAAAATAATGGCTTGATTATTTGACGATATTTCATTCCTTTATCACCTTTAATTTGCCCTATGGGATTAAAATCCCTTTTGTGAGCGTTAGTGTGATATAAAATATCTTTATAGACAATTTTATCTTTGTTTGTTATAATCTTTATATCAGGTTGTTTTTGAAGTAAAAGTTCTTTTAGCCCAGGAGTTAATTCATAAGTTTTGTCCCCAATTTTAACCATAACAATACTATCATTATCTAAATTTTCGATTTTAGAAAACGAAACTACCGCGGTGCCCATCATTAAAGTTTTGTTTTCAGTTCTTATTCCAAAAGGCACATTCACGCCATCATAAATGCTATGAATATCTTTAGTTTCCAATGAAGTTTCTATGTAATTTTTTTCTTTATTTTTAGGAGTGCTTGCAGAATTTAATATAGCATCATGAAAGTCATCACACTTATACGAAGAGCTTGAACTATTTTCTGTTGACTCGATTGCCATAGAATTCCCGGATATATTTTCAACATGTTCATTGTTTTCTAGAGTTTTAGATTTCGCAAGGGTATTGAGGGGTTCCGAAACAGGTTTGAATATTTTATCTAGCGATAAGTTGATTTCATGTTCCTGACTTTTCATTTGTTTTATTTTACTTTTTATGGAATCGACAGACTTCATTAATTCTTTTTTAATATTTTTCTCCATCTTATTGTTATAACAAGTGAATTCAAGTAAGGATAGATTCGCACTAAACTGTATTCCTAGGAAGTTCGTTTATAAATGTTTAGTTAACTTCATTCAAAATTAAAGAAGGTATCGAAATTCTGTCTGTACCTTCCATTATTTATGGGGGACTCTTTGTTAATGATTAAAAAATTATGAGGAGTTTTCCACACTGTTTTACAAATATCTTTAAATTGATTCCATAATAAATCAGTGCTAACATGTTCTTCATAAATGTGCTTTAAATTCACATCATCTTGTTTAAATATTATTAAAAAATTAACATTATCACGTAACAATTGTTTTGGAATTTTTGAATAGGTTTGTGATAAGTAGAAGCAATCGATTTGCTTGTGTCTACCCATAGAGAAATAATTGCGAATATTTATTTGATTTTCACACGCAACATCATCAAAAATAAATACAGAGTTTGTTAAAGCTTCACTCGGAGATATAACATCTTTGTCATCACTGAACTCAAAGAATTTTACTTGAGGTACTCTTCTCAACACCTCTCTTAAGAAACGATATTTTGACTGAAAACTAGTTTTTGAGTAAAGATAAAGATTCTGGAATTTTAAACCATTTTCATGTAACAGTAAACTAATCATGGCATTAGTTTTACCACAATTTGAAGGACCACATATTATACATCGAATCGTATTAGGCAATAAAGCACTGTGTCTGATTGGGCGAGAAGATTCACTAAAATCGATATTATTAACCTTCAGAGATATGGGCTGCTTGATCAACTTCATTTTGCCGATTACCACAATGAATAGATAGCCGACATATTTATATCATACATTGAGTGCAAGAAAGTAAAACCTGTTCATAGTTTCGAAGTTACCTATATGGAGATGCTATTTATATCAGACAGTTAGGACTGCTCCTATGGGATATTCATAAAACACATCATCATAGTTTGACAGGTTTAGACTTGTATCGTTAAGATCAATTATTAAAATGACGCAAGTATCAATTATGTTATTTGAGAAATTATTCTTATATTACGCAATGTGTATCTAACTAACATCATAAAGAATCTTCAGTCTGCAGTTGTGGTTTGAGTCAACTGGTCCCTGGTTTACAATTTAGTTTTTTGAGGTAAGTATTTTCCAATAATATTTAACTTAAACTTTTTAATTTCATTAACACAATTTTATTACTATCGTTATTAATTTCAGAATCATGTCGAGATCACCGTGCTACAGTCCGGTTTTGGAAATTATGGATCCTAACTTAAATTCTTTACCAAATAACGAGCTAGAGGGAAGAGATTTACAAGTGAGTAACTTATGAAGATTTCCATTATTATTAAATAGTTTTCTTAATTGCTGCTTTTCACTTATAAGGTTTTATTTTTTCAGAACGTGATGGATAGCATTGATCCTATAGCTCATCCTTTTAATTATGCTCAAGATAGGGAGAGCTGGTATGCTGAAGTGGCAGCAGCATCACATGAGGAATATCGTAATCAAAGAGCAGAGGGACAAACAATAAAGAAGAGGAAAATTAAATCAAAATCTTTTAAAGCTAAATCCTTTATCATGCGCAAGGAATCGGATCGTGTGCAACGCATAATAAAAATTACCATTCATGATTTGGATGGAGGCAATTTGGATGAAATCTCATCTGACGATGCAAATGTGAATGTGCAATATTTAGTAACTAGTGAATATGATGACATTATGACTGAAACTGAATATTTAGTTGGTAAAATAGTGAAGAAATTAAGTAAATAGATTAGTAAGTTTATACTTAATAAGATAGATTCATAATTAATAGTATTAAGTTGTAGATAAAGAATAAGATTTTTATTTGTTTTTTTAGCTTGTAAATAATACTTTTATAATGCATGTTTTAATTTATAAATAAAATAATAGTCTTAAGTTTATTTACTGTTTAGCGTACAGCAATAGTTTGTTATCTAGTTTTTGTAATAGTTTATTATATAATAGTTTAGTGATAGGTATGTTTGTAATGTTTGTATATTTATTGCGAAAATTAAAATAAATGATTTAATGATATAGTTAATTGTTTCATTATTCAGTTGAATCGAGATAAATAAGTAATGTCTTCCTGATCGATTTCGGCCATAGAGGCTAGTGCCACTAGACACAAGTCATATTATAGTGCAAAAGCATGTGTACAAATATAGATGCAGTCTCTGTTTCCTTACTCTCACAGCCCGATAGGATGACAATCCCACACGACTGGAGAGAGATCAGACATGGGACCCGCATTTTTACATATGCTTGCCGAAACACGGAAGCTGTGATACTTGCTAAAACGCTCATAACATTTGAAAAGTCGGTGAGCGTCTTACGTTCGAACTCAAGACCTTTTACTTAACAGTCCCACCGTCTCAACACTAGGTTATCACAGCTTCTATATTCGACATAAATAGGTATCTATTTGTAGCAACACCTTATTTGCATATTGAGAACTCAGCAAGTCCTACATCGCGCAAGCAGAGTTTACACACATCGTTACCATATATACAACGATCCAACATACATCGTTAGGCCCAGCGCACACCGCTGGAAGCACAGCGGAGAGCACTCTAAGACAACAATTTAATATAAACCTTAACTACTTTGACATACGGTCAATGTAAGAATAAATCTGGCCACGGTTCGCCGAGCGCACTCAAGCTACCACAAGAGAATGCGCGCGACCGATATCAAGGTAGATAAGGTTTATATTAAATTGTTATCTTAAAGTGCCCTCGCAGTGCCTCCAGCGGTGTGCGCTAGACCTTTTGCTGCTGCATGATGTAGGACTTGCTGAGTTCTCAAAGCGCGAAGTAGGTGTCGCTATTTATTTGTAACAACACAAATGAAACACAAAACAGTTGAATACAAGATATTTATTTTATTTTTAAAATAAAATAATTCAAACTTAATGTTACCTTAATAAAAAATACAAACTTAATGTAATAGCTAATTTTATTACAAATATAATTATCCTGTTAAGGAAAATAGTAATGTGTTGAGTGACAAGATTGGTGACAGTAAGTATGTACTTATGTATCTATTTTTTTTAATACAAACTTAATGTTAGCTAATTTTATTACAAACATAATTATCCTGTTAAGGAAAATAGTAATAAATCTTTGCTTCACATTAGAATAGAGAACTATAATGACCCCATGGTAAAGTAAAAGCATTTTTTTTATTTATTTGACGTTTATCATCTTTTCCATCAAGCACCACTTTATTGATTCTTTGTGTGTAGAGTTTATGATTTTTAGATCTTATAACAAACATGGGGTATCTAAAATTAATATTACAATTTAATGCATTCTTATATTTGTTTATGGTAATTTTTTTTGAGACAGATTTTTTTACACCTTTGGCTTTCTTAACTATATCGCTCAGCGTATTAATACAATACAGCTTAGCTCTCAAACCAATAAACTCTGATATGACGTCTCCACCCATTTCATCCTTAAAGAAACCAGGTATCTGTTTATTGCAATGTGGTATTCCATAAATATTGTTAATCTTAAAATTACTTGTATCAAAGTATTGAATATTATTTTTCATGTCGTCATAGAAATCTTTGGTGTGTATTAAATATAAGAGACTGTCGGTATCGGTATAACATAGTTGAATGTTATTTTGGTATATTTTTTTCATTACGGAATAATGAAAATTATATAGATGACTCTTTGCTAGTTCCAGTATCGTAAAGCCCATATATATTGGTCGGTCTAAAACTACTTTTGCTGGTTGTAATTGAATAGCAACAAGATTTTCAGAAATTATAGCAAGGTTTTTGAAATTAGGAGCGCCTATGTACTTTTCAGCACCATTAACTTTGTTAGTTTTATTGATGTCATCTTTCCATACGTTAACTAACTTGACATCAACTTGTTTTCTTTTATTTTCAATAGTTTTCCCAAATATTGAATTATTCTGCTTTTTAAAAAAATCCTTTTCAAAATCTGAAGTAGCTTTCTGTCTGAGTCGAGTATTTAAAGTTATATATGGTTCTAAGACCTTTTTTTGTGTAAATGAAAGTATTCTATGAATTTTCAACACTATAATACCATGTTTTATGCACTCTTGCAAATGAATATAATGTATAACATATTTATATTTATCATAAAGATTAGCTATTAATTTACTTGTTTTACTGGAGCATGGCATAGGAGGAATTATTTTTTCTGCTGCAAATGGTAGATCAGAATGTTCGTCGTGTACTGCAAAAGGATAATGAATATCTACTTCAAGTATATAACCTTCATCACTATCAGATGAAATAGAGTTAATATTGAATTTGATAATTTCACTATCCGTAAGGAATCTAAAATTTCCGACTGGTAATCTTTGCATCATAGCATAACCATATAAATTAACACAATCTAAGTAAGCTAGGAAAGTATTAGGTTCTTCTTCATTATAATTTGGCAGGTATTTGTTATTAGCTTTTGCATATCTTAACGAGCACTGGGCCAACCCTCCTCTGATGCCATTTTCTAGCATTTCATACATTTCTATATCAGATAATAAGTCCAATTCCACTTTAGTAACTAATAACATAGCATCCCAACTTAATGATGGTGATGAAACATAATGACAGGGATCTAGCCCATAGTGCTTTAAACTCATAGATCTAAATTTTTCATAAATATCACATAATAATAGCACGTCACATTTTAGGTATAAATCAGTGTATTCTCCTATATTATTTATGCGAAATTTATTCCATACAGTTAATGCATGATTATAATCTTCTTCTGATACAGTTTCGGATGTGAGTCTACTATAGAATTTATTTCGATCGGGTAATCGTGTTTCTTCATATTTTTCCCAAGAGTTTATATATTCGTAGCAATAAATACCCTTTTTTAGACACAATCTCAGTAAATCTTCATCAATGAAAAATGATTTTAAATGCCGAAAATCTACAACATTTAGAGTTTTCGCTAAATTATCCAAACTAGAACTTAAAAAATTAAAAGAGTCAATAAATTTTAGTTGAACTGTGTTTTTAGAATCAAGTGGCACAAACTTGCTGAAAGAAATATATTTTTCTTTGTTTTTTGGAATTAAATTTATGTAACCACATACTGAAGAAATTTCATTGATAAATAAATGACTATCATATCCAGAAAGGTTATGAAATATAACTGGAATAAAATTACATGTTTTAGAATTTAGATTACATTTATTATGAGCCGGTCCTCGATATTTACCAGTGAAATGATCATGATCACGAACAACATGATCATCAGATGTAAATTTTATTTTACAGATATGACATTTTACGGCAGTTTTAAAGGAATGGTATTCTTCACTCGTCAATGATAACATTTTTCTATGCATTGACAAAATCTGATACAATCTTTGCGAGTCGCTGATAATTGACTCAACAAATTTTTTTGAACAATTTGGACCACGATATGATATTAAATTATTTAATTCAGGGTTAGACTCACAGCATATGTAATAAGCAAAACAAGTGGCTTCATGAACTTGAATGTTTTCAGTATATTGGCTTTTACTTTTATCTGAATATTCACGTAATAAGCTTTCAAAATCTCCGTAAATGACGATTGGAACTCTTTGAGTTTTCTGATAATTTGAAAATTTAAGTTTACTATTTTCTTCAGGAAGAACGGTTTGCAATCTACCACAATTATGATTATTTAGTTTATCCGATGTTTCAAAATATAAAAAACATTCTTCACATAGATGAATCTTAGATTTATGTTTTGTAAGTTGACTGCGAACAATTTTTTCAAGGTTTTTAATTAAGCAGAAATGATTCTTACCATTCTTGTTAATAAATAATAAGTTTACATGATTTAACTTTCGCTGTTTAGTTTTGTATAATGGGCCCGTTATAGTTTTGTTTTTTTCCAAACCATAAACATTCACGCTTATATTAAAATTATGTTTTTCAAACCATTTTATATCTTCAAATGTTGGGGGAAAAGACATTCCGTTAGTATTTAATATCTTAGAATAATGCGGATAAGATGAAACTCTATTAGGATTATTTTTAGCTGGATACATATGAGCAATGACACACCAAAGAAAACAATGATTATCCATATTCTGAATATTGAGACATGCTTTGATTTTGTTAATTCTCGAAGGTAAAGCTATGTAACTTCCTGCTCTCAAAGGATTATATTTTGCAATATTCATTTCTAAATGACTTATTTTCTCTATAGTCCAACCAGATTCTGATAATTCAAACTCTAAGCACTTACATATTAATCGTTGTGTGCAATCTTTGTATAAAGATATGATATCTGTACTTTGATTCACTATGGAATATTTAGTATTAAAAGACTTTAGAGATAGTTCTTCATTTTTAGGAAGTAAATATAGTACAAAAAGTTCAAAGTTTATCTTTAGTGATTTATGTTTTTGTAATAATGGTTGTAATAAATTAAAAATGGTGTTGAATACATTAGATAAAAATAATTCAGGTGTTATTATTTCAGTGGTTTGAGGATTTATTTTATAGCTAGCTATTCTGTCCTTGAAAGCACTGGCTATCAGCTGAACATTTTCGTATTCAGTGCGAAGTAGACAATTTGTTTTATGTTTGTTACTTTTCTTATGTGATGAATAATTTGACTTTGAGACATGTAACTGACAACTATGACAGAATTTCATTTTTATAAAGAATAGAGCAAGATATCAATATTATCAACCTCAATAAGTAGAATTTTATACTACTTTGAGCTTTTATTTTTTTAATTCATAATAATAAATAATGTATAGATATTTGAATTTTAGAGTTTCATGAATTCTGAGCAATACTGGATTATGTAAATTATTATGTTGAATATTTAATATTTCTAGATTTCAGAGTTTCATAAATTCTTCTTATTTCTTAGCAATATTGGAATATCAGAGTTTTTTGGTTTAAGATCTGTAAGAAAGGTAATCTTAAGTAAATTAATATTTAATATTTCTAGATATTTGAATAGCAGAGTTTCATAATTTTTTAGCAATATTGGAATATCAGAGTTTTTGGTTTAAATCTGTAAGAAAGGTGATCAGTGTAAAAGTAAATTATTATGATAAATATTTAATATTCTAGATTTCTCGATATTTGAATTTCAGAGTTTCATAAATTCTGAGCAATATTGGAATATCAGAGTTTTTATAAATTTTTGGTTTAGAGCTGTAAGAAAGGTAATCAGTGTAAAAGTAAATTATTATGATAAATATTTAATATTCTAGATTTCTCGATATTTGAATTTCAGAGTTTCATAAATTCTGAGCAATATTGGAATTTCAGAGTTTTTTATAAATTTTTGGTTTAGATCTGTAAGAAAGGTAATCAATGTAAAAGTAAATTATTATGATGAATATTTAATATTTCTAGATTTCAGAGTTTCATAAATTCTTGGCAATATTGGAATATCAGAGTTTTTTGGTTTTCTCGATATTTGGATTTCAGAGTTTCATAAATTTTGAACAATATTGGAATATCAGAGTTTTTATAAATTTTTGGTTTAGATCTGTAAGAAAGGTAATCAGTGTAAAAGTAAATTATTATGATGAATATTTAACATTCTAGATTTCTCGATATTTGGATTTCAGAGTTTCATAAATTTTGAGCAATATTGGAATATCAGAGTTTTTATAAATTTATAATATTTCTAGATTTCAGAGTTTCATAAATTCTTGGCAATATTGGAATATCAGAGTTTTTTGGATTTCTCGATATTTGGATTTCAGAGTTTCATAAATTTTGAGCAATATTGGAATATCAGAGTTTTTATAAATTTTTGGTTTAGATCTGTAAGAAAGGTAATCAGTGTAAAAGTAAATTATTATGATGAATATTTAACATTCTAGTTTTCAAAATCTTTAGATGGTTTTAGTTTAGGTTTAGATAGTTTAGATAATATTGAAATATATCAAAGATTCAGAGTTTAATAAATGTTTGACATAGACCTATAAAGTAACACAATGCATTATATTGTAATATCATACCGAAAAAAGGGTCAATACTAAATTCCAATCTGAAGCAGATATTAAGTGCTACAAACACATACCTATAATAAAAAATAAGATAATCGTTCCTACAAAATATAGAATAACATGTTATAGTTATTTAAAAAAGGTTGATGATTACAATATATCAAGACTTAATATTGAATACATGGATTAACTAATCAAAGCAAGAGTAAACAAAAATAATAATATAATATAGTGCAATTTAGAAAACATTTTGCGGATATAATATAGGCTTTATATTTGCATACTCTTGCTTAGCAGCTTTAACTAATTCAGTAAGAGCTTTCCATACCGGATCGCTGTCGTCATGTGATGATCGAAGTGTGAAAAGCGCTCGCTTCCAACGATTAGCTGCAAGCGTCTCTGCTTCTTTACTGCTGTAGACCCTCAGCTCAATATAAAACTGGCCGCTGCGAGTTGGATCACGCTGCAGGGTGTACCCGGAACCCACACGCTGTGCCAGATAACTTCTTAGAGCAGCAGCTCTAACAGGCCCTGCTCCATCGTCGTTCTGAAAATATAATAAAATTAATTAAACAACATAGCAAAAAAAAATTCGCTAAGTGTTTACTGCTTTACAAAACGGTACAAATGAGGTAGATGTAAACAAATAGCAGGTACTACATGTTCGAGTAAGATACATATTCCATTTAAACACGTTTTAACATGATGAATGAAACATCAGGAAAAAAAAATTAAACGATTGTTACCAGAACACACTGTTCAACAAGAATCTTGAATGTGAAACTGTAAAAAAAGTATTAATTAGATGATTATTAATATGCTTACCTCAGAATCTGAAAATATTGAGGATTGTTTTCGAACAGTAGCTAATACTGCCTCGGGTTCAGAGTCTTCGGATAAATCACGAGCAGGCGCAGTTTTCTTGCTATTTTTTAGTTTGTTGCTGCTGGTTTTCTTTTTCCTGGATTTTTGAGGCTTTTCACCACTCGTGCTTGCTTGTAAAGTAAGCTCGTTGTCAGAGTCAAAAGGATTTTGAGATGCCCTAAAATGATATAATGATTCTTTAGAATAAAGTATGTATTCGTTCATTGTACATAGTACGTTTTGCCTATTGAAAACTTTGTAAAATTCAAGACTAGATATTATGACTTAAAAAAATTAAATAGGTACATACATACTTATTGTCACCAATCTTGTCACTCAACACAAAACGTAATTCACGTTACACTGACAATGCACACCGCAAAATCACAAAATTTCTGGATACGCTCCTCAGTGATCGCTTTTTATACTACTATAAATTAAGGTAGCGATCATATTAAATATTGCAAAGCTAGATTTTAATATATTGTCAATGATAGATTGGTATTTCAATCATATGTACTAGATAAATAAAGTCGATAATTAATTGATCATGTATACTCACTATGCTCACCGCCTTTGATTCCTTAATTTGGCAGTGGGCGCCACGATGTCGCAGATACCTGAGATGAAATTCTAAAAAGGAAATCGTATGTACTTTACTGTTCTAGTGCTGATCTTTATGAGTGTCACATTTAAATAGTTATTACAATTTCTCAAAGCGGTAACCAATATAATTTGAACTTTATATTTTTTATGTTTTAAAACCTATAAAAACCTCAATACTAAGGAATATAAATACTAACATAGTAATGTACTACTAACAAAAATCTTTTAAATTCAGAAGTAAACAAATTATTATTATTAAAATTTGTGTAAGGAATTCATCTAAATTCATTGCAAATTATTGAATGTGAATGAAGTCAAAACATTTTAAAGTAGGTATTGTTTAAAAGACGTTTATTATACAATATTACTTTATGTATTATTAGTGAATTACACAAAAAATGTACCTACAGATAGCAGAGCAGTTAAAATCATCGTATATTTTTATTAATAGATATTATTTTACAAAAGTTTGCGCAATGAGCTGTTAAGTTATATATATATTTTATTATCTACTTATTTAGAATTTCATAGTAAGCAAATTGTAATTTTGCTGCCTACCTAATTGTTTTAAATAGAAAATACATACTAAATGTAATGTTAACAAAAAAATGTAATCATTTATTTATTAGTAGAAGTTAGATGAGAACATAATGGTGAGGTGAACAAAAAATTTTTGTTTACCTCTTTATAACGAATTTTAGACCAACGTAACCTCATCATAACAAACCTCAGTTCAACGAATTACTTAATATAGCGAATATTTACTTATTCCCTTCCGATTTGAAATCGAGGTTGCATTGTATTTAACATGTAAAAGATGTGTGTAAAATAGACAAACCAAGGTCACTCATACATCATAACATGATGTCAACGGATCTATGAGATATACAAACACAATTTCAGCTCGTTTCTCAACGATCCTGTGGCACAACGGTAGCGCATGTGATTCCAGAACAAAGGTTTCATGTTCAAATCACGTTTGGGTCAGAGATGTTTTTTTTTTTTTTTTCTATCTTGTATAATAATGTTTTTTTTTTAAAGCTATAAGATTAAGATTGTCTACAGTAACATGGGCTGAGAGCTCCTCATAAGAGGTTTTGCGCTTTTGGCGTTACATGTTGTATAAATAATACCTAAATAAAATAGCTGATGATATGAATGCTGTATGCCATATAGTTTTTATTTTACAACATAAAAATATGAGTTATAAACTGATAGCACAGTTGAGTTGGCTGTTTAATATTCTTATTGTATCATTCTTGCTGTATCAGTTCGATGCGTTATGAAAGACAATACCTATGTTATAAATCATATCGTCGGAAGTCTCATTAGTCATTGCTCGATAAAAACAATTGGGGATTCTGGGATCATGCAGTTCGAGCGAGGCGAGAACAAATGATTCCAGAATCCCCAATTATACCCTACTAGGGTGCGTTCGTAAGCGTCGTGCCGTAGCTCTGCAAACCTCCGTCGATGTGTGTGTCCTTCAGCCGCAAGCCCAAAGCAAGGGGATTGGTGGAAGACTCACCCATCGCGGTGGCTTACAATTAGAGGTAGGTATGCGCGCACATGCTCCAGGCATTCCCGAGGGTTCCTCGCCGCGTGGTCAGGCGATTTAAGCGAGCAGCTAGGCACAGCGTGGCGAGGTAAGCATAGCGTAGGATGCGAAAAGCATGTGGGCGCATTCACAGTGAGGTGCTATGAAGAATAAAAGGTGATGATTTACACATAGCTTTTCGACAGTAATAGTTAGGACGCTTAGACACTATAATAAAATGGCTGCCAGACCGCGCAGACAAAGAAATACAAGGAAATGCGATCTGGCAGGACAGTGAACAGTTGCAATCACATGAGCACTTACCCGTTTAGCTCGGGGTTTTTGAGTAAAAGAGGCTTCCGATTCGAAAAAGAACTAACGAAGCGGGCCTTTATATGTGTACGAGCTACGCTGTACATTGACCTTAGGTGTAGTTGGTACGTTACACTCACTAATGCATTATAATCAATATTGTATAAGTTTGCATTTCTAACATAATAAATCATGATGTAAACTAATTATAATTTAGTAGCAATTAAACCTTTATACCAATCGGTTGTCTACTCATTCAACATTCAACAAACATCAACATAACATAATTAATCACTGTTGGGGATTAAAGCCCCAACATTTGGTCCTTCGAGCAACTAAGTGTTGTGTGATTTACATCTTTTACGATCGCGAATCGGTTGGACTGGTCTCTCACAAGCGAGTCGCCCCAGTAACCAATTGAGAAGGCGCATATCGTAGAGGGGAAAAGTTGCACAACACAAAGAAACCAGGAGTGTGGAACGAAAGCCTACGCTCGCAACAGAAGAGTTCATCTTGAAGTCAACAAGAAAACATCAACAACATGTCGTCAGCTGATTTATACCAGAATCAGAACGAACTCTACGACAGCATAAAGAAGATCGGGATAAACATCAAGAAAGATGGTTGGGACAGAAAAAACCCCGACTATTTCAAACGCCGTATGGCAATGTTGGAAAATTTATGGTCAGATTTCCAATTTAATCATGACCGATTGTCTACGGAAAAAAGTGTAAGTCATCCCTACTTTGCGAATGACTGCTATAGTGTAACGCTGCAGTGCTACAAAGAAGTAAAGGAGCTTATTCTTCAACAACACCAACAACTCACGACTCTCGCTCGTTCACCAAGGGAGCAAGCAGTGCAAACAAAAACATTGGAAGGCGAAAACCAACAAACAGGGGAAGGTACCTCCCATCAAACAAAACAGGAACAAAAGGCCTTGGAGGGTGAGGCGGACGAACAAGCTCGGCATACCATTCAAGATAAAGAACCATCACATCCTCCTCAGCAAGAACAACAAAACTCTGTGAAAAAAGATACGGGGTCCAACATCAAGCTGGACGACATGATGCGCAAACAAACAGCGAATTTCAAAGCTTTCATGAGAGCAGTTGCAAACATACACTTGGAGTTTCTATCTGAAAAATGGGAATTTCAAGACGCTCTGCTAACACTACAAACGCGCTGGTCAGCAATTGACAACCTCCACTGGGAGATAGAGTGTGAAACTAACGGAGAGAAGATGACAATGTACGAAGAACGCTACACAAGGTATGAAAACCAGTTTCATGAACTGAAAAAGGCTTTGAATACCAAAATGTGGTCCGGCGCTCATCGTGAGAAAACAACACCGAAGTTAGAGATACCAGTCTTCTACGGTAGCTACAACCAGTGGATCCCATTTAAAGACCTTTTCACAGAAGCGATACACAACAACAATTCTCTTTCACCGGCTCAAAAGATGCAGTTTCTGAAGAGTAAAGTGCAAGGAGAAGCAGAACGCTTGATTCAACACTTGCAGATAAGTTCGGATAACTACCTCGTGTGTTGGGATATCCTCAATCACCGATATAATAATGAAAAACTTATCTTCACATCGCACATCAACAGGCTTTTCAATCTACCAAACATGCAACAACAGTCAATGGCCCAAATAAAGAAAATCCATGACGTCAGCATAGAATGCTTACATGCGATAAGGAATTTAGGAGTGAATATTGACACTTGGGATCCAATTCTTGTATATATACTAACTCAGAAATTAGATGCAGACACACATTCTGAGTACAATGACTCGCTGAAGAATTGCCGAAACCTACCAATTCTGAAAGATTTGTTAGACTTCCTAGAAGCGAAGTTTACATCGTTGGAAACATCACGTCGCAAACAAGAAAACAATCAAAAACCGAATTCAACATCGAGTTCTCATCAAAATCAATCGCAGTCTAAAAAGCAATACAACAGTAATCAGGCAAATAGCAACAAGAGAATTACGAAATCTTTCCATGCGTCAACATTTCGTTGCCCTCTTTGCGACGACGAACATGGCCTGTACAATTGTGCAAAGTTTTTAGAAATGCCGAATCAATCAAAACTTAGCACAGTAACAAAAATGAACCTTTGCGTAAATTGCCTGTTCAGCCACAATGGAAAAACATGTACATCAGCTCACCGATGTCGCAAGTGCGCTGCTCAACATAATACATTGCTACATGATGCATGTATTAAAAACAAAACAGAAAAACAAACAAGTTCTTCTCATGTATCAAAGGATGATGATACCTCGGAGATATTACTAGCGACCGCCGTAGTATATATAGAAACAGCTGATGGGACCCAAATCAAGTTGCGAGCTCTCATCGATCAAGGGTCTCAGATTTCTTTGATCACGGAACATGCCGCTCAACTTCTCGGTGTCAAGCGCGAGAGATGCAAAGGAGTCATCTTTGGAGTTGGACAGAAGGAAAACCACTGCAAAGGAATGACAACAATTACTTGCAGTTCTGTCTACAACGACTTCATGTTCCAAACATCTGTCTACATTATGAACAACTTGATCAAAAACTTGCCAAATAAGACCTTCGCAAAACCATCCTGGTCCCACATACAAAACATCCATTTAGCCGACCCAGAGTTCTACAACAGCCGTCAGGTGGATTTACTATTTGGAGCAGACATTTATTCACAAATTATGCTAGGTGGAATAATAAAAGGCGATGACGTCACACAGCCCATCGCACAACAAACTCACCTAGGTTGGCTCTTATGCGGTAATGTCAAAACCTTTCATTGCAATGTAGTCATAAATAACCTGGAAGATATCAAACAGTTCTGGGAAACCGAAGACATCACAGATCAAACCAACATATCGGTGGAAAATGAATCATGCATTGAATACTACAACAAAACTACGCAACGCTTGGAGAATGGGAAATATGAAGTCAGACTGCCGATGAAAAAGGAATTTGAGAACAAACTGGGATCATCAAAGCCAATGGCGATCGCTCAATTCAAAACATTAGAAAGAAAGTTGGAAAAACAAAAACATTTAGCCAAGGCGTATAAAGACTTCATGGCTGAATATATTGATCTAGGTCATATGAAGCAATCAACAGTCAGCAACAATACAAACGAGTGTTACCTACCTCACCACGGCGTGCAACGCGCTGAATCAACAACAACAAAGTACAGAGTGGTGTTCAATGCGTCAGCAAAAACATCAACAGGATGCAGTCTGAACGACCTCATGTACAAAGGTCCCAATCTTCAACAGGACCTACAAACATTATTAATGAAATGGAGGCAATACAAATATGCGTTTACAGCGGACATTGAGAAGATGTTTCGCGCTATTTGGGTGGCTCCTGCAGACCAACAACTACAACAGATTGTGTGGAGGGAAGCTCTGGAAGAACCTATCCGCTCATATCAACTAACAACCGTAACATACGGTACCAAAGCAGCACCGTTTTTAGCCATGATGACGCTCAGGAGATTGGCGAATGATGAACGTGAACAGTTCCCTGAGGCAGCAAAAGTACTAGAAGAATCATTCTACATGGATGACCTCGTGCATGGGACACATACAATCGAACAAGGAAAGAAATTGATAGCCGACCTGAAACAATTGTTAAAAAATGGAGGGTTTAACCTGCGCAAATGGTCAGCAAACAATCAAGAACTTTTGGAAGATATCTCCGAACAACAAAACATCGACAAAATTGTCTTCAACTTCAAAACTGAAAATACATTGAAAACGTTAGGCTTGTGCTGGAACTCAAAGGAGGATAAATTCACCTTTCATTGCACAATTTCGAACGTAAACAAGAAACAAACAAAACGCAGCCTATTAGCCGAAATATCTAAACTATTTGACCCACTCGGCTGGCTGGCTCCAGTATCAACAAAATTGAAATTATTATTTCAAAAACTGTGGGACGGAAACTTAAAATGGGACGACGAAGTGTCCGACGATATACATGCGGAGTGGTGCAAGATACAAGCGGACGTAAGCGCGATAAACGCTTGCGAAATACCTAGATGGCTTAACTGTGGGGAAACGCAAACAATAGAGCTACATGGGTTTAGCGATGCCTCTCTTGATGCATACGCCTGTGTCATCTACGCTCGGGTCCACTCATCAACAATACTTGTAGCCGCAAAGTCAAAGATAGTACCACACCGAAAAACAACAACACTACCTCGGCTGGAATTGAATGGAGCGCGCCTTCTATCACAACTAATGCGCAAAGTCAAACAGTCATTGAATCAATATGAAGTACACGTCTACGGCTGGACTGACTCCATGGTGGTTCTGGGTTGGTTACAAGGAGACCCATCCCGCTGGAAAGCCTACGTAGAAAACAGAGTACGAAGTATTACTGACGTCATACCACGATCGTCATGGAACTACGTCAAAACAAAAGAAAACCCCGCTGACGCCGCAAGCAGAGGCCAATACGCAAGTCAGCTGAAAGAGAACAAACTGTGGTGGCAAGGCCCTGTGTGGCTGTCAACATTTGAATTGAAAAACCTGGTCAAGAAGGTATATACATCAGATCAAGATGTAAAAACAACGACAAAGAAACAAGTTAATTCAGCCCAAATCAATACAGAAACAACCAACATAATCGAAAAATTATTGGAAAAACATAGCTCTATCAATCGTGTCATTCGAATAGTCGCATGGATACACAGAGCATTGCACTTAACACTTAGAACATTGAACCCAAAACATCGTGAATTACCAAGTTACCTTACGTTGCAAGAACTGAATAATGCAGCTAAGGCTATTGTGAAACAAACACAGCAAAAGGTATTTGTAACAGAAATGAGTGATTTACGTAAACATAGCAGAGTGGCATCAAATAGCAAGCTATTACCTCTCAGTCCTTTCATTGATCAAGAAGGTTTGCTTCGAGTCGGCGGAAGATTAAACAACGCATCGCTAACTGAAGAAATGAAGCATCCAATGATCATTCCTAACGACAGCCGGCTCACGCATTTGCTCATTGATCAAGCACACCAGATGACGTTCCATGGAGGACCGCAACTCACTTTGTCGCACCTTCGTCAAAAATACTGGATAATCGGCGGCGTGCGAGTCACGAAGATGCAAGTCAGAAGATGCGTAACGTGCCGAAAAATAAGCCCTTCAAAACAACAGCAATTCATGGGTGAACTACCGAGTGCAAGAATAAACCCTGCCCCGCCATTTTATCATACAGGAGTGGACTACACGGGATTCGTCGATATCAAGATGAACAAGGGAAGAGGGCGGCTGCCCAAATTCAAAACCTAGTAACAGGTGATTTTTAGAAAAACCGGTTTTTGGCATTTTTCGACTTACTAGACAGTATCGAAATGATGTGGACCTTAAAACACCCAGTTTCATACGTAACTTTAAAAAAATAATTTAGCAAGTCTAAGCAATTTGGCATGATTACGAAAATTTCCTTGAAGTACAAATTTGAAACTTAGTATGTCCAAATACAAATTTAAAACCCTAGCAACTCAAGCGACTTACTAAGTTCTTAATTTGAAATAATAACTTGCTATGTTTTGAATTTGGCGCCGATTGTAAAATAGATGAAATTTCGTTTAGTAAGTCCAGTTTTTCTTTTTATTTTGTGTGAAAATCCTAATATGGTTCACATTAAATACATCTACTGACCAAGTTTCAACATAATAATTCGAAAAAAAGTGACAGTGACATACGGACGGACAGACAGACATGACGAATCTTTAAGGGTTCCGTTTTTTGCCATTTGGCTACGGAACCCTAAAAATCTTTATATAATAGGCGTCCTTGAAAATCTACAATCCTAGTAAGCAACAAAAACGGATATTTGCGGGCAACTTCACGAGATATCCATAATGTTATATACTGAAACCTTACCCATAAGCAGACTTACTAAGTTTTGATATTGTTTTTACATTCATATTTGGGTAAATTCACAAATAAAAATAAAGTATGAGCGATTCAAGTGTAACTATAGGCTAAAATGTTTGCAAGTATACCATACTAAAATGTCAACAATATAGCACAACTTTTCGCCAAACATCCAAATCGCTATCTCTTCTGGTTTCGTCGGGCGAGCGAATCAAAGTAGACGACCAGTTTTTTGGCTCTCCTGAACATTTTTGTTGGAAGGAGTTACTATGTTTTGATTTTAAGCAGCCGAGGGGCTAAAACAACAAAAGGTTACATAGCCATATTTATTTGCATGGTGACAAAGGCAGTACACATTGAGTTGGTCTCTGATCTTACAAGCTCAGCATTTTTGGCAGCCCTACACAGAATGGCAGCAAGGAGAGGTGCCCCCCGCCATTTATACAGCGACAATGGCACTAACTTTGTCGGCGCCAATCGTCTCTTAATGGAACAATACGGGGAAATAGAAAACACCTACAGGAATGAACAATTACAGAAAGAAGTTGCCGAAATGTTCATCCAGTGGCACTTCAACGCCCCAGCTTGGCCATCAGCAGGTGGATTATGGGAGCGAGCTGTAAGAAGCTTGAAACACCACCTCAAACGAGTGGTGGGCGAACAACGGTTAACATTCGAAGAGTTCACAACAATATTAACAAAATTAGAAGCCTGTCTGAACTCCAGACCTCTGTGTACATTGAGTGAAAATGTGGAAGACCTGGACTGTTTAACCCCAGCGCACTTTCTAACAGGGAGATCAGGAGTGACCGTCATTGAAACAAGAGAAGACGCCCGAACAAGATGGGATCTGACAAAAAGAATGTACACAGACATTTGGAAGAAGTGGAAAAATGAATATTTATGTCAACTCCTATCAAGAACAAAGTGGCAGACGCCTCAACATAACTTGAAGGTTGGTGATTTGGTTGTGGTCCATGACGACCAGCGGCCTGCTGGAAAATGGTTAATGGGCAGAGTCACAGATCTTCATGCGGGAGACGACGGATATGTTCGTGTCGTAACCCTGAAAACAAGAAACGGCACCATGAAAAGACCCATAACAAAGTTGTCAATTTTACCAATAGACAGCGAAGAAAAACACAAAAATCAAACAAACGAGAATACAGCAAAACGTCAGCAACCTGCAGTTACAAGCAAAATCAACTTTATCGGATTAGTGATGACCCTGCTATACTTAATGAGTCCAGCAACTGCGGCAACTAACACAACAAACTTTAGCGAATTGCAACAATGCCTATACTTCGATAAAACAAGCAACATGAAATTGATTTGCGACGAGTGGAAAATAGTTGTTTACTACGACGTCAAACCCTACTGGCATGGTACAGCAGTGTTTAACAAATTCAACGATCATCTCGAAAACATATGTTCAACGCTAAAACAAAAATCTCAATGCGAAATAATTGCATTACAATTGCGTCACGCGTTCGCGGAACTCGAACACTACAATCATAATTATGTTGCTGAATCCGCAAGGTCGGGTGAATATGAGAAGCAAACGCGGCCTTATCAACGGTGTCGGGTCGATCGCACGTTCCCTGTTCGGAGTATTGGATGACCAATTCGCCGAACAATATCAACGGGATATTGAACTCATCAAACAAAATGAAAAACATCTGGCTCTATTATCTAAAAATCAGACATCTATAATAGAAGCCGAATATAATATACTCAGGAGATCGGAAGAAACAATTGAAAAACAATACAAATTATTCAATCAACATCTGCTAAACCTAGACAAGATAACCAGGGCCGCGCCGCCCCTGTGTGCGATGTGTGCGGCGCACACAGGCGCCAGGGGTATAGGGGCGCCGGATGAAATGCCAAAGCCAATTTATAATGAAATTATTTTTTCACATAACATGCATTAAACCTCAGTATCGATAAGTAAGTAGATACAAGTCTCCCAAGACATAGGTACTATTTAAATTGACCCACTGTTTATATTTCGGGTATGAGTTTACACGAACTTCAAACGCTGCGTCTGCGTTTTAAAATCAAAAGAAGTGCCGCAGTCAATACAATAGATAAAGCCGAGCTGTGGATCATGAGTTTATATTAAAGAAACTTGATGCGTCCCGGAGACAGCGGCGGCGAGTCTACAATTTTAAACAGCGACAGAAAAATTAGAAACATTTTATCCAAAGTGGGTGCTAGGTGCACATTGGATGAACGTGCCGTGCTTTATGATATTTAAAATAAGTTTAACTTCTTACACTAATAACAATGCAATAGGTACTAAGTTAAAGTGTTTTCATGACGATTGGAAAGGACCCAAAAAAATAAATTATCTGGTAACCAGAATTTGTTGAGAAAAATAAGACGGAAGGAAAAACGTGATAAAAACACTTCTAAAATAAGTAAATACACACATCAAAAGTGTCTAGGGATCAAGCATTTTTATGCGGATTTCTTGAGATTGAGATGTGGCTTTGTAATAAATTTATGATTTTATAAATTTATATGGATCCTTTTTGGTGCATTTCATAATTTGAATCAGGAACTGTAAATCAAATTCGAGTAAAAGATGAAAATCAGCTGTCAATATTTTCCCTATAAAAACATACAACGCATTGAAGACATTATTAGTGCTACTGTTTCCCTACTACTGATTAAAACCAACGTTATTATGGAGCGGCGACGTCATTTAAGCAGGGAAGAAATGCTCAGAGCCGTGGGAATGATAGAAGCTGGTTCCCGGCAACGTACTGTGGCTTTAGCTCTGAATACAAGTCAGAGTGTTATCAGTCGACTTTGGACACGTTACCGAAGCACTGGTACCGTGGCTGAGCGCCATGGAGGACGGTATCGCTGCACCACACGGAGACAAGACCGATACATTCAAATCTTAACTCGAAGAGCTCCAACAATAACCGCCATGATGTTAGCCGTGAGGATTCATCACTCTTCAGGGAACTTAATTAGCGACCAAACAGTCAGAAACCGCTTGCATGAAGTGAACCTTCATTCCCGAAGACCGCTACGGGTACCACCTATAGCAATGCACAATCGTAGGATTCGATATCAATGGGCTCTTGAACACAGAAATTGGGCAGAAGAACAATGGCGTTTCGTGTGCTTTTCTGATGAGTCTCGTTTTGGTATGAGACCGGATACAAGACGTATACGACACTGGAGAACCCCTGGACGCCAACAGCGATTAAAATCCTGCCAGGAAGTCCATCCTTATAGTGGTGGAACCATCATGGTATGGGCGGGTATTTGGATCGGCGGAAGAACTGAGTTGATTTGGATCAGAGGCAACCTCAACGCTCAAATTTATGCTGAGACGATTGTATCAGACGTCATCGTTCCTCTACAAGTGCAAATCGGTCCCTTATTTCAGTTAATGCATGATAATGCACGACCGCACACCGCAAGAGTTGTAAGACAAACTCTCGCCGCAGCTAACATCAATGTCCTGCCCTGGCCTGCTCAGTCGCCAGACTTGAACCCGATTGAGCATGCATGGGATATGCTACAGAGAAGAGCTCTGCCGAATATGGAGGGTATCCAGTCGCAAGAAGACCTTTTTTTGTTGTTGCAACGAACATGGGCGGCCATTCCACAGCGTGATTTGGATGAACTCATTTTGAGTATGCCAAACCGATGTTCTTGTGTTGTTAGTGTTCGCGGTAGAAACACGGATTATTAATTGTTTAAGTTACCCAATAAAATTTTAAAGAAAACTGTTATTTCAGTCTTTTTTTCGAACTTTAATGTTAGTGGTTCAAATGTCAAAAATCCCTTTATTAGGAAAATGGCAAATTTCTTTATGAATGCAAAGGTGACTTGGTTTATCGTTACTGTGACAAACGATAACACTTTATTTGATGAATCCTTAAAGAACATTTTAATTAATATCAATCAGGAGAAAAGTTATTGCAAAAATATATGTTGATCCCTAGACACTTTTGATGTGTGTATTTCACGGCTCTCCCGTCTACTTCCAAGGAATCATTGGAGTGTTTCGAAACAGAACCGATGAAGGTGTTAAAACTGATACAAAAAATGCTTCCAGCAGGGGTATGTGCTTTTTAGGTTTTTTCCTATACAATAATTATGTTACAATGGCCCTGATGTTCCTTCTGAGTTTTAAATTCATACGTAAGGTGTTAATTTATAAAAATTATCCGAGCAGTATTTGGCGCAGTGGCTGAGCGAACGATCGGCTGCTGCGCTGCGTGGCACGGGTTCGATTCCCTCACTCAACAAATATTGTATGACCTGCAAGTAATCGTTTCGGGTCTTATGTGTATGTGATTGCAATGATTGTAAACGCACACATCAGTGTAGGGAAACGTTAATTTTTTTTTAAATATGTATTAAGTTATAAAATCAGGCGTAACTTTGCGGTAATCCGTTACCATTAGGAAAAACATTTAAAATATCAGGGGTAGGAGGGTGTCTTCTGTCAACAGGTACTATTAAAATAAAAGTGGAGAAAATATTATTTTTCAATAAAAAAAATTCGAAACGACGAAAAAAAAGAGGCGCTTCTTAAGTTTTGCGCACAGGCGCTGCCAGGGGTCGGCGCGGCCCTGAAGATAACAAACAACCTTCAGCATGAGATTGAGTCTCAAGAATTATCAATCGAGTTTGTGATGTCAGCTATCTCTGCAAACAGCTTTATTGAACATTTAAGAAACGTTCAAGAGATTCTGTTGGACACCGTAACAAACATTTACAACGGCAAGATGAACTTACACCTCATTGCGCCAGAACAACTGAGGGACGAACTGAACGTGATAGCAAGTCAGCTGTCAAAGGATATAGCTCTTCCCATCACCAACATCCAAGAAGATCTGTTCCACTTGTATCATCTTCTACAAGTGAAAGCAAAAATGTCAGAAAGGTATCTCATCATTGAGATACGGATGCCGTTAATTAGCCGAGAACACTATGAAGTTTACAACATTATACCTGTCCCAAAAAGACTCGGTGAAGAGATGGTCACCCTACTGCCCATTGCAGAAATACTAGCAATCAACATACATAAGGATTCTTATGTCCCAATGAGTGTAACTGACCTGCACGAATGCATACACTTCGACAGTACGACTCTATTATGCCACATGAGGACACCAGTATACCACATGAAGTCTGACGAGAGTCTCTGCAAGAGGAACAAAGGTTCAACCGACTGCAAAACCAAAAGGGAGACCTGTCGAAACATATGGTCGGCACTTAGCAACATAAACAGCTACCTATACTTTTATTGTCACGTTTGCAAAATACGTGTCATATGTGGGAATCAGATTTCAACTGAAACACTTAGCAACGCAGGGGTAATGACACTCGGAAGTGACTGCACGATCAACAGTGAGAACTTTACTGTTCATGCCCAAAGTCAATCAATGGACACAATTAATGCCCAAGTCAAGGAAATCACTATGGAAATTCCTCCAATTAATCGGATCATCAATCTTTCCGTACCAGTTTCAAAACATGAACCAGACAATGAGACATTTCTGGAGCACAGCACATTACTGCGAAATCTGGGACAACAAATAGAACAGATGAAAGCCGCAACAGCTGAAGACCTTCTGTCAGATCGAGCAACATACCATGATGTCCACCAATATGTTGTCATATATATATTGACGGCAGCAGCAGCGATAGCAGGCGCGATATATGCCTACCACCGACTGAAGAAACATTGCAGGAATCAACAGATACCTGAGGCACCACCTGTCCCCAATCCAGCACCTCGAAGGAGGTCAACTGCAAGCATCGTGGACAACGTTGTATTTGACGTCACAGACAACAGCGGTGTAGCGCACTTATCAAGTGCACGCACCCTGAACAAAGCAACGTCACCTTAGTTTATGACTTAAATGACATTCTTTCTTTTACATTTTATATTTTTAAATAATTTTATTTTACATTTTTTATATAACATTTCTTTTTAATTTGATCATATTTTTTACATTTTTATATTTTGAATTATATTCCTTTCTTTTCAATTTTACAACATAACATTTTCAATTGATACATTTTGTGAGGGGGCAATATGTACGAGCTACGCTGTACATTGACCTTAGGTGTAGTTGGTACGTTACACTCACTAATGCATTATAATCAATATTGTATAAGTTTGCATTTCTAACATAATAAATCATGATGTAAACTAATTATAATTTAGTAGCAATTAAACCTTTATACCAATCGGTTGTCTACTCATTCAACATTCAACAAACATCAACATCAACATAACATAATTAATCACTGTTGGGGATTAAAGCCCCAACAATATGTATAGCCCACACGAACGCCGCCAAGCGATGACGCGTTCGTATGCGTTCGTATGTGGAAGATTTAGGGATGGGATACGTTACTAGTGAACTGCGTTTAGTCTCTTTTTTGCAAATCGACTACAACGCTACAGAATAGTGTAGAATTGTTGATAATTCAGTTGTATACAATCCTAAATAACCACACCTAAAGTCGCCGCAACAAAAACAAAATAACATGATCAGAAATGTGGACGCCGATCGCGCCCGCTGTCGCTTCCGCCACCACGCCCGCCACAGGCCTAGACCCGCGCGCTTCCACTATGGACACACCGATATCAATCCGGAGAGCTCGGCAAAAAATATTAATAATTTGATAGGGCAACATTGAGTCGGATTCTCAGAAGGGTTATAGAAATTGTTGTTGGTATGCAATGTAAAAATGTCGGTACTTGTTAGAATTCAATATTTGTTTTTAACTACTGTGTTATGCCCGTAGCGTAGCCCTCGGGAACTTCGTACCGTAAAATTTGCTCGAATACTCTCAGGGTGTACAAGCATTCGGCCATCACGGTGCAATGTCCGGCCTCCGCAGGCGTGGGGTTACAGTCGGTAAGTAATGAGTACCTCGCCGTCCAATCACACCCTAGTCGAAGGGGCGTCGCGTTTCCATTTTCAATGAATTGTCAGCAAATTGACCAGCTTATAGGGACAAACGCTCGCCGGGGTCGCGGGACTATCTGCAGAACACCGTGGCCTTGGAACGAAAATGGCAACCGAAAGAACAGGGTGGATTTTTAGTCAGTAAGAATCTGATAGTCCTCTCCGCTCCACCAAAGCAGAAGGACTTATTCGCACCCAAACAAACCTATTTTATACACTCACTAGCTGTGCCCGCAACTTTGTTCGCGGGACGTCGGAACATAACATTTTTTTTTTAATAAAATTGACAAAGTTTTATACAAACTTTCATCCCCTATTTTATCCCCTTGAGGGTAAAATTGATCAAAATCCTTTCTTAGCGGATGCCTACGTCATAACATCTACCGATCCGTCTGGTTTGGGCTGTGCGTTGATAGATCACTATGTCAGTCAGTCACTAATAATAACATATCTAATGTTTCGAGGTTTATAATACACTAGCTATTCCCATTGGTATTACCCCCGCTGCTCTTCCTCGATAAATGAACTATCCATCACAAAAACAATCTTTTAAATTTGAGACAATAGTTCCTGAGATCAGCGCGTTCAACCAAACAAACAAACAAAATATTCAGCTTTATAATATTATATTATGGGCCGATTTTTCAATAGTCAGATAACTTTTATCTGAAGAATTAAATAACGGTTTGACATATTTTCCACAGTTAAGCTGTCAAACCGCCATTTTTATTCCTCAGATAAAAGTATACTCACTCACCATTGAAAAATCAGCCCTAATCATCGAGTATCTCTCATCTTACGTTTAAAACCTTCATTTAAATCATAACGTTTCTGTTTCTCAGAAAGCGTTAATATTAAAGTAAATTGTTAATGTTTCGAAACTCAGAGGGCAAGCGTCCCAATAAGCGAGGCTTCATTTTCAAAGTACTCGAGAGAATTTGCATCGTGAAAATATTATGAACTTTTTTCGGAATTATTATTTTAAGAATTCAATTTGAGGCGACGAAAATCCAGCTTAGAGAACTGAGTTGCTAACTTTATTTAATTTAGAATACTGAGAGAAAAAACTTAAATGCTTAACGGTTTTTAGGGGTCTGAATGAAAACACGGAACCCTTACGGGGTTACTAGTGTTTTTACGGTACTTTCACAGTTATTATGTCTTGTGACTGGGACTTTTGTAAAAATTTACACCCTATTATAAGGGTGAGGATCGTGTTGGAGCACCATAAAATATTAGTTCCTGATTTCCCCATAACGTATGTGTGTCGCTTCAGTATTTACATAGGTTCTTTATCAGAAAAAATCACTAATGACCAATTTTATTTTTTTGATGGATTTTGCAATCCTTGGTCTGGCTTCTTTATATAGAGTTGCTTTTAATAAAATCATGAAATAATAACATAAAAATCTCACGGGTAAAATGGAACGCTTATGTCAAAATGAATGTCATGTAGTCTATGAAGTAAATCTATGGTCACTGAACTGTCAACAATAAAAAGTTAAACCACGTTTTACGACAAGTCTGTTATTTATTTTAAAATATCACGAAAATCCAGCACGATATTTTAAAAGGTTATTGGCCCAGCCATGCTTACGGCCTAATAATCGTGCTGGATTAGTTTTTTATCAAGAAGGCTGCGGTCAAGCGGCAATAAATACGTCGGCCAGCTCAGGGCTCCGGTGGCGGTCGGCGGTTTGGTCGGTGAAGGCCAATATATCAATAACGCACGTGAGACGTGTGATTGCGGTAAAGCAACAATAATACGGCGATGGATTCCGTCGGAAATATGGCTACTGGACAAAGCTATCAGCAGCTTCAAGGTGTTGAAAACTGGACAGCGTGGTGTTTCAAAATACGAGTCCTCCTAAGAGCTATGGATCTCTTAGACGTCGTTGAAGGCACACTCCAGGCCAACGAAGATCAGACCAAATGGATGCAGAAAGATGCGAAAGCTCAAGGTATGTTGGTAACAAGCATATCTGAAAAGGTTATACCACAAATAGTAAGCTGCAAAACGTCAAAACAGATTTGGGATAAGCTACATACAATATTTGAACAGCGCGGCGAGCTGTCTGTGCATATACTTCAGCAGAAGTTCTTTTCAATGAAATTTGAAGAAAGGGAAACCGTATCAGAGTTTCTAGGACGGTTCGAGTCTCTCCTGAGTAAATTGAAGAACCTCAACGCCGAAGTGAGTCAAACTATGGCCATCACAAAGATAACTTCATCTCTCCCATCACAATTCCAGCACTTTGTGTCTGCGTGGGAATCGGTGCCAGCAGAAAAAAGGACCATGGACGAGCTAGCGGCGAGATTACTGATAGAGGAGCAACGTGCTTCAACCAAAAACAAAGAAGATGAGTCGTCTGCGTTCATTCACAAGTCTACAAGAAAATGCTATCGGTGTGGCAAAGTAGGACATCTGAAAAAGGACTGCAAAACAAAAAGTAAAGGTACAATAATTAATGATACTAAGTGTAATATTTGTAAGAAAAATAATCATAAAAGTTCAGATTGTTGGTTTAAAAATAAAAATGAGAAAAGTCAAAATGTAAACAAAAGAAATCAAAGCAATGCATTCTCTGTGTTCGAGCTATCATCATTGTTTTACAGTCAATTAGAAAGTGATAATTGTTGGGTAATGGATAGTGGAGCTTCAGAGCACATGTGTCATGATTTTAATATGTTTTTAGACTACAAAAAACTAGAATGTCCTAGGTCCATAGTAATTGGAGACGGCAAAATCATACAAGCCATTGGTATTGGAGTTATTTCTTTAGAAGCATTTACAGGTAAACAATGGATAAATACAACATTAAATAACGTTCTACATGTTCCTAGCATCAAGATGAATCTATTTTCAGCAAGTTCGACTACAGATAGAGGTTATGTTTTGACAATTACTAGTAAAATGTGTTATTTCAGGAAAAATAACAATAACAGTGTTTGTGCACTAGCATATAGGAAAAATAACTTATTTCTAATGAAGTTTAGGTCTCATAAAGTTCAAAATGCTTGTGTTGGTAAATCAAGTGACAGCTTATCTGAATGGCATGCTAGAATGTGCCACCAGGATATTGAACAGGTAAAAAACATGTTAAATAAATGTGATATAGATTTCAGTGCTGGTAAACAAGAGGAAATAACATGTGAGCCATGTCTTTTGGGTAAGCTACATAAGAAACCGTTTCCTATAAGTTTAAATAGGGCAGATAAGCCCGGTCAATGTTTACATATGGATTTATGCGGACCTATGGAGACTGTCTCATTAGGTGGATCCAGGTATTATCTACTCATAAAGGATGACTTTTCAAAGTATAGAACGGTTTATTTTCTGAAAAATAAGTTTGAAACAGTTGATAAAATTAAAACTTTTTTAAATTTTGTTACTAAAAACTTAGAATATAAAATTGAAGTAATAAGATCAGATTGTGGTTCTGAATTTATGAACAAAGAGGTGAAGTCTCTCCTAGATCATTTAGGTATTGTACATCAAAATAGTGCTCCGTACACACCCCAGCAAAACGGTTGCATAGAACGTGAAATGCGTACAATAACCGAAGCAGCCAGAACAATATTATTATCAAGTAATTTAGATAAGTCTCTTTGGGCTGAAGCTGTCAATACAGCTGTATACGTTATAAACAGAACTGGTAAAAGTAGGATTAAGAATGTAACTCCATATGAGCTCTGGTATAAAAAGGGATTATATGATATAAACAATTTAAATGTGTTTGGTTCAAAAGTAGGTGTACACATTCCAGATCATTATCGCAAGAAATGGGATAGCAAAGCTGAAATGGGATACTTTGTAGGTTATAGTGAAACAACAAAAGGTTTTAGAATTTATTTTCCCCATAAAAATGATGTTTTGATTAAAAGAGAGGTAACATTTCTGAAAGGCAATTCTAGTAGTCAAAAGTTAGGCAATACTTTTCAAGATCATAATATTATAACCCCATTATTATTAAAAGAAGAAATAAATAATAAAGAGGATGAAATAAGAGAAGAATATCACAGTTTTAACGAGGAAGGTGAAGAAGATGTAACACAGTTATCAGATCTTGATGAAAATACAGAAGTACAAACAGAGGAAATTCTAAATTCAGAAGAAACATCCGAGTCAGAAGAAGAGGCAGAAGAAACACCTCAAGTACTAACACACTCACGGAGAGGCAGAGCAATAAAGAAACCATCAAGGCTAGATGACTACGATACAAACCTTCTGTCCATCGGTACAGAGCCAGCTACTCTAGAGGAAGCGCTTGACTCTGAAGAAAAAGAAGAGTGGAAGATTGCTATGAAGACTGAGCTAGATACCCTGATAGAAAATAACACATGGACAGAAGTAAATAGCGTACCAGAGGGGAATAAAGTAATTTCTAGTAAATGGGTTTTTAAAGTTAAACAAGTAGGTACTAATAAAGTATATAAAGCTAGGTTGGTAGCAAGAGGCTTTGAACAGTCTGATTGTGATTTAGAAGTATATTCTCCTGTAGCTAAATTGCCTACTTTTAGAGTTTTTATAGCAGTTGCAAATAAACTTCAACTTCCAGTTCATCAGATGGATGTTGTAGGCGCCTTTCTACATGGTGACATTGATGAGACTGTATACATCAAGTTACCAAGCGGTGAAACATGCAAGTTAAATAAATCATTGTATGGTTTGAAAAAGTCTCCTAAATATTGGAATAACAAGTTTGATGACTTCATGAGTAAAGAAAATTTCAGTAAATCTAAAAATGATCATTGCTTATATTTCAGAAAGGTAAATGAATGTATGCTATACGTTTTGCTATTTGTTGATGATATTCTTATGTTTTGCACTGAAAACAAGGTTTTGGAAGATTTTAAAAGCGAGCTGAGCAGTAACTTTAATATGAAGGACTTAGGTTTAGCCAAATGTTATTTGGGTATCGATATTGATCAAAAGAAAGGTACAACGGTAATTAGTCAGAAAACATATCTTACTAAAGTTTTAGAGCATTATAATATGTCAGATTGCAAACCAGTTTCTACTCCAATGGACCAAAACTTTAAGTTTGAAATACTAAAAAGGGAAAAATCTGAAAGTCCAGAAATAGAGAAAAAGTGTAGACAACTCATAGGCAGTTTAATGTATGCAGTTTGTGGTACAAGACCAGATCTATGTGTATCAGTTTGTTTCCTCAGTAGGTACCAACACTGTGCTAGTATTATGTTGTACAAGGCATTGAAACGTATTCTAAGGTATATAAAAGGTACATTAAATTACTCTTTGGTATATAATAGCACATCCACAGAATTGCAAGGCTTTGTTGATGCAGATTGGGCCGGTGACACACATGATAGAAAATCTACCACTGGTTATTTGTTTAAATTATTTGATTGTACTGTAGTATGGTGTTGTAAAAAACAACTTAGTGTGTCATTATCCTCCACTGAGTCTGAATATATTGCATTAAGTATGGCTATTTCAGAAGCATGTTGGCTGAAAAACTTGTTATGTGACTTTGATATTGTCGGTAATGAAGTGATCTTGTATGAAGACAATCAGTCAGCAATAAAACTTGTTTATAAAAATGAAAATAATAAAAGATTAAAGCACTTGGATATTAGGTATCACTTCATTATGGACAAAATAAAGGATAAGTGTATTTCAGTAAAGTATATTAAAACACAAGATAATTTAGCTGATTTATTAACTAAGCCATTGGGAAAAACTGTTTTTGAGAAGTTTGTTAAGTTAATTTTTTAAGAATATAGGCTATGCACATAATCTATGTAATGTTGGTCATGCATTTTTAGAGTTTCATTCCGTTAAAAATAAAGGGGCAAGTTAAGTATTTGAATGTGCCAATATAAAATGCATTACTAACAATTTAGTTAGGATTAAATAGCTTAATATTTATGTTTTAAACAGGGAAAACAGGAAAATATTATGTTGAGGGGTGGTGTAAAAATTTACACCCTATTATAAGGGTGAGGATCGTGTTGGAGCACCATAAAATATTAGTTCCTGATTTCCCCATAACGTATGTGTGTCGCTTCAGTATTTACATAGGTTCTTTATCAGAAAAAATCACTAATGACCAATTTTATTTTTTTGATGGATTTTGCAATCCTTGGTCTGGCTTCTTTATATAGAGTTGCTTTTAATAAAATCATGAAATAATAACATAAAAATCTCACGGGTAAAATGGAACGCTTATGTCAAAATGAATGTCA
The DNA here is from genome assembly GCA_954870645.1 of Agrotis clavis. Taxonomy (NCBI): domain Eukaryota; kingdom Metazoa; phylum Arthropoda; class Insecta; order Lepidoptera; family Noctuidae; genus Agrotis; species Agrotis clavis. Next base: position 21,132,910 of record OX940935.1, on the reverse strand, counting down.
TGTAGTCTATGAAGTAAATCTATGGTCACTGAACTGTCAACAATAAAAAGTTAAACCACGTTTTACGACAAGTCTGTTATTTATTTTAAAATATCACGAAAATCCAGCACGATATTTTAAAAACTTTAGAACCATAATTTTGAAGTATTTAATAATATTTCTATGTCAATAGGTGCGTCCATACAGAGCGAGCAGCCTTACGAGGGTGCTTGCTCTGTGTGGACACGCCTTAGTTAGCTCCAGACAGAATATCTAGACGGCGGGAGAAGTCAGTTACATAAGTTGACTCATTTTAACACAAATACTAAGTTATTAATATTAAAATAGGAGTACATTACATAATATGTTCGTCTTAAAATGTAAATATCTAAATCTCCATGTGTAAGGATTGTAGCTCCAGAGGCTCTACCACGTGTTTTCACTAGGGTATCGAAACGGGAAATCCCGGTCCCAAAAATCCCGGGATTTCCCGGTTCTTGAAGTATATTTTAAGTCCCGGGAAGTGCAACTGAGAACCGGGAAATTCGGGATTTTCGGGACTCAGAAAAACAGTATAAATAATTTGTTTAAACTTGTCAATTGGATGTAAGGTATTTATTCACTTCGTCGTTATATACGGGATAACATGTTCAGATACAGGTGTGGTTGACAGAGAAGGTTCTCGAAAGCCTTTGACAGGATCTCGAGACAAAAAGCTTTCTTGCTTTTGGTATCCCAGTTGATTTTTGTAGCTGGATATCAGACTTTCTTAGTAAACGATCAATCAGAGTAGTCGTTGATGACTGATCCTTTGAGCTTTTGGTTATTGACTCTGGAGTTCAACAGTTATCTGTTTTTTTTGCAACTCTTATTTTGCTGCACATTTCTTACCCACTTCAGCCGGGTATTGTTGGATAGGTAGATAACAGTACTGTTTCAGTGACATACTTGCCCACTGCAAAATCCAGTGGAGATGAAGTTCATTGCTTCAGAGAGACCATGGTAGAGCGAACAGATTTGATACTTAGTATCCCAGTGACCGAACAAGAAACTTCTCTCTTTTAACGCCATCAACGTACAGGCGTATATTTCCTTAGTGAAGTAGGAGTAAATCGAAACTACATCTTTTATAGAGTAATTTGGACCAATTCCTATTTTTCCTGTTTCTGTAACTGATGACCTTGAGCTTCTGGGCATGGAGCTGACATCCAGTGTCAACTTTGACGTGGGCATCCTAAATAGAGTGAAACGATACCTTACACCTGGATAGCCTATGTGCAAGCCCATTTCTGCATAAGGTGATTGCGTCGTAGTAGCCCGCGAAATTCAAATTTTCTTATGTTTTTCTTACGGAGTATTGCAGCAACCTTACTCAACTTAAGCATTGGGATGGCTCAGATAAATACAACTTACTGCACTAGACCCAGGGGAACGCAGAGCTTCTTAGACTAATTAGCAACGTGAAACTGGTGGATGGTTACTCTACAGCTTAGCTCATCTCATCGACGCAAGCGTACCCTCTTTTCGTTTTTTTTTTTGTATTGGGTTTGCTCGTGGCTAAGATGAGACCTAAAATAAGTCGAACTCATGAATTCTACAACCTCTTTTCACCGGCCTACTTGCATTACATCTAATGTCCAGTATTGGACATCTAGATGAACTGCAAGTTTCCATCCATTTAAATTATTATAGTTAGTACAGTTAGAGTGAATAGATTTGCCACCTCTGAATAGAAAAGAAACCCATGTCCATGAGGCCGACGAATAAGTTGGTTGTATGATTTTAATCAGAATAAATACTATGCCCTAAAGTTATCTTATTATTTTGATTGTTTTCTAATGCCATGGAAAAAAATGCATTTTTGTCCCGAAAGTCCCAAAAATCCCGGGATTTCCCGGTTCCTTGGACGCCTGTCCCGAAAATCCCGGGTCTTCCAACAAGGACCGGTTCTCGATTCTCTAGTTTTCACGCATTTGTTGCGTAAAGTAAACGGGAACTTTGCGCTATTTAATTCTTTTTTTTTTCTTTTCTTTTTTTTTAAAACGTTGCCCTACACTAGGAACTTCTCCTGTGTCGTAAGTGCGTTCACAAACAATGAGCTCACATACACAAACGGCCACACCCAGAACAACTTCTTCTAGATCATACAAAAATTTGCTCCGTGCGGGAATCGAACTCGCCACACACTGCACCGTAGACGATTGCTCAGCCACTGCGTCAAAAGTCACATTATTCATAGCATTCACTTTTGTGACTGGGCCAAAGTTTAAAATGGACATTTGAAATCTATCTTTTTCTAAAATGGCTAACTTATTCACAAAAGCACTGCCAATTGAAATCCTAAATGGCCTATTTATCTTTTAACCAAATCCCAGAGGACTTTAAATTCTATTTAATTTGGGTGAGCCGTAAGTATTAAAATAGTGGTGTAATAAAATAACCGGTTGGGTCCTTACGGGCCGGTCTGGGCCACAATCCGGGCGGTAAGACTCTCCAGATAAATTTTCGGCCGGCATTACCGTGGGTGATAAAATGCCGTGCCGTGGGACCGATGACTGCGTCTTTTTCTTTATAGGTTAGTTTTTTGGTTCAGAGGCTTACTAATCTTTATACATACACACTTAGATTATTGAATATTTAGATTCCTAATAGGGCACAGAGAGTTGAAGCCAAAAAAAAACGAAACGTCTTCAAAGACCATCACAAAAAAGTGTGAAATACTTTAGAAATGGATTGAAGATTTCGACGCAGTAGGTATTAACCTCGATAGTTCGGTAAGAAAGAGCGTTGGATGTACTGAATCCAGGGGTCGCAGGTTCAAATCCTGCTTGCGGTTTAAATTTTTTCTATATAAAGAAAATTTTGTTTGCGACGCATTCTAGAATGCGTATAATATTTATTAAATTAAATTGACTTCTGTGACTTCTATACTGACTTCTAACTTTTAAACTGACTTCTCATACCGTATTCGAAACAAACTTATTTCTAAAAGTATTTAAAGCGATTGCAATACATCATCAATTACACAAATTGATAGCGAAGTCAAACTGAGGTGACGTTGAGTAATGGCAGTTATGTTTTAAAGATAATGAATGATGCGGTCAACTTATTCTATAAGAAACACTAGTTATAGCCGGCGGTAACACTCGCCTCTTTAATTTTTTCCCCCTTCAAGTTCTATGCTAAATGGTCGCTCTAGACTTTCATACCTTTTCATTAATAAAAATCGGTTTAACGATTTAAGTGTGAAAGTGTGGCAAGCGTTCCAAAAAAAACATTAATCCCGCAATATGGCGCTCGAAATTCGCCATTTAAGTTATATTAAGTATTAAATTAAGTCAAATCTAATGTCACACACTAAACTTCATCAAGCCTTTTAGGCTGGGGTGCTAAGACAGGAAACCTCCACGTGCGCCCGTGGACTGGAGTTCCCTCTCGGACACGTCCGGGGGGAAGACCAGTTTTTCGGGCCGGTGCACCCTGGGATGCGGGCAAAAACTCTTCCTTAGGCACTGTGTTCCAAAGGGGTCTCTTTGCCCGTATGCGAATAGCCTGTCGTGTGGACGCTCCAACGCGTGTCCCTCTGATCAGCAGAGGGCACAGCGGCGGAGCGGGCTTGCGGACGGTGAGTGATGGGTAGCTCGCCGTCCGACCAAGGACCAAGCCCGGGTCGGAGGCGCGTCGTGTTTCGCGCCAAATGCCTGCTGGGGTCGCGGCTTTTTCTTAACCCAGGATACCGTGGCCCCGGAACGTAAAGGGCATCCGAAGGAACACGGGTGGATTTTAGTCAGTAAGAGTCTGACAGTCCCTTCCGTCCCACCCAGGGCGGGAGGACTCATTTGAGGATTTTACCACCTTAAAAAAAAAAAAAGCCTTTTAGGCTACACAGCGAGCGTGCCAAAGAAATTTACATACACTCGAAAAACCACCCTGTTTCTTTTGCAAGTTGATATTTGCATTCCTAGGCCGCGGTAATCCAGTAAGAAAATGCCCTAAACAATCAAGATTTAAAAAAAATCACACATACATATTTTTTTATCGTGCCAAAATCATCTTAATAATGACTCCTGTTCAACCTTGAACATGGTCACTAGCAACAGCAGTGCAGCGTCAGCGACATACATTCGCTCCGCGCACCGGCAACACCAACACACCGTCAGCGCTAAGAAGTGACCTAGGTACTAGATCTTCGCCTCATCGGCTCAATACACATACAACACACATGTAAATAGGCATCAATGTGTATTGAGCCCAAAATCTGTATATAATAAGAATAATAACCATAATAAATTAGTCATCAAGTTGGAGCCGAGTTTGATTCATCTTCCGTTACTCCCTCACTGTGGCCAAGACACCTTTAGCCGTAATCAATCCTATGAGTCTGTGGGATTGGCAGTGAAAATCATTTTCTGTGTACATTGCACTTCGTACACAAACCCTATTCCTACCCAAATTCCGTCTGTTACCGTAGGTCTCCTTGTAACAGACTTCCCTCTGGTAAATTGGTATGGTTTGTATGGTAGGTTAGGGAACTAGGGTAATTAGGTTGCTAGGGTATCGCGATTGGGCTAGGTCGGGTCAGTAGCGTCTTATAGGTAGTTCAAAGTACCAAGCTCAATTGGTTTGTACGTAGCCACACTGTGCGCATTAGGAATAACGGACGTAACAAGCCCTTAGTTCCCGGTGCGTACAACTCCTCCTACTCAGGGTAGAGCGGGAGGGACTGTCAGACTCGTACCAACTGACTAAAATCTACAGTGTTCCTTCAAAATCCCTTTACGTTCTAGGGTCACGGTTACCTGTTTAAACAGTCCCACGAAGCTGTGGTTGAAGTGTGTGAAGTATCCTCAAGCGCGCGTGGAACGCTACATGCCGTCGTCGTCGACCTTGGCACCACCTCAGACTATACATCGACGCTTGAAAGGCAAAAGTTACCAAGCGACATTTTGGGCGATATTGAGTTATATATATCATTGAAATCAGAAAAAAATTCTGCGTCGATTGATCCTACTCTCGTACCGCTAGGAAGACTTTTGCTGTCGCTTGGTAACTTAAAAAAGTACACATTTTCATAAATTTCGGCGACTAAACGACAAAAATTTTACCGATTTATGAACAAACTTCACTTGGTAGATATTTTATTTCAAGTTTTAACACTTAGTAACTTTTGCCTTGACTTGAATTAATGCGTTTTAACATTAAGTATTTTTTGCTTTACGGTATCTGTTGTATGAGCATTGCTTAAGAAATTTTACCTGATTATTATTTTATATTTTTCTTCATTTAAGACTTTTTGACACACCTTAATTATGTATTCATTTTCATTTAGTATTTTCTTCCTAAATACAGTGTACTTTAAAACGTAACATAGTACTATTTTTCCTGCCTAAAAAAAATAAATTTTGTCGTTTGGTAAAATTTTACCTGCCGTTTTTTTTACTGTTTTTGTCATTTAGATAACTATTTCCGATATGAAATTTGTACAAAAATCAGTTTATTCCCGTTGCACCTATTTTGTTTTGTCGCATGAACGCGTTGCAAATCAGAACATGAATGGCTGTTGGTCAAATAATTTCGATTATTCTTCACTCAACTGTCGCTTAGGCTAACCGCGTGATCGCGCGCATCGCACGTAGTACGTCGCGTAGCTCGGAATATTGATGTATCACCTACTCGTCCTGCCTATCATAAGTTCGAAAAATATTTAACCGAATTTCATTTCACCTCAAACCTTTCGCCGTATCCCAGCAGTTCCATTATGGAACTACTGGTTTTTTTTTATCCCAGTAGTTGCCCAAATAAACGTTTTTTCTTTTATTTCTTCTTTCTTTCTTTCTTTCTCTAATTCTTTTAGATCCCGCCGTGCAAATAGACCTCAGAAACTTTCCGACATCAATCTCAACCTCATGACTGAACAACGCTTATTAAGACTGTAGACTTACAGTGACGCCGAGTCATATAGGCAGATCAATAGACAAATTCAAAATCCTTGCGGCACGGTGATCTCTTTAATCATCATCATCAGCCTATAAATGTTCCCACTGCTGGGACACAGGCCTCCTCTCTGTGAGAGGGAGTAGGCCATAATCCACCACGCGGGCCCAGTGCGAGTTGGTGGATGTCACATGTCTTCGAATTTTTGGTTCTAGGACATGCCGGTTTCCTCACGATGTTTTCCTTCACCGTTTTGAGAGCAGTGGTGATGAAATAAATTACACAAAGTAATGCGCCTGGCGGGGTTCGAACCCACGACCTACAACTCGTAAGTCGGGGCCGATACCACCCGGCCACCACTGCTCTCCTACTCTCTCTGATCTCTTTAATACTAACCACATTAAAGAGTCAACGAACGACGACGACGATAGTGTTTGCAAGAGATGTATCTATTGGGCAAAGCCAGCTGACAAAGCTGAAACGAGAAGATGCAAAGAAAGCAGAGGTATTGAAGGAGGTCGAAAACCTTTATGCACAGCTATAAACTTCGGTTGCCAAACCTGTTAGCAGCGTGGCCACAGATCCAAGGGCCAAGATAACCCGACACTACATTGAAGACATCCTGGGCATCAGCCTTTACGAAATTAGGATGGCCCCTAATCAGCTGAAAATAATAAGGCGCCGAGTGAAGATGGAGTCATTTCAGAGTTTTTGAAAGTGGGTGGAAATTGGTGGTTCTTTTCTTTAAGAAGGATGACAACACCTTATTAAGAAATTACTCGCTCTTGAGACACGTTTATAAGTTGTTTTCAAGGGAACATCATCACGAACCGTCTCGACCGCAGGTTTGATGACTTTCAGCCTTCCAAACAAGCCGGTTTCCGAAAAGGTTACCATATGGTCACACACACCCGCTGCGGAAAGTTATACAGAACACCGGAGAGTATAACTTTCTCTTATGTTTGGCGTTTGTGGACTATGAGAAAGACTTTAAATCGGTGGAGATGTGGGCAACTGGGCAGTTCTTGAATCTCTCCAAGATGTCGTATTGACTATTGGTATATCGAAGTGTTTAGGTGCTTAAACAATAATACCACTATGTCGGCCCGAGTACAGGTGCAGAGTTGGAAGGCGATTCCTTTGAAAAAAGCGTATGACAGGGAAACGTGATATCATACAGACGTGATAAGTTGTTGACTTGTATATCTACTTGGAACAAACCGTCGGATTAGGCAGGTTGAACTTCAAAAAAGAGGTCAACCGCCGAATCCAACACGGCCGGGCAGCGTTCGGGAAACTGCGTAACGTTTCCTCGTCCAGAATACCTCAGTGCCTCATAGTTTTCAGCAAATGTGTGACGACTTATGGAAAATGAATGAAACGTGGTCTCTTACTACGGGCCTCATTAGTAAGCTCAAGGTAGCCCAACGAGCTATGGCGAGGGCTATGTTCGGAGTCCCTCTGGGTGCTATGTGGTCTGCCTACTGCCACTTGAACTTGCTGGTTTTCTGGGCTATGTCTGCAACTTTAATTCGTCTACGAATCTTTTCATTTCTGATTCGATCGAATCACGCACGCAGAACGATGGCCGATGAGGCCGCAAAGTTCCCGAATGGAGACCATGCTCTAAGGCAACGCTGCTAGGTGGACAGACGATCTGATGAAAATCACAGAATCGCGCTGACTGCAAGCAGCTTCCAACCGGACCTATTGGAAATATATGGGGCAGGCCTATGTACAGCAGTGGACGTCCTACGGCTGATTTGATGATGATGAATTTCATTACGATATACAGGATGAATTTTTGAACTGGGCGTTGATTGCCATATACGAAACTATGACGAATATCGAAAAACGTTGAAAGGAGTCTCGAGGCCGATTTTGACTAAAACTAAAACTGCATGATTGGCTTTTAGACAATTCAATAATTCTGGAAAGGAATCGAACCCGCTGGTTTTGGAAAAAAATTACACCCTGTAGCCCTGTACTATTACACCATTCGATAGTGTTGCTAATAAGGATTAAATTCTGGGAAGTAATCATATACCGCAAACTGATAGACATCATCTAATTTTTTTTTTAAGTGATAAATCTTCAAGGCAATGACTGTATTCGAAACAACTTAACCGTTTCTTCTTTAAAATAATGGTTTTTTTTTTTCAACTCAGTAATATCGAGTAGCTGAATACAGTGCGATAGTTGACACGTGTCAAATCCAGTGAAAGATTGAAAACTGTGATGATGGTGACGAAAAGCTTTAACCGAAAGTTTTTAATTTTGTGTATTAAAACCTAAATTTATTGTTGCTTATTCAAAAAAAACCTACACTAACTTTATTTAATTTGTACCATGGTTAAAATTGGCTGTTAGAAAAATATATTTGTTTTCTATATAGATCATTTTACCTGAAAGTCAAACATGCGCCAATCCAGGATACGTCATCTTGCTTCAAACACAATAATAAAATAATCGGGTTTAGTTAATTTTAGTTATTTTATCATTAAATTTTGATGTCGGTAAGTAACTTTTGCCTGTTTGTGATTTTTTATAAAATTATTACCAACCGACACTATTTCATAAGCTAATGAGAAAATCTATAATCTTTAAATGCCAGTTTATTAAGCCTGAAAAATGTATTTAAAATTCGTTGGAATTACGTAATTATGACAAATATGTGATTTTATACGATTTTTTTTCCAAAAATAAAAACTTTAAAATGCTCTCCTGTAAAGTTGGCTACATGTCGCTTGGTAATTTTTGCCTTTCAAGCGTCGACATATAGTCCTACTTTAAACATGTCTCGCCGACAACTGAGTGAACTTAATAAAGTAACTGATATTTAGTTTTGTCAGGAAAATAGTCTAATTTACCCTAAAGGTTAAATAATGTCTTCAGTTATTTAAATTTATTTACAACTAGTGTTTGCCCGCGGCTTCGCTTGCGTTAATTTCGAATTTGAGAAACAATACGGATTGTGTAAGTAGCGCCATCTGCACCAATTCAAAACATAGATAAACACAAAATAACAGAAAGATTTGATTGCTTTTGAACCATTAACATTCCTACACCTCAAACAATAAATTACAGTTTAAAAAATATCCAACTTACTAACCTACAATTTAAATCAGCGTACATTTTATCCTAGAGACCTATTGAAAAATATTAAAAAAAATGCAATTAATATTGAAATAAAAGTATGCACTTTATTTAAATTATTTGAAACTCTCAGAATAATTAAAAACAAAAAAAAAAGAAACGCAAAAAGTGAAGAAGGAAATGCAAGATTTGATCCCGAGACCCATTGTACGAGAGTCAAGCAGGTTCCTAACCAGACTGGCTGGCTCGCTAACAGTATCTTTCAAATAGCGGTTCTTATACAAATGTCAATAATTACTAAAATTCAACATATTATAACATTGCTAATCCCCCAAGGGGAATAGCGTAATTATACATACCCTATTAATTGAAGAGCAGTTCAAGGAATATTTGAGGAAAAATTTAATAAATAATTATCCAGTAGTTAAGCCGCCAACTCAAAACATACATTTAAAAACAACATAATTCAAAATTACTTATCTCCCAGTGACAATAGCGTAATAATACATAGCCTATTGACAGAAGCATATTAATAGAAAAATATTTGAGGAAAATTTGATCGGAAAGTTTTCAGTAGTTTAGGAATTAACGCAAAAGAAGAATCCGTAAAAAAATTCGAAAAAAAACAAAAGTTGATTTGTCATCAAAATCGATCCCTCATCTCGAAAAAAATACAAAAAGAAAAAAATATTCAATGTACAGGAATGACAGTTCTACGATTTTATTATATGTAAAGATAAAGATAAAGAAGATAAAGATAAAGAAGATTCAAGATTTTAGTTATTTTTCGTGTTCGGGCAAAGATATCCGCCAAGGGCAATGTTGGCCGGTTTTACGGTATGTATATTCTCTGTCTCTCATCTAATCTATGTTCATAGTCAATTCAATAAAAATATATACGATACGGTAACCGTTTTATAGATGCAATAAAATCATTCGGTACCGCACTAAATTGGGGGAGAATTACCCTTTTTCGCGGGATACCGCGGGTTTTGGTACCGGGACTAATAATAATAGGTGTTAGAGATATACCTCAGCTTACCTTGGGTTATGGTGACTGCGATTTGTAGTAGAGAGTGATAAATAGTCCCCAGTGCGTCTTTCATTGGTTACTTACTGACGAAGAAAAATATCTGAGACTGAGAGTCGAAGAAAAAACAAATGACGATGTCAATGTTATTTCTCTGTTTTATTTTTTTACTTTATAAAATCATTGAATGTGTCCTCCCACCCAGGGCGACTATCAGACTTGTACTGACTAAAATCCACGGTGTTCTCGTTCTGTTCCACAAATTCTGCCGAATCGAATGATGATTCAACCCGAATGAACTAGCAAAGACTCGAAGAAGCCGGAAAAAATACTCATGTAGAAATAAATAATATTTAATATCATATCATACAAATAAACCTGCTATTTTGATATGTTTTTTTCATCAATGAGCACCCTCGTCCTTTTTCCTATTAAATTAAAAATTAACTTTACTGTGCCTTACAGGGTCCATAATTGATTCAATGTTTTAACGTATATACCTTGCATTATAAATATTATATAAGTAAAAAATATATGAATACTGCCGAGCCGACAATCCTGCTGATGTATGTAGCAACCCTCAAGGTTTATAACCTCTGAAAAACTTAACGATGAAAATCTTAATAGGTGCTACAAATTATCCGACGCTGTCCTTCCGAGAAACTTAGTCACAATTAATTGCCCTGTATAAAACCTTTTAATTAATAGCCTTCCCCAATTTAATTTGTTGTTCCCATCGTAAAAACATAACAGATTACCTAAACTTAAGTTAAATATTTAGGTAACTAATTAGTAGAGATGGGCTGACTGTGACTTTGGCCGACTCGCCGAATAGTCGGCTAGAAAAAGGGCGAATGGTTATAAATAAAAAATAAATATAATTATCTCATTTATTTCAGGCAAGAAAAAAATTAACATAACAAAATTACTATAAAGTTTCCAAATTAAAAAAAAAAAAAAGAATTTGGTGTTAAATGTTAAAAGGTTATATTATTGTAATAAGATCGGACGTGGAATTTCAATTAGCAATTTATTATTATATTCACAAAAACAAAATCAAAACTAACTCGCTTCTTCACAAACACAAACACCAAATATTACGTAAATTCATGCAACAATTAGATGATTATGAAAATTATTTCACAATACAGTTGACAGATGTCATACAGGTCCGCAAGCTGCGATCATCTTCCATCGGAGATGCTGATGATGATAGGATTAGTAGGTACTGCCTAATTCGGTTCATCCTCAAGGTCCCCAACAATATTGTAATTATTAATTTTATTTATTGCTTCAGCTGACTAGACAGCAAATATAGCCGACTAGTCGGCTTTTCCTACACATCGACACTGGCACATCACTACGTAATTAAATGTTGTGTTAGTCTGTGTTTAATAACATTAATGGGTGTAACAATAGTGGGGTACCTACTTAATTAATGGAACGATTCGTTAATTTGTGGGGGTAAAATTGCTTTGCAAATACTTAGTAGAATAAAATTTATCTTGTTTATTATACTGTGTTCTGGTTGTTGTCGTATAATATAGTTTTATAGTTACTTGCAGCTCGTGGTTAAATTATAAAACAGAGGCCTTTCCACACGATCCTTACTTTTGTATCGCTAAAAACCCGCTAATACATAGTTAAAAACGCGCTGTAAACGCGCGTTTCGAGGGATGTATGCAACTGGTGTGTGTAGCGCAGCTGTGGCGTGACTTCCCCCCGTATCACCTCTTCCCCGCACGCCCAATGGCAGAAATGCGCTGCCAGCGCGCGTTTGTATCGATGCAAACATCTAAAGCTGGGTATCCATTACGTTCGCGAACCTCTTGCGCTCCGCGCTCCCGTAACCGCTCTGATGGAGACGGTACGCGCATCTCCATAGAAACACGGCATGCTCCACAGTCCTCCTGTGAACATTGAGCGAACATGTCGTCACCATTAGTGGCTAGTGCAGCATATATTTTATTTCATTATTTACTACTCGAAGACTATAGAAGCCTTCATCGCTTTTGGGAATCTGACATTTACAAGAAAAGACGTCGAAGTTCATTGATGTCGGAACTCAAATCTCAAGAATTAAGTGGCCACTATAAAAACTTCATGCGAATGTCTTCATCTAATTTTGAATATTTGTATAATTTGGTTGTACCAGCTATACAAAAAAATCAACTAAGTAACTAACAAATAACCGAGCGCGGAGCGTGATACACGATACGTACGCGCTTGAAAGATATCTTGCTCGCGTCCACGAACAGACTGAGCTCCCCTTTGTGTTCGCCCAATTTACCGCCACCGCGCGGAGTGCTAAGCGCGGAGCGCGCACCGTTCGCGCTCCAAGTTCGCAAACGTATCCACTATGCGGAGCTGTTGCAAGAGCGCGGAGCCCAAGAGGTTCGCGAACATAGTGGATACCCAGCTTTAGACCAGCCAAAACGTGTTGATAATGCGCTGATGAAAATGACGTGGTGTGCAAAGGTTCGACATCACTAAATTCAGTGAAAGACACCATCATCATGAGGAAATGTAGACCTAACTAACCGGAATTGAATTCAGAAAGTGGCGAATTCAACACACGCAAAACTAACAAGATAGCTCAATAATAAGCCAGAGAAACACTATATTCATACCATCCCCAACAAAGCAACATGATGTATAAAACATGGCCAGAGAGTACCTGCCTCGTCAAGACAGCGCTGCGGGACCCGCCGCCAAATTTGCAGACTTTGTTATTCAGATTTGTAATAGCGGTATCAAAGGGCGAGTGTTTGCCGACATCTGAGTTACAGGGCTGTCAAATCTTGTGGTGTCGGGTTTCATATATAGATAAACTCAGGGGTTTTTTCCATGGGGGTAGAAACCACAGAGCGTTCCTTAACAACCATTTCGCTTCATCCTCGTTCAACCAGCTGGTTATCATTGTCGAAAATAAGGGTGTGCCCAGGCAAAGGGCGCAGAACCTGAATTGGCGCAGAAATGGCCACACTTTTTTTTTATCGTGGTAAAATCAACAGTCCTCCCACAAAATCAAATCAAATCGTTTATTTCAACTAGGCCAATTACAGGCACTTATGAATTGTCAAAAGACATAAAATAAAACAATTACAAAAATAGTTATGGTAAATAATAAATACCCCGGGCAGGGCGGGAGGGACTATCTGACTTGTATATTGACTAAAATCCACGGTATCCTTCAATAGATCTTTTCGTTCTGGGGTCATGGTATTCGGTAGTCCCGCGACCCAGCCAGACTCTGGCCCTCTAAGGGGGGGGGGGGGGGGACGTCATAGAAATGGCCAGACCAGGACCACTATTTGGCCATACTAGGGGTCAGTTAAAGAAGCTCACACTGAACGCATAAAAGGCTAGTTACGTCACTGCTGGTCATACAAATACGCTGGTAACGAGTATACGCACCCGTCCTTTCTGAAGGACCTAACCAATATGTTCAGTATAAGTCTTCGTAGGGAATTGCAACACACATCTGCCTGTAACTCGCCTTTCACTCATGTTCTCAACGTGACTAAACCAGAAATTAAAAAAATAAGAAGTGATCATGCTTAGAGCGTGCTCTTTTTAATTTTTAGTCAAGGTACTAATTACAACAATTTATTGACTCTTCTCCTAACTGGAGCAAAAGGGATTCTCTGGGCTTCTGTAGACGATGCCGCCGCCGGGCCGGCATCGCCGCGCCACCGCGCCGCTTTTTTGTGTATACCTTCACGACTGCGACGCCACCGCGCCGCTACCGCACTTAAAAGCGGTGCGGTGGCGGAGCGGGGGGCTGAGTCGACTGAGTCTTACTGGCTAAAATCTATCCTGGTCCTCCAATTGTCCTTTACGCTTCAGAGCCGCGGAAACTCTTAAAAATCCAGCAACTAGTGTCTCCGCATTACAGGCGAAATTACCATCATAATATCGACTTTATAATTAAAAGCAATAATTATGAACTTTTTAGCTCAGTCTACAAAACACGTTGCACTAAAGATCCTTACAGCATACGAGCATGAAAAAATTAATTAAAGCCGTTTTTAATCAATCTACCGATCAGTTTTAATTAATTTTAAAATCCCTGAACGCTGGCAACCCTGTGCGAGGCCAGACAGCCTCAGGACTGATTAAATTTTCTATTGAAAACTATCTGAGTACAGTCGACGAAAAAAGTTTTACTGAGTAGGTATTTATTTTGATTATTTTTGTTTGAGTATGATTGATGAGCTTTTTGTATTAGAAGGTATTTTTTATTAATATTTGAGGGAACGATTTGATAAACGTTTTTGTCTTACTTTTTTGATTGGTAAGACTTTTAAATAATAGTTATTGTGAGTAAAGTCCGCATTTGACAGTTTAAAATGACCCAGGGTCGCGGGACTGTCTGTAAAAGTAACCGTAGCCCTGGAACATTCAGGGCAGCTATGAGAACAGGGTTGAATTTGAGGCAACAACAGTCTGACGGGAGGACTCATTTGATGATTTTACCACCAAAAAAAAAAGACTATAAAATGATCAAAAACTGAATACAATGGTAAAGTAGTCATTTCACGAGCATTACTACGTTGTCTGAAAACACAACTGTGGTGTAGCGATAAGATTATTGTGTATGCATACAAAATAAATAATCAGTTGGTTTGACGTTAAGCCGATTCTTAACAATTTGGAAAAAACCGTAAACATCTTGTATACATATAACTTGAATACTCAAATTATCTTTCTATTCAACCGTAACAAGTATCAATCACATAATAATTGTTCTATTTATCTAATAAAGAGCCTGATTTATTACAAAAATCAAATCGATAAAAAAAGACAGCTTTGTAAAATAACATCGCAATATTTTCATTCCATTCATTCACTCATAACCATCGGTCGGAATTAGGTACAGTTATTCAAGTTCTTACACTGATTTCATACAGGGAAAGAACAAAGTGGATTGAGAGCAGAAAAATCCCATGATTTATTAAATAAAAAGTTACTTTTACACAATTTAATTCCCTAATCTATCTCTGATGTTTTTTTTTTATTATTATTTATTTGTAATACTGTTTTCCACACGAGATTCTCTATTAAAAATCCCGGGAAGATCCTTAATAATATCAACATTTCGATGCAACTAATAAGATAACTCTACCTAAATCCGACCTCTGCTCACAACGTCGTGCCTGACTGTACTCGAGCCGGGCAGTGTGAATTAAAATTAAATGTAATATTATTGAAACATTTGAGATGCAACGCTTATTTATTCGCATGTTTTACCGAATATATAGCGTTCTGCATGCCGCTGTAATACCTAAATGAGTGATGATATTTTATATAGGTGTTTTTTTGTCAATTAATAAAGTACCTAATGTTAATTTGTACAATATAATTGTCTAATAATAGAAGAAGAGAATACGGTATTTTTTTTAGCGAGGGCTGGGCAGGACGGACTGTTAGACTTGTACTGATTAAAATCCACGGTGTCCTTCAATAGTCCTTTATCATTACTCCCAAGTATTTGATCTGTATTTGCGACACTATCGAATGGTGTAATAATACAGCATCTGATTTTTTTCCAAAATCAGCAGGTTTGATTGCTGCCCAAAAGTATTGCTTTTAATTTTTATTTTATAAAAAAAAAAAACAATTATGCAGTTTGAGTTTTCGTCAAAATCGGCCTCGAGACTCGTTTCATTATTTTTCGACATACTTCTTAGTTTCGGATATAGACATCCACGCCCAGTTGAAAAATTAAGCTTTTACATTGTAGCATTGCATTGGGGCAATGATTCGCAGCACTATTACTAACATAAATTTTAACGAGTATACAATGTTCTGCTGTCGTCCCTCGGATGATGTTAATTTTGTTTGTTTTTTGTCAATTAACATACTAATTAAGTGGCCAGTTAATTTGGAGCATGGAATTGTAGTTTATCGGTTGTGCTAGACTGCGAGACACTCGTGGTTGATGCATCGCGGGTCGATCTTTGGGCAAAAAGGAAGAAAATTCTATTACATTTTATAGTTAAAATAGAAATTCAGAAATCCTTATGTAAGTTTTGGTCAAGAAGAACTGTGGTCGCACCCACTACACGTAAGTAGCGGACATAATTCAATCGTCATGCAAAAAGAATACTAGTGCCATCTATGCAGCGATGAAAGAACTAAAGTGTTCTACATCGCGCAATTGAAGTTCGGGAGTTTTTTTTTTTTTTTTAACGTGGTAAAATCATCAAAATGAGTCCTCCCACCCCGGGCAGGGCGGGAGGGAGTTTTTTTTATTGGGACAAACCCACCACACTATTCTCAAACCACTGCAACTCCTGAAAGCCAGAATCAACAGTGGCAACCACCAGAAAAGCGCCGAGACAATGAAGCTCGACGTGTCCCGGAGAATGAATTTACCTGTCTTGGATCCTGCAACGAAATTAATCAGAAAAGAATAGTGGAGGAGTAGGAAAAATATGTTTCCACTTCCACTCCCCGGGCGGGAGGGACTGTCAAACTTTTACTGATTAAAATCCACGGTGTCCTTCAATAGCCCTTTATGTTCCGGGGTCACGGTAAGGAAATAATCCCGCGACCCCGGCAGGCTTTGGCCCTCTGAGAGGGGGCCCCGTTTAGAAGACATTTCGACAAGGAATGTCGGGCAGAAAGTCCACCAGACTAGCAGACACAACACTCGTCTGGTCGAAGAGTACCTCACTTTTCACTAGGGTATCGTGGAACTAAACACTTTGTTCCTCCTTAACCCCCATATCCCCTATAATCAGACATGGTCCGTCTTACCACAAAACGTTAAACATCTACCCCCTTATTAATAAACGTGGACTTAAAATTAAAACCAGGATAATCTTCGGACTAAGCATGGCGTAATTTTACTTCTCGTTTTATTAATAAGGGGTTTATAGAACACTTCTCTAAAAAAAGTGTTACTGTAAAACTACCCTTACCTCAACTTCAAATGCCGTTTTAGTTATTTTAGATAAGTGTTCAAGACGGGGTATGTTAAGTACAGTGGGTCGGTCGTCGACCACTGTTTGAAATATTTTCTCGTTTTAGTTTTTTTCTACTCCATTTTTTCTGTAATTAAAAGCAATATATTATTTCTAAAAAATGTCTTGAAAACGTGTGTCGCCGTCTCGTACCTTCACTTACAACAACCTCGTATGTCCCTGTGAACACAAGATGGCTCAGTCATTGTCTGAGAGCCTGGCAGACGTAACGTAGGTGTCTACGTTACCTATATGTTACCGGCTCATTATTTGGACTCATCGTAGCGTGAATCGCGCCGCGGTTGGGAGTTGACAACCTTTGTTTTTAGTGTTTAGTTTTATTTTTATTAACAGACTTAAAAAAAAAGGAGGTTATCAATTCAACCCGTATTAAAGTAATATTTTCAGAACTGCCCAGTTTTCGTATATGTTATTCTAGTCAGCGTCTGAACAAATGTGCCAAATTTCAAAAGTGTATGTTTGTATGTTTCTATGTTCGTGTTCGCATATCTCCGGAACTACAAGTCGGATTTAAGTAATTCTTTTTTTGCTGTATCTCTTATATAATGGCATAATGAGAGCATCATAAAATTGCAAATCTGTTTCCTCCGTCAAAAGAGTATTGAATTTTTATTTGCCTTCAAAAATGTAAAGCCGCATTTTCACTGGAAGATATATCGCGGAGACATATCACCCAACATTCACGTGGTATGTGTCTGCAACTTCATGGGACAATGTCGATTGTCGCTCGACATTACCCTTGTTCACATTTACCAATTTCTACTAGAGTCAACATACAACAAGTTGCGCGAAAATAAATGTCCCGTGAATTTCGTATCGAGCGACAGAGTCGCGGAACAAATGTCCCCTAGTGAAAATGCGGCTAAGGTAGGTACTTATTATACTCACCGACGGTTGTCGACCCCTGTCTACAGAGTATACGCGTCGTATCTCCAACTGACACTCGTGACATTGTCACAACGTCTCTCAGCTTCACAATATGACCCGCTTGTCATGTGACATGAAAACTAATCCCTCACAATGGTTGGGTGCTTACCGTAGACCAAGAAATGTTGTTGTTTTTTTTTAGCGTAGTAAAATCATCAAATGAGTCCTCCTACCCATACTGTCAGACTTGTACTGACTAAAATGCACGGTAATCCTTCACTAGCCCTTTACATTACAGGGTCCCGCGACCCCGGCATGCTTTGGCCCTCTAAGGGCCCCGTCAGATTGCTAACAGTCTTTGAGTCGCACGTGAAACAGGACGCGCCGTCGACTCGGGCTATTCCATGATCGGACAGCAAATCACACATTACTTGCCGTCCGCATGCCCGCGCAAGAAATGTTGGTATTGATGAGAGTAGGGCACCCAGAAAATTTAAAAGTCATAAAGACATCTTTTACAGCTCTCTCACTACTCTCAGTTTTTAACGATGCGTGTAAATATCATTTACAATAAAGCTTTTCTCTGGAAAGAAAAATTCGAACTGGGAGCTGAATTTGAACCTGCTTATCTCTGGATTCAGTACATCCGACGCTGTTTCCAATCGAGTCACCAAGGTTCATGCCTTTCTAACTTCTTATTAAAACATAAAATAACCATACAATAATACAAACTGAACAATGGTGTTTTGTTATCCTGGAAACTTTTTTGCTGTCCATAAACAACTATTACGATTTGACAGGTGTGTGAAGCTCTCCTTCTTAGTTGGTCCGTCTTATATTTGTGCAATCCATGAGCTCGGATATTATCTGATCATCCATAAATATGATTTGACGGTACGGTTGGCGCAGAGGCTGAGCGATCAAATGCTGCGCAACTTGTCGTGTATTCGATCTCCGCACACAATAAATAATTGTATGTTCTGCTTCTGCAAGTAGTTGTTCTGAGTCTGAGTGTTTGTGGACGCACCCACGATACAGGAAAAACTCCTAGAGCGAGGCAGCGTTTCAAAAGAAAAAATGAATTAAGTCAAATAAATTTTTTATTTAGTTGTTTTAAATCCACTTTTGAATGACAGGTTTTATCTTCAACAGCTAGTAAGAAATATTTCCGTGCCTTGGAAGCACTGCGCCTCAGAACTTGCAACACAATCTTACAACTTCACCTTTAATTCTCAGCAATAAGGTTTATTTTTGTAAAGTTAAGTTGGTATATCCTTCTAAAGAAATAGTAACCACTTATCATTTCTCACCGTGGTAATAAATAGTGGGGGTGTCACACAGCGCCATCTGTCTTACTGAACTCTTTGTTTTGTTTCTAGGCCGTCGATAAATAATAACTTGTAAGGGTCAACACATACTAGCGCATAATCGAAGCGCTTCGAAGCAACAATATGTAACATAACATTGCAAATTCCTTATCTCCACAGCATATCGCACAGTTGCGATAGTTCTGTCGAATGTATTTATTTTTATCTAAATATAAAAATATTATATGCTAAAATATTTTATCTAAATATAAATAATATTATATGCAAAATTGTAAGACATATTGTGACATCCACCAATTCACACTGAGGCCGCGTACAGTCCACTTCCCCTCACAGAGAGGAGGCCTGTGTCCCAGCAGTGGGAACATTATAGGATAATTTTGCTTATTATGTTTAGAAACATATTACTATGCATTGCGTTGTGGAGATAAGTTTCAGATTGACGCTTCGATGCTCTTCAACTTTGCGGTAATATGAATTGACCCTAAGTATTGTCGGATAAAGATGGCTTCCGACTGTGAGAGATGATTGGCTCGTTATTGAATACTTATACTGAATAGCAGCTATGGCAACATCTATACATAGCTATAGTTTTTTTTTAATATTTTGTCTCTTTTGTATCGTGGCGTGGGTCCAATTATAAATAATTAAACTCACTTACACACAGCCAGATAAACATCTGCCAAGCCATTTCCCAACTATATTGGGGTCAGCGTCCAGTCGAACCAAATCAAATCAATCAAAATCAAAATAGCTTTATTAATTCCATGCAGAAGATTTACAATTAGAAAAATAAATTAAAAATTAAAATTAATCAATCAATTAATCACATAAATAATCACAAATTCATGCCTAAAAATAAATTAAAAATAAATTACAATAATCAGTTCATTGTGAATTTAAAAAATAAAATTAATAATAAGATTTCAAATCATTAATAATCATAAATTCATGCCTAAAAAATAATTAAAAATAAATTACAATAATCAGTTCATTGTGACATTTAAGAATAAAATTAATAGTGAAATTCATTGCTACAGCTTATTGTTATATAATAATAAATAATTTAGATGTATTTTATGTCAAACAATAACAAAATTGGTTTAGGTACTTTTACTTTATGATTGATTAATTATTAAGTTGCATGCATGGACCCCTCTCGGGTAAAAGCCTCCTCCAAAGAATGCCAGATGTCTCTGTGTTGTGCTCTATCAATCCAATCTTTTCCCGCAATTGCCTTTATTTCATCTGACCACCTAGAGCATGGTCGCCCTCTGCCTCTGGTTCCCTGTGGTCCCCTCCATGTCGTTGTCTTAAGTGTCCATCTTTCGTCAGTGAACCTTGCTACATGACCAGCCCATTTCCATTTCAGTCTCTGAGCAAAGATTATTGCATCATAAACCTTGGTTCTATCACGTATGTCAGTGGCTTTTATTCTGTCTCTTAAGGACGTATTTACATTATGAAAGAACACAGTTTCTGTCAATTTGCCCCACGAATAAAAACAAAACACTAACGAAACATCTATGCCTCGTGTACCAGAAAAAAAACTACAAGAGCATTTGCAATGTTTTTTACGAAAATTTAAACAGAGTGAGATCCCGTGACTTCTAGACACTAGTTTATTTTCTCAGTAGGTAACGAATGGATAATACGTTACCTATGTATTTGTAAAATACTGCGTTCTTGCCGCAGTTAGATAATTGACCTATTCAGAAATATCAGACGAACCATGGCCGGTTCAGCGCTTGAACTTGCCGATGCCGAGCCGCCAATCTAGTCAGGATCAATGCTGCTAAGACCAAGGCGTGAGTTTCTCCGGAAAAAGGAGCCAAATCCACCCGGTTCTATCTTTTTGAGGTGGAACAGTAAAAAATTCGGACCATCGTGGCCATGATTACTCATTAATCCCGCAATCCCGGGCAGGCTTTGGCCCTTTTGGTAATTTATTCAGCAGCTTGGTAGAAATTTTGGTACTTATATCTGTTGTATATGAAGCCTACAGAGGTGTTGATGCAAAGACAGTTAGATTCACACTTGTGTATTCGACGCCGCCGTGCCGTCTATTAGTATGTGGCGTAGCGTAGCCATATATCTACTTATAACTAGACACTGATCGGGGAACCCCGCGAAAACCATCCACATTGTCGTTCGCGCCTGGTCACGGGGGTTTACGGCACTAATGTGGAGCCGCCATCACAGTGTAAAGCCGGGTCCAGACTGGTGTAATGTAACGCGAATCCTATTATAATTCTAGGTGTGGACGGCACTGCTAGCATTACATGTAACGCTCGCGGCTGATCCATCGGCTGTCGGTTTTTGCGCGAACACAAAGGCGCACGCAGTATTCGCGTTCTCAATTTGCTTTGAGTTCGTGTGCCGTCCACACTTTTCATGCAGATTACACGTAATCGTAAGATTCGGGCTACACCAGTCTGGACCCGGCTTTAGTAACCATACTCTTCCGAAACGGCTAAACCGATTTCATGAAATTTTATAGGCATATGGAATAGGTCTGAGAACGACTATTTATTTTTCATACCTCTAAGTGATAAGGGCTATCCATCCACACCTAAAATTCTATTTTTATTTTTAGGACAATTTTTTAACATGATATTGATCCTTATCCACATTATTCATTAGAAGCATTTGAGTTTGAACAAAATTGCTCTTGACTTCATTTCATTTGAATGAATATCTTAGGAGATATCACAGTATCAAAATACTACCACATCAAAATAATGACGGGCTGGACAGGGCATGTCATGATTGCGGCGGTAAGATCCCTCTTCGAAGAGTGGTTGGAGAAGCGCTACGGCGTCCTCACCTTCAACCTGGTGCAAGTCCTCCCGGGCACGGTTGTTTCGGGAGGGATTCGGCGGCAGGCAAGGGAATGGGGAAGAGTCTGAACGTGTGAGGGAATGGACATCCTCTACTTCTTTCCCACCCACCGCTGCAGACACCCTGGGCGTTGGAAATCGCAGGGCATATTCCAGTCGCTTGTGGACGGGGAGCAATGGGTAGCTCGCCGTCTGACCAAGGTCTAGGCCCGAGTCATGGCGCGTCGTGTTCCAGGCGCTCCTTAAGGGAACTAATGCGGAGGGGGCCATAGGGCCCAACGCCTAATTTGACGCGAGTGAAACCGCGGGCAGAAGCTAGTATTTATATAAGATGTCTCTAGAAACATAAATCAAGTCGAATTGGGGCATGGACGAGATCATTTTCAATCTTTTTACTTTTGATAATGTCGGTGCGAACTTATACGGTAAATAAATTACGATCACTTTTCGGGTTCAGGTAAACAACCAATGCCTCTAGATGGAAATTAATTAAATTCTCTTACTTTGAAACTAATTAGAATTTACGATTGATTGAAACCTCTTAGTAGCAGTGATACACAAATCTCTAAGTGTTTGTGTCCGCGAGAATACTCATTGGTCGAGGCCATGCTGTGAGGCGCGACGGATTGGGAAGCAGTCACCTCCTTCTGCGAAACAGTCATGCTATCGAAGGAGGAGGTGCGACACGTGAGGGAGAGGACAGTCTCCACCTTACGACCCAGCTACCCCTAAAATCGGCAGCATAGACAGGCTTCTTCCTAGGTGGATCGACGACATTGTGAGAGTCACTTGCAACCGATGGAAGCAAATTGCGAATTGTCGTTTGGCGTGGTGGTTTAACGGGGAGGCATTTTATGAGTCTTTATAAATAAAAAACAAACATTTTTGTATGAAGTGCTTTTCCAGTATGCTCTCAATGATTGGGACCATAAAAGACTTTTTTTATGATCGTTTACTCCTGCATGCATTTGTGTACTGGTATCATTGAAATACTATACCCGTGATATTGCAGGTTTTCTATATTTTTTGGTTGCTTTTGGCATTGTATGGTGGAAGCTGTCCTCCTCCTCCCTTACGCGTCACGCCTCCTTCGCTAGTATGATTGCTTCGCAAAAGGGGGCAACCGCTTCCCATACCGTCTCGCCCCGCAGCATGGCCTCGACCAATGCCGGACGCGAGAGGTTGCCGCGTATCGCCGCCGTGAGGACACGGTGGTGCTCTAACCAAGCGGGCAGACCTGGACCGTATGCTCCAGGCATTTCTTCCTTCCTTATCAACACACACAGGTACCTCCCGAAACTTCGGTGTCCAGTGACGACCTGCATCAGGCGGTAGGGCAGGACGCCGTGACGCCTATCCAGTCACTCCTAAAAAAGGGGTCTAACCGCCGCGATTGCGGCATGCGTGCCCTATGGAAGTCAACCCTTAAATTAGGTTACTTATACGCCAGGTTCGCGCGACGAAATTACAAAACACTAGCTGACCCGTGCCCACTTCGTTGGGCGGTAAAATATACATGATATCTTTATAATTTATAGCCTATAGCACTCGCTAATAATAATATAGCTGTTGACATGGTGAGACAATTTTTAAAATCGGTTCATTAGTTCCGGAGATTACCCCCAGAGTATAGATAAATTATTCGTGTAAATCTTTATGGGTGTAAATACGGAAATAACAATTTTTTCCAGACATGGAATATTTACCTAAATTGATTTTTCGTCCCAATAAATCCTTATACTTATTCCAAATTTCATCGTAATCGTCGGAGTCATTTTCGAGAACCGTAATAGTTATTTATGATACTAGTGCGGTAAGTTGGTTTTTACAAACGAGTAGACGAATGTAAGCCCGAGGCGAAGCCGAGGGCTTACCATAGTCACGAGTTTGTAAACACCAATTTCTGCACGTGTGTCATACAATGTTTTTCAACACATTTGCGAGAAAACAGTACAATATGTAATTAAACAAACTTTATTTATCAGTAGAAAAGTCGCAACAATTTTTGAAGTTCCTAATATGAAAATGGCGTGAATTTGCAAATGACGCCACATGCACGTGGTGGAAATTAGAACTACATCTTTCGTCTCATTTACTCATAAGTATTAAAGTGAGACAACGTATTGATCAAAAGCGCTTCCAAGGAGGTTCGATCAGTCAGGCTGTTTATTCTCATACACCATTATGAGAATAAACTCTTTGGTGGAATTCTTTTTTTTTTTAATGGAAATTAAAAAAAAACCGTAAAGAAAACGCACGGTGCTATACCGGAGCGTGCGGTAAAGTAGGTACTTAGGTGAGAGTACCTATTTTACCGCACGCTCCGTGGTATGGTGCGTAATTTTTAACTTTCGAACAATGCATACAGGCTTCGTAAATGCATTTTTCGAGCAAATGTGTTGAAAAATATATTTTCACACCACTTGCCCGTAAATGTCACATTATAAGTCATGCAAACTGGCCGTAAAGCAAGTCATTGTTCCCCACACTCAAACCAGGGAATAATATATGTACTGAATTTCATTATTCCCTGGGAATAATGTGATTTGAATTTGGAACCTCAAACAAAACATAGTATGAAAACTTGGAACGAAGGAGTTGAAGCAGCGGCGGCTGCCCCCCGGCAGTCCCCACTGCAACAGCTGATCGCTTGCTGAGGTGGGCACCACAGCATGCTCACGTTCGAAGGTTGTCGTACCACATCAAATTTCAAAATTCGAATTTATTTCCTCGCAGGTGGTGTGAAAAGCAGAGTACTCACCTCAGGAATAAAGCTGCCTTTGTCTTGGGCTAACTTAAATCCCTCTCTGCACTAAGGATTCTTATCTTAATTCCCTCGTTTCACTCGGGAATTAACACTTGAACCTCCTCGCTGCGCTCCGGAGGTTCACCCCCAGAATCCTTAGTGTCGCTTCGGGATTCAATACGCCCGTGACGTAAGGCACTGCTTTATTCCCTTGGTGCGTAATCTACTATTATAACACATTTGCTCGTAAAAGGTCTCTTACTGCACCTACACACATCAAAAGTGTCTAGGGATCAACATATATTTTTGCAATAACTTTTCTCCTGATTGATATTAATTAAAATGTTCTTTAAGGATTCATCAAATAAAGTGTTATCGTTTGTCACAGTAACGATAAACCAAGTCATTTTTGCATTCATAAAGAAATTTGCCATTTTCCTAATAAAGGGATTTTTGACATTTGAACCACTAACATTAAAGTTCGAAAAAAAGACTGAAATAACAGTTTTCTTTAAAATTTTATTGGGTAACTTAAACAATTAACAATCCGTGTTTCTACCGCGAACACTAACAACACAAGAACATCGGTTTGGCATACTCAAAATGAGTTCATCCAAATCACGCTGTGGAATGGCCGCCCATGTTCGTTGCAACAACAAAAAAAGGTCTTCTTGCGACTGGATACCCTCCATATTCGGCAGAGCTCTTCTCTGTAGCATATCCCATGCATGCTCAATCGGGTTCAAGTCTGGCGACTGAGCAGGCCAGGGCAGGACATTGATGTTAGCTGCGGCGAGAGTCTGTCTTACAACTCTCGCGGTGTGCCGTCGTGCATTATCATGCATTAACTGAAATAAGGGACCGATTTGCACTTGTAGAGGAACGATGACGTCTGATACAATCGTCTCAGCATAAATTTGAGCGTTGAGGTTGCCTCTGATCCAAATCAACTCAGTTCTTCCGCCGATCCAAATACCCGCCCATACCATGATGGTTCCACCACTATAAGGATGGACTTCCTGGCAGGATTTTAATCGCTGTTGGCGTCCAGGGGTTCTCCAGTGTCGTATACGTCTTGTATCCGGTCTCATACCAAAACGAGACTCATCAGAAAAGCACACGAAACGCCATTGTTCTTCTGCCCAATTTCTGTGTTCAAGAGCCCATTGATATCGAATCCTACGATTGTGCATTGCTATAGGTGGTACCCGTAGCGGTCTTCGGGAATGAAGGTTCACTTCATGCAAGCGGTTTCTGACTGTTTGGTCGCTAATTAAGTTCCCTGAAGAGTGATGAAGCCTCACGGCTAACATCATGGCGGTTATTGTTGGAGCTCTTCGAGTTAAGATTTGAATGTATCGGTCTTGTCTCCGTGTGGTGCAGCGATACCGTCCTCCATGGCGCTCAGCCACGGTACCAGTGCTTCGGTAACGTGTCCAAAGTCGACTGATAACACTCTGACTTGTATTCAGAGCTAAAGCCACAGTACGTTGCCGGGAACCAGCTTCTATCATTCCCACGGCTCTGAGCATTTCTTCCCTGCTTAAATGACGTCGCCGCTCCATAATAACGTTGGTTTTAATCAGTAGTAGGGAAACAGTAGCACTAATAATGTCTTCAATGCGTTGTATGTTTTTATAGGGAAAATATTGACAGCTGATTTTCATCTTTTACTCGAATTTGATTTACAGTTCCTGATTCAAATTATGAAATGCACCAAAAAGGATCCATATAAATTTATAAAATCATAAATTTATTACAAAGCCACATCTCAATCTCAAGAAATCCGCATAAAAATGCTTGATCCCTAGACACTTTTGATGTGTGTATTTCAGTATCGTAATGTATCTTATTACGCACTAGTGCGTAATGGTAAAGTAAAACGCACTAGTGCGGTAATGGTAAAGTAAATCGCACGGTTTATCAAGATGCTCCGTCAAAACGAACGGTACTTTTTTAAATCTTAGCAAAGAGTTTTTATGTCAGAAAAGCGGTCAACATTTTTATTATTAAAATTAAATTTGGGAGATGAAATATAATAAATAAACATTTTATTCTTTAATTTAATTAATTTTGACAATTAATTACAACCATTTATCTGTCCATAATAAAACCACAAAAGAATTAATTTACTTTATTAGTAATACTGGCTGTTTTTTGTGCCTTTGCCATAAACAAAAGAGGCTGGTGCGCGCGCATCGCTAATTTGTGAAAAAGTAAAAAGTATTCCGCTTGCTTTTCCTTTTCGATGTAATGATTTTATTTATTTACTCACAAATGTGTTATAAAACGTCGTATGACATACGTGCGGTTTGATAATTACAGCCTCTGCTTTCTTATAGCACTCGCCTTACGGCTTGTGCTACCAATATCGCCTCTGCTGTAATGATCAACTTACCGCACTTATATCATAATGTACTATTATTTTTATGCGCGTTTAATAGTATAGGATAAGATACAGTTATATCCGCATTCAACACATTGATAAATTTACATTACAATCAGATCAGAATTAAAAGAATTCAAAATATTAATTTGTATCAAGAAAGGTTGGTTACGCTGTACTCTTTGCGATTGGGAAAATTCCTGGCCACCATTCATGACCTACGGAAAATTCGAGTTACTACATTTTTCAAATGCAATTTGATGTTATGACGAAGATACTAGCGCCGCGTCTAAAGGTCATGAATGGTGGCGAGTATTTTTAATTTTAATGATTACGTGACTAATGTCAAAATGGTTGCGAGCGATACGTCCTCCCTCAATAGGCGCCTCGCGCCGTCTAAATCAAAGAACAAACTGGTCTTGGTTTTATATTGAATTTTGTCATTGCATTATAATAATTGTTTACACTATTATTTTACTTTTAAATGAGATAATTATTTTTTTGATGCAAGGTAACATAGTAACCTTAGTTATTCAGTACTTTCTAATTAAATACCCATTAAATATTGATAGATAAAAAATATTATTTCTGAATGAAATTTGTCAATATCTTCCTGTTTTGCGGAATTATTTTTGGTGTATTTCTGAATGAAAAATAAAGAAATATTCTCTAAGACTTAAAATAGACTATATTTGCCTACTTTCAATAGTTTTAGGAATGTTAAAATATGTTATTTGTAGAACAAAAAATGTACCTAAACACAACACAATATGGTAAACATGGCAACGGCAGATCGTTTTTAAAGTATTTAAAACTATCATTTTCAAGAAAAACGTCTCTATCATGGGAAGATAAAGAACCAATCTGTTTGTATTCGTTATTAGTTTTATTCGATTTGATTCAGTTTAGTCAGAAAATGTACCGAAAAAAGGCATAATTTTGTGTCAATTGCAAACGCGTCCTTAAGGTGACTCCCAGACAACTTCTTTCCATTGCTCTCTGGGTGGCTTGAATTTTCTTCTTTGTTTTATTATCGAATATCCATGTTTGGCAGCCGTACGTTAGACATGGTAGTATTGCTGAGTTCATAACAACTGTCTTCAGTTTCACTGGGAGCTGAGATTTTAGAATCTCCTTGTGGGCCCAGAACTTCTTCCACGTTGAAGCTATTCGTCTGTCTATTTCTTCTGAATTTCTTATTGTTTTGAATGACAGTTGTTTCCCCAGATATATATATTCCTGTACATATTCCAATGGTTCATTATTCACTAAAATGGGTTTCTTTTTGTTATTGGTCATAATTTTGGTTTTGCTTAAATTCATCTCCAATCCTACCCGATTGCTTGCATGTTGCAGGTCATGTATCATGATATTTAGTTTCTCAGGGTTTTCTGATAACAGAACAATATCATCTGCAAACCTTAGATGACTCATGAACCTTCCGTCTATGTTGATACCCTGTGTTGACCAAGGTAGATCTTTCATTATATTCTGCAATACCGCTATAAATATTTTTGGTGAGAGTGGGTCCCCCTGTCTTACCCCTCGCTTGATTTGTATGCATTCTCCTGTCTTCTCTAATCTGACTCTACTTGTGCTTTTGCTGTAGATGTCTTTCAGAATGTTAATATATTTGTTATCTATATTTTGATAAGTAAGCGCTTCCCAGATGCTGTTGTGAGAAATAGAGTCGAAGGCCTTTTTATAATCTATGAATGCTAAATATAGCGGTCTGCGAAACTCAACATATTTTTCGATTATCTGTTCTATTGCATGGATGTGGTCGACAGTGCTGAAACCAGATCTAAAACCTGCTTGTTCGAAGGGTTGATGGTTATCGATGTCGAAAGAAATTCTCTTCAGCAGACACGATGCAAACAGCTTGTACAGACACGGCATGAGACTTATGGGTCGGTAGTTTCCTATGTCGGCCGGATTTCCTTTTTTGTAGAGCAGAATAATTTCTGATTTAGTCCAGTCCTCTGGCACTTGCTCTTTAATAAGGATTTTATTAAATAGACATGTGAGTGAATCCAGCAGTAATGTCTTAGCATATTTAATATGTTCGTTCCTAATGCCATCCGGTCCCGGAGATTTCTCTTGCTTCAGTTTCAGTATATTCTCAAATACTTCAGATTTATTAAACAATTCGATATTGGACTGTGTGGTATGAGCTTTGCTGTATGTCTGCACCGAGTCTGGCGTTTCATATAGCTTAGCGTAGAAATTCGTTGCCATGTGTATAGTTTCTGCGCGCGATTTACTTAGATTTGATCCAGATTGTAAGAATGGAATCCAGTTTTTTGAGTTATTCAGCTCTTTATAGGCTTTTTTAGCACTTCTTGATGTTTCTAGGTGCTTGCGTATTATATTTGTTCGGTACGCCTCGTAGCATTTTTTTATGGTTTTATTTGTTCTTTTGTACAGCTCTTTCAACGTCTCTTTGTCTTCTTTGCTCAGTTTGGCTTTACCTTGTAATGAGCTTCTTTGCCTCATGAGTTCCTTAGCCTCTTCAGTCAAAATATTTTGTTTTGATTTTCCATTTATGTTTTTTAGGCTGTCTTTTATACATTTCTCAATTAAATGGGAGTGTTGATCGATTGTGCATTCTTCATGTGATATAGGTAAATTTTGTAGGTGGTCATTAAGATGATTGATATAGGTTTTTTGCTCTTCTACTGTTTTCAGAGTGGATTGCTGCTTGTTAAAGTGTCGTCGGCTTCTTTTTGTTGTTAGGTTTAGAGTAGCTCTGATTGGTCTGTGGTCTGATCCAAAGTTAAAGGTGGTTAACACCTCATATTTGGAAAACAAGTGTGGTGTTGTTGTCATCATATAGTCTATTTCATTTCTCGTGTTCTTATCTGGAGAGATCCAAGTCCATCTATTTTTGTTTTTTAATTGATATTCGGTATTTAATATTTTTAAGTTATGTTCGTATGCATACTGGATCAATCTATCACCTTGTTTACTTCTTTTTCCAAAGCCATATTTTCCAGCCACCTTGTTTTCATAAGGCATTGCTTTTCCTATCTGAGCATTGAAGTCACCCATTGAGATTATATATTTGGTGGAAACCATTTGGTGAGCAGATGTTAGGTCCTTGTAAAAGTTCTGTAATTCCTCTTGCGTAGAGCTTTCCGTTGGAGAATATGCCTGTATGATTGCGAAGGGTTTCTTTTCAAATTCGATTTCCAATATACAGACTCTTTCTGATATGCCTGTAAAGTTTACAATATTTTCTTTGTGTTCTTTTTTGACTAGAAATCCCACACCGTAGAGACCTTTTGTTTGTCCTATGTAATACATAATATAATCTTCATCTTCTATTATTTGTTCCCCATATCGACGAATTTCGCAAAGGCCGAGCACGTCACATTTTATTTGTTGTAATGCTGTTTTTAATTCAATGAGTTTTTCTGTTGAAGATAAAGATCTAACGTTGTAAGAGCAGATGTATATAGCTTTTTTCTTATGTTCATTTCTCTTTGGAGGGTTGTGGTCGATCTCTCCCGCGGTGACCGGCCGTACTGGGAGATAAGGATGAGGGGTAAGTAAGGGTTTCGACTGTCGTTGCTATATGATATTGTGCTGGGCTGGCATCACTTGATTTTCAGGGATTACTGTCTGAGTGTAAATTTGTTTTGGTTTTTGTATGATGTAATCCCTCATATTGGTGGCTTTATTTTTCTTCGATGGTTGTTTGTTATCTAGAGTTTTTT
Source organism: Agrotis clavis (assembly GCA_954870645.1). Classification (NCBI taxonomy): domain Eukaryota; kingdom Metazoa; phylum Arthropoda; class Insecta; order Lepidoptera; family Noctuidae; genus Agrotis; species Agrotis clavis. The sequence continues at coordinate 21,101,993 of OX940935.1, read as the reverse complement.
GACCACCAAAGTGTGATATCTCTGGAGACTCAGATAGGCTCCTTTTGTTTGGTTGGGTGCGCTTGTTGTTATTTATTACTATGAGTTTATCATATTTAATGAACGCTGTATTGCCTGCCTCTTTTTCTTTCTTGAGTTCAAATTGCAGTTCCTTGCGCTTGTTTAGGACATCTATGGGGTAGTCTTCACTTATGGAGTATGAAGTGTTACGAAGACATGAGCAGTTTTTCAGAACTTTTAGTTTTAACCCCACAGTAGTGAGTGTTATTACAACTGGTCTGGTTCTTTCGCTTTTTTTCCCTAATCTTCTGACAGCTTCAATGTGGTTTCTATCACATTGCAGTGTAAAGTATGTGGTTAGTATACCAATTATCGTATCTTCTAGGTCTTCGTAGGATTTTTCGCGTTCTTCTACTCCAAATATAACTAGGTTTTTGCGTCTAATCTGTCTTTCTAAGTTGTTTATTTTTTCTTTTTGCTCTTCTATCGTTTTTTGCAATAGTTCATTTTTTTGTTCCAGAATGTTGAATTTGTCGTTAATATTGGAATTTATTGTACTTTTAATATCTTCCTTCATATCTAGCATGTCTTGTTTTTGCTGTGTTATGTCAAGTTGCATTTTTAACAACATTTGTTTTATCTCTTCCATAGTGAATGATATGATACCACCCAGCGCCCTCTATGAGAGATAACAGGCAAGTCGGTTGGATTGACGGAGGCGGTCGAGTCTAGTAGATCGAAATTGCGTTGTGTGTGGCAAAAAGTAGCGGCGGTGGCCGCTAGGTGGCAGCAGGTCAGCAATACTCCTAAATCCTGCTAGATGGCGCTAGTACAGAGTAGGTTTGCTATTCCGTATCGGTGCACGGTGCACGGTGTTTGATCGATTGTTTGGTTAGTGCATAGTACTTCCTATTTACAATAGATGGCGTTTGTGTAAGGTTGAATTTTGAATTTTGTCAGTCAGTGAGTCATATCTTTCACTTTTGGGGTTATAGATTTTTGCAGCTTTTTACATGTTCACGACACGTAGTTTGTCCACAATCTGTCTTTGATATTCACTCAAAATGGTAGTAATTCTGATTCTGCACTGTATAAGTTTTATTTCACTGTTATTAAGGGTTTTCAAACCACTTTCGATGGTTCATAATTATTCACTATTTCCACAGTTTTTTAGATTATGCACTGAGTATTTTATATAGTTCCGATGTATTTATGCACTGTTTACATTATTAATCACTTTTTTCTTCACAATAACCACTAAAACTATTTATAAAGTTATTTTAAATACGAGTACGATGTCAACCGTGGCACTGTGGCGCCCCCCAGTCGAACCAGATGCAGCTAAATATCAGTTTACATGGACCTCCACTACAATAATATATATCGTAATTCCCAGTTAATAATGGATATTATCCATTTGTAAGATTGGTTGTCAGACTTCTGACTTATTGTAACGACTGTCAAAAATCTACAAATGACAGCCGGGACCAACCGCTTTACGTGCTTTCCGAGGCACGGAGGAAACTCGCTATGACAGTTGGACACCCATCCACAGACCAACCTCGGCAAGCGCGGCTTAACCCGGAAGATCGGCCTGTGCGGCTGTAATTATTTAGCCACGAGATCCTCTTTGGGTGAATGTTGCTTCAAAATCACAAGGGTAATATTAGAAGCTTGGCTTTTATAGAAAGATGTGTTGATGCCTCTAACAATGGCCGTCGATTCGTCTCCGTGCTCGGTGGTTCAGCTCATTTTTCTATTGTGGTGAACTCGAGTTATATTGGACACCAGGTGCAGTTTGAAGAATATTGCGATTAAATGGAAGTCGTTTTTAAAGCGAAGTGGCGTATCGTGTTCTGTAATTATTGACTGGCCTGTTGGTCTAGTGGTTAGTGACCCTGACTGCTATGCCGGAGGTCGTGGGTTCGATTCCCACCCAGGACAAATGTTTGTGTGATGAGCACGACCATTTGTTCTGTGTCTGGGTGTCATTTATCTATAATATGTATGTATTTAGAAATATATAAGTATGTTTATCAGTTGTCTAGTACCCATAACACAAGCTCTGCTTAGCTTGGGACTAGATGGCGTTGTGTGATAGTTGTAGAATATATTATTATTATTATCTTTATTTATCTTTAGACTTATAAATTACATTTTTAAATATTTTTATAAAAAAGAAACAAAAAACATTTAAAAATATAAAAAATAGCATTCCACCAGCACCAGGAACAGGGTCCGGGCTGTCGGTGGTCAGGGCTCTTGAGAGAGGAACCTCCTAACAATACGCGCCGTGTCCAGGAGTACTGCCTTCTGAATCAAGCGCCTGATCCAGCTGCCAAGCGAGAGCCTCTTCAGATGTTGTTCGAGGCTCTTGGCAATTAAGCCATTGGCAGACACGACTATCGGCACAATGATTGCCGTATTTACGTCCCATATGTCAACAACCTCGCGAGCCAGATCAAGATACTTGAATTGCTTATCCTTTTCTGCCCTCACGAGGTTCTCATCATGCGGGACCGTAATATCAACAATCATTGCGCGACGCTCCGATCGATCTATCACCACAATGTCAGGTTTATTGGCAACAATAGTCCTGTCAGTGATGATAGGTCGATCCCAATACAACGAGATACTGCCATTTTCGAGAACTGGGTCGGGCGCATACTTATAGTAAGGCACTTCCGATTCCACAAGGTTGTACTTCAAAGCAAGTTGCTGGTGGATAATCCTGGCCACGAGGTTGTGTCTATGCAAATACTCTCCGTTAGCCAGACTAGAACACCCAGAAATAATGTGTCGGATAGATTCTCCAGGACGGTGGCATGCCCGACATATGTCAACCGTGCCATCCTTCACAATGTATTTCCGGTAGTTATTTGTCATCATAACTTCGTCCATAATTGCACAGACAAAACCTTCAGTTTCCCCAAACAGGTCACCGAAGCGTAGCCAGGATACGGACGCTAGAAAGTCTACATCGGGACCATGTAATGCCCGATAATAGCGTCCGTGAAGCTCCTTGCTTTGCCATACCTCCCTACGATCATTAGTGTCTAAAACTTTAGGTTTGCGCCAGTTCTCGTTAGCCAAGGAGAGCGGAGTAAGACCCTTGTCCACCGTGACCACATCTCGGTGCATCCCCACGTCGGTTTCTAGGAAATATTCCCTGAGACTGCATACCTCACGGTTGTGCAGGGTCTTAGCATTTAAAAAGCCACGACCCCCGCACTTCCGTGGGATATACAGTCTCATCACCGACGACCGTGGGTGATGCATCCGATTTGCAGTCAGCAGTGAACGGACTCTTCTATCCAGGGCGTCAAGTTCCGTCTGAGTCCATTTGAGTATGCCGAAAGAATACATCAACACCGGCATGACCCAACCGTTGAAAGCGCGCACCTTATTGCCACCTGACAAAAGACTGTTAAGTACCTTATTCAGGCGGCCAAAGAAGCGCTCTCTCAACGATTGTTTCATGTCAGCGTTATTGATGCCTAATGCTTCCGACATACCCAAATATTTGTAGGTCTCTGTTGAAGAGAGGGATCTAAGGTGTATGGAATCCGAGAGTTGAGTTCCCTCTGATTCCATAATCTCCCCTCTCTTCGCATGCATGACTGCACATTTGTCCACACCAAATTCCATCCTGATGTCGCTACTGAAAGTTTCTGTTACCTTCAGTAGCTTCATCAGTTGCAAGTTGTTGGGGGCAAAGAGTTTCAGATCATCCATGTAAAGAAGGTGAGATATGACCTGACCACCTCTCTTCAACCGATATCCTAGCCCCGAACCTTCCAGCAATGTGCTGAGCGGGTTCAAGGCCAGACAAAACCACAAAGGACTCAGACTATCGCCCTGGAATATCCCGCGCTCAATCCTTATCGGTTCGCCGCTACTTCGGATCTGTCGACATCCTGGATAGCGAAGGACTGTTCTCCAGGTCCCCATACACGACAACAGGAAGGTACGTAGAGTTATATCAACTTTATACAATTCTAGCACCCTCATGAGCCATGTATGGGGTACCGAGTCATAGGCCTTCTTATAATCTATCCAACATGCGGACAGATCTTTTCGGGAGCGGCGAACCTGTTGGCTAATGGCCATATCAATGAGGAGGAGCTCCTTAGTACCGCGGGACCCGTTCCTACATCCATTTTGAGACGCGGACATGATAGAGTTAGTCACAATATGTTGATTGATTTTAACTCTCAAAATGGATGTAAGAACTTTATAGACCGTTGGTAGACAAGTAATCGGTCTATAATTTTTGGGTTCCGCAGTACTACCCGATTTATGGAGCAGGTGGGTCACTCCTGTTGTCAAGAATTGGGGCAACGACCCTGACTCTAAGGCTAATTGGAACTGGGATGCCAAGCGAACGTGTGATCTTTTAAACCACTTGATCCAGAAATTGTGCAGTCCATCCGGCCCTGGGGATTTCCAGTTAGGCAGCGGATGGACTGCACAAGCTACGTCTTGGGGGCTGATAGTGATTGCCCCCATTTCGGTAATCTGATCACACGCTCGTTCAACATCCCGGGTCCAATCGCCCTCAGTGTGACTGACAGGCACCGACCAGATGCTGCGCCAGAATGAACTCATGGCGTCATCATCCGGTAGGCGCGTGTCAGTAACACCTTGGTCCGGTCGCTCCCAAGTTCTATAAACCCACCTTTCGTCGCTTTGGAATGTGCGATTCAAAGTGTACCGTTCGACCCGCCGCTTGTACCGACGAATACGGTTCGCCCATGCACAAATCTTCTGCTTCAGGAAGTCGATACGCTCTGTGACGCGGGCCAAATATTCACGTGGACTAATATCAATCCCCGAGAACGCCCGCCTCACAAAGCGCATCACTCTAGGGCGAGTATTACCCTCCCTGAAGCAGATCAACTTGCCGATGAGTGCTCTAGCCTCACCGATACGCCGCTCAATTCTGCACTGCCAAGCCGGAGTAGCTGATTTTGGTCGTGTAGCTCTGTCACTGTCAAGGAATTTGAGGTGAGCTACACGACATGCCGCTACAGCTGCACAGTACAGAATTGAGTGGGTATCAGTAAGGTCTTTGCTGCTATCAAAATAATTTGACAGTTCCGAGTCTAGAGCACACACCAGCGCCTTGTTTTTATTGTGCATAGGCAAACGAGGTAAACGTGGTCTAAGTTCAGGAGGTGTTTCTTATTAAATAAGGCGTGTTTCTTCCTAAGATTTTCTATTAGTGTGAATTAAAGAAGTTTAATAAGGGCGCTTCTCACCGGGAGCATTTGCTTGTAATGTAACGTTACAGATTCGAGCATGTGCACCTTATCCTACTACTATTATAAAGGCGAAAGTTTGTAAGTATGGATGTATGGATGTTTGTTACTCTTTCACGCAAAAACCACTGAACGGATTTGGCTAAAATTTGGTATACAGATAGTTTATAACCTGGATTAACACATAGGATAGTTTTTATCCCGATTTTATGTTCCCGTGGGATAATTTTCGAGTTGTAGCGGGTGAAGCCGCTGGCAACAGCTAGTATAATGATAAAATGTGAATATCCTTGATACAATTTGTAACATCAATGCGCTCCACTTGTAATTAAATGTGCCCGGTGGGCCGCATACGTTACATTACACGTAATTAGCTGTCAGTCAGTAATGTAATACTCAAAGTGGAATTTGTAATGTTACATTACATGAGAATGCTCCTGGTGATAGCACCTTTAAATTTACGTTTCCCCTGAACACTTTTACGTGGTAAGCTCATCCAATGAGTCCTCCCACCCAGTTCAAAACGACAGGGACTGTCAGACTTGTACTGACTAAAACGTTGTCCTTCAATAGCCCTTTACGTTCCGGGGTCACTGTAACCTGATGAGACAGTTCTGCGACTTCGTTTAGGCTGTGGGAAAGAGATGGTGCTAGACGACTTGTACCTATAGCTCTATCTCCTTCCCACAGCCTAAAGTGGATCGCGTTAAGAGCTCGTGGTAGGCCACCACGGGAATCTTTTTATAGATACGATGAATTTTTGAAAATTCTTGTTTATTCTTTTTCTGTCATTATAAAAGAATAAATAAGCAAAATCACCGTGTAATGGTTTGCAATGTAATACAGACCTCTGATATTAAATAGGTTAACGTGAGAGGAAGGTGAACTCATTATATGCTCTAAAAAACATTCAATTCTATTTTTTTTTATTAATTTATGTTATCACACTGCTAGGCTTAGGTCTCCCCCATATCGTTCTACTATGTAGTAATTAAAATACGAAGATTTTCTACAAAATTTAAACAAACAATGATAGAATTGTACTCATTTGAAAGACCCTGGCTTTTCAGTTTGGTTAGCAGGTGAACCAATTTTACCCCCAATTTCATAAGAAGCAATACGATCTGCCAACTCATCCCACATTCATGAATACAAGTCGGTTGCCGAGTCACTCAAATATATTATAGTGTCAAGTGTTCCCTGCAGATGACTTGCAAATTCTCGCGAGCAAGCTTCTAAATTACGAAGCTGTGTTACCAAGGCGGTTTTAGTTTTCTTCATTATGGAAAAGTTTATCATACTACTCATTATAAAGTACCTGTGCTAGAACAGTGGTGTCCCAGTGGTATTGGCCCCGACTTACGAGTTGTTGGTCGTGGGTTCGAACCCAACCAGGCGCATTACTTTGTGTAATTTATTTCATCATCACTGCTCTCAAAACGGTGAAGGAAAACATCGTGAGGAAACCGGCATGTCCACCATCAAATTCGAAGACATGTGACATCTACCAATCCGCACTGGGCCCGCGTGGTGGATTATGGCCCACTCTCTCTCACAGAGAAGAGGCCTGTGTCCCAGCAGTGGGAACATTATAGGCTAATGATGATTATAATGTACCTATCACTGCTGAGACACAGGCCTCCTCCCGGCGAGAGGGAGTAGGCCATAATCCAGTATCATCAAATGAGTCCTCCCACCCAGGGCGTGACGGGAGGGACTGTGTCTTGTACTGACTAAAATACGCAGTGATCTTTCAATAGCCCTTTTCGTTTCAGGGTCACGTGATGTGACAGTCCCGCGACCCCGGATCATTTTCCATACGGGCCCAGTGTATGTTGGTAGATGTCACGTGTCGTCGAATTTTTGGTTCTAGGACATGCCGGTTTCCTTACGATATTTTCCTTCACCATTTCTTCACTCTCAATATCAGAAATACAACTCACTAAAAATAATAAGTTTACATGAACTTATCCGTAGACTGAGAATCTATAAACATAATAGACACGAACAAAATAAACAGCTCTGTCCAATGCCAAGATAAGTATACAAATTCAGTTAAAGTTTCCTACTACAGTCACCGTAAAACAACTGTTTATGTTGGCAAGGCAAGTGACGCCGGGGCGCGGTCGACACTGGCTACGGGCTACGCTGGCTACGACGCTACGGAGCTACGACGCTACGACGCTACGGAGCTACGAAGCTACGAGTGTTTGGACAAATACTTTTAAGCTACTTTCTAAATGTAGATGGGGTAAGTTAGATACTATTTGGAGAACGGAATTTAAATATTTATGTTAGTATTATAACGAGGTAGTTTACTGCGAATAATTATCTGTTTAGAAGTCCGACAGTCAGTGTATTGAAAAATAGTGAACAAGTTTTTTTTTTATTCATTGAATATTGACAAAGATAAATAGCTTCTAAATTCGGGAGTGGGAGAGCTTATGACGTCATAACGCCTGTTAAATTATACCGACCGAGTGACGTTTTCTGATTTTAAGAAGCGTTGAATCTTCCTCAATTTTTACCCGACTGCGCCAGGAGGGTTATTGTTTATGTAATAAAAGAAAAACTACGGGTCAAATATATTTTGATAATCTATGTTCCGGGCTATTATTTTTTCTAAGTTAAATAGCCTATTAGTGCGAGAGAAATCGTCAGACCGACTAACAAAAAAAAAACTCAAGTATCAAAACTGCTTAGTCAAACTATGTAATCTCAATCTCAGTAGCAATTGTGGTTCAAAAGACAAAACTTTTATTACTTTGCGACGTAGATAGATTGCGTGCAAGCCACCCAACAGATAAATTATAAGATTACCTACTTAATCTATTATTCTATTAATTTGCTCTTCTTGAGGGGTAGATAACTTTGTCTGTGTTCGGTCATTTGGAACGATGTGGGTCCAACAGATTCCTAATTATTCGATGTAATTAAAATCGCGATCGGATGAGGAGCTCGTGGCTAAATAGTTACAACCACACAGGCCGATCTTCCGGGTTAAGCCGCGCTTGCCGAGGTTGGTCTGTGGATGGGTGACCATCTGTTATAGCGAGTTTCCTCCGTGCCTCGGAAAACACGTAAAGCCGTTGGTCCCGGCTGTCATTTGTAGATCTTTGACAGTCGTTACTGTTAGTCAGAAGCTCTAAAGTCTGACAACCAGTCTTACCATGGTGTATCCTATTACCCAGTTACTGGGTTGTGGAGGTCCGATAGGCAGTCGCTCCATGTAAAATGCTGATATCCAGCTGCATCTGGTTTGACTGGAAGCCAACCCAAATATAATTGGGAAAAGGCAGGCAGATGATGAATTAAAACCGCAATCGGAATTTGAGAAGTGATTTGTGTTGGTAAAAGATGAATTTTGATGAACATAAATTAAAACAGTATCTGCAAAGGAAAGCTTACTACAATGACACTGAATTTTTTAATGATAAAATTGAATGAGTTGTGTTTTTGATTTGATTGTAAATGTTCTGTTTAATTTTAATTTGTGATGTTTTATTTTATATTGATGGATGAAAATTTAATACTTATTTTATTGCAATTTTACATTATTTTTGATTTGACATTAATTTTTATTTTATTGCAATTTGACATTATTATTGTTAATTATTAATAGGCAGACATTTAATTATTTATTTGATTAGATTATTTTAAATAGTTAGTAAAAATGCATTTTCTTTTAATATTATAAAATTAATATTTGTACGCCTAAAAGGCCAAACATAACGATGTTTATGTATGTTTACCATTAACACCCTGCATGCCTTTGTATGTGTACTCATGTTTCCACAAATAAATAAATCTGAATCTGAATCTGAATATCTTTTATTTTATTACCGCTACAAAAAAAAAATCGGTGAAGTCTACTCAGAAATACTGACTCCCTACGTGACAAATAATTTGAAGTCTCTATTTAAAGTTGATTTTACTCGTAAAATCTCAATTTCTAATGTTCCAGAGCGACGCCACCCTAGTTTTACATGAACAGGGAAGGTAAACATTAAAATCTACATTTCGACGAGGTACAGTCAACAAAAGAGAATGGAATGCTGCCAAAAACTAATAGAATTTGACTATGTAAACTGCATTCTGATTTAATTCACCAGGATATTGAAAATTTCGGCAGACCCCGTGCCATTTTAGTAATAGTTTTTAAATGTGTGAAAAATCAATATTTAAAAAATCATGTAGTCTTTTTATATACCTACCACCGTCAATCAATGTAAAGCTGGAACCGCAGGGTCTAGAAGCATAAAAATGATTAGAAGATTTTGTATACAGGGTGGCTCTATCGGACCCCGCCGTTTTGTTTTTTTTTTAGAAACACTGTGTACAACGAATATTATAATTAATATACTTAGAATTGAAACTCATTTTTTTTTTCACTTGGCCATACGTGTGAGATATTTATGGATAGGTCTTTAAAAATGATGCTGAGGTTACTAATGTAATTTTTTTCTAATCTGAACAGTTTGCGCGAGAGACGCTTCCAAAGGTGTAAAATGTGCCCCCCCCCCCCCTCTGTAACTTCTAAAGTAAGAGAATGATAAAACTAAAAAAAAAATATGTAGAGGTAAACAGCAAACTTCGATTGAAAATTGGTTTGAACGAGATCAAGTCATTAGTTTGTTTTTTGTCATAAATCGTAAAGCGAGACCTTTGAAAGTTACAACCAACTACAAAAACTTTTATAATTATGTTACGGAACTCTTAATGGGCGAGTCCGACTCGCACTTGGCCGGTTTTTATTTTTAAGTCAAATATTCCATTTTATGTTTGTGTTTGTATTATCCAATCCAGACCAAGACCTTTGTGTGACACGCAGTGGTCCAAAACTCTGCAAACAGCTGTAAAAAATATGATAAGGCTAAATAATAATAAAAATAATAATAATAATTTATTTCAGACTCATCTTACGATTACATCCATATATTGTTAGTACAATTGCGAGCTTACAAACTAGTGTTAGTAATAATAAATGTATTAATTAATTGGTCTACAAAAATAGCGACCATGAGAACAATTTTAAATTATAATTAAAATTCAATTAAAAGGAATGATAACACACAGTATCTGGATTCCGTATAATTTACTGTATTAAGTATAGCTAGCTTTTAATGTGAGCCACTTTTAGCTCCATGTCTATATTACCCGTGACTAAAAGTTTAGATGAACCGCCTTCAATAACTGATGCGTTGCAATAGATACGACCTTTATTAAACGGAAAGCTTTTTGGTACAGTTAGTATTGTCATATTTTCCATAGCATATATACCCTGAAAAAGAACAACACAGAATTATTTTAGCAGGAAAAAACATGATAAATTAAATGAAAGGAAAACCAGGAAATCAGTTAGTTTACCATTTTTTGTAAATAATATTAAATTAATTTAAGATTTCCTGGTTTTCTTTATCACGTTTGTTAGAGAGATTTCACCCTTATAATTGACCCTAACGATCGATGCAATAAAATTACACGGTACATTTTTTTCAGATTTTAGCCGGTTCGATTCCCGGGTGTGGGAGAAGAGAATTTTCGAAAATCTTTGAATGCAGTTTGCTTTCTATTCAAAAATAAAGGAATGTTTCCTTTGAGTAAAATTTTCTATCTGCAGTATTAAGAGTAGGTATACTTTCCCACCAGGTGGCATTACAAAATTCCACCCTGTATATATATATGTATATATATGTCTGTCAGCGTAAAATTGTAAATACCGTTTGATTATAATCTATCTCGCGAGATTGTAAACTGTCGAAAGATTGTGAACTCAACGTACTGCTTACAATTTAACGTATTATTATTCGATAGATTGTAATCTATCGAAGTGAAACCGTCAAATTACAATTTTAAAATCGTCAAATTGTCAACTGTCCGAAGGCTGTCCCTGATTGGTCGGCTTTATAGTAGACCGTTCTGTGTCCATAGAGTTAGGAATGAAACACAGGTATCAGTCAAATAAAATTAATGCACTTCAAGAATTGTGACGTAGGTAATTTCATATAACTGTTACCGGCCAAACCCGATTTGAGGACAAACTAGTTTTGCCTAGGCTAAACTAGTTCTTCGACAGGTCGACGGAGCCCCGTTTCGCGGGGCTCCTACTTCAGGGTGGTTTAAAAAAAATAACCACGAAGAGGATGGCGGGGTCTTCTAACCTAAATTGTCCGAGTCGGGGTGCCAGCAAGTCCCGAGTTCGCAAAAACTAGTTGAGCCTAAGCAAAATTAGTTAGTCCTAAAATCGGGTTTGGCCTGTAACAGTTATATGAAATTACGTCACAATTCTTGAATTGCTTTAATTTCATTGGACTGGTACCTGTATTTCATTCTTAACTCACCTATCAAACAAATATGGCGGCGCGGGGCATATGCAATTTATTCAACCAATCAGCGCGCGAGGTGCGTTCCGATTCACAATTTGACGGTTTCACTTCGATAGATTGCAATCTAGCGAATCATATTACGTTAAATTGTAAGCAGAACGTTGAGTTCACAATCTTTCGACAGTTTACAATCTCGCGAGATAGATCTTACGGTATTCACAATTTTACGGTGACATATACAACGTGTAACACCAAATGCACAAAACCTCTCGTGGGGTAACTCAGCCCATGTTACTCAAGAATTTTTGTTCTAAGACTTTTGGAAATTCAAAAAAAAAATGTGGTTTTTCATGCAAAATAAGAAATTGTTCAGGCCCATCTGTACACGTTGCATATGTCGCAGGTTTTTCATCAAATTAGGTTTTTGATCAAAACACTAGGTTCTTAAAAACAACGGATGATGTTAAAATAACAACGCGATTTTATCATTTCCCTAAACAAATCTAGTGTTTTGATCAAATCCCTAAACTAGTTCAGTGAAATGACAAAAATTTCAGATAATGTCAGAAAATGTCGACGGAGCATCGCTTCGCGGCGGTGCTCCTACTTCTGGGTGGTTTAAAAAAAATAATCACTTCGGACAATTTATGTGCAATACCCCGATAAGTGAGACCTTGATGAATCACTTAACCAGGTTTCACTGTAGCGTTGAGCTCTGACGAATTCGCGGTTTAGCAAAGCCTATAATAAATTACTTTTGTCATAGTCATGAACGAAAGGCTTCGCGATCACATTTTTCGTTGTTATTTTTCTTCTACAATCTACTATTATATGGTGAGAGTAGATCTCTTCCAAATCTTTCACTTCTAGCGGTTTTGTGCTACGGCTATCCAGTTCCATTCAGCTACTTTAATGAAATCGACGTACTAAACGTAATTAGTCTTATTCATTAATTTAAATTGTTACTACAACTATCAATCAGTATCATATTTAATTATTTACCGGTGGTAAAGGACAGTCTCTTCCTAATGCCTTCTTTAACGCTGGACCAAAAACTACATCGTTTTGCACCAAGTCACAAAAACCGTGATGCAACTCAACGAAACTGGGACGGTATCTGTTTGTTAAAAACTGGTAGAAGTAGAAGTCCATCTGAAACATTCATTTTATTTGTATTTTTTAAGTTTATCTTGGACATTACTGACATCAGTGAGGAGAACATTGTGAGGAAACTTGAACTTATACAGGGTGATTTGTAATTGGGTGCATTTCTTGAAATGAGAGATACTAACACATTAATTTTCTGGTCGACACTAACTAAAACTGGGTACTGTGGCACCATTTACAAGAAAGTTTTTTTCTGTAATTTGCCAACCAAGTGTCATACATTTATTTTGAGAAAAATTCTTTGAAAGACAAGGGAAGTTTTAAAATAACATCAACACAGCTAGGTACTTTATGACACTTAATTTCCCAAGATTTGATTAGTTTTGGAACAAACTTGTATTCACTAGATCAGGGTCCCATACTGTATCGCGGCGCTCTGGTGCGTCGCAGGAGTACAGAGGGGCGCCGTGAGACGCGAGGGTCGACCATTCTCCGGATTGATATTGCGTGGAACCAAGATTCTATATAATTATGTACTTATAGGAACTTTGTACTTATTGACACTTAATTTCCCAAGATATGATTAGTTTTGTAACAAACTTGTATTCACTAGCTAGATTCAGTCGTTCATATTCTATCAGAAAACTATGAAATCAAAGTGGTGACGGTTGTTACTTTTTAAAAATAAGACTTTAATGAGGGAAAGGTGGAAATTTTTTGAAAAATTGTAAGGTTTGATAACTCCAAAACTAGCTGCTAGTTTAGACCTCTTGGGCCCGGATAAAATTGATGCAAATAAGGTCCAGTATCACCATTTTAAAGAATGCACCCAATTACTAATCACCCTGTACAATCACTAGAAGTCCAGAGACCTGAAGCAAAATCCCCGAAGTGGATTGGATTTTTAATTCAGCACATCATCACATCAGAAGAAGAAAATAATGTTAAATATTTTATATATTGTAGCGATATTTATATCACAAAATAAGAACTGGAAATACTGCGTTGATTAACCAAAGTTATCAGTGGGATAGAGACATACAACAGCCCGACAAAAATCAAAGACAGTACTTGGAAGACGCGGGTCCGACTCCCACTCGAAGCTGCATTTTTCTTACCTTATTTATCTTTAGTACTTAGATCGTAACTTACCTTTAAACTATTTGTTATTGTGAAAAGTGTATGTGCGTATAATCCCACATAGTACCTAGGATCTCGACGGCTATGTCGTCTCGTATACAGAGTTACGTTTTTGAAATATTTCGGATCAAAGTAGGTCACTGTTGGGCGCTCGGTACTGATGTAAGTCATCTAAAAATATATATTACATAAATAACTATAATAGTTACTTACGTCTTTAAAGAGAAGAAAAAATATTTTACAGGTAAAAATAATTCATAACAAAATACACTTAGAATTCAAAAATACAATTTAATTTTCAATTTGGAGAATTGAAAATCGGAATATAAATTTTCGGCCCGAGAACCCATCGAGCTTTTCGATTTTTCGAACGTATGAAAATAAATAAAAACGTTAAATATTATTAACGAATAAAATAATATAAATTATTGACGATAATATAAATTAATTTTTTCGTTAAATTAATTTTCATGACTTGCGATACTAGAAATTATAATAGGAAATAATAAAGCGAGCCACAAAATTAAGAACTCAGTCGACGAATACATACGAATAATACGAGTAAGTATTACACAAATTAACTCTGCAATATTTTTTTGTTTCGGGTTTAAAAGTTTGGTTAAATTTATTTAAACCCAGCAGACAGAAATAGAAGCCCCGCGCATTGGGGTTTAGTGTTTTTTGTCATGTGATTGATGATTTTATCATCAAATACCACCCATTACTCGCCGTCCGCATGCCCGATTGCCCGCGTCTGCGGTGGCCTGAAATCGTATCGCGACGTCTACGTTTATTTTATTCGCTGCTGAATTCATAATTTTGTGGCCATTGTAGTTTTTTAGTGGACAATGACACCATTAAATTGAAGCCACTTTTTATAGCACCCGATTTTAATTCGTAGGTACCGATTATGAAATTTGGACTTTTGGAAATTCAAAAAAATAAAAATGTTCAGTTTATGAACCATTGTAGAAAGTAAACGTTCGAGTATTTAAAACTTCAATGATGTTGATATTCGATAATTCGGCATTAGATCGGGCGTAGTAGGGGAAAGGTGTACGAGATGATTCCCTTAAGGGAGATTGCTTGTAGATTAAAAGATATCCTACTTAGCGCGAATGTAAATACGTATATACATAGTAAATTTATTTATCTTATTGTTGGCATGCTCAAAATTTTGATTTTTTAGATGCTTTACTATTAAAAAAACACATTTTTAAAACGTTGCCAAAGGATTATCTTGTACACCCCGGTGTCCAAGATGATCCCAGGATCCAGGAAGAGAATAACCCACATAAAACCATAATCTCGGTTTATTTTTTCACCTATATATTTGATTGTACTGACAGCCACCTTATTTTTGACTTTAGCCCGCGTTTTTAGTGATAATACAGGCAATCCAAACTGAGCTATATGGCATGCCATTTTTAACAGCATCCAGTGCTTTGATCATGGAGTGTTCTGACCACAATCCGCGTTTAGTTTTTTTTTTATAATTACGAGGCATAGTCTTAAACCAAAAATATATGAACTTAAACATAATAACATACAAAGGTTAAAAATATCCCCGTAATAGTAGGTATGTTACCGGTTTACAAGAAGATCCGTGGGGATCATCTTGTACACCGGTAACATAATCATCTTGCCCCAACATAAACTTTTTTATTCAATGTTCGATAATTTAAACTATGTGCTTTCAACTGTTACCATGCTATTAAAAAAACAAAATAGAGCAATTTTCAAAGCTACCTAATACCACAGCCTATAGTCTGGGCAATGAATGATTTTGGTTGGAAAAGTCGAAAGCAGAAAATCTGACTTTTGAAGTTTGTTTGGACTACTTAGAAGATAAACATACTAAAAGTCCTGACCCCTCCGAGGTGAGCCCGGGGGAGGGGGGGGCAAAGAAGGTCCCGTTTTTTGCTTATATCTCGAAAACGATGCGTCGTATAAAATTTTGTTGTACTACATAATAAAACTTCATAAAATTCTCTACAACTTTGTTTGTTACACTTTTTATCTATCTCCAATATTTGCATAGCTGTGAGCTCCGAAAAATGACCGATTTTCAAAAATGTGTTAAATTTTCTGTCTCGTTCTTTGTTTTCTTGTTTATATCTTGAAAACAGTGCGTCGCATGAAATTTAGTTGTTCTAGAGATTGAAACCTGATGAAATTCTCTACAACTTTGCTATATTTTTTTTTATTTATCTGTTAGCATTGCAAAACTATGACCGGTGAAAAAAAAATAGATTTTTCAAAAATGTGTACAATTGTCTGTACCGGTTTTTGAGATTTTTATAATATCTCGAAAACAATGCACCACATGGGACAATATTGTAGTGTATTATAAAAGCTGGCAAAACTTTCTACAATTTTGTCTTTCCTACTTTTTATCTATCATCAATAGTTGCATAGCTGTGAGCTCCGAAAAACGAGCAATTTTTAAAATGTGTTCCATCTCTATAGCACATTGTAACAATTATTTATTATTTCTCACTTACGCTATTAAAAAATAACATAAACTGGGAGTACATCCACGCGGTGAAGGCGGAAACAGTTTACTTTCAAACTGGCTAAAACTCCCAATAATATCTATCAAGATGCCTTCGGGCTTATGTTGCTATTTCGTTCGTGACTTATTGAGTTTTGTGACTGTGCACTCGATAACGCAGGGAAGCAGTCACAACAAAGATTTCAAAGTGACAGAAATGTGTTTAATTCGTGGTAAAATGCTGGAACAAGGTGGAGAAAATGTTTCCAGGGTCGGTCAAAAGGGGATAAATTCTCTGATTTGTGCCAGTAAACTCAGAAATGATCAAAAGAGCCCACACCTTGAAGATTTGAAGTCTCTAAGGGTTCACACATCTTGTCAGAAAGAATACACAAGACCCGACAGCATTAAAGCAGATCTAAGGAAACATACTCCGTATGCTGGACCCTCCGGGATTCATACTTTGAGGTCATCAAAACCAAAAGTTGTCGTCACATCTCGATGCCTTTTTTGTGCATGTCCATTCAAAGTTGAAATGAAAAAACCTTTAGAAAAACGACAGACAGTATACTCTGTTAGGAACGTAGCCTTTAAAGACTCATGCATTGAGACTGGGCATGCAAGAGGAGATGATTGGGGTGAAGAAGTAGTGGGTCGTTTAGCGTCAATATAATTGATTTTGTTGCAGCGGAAGACATACAATTGTAAACTTTACTTAAAAAGTCCCGAGATCCGTCAAGCCGCAGAAGTGTTTTTAAACCCCTCTTCATCGCATGATGACATAAGAAAAAATAGAAAGTTATGCTTTTTAAGGTGGTATGGAGCAAGAAGGAGACTTCTCTTAATAACTATCGGTACCAGCGTTTCCTCCAGTCAGTATCAAATGTTAAACCAGACATTTCCTCCCTACCACCAACTGAGGGAGCAGCGATGGAGCATTCTGTCCGTACTTATCATCAGGTCCTGGCTTGGCTTGGACAAGACCTTTCCCCTGAACTATGGGGATGGGAACGGACTGAAAGCAACCTTTTGTTTCCTGTTCAAACCAAAGAACCAGCTGCACCGGAAGAAATACGAAAGTTAATATTTTGCCGGTGCACCACTGATTGTAGTAGGGCTAGATGTGGGTGTAGGAAAGCCTCCATACTATGCTCTACTATTTGTCACAATTGCAATGGAAGTTGCACAAATGGCATTCATTCGTTGCAACACGACAATGACGACGACGCGCGACGGCGAGGTATATGAAGCAGAAGTAGCAGCCTGCGTTCCATCTTCTGAAATAATTCAACAGAAGAAGAGGCGAACCCTGACGAACCACAACCAGGACCGTCATGTCCAAAGAGGCGGGAGTGTTAAATAGTCCGGTTGTCTAGTTTTTAAGAAAAAAAAATATAAAAGAGCGATGTGTGATAAGAAACGTTAGAGTGAAGAACATATTTTAAGAAATCCACTTTTTTCGAAGCTCATAGCTAGGTGATTGAAGATAGATAAAAAGTGTAAAAGGCAAAAATGTAGAGAATTTTATGAGGTTTTATTCTTTAGTACAACTAAATTTCATGCGACGCACCGTTTTCAAGATATAAACAAGAAAACAAAGAACGAGACAGAAAATTTAACACATTTTTGAAAATCGGTCATGTTTCGGAGCTCACAGCTATGCAAATATTGGAGATAGATAAAAAGTGTGACAAACAAAGTTGTAGAGAATTTTATGAAGTTTTATTATGTAGTACAACAAAATTTTATACGACGCATCGTTTTCGAGATATAAGCAAAAAACCAAAAAAAGGGACCTTCTTTGCCCCCCCCTCCCCCGGGCTCACATCGGAGGGGTCAGGACTTTTAGTATGTTTATCTTCTAACTAGTCCAAACAAACTTCAATAGTCAGATTTTCTGCTTTCGACTTTTCCAACCACATACCCCTTTTGAGCACTCATTTACCAGACTACTAGTAATAAAGTACCTAAAACAAATTAGATATAAACTTCAACTCACCCTTACCTTATATCAAAGTCACGGAATATTTGTTTTTTTTCTCAAAAATTTTAACTGTAACTCTCGACACCACTACTTTTGACTGAGGCGGGGGTATATCGGGGACTATGTTTTACCAATGAAAACAACTAGATGACGCTACTGGGTTCGTTGCAATATCAAAGGATCATCTTCCCTCAACGGATCATCTCGTACACCTTTCCCCTACATCCAAACAAACTTACCTTTTCCGTACTACACTTATTAATTTGATTAAGTAAGTACAAAAGTAGCACACAGAAGAAAACTTGTTTTAAATTCATTATTAAATTTTAAATATGTAATATGTGTTCCATGAACCACGGAGTCCATTTAACTTTATGTCGCTTCGCTTAGTAACGTTGATAAAAATAAAAAGGGAATGATCAACGATTACGTAATTAAAAGCTAATGGATTAAAATAGACGTACTTACAAAAAAAATAACCGTTTCAAAATCCGAGTATCATATCAAGATCAGTGATCGTTGGCGTGACGCCTGCTCAATTATATATTATTACTAGCTGAACCCGCAAACGTTGTTTTGCCATATAAATTAAAAAAAAAATAGATAGTAGCCGATTCTCAGACCTACTGAATATGCATACCAAATTTCATAAAAATAGGTCAAGCCGTTTCAGAGGAGTACGGTAACTAACATTGTGACACGGAAATTTTATATATAAGATAAACTTGAGCAGTACATACATACGTATTTCATTTCGCCATTTCCAAACATAATATTAGTATTTAGTTCCCTTCAAAATGGTTGAGCTGAATGGTGCTGATATATGCGTCATGTTCGTGAACGGGCGCTGTCAGTTGGGACTGGTCATCCCTTAGCTGCCACGGTCTATTTTAATTATTGATAACTTTATTTTTGAATTGTCTTTTTTATATTTTCTATGGACACTAATAACTTGCCACATCGTTCTCACATAATGTACCATCTGATGATGAATGATGTAACAAAAGATCTGTAATAATTTTGGCGATTGAAAAAGAGTGTCCATGGAGTTTCTTGCTCATTCTTCTCCATAGAGATCTACTGCTTGGAATGAGCACCTACGGTACTTTCACAGTTTTTATGTCTTGTGACTGGGACTGTAGCACCATAACTTTTTAATGTCTAATTACATTTTTATTTGTCTATGACAATTCATAAGTGCCTGTAACTGGCCTACTTGAAATAAATGCTTTGATTTTGATTTTGATTTTGAATAGTTCCTATTGCTCCATTGTGTTTTTTGTATTATCCCTTATCTCCGAAACTACTGAGTGTATAAAGTACAACTCTGATAAAGATATAAACTAGGTGCTTGACTAAACTAGGTGCTTTTTAAAATGTCTGTATCTTGGGAACCGAGCTTTTCTCGAACCTGGGACCTTGATAAATCGATTCCTTGAGCCGAAATACCCCTAATCTGTAACTTTCATGAAAATCCTTGGAGCCGTTTCCGAGATCCTGATTATAAATAAATAAATATACCGAGGGTATAGTGCTCAAACCCAATAAGTACGAAATTGACACTTTTGAGATATTCAATATTTAAGTTTTAAGGACATAAATACCTATGTTATTCAAATAATGTTGTTATGATGACTATTTGTGGTAAAAGTGGATACATTGAATTAGTGTAAAACAGTACTTTTGAGTTTCTGAGGTAGTCCATTTTGTCATAATAAAAATTTAAGTTACAAAGGGTACCGACTTATTGGGTTTTAGATCTAGAGAAATTAAACATATTATGTACTTTGAGAAATGTTTTTTTTAAAGAATCACAAAAAAAAAAACAGGAGAAATCACTCTTCGTCACTTTCGAAAGCTGTCGGTTTGGTGTACGTCTTCATACCACACATCCGTGCATGAAATTCCTCTGGTATGATAAGTTTTTCGAGATATATTATTTTAGCAAGGCTAAGTGGTACGGCGACCTCCCCGATGGCGTCAGCGTAATATGTTACGCTGACGACACGCTCGTCCTGGCGTCCTCGACAGCCGGTGGAACTTCAGGGAGCACTTCCTGCGTCTGGCCCCAAAACTGAACCGGGCAGCAGCCGCCCTCAGGCGACTCCTGCCTAATCTCAGCGGGCCAAACGCCTCCTGCCATAGGCTGTACGCCGGTGTCGTGCGGTCCATGGCCATCTACGGGGCCCCTGTGTGGGCCCTGAGCATTTGGACACGACCACTAAAGTTGGTCGCATGCCAGAGGGTCATGGCTATCCGGATGAGCCGGGGATACCGCACGATCGCTGGCGAATCGGCCAACCTTGCCGGATTACTGCCCTGGGATTTGGAGGCGACTGCCCTCCAGCGCGTCTATGAGTGGCGCGTGGAGGCGCAGCGCCGGGGTGTATCCCCGCTGCCTCGACAAGTCGAGGTGCGGTGGGAAGAGCTCCGGCGCGATCTCAGGGCAATATGGAGGAGACGACTGTCGCGACCGACGTCCGGGCACGCCGCAATCGCGGCATTATTACCCCTCTTTGAAGAGTTGCAGGATAGGCGTCACGGCGTCCAGACCTACCGCATGACGCAGGTCCTCGCCGGACACGGAAGTTTCGGGATGGTATCTGTGTCTGATAGGGAAGGAGGAAACGCCCGGGTGTCACTACTGCGAGGATCACCCGGAGGACACAGTAAAGCATACAGTGCAGGACTGCCCCGCTTGGGCAAAGCACCGACGTGTCCTCACGGCGACGATAGGCGGAGACCTCTCGCGCCCGGCATTGGTCGCGGCCATGCTGCGGGGCGAGACGGAGTGGGAAGCGGTCGCCTCCTTCTGCGAAGCAGTCATGCTCGCGAAGGAGGAGGCGGGCCGCGTGAGGGCGAGGACAATGTCCTCCCTCCGCCCCACCCGCAGTGGTGGACGCCCACGGTGACGGACGTCGCCAGACGATCTCCGGCCATCGTAGGCTCGGGCATGCGGGCGGCGAGTAAAGGGCAACTCGCTGTCCGACCATGGACCATTCCGGGTCGACGGCGCGTTGTGTTCCACGCGCGCCTCTAAGAACGTCAGAATAATGACGGGCCCCCCTCTAGAGGGCCAAAGCCTGCCGGGGTCGCGGGACTTATCTCTTTACCGTGACCGCGGAACATAAAAGACTATTGAAAGACACCGTGTATTTTAGTCAGTACGAGTCTGACAGTCCCTCCCGCCCTGCCCGGGGTGGGAGGACTCATTTGATGATTTTATCACGTAAAAAAAAGGCTAATTGGTAATTGAGTGGAATATAAGTGCTCTATTTCATTTGGTAATTAAACATTAACTGAAGGCGGGTTTGAATTTCATTTAGCTCTAGTTTTTGGTGTATTAACGGCCATTTTACAGATATCAATGCTACGAAAGTTCTCGGACATGTCTTATTACACTTTATAACTATCAATCTCTTTTGTTTCCTTCACGTCCTCTTTTGTAATTGTTTTCTAGCTGCTATAAAAACGATTTTATCTACTCTCATATCGTAAAATTCGAAATACAAAACTCAAAACGAGTTTATAAAGACGTACTTTATACCATAGAGTATCGAAATGAAATTAAAAAATTAAATTATAACACTACTTCTCTAACAAAATAATGTTATAATAAAATTTTTTTTCATTATGACACAGATTACAGATCATAGATACATCTATTTCATTTTTTATCTGTGGCTGCGCGCGCTCTAGATGGGAATGTTGGAATTTTGACGTTTGTGTTTCGGTGGATGACATGGTGGATGTTTATTAATTTTTATCTTTTATTTGATATGTTCGTGTTCAATGAGAGTAGATAAAGTAGTGTATGAAACTGTACATAACTAGGTATTATACCACTCGTGTGATACTATTAAAAAACTCGCTTCGCTCGTTTTTTAAACTCACACTCGTGTATAATACCCCTCATTATGTACCAGTTTCATAAACTACTATTCCACTCGCTTAAGCTTAGTTCGGACTACGCTAGTAGTTTAGTTGAGTAGCGAGTAATTTAGTAGCTAAAAATCTCGCTTCTGCCCAAAAATCGTTCGCACTTTGCTTTAGTACAGGTTTTAGTGGTGTTTTGCAAGACAAACAACCTACAACGCAATAAATAAATTGTTTAAGCTAATCGTAACAGCTGTTTAAGGGCTACACCACATCTGGCAGCACGGAATCGCCTTTTTCCGTCGCCCTTTCTCTTTCTGTCGCTTAGAACTGCCATTTGCTAGACCGAGACAGAATGCATAATGCGATAGCACGCGGCGGAATGCGTGAGGCGACCGGCTGCTGTCGCATTGTCTCGGTCTAGCAAATGGCAGTTCTAAGCGACAGAAAGAGAAAGGGCAACGGAAAAAGGCGATTCCGTGCTGCCAGATATGGTTCAACCCTAAGAAGATGTGGATAAGGAATTACGTGTGATTTAAAAAGAAGCTATGATATTTATAATGAGAGGGCACAAACACTTTTCTGGTAATCGTGGACAAACATACAATCGACTATGAAAATCTACAATCCAAGTTGAGCAAACACGGATCCATGCGGACAACTTCACGGGATATCCTTTTGTTAAATACTAATGCCTTCTCCAGAATGAAACGAACACCTTTTCTGATAACCGCATCAAAATTGTTTCAGCCAAACCCGATATAATCAACGGACAAACATAGGTACATACAAACATACAGGTCGAACTGAAAACCTACTTTTTTTGAAGTTGGTTAAAAATACTAGCGTAGGCTGAACTATGCTTTAGTTTAGAGTATTATCGCACTAAATAAAAGAATTTCGATAACAATACGTGCGATGCAAATGCTCCTCGCAAACTGACAACAGTAATCCTAGAAGTTCATCGGTTCAATTGATTTATTGGGTTCTTCTTCGAACAAAGTGTCAAGAAAGTTAGTTGACGATGAGAGCTAATACAATATAACTAAACATAACTTGTTACTTTTGAAACATAATCGAACAGTAAAACCCGACAAATACGTTTGTTTTGATTTAACTTTTGGTTTTGTTTGTTTTTTTAATCTACGTATTTAAAGATAAAACCCGATAAATACAAATAGTGATTATTGCCTCTAAACAGTTGGGTCATTTTAGTTAAAATTGTTGAACACTCAATACCATTAAAAAGCTTTATGTGGTTTAAGCGTGAAATAAAAATATTATGTTACAAGATAACACGCTTTATAGGGTACCAGTTTTTAAGTCTTGGCCAAATGTGGTGACTTTATTGGGTTATTACCTTATGTAACTTTCTTTCTGCTGCGAATTCCACTTATTGGATTAGACCACTGGAAAGAGCGTCAAAAATGCATTAAGATGTACTAATAAAACGATTTTTGATTTTTCGGCACTTATTGGGTTTGAACACTATACCCTCGATACAAGAATTGCTCGTTTAAAGATATTAGATGATAGTTTTTTGCATGTAGATTACTAGAACCGGGGCACGGTCGAACATTTTTTTCGTGTACTTTTATTATGGTGTACTTTTTGTATGAAGTGATTCATGCCTGGGGCCCGGACGGGGCACTGACGGGGCACGGCCCGGACATGGCCCGGTGTGGCGTGAATCATCCTTTATTCGACCCGGATTACGGAACCCGTTCACTTTCTGTTTGACAGTTCGACACGCAGTGGTTAAGTGGTAAATGATAACACACACTATTTGGATTACGTATAATTAACTTAGCACTTATTTAGCTCTTAATATGAGCCACTTTTAGTTCCATGTCTATATTGGCCATGCCTACAAGTTTAGATGAACCGCCTTCAATAATCGATGTGTTGCAGTAGATACGACCTTTATTAAACGGAAAGCTTTTTGGTACATTTTAGTATTGTCATGTTTTCCATAACATATATTATATACCCTGAAAAAGAACAACACAGTATTATTATAGTAGGAAAACTAACAATTTACCCATAGACTTTTTTACGGTAACAAAAACATAAAAAAAAACTGAACTCGCCCATGAAGGGTTCCGTAGCAGCAAGTAACATAATATAAACACGTTCTTGTAGTTGGTTGTAACTTTGAAAGGTAAATTGCGGATTACGGTTTATGACCTATTAAAAAAAAACGAATTACTTGATTTTGTTCAAATCAATTTTCAATTGAAGTTTGCATGGTAATGTACATCATATATTTTTTTTTAGTTTTATCATTCTCTTATTTTAGAAGTTACAGAGAGGGGGGGGGGGCAACAGTTCACCACTTTGGAAGTGTCTCTCGCAGAAACTGATCAGTTTGGAAAAAAACTATGTTAGTAACCTCAATGTAATTTTTAAAGACCTATCCTTAAATATCCCACACGTATGGGTCAGGCGAAAAAAAACTTTGTTTTTTTTTTTTTGCGTGAAAATCCTAATGCGGTTCACTTATTACATCTACTTACTGTTAAAAGGAAACACAAATAACTCTTAAATCTAATATAATATTCCACAAAACTTAACATTGGACATGAGAAACTTTTAAATCGACCACCGAGAGTATTTCTTCCAAACGTCAATGTCATTCCACTCCCACTGCCCGCGCTTTTAGGGATGTACCACGCTGTGTAGGGTTGGGATTCCATTTACGGATTTTCGTTTATTAGTTCGGCCTTCCTGACTCACCGGCGTCCTCGACGGGATTGCCCTCAAACGTAGACGAAATCCCGTGAATCCTGCGAACAATAATGAACAAAGAAACGGCACAAAGCCCCGTAGACAATGCAACCAGCCCCGTAGGCAATGCAAGCAGCCCCGAAGGCAATGCAACCAGCCCCGTAGGCAATGCAACCGGCCCCGTAGGCAATGCAACCAGCCCCGTAGGCAATGCAACCAGCCCCGTAGGCAATGCAACCAGCCCCGAAGGCAATGCAACCAGCCCCGTAGGCAATGCAACCAGCCCCGTAGGCAATGCAACCAGCCCCGTAGGCAATGCAACCGGCCCCGTAGGCAATGCAACCAGCCCCGTAGGCAATGCAACCAGCCCCTTAGGCAATGCAACCAGCCCCTTAGGCAATGCAATCAGCCCCGTAGGCAATGCAACCGGCCCCGTAGGCAATGCAACCAGCCCCGTAGGCAATGCAACCGGCCCCGTAGGCAATGCAACTAGCCCCGTAGGCAATGAAACCAGCCCCGTATGCAATGCAACCAGCCCCGTAGGCAATGCAAACAGCCCCGAAGGCAATGCAACCAGCAACCCCTTGACGCAACTCTGCCACATCCTGCTCTACACACACTGGACCTTGTAAGTCACCAGCCAACCGTGGACGAAAACCACACAACACCTCTAATGGAGTCTTACCTGTCCCTTGACAGACAGTACTATTGATGCCCAGTTGAATTTTTGATAGATAAACATCCCATCCTTTCCGTTCTTCCCCCATATGAGCTGTCAACGACGCAAGTATGGTCCGATTTAAACGTTCCACTTGACCGTTGGCTCTTGGAGATGCCACGGCATTTTGAACATGTTTAATATCCAGCCCTTTGCAATATTCTTGAAATTCACGTCCAGTGAAAGCAGTGCCCCTGTCACTAATAATCCTTACTGGATAACCAAATACTTGACTTAATTTATTTAGTGAAGTTATAGCCCCCTTGGCGTTGGCACTAGCTACAGCGTCAAGCCAAACAAATTTGGTGAAGCCATCAATGACTGCAAAAACATAAGTTTTTCCAGAACTTTTGCAAAACGGTCCCAGATGATCCAAATGCAATGTGTGAAAAGGAGTAGATATACGTTCGATTGGATGCAACAAACCAGGTTGCTTTCCTGTGGGTTTCTTAGTGAATTGACACCCAATACAACTTTTGACATATTTCTCAATAAATTTCCTCATTTTAGAAAACCAGTATTTAGCTCTAATGGCCACCAGACACTTTTCTACACCAAGATGACCATTACCGTCATGATAAACTTTCATTATTATGCCACCTGGCAACTCTTGGCAATACAAGTTTGATCCCCTCTTCGGTCATTCTATACAAACGTTCATTGACCAACTTATAATCTTTATTCAAGCCATCTTTCTTATGCTTGTTAGCGTCAACTTCCAACTTCATATTTAACTTCAATGCCTGAATTCCTTCATCAGCTTCTTGTAAAATGTCAATAAATTCATTTTCCTCAATATGCTCTACTTCAATAGGGTTGCGACTAAGAGCATCTACATGTTGCATCAAAGTGCCTGGCTTATGCTCCACTTCGAAATCATATTCCTGAAGATCAAGCCACCACCTAGTTATACGAGGTGACAAATCCCTCTTAGACCAAGCTAAACGTAATGCGGAACAGTCTGTTACCACAGTGAATTTCATTCCTGTCACATAAACTTTAAATTTTTGGATACTGAAAACCACTGCCAATGCTTCCAACTCAAAACTATGGTATTTTTCTTCTGCGGCGCTTGTTTGTCTACTCGCATATGCAACAACTTTAAATAAACCATCTGGTTGACGTTGCAATAACATACCACCAAGGCCAGCTTTGGAAGCATCTGTATGAACCTGGGTTTCTCGGTTTGGACTATACATCGCAAGTACTGGATCAGACGTTAACAGTGCCTTTAAAATTGCTACTGCATCATCCTGTTTCTGACCCCATTTCCACTCTTCCGTCTTTTTTGTCAACAGAGTTAAAGGACGAGCGATTACTGCAAACCCCTTTATAAATTTTCTAAAGTAACTGGCCAAACCAAGAAATTGACAAAGTTGATGTACATTGCATGGTGTTGCAAACTCTTTCACAGCAGTCAACTTATGAGGTGACGGACGTAATTCACCAGCGGAAATCTCATGACCTAGATATTCAATAGATTCAGTGAGGAATGTGCATTTATTCCTCCTTAACTTAATACCAGAATTGGAAATCAACTCAAGAACTTTTCTTAAATTATTTAAACAATCCTGAACGTCTTTTCCCCACAGTATGACGTCATCAATATACACTTCTGCGCAATCATGAAGAACTGGTGTTAATATTTCATTCATGGCTCTCTGAAACACTGCTGGTGCATTACAAAGACCAAAACTCATCATGCGAAACTGAAAATGTCCATCGGGTGTGACAAAAGCTGTATATGGTCTGCAGTGCTCAGATATTCTGATTTGATGATACCCATTGGCTACATCCAAGCAACAGAACACAGTTTTATCCACAAGTCGATCTAATAAATCCTGGATCACTGGTAATGGGTAGCGTTCTTTTTCTGTTATTTTATTTAGAGCCCTGTAGTCAATGCACATACGATAATCACCATTTTTCTTTTTAACTAATAATACTGGGCTTGCATATGGAGAGATTGACTTTTCCAATATACCCGCATTCAACAACTCTTCAACCTTGTTCCTTACTATCTCTCTTTCATGATATGACAATCTATATGGTTTGTAGTTTATAATCTTGTCTTCTGTGAGTTTGATGGTCATTTCAATATTACAATTACCTAACTCCATTCCTTCTCCAGAAAAACATTGTTCAAACTCTTCAAGCAAATTATTTAAATCTTTCCTTTCACTTGTGCTAAGAGTTTTGCCGACTTTCGGCTCTGTGCAATCATTTTCAAACTCTGTCAAATTAGCACGTGTGATACAGTCTTTTTCTTTCATTAAAATAGTCTCATTACTGAAGTTCATAACTTTTATTATAGTGGTCCCATCTTGAGTTGCTGTCTCTTGTCCTAATACATTGATCTCACACCTAGGTCTATGATGTTCACCATACTTCACATGAAGAAGTCCAGTTACAATAGGATCCGTTGAAGCCACAACTTTATTAACACCAGGCCGTAGAGTAACATCAGTTTGGGAATGTAATCGGATTTTCTCTAATTGCGAGCTAAGATCAGATATTTCTAAACCCAATTCGTTGTCATAAATGTGAAGGTGTGTAGAAGTTTTCACAACAATTATATTTGGTGCTTCAGTAAATGGATGTCCTACTAGCACATCAAACTTCTGTATATGGTTAGGTACCACATAAAAATGGGTGTATCTTTCTACCCCATCAACATTTAAATACGCGTTAACTACACCACTAATGGTAAAGTCAACGAATCACCATAACCCTTAATAATCAATGTGTCATCAGTTGCAATATGTAAATTCAATTGTTTACTAAAGGCTTCCCTCAAAATATTGCATGAACTTCCAAAATCAATATAAGCATTTGCATTAATCCCATTAATTTCTACAATTTTATGGTATTTTTCATCTGAAAAATCAGAGCAAACAATATGTACCTTTTTAACCAATTTATTACCCGATTCCTTCTTCCGGCATTCCTCTGTAGTGTGACCTTTCATATTGCAGAAAGTACACTCTTTATTCTGATTTTTCTTCTTATAACAATCTACTTCCTTGTGTCCCATACGTCCACAGAACCTGCACTTTATATTATTTGATTTTGGTGCCTTGCCACACACTCTAGCCTTATGACCGACTTTTCCACATGTGAAGCATTTTTTGTTGTCTAACATTTCTTTAGTTTTGTCTTTTTGCTGCTCTAAAGCTGATGATGTCTTAACACTGGCCAGGTACTTTAATAAAGAAACAGAATTATGGCATCCTGCTGATATTGCTCCTACTTCTAAAAATTTATCACCTAAAGTACCAATGATGGCCTCTGTGATCAGTTCATCGGACATTCCGCTAGACATCCCTATACCCAATTTTTCATAGTAAAATTTAATTGGATCTTCATTTTGTTCCTTTACCTTATTGACTAATTCTCTAATTTGACTTAACTTATTTTTTGTAAATGGAAATGCTTTAATAAGGCGATCTTTCCACTCAGCCCAGCTCACATCATATGAAAGCTGTCTCTCATACCATCCTTTAGCATACCCGCGTAGCTTAGAAGTACAGTTGCAAATCAATGTTCTCTCGTCCCAACCATACATGAGAGCCACACTCTCAGAATTTCTAATCCAATGTTCAATTGACACAGAAGTTGTCTGAGGATCAAACTCCGGCAATATGTCATTCCGTCCCACATAACGAACCACAGAAGTTCCGCTGGTGCTGGCTTCGACCAAAGGTGTTGACATTGAAACTTCAGCTGGTAATGTTGTTTGTGGTGTAGATTGAGAACCATGATAGTTTTGTGTTTGTCTGAGCTCTCTAACTAGCCCCTCTAATGCTTCTATTCTGCAGTCCTTTCTCTCCAGTCGCTTCCTGTATTTCTTCCTTTTACTAATATGCTCTTTCCCAAATTCCTCAGAAGCAGAACTACTACTTGAGTAGTGCCTCTTATTATGACGCCCCATTTTACAGAAAACAATATACAATAGTCTGAACAACAATAATTACACCAACAATATTATAAAACAACAGTCACACAAACTTATTTTTTTAAAACATTAACAATAAGGCCACAGTCTTCTACCACACCAAATTAATTCAGTTCTTAACTGACTGACACATTAAGTTGTATTTACACACTTATATTTACAGTTATTTACACCAGCACCACTCATACCATTTTGATAATATTTCGATTTGTGGGTTATATCTTTTGAAAGTCAGATTCAGATAAGTAAATCAGAACAAGCTCACCAAGTTTCCATGTGTCCCACTAGGTAAAAAGCACAAGAAAAACCATAATTTATGATCACACCATGAAACAAGTCAACAAAGTCACAATATCATATACAAAGTTTTCACAACAGAATTTTATGTATGTATGCGCGTAAGTTTTATTTCACTTCTGAACTGTTAAAAGGAAACACAAATAACTCTTAAATCTAATATAATATTCCACAAAACTTAACTTTGGACATGAGAAACTTTTAAATCGACCACCGAGAGTATTTCTTCCAAACGTCAATGTCATTCCACTCCCACTGCCCGCGCTTTTAGGGATGTACCACGCTGTGTAGGGTTGGGATTCCATTTACGGATTTTCGTTTATTATTACCTAGTTTCAACAGGATAGCTCTTATACTTTCGAAGAAAAGTGGCTGTGACATACGGACGGACAGACAGATAGACATGACGAATCTATAAGGGTTCCGTTTTTTGCCATTTGGCTACACAACCCTAAAAATATAATGTCATAAAATACATTAACATTAAAAGTAGGCACAATCTGTCAGCTTAGCGGAGAGGAGTGGAGACGAGAAGAGATGTGGTGCGAAGCTGACAGGTTATCTCCACCAAAGCGAAGAGGAGTTGTGAGCTGTGTGTGGTAGAGTTGTGAGCTATGAGACAGCGGGAAAAAGGACGCGCCAATGTGCCACCCCCGCGCTGCGTGCCATGTTGCGCGTGGTTAATTTTGTTTTGCGAAATTCATGTTTTAAAAACATACCGCCGTGATCTTATGCTAGAGAAAATTAGACGCGCCTTATAGGAAAAAATGAAGACCGTGTAGAGTGTAATAATAAGACGATTGATGCCACGAAAATAGTACCATAATTATAGATTTTTTTTTTTTTGCGTATAGTAATATCGTCAAATGAGTCCTCCCACCCAGGGCAGGGCGGGAGGGACTGTCAGACTCGTACTGACTAATATCCACGGTGTCCTTTATTGGCCTTTTACGTTCCGGGGTCACGGTAATTCGTTAGTCCCGGGACCCCGGGGGACTGCTGACACTCTTTGAGGCGCGCGTGGAACACAACGCGCCGTCGACTCGGTTGCCGCTATAACAATAAATACAAAAAAAAAAACGGAATTGAAAAAATATTTAAGGGGGCTCTAACAAATTTGATTTTTTTAACTCATCTTTGTTCGATATTTATAACGGCAATAGTTAGACGCTTGAAATATTCACAGAATAATTAGTTACGTTCACATTAAAAAAAAATGAATTTAATAAATATTTTGTATGGCTCCCATACAAAAAACGTTTTTAACCTTTGTTAGATAATGAACCTTTCGTGAGCGATTCCGACTTGCACTTGACTGGTTTTTTAATTATTTTGCCACAAATTAGAGTTGAAGCGGATATTTACCGACAATTTTTGCTGTATCTTATTATCGTAATTTTATCAATGCGACGATAAAATTGACAGGAAATAATTAGTTTAGGCAATCATAGAAAATTATCTATTGTATTTTTAATTTATCATATTACATATACTAGGTACTCAAAACAAAATAAGGGCCACCTGATTTTTATCGATTTATTAAATAATATTTAAGTATTACTAGTTTTAATGGCTGAATCTGATTAATATTAACGATTTTAGAAGGAAATACCTACACAAATTAAGTTTGTATTCCAATAAATCGTTAAATTAAAAGTAATTGAATGAAGTGGGGAATTGCAGGAATGTATCAACTTACATAAAACATAAAAAAAACGAAAAAATAACATCTTTAATGTTCCAAAGTGTTCTTAAAAGCTTCTCTTTTAACTCTGTTCTATCTGTTCTTCTCATTTTATTGGAGGTGGAATGATCTGGATTAAATACCTAACATTTTCTTTGGGATCCTCTACCAGCAAGTTTTCAGACAATTTATGAGATCCAGCCGGGTTTTGATGGGAATTTTAGTCTCTTTTTCACTCTTTTTTAACTCATCTCTTAAATGCTCAATAGAACTCAGGTAAAAATCCTGAGTAGCCACTGTAACATCCTAATTCGAGCGTTAGCGAATATGTGCACAATTAGTCGCGTCATGTTCGCTCGACCATTATCCTGCTTCAAAATGAACTCAGGTACTCCTTGCTGTGCGAATGGGATAATGTGGAGTTGCACCACATTATCTATGCAATTTTGAGCAGTTAAAGCAACGTCGTTAAGAAGTGCGAGCTTAGTTTTGCATGATAGAGATAACCGCCCCAGAGCATTATTCAGATTTCACCGGAACAGTCTGTTTCAAGAGTGCAAGGTTCTGAAACCAGTTGTTTAGATCTTCTTTACACTCTAATGAATCAGTTTTTATAAAAAAAAAATAAGCCGGCAGTCATAAATAAAAAGCAATGACCCAGTCAAAACAGTTTAATAAATTTTCTCTTTTGCAAATGTTTCACGATTTGCACCATACGGTGCAGTTAACTGGAGGTGAACCAAGCATTCTTCTTGAGTATTGTTAGTCTTCATATATTCGATTCGGAATAGTCTAGTCAATTATAGGGGTAAATTGTGGAATCAGGCGTTACTTTGCGAAAATCCATGACAAATCTACTTGCTGTATAAGTCGAAGAAAAGTCCGTTAGAAGTTCGAAAATTAAAAAAACACCAAACGGTAAATTCTTAGATATCTCAAATATCTAACTAAAAAAAAGTTATTAATTTCCAATTACGCAGTAAAAACAATATTAATATGTATTTGAAAGAAACCATAACAAGATATTTATTTACTATCTATTATGTACACAGAATAAGAGTAATACTTGTTTGAAGTACAATTTAATAAGTGGCCCTTATTTTTTTTTGACCAGTATACAGAGTGATTTTTTAGTCACTATCCAAATTTTAATATATTAATCTTTGGCGAAAATCATTGAATACGTGTTTTTTCTTTTTGTATCACTCAATACAAAAATATCGAGATATCACGTCTCAATGTTATCTATAAAAAGTTGATGAATCTGGACACCGCGCTGTGATGTGTCGCTAAGGTGTAGCGGGGCGGGGCGGGGGGTGAGCGGGATGCGCTCTGCCCGTTTCATGCGCCGGCAAGTGTATATTATTAACGTTTAGCTTAGTGACCATGCAGAGCGGATGGGAAAATGATTTAATATGACAATTTGAAGTATCGATTTTTTGTCAAAAATGGGGTTAGTGATTGATACCTAATGCCTAGAAAAATTTTGGACGGTGCTAAAAAAGTCACCCTGTATTTAGGTGAGTAGGTAGTATAGGTATTTTTTATGAATTTCAAATGGATTTAGTTTCAAGGTAGATAAAATAGATTGGGCGATTATAAAATCCGTTAATTTATTAAAGCTTAAAGTTTGTGCATGTCATGGCAAAAGAAAAGATTTGTTTTTTTTTTTTTGTATGGAAGAAAACACTAAGGCCGTGCGCTGCGTTAGGCGTGCGCACGGCGCACAGTGGTGCAGGTAGTACGTGCATGCGGAAAATATTATTTTTAAATGAAAAGACGTTGCGTTTCTTCATAATACTTTGTTAAAATTATATAATGAACTAGCTGTGCCCGCGACTTCGTTCGCGTGGATGTCGGAACTTAACAATGTATTTTTTAGTGGCGCGAATCCCTATCGGTGAAAGTCTCCAGACTCACGTGAGAGGGCGTCATGCTCTCGGTCAAAGGTGCTTTACGGTCCTCGCTGCTTTCTTGGGAGAGCAAAGTCGCGGTCAGAATTCTCTGCGAACTTAAGCGCGACTGCCTTTCGTTGAAAAGTCTCAGACTCACGTGAGTGGTCCTCCAAACTCTCTTGTGATCGAGAAACTGCCTTAAGAGAAGACTGTATACTAAGTCGAGACTGACGTTGCGTAGGCGTTTCTGACGCTAGAGTTTTGACTTACCTTGCTCAAATTGCTCTAAGGCTCACTTCAAGATATGGGACTTTTCGCATTTCGGCTACGATGCGACAGGTTTGTTTTTTTCTAAAAGAGATTTTCAAAAAAAAAAACTGAACCAAACAAATAAAATGTTGAACCAAATAAATCAACAATTTCCAACAACACAAACTTTCAATATGAGAATGAAGACTTTTTTTTTTAGCGTGGTAAAATCATCAAATGAGTCCTCCCACCCCGGGCAGGGCGGGAGGGACTGTCAGACTTCTACTGACTAAAATCCACGGTGTCCTTCAGTAGCCTGTTATGTTCCGGGGTCACGGTAAGGAAGTAATCCCGTGACCCCGGCAGGCTTTGGCCCTCTGAGATCGTCTGCTGACGTCCGACGCCGCGGGCGCCTACCACTGCGGTTGGGGCGGAGGGAGGACGCTGTCCTCTCTCTCTCGCGGCCCGCCTCCGAGAATGAAGACTAATAAAATTTCAAACTACGTAGTAAATAAAACTACTTGACTCAAATAGCAAGTTATTTTTACTTCGAACTTCAAAATTAACGGGTCTCGGTCTCGGTAACTCGATCTGTACTGACCCTAGATCGAAGCTTACCAAAACATTTTGAAAGATGAGAGTCAGATCAGACCGAGACTGCCGAGACGCGAAGCGACGCGACGCAGCGCGCACACTTTTACGACTTTATCTTCTACGCGAAAAGATACACATTTCGTTGTGAAAATGTTGAATACTTTGCACCACCACGCAGCACTGCACCGCGTGACGTCTCGCGGCGTAGACCGACGCATCTCCACGCAGACGTGCGCCCCTGCGCTTGCAGAGGCCGCATGACGGTGGCGCCACTCGACGCCTCTCAACGGCTCTCGACGCCGCGAGGCGTAGCCGAGGCTGCCCCGTAGTGACTTCTCTACTATTTTTTATATTTTTGATCAGATTTCGTGTAGATTTCATGCAGTTCGGTCGAGCGCTCTTTTCTTTTATCGTGGTAAAATCATCAAATGAGTCCTCCCATCCAGGTCAGAGCGGGAGGGACTGTCAGACTCGTACTGATTAAATCCACGGTGTCCTTCAATAGCCCTTTACGTTCCGGGGTCACGTTAATGAGATAAGTCCCGCGACCCCGGCAGGCTTTGGCCCTCTAGAGCCGGGTGCCGTCATCTTGCTGACGATCTTTGAGGCGCGCGTGGAACACAACGCGCCGTCGACCCGGGCATGGTCCATGGTCGGGCGGCGAGTTGCCTATTACTCGCCACCCGCATGCCCGCGCCTCCAGTGGCCGGAGATCGCCTTGCGACGTCCGTAGCGTTGGGCGTCTACCACTGCGGCTGGGGCGGAGGGAGGACTCTGTCTCTGTCCTCTCCCTCACGCGGCCCGCCTCCTCCTTCGCGAGCATGACTGCTTCGCAGAAGGAGGCGACCGCTTCCCACTCCATCTCTCCCTGCAGCATAGCCTCGACCAATGCCGGGCGCGAGAGGTCTCCGCCTATCTCCTCCGACACGGCGGTGCTCTGCCCAAGCGGGGCAGTCCTACACCGTATGATCCACCGTGTCCTCCGGGCGATCCTCGCAGTGGTGACATCCAGACGTTTCCTCCTTTCTCATCAGACACAGGTACTCGTACCTCCCGAAACATCCGTGTCCGGTAAGGACCTGCGTCATGCGGTAGGTCAGGACGCCGTGACGCGAGCGATCTGTCGAGCGCTCTAGTGAAATAATGATAGACTGAGATTCAATCGGACTTTGTCCGATGAAAAACTTGACGAAATGGGGTATTTTTTCAAAAAATCTTTTGCTTCTCTGATAGTATATTATCATAGATACAGACTTTCAATTTCTAAAAAAAATAATCATTTAGGTATGGATATTTTGCAGTTTCGAATAGTGTTCGTAGTCACAGTCGAAATGGTAG
Source organism: Agrotis clavis (assembly GCA_954870645.1). Taxonomy (NCBI): domain Eukaryota; kingdom Metazoa; phylum Arthropoda; class Insecta; order Lepidoptera; family Noctuidae; genus Agrotis; species Agrotis clavis. Next base: position 21,066,348 of record OX940935.1, on the reverse strand, counting down.
ACTGCTGCGGAACGGACGCGGGTCGGAGCGTGACCACGTGGCGAATGTAAACACGTTCCGCAGAGCCACGCGGCGTCCGTGGTCTCACTGCGCAGCGCGGCCTCGTGAGGTCTGGATGCGCCTCGCGACGTCGCGATGAGTATCGCGGCACAGCGCGGCTCACCGCGGCGCAGCGAGGTGCAGCGCGAAACCTTAGGCCTCTTCACGCATCGTCGCGTCGCTTCGCGTCTCGGTCTGAACTGACCCTAAAACGAATACGCACGCAGTTGATCGATTAATGGCGAGAGATGGCGCTGGTTCTATATTCGGACACACTATTATAATTTTTATTAATTTACATTTTGTTATAAGATGTGAACTGATTACGAATAAACTAAAAACTTAATGTAACTTTAACGTAATTTACTCACAAATTGTTGCGTATAAATGTTAGGTGAAGTTTTGATACCAAGTGCACATAATCCTATTTTTTTTTTTCTAAAATATTATTTTTTTTTCTAAAATAAAAGTAGCCTAAGTTACTCCTTATTACATCAGCTACCTGCCAATAAAAGTCCCGTCAAAATCGGTCAAGCCATTTCAGAATGTTACGTGAAGTTGTGATACAAAGTGCACATAATCCAATTTTTTTCAAAAATAAAAGAATTTTTCTAAAATAAAAGTAGCCTAAGTTACTCCTTATTACATCAGCTACCTGCCAATAAAAGTCCCGTCAAAATCGGTCAAGCCATTTTAGAATGTTACGTGAAGTTGTGATACAAAGTGCACATAATCCTTTTTTTTTAATAAAAGAGTTTTTCTAAAATAAAAGTAGCCTATTTTACTCCTTATTACATCAGCTACCTGCCGATAAAAGTCCCGTCAAAATCGGTCCAGCCATTTCAGAGATTAGCCGTTACAAACAGACAGACAGACAGACAGACAGACAAAAATTTAAAAAAATGTTGTTTTGGTGTATGTGCCGTATTTAAATTCATATGCAAGTAGAAAAAAGCGGTTATTTCAATATTACAAACAGACACTCCAATTTTATTTATATGTATAGAAGTATAGATGTATAGATGTACCAGTATACAAAAAGAAAGATATAATACTTACGTATTTTTTTTCATCATAATATTCACATCATCATATTTTTTCACATGATTTCAATTCTAAATTTTATGCAAAATAAATAGTCTTTAAGCATTTCTATATAAATAAATACTAATAAACTAAATATTAACCGTATAGTTCGGTAGCGCCCCCGAAATGGGCGCGACAAGTAAACCTACGCTGGCTCAGTAGTGGGTCCAAAAGGGGCAGACGTTGTAGTCATACGACATCCTCATTATAAATTAAAAAAATATAATATTCCATGCGTAAAATCCTATGAGTGCGCATTAATTAAGAATGTTCAATAAAAATCTGATTTATTCACGAAATTAAAACTTCTACATTTAGCGCTTATTTTTTTAATTTACCGTAACAAAATCCAAAAGTGTAAATACGATCTTCGCCATTTTGATGGCTGTGCTGGGTAGGGCTAAAAATCATAAAAACGTGGTTTTCGGACATCCAACGGATCATTATAGGAGGAATGAATAACTTCTCATTTAGTATTGTAACGAATTCATACATCATTCAACATAAATTAGCAGTGGTAATGAAGAATTTGATATCTGAACTCGAACTTTCGCGCCACTTTTGTTTGTTTACATTTTTATTTTTCACTTTGATCACATACGCGCGCTTATACTCAATAAAAATTAAGATATATATCATGCCAAATGTTATAAATAACGTAAAAAAGTACAGATCTTGGCGTAATTCTCTAATAAAGGGCCAATAACACGTATTTTTCATTACCACTACTCAATTTGTGTTCGTAAACGACAACCATGTTTATTTTTTTTAATCGTAATGATGTGTGAAAGCGAGTATTCTAATCGATTCCATAATTGATTTTTTGTCAACTCGAGTGAAAAAAATAAGGAAACTAGGAAATCGATTAATAAAAATTAAAATAAATTTGTTTTAAGCTTAGAATACAATTACTATCTATTATAATATTGTTTAAAGCTTTTATAATAATATTACGTACATTGTCATTCCCAAAAAACAATAATAGACAAAGGAACAATGTCAGTAATAAATGTTTGAATACGCGGCAATTATTTAATTCTAAAATTTTGAATTAGGAATGCGCTCGCTGTGGTACTCGCTATTCAAAATTTATGTAATAACATTTTAATTTATTAGCTAATTTTTACTGTACATTTTATTTTGTACAATAATATAATTTTTAAGGTTGAATGAATATAGAATGCCTTGGATCTTGATAGGCTTTTTATAAATGAGTTTGTTTCTTACCAAATAAAAGTTTTTTTTTTATCGTGGTAATCTAATAATAATATCGTGGTAATCGTGGTAATAAAAATCATCAAATGAGTCCTCCCACCCCGGGCAGGGCGGGAGGGACTGTCAGACTTGTGCTGACTAAAATCCACGGTGTCCTTCAATAGCCCTTTATGTTCCGGGGTCACGGTAATGAAATAACTCCCGCGACCCCGGCAGGCTTTGGCCCTCTAAGTCATTATGCTGACGCTCTTTGAGGCGCGTGTGGAACACGACGCGCTGTCGACCCGGGCATGGTCCATGGTCGGGCATGGTGGCATGCCCGTGCCTACGGTGGCCGGAGGTCGTCTGCCGACTTCCGACGCCGCGGGCGTCTACCACTGCGGTTGGGGCGGAGGGAGGACGCTGTCCTCTCCCTCTCGCGGCTCCAAATAAAAGATAGCCAAATTAATTAATTTATTGTACAAAATTGTTTCGTGAGATTGGTTTGTTCATGTAAGTATTACAAGTCAGAAATCGAGCTTTTGAATTAAAAAAAGAAAATGCTAGGTATATTTTTACACTATTCGATGTCGCTGTTAAGGATCAAATTCGGTGAAGTAATGATAATTTGGTAAAATATGAACTAATATACAGACAATAATTTAGTCATTGTACAGCAGATCAAAATCAAAATTCGCGCAAACTCACTTAAAATTCGAATTTCAAAAAAATATTTAATGTATTTGCACCGCGAAGTGATAATAAAAATTTGAAATGAGAACAGTATGTTGTGAACATGTAGCGAAATTTTATTTAATGGAATATTATGATTCCATCCCTCGTAAAAATCGAATTATTAAAAAAAAATCCTTATACCTCAAGTTTGTTGCATGTTACTACTTCACAGAATATTGATAGTTTGATTGCTGAATATATTGCAAAAATTTAATTTTTATGATGTCTTTTAATTTTTATCAAATCGACTTCGAGACTTCCTTCAGGATTTTTCGCTATTCCTCATAGTTTAAAATTTAGCCATCCACGCCCCGTTGGAAATAATAATTGTTTATTACTGCAAGGAATCATTTAGAAGTACTCCCATCTCTCAGCATTAGATCCGAACCCGGTGTTTAGCCTCCAATGAAACACCGATATTTATTACTATATAAAACATAAAATTAAATAAATTATTGCGTAAACGACACTACTTGAAATATTATAACATGATTCAGATTTAGTTTCATAGACTTATTGCATGGACTGAGCTTTCTATAGTCAAATAAGCGGATAAATCAGTCCATGCTCTATGTCTTGTTTTACTTTTTTTTCATGTTCGATTATGATGCGAGTATCGATTAGGCTGAATGAACGTTTTTAATCGTTTTGTGAACATTGGGTTTACGGTCAGCACTAAAAAGAGTCATGTTGCAACATAGTTTTTGCTAATTTTTATCCAGACTTTGATCGTTATTATTTATGAAATTATGTATGAACACTAGCAAATCTAATAATGCATATAGTAAGTTATTTTATTTATTTCACTGTGTAACCATTATTATCATGTGATAAGCTTGTTTATGTACATATTTTTCTGCACGTCTAAATTACCTAGTTTTTGGAACGGTGTAGTATTTTGTATGTTTAACACATTTTACAACAGAATGAGGCAGTTTTATTGACCTCAACATGTTCTTAGAGATATTGCTCACAAACTTATCGCAAGAAATAGCTGTAGTAACATATTTTTGATTAAAAATTGGATGCTGAAAGTTGACAAAAAATCTTGTGTAATGTAATAGCTCAAATTTCGAATCACCCGGTCGACTCAGCTGATGTGTCATGTGTCAAAATGTTGTCGTGCAGAGTGGTTAAATAGAGAAGATATAGTTTTCGAGATGGGTGAGCAACACTTATTAATATAACGCACTTTTTCTTAACTACAGAGCGTAATTAGTTAAGGACCTGTGACGCCGGTGTCACCGGGCGCGCCAAATTTCACCTAAAATTTGAACTCCGATCATCGGAAACCCGAAAATTTTATTCCTAACATTTTTAACCCTAATGATCACAACTCCTAATTGCACTGTCACTAATATTCGTAATTCCGAATCATTCGACTTCATAATGTCGGTAGCAATAAACATCTATTATACTATTATTTGTTTTCCTATATTTTCTCAACATAACCTTCTTTTACACTATTATTCAAAGTCATATCTTTTTTGTTTAGATTTATTTTTATTTTGTTGGCATATTAGCACGTATACTTGAGGAAGTGTTTGCTTCGCACTCACTAATTATATAAATTGTTTTTTTTTTATTAGTTAAAGCGTCTTCTTTAATTTTATTTAAAGCGGTGTGTACCTGAAAAGATATCCATACGTTAGGTTAGAACTGTGACCAGCTACTCGCGAGTCGAGCGAGCAAAGCGAGCGGTGCCGCGGCAGCGGCCGGAGAGCGCAACCTGGAAATTTGTCGCCAGTATTTTTTTCATAGTGACCCCAACACGACACTCTGACCAAAAACGACTGGGGGCACCCCGACTCGGACAGGTTAGGTTAGAAGGGGATGGCGGGGTCTGAAAGACCCCGCCATCCCCTTCGTGGTTATTTTTTTTTAAACCACCCAGAAGTAGGAGCACCGCGAAGCGGTGCTCCGTCGAATTTTCTCGACATTTTACTTTATTTAGTTTGACTAAATCCAGTAAAATGACTAAATAAAAATATCACCGTAATAATGTTTAGGGATAAAAACGTAGATGATAAAAAACAGTAGGAGTTTCAATATATTTACAATAACGATATTATTGATAACAATTTTCGGAAAAATGAGTGTTATGAACATCGCCGGTAGCACTACAAAAAGTATGAATAAAAACTTTAGGATGAAAAATTTTAGGAAGAGTGATCATTCGGATTACAAATCGTTAGGAAGAACAATTTCGGGTAAACAACTTTAGGTGAGCCAATATGGACCCGGTGTCACCCTATTGAAGCACATATTTACTGCATGGGAAGAGGCACAAGACGCCATAGGAATATTCTGTGACCTCTCCAAAGCATTTGATTGCGTTAATCACGATACATTACTTTTGAAACTTGAACATTACGGATTAGGTAAACTTGCTCATTAGTTTAGTAAAATCTTATTTGTGTGATAGACAACAGCAAGTTCAGATAAATGGTGTAAATTCACAGGGTTTAACAGTTAAAATGGGAGTTCCACAAGGCTCAATATTGGGTCCTTTCCTCTTTCTTGTATATATAAACGATCTACCCTATTTACTTAAAAATCAACTACACAATATGGTGTTATTTGCTGATGACACTTCCCTAATTTTTAAAATAAATAGGCGAGCCCAAAATTTAGACGACGTCAATAATACCCTGCGTCAGATCCATAATTGGTTCACAGCAAATAATTTAGTATTAAATGGAAACAAGACTAAATGCATTAGGTTTGCCTTACCAAATGTTAAAAATAGTAATTATGACATAGTGTTGGATGATGAGATACTAGAATTCGTCGATAAAACGGTTTTCCTGGGTATGACACTTGATTCAAGGCTACAATGGGGCCCTCATATAACAACTCTTGCGGGGCGATTAAGTTCAGCAGCATATGCTGTTTGGAATATTCGTCAATTCACAGACGTTGATACTGCGAGAATTGTCTATTTTAGTTACTTCCACAGTATAATGTCGTATGGCATTTTATTGTGGGGACGGGCGGCTGACATCGAGTCTATCTTTATTCTCCAAAAGAGAGCTATTCGAGCCATATATAATCTCCGTAGGCGCGATTCTCTAAGAGAACTGTTTAAGGAAATTAACATCCTGACGGTACCTTGTCAATATATCTATGAAAATATAATGTACGTTAGAAAAAATCTGCATCTTTTCTCTAAAAGAGGTGACAGACATAATTATCATACTAGAAATAGGGACCAATTAGTTCAGCCGGGCTTCAGACTCGCCAAAGTAGACTCTTCTTTCGTGGGGTACTGTTTAAAATGCTATAATAAGCTACCACAAAACGTCATTGAACTGAATGAGACGAAATTCAAAACATGCATTATACGCACACTGTGTAAGCAGGCATATTACAAACTGAGCGACTATATCGCTGATGATAATGCTTGGCTCCATGCTGGTCCTGCTCCATGAGACAGTGAATGTATAAATAAATTGATAGTGGAAGTATACTTAATACCATTGTTGGAGCTGCTGAAGATTGTACAACTGTATTTGCATTGTATAGATTCAATCTTCCTTGTATTATATAGTTTCATAGCCGACATTGTGTGAGTACTATGTACTTCAGAACTGTCATTCACTGAGTACCTACGTCTCTTGTTGACTTGAATGACCCTGGCGGCTGAGAGTGTGTCATGCTCACTCAAATGTCTCGCTGATGGTGGCGCGTGTGTCGGATCATTTAGCTCCCTCCAAAATGGTTGAGCCAACGACGATATAATACTAGACTACGCATTGCACGATTTATCGAACAAAACTATTCTGCCAACTCGCTGAGGTACTACGTAAGCGAGGGAGGCGGGGTACTGCATTGTGATTGGCTAACTCAAGGTCGGTTCTGTCTCAACGTATGTTTACGGCTCACAGGATTGGTCGAAATGAGACGGATATAAGACTTTTTTGCCTAATGTGTTGGCAGACATCGGTCGCCTGTTATTACCAGTCTAGTATTATATCGTCGTTGGGTTGAGCTGAATGGTGCTGATGCATGTGTCATGTTCGTGAACGGGCGCTGTCAGTTGAGACTGGTCATCTCTTAGCTGCCACGGCTTATTTTAATAATTATTGATCATTTTGTTTTTGAATTGTCTTTGTTTTAATTGTTACTCTTTTTTTTTTTTTTTTGTTTTAATAGCCTGTTCTGTCCCACTCCTGGGCAAAGGCCTCCCTCCACTCCTTCCACTTCTCGCGAGCTCGTGCGTCCTCCTTCCAATTTGGACAGAACCTGTCCAGTTCGTCCCGCCATCTCCTTCGCGGCCTGCCGCGACCCCGTCTTACTGTATCAGGGCTCCAGTTTTGAGCTATTTTGGCCCACAGTTTGTCCGGCATGCGACAGACATGTCCTGCCCAGTCCCACTTGAGTTGAGCAGCCTTTTGAGCCACGTCTGCTATATTTGTTTTGGAGCGCAGTATTGTGTTTCGAACGCGATCCGTTAATTTAACACCTAATATACTGCGCTCCATTGCTCGTTGGCAAACCTTGAGTTTGGACTTCTGGATGTTAGTCAAAGACCAAGTCTGTGCACCATATGTTAAGATGGGGAGTATACACATGTCCATGAGCTTGCGTTTTAGTGCCATTGGCAACTTACCCTTGAATAGTTCCTTCATGGACCAGTAGCTCTTCCAGGCGTTCTCTGTCCGTCTTGCGACTTCTTTGTCTTGCCTTGCCTGGAAAGAGACTACTTGGCCCAAGTAAAGGTATAATCTACTTTTACGATTGATGGTGTTTCTTTGCACATTACTTTCGTCTTCGACATATTCATCTTCAGTCCAACCTCAAGGCTTGCATCGCTTGTTACTCTGGACACTTTTAATCAAAAACTTGCTACATCGTTCTCACATAATGTACCTCCTCAAATGAATGATGTAACAAAGGTTCTGTAATAATTCTGGCGATCTAAAAAGAGTGTCCATGGAGTTTCTTGCACGTTCTTCTCCATAGAGATCTACTTCTTGGAACGGGCATCTACGGTACTTTCACAGTTTTTATGTCTTGTGACTGGGACTGTAGCACCATAACTTTTGTAGTGTTTAATAATATTCCTTTGATTGTCTATGACAATTCAAAAGTGCCTGTAACTGGCCTACTTGAAATAAATGCTTTGATTTTGATTTTGATTTTGACCTGGTATTTCCAAGATCGCAGGTTTTCGCAGGCCAAAACTGATGTATTTCTACTATTACTCAGAGGGCAAATAGACTGTCCACAGTTATTGAATCTCCTCAAGTTCCGTGCCCCAAGCCGCTATCCCCGGAAACCAATCACTCCACTTCACCCGCCCTTGCGTAGAACTCTCCTAGGTGCTAACTCACCAATACCGCGGATGTGTAAAATTATAAACAGCTGTAGTGACCTAATAGATGTTCACCATGATAATATAGGAAAATTCCGTAGGTTGATTGCTGAACACCTTTCATACAATTGTTAAAGTATTTTAATTTAATCATAAATTCAAAATTGCTAATTTCTTTGTTATGTAATTTTAATATATTATTTTATACCTGTCCATACAGGAATGAGATAGTTAAAATTAATCTTAGCTTAAGTTATTTATCTGTTACGTATTCTATTAATAAACCATTTAATAATATTACCTAATTAATTTTTTTTAGATTATTTTAATTAATTTGTTTGCTGAAATTACTTGTTTTATTCATTGTTACACTATATTTTGTTAAAAGTTCTAATTCTAATAATGCATGTGGTGTTAACCTGTAATTAATTGTTGCACTTACTAATGTAAATTGTGAACTCTTTATTGTAATACATGATTCGTGTTAACAATTGTAGGTTAACCTAAATAAATAAATTCCTAATATATAGGGTCTAATTAATCACCGAAGGTATATTATTACGCAACGGTCGATAGCGGAGATTAGTTATGCTCTCATGATTGAAAACAAAGGGTTCCAAATGACCTTCTTCACAAAAAATGCAATAGCAAGTAATTATTTATTATATAATAATATTATGTTTACTTATTTCATTAATACACACATTGAACATATGATTAAACTAAAAATAAAAGTTGTAGATTATAGTATTTAGGTTCTATTCATACTTGAAATAACAATATTTTTTGCACGAAAGGAGATGGCCCATTTTCTTAGGGCACTCTGCCTAGCAAATAAAAAATCATGTACAGTGACCAATTTTGGTTTATTTTAAACATAATATGCTGTAAAATTAACTGTGAAAGTTACATAATCCAGTAACTTCAGATTTCTTAGTAATTAACAAAAAGCATCAATTGGTCATGAACCTAGTTGGGCTCTTACCTCAATATTATCCAGATTATTTTGCGTGGATATAAAGAGACCCTTGTCACTGGATGGATATCCATTATATTCTACAGTTTAAACCAAGTATTACCAAGTATAGAGTGTGTGTATAGTATGTTTTATTTGTAGATTTTCATAATAAGTTTTAAGTACCATGCCTGAATTATTAGTAATTGCACAAGCATCGTTTGGAAAGGCATGTCTAACGAAGATGCAACATGTTTTCTTAGCCGTCCCGTAGCTATACCGCAGTTAATACACCTCATTGTTGTATTATTGTTGACAGTGTCCAAAACGTAAGCACTATCAAATCCGTATGAAAAGCACTAGATAATCGTTGGGCAATGGAATCGAATGGAGTCCGTGTAGAATAGCAATGGTCGGTATAGAGAAAAGATAATCGCACAGTTTACAAACAAAAATAAGCCCCCGCACAAGCTGCGAACACAAATGAAAAAAATAGTATGAATGTCAAACAAAAAATATGACGGATGTCAAGCGATTGTCGAACCTGTCATGTCGTTTCGTTTCGTTGTTCCAGGAAAAAGTTATTATTTCAGTAATTTAAAATAAATGTTTCATAGCATTCGAATAACTTACAAAAGTGTTTTTATTATAATTGCAAAAGTGAATAATCATTTTAAGTCAGAATAATGTTAAATATTAGTCTGACAAGGCATTCATATTATAGCTTAACAGGGAATGGAACGTTTATCTGAAATAGCGTGCTGCCCCGATACGCCGGAAACGTAAAACAACTATTTATGTCGAAATATTTTTTCGGAAGTTGTACGGAAACGTAAATCATTTAGTTATTTATATTTTTATTTTTTATGTATTTATAACTAAACATGTAAAATGTACATGTCACTGAGTAACTAGGCAGAAACTGGCCATGTCATTTGTAAATTCTCGATCATCCTACTTTGGCATCATATTATTAAATAGTGTAGAGTTATTTATCCGTATTAATTTTAAGACTTGTTTCTACTAACATTCTTGTATGTGTATACCAAATTGTAGACATTTTAAACAAGGTCGAAACAATGGACTTTTTTCCGCCCTTGAACCAATGTGCGGCGCGGGCGCCCGCGTGGCCTTGCTGTTTCATGTAATCTTATAGATCAGCGCTAATGACATTTCTCGAAGAATTAACTTTCACTGGATGTGTCAGTGGTAGACTCCCAGAAAAGAAAATGTTTGAAAAAATTTTAAGCAAAAAGTTACAATTACATGTTCGAGTGACCAGCCAACGTCATCATCATCTGCCTAGCCTTATCCCAACTATATTGTGGTCGGCTTCCAGTCGAACCAGATGCAGCTAAGTATCAGCATTTCACATGAAACGACTGCCTATCGGACCTCCACAACCCGGTAACTGGGCAATACGATACTCCATGGTAAGACTGGTTGTCAGACTTATGAGTTTCTGACTAACAGTAACGGCAGTCAAAGATCCAGTTATGACAACCGGGACCAACGGCTTTACGTGCTTTCCGAGGCACGGAGGAAACTCGTTATGACAGATGGTGACCCATCCACAGACCAACCTCGGCAAGCGCGGCATAATAGAACGAAAGAAAGAAAGAAAAAACATTTTCTTTCTTTTTCTTTCTTGTAAGAAAAAAAAAGTAATACCCTGTTATAATAATCCGAAAAGAAGAAGAATTCATAAAATAACTAGCGACCCGGTACGTGCTTCGCTACTTTGACAGCAAAATCCTTATTAACAAAATAATGCGCCATTTATTGTAATCATTTATTTTGTTACAAAAAATGTGCATAAATAACCGCGCGACCGATTTTGTGCAAACTTCACATAAACCATCGACTACAATAGTCCGAACAAAGCCTAAACATTTGGTTTGGATAGGTGCCCGTTCTTGAGTTATAAAATTACAACGAAAAGTGGCATTGATTTTTATACAATTAGAAGATATAGAAAAGATATACCGTAACATAAAATATTTCGATTTTTCAAAATTATCGCTAACTTGTTTTGATGTGTGTATTTACCAACATGGAATGGCGTTAATTAGCATCTTATTCTTCTTCTATTCTTCTACAAAAAAAACGACTAGCGATATCTATGCCACAACAGAAGAATTAAATAGCAAGTTTTCCCAAGGCACGACGCGATTTCAATTATTCGACCGATTCAAACTTCAAGTGAAAATCAACCTTGCCACTAAGAAATAATGATGCACTTCGATTGACTTGACGTCGTCGTGGCGATCGTTTTTTGTTTTTCATTTACCCGTAGATAACAACGTGTTTTATGTCATAATTATGTCGTAGTGGGGTTGATTTTCAAGGTCTTTACGATTTTAAAACATAGAGACATTCCGAAAGGTTTTTCACGCAGAAAGACCACAAGAAGGTTCCCCCTTTACTTGATGAACTTTATGCTGTTCCTTAAACCCCCCAAATACCGTATATTTTTTTAGTCCTAGCACATCCGACAATTTTAACCCCTTGTACCCTTAACTAACTAATCGTGTTCCTACCCAAGTAGCCCAGTAAGCCTTCTCAACACCGCGAAATTTCTCAACTAATAAGTAGTTTTCGTTTGTTTTGTACTAGCTAGCGAGATGGGAGGGGATTAACTGATGATAATGCTTTGATTGTTGATGTGGTAGATGTACATAAATGGATAAATTTTGGCGGGTGGCCGATATTGGTAATTATGTTGGCATTTTGTTACTCTGTATTTGTTAACTACTAGGTTAAATGAGTGGTTTTTCCTGTGTTCATCATCATCATCATCAGCCTATAATGTTTCCACTGCTGGGACACAGGCCTCCTCTCTTGTGAGAGGAAGTGGGCCATAATCCACCACGCGGGCCCAGTGCGGGTTGGCAGATGTCACATGTCTTCGAATTTTTGGTTCTAGGACATGCCGGTTTCCTCACGATGTTTTCCTTCACCGTTTTGAGAGCAGTGGTGATGAAACAAATTACACAAAGTAATGCGCCTGGCGGGGTTCGAACCCACGACCTACAACTTGTAAGTCGGGACCGATACCACTGGGCCACCACTGCTCCTTTCCTTTCCTTTCCTGTGTTGTGTTCGTTAATTGACCCAGAGGATTATGCTACTGGGATAAAAGTTCCCCGTGCGTTAATCCTGACTATAACCTCCTTTGTACCATGTAAAAATCCGTTCAGCAGTTCTGATGTGATTTGATAACCAAACCAAACATCCATACTATCGCATTTATAATATTAGTAAGGGTGACCTAGTCTGGTACTAGTTACTAAGATCAGGAATAGTACTAAAACTACTTTTGGGCTAGACAAGACTAGTATCAACATGGAGAGCCATAGTGTGTCTAGCGTCAAATTAGAAGAAAAACTAGTGTCAAGCCAGCCCCTACTTGTCTCGACTTAGTCTAACTTGCTGACTTGTGGCAAACAAGTGTCAGACTTGTCATAAGCTAGTGCCAGACTTGTGTCAAACTAGTGTCGAACTAGTTGTAGTATTTAATTACGTGTTCGTTGATTATAAAAATAAAATAGTTCATCATTCTCTTTCTGACGGAGACTAAAACGCCATGACGATGTAATAATTAGGTACTTTTATATTTTATCTAATACATTAATTATATATTCCTAGGTAACGTTTAAGGAAATAGGCGATTGAGCATTAAATCAATGGGATTAAGCTTTTCTTACAGCAAACCAAATAGGAGCGGTCTTAGCCCCTTCGTACACTATAGGCGACGCAAGTCTCCGATACCTTACGATTTTGGTATTCATTGACGCGTGCTTGTGTTCGAACCTCTATGGGTTTGTATTGCGATAGCGGCTTGGATACCGAAGTCGTAAGGTATCGGAAACTTGAGTCGCCTTGTGTACGAAGGGCCTTACACAGAGCTGTGAAAAATAAACGAAGGTACTTCAAAGGAGACATATTACATGATATTCATTGAAACATGTTTGTTATGCCGAACTTTGGACGCTAGACATTTTAGATAGGGTAGTGTTTGACCACTTTCTAGCCTGTTATTAAGAGATAATACCTATGTTCGACAGTGGAGCACGCTTCCCTACAAGTGAACAATTCGCTCTTTAATTAAAGACGCCAAGTTTGTAGCAAAGACTCCTGGCGAAAGTTCCACTCCTTAGCTGTGCGCAAAATAAAAGTTTTCTCAAAATGCATTATACGTAAGTACATCCATCATGTAGAAATAGCGCATTGCCATACGTCTTGTAGTCCAATAAATGGGAAGAGCCACGTGGAAATAAATGTTTCATTATTCCATAAACATATTTTTCCCGCTCCCGAGCAACTCGCGCGTCCATCCATTGTTTACCTCTTCCACTAATTCTATCAATTATATTACACTTTCAATAACTATATAGAGCTTCCGTGTTACAGACATTTAAGCGAAGATACTTGATTTTAAAGCTCCAAATCACAGCTTGGAAATAAAAAACTGATTTACTTAGATCTAGTGGGTAAATCCGGATAGAATAATAGGAACGTGCTTTTTTTCCATTAAACCAATGACGCTGGATACAGGTAATGGATCAATGTAAATCAGCCTTTAAGACTAAAGCGTTATTCTGGACGTAGAGGTATTTACAAGTTAAACTTGAGGAAAAAGCCAGTCAAGTACCTATGTGTCGAGTTCCGTACTTATTTGACCATCTTCAAATTATTGTGACCTTAGATAAAAAAAATCCTTATCTCAAAAACAACTAAACCAATTTTGATGAAACTTGCAGTATTCCCTAAGTTGAACAATACCTAGTAGAACAAAATAAGAATTACTTAAATCGGACTTGTAGTTCCGGAGATATGCGAACACAAACATAAAAACATACATACATACACTTTTGAAATTTGGCACATTTGTTCCGACGCTGATATAGACTAACATATACGAAAACGGGCAGTTCTGGAAATATTACATACATACGGGTCGAATTGATAACCTCCTTTTTTTTAAGTCGGTAATTTAAAATAAAATATACTTACAACATTCTTTAATCTAAGATTGTGTCCTTAATAATTATTATTTCTTGCTTTTAGTTCGGCTTGAAATTAAACCAGATGGATGTGGTGAAAATATAAGGGTTCCTTGTAGACTACAAAATTCTCAAAATATTCAAAACCTCTGATTTCGTCTAAATCATAATTGTTTTCAATCGGATTCAGATTGTCTTTTTTTAACACATGCGTGTAGAAAACACCGCAAAGTAAGCTTTATTTTCACAGACTTTAACGGTAATTAAAGCGAGTTTCTAGATAATTGTGTTAACGTTAAGGAATTTAACAACATTCCCAAAATACCCATTTCCCCTTGTCTTTTGAACACATAACAACATCATCTACTCAAAATACGCCAACGGAGAACCAATCTCGTGAAATAATTCAATTTTTGTTCCTTCTTCCCTCCCAATAACCAACGATCGCTCATTGTTATACTAACGATATCAAATGACAGATGAGAACAAAGCTTTTAAAAAGTTTATTTTGACCTAAATATACCACAACTCAACATTAAGAAATATATAAATGTTTCTCTAAAATTATAAATGCGAAAGTAAGTTTGATTGTTACGTTTTCACGCTTCAACCACGGAACCAATCATCAGACTTTTTAGGTGTATACAACATTATTTTTTGTTTATGCGAAACCCGATACACCTGTCCAATATTTTTGTGTAAAAAATCTATGTACAAAATTTTAAAACCGTATCATAAAAAATCACAAAGTTATAAGCTTGTAAATTACCTGGTTGTCCGTTCAAAAACATGCTCATTTCGCGGTACACCCGCGTAAACCGCGTCTACTGTGTTATACACTCGTGATAATAGTTTGGTAATAGGTACCTAATCGTATGGTTATTGTATTGTAATTAACTGGTAATAAAATTTTATTAAAATATTTTTGAAAAAAAATATAAGTAACATGGTGTAAAAAATATTGGAATCGTATCAGTTACTGATTCTGAACAAACTATATTCAGGTTTCGCATATACTAAAAATAATGTTGTAGAATCCTGGGGTCGGGAATGGTAACCATTCAGCACGGGATAGTTTCCGACCCCACACATAGAATATTTTTTATTGATAGAATTGCTAAGCTACCCCCCTTCACGGTAATAATATCTACAGTACTCCAATTTCATACAAACGGACGAAACGCGAGCTATGCCTACGCGCCTCGATGTCGGGGCGCGCTCGGGGCGCAGACAATCACGGCTGTACTGCAGTGGCGAACGGACGGTGTGTTATTTTTTTAACAAAATCAGTTCAAGTACATATTTATTATGACGAGTAGGAAATATTGTGCTGTTTTTGGGTGTATGAATTCGTCAATAATGCATCCAACATAAGTTTTTTCAAATTACCTGGAAACTCTGAAAAGTACTGACTATAAAATAATTTTACTTACTAGTAGGTAGGTACACAGCGTGTGTCTTTTTAATGGATAAGACGTATTTTCTTTTATCTCACGAAAAAAATAGTATTTGGATTAATAAATACAGTGAATAGAGTAAAGGAAAGTTATTGAGACGAGTGAAATAGGTAAGTTATAGGCGGTTCTGAATGAATCATGATACGGTAGGTACTTACGCTTGTGTTAAAACTCCGGTGCATGTGTGTTTTGTTAGTTTGTATAATTCAAAGTAAAGACATGGTGTAACGGCGCGGTGGGATTGTCGGCGGGCACGAAAATGAAGCAGTGAGCTTCATTTACGGTACGGTGTACAATCAACGTATATTCAGTGTACTACATAAACTATACATCACAGTCATGAATATTTAATCTAGGAACGTAAAATAAAAAACTAAATAGAAATCACAAAAACTAAATAGAAACAGAAAGTAGGCAAATGTAATTAAAATGCTGGAGACGGGCAGCCCTAACGCATGTTTACGTACCGCGCGGCTGTAGGCATTTATTTCTATCATGCGGCCGAGTTCCACTACTGGTAGATAATTATACTGTGCCCCCTTTATGTTTGTACAGACCGAAACCTTACACAAACATCTAGATCTATAGGTAAATGTATACCACAGAAATATTAAAAACAGTCTATGATGTATATAGTACAATACAAACTACAAACACAAGAAAAATTTGATCTAAAATTCAATTGAAAATTCGTAGAATACAGAACTCAGTTATTTGTGCAACTGTGGTCTGTGTCCAAATATTCCCTGCGTTTGTTTTTACGTGTACCTAGTGGATTTCCCTGGGGCACGCCTGTACCTCAATAACGGTGTTCTAACTCGCCTTAGGGCTATTTTGGTATCCGTTGTACGGTATATTATGGGATGTCCGAAGTGTTCACTGATTTTATGGTAGTTAGAAATATTGTTTTCACATACTTTCTTTGGATCATTGTAGGTTCTCATCAGGATTTAAAATCCTGATGAGAACCCTAAACGAATAAACAAAACAGGTCCTTCTCATCTGTAATCTCTATGAGACTTAATACATACATCAATCACACATACTCACACACACACACACACACACCCTCTCTCACACACATTAGGACCACACTAACGGGAACTCGCATTAAAGGACGTTTTCAAATACAAACATCGAAAGACTGATATCGCGAAAATCACACGCGAGTCTTATATATTTTCATAAAACTATCAAGGTTTTCAGCATTGAATCTCATTCATAACCGTTCACCAGATTTTAACTTTAAAAGTGAAAACGTCCATAAAGAGAATCCCTGTTACCAAAAACAGGTACAGTCACGTAAAATTCCGGGCTCTTTTTTTAAAGCTGCGGGGGGAAAATAGATTTTATTTTTACCCTTCGTTTGGTGAAGCGCGGCCGCGGTGTCGATAGTGTGAAAATTGCTAAAAAAAGTAAAACAAAAAACTTTTCGGGTTTCAATCAACAATCCTTTTACATTTGACACAGACGACATCACGAGAGCAGGTTTTTTTATTTGATTTTTAAACCAACTAGCGACAGGAAACGCTGAATGATTTTTTAACACAAAATATATGCAAATACTAGCTGCTATGACTTCGTTGGCGTAAAGTTTTAAGGTGCTCATAAGCTTGATTGATTAGCGTTCTTGCAAATGTTACATCTGTACTCAATTTTATTATGTTCAAGAGTTTGTTTGGATCGCGCAAATCTCAGGATAAATACTGGTTCGAAATGAAAAATTCTTTTTGCATTGGATAGTCCACTTTATCGAGGAAGGCTATAAGTTATATAACATTACGCTAATACTAATATGAGCCGAGCGGCAGGTAAAACCGCGAGGAATAAACGTTGAGAAAAAAAAACCGAGCTCAAGAAATAATTGATGTATAAAAACGTTTGGTTGGTTTTATTGTATATCAATGAGGTTGATGAAAACTCCCTGTTTTTTGGATAACAAATACAATGTGCTGATCTGCAACCTAGTCAAATTCAAGGACGTGATTATCTCATGATTCTCGACCCAAATCAACAATAAAATAGGTAGGTATTTTTTTATTTTATTTTTCCTTTTTACTGAAATCCGTAAGTGTGAAATAGTTTCTTCAAGAGTGGTAGATTCAATTCACGCACACCAGCTGCTCATCGCTGTGTGCGTACGCGCGGACTGCGTAGTCGGGTGATTCTCTTTCATTTGTATTGAATTAAGGGTTTAATTCTGAAATACTGTAAAATTTCAACAACAAAAAAAAAGCAGCCCTTATTAGTTTTGCCCGGTACTGTACTTTCAATTGATATTATTTATGACTTTTGTGACAACCACCTGAAGTTTGACGAAAATGCAAAAAAACAGCGTGTATAATTATATTTTGCTAAAATTAGAGGAACATGCACAAGGAATAGGAATACTTGTTTTATTTATTTTAATGCTACGGTACCTAAGTATTTACTTTACGTCGAATTAAAACAACTACTTAGGCCGAGACTCCACCAAAGCTGTGCGAGTCGAGATGTGTTTTGAATAACCAATAGAATTGCGTTATTCACACAGCTCCACTCCGCACAGCTTCAGTGGAGACCGCGCGTGCTGGCTGTGTCATATTTGTATGGCGAGACGTGAGATGTGAACGGCGTGCTGTGAGATGTGAGCTGTGAGATGTGTGCGGCGTGCTGTGAGACGTGTGCTGTGAGACGTGAGCTGTGAGATGTGTGCGGCGTGATGTGAGACGTCTGCTGCGAGCTGTATGCTGTGTTTTACAAAAATACATTGATGTTTTTTTTTCCATTGATAATATTTTGTTAATATTTCATTACAAATGGTGAATTTGAAAAGATCTAGTCTTAAAATGAAATATGTATTCCTCGGTAGTCTGTAGTACTTGGTAAAACTTTCATCATCTAACTCATTAAACAGAGTAAAAAATTCTCCATGACTGGTATGGTAATTCAAGTGACTTCTTCTCCAAAACCGATGTCTTCTTTTGTTTAGGTAGTATAAAGCTATCAATTCTGCTTCAGACTGTAGTTCTTCCTCTTCAAGTAAAAGGAGATACTTTTTTGTAGCGGTAATAACGACATCATCTTTCCTGTTCAGAATACGTACTGAGCACTCAACACATCTCTTCTCGCACAGCTCACGGCACACGGCACACCGCACACCGCACACAGTACGCCGCTCACAGCACACGTCTCACCGCACACGTCTCACCGCACACGTCTCACAGCTCGCCGCTCGCCGCACACCGCACACAGCTTTGGTGGAGTCACCCATGCCGAAAAACAGCTCTGCGCGCACATTACGCAGCACACAGCACACGTCTCATCTTTGGTGGAGTCTCAGCCTTATTTAGGGTTCAAACAACACTTTAGTAAAGATGATTTTTGAGGAAAGAAAAATTTCAGAATGCAAGTGGGATTTGAACCCGCGTCTTCTGGATAGGTACTCCAGACGCCTTAACCAACTAGGCCATTGCAACCCACACCTGCAAGCTGAAATTCTCTATTCCTCGTTTGAATGCTTTTCGGTAGCGTAGCGCCATCTCTTGGATTAGTGTTTAACTAACTTCCACCCAACACGTTGACATTACGGCCAAATCAATGTCGTATAATGAGATAGCAACTACCATACTTAATATTTTTTTAAACGCATTAACGCATGCAACGCGCATCGTAAAGATGATTTTTGAGGAAAGAAAAATTTCTGCTGTAATGTCAACGTGTTGGGTTGTGAGTCGGCACATGGCAAAGTTAAAAGCCTTGGGCAAAGTTACTAGGTTTGACGGTAGAAAACTATAGCACAAAGGTACTGCTCATTTCTTAAGCTCCTAGCAGACCCATTTATGGAGAAACGAAAAAGATATGTTGACAATAGTGTGTGAGAACATGAAGAAGAAAACATTAATTGAATATCTTGACCTGAGACAAACAAATATGAATATTATAAATGTAAACATTCATTCACTTACTCATTCTTTTATTTCTTTTAGATATCCAAATAAAATATTTTATTAAAAACTGGAACAATATGCATTAGGAATAAGGATAGTTGTATTTTTTTATTTAAAAATGCTACGCTGCGTAATTATTAAGTTTACGTTTACATTGTACTATTGTCTCAGAAACTAAGAATTAAAACAACTATTTATGTTTCAAACAACGCTTTCGTATTCTTCACCTCTACCGTCGTCAGTTTCATGTCTATGTATCCCTCTCCAACTCTAGATTTTGTCTTTGGATATGTTAAGTTGGCAACTATCCGGCCTCTGGTAAATGGGAAGCCTTTGGGAATGTATTTTGGGTTGACTGTCATGTTTGCCATATTCAACGCGCCCTGAAAACAGAAAAAAGAACACGAATCTATTAATGTATGCAGTTATGATCAGGCCATTTGTTGAATGGCAGTGAGCTCTCGCGCCCGGCACTAGTTCAGGGTATGCTGCGAGACGACAGGGAATGGAAGGCAGACGCGGAGACAGACAAGTTATCTTGGCACGTAAAGGGCAACTGAAGGACTGTTCCTTAGAAGGTAGATTTTAGTAAGTAGGAGTCTGGGTGCCGCTCCAGCCAAGTGCGGGACCTTATCATGTACCTAGGTGAGAGTTCTATTTAGAAACCTCATGGAGTTGCCATGGTGTTGCAGTGCGTCATTGATTTTTGTGGCTCGGCACATGGCTAGCCATAACAGGGGCCGCATTACAACGTATTAGAACCAGGCTTGTTACGGTGAGTGAACGAGATGGCGGTATTTCAAAGATTTTCTTAGGAAAGAAAAATTCGATCCGTGGGCAGGATTCGAACCTGCGGCCTTAAACGTCACCATGAGACGTTAGAAATGGAAGGAAGAATTCGCCGTGGCGGGTACGATCCTCGGTAGCTCGGTTGGAAATGAGCATGAATGAATGAAATCGGATGTACTGAATCCGAAGGCCGCAGGTTCGAATCCTGCCCGTGGATCGAATTTTTCTTTCTTAAGAAAATTTTTGAGATGGCGCTAGACGACTTGTATAGCTCTGTCACTTCCACTCGCCGGAATAAGCCTGGTTTTAAGACGTTATAATACGGCCGCAGGGTTATGAAGATGATTGCTAACAGAGAGGACTGCCTATTTATTACACACTGCTGTCAGTTACATTGTGTCACTGTCTTATGCCTGAACTCCCGAGCTGAAGCCTGAATTCGGTCGCGTACGGAAGGTCGGGCATCTGCGAGAAATACAAAGCACATATTTGGTGATAACGTCAACGTCGCAGTATGGTCACAGGTTGTATGGTGCCTCATAAAACATTGTGTTTTAGTGAGGCCTGAATTTCTAGGCCTAAGGCTGTGGTTCCACTTAGGCGGAGCGGAGCAGAGCCGCACATGATGCACATGGCTGGCCACGTGACACATGTATATTCAAGCCATGTGATTGGAGAATCGCGACACAGCTCGTCTGCGCTCCGCCTCTGTCGAACCGCAGCCTAACGCTAGTCTTGACAGGCCTGTTGGTCTAGTGGTTAGTGACACTGACTGCTATGCCGGAGGTCGTGGGTTCGATTCCCACCCAGGACAAATGTTTGTGTGATGAGCACGATCATTTGTTCTGTGTCTGGGTGTAATTTATCTATAATATGTATGTATTTAGAAATACAAGTATGTTTATCAGTTGTCTAGTACCCATAACACAAGCTCTGCTTAACTTGGGACTAGATGGCGTTGTGTGATAGTTGTGGAATATTATTATTATTATATTATTATAGTCTAATACTTAGATTTTAGAATAATATTGCTGATCCTATAAGAATATGTCCATAGAGATCTACGCATTGGAATGAGCACCTACAGTACTTTCACAGTTACTGTTATTATGGCATGTGCCTGGAACTGTAAAACCATATTTTTGTAACATTTTTATTTTTTTCATTTGACCATTCAAACGTTTTGGAATTATACTCGTAATTTAACCTTATATAAGTATCTATTTACCGGAGGATGAGGACATGTTTTCTTGATGCCACTCGCCCTTACAGCGGAGCCGAAGAACAAGTCCTTCTCGACGAGGTAGCACCAGTTGAAGTGGAACTCGATGAAACTCCGCTTGTACTGGTTCGTCAGTAGCTCGTAGAAGTATATATCTATCTACAGTAAAAAATAGATGAATCAGACATTGTTTTGCGTTAAAGCCAACAGCAAAAATACCACTACCGACATCTATGGAGTAAATGAAGACAAGAAATTTTGGGCAGTGGTCCACCAGACGACACAAACACACCCTGTTACTCCCTAAATATCTTAGTGATGGACAGGATCCAACTCCTAGAAGTCAACTCCGGGCAACTGCTCCACAGGCTACCTGTCATCTGCGGTGACGTCTACGATTTTCAGTGACGGTATTCCGGGATCCCGTATTAAAATAACCAAAAATTCTGTACATGGAAACCGACTGAGCTTTCCCACAGGCGATGGTGGAGGAAGCGTTTCATCAGCTGTGCCGACATACGTGTCGGATCCAAATTGACATAATAATATGTCTGTCAATAGTGCCGTTCACATTAGAGCGACCGCGACCCGACAAAACTGTCGGAGCTGACACTTTTACCGTACGTTCAGCCACGATTTCTGTCGGGTCGGACATAGTATTGGCGTACTAGCAAGTATAGCGCCGTTCACATTTGTCGGCGCGAAGCGGCGGAGACACCCGCCCGCCATCTTAATGGATGGAGATCAGATGATGGTGTCAGAGTCCGGCGGCAAACAGTTTTTACTGTGTCGTCGGTGCATGAGTAAGCCCAAGAACAAACCCAAGTTAAGGAAAAAAAAATCTTACATAAACATTATTGTCAAAAGCCACGACATTTTGTATGTTAAGGCCGACGTAGTAGATGGGGTTGGCGCGGCCGTACCGCACTGCAGTCAGGTTCGCGTAAGCAACGTATTCTGGGTTGTAGTACGTTACCTTAGGATGCTCAACGCTCAAGTATGTTACCTGGAACATGGGTTTAACGTAAGTTTCAAGCAAATGGAAAAAATCGAACGATTCGATTCTTGGATCTTTGATTGGATCAGCGGGTCTAAAACGGTCTCCGAGCAATATTCTTCCTAGCAATATTTATCACTCAACAGGTTATAGGGTAGTTCAAAATTTGAGATGATTGGAACAAAGAGTTTGATTGTGCCCTCACTTGGGTGAAGCGAGCGCCGGGGAAACTGAGGTTTTAAGTGAGGCAAGTGCAGTAATTGCGACGTATGATGTTGAAAACATATTTATTTATAATAATTTTAATGATGTGCATTAAAATCGATATACTTATAATAAATCTGTAGAGAGGTCAATTCTGTACATGAAATATATTTCCAAAATAACTATCGGGGCACCCCTTGAAATTTTACTGATTGCACTTTTGGCATCAAAAATGCAATCAGTAAATTTTTTGTCTGTCTGTATAACCGTTAGATATAGAAACAAAAACTACTCGACGGATTTTAACGAAACTTGGTACAATTATTTTTCACACTCCTGAGCTGATTATACTCGTTGTATACTTTTCATCACGCTACAATCAATAGGAGCAGAGTAGTGAAAAGAAATGTTGGGAAAACGGAAGAAGTTACTCCATTTTTTAAGCTTCCGTCGCGTGTGCAACCTTAATGGTTAAAGCTACACAGAAATCATTTATGACGAAATAATTTATCTTGGAAACTTGAACACCTGGTGCAGAATCGCAACCGACCAGCTAAACTATAAGAGATACAAAAATGGTGCGATAGCAAAAATTGTTCCACGTGATGAGCATTTTCTGCTGAGAGAATAAATTTGAAGATCTGGAACACCAAGAGCCCAGCTACACTATAACATAGGTAATATAGGAATGACGTCTTAGCAAAGTTGTTCAGCCTGATGAGCAATCTCTGTTGACGTATAAAAAATGAAGATCTAGAACACCTGATGTGGAACACCGAGAGCCCAGCTACACTACTAACATATACCGGAATGACGTCTTAGCAAGAGTTCTTCAACCTGATGAGTTAATGCTCATCAGGTTAGATAATTCTATTGATGTATAAAAATTGAAGATCTGGAACACCTGATGTGGAAATCAAAGCTATCACTAACACTGTATAATTATAAAATAACATAAGCTGGGAGTACCTCCACGCAGTGAAGGCGGTAACAGCTTAGGACTGATTTTTGATGACGATGAATAATTATGAATAACAATTTTACTCTACTGGCCAAACTCCCATTATTTTTTTTACCCGGGCTCTTGGAATTGGGTAGGTATCACACTTTTCAGATCTTCGATTGTGACAACCCCGTTGTCGCTGGCATAAGCAACAGGATCCGCGTACGAAGTCGCGGGCAGAAGCTAGTTATTATAAATAAATATGTTTTCATGAATTATTAAATCTATACATAATATAATAAAACAGTACCTAGAACCCCGAGTGTCTGTACATTGGATATTCTTACTAAAAACTGAAAGGGGGCGCACAAAGAAGAGCAATAGAACACAAAAAAATAAAAACACTGTCTGTTTTTCTGTCTGTCTGTCCGTTCGCGATAAACTCCGAAACGGCTGAAAGAATTCCATTGCGGTTTCATTATGCAGTTTTATCAATAATATGTATGTATTTAGAAACATGTAAGTATGTTTATCAGTTGTCTAGTACCCATAACACAAGCTCTGCTTAGCTTGGGACTAGATGGCGTTGTGTGATAGTTGTGGAATATTATTATTATTCTCTTTATTTATTTTTATACACTTATAGATTACATTTTGAAATATTTTTATTATTATTATATTATTATTAATATATTCTGCTAAATATCATAAAAATTATATTATCATAAAAACTTAAAAAAAAAGTACCGACTTAAAAAACAAATAGGTACTTACAAAAAAGTTTAAATAAATTTTCATTCGGAAGTCGTTGGCTTTGATTTCTATCTCATTGACTATTGCTTCCGAAAGAAAAGTTATTTTAAACTTTTTTGTATTTGTTTTTGAAGTTGGTACTTTTTTTTAAGTTTTTATTTTACCCTTTTCAGTTAGTTCAGATAATCAATAAAAATCTAAAAATCTTCGTGTAATCGGCGTCTTCAGAAATCTATATCCGACGAGGTGGGCAAGCTCTTTGAGAGAGTAATTGCAGACCGCCTCGTCGGGCACCTGAATTGGATGGGTCCGAACCTGTCGGAGAGCCAGTTTGGCTTCCGCAGGGGGCGCTCGACGGTGGACGCCAAAATGCGCGTGAGAGCCCTCACGACGACGGGGGATGCAGTAGCCCGGGGCAGGGTCGTCTTGGCGGTGTCTTTAGACATCACCAATGCCTTCAACACCCTGCTCTGGAGTTGCATCAGGGAGGCACTCCGGTATCACCGGGTGCCGACCTACCTCCGTCGCATAGTCGAGGACTACCTGACGGACAGAGCCGTCATCTACCCCGGTCACCGGGGAGAGTGGAAGTGACCTCCCTGATGGCGTCAGCGTAGTATGTTACGCTGACGACACGCTCGTCCTGGCGCAGGGAGAGTCGCACCAGGCGGCGGCCGACTTGGCGACGCAAGCGGTCGCGACAGTCGTCGACAGGATCCGGCAGTTGGGACTCGACGTGGCGCTGCACAAGACGGAGGCCATGTGTTTTTATGGCCGCGTCAACGCGCCACAGTCGGGTTACAACATAACGGTAGGAGGAGTTAGCATCGACGTCAGGAGGACGATGAGGTACCTAGGACTCGTCCTCGACAGCCGGTGGAACTTCAGGGAGCATTTCCTGAGTTTGGCCCCAAGGCTGAACCGGGCAGCAGCCGCCCTCAGGCGACTCCTGCCCAATCTCAGCGGGCCAAACGCCTCCTGCCGTAGGCTGTAGGCCGGCGTCGTGCGGTCCATGGCCCTCTACGGGGCCCCTGTGTGGGTCCTGAGCATCCAGACGCGACCACTGAAGTTGGTCGCATGCCAGAGGGTCATGGCTATCCGGATGATCCGGGGATACCGCACGATTGCCGGCGAATCGGCCAACCTCCTTGCCGGATTGCTGCCCTGGGATCTGGAGGCGACTGCCCTCCAGCGCGTCTATGAGTGGCGCGTGAAGGCGCAGCGCTGGGGCGTAACCCCGCTGCCTCGAGAAGTCGAGGCGCGGCGGGAAGAGCTCCGGCGCGATCGCAGGGCAGTATGGAGGGGACGAGTGTCGCGACCGACGGCCGGGCACGCCGCAATTGCGGCGGTAAGACCCCTCTTTGAGGAGTGGCTGGAGAGACGTCATGGCGTCCTTACTTTCCGCCTGACGCAGGTCCTCACCGGGCACGGATGCTTCGGGAGGTACTGTAACAGTTTTATTAGCTAGAAGGTTACACTTTATTTAGAATAGAAAATACATGAGCGATATAAAAACACAGTCCATAACACAGTCAGCAACACAGTCAACACAATGCACAGTACAGCACTAGACCACTGGGTAAGGCCACAATAGCCTCAGCAGGCAGGAACCGCAGCAGGAAGGGGCCTCAGACAGGCAGGACCGCAGCAGGCAGGGGCCTCGGAAGGCGCAGTCCTCAGCAGCAGGGAGTCTCCGAGGGCAAGATCCTCCTCAGAGTGTAAGAGCCTCAGCCTCTTCAGTAGCCCTCAACAGCAGAGAGTCCGAGAGGGCAAGATCCTCAGAGTGAAGAGCCTCGGAGGGTAAAAGCTTCCTCCGTTAGTTCAGAGGGTAAGAGTTCCCTCAGATTAGTGCCTCAGAGGGAAGCTTCCTCGTAAGACTGGATAGAAGTCTGGGATCGAAAGCACCCAGAGTCCGGGATAGAATGAACCCAGGTCCTGGATAGAATCTCCTAAGGTCCCGGATAGTCCTCAATAGAATGAACCCAAGGTCCTGGATAGTCCTCAATATAATGAACCAAAGGTCCTGGATAGTCCTCAATAGAATGAACCCGATTCCTTTGACGACCTCGGCTTTTATAGGTGTCAGCTTGTTTTGAAAATCATCCTTCATTTCTGTTTTCAAATAGTTTCTTCGGATTCGGACAGATCAGACCAAGGAGGTCTGCGTGCGTTTAGATTATGTTAAATTATGAATTGAGTCATTTACTACAAACATAATATAAAAATTAAATTAGAAATAATACAATATTTCAATGACATCAACTAGATAAAAATAAATTATATAAACCAAAATGTTGCTTCATAGATCAATAAGCTATAAGCTAAAACAGAAAGTAAAAAGAAACTGACAGTTTGGCAATTGACATAAGTGTCACAAGAAAATTATCAAGTTAGTAAACAATAATTATAAAAACGATTATAAAAGGGATGATAAACAAGATGAAATAGTATGATGAATACCGTAAGTATTCATAAATACTATATTTCCCCAATCATCCCTTTTATAATCGTTTTTATAATTATTGTTTACTAACTTGATAATTTTCTTGTGACACTTATGTCAATTGCCAAACTGTCAGTTTCTTTTTACTTTCTGTTTTAGCTTATAGCTTATTGATCTATGAAGCAACATTTTGGTTTATATAATTTATTTTTATCTAGTTGATGTCATTGAAATATTGTATTATTTCTAATTTAATTTTTATATTATGTTTGTAGTAAATGACTCAATTCATAATTTAACATAATCTAAACGCACGCAGACCTCCTTGGTCTGATCTGTCCGAATCCGAAGAAACTATTTGAAAACAGAAATGAAGGATGATTTTCAAAACAAGCTGACACCTATAAAAGCCGAGGTCGTCAAAGGAATCGGGTTCATTCTATTGAGGACTACCCAGGACCTTTGGTTCATTCTATTGAGGACTATCCAGGACCTTGGGTTCATTCTATTGAGGACTATCCGGGACCTTAGGAGATTCTATCCAGGACCTGGGTTCATTCTATCCCGGACTCTGGGTGCTTTCGATCCCAGACTTCTATCCAGTCTTACGAGGAAGCTTCCCTCTGAGGCACTAATCTGAGGGAACTCTTACCCTCTGAACTAACGGAGGAAGCTTTTACCCTCCGAGGCTCTTCACTCTGAGGATCTTGCCCTCTCGGACTCTCTGCTGTTGAGGGCTACTGAAGAGGCTGAGGCTCTTACACTCTGAGGAGGATCTTGCCCTCGGAGACTCCCTGCTGCTGAGGACTGCGCCTTCCGAGGCCCCTGCCTGCTGCGGTCCTGCCTGTCTGAGGCCCCTTCCTGCTGCGGTTCCTGCCTGCTGAGGCTATTGTGGCCTTACCCAGTGGTCTAGTGCTGTACTGTGCATTGTGTTGACTGTGTTGCTGACTGTGTTATGGACTGTGTTTTTATATCGCTCATGTATTTTCTATTCTAAATAAAGTGTAACCTTCTAGCTAATAAAACTGTTACAGTACCTGTGTCTGATGCAAAAGGAGGAAACGCCTGGGTGTCACCACTGCGAAGATCGCCCGGAGGACATAGTCGAGCATACGGTACAAGACTGCCCCGCTTGGGTAGAGCACCGACGTGTCCTCACGGCTGCGATAGGCGGAGACCTCTCGCGCCCGGCATTGGTCTCGGCCATGCTGCGGGGCGAGACGGAGTGGGAAGCGGTCGCCTCCTTCTGCGAAGCAGTCATGCTCGCGAAGGAGGAGGCACGCCGCGTGCGAGAGAGGACAGAGTCCTCCCTCCGCCCCACCCGCGGTGGTGGACGCCCACGGCGACTGACGTCGCAAGACTATCTCCGGCCACCGTTGGCGCGGGCATGCGGGCGGCGAGTAAAGGGCAACTCGCTGTCCGACCATGGACCATGCCCGAGTCGGAGACGCGTTGTGTTCCACGTGCGCCTCAAAGAGCGTCAGCATGATGACGGGGCCCCCCTTTAGAGGGCCAAAGCCTGCCGGGGTCGCGGGACTTATCTCATTACCGTGACCCCGGAACATCAAGGGCTATTGAAGGACACCGTGGATTTTAGTCAGTACAAGTCTGACAGTCCCTCCCGCTCTGCCCGGGGTGGGGGGACTCATTTGATGATTTTACCACGTTAAAAAAAAAAAAAAGCGACCATCAACAACGGATCTATGCGGGCAACTTCACGAGGTATAACAAACGCGAGATAATCGTGAACAAACATACAATCGACTTTGAAAATCTACGATCCAAGTAGGCAAAAAAGTCCCTATCTCAAAAACTACTGAACCGATTTTGATGAAACTTACAGTATTCCCTTAGTTGCCTGCCGGGGTCGCGGGATTATTTCCTTACCGTGAACAGAAAGGGCTATTGAAGGACACCGTGGATTTTAGTCAGTAGAAGTCTGACAGTCCCTCCCGCCCTGCCCGGGGTTGGAGGACTCATTTGATGATTTTACAACGCAAAAAAAAAAAAAAAAAAAAAAAAAAACCTAAGTTGAACAATACCTAGTATAGCAAAAAAGATTTAAGAAAAAGATTACTTAAATCGGACTTGCAGTTCCGGAGATATATTCCCTTTATGTCGAGTCCCGTTACGTCGAGTCTGGAAGTCTATTGTTCTCCAAAGTATTGATATTTTAGGCTTTCTATTACCTACCTTTATGTCGAGTTTGGTGAACAAGTACAGTCAGGAATGTAAACTAAAAGCCAATGGCATAAAAACATAATAATATTAATACAAGACAAGTATAGGTGAAGATTACCTAAAAAAGGAAGCTCAACGGAGCCCCGCTCCGCGGGGCTCCTATTCCTGCGTGCATGGTTTAAAGTAACCTAACACGAAGGGGATGGCGGGGTCTTTCAGACCCCGCCATCCCCTTCGAACCTAACCTGTCCGTGTCGGGGTGCCCACAAGTCCCGAGCTCGCTTCGCTCGGTCTTGGATCCCAAGTTCTCCTAATAACTAAACTAAAGGATAGTTTTAGTCGGGGTACCTTTTTTGAGTAAAAATTGATTCTAATTATGTGCATGTATTCATTTCATTTGACGTGACTGTACTTCTAAAATATGATATAATTAAACTCGACATAAAGGTAATAGAAGCGTGGTAAATAAACTCGGCATAAAGGGAATAGAAACGGGACAGAAAACTAAACTCGACATAGGGGTAATAGAAGCGAGACAAGGTTTTCGGCTCGACGTAACGGGACTCGACATAAAGGGAACCAACCGTTCCGGAGATATGCGAACACAAAAATAAAAATATACATACACATAAGAAATTTTGCACATTTGTTCAGGCGCTGATGTAAACTAACATATCCAAAAACTGCGCAGTTCTGGAAATATTACATACATACGGGTCGAATTGATAGCCTCCTTTTTTTTGAAGTCGGTAAAAAAAGTGAACTCATCAAGTCGGCACTCCCATAATGCTTCTAAGAAATCTAACTCCACCAAAATTGTGCAATGGAACGTGAGTAAGAGTTACTGCATTACACAGAAATTTAAGAGAAGCTGAAATTCTCACCGGGTGTGGCTCAGGGTAGACTGCATTGATACCGCGAATGCCACTCATCGTTCATCGTACGTTGACAGTTTTTTCAACAGAATAATTCTGTTAATTAATGTTTATCTTTTTTGTGGTAAGACGAATTTATTTACTTTTTATCCCGTATTACGTTCGTCACTGGCATGATTAATAAATAAAAAAGTTTTTTTACTTGGGTAGGAATATTAAAACTCTGCCACTCACCTTTTCTGAGACACAAGTGAAGTAAAATATTGAAAATATAAAGTAATGGACGATGGTAATCTGTTCAGCCATAGTTTGACGAACTATACTCTGCGTTAGACTTCAATGAATGTCAAACATGAATAATATAGGTTTATATATATCGGTTTCATATAACCTCATATTTTAGTTTTTGAAAAGTTATTTTATGCCTTGTGAGCATTCTAATTTGTTTGTAATTGCGGTCAATGTGTTTTTTAATGAAGAATTTTACGTACTAAGTTCCTACATGAGTTTTTTCTGGGTTCTCAAATAACTAAAATAACGACTGACTTCCATACAAAATACCCCTTTTTAATCCTTTCGTGGAATGTTATTTTGAAACCTTTGTTTTGGTAAAAAAATAACTTTTGTGTGTCATCCTACATGTAGATACAACGGGTTTCGCCGAGTGATTAACTGTTGCGCAGCATTTGGTGGGTTCGAGGGCTCAAGGGCTAATCATAGAAATATTAATTGTTACGTGCGGGAAGCACTTAACAAATATTTGTATGAAATAGCCCTACAAAAGTCACATCGGAGTTCGTCGAGAACGTTCAGCTACCGGAAACATAATGATTAAGTCATTTATGGAAATTGTCACCGGAAATTGTATTTTGTAGATTTATATATAGATATAGCTATGTATAACCAATTATTTATGTAATTAGCTATTATTTAATTTTATAAAATAAACATTAGATTGAGCAATGGAGACAGCGGGAACATTTTTTTTGGGAATTCACAAGAATGTATAAAGTAAGGAATACACGAACAAAATTATAATAAAATGGTATTAACAAATGGCGTCCTGTTGGCGCTTGCACTACGTTAGTATTGTGTTAAGTTTGCCTTAAGTTTGTGATTTCCCATCATACTTCGCGTCCCCGTCTTAGGGTCCGTTCACACAGACCGGCTCGGAGAGCATCGGCGCGCATTTTTTTTTCACACAGACCGGATCGTACGCGCTTGGAGTTGGTCGGAGCGGAGCCGCCAACTATTTCACATAGACCGGCTGGAAGCTACCTGAAAGCGGATGCGCTCGGAGCCGGTCGGATGCGCTCGTAGCCCTGCAGACGCGCTCGGAGCCGGTCGGATGCGCTCGGAGCCGGATGGATACACTATTTGTGCAATCAAAATGGCGGTCGGCGTGGAGAAGCGCGGACGCAATCGGAACCGATCGGATGCGCGAGCGAGAAAGAGCACGCAATCGGAGCCGATCGGCTGCGCGGGCGAGAAAGAGCACGCAATCGGAGCCGATCGGCTGCGCGGGCGAGAAAGAGCACGCAATCGGAGCCGATCGGCTGCGCGGGCGAGAAAGAGCACGCAATCGGAGCCGATCGGCTGCGCGGGCGAGAAAGAGCACGCAATCGGAGCCGATCGGCTGCGCGGGCGAGAAAGAGCACGCAATCGGAGCCGATCGGCTGCGCGGGCGAGAAAGAGCACGCAATCGGGACCGATCGGCTGCGCGAGCGTTAAAGAGCATGCAATCGGAGCCAAACGGCTGCACGATCGAGAAAAAGTACGCGATCAGAGCCGGTCAGCTCCTCTTATTATTTCACACCAAGCGCATTCAAGCATTCTTAATGACAAAAGCAGTGCACACGCAAAAATAAACCTTACTACAAATATTAAAAACTCAGTTTCCAACGTGATAAGAATCTGCTCTCCTCTCCGAGCCGGTCTGTGTGTACGGACCCTTATACTGTTCCCTTACTGGAGGGCTCTACGAATTTTTGCGATAGTGCTTAAGGCACGCTGCAAACTTGCTCAATACTTCTTCAATTAGGTATAGCTAAACACACAAATGATGACCTGTCTGAGAGATACTGTCAGCATTGAACGAAACCAAACGTTACGTTTTGCGCCCGGCGAAGTGTAAATCCCAATTAAATGATCTGGATTATTAATTTTTCACCTCTATAAATAAGTATTCAATTTTAAAGATAAAAATCAGTGGCGTAGCTAGGCAGGGGCGAAGCGAACCTAGCCCCCGGCCTCGCATCTTAAGGGGCCTCGCAGATGTCTCCAACGGTCACGTATTAGGTCAACGCCTCCACTGTTCGCGCGAGGCTCCATATTGCAAAATAACTTAGTAACTTTTCTTTCTTTACTAGAATCCAACTGTTGGATATCAGCTTTGTGAGGACTGTAACAAGCCTCGCAAAGCTGATGTCGCTGTCACATCACAATCACATTTGGTATAGGTAACTTGGAGGAACCAAGTCATCTTACAAGAAGGGGGCCTCGGGCCCCCATCTCGGAAAGAGTATTTTTGCTCTTCGATATCTGAGCGCAAAAGCCGTTTTATCCTCTAGAGGATAAAGTAAATTGAATTTAGAACATCGTATGCACTAAAGACACCAAAGAGGACTGCTACAAAGCAGTAATGGCGGCCGGTGACCGCAACAGCTGATCGCTTGCTGTGGTGCCCACTTGCGCGAATGCCACTCATCGATCATCGTACGTTGACAGTTTTTTTAGACAAGTGTTCAACAGAATAATTCTGTTAATTAATGTTTATAGGCAACAGCTGATCGCTTGCTGTGGTGCTCACTTGACGTTCAAAGGTTGTCGTACCACATCAAACAAAAATAGAATTTATTTCATTTAGTCATTTCCTCGCTGAGGTAGGATGAAAAGTTACGTGTTGCACTCGAGTGCAAAGATTTTTTACCTTTTGTTTCCGTCGCTACCGCTCAGGATTCTTATTTTTGAATCACTCGTTGCTCTCGTGATTCCATTTTAGAATCCTTCTCTTGCTCGGTCATCAAAATGGTGTATTCCCGTTCGTCCACTCGACTTCGTCCCACTAGTGGGACGAACGGGAATTTACAAAAATAATATTTAATTTGTTCCCGATCGTCCCACTCCTAATTCAAGAGGGGACGAACGGGAATATGTTCTTCGATAAGTGCCATTCGTCCCACTAAAAAGATTTGTGCAGAAATATGTTTATTCGTTGTTTCGTAGTTTGCTTGTCCTTTACTCCACTTCGTTCTCGACAAGCGCTATATCATTCTTTTCCTTATATCTCATATCTCATATTCAAATTTGTTTTTTTTACCAATTAAAACCACCAGTCTTATATTATTTGGTGGGACCAATAGAACTACAAAAAAGAATTAATAAATTATTCCCGTTCGTCCACTCAAAAAATTTAGTGGGACCATCGGGAAAATAAATATAGAATTCCCGTTCGTCCCACTAGGGGGACGAAGTCGAGTGGACGAACGGGAATACACGATCAAAATAGAGCACGCGGTTAAAAAGCAACTTTGCACTCTTGTATAACAAAGAACTATTTTCGTCCTGAAAAAGAAGGACCTCGCACATCAAGCGTCTTGCCCCTCCTAGATTCGGCCTCGCTACGCCACTGGTAAAAATGTTTCGCATTGCGTGAAACACTTTTTTTGGGACGAAATAAATCGCATCTCTAGCTTCTTCAATAGGTACCAGTGTTCTCAGTCAGGACTGCATTTCTGTGTCCAGATATAATTAAAGAAGTTATTAATGATGAAGTTTTCAGCGCGCCTTAATTTCTTTTCCGAAATTTCAAGTAGCTCGATAGGTAAGGGGAAGTTTGAAAGTGGCGCCTGTTACAGAAAAAAATAAAGGGAATCGTCTGTGTTGATATGGACATTGTAATGAGCAGGGATCACACTCATGTGACTAAGACAGTGATGGGTATGAATTTTGATGAATGGAGAGGAAGCGGAACGCCAAAGAAAAGATGGATGGATTTTCTAAGGAATAATAATATGTAAGTAAGAGGATTAAATAATACTGTGACGTCTAACAGGGGAGAATGGAAGAAGAAAACGTGTTGCGCGACCACAAGTAAAAGTCCGTTAAGGGCAGGAAGATATTGATTCTAATTGCACTGTCTCATTGATGGGGACAAAATGTAATGGGGACAGCGGGAAAATACCGAGCAGTCAATCGGTCGATCAATGCACCAAACATGTTTAGTCCATGGAGTGTCTTGCTCATTCTTCTCCATAGAGATCTACCCTTTTGGAATGAGCACCTACGGTACTTTCACAGTTTTTATGTCTTGTGACTGGGACTGTAGCACCATAACTATTTGTGTACTAGTTTTATTTTATGTCTCTTGACAATTCAAAAGTGCCTGTAATGGCCTAATTGAAATAAACGCTTTGATTTTGATTGATTTTGATTTTGATTTTACTCATGATACAAATTTAATTGGTAGAATACAACATTATTTTTTGTTTATGCGAAACCCGATACACCTGTCCAATATTTTTGTGTAAAGAATCTATGTAAGTACAAAATTTTAAACCCTATCATAAAAAATCACAAAGTTAGCTTGTATATTACCTGGTTGTCCGTTCAAAAACATGCTCATTTCGCGGTACACCCTCGTAAACCGCGTCTACTGTGTTATACACTCGTGATAATAGTTTGGCAATACTTAGGTACCTAACCGTACGGTGATTGTATTGTAATTAACTGGTAATAAAATTTAATTAACATATTTTTGAAACAAAAATATAACATGGTGTAAAAATTATTGGAATCGAATCAGTTACTGATTCTGAACAAACTATATTCAGGTTTCGCATAATTATACTAAAAACAATGTTGTATATTATAGACTAGCTGTGCCCGCGACGTCGTTCGCGTGGATGTCGGAACTCAACAATGTATTTTTTATTAAAATAAAGGTACAAAAAATAAAGTAGCCTAAGTTACTCCTTATTACATTTACATCAGCTACCTGCCAATAGAAGTCTCGTCAAAATCGGCCCAGCCATTTCAGAGATTAGCCATTACAGACAGACAGACAGAAGGACAGATAAAAATTGTAAAAAATGTTATTTTGGTGTATGTACCGTATACCTACATATTCGTATGCATGTAGTTAAAAACGGTCATTTCAATATTACAAACCTTTCGGTTCCGTAGTCAACACCCTTAGTTTCGCCATGTCCGTCCGTCCGTCCGTCCGTCTGTCCGCAGCTTAGCTCAGAGACGCCCAGTACTAGAAAGCTGTAATTTGGTGTAAACATGCGGATTTGTTGCGCCGAAAAAGTGGTAAAATAAAATCTCGTAAAATATTTTTTTAGGGTACCTCCTGTACACATAAAGTGGGGGATGGTTTTTTTTTTCTCGCGTACCCCTTATTGTGCCGTTTCATTAAATAGGCCTTTAAAAATATTGATAGTTTCCATTAAAATTTTTTTGATAAAAAGATTCGTTTGTGAAATATTAAGCTTTAAAGTGCTAATTTTTGCTCGACTCGAGTCCCCCCCCCCCTCTACCAGCTAAACGGTTATGTTTGGGGGTGTGAAAAAATTCACAATAGTAGCATATATAACGAAGTTTAAAAGAAAATTATCATGACTAAGTAGGCTTTACAAGTTTACGAGTAATAGTCGACCAACTTATAAAGCGTACTTGGATAACATATTTTCCTAAACAAAATGTATCGGGGAACATGTTCTTCAACTGCAAGTGTAAGTTTGTCAACTTTATTTTTACAGCTATAATAGGTGGGTATGTTTTGGGGATAGGCAGGTTTTTATTGTCAACTATTTTTAACTAACTTCAAAAAACGGATGAGGTTCTCAATTCGTCGTAATATTTTTTTAGGTATGTATTTTCCCCGATTTCTCAAAGACGCCTGGACCGATTTTGAAAATTCTTCTTTTTAAAATTAAATTCAGCGAATCAGTTTAGTTAGTTCGAATAAGTATTTTGATGGGCAACTACGGAACCCTACACCGTGTGTGGCCCGACACACACTTGGCCGGTTTATTTATATGTATAGAAGAATGTATAGATGTATAGATTGATCTGGCGTTAAAAACAGCTTAGATTGCTCTGTGGTTAGGTGAATGAGCATCCACTATACATTAAGTACAGAATAAATGCGTTTTTTTATCGTGGTAAAATCATCAAATGAGTCCTCCTACCGAGGGCGGGGCGGGAGGGACTACCAGATTTGTACTGTCTAAAATCAACGGTGTTCCTTCAATAGCTGTTTATGTTCCAAGGTCACGGTTACCTGATGAGACAGTCCCGCGACCCCGGCAGGCTTTGGCCCTATAGAGGGGGCCCCGTCATCATGCTGACACTCTTTGAAGCACGCATGGAACACAACGCGCCGTCGACCCAGGCATGGTCCATGGTCGACCAGCGAGTCGCCCATTAGGTACCTACTCGCCGCCCCCATGCCCGCGCCTACGGTTTGGTGTCCGGAGATCGTCTGCCGACCCGGCTGAGGCTCTCTAAAATTCCATTTCATTATTTTAAAAGCCGGCTTAAAAAATGGTTATCAGACAATGTGTTTTACAATATAAGTGAATTTTTTAACATATAAGCCCAATCGTACCTACCTAATGTTGTACCAACATAAACACCTCACTTTTTTTTTGTGTATATTAGACTGTTGATGTTATTTATTTCTAATTTTTGTTGTAATTGTTTTTGTACTTGTTCATGTATTTGGATACTAAAATGTATAATGTTCACCTTAGGATAATTGTTTGTTAAATGTTCACCTTAAGTACGGGCAATAACAACTACTACAAGGATCTCATGATTATCTAAATTGTAAAATTTTATTATTTAATAACTTAGCTTTTAAAAACATTTTGCATGCTGCAATTTGTAAGCGGAATATGTGGAACTTTTTAGATTTAACACCTCAATGTACCATATTTCACGCAAATAAAGATATTCTATTCTATTCTATAACAATGTCCTCTAAACACACCATTTAATATTCAAAATAGACCACAATTGATATGCACCCCACTGAACCGACGACGTATACAAATAAGATATAAATTATATTCATATCCCTGTAATCCCTCGTTTAGTGGGGCTTATCTCAATTTCACTGAATTGTCGGTTAATGTAAATCTATTGTGTATAGTTGGCTGTTAATTTATGGCGTTAAAGTTCATGGGCGGTGGGCGAAATATTAATACTGTTGTAGGAGAGGGGCAAATAGGCCACTTTAGTTGAAATATTTATTTAATACAATTAGTGATCGTCGCGTTAGGGAGAGCCAATCCTCCTACTCACGCCCCCCGTCGCGGGAGACACCCAATTATTTTTTTATTGTCATCTCGCTTGTTTACCCAGCTGGAGGTTGTGTGTTGCTTGGCCGGACAAACCTGTGTGCCTTGATTTGATTGTGATTCATCTAAATTGGTGGCATTTGTATAATGTTATCGGCAAGTCATTATTGTAAATCTATATATATAAAAGCAAAAGGTCACTCACTCAATAGGACACGAAATCTCAGAAACCGTGCTAGGGGTTTAAAATTTTGCATAGGGGTTCTTTTTAGGACGTAGGTACTCGCTAAGAACGGATTTTGCGATATTACGCCCCTAAGGGGTTGTTTTTGGGGTTGACAGTTTGTATGAAACTTTGTTACTACAAGTACTAGGAGTTTTAAATTTTGCACGCGGGTTCTTTTTAGGAAGTAAGTGCTACTTACGTAACGGGTTATTTGAAATTCGACCCCTAAGGGGTTGTTTTTGGTGTTGATAGTTTGTATGAAACTTTGTTATAACAAGTACTAGGAGTTCAAAATGTTGCATTAGGGTTCTTATTATGATGTAGTGCTACTTAAGACGAGAATTTGCGAATTCGACCCTTAAGGGGTTGTTTTAGGAGTTGTTAGTTTGTATGAAACTTTGTTACTACAAGAACTAGCAGTATCAAATTTAGCTTGGGGGTACTTTTTAAGACGTACATACTACTTAAGATGGTATTTTGCCTCACTAAAACAACCCCTAAGGGGTTAACCCCTAAGGGGTTGTTTTAGTGTTGGAAGTTAGGTGTCTCAAATTTTGAATAAGTAATGGTTTCTTTTTAGGAAGAAATTACGCACTACGGCGAGATTTAACCCCTAAGGGGTTGTTTTTGGTGTTGATAGTTTGTATGAAACTTTCGTTAGTATAAGTGCTAGGGGTTTTAAATTTTACACGGGATTTTTTTTAGGACGTTGCCGTTGGTACTCACTTAGATGGGATTGTGCGAAATTCGAAACCTAAGGGTTTGTTTTTGGGGTTGGTAGACAGGAGTCTTAAATTTTACATGGGGATTTTTTTTAAGATGTAGGTACTAGCTATGACGGGATTTTCTGAAATTCTATCCCTAAGGGGATATTTTTAGGGTTGTTAGTTTGCATGAAACTTCGTTATTGCAAGTGTTGGGAGTGTCAAATTAAGCATAGAGGTTTTTAGGGAATAGATGCTCACTAAGACGGGACTTTGTTCTTCATAGTTAGAAGTTAAAAATTTTGCTTATGTGTTTTTAGGACGTTGGTTCCTCCTCAGATGAGTTTTGGATAAACCAACCCCTAAAGGGTAGTTTTTGGTGTTGGTAGTTTGTATGAAACTTCGTTACGACAAATTCTGGGACTCTCAAATTTTACGCGGCAGCTATTTTTAGGATGTAGATGCTCATTAAGACGGGGTTTTGAAGTTGGTGAAGTTGGACCCCAAAGGGGATGTTTCTGGGGTTAATTGTTTGTATGAAACTTAATTACTACAAGTGCTAGGAGTTTTAAATGTTTTACAGGAGGGTTCTTTTAGGACGTAGGTGCTACTTAAGACGGGATTATGACGGGAAATTCCCCCCCTAGGAAGGGTAGTTTTTAACTTCAGAGTTTGTATGAGACTTCGTTACTACAAGTGCTACGAGTCTCAAATTTTCCCTGGGGTATATCTTTAGGACGTAGATGCTTATTAAGATGAGATGTTGCGAAAACCGACTGCTAAAGGGTTGTTTTGTGGTCGATAGAATTTTAGTTGCATATTGATTTTCTAAAAGTATTCCATAAAGAGGGTGGCGGGCGGGAGAAGAAATTCACAGAAGCAAAGTTCGAAATAAGCGCGGACGAAGTCGCGGGGCGAAGTGCTAGTACATACATAAATGGGACAATTTACCTAAATCGCGCTATTAATGTCAATCTACACAAATAATAACAATTAAATTTTTTGTTTGTTTTAATTTTAAATAATTCTTTAATAGTTTAAAAAACTTAAAAACCCGCTTTTAGCAAGCACTAAAAATTATACTTTTTAGTCTTCTTAATATTGAAACTTAATTTACTAAGTACTTATCCGTCACCTTAAGACGGCCGCCATGTGGGATTTACATCAAGTGTTCTAATTTTCAGCAAACCCTTTTGTTTAATACCCATGATATCATGGTGCATTTCAAAAATAGCCAATCCGATTTATAATATGGCAATTTTTAATAATACATTGAGCTAGCAATTATACGAATCTATCATTACACAGCGCTGTCACTGCTTATTAATTGCACACAAAAAAACCTAACTATCATTTTAATAAAATATTTAAGTGACTCTGACTACATTTTTCAAACCACCGGAGCATTTTTATCTTGCCCGTCAACGGAAGTCGACGGTTACAATGAATTGGAATTTTT
Source organism: Agrotis clavis (assembly GCA_954870645.1). Lineage (NCBI taxonomy): Eukaryota > Metazoa > Arthropoda > Insecta > Lepidoptera > Noctuidae > Agrotis > Agrotis clavis. The sequence goes on along the minus strand of OX940935.1, from coordinate 21,026,527 downwards.
ATCTTTTTTGTTTGTTTTTGTATCTTTTTTGTCAACTGGAAACTTATATTACTGAAAAGGTTAGTACCTAACATTTTTTTGGACGAATTTGTCACCAATCTATCTATCATCATGGTCCTATGGTGAGGTATGTACATGCCAAAAAAACTTTTTCAAAAAAAATGTAACCGCCTTCAAAAACAACCACAAAAAAGTGTAAAATAATCTACAAAATAACTTTTCTTTCGGAAGTCGGTGCCTTAGTTTTTTTTCTTTTCATTGTCTTTTTAGCCACCGACTTCCGAAAGAAAAGTTATTTTGTAGATTATTTTACACTTTTTTGTGGTTGTTTTTGAAGGCGGTTACATTTTTTTTGAAAAAGTTTTTATTTTACTCTTTTTAGTTTAAATATTCAACCCGAATTCTTGTCAAGAACATTATTCTCTCACATGTGCACTAGAATTTTGTAATCCTTCGCACCGGTAGGTACCTACTTACATCACTCATGTACACAATAAGCTAATAAAATTCCATATCTCAAAAATTACTGAACCGATTTTGATGAAACTTGCAGTATTTTCTAAGTTAAGTGATACCTAGTACAACAAAAAAAGAATTACTTAAATCGGACTTGTAGTTCCGGAGATATGCGAACACAAAGTAAATCAATCGATGCCTACTCCTTACTGTTAAGGAGTTGTACCTTCCATCATCAGGTCATCCACCTGAGATGATGATTATCAGATGCAAATACTTGAACAGCTTTAGAAAATATATGAAAATGGTACTATGTGCCTATAAAATTTGAAGGTTGCCCTCGATTTCCCTAGGATCCCATCATCAGATCCTGACCTGGTGATTATGGGACCAATTGGAAAGTATACCCTTTCAAACAAAAGAAAAATTTTCCAAATCGGTCCAGAAGTCTTCGAGAAATCGGGGAACATACATAAAAAAAAAAAAAAAAAAAAAAGTTTCCGACGAATTGAGAACCTCCTCCTTTTTTTGAAGTCGGTTAAAAAAAAGTTAAAAGGCGTTAAGTACCTACTTCAATACCCTCTAGCCTTTTACTAGTGTCTTCGAAACCCTCGATTTTAATGCCTTTTTTTAATACACGAAGCCCACAAGATTAATTCCCAACCCCTCCACACACAGGTGCCAGGTACCCAATGTCAATGCGGGAGACCTTTGACCCTTTATGGTGCCCTGCCAGGGTCGAACTGTCTAAACAGGTAACATTGACTCTGCAACATGAAGGGCAATTGAAGGACACCGTCGATTTTAGTCAATACAAGTCTGACAGTCCCTCCTACCCCGCCCTGGAATCATTTGAGGATTTACCACGCAAAAAAAAACCCTTTACTACAGGAAGTTTTTTTAATGTGTTAAAATTCATCACGTGAGTCCATCCGCCCTGGGTGTGGACAAACCCATCACACTATTCCCAAACCACTGCAATTCCTGAAAGCCAGAATCAACAGTGGCAACCACCAGAAAATCGCCGAGACAATGAAGCTCGACGTCCCGGAGAATGAATTTACCTGTCTTGGTCCTTGGATCCTGCAACGAAATTAATCTGAAAAAATAGTGGAGGAGTAGGAAAAAAATTGTTTCCGCTTCCCTCCATGGAAGCAGGAGACAGAACAAACAAGGCCAACAGGCACAAAGGGACATTACAACTTGAGAAGCCCAGTTGCCTAGCACCACGGGTAAAAATGACTACTAATATTAATGGGTCCTAAATTGTGAGCTGGTATATTTGATTCCAATAATAGGTATGGCCATTATGATCATTCCATATAATTAGGTATGGCCGCCCAGAGTGTAGCAGAAGGGGCTCATATCTGACACATATTGACTAAAATCCATCGTATTCCTTCAATTGCCATTTACGTTCCAGAGCTACGATTACCCGTTTATACAGTCCAGCGACCCTAGCGGCCTCATAGAGAGCAAAGGCCCTCTATGGTGCTGGGGCTAGGGTATTCCCTAGGAGGAGTTTCCGTTTAGTGAAATCAACCAGTTGTGACTCCATAAACGTTACCTTTACAGGTCACTTACATGGCTACCGAACGACCAAAGATTGTGTATTACAACAAGCAGTATGTGAGAAATGCATGGGTGACAAGCCGACGGCACAGTCGCGATGACCCAATATACTACATCACCATTTACGTGGACTTACTGACACCCGTCGGAAATAATGTCACGGTAAGAATCTGAAGTGACTTTAACTTTTTTAACTCTTTATTAAGCGAAATTCCGAACCTATTAAATTATAGAATCAGGCGATACTTTACGGAAATCCATGACATTAAATGCTATGAAAAATATCTAGCTATAATTTCGCGACAAAAAACCAGACTTGGATGCAGGGATGCAATCCCACTCTCCTGCCCTCATGCATATGCACACGTGCAAGAAAAACGGAAATACATGCCATAATCAAACATAATTATGTATACTCATGGGATACGAACAAGATCCACAAATGACTGGCGGTAGCAAGGCGTGTTGTACTTCCTAGCATGACCGTGAAGATATTCATTATAACTTTTGATGGTAATAAATTCCTCTTACTTTGTACTATTATACAGCGTGAAATTCTCATGGTTGTTTTTCCGAAGCGAAATGAGTTTGTATCGGTAATACAATCGAAATATTTATAAAAAAAATTAGACTCAACAAATGGCAGATTTACAATTGTGATAAACAAAACTCGAAAGTGACTTGAACCAACAGTAGTGGCCGCGTGGTTGGCTCGATCGACCGCACGGGTCGTTGCACTTTTAAATCAGCTGATCGTACTTTGAGTCCTGACTTAATAAAACACAAAACCCGATAAGTATTTCCAATTTTCCCTTCATACTTTTACGGATTTAGGACCGTCATAAATAATTATCTTTTAAAGTCTGATTTAGATAATTAAGTATTTGAGGCGTATTAAAAAAATGGAATCAACTTATTTACAATGTTTATTTACGAGGTACGAGTGAGTACTTACATTTCCCGGTAGCGGAGTAATTGTTCGAAATGCAAACCACTATGTTCAATGCACAAACGAGTACGTTTTAACTGGTTGTCTTTCAGTTTGATAAGAGTGTCTTTATCAAGTCTCACGATATTGAAAGCGTCCACTATCGCACATAACAACACGCCACGAGTTTGATGTATACCTCACAATACACCAGGTGTTTGAGCTCAGACCACGATAGACCACAGAAAAGATGTCGATAACGTATTACACTTATGACGTTCGCGGAAGGACTAAACTAAACGTAAATGCAGAGGCGCGGGCGCGGGTGAGGGAGGCCGCGGCCCCCCCTCACCGCCGCGTTAGTGCAGGCTCGAGAGAGCTTATTTTGCTCTGAACATTTTTTATTTTATTATTCACTCTTCTTTTGTAGTTTGCCGCGTCGTGAGTTTCGTGAAGGTACCTACCTACGTCATATCTAGTGCTGACTACTATCGATTCTCGCTCTTTCGAGTTTATGAATACTTTTTTAAAGATTTGAAAAAAAAAAAACTTTTTTTTTAAGTTTAACTTTGTGTTTCGATAGTACTACTGATGGTTAATCGTCCTGCCGTGGAAAGACAACCATTAAAATTTCACCCTGTATACCACTACTTAGCAATTTTGTACCCCTCAATTACCGTAGATATGCAGGTCGTGCTAGGAAGGTTGCTTCCCAGCACGACCACGTTAAAATTCCAGCTGGCATTGAAGTTGAAGACACGGGAGCATGCCTAATAATTTGTACTCATTTATACTCCGAATTCAGTATCAGTAAATTGTCGTAAATTGTAAGAAAAAAATAAATAAAAAATTCTGCCCACAAGCCAGCATTTGATTTTTAAACTTGTCCCTAGATGGCGTTAAATAAAATTATGAGCAGAATTTTTTTTTTAATAATCTCATCATCTTCCTTCTAAAGTCTTTAATCTGTAACGAGTCTTCACTCAAAGTTTACAAAAACAATTAAAAGGGAATAAAGAAAAAAAAGTATCTCCCTCCACCCGCGGTGGACAGTGAGAATTCTCATTTTTAAAATTGTAGCGCTGTCCACCCGTGACCCAACGAAAATATTTTTAAAAAATCGTATCACTGTCCCCCGCTGGGGGACAGTGCAACTTTTTCTAAAAAAAGTTCCTAATGTCCACCCCGGGGTGGACATTGGGAACATTTTTTTGAAAAAGTTGCGCTGTCCCCCAGCGGGGGACAAGCTGGGGGTGGACATCGGGAATCATCGGCCGTCTCGGCGTTGACCCGGGCATGGTCCATGGTCGGACAGCGAGTTGCCCTTTACTCGCTGCCCGCATTCCCGCGGGTAGCAACGGATTAGTGTTATTTTAGAGACACGGAGGAGCCTCCCGTTGAAGGTTAGGTCACCTGAACCAACGCTTTGCCGCACGAAATCGTATCGAAGCAGTTATGCGTGGGAAAGGACCCATATCGCTCGCCTTTTTTCTTGTTTGGGGGAATGTTTATTTCGATATTTATATTACAGATAAACCTTTACTTCTACCGATATCAAGGGAATAAATACCATCGTACTATTGTGGAGCTACATTACAAATTCTGTGATTTTATCGAGACTACCAATCTGTTTGGAGACACAATGAAAAAGGCGATGGCAAAAGATCCCTGTCCCTATCAACCTGTAAGTTGTATTACATTTTCCACCCGCAAGGTGGACAGAGATCTTATAAAGACCACAGGATCGCGCTGGATGGATGCCTCTTCCAACCAGTCTTATTGGATGTCTAAAGAGGAGGCCTATGTTCAGCGGTGGACGCGGTCTTACGGCTGATCATAATATGATGAATATTTAAAAGCTAGTATCTTAGGTCATTTTACAACAATAATGGAATCAAGGACCGCTTATGTTTAGTGCTGTGTTCAGTATCTAAGCGGAAATATTATTATACAGTAGAATCCCTTTATTATGACTCCCCGCTTATAATGACCAACCGCTTATTATGACGTATTGTATATAGAAGTTTGGTTTTCATACAAAGTTCTTTAAACAAAGTCGGATATAATGACTTTAGAGACATTCAGCTTATTATGACCCAATATCTGGTTGACCGAGCTTCGCTCGGTTTTTAAAATGTACCTGGGACCTTGATAAATCGATTCCTTGAGCCGAAAAAACCCTAATCTGTAACTTTCATGAAAATCCTTGGAGCCGTTTCATAACAAAACCTTCGACAAAGTTTTCAGGAGCGTCACGTGATACCCAACGATGTTCGGTGCATGCATGGTTTTTTTTTGAGTTTCAGTGGGTATTAGATACCTAAGTTACTGCCCAGCTTGGGCAGAGCACCGACGTGTCCTCACGGCTGCGATAGGCGGAGACCTCTCGCGCCCAGCATTGGTCGCGGCCATGCTGCGGGGCGAGACGGAGTGGGAGGCGGTCGCCTCCTTCTGCGAAGCAGTAATGCTCGTGAAGGAGGAGGCGGGCCGCGAGCGAGAGAGGACAGAGTCCTCCCTCCGCCCCATCCGCGGTAGTAGACGCCCACGGCGACGGACGTCGCTAGATGATCTCCGGCCACCGTAGGCGCGGGCATGCGGGCAGCGAGTAAAGGGCAACTCGCTGCCCGACCGGGGACCATGCCCGGGTCGACGGCGCGTTGTGTCCCACGCGCGCCTCAAAGAGCGTCAGCATAATGACGGGGCCCCCCTCTCAGAGGGCCAAAGCCTGCCGGGGTCGCGGGATTATTTCCTTACCGTGACCCTGGAACAGAAAGGGCTATTGAAGGACACCGTGGATTTTAGTCAGTAGAAGTCTGACAGTCCCTCCCGCCCTGCCCGGGGTTGGAGGACTCATTTGATGATTTTACCACGCTAAAAAAAAAAAAAAAAAGATACCTAAGTTGAAATTAGATAATATTGACTTAGTTCTATTTTTTCTCGCTCTCTCTATTAAAATAAATACCTACTTACAAACTGACAAAAACAGGAGGTTGTTTATTTTGTACAAAATGCTTTGCATGACGTCCGCTTAGTATAACGTGTTTAATCACATTAACACTGCTCTTTCAGGGGCCACATACGTATGCCAATTTGACCATGCCGATTAAGGCAATACCCAGCAATTTTCCTTTCCGACAAGGCCGGATTGTCACCATCGCTTCGAAACCTTATAATGGAGGTATAATAAAATTTATGGAAGCATCCATTGATATTGAAGAAAAGGTTGTAAGTGGAAACAAAAAAATAATCAACCAAAATTGATTTGATTATTTATTAAGCTTTATTGTTTTTGAAACACACTTTGGTTTCCTAGAAGCACTGAAACTAAATAAAATGGGTATTGTACTTAGCCCAAAATATGATTTGGTATTATCTTTTATAATTTAAGAAAAGTTAACAACGTTGTATCCCTATTTATGAAAATTACGCGAAAGGTGGAGAACGAATATTGCGACTCATCCGAAGAATAAAGTCCGATGTGACCATAGGCCAAAAATCAGTTTAATAGCTTAATGAGATAAGCAATTAAAACTCTACAAACGTGTGTTTTTAGAATTTTGATATTTTATTTAGTTCCGGAAATATAGAATCGAATAACGTCTCATCTGAAATTTGTTCCGCAGAACAACGCACGAAGTGTATAAGTGACGGTACGCAAGCATCTGGGGCCACGTCTCTTCGTCAGATCGGCCATTGTTTGTTGGAGAGAGAATATTTTCGTTGCATGATCTTATTTTTATACACTGTATAGTCTAAGTCACACATCACGTTTATATACTTTTTAGTCTAAGTAAACAGTTGTGGACTATCGATGTTTACATAGAACGGTTTTCGACGGAAATGTTCAGAAACGCATTTTTTTCGATGGTATGATTATTTTTATAAATATTCACTGGCACTCATGAACTTTTAAGACGCTGTTATACGAATTTAAATAATCTTCTGAGCGTTTTATTTTAAAATAGAACGTTTCTGTGCGGAATCAGTGATATGATTTATGGGTTCCATGTTAAGATGGGACGTTGTTCCTGGTAGAATGAAATCAATTAGGACGTTGTTCGTTTAAAATGTTTGCTAAATATAAAAAAAATATGTATTTATGAGTGGGTAAATTAATTCCTACGTGCAAAGTCTTGCACTTCACATAAATGATATTTCATGAATATTCTATTTTACAGTTTTATTTTATTTCATATGTCAATTAAGAAGGAAATATCAATGAGTCCTTTTTGTGGCCTTTGCATCCTGATGCAGAAGAAATAAGCCAATAATTAGCAGAAATATTAAATTAAGAACTTCTACGTGAAGATCATAACACCAAAGAAATCATCGGTGATAGCTAAAAACAGGTTGTCACGTCAACTCAGACAGCAGAATATATATACAGTAATCAACCTAGTACATTTTCTTTGGAATGCCTTCTAATCTCGAAATTTCACCATTAATACAACATGAGGACTTAGAATTTTCTCATCATAATATTTAGTATCAACCCCAGTCATTTAAAACTATCAGAGCCAACTCCTACCACTGTTCATTCGATCTGCGATAACTCATGTAGACAATTTCTCTGCGATTCCTTTTTCGTCATTAGGCGCCACAAACTCCCTTGCTATTGCTACTTTCCTACTCCAAAACATACAGTGCCAGTACGCATACGGACTAATCGTGTGTAGATCGGATTGCAAAGCATGCATAAAGTTGCATGCTTGATATTTTGATTTGCCTCTCCTTCAATTCCATGGTAATACCTATCAGCATTTCTATTTTAAACATTGCATAATACAAACCCATTTTTTACGCGTATGAACCAAAAGAAAACGGTCAACGTCAGGGCACCCCAAGGATTTAAGACGGTAATAGGCATCTCTGTTGACTTGACATAGACCACCCTGCATCAAAGTCCCCGCCACCGCCAACACTGCCGAACCCTCACACTACACACCTTCAATTATTTCGCAAGACTGAATCAAGTTAACGGAGCCTCACTTGGCGGGCGGGACTACTATCTGGGGTCGGCCTGCATTATTTATAGGAACCTAACTAAATGGTTTGGTTCTGTTTTCGGTCCTCACCCTTGGAGTCGGTTCTTCTCGTTCAAAAAAGCACAAAGGTCAACATTATTATACTAAAAACATCTTAAACTCTTGTCAGGCATATGTTATGAAAAGCAACTAGGTGTTCGAAGCATGCACTGAAGTTTCGTCATGAAAATAATGGAGAGTTTAATTTTATTTTAATGTGCGATGTGAAATCTCGTTTCTCCTTTCTGACTAAACAAGGGCACGCAGCCAAGTTCACTAAAATGATCTATGCCTGAATTAGGTATTCCTATATTTCAGGCAGAGGAAGGTTTAATAAAGAGGCGTAACGGTTATGTTAAGCTACATATTTGAGATTTTTTTAAATATAATAAACTTTTGAAATAATAATATCAGTTTTATTGACTCTAAGGAAATGTAATTATTTAACACATCGAAAATTAAATACCTACTTAAATATTTCAAGGTAGGTAGTCAGATAGGACTCATTAGGTGTCATCAGGGAATGTCCCATTCCAATAAAAGGACACTCGTTAATATAGAACGTCACTAAAGTTGAGGCGTTTCCGTAAAACAACGTCTAATATTCACTACGGACCCACTTTTTTCTTCGTTCTTTCGCTATAAAACGTCTTATGTTGTTATGGAACTCACTATATCGTGTATTAAAAGGATTATAAATATACAATACCTGTCATTTAACTAGTCTAGGGTAATATAATAACATACCAAAAAATCAAAATGTCAAGTATCGTAGTTTTAGAGTTACACAAGTCAACAACTTCTACAAGCTCTACTGAAAACCATCAATCTTGCAAATCGGACTTTATTCTTCGGATGAGTCGATTGGTTCAGATAATTAAAGTTTTATGAAAAGCAGTGCAGAAAGCATTAAATAATTTTAATTTGACTGTAATCTTACTAGTATCTTAATTATCTCACTTTTAAATGACGAATATTAATACGTGATAGTATCTGAGTACCTATGTATGTACGAACAACTACCTGCAGATCTTACAAATATTTACTCAAAGATGCATGTTATGTGGTCATTATTTTCACAACCTTGTTTGGGCACAGGCCACAGGTCAGGCCTGGCAACAGGCCGGCAAGACTTTGCCGGCCGCTATTTTGACGTTTCATCGTTTTAAAAAACAAATGCAAATAGTTATTTGTTATGCAAGGCTGCAAAGTTGATTTTTGGCGCGAGTACTTGAATTGAAAACTGAGCGAGCGAAGGATTCTAAGATTGAACCGCGAGAGAAACGAGCGGTTCAAATATAGAATCCTGAGCGATGCGAAGTTTTCAAAGGTACGAGACGCAGAAAAACTTTGCTGCCGAGTGCAACACACAACTTTTCACCTCACACAGCGAGGAAATGTAGTGGGGTCATTGACCTATACTGGGGGCGGCTCGCCTGTCAGTGTAGAAAACAATTGAATACAAGACGTGTTCGAATTTTAAACAACACTTTGTGCTCTAGAGCACAAAATGGAGTTTTGCGCTCAGATTTTGAATGAGAAATAGAATCTTTCCGAGCGGGTGAGGTGAAAAAGATTTTATTTAAAACACAGATAAAGAGGTACTGTACAAACAGATTTTATTCCATAACTAGCTTCTGCCAGCGACTTCGTACGCGGATCCTGTTGCTTATGCCAGCGACAATGGGGTCGTCAAAATCGAAAATCTGAAACGTCTGATGTCGAATTCTTAGAGCCTGGGGACGGGAAAACAACGGGACGCGCATGACGATTCCAGACGTTCCAGATCTTTCATTTTTGTAATTCAACAGGAAATGCCCATCAGACTAAACGACTCTTGCTAAGACGTCATTCCTATATATGTTATAGTGTAGCTGGGCTCTTGGAGTTCCACATCAGGTGTTCCAGATCTTCAGTTTTTATACGACAACAGGGAGTGCTCATCAGGCTGAACAACTCTTGCTAAGACGTCATTACTGTATATGTAATAGTGTAGCCGGGCTCTTGGAATTCCACATCAGGTGTTCCATATCTTCAAATTTATTTTCTCAGCAGAAAATGCTCATCACGCGGAACAATTTTTGTATCTCTTATAGTTTAGCTGATCTATTGTAGTTCTGCATCAGGTGTTTAAGTTTCCAAGATAAATTATAGCCTATATGTTGCCCAGACTTAATCGCTATACAACAAAAAAAAAACAATCAAATCCATCCAGTAGTTCCGAAGATTAGCTTGTATGGAGTAACTTCTCCCGCTTTCCTAACATTTCCCTTCACTGCTCTGCTCCTATTGATTGTAGCGTGATGAAAAGTATACTATAACCAGCGCAGGAGTATGAAAAATAATTGTACCAAGTTTCGTCAAAATCCGTCGAGTAGGTAGTTTTTGTTTCTATAACGGTTATACAGACAGACAGACAGACAATAATTTTATTAATTGCATTTTTGGCATCAGTATCGATCCCTAATCACCCCCTGATAGTTATTTTGGAAATATATTTCATGTACAGAATTGACCTCTCTACAGATTTATTATAAGTATATATAGATATAGATAGATAGATTGGCTGTATAGTTCCAACTACCATTGCTAAAAAAAAAACAAAGAAGTAACAAAAGCGCGGTTCAGCAAAAATTTTATTTTGATTGTGTGATAATAGTGACTTTTTTGCTAAAAATGAGCTCTCAAAGCGAAGATTCTTCTCGAAAATTAATGTAGACCGCGGTAGTAATGTACTATTGTTCAGTGCGGGGATCGAACCTGCGACACGCAGCGCAGCAGTCCAATCACTGAGCTACTGAGACAATCGTCGTCGGGAAAAATGTATACACGCAGGTGAAATCAGAACTTATCCTGGGCCTGTGTGTGATTGTGCGTATTTGTTATTTAAGTACGCAAAATCTTCTGAAAAGATTTGAATTTTTGGTACATAAACAGTAAAAATGAGTTTAATCCCGGTTTTATGTTGTCGTGGGATAATTTTCGAGTAGCATCTGGCGAAACCACTGACAATAGCTTAGGAGTCGGACAAGAATAGAAGGGTTTCGTACAATTATCTAAAAGACAAAAAAAAGTAATGTAAAAAAAAAACGGTTTATCCTTTATCTGTGCTATAAGTCTGTTTCATACCCGAGATTTTGAGTTTCACTGCAAGTACCCTGAAGGTTTTGATTCCCTTTCGTGTTTCGAAGCGGAACTTTGCGGATAAGCTAAGCTATATTTTTTGATTGCGTTGACGTAGAAGTTTGATTTTTTTACAGCTTCAAGGGGTTGATTTTATAAATGTCAGCTTGATATCGCCACGCATTTCCTGAAAAAAAACAGTTTCTTGATAGACTGCGCGGGACGGACAACAAAGTGATCATAATAATATAAGGGTTCCATTTTTCCCCATTCCAGGTACGGAACCCTAATTATCACTCCCTAAGTTTACTTTTGTTTGGCTAAAGCCTAAATGGACCAACGCGAAGGAGCAAGCGAGAATGGAGGTGCTTGTACCTTTACCTCAACTGCTATACAACGTGTAACGTTAATAGCGCAAAACCTCTCGTGGGGTAACTCAGCCCATGTTACTGAACAAATATTTTTTTTTTCCAAAAGTTTTAGAACAAACATTGTTCATTGTTTAACATGGGCTGAGTTACCCCACGAGAGGTTTTGCGCTATTAACGTTACACGTTGTATAAATAACAACAAAATATATAAAAATAATCGTCGCAACTCCACTCCAGTCCAGTCCAGTCCGGTCCGGTCCGGTCCGGTCCAGTCCGGTCCGGTCCGGTCCGGTCCAGTCCAGTCCGGTCCGGTCCGGTCCGGTCCAGTCCAGTCCGGTCCGGTCCGGTCCAGTCCAGTCCAGTCCAGTACAGTCCAGTCCAGTCCAGTCCAGTCCATTCCATTCCATGGTAATAAACACATTACCCTCCTTTGCGTCGCGCAGTCGGATAAAAGTGTCGTGACAACTTTTCGTTAGAATTTTTTCCGTCCAGCCCCCTTTCACAACGCGCGATAAGGAACTTCGTTCCAATAAAAAAAAATAATGGTAGAAATGTGACACTGAGTCAAAGTCATAGCAAAAGTCTGAGCGCTTCTTCCACAAATGAATCCTTCCGCCTTAGAGGCGGGAAGGACTGTTCCTTCAGTGTAGCCCTTTGCGTTCTTGAGTAACACTTTTTTTGTGGTAGTTTTATTAACTTGCAGCCTAGCCTAGCACCACGTTTAAATCTTCCGGCGACATTTCGCCGGAAAAAAATTAAACTAGCGAGAGTTCTCTGAACGGAGTCATAAGTTTCTGTCAATGTTAGCTGTCAAATTCAAATGACAGCTCAGTTTATTAAAAAAATAATCAATTTTCCGGTGTAATATTAATGAAATCCATAATCTACAAATAACATTCGCTCTCTTAAATAAAAATATTCGTTTTTACGGCGCGAATCGGGCAAAACAACAAAACTTAATGTCAATCTGACAGCAGGATAAAATTTTGCGAGGTAAAAAGGTCGCAAAAATTTATTCCTTTCAGTAAAAACATAGACCAGCGGACGACCGTAAATGGGGCAGATTAAATTTTAATTGGTATAATTTTTCACCTCTCGGTGTACTTAAACGGGCTGTTTGACATTTAGTCAGTATAAAGGTCATCGGGCGCAATCCGACCCGGTCGCGGACATGAATGAAAATGTTCTAGAATGAAAGAGCATAATTCACATAATGATACACTCAATTATTTTTGTTGTACTCCATTGGACATCAAAGTTTTAACCAAAAATGTATTTATTCGAAAAATCTCCGTTGAATGTATTTCCTCTTGATCTGTACGTTTTCAGATTCTCTTTTGTTTTGATCGACTAGATACAATAGTTTACAAGCCACTTAACCTGATTTTTAACCGACTTAAAAAAAATAGGTACTCAGTTCGACCTGTTATACGTATGTATGTTTGTCCGCGGTTATAGACTGAGCCGATTTTAACGCTGTTTTCAGAAAAGTGTTCCTTACATTCTGGAAAAGATTTTAATATTATAACAATCATGGATTGCCCGCCATTGCCCGCATAGATTATTCTGCCCTTTTTTTGTTGCTTACTTGGATTGTAGATTTTCAAAGACGTCGATTATACGAAGATTTTTGTTGAACATCCAAACTAAAAACAGTAAAACAAAAAAAAACTTAAAAAAAGGAACCTACCTACTTCAAAACCAAACACACAAAAAGGGTAAAATATTTTTTCTTTCGAAGTCGGTGGCCATATTCGATGAAAAAGGGTAAATAAAAAAAAACATTATCCAGTCTAGTCGGTGGCTTTGTTTTTTATTTCACCGACTTCCGAAAGAAAAGTCACACTTTTTTGTGTTTGGATTTGAAGTCGGTTCCTTTTTTTTTGTTTTTACTGTTTTTTGGAATTTCTTTATTAGGCCGGGCCGCCATAAGACATCTGTATGCAAAATATGAGGACCAAGTTTTGTCTTTTCTCATTTAGTCTTAGGATTGTAAATATGTATATTTTTGATGTAGTCAGCAATTATTGTGGTCTAAAAAAATGTACGTGTAATAGGACGGATGACAGCTTTATAAAGACACAATTTGCACTTGAGTGACAATTTGCTTCTTGCTGTAAAGGCAGCCGAACGCGAACTGCCTTTACATGGGCACGGAAGGTAAGGAGACTGTAGAGGGTCACACCTGAGTATTTGGCTTGCTTTTCTCAAAGAATAGACTTGCCGTACAAAGTGATTGGGTTCATATCATACGGCGTCCGAGGGATGAGGTGTGGCAGGGGACTAGACCACTCCAGCACGTGGCAACATGTTTTTAAATAGTCCTAGAATCCATTGCATTTCACACTTCATAAAACAGATTGCGGTCCTCATATTTTGCAAACAAAATGCCTTCTGCGACCTGCTTTATGATTAACGTATTTAATCCATGTTACGTCGCAGAAAATACATACTTTCAGAACTGTTTTTATAATGACATTGGAATCACCTAGTGTTATTCACTAGTTAACTTACCTCGTGTAATACAATAAATAACACCACACGCACTAAGTTTTATATTAACATGCTTTCTATATCGTTTTGTGTATCCCAAATGCAGTAATACATTTATTTATTAAATCGCGTGAGACTAAATCGAACATTTAAACTGTCAAGACAATATTGTCTTGTCAGCTAACTGAAGAAGCTTTATGGCATAAAAACAAACAAACAAACAAGAAAAGTGAGTTTATAAAAACGTGGGAAAAATAGGGCAGGGACTTTCAGACTTGTACTGAACAAAATCCATGGTGTCCTTCAATAGCCCTTTACGTTCCGGGGCCACGTTGACCCAATAGAACCACGACACCGGCAGGCTTTGGCCTTCAAAGAGGGGGGCCCCGTCATATTGCTGACAGCTCTTTGAAACCCGGGCATGCCCGAAAATCGTCCCGCGACGTCCGTTGCCATGGGCGTCTCCTGAGGCGGCTGGGTCGTGAGGTGGACGCTATCCGCTCCTTCATGCATCCCGCCTCCTCCTTCGCTAGCATGACTGCTTCGCAGAAAGAGGCGACCACTTCCCAATCCGTCTCACCCCGCAGCATGACCTCGAACAGTGCCGGGTGGGAGAGGTCGCGCCTATCGCCTCAGTGCGGTGCTCTGGCCAAGCAGAGCAGAGTTGCACCATATGTTCCACCGTATCCGCCGGGCGATCCGGCTTGCGGTGGCAGGAAATCGACCCCTGCCATATTTTTAGATGAAACTGCATTAATTACGCCGAATAAGTAATGTAAAATACTCAAAACTTTTTTTTTTTAATTCCCACAACCCACAAGAATGCGACCCTTACCGTGGTAACCAAGAGACATTTAGCTATATATCCTCAAAGTTTGATTTATGTCCGCCGTGGGTTTTTTTCCCATACAATTCGCCCGTTGACCTTTAAACTGGATAAAGGATTTAAACGCAGCCCTGACCTGCCTAGTGTTGAAGGTTTAGGTTTCAAGGAATTTTATAAGTTTATTACTGGCAGCATAATCTATGGTTTCTTATTTTGATGTGTTCCGTTGATTTGAATTTGAAAAAGAGAAGTGTTTTGTCACTGTAAAAAAATATTCTTGTGGGGATCGAAGAAAAGTAATTGTACGAAATGGTTGTGTGAAATTTGGTTAGGTTTTTTATAAATGAGTTTTATCTTTTGTAAAGAATTATTATGTATACGTGAGCGAAAGTAAATATGAACAAATAATAATCAAGAAGTGTTTGATTTAATGAAGGATCCCATGTAAGTAAGGAGTGAGGATTCACACCACACGAAGGAGTGTTTTTAACGCCTAGCACTCTGCACTCAGCACTTAAATGTCAAAGTCAATTTGACACATTTGACAATCGAACTGTTTGTTTACGTCAAAATGGGTGTTATAAGTTGATCGGTTGTTGTGAAAAACATTAATGTTTTTCTTGTATCGTTAACTTATAAAGTTTCTTGCAATGCGGTGGAGTGAAGCAGTGACACTCGAGTTTGTTAAAATATACATAAAGCATGAGTGTCTCTGGAATCCTTCACATCCGGGTTACAAACTTCGGTATCAGAGGGAACAGGCGTATGCCGATATCAGTGCAGAATTCAAGGGTTCTACGATGAAATCCCTGACTGTTCCCGAAGTAAAAATGAAGATAAAAAACCTTCGGACTACTTACGTCCAACAAGTGCACAAAATATTGCAGAAATCAAGCCCTGACGCGATATACGAACCGTCATTGGTATGGTTCCACGAAATGGATCGCTGTTTAAAACATGTGCCCAGTAATCGACATTCAAGCTCCTATAACACTGTGAGTACCTATTATTAATTTCATCCAATATACATTTATTGGAAAATACACACATAAAGGTTAAATATTTTGTGGTGATTATTAACGTTAAAAGTATCTGAACAAAGTGTGTTTTTATTTTTTATCTAAGTAAGTTTACTCTAATATTTTATTAGTAAATAATGTTATTATCCATACAGTAAAAAATATTATTACTTACAGTCTCAAGAAACTCAAGACGTGGATTCATCTTGCCAAATATGGGTCGACCAAGAGTTGCAACATGCTAACATGGATGAAACAAACCCAGATCCACTAGTCCCACAAACAGATGATGAATATGATTCTGCAAAACTTGATGAACAATCATCAAAGGTAAAGATTGAAAGAAGATCCTCCCCAGTCTACTACAAAAAAATTAAAAAGAAAAAGCTAAAACACCGGGTTACCACAAGAAATTATTCAACTGATTCAAGTTCTCTATGTACAAAGGAGGATGAGTTTGATATCTATGGTAAATACATTGCTTCACAACTGAGGAAAATGGACCTACATAAAGCATTGAGGATTCAATTAGAAATACAGAATCTTGTTAGTGAAGCAAGGATCTCAGATATTGTATCTAGTGATTAAAATGGTATTGATCTATGACATTTATACATCTGCAGTCCTTTCAAAGTTATTTTCGCTTTGAAATCATTTCAACAGCAACTTTAGAGTCAGTTTCCACCAAGTTTAAAGATTGATCTTTGTACACATTAGTGTGTACAGCTTGGCCAGAACGGATTGAAACGGAACTAATCTTTTTATTTCTGACAACGTTTTAAAATCTTTGATATTTGATGTAAACAAAGACCGCAGGTTTGTTAGATTTATTATTGTGCCATAAAACTAACGTATTAAGTGAAAAAAAATAAAATAAAATCATTCAAAGTGCTGGCAGCGCGAAGACAGTGGCGACTTCCGGTTTTCTACATTTTTATGTCAAGCTGTAATAAGATGTTTTTGCATTGAAGCAAAAGTTGCAGACATTATGTATTGCCCTTCCTTGCTTGTGCTGTGTGAAGATGGGGGAGTGCATAATTTATAACAGGCAATACATCATCATCATCCTGCCCTCCTCCCCACCAAGTCTATAACACAGAATATTATTTATTTACATCACCTTTAACAATTTTTCTTTCTTATAATTCTCTTCATTTAGGCAAAACTTCAGCAATTTCTATGAACTGCCCAAGGATTTTTCTGTTTGGTAGTAACTGACTAAAAGTAATGCTCATTATTTCGATAATGATGGAAAATGGGAGGTAAAAATGATGTGGGTGATTATTTTGTATAGCCCTTGTCAATAATATTGTGATAAACTGTATATTAGCCATCAGAATCTGTATAATTATTATAAATTACTTTTTTATTTATTTTTAAACAAGAAGGTAATACCTTGGTCTAAGTTTCATTGTATTTTTTATTAAGATTATATTTATTTACTAACCATTGTGCAATTTCAACATATAGTAATTTATTAATTTCCAAAGTGCAGAGCATAAACCAAAGATACTAATAAATCATTAAAATAGTCATGTGTTTTTTTTTTATTTAAGTAGGTATCTAGTTTATTATAGAGGAGCTCGTGGCTAAATAATTACAGCCGCACAGGCCGATCTTCCGGGTTAAGCCGCGCTTGCCGAGGTTGGTCTGTGGATGGGTGACCATCTATCATAACGAGTTTCCTCCGTGCCTCGGAAATCACTTAAGGGGGATGCTCCAACCAGCCCGCGAAATTCAAATTTTTTTACGTTTTTTGCAATTTGCAGGCCAGTGACATGTTGTAACTTTATAAATATTTGTGTTGCGCAAATAACAAGTATAATTTTAAATATAAAAAATATCAAAAAACTCGCTCCATCAGCTCTCACATAGAAAAGGTGCATCATGTTAAAATCTCCGAAATCTAACTACGATGCACCTTTTCTATGTGAGAGCTGATGGAGCGAGTTTTTTGATATTTTTTATATTTAAAATTATACTTGTTATTTGCGCAACACAAATATTTATAAAGTTACAACATGTCACTGGCCTGCAAATAGCAAAACACGTAAAAAAATTTGAATTTCGCGGGCTACATCGAAGCAATCACCTTAAACCCGTTGATCCCGGCTGTCATTTGTAGATCTGTGACAGTCGTTACTGTTATTCAGAAGCTCTAAAGTCTGACAACCAGTCTTACCATGGCGTATCGTATTACCCAGTTACTGGGTTGTGGAGGTCCGACAGGCAGTCGCTCCATGTAAAATACTGATATCCAGCTGAATCTGGTTGGACTGGAAGCCGACCCCAATATAGTTGGGAAAAGGCTAGGCAGATGATGATGATCTAGTTTATTATAGTACCTACATAAGTTAAGTATGCATACCACCTAAACATGCTAGTTGTTCCCAGCAGGTCAGTTTAATGCGTCATATGATGCTACTTTAATGAGATTTTTTACTTCTTTTTTAAAAACTGCTGTTAACTAACTAAAGAAACTCGCATACACCCAGACCCGAAACAACTGCTTATAGGTCATACAAATATTTGTTCCGTGCGGGAATCGAACCCGCGACACGCTGCGCTAACTGTGCCGTCGAATTTTAAATTCTAATTTTTTTCCTTCTTCGATAAATGGACTATTCAAGATAAAAATATTTGTTCAATGTGAACCTGAAGTTCCAGAGATTTAACCAAACAAACAAACTCGACAGCTCAAACAACGGCAAAATATTTTTTTTTTTTTTTACATGTCACTAGATGTTTCATTTTTTTCTTTACATTGCTCTACCTCTATTGGAAAAAATGTGCTAGCTAAACTGTTTGGTTGAACGCACTAATCTCAGCAACTACTGGAACGAATTGAAAAATTCTTAGTATTGAATAGACCTAACAAGGAAGGCCACCCACGAAGGTTGCAGTAGGTCAAAATATCGTCTGATTTTTATAACTGGGCGTGGATGGCTATAACCGAAACTATGAGGAATTTCGACAAACGTTGAAAGGAGGTTCGAGGCCGATTTCGACGAAAACAAAAACTGCATCATTGGTTTTTAGAAAAATCAATAACCCTGGGCAGGAATCAAACCCGCTGATTTTGGAAAAAAATCACAGCCTGTATTATTACACCATTCGATAGTGTTGCTAATAAGCTCAGATGAGCTAATAAGCATCAAATTCTGGGAAGTAATCACGCTACGATTAGTAGGAGCCGAGCAGCGAGTGAAACCACGGGGAACAGCGAGTGTTTTATAAAATTGCAAAATTATGCATTTTCGGTTAAATTATTCACATTGTTGCTGTAGTGCTTTCAGTTTAGGACAGCAACAGTAATTATTTGGTTTTTATATCTATTTAAATTACAGCTTGGCCAGAACGTCTTTGAAACGAAACTAATATTTTTGTTTGCTGACAACGTTTTAAAATCTTTGACATTTGATGTAAACAAAGAACGCAGGTTTGTTAGATTTATTATGTTCCATAAAACTAAAGTAATAAATGAAAAAAAAATAAAAAAAATCATTCAAAGGTACGTAGACCACGACCGAGTCCGTTATCATTTACGATTTCCGCACTTCCGATTTTGTCAAAAAGTGCGTTCCATCTCCGCGACGCGATATTCGTGGTCGAGCATTTTCTCTCACTGACACCAATACTGACATTGACATAGAAAGGAAAGTGACAGCTGTGAGCTGTGAGTGACAGTTGTGTTTTGTTTGTTGTTGTCGAATTCAATCTCAAAGTTGTTTTGATTGTGTAACGTCTAACAGTGCATTTCAATAAAAAAAGCTTAGAATTAGATAATTATCTAAAATGAGGTGGAGCGAAAACGAAACATATCAATTCGTTAAAATATATTTAAGTCATGAACATTTGTGGAATCCTGAGCATACGTCGTACAGGTTAAAAAGTAAAAGGTTGAACGCTTACAGAGATATTATTGCTGAATTAAACGAAACAACGGGCATATTACTTAATGAAACCGAACTGAAGATCAAAATTAAGAATCTTAGATCGACTTACATGCAAGAAATTGCTAAAATTAAGCAGCGCTCCGGTCCGGAATGGTCTTACAAACCGAACATGAAATGGTTTGCAGAGTGGCATAAACGCTTCGGTGGCTTGAAGAAAACTGTTGAAGATTCATCATCGTTCGATGTAAGTGCTTTAGTTCTTTCAGTGTCCTTTTTATGAAGAAGATCCTTCAGTACTCTCATTTCAAGATATTGAGCATTTGATTCAACAAACTTTACACTTTTCCTGGCCTAAACCTTAGCACAGTCAAGTGCAAAATGTCGTCCTCCCCTCCAAAACCATTCCTAGTCTAGCACCTTGTGTAGATAGTCTATGATATTTTTTTATTTCCTAAATGTTTACTACTTGTTTACAGCATCAAGATTCAATAGATGAAGCAAATCAAAAAATATGGCTCTCAACAGAAGACAACATGGAAGAAGAAATACTGGACCCATTCCCTGATGATGAGGAATACACACTAATTCTAAAGACAGAACCGCGTGAAGTCCCCCATATCAATGAAACTAAATATCAAAATAAAAAGAAAAAAATTAAACACCGAAGGCCTAGCACAGATTGCTCTGATAGAACCTTCTTAGGTAGCGTAGACTCAAGTACAGAAAACAAAGAGGATGAATTTGATATCTATGGCAAGTATATTGCATCACAACTTAGGAAAATGGATTTGCAGAAAGCATTGAGGGTGCAACTTGAGATACAAAGCCTTGTTAGTGAAGCCAGACTATCAGGATTAGATGAAAATCATTAGGGTATCTTTGAATTTTAAGTACAAAACTTAATGGTGAGTTAGATAGACTTCATATCAATAAGATAAGACAACTTCTATGTGTGAAAGTATGCTTTCAAGCTAGTCAGCCCCATAAGCACATCTATCCAGAAAATAAAGTTACCTTTTAGTTTTATTTATTTTGTTAATTTCAAACTGGAATAATGTTTTTTTTTTAAATTTGGATGCTCGAAAAAGTCATACCGGGATGCGACGCTGCGCGCCCATTTCAATAGAGCTACTCAAAATCTATCTTTATTTACTACACGAAAAGATGCACATTTGCAGTATTGTATTGTTGTCACGTCGCAACACTCATTCAGCTTTGTCAGCAAGTCCCAAGCAACATACGGGAAGTAACATCAAAAGATAATGATTTAATATTACTCTTGTTAAAATATCTCTCTTTATCAAACTATGCAATTTATCTGTATTGGGATACAAGTGATTTTTCAAAACTTGTGTTTTTGTGAATTGAAAATAAAATCTAAAAAAACAATCTACCTATTGTTTTTTTTTCTGTATTTATTACCCTAGAATCTTTTCTGAAACTATGACATTTGAATTGACCTGAGGCATTATCACGATATACATACCGGTATATCTCTGTTTAAGGGTCAGCTCAAGACGTGACGCCGCGCGCATATTTCAATAGAGCTACTCAAAGTCAAACTATTTTCTACACGAAAAGATACACATGTACATACATAGAAATGCAGCGCGACGCGCTGCGGAGCCGCTCCATTTTAATAGCGACTCAAAATTTAACTTTATTTACTACACGATAAAATACACATTTGCAGTATCGTTGCGTGCGCCACGTCACGTCTCGGTGAGAACGTAAGGGATTGTATATGGGCCTCTATACAATCCCCTAAGCAGAGATAAATATTCATAAAAACAACAATCTCGACGTTTTTTAACTGGTTCGTCGTTCGTTGTAGTTTGTTTATTCGTTCAGCGTAGATATGCTCTGGTCGATTCTAAGCTCCCGAGCCTTGAACATCGACGCCGAGCTACCAGCCTGGTCGGTTTATTATCGGTTACATTTCGGAGTGTGCGATGGAACTGCACAACTTGATTCCGCCTGGTCCTTTCCATCATCGGACTACGCCGTACGACAATACGCCATCGATACACCCGGTACGTACAAAGTGTTTTGCCAATACTTTTATTGTGCGCACAGCTAAGCACTGGAGTTCCCTGCAGATTGTATTTGCAGATCTGTATTTCCCGACAGCTATAACCTTGGAGTCTTCAAGTCAAGAGGTTATTTCTAGGCAAGCGTGCTTCACCGTCAACCACATCTTCGCTTACTATCAGGCAACTTATCATTAAATAATAAAAAAAGAGAAACTACTACTACGATTTCGTAGAAATAAAGCCGAAAACTAGCCGATCCAAAAGTCGATATGCAATTTTTATCGCCGATATCTACAGACAGGTGATTGCTTCTTCATTGTTGATGGGCTTAGTAGTGCAAAAAAAACACTCGCGAACAAAATTATGGAATCACTCCGATTCGCGGTCGGATCCTTAGGAACTTTTATGTAGTTACGAACAGTAAAAATGGTACCATTCTAAAACTTAACTGTTAACTTTGATACCAAATTCATTCAAATCACGCCATTATTTATGGAGCTATCGTGGATTAATTCAAAGTTAGTGATTCCATACCTTTGCTCGCTAGTGTATATTTCAGGAAAACAGAAAAACAAAGTTGCAAGTCTGATTTTTTATTGCTGTTACAGCATCCGTTTATAATACAAACAAACATTATCACTTACATTTCACTAGTGAAAATTCAGATCGTTCCATTGTACGTTTTATTCCTACGATAACGGTTTCGCATTGATCCGGTTTCATGAAAAAATATACATTGGTATCTGTGCTGCATACAGATTTCATATTCGAAAAAAAATCACATCAAGTCTAAGTCTAAAATTAAGTACTTTTCACAATCATTTTACGTAGTTCCAAGGAACATAAGGAAGTCTAACTTCGTGGGCAGTGCACAGTCCGTTATTAAAAACTAAAACGCTTAAAAATTAGGTTTACAAATAACTTTGAAGGTCGATTCACACGCGTCCGCGACTGTCCGGAACTGTAATCTCACTCTTAAACACAACAAATTATAATTATGTCACATTGTAGTTATACTTAAAATTAACTGATGACAACCAATCATTTTACAACAAAAAAAAAAACACATCTTATTCATACAAGCTAATGTATGCGCTTACTGTGGATAGTGAGACATTAAGTGTCCTGATGAATTTGCAACATTCAGCTCAGCACATAAAGTTGAAAATCCATCACCACACTTGTCACCTTATCCGACTACCGTCGAAAAACAACTGACTAGTGACACAAGTCTACTAAACGATGCTGAATCGACCCTCATTAAGACTAGAGTGAACGTTTCATGTTGAAAAATCTCAAAAATAATACGGAATTATTCACTTTACATATTTTTTGTATCCAATGTGCGTTTCATCGCTTTTCATTGTGATGTGTGAACGCCCCTTTATAGACCCTGTGTACTTATTTGTAAGACATTGTTACTGAGTTATTTATTTTTCTGAAGACGGTTTTGTCGTCCAGCTTGAGAGAGGCCTATGTCCAGCAGTGGAATGCGATTAATCACAAATAATTTTGATCACCTCTATGTAAATAAATTGGTGTAGTTTAGAAGCCCACCCCAATGCTGGGAAATGGCTTGGCAGATGATCACCACCTACCTCTCAACTTCCTTTATTATTCAAAACATCTATGGTCCTCAATTATTGCTTTAAAAGTACACCATTATACTTATAATAACACACATAAACATTTACACACGTGAATTTTACAATAAAACACATTCGTGCTTAGTGTGGGTTGATGGATGTAATTCTTTTTTGGGGTCTGTAGTATGAGATAACTGGTGGCCTACCATGAAGCGTGAGTCTTTAGACTGTGGGAAAGAGATGGCGCTACACGACTTGTATAGCTCTGTCTCTTTCCCACAGTGAACTACTCACGCTTTAATAAGTCATGGTACTCATGGTAGACCCCCTGGGCCTGTGTTATGGATAACAGCCGATTCCACCGTCACAGAGAGGTCTGTGCCTCAGTAGTAACGTTATATGCTGACACGACACGATCTCCGCGAAACGTGTGAGTGTCCATTTTTATTTGAACAATGTGGATGGCAATTGGGGAACTAATGGCGCTAGTATAGCTTGTTCCAAGCATCGTCATTGGTTCAAATCCTATAGGTACTTCAAAATAGTACTACCTAGCTATGGTCGCGCCATCTACAATTAACTTTGACCGGCCTTCCCCATTACTATAATTCCAATTTTTTTTTAAATAAAATTTTAACCCTGGCTATACTGGAGAACAGACGGAATTTTTTGAAAAATTGTTTCGCTGATCTAAACTAAGGGTGGATTTAAGGAATCATCGTGGATAAGAGGCCACCACCTTTATTTCCCTGCCGTAATTTGCCACACAAGGTTTTTTATCGTGTTAAAATCATAAATGAGCCCTCCCACCCAAAATCAGCGGTGATCCTTCAATAGCCCTTTACATTCCAGGGTCACGGTTACCTGATGAGACAGTCCCGCGACCCCAGAAGAGCTGGCTAATGAAAATCATCAGGTTTTAAGTCGAACATAAGAGGCCACCATATTTTATTCCCCTGCGGTATTTTGCCATAAATACAACAATTTAGTCTCAAAAATAAGTACACAAGGAAAAGCTAGAAGATAGAAAAAATTGGCACTCAAACACATATCAAAGAACAGTACCAACATTGAAAAAACACGAGAAAAAAAACCGCATTTTCACAATCAGAAACATTTTGTTTATCCTATGCACAATACGAATCCTTCACGTTATTATCCTACGTTATCTTACAATTCCGTCGTGTAGTACATTATTTTTACTAAACAAAAAAGTACTGTATAAAAAATGCAACAAGAGTCAATTTTGGAAGTTTTTTTTTAAAGGAAGAACGCAATTACAAGACTATTTATTGAATAGGGCGAATTTCACCAAAGAAACTGCACGCGAAAACTAGTGCTATAAGTCTAGTCTAAAGAATCAGCGTGGATTTTGAACTTTGTATTTTAGAGTATAAAGTCGAAAACATATTAAAGACAATCTATTTCGACAGTCTTCGAGGAGAGTTTGTCTTAAATGGATTTTGAACTTTATGTTTTAGAGCATAGAATCGAAAATCTATTAGACACTGATTCGGCACTCATGGTTTGAGTTTTTCTTTAATGGATTTTTTACATTATGTTCGATACCATAAGACCGTGTTTCCATTATTCAAGTTATTTGTATGCAAGTTGCAAATTGTGATTAACTCATATTGATAGTTAAGTTTGCTTCAGCTAAACGTTGATGTACCCTTTCCAACAACTCAATATGCTTATTAAATTCATTTGAAATGCATATTATGTCGTCCTGAAAGACAAATACTTTATTATCAAATTCCGGACCAAACAATTTATCCATCAGACGTTGCATAGTGGCAGATGCTCCCACCAGCCCGAATGACATGGTTACGTAGTGGAAAAGTCCACGTCTAGGGACTGTAAACGCCGTTTTTTCAGCAGACTCCTCACTGTCATATTCTATCTGCCAATATGCCGCGCTGAGGTCGATTGATGTCAAATATTTTGCATCTCTCAGGCTGTCCAGTATTTGATGGATGTAGGGCAAAGGGTAAGCGTCAGCTTTAGATACTGCATTAAGTTTACGACAGTCTAAGCAGAGCCTTAAGTCACCATTTGGTTTTGTTACCATAACTACTGGAGAATTCCATGAAGAGGTAGACGGCACAACTACACCAAGTCCTAACATCCTGTCAAGTTCTTTTTCCAAAGCTAATTGTTTAGCTGGAGATAAAGGATAATACCTTTGTTTAATTGGTGGACAGTCACCAGTGTCTATTTTATGAGTAATTAATTTTGTCCTACCTAAACCAACCTTTTCAGTATTTATTTCTTCAAATTTATCAATGATTTTCTTTAAGTGTAATTGTTGTTCAGAAGTCAATGATTCAAAACATTCCAAACCTTGGTGAGCAGTGGTGGCCCAGTGGTATCGGTCCCGACTTACGAGATGTAGGTCGTGGGTTCGAACCCCGCCAGGCGCATTACTTTGTGTAATTTATTTCATCATTACTGCTCTTAAAACGGTGAAGGAAAACATCGTGAGGAAACCGGCATGTCCTAGAACCAAAAATTCGAAGACATGTGACATCTGCCAACCCGCACTGGGCCCGCGTGGTGGATTATGGCCCACTCCCTCTCACAGAGAGGAGGCCTGTGTCCCAGCAGTGGGAACATTATAGGCTGATGATGATGATGATGATGAAGTTGCAAATTGTATTGTGTGAACAAACCTGCATACAAGTTACAAGTAGGTAGATTGAACTTGTAGATTCTCCTTGAGACGTTAGATATGGATTGAGGATTTCGACGCGTTGGAAATAGCGTCGAATGTACTGAATCCGCAGGTCGTAGTTTGAAATCCTGCAAGCGGTTCGAATTTTGAAAAGCTTTAGTTAGAGTTGTACGTTGTTACTTTTGTAGATTGTGTTTTTTTTCAATGGGGATGGCAACTGGGAAACGAATGGCGCTAGTATAGCTAATTCCGAGCATCGTCATTGGTTCAAATCCTATAGGTAGTTCAGAATAGTACTACCTCATTGGTCGGTTTAGGACTTCGCTATGGTGGCGCCATCTACAATTAGCTTTGACCGGCCTTCTCCATTCTAACAACTTGTATTTTAATGTGACGTCATACTTGTATGCAAGATTTGAGTAATGGAAACGCGCCTTCAAGTCGGAATTCTATTACAAGCTCGTTAACGACTTCGTTGTAGCCTTCTAGAGAATAGCTTAGCTGGTCATATAATTGTGCTATAGAGCTGCAATCTATCAGTCTTACAAAGTAGATTGTATTACCCAGTTACTGGGTAATGGAGGCTCAGCTGCATCCGCTTCGACTGGAAGCCGACCGCAACATAGTTGGGAAAAGGCTAGGCAGATGATGATGAAATTTATAACTGTTTCTTTCATCGTAATAAAATCTTCAATTGAGTTTTCCCACCAAGGGCGGGACGCGGACGGTAGGGACTGTCAGACTCGTACAGACTAAAATCCACGGTGATCCTTCGATAGCCATTTACGTTCCAGGGTCACGGGTACCTGATGAGACAGTCCCGCGACCAAGTTATAGCTGTCAGATAGCTTTTTTTGAACGCAGTTTAGATGTGTGATCGCGTTCAGTTTCTGTGATAAATTTCGTTTTAAGTATGGATGGAGTTTTGATGTAATATGGAGGTAGTTTTTAGAACAATATCTCATTGTCTACATTAAATTAAAGTATTACAAGATTAGGTAGCTTATACAAGCTAATTAACCTTCCTTATATGGCCAAAAGATCAAATTCCTTTTATTTTTTCCTCACATACTTGCTATGGAATAGTTTCTAGTTAGCTTGCTTTGAGCATCGCCCGTGTGACGGATAAAAATAATCCCAAGGATATCCCTGGGATTATTTTTGTCCAGTGCCTTCTTCCGAGATAAAACACATGATAAAGGCGTTAAGAGGTAACAGACAAACAGACACCTCAGCTACTATTGTTTACCCGCCGCTCACCACGTAGGCCAAGGTCGTTACATATTCATTTCGTCTCATTCGCGTTCACTCATCTGCACCGCTATACAAAATGCGCAGGAGTCTTTAATACATTTTCAACTTTAAATATTAACATTTAAAGTTAAAAATTATTAAGATTTGCGTCTATGGGGAGTTGGTTTCACGCACGTCGGTTATAAGACGGTCCAATGTCCTAACATTACTCAGATCATTAATAAAACAAAACCTAAATTAAACTGTAGTCTAACAATGAGATATGCTTCTAAAACTATTTACAAAATATTGCGTACAAAGACATATTAGCGGTAGAATTTTGAAATTTCGTAAGACAGTAAACATGCAATTTTCAACTTTAAGTATGATACTGAAAGTTGAAAATCCAACAGCACATTCAACGTCGTTTACGACATTTCAAACCATCACGATATAATTTTGTTAGTAAACGCGCCATTCGAAAAAAATAATGTTCCAACATTCCAAATATAAAATTTGAATTGTTATAGTGCCAGCACCATTTTTTGTGGAACATTACAGTTGTTGCAGTTCACGAGTACGCTATTGCGAAATTAAACCACAAGTTAATGATAATAAAGTCAATTTTCGCACGCTCGTGACTTGCAACGACTGTTGTTTTTTTCGAAACGCCACATTTTACTTCCTCAAGTCCTCACCAAAGCGATCGGTATTGTTCATAAAGTCACTCAGGTGCACGAAAAACCGGAAGGCGTTCTCTGTCGGCGCCGGCTTCAAGTGTTATAAAAATTAAGTCGACGATCGCTTTAGCTGGGTAATATTGCACAAAAGTTAATTGAAACAGAATTCTATGGGTGTCTGTTCTTTATTATAATTTATAATACTGGCCGTGGTTTTGTAAGGTTAATTTAGAAATATAAATGTAAAAATCTCATGAAAATTAGCCCAAATGTTAAGTACAGTTTAAGTCCACAGATATCCACAAAATTCAAAAACTTATTAGCAGTACTATCGATCCGGAACATCTATCAAGATCACAACTGTCATGGTTCCATCGCATGTCAAAAATGCTGTCACACCTCAAAACTATTTTCATCTCTCAAATGTTCAACAAGAAAATGTAAGCGCCACGCCGATAGTTCCCGAACTTACCGCCAGGCGGCGCCACACGTAAATACAGACAAATTTGGACTAAAAACGTCGAATAAAACTACAAATTTAATATACAAGGAAGAAGAATTGATCTCAGATCTTAATTTGTACAATTTATCACATAAACTTCGAAAAGAACACGTATTTATTAGAATTCAGCTGTGAATCACACAGAGGACTGTTTCTACACAGATTATGCTTCAAGAGATCATTGTACGGCCACGTGCTTCAAGAAATGCCGAGAAATGCAATGAATTTGTCGTTACATTGAAAAATGTATCCTATTTCGTTTTTCACAAGATCCATTTTTCAATAAAAAGTATTCACAGTCACACAGTTCGCTGTTTTGAACGCAGTTACAGACTAAAATATGACCGTAATTGTGCGCGCAATAAAGCGAACGTCAAATCATATTTGTAAAGTGGCAATTCACAAGAATTGTTGAATAGGGGACAGTTTCTTTATGATCAAAAGTTACCACGAATGTTAGAAATTCAATTATTTCAATATTATGAAAAAATAAACGCTCTGTCTTGACATTATGTACGTACACTGTTACAAAACTAACACACTTGTTTTATTTATAAGTATATCCAGTTTATTTTAATTCTACCGATATTTGTATGGACATTTGCGGGCGGTCACACTTGACCAAAGTTAAGACTGATTTTTTCATTTTAAAATAAACAAAGAAGGTTATTACCTACTTCAAGAAACGTAATCACCAAAAAGAAAAAAAAATACACTGTAATTATCAGTCCAAGACAAAATCCGAAAACCAGTTTTAACAAAAAAAGCCAAATGTTGCCCGATATTGACTTACAAAAAAAGAAATCACTTGTAAAAATTTAACTAACACAATAAATTAATGAGAAACATTGTCAGCTTGCATTATCAATTAGAAAACAAAAAAAAAAAAAACAAAATTGAGATCAGGAAACGCCCATACAAAGACCAGTAAGGCTTGGGTCGGGTCGAAGCTCAGTTGTTCAGGACCAAAGGAAGAACGCATTACATCTAGATATTTCTATCAAGTATTGTCTAAACTATTCCAGGCCAAAATGTTGACTCATTCGCGAAATTTTAATAGATATGCCAGGTATTTATATGACCCAATAAATATTTTAGCTCAAATGTCCATTTTGAAAGCTGTCTTCGGGTTTTTGTAGCTTTAAAAAGTCCTATATTTACCCGCCGAGCTCAAAAAGAGGGGTAATGTTTTTCACTGTTTATCTGGCAAAACTATTCACACAAGTTACTTCTAAACATTGATTGAAAAATTCCTTTGAAAACTCACACAATCCACAAAAATTACACAATTTTATTTGACTTTATCAACACACCCTTTTTATTGTTCGTCACACCAATCTTCGGAATATTTTCATACGATCACTGAAAAATTCTTAAAAAACATTCAGCGTGCTATCGGATTAGCAACTTTCGGTTTGGGAGTGTCGGTTGTGAATTCAATAGCAGGCTCAGTGTCGCTTAAGTATAAATTTCCAGTCTTGTGTTTTTTAGCTTTGTACTGAAGTAAGTTAGACAATACTTGCGTGGCCGCGTTCGTTCGTCAATGTTCAGGCGTCCGAGCACTGCGCCAGTTGCTTGGGAGTGTACACGGAGGCGTTAGGGTCTAGAGGGGACCCGTCCGACAGTCGTAGCTTGGACACCGCGGCACTGGAAGGCGCCACGAACTCTGTCGGCATCACTGCCAGCATTTGAGCTTTAAGTTCCTCTATTTCTTTTTCTTGTCTTGATATTACGCCTGAAAATTAATATAAAGAATTTTTAAAGTATCGATAAAAATTGCAAATTACAAAGACAATAAATGGGGCAGGATTCATGGAAATCTCTTGTGAAGTATTCCAGTTGAGAACACTACAAGACAAGGGTAGAAAATCACCCAAACTGGCGACAGCGAGTGCTCCAGGTGCTGCAGGTGCTGTTCAAGTATTATGTGTCGAGGGGTAAGTAATATATGATATAACTACAAAATCTCTAAAATTTACAAGAGATAACAACTGAATATATAATTTTATTTGATATAACGATCTGTTAATATAATAAACGATTGACATAATTTTATTATGACTAATT
This sequence comes from Agrotis clavis, assembly GCA_954870645.1. Taxonomy (NCBI): domain Eukaryota; kingdom Metazoa; phylum Arthropoda; class Insecta; order Lepidoptera; family Noctuidae; genus Agrotis; species Agrotis clavis. Next base: position 20,996,044 of record OX940935.1, on the reverse strand, counting down.
TCTTTAAGCATAACAATCAATGAATATAAATTCATTTTGTATACCACTCAAAAGACATACAACTTATTTGCTCTATTTTTTTTTCTTCCTGGAAAGTAATCTAACACTGATGTGCCTAGTAATAGTACCACCTGCCATGAATGTTGGACGGAGCCCCGCTTCGCGGGGCTCCTATTTCTGCGCACAGGGTTTAAAGTAACCTAACACGAAGGGGATGGCGGGGTCTTTCAGACCCCGCCATCCCCTTCGAACCTAACCTGTCCGTGTCGGGGTGCCCCAAGTCCCGAGCTCGCTTCGCTCGCTTTTGCATCCTAGGTTAAATAACTGATGATTACCTGTCATGCTGGCTCGACGGAGCCCCGCTTTGCGGGGCTCCTATTTCTGGGTGCCAGGTTTAAAGTAACCTAACACGAAGGGGATGACGGGGTCTTTCAGACCCCGCCATCCCCTTCGAACCTAACTGTCCGTGTCGGGGTGTCCCAAATCCCGAGCTCGCTTCGCTCGCTCTTGGATACCAAAATTTTCCAATAACAATAGCAATCGTGAAGGCAAACAATCAAAGTTCAAAGGATAAGCCAAAGTCATCAAAGAAAATGTTTATACGTTAAATTATATGTTTCAAACGTTATATGTAATGATCTTCGCTTAAATAAACGTTATATCAAATAAAATTATATGAAATGAGTTTTAGAGTAACACAAACATTATGTGTAAAGAAATTATATCAACCGCTGGTATATCTCACGTTGATTATATCATGTGAACGTTATTGAAATGAAAATATATCAAATAACTTTATATGAAATGAGACGCACCCTGTGTCGAGCCTCACCCTCCTGTATGTGCAGCTTGCGCTTGGCCTCGCCCAGCACGGACAACAGGTCCAGCTTGACGCGCGTCTCTGCCGACAGCGAGTGCTCCAGGTGCTCCAGGTGCTGCAGGTGCTGCAGGTGCTGTTCAAGTATTATGTGTCGAGCCTCACCCTCCTGTATGTGCAGCTTGCGCTTGGCCTCGCCCAGCGCGGACAACAGGTCCAGCTTGACGCGCGTCTCTGCCGACAGCGAGTGCTCCAGGTGCTGCAGGTGCTGCAGGCGGGACGCCGTGCTGTCGAAGCTGCCGCTGGGCTTGCCGCCCGCTACTGCCGCCTGCTGCTCTTGCCGCTCCTGCCGCGCCTCTAGCGTCCGCAACTGGATAACACAATATAATAATTGCTGAAAACTTGAAACCAGAAAAAAATCAAAATTTGACTGTGACCGACCTAAGGTTCAATTCATTTTTCATGTCCTATTGTTCAGACTTAGGTCCTTTAGGTTATTTTCTGCTTCCAAACTTAAAAAATAGAATGATCCCGCCGCTGCGCAGCGCCCCTCCGCCGCCATCTCACACTCGCTCTCACCCTCCCGCTTTGCACATCAAGCACCTGTTCGTTGGCATGCTGTAGCTCCCTGCTGAGCTGCGCGGCCCGCTCCCGCGCGCGCTGTCCGTCCCGCCGCAGCGCCGCGCCCTCCGCCTCTGCTGCCGCGCGTCGCGCCCGGCACGACTCGCTCTCACACTCCCCGCTAAACACATCAAATACACATATTAAAATCATTATTTTTTGACAGCCTCCTTTGTTCATTTTTAAATATATCTTTGTCTCTCCTCCCCCAGGCGCCACGCTGTCACCCACAACATGTGGTACCCACCTGGGCGGCCTGGCAGCGTGCCGTGCCCGCAGCAGCTGCGCCTCCGCGTGTCCCCGCGCTCGTCTCTCCTCCCCCAGGAGGTACCTGTCACCCACAACATGTGGTACCCACCTGGGCGGCCTGGCAGCGTGCCGTGCCCGCAGCAGCTGCGCCTCCGCGTGTCCCCGCGCTCGTCTCTCCTCCCCCAGGAGGTACCTGTCACCCACAACATGTGGTACCCACCTGGGCGGCCTGGCAGCGTGCCGTGCCCGCAGCAGCTGCGCCTCCGCGTGTCCCCGCGCTCGTCTCTCCTCCCCCAGGAGGTACCTGTCACCCACAACATGTGGTACCCACCTGGGCGGCCTGGCAGCGTGCCGTGCCCGCAGCAGCTGCGCCTCCGCGTGTCCCCGCGCTCGTCTCTCCTCCCCCAGGAGGTACCTGTCACCCACAACATGTGGTACCCACCTGGGCGGCCTGGCAGCGTGCCGTGCCCGCAGCAGCTGCGCCTCCGCGTGTCCCCGCGCTCGTCTCTCCTCCCCCAGGAGGTACCTGTCACCTGCAACATGTGGTACCCACCTGGGCGGCCTGGCAGCGTGCCGTGCCCGCAGCAGCTGCGCCTCCGCGTGTCCCCGCGCTCGTCTCTCCTCCCCCAGGAGGTACCTGTCACCCACAACATGTGGTACCCACCTGGGCGGCCTGGCAGCGTGCCGTGCCCGCAGCAGCTGCGCCTCCGCGTGTCCCCGCGCTCGTCTCTCCTCCCCCAGGAGGTACCTGTCACCCACAACATGTGGTACCCACCTGGGCGGCCTGGCAGCGTGCCGTGCCCGCAGCAGCTGCGCCTCCGCGTGTCCCCGCGCTCGTCTCTCCTCCCCCAGGAGGTACCTGTCACCCACAACATGTGGTACCCACCTGGGCGGCCTGGCAGCGTGCCGTGCCCGCAGCAGCTGCGCCTCCGCGTGTCCCCGCGCTCGTCTCTCCTCCCCCAGGAGGTACCTGTCACCTGCAACATGTGGTACCCACCTGGGCGGCCTGGCAGCGTGCCGTGCCCGCAGCAGCTGCGCCTCCGCGTGTCCCCGCGCTCGTCTCTCCTCCCCCAGGCGCCGCTCCAGCGCGGCCCTCTCCCCCGTGCGCCAGGCTGTCACCCTACAACATATTGTACCGATTAGTCGATTACTACTTGCTGCTTCAAGCTCCCATTGGCTCTTAAAGATCAAAAACGGCTACAGAATAATCAGGGGTCCAGAATCATGTCCTGAACCCATGTATTCGATGTCCGTTACACCCTATAAGTATGTTAGTTTTGGAATAAAGCTTACTTTGCGGAAATACATCAAATGTTATGAAAAAAGTTTCATTTTAATTCCGAGAGACGATAATCTAGGCTCATCCTAGCCTTGATTTTTCTCGCGCCATAATATTCCACAACTATCACACAACACCATCTAGTCCCAAGCTAAGCAGAGCTTGTGTTATGGGTACTAGACAACTGATAAACATACTTATATATTTCTAAATACATACATATTATAGATAAATTACACCCAGACACAGAACAAAATGATCGTGCTCATCACACAAACATTTGTCCTGGGTGGGAATCGAACCCACGACCTCTGGGATAGCAGTCAGGGTCACTAACCACTAGACCAACAGGCCAGTCGTCATATGTTCAATATATGAACAGCCATCGTGCATATGTACATGGCAAAAATTAGCATGCCACGCAACCATGCATGCAAATTTTTGCCGAGAATAGCAATGATATTATAAAGGGAGATACGCCATGTTCATACTGAATGGCGTTCAGATATCGTTGCGTTGTTTTTATACAGGGTGAAATTTTATTAATGATGTTTGTTTACCTTGCGTTCCGCGCGAGGTGTATTGTGCTTTAAAATTTTGATACTTTAGGACTTTAGGGTTTATGATTTATTTTTTATTACTTTTACGTGTTTGTTTGCAATAATAAGCCTTTGCAGTGTGGCATACTACATTTTATCTACTCTCATATCGTAAAATTCGAAATACAAAACTCAAAACGAGTTTATAATGACATACTTTATACCATAGAGTATCGTAATGAAATTAAAAAATTAAATTATAACACTGTTTCTCTAACAAAACAATGTTATAATTTTTTTTTTCATTATGATACAGATTACTGACCATAGATACATCTATTTCATTTTTTATCTGTGGCTGCGCGCGCTTTAAATAGGAATGTTGGAATTTTGACGTTTGTATTTCGGTGGATGAATATTAGTGTTAATTAATTTTTATCTTATATTTGATATGTTCGTATTCAATGAGAGTAGATAAAGTAGTGTATGAAACTGTACATAACTAGGTATTATACCACTCGTGTGATACTATTGAAAAACTCGCTTCGCTCGTTTTTTAAACTCACACTCGTGTATAATACCCCTCATTATGTACCAGTTACATAAACTACTATTTAAGGTGCCCATAATTACATTAGTAATATTTTTGATTTGCGATTTATTAGCCGTAATGCAATCAGCATCGTGAGTAGAGCCTTAGATTAAAAATATTGCCCATGATTTCGATTTCACCCTGTAGTACTTTAAAACTACGACAGCGATAGATAATGCGGAACGTATAAGATAGAAAGCGATAGCAGATAGCAAAGTACAACAATTGTTTTACATTGTGCTCAACAATTTGTGCGTGCTAGTGCCAGTGCGCTATCTACCTCCTTTTATTATTCCAGTAGTGAACGTGCTTTAGTGTCTATTAGCCTTGTTTTAAGTGGAAACTAAGTTTTTTCCTACTCTGCTATTCGTCTGTGATTCATTCGTTAGAAATAATAAACTGAGCCATATAATTTCCCCGTCTCGGCTAGGTCTTCCTCCGGCCAATTTTTGTACATTTTTATGATCAATCAGTTTATATGATGTTTATTTTAAGTGTATTTAGATGATCAATCAATGAAGCACGAGCTATAATTAATTATTTTGCCGAGTTATGAAATTAGAAGCCGATAGAACTACATATTTTGGAAGTTCCTAAGTTGCATTAGAAAAGACACTTACATTGAAGATTTATAGTGGCTCAGATAGTACTTTACAAACGTGTCTTGTACAATCGACAAAGTTGAATCATAACCCATTTTGACAACAAATCGTTTGAATCCGTCAAACTGACAAAGATCAAAGTCGTTACCATGGATATGTATGTTTACGCGAATTTGGACTTAAGTGTACGAGTATTGTTGAATGTCTGTAACAAAATAAGCTTATGGTGGGTCATAATTCAACTTTGTCGATTGTACATGGCTACTTAGTAATTTTATGGCCAACGTAGTTTTTAGTAGAAAATAATGCTATTAAGGTGATTGCTTCGATGTAGCCCGCGAAATTCAAATTTTTTTACGTTTTTTGCAATTTGCAGGGCAGTGACATGTTGTAACTTTATAAATATTTGTGTTGCGCAAATAACAAGTATAATTTTAAATATAAAAAATATCAAAAAACTCGCTCCATCAGCTCTCACATAGAAAAGGTGCATCGTAGTTAGATTTCGGACATTTTAACATGATGCACCTTTTCTATGTGAGAGCTGATGGAGCGAGTTTTTTGATATTTTTTATATTTAAAATTATACTTGTTATTTGCGCAACACAAATATTTATAAAGTTACAACATGTCACTGGCCTGCAAATTGCAAAAAACGTAAAAAAATTTGAATTTCGCGGGCTGGTTGGAGCATCCCCCTTAAACAGCACCCATTTTGTTGCAGTAGGTATCCAAAACAATTAAAATATTCATTCAATTAAGATTTTCTCGGCGGTTTTCTGGTGGTGCTGTTGCTTCTGGTTTTCAGGAGTTGTAGTGGTTTGGGAATAGTCCGAGTTATCCCAAAAAATGAGACTATTGAGACTTCATCATAACTGGGGTAATGTGGGTGTATTATCAGTCATATTAGGTACACCGCTGCTTAACCCTTCAAAGATTACAGGCGTGATGTTAAAAAATATACCAACTTGCTCCACTGCTCCTATTAATAGTAAGTCTTATCTGAGGCAATTTCTTAGTAAAGCTTATCGTAAAACTTTGTAACTTGATGACATATATTATGAATATGAACGCGGCCGTTGTGCCAAATAAAGACCACTGCAGACTAACGTCGCCCGTACGCCTGTCGGGTTAAAAATTCGATCACCTACAAATAGTCAACATATTTTTCTTTTCTTTTAAACTGTCTCAAAAAGAAGGGTATTTAAAGTTTAGTTTGTTATTTTTCATGGCCGTGCGATTTTTTTTTTTTAATTTGGTAGCTGTGTAGAGTGATTGACATGGTTCTTTATATGAAGATTCATTATTCTTGATATCAATATTGCTTATTTACACCCGACATTAATATTCTATCTCAATCCGAATCCCGTTCATTTATTTTAAACAGCTGCTTCTGATTGGACATCTTTAGGCCTCAATTGGTCATTGATTGGTTGCAGATGAAATAGGGGTCAAGATAACTTTCCTGTCTTTAGTCGATGCGATTTTTACACGAGTGTAAAAGACTCTTTACAGTATTAAAGTCAGCAAAATTCCTGTCGAGTGTCGAGCGAGCCTCGAGATAAATTAAATTTAGTTGTGTTGCGACAATATTCAACTGTGAAAGCCTACAAATATTGAATCAAGCAAAATCAAAACCTTACTTCTACGTTTTTTATTTTCGTCTTAAAAACACGTTGCCATGGAAACACCAGGAGAGAATATTAAAGAAGGGACATCGGAAAAGCCGTCAAAAAAACGTTCTTGGGAATATTTGCTATCATGTCAATTAATGAACCAAAGTATACCTGATTTTTGGACAACCCACCCTCGCGAATGGTTCTTCAAATTCGAAGCGTATATGAACCTCCAAAACCAAGAAGACGAGGAATATAAGTTCGATATCGTCGTTACGAAGTTAAAAGACAATGAAGCTATTCTTGCTATAAGCGACCTTATTGTGGAGCGACCGAAATCCGGGATATATGAAGCTTTGAAGAAGAGACTGGTAGAAGTATTCTATGTTCCGAAAAATGAGTCAGCTAATAATGTGGTTGAGCGTAATGAGCTGTTGAGAAAAATAGAGAAGATCTTAAGGGGTGGTTCTTCTAAGGATGGTGTTCCCGAGGACAGGAAGAAAACGAAGTGGTTATGCTGGTACCATTGGAAATATGGAGGGGATCCTAATGTATGTGACGACAAGACGCATTGTAATTTTGATAAGATTCGTTTACATCGTAAATTGTAATTATATTGTCTCTTTTGTAAGTTGCCTGCATTATGGTATGTTTGATTAATTATTGACTCTTCTGCATGATATTGCATTGCATTATGGTATTTTGATATTGTTTGATTGAGGTATGTTTTTTAAACTGTATTTTTTAAATATTATAGTACTGTCATAAACTTTGTGTATTTTTAAACTATAAACTCTTTTCTGGTAGATAGTATTTTTCTTAATACATATTTTTTCTTTTTGTTCGAATGGTCAGACTCGGTCAATACTCACATACGGTTTTACTCGATCGAGCAATCACGTAGAGTAAAACCCACGGCTTGGGCTTTGGAAGCTTTCCTTCGAGTTGTGAGTTTTGCGGTCCACACGATAATTTTTACTCGATTTGGAGTAAAACTATCGAGTAATACCGATAGTGACCATTACCGTCATAGCCTTATTACAAAAAGAGTTGAACAACTTATTTTTATAAAGAAAAGCTTGTAAGTATATAAAAAAAGTCAACTGCAAAACAGCCTTTGACATTGATATAAGGGCCTTTTGCAGTTAATTTTTTCTTTTTTGTTCAAGTCAAGTGTTCAACAGATGTTTAAATAATATAGTAAGACAGCTTCTAACTAAAAAAATACCTGTTCCTTGGAGTGCCCTTTTCAATCTAGGACCACGGTATCCTCTGCGTAAATGGTATAGCTAATATGGGATTGTCTGTTTAAATATTCCACTAATCTTTGGAAATTGGTAACAGGCTAGTTTCGGCTTTGTATAGCTTTATCTCTGTCTGCCTGAGCGACAGGATTTGATGTATGTAATCAAATGCACCTCCACAAAAGCAGGGCGGGAGCGGGCAACGTGTGGGGAACTTGAGTCGAGCGGTGATTGCACCTGCATTGATAGGCACATCTTTTTGCCCACAATAAATCGAGGGTTGGAATCAATTTGAATAAAAAACATGTTGTTTTCGTTGTTCAGACATTTCCTTTACGAATAAAAACAATTAACTCGACAACACAAAACTAGGCCACGTCTTTCTACCCGTTGGTTTCGAGAACGGGTCTACAGTATCCGCTGCTGCCCCGCTCACCACCACAAAATTCAAAGTACCCCCCCTTTTTTTTTTTTAGCATGGTAAAGTCATCAAATGAGTCCTCCCACCCCGGGCAGGGCGGGAGGGACTGTCAGACTTCTACTGACTAAAATTCAAAGTACCCCCTTAAGAGCAACTGCTTCTTAAGACATGGGAACAACAGAGAACTCAAATCTAATCAAGCGTTGTACAGCGCACACAGGCGCGGGCATGCGGGCAGCGAGTAAAGGGCAACTCGCTGTCCGACCATGGACCATGCCCGGGTCGACGGCGCGTTGTGTTCCACGCGCGCTTCAAAGAGCGTCAGCACCATGACGGGGCCCCCCTCTAGAGGGCCAAAGCCTGCCGGGGTCGCGGGACTTATCACATCACCGTGACCCTGGAACGTAAAAGGCTATTGAAGGACACCGTGGATTTTAGTCAGTACAAGTCTGACAGTCCCTCCCGCCCCGCCCTGGGTGGGAGGACTCGTTTGATGATTTTACCAAGCTTAAAAAAAAAGCGTTGCACATAGTCTTATATGAAGTAGAATATGTAAGGGAGCTTCCCCATGAGCGATTCGTGCGTTTTGCAATTTGTACTAACTAAAAATGAAAATCGTCCTTGCTACTACGATATAATGATGCAATTCGACTGACTTGACGTCGTCGTGGCGAGAGTGTTTTGTTTTTCATCTACCCGTAGACAACCGCACGTTTTATGTCATGTATCGTAGTGGCAAGGATGATTTTCACTTATGGTTGGAACCGGTTCAGTCTATCGTTAGTTGACATCAGTTTTAATATTATAAAAACTTAAAAAAAAATGTAACCGCCTTCAAAAACAACCACAAAAAAGAGTAAAATAACCTTCAAAACTTTTCTTTCGGAAGTCGGTGACTTTTTTTTATTAATTTCATTGTCTTTTTGCCACCGACTTCCGAAAGAAAAGTTTTGAAGGTTATTTTACCCTTTTTTGTGGTTGTTTTTGAAGGCGGTTACATTTTTTTTTTTTAAACAGTTTTTATTTTACTCTTTTTAGTTTAAATATTCAACCACAATTCTTGTCAAATACGAGTACATCATTTTCTTACATGAGCACTAGAATTTTGTAATCCGTAATACCGGTATTAACATCGTTAAAATCTCTTACATTCATAATTCCCTATCTCAAAAACTACTGAACCGATTTTGATGAAACTTGCAGTGTTCCCTAAGTTGAACGATACCTAGCACAACAAAAAAGAATTACTTAAATCGGACTTGCAGTTCCGGAGATATGCGAACACAAACATAATTTACTAAATCAGTCAATGCCAAGTCCTTACTAGAGGAGTTGTACCTTCCATCATCAGCTCAGCTACACGAGATGATGATTACCATACGCAAATACTTAAATTACTTCATAAAATTTGCGAAAAACGATGTGTAGGCCTATAAAATTTGAGGGTTGCCCTCGATTTCTCCAGAATCCAATCATCAGATCCTGACATGGTGAGAATGGGACCACTCCTGAAGTATCTCCTTTCCAACAAAAAAAGAATTTTGGAAATCGGTCCACAATTGGCGGAGTAATCGCGTAACACACAAAAAAAAAAACATACCGTCGAATTGATAACCTCCTTCTTTTTGAAGTCGGTTAAAAATGGTTAATTGTGCTGTGGGACGAGGGGGGCACCGTAAGCGGGGGCGTATTTAAATCGATTTGGTTTTCCCATGACTAAATAGTTTTTGTGACGTCATAACAGGTAGTCAAAAAATTTCACGATTGGTTTTATAGTAGGTACTCGTATATTATAGAGATCGCGATACTTGCGTTATCTAGGTATATCTTTATCTGTGGTTGCCGACCGTGTATTGTTTTTTCATGCGAGAAGCTTGCGCAGGCCGAACTGTGGTGAAGCTTGTGCGTGTGGTAGGCTCATAAGTGGTGCGTCCGTAAGTCCGGTCACAAAACAGAAGGAAATTCGTACATTACCCTACCTATAACTACCTGTCTCTGTCACTCCCAAGTAAATATGCAATGAGTCTCGCTTGCACAGAACAATGACCCCATCTGTGCAAGCGAGACTCATTATTATTTACGCGGGAGTGACAGGGACAGGTAGTGACAGGTTCACGAACGAATTTCCTCCTGCTTCGCGTCCGGACTTTAGTACATACTTGTGCTGCAGCGCGGCGTGCGCCTGCTTGAGCTGCGCGTGGTCGGCGCGACGTTGCCGCTCGGCCGCGGCGGCCGCTGCCAGCGCGCGCCGGGCCTCAGCCTCCGACGCGCGCGCCGCTGCCAGCTCGACGCGCACTTTCTTCAGCTCTTCGGCGCACTCGCGGGCTTCGCGCTACATACAATATTATATTGTCAGTGAAATTATTGGCTTCTTAAATTTTCCTTTCCCCTAGACAAGATAACTTAAATTCACATAAATAAACGATTGGATTCGGAACAACTATAATATAAAATTTTAAAGGGTGTCCCGAGTATTATAGATCAAATTGAATAGAGACACGGGTGAAATCAGTTTCAATGTTTTTACCTCTGCAATATTATTTTTTATGGTTCAAAAATTATGACCAATTTTCGTGTTTAGATAGGCGACAAATGCCTTATGTCTAGAAATTCTCTAACTTTAATTTCCGAGTTACTATTACTTCCGAAGAATCTCTATGCCTTGAGAAAGTTTCTCTACTGCATGGTCAACTTTCGCTAATATAGCTATTCAATTTGTTTGAAACTGTGATTTGTGGACGCAGTGTAGACTTTAACATACCTGCTCGCGCTCCCGCTCTCTCTCGCGTTCTTTGTCTCGTTCTCTCGTTTCTCTTTCTCGTTCCCTCTCCCTCTCTTTATCCTTCTCTTTAACTTCTTTATTACTGCTTTCCTTAATTTTTACACAATCTTTTGTACTTTCTACTTCTTTATCCTTAAATATTTGTTCCTTTGCTGTAAGTGGAAACATTAAGTTTAGTTCACTTTTATTACATGGTTGGTTGTTAATGTATTTTTTTTTAATACTTTAAATAAATGATACTTACAATGTTCTGTACTCTTACGACTATCACTGCTGTCCTTATCTTTATCTCTGTTTTTATTCTTTCTTTTTTCTTCTTTTATAGTACTAGCCTCTTTCTTTTCTCTATCTGACTTAGAAGACTTTGCACCACCTTGAAAAAGATAATAATTAACAATGTTATACACTCGGCGTCACAAAAATCGCACCTCTTCGAAAATAAGTTTAAAACATGTCCCGCCATTAACGAATACATTAAACCCAATTAATATTGGTATCAATTGAAAGTATGCTTAACGACCTTTAAATTAACAACAGTTAGAATCCCTAAACACAACAGGTTTCATTAGCACGTAACGTTAAAAAATATGTTGTCAAAATACGCATTGCAAGGGCCACTAATTGCACCTCCCTACAAGGGTATAAAACGGGCGACCCGGGTTAAATGTGGGTCATTCGCTATTCAACCTTTGAAGTGAACACACGTGAACAGCTACAGCAAGAAAAATACCCCAGAAGATGGATACCACTGCAGATGAAGCCGCTCAAGTCATTGCACTACTGCAATCAGGGATGCGGCAATGTGATGTTGCTCGGCAACTGAACTTGAGTCGTTTTGCCGTTCGACGAGTGTTCCAACGCTTCCAAGAGACTGGTGGCTATATCCGAAGACGTGGATCTGGAAGACAACGGTGCACATCGGAAAGAGACGATCGCTTCATTGTTTCGACGTCTTTACGTAATCGGTTCTCCAATGCTGTTGAGCTGCAACAACAACTGCTATCAGCTCGCAGAACTTCTGTAAGCGTCTCCACGATTAGAAGAAGAATGCGGGAGAAGAAAATTGCAGCTCATAGGGCTGCTACAGGGCCAAAATTGACTGCACAGCATAGGAGAGACCGGTTGCAATTTGCCCGTGACCATGTGGATTGGACAATAGACCAATGGAGGGCTGTGCTCTTCTCGGATGAGACGAGGGTGTGTCTTTTCTGCAACGACAGGCGTCAAAGAGTGTATAGGAGGCAAGGTGAACGATTCGCACAAGCCTGTATTCAAGAGACAGTGGAATACGGGGGTGGCTCGTGCATGTTCTGGGGCGGCATGTCAATCGACGGTAAAACGAACCTTGTGTGTGTTTCTCGGACTGGAAGTGCTCGCGGGCAAGGGTCGCTGACTGCTGCTCGGTACATAACAGAGATCTTAGAGGAGCAGGTTGCCCTTATGCGGGTTTTGTTGGCAGTGGGTTCACGTTAATGCACGATAACGCCCGCTGTCACACCGCTTTAATTGTAAGAGACTACCTGCAAGAAGTTGGAATCCCTGTTATGCGCTGGCCGGCGCGAAGTCCAGACCTAAACCCTATTGAGCACCTTTGGGATGAACTGAAACGGCGAGTACGGGCACGTGATCCTGCCCCTACCACTCTCCAAGACCTCCAAGATGCCGTCGTTGCAGAATGGGACAACATTCCTCAAGAGACTGTTGTCACATTAATTAGGTCCATGAGAGAACGCATGGAAGCAGTCATCAGGGCTAGGGGGGGTAACACTAGGTTTTAAGTTGTTTTTAAGGACTTTGTTGTAATTTTTGCTGATAAAATAAAATTTAACTTTTTAATCATTTGCATTAGCTTGCTTTTTTTTATTCCCTGGTAAACAAAAAACCAAATCCATTGATTTATACTGAAATTTAAATAAATTGCCTTTCCAATGATACCTTATAGTCATATGTCTACCATTGATTAATAGGTTTAAAATGACTTTGAAGGGAATTCTTAAAGTGGTGCGATTTTTGTGACGCCGAGTGTATAAATTAAAATCTATAAAGCGCCATTTAGACGGGGAGAGTTTCTCGAACGTTTCCGTTCGAGAATGTCCAAGCAATTATCGCAAGCAATAATCGCCATAACATAATCGTATCAAACTGTTTACACACAGGCAAGAACTAAAATCTCGTCTACGATTATATCATACGAGATTCGCATATAACATTATCGTAGGCGATAATGTCTATGTTTGTTTACACGGCGATATTATTGTAAGAAGATTCTCGCATACGAGAATCTCGACTTGTCTAAACACGATCTCGTATGACATTTTTTCTCGTACATACGAGTATCGTACAAATCAGTTTGAACCGTTTTGAGTGCAAGTTTTGACATTCGAGTTTTGCGATTACTAGGATATTCACGGAGATCATTGTTCTTAAAATGAGACATAATGTTGAATGTCTTTTCATAATCCAATTGTAAAACAAGGCAAAACGTGTTAGATGCTCCCAAATTATTTTGACTCGCTATCAATTTTTTAACCCAACACTTTTATTTCTATCGCCGTTTAACTACTTCTTGCCGTAGAAGAGTAGAAATAATCATCAAAACTCCCTCACGTAATGCACTCATGTTAGCAACTGTCATAAAAACTCGAAATGCGATTATTGCTTTGACGTTCTGTTTAGATGGACACTTCCCTTACGAGAAAACTTCCTATTCGAGGCAATTATCGCCCAAGTCAACGGGCGATGTTTAGACGAAGACAATATTTTATATTCCTTCGATTATCGTATGTTCGAGACGTGAAACTCTCCCCGTCTAAATGGCCCTTAAAGGTCTCGGTACCATTAATCTATGTACCAAAATTCATCAAAATATAGCGGTTTACGCATGAAGCCATATAGCAAACAAACTCACTTTCGCTTTTATAATAATTAGTTGGACGTATATAAAATAATAGATTGAAAATGACATAACTATGTTTTAGAACGTACCTTTACTGTGGTCGTGCTTGTCGTCGTCGTCAGGCGCGTGATGGCACGCCGAGCCGTTACTGAGCGCGTGTGAGGCCGAGCTGGGCGAGCTGCCGGGGCCAGCCCCGCCCGCCCCGCCAACCCCACCCGCCCCGCTAGCCCCACCGGCCCCGCTAGCCCCACCGGACCCACCGGCCCCGCCAGCCCCAGCCGAGCTCCCCGAGCTGGTCGAGCTCGCGTTCGACGCGGCTGCTGACGACGACTTCTCACGCAGCGCCGTTTGATGCTCTAAATGCTTTTCTAATTTTTCTAACTGTAAATAACATAAAGGTTTTATTTTATAGGAGGATTGCTGCAAAAATTAAGCATCTGATATATTGACTTTAGACTTGCTGATATAAAACCAGTTTTATCTCACAATATTTTCCTTCGCTAATGTCCAAGATTTTTGAAACCTTATTATGCTTTGAAAGATGTTGCCCGTTAACCGCTGGGCCATCATGCCTTTAGCCAGAATAATAAAACCAATGCATACCCATTTATAATAATGATTTTGTGGTTGGTGGAACATTTTTTTATGTTGGTGGTGACGGAGTTGCAAAAAATCGTTATTTAATGCAATTTATTTCATCACCACTGCTGTCAAAACGGTGAAGCAAAACATCGTGAGGTTCTAGGACATGCAACTTTGCATGTCCTAGAACCAAAAATTCAAACACATGTAACATCTGCCTAGAGCGGCCTAGTGCAGGTTGCACTGAATTACGGCCCACTCCTCACTGAGAGGAGGCCTGTGTTTCAGCAATGGGAACACCATAGGTTGATGATTATAGAGGTAGAATAGATAGATAGCTAGACATAGATAGCTGTGGTTCTCCTCAAATAAATAAAAAGAATATCACCCACCAAATGGTCCGGATGGGCGTCGTTGCCGAGGGAGGCCTAGAAAACGCTGGCGTGACGATCTAGACGCATTATGAGAGATTGGCCGGAGAAAACCACACAAAGGGAAGAGTGGAAGGTTATGGGGGAGACCTTTGCCCAGCGGGATAAAAATATAAAAAATTACCTTACCTTAGCTTGTAGCTGTGCGTGCTCGGACACACAGTGTCCGTTGTGTTCTGTGGTCTTGAACCGACACCGTCGCAGCGAGCCGTTCATGTGCTTGGTGTCGGCGGCCTGCGTGTGTGTGGCACACTCCGCGCCGCCGTTCGCGACACTGCCGCCCTCTTTGCTCGGCACTTGCGTTTGCGATTGCTGAGACTGCGTCTTAGATTATAATGTCACATTAGTATGAAGTTTCCAAAAGGTTTGTCCACTATTAATGGCTAATTAATCATTTTCAAAGATATTTGAGTCGTATTTTATCTTTTGTACGTACACACCAAAATTGACGAAGATACGCTTTTAAAATTCACAATAAGTACGTCTAGTAGACATGGTATAATTCCGAGTGTGTTCTGACGTAATAACTCCCGATTTGTTACGATTTATTTATCTTTGTCAAAATTCATTGATTAAAAAAATTGCATTCTTTATTTTTATAGTCTCTAAGTCATGGACTAAATAGATTTTCAATTTATTGAAGCTGAAAACTAGTCTATCTTAATTATAGTTTAAAAAAATCTTCATCTTAGTCGTACTCTGACGGAGTGGCTGCTATATGGATAGTCTGCTTGATTGGTTGCGATTTTTGGCAGATTTCTCCATCTCTCCCTATTAGTGACCCTCGTGTACAGTCCGGGAAAACTTTTTAAATAATATGAGGTATGTCCTTCTTGCCGGTGAATGTCCATGAGAACGTTGAAAATAAGAGTATGTATTTTTTTATTTATTATTTAGTAATCAGCCAAAAACTCCAAGGATTTTAAAAAACATATCTCACCTGGTCTAACGCAGACTCCGGTATCGCATCCCGCATGAGTTGGAAGTAGAACTCATTCATGGCGCGCACGTGCCGCTGGCGCCGCTGCCGCAGCCGGTGCGCGATGAGGGCCTTCGCCCCGAAGCCCAGCGTCACGACCGGGTAGCCCACGCAGTGCGCCGCCAGCGGACGACACAGCTCACCCGCGCCCGCGCGGGAGCCGCGCCACAGACCCTCCACGTACACCAGCAGGCAGCATATCGCTACTGTTGGCACGCAGATGCCTTTGTCTGCGACTGTGTTCAGAAATTTGGAAATTAGGAAATTAGGTAGTCTATCCTTAAAACTAATTTCAACCATTCAAATGCATTGGAGTGTTGAGCGACGATCTGTAATACCGGACTAAGTTTGTTTATTTAATAAACGATTTACACACTAGCCAGCAAAAGTAAGGAATCGCATATTTGGAATTGATGTATAGCTCCTTAAATAATGGCGTGATTTCAATGAATTTGGTATCAATTAAGTTCAATTTTAACTATAGTTAAGTACTCAAGATCGCGTGGAATTGTAGTAAGTGATTCGATACTTTTGCTAGCAAGTGTACTTACGAGTATCAATATGTTTACAGGGTGTATTATGACATTTTAGTTCTTAGATATTTTCTCTCTGGATTTATGCAACAATGTTATTTCTAGGCATTAATCGAACCCTGTTACGGCTGTTACCATTCTAATAAGTATCGCTAAGAGTCAATAGAGAGAGAGTATTCTAGAAAGTAATAAAGCACTAATACTCTTTTTAATTTAGGTAACAGAATACATATTATACAAACAAAAAGTCTAGGAAAAACATTTTAAATACTAACGACTAACTTCTGTTTTGATGGTTTAAAATTTAACAGGAAATAGTACAAATTAATTTATTCTTATCAGCAATTAACGAAATAATTAATTATTCACAATATGCAGGAAAATGTAGTGAACCCGAAAGAGGAATATGTACTTATATTTAGAATATAATAAAAGTTCTAAAAAAATGTCAATGTGACTATACAGAACACAGTCGTAATCGTGACGAAATTAACGCGTAACATGTAGCAGTATCGTGTAAATATAGGTAACTCGTGTTCAAGCCAAACTCTATTTGTGGTGCACTCATAAAATAATATGAGTGCAAGTGTAAGCTTGTAATTGTTGAGTTAATCATTATTTTTGGTAACAACAGAACTAAATGTTCCCACGATAAGTCGTTTGAAAGTTTAAAACAATGTTAGGTGTATGCTTTTGTTATTAATTTATGGCCTAGTAAATGAGTCTTCTAAAAAAATAGAAAAACACTCACATGTATACCAGACATATTGTACCCAAACATAGGTACTTGCTGCGAAGAATATGTACTGTAGAGGTATGAAGAAAAAACATATCATGTCTGATGTGAGGGCTATGCAGATGAAGAATACTGAGAAGGCCTGCGAACAATACAAAGTTAGCTCAAATTAGTGTTTGTTTAGGGAAAAATCGATAAATTAACTTTTTTTTTGATAGTGGTAAAATATTGAAATAAATCCTCCCACCAGACTAATTGTACTGACTAAAATCCACGGTGTTCCTTTAATAGCCCTTTACGTTCCAAGGTCACACTGATGAAACAATCCGGCGACCCCGGCAGGCTTTGACCATCTAAGGGGGCCCCGTCAGATTGCTGACAGCTCATGCGCGGCACGCGTGGAAATCGACGCGCCGTCGACCCGTGCATGGTGCATAATCGGGCGGCGAGTCACCCATTACTTGCCGTCCGCATGCCCATTTTAATTATTATAATATTTAATATTGGCTGTTACCATTGGGCACCTACGTTACTATAAGTAGGTGCCCAATGGTAACAGCCTCCGAATTACGAGTTTAGGATTCTTGTCTGATGTTCGTGGGTTCAAACCCAGCCAGTCACAATAATTAAACTTTCTGTACTTATCACTTATTAACATCATAATTATAATTTTATCTAACAATGTCTGTCTGAGACAGACAAAGCCTCTGATTCCATTTTGAAGTAACAAAAGTAGACCATGAGAATCAAAGAACAAGGTTCAAAAATGTATGGACACCGTCCCCACCCTTGTAGCACCTTAAAACCTATGTTATTCGAAGGATCATAACCGTCTTATCATTTTATTGTTCTACGGCGAAACTGAAATGTGTGTCCGAAAAAAGTTATATCGACATGAAGGAACCGGATTCAGTCACAATATTAAGTTGAGATCACGATGGTTTTCTCTTATATTATTACCGTGGAATTATTTTCTTCGTTCGTGACTAATTGAGAAGCTCGCGGCTAAATAATTACAGCCGTACAGGCCGATCATTCGGGTTAAGCCGCGCTTACCGAGATCGGTCTGTGGATGGGTAACAATCTGTCATTGTAGTTTCCTTCGTGCCTCGGAAAGCACGTAAAGCCGTTGGTCCCGGGCTCCCGGCCATCATTGTAGATATTTGACAATCTTTACAGTCAGAAGCTCTAAAATCTGACCACCAGTCTTACCATGGGGTATCGTATTAACCAGTCACTGGGTTGTGGAGGTCCGATAGGCAGTCGCTCTATGTAAAATACTGATATTCAACTGCAACTGGTTCAACTGGAAGCCGACCCCAATATAGTTTGGAAAAGGCTAGGAAGGTGGTGGATGATTTTGTTCGGAGTTTTCAAACAACTCTTTGGAACTAAATGGTGACTTCCGCACGGCAACAACTCACGGAGCAGTAGAAAAAAGTTCAATGAAGATTAAGAATTCTAATGAATATCGTTATTGTGAAGTAACCATTAACCGTTTTTAGGAGTATTCAAATAAAAGTATCTTTTTAAATACAAATAAAATCGTTACTTTTTATCACAACAAATACATTTTTCGGTTGTGGGATCGAGCTGTCCTGTCCCTCACGGCGCCTGCCTCCTCCTTCGCTAGCACGCCTATCGCCGTCGTGAGGACAAGGTGATGCTCTGCCCAAGGGTAGACCTGCACCGAATCCTCCGAGCGAACCTCGTAATGATGACACCCAGTCAATGTTCCTTCCCTATCAGACACAGGAACCTCTCGAAACTTATGTATCCGGTGAAGACCTGCGTCAAGCGGAAGGTGAGGCTACCCGTTGCGCCTCTCTAGCCATTCCTCAAAAAGGGTCTTACCGCCGCGATCGCGGCGTGCCCGGAGTGATGAGGGTATGCCTGGGCAGCGACTTATACTAATACGCGATGGGTTGTATCGGGCAGCCGATGCGATTAGGGGTTTGCAGCAAAACTCAAAGAACCGGTTCCTCAAGAAGGTCTCCTGACTTTCTTGAGGAACCGGTTTTCGACAGTTGGTGGCTGCGCGCATGTCGTCAGTTTCGTTTGGTACTGTAGGGTTGGAAGACATTAAGAGAATTTCGTTGGGCTAGCCAGTGCCTGGGACAACATTGCAATAGACACTGAAACACCAAATAATGTATTTGTTGCGATAAAAAGTAAACGATTTTATTTGTATCTAAAAAGATATTTTTATTTGAATACTCCTAAAAAACGGTCAATGATTACTTCACAATAACGATATTTATTAGAATTCTTCATTGAACTTTTTTCTGCTCCGTGAGTTGTTTCCGTGCGGAAGTCACCATTTAGTTCCAAAGAGTTGTTTGAAAACTCCGAACAAAATCATCCACCACCTTCCTAGCCTTTTCCCAACTATATTGGGGTCGGCTTCCAGTTGATCCAGATGCAGCTGAATATCAGTATTTTACATAGAGCGACTGCCTATCGGATCTCCAAAACCCAGTAACTGGGTAATACGATACCCCATGGTAAGACTGGTGGTCAGATTTTAGAGCTTCTGACTGTAAAGACTGTCAAAGATCTACAATGACGGCCGGAATCAACGGCTTTACGTGCTTTCCGAGGCACGGAGGAAACTACAATGACAGATTGTTACCCATCCACAGACCGACCTCAGTAAGCGCGGCTTAACCCGAATGATCGGCCTGTACGGCTGTAATTATTTAGCCGCGAGCTTCTCAATTAGCCACGAACGAACAAAATCATTCGACTGGCCTGTTGGTCTAGTGGTTAGTGAACCTGACTGCTATACCGGAGGTCGTGGGTTCGATTCCCACCCAGGACAAATGTTTGTGTGATGAGCACGATCATTTGTTCTGTGTCTGGGTGTAATTTATCTATAATATGTATGTATTTAGAAATATATAAGTATGTTTATCAGTTGTCTAGTACCCATAACACTAGCTCTGCTTAGCTTGGGACTAGATGGCGTTGTGTGATAGTCGTGGAATATTATATTATATTATATTATATTATATAATAATTAAAGAGAAAACCATCGTGATCGGGAAAATAGTATTGTGACTGAATCCGGTTCCTTCATGTCGATATAACTTTTTTCGGACGCACTTTTCAGTTTCGCCGTAGAACAATAAAATGATAAGACGGTTATGATCCTTCGATTAACATAGGTTTTAAGGTGCTACAAGGGTGGGGACGTTTTGGGTATTGTTCTTTGAATTAAAAGTAGTAAAAATGGAAGATTATGATCACAAAGGACCTAGATTTATTCAGATTACCGTTTTAATTGCAAGAATACTTTCTATTTCTTTAAGATTTTTGTCTGATGAACCTTTCAATTTTTGACTAAGAAAAAGCTTTCTTTCTGCTACTTGGAATAGGTCCATGTCCAATAAAAAAGTGTGAGAAGCAAATCTGAGGTATTTAAAAATGCAAATATTTTTTTATATCTATCAAATATTATTATTTCCTGACTTCTAATATTTGTATTGTTTCTGTGGGAGCTATTTCATGAAATGTATTTGGAGAGAAATAGACCAGGATGGTCAGAATAGGGCCACAAAATTTGATTTAACCAACAAGCACACTGCACACGCAGTGGTAGAGTTAGCTGTCAGATGGTAGTATCTCTTAAGCCGTATACAGAAAGAAAGCTGGTAGCCGGCGCCGATCTAACAGCGCTTATCGGCGCTAGTCCATTCGGCGCTGACCAGCGTGTGTCGAACATTTTCGGAACTTATCGCATTTTTCCATTTTTTTTCTCGACGTTTTAAAAGTGCCCATTGAGGTTTGTGTCCATTTAAATATTTTTATTTTGATGTTTGGTGCTCATTCATATAAATGCCTGAGCCGGTTACCAGCATGGACCGGTGCCTATAAGTGCTGGTAGACTAGACTGCCAGCTTTCTTTCTGTATACAGCCTTACCAAGGTCTGTCTTTGGATGGTGTCAACAAGGTTAAGCAATTTTCATCATTGTGTGTTTTAAGAGCGTATATTCCGAAAGCTGGCAACGTCGCAAATGGTTGTCAAATATTAACAAGTTTTAATTAATTTAGCATTGTTACTGTGTGAAAATAAGAAATATGGCTCTGTAGTGCACAAAAAAATTGATAAGGGAATACAATAATTAATATCGTAACACCGAATATATAGTTTTAGATGTAAAAAAAGCATTTGGAAGCTTTCCAAATGCCTTTTATACACCTGAAACGGTTACAACATCAAATTCAGTGTTTTAATTGCATTCCTATATCATTTTTTTAGTGCACTACAGAGCGATATTTCTTGTTTTCGTACAGAAAATTTGCCAAATTAATTAAAACTTGTAAATATTTGACAGCTTTTTGCGACGTTGCCAACTTTCAGAGTATGCAGCCTTAAGGTATAAATAACAAAAAATGTGGTACTCACAAGTCCCTGATATTTAAATGAATCGTAGACTGATCTCAGCATCATCCAGAACGGCCAGAGGAACTCAAACCTGAACTCCAGCATATAGTCGGCCATGACAACTGTCGCCCAAATCATCACAAACTTCAGGTACAGCATCGAACTGAAAATTTATATAAAATTTACAATTAAATTGTTATGTAAAAGATTACAAATTCAATTTTGTGTTAATATTCCCTATTCCCACAGTTGAGCGAAGGACTCCTCAAATTTTTCCAGTCTTGTCAATGACCTATGACCTTTATCTAGATGACGGGGACAGATAAGGAGTCTGTCTTTGTCTGTCTCGGTCAGTGGGTCGTCTTAGGGGCTCCTCTCCTTTTTCTTCTATTTCATAAATAGTGTTATTATTTTAAATTCGTTTGGACCATAAGATAACTAAATACTGCATCAACTGTATCTGTCCTCAAAAATGGAGGTGCTTGGTCACTCCAGGAAATGGGGAACAAAACTTCCATCTTCTTCTCAAATCACAAGTGATAAAAATTATTCCTATAATCTAGCTGAAATCTATAGACAATCGTCATTGTGGCATTCTGTAGGATTTAAGAGGGTCTTCATATAAAATTGTGTTGTGTACTCTTTAGAATGTGTATAATATTAATGTTTTTTTTTTCAAAAGGTCATGTTACTGGCCTGCTCAAAGTTAACCCTTTAGCTCGCAACGACAAGCCGGCTCAACGCTCACTTTAAAAAAATGGTGATAAAAAATTAGACACTTTTTATAAGTTTTTATTTGATGCCCACAATTAATAACTAAAAGTAATTGTAAAAAGAAAATAGTTTGACATTTCTGTAGACATTTTACGTCAGGTTTTTGCAAAATGGCATCACGGTCGCAGTGACACCGCGGATTACAAATAATTTAATTGCATAAAAAATATTTTTGAGAGTTTTTTCTGATAGTGGACACCGGTATTTTATTTCTAGAAGGCTATTGTATTATTATAATTACAAATTAGTACATTTTATTGACTAACTTGCGAGCACAGAGTTCATAAAGTGATATGTTGAATATTCTCAACGTTGCGCCTTAACCGGAAAAGTACTTCGTAATATGCATGTTGAGCATGTTCAACATTGCGGCTTTGCTAATGATTTACTTAGCATGAATATATATTTAAAAATATATATATATTGGTGTTTTGTCCAATATATTTTATTTACTGACATGCTATGGATGTGTTTTCATATTTTTTTGTTCTGCTAGCTTCAGACATAAGCCAATATGGCAAAGAACGCTGAAAGTTATGTCACTATTTTCGCCAAAGAATGCCCCATCAGAAAGTAGCAGTTCCTACTAGTACTGACGATGAAGTTATTTGAAGGCAGGACGAAAGAACGTGAAACCTCTAATTCTAGCTCCAAACCCTGGTCATAGCCTTAGTCACTAAATAACTTGGACCTTGATAGTTCTACAAATGAGTCTCTCCCGCCTGTCTTATCCGATGAAAAAACTGGTCGATGGAACAGTTTTTTCATCGGAAAAGAATCGTCATGAATAACATGTTCCCTCCATATAAAACTTCACATCACTTTCCAGTTCTCCAGTCAGTTTCGCCTATTTGATCACCTCAAGTTTCATCTATTTTGTCACCTAAGTTTCATCTGTCTTATCGCCACAAGTTTCTACAAATATATCGCTCCAAAAGGCGAACGAATACAATACCTATAATTGAAGCTTATAAAACAACAAGTAAGCGACAAAACTGTCGTGGAAAACGGGTAAATGGAAAACTGCTGAAAAATTAAGACATGCAGCACATTTAGAACTAACAGTGTACTTGAAGTTCCGCTGGATTCAAGAGCGATGTCCCCTTTAGACTACTTTTACAGGTTTTTTTTTTAGAAGATGTTGGCAATAATTGATTAAAGATCATACAACATACATACTTAAATTCTGTACAAAATAATGCTGCCAAATATCTCTAATGGGGACGAATATCTCTCCAAATATCTCTATCGGGACTTTTTAGCCATAACTCTTATCATGGGCGTAGTAGAAATATTATCATATAGGATTATTGGAGTCGTGAATTAAAATATCTTCCGATTGCAGATATCATGCTGGTCAAAATGTACGAAAAAATCAGAAAAAATCTTATCTTACGAATTTTTTTTGTATCAAAAAGGAACAGTTCTTATAACTATCATGTGTTACAGTAGATACCTAAGGTGATTTATCGTTCATTTTTATAATTGTCATGGCTGATTGTTCTTTTTATGTCTTTTTCAATTGTATTTTTTATATAAAATGCGTGATAATTGTGAATAAGGGTTTATTTTATTAAATTCATAAAAACCTACATACATCGCGATGTCGAAAATACTCAACGTTCATTTTACCACCTTATTTCTTCAATACATCGCAACGTTGAGTATTTTTAACGTAGGTTTTTCCAAAGACTACACAAGCTAGATTTTTTATCACATTTTTCTGTACATATATACACTATTTATATACATATAAACTAAAAAAAAACACAAAAATACAGATTTTGTTTCCTTGCGAACTAAAGGGTTATTGATTTGGTTTTGATACACACACAAAAATAATAATTATGACATAAAAAATTAAATAGGTAAGCTAGTTTGCAATAAATGTTAAGGTTTAAAAAAAATACAATCATTAAAGCCTTAAAGGTCACACAAATGTAGAAATAAATAAATAATTTATGATATATATTATAACTATCCTGATAGTTATTTGACTATACTTGTAAAAACAAATCTATGAATAGTAATAAAAAGAAAAATCATTTTGTTTTTGTAATCAGATTAATAAGGAATATAAGTAATTTAATTATGTTGGATGCTAGCTGCCAGCTGACAACTCAACAATACAGTCTGTTTTTGTATAATAAAATATGATTTGTAAAAATTAATACTTCCTACCGCCAATTTTTTTTGACATAAAACTTGTTGATATTATTGATTTCTTGTTAAGATTTTAAATTTATGGTTAGTTTTTCTACAAAACTTTATGTTACAAAGAGAGGTAAACATTTTTGTACATAGTATAAAGAGAAATTATATACAAATATATTAAAGAGGAGAAGAGGTTCTAGTACTCATTATATTGAATAATTTATTTTTAATGATTTATTAAATGGATGCTTATTTCTTGAAAAATAACAAAAAAATTACCATGTTTACCAAAGTAAAGTGAAACATAAAAAAAAACTGCATGTTTTGTATTCTTACAAGTTGCAAATGTAAAATTTTATCTATATAGCTGTTTACATTATGCTCGATTGTATATATATTCATAACAAAAAGATGATCATCTTATTTTAAAAGGCCACTTGTTCAGCATGAGCAATACAACAGTACTGACATGCAGTACACACATGTTGCACATTTACACGCACTTTATAACAAAAAACGTGTATTTTCATTTCCTTTTTGTATTCGCACCGTACAGAAGGTGGGTTGCGATCGCCAGATGTTACTTTCTACCCACATAGACGGTATATTCCTTATTATTTATGGTCAATTTATCACAGAATTAGATGCCTCACACTACAGAAATATATTTCCTGGTCTAAAACGTACAACATAAACATTATCCACTCACTTTCCGTACATTCCTTCGGTGATTTTTGTGCGCTTCAAGGGGCGCCGCAACTTCCCAGTTTCGGCATTTCGCCGCTTCATATTTTTTCATCCACGGTGTAAATCACGAATACAGGCGCTCGTTTCACAACACTTATTTACAGGGAAACATTTAAAACAACAATGATCCTCAAATATTGCCTTTTGTTGTCAATCAGCCTATGTCCAAAATTTACGAGGGAGATGGATGAAATATCGGCAAGCTTTTTTTGCGTTCACTCACACACTTCGTGTTGCCATAAAAAAAATGTTATTTACCCTTAATTACTTTCAACAGTTCAAAACTGAAATAAAATACTGTTTCGAACATACGAATTTAATTTTCAACCACTTCGACGAGTGGATAATAAAATAATTAATAGATTTTAGAAATCTAAAATCCCACGCTTTTAAATGTCCTAAAAATAAGAAAATAACCCTACGGAGCTGAGAGAGGGGCCACTCAAAACGTGGGGGCGTATCTTTGCAAGTTACACCCACAATCTGTATACGTCATGTAAATAATATACATCCCATAAATAATATACGCCCCCGTACGTATTGTATCAGAAAGACTTCGAGTAAAAAGTTAAGGCCCATTTACATATTTACACTGCAAGAACTGCTACATAAGTTCAACTATTTTGCAGTATTTGTTTGATCAACCTAAATCATTGTCCAATAATAGTCTAAAATGTAGTCAAATTAAATGAAATTCTCATGCAATTTCTTGCTTTTAGATGAGGCTGCAATGATTGTGTTGATACATTCAGTTTTATTAACTTGTACGTTTTCAGCTTTTGTTTACTTTTATGTATGTACGACGTACTCGTACGTTCCACAATTTAAATTCTTCCTATAATTTAAAATGTTAAAATAAATTGACATCATAGTTTGCTAAGGGACTTTACCCAGGTTGATTTTCACTTGTATTTAGAATCAGTAGAATCGTGTCTCATCGGGCCATGGGTAAAGTCCCTAACACTTTTACCACCAATTATCGGTAATTCTGTGTTAAAGCGGCAACATTAAATTTGCCTCACGCAGGTGTTGAAGCATGGAATTAGTAAGTTTTCACCAAAAAACTAAAAGCCATAATTTTCATGTTTTGAGAAGAATTTTTAAAGTTTTACTTATTTTTATTTTACATTTTAAAGACGGAGTCCGATCCCAAAAGGCCTCACAATATTCATGGGTCAGCTTAGTGGTCCATGGGGTATCATGGGTGTGGCCATCATGCAGTCCGCCGCTGTCATTTTTATCAGTGTTGCCGTTTTAGCCACTTTGTGGCTAGATCTAGCGGATTTTCAACGGTTTTAGCCATAAAGAAAACCATTTTAGCCACCAAAGTAAATCTAGCCACTTCTGGCTGATTTTTCGATTGTTCAACCTTCTTTAATTACTATTAGAAGTCTACCGACTAATTAAACCAAACTACAAAAAAACAATTAAAAATATTAAAAAAAAAGCTTGCCACAATTCTGTTTTGCCTACTGAAGTCTTAAACAAAGTCACAAAAACGGTCAAATCGGTAAAACAAACTGAATTACCATCCACATCATCATTCAACCATTTTGTCGAAGAGATTACTGAATCTCCAAATGACATTGTAGAGTTTGAAATTGATTTTTAATTTGAAACCAAATAATCCTACTACTATTATAAAGGCGAAAGTTTGTAGGTATGGATGTATGGATGTTTGTTACTCTTTCACGCAAAAACCTCTGAACGGATTTGGATAAAATTTGGTACACATATAGTTTATAACCTGGATTAACACATAGGATAGTTTTTATCCCGATTTGATGTTCCCGTGGGATAATTTTCGAGTTGTAGCGGGTGAAGCCGCTGGCAACAGCTAGTTGACAATAATTATGTTTCACTAGCTGTTCGTTTATTTTAATCAGCTTTTAACAAATAATAAATATTAATTAGTAAAATTGTTGTAATTAACCCATTTATCCCCCATGCCGAAATTATAATATTTATCAATAGTAATTGGATAGCAGTAACAGACCAAAAGCACTTTAGCCACTTCTAGCGGAATTTTGAAAGAGATTTTTTTACAAAACTGGCGACTTTTTTCTTACATATGGCCACAAACTAGACTGTCCTAACGGCAACACTGATTTTTATGTCAAAAACTTCAGTGATAAAGTCAGCCGTCACATTGATTGACTTCAAAGTTGTTGATAAATAGTTAAAATAGTGGGAAACTTATTAATTTGGAAATAAATATTAGTATAATAAAACTTTAATTAAAATAAGTATAAGGATAAAATTACATGATTGTAGAGATACTGTGGCGGCATCGCCGCAAGTTTAATAATATTGTTGAGACGATATTTGATACCATTTCCTTACGCAGTGCTGATTACTGAACAAAGTGAAGACTTTGTTTCTTTGAGTATTATGTTAAATACCAATATTCAATTGGTCCAAAATGTCTTCTACTTCGCTAATGAACTCAGTGCGGCAGTATCTAGCCTCACATCACATGTTTGTGGTCGACGATTGGCTATCTGGGTAAGCTGAAATTCACAAGTTTTCTGTTTTTATAATAACTAAAAACTTCGTTTTTAGCATTTTTTTTTAATCCTTGCCCCACACTAGGAATTTCTCCTGTGTCGTGGGTGCGTTTACAAACATGTAAACTCACATAGACCCAGAACAACTACTTGTAGATCATCATACAAATATTTGTTCCGTGCGGGAATCGAATCCGCGACACGCAGCGCAGCAGTCCAAGTCCACCAGTCCATAATATCTCGCCGTCCTCTGGAGTGATACTCAGAAAAGAGTACATCTAGGTATACTTAACTGGGGAGCGCTAAAGATAAGAGATAGATGGGACTTCTATCTCCCTATGATGGCACGGTTGACGCAGTAGCTATGTGATTGATTTCTGTGCAGCAAGTAGCGGGTTCGCTCCTGCATCGTAAGATCGTATAATCTGCAAGTAGTTGTTCTGAGTCTTTGTGAATGCACCCACAATACATCTCAAACTGTGGGAATTTTTTTAACAATTGTTTTGACAATTGAAAGCCGACCAATTGGTCGCCTCAACATTACACCCAGGCTGGATATAGGAGATATGCCGGATACAGGAGAAATTCCTACTGTGGGGCAAAGTAAACAAATAAAACTCATGAAAATCAGCCACTTTTATGTGAAACATACACATGTTCACATCTATCATATTAAATAAGGATTCTGTTTTTCAATTTTTCAGCTGTGTAGAATACCTATCAGAGGATACTGAAAACAATTACACCGAGGCTGAAATAAAAGACCTGGCTAAAGAACAGTGGTTGCTGAATGATCTGAGGGAGATCTGCCCTGGCTCTCTGCCTGCTAACTTGAAGGGAGAGATGAGGACGGTTCTAAATGGAAGATTTGTGTTGCAAATCAATGCCGTCATAGATATAGGTACATTTTAACACACCGATTATCCTGTCTATTTTGGATAATCTTGTGGTACATCCAATAGTTTTTTTTACAAACAGCTTTGTTCATATGTCTCTAGAAAATCATAGCTCTAGCCCAAACAGCCCAGAAAATGCAGAATGCATGACATATAATGCACAGATGTCTCAGCTAGACCAAAAATGCATTAAGTAATTCTTTGTTGATATTCCTGCCATATTCCAAGTTCATTGTACTGTACTGGCAGTAATTTTGGAGATCATCCCCCAATATAAACTTAGATTTTATCTCTTTAAAAAAGTTAATTTCAAATACAGGATATTAGTATAATTTATTTTCATTTAGAGTGATCAGTTGGATCTAGTCAAATTGTCATTAAGATGTTCAATGGCTAGTCACCAGGCAATTCGACCCCTGTATTCCTCATATACCATAAACTCAGAAACATAAATGCTTATCACCACTTAGCTATGCTTATCTAACTACTTAGCTAATACCTATAAACAAAAGTTAAAGGTCTTCACAGATGCTCACCATAATGGATGTAAACAAAAGATAAAAAAGGACTTAGAGTGACAGTTCCTGAATTACCCTAAGCTGCCCCCTAGCCAAGTCGCAAACAATTATCGTAAACACTTGGTACTCCCCAATAGATTTTCAACTTTATACCCAGAGCCTTAAGTTGAAAATCTATTAAAGATTTCTAAGCTACTGGAAACAACGAAAACGATAGGCAATCTTCACTTGATCTTTAACTTTATACCCAAGCACATAAAGTTGAAAATCTATTAAAGTCTAATCAGCATTAGCATTTATAGTTTGTTACATGGCTACAGGCCCAGATATTTCTTAAATTATGTTTCATAATATAACCTGACCGAGACTAAGGCAAGAGCAAACCTATAGCCATACCACATTTAAAAAAAAAATAGTCATTATGTTGGTATTCCCTTTTGAATCTGGTGACCCCACTCCAGTCGCGATATTTGCATGGGATATCTAGGACTGACGGCATTTCTCGTTGATTTTCGCCATAATAATCTTTAAATGTTCATATAATAATAATAATAATAATCAGTTTATTTCAGGTATTAACCCATAGCAAGTACATTAATGCACACAATAAAATAAAAAATAACATAAAAATCTTCATAAAAAAATAAAATCATAAAAACAAAGTTAAATCAGTATTGAAATTAAAATTAGGAACAAAATTAACATAGAGCGAAATTAAAATTACATCATAATATAAAAACACAATTTGAATCAAAAGTTAAAACTATAAAATAAACAATAACAAAAATAAATAAAAATAACAATCAGAAGTTAAAACACGAGATCATCACATTTGAGATCAAACACATAAAAAGCAAATGTCACAACATAAGGTTCACTAATTCCGGTCTTATTAGGTACACGCAATTAAATATTTCAGATACTAGGAGATTTTCACATGCACACAGTCGAGTTTGGAAAGACGCCCTGAGTCTCCTCATCAGCCCGTAAAAATCAGCAACTCTGCTGTCAACAAACATGCCAGTCGCACTACACCGCCAGGGTAACTTTAGAATAGCTCTAAAGGCGTTATTATATTGTACACGAAGAGTGTTGTAAGCAAACTTCGTGTACCTGTACCAGAGTTGACTTGTGTAGAACGACTGACAGTAAGCCGAAAACAGAGTCACTTTGACTTGGTTAGAACAGTAAGAAAAGCGTCTAGCCAACATATTACTTCGACATGCAATACTGCGTCTCTGTCGTTCCAGATCAGCATCGTCTGATAAATCATCCCTAATTATGTGACCAAGATATTTAAATTTGTTAACAATGTTCAGGGCAGTTCCACACAAGTTAATCGGTAAGATATTGTCAGGACCTTTACCACATCTGAATATCATAACCTCCGATTTTTTGACGTTATAGGTGAGATAATGTTCCGCAGCATATTTCTCACAAATCGCAACAAGTCTCCTTAACCCGTTGGCTGAGGGACTGAGCAGAACCATGTCGTCCGCATAACTGAGATTATTCACAGATACATCACCGATACGACAACCGGCACGGGTTCTGCTCAGTTCCTCAATCAACTGGTTAGTATACATATTGAATAAAATCGGTGAAGTGAGACCACCCTGCCTCACGCCACACGTCAATCTATACGTATCCGAAAGGGCATTATTCCACTTAACCTGATTACATTGATTTGCATACCAATATTCCAGAAGGTCTACAATTCTTGATGGCACTTTAGAATCTGGATTTCTTAATTTATCCCATAGTAAACTGTAATTGATACTATCAAACGCGCGGCTAAGATCTAAGAAGCACGCATATACACTCGTGTTTCTTTGTAGGTATTTATACACTGTATTCTTTAGGGTAAATATAGCCAAATCAGTCGACATGCCCTTTCGGAAACCAAATTGTGCATTATTTATAGGGAAATTATTTTCACTTAAATGAGAAATAATTAGGCGTTCAAAAATCTTAGAAAATATAGTTGCTAAAGAAATAGGGCGGTAATTAGACATACTGGACACATCACCCGTTCTGTTCTTTATAATTGGTACGACTATGGTCCTTAAGAAACTATCTGGTAAATAGCCATGGTCAACACATGCATTAAACAGTTCAGAAATTCGAATAAATAGTGATTCAGGGGCATACATAAAGTGCTCAACACTGAGCCCGTCGTGACCCGGCGACTTACCGCGTTTCATACCTTTAACGCAAAGATACAGCTCCTCAGCAGTGACGTGCAACTTGCTGGTATCATGGTTACTTTTCTCACTGAACCGTGGTGTAGGTGTCGCCGGCCCACCAGGGGCCACACTGTCTATACTCACGCTATTTGCCGCCGTAGAGACAGTAGCAGGGTTAAATTGTTTTGCAAACATATTTGCAATAACACAGGGGTCATTGCATCCATTTATATTAACCGGCACACTAGCTTTATAATTTGATTTATTTGTCTCATTCCAGAATTTCCCGAACTGCTTATTGTATCTGTGAGTGGCTATAATATCCATTTTTATTTTATTTTCATTTGACTGACACCATTTGATTTTATTTTTAAAAACCTTTTTACTACGTATCATATCATCATACATTTTTCCCTGTGAGGGGCGACCATTTAAATTCCACAATGTGTAGCTCTGCCGAGCCTCCATGTGACACTCCCGCACGTGATAGTTCCACCCAGCTATCGGTTTCTTTTTAATGTACGATTTTCCCTGATAGGATATCTTGGCAGCCCTAGACATTATGTTTACAATTTGTTTATAATATTTATCAATTATACAACAGTGATGAGAATCTTTACAAGAGGTTCCATTACATGAAAAATCAGACCAGCTATACGACTGTGCAAATTCATTACAAAGCTTCGCATATTTACAGTTTTGTTCATACGTTCTTTGACCCCAAATTACCTTATTTACTAATTGATTATGCTTTGTATCCGTTTTTGGCAATACTACATCTATATCACATTCGACCAATAACGGAAAATGATCCGAGTAGTAAACATCGTTTAAGACACAAATACTATTAATCATACTAAACCCCGCGGAGGTGGTAACGCAGTGGTCTAGCCAACTTGTGGTGCCATGTGAGTCACTTAAGTATGTGTAGGTATTTGACATCATACCGAGTAAATTGATGTCCGCACACAACCAGTCTTGATCATCACAGTATTCCAATAGTTCACTTCCAAATAAACTATTTGTGCGCGAAACGTCAGCGTTAAAGTCACCCAGGATTAACACACTTTCCACATCACTACTTTCGATAACCGCACTGATAACACCGAGGCATTCCGTAAACAAGGGCAGATTATTCACATCTTGAGTTGGCATGTAAACCGACATCACGATGAAACTTCGCCCGGCGCTGACCTGCACACACACGGCTGCCACGCGCGTCGAACCGGTGTCAATGGGAATTACCCGATTGAATAAAGATGTCCGCCATAAAATTGCTGTACCTCCATAAGGTCTTCCTTTAAGCACACCCGCAGACATATCCACGGCCGATACTCCATGATAGGTAAAATCGGGATGTATTTTATCCAGATTTTATCCAGATATTATATAAACATCTAATAACACGATAATCATCGGCATAACCCGTTAGTGTGGCCCTATTGTTATAAATGACACACTAAAAGCAGTCACATCGATCTTTTTTTTTATCGTGGTAAAATCATCAAATAAGTCCTCCCACCCAGGGCAGGGTGGGAGAGGCTGTCAGACACGTACTGACTAAATTCCACGATGCCCTTTACGTTCCAGGGTCATGGTAATTCTTAGCATGGATCTTGGCATATTTTGTACTAAATATGCTTTAAATTCAAGGAACTTTAACAACCAAGGTTATAAATGGTGCAAATTGATAAACTGAATCTAAACTTCAAGTCTTTCATTGTTTGCAGGCACTCCTGCTTATCAGCAGTACTTGAAGCTTCGGAAAGTGAACATGGAGAATGTTGAAGCCACTACTAATTATGAAGATAAGGTCTCTAGTCACAGGTATTTATAAAGTACTAGCTGTTGCCAGCGGTTTCACCCGCTGCAACTCGAAAATTATCCCACGGGAACATAAAATCGGGATAAAAACTATCCTATGTGTTAATCCAGGTTATAATCTATCTGTATACCAAATTTTAGCCAAATCCGTTCAGTGGTTTTTGCGTGAAAGAGTAACAAACATCCATACATCCATACTTACAAACTTTCGCCTTTATAATATTAGTAGGATCTAGGTATACTATACTATTATTCAAGATAGGCCTGTTGGTCTAGTGGTTAGTAACCCTGACTGCTATGCCGGAGGTCGTGGGTTCGATTCCCACCCAGGACAAATGTTTGTGTAATGAGCATGATCATTTTTGTTCTGTGGCTGGGTGTATTTATCTATAAAATTTATGTATTTAGAAATATATAAGTATGTTTATCAGTTGTCTAGTACCCATAACACAAGCTTTGCTTGGGACTAGATGGCATTGTGTGATAGTTGTGGAATATTATTATTGTAAGGCTGAAGAGTTTATTTTAGTTTGTATGGTTGAACATGATAATCTTAAAAACTTCTGGTTGGAATTGAAACATTCTTTTTGTGATGGATAGTCTATTTATTGAGGAAGGCTATAGGCTATTATAACATCACGCTACGGCCAAGAGGAACTTAGCAGCGGGGCTGTAACTACAGCGAACAGCTAGTTATTACATAATGTTACTTGTTACTATCCAACAAGCAGAAATTATTGATAGATAGATAACACGGAAATCCGCATATATCATTTGTTCCGCTAAGCCCAACTAATTACCCCATGGCGACTGACGTCGGCAGACGATCTCCGGCCAACGTAGGCGTGGGCATGCGGGCGGCGAGTAATGGGCGACTCGTTGTCTGAACATGGCCGGAACAACGGTGCGTTGTGTTCCACCCGCGCCTCAAAGAGTGCCAGCTTAATGACAGGGCCCCCCCTTTAGACGGCCAAAGTCTGCCGGGGTCGCGGGATTTACTGAATTACCGTGACCCTGGAACGTAAAGGGCTATTGAAGGACACCGTGGATTTTAGTCAGTACGAGTCTGACAGTCCCTCCCGCCCTGCCCTGATTGGGAGGACTCATTTTATGATTTTAAAACGGAAAAAAAAAGCCCAATTATTATTAATGACCACCTCTTCCAAGTACAAATGCCAGGGGTGCTAAGACAGGAAAACTCCACGTGCGCCCGTGGACTGGAGTTCCCTCTCGGATACGTCCGGGGGGAAGACCAGTTTTTCGGGCCGGTGCACCCTGGGATGCGGGCAAAAACTCTTCCTTAGGCACTGTGTGTCTACAACGCGTGTCCCTCTGATCAGCAGAGGGCACAGCGGCGGAGCGGGCTTGCGGACGGTGAGTGATGGGTAGCTCGCCGTCCGACCAGGGACCAAGCCCGGGTCGGTGGCGCGTCGTGTTTCGCGCCAAATGCCTGCTGGGGTCGCGGGTTTTTTCTTAACCCAGGATACCGTGGCCCTGGAACGTAAAGGGCATCCGAAGGAACACGGGTGGATTTTAGTCAGTAAGAGTCTGACAGTCCCTTCCGCCCCACCCAGGGCGGGAGGACTCATTTGATGATTTTGCCACCTTAAAAAAAAAAAAAAAAAAGTACAAATGCCAGAAATGAACCTTCTAGTACTGTCGATTAAGTTGAAAATCTATATCAAAGAAATTTGACAGATTTGAGTAGGTTAATATGCTGGCGTCTGTACCATTGATTTTAGTGTCACAAATACGAATAACTAATTTACAATTTATTTATTTACAGAATGATAAAGATGTACTTAACAGATGGTGTGCAAGAGATAACAGCACTGGAGTACAAGCCTATGAGGAATTTGAGCTGTGACATCACACCTGGATGCAAAATTCTTATTAAAGGTATATTTTAACTAGAGTGCACCAGCTGGTAAATTTTTTAGCGACTCGTTGCGATGTCTAATTTCGCTAACTTCTAGCTGTGGCGTCGAACAAAAATAAGGAGTTTCCATCGATTTTAAAATGACACACATCCGTGCCTAACGCCACACGCAAAAGAAAGTGATGGCACTGAAACGTGCCATCCGCAACGAATCGGTTAATGCCAAATGAAAAAGATGGAATACTTCCTTGTGAATTGGCGCGAAAAGACAAATCATCGAGATAAGAGAAAGGAATGGAGGGAAGCCAATTTGCTCAGGAGTGGGACAGAGTAGTCTAGTTAAAAAAAAAAAGAAACCTAAAATAGTCCACACAGGGAGAACGTCTCAACAGATCCGTGGCTGTAGCATTTGTTTTGGGAAGTTTTACCCTACATTAAAAAGAAGGGGGGGGGGGGATCCATACGTTAAAATCAGTATTCAAGAGCAAGTGTGACGCTCCAATTTTTTCAGATAACTAAGGTTTTTTTTTTAAGTAAAACAAAATGGCATTAGGAGAAACAGGAAACTGTCAACTGTTACAGAATTGACAAAGCATTTTAGATTTAGATTTATTGGCGAGCGAGTTTCGGGCAACGCGGAAAAAAATTTAAAAAAAAAAGTTCCGAGATTTCTTATGGTGGTTAATATCGTAACTTTTCACACTAACTCTTCAGGCCCAGTGGATTGTCGAAGAGGGCAGCTGCTACTAACAGAAAGTGCCATAGAACTGCTGGGAGGGGAAGTCCAGGAGATAGCTGTCTCCCATTCTTTAGCTGGACAGCTGTCCACAAAGTTAGGGCTACCTATGACTCAAGGTAAGAGTGAAAAAAAATAATTAAAAATAACTTCAGAATGTTTTCGAAAAAATATGAATATCTTGCCACTGACAAGTGGAAGGAGTGGAGAGGCCTTTGCCCAAGAGTGGGGCTCAGCTAATAAAAAAAATCCTCCCACTCCCTGTCACGCCCAACAACTCTCAACTCAACATAATCGCCATATATCTCTGGACAATATGAGCTATCTTGGTTGCTATCTTGATCCCAAACTGTAACCAATCAACGACGAATAACGAATTTGCCTATCCGAGTCATATACAGTAGAGCGTCGATTATCCGAACTAATTGGGAGACATGGGTGTTCAGAAAACCGGTCTTTTCGGATAATCGAACTAACTATTTTTTGTTTGCGTTGACTCTCGTAGCCAGAAGAATATCTGTTCAGTATAATATCTTAAGCGGTCGTTCGGTTAACCGGCGTTCGGATAATCGACGCTCCACTGTAGATGTTCGATCAGAAGCAGCCGTCACAAAGGAAGGGTATTTGGATTTAGATAGAAAATTAATTACGGGCAAAAACTGGTATGATCCTTAACAAAATCAAAGCATTTATTTCAAGTAGGCCAGTTACAGGCACTTTTGAATTGTCATAGAAAAATAAAAATGTAAATACACACTAAAAAGTTATGGTGCTGCAGTCCCAGTCACAAGACATAAAACCGGCCAAGTGCGTGTCGGGCCACGCACAGTGTAGGGTTCCGTAGTTGCCCATCAAAATACTTATGCGAACTAACTAAACTGATTCGCTGAATTTAATTTTAAAAAGAAGAATTTTCAAAATCGGTCTTTGAGAAATCGGGGAAAACACATAAAAAAAAGATTACGATGAATTAAGAACCTCCTCCTTTTTTTGAAGTTAGTTAAAAATAGTTGACGATAAAAACCTACCTATCCCCAAAAAACATACCGTAAAAACATACCTATTAAAGCTGTAAAAATAAAGTTGACAAACTTACATATGCAGTTGAAGAAGATGTTCTCCGATACATTTTGTTTAAGAAAATATGTTATCCAAGTACATTTTATAAGTTGGTCGACTATTACTTGTAAAGTTGTAAAGCCTACTTAGTCATGATAATTTTCTTTTAAACTTCGTTATACATACTACTATTGTGAATTTTTTCACACCCCCAAACATAACCGTTTACCTGGTAGAGGGGGGGGACACTCGAGTCGAGCAAAATTTAGCACTTTAAAGCTTAATATTTCACAAACGAATCTTTTTATCAAAAAATTGTTAATGAAAACTATCAATATTTTTTAAAGACCTATTTAATGATACCCCACACTAAGGGGTACGCGAGAAAAAAAAAAAATCATCCCCACTTTACGTGTAGGTACAGGAGGTACCCTAAAAAAAAATATTTTACGAGATTTTATTTTACCACTTTTTCGGCACAACAAATCCGTATATTTACACCAAATTACAGCTCTCTAGTACTGTGCGTCTCTGAGCTAAACTGCGGACAGACGGACGGACGGACGGACGGACGGACATGGCGAAACTATAAGGGTTCCTTGTTGACTACGGAACCCTAAAAACTGTGAAAGTACCGTAGATGCCCGTTCCAAGAAGTAGATCTCTATGGGGAAGAACGGGCAAGAAACTAACACTGACATTAGAACTTAAAGCGGGATATTTACCATGTTTATTATTTTTTTGAGAGTTTCAAATGACCAGACAATATACTATCCTCTGTGTATCGTCTTCAGATCCCACCGTTTCTATGGTCAACATTCCCTATATTTAAAAGACTGTCTTGCTCCATCGGCTATCAATCTCTATCTACCTACCCTACCAAATAACTGCACGACACGTAAAGGTCCTTAAATTTCATCACCGCCTTTGTGCATTTCAGAACCAGACCCCAACTCAACAATCAGCATACCAAGAAACACAAACATACCAACCCCTCACACAGAAATGCCGACAGCGTACGTCGAACCCCCAATATTTGATCAAACACGCCAACAGGCTATCCGTGACGACCAACCCAACTTTGCAGACGACGAAATTGATATCGACCAACTAGCTGCCTTAGAAGAACAATTCATTGATAATAATCCAGGGAAAAGACCACTCGTCACTGACGATACAAATCCAGAAAAGAGAATTAAAACTACAGTCAACCATGACGAATATCCAGATGAAAACGACATATTTTTAGCAGAAGACGAAGATTATTTGAGGGAGTTAGAATCCCAGATAGATGCAGGCAATAATGACTTTAATACTCCACAAAATACAGGTCCAAATACTGTGTCTTCGGAACCTTTCGTGTACATAAAGCAAATAAAAGATATGAATGACAGTGATAAAGTTGGGAAAGTTTTCAAAGTAAAGGGGCAAGTGATGAGTTTGTTATCAAAGTTATCAGTAAGTAAGGAGGGATGGAGTTTGAAATGTACCATAGTAGATGGTACCGGCAATCTGGATGTCGAATTTACTAGTGATGTGCTGTCTAAACTAGTTGGGTATACGCCTCAAGAGATGAATGCGATCAAAAGGCAGATGGCGACGAAACCGGAGCTGAAAGAGAAAGCTATTACAGTAAGTGGAATTTGAATTATATCTTTCCTTTACATTACCAAACAAAGGCTCTAGCACAACTTTTTTGGTTCTTATTTGACTGAGTAAAACCGTAATTTGACCCAAAAAATTGTTCACCGTTCGTACACTAGTGGCGTTTTTTATTTGTCGTACAATAAACGCCGTACTTAAAGTGCGATAATTGTAAAATTCGGAAATCTTGTGCTAAGGTCTCACATTATCTATATCACACAGGTAAGAGATAGATGGTCCTATAGTTGTTTTTTTCTCTTTCTGGAAAGTATGTTTTTTTTTTATTTGACGGTGGTATCTTTCCTTTAGGCTCTGTGCATGCTTTATGTCTATGAGCGCAACACTACGCAAAAACCGACACAGGTACCTTGCTCGGAATCAATGCGGCAGGCAGTATTGCTGCGGCAACATTTCTGCTGTAGACTTCTAAATCATACCTAAAAACGGGACATTTTTTCCATGTTGTTGATGTTCGGGCACGCCGCAATTGCGCGGTAAGACCCCTCTTTGAGGAGTGGCTGGAGAGACGTCATGGCGTCCTTACTTTCCGCCTGACGCAGGTCCTCACCGGGCACGGGTGCTTCGGGAGGTACCTGTGTCTAATGCGGAAGGAGGAAACGTCTGGGTGTCACCACTGCGAAGATCGCCCGGAGGACACGGTGGAGCATACGGTGCAGGACTGCCCCGCTTGGGCAGAGCACCGACGTGTCCTCACGGCTGCGATAGGCGGAGACCTCTCGCGCCCAGCATTGGTCGCGGCCATGCTGCGGGGCGAGACGGAGTGGGAAGCGGTCGCCTCCTTCTGCGAAGCAGTAATGCTCGCGAAGGAGGAGGCGCGCCGCGCGCGAGAGAGGACAGTCCTCTCTCCGCCCCAACCGCGGTGTTGGACGCCCACGGCGACGGACGTTGCAGGACGATCTCCGGCCACCGTAGGCGCGGGCATGCGGGCAGCGAGTAAAGGGCAACTCGCTGCCCGACCAAGGACCATGCCCGGGTCGACGGCGCGTTGAGTCCCACGCGCGCCTCAAAGAG
This sequence comes from Agrotis clavis, assembly GCA_954870645.1. Taxonomy (NCBI): domain Eukaryota; kingdom Metazoa; phylum Arthropoda; class Insecta; order Lepidoptera; family Noctuidae; genus Agrotis; species Agrotis clavis. The sequence goes on along the minus strand of OX940935.1, from coordinate 20,956,781 downwards.
CGTCAGCATACTGACGGGGCCCCCCTCTCAGAGGGCCAAAGCCTGCCGGGGTCGCGGGATTATTTCCTTACCGTGACCCCGGAACATAAAGGGCTATTGAAGGACACCGTGGATTTTAGTCAGTAAAAGTCTGATAGTCCCTCCCGCCCTGCCCGGGGTGGGAGGACTCATTTGATGATTATACCACGTTAAAAAAAAAAATGTTGTTGATGTTGCAAACCGCGGCGGCTATTCTCTGCAAATAGCCTGTATACAGAATTATACTCATTGCGAGTAGGCATTCGCTGCGAATGTGTCTCAAGCTTTACCCAGGCAGAGATTTAGCCCGTGCGGCTTGTTCATATGACGGAACCAACGGCTTTACGTGTTTTCCGAGACTCGGAGGAAACTCGCTACGACAGGTAATCACCCATCCAAAGGACCAACCTCGGCAAGCGCGACTTAACCCGAAAGATCTGCCTGTGCTGCTATAATGATTTAGCCACGAGCTCTTCCTTGTTCATATGTTATTATATATTTTTCTTTTCTTTTCCAGGCGTTACAAAAAGCAAAGGACAGTCTTCAAGTTCTCTACTGTATAATAGAGCTGACAATACTAGAGGTGCCCAAAATAACGAAACTAATACCTTTCGATGCTACGCATATAGACCAGCTCAACAGGCGAACATTGATCAGCTGATTGTTTATATTTGTAGTTATTAAGATTTTTGTAAAGAAAAATAAATATTTATCTATGTTTTGTATTATTTGACGTTTTATTTAGATACTTACTTTACCCCTACGTTCATAAAATTAAGGGCCCAGCGCTCAAAACGCTAAATTAATAGACTGATTTTCTGCCTTGCAGAGCAGAAATGGTTGAAATTAGTAGTAGTTTGGCGAAGTTTTTTTCCAAATCTTAACTCTTACTGTGATCTCATGGTGAAAGGCATATTCCCATCTCGAGCCAGGTTAATGCAATTGGGCACCTTTAAGAAATTTTTTTTTTTTAAGGGTTCTAAGGCTAACCTATAGTAAGTAATTCGTCTACTAATTATCACTTCACCAAACCTCTTTCGTTGACTCTAAGGTCTACCAGCCCCTGCAGTCTCACATTAGACAGCGACAAAAATCGGTCGCAAAGTCGTATCGTTATAAAATTCTTTTAATAGATTTTCAAAAGCATAAAGTTGAAAATCTATTACACTTAACGACCGATTTTTGCCGTTATATTTGTCGAGACTGCAGGGCCAGGTGGCCTACCATGATATCTTAAAGCGAGAGTAGTTCTACTGTGGAAACGAGATGGCGCTAGACGACTTGTATACCTCTGTCTCTTCCACACAGTGGAACTACTCTCGATTTTAGACGTCTTGATAAGCTCCCAGGTATTAGTAGGGGTACTAACAAGACCAAATAAAAATCAAATAGACATTTTACAACTATATTTTAATACACTTTTTGTAACTCAATTATGTGAATTCAATATTATACAAAAAAAATATCAAATAATAACACAAGCTATCTAACGGTAGAAGACTAACATAATGTCGTCAAATGCAATCATAAAAATCGTCTATAACAACTTGAACACTACTTACAAAGCTGACATTTGAGATGGGAATACTTGAGAACGCTCGTGTGCTAGTCCGGTCGCGGTGTAGCAGTATGACGATGACAAGTTTTCAGCCTATAAAAACTTCCACAACCAATTTCCTCAAGCAACAACTTCAATTAACTTAATTAGATCGGATAAATAAATCTAAACTATTTTTTTTTAGTTTTTGATCAGACGCATCTTTAAGAATAATAACAAAATGTCCAGTATTTACATCTCAAACGCGAATGAAAAGTGTAACAAGTCCTTAAAACATAATTAGTTGCACACGGTAAAAGCAACAACTAAATTGAGCACTCAATGTTATACAATGCTTGTTTTAAAACTTAATCATGTGAATAAAATAAACATAATATAGGTGTACGGAACCCGACTAGTCGTGCGACTCGGTCGTACCTTTCATAAAAATGTATGTACAACCTAATATAAAATAATGAGAGGGTGATATGACGAATATTATCAAATATTTAAATCGTTAGATTGGCCCTAAGACGTTTAACACTTTGAGAATTACATTTGGATGTAAATTATTTTAAACGCATTAACGCATGCGACGCGCATCGTAAAGATGATTTTTTGAGGAAAGAAAAATTTTTAAGATTGCAAGTGGGATCCCACTTGCAATCTTAAAATTTTTCTTTCCTCAAAAAATCATCTTTACATTTGGATGGTACAAACTTCTTTACAAATGTAGAAGCTTTATTCTGCTTCCATTGCGAAATCTGAAGTTTACGAAAGGTCGATGTGCTAGGATCTGTACTGTCTCGCACACTTATTCTGAAAATTGTGTCCATCGTTCGATGCGTGGTGTGTTCGGACATTTTTTGCGACCTTGGTAACAAAATCGTTAAATAGTACTGTTCCAAAATCTACCACTTGGACAAGACTTGCAGTGGCTGACTTGGATCTTTCAATAGACTCCGGGCACAGACTAGCTGAAGCAAGGAAAACCAGTACAGGTGGAGATTTTGAGACTTTTGGGTCACTTGATATTGTGTCCCAGTGTCCGTCCTGCCTGTTTTGTTATTTACGCCTGATAGACGCTCCTGAAAGAGCCAAACTCCTCGTAAATTTTTGGGCTGTTTCAATTCAGATTGCCATCGACACGCTAAGAAAAACAAGTACGGTTAGAGCACATCTAACGATTTAAATACTCGATTGAAATAACATTAGGTTTTTATACTCTCAATTTAATCAAATGATTTAACTCATTTAAAGAAAATCACTTCAAAAATAAGTGACGTTTCAGCATATTACAACATTCCCAAACAATATTAAAAGCGCGTCATGTTGGTAGACGTTTCCATTTTTCTACAAAATGGCACGAGTTAATTTAATAAATAGTGGTTAGAATATTCCAACAACGCGAGATCATTTGGAGATCTTAGATTTATTTATTGTTTCGTCCCTTGCTATACACAAATGTACCGATAAAGATGTCGATAAGTTAATTTCCTTTTAATCTGAATACAATATTCCTGCCAATTATTTAATAAAATAATCAAGGAAAAACCCACGAACCATACTAGTCAGTACATGAATTTCAATCGAATAAAATGATTTTTTGGATAAAATCGCGAAGATAAAAGTTAAAATATACATCTTATGAGATTATTCAATATGTTGATGAATTTCATTGGAAACAAAATCACTTTAAAACTAGGGGGGGTGACAGACGTGTCTAAAAATTGACGTAATCGACAACACATACAATAAATAACTTATCTACTTTTTAAAAGCGGGTAGCGAAAGCGATGAAACCATGTGAGTTTTTTTTTTCTTGACCGCTCATGGAAGACTGCCCTGAAAGACGGGGCTATGCCGCTACTTACATGAGTACTAAACCAGGACACCCATTAGTCAACAAGAACTACTGAAGATTGTGCATATTGAGAGCTGGCAACATTGTAAATTACTGTCAAATATTTCACGTGTTTTAACTTTTGAATTTGAAATATAGCTCGGTGTTGTACAATAATATTGGTTAAGTGTTGCAATATAATCACTGGATGAGGTGGTTGTGATAGCTATGTAAAAAAGCATTTTTCTAAGATTTTGCTTGGAACCTAAAACATAATATTCAGTGGAATTATAGAAGTTATTGCAATTTGAAAACAATAATATGTTAGTGCAACACGGAGCGATATTTTATTTGTTAAACTCACCATGACAGCAATGTATTGGACAGCTGTTTACAACCTTGCCAATTGTTAAAATGCTACAATTTTCAGCAAAAACACGATTACAAAGTACAAACATAAACATAGGAATAAATACACGAACAGAATCGACCAATTACGTACATTCGGGTGAAACATTTAATCTTAATGAGATGAATTTAAATATTCGTTTCGTAACAACGTAACATAATTTATGAATTACATTAGAAAACACTACGCACAGCTCCAATGCATAATATCGTAAGTGCACTCCTTAGTAATCAACGACAATTCCTTCAGATCTGCACTTACGACGTTATTCCTCGCTAGTGATTATATGATAATATCCATGTGCAAGAAATAGAGTAATGAAAAATGTCTTGTCATAAGGCCTTGCGACACAGATTGGTCTTCGTTATTATAAAACGCTGTTCAAACATAATTTATAATAACTGTGGACAGTATTATGTGACTAATAGTATTCTTCAAGTTCGTTATATAAAACTAACAATATAACAAGCTTAGGATGAGTCTCAGTAACGCTGGTTGTAAAAATAATGTTCAGTTAAGTCTGATTTTGTCGGGTTTCTGTGTAGCACCCATGGTAACAAGATTATTAGTGTAACAACGTGTAAGGGTGCTCCCACATCTATCGACGCGGAATCGGCTTTTTCCGTCGCCCTTTCTCTTTCTGTCGCTTAGAACTGCCATTTGCTAGACCGAGACAGAAAGCATAAAGATAGCACGCGGCGGAATCCTCGAGGCGGCCGCGTGCTATCGCATTGTCTCGGTCTAGCAAATGGCAGTTCTAAGCGACAGAAAGAGAAAGGGCGACGGGAAAAGCCGATTCCGCGTCGATAGATGTGGGAGCACCCTAACCTAAACAAAAGTGCTGGCCGACATCCGGGACAACTCACAACCAGCGCTGCACTTGACGTTATATTATACATAAACAATTCATTAATAAAAATAAACTAATCACATGAGCGCGTCGGCGAGCGCACCAAACATTACAATTAAAACGAAAAAGCCAGTAAATAATAAACTTCCGAAGCTATTTACAGCGCATTTAGTAACGTAACATCATGCAACTTGCCTACGTATCGATCCTACCAGTCTTCCGCTTAAATGCCAATCCATACTTTAGGCCGACGAACGCCGGGCGAGGCATTTATAGGATCCTTTCGTAGAACAGGAGGTAGGCCTGCGCCCTTAGTACTTTTTCCTCGCTCACTTCGGAGACCATGCTGTCTGATACGTAGTACCATTTGCCTGAAGGTGGCTCCGCGGTAGACGCAGGGCCTTCGCCGGATTCGTAGCCTGATAGTTCTGATTCAGAGTCGGCATCACCATCCCCGCTACCCGCGGCGGGAGGACTTATGTTCCCGCCTTTTGGCAAGAACCACCAGCGAGGATCTCCTGCTTTCACGGGGCCGCGAACCTTCACATACGCCACATAATGTCCGCCGTGCATACCACCCGAATGCTCCACCACGCCGTACAGAGAATACAGCAGTTCAGTCTGCCCCTTAGTCACATTTGGTAGTTTTCTAACTTTGTCCATCGCACAGAACGGCGCCAAGTCCAGGATAATCGGGAAATCGACATGTTTGGACATCTTTCTGAACATACACCTGGGCCCAATTTGGAACCTCTTGAGGTGAAGGATGAGAATAGCGGGCGGACTTGATACGAGGAACCGTTTGGTAGCGTTTGTATAGACTGTCTTTCCGTCTTTGCCGTTGATTCGCTCCGTACAAGTCTCGCATCCCACCTTATTGTTGCCTGTCAGCAGTTCTAGCGCGGTGAACTGACTGAGACACGACTGAATGCTGCACTCGTCCTCGTCACACACGTATCTCGGTGACAGTGGACTCTGTCGCGAGTACGGCAGGAAGTCTCGCTGACTCTTCTCAGCATCAATGTTGTTCACTTTAGGCTTCGGCGCGGGAGGAGGAGGATCCACCGGTGCCTCCACTGTGACAGGTGACGGTAACGCCGGCTTTTTGGTCTTAGAATCATCCAAATTATAAAGTTTAAGTTTGTCCAAATGATTGTTCAGGTCCGTGAAGTTCTTGCTTTCTGGTAAGGATTCGTAACTGCTCTCTCCGCTGTGTTCGAGCACACTCCGACATCCTTGCACGCTGATGCCCCTTGATACGACCTCATTGGAGTATTCAGGAACGAAGGATATTCTTGACTCGGGCCTTTCAAACTCCGTTTTCACAGGCGACAGTTTGTTATGTTGTGGACTCGATAGGTCCAAGTTAATTTCGCTAGACAAAGAGCTATGGCTACCGAGTTCCTTGCCGTTAATCGGGGAGTCAACATTGTCGACCGTTTCCGTCGAGTTATGTTTGGTGGCATCTGGACTCGCGACACCCGAATCTGGATTAGAGAGGTTTTCTAATGAAATGAGGGGTTTATATTCGAGCGGTATCGCTGTGGTGGAGGTGGAGTGGTCAGCGAACTCGACTTTATCCTTATCCGCATTTTCTGGTGTGTTGTCTGTCTTCTCTTTATCCATTTCCACTGGACTGGTGCGGATGGAATCGGAGCTGATCACTTTCTCGGAGTTGTATCCTGACTCCATGTGGTAAGCGGCGAAGTTTGCGGCTGTTTGAGCGATGGCCTGTGTTCCTACGGACACAGAATGCGTGTCTGGCTGCCGAGGCATGTCCTCCAGGTTATCTTCCACATCAGCATCAGATTGCTCAGAAGACGACTTACCATCGGCTTTAGCAGTACCGTTGGCCTCCCCTGACTGCTCATCTTTGGACGTAGAGTTACCTGGAAAGAAGGATTTGAAATAAGTTTTTGGCTGACAGCCATTACACTTGATGAATAATGGTGACTTGACAAAATAATTGCTGGCGTGACAACTTATGATTATTTCCTAAATTAAATATGAAGCGATATTAGTGTAAGTATTAGTACTGAAGCTTATTTCATGTATTGTCGCGATAATCAATTTTTCATTTTTATTTTTTGGTATCACAGAAGCAATATGCAAAAATATGTAGAAGCAGAATATATACAGTTTAAACGCTTATCCCGCAGAATATATGAAGGTTATACAGAGATGCCAGCCAGCCAATATGGAGTGAACAAAATGTTGGTATGGTGTACCACCTTTGTTCTTTCTGGCGGCTTTGCGGGCTGCCATCCGCTCCTTCTTCAACTGATGTTTGGAAGGTTTCTCCTCTTGCGTATTGTAAACATTCTCTTCTGAAAATATGTTCTCTTGTCATTACATGCCTTAGTAACTAAACATTGGTTCGCGTTATACATTCGTCGAGGGAGTATTGCACCACTTCTCAATTCTAGTGCTGTTTAGGTGTGCTTTTCATCATTGTTTCAGTGCGAAAAAGGATTTCGTTGTAATGGAAGTACTTACAGTACAGTGCAGGAAAGATCAAGCATTTTTTTGGAATACAGGCACCCAATATAGCCTTATAATCAATCTAAGAACGACTAGAATGCAAATTACTTTTTTAATTTTCAGAAAAGGAGATAGCGGTGTTGGTAAATAGAAGAGTGAGTAAATAGCTTAGTTATTTTTTAAGCATGGTCTGATTGCAGATGACTATTTTAAATACCTTTTATTTTTCACAATTTTAATACTTGGGTATTATGAGCTCCGTCCGGTCCGAACTTGTTACATCTTTAACTATTATTTTAAATGCGAAAGTGAGTTTGTTTTCTTGCAGGCTGACCCGGTTTTGGTGAAATTCGGTACAGAAGTAGATGGGTCCGTAAAGATGGTTATTGGTTTTTGAAATGGATCGTCGGGCAACGCACGAGCAACAACTGGACAAGAATAGACTGTCTTCTCCGATGAAAATCGACATTTTACATCGTAAATATGACGTTTTTTCAAACTACCCTCATTGATTTAATGTTGAATGAGCGGTATAATGAAAACTTATTAAAAAATAGTGCGAATCATGTTATGACAAATGTAATGAAGCAAAGCATGCGAGAGGAATACTACTTATATTACAGAATTTCCAGATTCAATGTCTTTCAATCAATTGATTTTACTAGGAAACTGGGCATTCTATAATCTAAGGGGAAAACAAAACGAAAATCCTAATCACATCAAGCTCTTCAAACTCTATTTTGAACTGTATTCTCAAGCATTATGTCTCAATTTGAATTTAATAAAGCATGTTTCATACTAACTACTATACTCGTTACCGTAAAACGACGGAATGGAAGATTCAGCTTCTGAGTGTGAGTTGCGGTAGCTTAATGGGGAAGGCCGGTCAAAGCCAATTGTAGATGGCGCGACCATAGCTAAGTCTTAATCCGACCAATGAGGCAGTACTATTTTGAAGTACCTATAAGATTTGAACCAATGACGATGCTTGGAACTAGCTATACTAGCGCCATTCGTTTCCCAGTTGCCATCCCCATTGGTAGGTGTCTGGGGTACTAATCCAGAAGACGCGGGTTCAAATTCCACTCGCAGCTGAATTTTCCTTTCCCCAAAAAATCATCTTTATATTTTATACTATCTACTACTCGATAAGAGCACGCTAGAATACGGTTCCTAGATATAATAAAATATCCGGTTTTTGAAAGGTCAATACAAAAACTTCAAATAGTAATCTTACTAACCATTTTCGATAATGGGGCTATTCTCTTCATCATCTGCCTAGCCTTTTCCCAACTATATTGGGGTCGGCTTCCAGTCAAAACTGATGCAGCTGAATATAAGTATTTTACATGGAGCGACTGCCTATCGTACCTCCACAACCCAGTAACTGGGTAATAATACGATATCCCCATGGTAAGACTGGTTGTCAGATTTAGAGCTTTTGACTAACAGTAACGACTGTCAAAGATCTACAAATGACAGCCGGGACAAACGGCTTTACGTGCTTTCCGAGGCACGGAGGAAATTCGCTATGACATATGGTCACCCATCCAGAGACCAACCTCGGCAAGCGCGGCTTATCCTGGAAGATCGGCTTGTGCAGCTGTGATTACTTAGTCACAAGCTCCTCTCAAAGATTAGAAAAAAGAACTTATGGTGCTCGAACCCAGCAGGCCTTGATATTATACACGTAAGAGCCTATGCACACCACGTTTTTTAAACGCACCGTTGACGCGCGCTTGCAGCGATACAGACGCGATACGCACGCAACTCAGACACAGCAAATAACCTTTGCACACCTATATAAATAACAAACGCGCGGCACCGGCGCGTTTGTATCGATATAGACGCGCCGGTGCCGCGCGTTTGACGCGATACAAACGACAACAAACTGCAACTTTAAAAAACGTGGTGTTAATAGGCCCTATAATGGTCACAGACGCGGTTAGTATTATAAATTGTCAATATGTGAACATTTGAACACACAATAATTATGTCAGTCTTATCAAGCCTTTCAAAAACCGTATTTAGCACTACGAAACACAACACAAAAAAATACAGACATTAAAACATTAAAATCAAATATTATACCGTTTGGCGTTTTCCTCCGCACGACGGCAGGGGGCTGCGGACGGCTTGCGGCGACAGGCAGCGACAGGTCCAGGAAGTACTCCGCCCTGTCCGACTGATGGAGGCACTCTTGACATTCCAGGGTCGAGACTAGGAAGCCACGGAAGACCTGGAAGAGATGGTGATGGTGATAGGATTAAATTAAAACGAAAGTTGCGAGGATCACTCACATGCCTATGTATAATGTTGTTTTTCATTTTTTGGGGTTTGAAGAAAAGGCGTCATGACGTCTTAAAACGTGAGTAGTTTCGCTGTGGGAAGGAGATGGCGCTAGACGAATTGTATAGCTCTCTCTTTCCTACAGCGGAACTACTCACACTTTAACGCGGTATCCTGCGTGAGCGACGAATACGACGCGACGCCTCGCGATTCGAACTAATTCAAGTATTACAATATTATTTTAAAATTTACTTCGTGTCAAGCACTGCCTAAGATGGGATGGTAGGCCACCAGGGTGTTAATTCCTTGATACTCCATTAAAAAGGATCTTCACTCGACAATTCTAGTCAGGTTTTTCGATATTTTTTAATCTTGCAAAAAACTTTAGAAACACGATGTAGGATTTTGACAGGTTAACCGAGACCCGGAACTTAAAGGGCTATTGAAGGATCACGTGGAAGTCTGACAGTCCCTGCCGTCCCGTTCTGGATGGGAAGACTCATTTGATGAATTTACCATGATAAAAAAAAACTACCTAGTTCGTTATTTACTTGACACATGGCGCTAGTATTATTTTTGTTGTCGACTTATACAAAAAGTATAATTACATCTGCATATAATGTACCCATTCATCCCATATATGATAAGGAATGGGTTGTAAATCTCACTATCGCACAGGCCCAGTGTGAATTTCAGAACATCACTGTCCTTTCTTTCATCGTTTTGAAGGCCGTTTTTGCTCATTATAGGATACATCCGAAATACTTCCGGCTTTGAGTAGATGCCTATGTATGGCCTAAGTAGATATAAGTATGATAAGGGGATCGTAAACTCAAAATTCGCATGCAAACACGGAATAACACGTTACTAGCGTTTTATTCTATATGTGGCCTACATGGCGTCTTAAAGCCAAAGTAGTTCCAGTGAAAGAACGAGATGGCGTTAGACTTGTATAGCTCTGTCTCGTTCCCTCACTGGAACAACTACGGTGTTAAGACGTCATGGAAGGCCACCAAGTCAAATAAATACTGCTTCCATGCGATTGTATTTCCAGTTCATAGCGTAGCAAAGCAAACGCTTACAAAATACGCCAGTAACACAACTCTAAACGACTCAAAAAGCTTTTCAAATCTGTAAATGCAACTCCATGTATTATGTTTTTATTTCAACTTTGATGTAAGCGTCGCTCAGTGTTGGTGAAAACGAGCATACAGCTTCCTATGACGGCTTACCTGTATGATATCCGTCTACTCACAAATTCTCAAATGTAAAACACTTGATATATATTTTTTTAAATTAAAAAACGTTGCCCCACACTAGGAATTTCTCCTTGTTCGTGGATGCGTTTACAAGTATAGAAACTTACATATACAAACACCCAAAGCCGGAACAGCTATTTGCAGATCATACAAATATTTGTACCGTGCGGGGATCGAACCCGTGACACACATCCTAACAGTCAAATTGCTCAGCCGCTGTGCCAAACGTGCCGTCAAAAAAAATAGATTATCCACTAATTGACATAATTACTATTTCGTCTAACAAAACTGATGGCGCATAGTCATTAAAAAATCAAACACCTGTAAATATTAGTTTCTTTTCTAGGAAAGGGGAGCAAACAAACAAAAAAAAAAAAACACGCCAAAAGGATTATTATCGCACTAGATGGTTGTTTTAAATTGAGTCTTTGGTGGACTATAAATCATTTTACTCGACATCTTGCTAAGAAATATACAACGTGTAACGTTAATAGCGCAAAACCTCTCGTGGGGTAACTCAGCCGATGTTACCGAACAATGTTTGTTCTAAGACTTTTGGAAAAAAAATAAAAAATAAAATGGTTTTTCATACAAAATGAGACTTTGATCAAGCCCATCAAGTATGAAAAATCTTTTTTTTTTTTTGCGAATTTTCAAATGTCTTGGAACAAACATTGTTCAGTAACATGGGCTGAGTTACCCCACGAGAGGTTTTGCGCATTTACCGTTACACGTTGTATACAGTTTGAATTTTACAACTGCGCGTGGATGGCTATATCCGAACCTATGAGGAATATCGAAAACCTTTGAAAGGGGTCTCGTGGACGATTTTGACGAAAACTGAAACAGCATCATTGGATTTTAGAAAAATCAATAATCCTGGCGCTGGAATCGAACCAGCTGATTTTGGAATTTAGGAAAATTCACACCCTGTATTATTACACCATTCGATATCAAATAGTCAAATTCAAGTGTCGCTAATAAGGATCAAATTGAGCCATAATCTATTTTATGTGCGATAGCTCACTAATTAACCTCCGAAACAAAACAAAGGTGAAATTGTAAGATTGACGTGTTACAATTTAACGGTGATTACATTTCGATAGATTATAATCTATCCATGATAAATGGTCAAATTGGAACTGCTAGCAAACCGGCAATCTATACTATAATTTTGTATAGACCACATATTTGTCGAACTAAAGATGTGGCCAGTACGCCTGTCTGTATGTGGCTTATGTTTATAACAAAATCAAAGATTGGATCGTGAAAAGGCTATCTAAAGTAATCTTAAACTACGCACATGCTGCCTAAATAAACACCAAGCAACGCATGGCAACACTTAAGTCCTATCGCAACAATTTACAGTCCAAAAACTCAATTTCAAACAGCCATACTATGGACAAAAGAACGCCATTCAAAAATGTTAAATCTCTCCAATAAAAAATGTACTCCCGGACCTATGTTATACCTTAATTACCTGTTCAGGTCTAAGCATCGTGTCTGAGGCCTGTTGGCCGTAGAACTTGACTTTTTGCTTGACCTCGCCGTCGACCTTCGCGGGGTCAACCTTGGAGTTCATGCCTAGACTGCTCAGTATCACTGACTGATATCGCCGAAGATCTTCTGACCTGCAAACAGAGGGATTTTTGTATGAAGTGTGTGAAGTATTGTGGTATTTGTGGAGACAATAGTAGAAGCTAGTAGTGTTGGTAAATGTTTGGATAGATAATATAATTATGTGAGATTTTGTTTAGTGTTGTTATCATTTTAAGCCGTGTTTACACACAGTTTTCAGCTAAGGTTGAATTTTAGTCAAATAATCAAAAATTAAAGCGATTTCAAAGAAGGAAAGATTTAGGAAAAAAGGGCAAGTTTTTGATCAGTTACAGTCTGTTTGACCTTTCCGCTCCAGGGCGGGAGGACGCACCTTTTCACATCGTTCATCACATAATTTCTTTGGCGTTCTTCTTCATCTCCATCCATCAACATTGTGTCTTACCTGACAGCTTCGAGTAGATGCCTGAGCAGCTCATGTGCATCATGTTGATCACCGCCACCGAACTGCGGCAGTTTGTTCACCAGCGCCGACAACAGCTTCCGAGGAGTATAAACACCGCCTTCTCCTGGAAAAACAGAATAAGTACTATTATAGTATGTATGGGGGGCAAAAGGATCTCATCAACCGTCTGGTTTTTCTTTTTTGCGTGTCAGTGGACTCAAAAACTAATAATTATTTGAAAGCTATTTGCGACGTTGCCAACTTTTAGAGTACGCGCTCTTTACAAATGAACCCCCCCCCCCCCTACTCTTAACAGGTGAAGCCCTAACTGAGGCATAAGCGAAATAAAATATTTTGGTTTCATGACTCCACCTACCCTCCAAAAATATACCGATAGATCATGCTAATGCCGAACGTAAGTAGAACAGGTCACGCCTCATACCGTGGGCGTGCATAATGTGTATGCATTGAATGATAAAATGTACTTCGCAATGTCTTTTCAAGGTTATCTAACAGACACCAGCTGCAAAATTACAGAGAACCCTCTTACAGTATAAAAGTGTCACAAAATAGGTGGATTTACATTATTATTGAAAAAGCTGCAGCCTCGAATACAAAAATTAATATTTAAGGTAGAATTGACATTTTGAGGGAAGAAAATTCCACTTTTGGCATGACATTGTACACAATAAAAATTCTAGAAATATATCATTTCCTGACAATAGCCTTAACTTCCATAGTTGGCAAAACATTCGATCAAGACGAGGGCACAATTACGCACGTAGTATGATTATGAAGATTTTATGCAATCGTAAGGAAAACGCGTAACTCAGGGTTACGATATCCAATGTAAACAGATACACGAGAATATTAAATTTACAATTAACGCGGGAAGTATTGCGGGTTTCTTCGCGTTTACAAAATGGGGATAAAAACTAGGATATACACTTAAGACAAAGAAAAAGAGTACCCGGAAAAAGGTGGATAAATGCTTTGGGGGATTTCCTACCTAGTCGGTAGAATATTATGGGGAATCCTGGCTAACCATTTTCCGTGACAGTAAAGCCACGTTTAGTAGTACTTACTCGCTAACTTTGGTTTTGAATTATTATTGGAAGTGCAGGAAAGGTTTGAAAGGTGAGTAAATATGTTAAAAACAGCCTTTTTAACCGACTTCAAAAAAAGGAGGAGGTTCTCAATTCGGTCGGTATGTTCTTTTTTTTTTTTTATGTATGTACATCGATTACTCCGAGGTTTCTAGTCCGATTAGTGCGCGATTCTTTTTTTGTTCGATGCAGTATACTTGCAGTGTGGTCCCATAAAAATTTCATCAGATTTCAGATCCTATTTGCACAACAGACGTCAGTACGTAGAGATAAAATCCATAGAAGATGGAGAAGAAAAAATTTATAAATCGAATCTAGTAACTGTAGGCCGTGGTGTACCTCAGGGCTCCGTTTTGGGGCCAAACTTCTTTACAATTTTCTTAAATGACCTGACCCAGTATATTTCCAATCACTTAAAAGACGCTAAACTTATCATTTTTGCTGATGACACAAATGCAATAGTATCTGCACATAACTTAACTGAATTGGAATATAAGATTAACATCGTTTTAAAAGCTTTTGAAAACTGGTTTGGTACAAATAATTTAAAAATCAATATTAATAAAACAAACTGTATATTATTTAAGTCGACGGTGCAAAATAACGCTGAGATTGAGGTGATATCATGTGGTAAAAAAGTCGAAGTAGTTGATAAAGTTAAATTCTTAGGTGTTCACATTGATGCACTACTGAATTGGAAAGCTGAGATATCATCTTTAACAAAATCTATTAGCTCAGCATGCTATGCAATCAGAACTCTGCGAGACGAATTAACTCTAAATCAACTAAGAGGGGTCTACTTTGCTCTGGTTGAGTCCAGACTCAGATATAGTATTGAGTTCTGGGGTAACAGCTACAAATACAATTTTCAGTCGGCATTTGTCATTCAAAAAAGAGCCTTATGGACAATGCTTCGCATGAAACAGACAGACTCGTGCAAGGATCACTTTATTAGACTAAAAATTCTTACAGTGCCAAGCCTTTATATTCTAGTTTTGTTGACCAATTTAGTAAGGAATTTGCACAAATTGGAAACGGAAGACCAAAGGCAAAACAGATATTTAACTCGTAGAAAAGATTTACACTACACGATTCAACCCAGACTGAAAGTGGTTAGTCATAGTACAAGGTATCAATCCGTTTTCTTATTTAACAAGTTACCTATAGAATTTAAGATAATAAATAGTGTAAACATATTCAAAAACAAATTGAGAGCATATTTATTGAGAAAGAGCTACTATAGCATTGACGAATTCATAAGTGACAAAACAATTTTATGACGATCATGTTGTGATACTGCTATTAATTATATTGTTTTAGATTTTTAAAGGTTCATCAGCTATGGTATGGGTATTATTATTAACTTGTTTTGAAGAAATTATGAATTCTATTTATTATTACTCTTTTTATTTTATTAATTTAATTATTTTTAGACATTTTATGTAATTGTTATTATTGAATTACCTACAATTTATCCATTATTTTGTTAAATTATTGTTTATTCTCTTTTTTATTAATTCAAAATCATTTATTGCTGTCGCCTAATTGTAATTGTAATGAACTTCATATTATTATTTTATTTATTATAATATTGTAATTGATTTTTTTTTCTACACAATGTATTTTGTTATGAAATAAATGACTATGACTATGACTATGACATCCAATTTGGTTCAGTACTTTTTATTTTGTGAGCATTTTTATTGATTTCGGCTACTTGGATGACATTACTTTTTGCGTGTTTGTTACGCGATTACTCCGCCAATTGTGGACCGATTTTCAAAATTCTTTTTTTGTTGTACTGGGGATCGTTCACCTTAGGGAATACTGCAAGTTTCATCAAAATCTGTTGAGCAGTTTTTGAGATAGGGAATTTTATTAGCATGTGTACATGAGCGATGTTAATACCGGTGCCACGGATTACAAAATTCTAGTGCACATGTAAGAAAATGATGTATTTGACAAGAATTTGGGTTGAATATTTAAACTAAAAAGAGTAAAATAAAAAACTTTTTTCAATTTAACCGCCTTCAAAAACAACCACAAAAAAGGGTAAAATAACCTACAAAATAACTTTTCTTTCGGAAGTCGGTGGCAAAAAAGACAACGAAATAAAAAAACAAAGCCACCGACTTCCGAAAGAAAAGTTATTTTGTAGGTTATTTTACCCTTTTTTGTGGTTGTTTTTAGTTATTGATTCTGAATTTTACAAGTTACAACGGTACAAGTTTGACGGGTAAGCTAGTTAAGAATAAAACAATGATGTTGTGACGTCTGACAGGGGAGAATGGAAGCAGAAAACGTGTCGCCCCAAACGAAATAAAAAGGGGAAAAAAGCATAATGAGACGGAAAACTGCTTCTATCTTCAAACAATCCATGTATGAAAGGACCTTAAATTGTTCTGCCTACCCTCATTAGAAACTTTTACTATATTAATGCAATCACTTTCACTGTCGTAGTTATTAAATGCTTTGAAGCAAAAGTTATAAACATCAAGAAACAATAGCCACATTTGTGATTAGCCTTATACAATAACGATTATTATCATTAATGGCTGTCATTCATAACAGATATAAAAAACCGGCCAAGTGCGTGTCGGGCCACGCACAGTGTAGGGTTCCGTAGTTGCCCATCAAAATACTTATGCGAACTAATTAAACTGATTCGCTGAATTTAATTTTAAAAAGAAGAATTTTCAAAATCGGTCCAGGCGTCTTTGAGAAATCGGGGAAAATACATAAAAAAAAAGATTACGACGAATTGAGAACCTCCTCCTTTTTTTGAAGTTAGTTAAAAATAGTTGACAATAAAAACCTACCTATCCCCAAAACATACCCACCTATTATAGCTGTAAAAATAAAGTTTACAAACTTACATTTGCAGTTGAAGAACATGTTCTGCGATACATTTTGTTTAGGAAAATATGCTATCCAAGTACGTTTTATAAGTTGGTCGACTATTACTCGTAAACTTGTGAAGCCTACTTAGTCATGATAATTTTCCTTCAAACTTCGTTATATATACTACTATTGTGAATTTTTTCACTCCCCCAAACATAACCGTTTAGCTGGTAGAGAGGGGGGACACTCGAGTCGAGCAAAAATTAGCACTTTAAAGCTTAATATTTCACAAACGAATCTTTTTATCAAAAAATTGTTAATTGAAACTATCAATATTTTTTAAAGACCTATTTAATGATACCCCACACTAAGGGGTACGCGAGAAATAAAAAAAACATCCTCACTTTACGTGTACCGTGTACAGGAGGTACCCTAAAAAAATATATTTTACGAGATTTTATTTTACCACTTTTTCGGCACAACAAATCCGTATATTTACACCAAATTACAGCTTTCTAGTACTGGGCGTCTCTGAGCTAAACTGCGGACAGACGGACGGACGGACATGGCGAAACTATAAGGGTTCCTTGTTGACTACGGTCACTACGGAACCCTAAAAAGTGGCAAGTGGTTAGACTAGAAATCTGTGTATATCTTGAAGTAAGTGTAGCCAGCGGATTCACATCGTGTAAAGATTTACACGAGGTGAATCCGCCGCGTGTAAACCTTACTAATATTGTAAATGTGAAAGTTTCTGAGAATGGACGTATGGATTTCTGTTACTCCTTCACGCAAAAACTACCGAACGATTTGGATGAAATTTGATACACTAATAGTTTACAACCTGGATTAACACATAGATTTTATTTTTTTGTGGGATAATTTTCGAGCTCTAACGAGCGTAGACAACAATCCCATGGAAATTTAATACCGTGATGGAAGGCATCTACACCTTCCGCATACAACCTGACATCCACCTTCCTAAAGTCGTCGGTCCTTCTCAAGTGGGAGGCGTCCATGCTGTGACGTGCCGAATTAAGAGGATGGAAATTGGAAAAAACCTGAGTAACCAACATGGCTTGCAAAGTAAGCAAACTGAAGTGGCCTGGCCATGTTTGTGGAAAGAAAGACCGATGGCCGATGGAGCAGAAGAGTCCTGTGGAGACCGCCAAGCGTAGCGTGAGACGTCCCCCAGCTAGATGGACCGACAATCTTAAAAAAGTTACTGGGACAGACTGGATGCGAAAGGCAGAGAACAGAGTGGTGTGGGGGCAGTCTAGGAATGCCCCAATGGACTGCGATAGACTAAGTTAAAACTGAAAAAAACAACACGAATTTTCACCGCGTAAACTAATGGTTTTAGTGACGTTTCGTCGCATTTTATAAGGTCGAAGCAACCAAAACAAATTTATAATTAACTTAGCATAGCTAAAGAGATTGTACAGATAATCGATGGACAAATTAACATCACAGTGGACGGAGTAAAAAATTGGACTTAGTTCTTCCGTTATTTTTTTTTTCACTGGACGATTTGGATTCAGCCTATTTTTTTTTCACTGGACGATTTGGATTCAGCCTCCAAGTACGGGATTAAAGATCTGGAAATCTGGGTCTCAAAAAACATTTCGGCACATAGGGCCAAATGCTTGTCGGGGTCGCGGGACCGTATAAACAGGGTACCGTGTCCCTTGAATGTAATGAGCAATTGAATGAACCAACTTTCCTATTTTAAAAGGCAATACAAATACGAGGAGAGATATAAAAAGAAAAATAAGTACATGAAGAAATCCACATAAACCAAAATAATTGTTTAGTATGGATTGAAGGAAAAGTACCCTCAGTCCCTCACAATGTGAATAAGTTATTTATATCAAATTAATGTACATAATGTCTGTTGGCCATGGCGAATTTACATACAACATATTGGTAAAGTACTGTACTTATAGAATCGCATAAAAGAATCAGGCCTATAAATCCGTAAAATGGTCTATTCTATTTTATAGCTCGGCATATTATGAACTAGACCATTTTACAGTAGTTTTTAGACTTGTACAATTTATAGACGTAGACCATAAAAATATTAGCTCCGAGTGGGAATAGCTCTCGCGATGCGCAGTGCTACAGTCAGTCGCACTGCCACTGCGCCAACCGTCCCGTATGGACTAGACTTGACTAAAGTTTAGTACTCATTAATTCCAAAGAGGACTTGGTTCTTTTTTAGACTAGCAATTCTTCTTCTTCATCGTGTCGATGATTCCTTAAGTTTAAATGGAGCTTTGATCAAAACTACACATTTACGGCGTTGCTGGACAGGTGGAATTACTCAAAGCACAAATGAGGAGGTGGGCCATCGTTTGTGCTGAGGCTACGCAGTCGCACCTCTCTTCAACACAGAACTAGCAATTGACAAAGCTAATATTATTGTTTGGTAAAATCATCACATGAGTCCTCTCGCTTCAAGTGGGGCGGAAGGGACTATCACTCTTACTGACTAAACATTTTCAGTGCCCTTTGCGTTCCAGGGCCACGGTGCCTTTAAAGACAGTCTCGCGACCATATTTATGTCCTTGTACATTTGTGGTTAATTCAGTAATTAGACAATAATCTAATTTAAACTATAATCATTGATAAATTATTCTCAAGCGAAAATGAAACCCCCAACGAGACAATATTGCGACTGTAAGATTATTTTATTGCATAAGTTTAAGGTTGTTGATCCAATGTCAATGATAAGAAAAATACCTAATATTAATTTATTTGTTATCACATCTATTTCGGAATAACGCGTAAATGATAGATAAGAAAATTGTCTGTGGTCGTGACTGCAGCGACTTTGAAAATAATTTACGAAACCACACTTCCTATTCATAGATAAAATGTATTTTGCCGCTATTTTCTATCAATTTTTACAGCATTACATTATGGTATTTATTGATAAAGGAAAGAAATTTTCCAATCTGAACAGAAGAATGGAAACAAAACTAACAATGTGTGCTTTAAATTTACCCTCTATAATTAAAATTACTTTAACAGAATTGAAATAACAACCACAATTTAAAAGCAAAACTTTATGGATATGTTTTGCAGGACTATCTAATATCTTTATACAAGCAATTCTTGTATATTTATATACATATAATAAGGATCTCGGAAACGGCTCCAAGGATTTTCATGAAAGTTACAGATTAGGGGTTTTTCGGCTCAAGGAATCGATTTATCAAGGTCCCAGGTTCGAGAAAAGCTCGGTTCCCAAGATATAGACATTTTAAAAACCGAGCTTCGCTCGGTCAACCAGATTCTGTATATGTAAACTGGGTGCAGCAGTTTTGGGATGCAAAAGAACAGGGTAGTTTTGAGTCAATACTAATCTGATAGTCCCTTTTCTTACAACCAGGGTGCGGAGTTGAACTCATTTGGTAATTATGACCATTGAAGTCCAATTAAAGAACACAGGGAAGTGTCTCAAAATTGAGTTGCGAAAGTCCATACGGAACAACAAACAAACAAGAAAAGTGAGTGTATAAAAACGTGGGAAAAATATGTTGACTTTTTTACAATGTTGATAATAAACAAAATTCTAATAAACCTTCTACATAATGTCTGTAGTGCTAGACATTAAAATTTCATGTAAAACATGTTTCATGATATTTTTAAAACATGTCCAGACCGATAGTATAGAGTTATAGACAGTGGAAGCATGAAATCAGGTCACAATCTAAATATAGGTAACCTATGATGTGGGTTGGCTCCAAATTGTACTTAGAGACATGTTGACAACATATAGGCATGTTTAGTTTTTATTAGGTTTTTATAGCTTGTTTGCTACTGTAAAAGAAGATTAGGATTCAAGAGTGAATAGGTTATTTATAGGCAAGCATGCTTCACCATCAACCAAATTGATACTTGCCAGAAGAAGTCGTGAATTATTTACATTTTTATTTATTTACTAGCTGTGCCCGCGACATCGTTCGCGTGGAAATTGAGAAAGTTTCATACAAACTTTCATCCCCTATTTTATCCCCTTGGGGTTAGAATTGATAAAAATGCTTTCTTAGCGGATGCCTACGTCATAATGTCTACCTGCATGCCAAATTTCAGCCCGATCCGTCCAGTGGTTTGGGCTGTGCGTTGATAGATCACTTTGTCAGTCAGTCACCTTTGACTTTTATATATTTAGAAGATAATAATACAATGTTCTTAATATTAGTGTCCAGAAGAGATAACTATGACACAAAATCTATTTTGAGGACACCTACACTAGGAACTGGGGATGTAATGGTTGAAGAACATTAGGACTTGCCTGGTAAACTTCATAGACAAATTCTGCTAAACTATATAAACTCACAGAAAATCACTATTAACATTTTCTTCTACAATCCGAGTCTGTCTGTATCACCTTAATACAGTTGATAGAAACTCCCATATTTGAAATCTGATTTATGCAACATGCATTATTATGAAACTGAGCATAAATGCTCAATATTGCAATAAAAAAAAAACAGATCAAGCAGTAGTGAACGCAGTGAGAGAGGGACAGAAGATAAACATATTGTGCAATATGGAAACATAAATAAATCTTTGTTTTGCTCTGCAATCAAACAAAGCTGTTGTTTACAACAGTATGACACATACTCGCGTTTATTAAGGACAAAGGAACTCATAAAATTGTTATAATTAATTGATAGGGCAATTAGAGGGGCAATTACCTTTTTTAAAAATCTCAGCCTAAATAAAAATAGTCTTTGACTGTGCCTACAAGATTGGGTCTCTAATTTTAATTATTTTAAGTATAACCATTAGTCTTATGTTTCCAGTGAGATTCTAATATGAATATAGGACAGAATTTTACTGAGAAAATTTGTGTACTAGTAATAAAAGATGTCTGACCAACACAATTGTGCATGAAAAAGAAATGTCTATGATAGCACTGCATAAAAGAAACAATCATGAATGTTTGGCAATGATTGCAGTCATAATAACCGCAGTTTCTTACATCAACAATGTGCAACCTTGAATTACCTAATTGCAAAAACTGCTCAATTTTTAATTTGATGTTATTTACACAACTTTACTGGTCTGTCTGTTGACTTTGAATGCAGATATTGTAAATATTTAAGTAAAAGATTAATTAAATATTTGTTTACATAATATTTTCTCACAAAAAATACTATTTATACATATAAATGCCATTGTTATGATTGAGAATAGCAATAAAAATGTAGATAAAATATTTAATGTATTGCAATGAAAACAAAAGATGATAGATAAATAAATGCAATAGCAAAAAACTCTAACTAAACTAAACATTCCTATTCCACACAATGAGGGTATACCTCAATAAAAACAAGGTTTATTTCACTGAATGGATGTCAAGGCTTCAAAAGGGAAATAGTCTAGTCATAAATCAATAAAAACATACCTGCTTGCAATTCACTCAAAGTTTCTGACAATGTGCGAGTCAGGGTCCCCCATTCAGCTAACTGTCCTGTGATGGGTGGTAATTCCACCTCCTTTCCATCATCACCATCAGGTTTAAGCTTCAACTTTCCACCAGGCAGTGTAAACCTCTCACCAGGATTAGCCATCTCTTGGAGAACTTGCAACAAGTACGGTGTTTGCACTAAACATTGCATGACTGAATTGAAAAAGCATGTATTCCCTAGATTTGTAAGCCCTCTAACCCTCGGTAGACTGTACATAGCTTTGTCTTTTCCTTTTGATAGTGGGTCAATTCTAATAATAGTTTCTATGGTTGGTATGTCAGTTTTAGAGTCCTGATTATAAGGGAGTTCTATTGGAGGGAGAGATTTGGCATTTCCACCACCAACTGCTTGCTTCTTAAGATATTCTACACACTCATGGAGCTTCTTAGCACTAGAAGCGGTAACTTCATTGTTGCAGTTGTAGCAGTAGATCTCCCATGTTGTTGTGTTGGCTGTGAGAGCATGGCAGTCAGAGCGAGGGGTTTTGAAGTGGTTCAGGGCGTGCTTATTGCGCGTCCGTCCACAGAGCTGCGTGCCACAGCGCAAGCACATCCACAATGAAAGGTCTTCCTCGTAGTCGGGGTCAGAGACCTCATTCTTGGAAGACTTCTTGCACTCTGAGCACTCCTTCTGAAAGCCACCCGTCTTCAGCGCCTTCTTCAGCTGGGTCAGGTCCACAGCTTTGGCTACATGAGGACATGCGGACTTGACGTTCTCGTCGCAAGACTCCGTAGATTCATCGCCGTTCTCACCAGGGTCGCTCTGTCTCTTTTTCTTAACCATTGTCACGTCTCAATGTAACCGCCTGCAATACGTAACAAGATACATGTGGTAAGAATAACCGCACTAACACAAAAAGAATAAAATGTCAAATCTGTGTCGATAGCCATTGCACGCGTGACAACGCACATTCATCGCGTATTGGTCCCAGGAAATTTACAAACATGCCAAAGGACTACAAATAAAATTATCGCCTACTTACAGTTACATACGACGGTGAATAACTATGTTTAGAACGACGAGAATAAATAAAAGACTGAGTTTTCTAAAATTTTGTCAGAAAAGTGTACCACCGTCAACCATCTTTCCGAACAATGTTACCAAACTAACAAAAAAAATAAAATGAATAGAAAAAAAACCCCTTTCCACGAAATGTCTAGTGATTCATTGTGAAAAGCTTCGCAAAATCGACTAATTGGAATCAGATTTATCAGCTGTCATCGAATTGGAATGTTTTTGTTCACCTCTAGACTTGCAGCGTCATCTATCGGCAGTCTGATAAACTAAAATTCTGAAACGTCAACATGATCGTGATGGAATCTGCTAATCAAATTGTGAATTTTCATTGATTTTTTTGTAAAATTTACGTCGGAATTTACGAATATAGTGATAAAATTAATTATATTGAAGATTGGCACTGCATGCCATGTGATGTAAATATGTGGTTTGTCGGTAATTGCTCAAATAAATAAAGTGGAAGAAGTTGTTGTTGGTGATCAGTTTTTGGTGTTCAAAAAGTAGCAAAAATGTCACTACCTGGGAATGGAATCTTCGTGGTACAGGGCGAGATGGCAATGCTCGTCACTGCCATGCGACGGAGTACGCGGTGGGGCTCACACTCTTTCCCAAACGAAGAGTATGATGTCCTGATGAGAACCTTTCAAGATCTCAAGACTATCTTGAACCAAGTGGATGATTTGCGGCTCCTGGACCCTGCAACATACTTGAGCCCATTCTTGGAAGTGATAAGGAGTAAGGAGACCACTGGTCCTGTCACAAGTCTGGCTCTTTCTGCCATACACAAGTTTTTATCATATGGTCTTATCGGTAAGTCATGACACTTGTTATTGATACAATTATATGAGGTAGACTTCTAGATCAAAATCTGATTAGAACCAAGTAAAATTTTAGTTCCATTTTCAAGTTTATTTACATTTCTGTTAAACCATGTTCCTTTTGAAATCTTTCACAT
Source organism: Agrotis clavis (assembly GCA_954870645.1). Classification (NCBI taxonomy): domain Eukaryota; kingdom Metazoa; phylum Arthropoda; class Insecta; order Lepidoptera; family Noctuidae; genus Agrotis; species Agrotis clavis. The sequence continues at coordinate 20,932,691 of OX940935.1, read as the reverse complement.
TTTTTGAAAACTCCTAGTTGGTAATAATATTAGTAGTCAATTTCAAACTACAATATTTAACAAATATAGTTTAAGAGCGTATATTCCGAAAGCTGGCAACGTCGCAAATGGTTGTCAAATATTAACAAGTTTTAATTAATTTAGGATTGTTACTGTATGAAAATAAGAAATATGGCTCTGTAGTGCACTAAAAAATTGATAAGGGAATGCAATAATTAATATCGTAACACCGAATATATAGTTTTAGATGTAGAAAAAGCATTTGGAAGCTTTCCAAATGCCTTTTATGCACCTGAAACGGTTACAACATCAAATTCAGTGTTTTAATTGCATTCCTATATCATTTTTTTAGTGCACTACAGAGCGATATTTCTTGTTTTCATACAGAAAATTTGCCAAATTAATTAAAACTTGTAAATTTTTGACAGCTTTTTGCGACGTTGCCAACTTTCAGAATATGCAGCCTTAAAGCATTATCTTACCATGTGCTTTGAATCAAACCATAACAAAACAATTCATTGTACACTTTCGTTTCATTAATTGATTCCACAAGATTTGAACTGTTACATAAAAATAATTTTATCAATAAATGACAAAATCACAGTAATGTGTCAGTCCGTCAATCTAAAAATAAGAATACTAAACCACTATCACTGGAAATCCATATATCTCGGTCACAATCTTGATCCCAATCCTTGGCTCTATGGATGTCCAACCAAAAGCAGCAGTTAAAAAAACTGGATCACAATATTGATTGAGAATATTAATTAAAAGCACATGTTAAATAGACAAACTAATCCATATAAATGATCATTAAAACTTAACTCATCATTACAATTTTGTATATGTAATTAGTTCTGGCTTGAGAAATAGGATAGTTTTGGACCCATTATGTGGTGCTATGTGAAGCAGAGTTGGGTTGGATCTGTATTGTTTTTGTTTTCATAGACCAGAAAACTTTTTAGAGTGGCTTAGTATACATTGGTTACTTAGGATTAGAAATGTCAAATGTGCATGATTAGAAAGTGATTAGGCCGCTTTACCAACTACTCAGCGACTAATTGCCACCTTAATAGTTATGATCTTTTATCAACTTTTATTGGTAATATTTTTAAGTGCAGATTTCAGCTGGCTAGATTTAGTGAGAATAGAAGATAGGTATATATTATTATGCAAAACCAGTAAAAAATATTCTCTGACAATAAACATTATGGTGCGGTATTACCTAATTTTTTTTTTCTTTCTATATCTTTTCTCTTATCAATTAAACATCCTGCCAGCAAAACTTGAATGATAACAAACTACATAATACATTATATTTCTTGTCATTTGCATGAAAACAAAAAACATTAAAGTTATCCTGATTGTTAATCCAGATTTTTCTACTATCACTGTGCCATTCTTTAAATTGATCCAATTGTTTTGAACCAATTTTAATGAATGGAACACTGAAAGTTCAAAACCTATCTTTTGCAAACTTTTGTAACTAGACTAACTGCCACTATAGTCAAGTGGTGGCAAGTGTCGGGCAAGTCCGGGTTCAAATCCCAGGTCAGGCAATCGTTATCAAGTTTATCCATCAGAAAATCCTCTGTAGCAATCATGGAGTCTAGGTGTGCTGGTTAATGGAAATAGGCTCATCTTTGATACATGGAACATGTCTGACAAAATGTGGGTGTACCTAATTAATATTCTTCTGCCTTTTTTTGAGTGGTAAAATCATAAAGGTGCTCCCTCACCGTGAGCATTCACCTGTAATGTAACATAAAAGTGCGCAATTTGATGCTCTATTGTCTTCGAATGTTCGAATCTGTAACGTTACATTACAGGTGAATGCTCGCAGTGAGGGAGCGCCCTTAAACAAGTCCTATCGCCCTGGATGGAGAGGAAGGAACTTTCAAACTTACTGACTATAAGTCCACCCTGTTCCTTCGTGCGCTCTTTGCGTTCTCCACGGTATTGATAAATGATATTTATTCAGCAAATTGGTTTTGGCAAACTCTTTTACACGTCAAAAAGACGGATGATTCTCACTAGTTCCACCGTCAATTAGTTCCATGGAACTAGTGAGACTTTTTTTTCTCAGTAGTTCCATGGACTTTGATAATGGAACAAATGAAACAAAACTTAATCGAACTCGCCTCACTAGTTCCACCGTAGTTGTTCCATGGAACTAGTGAGATTGTTTTTCCCAGTAGTTCCATTAGTTCTTTGGATCATGAAAAAGGTTTTGCCTGAACTCAATGTGGAATTTAAACTAAAAGTACTAGGAGAACAGGATCATAAAGAAGATGTTTCTGTTGCCCGCTCTCTTCACCAATAAAAAATATTTTCAGTGAATCCTGGATGCCCAAAAAAATTTACAAACTATTAACTTCCAAATTATTAGTTCGAAAAAACTTGTGCGTAGAGACAGAACTGCTAAAATAAATACCACCTTAATATTATGCAACCCTAGTACAATTTTTTCATGAGAATGATGTGATTAACTTTAGTTTCACTTGTTCAAAAAGAACTAATGGAACTACTGGGAAAAAGCAATCTCACTTGTTCCATGGAACAACTACGGTGGAACTAGTGAGACGAGTTCGATTAAATTTTGTTTCATTTGTTCCATTATCAAAGTTCATGGAACTACTGAGAAAAAAAAGTCTCACTAGTTCCATGGAACTAATTGATGGTGGAACTAGTGAGAATCATCCAAAAAGACACTATTTTTACACTAGATGAGGTCGGTGTTTCGTACCTGACTACTCTGAGAAGAAACATCCGAAACAAACTCAGAGGTCACAGTCTCTTTTAAAGTCCAGACAATTTTGTATTGATCAAGATATATGAGAACCATGCAGGTGTCTGAGATGGTCTTTTGAAGAAAGAACCACACAGATTTGAGTGGACCTGTCCAGTCAGTGCAAGCATGTGTCAGTTACCGTGTAGCTCAACTCATAACACAAGGAGCTCAACATCATATTCTGCTTAGACAGTCCTGTGACCCCAATACCCCATGTACACTTCTGCCTATAGAATCTTTCTTAGATTGATCATCTTTCTGCCCTCATCCCATTTTACTTGGGGTCACCGCGACACGTTTTCTTCTTTCATTCTCCCCTATTAGTCGTCACAGCTTCATTTAGGTATTCCTTCTTCTTTCAAATCATTCCCTAGACAACCCATCCATCTTTTCTTTGGCCTTCCTCTTCCTCTCCATCCATCAACTCCCTGAGTTTACAGGCATGATATTTATTAGTTACAAGTAAGGTATTCTATTCTTGTGAGTCCTAAAGTCTCATTTAGACGGAGCAAGAAGAGCGAGTTTCACTACATTGCGGTATTTGTTTGATCAACTGAATTCGTTGTACCTATAAAATCCGCAATGTAAAGCAACTCGCGTGCGAGTTCTTGCATCGTCTAAATGAGGCTTAATATCTGTTACCCTTCACCATAGATCCAACACATCCCAGCGTGCCAGCGACGGTTGAAGACATCGCCGATGCCGTCACCCACGCACGGTTCGTTGGCACCGACCACTCTTCAGATGGAGTGGTCCTCATGAAGATTTTACAGGTAAGTTCAAACCCACGATGAACTTTTCGTAAGTTGGGCCATTACCTCTAGGCCAACAATTTTGACGGCGCTTTGAAATTATGTCCCTCATTATCGAAAGTTCCTTTTAAGTGCCCAGAAAGACCTACAGTCTTCTTCTTTGCGTGTGAATGGACTGTATCCGACCAATAGGTATGTAGCCATCTGCACAGCTCTGTCGTTTGCCTCGTTTAAGTCCTGGAAGCTGCAGGTGGTTGGGCAAGATGTGTAGGAAAAGAGGTGTGACATATTCTACAAAGGTGCTCCACACTGGCATTGTATTTATATTAGAACTACTAAGTACTTTGACAAGTTGTTAGTTGTTATATCTTTTGACTGGGATTTCAGCTTCGCTTCATTTTTCGCTTTGATTTGAGTTGAGTTTGTAAAATTGTAAGAGTAAAATCGTGAATTCAAAAAAACATTTTCAAAAAAAATGTTTTATATATTTTGAAAAAGTTTTTAGTTTAAGTATTCAACCCGAATTCTTGTCCAAATACATCATTATCTTACAATATGTGCACTAGAATTGTGTAATCCCTCGCACTGGTAATAACATCGCTCATGTACACAATAAGCTAATAAAATTCCCTATCTCAAAAACTACTGAACCGATTTTGATGAAACTTGCAGTATTCCCTAAGTAAAACAATACCTAGTACAACAAAAAAAGAATGAGTTAAATCGGACTTGTAGTTCCGGAGATATGCGAACACAAACTAAATCAGTCGATGTTTACTCCTTACTGTTAATGAGTTGTACCTTCCATTATCAGCTCAGCTACATGAGATGATGATTTCCATACGCAAGTACTTAAATTACTTCATAAGATTTGTGAAAAACGATGTGTGAGCCTATAAAATTTGAGGGTTGTCCTCGATTTCTCCAGGATCCAATCATCAGATCCTGACTTGGTGACTATGGGACCATCTCAGAAGTACCTCCTTTCGAACAAAAAAGAATTTAGAAAATCGAACCACAATTGGCGGAGTAATCGAGTAACATACACACAAAAAAAAACATACCGTCGAATTGATAACCTCCTTCTTTTTAAAGTCGGTTAAAAAGATTATGGGTCATTCCATCGTTTCGGGTGCTACAATTGAACTCAATAAACTATGTTTTAATAAGTAGTGGTATCCATGTCTAGACTATTATAACGATCGAATCGCCTACTTATTGGGTTATGTTTTCTTTGCCTAAAATCACAAATTTTAAATACTTGAGCAATAAAGAGAAAATTGTGAATAATTTGCTGTTTCGGGCGTTACACGAAATGGGGAAGGCTGGTCAAAGTTAATTGTAGATGGCGCCACCATAGCTAAGTCCTAATCCGACCAATGAGGTAGTACTATTTTGAAGTACCTATAAGATTTGAACCAATGACGATGCTAGGAACTAGCTATACTAGCGCCATTAGTTTCCCAGTTGCCATCCCTATTGCCTTTAGATATAAAAGTTTTATTCAATGTAGTTTGTCGTGCCGCACAATGATCATTATTGCGCAGTGTATACTGTGATCCACCTATAAATATCTCTTTCATTGTTATGTGTAGTCCTCGCGAGTTATTTATCATTGTAAAGCGATAAAAAATGTAATGAAGTTTTCATAGTACAGAAGCCCCGTCAAACTATTCGTTTTTATTGCATAGACAAAAAGGCTAATAACTCCTTAATAATATACACATATATTATATAATATACATATATATTAAAATATGTGGGTAGTAAAAGGAAAAACATTGACAGTCTTCCGCGCAGTTTGAGTCCCAGTTGGGCGCCAATTAACGGATTCTATGTTAGTGGAAGCAGGAGGAATTTCACTACCAGTAATAGTCTAAGATACGTTTATAGAACGACCTTCACCGATCGAGTAACCGGACGAAATGTGTTTTTTATGAATTAAAATATGTTGAAGAATGTGACGGTGATGGGTTGCCTCATAAAATCCTGTCAAGGATATTTTTAATTAATTTTATAAAAGGTTATTTTTTTTCAATACCTTCACCGATAGAGTAACCAAAAAAAATTAACACCAATTGAAAGTCCGAAGTCTATAGAATATGCTAACGTAGGGTTGCCTACCTTTTTCTTGTCAAGGGTATAGGGTTGCCTCATTTGAACAGGTGATAAAAAAATGCTACCTTCACCGATCGAGTAACCAAATAAATTATATATCAAAATAAAGACATTTTTTTTTACGAATACGATGGTATACGGTTGCCTATGAAAAACTTGTCAGAAATTAGGGTTGCCAAGCGTTGAAGTTTGAAAATTTCAGACGGTTGGAAGCACATGAGTTCGTAAGTAAGCTTCTTGAGAACGAGCAAAATTGTTACATTTTTTGGAAGGGTTGTCACAATGGGCCATAGGGTAAGAAAAATTAAAGAAAAAATATCTTAAATACACACATCAAAAGTGTCTAGGGATCAACATATATTTTTGCAATAACTTTTCTCCTGATTGATATTAATTAAAATGTTCTTTAAGGATTCATCAAATAAAGTGTTATCGTTTGTCACAGTAACGATAAACCAAGTCACCTTTGCATTCATAAAGAAATTTGCCATTTTCCTAATAAAGGGATTTTTGACATTTGAACCACTAACATTAAAGTTCGAAAAAAAGACTGAAATAACAGTTTTCTTTAAAATTTTATTGGGTAACTTAAACAATTAATAATCCGTGTTTCTACCGCGAACACTAACAACACAAGAACATCGGTTTGGCATACTCAAAATGAGTTCATCCAAATCACGCTGTGGAATGGCCGCCCATGTTCGTTGCAACAACAAAAAAAGGTCTTCTTGCGACTGGATACCCTCCATATTCGGCAGAGCTCTTCTCTGTAGCATATCCCATGCATGCTCAATCGGGTTCAAGTCTGGCGACTGAGCAGGCCAGGGCAGGACATTGATGTTAGCTGCGGCGAGAGTCTGTCTTACAACTCTTGCGGTGTGCGGTCGTGCATTATCATGCATTAACTGAAATAAGGGACCGATTTGCACTTGTAGAGGAACGATGACGTCTGATACAATCGTCTCAGCATAAATTTGAGCGTTGAGGTTGCCTCTGATCCAAATCAACTCAGTTCTTCCGCCGATCCAAATACCCGCCCATACCATGATGGTTCCACCACTATAAGGATGGACTTCCTGGCAGGATTTTAATCGCTGTTGGCGTCCAGGGGTTCTCCAGTGTCGTATACGTCTTGTATCCGGTCTCATACCAAAACGAGACTCATCAGAAAAGCACACGAAACGCCATTGTTCTTCTGCCCAATTTCTGTGTTCAAGAGCCCATTGATATCGAATCCCACGATTGTGCATTGCTATAGGTGGTACCCGTAGCGGTCTTCGGGAATGAAGGTTCACTTCATGCAAGCGGCTTCTGACTGTTTGGTCGCTAATTAAGTTCCCTGAAGAGTGATGAAGCCTCACGGCTAACATCATGGCGGTTATTGTTGGAGCTCTTCGAGTTAAGATTTGAATGTATCGGTCTTGTCTCCGTGTGGTGCAGCGATACCGTCCTCCATGGCGCTCAGCCACGGTACCAGTGCTTCGGTAACGTGTCCAAAGTCGACTGATAACACTCTGACTTGTATTCAGAGCTAAAGCCACAGTACGTTGCCGGGAACCAGCTTCTATCATTCCCACGGCTCTGAGCATTTCTTCCCTGCTTAAATGACGTCGCCGCTCCATAATAACGTTGGTTTTAATCAGTAGTAGGGAAACAGTAGCACTAATAATGTCTTCAATGCGTTGTATGTTTTTATAGGGAAAATATTGACAGCTGATTTTCATCTTTTACTCGAATTTGATTTACAGTTCCTGATTCAAATTATGAAATGCACCAAAAAGGATCCATATAAATTTATAAAATCATAAATTTATTACAAAGCCACATCTCAATCTCAAGAAATCCGCATAAAAATGCTTGATCCCTAGACACTTTTGATGTGTGTAGTTTTATTATCTAGTATGATAGAATCGAATCAAATCAAATAATTTAATGCAACCAAGACAATTTTGAATTGTCAAAAGACATAAAATAAAGTTAGTACAAAAATAGTTATGGTGCTACACTGCGGTGACTGGGACTCACAAGACATAATAACTGTGAAAGTACCGTAGATACCCATTGCAAATAGTCCAGTCAACGAGGCAAAATTATGTGGTCCGAAAAATTCCTCCGGAACTGAAATTTGGCATATGATGAAAGAAGGTGATTGTCGGCGACGAGACCCACGCAACGACAAGGGGTGCAAGTAGTGGGAGGGCCTTTGCCGTTGAACAGTGTGATTTATAAGGTAATTTTTAAGACAAGTGTTTTCTAATCAGAATCCAATGATTGTGTTGTGTATATATTAGATTCATAATAGATTATCTTGAACGTTCTTATTAGTTTCTAATTAGATAAGTTTTTTAGTGGAAAATTGTAAAATTTTAAAACTTAGATTATTACGTAACTTGAAAACTCACTTTTTTGTTTATGTATGTTTTTCAATTAAAGTATTTAAAAGGGCTGTGTTTCATTACAAAAATAGATTCACAAGTTGTTTCATGAAGATCGGTCCAGTAGTTTTCAAGTTATTGCAATTTTTGTGAAATCAAACTTTTGTTCTTGTGTAACTATAATAGTTTTAGTTCTAGGATTTTTTTTTATAAAAAAAAGTGTTATTCATTTTATTTTAAACCAAAATACGATTGAAAACTTGAGAGGTGTCAAGGGACCACGATAGCAAGTTAAAAAAAGGTTCAAGCAATTTTCGACCTTATTGACATTTTATGCAAACACCTGATTTTAATGAAGGAGATTGCTCCTTTCCATTGCTGTTTACGAATGAGAATGTGAGAAAAACAAACTAAATTTTAAATGTCGATAAGGTCGAAAATCCCTTGCACCTGTTTTTTAACTTGCTATCGTTAAGCAAATGTTTTCCGACCTTCAAGCGATTTTCGACTTTATTGACATTTATGCAAACACTGGATTATAATGAAGGAGCAATGTTAGCTAACGAGAATGTGAGAAAAACAAACTAAATTTTAAATGTCGATAAGGTCGAAAATTATTTGGTCTCTTCGGTCTGTTATTCATCCTTCGTTGCCTATTTACTGGTCTGTACTTGTATGGAAATACAAATGGTGCTAGAAAAAGTAGCTAAAAAGTTTAGCCACAAATTTTATAAAATTGTAGCTGTCGTCACCGAATAATAGCCAGATCTAGCTATAAAGTTGCTGAGTTGGCATCACTGCTGCAGATTTGAAGTTGTGTCAAATCGATCGTACGATAGGCAGTATAGTGTATGGTGTATATGGACGAACTGCCAATTTGAAACAATTACAAGCGTCAAAGCGATCGGCGATCGTACGATAGGCAGGATGGTGTATGGCTACTATAAGGTAAGAACGGGCGGTGTATAAAGTGGTACGAAGCGCGGTCTCTAATATATTGGTGACCAAACACCTTTAATTATGTCTTTTGACAATTCAAAATTGCCTGTAATTGGCTTAGTTGAATTAAATTATTTGATTCGATTCTATCATACTGAATAATAAAGCTATTTAATATTTTTTTGTTTAATTTGTCTACCCTATTGTGACAACCCTACCAAAATAGGTAACAATTTTGCTCGTTCTTAAGAAGCTTAGTCCGTTTATCTACTCATGTGCTTCCAAACGTCTAAAATTTTCAAACTTCAACGCTTGGCAACCCTAATTTCTGACAAGTTTTTCATAGGCAACCGTATACCATCGTATTCGTAAAAAAAATGTCTTTATTTTGATATATAATTTATTTGGTTACTCGATCGGTGAAGGTAGCAGTTTTTTATCACCTGTTCAAATTAGGCAACCAACAAGAAAAAGGTAGGCAACCCTACGTTAGCATATTCTATAGACTTCGGAATTTCAATTGGTGTTAATTTTCTTTGGTTACTCTATCGGTGAAGGTATTGAAAAAAAATAACCTTTTATAAAATTAATTAAAAATATCCTTGACAGGATTTTATGAGGCAACCCATCACCGGCACATTCTTCAACATATTTTAATTCATAAAAAACACATTTCGTCCGGTTACTGGATCGGTGAAGGTCGTTCTATATACGGATCCTGTACTATAAATAAACATGAAGCTATTTTTCTTTACATTAGCTATTAACAGTACATCTTTGTTTTTATCAAATCTGCACTATAAAAAACTTTAAAGAATTTTAATCAGTAAAATGATCAGCGAACTCCCCAAAATTCTTATCGCCGTCGCTTTTTATACCTTGATGCGTTCCGTACCTACGCGAAATTATTAACGGTCGGGATGTTGAACGCCAACAAGAACATAAGATGAGCGTGGCTTTTAAATATACAAGAAATGCGTTAATGTTATTTTATTGAAGGAGTATTATTATAGTGTAATATTTCGTACATATGATTCTACGAAATGGGTAGTTAGATAAAAGGAATATACATACTATATTCTACACCATCATTATCAAAGCTCTTTTGTAATATCGATATTTCTGAAAATACGCGGTCTTATTGCTAAAGTATTTCAGACAACCTTTAGTGGTGGGGGAGGTGTGTCTAATAAATACTAAACATTTTTTCACCTCACCAGCTCGGAAAGATTCTATTTCTCATTCAAAATCTGAGCGCAAAACTCCATTTTGTGCTCTAGAGCACAAAGTGTTGTTTAAAATTCGAACACGTCTTGTATTCAATTGTTTTCTACTTTTCTACACTGACAGGCGAGCCGCCCCCACTGCATTTCCTCGCTGTGTGAGGTGAAAAGTTGTGTGTTGCACTCGGCAGCAAAGTTTTTCTGCGTCTCGTACCTTTAAAAACTTCGCATCGCTCAGGATTCTATATTTGAACCGTTCTGTCGCGGTTCAATCTTAGAATCCTCGCTCGCTCAGTTTTCAATTCAAGTACCCGCGCCAAAAATCAACTTTGCAGCCTTGCATAACAAATAACTATTATCTTCGCCCGAACTACTTGACAAGATGTTACCAATTTAAGCACGTAGTAAGAATATATTTGTTTCAGGTCCTTCGCACATTAATGCTAAGCCCGGAAGGCGCCATGTTGACTGACGAGAGCGTCTGTGAAATTATGCTCAGCTGTTTCCGCATATGTTTTGAAACAAGACTCACAGGTACGTTGAAATGCGAGGATACGCTCGCTCGTACGTTGGTTGGTATTAATTTAATCTGTGTCATGATCATCTATAACATAAAAATCAATTGCTGTTCGATAGTCTCGCCAAAACTCGAAAAAGGCTGGACCGATTTGGCTAATTTTTGTTTTGAATTATTTGTTCAGAGAAGGTTTAAAAGGTGATTTTGAGGCGGTACGAAGTTTGCCCGAGCAGCTAGTCATGCTATGTCTTTTCATTTTTTATGAATGTCCGATATTTCGTCACTATTGTAAGCGCCATGATCACGGATGAACTGAAGTTATTGTGGGTACATACTCGTATTTAAGAGCAGACAAAATGGTCTTGTTCTGGAATGTTTTTGAGCTGTACACCACTACCATTATTACTTCAGTCACTCACATCACGACTCTGTTTCCGACACACAAAACTCATTGTATCCGTTCGCGAACTGTAGAAATATCGGTTGCCGTACGTGAAGGTAGTAACATATAAAATTGTTATTATTTTCGGAAAATATGCCCTGAGCAATATCTTCATTTCGAGAAAACTATTGGAAAAACCCGATGTTTTATGAATTAGACGCAGCAATAGTTGTGGAAATCGGCAGATTTCCAAAAGATGTTTTCCTTCACTGTTTGGAGAGCAGTGTCTGCAGCAATCCAATTAAAAAATATTTTTTCAATTCGAACCGGTAGTTCCTGAAATTAGAGCGTTTAACCAAACAACACTCTTCAGCTTTATTGTAATAGAATCTAAAATAGATTTGTTCGCGACTTATAATTTTCGTCAAAATGTAGATGTAAATTGACGGCAATTATAAACAAACTCCAAAAAATACAGCTTGGCCAGAACGGATTGAAACGGAACTAAAATTTTTATTTCTGACAGCGTTTTAAAATCTTTGATATTTGATGTAAACAAAGACCGCAGGTTTATTAGATTTATTATTGTGCCATAAAACTAACGAAATAAGTGAAAAAAATTAAAATAAAATCATTCAAAGTGCTGGTAGCGCGAAGACAGTGGCGACTTCCGGTTTTCTACATTTTTATGTCAAGCTGTACATACGTTAACCCAGTATTAAATGAGAGAGCCGTTGTACTAATTGAAACTGTCAATTCCGCGAAAGGGGTGAAAGAACGAGACAGATAGAGCAAACGCTTTTCCGAAATGCACATAATAGTTGTATTTACCGAAAACACCCAAACTTATACGAATTTTACCGAATTCCCGGGTGAAAAACTTTTTCGAACATTGCGAGTTTTCCCAACGCCCTCTGTGCCCGCCAGTAATTTCGATAAAGCCTGTTGCGCTCTCTATCTATCATCAATGCATTTGGCTCTTGACTGCTCGTAAATCAATATGTGCTGCAAGAATTTAGGCATAACTACATGTACTAGGTTTATGTTAGGTATAGGGTTGGTCCAGACGGGCAATGACCGGTGATAAGGGGTGGGGGTAGTCCTTTTGGTACCTCAGTGTACCGAGAGCCTTCGTCTGTGCTCTACACTTGTACAGTCGCGCACAGTGACGAAATATCTCATTGATTTATTTGGTTGTTATCGCGTTTTAGAGATTTCGGGCTGATGTAATTAGCTGGTGTGATTATCGTTTTTGTAATTCAGGTGAGCTTTTTGTTGAGGACCAAAAGGTGCAGCGTCTATTTTGCTTAAAATTGAGCACGGGTTTGCCAAAATGTATCGGCCCGTATCAGAATCATTCCGGAGTGATAAATGAATTTTGATACTTAAAATGGACTTTAGATAGGATGGTTTTTAGAGTATACGATTCTAAGTTCGTATTTGAGTACTTTTGGTAAATCGATCACCAGTTTAACATAAAATAATAATAATGCAATTATAACGGACGACAATGATGATGGCTGTAACTTTCTAAAAGGGCATCATTATTTTCCAAAAAGTTTATAGAGACGTTCACTGGGAAAATTATTCTCAAATATTTAAATAGACAAATGAACCAAGAATAAATCCATAGAACGGTCGGTATACGTAGGTTGCGAAAACCTACCCTCCAAACGACTGAATGAAATTTCCTTTGTTCTTATTTTTAGGCTGGCAACAGGGGGCGTTACTGGGTTACGCCAGGGCAGGTCCAACGCAGACGGTTCAATTGATCCGTACATACGGCTTCGGACAATCTTTCGCCATTCCGCGCAGATTCGTGCGCAGCTTTTATTATTTGCCATCGACGCCCAGACCTCACAACCGTTTCGCACGCTGGACGGATCAGTCGTGTTTTCGGGAATAACTATTGAACTCTATTCTTCATTTTAGAGTTGCTAAGACGGAACGCGGAACAATGTCTCCGGGATATGACGCAGTTGATCTTCATGCGGCTGCCGCAGTTCCCTCCAGAAGATACTGCTTCGGCCAGCTTCTCCACCGTTGGGCTGTCTCTGAAGAAGAGAGAGAAAACAAGCAAGAAGAAGAGTTTGACTAGTGTTAATAGTAAGTACATAGCTTCTAGTACTTTGATTTAATTTTTTTCCGGTTTGGGAGACAATGGGTTCCCATGACACTGATTGCTATAAAATTACCCTTTGGTGCTTCGGGCCAACAAAATGGCCGGATGGAAGTAGTCCTGTAGTCCAGAAAAGACAAATCAAAATGGCGGACGAAGCTCACAGAAAAAGAAAACGGTGGACGCCCCCGCTCGTCCTCTGTGACTTAAACCGTGGGCACAAAGCTGAAAAGCTGTGGGTGTACTTTTTTTTTTTTTTTTTTTTAGCGTGGTAAAATCATCAAATGAGTCCTCCTACCCCGGGCAGGGCAGGAGGGACTGTCAGACTTCTACTGACTAAAATCCACGGTGTCCTTCAGTAGCCTGTTATGTTCCGGGGTCACGGTAAGGAAATAATCCCGCGACCAGCTGTGGGTGTAATTAATAATCTGCACAAAGTTACACCAAGTAGCTGTGGGTGTACTTGGTGTAACTTTGTGCAGATTATTAATTTGATTTTTCTTTTAAATTCTATGTTAAACGAAGGGTTCTATGTCTGCTTTTCAATTATTGGATTGATTCTTCTGTGTCTGATTTTTCAGTCGTTTAGTAACCTGTTAAGATCTTAAGTTCGATTCTCAGATCGATAGATCAGTTTCCTGTTTTTTTTTTCTTACCCATATGATGAATTCCCACGCAGAATGTTTCGTAGTACGTTTTTATTTTTAGAATTTTCATCTCAAGTAATTCGGGACATTGACGTGACGTAACGCCGCTAGCGTTTTGATCTCCTTTCTCCTCACCGCGCTAGAATTGCGTCCATGGATTTGCCGATATGATTTATCTAGATATCGACAAACCCATATCTGCGAAATCCGTCGATATCAGAGGAAGAGTGAGAGGGGAACTTCCCCTTTTTGCCTCCCTTACCTCGCAGTACTGTGTCCGCAGTTTGCCACTGTCGTATACCTAAATATTGACGATTGATCGCGGGACCCCTCGTCTGCGTATGAATTTATAAAATGCGCTTTCGCTGTCTGCCGCGCAACTGCACCTAATTGAGGCAATTGAACTTTAGGACTCGCATATTTGATAGCTGCATGTGGGTCTCAACTCAGCCACAATGTAGTTATCAATATGGAATCATCATGCTAGCTTCTCACTTTGTAACGTGAGATAGATCGAGTGGAAAAGAATTAGAAGAAAAAGCTTTGCCAGCGGCTTCGCGAAATGTGACTCAAGTTCGAGCGCAAGCAATCCGCTTGTACTATATTATTTGATTGATTATTTAAAAGTTGCTGCCAATTTCTCAGTACTCATATTATTGTACTAGCTTCTGCCCGCGACTTCGTACGCGGATCCTGTTGCTTATGCCAGCGACGACGGGGCCGTCAAAAATCGAAGATCTGAAACGTCGAATTCTAAGAGCCTGGGGACGGGAAAACAACGGGATGAGCGAGACGATTCCAGACGTTCCAGATCTTTCATTTTTGTAAGTCAACAGGAAATGACCATCAAACTAAACAACTCTTGCTAATATAGGAATGACCGTCATTCCTCACGGGCTCTTGGAGTTCCACATCAGGTGTTCCAGATCTTCAATTTTTATACGACAACAGAGGTTGCTCATCATGCTCAACAACTCTTGCTAAGACGTCTTTACTGTATATGTTAGTTAGTGTATCTGCTCTTGGAGTTCCACATCAGGTGTTCCAGATCTCAATTTTCATATGTCAACAGAGAGTGCTCATTAGGCTGGACAACTCTTCCTAAGACGTCATTCCTATATACATATGTTATAAAGTAGCTGGGCTGTTGGAGTTCCACATCAGGTGTACCAGATCTTCAATTTTTATACGACAACAGAGGTTGCTCATCAGGCTTAACAACTCTTGCTAAGACGTCTTTACTGTATATGTTAGTTAGTGTATCTGCTCTTGGAGTTCCACATCAGGTGTTCCAGATCTCAATTTTCATATGTCAACAGAGAGTGCTCATTAGGCTGGACAACTCTTCCTAAGACGTCATTCCTATATACATATGTTATAAAGTAGCTGGGCTGTTGGAGTTCCACATCAGGTGTACCAGATCTTTAATTTTTATACGACAACAGAGAGTGCTCATCAGGCTCAACAACTCTTGCTAAGACGTCTTTACTGTTTAAGTCATAGTGTAGCTGGGCTCTTGAAGTTCCACGTCTGGTGTTCCAGATCATCAATTTTTATCAATTTTTATACGTTGACAGAGAGTACTCATCAGGCTAAATAACTCTTGCTAAGACGTCATTCACTTACATGTTATAGTTTCGCTGGGCTCTTGGAGTTCCACATCTACTGTTCCAGATCTTCAAATTTCACACGACAACAGAGAGTGCTCATAAGGCTGTATAACTCTTGCTACGACGTCATTCCTATAAATATTATAGTTTAGCTAGGCTCTTGGATTTCCTCATCAGGTGTTCCAGATCTTCAATTTTTATACGACAACAGAGAGTGCTCATCAGGCTCAACAACTCTTGCTAAGACGTCTTTACTGTTTAAGTTATAGTGTAGCTGGGCTCTTGAAGTTCCACATCTGGTGTTCCAGATCATCAATTTTTATCAATTTTTATACGTTGACAGAGAGTACTCATCAAGCTGAATAACTCTTGCTAAGACGTCATTCACTTACATGTTATAGTTTCGCTGGGCTCTTGGAGTTCCACATCAGGTGTTCCAGATCTTCAAAATTATTTCCTCAACAGAAAATGCTTATCACGTGGAACAATTTTTGCTACGGCACCATGTTTGTATCTTTTATAGTTTAGCTGGTCTGTTGCGGTTCTGCATCAGGCCTTCAAGTTTCCAAGATAAATTATAGCCTATGTTTTGGCCAGACTTTATACCTATACAACAAAAAAAGAATCATTCAAATCTGTTCAGTAGTTCCGAAGATTAGCGTGTACAAACAAACAGACAAACAGACAGATTTTTTTTTTTGGATTCGTGCTCTATTACTGTTTCTAAACCCCCGTGAATTATTATTTTTAGGGTTCCGTAGTCAACAAGGAACCCTTATAGTTTCGCCATGTCCGTCCGTCCGTCCGTCCGTCCGTCTGTCCGCAGTTTAGCTCAGAGACGCCCAGTACTAGAAAGCTGTAATTTGGTGTAAATATACGGATTTGTTGTGCCGAAAAAGTGGTAAAATAAAATCTCGTAAAATATTTTTTTTTAGGGTAGGTACCTCCTGTACACGTAAAGTGGGGATGTTTTTTTTATTTCTCGCGTACCCCGTAGTGTGGGGTATCATTAAATAGGTCTTTAAAAAATATTGATAGTTTCCATTAACAATTTTTTGATAAAAAGATTCGTTTGTGAAATATTAAGCTTTAAAGTGCTAATTTTTGCTCGACTCGAGTGTCCCCCCCCTCTACCAGCTAAACGGTTATGTTTGGGGGTGTGAAAAAATTCACAATAGTAGTATATATAACGAAGTTTGAAGGAAAATTATCATGACTAAGTAGGCTTTAAAAGTTTACGAGTAATAGTCGACCAACTTATAAAACGTACTTGGATAGCATATTTTCCTAAACAAAATGTATCGCAGAACATGTTCTTCAACTGCAAATGTAAGTTTGTAAACTTTATTTTTACAGCTATAATAGGTGGGTATGTTTTGGGGATAGGTAGGTTTTTATTGTCAACTATTTTTAACTAACTTCAAAAAAAGGAGGAGGTTCTCAATTCGTCGTAATCTTTTTTTTTTATGTATTTTCCCCGATTTCTCAAAGACGCCTGGACCGATTTTGAAAATTCTTCTTTTTAATATTAAATTCAGCGAATCAGTTTAATTAGTTCGCATAAGTATTTTGATGGGCAACTACGGAACCCTACACTGTGCGTGGCCCGACACGCACTTGGCCGGTTTTTTTTTTTTTTAATATAGTCAATGTACAGACACAGTTTTTTTACTGTTTTATTATATGTATAGATGTACACACGGCTTACAAATCAAACTATTCAAAACCAGTTTATCTTGGCCTCGCTTAACATCATTTATTCACACAATACACGGTCCACTTATACCAGTTTGCAACACTTGATGTGAAGCTGTATGTACAGTTGTATTCTGCGCTAGCTACAAACAAAAACACTTAAGATTTCAAGGTCTGTACTTCTGAAGGACGTACTCGTATATTCGAAATTCGAATAGAGCTAATATTAAAATTCGATACTGGGAGATTATCTGGATGATAAATGATCACTGTATTTTTCTGATAGCAATAATCTATTTATCTCATTTGCTGATGCGTCATTATGATACGAGGGTGGTCGTAAAAGGCCTTGAACTAAATACTACAAGCATAATACTTATCTATGTTATTGTTTTCTAGGGAAAACTTTCAAAATCGACCTTTGAAGACTGGGTAATAGTGTCGGGATTTTTACTTTAATAACTGTTATGGAAATGCGAGGAGGAACTTTTGACTCTTAATGTATGTACCTACCTGCTCGGAGTCTCCTTTGGGCAAACCTTGTTAGAGCACATCACTGGAACATTTCATCGAGGTCTCCCCTTACAAATTAAATGGTTGATTATGTTCAAATAATGTTTCTAATGATAATAAAAACCGTAAAACAGAAAATATAGATCGAGTTCAGGATCTGAAAAAAATATCCTGAATCGCTATTCGCTAACTGCGTGCATTAAATAACTGTAGTTACTAGTTAGTGTATTAAAACAACTGGGGAATAAAAATGCGCCCTCAGAAGTTACAAATCGGGCTAGTTGTTATTTGCCTATCGAGTTTGATAGATGGCGCTAATAGCCCTCTTGGTTATCCCAAAGGTCTTCTGCAGAGGAGGCGCCGGTACATTTGGGTACCAACTGCCTCTCTGATACAAAAATTACGTGTTGGGTATGTCTTGATAGCCATACCCCACGCACCTCGCGGCGCATGTGTCATAAAAGCGACAAACACCCTTTTTAATCCGGCCTACTCACCACGGGTATTTACAGTATCGCTTGTAACGAAACCATAGCGCGATTCAGCCGAACCTAACAACGCCATCTATCGAGATAGCGGGTACTAATCAAAGAGAAAAAAAAATGTGTTTGGTGATCAAGTTGGTACCTTTTTTTATTTATTTTTCGCTTTACCGTTTTAGTTAAGGTATTCATCAAAAATCAGGAGTCGTTGTAAAATCCGCCATCCAATTATGCGATCCATGAGGACAACGTCACGGGACATTTATTATTGTTGTATAATAAAAACTACTGAATGGATTTGGATGAATTTTGATATGCAAATAGTTTGTAACCTGGATTAAAACAGGATAGTTTTTATCCCGTTTTAATGTTCCCGTAGGATAATTTGTCGTGGATAGCCGGCGGAATCGCTGGCAACAGTTTTTTTTTTTTAGTGTGGTAAAATCATCAAATGAGTCCTTCCACCACGGGCAGGGCGGACTGTCAGACTCGTACTGACTTAAATCCACGGTGTCCTTCAATAGCCCTTTAGTTCCGGGGTCACGGTAATGAGATAAGTCCCGCGACCCCGGCAGGCTTTGGCCCTCTAGAGGGGGGCCCCGTCATCATGTTGACGCTCTTTGAGGCGCGCGTGGAACACAACGTGCCGTCGACCCGGGCATGGTCCACGGTCGGACAGCGAGTTGCCCTTTACTCGCCGCCCGCATGCCCGCGCGCTGGCAACAGCTAGTAAATCTATAAATAAATGATATATTATATTGTTTCAGGTTCAAATTCCTTGGAAAGAAAGTCATCAATAGGTGAACAGCCGAGCACTACTACTACGGAACTTGAAACAGAAAGCGATGCCAGTAAAAGTGACATCAGACATACGTGAGTAATATTATTACTATAAAAATTGGGTATTTGAACCATCAATATTTGACATAGGTACTTGTTATGAGCTGTTAAAACGCTATTCACCCATAGATTGTGTATGGCAAAAGCAAACTGTGACGTCACTAATTAGTTGAACCGTTTTTTTTTTTTCATTTATTTGAGGACTATGTTGCTGTGCTATAATGTCGCCCTACTATTATTTATTGATTTCAGTAAAATAAAGTGTGTTTTTATGAAGAGAATTTGTATTTTGGAATTCTTGGTCAATGCTGGTTTCCTCAGGATGTTAACCTTTACCGTTTAGTAGTAAAGTGGTGATGAAATAAATTACACAGAGTAATGCTGGCTGGGCTCGAACCCACGAATTACAGCTCGCCGATACCACTATGCCACCACTGCTCTCACATCTATTTACTAAACAAAGCTTATTTTTAATTCTAGGTGGTTTTTTAATTAATTTGTATTTCTCAATTATTCACCAGCCAAGACAAAAATCTAATTAACGAAGCTGAAATAACAATAGAGCCAGTGGACTCGGTGAAGAGTCCCATAAAAAAACATGGACGCCACTCGTCTATGGACCTGGCTGCCAGTGCCAACACGTCCATCACACAGCTGCTGGAGAAGTGCGTCAGTGCTGACAGCGCTGATGAGAAAGTGGAACCGAGCGAGGAGAAGACCGAGGATGTACAGGATACGGAGAAGGAAGGTTGGTACTACTCATATTGAACAGAATTATTAGACGGCAATTTTGGTTGGGGAGGGCTATTCACGTAATGACGATTTTTTGAGTAGGTACCACTTTTTCATTTCTTTCTTTTTAGGTATAAATTAAATTAACCTTCTTACCACAAAAAAAACATCTCTTGAACACTTGTCTAAAAAAACTGTCAACTGTGAAACGGCATTTGACATTGATATAAGGGTCGTTTTGCAGTGACACTTTAAACATTATCTTTTTGTGGTATGGAGACGGTAAACCTCTAGACGCAAACAATGATACTGCCTCAGCTTCAGTGGCCTTATTAGACACTCTGGTTGATAGATAAGTACCATTTTATACTAGGCCGCCAACAATTTTGAATCGTTTGAACATGAATTTGATAGATTTAGACTTCATTGTACACAAAAATTGCCTCGCAACTCCGTTACGATGATAATTCTATGGGTACAATGGTAGGATGGTCGCTGAAAGCGATATGTTCCGAATAACCCTTTTTTGTTTAGCGTGGTAAAATCATCAAATGAGGGCGCAGCAGGAGGGACTGTCAGACTTGTACTGACTAAAATCCACGGTGTCCTTCAATAGCCCTATATGTTACGGGGTCACTGTAGCTGTTATTCCCGCGACCCCAGCAGGCTTTGGCCCTCGAAAGGGGTACCCGTCATTGTGCTGACTGACACTCTTTGAGGCGCACGTGGAACTTAACGCGCTGTCGACCTGGGCATGGTCCATGATCGGACAGCGAGTCGCCCATTACTCGCCGCCCGCATGCCCACGGTCCAAATAACCCTAATATGAATAAAATAAATAATTGTCCACAGAACCCACAGCCCCAAAACCAGATGGCATCGAAACTATAGAACCCATCACTCCTGAAGCACCAGTTGATGAGAGTGGAGACAAACCAGCAGAGTACGTGAACCATCGCGGCATCAGGTTCACTCCTCAAGAAGATCAGGTCAACCTACAGCCGTACGGCCTAGTCTGCGTCAGGGAACTGTTCAGGTAAGGATCTTGGATATACTAGAAGCCGTTAGGGGATTTTATCGTTATTAGGTTTAATCGTTAAACTACAAAGTTAAGAATATCCTCATCGCACGACCAATTCTTGTTATATTTGGACAACCGTCAAAAACAGTGTGTTTGGTTTCCGATTAGTATTTAATTTAATTAATTAATCGGTCTACAAAGGAGGAGTTTAGTTTGGGAGTTATTCTCACTTGAATATAATTAACCCTTTCTTTGGGCGATCTAAATAGTTACAGCGTAAGTTGCTGAGCTTGATATTATTGACGACTATGTGATTGATCCTATTGATAACCCTTGAACTGAAAAAGTCCACTTTTTGGTCGATGACATGAGTCTATAATATCCCCATAAATCGGTAATTGAAAACCAAACACACTGTAGATATACTTTTTTGTTAGTTGTTTATGTTAGGTTTGGCAAGAGCCAAGATTTGTATTGGTCGAAATAGATTCGACCCTATTACATGGTTTTGTACTTTAGTTACCGCCCTTTTATCGTGGTAATATTATCAAAATCAAGTCCTCCCACTCATGGCAGATGGGAGGGACTGTCTGACTTGTACTGACTAAATTCCACGGTGGTCCTTCAGTAGCCCTTTATATTCCAGGGTTACGGTTACCTGATGAGATAGTCCCGCGTCCAGGTACCTCCCCCTAAAGTACAGCAACGTTTTCCACACATAACCCTTTGGCAACTTTTTTGGAGGAATATCATTCTCTTTGTCACCAGGTTCCTGATCTCCCTCTGCAACCCCCTGGACAGTCAGAACACATCAGGCATGGTGCACCTGGGCCTGTCCTTGGTTGGAACAGCTCTTGAGGTGTCAGCAGACCAGCTGGCCAAGTACCCATCTCTTCTGTACCTGGTTAAAGATCCACTCTGCAGGAATTTGTTGAGTGTAAGTGATAGCTTTAATTAAATGTGAGGATTTTTTCCCTAGAATTTAATTATAATGGAAATTTAAAGTTAAGCCTGGTTCCATAATAATTTATCTAATAGTTCTCAAGTCTTTGGAACTTCTGTTCGGAATTATGTCTGCAACCGTAGAAAATTATTTTTGCAAGTCTATGCAGATGCTTCGTGATCAGTGCGTTACTCTGAAAGGCACCTCGTGAAACGGTAGTTCCTCATTTACGGTCCCACGAGGTGCCCTCGTGAGTTCCTTCACTATGCTGCCATCATCAAGATATGAAGAATTCATCAAGGAGGAAAATCGAAAAAAAGAGCGGAACTCACTGTCTGTTTTCCATATACCAACGCGCATACCAACCCAAATCTCTGCAAACTTGGAGCGAACAGGCTGCTTGGTACCTCTACCTAGATGAGAGCTGAGACAAGAGAAGAGAAAACACGTCTCTCTATAAGGAAACAAGACACCCCGTACCAAGAAACCAAAACACCCTTACCTTTACGTCTTCTTAGTTTTTGTACTTTATTTCTTGACAATTCACTATAGCCATTAATGAGGCGCTACCGTCACGATCCTGGCATCACCAGGGCTCTTCCGAAAATCTAGATGTGAGGTCTCCATCCCTCGCATGATGTAACTGTGAATGTAAAGTCAGCCGCGTCATGCGAGGGGTGAGGTTCTGCACATCTGTAAACACTGCATCGGACTGCAAGGTTGAAGATATTTTTTTTTTGGTTTAATGTCTTATTGTTATTTGTAGCATTTGATGCCTTCATTTTTGAGCTTTTTTTTTTTTTTTTTTTTTTACGTGGTAAAATCATCAAATGAGTCCTCCCGCCCCGGGCAGGGCGGGAGGAACTGTCAGACTTGTACTGACTAAAATCCACGGTGTCCTTCAATAGCCCTTTATGTTCCGGGGTCACGATAATGAAATAAGTCCCGCGACCCCGGCAGGCTTTGGCCTTCTAGACGGCGGCCCCGTCATTATGCTGACGCTCTTTGAGGCGCGCGTGGAACACAACGCGCCGTCGACCCGGACTTCATTTTTGAGCTTGGAAAATAATGTGTCCTTCCGCAATGGGTAGAGTGGAAGAGATTGTAAGACTTGACTAAATAAAAACCAACCTCTTCCTTTAATTGCTCTTCACGTTCCACACCCTCGACATGCATTCGGGGCTAGAAGTGAAGCTATTATTTTCTGTCTGTCCTTCAATTTATCATGCGCAATACCAAGTCATTCATTCAACTCGCACGCACACACACACATATTCCGTACAATACGTTCATGAACTGTGTGTGTTTCTCCCTTTTTCCATGAAAACAGACAATAATAACTCCTATTAACTAAGCTATATTGTCCACAGTTGCTGAGCACAGAAAGGATATCAATATTCGCGCTAGATCTTCAAGTGTCCTTCCTACTATTCGAAGCTCTAAGAACACATCTCAAATTCCAAATGGAAGCATTCTACAAGAAAATCATAGAAATAATTTCAGCGGACACGACGAAAGCGATATACGAGTTGAAAGAAATCCATCATTTAGCTCTAGAAAGTCTTTCACAAATGTTTAGAATACCTGGACTATGTGCTGAAATATATTTAAATTATGACTGCGATATTTACTGCATGAATGTTTTTGAAGAATTAACGAAATTATTATCTAAAAATGTCGTGTCTTCAACGGCTTATAACATCCATTCCCTGTCTTTAGAAGCATTAATGACTGTTGTAGAAGCTATTGAAATGGGCTGCAATCAAAACAAGGAGGTTAATAGTAAAACAGAGATAGAAATACCTAATGGGGAAGAAGAGAAAGAGAGAGATGGACGAGCTGGCCATGTGTCTTTGGAGCTGGGAGGGTTAGATGACGTGTCTGTGGTTTCTGATCATGTGACACATGACATCAGTCAGTACTTTATTTCTGGACGAACGGGCAGGCACAAGCCTTCGTCGAATCTACCTACGGAAGCTGAGTTGGATAATATTAAGAATATAAAAAAGGTTTGTTTGATTTTTTTGTTCAGATGGCAAAATTGACACTGGTAAAATTTTGAAAACACATTTATGATGCTTCAGAATGATACAAAATGATAAAATTAACCTTAATTACACCAACATTTATACACAATTCTTTTGCAATGTTGCTAATTTCTATGGGTCGTTATTTTGTTGCGTTATAAAAGTTGTTTCAATAACAGAACATCTTTTAACCTTAACTTCCTTTTTAACCGACTTCCAAAAAAAGAAGATCATATCAATCCGTCTATATTTGTTTTGAGACAGTTTTATCAAAAAAAAAAATGGCCGGATCATGACATAAAGTTTTGAACTGTAATAGGGAATAAAATACTCCAAAATTGTGGTTTGTAATAAATAAAATCTTCTTATTTTTTTCAGTGGGTAACCCAAGGCACAGAGCTGTTCAACCAGAAACCGGAGCGAGCCATCGAGTTCCTACAAGAACATGGAGTTCTGTCCACTCCCTTGGATCCCCATGAAGTCGCTATGTTCTTGAGAGAAAACCCCGACCTGGATAAGAAAATGATTGGTGAGTATTTTGATATCATTAGTTTGGCTGCTTAGTCACATAGCTGTGAATAGTTTTCTCTCAATAACTACTTCCTCTCATTTTAATCTGGATCGATCAAAAGATTGGTGAAAAATAACATTGCCCCACGCTAGGAATTAAGACTTATTTGCATAAAGGAATTTTGATTTTGATCAATCCGGGTCACAGAGTTCATACAGTATTTTTTTTTTAATTTTCGCCCTTCTGTATGCTACAAGTGCTGCCTGACACCTGTTGACTGAGTATTCCACATGGTTGTTATTTTCACCCAAACATCTTTTTTTACATCACTTTGCTAGGGTTTTTCTAACATTGTGTGTGCGTTTAGAAAAAAAATTAAAGCCATTATTACAAACAGACAGGCACGATGCAACAACCTGTAAACGATGTAATTAATTGTTTCGTGCTTGAAACGAACCCGACAAACTCAATGCAACAGCCAATAACTCAGTGTGAGTTATTGGCTGTTGCATTAAGTCATTGAGCGCCAACCGTGTCGCGATTTGATTATAGACTATTCGCTTTTCTATATTCTACGAGTTCTGCTACGACGCCTGCTGTCTAAAGATTCCACATAATCATCATTTTGGACCATATTTTTACATCCCATTGCTAGGGTTTCTCTTTTATTGCGAGTGTGTTTAGAAAACATTTAGATTCACACTCATTTAGCTACTGTGCCATTGATGCCGTCTTCATACACCTTGACCTTGTTGGCGCAGCCATGGGACACACATTAAATCTTTGTTTTTAAACCTTTTCCAGGTGAATTCATCTGCAAGCGTTCATCCCGAGGTGAAGACGAGGATGGAGGCCCATCAGTCCTGGGTGCCTTCGCAGACAGCTTCGACTACGCAGGCTTGAGGATAGACCAGGCCCTCAGGCTTTACCTGGAGACTTTCCGGCTGCCGGGCGAAGCACCACTTATCTTCCTTGTCATGGAACGTTTTGCAGAGAGGTGGCATGTAAGTATTTTGTCATTTTAGATTGAGGAGTTGGTAGTCCTTTTTGTGTGGGGATGCCCACGTCTTTATTATCTTGAATCGCTTTAGAAATCTTTTTTTTTTTATATTAGAAAAAATATTTTTTACCGTACCATTTCTGATGCAAGATTCAAAGCTCGGTAAGGTTCTAGAATGGAGACTACGCACTGGCAAGCGCAGCGTAGGACGTCCACCAACAAGATGGAGGTTCTATTGGAAATCTATAGGGGAGGCTAACGTTCAACATTGGACATCCTACGGCTACTATGATGATGATGGTGAAGCTTAAATTCTCTCAGAAGTGTAAAACTGAAGTCACAATATTGAAAAGAAGTAGACATAGTCAAATAAATATATCATTCCTTAGACAATCCATCCATCTTTTCTTTGGCCTTCCTCTTCCTCTCCATCCATCAACATTCTCAGACATAACTCAGACACTGCGCTGAAATGCTCGCTCAGACTATGAATAAACTTGAAGAAATAGCAAAATCCTAGAAAAAAAAAACTCGTTTATTAACACATCATTTGCTACAGAAAAACCAACCTTACCTCCCTTAACCCATAACTCAATCTCCAACAGAGCACAAACGGCGAGCCCTTCGCGAACACAGACGCGGCCTTCCGCCTCGCATACGCCGTCATCATGCTGAACATGGACCAACACAACCACAACGCGAAGAAACTCAACGTTCCCATGACTGTGGAGGACTTTGTGAAGAACCTGAGAGGGTGCAACGGATCGGGGGACTTTGATTCAGCTATGTTGGAGGCGGTGTTTCATTCTATCAAGTAAGTACATTTTTGAAATATGATTTATTTTAAAAGGTTTCCTACGAAAAGACCCCAAGTAAAATGGGATCAGGGCGGGAAGATGATTTTCTACGAAAAGAAACATTCGAGCCTCGAGCGGGATTTGAACCTGCGACCTTATAAAATATTAGTATGCTGTCTATAGAAAATCTTTGAAATTCGCAATTCGACGTATGCGTAATGCGTTTAAGGGTCCATTCACACAGACCGGCTGCGGCTCGAGAAGAGCAGATTCTTATCACGTTGAAAACTGCGTTTTAAATATTTGTAGTAAGGTTTATTTTTGCATGTGCACTGCTTTTGTCATTAAGAATGCTTGAATTGAACGCGCTTGGTGTGAAATAATAAGAGGAGCTGACCGGCTCCGATCGCGTATTTTTTCTCGATCGTGCAGCCGTTTGGCTCCGATTGCATGCTCTTTAACGCTCGCGCAGCCGATCGGCTCCGATTGCGTGCTCTTTCTCGCCCGCGCAGCCGATCGGCTCCGATTGCGTGCTCTTTCTCGCTCGCGCATCCGATCGGTTCCGATTGCGTCCGCGCTTCTCCAGGGCGACCGCCATTTTGATAGCACAAATTGTGTACCCATCCGGCTCCGACCGGCTCCGAGCGCATCTGTTGGGCTGCGAGCGTATCCGACCGGCTGCGAGCGAATCCGACCGGCTGCGAGCGATTCCGACCGGCTGCGAGCGCATCCGACCGGCTCCAAGCGCATCCGCTTTCAGGTCGCTTCCAGCCGGTCTATATGAAACAGTTGGCGGCTCCGCTCCGACCAACTCCAAGCGCATACGATCCGGTCTGTGTGAAAAAAAAAAATGCGCGCCGATGCTCTCTGAGCCGGTCTGTGTGAACGGACCCTAATATTCAAAAAATATCTTTACCATCCATTTGGGCGAGCAATATCATTTAATGTAATAGAAGTCAAATAAAGCAGGGTTGATATTTTTTTTTGGAGCTGAGTTATTGCCTTTCAAACAAGTCATTGTAAATAAAAATAGTTTGCTGGAAAAATCCCGTCTGCACCCGTTTTACCAAGCTGACGACGATGCGGCTTTGGGACAAGGGTTGCGAACCCACAAACTTGAATTTGACTTTACACCATCACCCCTTCCACATCTAAAAAGTTACATCAACTGACAAGTAAATACTTACACAAACTATACCTTACGTCTTCTACACCACAAATAACAGCACCATTTCCCTTCAGAAACGAAGAAATGGTAATGCCAGCCGAGCGCACGGGCGCCGTACGAGACGCGTACCTGTGGCGCGTGCTGCAGCGGCGCGGCGCGGGCGCGGGCGCCACGTACCGCGCGGTGCCCGCTCATCATCATCACCACACCAGGCTGTTCACCGTCGCCTGCCCGCCTACTGTGAGTTATCACCCTTATTCTTTTCGTAGCAATTATAAGTACCATTCACCATCATGTCAGCCGTAAGACGTCTACTGCTGAACATAGGCCTCCCCTATAGACTTCTTATAGGATAGCACAGATTGGAAGAGGCTTGTTGCATCCAGCGTGATCCACATTTACCATTTACACTCATAAGCTTGACTAGCTTCCCCCCCCGTGGTCTCACCTTCGCTCTTCTGCGCGGCGCCTATTTCTCATAGCGTGATGTTATTTATAGCCTTCCACAATAAATGAACTTTCCAACACAAAAAGGTTTTTTCTATTCCAACCAGCAGTTCCTGAGGGCGTTTTCCTGCGGGTTCAACGAAATATACTCTTCCGGTTTACAATATTAGTAAAGATGGTTGGGACGGAAGCCGTATGAACCCTAATCTAATGTTGTAAAGTTGGTAGATGTCACATGTCGAGGTTATCATTTTCCAATAATATGAGCTCCATCATCTGCCTAGCCTTTTCCCAACTATTTAGGGGTTGGCTTCCAATCGAATATCAGTATTTTACATGGAGCGACTGCCTATCGGACCTCCACAACCCTGACAGATGGTCACCCATCCACAGACCAACCCCAGCAAGTGCGGCTTAACCTGGAAGATTGACCTGTGCGGCTGTAATTATTTAGATACGAGCTCCTTAATTTCTAATATGAGCTCCGAATACTGAATTTTATTTCAGAGGACAATTATCAAACTATCAAAGGTTTCCTAGCAATTCCAGAATTTTCTTGAAAGTCAGATGTCAGGTCTCCATCCCTCGCATGATGTAACTGTGAATGTGAAGTCAGCCACGTCATGCGAGGGGTGAGGTTCTGCACGTCTATCAACACCGGTGATGTGTGTTATTTGAAGGAGGAGGAGCTAGAGGTTGTTTGAAGGAGGAAGAGCTGTGGGTTGTTTGTAGGAGGAGGAGCCATGGGTTGTTTGAAGGAGGAAGAGCAGTAAGCGGTTTGAAGGAGGAGGAGCTGTGTGTTGTTGGAAGGAGGATGAGCTGAGGATTGTTGAGAGGAGAGGGAGCTTTGGGTTGTTAGAAGGAGCTGTGGTATGTCGGAAGGAGGAGGAGCTGTGGATTTTTGCGCTTGCTGGAGTCAGTCAGTCATTCAGTCAATTTAAAGCTGAGAAGATTATGATTTTATGAATATGAGTACCTATCATTGTAGTGTTAAGTATCTAAGTATGATATCTAATGGCTCTTTTTTCTATTACAGGTAACAGCACTTTCAGCAGCTTTCGAGCGCTCCACACCTCCCACTCCTGAAGAGATGGAAAGCAACCGGATCCGAGACAGCGCTGCCTTACTAGCGCTGAACGGTCTGGAGCGCTGCGCAGCGCTGATCGCTAGATTGCCGCCCGACAACATCACGTTGGACACGTTACTGCTGACACTGTGCAAGTTTACCGGGCTGTTGGCGCCGCAACATGCGAATTATATTGCTATTGGTAAGTTTTCTTTGAAGAATGGAGGAATATACATCGTGAATTTTCCAACTGGGCGTGGATGGCTATATCCGAAACTGTGAAGAATATCGAAAAATACTAAAAGGAGTCTTGAAGTCGATTTTGACGAAAACTAAAACTTGCATGCTTGAATTTTAGAATAATCAATAATCCTGACCAGGAATGGAACCCGCTGATTTTAAAAAAAAGTCACACCCTGTATTATACACTATTAATTGATTGTCGCTAATACAGATCAAATTCTGTGAATATAAAATACGGCAAATTTAAGAAAATAGCTGATTTTTAACACCAGTTAACCACATCCACGCCAAGTTGAAAAATTCACTTCGTATACGCTTTTTTGTCTCCATGAAAATATCTGCCCTGAGGAAATTGAAAAGGTCTGTCATAATTGCACTGATTATAACCGCGAACACTTGCGAGAATTGCGCCCTCACTTCCAAAAGACTTCACCTCCACCACACTCTCTTTTAGACAAAAACGAATCTCTTTTACGTAACTTTTGGGTTCTGCAACAACACAGCTCAGTTGATGGCAAGTTCAGACTCGGAGACTTATTTTCCCATAGAGCTGATAAAAAGTAAATTAACACTTTACTTACTACCTTACGTGCTTGCTTACTACCTCGGAAGCAACATTTTAAGTTTACTTACTTGGATTCCCTCGCTGCGCTCCGGATTCTACAGTAGAGTTTCGAGCGTAGCGAGGTATTTTAAAGTAGAGTAGAATCGGGAGCACAGCGAGAAAATAAAAACACTCTCGCTTTTAAAATAGTTGTCGCTTACTTCCTTGGTAAATAATCTACAATTTATGTGTTTCAGTTAACATTCCCATTGTTAACATTCCCTTAAAAAAAGTGAAATTACCTATTTTTTTTCCAGGAGTGACACTAGGTCAGTCCAGCAAGGCGCAGCTGGCCCTTCGCCGCGCATGCTCAGTAGCCGCGCGACACGCGGACTGTGTGCGGGACTCGTGGAGACATCTGTTGGAGATCGTCAAGACACTGTACATTGGACGACTGTTGCCTAAGGTATGATTAAATTGCTCAACGTCCGATCAAGGACCACTCCCAGGTCGACGGCGCGTCATAGATATTAACTGACTGAGCCTCTAAAGGGCCAAATGTCTGCCCGGTTTGCGGAATTGTCTAAGCAGGTTGCCGTCATCTTGAAATGCAAAGGGCTTCTGAAAGAACAGGGTCGATCTGTAGTCAGTAGCGAGCTTGTTGATAACGCGATGCGACGCAATTCCACCGATTTCAACTACAAGTGAAAATCATCTTTACCATTTCGATATTTATGACATAAAACGTGTTATCTACGGCCAGATAAAAAACAAAACACGCTCGCCACGACGACGTAAGTCCGTAGAATGGGGTTGACAACGCAAATAAATTGTAGATGGCGCCATAGCCCTAATCCGACCAATGACGTAGTACTATTTTGAAGTACCTTTAATATTTGAACTGATTTGAACCAATGACGATGCTTGGAACAAGTTATACTAGCGCCATTAGTTCCCCAGTTGCCATCCCCATTGCATCATTATATTGTAGTAGCAAGAACGATTTTCTTTTTTAGTTAGAAGAAATTGCAAATTAGACGAATCGCGCGTGATGAGTGAGAGTCCCTACTGCTCCACACAGGGCGGGAGGACTCGGCCTGCATGTAACTGTATTGACACAGTGTCCTTACTATTCCTTCTTTTATCATTTTTGATTCTTAATTTTTTGGTCCACAGTGCCTCATAGAAGCCGAAGACTACTTAGCCCCGAACGGCACGGTGTCCCTCATCAGGGAGGCCGCGCGAGGGTCGGAGGCTGGCTTGCTGTCCAGTCTGTACTCGTACATCGCGCTGGGAGAGACAGGTAACTATCACCATACTTAAACCTATCTGAAACTAAAGTTAGCAAAGGTTAGTATTTTATTTTTTAACTATCAGGCGTAGTGGTCGAGAGAAGTTCGTGGCTAAATAATTACAGCCGCACAAGCTAATCTTCCAGGTTAAGCCGCGCTTGCCGAGGTTGGTCTGTGGATGGGTGACCATCTGTAATAGCGACTGTCCTCCGTTGCTTGGAAAGCACGTAAAGCCGTTGGTCTCGGATGTGGGGTCTTGTGACGTCATAACGCCTGTAAAATTATACCGACCGAGTGATGTTTTGTGATTTTTAGTGTCTAAACACACTATGCCGAGGATACGCGACGGAAGTTCGGCATGATTACGCCTGCAATGCTATTTGAATTACTGGCGACACATTATGCCGAAATTACGTTGCGTTATAGCGTACAGCCGAACTTCAGTCGGGCGTAAGTTCAGCGGAAATTCGGCGGCAACGTATTCTGTAGAACACACATTATACGCGACCGAAGTTCGGTTCTCGGCAATTGCTATTACTGTAAAATAGCCCATTTTTCGGGATTCGCAACTCAAAAGTAATAACGGAACCCTAACAGGATCACTTTATTTTGCATTTGTCTGTCCGGCTGTTTAGATAACACGACACGACGCCACGACAGCGCTCGAAACACTGAATATACACACAAATTGCGCAACTGAATTTCTGCCGCGTAAGTTCGGCACTTATGGTGTGTCATATCAGCCGAATACGTTGGAACGTAAAATCAGCCGAGGAACTTCGGTCGCGTACGTTCGGCATAGTGTGTTTAGACACTTAGAAGCGTTGTATCTGCGTCAATTTTAGTTTCCAAAACAAAAGAAAAAATACAGTTCAAATATTTTTTAATAATCTTTCTTCGGACTGCTTAAAATAGCCTATTATAACATCTAAATCTTCTGTCATTATTCACCAGGCATGCGCGCTCCAACACCTCACGAGAAGACATTGATAGACGCCGCCATGGACTGTGTGGCCAAGTGTAACCTACCCGGACTGCTCATCACTGAGACCAAGTTCCTACAGCTGGATAGTTTACAGGTATGTTCTATGTCTTTCAGGTATGTTTTGTTTCTTTCAGGTATATTCTATGTCTTTCTACAGTTCTACAGACGCCTTAGCACGAGATTTCTGTATTTTACTTACGTGCTTGTATTTACAGCGAATTAAGAATCTGTTTACATTGTCTTGTTATCCTTGTCAATGGCTTTTTTTTTTTTTTTTTTTTTAGCGTGGTAAAATCATCAAATGAGTCCTCCAACCCCGGGCAGGGCGGGAGGGACTGTCAGACTTCTACTGACTAAAATCCACGGTGTCCTTCATAGCCTGTTAGGTTCCGGGGTTACGGTAAGGGAATAATCCCGCGACCCCGGCAGGCTTTGGCCCTCTGAGAGGGGGGTCCTTGTCAATGGCTTAAAAAATTAAAAAAACGCAACAAGTTTGACTACTTAGTGTATGTTACAAAGTGTCTTTGTGCAGGAATTGGTTCGTGCGATGGTGACAGTGGGCACTCCGCCTGACTCTGACAGTCTGCAGCTGAACCCTCAATTAGAAGACATCACCGTCTTTTTCCTGGAGCTGCTCGGACAGACTTTGATACAGAACAGGTAAGGAGAAAGTTTATTGGTCTTCTTTGTTGTTAAAAAGGAACCTATTTTGTTATCATCATATCAGCTGTAAGATGTTCACTGTTGAACGTAGGCCTCTACACTTGCAATAGAACCGGTTGGAAAAGGCTTGGATTAACCCTAAATGATTAAACCTACTAATGAATGAAGAATTAACTAACTACGTTTATCACTGATTATTTTAGGAATTATCAAGTTTCAGCTCATTTCATCAGAAATAAGGTAAGTGAAGTGACAAACTTTAGTATACAACGTGTAACGTTAATAGCGCAAAACCTCTCGTGGAGTAACTCGGCCCATGTTACTGAACAATGTTTGTACTAAGACTTTTGAAAATACGCAAAAAAAAAAGATTTTTCATACTGATGGATGGGCCCGATCAATTTCTCATTTTGTATAAAAAAGCAATTTTTTTTTTTAGTTAATATCTTGGAACAAACATTGTTCAGTAACATGGGCTGAGTTACCCCACGAGAGGTTTTGCGCTATTAACGTTAAACGTTGTATATTTTTTAACGTTGCCCCACACTTTGTATTTCTCCTTAGTCGTGGGTATTACAAACATAGAATCTCAGATACACAAACACCCAGACCCGGAACAAATACTTGCGGATCATACATATATTTGTTCCGTGCGGGAATTGAATCTGCGCAGTAGTCGATCGTTCAGCCACTGCGCAAACCGCGCTGACCAAATTTGACAATGTCGTAATTTCACCACAATGGAATATCATCCTACTAAATGGGGATGGCAACTGTATTGCTTGTTCCAAGCATCGTCATTGGTTCAAATCTTATAGGTACTTCATAATAGTACTGCCTCATTGGTCGGATTAGGACTTAACTATGGTGGCGCCATCTACAATTAGCTTTGACCGGCCTTCCCCATTGTCGTACCACGCAGTCGAACCGCTGTCAACGGTTCAACTGAGGCGGAGCGGAGCAGAGCTGAGACGAGCCATGTGCATCAGCTATGTGATTGGTGAATCGCGGCACATCTCGTCTCCGCTTCGCTTCAGTGGAACCGCAGCCTTTTCCTTCCCTTACAAGTGAATCCCCCGTCCTCAGAGACCGTCTCCTGTCCGTGTGGGAGGACGCGGCCCCCCACATGTCCCGCTGCGTGCTGTGGTCCTCGTCCCGCGGCGCGGGTCCTCTCCGCCGCTGTGTGACGGCGCTGCTGCGGACAGGAGCCAGGCTCATGAGGTGTGACGCGGCCGCGCCACATGTGCTGCAACATCTCACCTTACTGTTCCAGCTGCCTTATAAGCTGTTCTATCAGCAGGCAGATGTGGTGAGTTTTTGGAAAAGTAGCTTTAATAATGTAAATATAAAGTTGATTTGTGAAATCAGAGATTTTTCTTTTTAGTTGACAACCGTTTTGTTCCCAACATAATTTGATTTTAAACTGTATATGGTATTCTTTACATTACTAATCAAAGTAAGCATATTTGCATTTAATTCAACATAATATTTCATTATGCGTGCAAAGTCTTAATATTAAACGAAATTGTATTAATAAAAGATCACTGTGTCGTCTTCAACTCGCGAAATTAAGTTAAAATTGTGTGACATAAACATTGAGATATGGCATAATATGTTAGATAGAGAAGTATTTGTAATATACAAAAGAAAAAATGGTCCCACGGAAATATAAAATAGACATAAAAAGTATCCTATGTGTTGATCCAGGTTACAAACTGTGTACCAAATCTATTCAGTAGTTTTTGCGTGAGAAACAAAAATATCCATCCATCCAAACAAACTTTCACGTTTAAAATATTAGTAGGGTTTTAACACCTTTTATGTTCATCGTCCAGATCTCATGCGGCATGTACGAGATCGTAAAGACGTCTGCACAGAATGTGCACAGTGCGCATGAGTGGGACATCGTGTTCGCGCTGCTGTGTGCAGCCGGCGCAGGCGCATGGCCTAGGGATGCGCATCCCACCAGTAAGTATTGACTATATAACTATATATAATTATTAAATTACTAGTTTGCGCTCTGTGCTTAATATTGTGACAATTATGTTTAGGCCCATGTTGGGCGCCAAAAAAAAGTAATACTCTTGGGCCCCACGTTGGGCGCCAAAATTATTATGGACACTTATTTACGTTGTATGGACAATTTATTTATGTTCTACATTCGCCATGTAATTGTATTATTTTAAAAAGCCACTGTTCTAAATCCTTTACGCAAAACAACTGTCTTGATAGCGCCCATGCCGGCCCCATGTTGGGCGCCAGAAATTTTATCGGGAGATTCTATTAAAGCTCCACGTCGGGCGCCAAAAATGTGGTGATGTGATGCTCTACGGTCCCACGTTGGGCGCCAAAAATTGTTAGTGATCATTTTCAGTCCCACGTTGGGTCCCAAATATTTTAATGAACTAAAAATGTCACTTCTGATTTTATTCAGACACATTGTTTATTAGCTGCCTAGCCTATAATATAACCATCACATGGGTTGCACAGGTCGTTGTAAAACAATGGTGATTTCTGGTTTGATTTTGATTTTGATTGATTTTGAGTTTAGACGAGATAGCGTAAAGCTGGCTTTTGACTATGGGATGTAATATAATATATATTACATCTTGAGATATAATATTTTATCGCTCGTCATACATTTTGTACGTGAACGTTCACACTGTGCTATAATATAATATTACATCCCAAACTATAAATATTTTTTATCATCGTCATCTGATGAACCATCGTAGGAATCAAGCAAAACAATCTCCATATTATCCATTTCAGAATTCAATCATTTCGATAAAAACGTGATGACACAATGGTGACCGAAGCTGAACTGTTCTAAAATATGTATGTTACAGTGTGAACAGCAATCGCGGGATGTAATATATAGCTCAAGATGTAATATATATTACATCCCATAGTCAAAAGCCGGCTTAACAAACTACCTCTTGCATCTGTAATATTCTTATAATTTAAAAGTAAAAATTAAATAAAAATTAATGATAATGTTCTTTTTTTAATCGAAACGAACGCAAATATTGTTTGAAAAAGGCGGATGACACTGCTTTGCAAATGATGTATAAAGAATAAGAAAGTATGTAGAATGGTACTTCCATACGGACAAAAGCCTCTTTGCCTTTTTCTGTCTTCTGTCTACAATACACTTCTTTCTTCTGACAATTTGAAACGCATCACAATTTAAGGCAATGGATAGTGTATACGCGGCAATGAGTGAAGGAGAGAGTATGTGTGTGAGGAAGAAAGCGGAGAACC
The DNA here is from genome assembly GCA_954870645.1 of Agrotis clavis. Lineage (NCBI taxonomy): Eukaryota > Metazoa > Arthropoda > Insecta > Lepidoptera > Noctuidae > Agrotis > Agrotis clavis. The sequence continues at coordinate 20,896,985 of OX940935.1, read as the reverse complement.
CTTATGGTGCAATTTCATTGGTTGTAAACTCGTTCGGTATACACCATACGGCGAGTCATCGCAGGCGCGAAAACAACCAATAAAAGTTAGAAGTTGACACGTGTTCGTTACACCGTCTGCAGTGATTCCCCGCTTGCTTTAAACCGACCGTGATATCAACCAATAATAATAATAATAATAATAATATTCCACAACTATCACACAACGCCATCTAGTCCCAAGCTAAGCAGAGCTTGTGTTATGGGTACTAGACAACTGATAAACATACTTATATATTTCTAAATACATACATATTATAGATAAATTACACCCAGACACAGAACAAATGATCATGCTCATCACACAAACATTTGTCCTGGGTGGGAATCGAACCCACGACCTCCGGTATAGCAGTCAGGTTCACTAACCACTAGACCAACAGGCCAGTCGTCAATGAAATCCATCGGTCGATATACAGCTTGCGGGTCTGGCAATCTTGTTAATAACTGACGACAAACATGGAGGTTCTCCTACACCCCGCACGCGGGCTATCGACTAATGAAAACGGTTCCCCAAATCCAGACTTTGTCGCACGATCTCTCTCAGCTGGCATCCTATCGACCAACTAAATTGCGCCATAACATACATGTCTATTTAACCAGGTCCCGCCGCATCAAGTCGGTCGGAAGGGTCAGAGGACGAGAGTGAGCGTCGTCCCACCAGCGCCTCCTCTGAAAGCGAGCTGTCACATTCACCACAAACGCAAGGATGGATACTAGTAAGTTCTATGGACACTTATTTACAACGACGATATAATACTAGACTCCGCATGCACGATCTAAGGAACAAAAAATATTCTGTCAACTCGCTGAGGTACTACGTAAGCGAGAGGGACGGGGTACTGCGTTGTGATTGGCTAAGGGTGCTCCCATTGTCTCCCCGGCTAAGGGTGTCATTGTCTCGGTCTAGCAAATGGCAGTTCTAAGCGACAGAACGAGAAAGGGCGACGGAAAAAGCCGATTCCGCGTCGATAGATATGGGAGCACCCTAACTCAAGGTCTGTTCTGTCTCAACGTATGTTTACGGCTCACAGGATTGGTCAAAATGAGACGAATATAAGACTTTTTTGCCTAATGTGTTGACAGACATCGGTCGCCTGTTATTAGGAGTCTAGTATTATAGGGCCGATTACACGATACGATTCATCGGGCCGATGAGCAGGCCTCGATAGATTGGGCGTTCTGATCACACTACACGATATCGCCACCCTAACTCACTTTTCAGCCGACGGTCGAGCAGTGAAGGTGGCGCCTACGTGGCGCCTACGCTTACAAAGTATCAGAAACTTGGCATCAGGGTTGAAAAAAAAAACAATTTTTTTTTCAAATTTATAAAATAAACAGTTCAAAATGTTTTATAAAAGTGTTTTTTTCAGTTTCTGGCTTTTTTTTTTAAAGATTTCCACGTTGTTTGTCGTTGTCTTAACGTATCTAATATCTTTAAACGAGCAATTCTTGTAGGTATATTTATAAATAATCAGGATCTCGGAAACGGCTCCAAGGATTTTCATGAAAGTTACAGATTAGGGGTTTTTCGGCCCAGGATTTCGGATTTATCAAGGTCCCAGGTTCGAGAAAGGTTCGGTTCCCAAGATATAGACATTTTAAAAACCGAGCAAAGCTCGGTCAACCAGATATTAAATCAATTATGTTTCATTTCTAGACTGCATCTTTTCAAATTCACCCATAATAATGTTTTTTTTTTACGAATATGATCAATGGAAAAAAAAAAACAAGTGATGTTTTTTTTCTAATATTTTTAAGAATTGCCAATAAAAGTTAAAAATATGGCAAATCAATGGCATAGACGCAAATGGATTTATGTCAGGCTATATAAACTCCTGAATATTTATTTATTTTCATTTTATAAGCATTCATCCGCCTTGAAAAGTAGAAACAGTGGGTATAGTAAAAAATAAGAAGAAGAGAATTATTTATTGATTTTATATTATCCAATTCGTGTTAGCTGAAGGAATATTTACGAGTATTCATTTCTCTTTCGCGTTGCGAAGTCATTTTTACTTCACGACATGTCATTTCACGTCGAACGCCGCGCCGCTACTGAGCGCCCTAACCGCGATCACACGACACGATTTATCGGGATTTAGGGACTTAAGGCCGTCGGGTACACTCCATCGCCCGATTTAGGGAAACTAACAGCCTAACAGCGATTACACCACCCAATCCATCGGAACTTAGCGACTTAGGGCACGATGAATCGTGTCGTGTAATCGGCCCTTATATCGTCGTTGCTTATTTATGTTGTACATTCGCCATGTACAATTCATCACCATCATCATTTTCCTGCCCTTATACCATTTTACTTGGATTCGGCGCAACACGTTTTTTTCATTCTCCTATACACACAATATCATTACTTACTCCTTTTTCTTTCATATCGTTAGACAATCCATCCATCTTTTCTTTGGCCTTCATCATCCTCTCCATCCAATCAACATTCTTACTCATTAATCTCTTAGTTACATGAGTGTCATCCCTCCTCATCACATGTCCGTACCAAGATAGACGATGTAACTGTATAATTTTATAAAGACATTTTTCTAAATCCGTTTCGCAAAACAACAGCCTTGAGAGCGCGCGGAAAACTTACTGAGACGCTTTTAAGTATCAGCACAAACCGACGACGCTTGGCTCGAACCGCGCCACGCTTGGGTCAAGCAGCGCTTGCGATTGTCTCCGACGAGCCTCATACTGAGGACTTGGCTCGCGAGGCAGCCTCGCGAGGCAACTCGCTCTGTTCGTTTGCGGCTAAAAAATATTTATTTGTGTCTGAACTCAAACATGTCTCTTCCCAACAGGCAGGGTTGGAAAAAAAACAGTTTTTCTTTAATTATATAAAACAAACAGTTCAAAATGTTTTAAACAAGTGTTTTTTTTTTTTGTTTTTTTTTAGTTTAGGGCATTATTTCAAATTAATTCGACTATATTTCTTTTCTAGGCTAGATCTTTATGGTCGCGGGATTATTTCCTTACCGTGACCCCGGAACAGAAAGGGCTATTGAAGGACACCGTGGATTTTAGTCAGTAGAAGTCTGACAGTCCCTCCCGCCCTGCCCGGGGTTGGAGGACTCATTTGATGATTTTAACAAGCTAAAAAAAAAAAGGCTAGGTCTTTATAAACTCGCCCTAATAAATTAAATATTTACAAAAAAACGATCAATAGATAACATTTATTTGTATGTTGCGTAATCAAACGCTTCACATTCACCCGGTAGGTATGTTCTAATGTTGATTTTATATTGGGCGACACGTAGGGACTTTCCTAGCGGGACAGGCGGCGCGCCTCCTATTCGTTCGTAGAATAGTTCATTGTTCATAAGGTATATCCCCGCGCCACGGTGCGGGGCTTTACCTTATGAACAATGGACTGAGAAACACCGATCTACTTATTGTCAAAAAAATAGGGGAATTACCAAATTTCTTTCGACAGCCGACATTAGGGATCGAAGTTTACGTTTTTTATTTATGACTAATGTTGTTTATTAATTGAAATTGTTACAATTTTAATTGTTTTGAAATTATTATGATAATTTTTCAAAAATAGGTGCTTCCTTGTCCCATACAAATCCCAGGATTTACTATTATTTTATTTAAACAAATATCTAAGTACCAGAGATATTTGTTTGATTGAATGAAATACCTACATAACATAAAAATAATGTTGGCGGCATGTTTGAGTTTATATTATGTTTGTAAACGCACCCACGACACAGTAGAAATTCCTAGTGTGGGGCAACGTTTTGTAAAAAAAAAAATGATTAAGTAAGTCAATTACAATGCCATTGAAAGTTCAAAAATATAACAGCAATAGAGACTCGATTGGTTTTATGTTGAACTATTCAGACTCAAATACTTATTACCTATTTATTTTATTTTCATTTTATATTCAGTTATTGCGACATGAAAAGTAGTTTTAAAACATGTTTTTTTTGTACTGTTTTATACAATGTTTTAAACTTGTATTGATCTTTGTTTTTAAACATGTAATAAAAAACACTGTTTAATTTCAAACTGTTTTAAACACTGTTTTAAACATGTGTTTTAAAACAACTTGTTTTAATCATGCCAACCCTGCCAACAGGTAAAGAATGAGACTGACACCCCGGACACGAACGACATCGAGAGCTCTGTGTCTCTCCGCGCACACCGCACGTCTGCCCTGGCGCGCTGCTGCGAGGCACTGGCGCTCGTGGTGCGGGACGTGGCACACGTCACTCCGTACAACTGCCGCGCCGCCGTGCGGGCCGTCAGACTGTTCGCCAGGGCGACGCTGTATGATGGTGAGACACATATTATATTGTAACCTGGCGCAGATGTGACGTAGCACACGTCACTCCATACAACTGTGCGGGACGTAGTGGACATTTGGAAACTAAGGGTGCTCCCACATCTATCGACGCGGAATCGGCTTTTTGCGTCGCCCTTTCTCTTTCTGTCGCTTAGAACTGCCATTTGCTAGACCGAGACAGAAAGCATAATGCGATCGCGCGCGGCGGGATCCTCGACGCGGCCACGTGCTATCGCATTGTCTCGGTCTAGCAAATGGCAGTTCTAAGCGACAGAAAGAGAAAGGGCGACGGAAAAATCCGATTCCGCGTCGATACATGTGTGAGCACCCTAACAATGATTTTACCCATGGTAGTGTTTCGTGGCAGTTGCCGAACTTCCCACTACATCACGGCTGTCCGAACCGCTCCATTTCGTGTGGCGTCGCACTCACACGTTTATACTTTCGTGCTTACCGTTCTGGCCCTATAGCCAAACGGCAAGCGACAATCGCTAACGTTCAGCAGTCGCTAATACATTTTCAACTTTATACCCCATTGCATAAAGTTGAAAATCTATCAAAGATTACAGATCGTTTTCGTTTGTTTCGTTCGCTATCGCTCAGCAGTCTTTACTAGATTTTCAACTTTATGCGATGGGGTATAAAGTTGAAAATGTATCAGCGACTGCTGAACGTTAACGATTGTCGCTTGCCGTTTGGCTACAGGCTCAGTGTGCTTAGTGAGCGAGTTTCTTTACGTTGACTCGTTAGTAACGTTTTACTACGTTCGGCGCTCTTATTGGCCCGCTCCAAGGTCGTGAGAACTCTCAACCAATGAGAGGGTCAAACGCGTATAAACGTTACTATCGCGTCAACGTAAAAAAACTCGCACTAAGCACACTGATCACCGCACGCTGCAAGCGATTCGATCGGATAAACCTTGCGCTCGTTTTCGCCACTGGCGGCGCCTCGTGGCGTGCTTCAAACAATTCAATTGATCTTACCGTTCGCCGCTCCCCGCTAAGCTACCGGTCATAGCGGCAAGATCATGAACCGTCCATTTCAATTCACGTCGCATGTTCTAAAGCGTATAAATAATTAAATAACGTATTCCACAGGCAAGAAATCCGGCAAGTCGCGCTCTGGTCGTAAATCACGTCCAAGTTCGGGCAGAAAACGCTACGATGACTCCAGCGATGAAGAAGTTGATACCTTGGACCAGTACCATATGGTTAGCATACAGGTAAGGAATTATAACATTTTAATCATAAAAAGTCTTATTTTTTTTTAACGGACCACGAACACCACCATAAAAAAGTGTAAAAATAAGTTAAAAATAACTAAAACCCGACTACGACAAAAACGTGCACTGAAAAGTATAAAACAAAAACAATATTAATTTGACCGATATTGTGCTAGACGTGGTCGTGTGCCACCTGCCTAATGAAGATTGTGTGAAACAACCGCAGGTGGGTTTTTATTTACACTATTTTGGGGTTATAATTATTATTAATTATTTGATAAGTATATAACAATAAAATCAAAGTAGCGAGTAAATTTCAAATGTACTTATTAGGCCTTTTCATATGATACCCATGTTGACACTGTTAGAAACAGGCAAAGTAGCTATTAATGTATATAAAAGCTATATAATGTATATATATTTCAAATGTGCACATCAAACCCTTTAATTTTTCGTGTCGACTTTACATCGCCTAGAGGGCGCCATATTGGATTTGGTGACACGTCACCAACCCTATAACCAGCGAACAACTGAGACGCTTCTAACGACACCTCATTTGTCATGTAATGATAAGTAGTTTAGAAGATATGAGGGAACAGACAAACATACATAGATACATACCGGTCAAAATCATAACCCTGCCGTAGTCGGGTAAAAGTAACTTTTCTTTCGGAAGTCGGTGACTTTCAATAAAAAAAAAATTGAGTCGTATTTAGAACCTAATCCGTTTTTGAAGTCGGTTAAGAACTACATTTTTGTGGTCCTGTTTTTTTTTTTTTAAATAAAACCAATGTTTGGTGGACAACAAAGTGTATTAGATCTATTATGGGTAATTCTTATGCTTTCAATAATCCGGATGATAAAATATATAGTGGACTACAACCACAACAAAATAATTTTACGAAAACTTACAACATTTTGCTGCGTAATTAGAAAGGATATACCCATTTTGATAATCAATTCAATGTTATTACTACCTCATGTTCCCCATATTAAACCTTTATCAAAAATTTTCAAATGCCGCGTTTTGTTTGTCCACAGCTGCTAGACTTGATGCACACGCTGCACAGTCGCACCGCACAGATATTCAAGTGGTGGAGAGACGAGGCCGACCAGGGACAGAGTGAGTCATATTATTACAGACTTGATAACCAGTCATTCGCCGTCCTTTGAAATCAGTACCTAATGTTTTGGTAAAATATATTGTTCGGATCAAAGGTTTTGGTAAAATAAAGTAGCGAGGGAGCACACACGATGAACGTTAATTTAGTACTGAATCCTTCACTAATATTCATTTGTGAAATGAAGCGAAAAATATGCGGATAAGCAATAGTGTAAGTGGTTTCACGCTCTATGTAAAACAGTTGTATTTCGCACATTCGCTGCATGTGTCTCAAATTAACTGACAAAAGGCTTTAATATTGATCTCTCCATTACAGGCGCCGAAGAATACGACTTATGGGAGGTAGCGTGGAAGCCATTACTTCAAGGTATTGCACAATTCTGCACTGATAGGCGGAAACAGGTTAGTTTCGAAGGATAAAAAAATAACTAAAACATTTCCGTTGAACATACTTTATACATACTATGCAATTCAAGTGTAATTAAGGCAAAGGTATCTCCGGGTGTCCAAACTGCTGCAATAATAAAAATTCACAACACATTTTAATTTTTCATGCAATTTTTTAATACTATATCGGACACCCGTTTTGACATAGCAAAAGGAGAATGGGCATCAATATTATAGGACTTTGACCCGACCCACAATAGCCATAAGTTATATTCCGATATAGATTATTTTAAAAAAGGAGCAACAAACGACCGCAAGTGTCGATCACCAGCCTCAAGTGGCTGTTGCACGCTTCAGCTACCTCTGTAGCCGCGTCTAGATTCTCGTGGAGGCGTTTGTGGCTGTCGCGACTGGCTCGTGTACGGCGGCACTTAGTGACCACTGGAGCAATTTTTCTAAAACAATAGATGTGAAATCTATTGTTTTAGCAATTATTTCAGGTATCTTCTATTAAAAAACCAATTCTAAACTTCCATCTTCCTCCCCAGGTATCAAACAGCGCAATAGCCTACCTCCAGCGCGCCCTCCTAGTCCCGGGCCTGTCCGCGATGGGTGGCAGTGGCTGGGAGGCGTGCTTCCACAGTGTACTGTTCCCTCTGCTGGAACAGCTGCCCAGACGAGCTGATGCCACAGCCAGAGCTAATACTATTATGTGCAAGGTAAGATGTTGTTCGTTAGGTTATTAAATTAGGTGTGGTTTATGGGTATAAGACGAATTTTGGCGTAGTAGCTGAGTTTTGACTCCTGCGGGTCTAAAACGGCCACATTAAGCAATATCCCTAATGATTCACTTCGCAACGTCTTTGGCTACTCTTTTATTATTTACTAGCTGTTCCTAATCAAATCAAAACATTGATTTCAAGTAGTCCAGTTACAGGCACTTTTAAATTGTCAAAGACATCAAAAAAATATAATTAAATACTACAAAATTATGATGCTACAGTCCCAGCCACAAGAAATAATAACCGTGAAAGTACCGTAGATTCGAAAGAGTAGATATCTATGGAGAAGAACGGGCAAGAAACTCCATAATGGACACTCTTTTTAGATCGCCAAAATTATTACAAAATCTTTCCTCCCCGCGGCTTCACCCCTGTTGCACAGCTTCTATTGGCCGTAGCGTGATGTTTTATTGCCTAAGAATATGCCAATTTGAACCAGTAGTTCCTGAGATTAGAGCGTACAACCAAACAAACTCTTCAGCCTTATAATATTAAGAATAGATTTAAACACTCTGATGTGCGTGATCTTATCGTGGGTACAAGGGTACTAAGGGTATAAGGGTACTACTACCCTTAGTACATGGTACTTCTACCCTATCCTTAGTACTTCTTATTTACAATCTAGACTCAGTCTAGATTGTAAATTATATCTGTGTGCCAAACATCCAAATCCTTTCAGCCGTTCTGCATTTATAATATCAGTTAGGATTAAGGTTGAGACTACACTAGGTTGCGACGCAATCTGCGACTCATGAGCGATTAAAACAAATAAATGATACGGTCCCGTATATGGCTACAGCATACATCAGCGAGAACATGTCTAAGGCCCGGTATCCACCAAAGCGGAGAGGAGAGGAGATGTGTTTGAATAACTAATCAGATGTCCACATCTTCTCTCCGCTTAGCTTCAGTTGACTTGAGTTGACATCTGATTGGTTATTCAAACACATCTCTTCTCCTCTCCGCTTTGGTGGATACCGGGCCTTATTCGTTTTTCTCTTCCAATCGCATTGCAAATCGCTCCCTATTGTGTAAAAATCGATCTATATTAAAATCGTCGGCTTTGTTTTGGTTGCTATAAACTCCATTTTTGTGAAAAATTTTGTGACGAAAGAAAATGAAGAAGAAAGAACACATCCTGGATGTCAGGTCTCCATCCCTCGCATGATGTAACTGTGAAACCTAAGTCAGCCGCGTCCTGTGAGGGGTGAGGTCGTGCACATCTATGAGCACCTTGGTGGAGGAAGCCTCCATTGAAAGGGGAGCTGCGGCTTGTTGCAAGTTGCAGTGGTTTGGAAATAATGCCGTTTGTTCCAGGACGGAAACGATAATACCACCCATGAGTAAATGTAGTGGTTAGGGTAATAATGTAACGGCTTTGGGACCAAAATAATAGTATCTTAAAATACGTCTGGCGTTTTTAAATCCCAGGTTTTCTCAGCCAGGTCAGCTTTTCTGTGTTTAGGGATAATTGAAGAAGTATTGAGCTTGTAGTGGTTGGGTAATAATGTAACGGCTTTGGGACCAAAATAATAGTATCTTAAAATACGTCTGGCGTTTTGAAATCCCAGGTTTTCTCAGCCATGTCAGCTTTTCTGTGTTTAGGGATAATTGAAGAAGTATTGAGCAAGTTTTCAGTGTACCAAACAAGCACTTATTCAAAATTTCAAGTATAGAAGTTCCATGGTAAGACAGAAAATGTCGAAGAAAGAAAACCATGGATGTGAGATCTCCATCCCTCGCATGATGTAACTGTGAATGTGAAGTCAGCCGCGTCATGCGAGGGGTGAGGTTCTGCACATCTATGAACACCGCGTTGAAGAACTGCAAAATTCTCAAGACAAGACTTGTTAATTTCGAATAAAATACGCATTCTGTTTTTTCTTTTAAGAGCGCATATTCAGAAAGTTGGCAACGTCGCAAATAGTTGTCAAATATTTACAAGTTTTATTAATTTTACATTTTTTTTAATGAAAATAAGAGAAATGGCTCTGTAGTGCACTGGAAAATAATAATAATAATATTTCACAACTTTCACACAACGCCATCTAGTCCCAAGCTAAGCAGAGCTTGTGTTATGGGTACTAGACAACTGATAAACATACTTATATATTTCTAAATACGTACATATTATAGATAAATTACACCCAGACACAGAACAAATGATCGTGCTCATCACACAAACATTTGTCCTGAGTGGGAATCGAACCCACGACCTCCGGCATAGCAGTCAGGGTCACTAACCACTAGACCAACAGGCCAGTCTAAAAAAATTGATTAGGGAATGCAATAATTAATATCGTAACACCGAATATATAGTTTTAGACTTAAAAAAGCATTTGGAAACATTCCAAATGTAAAAGATTTTCTTAGGAAAGAAAAATTAGATCCGCGGGCAGGATTCGAACCTGCGGCCATCGAATTCAGTACATCCGAATCCTGCCCGCGGATCGAATTTTTCTTTCCTAAGAAAAATAAATATTTAAAAAAAACAAAAAACTCGACTGCGTAAAAAAACTAAAAAGAAAGAAACAAGCCCAGTAGTTTAGAATTCACTCATTCACACTCACAGTCGTGGCCCATTCAAATTATACCAATCAAATCTTCCCAAGGGGCCCCGACTGTGAGTGTGAATGAGTGAATTCTAAACTACTGGGCTTGTTTCTTTCTTTTTAGTTTTATTACGCAGTCGGGTTTTTTGTTTTTTTTTTAAATATTTATTTTAGTTTACTATTTTTAGTTTTTGTTAGCATTTATCAGTCAAAATTAAATTGAAACATATAAGTTATATAATATATATTTTGGTAAACCATTTTTAAAATCCTTTAATTTGATACCCCACTTGATAGAATGTGAGAGATTTAAAAAAATATTTTTAGTTCGGAATCCTTTGCACGCGAGTTCGACTCGCACTTCGCCAGTTTTAAGTACCCAGTGATACTCTCACGTTTAAGACGAATCTAACGACACCTCTCAAGTTAAAATCCATCAAGCCGTTTATGCTGTAGAGCAACACAAAGAAATATACATACATACATACCCTCGAAAAACATAACCCTCCTGGCGCAGTCGTGTAAAAATCTTTGAAATTTGTTCCGCATGCGTTAATGCGTTTAATATTTATAAAATTCCAAATGCCTTTTATAAACCTGAAACGGTTACAACAACAAATTATTGTGTAGTGTTTTAATTGCATTCCTATAACAGTTTTCTAGTGCACTACAGAGCCATATTTCTTATTTCCATTGACAAATTAATTAAAACTTGTAAATATTTGACAGCTATTAGCGACGTTGCCAACTTTGTGGTTATGCGCCCTTAACACTTCCTCCCCCCCCCCCCCCAGGTGTTCCTGCAGCACCTGTCGGCGCTGTCGGGGCGGCCCACGTTCGGCGCGCTGTGGGTGCGCGTGGTGGACGTGGCGCGCGCGCTGGTGTCGGCCTCGCCCGACGACCCGCTCACGGAGGCCGCGCTCGAGTCGCTCAAGAATATGATACTCGTCATGGACTCTGTGAGGGTGAGTACCAACATTGTAATGTTTCAAACACGCCACGAATCGCCGCTCCTATTGAAAACGCGGATGGTTTTCTCCGAGCGAATCAATACTGCGGCAGGAACAAGAGTACACAACTACACATCAAGCTATAAAAAAACCAGTATAAGCTGATTTTTGTATGCGCGAAATGATCATACAAAATGAGACCACGATAAACTGGCTTTGTATAGCTTGATGTGTAGAATAAGTGTGACGTCACAAAACAGAGCGGTACGGACAGCTACCATGTCGTCTTAAAGCCAGAGTGGTTCCAGTGTGGTGAGAAAAAGACAGATCTATACCATTTGATTCACTCGTTCTGAACCAGTGGTTTTAAGACGTCATGCTAGGCCACCAGTACGGACAACGGTGGGAGGTTCGGCGCCAATCGTTACTATGAGAATGCCACCACGTCCGCTCCCCAAAGAAGCAAAGGCCTACAGCAATCCGCAAGATACAACACGTAACGTTCCGAACTATCGAGCCAGTTTTTAAGTACAAGCGTAGGTTTGGCGTATGTTGGCCCAGAGCGGAGGCACGCAGCTTGTCACCTCAGGTGGCCTACTGTGGTCTTAGGCGGCCCCTAGACCTACAATAGCATTGTACAATACTTTTGATGGTACAATAAGATTTAAAGGCGCTCTGAATCCAAACGAGCAATTATATTGCACAATCATACATACTGCACAATGTTTTCGTGTTCAGTCGGAGATTAGTATTGATCCCGATTATTCCCAATATTGCGCAATACTGACCCAATGCAATGAAAAAATATGATGCAATAAAAATTAGACTCGCTCAAACTTTCGGTCAATGATTGCGCAATCTTCAATGTTTACTCTAAACGGTCAGTTAAATTAAGTTCATATTGCACAATTCGTAATATTGCGCAATATAATTTAACTGACAGGCACACTATCGTTGAGGGCTCACTTAAACTATCAACCAAATAGAAATCAGAACAGAATGCGTATGAATTGCTTTGATTTGAGAGCATTTAGTTTAGGTACAATGGGGATGGCAACTGGGAAACGAATGGCGCTAGTATAGCTAGTTCCAAGTATTGTCATCGGTTCAAATCTTATAGGTACTTTAAAATAGTACTACCTCATTGGTCGGATTAGGACTTAGCTATGGTCGCGCCATCTACTACGCCCTCTACGCGCCATCTACGCGCCAGCTTTCACCGGCCTTCCCCATTAGAACAGTTAAAATTAAACTAATTCAATTAGTACTATGGTTCAAAATTAGAACACTTGTTAACATACTTGAAAAGTTACAAATTAACGTTAATTTTAAACTTCATCATAAATGACACAGTTACATTCATCTGAGCAGTGGTGGCCCAGTGGTATCGGCCACGACTTACGAGTTGTAGGTCGTGAGTTCAAACCAAGCTGGGCGCTTGATTTGTGTAATTTATTTCATCACCACTGCTCTCAAAACGGTGAAGGAAAACATCGTGAGGAAACCAGCATGTTCTGGAACAAAAATTCGAAGACAGTAATGTGACATCTACCGATCCGCACTGGGCCCTCAGATGGTAGATTACGGCCCACTCCCTCTCACGGAGAAGAGGTTTGTGTCCCAGCAGTGGGAACATTTATAGGGGTTGATGATGAAGTTCATCTGCACAATTTACTAATTGTAACTTAAATATTTTTCAATTTCAGATATTCAGCAACGGTGATGGCTATAACGATCTGTGGTACATCACTTGGGATAAGATCAATGAATTCTTACCCAACTTGAAAGAAGAATTATTCCCTCAAGGTAAGCATACCTTTCAATTTTCTATTTCATACAAGTTTTAAAGATACATTTTATAGTTACTGCTTGAAGTTTTTCTTTTTGTTGATATTCCTTATGGGCCTACCACACGCACAAGCTTTACCACAGTTTTGCCTGCGCAAGCGTTTTGCATGAAAAAACAATACACGGTCGGCAACCACAGATATAGATATACCTAGATAACAAGTATCACGATCTTTATGAAAACCAGCACGGATTTTTGGCACGCGAAGTGAATGCTCTTGCGTTATCTAAGTATATCTATATCTATGTCGGCAACACTGAATGTCCAACCACACACACAGGCAAATACGCGCAGGCCGGGCTTGCGCAGGCAGAACTGTGGTAAAGCTTGTGCGTGTGGTAGGCCCATAAGAGCATAAAAACTGATATATTTTGCTGAAATATTGATGAGTCAGTCTCATAAATACAATATATTATCTAAACTCTCTGCTTAATGGTGAAAATAAAGCCCGATTTACACTTCAATAAGTACAGTAGCAAGTTAACTTGCGTCATCGGCGAGTTAAGTTGTTAATGTTGTTTGAACGGCAAAAGCAAATTAAGTAGTAAGTTGTCGATTAAGATGAGTTCAATAGATCGCGATCCTATTTTTTGGCGAGTCCAGTGCGAGGTAGCCCCCTCTTTCGCGTCTCCCGCGCCCCGCCAACTTAACTGGCCCGGCATGCAGACTTATTATATTTCACTTTCAATGTGTTGTGCAAGTATTGATACTATTTCTCTTATTATAGCACGTAAATTGGTGTTAAGTAATTTAACATCCATTTTCTGGATTAAAACAACGCGAAACGCGACTAGTCTTCTTCTCGGCAACTTATGACTACTCACTCCGCCCGTTTGGACGCTACTTACAACTTACTACTTATTACTTAACTGTCTGAGTTCTTAACTCGCTACTGTACTTATTGAAGCGTAAATCGGGCTTAAATTTTACTACGAAAAAACTCGTTCTCCCACTATCTAATATCTATCTCGTATCTACGAATGTACTTGGTAGACGCAGCAGTATTGTACGGCCCACTACTTTATTTTTTTTCTCCAGAGAAGAGCTCAGAACTGACCTATGGCTCAGTTGTGTTAAAGCCAGACTGTCAATACGATACTAATGTTTGCTATAGCCACTTTAAAATAAACAAACATAACCTTTGACGATCTAGACGCATTCATGAGCACAAAGGGAAGAGTGGAAGGTTATGGGGGAGTCTTTGCCCAACAGTGAGACAATATAGGTTAATAAAAAAACAACCTAAGTTGTGTGTCTTTATTAACCTAACCTATATTGTGCCGAATAAACATATTAAATATTTCTTCTCTTTTTTGTGCTTTCTTTCTTTTTAACCTAAAATCTACTTAATTTGTTCCAGTGAAAGACAACGCCAAGCCGCCGTCGTCCGTCCCGAGCCACATGCAGCCGTCCCTCCCCTCCCCCCTGCCCACCCTGCTCCCCCCCGGCCCCACCAGTACGCCCACTCTAGTACCTATCCCCTCCCCCACCCTCCCACAGTCACCAACAGTACCATCGCCAACATTGACACAAACATTGGCACACTCGCCGGTGAACATTGCGCAGACGCCGCCGTTGGTGGCCAATGCGCCAACGTTGGTTGCGCCTACGCCGATTAGTGGTATGGTTCCGATTAGGAATCCTTTGTATGATCAGGCTGGGTTGACGTCTTCGGTGCTGCTGCAACCGTTGAATGAGGTTGGTGGATTCTAAATTGTAAAGGTTTTTTTTTAATTGTTATCTATTCATCTGGATGAATTTTAACTTTTTTTGGATGCGCTAATAACTAATTGACCTAATTCTCGACTAATAAAAATATTGCTTAAACTTTTTCTAATCTTTATCAAATATCAAATTAAAATAATATTTAGAGTCATAAATACACTACAAACGAAAACACATCGTTTCTAATTAAGATATTGTAAACGAGAGAGGCAAGATGGTGTTTCAAATTTATTAGTCGCTATATGTTTCTCTTTTACTTCTCAATCCGTATATGTATATGCTTACATATAAGAACCTCATACTTACCCACACCTCTATTACAGATGATTTCAACCCCCATCGGCATGTCGATCCAATCACCAATGCCGATGCTGTACCCGCAGAACATTGACCCGCAGCCGACCAGACCAGACCTCATCCGTGTCGACCAGAGACCAGACATCACCCACCCAACCGTCCAACCACCCATCAACCCATACCGCAACCTGGACTTAAACCAACCGGACTTAACACGGTCAGAAAACAGTCAAAACTTAATAAATATACATTACAATGAGAATATAATATTACCGGAGACAAAAAGTGAGTTATACGCCGATTATCTTTCAAACCCATATAGTGAAATTAAAGATGTAAGTAAAGAAGCAACTATATACGATCCTGAGGACCCAAAACCAGCACAAAATGAGCTGCAAAACCCATTACTTTCAGTCCTCGATAAGAAGTCCTACAGTGCTAATACGACTCCAATGCACAGTAATAATAGGGCTCAATTTGGGTCAAGCGACAACGTGAGACAGGAATCGGGGATTTTTAACTTTTCTAGCTATTTTGGGGTCAGTGAGACCATAGGACCTGGGTCTGAGGTCTTCGACACACTGATGTCGACACAGGAAGGATAGCAAGACAGAGACGTAGGCACTTGGTTGTAGATTATTAAATTTTAAGTGGGTAGTTAGACCAGAATTTGTGTGTGAAATTAAGGATGAACTGTTGCATGATGGTTTTCAAGGGAGTGATCAGTTTTATGGACGAGGAATAAAAAAAAAACTCTTGGTACAGTCAGCAATAGAAGTTAGGTGTCACAGAAAATAATTTTTAAACAGTTTTCCAATGTTGTGTTATAAGTTTCAGTGAGTCTGCCAAACTCTTTGGTTGCATGTAGCGTCAGCCAAAAAGTGCATACATACAGGAAAACTGTTGAAAACTTGCTACCTGCATACTTAACTCTTTTGCTGACTGTAAATGAAAATAGCGAAAAAGAAACTTTGTTACGTATTGATTCAGACGACTCAATAGATTATTTTACAGCATAAATTGAAAAATCAGTTCAGATAGTCGGTTACAGTATTGTACCGTAAAAGTAAAGTGTAAAAGTAATGGTACCGTATTATTATTATTTTTTAATTATTGAATAATGACAAAGAAAAAACGCTAAGAAATTCGGAAAATAATACGACTGCGTGACGTATTTTGATTTTTAGAAGCGTTGTATCTTTGTCAATTTTAGTTAACATAATAAAAAAATAAGAATGAAATATTTTTGGATTATGTAACTTTCGGACTAATTATTTTTTGCAGTAAAATACTCTACTACACCTCGTCAAATTATTCTCTTTTATTCCGCGTCAATATATTGTGTGGTCACTTCCAAAGGGTTTGTTTCATAATTTGGAATTGCAAATCAACTATTAAATAGGTATTTAAAGACAGATGAAAATGATATTTTTTTCACTGGAGCAATGTAATTGATCCACAAGCGAAAACCGACCTTATTTCCTTAGGATAAAACGTCAATTTATTAGATAAATAATAATATATCAAAAAGTCTCTGGTCTAGCTATACAACCTAGTTAGAAGAATTACACTTATCTTTGTTAAAAATAAAATACTGTTTACGAAATTATATCTTCACTTACACGGGATTATGAACCGTATCACCTTATTATTAAAGTCCATTTTAATTATTAGGGCTACCACATTCTAAATATTTATGTATTCGTTTGGTTTTAAGTTTTTATTTAAATCGAATTTAAAAATGGTGATTGCAAGTGATAATAATGTTAATATATCGGCCTAATTTAACAGCAAAATGGGTTCTTTTATTTATTTTAGAATTATTGTTTTATGTGTTACATTATTTTACATTCCAGGCCAATATATTTTTCTATTTATTTAAAGCTGTGTATTTATTAAGCGACAAAGAATAGGGCTAAGATATCACGCTGCTCCTTAAACGAATATCAACCTTATGTTTGCGTGAATTAGGTTTATTTCAGAATAACTGGTACACTGACATTTTTTATAGTTGTAGAAGAAAGTTTTCTTCTGTTGACTTCATTATAGTCATCATCATCATCTCAGCCGTAGGACGTCCATTGCTGAACATAGGCCTCCCCTTTTGATCTCCACACATACCGGGTGGAAGCGACCTGCATCCAGCGTCTTCCGGCGACCTTTATAAGGTCGTCCGTCCACCTTGCTGGTGGACGTCCTACGCTGCGCTTGCTAGTCCGTGGTCTCCACTCTAGTACTTTTCGACCCCATCGGCCATCTGCTCTGCGAGCAATATGGCCTGCCCATTGCCACTTCAGCTTGCTAATCCGGTGGGCTATATCGGTGACTTTAGTTCGTCTACGTCGTTGTCATTATAGTACCGAATAAATATTATATATTCTTTCTTTCTAGCAAGGAGCTGTCTATAACATTTGTGTTAGCTGTTTTCCTTAGAAATGTTTTAATAAGCTACATATCGCCCAATTTCAGTCACTTATCGAATACACAGCTTAAACGTTTAGTTGATAATCTCTTAAGTTATTCGATTCCTTCTTCGACAATGTTTATATTCATAGTTCTAAATGTAATACAATACCTGGCCGTATAATGGCACATCCGTAGTAGAGGGACACTTCATCATCTTCGTTTATCATCATCATCATCATCAGCCGCGAGATGTCAAATACTGGATAAAAGCTCCCCCTTACCACCACGCTGAACGACAATCCGCCACTTGCATCCATCTTACTTTGTAGTATGTAGTTTACCAGTCACTATGTAGTCTATCAGTCTGGTTTGGGATTTGAAAGCGTTACAGGGGCCTTGGAATGTAAAGAGCAATTGAAATATCAGAGCAATTGAAGGATCAATTCGATTTTATTGGTCAAGTAATAGAACAGATAATATTTTTATCGCAATTCATTTTACTATTCAGGTGGCCTACCATTAACTCTTAAAGCGTGAGTCTTTAGGCTGTGGGAAAGAGATAGCGCTAGACGTCTTGTATAGCTCCGTCTCTTTCCCACAGCCTAAACTGGATCGCGTTATGAGCTCGTGGTAAAGCCTCAGCTCAAGTGTCATCTTCAGACCGACAGAGTGAATTTGAGTCAGTATGAGTCCGGTCCACCCAGAACTGAAGCGGACTCGATGATCTCTCATCCCAAATAAAACCATTATGTAACCAGCACATCTATGTTATTCTCCAAAAGACTATCACGTGCTTGTTATAGATTTTCAACTTTATGCTTCAGAGTATAAAGTTGAAAATCCACCGGTAGTGAGTCTAAAGTGTCCTCTTCAGGCCCCCAGGGTGGACTTGAGTCAGTATGAGTCCGGTCCGCTCAAAACTGAAAGGGACGCGATGATCTCCCATCCCAAATAAAACCAGTATGTAGCCACTTGCACAGCTATGTTATTCTTTAATAGTCTATCACATGCTTGTTATAGATTTTCGACTTTATGCTTCAGAGTATAAAGTTGAAAATCCACTAAAGACAAACCGTGGTTTCGGCGCTTACAGAATAACACTACTAGTGTAACGTTGGTATTCGTTTAAATCCTGTTGAAGCATGTAGGATACTATCACTTATGTACAATCGACAAAGTTGAATCATGACCCATTTTGACCATAAATTGTTTTAATCCTTCAAAATGACAAAGATCACAGTCGTTACCATAGATATGTATGTTTACGCGAATGTGGACCTAATTGTATTTGAATGTCTGTAGGGAAATAAGCTTATAGTGGGTCATGATCCAACTTTGTCGATTGTACAAGTGACATAGACAATGCTCTTCAAAGCTGGACTTTTTCTAAGGCCGAGACTCCACCAAAGCTGTGTCGAGCTGTGCGGAGTCGAGACGTGTTTTGAACAACCAATAGAATTGCGTTATTGACACAGCTCCACTCTGCAACGCAATTCTATTGGTTGTTCAAAACACGTCTCGACTTGCACAGCTTCGGTGGAGTCTCGGCCTAAAAACAATGTCGGATGTGTCATTTCAACGGTGAGGATTTTAAATGCTGTAACATAAATCATGCTATTGTATTTTTAACTTTCGGCTTATAGTCGATAGTTCAAGATCATGCAGCATATCTACTGTTTTATTACGATCTTTTATTTATTTGATGTTTTCAGCCAGGTATTGTACTGTAAATGAAATAAAGATGCTTCAGGGTGGGTGGCTAGTTTCAGACACGAGGGAACATTGTATTGTAAATTGTGTAATTATCGACATTTTCGTTTTGTATAGAGAGTCATATATACTAACTATTGTATCAGTGTAATATAATGTTTAACAATTTATTAATAAAACGTGTTTAATATAAACTAAAACTTTTTATTTTGAAAAATGTTAGTTTTACGTTATCCTTTCAAATTCAATTGAGCTACTTAATCGATAGATTTTGATTTCTTATGAAATTAATTGTGCATGCTGCTCACAATTTTGCAGATGTTCAACAGGCAAACTTCACAAAGTAATAGGATTTTTTTTTTCAATTAAGACTCAATATTGAGCAATCGAGTCGCAACTATGGTAAATTTAAGTTCCTTTTCGAAATTACTAGCTACATCTTATAAAATGGCAATTTAGTGCTATTTATTGGGGATCGAACCCATTAACCAAGTGATCATGTAATCAAAAAAATAAATATTTCCTCTCCACACACAAAGAACACATAATAAAACAAAGAAATGATTATAAAAAACAACAGTATATTATTCATAAAATTTACATTATTTACACATTTGTACAAAATATAATCGAGAGTACCTTCACGGAAGGCATAATCAGGCACTTTATACACACTAAATAAATGAGTCTTTACACTAGCACAAATGTTACATTACACACGTGACACGTGCAACGGTCTCTTATAGTAGGGGTGATGGGAGCGGAGAAGTGGGGGGGCACAGCAGGGGGCTTTACGAGGGGGGCATAGTGCTCTACGCCACACGGCAGCAGACTTCCTCGACCATGCCCACGCCCCCGCGGCAATCCCACAGGACAACCCCAAACACACTGACATCCCACTCGAGCCAGCACCCTCCTCAACCTTACCAGCGTCTAACGCTACAAGCAAGGCTAAGCCACTGCGAGACTCCCTCATTCGAGCTTCTAAAACTCTCGCTCCGGTGCCCAAAGAGGCTAATATAAAATACAGTAGACCAGCCGCCGCTGCGCGTGCTGCCAGTCTCCCAACCCTTTTAGCTCCTCTCGAGTCTAAGGCACGTCGAACTCTCATGATCCCAGGACACGCTCCAATTGCTAAAGCTACTGAGGTGACCAACAAAGCTCCTCTAGGCACTCCGACCAAAGCTGCAGCAGCAGCATCAGATATTCCACAAGTTCCGGTCAATTCATCAGCTGTTACTCTCCTTAGTGCTAAGGCAGCTGCCGTCCATGCGCCAGCCCAGCCCCAGGAAACAGCGTGGAGGTACGCTGCTGCCCTTTCCAAAGCTTCAGTAGACCATTCACTGGCTGCAGTCAAGTACCACGCGACGCAAGCGTTAGCGAACCACGCGTCTGCGGCCAACGTGAAGTAGTAAGTGAGAGAGAAGAACGCGACGCAAGTCGGTGATGCTAAGCCGTCAACCGCTAATGTGGAACCGGAGCAGGACACCAGTTTAGGTCCCAACCAGCCTCTAGTAACGTGCGCTAGGGCGACAATCGCGTGACACGCTGCCATCCACACTACTGGCCGCTCTGGGTATCTGTATCTTGACGGTTCCGCGCAGAATGTGAGCAGAGCAAAAGACGTGGATAGTAACGAGAACCATGCAAGAGTGTTCATCCAGATCTCTGCTTTTCTTTTGTCACTTTGACTATATCTGGCGTGTTGTCCACAAGCTGGCCAGCATTCTCCGGTAGGTGCTCTAGTATGAGCTGGTGGACATCCATGTTCTCTAATATCATGATCGTGGAACGGCCAGCGAGACGCCGGTGGTGGCTCAGGTTCCGACTCGCTGGCGTTAGGTGGTCGCATGCACAGTCTTCTATCTGCTCGCAGCGGGAAGGCGGAACAGTCCAAGACGATTGTCGGTAACATCTGCTTCAGTTGCTCCTTGCAGTCATCGACGACGGTCTCGCACAGCGCTCTGCAGGCGCTGACGGAGCCGGAGACTTCCTCGGAGCAGAGCGGGGCGAAGGCCGAGCAGAGAAGGAACCGGGCGTGGACTGAACACCCGCTCGACAGAATACCGGTGAACGACACCATCTGGAATAACAGAAAAGGAAATATTAGGAACAGTTTAAAAGTTTAAGGACAAAGTTTACTTTAGGCAATATTTTTCTGAGTAATAAACTAAATTACCCTAACATTATGCCAGAAACATTTTGTTGGTCATAAAATCTTTCTCAGTCTTTAAGTGAACTTATTTTATTTAGCCGTAGTAAAACGTTCACAAAGCGCAGCTTGTTCTCTTCGAGGCTTGGTTGGGGAGCAAAAAGGCGGAGAATGACAGGTTGAGAGACAATAGCAAGGTCGCCGCTGAGACCCGTTTTTGTTGGCACCAGAACGGATGTCACGCAATCAAATCAAAAGGCCGAAGACTTGAAAAGGGTTCGAAGCCGAAAATTAAGATGACTGTGGAGTATTTTTAGGTTTCGTTAAGACAGCCAATGAAGTTATACGAAATCAGTAGATGAATCCGACGACTAAAATCTATTAGGCAGTGTTTTAGCAACTCTCAATTTAGTCTGTTTTTCGCGGTAACTGTTGTGATGAAAAAACGAATCTCGCAAGCATTATTTCGCATTCGATTTCTAATCACAAATGACACAGACTTTGGTACATAATACAAAAATCAATTATTTTCCTATTTCTAACAATTCCTTGCTTAGTCTTTTGAGTTATGAAAGAGCGAATCTTGCAAATCACTTGGCGCATTAGATTTCCACTCAAGAATGTACCTAGTGCCATTCCTAGGTCGGATTGCTTCGTGTAACTTTATACGGGCGGCGGCTACTGCCCACCTCACACGCTACTTAGCTATCTCGATAGACCATCTATTAAATTCCTTGTACCTCGTAACGGATACAAGGTGTCTAGTTCATCTCAGCTCGGGTTTCATTATGTCCTGTTTACTAGGTTTACTCCACATTGTAATATGGTAATTATGATATTTTTAACTACCTTAGAAAGTAGTTAGATAAGTTAGGTTTTACAGAGAAGAGAAAGTATTATATTATATATAATAGGTACCTGTTTTTACAGTGGAGTGTGTGTACAGTCGAGGTCGAAAATATCTGTGAACCTTATTCTGACTGAAATGTTCAAAAGTGTAGACATGTTTTAGAACTTGAACAGTAGATCATTATGATGTAGTTTTGAAAAGTATCCTATCGTTTTGTCTATAAATAGAAACTATTATCTAAACCCCAATAAATCGACTACACTCTAATACTAATCTGTATCATATCGTACCTATTTTATGACTCCAGATTATATATTATCTATCTAGGCGCCATATAACGAAAACGTTAACGTTTTATTGCCCCTATGTCTACCTATAATCTATACGTACCTAGCTCTTACCAAATATATTGTTTCATTCATTAGTTTTAAGATTTGCCAGTTTATAACTACATACATAGTAAGTATAAAACAAAGTCGCCCCACTCTCTGTCTGTCCCTTTGTACCTATGCTTAGATCTTTAAAACTTCGCAGTGGATTTTGATGTGGGTTTTTTTAACAGATAGAGTGGTTTATAAGTATATAACATGCATAATATAGTAGAAATTGCATCCGTGCGGAGCCGGGCCGCCAGTAACTTTATAAACTTGCCTAACAGTTACTTACATATCAACAAAATCTTCTCACAAGAACTGCTGTCTCTCCGAGACATTCGTTCATTTCGGTCGGCTGAGCATTTCCAAAAGGTCGTTTTTCAATGGAAGTCTGTCGCATTGTTGTAGGATAATTGCCTCGGTGGCCAGCTCGACGCAAAAAACGTTTATTTCTCAAAGCACCGGCCTTGGAGCGGATTACACGAGGCCCCGACTCTAATTTTGTTTCGAATGATTTGAAATAACGTTTTTTTTAAAGTCGGTGGTTTTGTTTGTGAATTAATGTGCTATGATGAGCGCAAATTAGAGATCGGTTGTTAAAGGAAGTGTGCTTCCACTGTGATTTGTTCAAATTATAGTGTCGGCTCGAATTTGTCCTTTGGAGTTTTGTATGTTACCCTATGATGACTAGGCGGAGACCTCTCGCGCCCGGCATTGGTTGCGGCCATGCTGCGGGGCGAGACGGAGTGGGAAGCGGTCTGCTCCTTCTGCGAGGCAGTAATGCTCGTGAAGGAGGAGGCGGGCCGCGAGCGAGAGAGGACAGCGTCCTCCCTCCGCCCCAACCGCAGTGGTAGGCGCCCGCGGCGTCGGTCGTCAGCAGATGATCTCCGGCCACCGTAGGCGCGGGCATGCGGGCAGCGAGTAAAGGGCAACTCGCTGCCCGACCAAGGACCATGCCCGGGTCAACGGCGCGTTGTGTCACACGCGCGCCTCAAAGAGCGTCAGCATAATGACGGGGCCCCCCTCTCAGAGGGCCAAAGCCTGCCGGGGTCGCGGAATTATTTCCTTACCGTGACCCCGGAACGTAACAGGCTATTGAAGGACACCGTGGATTTTAGTCAGTAGAAGTCTGACAGTCCCTCCCGCCCTGCCCGGGGCCGGAGGACTCATTTGATGATTTTACCACGCTAAAAAAAAAAAAAAAAACCCTATGATGACTTATGACTTTATGAGCGAGCATCAATGATATTATAAAGAAAGATACGCCATGTTCATACTGAATGGCGTTCAGATACCGTTGCGTTGTTATTATAGTAATTTAAAACTACGACAGCGACAGATAATGCGGAACGTATTAAGATAGAAAGAGATAGCAGATAGCAAAGAGCAACAATTGTCTAACTTTGTCCTCAACAATTTGTGCGTGCTAGTGCGATATCTACCTCTTTTTATTTATAATATCATTGGCAAGCATGGCCGGAAATTGCAGAAATAATAAGGTTTGGAAGACCTTAGGTCTTTAGGAGATACCTTTGCCCAGCAGTGGGACAAATTAGATACGTGTTCTAATACTAGACAATGACGAACGAATGTTGATCCGCTTTCTTTTAACTTAAAGTAGGTAAATGAGATTTCGTAATTTTGGAGTTTAATCTAAATATGTTTATCAACTAAAATACTTGGCAAATAGGCCCTTCCATTAGGTACACTGAATTAACATCTATTTATATTAGACAGAGAGTCAATTAAAAAAACATGTTATAAGGTTCTTCAGACCTTCCTTATTAACATGCGCATGACCTTCCTTATTACGGTAACATGCGCGTGCGATGTTAGAGGATACCATTAACGTTTCAATTTCCCTGAGATTAACCCTTTTGCGCGTGAGTCGGCAACATAAAAATATTTTAACGTCTTTAGTCATTACTGCGGGCCCCCAATGTGTCGTTAACAATCGACTTGAAAAGCCATTTATACCGATTCTGGCTATCGAATAATGAATCGTTAATCGGAATCGATTCCGCTGGACATTTGACCAGAATTTGACGCCGGCAGTTCCGAGTAAAATCTAATAGACTGTTGGCCCTGGTGGTTAATTGCAAGGAGGTACCGTAGGTTAAGGTGTTCAAGTTCAGATTTAAATGGTCAAAAAAAGGAAGTTAATAAGTTCTTGCCGTTTTAGAATAAGAATAAGTTGAATAAGTTTATACCTGCTCTACACTACTCGCGAAATTGCCTCGTCGGAAGTACTCGTCGAAGTTGATCGAAGTCCCGAAGTAGTTGACTACGCACTCGTGCAACTTCGCGAGGAGCTCATAGAGCCCTTTGACTCGGTCGCAAAAACCGACAAACAATGGAAGTCGCCCGAAGCGAGCCGAAGTTGCACAAAGCGAAGCGAAATTGACCTTCTACACTATTGTATTCGCTCAACTTCGTCCAACTTCGCGAGTAGTGTAGAGCAAGCAGGCTTTAGTCTTGAATCGAAGAAAACCCGCTTACAAACTCGCGGGACAAGCAGAGTGCGAAGGAACCAGGGTGACTTTTAGTCAGTATAATAGTCAATGATATTATAAATAAAAAGAGGTAGATATCGCACTAGCACGCACAAAATGTTGAGGAGAATGTAACACAATTGTAGCACCCTTGATTTAGTCGGATTACAACAGCGAGCGAGGTAACGTGAGTGCGCGGCGTAACAAAAACGCCAAGTTGTGTCTTCAGAAAGTGCAAAAACTATGGTGCCAAGAAAAATAAGAGTTGTGGAGTGACATACCTTATGCAAGTCTATTAAAAATATATCAATTTTGTATTTTTTTTACGAGTTATTCCTCATTTTAAAATAAATTTCGTATTATTGACGTAATGGTTCGAAAAGGATAGATTATAGGATGGCAATCTGCTGCGTGACAGAGACAAATAGCATCCGTCATAAGTCGGGTCATAGATTATTCAAACAGAAGCGAAATGGTAGGCACAATTATAGCGTTGCGCTCTAAATTTTTTATGATTAATGTTATATAGAATGAGGTTAGTTATAGTTACAAATTTATAGTTATAGTTATAAAGTTATAGTCATAAATAGAATTCAATTTTGCTTGTTGTTTTATTTAAAACATCATTCATTACCAACTCAGTACCAATATAAGAAAAAAAATACTTAGTAGGTAGCTGTACATTGGTAATCGGCATAAAAATAATAAATAATTATACCAAGCGCGCACCCCACGCGCTTGCCTATTTGTTATATTCAATGTCTCTTCTGTGGTGAATCGACAAACTCTATGATACTCTAGTGTAGTGTGTTCAAGCGCAACACACTAAAACTAGCTATCTCTTTCTATCTTATACGTTCCGTATTATCTATCGCTGTCGTAGTTTTAAATTACTGTATACATTTAAGTTAGTACTTATAATAACAACGCAACGAAATCTGAACGCCATTTAGTATGAACATGGCGTATCTTTCTTTATAATATCATTGATAATAGTGCTATAGATAGTGAAGTCCCATCCACTCCAGCCACGGCTTCAGGACTCATTTAATGATGCATCATCATCATCCTCAGGGCGTTAATCCCGGTTGCTTCCTTGGCTTCCACCTCGGTGCCCGGGGTCCGCCTTACTACCTACGCCTAAACGCCTCCACTTCGCACGGTCTTGTGCATCTCCTGCCGTGAGCCCATTAGCACGCATGTCGTCCCTTAGTCCCTTACGACGTCAAGCCTACGTTTCTTAGGCCTTCCTCGTTTCCCTGGCCCCGGCGGGGGCGGCATGGCAAGGCATTTGTTTCCCACGTTATCTGCCGGTTTTCGTAAAACGTGGCCATACCAGCGTAGGCGACTTCCTTGCAGTTTATCTGCAATGTCACGGACATGAAGGCTGCCGGCTGCCGCGGATGCGGGAGTTTTGAATGCGGTCCTTCCGCGAGACTCCGCACATCCAGCGCAGCATATTCATTTCCGTGACACGCAGGTTCTGCTTATGTCGCTCAAGTATAGGCCACTCATTTAATGATTAACATTAAAAAAAAGCCCCAGAAATGCGAAAGTAATTAATGAAACTAATCATATCGCCACTGCACTTAGTTCAAGATAATGGATGATTTATAAATAAATGTGAAATTGATGTTATATGTAGTTAACGTAAAGGTCATGGCACCTTAGCATATAATCTGTGATAAGGTAATCCTCTTGACATGACACTCATTAGTTAGCAGAGCCCATTTGCCCTACATCACCTTTTTGGGGCTTGTACTAAATACTAATCTGTAAGCCTTATTTATATATGTATTTAACGTTATATTTATTAAATATTATTTTGAATTTCGTTTTCTGCTTTGTTTTCTCTTTTTATTCCTGAGCTTTGCCATCGAAGCGTGTAAAAAATAAATCCGCGATTTTTTTATCTAGGTATCACTTGTGTTTATTCAAGTAGGTAACCATGACGTAATTCTTACGATTTTTTGATAGATTTAACAACAATAATCTTCACTGACATTAATCCGTTTAATAACAGCAAACATGTCTTTTTTTACATCAATCAAAATCAAACAACCAAAGAAGCATACAAACTTTTTGCTGCACTCGAACTTTATCCGCCATTTTTTCCGTCACGGATTATTCTAAAGAACAGTATTTTATTACCTGCGTCTGCGCATATCCTATTAGAACGGTAGATTGCACTCAAAACGGAGTGTATTTTAGTGTTTTTTTTCTCCGGACAAACGTTTCGTTCTTTCTAAGCTAACAATTGTGAGCAAACATACTTGTTTGCGTTCGGAAAAGGTTTAAGGCGGCACTTAAGGTATTTTAGTTAAGGCCTTGTTGGTTTAACGTTACATTTTTATTATTTTGTCGTTTATACTTTGAAGTATTTGTCACGGGTAGGTGAACTTTTAGAGATTACTTGAAAAGGCATTAAAGTTTTAAATAAATTGTGATCTTTACCAAAACTGGCTTGTTAATTTCTTCATAAATATATTCTTGTACTTAAATATCTTTAAAATATGGGTTTAATTACAACACAATAACGTATGAGATTAAAAATATAAAACCGTGGATTAATCCAGTTTTTGCAACCAATACTGACAATCCATTTAAAATAAACTGGTTCGTTTCTGATTGCTATTAAAAGCGCAACCTTTATGATGTTAAAAATATACGTGCTCATTATCTTTGTACGGGTAATAATTAAGTCCCTTTTTATATTAATAATAAATTGTCGTCTCCTGGCTCTACAGAAGATATGAGTATTAATAGAGTCTTAATTATGGATTCATGAATTTTTTTCTTGGTCTCGTTACTTGGCATCATCGGCGTTCTTCTTGGTTTCATTAAGATTTTTCCTATACAAACTTCAAAGCCCGATTTCACTCTTCTAAGGATTGATTTTATTCCCTAATCCTTCATAACATAAGAGTTTAAACTATGTATTTCTATTCCAAATATCATTCACCAGTTTAGCAGTAAAAATGTGGCATACCTACAAACACATAACTCCACACACAAGTCTGTATAGCTCTTAAGCGGTGTGTAAACGTCTCCTTTACAAACATTTGCCCACATGAGTGGCATCGGATGTTTTTGGATCACATACAAGGGTTTCCATTGATATAAATACCAAGATTATTATAACAAACACATTGACTTCGAAAACCCACCTTATACAGTCCACATAAAGTTAAATTTTGAGCCGTTTTTCAGTTCCAATTGTTTACTTTAGCTGATCCATTGAGTTATTTAGTTCTCGGAGTCGTATTATTTATTTGCTTGGGTAAACATTGGATAGTGGCGGCGGATTGAGTGATGACGTCATGAACGGTGTACTTATTGTGTTGAACAATGAGAGAGCTTTTAGGGAAGTGTTGTAGAAATGTGTATCAATGGAGCTTTGTTTTCAGCTCGAGGCGTTTAAACCAGGATGTTTGATTGAAGCAGAAATGGATCGATCGTGTTTTCAACCAAAACATGAACCTTATTTTAACAATGAACAGAGGTTTTTTTAATGTACCAAACAATTTTTTGCTGAGGAGTTTGTTGCGCCAGCTTCTCCGGAGCCAAAACATTAGGAAGTGGTAAAAAGTGGCTGTTTTGGCTATTCAGGATTATTATAGGGCATTTTGACTCTCGAACAGGACTGATTTTCAGCCAGTGCAAACGAGTTTTGACTCTTTGCACAGCAAAAGGTAAACAAGCCAACTATTTTTGTCTACCCCATAAATCGCTCACAGAATCTATCCTATTACTTGAACACAACAAAATTTCGTCCACCAAACAACAAAGGACAGGGCACGACAAAAAAATTAATTACGAACATGTTCCGAAAATAGACGAGTGCGCCTGAATGCGCGCGCGCACGCTTTGATGTCGTCGCGGGACAGTTGCCGTACCGACCGCGTTTGATGGGCCGTGCAGCCGGGATCCTTTGGTAATGTATAGAGTTACTGAAAGGAAGAGTTTCAGGAATTCTCTATTTTACTATTGCTGTATTAGTGAGTCTTTTAAGTGAAGCGTGTGGTCTTATCCTGTTATATGCTACTAATATTATAAATGCGAAAGTTTGTGAGGATGTATGTATGTGCATGTGTATGTAGGTATGTTTGTTACCCTTTCACGCAAAAACCACTGAACGGATTTGGCTAAAATTTGGTACACAGATAGTTTATAACCTGGATTAACACATAGGATAGTTTTTATCCCGATTTTATGTTCCCGTGGGATAATTTTCGAGTTGTAGCGGGTGATGCCGCTGGCAACAGCTAGTTCATCATAAACTATAAGTTTTTTTATTTTGTTTGGCTTCTTTTTTCTTATAATTGATGTCCTGTGCCCTGGGATTCTTGAAGTAGGATTCTAGTCTGAACAGATGAAGATACAGACGCCAGCACATCAACATAACACCAATTTGTCAACATTCTTTAATACATTTCCAACTTATTCGAAAAGAAGGTTCAAGTTCAGTTGGGATTCTTTTCTATTTTTGTTCATCTGTACTATCGTCCGATTTATTCAACTGCTCATTTCAGTAACTAGATTTTACTTTGGATGATAGTACCAGTCAATGATATTTATTTATAATATCATTGAGTACCAGTATTATAAGAATACGAAAGGTGATCTCTACAGTCTACCTATAAAGAAAGAATGATGGTAAACTTGACGCCGCATTAAAATCTGTTAAAACCGAAGAGAAATACGAGAGAGATTGATTGTATTGCCTAAATAAAATTTCAGTTCTGAACTTCTACTGAATATTCAGAAACTTCAAAAGCAGAAAACAGCAAAAAAAATAATAAAATAAACCGCTAAATAAACATCAAAGTTCAAATCAGAACGAAACGTTAATAATATTAAACCAAACACATTTTTCCGAGTATTTCCTCTATTAATATAGCTAGAAGTATTTGTTCAGTACACATCTCAATACGGCACATCAAAGCTGCGCGCGCGCACGGACATGCCGTCGTTGCGACGATCAAAGAGGCCGTGGACACGGTGATCCATTTACTTTGAACAAGCAAGTTGGAGTTAGAATATACCTAGCTGTGTCCGTTTACATTTTACGTGTAGTTTTTAGGTATAGGTAACGTTTTGTGGCCATATTTGATCCGGTGTAATAGATACTTAAATGAGTTGTTAAATCCGACACGTGTATCTAAATGGTGTGAAAGAAAATGATATTCATTTTGACATAATGCGATTCTGAACAACAGCCATTAAGATTTCCAATTTATTTTTCTAGTTAACTGATCGACTTCTTAATATTAAGTTCCCATGGTATCTTTCGCGGTACTGTCTAAGGTTACCGTGACCATGGAGTAAAAAGGGCATATGAAGGAGTACGGTGGATAAGGTGGATTTTAGTCAGTACCTACGAGTCTGACAGTCCCTTCTGCTCCACAGAGGGAGAGAGGACTCGGAGGGAAAAAGATAAGTCAAATATAAAATTTGATTACCTTTTGATTTTTAAAAGTAAATTAAAATCGTAATCATACTAATATGAAATTATAAAGCTAAGGGAAGACAGTTGGCACTAGAACTAGAGCTTTCAAAAAAGCTTTCATGAAAGAAATGTTCAAGTTCTTGTATGTAAATTAACTCAATTGTTTTTTTTAAATGTCCAATTGAATTTCCTGTTGACTGTTCAGAAAACAATGATAATACTGATGATAACACAGTATCATTGACAATGTTTTGACAGCAACGTGTCGGACAAAAGATTAGGAGCTATTCACGTGACTCCGGAAATTGATAAGGGCCTTTTTTTGTAAATAAAAAACAAAATAAATATGTACCTACGTACATCCAATTATGAATCAAAGGGAATGAAAGTGAAGTTATAGAATAGATAATATTGACAATCTTTTACTTTTAACTAGGTATGAGTACAAGGGTAGGTCCGCCTACGCTTCGTAGCACAGAATAGATAAAGTTTATTGTTTCGTAGCAGGGTTCTACGCTTTCTGTAAAAACGCTATTTCTATTCTTTGCAACATCATTTGATAAATAAAGGTACTTAGGTACTAAACTGTCTACTAAAGGTGAACGCAGACCTAGCCGCACCGCAGTCTCCGTAGTCCCCGCAGTCATCGTTTTCTTACCGCTTCTGCGGCTACTATGCGATGCGGGTGAGTGTGCGAGGCTTGTGCGAGGTTTCATAGAACTTCATACAAAGAATTCGTAATGCGGGGACTGCGGAGAGACTGAGGTCTGCATTCACTTTAACTTCTAAATTCCGATCATTAATACTTAAGGCCAACGACCATATTATGTATTATGGTCCTTGCTTATGGTTAATTGTATGTTGTTCATTTTCACCTTATTTTTTATTTGCCTTTTGTGTCCCACTGCTTGGCAAACGCCTCTCCCATATCTTTACAAGTGCTCTTTTCTAGTGCCACTTTGGACCAGCCATTAAGCTTCGCGTTTAGATCGTCCTGCCTGCCACCTCTTTTTGGGCCAGCCTCGGCGGCTTCGTCCATTTAAACTAATAGTTTAATTATTAACGATTAAACTACTGGCCTTCAGACAATTTTAACTTCTAGTGTTGTCTATCAATCGAATACAAAAGCTAACAAAAAAACAAAACGAAATCCTGTCACCAAAATGATAACACAAAATGAAAAAGCGACCATAACAACGTCACAGAAACCGCTCATGCGTCCACAAGGGCCATCACCGCGGATGTCCCCAACAGCGATATACGTTCAAAATGATTGAGTGGGCCACGGTAGCACGGTGTTCCGATATATAACAGTTATTTATCTATTTATATAGAGTAATGGCACAGATTACCAGATATTACACTCCATGTACTTACGCGCGCTAACCACCTACCGGGCGCCGGGTAGCCGCTACCCATAGCGCAGAGGGTTGTCAACAACCGCGCGGCGCGCACTTAGTCATATTCGGTCGATTTGACGATAGTTTTGAAATCGATATGGTTACAACTGGTATATTATGTGCAGTGGATGGATGTAGATCCAGCAAGAGAAGAGATAAAACTTATCTTTTTTCTGTTTTACTCGTGATACAGAAATGGAAGTTTTTTTTTTTATTTGTATGAAAAATTTTAGGTAAGTACTTACCTAAAATTATTATAAACTGTTGTTGTTTATTAAATAGTTGTAGGTTTGTCGTACTACACGATCATACAAGTTTCAACTTGTCTCGAAATGTACTTACAAAACAATACCTAATTATAAATTATATTCTTTCTGTCTCTTTCTCTCTGTAACCTTGAATTGTCGAGTGTTAGCGCCGTGCCGCCGCCGTCCGCGTCGCCCGCGAAGCTTTGTTTTGTCACGTACGCGTAGTAGCGATGTTTTTTCGTTTAAATTTTATTACAAGTGCATAAAATTGTATTGATATAGTTTGAACTTTGATAACTTTGAATTATGGAGTGGTTCGAATTATCGCAGGTTTGAACTAACGAAAGCCCAGTGTATAAAATTTTGTAACCTAAATATATTTGTTAAATCAATAATACCTACATTCTGAAACATTAAAAAACGTGTTTTATTATATAAAGTACCTAAACTAAAAATCCCTACTAAGATCTATGTCGACAGAGGCAGCCCTGGCAATTCACAATATCCATGCGCGGCGCGCATCTACAAAGCAAAACTCAACTTTACGTTTGTAAGATTAGGTTCATTTTCGTTCGCAGCGTCCATCGACTTGAAAGTGTAGGCTATTATAGCGGTAGGTATTGAACATTTTGTATGGAGTGAGTTATATGTAATATGTGGTAATGGTTCCACTGCTATTTATCACTTCATTAGCTCGCCGGTCCTTTGATCTAGCAGTGCGTGGATAACCCTTCTCAGGGTTGTCACACGGTGAAAAGTTTTAATAGTATAAGTTTTGTTTAAAGGTCTAAGGGGGAGGCCTATGTTCAGCATTGGACGTCTTCCAGCTGATGATGTAGATAAAGTTATGTTTGACGTTGAAGTAAAGGCTTTGGCTAGTAAAGTTGCGTGTAAATCGGGTATCTTGAGGCAGTCTCACGTTGTCTTATACGTATTGTTGTTTAAAATGTACCTACGTTTCTATAAAGATATCTACTTAAATGAGATTTTACATAATCACGCCGTAATCACATCACCATTCAGTTCCTAATTCAGGCAGGCTTTTATCTACATTTGAAAGTGCTAGTACCTAAAATGCATGTCTAGTGTAACGATATGCTATTAAACTATTCTAAAACATTAACACACTATAATAAAAATTACAGGAAAACTATAACTGTTGTTTTTTGACAATGGATATTCAAAAGCCCATCCCTGTCTTATCCAAATGAACCCATATTGTAACACAACACAACACCCTATCTCGGGAAGTCGGGACAACCCTACAGCACAAACATCAAAGCGTTCACCGACGCATAAACACGCGCGCGCAGAGTGACGTACCGTCATAAAAACAACGCTACCAACGTTTATTTTGATTGTACACTAGCTGCGCGCGCGCACCCAGCGAATACAGCGCGCCTTTGTAATCAATCGCTTTTATTATGCCGTCGGTACCTAGGGCACGGTTATGAGCAATTTTGTTTAGAATTCTAGAGCAATTCAGTGGTTTTTGCGTTTGATATAATAACAGTTGATCCAAGCCTTGATCTTTTCTCGCGGATTTAAAACTGAGTATTTTACGAGTACATAGCATTCTAATGTCACCGCTAAGGAACGCCTGGTGTCATGGAACGCAAAGGGGCAACTGATTTTACGGCGGATTTTTAATCAATCTTTTCTTAACTGATATAAATCAGAGCAAATTGAAAAATAAATGATGAGGCATATTTTGCTGTATGAGTTTGGTCCATATCACAAATTATCTTAATGCATTTTTAGGCAGGAGGTACCAGCTCTGACGGGGCCCCCAAGGAGGGCCAAAGCCTACCGGGGACGCGGGACTGTCTTATCAGGAATCTGTGACCCCGGAAACGGCTATTGAAGAAACAACACCGTTGATTTTAAGTCAGTACGAGTCTGACAGTCCCGCTCTGGGCGGAAGCGAGGACTCATCTAAATTTTACCACGTAAAAAAAAAGTTAAGAGGTACTTTTCCAACACTTCATACTC
Source organism: Agrotis clavis (assembly GCA_954870645.1). NCBI lineage: Eukaryota > Metazoa > Arthropoda > Insecta > Lepidoptera > Noctuidae > Agrotis > Agrotis clavis. The sequence continues at coordinate 20,862,678 of OX940935.1, read as the reverse complement.
CATTTCCATTGCAAAACGAGTCGCAGATAACTGCAATTTAGACTGGTTTATAACTAACTGAAGCGGCTGTCATTTATTCTTAGACAAAATAAACTAGGGTTACCGTACGCTTTGCCGTACGCCGACCTTACGGCTGACGGCTAAGACCGAGGTTTTTGCATACCACTCATATGGAAAATCCATGGGAGTGCATACAGGTTGTGGGTACGGGTAGCGACCGTAAACATAAAGAGAGAGAAAGAAGTTAGTTTTAGCTTCGTAGACTATTCTCTGTCACACACATCACATTATAGTAACGTTAATTTGTCTCTGATTCGTCGTTCGTTGTGTTTAGTTAGGCGTCGTGCGACAGAGATAGCTCTACGAAGCCGAAACTAACCAGTAATCTTTTTCCAAAGAACGATGTGCAATATTTTTCACTTTTCTCTGTATTTTACATGCCAGGCTATGTCCTTCGAGCCGGATCAACGTAACCTTGAAGTCATTACGTCCTGACTTTAGTTTTTGTATATTTATTATTGATTTCTTTAGTAAATTATGTCAGTTTTTCTAGAACGGTAGCCTGGTTATATACCATCTTGATTAATGAGTATAGATGCGCCAATTAAAGATCTATCTCTGAGATCAATTAGTAAAAAATACGCCAATTAATGTTGATTCTCGTTAATTTGTGGAGACTGCTGATTAGTTTCCCACGCAAGATAAACTTCGATCATAGAATGAGTCTTTAAACAGGTGTCATTCCGTTGAACGTGATGGTTGATTCTGCTGCCAAAACATTCGTTAGCTCCTTTCCATTATTCGATGATTTGATAGACAATTAGTGACAGATGCCGAAATCCAACATGGAGCGTCTTAGTATTAATTCATTTTCATTTTTGAAGGTTTATCTCGTTTAAATAGCTCTTCACTTTTATGTACTTAGAAAAAGCAGTATATTTTATTTCACAATCGCAAGTCACCATTTATGTCGACAACAAGAGTTCGCTTGTTCCACGTTGCTAGTAGCTTCATGTTCACTAGCCTTCAATATATCACACAAACATTTAACTTAATGATGATGAAAGATGCCATATGAAAGACCAAAATGAATCGAAAGGGAAGCATCTATTAGGCCCACAAAAATTAGGGCACAATCACAAATATCCCTATCAAATCATCACTTTCAATCAACACCAGGCTCGCCCATAGTGTAAACGCAACACACCAATTTTGGCCAGTACAACTATATTATTCTACGGTCCCGATGGCCCACTTTCCACAGCTGAGTTACTTCAAGCCCCACTTCCGGCTGCGGCTGATACATTCGAGCACAGACGCCATAAAGCTAAGCTAAGTTCAGCGAAGCAAGAGTGTGACGAGGATGGCTTCATCAAAGTTCAGAAGAAGAAGAAGAAGCCTACCTGTCGCAATCAATGCGGTACTGGACTGACAGGACCAAATATGCTGCTACGTCCAGCGATACCCACGACGTTGCTGTATGTGTCCCGACTACATCACTCCACGAAGGTTGAGGAGATCGTGGAGTATGTGAAAGTAAAGACCAATTGGACCTTGAGGGTCGTGAAGTTGGAGCCGCGTAATATTACCAGCTTCAACTCATTTGTGGTGCGGGTCCCAACACAGCATCTCGACACGTACCTCAAGGAAGAGTTTTGGCCGAAGGGTGTAGTCTACCGACGTTTTCGCGGCAGGCTACGCGACACCGCGCAGTGTAACACGACACCGTCACTTCGTGTGCCTTAGTATTAAGTTATTATTGTCATGTTTTTATGTATTAGTTTATTTTTAATTTTTATTTTTGTATTGTATTTTATATGGGCCATTGATGCCTGAAATAAATGGAATAATAATAATAATAATAAAGTCATGGGATTGAATCATGTGAAAGCGCCCACTGCTCCCCATCATGGATTAATTGGCGGTTTACGGTCAAACCATTGTACAGGTAGAGGCAGAAGGTTATGGAACTTCTAAAGCAAAGTTGCCAAGGTTTCGGGAACATTAAATACAGTTACTGAGGCAGAAGACAGTTGAATTGATGGTCTGACATTCCTCTTAAAGCGCGAGGAGATATTTGATGAATATCCAACCCCAGAAAAAGTGGAGATGCTCCATCAATTATGACGTTATTTGATAAATAAGAAGACATGCTATTATAAAACTTATATATCCCGTTGATAGTTGAAATCACGTCAAATAGGCAGTCGCTCCATGTAAAGTGATGGTATTTGGCTGCTTCAAGTCCAACTTTTTGGAGTCCGGAAAAAGGTAGATGATGATAATAATAATTATAGAAGAAGAAAAAGATCTATTTTTAATTTTTTTTTCATTTTTTAATATTCCACAACTATCACACAACACCATCTAGTCCCAAGCTAAGCAGAGCTTGTGTTATGGTTATGGTTATCTATCTGTCAGATAGATAATATTATCCTGCTATGTAGAGTGAAATTGCGTGCGATTGGAAAGATCTATGTACAGCAGTGAACTGCTATAGGGTGATGATGATGATGGTGATGATGATGTAGAAACATGCAATATATATATGATACATGTATAGTACATCTACAGTACTTTCACAGTTATTACGTCTTGTAACTGGGACTGTAGCACCATAATTATATTTTCTGGCTTCAAAAGCACTTGTAACTGGCCTACTTGAAATAAATGCTTTGATTTAATGACAAATCTCGAGTATGCGTCGTATGTGTGCAATTTCATGATTGTGTGATGATAACATTTGATTGGTTTGTCTTAATCCCAATTTAATTATGATCATATCGGCAGATTTTAATCAAATAGTGATAAGAGATATCTAGTTTTAAATCAGCTACTGTATTTAGCAAAATTAAAGGAGATAACTGCGGTCTCTATAAGGTATTATAATTTTGTTTGCGGTGTAAAAACTACGATACGAATGATTGTGTTGGTGAAATCAAAATGATATTTAAAGTATTTAAAGTGTCCCCTTTTGTACACTAGGCGACGCAAGTTTCCGATACCTTACAACTTTAGTATCTATCCAAATATGCATGCCCGTGTACGAATCTCCATAGATTTGTATTGCGATAGTCACCTGTATACCCAAGGCAGTCTTAATTATCGGAGACTTGCATCGACTAGTGTACAAAGAGGCTTAGTTTTAGGCCTCCAACGAGGTGAATATGACCAAGCGGAGGCCACATAGATCCGCTAGGAGGACTTTATGTAGAAGTGGGCGTCTTTCGACTTATTTTATAGTTTAAATGTAAGTTTTAGCACTGTTAAAAAACTTAGTTCGGCCATTTGGTTGAAAACTTTTCCTCTACAATATTTAAATCATGGTTTGAAATGAAAATTATCATTGACAAACACTGATCATTATTATGATAATGTTGCCCCTTTTAATGTTATAAAAAGCTTTGTAGTTTAAAAAAAAATCAATGGTCTTTCTGAGCTTAATTTCATGGTGTACGCGGTCTATCAAGAGAGGCGTGCGCACGCGGCGATTTACGAGCGACATTCGTTCTTTTTATTGTTTCGGTTTTGAACTAATCAAGCCAAGAACGCTTGATAAACTATTGTTTCGGTTAATCAGTGTGTTGTGTCTGATATATGGAAAGGTCAGTGCCTCGAGTGCTTGTTCTAACTTGTGATTTATTTTGTTTAAAGCATTTTGTTTCTTGTATATTGCGTAGGAGTGTACTGTGTAGTAACTCGCGATTTTATAGCTTGTAACATTGTTTACGGTGAAAAAGATATTGTTTGCCAAATGCCAATAAACTGCCAAGCTTAAATCTCAACTAAGAATCTGAACGCGATCTAAACTGAGCTGCGTTCAAAAGCTGACAGGTTCATGATTGATATGGAATAAGACCACAATAAGAATAAGACATTCACGTCTAGGAATAAGACTATCTTCTTTCTTCACAGACCACACAAGGGAGGAGGGGTTCGCGTGAAACTTACGCAGTCGTACCTACATTGTGCAAAACGTCGAGAATGAATGACAATGCCCTTTACAGTAGAAAACACTGAAATGAATTGTTTGTAAATGCGGACGAAATTACAAGGTGTTTACAAATATATCCTGTATATTAATTTCAACTGAGAACCAAAATTTATTGGTAGAACTAGTTTACAGATTAAGAAGCTGCATAAAAGAACGGATTTTCAAACAGAAAAAGAGGCCAGTGTATAATAGGGTACAAACAGTCAAGTAGTGTTTACCCTTTGTTAGATCAAAGAAGCGTAGGTAATAGAAAATGCATAGGAATTCAATTAACCTTTGATATTGACATTTAGTGTCAGAGAGGGTAATGAATGACTTATGCCCTTTATTTACAGAATAAAGTCAATTCCAGGTAGAACTAATTCTCAAAAAGTAAGTTGAATTAGTCATATCACTACCAGTAGGTATTACTACTCGTGTTGTGTTCAAACCACGAGTGCTGACCCGCGCCGCGCGGCCGGTGTTCAGTTCCCCACTGAAGCGTAGCTAATTCATAATAATCGTACGCTGGTCGTGACTATCTCTGATGGTATCCATTAACCATGCTTCATCCCAACTTACATCAACCTTAATAGCATAGGTCTAAAGCTCAAATTCCTTTGCCGCAGTTCACCATAAAATTGTTGCCCATCAAGTCTTCTTGCGGTCATAAAGTACCTTATTTCTGAGGTAGTAAAGGTGGGAATTGGTTGTCAAAGGTGTTCTAAGGTTGTAGATGGCCTGATTCGTCGCGGCGGCTTCTCGCAGAAGACAATCGTACCGTGATTGCGGTTGCCCGCCGATGCGTGTTAATTCATGAAGATATTAAAGGAAATTCTGTGAGGAGTGATGACCCCATCATGGCGGTAATGATACGTTTTAGTGTTTTATGTGATGTCCGAGAATGCTGGGCTTAGAGGGAGCCGACAGCCTCACAAAGAGTAATAACTTGGCCCTCTTAGATTTTAATATTCCTCCGTGTAATTGCCACAGTATAGGTACGGCAAATGACTTTTCTCTTAAGGAAGGCTTGATTGTCATTCCTGCTTCTTCCAAGTCAGGCAGTTACAAACTTACGACAGAGAAGAAAAATAAGTGACAATCGGTTTCAAAACGTTTCGTTTTTCTACAGGATTGGCTTAGCTTTTCGATTGCCTATTAGTCAACCTGTCATTTTTGACATTTCTGTCATCCTAATCTCTGATATAATGTTAGTTTGTCTATTCCGCCATAAGGTTTTTGAACAATATTTTCATTCATCATAAGTTGGTGATCTCGGTCTTATAAATAAACGTTTCACTCCGTTAATGTTTTATGCCAAGAGATCAAGAGCTTTTAAATAAGCCGCCAATAGGTACACAATTTATGAGAATAAAGAGATATTAATCGGGATTTAATTACTTCACAATCGATTTCCTACTCGATATAATTGTTTAATCAAGCAGTTTTTATCCCGTTTTGCTACATCGACTTTTACATGTTTTACTACGAGTAGGTACTTCACCGAAGTAACGGGTTCGCAGAGCAGTCTATAATATAAGTTCTTGAGTTTTGTTTTTATTTGGCCGCAGTTTTCAGGCTTTATCACAAGATTTCTGTATTTTTTGTGTAGCGTACTTGAAGTATCTACGGCGTTTGTTGTTTGTTAAATGAAAAAGCGCATCAAATGTACCTACGAATGAGGAACTATTTGGGCTTCTGAAGTACTATGACACATAGAATCGCAGTTGTTGTAGGTCTACGTACTTACTTTTTCACGAAATCACGGTCTAGGAAATTCTATTTTCATTAAAAAAACCCAATCGATCTACAGACATTCAGACGGAAATCACCAGTACCTTGGTAACTAGGGTATCGAACCGGGAAATCCCGGTCCCGAAAGTCCCGGGATTTCCCGGTTCTTGAAGTATAATTTAAGTCCCGGGAAGTGAAACTGAGAACCGGGAAATTCGGGATTTTCGGGACTCAGAAAAACAGTATAAATAATTTGTTTAAACTTGTCAATTCTTTTATAGAACAAAAGAATCAAATTGGATGTAAGGTATTTATTTACTTCGTCGTTATATACGGGATAACATGTTCAGATACAGGTGTGGTTGACAGAGAAGGTTATATCTCGAAAGCCTTTGACAGGGTCTCGAGAGAAAAAGCTTTCTTGCTTTTGGTATCCCAGTTGATTTTTGTAGCTGGATATCAGACTTTCTTAGTAAACGATCAATCAGAGTAGTCGTTGATGACTGATCCTTTGAGCTTCTGGTTATTGACTCTGGAGTTCAACAGTTACCTGTTTTCTTTGCAACTCTTAAACGGCATTACTAATGGCATTAAACGTTAAGCGATAGCTCGGGTTTCGGTTTTTTGGACACATCAAAGAGTTTTAGCGCGTAGTTCAGCGCGCTAAGCGATGTTGGCTACATTAACGCCGTCTCATTCTGCGGGACGCGCGCGCACAGCAAGGACGAATGTACTTTGTTTTAGGCGGGAACTGCATTTACGAGAACGACAATGGAGTGGTCGAATGAGAAAGCTTTAGAGTTTTTAGAACTTTTTCAATCAGAGCCGTGCCTTTGGAATCCAAAGCTGCAATCACATAATAAGAATCGCTCGGCAGTTAGTGATTCGTTCGGCAGTGGCTATCCGATGCGTGGTTATCCAGTCTAAAATGCATAAAATAATTTATGACGCTCATTGTTGCAACTAGTGTAACTGCTTCAAGCTCCATTGTGTGTCTTACTTTAACCTCCATTTTGACGCGTGACTTCTCGAAGAATTAACTCTTAACGGCATAGTAACCTAAATATAGCCAACGCGCATTTTTAACGCCTTAATTAACAAGTAGTTGGTCATTATCATTAACGTTAACGCTAACCCAGGTGGAGCAGTAGCATTACGGAGTATTGCAGCAACCTTACTCAACTTAATCATTGGGATGGCTCAGATAAATACAACTTACTGCACTAGACCTAGGGGAACGCAGAGCTTCTTAGACTAATTGGCAACGTGAAAATGGTGGATGGTTACTCTACAGCTTAGCTCATCTCATCGACGCAAGCTTACCCTCTTTTCGTTTTTTTTTATTGGGTTTGCTCGTGGCTAAGATGAGACCTAAAATAGGTCGAACTCATGAATTCTACAACCTCTTTTCACCGGCCTACTTGCATTACATCTAATGTCCAGTATTGGACATCTAATGTCCAGAACTGCAAGTTTCCATCCATTTAAATTATTATAGTTAGTACAGTTAGAGTGAATAGATTTGCCACCTCTGAATAGAAAAGAAACCCATGTCCATGAGGCCGACGAATAAGTTGGTTGTATGATTTTAATCAGAATAAATACTATGCCCTAAAGTAATGTTATTATTTTCATTGTTTTCTAATGCGATGGAAAAAATGAATTTTTGTCCCGAAAGTCCCGAAAATCCCGGGATTTCCCGGTTCCTTGGACGCCTGTCCCGAAAATCCCGGGACTTCCAACAAGGACCGGTTCTCGATTCCCTATTGGTAACAGTATTAGAAATACAGCTTGGCCAGAACGGATTGAAACGGAACTAAAATTTTTATTTCTGACAGCGTTTAAAAATCTTTGATATTTGATGTAAACAAAGACCGCAGGTTTGTTAGATTTATTATTGTGCCATAAAACTAACGTAATAAGTGAAAAAAAATAAAATAAAATCATTCAAAGTGCTGGTAGCGCGAAGACAGTGGCGACTTCCGGTTTTCTACATTTTTATGTCAAGCTGTAGGCAGATTGCCAGTTTCATTAACTTATTCGAATAAAAAAGAAAAATTTCTTCTCACGCGACATTATACCCTATAAAATTTCTAATATTAATTTTTCGTGTTCCTATTAGTGATGGGCGGAGAGTAAATACTCAGATGATATGTACTCGAGTATTTATCCGAAATGAGTAAATACTCGTATTTTCTCGTTTTTATCGGATATTTACTCAAAATGATGGATATTTATATTTTTTGCGAATGGAATGGTTATTTTTTCAAATTAATGGCAAGGATTGTTATTTGGGCTTTCCAAAAATTACATTACCGATTATTAGGTCTCAGAAGTCTCTCCAGTGAAGGAGAAGCATTGTGTTTCTCACTGCATTCTAACTCGGCCTCTATTTCTATGCCGTTTATCTCGTCTGCGTATTTTGGATCTGCGGATATCCTGTTTGGCTTCTGCAAAAAGTGTATGTGAGGGATTTGACTGACTGACAAGGCCCCCATAGAGGGACAAACGCCTGTGGGGTCGCGAGACTGTCAAAACAGGTAACCGTGACCCTGAAACGTAAATGGCTAGTAAAGAAACACCGTGAATTTTAGCCAGTACAAGTCTGGGCGACTCATTTGCCGGTTTATCCACGTTAAAAAAGGGCGAAGGAAGCAATCGGGGTGAGAACATCTTGGCAGTGTCTCTCGTCATGACGAACGTCTTCCAGGCTTTGCCCTAGAGTTAAATTAAGGAAGCGCTCCGCTATTACGAAGTTTCGAATTCCAACCATCTCCGGTGCACCGTCGCCATCGGAACCTGGCACACTGTGTCTGCTTGACCGAGCGCTTCGTGGTACAATCCTCCATGATATCGGCGTTGTCTACTACGCCGATGACATGTTATAACTGTAAAATAAATAGGTTTTCTTTCTTCTTAACGACGCGGAAGAGGACGTACCGTGACTAGTCACTACTGATAACAAATGAACAGGGGTTGAACAAATGAACAGGTCCTGCCACAGATCCAGCAATTAGGCCTTGAGATGACGTCAATAAGGCCAAAGCCCTATGTTAGGTAAGGGTTGAAAACAAGTTTTGTTGTCATGTTTTATAAAGGAAACCGTTTACTCGTAACTTGAAACAAGTAGATTCAAATCAAATCTCGTAGTAAGACTCGGTGTCGAGTACGGTTAGGCTCAGTAAGACTCGATAAGACTTGGTTAGACTCAGTCAGACTCGGTAAGACTTGGTAAGATTCTGACATACGGTAAGACTCAATCAGACTCGGAATCAGATTCAGTTAGTCTTGGTAGGACTCGGTCAGACTCGGAATCATACTCGTTAAGACTCCGTAAGACTCGGTAAGACACTGTCAGGCTCGGTAAGAATCAGTCAGACTCGGTCAGACTCAGAGTCAAAATCGATCAGACTTGGTAAGACTCGGTCAGACTTGGTAAGACTCGGTTAGACTTGGTAAGACTCGGTCAGACTTGGTAAGATTCGGTCAGTCTTGGTAAGACTCGGTCAGTCTTGGTAAGACTCGGTCAGTCTTGGTAAGACTCGATCAGACTCAGAATCATACTCGTTAAGACTCCGTAAGACTCGATAAGACACGGTCTGACTCGGCAAGACTCGGGCAGACTCGGCAAGACTCTGTCAGACTCGGTAAGAATCAGTAAGAATCGGTCAGACTCATTCAGACTCGGAGTCAGACTTGGTAAGACTCGGTCAGACTGGGAATCATACTCGTTAAGACTCCGTAATACTCGATAAGACATGGTCTGACTCGGTAAGACTCGGTCAAACTCGGTAAGACTCAGTAAGAATCGGTCAGACTCGGAGTCAGACTTGGTAAGACTCGGTCAGACTCGGAATCATACTCGTTAAGACTCCGTAAGACTCGATAAGACATGGTCTGACTCGGTAAGAAACGGTCAGACTCGGTAAGACTCAGTAAGAATCGGTTAGACTCAGTCTGAATCGGAGTCAGACTCGGTCAGACTTGGTAAGACTCGGTCAGACTTAGGAAAACTCGGTCAGACTCGACATCATACTCGTTAAGACTCCGTAAGACTCGGTCAGACTCAGTAAGAATCGATCAGACTCGGTCAGACTCGAAATCGTACTCGACACCGTAAGACTATAAGACTTGGTCGGACTCGAAGTCATGCTCGTTAAGACTCCGTAAGACTCGGTAAGACTCAGTCATACTCGGAATTAGGATCAGAATCGGAGTCAGTCTGACGGATACACTCAGATATACTCGGTTAGATTTGATCAGACAAAAATGTGCGGTCGCGCGTCCGCATCAGTTCTACTTTATAATTAATTAGAAAATGAAAATTTATGTATTATTCAAGGTTTTGATAGGAAAATTGAAAAAAAAAACAACGTATTTGGAAAAAACTGGAATATTTCCTACTTTTTCTAACGCTTTTAGTAATAGTTATTATTAAAGTGATTAAAAAAGTACTTTACGAATCGTATATTATCAGATTTTCATGTATTTCAGTCATTTTTCTTGTAAAATAACAAAATTTACGATGAACAAATGTAACATAAACTGTAAGTAGTATTTATCCACTGTTTTGGATAAAAACTCGAGTAAAAATGGAAATTTATTGAGTATTTACTCATTTTGAGTATTTATCCGGATAAAAACCCATCACTAGTTCCTATACGTTTTCCAACAAAGTTTTTACCGTTTACTTATATTAGTCAAAGACGCCGCTTCCCACATGTTTGCTCCATTTGAACACTGTAAATACGAGAATATTTACATAGAATGTCAACTTCGAAACTTATTTACATAATGTGCTAAAATATTTGAAAGCGACAATAAATGGCGGTCCGTGTGATGGATCGTATGTATGTAGGTATGTAGTATCTATGTATGTGCGTGCGCACTTAGCACTTCATGAGTGCTGTGCGAATAAGTTAGTCAGCACCCTGTATTTATTGTATTCGGGCTTCCAAAGTTCAAGTTGTTTATCTTTCTTGTGGTAAGACGGAAAATGTTTAGATCGAGATATTCCTAGACAGGTCTTAGTACCTCTGTATGCTGTCTGTACCCGTAGCTAAGTAATTACTAAGCCAACCAAGTAATACAGTTACAAGAATTAATGTATCAGTAAACGTCAGACGTTTTCAATTAAATACATCGTTCAGCTATTTTGTAGCACAACCCTACAATCCAGTCTAGATACAAAAACCCACGTAGATTTCACGACAAACCCATTACACGACATATTTCACATGTTTTTATTACATTTTTTTTTTGTGACAGATGACAGATTATTGTCGGGCATGATGCTTCAAAGTGACAGTTCAAACTTTTTTTTTAGATTATGCATAAAAAACTTTTTAAAAAAAAAAAGGGAACCGACTTCAAAACCAAACACAAAAAAACTATTAAATAACTTTTCTTTCGGAAGTCGGTGGCTTTGTTTTTTTTTTTTATTTCAATGACATTTATGGCCACCGACTTCCGAAAGAAAAGTTATTTAATAGTTTTTTTGTGTTTGGTTTTGAAGTCGGTTCCCTTTTTTTCAAATAGTTTTTTATTTTTCCCTTTTTAGTTGAGATAATGAACAACAAAAATCTTCATAAAATCGGCGTCTTTGAAAATCAACAATCCTTTTAACCAAACCGGATCTATGTAAGCAACTTCACGAGATATCCGTTATTGTTATATACTAAAACCTTCCCCAGAATGTAACAAACACTTTTCTGAAAACTGCATCAAAATCGATTCAGCCAAACGCGAGATAATTGCGGACAAACATGCAATCGTCCCTGAAAATCTACGATCCAAGTAAGCAAAACGGATCCACGCGGGCAACGTCACGGGATATCTATTAGTGTTATATACTAAAACCTTCTCCAGAATGTAATGAACACTTTCCTGAAAACTGCATCAAAATCCGTTCAGCCAAACGCGAGATAATCGCGGACAAACATACATACATACATACATACATACATACAGGTCGAACTGAGAACCTACTTTTTTTTTGAAGTCGGTTAAAAAGTCACGTACTTCGCAGATTTTTATGTATCGTGTTGACATCTTAAGTATGAATTTATGTAAATGTAAAAGATTATGTAGTGAGAATTATATTTTTTATTGCTTTATTCTATGTAAAACAGTGTGATTTTGCGATAGGAAGATCTTGGCAAAGAATATTCGTATGTGTTAATATTTTTAGCATGACTGGCAGTTCTAGAAAACTGAGATTTTATTTAAAAAAAAGTGTTTTAACAGAGAAAAACAATAGAGTCGAAGTATGACATTCCGAAATACAGAGTTAAATAAATTATTTATTTTAGCCACAAATTATCATAATCCATACTAGTCTAATTAAAAAAAAAGTAATTATCACAATTCTCCTTGCTTAATCAACCGCCAAGCTATTATTAAACGCATACCAAATGTAAGTCATTCGCGCTTTGTAAACGCACAGTACGAGTCGTTACGCGCCTCGTAAACACGCCTCGGTCCTCAGTAGTTCCCGAACCGTTGCCAATATCTAGGAAGGGACGAATATATGCCTTCCGCCTGCAGGCTGGTCATCACTGATTTATAGGCCATGACGTTAGACATAGACAAACTCCTTTGATGAATGAGCAAGTTCCGAGAAGAAGGATCAATGGGTTTTATGGTAGACTGAAGACATCATGGACCACTGAGTCCACTTGAGCTTGACGCATAAACCAAATGTATTTTTAAGAATTTAAAACCAAAGGATATATTTTTGAAATGCGTTGTAAGTCTGTTTTAATTAGCAATGGAAATTAAAAAAGGTAGTTGGTTAAGAGTTGCCGAGAAAGAGTTAAACGGCTTACAATTTGAAAGATATGGAAGTGACGATAATTTCTTCCCAAAAAAAAACTAAAAGTTAATCGTTAGCCTGATAGCCTGTAACATAATGGCCAGCTCTTTGATTAATAATTAAGCTGACTATTGTAAAAATACCATTAATATTATTAACAAATTGTTAAAAGAAAGGATGTCACGAATAGTTTAACTAATGATCTAACATCTCGCCCTTAATTAGTGATTAATCTTAATTACAGTTTACATTTCTTCATAGGTAACATGTAGACAGCAAATAGCATTTATCTCACTCTACTAAAACCCTAACGAAGCTTCAAATATCCCTAAAAATAAGAAGGATCCCATCATAACACCTTTACAGTGCAGTAAAAGTTCTTTAATTAGTACAATCAGCAGTAAAGTGCTACAAGACCAAATATTTCACATCCAGCTTTTTATAGCGGCCATCATGGAGATAATTAGCGTATCTCTGAGAGTATAAAGCTTGCTATGCATGGTGCGACCTAATTGGGGAGATAAGTCGTAAGACGGAAAAGGTGAATGTGAATAGACTAGATAAATGAATCATTAAAAGCAAAAATGGCCAGTTTTGCGTTTGATATGGTTCTTCATTTTTAGAAAATTATTGCACTTAACTTGATTTATAATGTAGTTGGAATAATTTTGTAAGCTCCTTAATAAACTGATTTTGGTATCCTATGCTGATAACCCATTTTCTTAATATTTTTAAATAATAAAATAGATTAATCTGTACAAATCATTAGTAGGTTTCAATGCAATCAACACTTTCCCTTTTCAAATCATTTCAAAATCGTGCAAGAACAATATCCATTCATACTTCCAATTTATAACGCACCTAACTAACCTTTCTACCGTTTTACAACACATAAACCTTCTATAAAACAATTATAAATGTGTAATTGCGCCATCTATTTGATCGTATACAAGGTGTCTGGCGTTTGATCACTGCAATTAGTAATAAATAGCGACCAATATCAGCAGCTGCGGCTTCCTAGACGACTTATACTTTATAGTGGTCGGATAAAAGTCGTATAGTGAATGGTACAGCCGGATGGCGCCAGCTGTTATCAAGTGATAACCGCTAATTAGGGCAGACGAACGTCTACAAGCTTTCAAGATATATTTACTTCTTAAATTCTTGGTTCTTATTTTGTTAAACAATAAGGTAGTTTGGGTTCTTTTTCTTTAGAGAAGTTTCAGCTTGTAGGTATGTATGCTTATGACTTTTGTTTACTTTTAAAGTAAGTAGTTTATTATATAATTCCAGTCCCCGAGTTGCTGTTTGTATGTTTGAACTAAACTTAGCTAATCCACTGTAACAATTATAAGCTTTATTATAAATCCGTTAATTAAAGAAGTTTTGGAGCCACCGTTCTACCACATTTAAATTACTAAATAAACAGTAATTACAACAAGAAAAGCTCATAACAATTTCAAATCTCCCAGAAATGATCTTCGAGGTGACATATTACCGTAAAAATTTAAATATTTACGGCAATCGTTTCACATTTGCGTAAAAATGCCGTACAGTTATGACCTCAAATAAAATCGTCTATGTCAACATAACATCGTGAACACAGACATCCTTTATTTGTTTTCAAACAACGTCTGGGAAAGCTTGCCAAATACCTTTGCCAATAATACTTGTGAATGTACAAAAAAACACGATAAAAAAGTAATAAAAAAAAAAAGATGGCCGCCCACTGTCACGAATTTGACGTTCAAAAATTATAGCTGCACTAATTCATCTGGCAGACGCTTGAATGGTCGATTTATTAGAACAATAAGGAAACAAAAGACAATAAAACAAAAGCAATTCAGTTTATCGCGTCTATTGTTATCAAAATATATAATTTATTACCGAACAGCTGTTGATAAAAACAAAGTACCTACTTAATTTATTCCACCACACGATACCACCAACTAATTTTATTAAAAAGATTTAACAAAAGGACATTTTAAAAGCGAGCGCGCCATTAACAAATCAGTAACGTCTTTATTAAAAAAATATTTTGCATAATCGCGCACTTCTTATGCAGAATCATTAAGCCAAAGTATAAAGCTCACAAAAAAAGAGATTAAACTTAAAATATTCACAGATAATTATCAATCGTTATAATAACAAATCTCAGAATCTCATAAATACCTCTGTGGAGTGAGATAGTGATCCGTATTTATTGCTTTTTGCTGCTTTTACCGGCAGCCATTACTGTTGCTCTAATGACTTTCTATTGCTTTCCACTCATTATTTCATTGCTAGCGGTCATTGGCATATCGCATTCACCCGGCACAGATAATTAAATTATTGTCTATGGCAATATGAAGCTTTGATAAACGCACTAAAGTTTAGTTATAAGTTGTATTAATTTAACATAATACCAAGAACAACTAATAACTGTAAAGAACAAGTTATATTTATTTCATGTAACTAACCTTTACAAAATGTTAATTGTTTATAGATTTCACAACAAATAGCTCGGTTGTACGCTGCCTTAAAAGCCTTATGTAAAAGTCGTTATAAAACAAGTTTGTAACTTAAACGTTTTCGTTTTATCTTTCTTTAATGTGCTTTCATTATAACTATCAAGTTTAAATATTGAGTTTTATAGACAAATAATTGACTACAAAGTTCCTGTCTATCTCCAAACATACGAAAAGCCATAACATGTTAATATGTGCATCTGGACTGAGAGCCCGTTTTTTTTTTATTGTTGGATCAACTTGAAACTTACAGGGGTTTTAGTTAAAAATAGTAAAAATTCGATGCCGCAAAGCATAAATTTCTTAAACGTGAAACAAAGCTGTTATAGGCAAATATCTATGGCCCTCAGTTCAGACGCTCGCTAAAAACGGCTTAACATAAATCTCAGAAAGTACTACCTCTGTGATAATAATTTTTATTTTAAATTTTAGTAAAGAATTTCTTAAAGATTTTAAGAAATTTTCAAATTCCTAGAATATAGCATTACTGATTTATAGCAGTTTTACTTAGGGCTCTCAGTCCAGACGTTTATGAACTGAGAGCCCCACTGAAACATAGCTTTAAATGAAGAAATACATACATTTGTTTCTTTTATCATACAGCTATACACCCCAATGAATTTCTTAAAAAGAAATAACGACATAGGAAGTAACGGTTGAAAGGTAAATTGCAATCGAATTTTCGGATAACGTCTGGACTGAGAGCCCTTATATTTTCGGTTTTATCGGCTATGTGCGGGCTCCGAGTTTGAAATAAATTAGCTGAAAAGTTTTAAGAAATTTTTAAGTAAAACTTAACATACGGTTTTTTCTTTAAAATGCTGTACTTTACGAGAAAAACCCATTTTTTAGTTTTTCATGCGAACAAGTTTTGTAGGGTAACCATGATTCAAAAATCTCAAACGTCAGTTAGTTTCAAAGATGGCAGCACATGTGGGGTTGCGTTCGGAAATTTAATCTTTATAAAATTATGTGTGACGTCTTAGACTAAAACCGAGACTACAAATAATATGTTTTCCTAATCATCTTCTGACAATGCAACGACAAGAATAATATTACAGTCGAACTTCAATTACGGTTAAGGTCGATTGAGTATTCAGATTATGTTACGACTCTACTACATGATTCGAGCCTATTCTTGTCATAACCCCTTTATTTTTAGGGTTCCGTAGTCAACAAGGAACCCTTACAGTTTCGCCATGTCCGTCCGTCCGTCCGTCCGTCCGTCCGTCCGTCCGTCTGTCCGCAGTTTAGCTCAGAGACGCACAGTACTAGAGAGCTGTAATTTGGTGTAAATATACGGATTTGTTGTGCCGAAAAAGTGGTAAAATAAAATCTCGTAAAATTTTTTTTTAGGGTACCTCCTGTACACGTAAAGTGGGGATGTTTTTTTTTTTTCTCGCGTACCCCTTAGTGTGGGGTATCATTAAATAGGTCTTTAAAAAATATTGATAGTTTCCATTAACAATTTTTTGATAAAAAAAAAATCGTTTGTGAAATATTAAGCTTTAAAGTGCTAAATTTTGCTCGACTCGAGTGTCCCCCCATCTACAAGCTAAACGGTTATGTTTGGGGGTGTGAAAAAATTCACAATAGTAGTATACACGCTGTTTTTTTGCATTTTCGTCAAACTTCAGGTGGTTGTCACAAAAGTCATAAATAATCAATTGAAAGTACAGTACCGGGCAAAACTAATAAGGGCTGCTTTTTTTTTGTTGTTGAAATTTTACAGTATTTCAGAATTAAACCCTTAATTCAATACAAATGAAAGAGAATCACCCGACTACGCAGTCCGCGCGTACGCACACAGCGATGAGCAGCTGGTGTGCGTGAATTGAATCTACTACTCTTGAAGAAACTAGTTCACACTTATGGATTTCAGTAAAAAGGAAAAATAAAATAAAAAAAATACCTACCTATTTTATTGTTGATTTGGGTCGAGAATCATGAGTATAATCACGTCCTTGAATTTGACTAGGTTGCAGATCAGCACATTGTATATAACGAAGTTTAAAAGAAAATTATCATGACTAAGTAGGCTTTACAACTTTACGAGTAATAGTCGACCAACTTATAAAATTTACTTGGATAACATATTTTCTTAAACAAAATGTATCGGAGAACATGTTCTTCAACTGCAAATGTAACTTTTACAGCTTTAATAGGTATGTTTTTACGGTATGTTTTTTGGGGATAGGTAGGTTTTTATCGTCGTGTGCATCAGCCCAGCAAGAAAATGTCTTTTACAAGGAATTGAGTTTTGCCATTAATTAGTGCGTAATAAGCTGTAAATGTGCGTCACATTAAAAAAATTGTGCGTGCCATGTTTTAGGAATAAATTCGAAAAAACGATTCCTGCTGGGATAACGTTTTTCCAGCAAGAAAATTTTGAACGAGTGACCGGAGCCAAAAAAAAATTATATCGGCATGTAGCTTAAATTAGTGCATAAATGTGCGCTGAAAATAAAAATTGTGCGGCTTAAGGCTTCGTAGATATTTCATTTCCTGCTGGGATAACGTTTTGCAAAATCTGGTTTTTTAGGAATCAATGATTGTGCGCCCGTAGAAAAAACGCAAGTTCGTAGATCGTAATTTGTGCGTTATTTGTGAAATAATAGATTTTCAAAAACATCTACCATTTCTAAGTAATCATAAATTTATGAAAAACCGAAAAATTATCTTATCGCTTAAATGAACAAACAAATAAACGTACTGTTAACGGAATCCGGGTTTTTCTTGCTGTTTTTAACACCCACCAAAAGTTTAAAGGCAAAGAGCACACACGTTTTTGAATAATACCCCTTTAAGTTAAACTGAAAATGCTTAAGCTTTGACGCGAAAGTGCAAGAAATAGAACCAACCCAAGATAATTATTTATGGACCAAAAATTAGAGCGTTTAATTAAGTAAACATTCCGTAAATTTCAGCTTCAAGCATCTCTTATTTTAGCAGATATAAATCAAGAACCAAAACTATTTCTACATTACTGGTTATCCGACCAAATGCGAATGACAGCAAAAAGGCGACGGTTTCATACATACCGATGACCTTCTTAAATTTTCTTACATACATTTTATGCCTGAGTACACTTAGGAATAAAAGTGTTAGGATAATAGATAGAAGTTTTAGGGTACTAATATAGTGTTTTTTTATTTGGTTTTATATACATATTAAAAAAAAGGTGCAGTACTGCGGGCATTTTATTGCTTAACGAAAATTAATAAACACGTATAGTTAATTTTTTTTTTAAGATATTAATACTATGTAGGTAAGGTATAAAAAGTTCTAATTCATTAAATACTTTTATTTGGGAACAGTTTTTATCCTGTCACGCGTTTGAAACTTGACATGTGATACTTGTTTTCCTGAATTCGCAAAGCACGTACTAATAATACCTTCAAAAGTCAGTATGGCCCTGGAATGCAAAGTGGAACTGAGAAAACAGGTTGTTTTTTGAGTTAATCAATTTTCTTCCGCTCCACCCAGTGCCTGAGGATGTATTTGAAAATATTTTTTTTTTTTATCAGAACATCATAAATTATGTACTTAATTAATAAATATACAGGTTGAATTTTCAAACTGGGTGTCGATGATCAAATCCGAAACTATGAGAAATATTGAAAAATACTGAATGAAAAAATCCTATGGCACTCCACCCACAGCACCGCGCCTCATCGCGTAGCGCGGGATGGCAGATTTCACCATTGTATGCAAGTATCTCAATTTATATAGAAATCACGCCTAGCACAACACACTGCCGACGAGAAAAAGCGCGGGAGGGCGCCCCGCGCGCTGTTTCTGCCTGCAAACTGCATCAATGGCTCTTTGAAAAATAGATATTCCCGGCCAGGATTGAACCCTTGATTTAGGGACAAAAACCACATGCGGTATTATTGATGTTTATAGCATTTTTTTTTCCTTATAACACCACGTTAGTATCGCTATGTATGAGGATCAAATTCAGGAAAGTAATGACATACTTGCAGCCGAACCTACACAAAATACCCTAACCACCCTATCCTACCTACACTACCTACCCTATCAACACTATCCAGTAAATTACGGAAGATGAAAACCAACTTGACTGAGAATCTCTTATTATTAGATATTATTATCCCTTGATTTATTTTCAGATATCTAAAATACTTATTCTCCTATTCTGGACGGAGACAAAATCAGTAATGTAACAAAAGTCATTAAAATTGGTCCAGTTGTTTTTAGTGTTTTTTTTTTTATTTCGGCATTGGTTATATTTTTAATTCATAAATGGAATACCATAGATAAACATTATTATTTATAATAGATATTAACTTTTATTAGTGTTCTAAGTTAAAAAAAAAAACTATTTTTCATATTAGTCTGTTTATCGACTTTATACCTTTGCTCCTCCTTCAACCTGGCGAAAGCAAAGCGCTAAAAAAAGTAAAACCATAGCTTCTTTTAGTTCCTAACGAAATATATTATAATACGAAATATAATATGTATTATATTTCCCGCGTCTAGAACGCGGGAAATATAATTATTTCGTCAGTAACTCTATAATGTGTAAAAAATGTTTTTCTCTCTATTCTACTTCGTAAGAGATTTATGATTCTAAATAATACTAAAAAAATTGTTTTCACTATGCATTTTTACTTGAGGATAGACCTGTGCTTTTAGAAATTACAATAGTCCACTCTTTAAACCTACATATTTTGATTTTATTGTTTTTTCATTTGAGAACAATATGCCTATGATTTTCAAGTACTTAACTTAATTTGATCAAAGCTCGTTTAATTAAAAGGAATCATTAACACGACAAACAAGAATAATAAAACTACTGCCAATAACGTGATGGGCGCGACTGTACACACAATAGCTTCACATAACACTGCAATTTATAGAAGGTCATCGGTATGTATGAAACCGTCGCCTTTTTGCTGTCATTCACATTTGGTCGGATAACCAGTCATGTAGAAATAGTTTTGGTTCTTGATTTATATCTGCTAAAATAAGAGATGCTTGAAGCTGAAATTTACGGAATGTTTACTTAATTAAACGCTCTAATTTTTGGTCCATAAATAATTATCTTGGGTTGGTTCTATTTCTTGCACTTTCGCGTCAAAGCTTAAGCATTTTCAGTTTAACTTAAAGGGGTATTATTCAAAAACGTGTGTGCTCTTTGCCTTTAAACTTTTGGTGGGTGTTAAAAACAGCAAGAAAAACCGAATTCCGTTAACAGTACGTTTATTTGTTTGTTCATTTAAGCGATAAGATAATTTTTCGGTTTTTCATAAATTTATGATTACTTAGAAATGGTAGATGTTTTTGAAAATCTATTATTTCACAAATAACGCACAAATTACGATCTACGAACTTGCGTTTTTTCTACGGGCGCACAATCATTGATTCCTAAAAAACCAGATTTTGCAAAACGTTATCCCAGCAGGAAATGAAATATCTACGAAGCCTTAAGCCGCACAATTTTTATTTTCAGCGCACATTTATGCACTAATTTAAGCTACATGCCGATATAATTTTTTTTTGGCTCCGGTCACTCGTTCAAAATTTTCTTGCTGGAAAAACGTTATCCCAGCAGGAATCGTTTTTTCGAATTTATTCCTAAAACATGGCACGCACAATTTTTTTAATGTGACGCACATTTACAGCTTATTACGCACTAATTAATGGCAAAACTCAATTCCTTGTAAAAGACATTTTCTTGCTGGGCTGATGCACACTTTATCGTCAACTATTTTTAACTAACTTCAAAAAAAGGAGGAGGTTCTAAATTCGTCGTAATCTTTTTTTTTATGTATTTTCCCCAATTTCTCAAAGACTCCTGGACCGATTTTGAAAATTCTTCTTTTTAAAATTAAATTCAGCGAATCAGTTTAGTTAGTTCGCATAAGTATTTTGATGGGCAACTACGGAACCCTACACTGTGCGTGTCCCGACACGCACTTGGCCGGTTTTTTTTTTACTTGGTAATAATCATCAAATGAGTCCCAGGGAGGGACGGAAGAGACTGTCAGACTTGTACTGACTTAATCCACGTTATCTTTCATTAGCCCTTTACGTTCCGGGGCTACGGTTACCTAATAAGACAGTCCCGCAACTCCGGTAGGCAGTAAAGGGATCAATGTACGATCATGGACCATATGCATGGCCGGGTCGATGACACGTCGTGTTTCACGCGCGCTTCAAATAACTGTCAGCAATATGACAGAGCCTCCCTTAGAGGGCCCATTCCTGTGGTACTGGACCCGGTTACACAGCAGCGGCTCCAATGACCTATGCTATCTGAAATTGACCTCGTGGATTTTGTAAATGACAAAATCAACGAAAAAATATTTTACTATTTTGATTATTATTTGTAAGTACATAATGTTATCAACTATCAAAATATGTAATTACTTTTATTAATCTGACATTATTAATTTTATGTAATGTTATTAACATAGATATAAGTACATATTATATTACTCCGGTCCGAAATAAATAATTTATAATAATCAAACCCTGCCGGAGTCGCGGGACTGTCTTATCAGGTAACCGTGGACCCAGAACGTAAAGGGCTATTGAAAGACACCGTGGGTTTTTGTCAGTACAAGTCTGAAACAGACTTTTGAGATTTTTAAATCATGGTTACCCTACAAAACTTGTTCGAATGAAAAATTAAAAAATGGTTTTTCTCGGTAAGTATAGCATTTAGAAGAAAAAGCCGTATGTTAAGTTTTACTTAAAAATTTCTTAAAACTTTTCAGCTAATTTATTTCAAACTCGGAGCCCGCACATAGCCGATAAAACCGAAAATATAAGGGCTCTCAGTCCAGACGTTATCCGAAAATTCGATTGCAATTTACCTTTCAACCGTTACTTCCTATGTCGTTATTTCTTTTTAAGAAATTCATTGGGGTGTATAGCTATATGGTAAAAGAAACAAATGTATGTATTTCTTCATTTAAAGCTATGTTTCAGTGGGGCTCTCAGTTCATAAACGTCTGGACTGAGAGCCCTAAGTAAAACTGCTATAAATCAGTAATGCTATATTCTAGGAATTTGAAAATTTCTTAAAATCTTTAAGAAATTCTTTACTAAAATTTAAAATAAAAATTATTATCACAGAGGTAGTACTTTCTGAGATTTATGTTAAGCCGTTTTTAGCGTGCGTCTGAACTGAGGGCCATAGATATTTGCCTATAACAGCTTTGTTTCACGTTTAAGAAATTTATGCTTTGCGGCATCGAATTTTTACTATTTTTAACTAAAACCCCTGTAAGTTTCAAGTTGATCCAACAATAAAAAAAAAACGGGCTCTCAGTCCAGATGCACATCATGTTAATTCCCGACACAAGTTCTCTTTAATTGACAACTACAGCGAATAAATTAAACGCTGCGTGCGTGTCGCCGCATTTCTAGTGTTCATTTGATAGTTCATTTATTTTTAAACACATGTAAAACTCGATGCCGCCAAACATAAAGGTTTTAGCCATTCAGTGTAGCAGGACTGGCAGTACTGGCAGTTAACGTATGCGTCCTCCGTGGAAGTGTAATTGACAAGAGAACGAGGCGGCGTTGTCGTGAGCAGAGATAAACAGTTTTTAATGGTTATTTATGCGCGCGCGCCGATCCCGACGACCATCCTCTAAAAGGCTCGGGTTGAATTAAATACTTGCCAATTCCGCCGACCTTTTTAACTGTTTTAATCGATTACATTGTACGGCAGAGCACTGACCTGTGTTTAGCGTTCGATTCGATCTACAAGCGATTCTGTATCCAATAATATCGATGCATCGAATCGGTTGAAAATTTGAGTCGACCAATTTCTGGACTTTATCACCTCTTAAAGCAGAGTAAGTTACTTTAATAGCACTCCAATGTGACTTTTGTAAAACCATTTTTTCTCTTTCTCAATCTTTCCTAGCCCACACAGAAGAAAGATTAAAATAATGCTACTTTAAAAGTCCCTTTTTAATATACAAACTGTGTGTCATGTAGGAGGATCTCTAATGAATGACTGTTCAAAATGTCGCCAAGTAAGATTAACATCAAATTGATTGTCACATTAAAAAGCACCGCATCATAATATTAGCATAATCACTACTTATTGATTCCAGACGAGTAAATTATCGCATTCAAAAATAAAAATATAAACGAGAACAATATACCTAACGATTAACAATATATGTAATTCAGTAGCTATTGAAATGAACTCAATTTATTTTTTGTCTTTATAAATCTGTCAATTCCATAGAGGTTTTTTGTTCACATATTTTAGCATTATAAAATTAAAATAATATAAAAGATGTCAACCCACTTCAACGCGTTAGAACATGTCAAATAAATAAATAATTTCACAAAAATGTTATCAGATAGCGATCACAGGCATCTACGATAAAACTTATCAATCAGAACCGTCAATATCTGTAGATCATTAACTAAACGTTACATACTAAGATACTGGACACTGGAGTATAGATAAAACATGGTAGACGGCGCCTACTCGAAAGTACCTTGTTGATACGTGTAGATGAATCAACAAGCAGTGTTAAGGCCTGTATTACAGAATGTCCCTTAAAACTAGTTTTAACTAATCAAATGGTAGTTTTTGAGTATTGAACGACTTCATAGCCACACCACGCTATGCCACGCACATTAGACTCAAACGTTACTAAAAACAAGTTTAAACCAATCAAATGGCTTGATTGAGTATTGAGCGACGTTTATAGGACTAAATGTTCTTTATTGAATGCCAGATTTATACCTGTTCTCCCTTACATAATATTATAACATTTCATCGCTGGTATCGCTTCCTATTTGAGAAGGAGTGGGTTATAAACTAGTAATCCACCTCGTTTTTTGGCCAGCCTATAGAAATACTGATACTACAGGAGAATAATAAAGAAAATTCCATTTCCGGAATTTTATTGCAATGCATTGCTGAAGTGACCTTGTCAGACCTGCAGGTCATTAATAGTGTCATAAATGCAAATGGTTACAAGCCATTTGCATTTATGAGAGAACATTATAATTATTGCAAATTAACACGCATACATACTAAAGATATTACTGTAATCTTTTACAGAGCATTAACATCTTTGTCTGTTATTTAATTACAAACAAAATCAGCTCCAATTTACTACAAGTTGAAACTCCCAAAAATTCAAATTCAAATCATTTATTTCAAGTAGGCCAGTTACAGGCACTTTTGAATTGGCAAAAGACAAAAAATACAAATTCTATAAAATTAGTCATGGTGCTACAGTCTCAGTCACAAGACATAATAACTGTGAAAGTACTGTAGGTGCTACAAAAGCTCTAATAGCTTGTCTGATTAATACACACAAGGTATGTATCATCTAATCCATGGCAATATAATAATGAGTGGGGCTCGGGTCGTGTCGGATGGGCCTCGGAATCTATCTAATTGGGCTGCATTCCTTTCGACTCCCACCTCCCTATTCAACGATGACTGCCATTTCTGGGATACGATACGACTGGCTTTAGAAGGGAGTTCAACGAAATTTTGCACGTTTCGTGGTTCTATTGATGGATGAAAAGAATTTTATACGTCATTGGGAAGTTATTTCGTCTATTTTATCTAGAAAATTGGGTTATGTTATGTTTGAGAAATAACTAGCTGTTAAATCAAGAAGTCTGCATTACAATCTTTATAAAGCTTTTAATCTAATAAGAGCGCCATAAAACGTAATTATATCTCATTAATTACACCAATAAATACCTATTGGTAGGTACAAGTATAACTCATCAATTAAACTCTAAAGAAAAACCAAAAAAAGAAATCGATCTACAATTAAAAGGCAGCCATCGATCGCCATCGAGTAGGTATAGAGAATCGAATGCATCGCGATCGCACCGGGTGAACGCACCGAGCGACGCAATAAAACGAAACGAATGCGCCCGCGCATCGTGCGGTAATCGCGCGCCTTTGATCTCGCCGCCATCTCCCCCCTTCCCTCCTACCCTCCCGCCCCACGGCGCACTTAACTACGACTTTATTACAAG
The DNA here is from genome assembly GCA_954870645.1 of Agrotis clavis. Taxonomy (NCBI): domain Eukaryota; kingdom Metazoa; phylum Arthropoda; class Insecta; order Lepidoptera; family Noctuidae; genus Agrotis; species Agrotis clavis. Next base: position 20,837,642 of record OX940935.1, on the reverse strand, counting down.
TAATTTGTGATTGTTAACGGTATAATTAAAGCACAATTTAAAAGCTGCAATTGTCGGTACTTTGGTATGAGAAACGGCTGCCCTTTGATCGATTTTGGTATGCGTGACGAATTCGCGGCGGCTTTTGAGGTTGTTTTGGTTTTAGTTATTTATTTTTAAAAGAAAAAACGGTATGTGTGCGTTTTTGATAATATGTACAGTCAGCATCAAAAGTTGCTGACCGCATTCAGATTTTCAAAATCGCTGTACACCGTAATAATACGTAATAATGTGTTGTACAGCGATTTTGAAAATCTGAATGTGGTCAGCAACTTTTGATGCTGACTGTACCTAAATGGATAGTGGATGTGATGCATAGAAAGAACGAGAGAACTTGACTGAGACTTTTGAACGTACTTTAAGAACTCTTTATGGCTTTTAAAAGTTAGCGTACAACCAAGGAAAGCATTCATCATGAGTTTTTCCATCACAACTAGGGCGTATAATTATAGTTCTGTTTCACTATGTAATAGTATAAGTCCAAGGCTGAGAATGGCCACGACTGCCGAAGACAAGCCCCGCGGCGCTCGCGCAGTTAAAACGGCAAAAACGAACCGGAGAGCTCACAAATTGCCGCCCCTAATTACCTCAGGTAGGCGGCCGCACAAAGTGCTGCGTTTTTTTACTATAAAAAGTGCTAAGTTATTCAAAAACAGGTCCGGCGCAGCAATAAATATGATTCCGAGCTCCATCAGATGTATAAATTAAGTTTTAAACTCGCATTTCCTAAATAACATAACGAAAAAATCGATCAGGTTTTTGCAGAATTAATTAGCTGTAACTCATGTAAGCTTTTATTCGATGACTTTTATAAGACAGGAAACCTTGTAATAGTAAGCAAATACATAAATTATGGCACAGAAAAGATTAAAGATAAAAATATAATTAAGAAACAAATAAGATACCTATACATCAAAATTGGTCTGAAGGAAGCGGCGGACGCAAGTAACGAGCTTAACAATAACGAAAGAGGATTTAACAGCATCAAAAACTTTCTTTCATCCGTGAGACACCGGGCCTTTTATGATCCGACATTATACTCGCATACCTGCGCTAATGATAGGGTGCCGGTTCAAAGAATAACGCTGGGGACTTCTCAATAACACCTTAACAGCTGTACCTGGTGGGAGCGCCGAATTACCAGTAAAAACACGAATAATTTTAACACAACCCACAAAGAAGCCGACCGATGTAGGGAAATAGGTTATCAAGGTGTACGCAACTCATTTATCGCACTTTACAATACTTTATTGTTTTATTAGAGCCGTAAAATCGAATTTTAAAACTCTATTGTTAGATAAAAGAAAGGTTTATGAATATTTAAAAAAGAAACTCTTTGTTAGCAAGATGTGTTTGAGTACAAAGGCATTGCGTGAATCGCGTTCAAAGGCTTGAGATACTAAAATTAGTTCTGTTTAACAAACATTTTTAGACAGATTTCTGGTAACCTCAAACTGGTTCTTCATTTGGGGAATTAATTGCAACAGTACATCATAAACTCTACTTGTTATGTTCGTATCCAGGGCCGCAGCGGTTTGTTAGTTTAACACAGTGTTAATAGCCAGAGGTAAAGGTGTGGGTGCTTAAAATTGGCTCATTACCACCTTCCAGAGCTAAAAGCCGGTCTTTGTTGGCCTTGGACGACTGTTTGAACGGGATTTAGAATTTGTTATTACAAAAAATGTAGAGGAAATTGTATTTGTTGGAGTGAAACGTAAAATTGTTTGCGAGTCTATTTAGATGAGAATGTTTTATCTCTGCATCGAAATGATTTAGATTTCTAACAAATGGCGTTGTGGAATTATGTTGCCAAGAGAGTACACACGTAACAAATCATCGGCCCAGAAATGTGACTTTAATTGCCCAATCTAAAGGTGAACGGCCGGCGCCGGAGCGGCCACATCTGATGGAGTTCTTCGTGAATGGACCGGCCCACTTCTGCTCTAAGATTCTAGCCGAGATATAGACATAGTTGTGTTAGACTAAAATTCTGGAAAGACGTAACACTTCTTACATCGTCAACCTAAATAACGACAGAACTGAGATCATTTTGTCAAAGATAAAAAAGCACGTGGGAGGCGATCTCGTGCGCGATTGTGAATGTCGCGAGACGAGGAATTTAGAGAGAAAATATTATAATACGAAACTATAATAAAACGTGACTGTCTTGAGATGGCGAATTGAAGAGCAAAGTGAACTAATTGGAACGAACGCTCGTTACGATACAACTGTAGATTCCAATGATCAAAAGAATTTATCAATTAAGATAATGGTAAAACATAACTCTACCCATTCCGAATATTACTCGGCTGATATAGGTACATAAACTTTGATCGCAATCGACATGATTATTCATAAGAGCCCATCGACTAAGCATCGGAGATAATCACTGCCAATTAGAATTCTAATAGGGCACTTAATTAGCGGACAATATAAAAGCGGTGAGTTGAAAGTGAGACCTGATAGTCAAGATACCGATGAAAACGTAAAATGTTACTATAACGATGAAGTAGTAAAAGTTACAAATACAACTTGTGATGACAGCACAGCAATCGTCTTGCTCTATCAGCTTAGCAAATTTCAAATATAACTAAGGATATCACATATATGTGAAGTTTAAAGCGATGCCGCCGATAAGGTGGCATTAACCGATACACATCGGCACTTAAGGCAAAGATAGCACCGATTCGATAAGGGATATAAATAAAAATAAATGGTTGCTCTTGCGTTATGCCGCTGTAAAGATACCACTATCAGCGATAGTACATGTATGAAAGTGCCGGTAGTGTGTTTATTGATTTAATGCGGCCATACTAACGTTATTAATCCTGTGTAATTTGCAATATCGTATATTTATAGCTTTGAAAGTGGGATTATTGTGGAGAGAACGCACTTCACTGTACAGCTTCAAGCCTTCGATACAGAAAATCAATCGTTGATATTTTTGCAGTAGATCTATGTGGTTCAACAGGTGTGTTGCGGTCGATACGAGCGGAGCCGGTTCGCGTGACTAGCGCGGCGATACAAGATCGAGCCTTTGATGTGCCGCGTGATAAGAGGCCGCTATTTGCTGCCCCTTATCGCTCACGTCTGTCGTTCCGTTCGACGCCCACACTTTACGATTTATCGCGTAAACAATGCCGAAGACTTTATATGGGACAAGAATTAGATTATCAACGCACATTTTGTAAGTTTACATGTTGAGATTTTTTTGCCTGATGTCATAATTCCTAAAGAGGCAACAATTGAGGTAGCCGCTGATGATGTTAGCGAGATAACACATCTGGTTCTCAAATGGTAAACAATTCCTGAGCAGAATTTTAAGTTAGAATCTTAGAATCTTAACCAAATCACAGTCATAACGAAATTCACGTGTGAATTTCGGGAAGCAAGGGTGAAAATGGCGATTAATTTGAAAGAATCCCTTCATGTAGTAGACAATGTTGTAGTGAAAGTCAACAAAAGGACCCTCCGAAACATCGCACATTACATGTTCAATATCAGTTTGACAAACCATAAAAGCTATTCTACTATCCGTCGTAAATCAACTGATAACAATGGGGTGGCCCTAACATATGATACAGAAGAACATAAAATTTGATACATGGACAACAGTGCCAACCCTCTACTTTGTACGACAACAACGTTAATTCTCTCAACCTACGTTTTCTTCGCTCTCTCAATTATCTTTTTGTTCCAATGGCAATTGTAAAACTTAATGATTTCAAAGAAGAGTTCGCAAGAAATTGCGTTATATGATTATTATTGCCTCTTTAACTTTATGCTTACCATTAAAGTTTAATTTTACTGCTGATGTTTAATTTTTGTGGTATTTTTGTTAGAAAAAATGATTTACGTGTTCTACATTTCATAAAACTTCATTGGCATTGGTATATTTTTCAGATTAGTCTCTACAGTCTTTTGTTTATAAAAAGTTTCTCTTACCGCTTCCTCAGCCTCCTTCTGGTCTTTGTGTCCCATCAGGTTGGGCATGGCAGTCCAATTGTATCCCAAATCCTGACATAGTGGCAGCTTGATCCTCTCGCACTTGCCACCTTCGACCTCTTCCTGGTCTGCAGACACCAGCCACACAAACAGCAGAAAACAAAAAATCCGAGCCATAGTATCTAATTCACAAATAATAAATATCACTAGTTTATCATGTCATATTCAACTAACTCAGTCACAAAATCACTGTTGGTAAACACTGTTCAATCGTAAACATATTTTATTTTATTTAGAAGCAAGCGCGCGTCCTTCCCCGTTGCTAGCTTGGCGCAGACTGATTCAAATTTCGAACGCGGCGCGGCGTTTCAATTCAAAGGCAAAGGAACGAAACCGGTCGGCCGGTGCGTTCAGGAACATGCATATGTTCCGATAAAAGGTCTGAACGCATGAACAGGGCATTAAGATGAAGAGAAAAAAACGAAAAGGGCCTAATTCGTGTACGGCTCACTGCAATCAGTGGGAGTAATTTTAACCGTCTCTGTCTTTATATCGGGAGAAAGAGGGATAGAAAGAACAATGAAGAACGTATAAAATTAAGTGTATCTGCCCATGAGGTTGGATTTTATTTTACGAAATTGCTGCAATAAAAGTGTTGGTAATTGAGAGGTTCTAAAATTTTATTACGGAGCTTCGACGTTACTACGTTGTGGGTACATGATTTTGATGTAAGCTACATACTATTATAAGTTGCTGGTGAGAGATCACACCAAGGATTAGATCAGTTCATGGTCGGACAATGAAGGTGTTAAAAGCAATTATACAGCTCTTATAAGAAACAAAATCTAATGACAACTTTGTCCAATATAGTTTGAGGTTTAAAAAGTTTTCCAGCTTATTCCGGAATATAAAAGCAGAAACCACAGAATTTTATCTGCTATTACCCTACACTCTTTTTCTATATTTTTTTGGATTCTTGAAAACAATGATATTTCGAGAGTATTGTGACAGATATCATTTATGACAAGTCAGGGTTAATTACCCTTTAGAGGCGCAATTTTCATAAAAATGGCCATGTAAAGCCTTAAACATATTTATAACAGTAATTTATTCACCGACAACAGATCATTAGGTGGCCACCTACTGCGTTGGTGTACTTCTAATGAATTCAATTCGCTTATGCCGTGAAATTGACTAATGGTTCATGTTTTATGGAAAAGTGGACTTAATAGAATTTGTCATTGGGTTTCTTTTTATTATTTTAGTTGTGTGATAGATCGTGGTTTCTCACCAGTATAAAATGAGCTCTTGTTGTATTGAAACTCCGTATTGAGCTAGGTCACTGATGTGTGGTTTACTTTACCTAGTAGCAAAATCAAATTAGGACTAAGTTGGTTTAAAAACATCTGTCTTTTATGATAATCAATTAATTTTATTAATTAATTTATTAATTTTAATTAATTTATTTATTTTTTTTATTATTTTTAAGACTATTATTCTTAGGTATAATATGTATTTTATTGCAATTAAAAATCCATTAATTTTTATTTCAAAACACCAGTCACATAATTGCTGTTTCTGATTGGCTTTTTAATTAACGTCCGCTTCAAACTTTTTTTAAGATAAATCCTTAATTAAATTAGGGACTTCAATTACAAGTTTAATGTCAAATTACTGAAGAAGAGTGAAAGAGACAAGGCTATCCTTTCCGCTCGTGCCTTTATCTTTAAGTAAAGCGTCCCAAGTAGAATACACAATTAGGCCCCTTCATTACATCACTCCAATAACACCTTTGATACTTTAAAACTCCACAAGAGAAATCCAACCTTATCCCAAAAGTACAAATTCCAAAATCCGTTAACAGTCTCAGTATCTTCTTTAGCTATCTTGTCAAATATATCCAGGTCTCTGCCACTTAGATGAGTTGTTTGATTTTGAAAGAGTGGAGGAGGTCAGTTTAAAGTGGTGGGTCGTCATGAATAGTTGCATTGTGTGAGCGGGACGGCGCTTGGAACGTCAAAGGCGCCGCCTGCGCCGCGCGTACGCCGGCCGGACGCCGAGGGAATGCCTAATTAAGGACGCATGCGTGGACTGCGGGGTGATGGCTGAGGGTTCACTGAGAGCGATTAGCGGGTTTATAAAAGCCTTTATGCTGTTTTTAAAATCACTATTTTTCAGATCCCCGCTTTATAAAAATAGGGATTAAAGGAAAACAAATACTAAGATAATGTAAAAGCAATATGATAAGTAAAGGAGTATTAAAAAGAAATCGCCTGGTTTTTAAACAGCACTACATTTTTTTTTATTATTTATGGATCACTTAATGCTTTAAGTTCTATAACAAGTCTATAAAAGCTTCTGTATAAATTAGACGAATAGCTGTAGGTATAAGAAGATTTTATTGGGCAGTTATAGGTGAATCAGTAATATTGAGTCGTATAAAAGCTGTGTTTTTTACATACAATAATTGAATATACAATAACTTAATCTATAATTTATTACCGTAAAAACTCATATACACACAGTTTTCATTGGAAAGCTATTAAATATAGCGACCTCATCAAATCGCCCCCACTTAGACCGCACATCACCAGCGTACACCACAGAACGTAATTAAAACGTCAGATATGGCGGCGCGCGGTGCGCACACGCAGCCCGGCCTGGCGGACCGCGATTCACGCCAAATGCAAATATCGCCCAATTGTTCCACAGGAAGACACATACCGGACGAATATTAATGACACTTTGACACTCGCCGACGGGTACAGAAGACCGCACGTCAGCAGTGGTGACAATAGTAATGCAAGGTGGCGATTTGGTCACGGGTAATTATTTTTTTTCGTACAGTCTACCCAAAGGTTGTCTGAAAGAAATCGCTTTTAGCGATAAGACCGCCAATGTAACCATTTAATTAGTAATTTTAATAAAATAATTGTGGAACAATTTTGGTGTACAATAAAGTATATTCCATCTATCTAAGAGATTGGAAATTTCGCAAAGCCAACAATTTTTTTCCAAAGAATTTTATCAATTGCCTTGTCTAAAGGCTTTACTCTTAAAGCACCCACAGGATGGCCCAGTGAAGCATAAATGTTTTTTTTTTTTTTTTACTAGCCTTCTCTGTCCCACTCCTGGGCAAAGGCCTCCCTCCACTCCTTCCATCCTTCACGACTCTGTGCCTCCTCTTTCCAATTCGAGCAGAATCTGTCTAGTTCGTTCCGCCATCTCCTGCGTGGTCTGCCGCGACCTCGCTTCACTATCTCAGGGTACCAGTTGAATTACCTTTATAATTTGTAGAAAAAGTTAGCTTGAAATTTTTTTTTTTTTGGTCTGGTATAATCATCTTCTACCCTAGGTGGGAAGGAACTAAACATTCACCCTACTCCTTCGGTTGCCTTTTGCGCTCCAAGATCAAGGTGTTCTTGTTCCACGTGCGCCTCAAAGAGCTGTCAGCAATCTGACGGTACCCCCCTTAGAGGGCCAAAGCCTGCCGGGGTCGCGGGACTGTGATCAAGGAAGTTAAAGAGCTATTGAAAGATCACCGTGGATTTTAGTAGTAAAAGTCTGACAGTTTTTTTTTTAACGTGGTAAAATCATCAAATGAGTCCTCCCACCCCGGGCAGGGCGGGAGGGACTGTCAGACTTCTACTGACTAAAATCCACGGTGTCCTTCAGTAGCTTGTTATGTTCCGGGGTCACGGTAAGGAAATAATCCCGCGACCCCGGCAGGCTTTGGCCCTCTGAGAGGGGGCCCCGTCATTATGCTGACGCTCTTTAAGGCGCGCGTGGGACACAACGCGCCGTCGACCCGGGCATGGTCCATGGTCGGGCAGCGAGTTGCCCTTTACTCGCTGCCCACATGCCCGCGCCTACGGTGGCCGGAGATCGTCTGCTGACGTCCGACGCCGCGGGAGCCTACCACTGCGGTTGGGGCGGAGGGAGGACGCTGTCCTCTCTCTCTCGCGGCCCGCCTCCTCCTTCACGAGCATTACTGCTTCGCAGAAGGAGGCGACCGCTTCCCACTCCGTCTCGCCCCGCAGCATGGCCGCAACCAATGCCAGGCGCGAGAGGTCTCCGCCTATCGCCGCCGTGAGGACACGTCGGTGCACTGCCCAAGCTGGGCAGTTTTGCACCGTATGCTCTACTGTGTCCTCCGGGCGATCTTCGCAGTGGTGGCAGGTCCTTCCCTATCAGACACAGGAACCTCCCGAAACTTCCGTGTCCGGTGAGGACCTGCGTCATCCGATAGGTACAAGTCTGACAGTAAGGGGTAGGAGAACTCTTTGGATGATTTTACCGAGTAAAAAGAAGCCATGGGTCCCGGGAGGGCAACGGGCTGCCTTTTACTAAAACTCTTACTTTAAACCCAGCATGTTCCTACGGTAACCCTTTGCGTTCCAGGGCCACCATGTCCTTAATCTTACGACAAGGAAAATTGGCTGTCCAAGTTCACAAATGTGATCATAAGAAGCGCGGTGGACTGTACAACAAATGACAGGCACATTCGCCGACTCTGATAACTTTAAAAGGAGGTGTGATGTGATGACAATGGTGAACGTGCTCGGTTTTGATTGCTTATTGACAGGGCTAGTCTTATTATGGCGGCCATTACATCAATAGTATCGCCTTTGCGAGGAAGTCCTTGAGCTATCTATGAATGATTGGTGTGAATTACAAAATAAATAAATAAATGATTATTTAGTTTAGTATTTTTATCAAATGAGTCCTCCCACCCTGGGCAGGGTGGGAGGGACTGTCAGACTCGTACTGATTAATCCATGGTGTCCTTCAAAAGCCCTTTATGTTCTGGGGTCACAGTAATGAGTCCCGCGACCCCGGCAGGTTTTGGCCCCGTCATCATGCTGACACTCTTTAAGGCGCGCGTGGAACAATGAAAATGTGGAAAATTAAAATTTGAACTCTACCAAATCTTTCCACATTTGGCGATTCAAAAAGTAAACTCAGCATCGGATGGCTAAAGGTCGAAGACGAGTAAAGGGAATGCCACCAACCAAGAGAGAGTTTTGACTTCGACGGCCTCTGAAAAAAATTCTTCAAAAATTAGACTCGGACCTCCCGTTAAACTCAGTAGTCCAAAGAAAAGACCTCAACGCGTTGCTATAGGTAGGGCCTCAATAAAATCCTAAAGTACGATTATTAATTCCAGTCAGTAAAATGACAAGTGCAACTATTGTGCAACTGTCATTAAACAATGAATTTCATTCATGTACAAATTTCATTTTACTGACTGGAATTAATAATCGTACTTTAATTGACAGTTCTACCATTGTATTTAATTGCATTAATTGCAATCCTTTTCGTTATCGACAAATTTTCTCTTTTATGATTATTAGATAACATGATTAAAATAAGAATACGTACTTGTCCGTTTTTATTTGTTAATTCAATACGATATACATAAAAGTCTGGGACTGCTAGACTGTTATAAAGTTTTGGTTGATTCTGCAACTTACAAATGTTGCAAAGGTTTTATTAGGTAAGGTTTTATTAGGCTCTGCTTAGCTTGGGACTAGATGGCGTTGTGTGATAGTTGTGGAATATTATTTACGTTAAATCACCATCATTATCATCATTGAAGCTTTTCTGAGCTTCCTGACTGTCCTACTGCATTTTCATGGTCTGTGTGAGTTTTGTTCCGAAAATAACTCATTTCCAAATATCCATAAAATTGCCACAATATAATTACAGAAACCACAGATAAGGTTTTTTACTAATTACATACATAAAAAATTAGATCGCAGTTTGACGGCAAGGTTGGCGCAGTGGTTGAGCCATTGACAGCTGTGCTACGTGTCGCGGGTTCGAAGCCGCCAGCACAGAACAAATAATGACCTACAAGTAGTTGTTCCGGGTCTTTGTGTGTCATGTATGAATGAATGAGGAGAATTTCCTAGTTCGGCACTAGGAATTTCGTGTCTTGAAAAAAACACAAAAATAAACGAATGAATAGTTTTTTTTATACAAGCAGTAGATAAATTAATAATGGCAGAAAGCAATGACACCCCCATATTTAACTCAATACGGAAATAATTGAAAGCTAGCAAGTTTTCACACCAGCAGGTGCGCCCGCGCAGTCGTTGATGTATGACGTGTTACACGGTTTGTTTTTACTATTACGTTACTATAACTACACGACAGTCACCGGTAATGAGTATCATTACTGGGGGTAACTGACTTTCCAGTCAGTTACCCCCAGTAATCGTCGTCGGCATGGGGATGAAGAAGGGTTGGTACTTTTATTTTTAGTAGGTATGACGTAATTACAATGCCTGGGAATCAAATACTAATTGATCGGCTCTGATCAAGGATATGGATGAGTGTCTTTAGAATTCATTCGAAAGGGGAAAAATACTTGCAAAAAACTTTTTCTAGTCTTTTAAATAATGACTAAAAATGGCCCATAAAAAAAAGACAAAACACCATCTAAGGTTTCCATTACCACTGTGGTGCGTGCGCTATCGTGTACACTGTACACATAATATGAAATCACAATCCAAAAGCAATAGGAAAGATGTAACGTATTAAAAAGGTCACATGAAATCAAAACATTTTATTTCACATAGTTATATACGTTATAACACTTCAAAAATTTAAAAATGGGACTGGACAGGATATTTAGACTGTATAGCCATAGAATACCTAATAGTACTACGTATAGCTAGGGTCCAAAAAGAGTACAGTACCCTTAGCACGAGTTTTCAGTATTTGAGATGTAAAGTAAACTGGAACTTTGACAATTTCAAATTGACAATTTTCTTGGAAAAATTAGTTTCTTCTTCGCACACCAGAGGCGCTGTTCCATTTTTTCATACAAGAAACGCTGTAAATACTGGAATGACGCTGTAAAGTAAAAGAGTGAAAACTCGTGCTAAGGGTACAGGTAGTCATCAAGTAAATTTGACGGCACGGATAGCGTAGTGGCTGAGCGATTGGACTGCTGCAGCGTGTCGCGGGTTCGATACCCGCACGGAGCAAATATTTGTATGATCTACAAGTATTTGTTCCTGGTCTGGGTGTTTGTGTAAGTGTGTTTCTATGTTTGTAAGCGCACCCACGATACAGGAGAAAGGACAATGGGTAAAAATGTATGGAACTTGGTCCAAGATCCTCCACTGATGACACTTATGGTAAATGAAAGTATATGGTTGTGACATCATTCTGGCAGGAGATTATCACAATCCGTCCTGGAGTTCTTTTTTTATTTCCATTTAAGTGACTACTAACCTAACCTAACCTTACCTATCCAAACCTAACCTAACCTAACTTTTTTTGTTCAGCTGTAAATGATGCCCGACGCATACTGAACCATCTGAGAAGGCGGTTGGCTTATGTGTGACTTGAACCCACTAAAAATACCAACGAGACCTTAAATAGCTAACCTAACCTAACTTTTTTTGTTCAGCTAAAAATGATGTCCGACTTATAGTGAACCATTTGGGAAGGCGGTTGGCATAAGTGTGTCTTCGACCCACTAAAAATACCAACGAGACCTTAAATTGCTAACCTAACCTAACTTTTTTTGTTTAGCTAAAAATGATGCCCGACGCATACTGAACCATCTGGGAAGGCGGTTGGCTCTGTGTGACTTACACCCACTAAAAATACCAACGAGACCTTAAATAGCTGACCTAACCTAACTTTTTTTGTTCAGTTGTAAATGATGCCCGACGCACACTGAACCATCTGAGAAGGCGGTTGGCTTATGTGTAACTGGGACCCACTAAAAATACCAACGAGACCTTAAATAGCTAACCTAACCTAACTTTTATTGTTCAGCTGTAAATGATGCCCGACGCATACTGAACCATCTGTGAAGGCGGTTGGCTTATGTGTGACTTGGACCCACTAAAAATACCAACGAGCCCTTAAATAGCTAACCTAACCTTAAATAGCTAACCTAACCTTAAATAGCTAACCTAACCTTAAATAGCTAACCTAACCTTAAATAGCTAACCTAACCTTAAATAGCTAACCTAACCTTAAATAGCTAACCTAACCTTAAATAGCTAACCTAACCTTAAATAGCTAACCTAACCTTAAATAGCTAACCTAACCTAACTTTTTTTGTTCAGCTAAAAATGATGCGCGACGTATACTGAACCATCTGGGAAGGCGGTTAGCTTATGCGTGACTTACACCGACTAAAAATACCAACTAGACCTTAAATAGCTAACCTAACCTAACTTTTTTTGTTCAGCTGTAAATGATGCCCGACGCATACTGAACCATCTGGGAAGGCAGTTGGCTTATGTGTGACTTGGACCCACTAAAAATACCAACGAGACCTTAAATAGCTAACCTAACCTAACTTTTTTGTTCAACTAAAAATGATGCCTGACGCACACTGAACTATCTGGGAATGCGGTTGGCTTATGTGTGACTTACACCCACTAAAAATACCAACGAGACCATTAGCTATCTAAATAGCTAAGCTAACCTAACTTTTTTTGTTCAGCTTCAGCAGACCTTAAGGTTTCGTTGGTATTTTTAGTCGGTCGAAGTCACATATAAGCGAACGTCCTTCCCACAAAAAAGTTAAGTTAGGCTAGCTATTTAGGGTCTCATTTGTATTTTTAGTCGGTGTAAGTCAAACATAAGCCAACCGCCTTCCTAGATGGTTCATTATGCGACGGGCATCATTTACAGTTGAATGAAACAAGTTAGGTTAGGTTAGCTATTTAAGGTCTCGTTGGTATATTTAGTGGGTGTAAGTCACACATAACCCAACCGCCTTCCCAGATGGTTCAGTATGCGTCGGGCATCATTTTTAGCTAAACTAAAAAGTTAGGTTAGGTTAGCTATTTAAGGTTTCGTTGGTATTTTTAGTGGGTGTAAGTCACACAGAGCCAACCGCCTTCCCAGATGGTTCAGTATGCGTCGGGCATCATTTTTAGCTAAACAAAAAAAGTTAGGTTAGGTTAGCTATTTAAGGTTTCGTTGGTATTTTAGTGGGTTTACGTCACACAGAGCCAACCGCCTTCCCAGATGGTACAGTGTGCGTCGGGCATCATTTTTAGCTGAACAAAAAAAGTTAGGTTAGGTTAGCTATTTATGGTCTCGTTGGTATTTTTAGTGGGTTCAAGTCACACAGAGCCAACCGCCTTCCCAGATGGTTCAGTATGCGTCGGGCATCATTTTTAGCTAAACTAAAAAGTTAGGTTAGGTTAGCTATTTATGGTCTCGTTGGTATTTTTAGTGGGTTCAAGTCACACAGAGCCAACCGCCTTCCCAGATGGTTCAGTATGCGTCGGGCATCATTTTTAGCTAAACAAAAAAAGTTAGGTTAGGTTAGCTATTTAAGGTTTCGTTGGTATTTTAGTGGGTTTACGTCACACAGAGCCAACCGCCTTCCCAGATGGTACAGTGTGCGTCGGGCATCATTTTTAGCTGAACAAAAAAAGTTAGGTTAGGTTAGCTATTTATGGTCTCGTTGGTATTTTTAGTGGGTTCAAGTCACACAGAGCCAACCGCCTTCCCAGATGGTTCAGTATGCGTCGGGCATCATTTTTAGCTAAACAAAAAAAGTTAGGTTAGGTTAGCTATTTAAGGTCTCGTTGGTATTTTTAGTCGGTTAACGTCACACATAAGCCAACCGCCTTCCCAGATGAAAAAAAATGAAAAAAATGAAAAAGTGTTTATTTGGAACATAGTCAAATTCAGTACATTTTACTTCTGCCAAACTACAGAGCAGTTTGTTGGCAGACGCAGCTCCCACGATACACTCAGTATTAACGTATGTACGTTCACTTTTCCCTTAACATAATAAAACGAAAAGAATATGACCGCAACTGGCAACCAAAATTACGGAAAAATATTTTTACAAAACAACCGTGTTCAACTCTGTCAATACTTAAATTTAAATTACAAAAAAATTGCTCAGATTTTCACTAAAGTTAGCCAAAAGATATGATTCAACTTTGTTTTTAAATGTTCTTTTTGTTACATCAGTTTCAAAAGGTAAGCTATTGAAAATACGTGGTACTAAATATTTTTTACATCTTTGTCCAAAATAATTATTATAAGTGGGTACTTTAAATTCTACAATACCTCTCCTACAAGACCTATTACTATTGGACACTTGTTTGACTTTAAATTGATCACTACAATATTCTTCTAATGCTATTAACAATGTTACTTTGTCATGGACTGGCAGCATTTTACATTTCAAAAATAATTCTTCGTAATTACTTACTTTACATAACTTTTTCGTATTTGCATCTACTAATAATTTCAAAAATCTAATTTGCAACAATTTTATTTTATCTAAATAGCTTTTAAAACTACGTCCGTAACATGCCAGTCCATACGAGATTAAAGAGTCCACCAGCGCATAGTAGACTGTATACAAAGTTGCCCTATCCAGCATATAACTGAGGTGGTGGAATTTTACTAGTACCGATCTTAGTTTGTCACACACATGATTAATATGGCTCTTCCATGAGAAATTGTAGTCTATAACTAGACCTAAGTACCTGTAATGCCCCACCACCTCAAGCTCTGCGCAAGAACACTGCACAGCGGCGCGAGCGGTCGCGTTGCAATCGCTCATGCCGCTGCGCGCGTGCAAGCATTCGTAACTATGGCCCACTATGCGCGGCGCGCGCTCACTGCCCCGGAGGTAGGGAGATCGTATAGTCATACATTTGGTTTTTCCTAAATTGATGGTTCAGTATGCGTCGAGCATCATTTACATCTGAATAAAAAGGTCAGGTTAGCTATTTAAGGTTTCGTTGGTATTTTTAGTGGGTGTAAGTCACACATGAGCAAACCGCCTTCCCGGATGGTTCAGTATGCGTCGGACATCATTTACATCTGAATAAAAAGGTCAGGTTAGCTATTTAAGGTTTCGTTGGTATTTTTAGTGGTTGTAAGTCTCACATGAGCCAACCGCCTTCCCAGATGGTTCAGTATACGTCGGGCATCATTTACAGCTGAACAAAAAAAGTTAGGTTAGATTAGCTATTTAAGGTTTCGTTGGTATTTTTAGTGGGTGTACGTCACACATAAGCCTTCCCAGATGGTTCAGTATGCGTCGGGCATTGTTAACAGCTAAATGAAAAGTTAGATTTGGTTAGATTAGGTAGTCACTTTTAAACGGAAATAAAAAAAGAACCCCAGGACAGATTTCGATAATCTTTTGCCAGAATGATGTCATAACTATGTTCTTTAATTTCCCATAAGTGTCATAAGTGGAGGATCTTGGACCGCTTTTGCCCATTGTCATTTCTCGGATGAGGCATCGTTTAAAAAAAAAACCCAGTTCTCACCTTTTACTACATAATCAATGAACAATTACTCATTCCTTCTTCACAACACAACGATACTCCAAAGAACCTTGATTCCGCCTGGCCCTTTCCATCATCAGACTTCGAGTACAAGTCGTACGGCAATGCGCCATCGATAAATGGTGGTCATCCCTGCGGTTTCCGGTACTACAAAGCGTTTTGCCAATACTTTTATTGTGCGCACAGCTATGGAATTACCTGCATCTGTATTTCCTGACAGCCTTTTATGTACTCGTATAACCTTGGGGTCTTCAAGTCAAGAGTGAACAGGTTACTTCTAGGCAAGCGTGCTTCATCGTCGACCACATCTTCACTTACCAACAGGCGAGATACTGGTCACACGAACCTAGCGTTAAAGAAAAAAAAACAAAACTCACTTCTCCTAATACCTCTCCACTCCATAATTACTAAACAATTAAACACGTTACTATAAAAAGTTCGATTGTCAAACATTCAGTCGCTATTTGGCTCCCATTAGCTGAATTGCCGAGGCTGGTCGGGGGGAGGCCAAAAAGACTATTTGCCAGGCCTTCGCGAGGCCTGCCCGCAATTACCGCGAGACTGGAGTGTCGCGGGGTCGCAGACACAATTAAGTGAATTTGCCAGAGACAACAAAAACTGAGGACGGAACGGGGAATGGTGACCATGAGAGAAGGATTGTGGAGACTTTTGAAATGAATCATGTGCATAGAAATATTTAAATGTCAGATGGGTCAGATGTCTCTATGGTGTAGTGAGATGGTGTCATTTATTCTGTTTAAATTCCTAGAAGTAAAAAAAAGTGGCACTAATTGAAATGGAAGATTTTTTTAATGTAATGAAAATAAGATACAGCCTCCTCCTTTATTTTATCTGTGAATAATTAGAGGGCGTTTATTACTGTAAAAGTTAGCAACTAATTTAAAAGCTGTTTTGATTAATTTGTCAATAAACTCAAATTATGAAATGTCGCCCTGAAAATGTGACACCTTATCAATCGGCCGCCTTTTTTATGACTCTTTAATGAGATAGTACATTCTCAAGCAAGAATCTACTAAACTAATCTGATTTAAGTATTTGAATTAATTATACATACTTACATGTTATATTAAAGCCAGCTGGAACATTGCAGCTGCCAATGTAAAATGCCGAGTAATTACATTATCAGAACACTTTACATTACTAATGACGAAGTGATTACTTGTACACATAACATACCTACTATCGATAGAAAGTTTTAATGAGAAAGCTGATTAAAAAACTGCTTTTTTACTCTTATTACCTATATTGTAAATTCTAGTCTAAATGTTTTTAGCGGCCCGTCCCGGCCTCGTACGGGCTGTTACTCAGGCTGAAAGTAGCTTTCTTATGAAGATTTTATTTTAATCGGCGCAGTAGTTTTTGAGTTTATTCATTACAAACACACACACACACACGTACACAAAAAAAAACCGGCCAAGTGCATGTCGGGCCACGCACAGTGTAGGGTTCCGTAGTTGCCCAACAAAATACTTATGCGAACTAACTAAACTGATTCGCTGAATTTAATTTTAAAAAGAAGAATTTTCAAAATCGGTCCAGGAGTCTTTGAGAAATCGGGGACAATACATAAAAAAAAAGATTACGACGAATTTAGAACCTCCTCCTTTTTTTGAAGTTATTTAAAAATAGTTGACGATAAAAACCTACCTATCCCCAAAAAACATACCTATAAAAGCTGTAAAAATAAAGTTGACAAACTTACATTTGCAGTTGAAAAGCATGTTCTCCGATACATTTTGTTTAAGAAAATATGATATCCAAGTACATTTTATAAGTTGGTGGACTATTACTCGTAAAGTTGTAAAGCCTACTCAGTCATGATAATTTTCTTTTAAATTTCGTTATATATACTACTATTGTGAATTTTTTCACACCCCCAAACATAACCGTTTAGCTGGTAGAGGGGGGGGACACTCGAGTCGAGCAAAATTTAGCACTTTAAAGCTTAATATTTCACAAACGAATTTTTTTATCAAAAAATTGTTAATGGAAACTCACATTATTTTTTAAAGACCTATTTATTGATACCCCACACTAAGGGGTACGCGAGAAAGAAAAAAAACATCCCCACTTTACGTGTACAGGAGGTACCCTAAAAAAAAATATTTTTCGAGATTTTATTTTACCACTTTTTCGGCACAACAAATCCGTATGTATATTTACACCAAATTACAGCTCTCTAGTACTGTGCGTCTCTGAGCTAAACTGCGGACAGACGGACGGACGGACGGACGGACGGACGGACGGACGGACGGACGGACATAGCGAAACTATAAGGGTTCCTTGTTGACTACGGAACCCTAAAAAACAATA
Organism: Agrotis clavis; assembly: GCA_954870645.1. Taxonomy (NCBI): domain Eukaryota; kingdom Metazoa; phylum Arthropoda; class Insecta; order Lepidoptera; family Noctuidae; genus Agrotis; species Agrotis clavis. The sequence goes on along the minus strand of OX940935.1, from coordinate 20,820,018 downwards.
AAAGTGAGTTTATAAAAACGTGGGAAAATACGAATCTTTCCTCTTTTTAATATTAGTGTATTTTGAGAGTTGCAAGCTACCGATGGTTGCAAGTGGCGAATTATCAAATATCGTTCGGCGGCGTGGCGGTCTAATCTAAGGGGGACGCCTATGTTCAGCAGTGGATGTGTTTCGGCTCATGATGATGATCATGAAATCGCTTTGTACCTATATAAATAACAAACAGTTTTCAAATGTCATAATTTTCATTTATATTATTTATGTGGAAGTACTTTGGACTTGGTGTTTAATATACGCTTTAAAATCTTTTAATTCTGTCCTGTCCTTGCGTCCTTTAAGATTTGTGATTGTAAGACGTAATCAAAACGGGTCTTCACAGGTTTTCACCTTTTCACACCATAAAGGAAGGCAGTAACTTTTTTTAAATCGATCATACTTTTCCTAACTACGTTGAAACCTCCATAGTGTCATCGAAACCAGTTAAAAGACCATTTCTTTGCATGATCACCAAACCCCCGTAACTGGGTAACACAGGGACTCCATTGCTATTAAGAAGATTAAATAAATCCTAAAATGTCCCCTATACTTCCAAAATGATGGTCACCACACATGGTCGGTATAATTTGAGCGGAATGCCGGCGTTGGAGCGCTGACGTAAAAACTATGACGAACGCACGCTGGACCGACTCCTGCGCAGAAAAACTCACCGCTGTATGCCGTACATCACATCACAAGCTGAAAATTTGAGGCAGTGTGTGCTTCATTTTATAATTAAGCTTTTGCTTTATCGCCCGACTTTGCTTGTCCCACGGAAAGTGGGGTAAAAGTATCCTATGGCCCAGTTTGGGTCATAGAAATGACTCCTTATTATAGCTACAAATAGGTACTAAGAATACCTAATTCAAAAGTGATTTGAAATAAATGATTTGACTTTGACCACTTAACAATCGAAGTTTTTTTAAGCTGTTGAAGCATGAATAAGTAAGAGATAGGTTTCCGGATAATGATAATTAATACTAGGCTATGTCATCCCACTGGTGGGCCTTTGCTTATGAATTCCAGTTTTTCGAAACGGGGCAAAGGTTTCACTGTTTAGACTTTTGACGAGCGAATAATCCCGGGAAAGAGAGTCCAAGAAGGCTTTGGTCTACTTTAAGTGTTGTCTAATTTTAACCAAAATCGGTAAGGTACTAATTCACATAATTATTATACAAATGTTATTTTCTTTCTAGCTATTTCTTAGAATAAAGACAGGGGCAAGGGGAAGCATAATGTTTAGTTTAGAATTGGACATCCTAAGACTGATATGATGAAAGACAAACAGAGCAAATTTTAATTAAATAATTATGACTAGACTTTGTGTTACGAAAATCTTTTATGTAATGTTGAATATTACAGAGTTAGCAGATGCTTGTTATGTCTTTTGCAATGGGTAGTTAAAGATGTGCGTGTTAAGGCATATTGCACATATTAGCTCATCTGATATTAGGCAAGGGGCTGAGATTTATAAACCTAACTCACTGTGTGTAAGTATTTCTCCACCTAAGGTTTTTAAATTCAAACTTTTGCCAAGAAAAATGGATGCTTTTACAATGGAGGAACTCGTGGTTAAATAACCACAGGCCGATCCTGCAGGTTAAGTCGCATTAGCCGTGATTGATCTGTAGATGGGTTCACCATCTAACAATGCACGTAGGAAATCGTTGGTTGGTAGCTGTTATTTTCGGGTATTTGACAGTCGGTCTTACCAAGGGGTATGTTATTACCCAGTTACTGAGTTGTGGAGGTCCGATAGGCAGTCGCTCCATGTAATCATCTGCATTCTAAACATACGACATTTTATGCAAACAAAGTTACTTACACACATCTTGAAACAGAAGTTTGGCAGTTTTGCAACAATGTCTGGAATATTATAAAATACCAGATCTCAGTTTTATATCATCGAAGACGCCTATACAATCTACCTTCACTAAAAACTCTTCATTCATAAATATACGGCAAAGCATTGTAGGTTACAGTTTTGTCTAGCTAATAAATCTAAAAACAAGTTTCTATTTTTTGTCTTTCACGATCAACGGTCTAACTTTCACTTAAGTCAGACCCCTCTAGCAACACACACAGGTCTTGAAGAGATATCTAGCCTGGGGGACACAAAATAATTGCGTGGCTTTTTAAAAGACGGCGAACACTAGGAAAATTAGTGTAATTAAATTATTTCTGTTAAAAAAATGACTAGAATTAGGTGTAGTTATCAACCATACGTTTAGTCTTTGGTAACACATTATCTTGAGTTGTCTAAGCTTAATATGAAGTCTAGATGTACCTACTCAATAATAGTCCAGCTCGTACAGAGTTTATTTCTACTTTTGTGCAGCTTATGAAATTGATGGAATCCATTTTTAGAGGCCCGGGCTAGGGTATATCAAAGGCTACCCATACCCTTTTCTTACGTGCTAAAATCATCGAATTAGTCCATTTCAGACTTGTATTGACTAAAATCCACGGTGTCCTTCAATAGCCCTTAACGTTCCGAAGCCCCGGTTACTCGTTGGTCCCGCGACCCCGGCAGGCTTTTTCCTGGGCTACCTATACCCAGCGGTGATGGCTAAGCGATTCTACTGGCAGTGGTAAGGTCCTTTCTGGGGACTCACTGGAACAAGCCTGGTTTAAAGACGTTGTAATACCTCCCCAGGGCTGCTTGGGAGCCAGACCAAAATCCTATCGGACTCAATTGCCAAGCAGTTTTTACTGTGTTCTGTCAGTGCGCAAGAGTTCCAGTTGTTCTTTTTAGGTCTTATGTTTGCTTCTGGACCTGATTGAGGCCATGGCCAACCAATTTTGAATAAATAAATAAAGTTTATTAATCACAAAAGCAATTTGGAGAAGGTACTGTCTCGTTGCTTTAATGGCCGTACCCATACTGCTTACGCTCGGTCCCGGGTTTTACGTCCAAGTACGACGAAGTGCTATGGGGTGGTAGGGTTTCTATCAGGAACTTCTCAGTTGACAGCCCGGATTTTGCATAAATATGTCTGATTGATGGTAAAGATCTTAAATATGGATAACTAATAAAATTGGGTGCACTTTATGCTGGACTATGCCCAACCTGGGGAGAATAAAAGTGGCTTATCAAGTACCTTTTACGTATGGTTTTTTGCATTAATAACAAAGTGAAAAACCTTTGTCAACGACTATCCGTTACAAGTGGTTTTACTATTCTATTGTTGCTTCTATTCAGGGTTCCGTCACAAAAAAATAATTTAAAACACGTTATTTTTATCCCTCCAGAGGATTGAATGAAAGCGTTCGTTGCACGAACAAAGTTACTATTTTGGCAGCCACTGCTAAAACCTTTCAATGTAGCAGATTTCTAGCCAAAAAGAACAACAAACTAGATTAACAAATAGGTCTACAGAACCCGCTCTCTAGAATCTGTCAGCATCTCCATTCTCCGTGTTTTTGCACAATTACTTGTAGTGACAATTGTTTGTTTAAACATGGCTTCCATTGCGTTGAATGTTGACTTCGCGCCATAATTGCGCAAAATGGCGCTATTTTCTGTTATTATATGACATCTGTGGACATGCACTCTGCTTGCACATGCAACGTCTTACTTAATTTTAGTATTAAGGTTGGGTAGTGTTGAATACATGTTTTTTCGCGACAAAGTAAAATATAGGTAAGGCAGTTTTTACGAAAATTGAGATTTTTGAAAGCTTCCCCTGGTTCATCATTTCGATTTATTCATACAGTCCATTTATTTAATTACAACATTAGTGAATTAAAATCTCGTTTATTTTTTCCTCATAGTATTTTGCTTGCATGCTTAGCCTCAATATAGAACTTAAATGTGGCTAAATAATGAGTGTCATTACTCAGCCTTATTTTATAGAGGTATTATCCATAAGTGGTCACCCATCCACTGACCTACCTCGACAAGCATTGCTGTACCTCGAACATTATATTACACAGCTGCTTATTCAGCATGCATCAAGTTTATTGCAAAAATATTACATAAAAATGGTGAATCCCAGTCAGTGATATCAGTTTGATAAGCTGTCAGTTGCACGCGGCGTTTCTTTCCATTTTATTGCTCCTCTCTCGGTGGGCGCCCCGGAGCGCGAGTAGGTGTTAACTCCGCCCCCCGCTGCGCAAGCGTCGACCGCGCTTTATTTATCACTTTGCCGCAGTAAGCCGAAAAGCGGTAAGTAAAAAAATCGGTGTTTTGAAAAAAAAGGAGACTTTTTTGGCATGCTTTGGGCCGAGGCCATCTCTTGCATAGACAAGAAATGAGCTTACTCAGAGTGGTATAAATGTAATTTTAGGATTTTCTCACGATATGACCCTCACCTTTATTTTGTAACTAGTGTATAAGGATGATCTATTTTTTTTCGTGCTTAGATTTATCAAATGTGTCCTCCCGCATGGGGCAGGATGGGAGGTACTGTCAAACTCGTACTGACTAAAATCCACTGTATTCATTAATAGCCCTTCACGTTCCAGGGTAACGGTTAAACATTAATCTAGTTAGAGCCTATGCACACCACGTTTTTTAAACGCGCCGGTGCAGCGCGTTTGACGCGATACAGATGGCGTTAACGCACGCAAGTCAGACACAGCCTAAAACAAACGACAGCAAACTGCTCTGATGAAAACGCGCCGTCGACGCGCGTTTCTAAAACGCGCTGCACCGGTGCGTTTAAAAAACGTGATGAGCATAGGCTCTTAGACGGACTTGACTAATGAAGCGAAAGAACATTATTTTGAAATTAGTGCAAAAACAAGACAATCACAGTTTTTTTTAACTTGTAAGTTCCAATTGCGATTCGAAGTACATAATTTCAAGATACCAGGTACCATGACGTCTTAAAGCGAGAGTAGTTCGGCTGTGGGAAAGAGTTGGCGCTATACGACTTGTATAGCTCTATCTCTTTCCCACAGTGGAACTTTTCTCGTTTTAAGAAGATAAGGTAGGCACCCTGATAAAAAAAACTAATTTTCAACATTTCTGAGATACGGCTATTTAACTTTTGAGAGCAACTTTACTAGACAATACAATGTTGATGCTGGTTGCGTCTCGTATTCAAACTGTTTTTTTTTTTCTTAATTTATTTTCGCAGCAATGAATATGTAACTAATTACAAGTTCTTGTTGCGTTTTTTAATGTGACCATTAATATTATTTTATGTTTTTTGTGACATCATGAGTTGGATGTTGTCATTAACCGTTTTTATTTCTTTTCATGTTTTAAATTTTGTCTTTTTAATGGGATAGCCTTTGAAGTCCTCTCTCCGTTATTCTTTATCATCATCATCCGCCGGGAGACGTCCACTATTGAACATAGGCCTCCCCCTTAGGCCCTTCGTCCACTATACGACTCAAGTTTCCGATACCTTACGACTTCAGTATCCAGGCGACTCTCGCAATAGAAATGCATATATGTTCGTACACATGCACGCGACGCGCGACGCCAATCGCGCGCTACCTATCTGCTGACATCGCGGCGACTTGAGTTTCCGCGACTTTCAAGATGGCGGAACAATTTATTTACCATTTTTAATTTTATTCACAGAATAAAGGGTTCCGTAGCATATTCTTGAATCATTTTTGGAAAGTAATTATTTTAAAACGATAGAAAAATATTTACAATCCTCTATCAAATCATAATTTTGTATGCATTTTATTAAAAAGTTGGGAGAGATGGTTTTTTTTCTATTTTATTGAATAAAAAATTTAAATTATGTTATAGTATTTGGATTTGGATTAATGTTAGGTTCCCAGGAAATTAACTGTGAAGGACGGACTGTCACACAACTGTTCTTATAAAGATTCCGTTTTTTTTTTGAACCTTCGGAACCCTAAAAAATATACTTTGATCGTCACAGTCATGTGTCAGCCATTTTATTAATTCATATTCTTGACCACCCATCATGACCTTTTGACGCGGCGCTAGTGTCTATGTCGTTACATCAAATTGCATTATAAAAATTTAGTACCACGAATTTTCCGCAGGTCATGAGTAGTGGCGAAACTCTAGTATCGGAAACTTGCGTCGCCTCGTGTACGAAGGTTCGTACACGAGGCGACGCAAGTTTCCGATACCTTACGATTTTGGTTTCCAGGCGACTATCGCAATACAAATCCATAGAGGCTCGTACACAGGTCGCGTCGCCGACATGCGTCGCCGACTCTAGTCGCTAGGGAATCGAGAACCGGTCCTTCTTGGAAGTCCCGGGATTTTCGGGACAAGTCTTCAAGGAACCGGGAAATCCCGGGATTTTCGGGACTTTCGGGACAAAAATATATTTTTTCTATGGCCTTGGTAAAAAAATGAAAAGAATAAGATAACTTTAGGGCATATTATTTATTCTGATTAAAATCATACAACCAACTTAAATCGTCGGCCACATAAATAAACGAGTCCAATTTATACAAGATTGCCTAAAAGGAGTGTTATACTTTTCAATTTTTGTTGGACATAGGTTTGCTCTTGCCTCTTTTCTGTATCAAAGACTGGCAAATCTATTCACTCTAACTGTACTAACTATAATAATTTAAATGGATGGAAACTCGCAGTTCATCTAGATGTCCGATACTGGACATTTTTAGATTCAATGCAAGTAGGCCGGTGGAAAGAGTTTGTGGAATTCGTGAGCTCGACCTATTTTAGGTCTCATCTTAACCACGAGCGAACCCGATATAAAAAAAAAAAATCTAAAAGAAGGTAACCTTGCGTCGATGAGATGAGCTAAGGTTACCATCCACCGGGCACGCCGCAATTGCGGCGGTAAGACCCCTCTTTGAGGAGTGGCTGGAGAGACGTCACGGCGTCCTGACCTACCGGATGACGCAGGTCCTCACCGGACACGGAAGTTTCGGGAGGTACCTGTGCCTGATGGGGAAGGAGGAAACGCCTGGGTGCCACCACTGCGAAGATCGCCCGGAGGACACAGGAGAGCATACGGTGCAAGACTGCCCAGCTTGGGCAGTGCACCGACGTGTCCTCACGGCGGCGATAGGCGGAGACCTCTCGCGCCCGGCATTGGTTGCGGCCATGCTGCGGGGCGAGACGGAGTGGGAAGCGGTCTGCTCCTTCTGCGAGGCAGTAATGCTCGTGAAGGAGGAGGCGGGCCGCGAGCGAGAGAGGACAGCGTCCTCCCTCCGCCCCAACCGCAGTGGTAGGCGCCCGCGGCGTCGGACGTCAGCAGATGATCTCCAGCCACCGTAGGCGCGGGCATGCGGGCAGCGAGTAAGGGCAACTCGCTGCCCGACCATGGACCATGCCCGGGTCGACGGCGCGTTGTGTCCCACGCGCGCCTCAAAGAGCGTCAGCATAATGACGGGGCCCCCTCTCTCAGAGGGCCAAAGCCTGCCGGGGTCGCGGGATTATTTCCTTACCGTGACCCCGGAACGTAACAGGCTATTGAAGGACACCGTGGATTTTAGTCAGTAGAAGTCTGACAGTCCCTCCCGCCCTGCCCGGGGCCGGAGGACTCATTTGATGATTTTACCACGCTAAAAAAATAAAAAAAACACACACACAATTTGAATTTCGTGGGCTACTACGACGCAATCACCGTATGCAGAAATGGGCTTGCACAAAGCACAAAAGCTATCCAGTTGGAAGGTATCGCTTCACTCTATGTATTTGGGATGCCCATGTCGAAGTTGACACTGGATGTCAGCTTCATGCCTAGAAGCTCGATCTCATCAGTTACAGAAACAATGTACCAGGAAAAACAGGAGTTGGTCGCTCCATAAAGGATGTAGTTTCGACTTACTCCTACTTCACTAAGGAAATATACGCCTATATGTTGGTGGCGTTAAGAGACAAGTTTCTTGTTCGCTCACTGGGATACTAAGTATCAAATCTGTTCACTCTACCATGGTCTCTCTGAAGCAATGAACAACATCCCCACTGGATTTTGCAGTGGGCAAGTATGTCACTGAAACAGTACTGTTATCTACCTATCCAACAATACCAGGCTCAAGTGGGTAAGAAATGTGCAGCAGAATAAGAATTGCAAAGAAAACAGATACCTGTTGAACTCCGGAGTCAATAACCGAAAGCTCAAAGGATCAGTCATCAACAACTACTCTGATTGATCGTTCACTAAGAAAGTCTGTTATTCAGCTACAAAAATCATAAAACCAGTACATTATCAAGTTTTCTTCTCTGTCATCCACACCTGTATCTGAACATGTCATCCCGTATAAAAAGACGAAGTGACCTTACATCCAATTTGATTCTTTTGTTCCATAAAAGAAATAACCAGTTTATACGGATTATTTAAACATTTTTTTCTTCCCGAAAATCCCGAATTTCCCGGTTCTCAATCGGATGTCCCGGGTCTTGAAATATACTGCAAGAACCGGGAAATCCCGGAATTTTCGGGACCGGGATTCCCCGGTTCGATACCCTACTAGTCGCTCGCTACTCATCTATCAAGATCGCCGATACGCAAGTCTTCGCGATTTCGAGCTCTCGTCCCAAGCTAAGCAGAGCTTGTGCTATGGGTACTAAACAACTGATAAACATACTTATACAGGGTGTCCCAAAACTCAACGTCAAGCCGAAACGGGGTGACAGGATTGATCATAACCATCACGAGAAAAATCTGAAAAAAAATCTATCCCATGCAGTTTGAAAATTATGGACATTTAAGAAAATCCTAGAAATTTGATCAAACTGTACCATTTTTCGGTTATTGTGGTTTTCCTTTTTTATTTTTGTTCATTTGAACTTTGGAAACGTAATCCTAAATCACATTTCTAGAATCCCAATAAAAAATAATGACACAATTGCCTCAAGTTTCGGAGAATTGAGACTATTTGTTTAACTACAAATTTAAAATTTTCAACATCCGTCGACTTAGACAGGCACTCCTTTAAAAAAAATGTACTAGAGTGCCTTGGCAAGTGGCATCACAAGTTGGCGCATTTAATCAGGATTCTAAAATGGTACAATACTTGTTAGTTCCATACAATGAAAAAGAGTAAAAAAATTAAAACCTCAAGTAAGCCGATTTTTGCTATCTCAGTTAAAATGTTTTTGATTCGCACAAGCTCTAGGTAGGTTCTTAATTTTAAGGCAAAATGATCTCAAAGCCCATTGAAAACGTAGCCGACCTGCGTGAATGCATTTCTCAAACAGCTGAGGAGATCAACTCTCGAAGATAATGCTCGACTAATAAGTAGATCTTTTTAAAGAAGATGTAGGGCTTGTATTGAGGCCGATGGTAAACAATTTGAATTTATTGTAATAAAAAATGTCATTTCTCTATCTGACTTTTATTCCAACAAACCTAAATTAAACGAGATCAAGATTTTTTAATTTTACTAACTTTTTTCACTTTGGTTAAAGTGGCGTCATTATCTATCTCGCTCACTCATGGCAAACATACCGTAAAACCGGCCAACATTGCCCTTGGCGGATATCTTTGCCCAAACACGAAAAATAACTAAAATCTTGAATTGTAAATAAATTTAAATAGCTGACAACATTATTTAATCTTTAGGGTAAACTAGACTATTTTCCTGACAAAACTAAATATTAGTTACTTCGCTAAGTTCACTCAGTTGTCGGCGGGACATGTTTAAAGTAGTACTAGTCTGAGGTGGTGCCAAAATCTTGTTTTACGTTTTTACACACTGACAGCGTACGACATCTCTCAGGTAAGTCATTTCAATATTCCAGTAATAAAAAGAATCACGCTTCATTTCTATGCTAGTTTGAGACCAATAAAACGTAAAATCTTCAAGATAATGCAGTGGGCAATGATTCCCGAGCTTGCGTGAACATAGGAGTGACAACATTGCCCACAGCAAAAATAGTGTTAGGGATGGCACCCATTATATCTAGTAAGAGTTAACTCAGTTTTATCAACCAAAATGTTTTTATAATTCCTATGTTAAAACTCTTTTTAAAAGTAAATATTATATTTTTACGTTACAACGTCTGCCTGGCATGCCTTGCAATGACTATTTTTCCTTGTAATCTTTGTTATACCATTTTTTAAAATTTCTGTGTAAGATTTGTTTTAGAATCTTTAATATTAACCTTGAGTATAATAATACGTGCAATTTATAACTATTATACCTGACTGATTTATTATTTATAAAAGATTTTATTTAAAAGCAGATTATTATTTATTACATTAGTGTGTGGCAACCCTAGCCCACCGTTTCAGTTTGTATGAAAAAGCAGCTGGTGTGTAGTGTAACATTGCCCACCTCAGTAAAATTAAAAATATAACGTTTTTGATATATTGATCACGAAGGATGGCAACTTTGCATGATTCACTAAAACATATCTTATTTTCAAAGCTCTAGAGCTGATAGTTTTAGAGAAATTAAGGGTGGGCAATGTTGGACGGTCGTGCGTATAATTTTGCCCGGCTCTTTAATTGCATTTTTCTCGGATTCTGTTAAAGCTAGAAGCTCCAGATTTCGTGATTTGAAGCCTATAATAGTAATTGTTACCATGGTGTACTTGATTACGAGCTCTGATCAATTTTTTTTTAGTAATCTCAAAAATAAGAAAAAAAGCGGGCAATGTTGGCCGGTTTTACGGTACCCACTATCCATCTTTCTCATCATTTTGCCTTAAAATTAAGAACCTATCTAGAGCTTGTGCGAATCAAAAACATTTTAACTGAGATAGCAAAAATCGGCTTACTTGAGGTTTTAATTTTTTTACACTTTTTTATTGTATGGAACTAACAAGTATTGTACCATTTTAGAATCCTGATTAAATGCGCCAACTTTTAATGCCACTTGCCAAGGCACTCTAGTACATTTTTTTTAAAGGAAGGCCTGTCAAAGTCAACGGATGTTGAAAATTTTAAATTCGTAGTTAAACAAACAGTCTTAATTCTCGGAAAGTTGAGGCAATTGTTTCATTATTTTTTATTGGGTTTCTAGAACTGTTATTAAGGATTACTTTTCCAAAGTTCAATTGAACAAAAATAAAAAAATAACCACAATAACCGAAAAATGGTACAGTTTGATCAAATTTCTGGGTTTTTCTTAAAATGCCCATAATTTTCAAACTGCATGGGATAGAATTTTTTTCAGATTTTTCTCGTGATGGTTATGATCAATCCTATCACCCCGTTTCGGCTTGACGTTGAGTTTTGGGACACCCTGTATATTTCTAAATACATAAATATAATAGATAAATTACACCCAGACACAGAACAAATGATCGTGTTCATCAAACAAACATTTGTCCTGGGTGGGAATCGAACCCACGTCCTCCGGCATAGCAGTCAGGGTCACTAACGACTAGACCAACAGGCTTGTCAAATTCAAAAGAATATTCTAATAGATAATTAGCATGGAATAATCTTTTTTTTTTAGTGGTAAAATCATCATGTTAAATGAGTCCTCCCACCCCGGGCAGGGCGGGAGGTCCCTCCCGCCCTGCCCGGGGTGGGGCGGGGTGGGGTGTCAGACTCGTACTAACTAAAATCCACGGTGTCCTTCAATAGAACCTAACAAAACGATAGCGCGATCTAACTCGACGACAGCGCCATCTATCGAGCATGGTGTCAAACTTTTTGCACTTTTATAAATTATTATGGTTTCGTTACAAACATTACTACTTTAACCCAGCTTCGTCATGTACTTGCACATACGACAAAAATAAAGTAATTAAGAAAACGAAAACATTAAAAAAACCTATTCAAATCTGAAATTTGAAACCACGGTCATCATCATAGCAGTAAGGGCGTCAGCGTTCCGGTGCAAATAAAAGAAAACTATAAAAAAAAACCTAGAAAAAAATTGAATAAACCTCTAAAAAACAACTGAAACACGAAAAAAGAAAAATTCTATGTTTACCTAGGGATTGAACCCATGGTCACCACCTTGAAAGTCAAAGCTTGAACAAATCGAGCTACCTTGTAGCCGGTTGGCGCGGCGAAATTATGAACCATATTCTTTCTAGATTGATTTTTTCCTCTATACGCGCCAAATTTTAATTCCAAAAATTTGAAATAGGAATGCGCTCGTCATTTTTAAAATAGAAGCATTTTAATTTATGTTATAAGAGATGTACATTTTGTGTTTTGTACCATGTATTATTAAGGTTGAATATAGAATGGTGGCCGAATAGACTATTTGAGTCTTACGACTCGAGTCGCCGCTGTGTACGGATCGTGCGCTACTAGAGTCGCGCGACTTGGGTATTCGACTGGAGTATCGGATACCCGAGTCGCCTAATGTACGAAGGGCCTTAGACCGCCACGCCGAACGACAATTCGCCACTTGCATCCATCGGTTGCCCGCGACACTCTCACGATGTCGTCGGTCCACCTAGTGGGAGGCCTGGCTCCCGCTCCGTGGTCGCCACTCGAAAACTTTTCTTCCTAATCTAACAATGAATTCTTTATATTAAATTCATTTTAATGGCATGTCTCCACCTGAGCGAGGAGACACGGCCGCCACCTTCATCACGTCACTGCATGGTTTAATATACGGTTTAGGTTTATATCGGAAAAAAGTTCCTTCGGGCGACTATTAGATTGCTCTTAAAACCTTAAAGAACCCGTTTTTTCTACAGTCGCATGTGGATATCGCAACACTTTGTACACCACGAAGATAAAGTGGATTATTATAGTCTGCTTAAGCCAAATAAGGCTAAGGGCTGATTTTTCAATAGTCAATTAACTTTTATCTGAGGAAAAAAATGGCGGTTTGACATATTTTCTATAGATAAACTGTCAAACCGCCATTTTTATTCCTCAGATAAAAGTTATCTGACTATTGAAAAATCAGCCCATAATGGCTTAAAAATCTAAGACGCGCTTCTTTTTAGTAAAAAAATGGAACAACTTATTTCCTTTCTGGACACGCTTCCATTTGAAGTCGCCAAAAATGCAACAACTCCAAATTTTTCCTTCCTAAACTCGCATAGGTAATTTTTCCCAATATCAGCCAGATCCACTCAAAGAAGAAAACAAATCAATCATGCCATCACCTCCACCACAAACAGGTTTGAACCTGTATTGTGACCGTACGGTATCCCTGCTCCCGTTCACAATACCTTGTTTTGTAATTCTAATGGTGTCATGGCCGCTGTAGGTTGAAGGGGGTGTGGGAGGGGAAGTGCCACCCGTGCTTTTTATGGTAATGCTATGGTCTAGTATTCAAGGTTTTCGCTTGTGGGATGAGAAGGAACTTTGTGATGAATCGGGATCGCAGGTTTTGGATTAAGCTATGCATAATTTCTTGCTGAAGTCTTCATTATTGTATGGAATGTAGATTCATAAACTTTTCTTTAGTGCTCATCTCTATTATTAGTACAGACGCCAGCAAATGACCCGCTACCCGAATCTGTCAAACTAATAGATTTCCAACTGTATCACAACAACAGAAGGTTAATCTTGTTCGAATCGGATTTAACAGATTGGGGTAAGTTGATGTGCTGGGGTAATAAAAGGGCTTATTTTATCTATTGGAGTCATTTAGCTTCTACAAACTGCGAAACCTGAACACAACTGTCTTTTCACACTGTCCAGTCCAGATCAAGAGAAGAATCTTCAGTTTTCTTCGTCTCACCGCTATCTCGCATGATGGTAAGTGATAATGTGGTCGACCGCGACGATGAGGCAGGCTTGCCTTGAAGATAGTTTAATGTCTTTGCCTTGAAGTAACCTATTCAATCTTAACTTAAAGACTCCAAGATTGTAGCTATCAGGAAATACAGACCCTTTTTTTTTTTTTTTTTAGCGTGGTAAAATCATCAAATGAGTCCTCCCACCCCGGGTAGGGCGGGAGGGACTGTCAGACTTCTACCGACTAAAATCCACGGTATCCTTCAGTAGCCTGTTACGTTCCGGGGTCACGGTAAGGAAATAATCCCGCGACCCCGGCAGGCTTTGGCCCTCTGAGATGGGACCCCGTCATTATGCTGACGCTCTTTGAGGCGCGCGTGGGACACAACGCGCCGTCGACCCGGGCATGGTCCTTGGTCGGGCAGCGAGTTGCCCTTTACCCGCTGCCCGCATGCAAGGAATTCCACTCCTTAGCTGTGCGTACAATGAACATAAACTATTGTGATGAGAAAAACTAGTTCGTTTTCGTGGCAGCCCTGTGGTTGTGGGAGTGGTGGCGTGTTGGCGCCGTGACTATGTGACGAAGTGTCACACTGCATAATGCATGACAGGCGGAAGGCTCCGCCCGGGAGCCTGTTTGATATATCTTGGGTCTGCCACGTAGAGCTATGCTTCTGACTGCGACTTAACCTGCGTGGAAGGTGGTATGCACAAATCTTAGGAGGACCTCTACTTAGACTGCTAAAGCGTGAAGTATTTTATAGAACATCAGCGGGAGTGCAGATATAGGCTATTTACAACCCGTTAACTCAAGTGTCTCAAGGATCTTCCTGTTTGCCTAATTGTTATTGAAATCGAACAGACAGACCTTGTTCTTGTGGATAAACCCGTAGGTAAATGGATGAAATGAAAAGATTAAGCTAAAATCTCATTCATTAGTGGTATAGGTTGATTTTGGGTATTTGCAGTTTTTTTTTTTCAAAGGAAGCTTTACGCAGTTTCTTAGAAATCCTGTGATTTAAAATTGAAGCAGTTGTCCCATGATGAAAGATCTATTATAACAAGGCGACTTTTTACTTTCAGGAGTTGCAGTGGTTTGGGAATAGTGCAGTGAGATTGTGCCAATAAAATGAGCTAAGTAAATCCATCGCTGTAGATTGCAGGTTTACAAATTGGTGATTGCCGCTTGTCTGAATTTTCAGACGTGACAAAGTCTGCAGTCCTTACGAAATTGTCGCTAGCTTGGAAAGGCGTAGTCACAAGTTTGACATCTCCTTGGCTACCTTGGCCCCTTACAATTATCTGTAGTCAGCATAACATTTTAATACGACATATATTTTAGCCGATGAACAGTTGGACACTACACAACAGTAACTCTATGAACAACACAAACAAAATTAAGCTCTAAAATCCTCCAAACAGAGTTGACTATCAAACTGCAACTTTGACAAAGTTTTTGAAATAGTTATGTAAAATACCACATCTTTGTAACAAAGGTGTTTGGGGCTGACAATGTATTGTTGCTGAAGTGTGACATTCGTTAGGGCTTTTAAAACGTTTTCAACTTATAAATGTTTAGTATTTAGTAGAAATGCAATGTTAGGGCTGCAACACACGTTTTCGGCTCGGCATTTTCAATGGGTGAGTTTACAAACACTTTAACTCATCACACTTCCCAGACAATACGTGTTTCGTACGGGAATCGAACCCGCAATACGCACAGTTTAGCTGCAGGCAATCAGTCAGCCATTGCGCCAACGGTGCCGATTGTTATTTTCAGACCGGTTCGGCACAAATCAAGCTATTTTACTGATTTGTTTATGAAACTAAGTAAGTAGTAGTTTATAGACAGTCGTTTTATAATTATGTCCAAAATGAAGATTTTGCAAATGGGCAGGAAAACAGCTAGCTACACCTTGGTGTAATGGTGTTACAAAAGAGGATCATATAATTCTGTTGACAAATCTGTTTTCCAGAAAGATTTTATCGTTCGGCTGTGCCGAATAAAGTTGAGACGAATGTCTGTAGCAACCCTAACATGCTGTGTCTGTGAGAAAAGAAGGCCAATTAGAATGGGGATGTCAAAGTGGTGATTGAATGGATGAATGGACCTTATGGGTGGCAATTACGTGTAAGGTGACTAAAGGGCCGCGGGACTGCCTATTAAGGTTAATATGACCCTGGAACGCAAAGTTTGGATTTAAAGTGCTATTGAAGAAAAAGATTAGATTTTTAGTCAGTAGATCACAGTAGATCTTTTTGTTAAGAAGCAATTACTACGTTTGCGATCGTCACAAAACAAAACTGAGATATTTTTAAGCATTATATTTTCATGAGTTGTGACTTGTGAGCTGAGCAGTGGTGGTTCAGTGGTATCGGTCCCGACTTACGAGTTGTAGGTCGTAGGTTCGAACCCAGCCTGGCGCATTACTTTGTGTAATTTATTTCATCACCACTGCTCTCAAAACGGTGAAGGAAAACATCGTGAGGAAACCATCAAATTCGAAAACATTTGAAATCCACCAACCCCCACTGGGCCCGCGTGGTGGATTGTGGCCCACTCCCTCTGAGAGGAGGCGTGTGTCCCAGCAGTGGGAACATTATTAGGCTGATGATGATGATGATGATGTATGAAGATAACAACATTGCCTTAGCCACACACGATATTGATCGATCAAAATAGTCCCTACCTAAGAATGAATAATGAATGAACTAACAAAAATATGACATAACAAACTTAATATTTCCGTTCATAACATAGCATGTCCCCACTAACTGCCTACCACACATATTAATAGACAACTCATCAAAAAGACACCCTCTCGGATTTCAATCTTGCTAAGAGAACCCTTTTAACACTTCCGCTATTAAAAACTGCTATAAACACTGAAAAACAGTGACAAAAAATACTTTCTACACTACAGAGAAAAACCAACTCTATCTCAACTTACAAAGGTAGAAAAAAGCTTGAACAAACAGCTATCACAATATCAAAGTCATCATTTTGACGTATAATCAAAATCTTCGTCTATCTTAATGGAAATAAAGTTCATAATCAAGTAAAACTTTTCCAAGTAATAAACTTTTAACATGACAACACGAAATTAAGAGTATTAAAACAACATGTGTGAGACAATGGAGCGGCGGCGGCGAGTACAAAGGGCGGCGCGAGCCTTTGATGTTGGCGTTGGGCGGTTAATTTTACAACGGCCCGGTGGCCACACGGCGAGCCGGTAACTTGTACAACTGACTATTGTGCACCCTTTAAACGTAATAAAGTAATAAACTATTGTTTTTGAACGTTCAGTTCAACTGAACTCGAAACTTCGCCGTATTGTTCAATTAACGGATTATTTCTTTTCAAAGTAATATGGACTGATTGTGTAATTAGTTTTTAGAAAATGTCTGAATACAAAAGTGTTAGATAGCAAACAGTCTCTTGTCTGCACAAGGCCTTTCTCTTTTATCCTACAAAGCTGTAATTAGCCAAGTCTTTACTAAATGAGAGGCTTTTTAACCGACTTCAAAATGGAAGAGTTCTTTTGCTTTACACCATAGAGTTCAATGATCTGGTTCGTAAGAGATTTTAAGAAGGATACTGCAAATCACAGCAGCAAAGGTACAAGAATATAACGGTCTTGACGCCATATTGTGACTGAAATCAGTTTTAAATGACATTCTAATACTGATGATGCCGGGTTCGTGGGTCTGACGAGCTACCGTGGCCCTGGAAGGTAAAGGGTAGACTGGCCTGTTGGTCTAGTGGTTAGTGTTGACCCTGACTGCTATGCCGGGGGTCGTGGGTTCGATTCCCACCCAGGACAAATGTTTGTGTGATGAGCATGATCATTTGTTCTGTGTCTGGGTGTAATTTATCTATAATATGTATGAATTTAGAAATATATAAGTATGTTTATCAGTTGTCTAGTACCCATAACACAAGCTCTGCTAGCTTGGGACTAGATGGCGTTGTGTGATAGTTGTGGAATATTATTATTATTATTAAAGACACCATGGATTTTAGTCAGTACAAGTCTGACAGTCCCTCCTGCCCTGCCTGGGTGGGAGGACTCATTAGATGATATTACCACACTAAAAAAAACAATTGCTGGTTTTGATTAATCAAATCCTCCTTCAAATTCTACCGTCTGCTTAAGCATTAAAACATTTTTCTTCTCTCACCTTTTCAATCTCAAAAACGCCACCTTCTTGAGTGGAACAAGTCATACATTTGTTTTGGTTCGCTATTATAGCTTCCGGTGGAGCGGCGCGGGCGCAGACGGCCGTGACAACCCGCCATTGTGCCTCAATGCCATCACCACATCCCATGAACACTGCAATTTTATTGTGATGTGAAATTGTTATTATAACACAATTTACAAAGGTTCTTGATTAGAAAAAAAAATTGAGCTTCGGGTGGGAGTTGAAACCGGTTACCGTTAACGTGCGCCATGCCAAGAGATGGTGGTCGCGGGACTTAGGTATCTCATTACCGTGACCCCGGAACATAAAGGGCTATTGAGGGACACCGTGGATTTCAGTCAGCACGAGTCTGACAGTCCCTCCCGCCCTGCCCTGGGTGGGGGGACTCATTTGATGATATTACCACGAAAATGAAAATGATAAAAAAAAATCCCAAGAGATGGCTCACGTTACCGTAAAACGTTCAAACGAATAGAAGATTCAGTTCCTGAGTGTAAGTTGCGGTAGTCTAATTGGTAAGGCGTCTGGAGTACAGTCAGCATCGAAAGTTGCTGACCACATTCAGATTTTCAAAATGGCTGTACACCGTATTATTTCGTATTATTACGGTGTACGGCGATTTTTAAAATCTGAATGTGGTCAGCAACTTTTGATGCTGACTGTACTTATACAGAAGACGCGGGTTCAAATCCCACTCGTAGCTAAATATTTCTTTCCTTAAAAATCATTTATTTATTTAAAACTTCATGCAACACTAGAGGTACATAGGCGGACTTAATGCCTGAGGCATTCTCTACCAGTCAACCAGTCAATTATCTTTTTATTTTTTAGATTCGAGGCCGTAGCATGAATTCTACGTATGTGACCGTACTTGAAGTAAGTAATTATGGCGTAAATTGTATGGAAAATGAAAAATCGCTTATGTACGAACTATTTTTTCAAGCTCCCCATTTAATTTACGTTACAAAAAGGTAAAAACTCGTGATAGGGCTACCTGGGGTATTTGTTTATGGGTCTTTCTGATCATTACATTCTTGTTAAAGATCTAAGATAATATTAACATTAAGCACACGGAAAAAGACAGCCGTTCCACCTGACCTTAACCGTGCCGCCGTAATAGAATTATTAGCCATAATTTAATTATAATAATATTCACCCTATTCTCTATTACCATACATTATATTCTACACTCCTACAGTGCAGATAACCTCCTCTAGAATCCACATACAAGGCAACCTAAAGCTATTGTCAAGCAGGCAGGTGAAGCGAATGCGATCCGAAGCGTTTTTATTTGTGATGTATGGAATTGTTTGAATCCAGTAATATAGAAAAGCGAAAGCGATCCGATAGTCTATGTGACTGGCTTCAAACAATTCCATACATTACAAACAAAAACGCCTCGCTTCGCGTTCGCCACGCCTGTCTACTTGTTTGACAATAGCTTAAGCGCGTCACACGTCAGTTTCAGTTCATTTGCCATCAGTTAACTTGATGTTCGTTCTTGATCCCTTCAATGTCAACCAGACACTAAAGCTGTGGTGACGCTAAAAGTTTCTAGAACTCTACTTTAGACTTGAACAAATATTTATGTCATAGAAAATTTTTATACACACAGTACCAGAAGAACTAAGGTAACGGAAATGCGTGTCATGCGGACAGCGCGTTTTTCCATGCGCGCCTCAAAGAACTATCAGCAATCTGAAATCATTGTCAGCAAAGAACTGTCCTCAAAACCTGTCAGTATCTCAAAAGCCGAGAAACCGCGAACCTGGAACGTACAAGGTTAATCACACAATGTATTTTAGACAGTAAGAGTCTGACAATCCATTCTGCTCCACCCAGGGAAGGAGGACTCATTTGATGATTTTACCACCTTATGAAATATGGCTGACGTGTGGTGCGCATACGTTGCCTTGTATGCGGAATCTAGAGGAAGTTATATGTGCCTACAGTGCATTAAACCGCCATAATATTCATTGTTAATACATTAATTAGCCATTAACGCTAAGATAGCTTATCAGACGTGGGTAGTACTTTTTTTGGTCGCCGGACCGCAGTCTAGTGCAGACGTGTACTTGATTATATTAAATTATTCTAATTACTGCTCCTCAATTCGAACACATATGACAGTGCAAATAATAACTATTTTGGTGTGAACATAATCTATGTGATTTATGACTTTAAAACCTTGTGCGAGTGTCTAAGTACAGCCAGCAGCGAGTGCGGGGACGCGCTTCACCCCCGCGGGACACGAACGGTCGTTATTTTTCGACTCGCTCACTCGCAGTGACTGCGTTCGCGTCCAACGCCGAGCGATTTTTGTGCGTCTACCTACATTATAAAAAAATCTACACAGAGTAGTCTGGAGTCAGAGGTCGCAATCATCAAGATGACTACAATAAATAGCACTTTCAATCACGAATCTGAAGATGACCCTAGGCAGGGTGAAATGAGTGTAGACGGATCGCTGATCGACAAGGAATCGCCACCGCCTTACATCACGTTCCGGAAGGGAGTTTCACACGGTCACGAGTCCGAGTTCCGTCAAGAACTTAAGTCATTTCAAGATTGTATGCTAGCCATGCTGGAGACCTGGTTCACGAAGCAAGACGACAAGTTCGCAAAATTATTTGTGGAATTTGAAGGTGTGAAAAAATCCATTCAATTCATAAGCGACAAGTATGATACCCTCGAAAAAAGTACACAGGCAGTCACTAATCGTGTTCAGGTTATCGAGCAAAACGTCCAAACAAGCGAACAACGGCTTGCCGACTTGGAAGCGAAACTTGAATCTATGGAACAAAGAGAACGTAACTGTAACATGGAAATTAGTAACCTGCCTGAAAAACGTGGAGAAAACTTAACAACTATTATCGAAAATGTCGCTACCGTGTTGAAGCAACCAATATCTGCCCGTGATGTGATTACGATTCACCGTGTTCCACAATCCAATCCAAATAACTCACGGCCGAAGAACATTATTGTTAAATTTAGTAGCAAAATTATTAGAGATAACTACATCTCAGCAGCGCGCCTCAACAAAGGTATTACTTCGGACCAAATAAATATTCAAGGTTCCCCACAAAAAATATATTTAAACGAACACCTTACATTACAAAAAAAGAAGTTATTTCGCCAAGTCAGGGATGTCGCTAAAGAAATTGGATTTAAGTTTGTCTGGATCAAGCACGGAGTTATACTTGCCAGGGCCGACGTCACCACCGCTGTCATCGCCATTCGCTCAGATAGGGATATTTCGAAGCTTACTCCTCATGTACCGGGAAATTGATTACTTATTAATTATTGTTCTGTTTAAATTATTTTTCAAAGATATTAGCAAACTTATCTGGAACTGCGCCAATTGTACTGTGAGCATTGAGATTGGAACAACGATCTACGTGCGGGCTCTGTATCATACATTACTCTGCGTTTTGACAAGGTATGCGAATGTTTATTTCCTAGTTTCTGCTTCCACCGTCAAAGTTACATTTAGTATTATATTTTTAAATATTTTATTTGTATTACACTTCGATCATTTACAATTATCACATTTATTCCTTACTGATATAAATATAAAAGATATTAAAATAATTGTTAAACATGCCTTACAACTTTTATAGTGTCTATTACAAACAAGTTTTATTTAAAACCGCGAAGCATGCTGGCTATAGATTCTATTATTATTTCGCACTGAGTATGTTAATGAGTCACTTGTTTACCTTTCTACTAGTAACTTCTACTAACATTTTTATTCAGGCTAATGACTAGTAATATAACTATCTACTACCAAAACTGCCGAGGGTTAAGAACAAAATTAAATACGTTATACAATAATATTCTAGCGGACTCCCACGATATTATCATTTTATCAGAGACATGGCTGATTCCCGATATTGACGATGGCGAATTCATCGACTCAAGATATTTCGTCTATCGTTGTGATAGAAACCGTGTATTGAGTGGTAAGTCTGATGGCGGGGGTGTTTTGATAGCGGTTCGCCGTGGTTTATGTGCAATACGTTGTGAATTAGTGACGGCGCTTTGTCAAGACGACCGTTATCACACTATGCCTCATAACATTGATTACGTACTTTTAAAGTTTTACTCCAAGACTGCTAACGAATATCACACTGTGTGCGGCGTGTATGTTCCACCAAACCAAACGTTGAATACCTACCAATCACTATTTTATTTGCTTGAAAAGGAAATGTCCAGCCCTATTATTAGTAATATGTACATTTTTGGTGATTTTAACCTTCCGCACATTGATTGGGTTGCATATGACTCTTCTGCACTCATGCCTAATATTCACAACAACAACAACGCATTGGAAATCCTACTTCTAAATTTTCTTTCTGCATTAAACTGTAAACAATATAATAATACAAAAAATCAGTTAAGCCGTATTTTGGACTTATTAATTTCAAACGACGTCTGCGTATGTGAGCCAGCGCCCATTAATTTAATACCTGTGGACTCTTTCCACCCTCCTTTCCTGACAATTATCTCCTTTGAATTAACACTTGCGCCCATGGCTCGATGCTCGGTGCCCAGATATCGTTTTATGGAGGCCAACTACACTGCTATTAACAAAGATATTAATCAGGTTGACTGGTCTTCTGTTCTTGACAGAGTCTCAATAGATTCTGCTACACAGTGCTTTTACGAAACCATTTATGAAATTATAAAGACTCACGTACCAATGCGTCCGGTTAGATCTAATGAATATCCGATCTGGTTCTCTCGCCCGCTGATACACATTTTTAAAAATAAAGAAAGGGCATGGTGTAAGTGGAAGAAATATAGAAATTGTGCGGATTACGAACAGTTCTCTTTATATTGCAAAAGATTTAAAGTGCTTTCTGCTGATTGCTTTAAAAGATATTTGCAGTCCGTTGAAACCAGCATACAAAAAGACGTAAAGCAATTTTGGTCCTTTATAAAAAGCCATAAAAGAAATACAGGTGTACCAAATACCATGTCTTATAATAGTGAGAAATGTAACGGGCCTGTGGACGTTTGTAAATTATTCTCAAAATTTTTTGGCTCTGTTTATGAACCTACAACTAACAATAGTAATGAGGAACCTGCATCGTCGTCAAACAGCCATGTAACTATAACAGATTTGTCATTCTCTAAAGACGAGATAGTTAAATCGCTCAAATCATTAGACGTAACCAAAGGTTGTGGGCCGGATGGTATCCCTCCTTTTTTTCTAAAATATACTGCCGAGTCGATGGGCGTGCCGTTACTTTATTTATTTAACCGTAGTCTGAGGGAGGGTATTGTGCCTCAAGTGTGGAAGACTGCTCACATCACGCCTGTATATAAAAGTGGTACCAGAAACGACGTTACGAACTATCGTCCAATATCACTGTTATCCACCTTGTCAAAAGTTTTGGAGCGGTTGGTTCATAACGCAATTTATCCTATCTTACACAACATCATTATCCCAGAGCAGCATGGTTTTGTTCTTGGTCGTTCCACTGTAAGCAACCTAGTCTTATACTCAAATTTCTTATTCGAAAACATGGATAATCAATTGCAGGTTGACACAATCTATACTGACTTCTGCAGGGCCTTTGACAAGGTGGACCACACTATGCTCTTAAGAAAAATCGAATTTAATGGGATACGTGGGAGTCTGCTACGCTGGTTAACATCGTATGTAAAAAACCGAACTCAAAAGGTTGTAGTACAGGGGTTTTCATCTGAGGTGATCAGCGTGACATCTGGAGTGCCGCAGGGCTCGATTTTAGGCCCGCTGCTTTTTGTGTTGTTCATAAATGATATAAATACATGCTTTAGTAACTGTAGTTTTTTATTATATGCTGACGACCTTAAAGTATTCCGTAAAATAAGCTCTATTGATGACTGTGTTAAATTGCAAGAGGACCTGGATCGATTATCTGCCTACTGTGTAACAAATAAATTACAATTGAGTCTTCCCAAATGTAAATCTATCTCTTTTACCAAAAAAATTAATATAATTCATTACACTTATTCTCTTTGTAAGACACCTTTAGAAAAAGTTTCCTTAATTAGAGACTTGGGTATACTCTTTGATTCAAAGTTACACTTCGATGCTCACGTTGATCACATCACAGCTAAGGGTTATCAATTTTTCGGTTTTATAAGGCGCACCTGTAACTTATTTAAAAAACCCTCTACATTATTACTTTTATACAAGTCACTCATTAGATCTCAGTTAGAATATGCCACATGTGTCTGGAATCCGCTTTACGATAAATACAGTGATCAGATTGAATCAGTACAAAAAAAATATCTTCGTTTTCTAAACTATACATTTTTTAAAATACGTTCTTCATATCACATTCTTCTCGAAAAGTTTACCTTGTCAACTCTTAAATTAAGGAGACTGTATCTTGATCAATCGTTTTTAGGGTTCCGTAGTCAACAAGGAACCCTTATAGTTTCGCCATGTCCGTCCGTCCGTCCGTCCGTCCGTCCGTCCGTCTGTCCGCAGTTTAGCTCAGAGACGCACAGTACTAGAGAGCTGTAATTTGGTGTAAATATACGGATTTGTTGTGCCGAAAAAGTGGTAAAATAAAATCTCGTAAAATATTTTTTTTTAGGGTACCTCCTGTACACGTAAAGAGGGGATGTTTTTTTTTTTTCTCGCGTACCCCTTAGTGTGGGGTATCATTAAATAGGTCTTTAAAAAATATTGATAGTTTCCATTAACAATTTTTTGATAAAAAAATTCGTTTGTGAAATATTAAGCTTTAAAGTGCTAAATTTTGCTCGACTCGAGTGTCCCCCCCCTCTACCAGCTAAACGGTTATGTTTGGGGGTGTGAAAAAATTTACAATAGTAGTATATATAACGAAGTTTAAAAGAAAATTATCATGACTAAGTAGGCTTTACAACTTTACGAGTAATAGTCGACCAACTTATAAAATGTACTTGGATAACATATTTTCCTAAACAAAATGTATCGGAGAACAAGCTCTTCAACTGCAAATGTAAGTTTGTCAACTTTATTTTTAAAGCTGTAATAGGTATGTTTTTACGGTATGTTTTTTGGGGATAGGTAGGTTTTTATCGTCAACTATTTTTAACTTACTTCAAAAAAGGGGGAGGTTCTAAATTCGTCGTAATCTTTTTTTTATGTATTTTCCCCGATTTCTCAAAGACTCCTGGACCGATTTTGAAAATTCTTCTCTTTAAAATTAAATTCAGCGAATCAGTTTAGTTAATTCGCATAAGTATTTTGATGGGCAACTACGGAACCCTACACTGTGCGTGGCCCGACACGCACTTGGCCGGTTTTGTTATATAAGATCTGTCGTAATGAATTTGATTGCTCTAACCTCATAAACCAAATTTATATTCGCATACCTAGTCGTTCTCAACGTATTCGTGATACTTACGCTCATACTTTATTTGCTCCCAAGCCTTGCAGGACTAACGCAGGCGAACGAGCTCCCTTACGGCGCATAATGAAATGTTACAATGATAACTTTGCTGATCTTGATTTATTTGTTTTATCACGTGCTCAATTTAAGAAACGTATCCTTGAAAGAACTGTTCATAATGTACTTCCACCTTCCAGAGTAGTGTAAATGACCAAATATTCTAATATATGTTAATTTTCTTTTTTCATTTTTGCTAAGTCCGCGTGTACCCACCGAATTAAATTTGTACTACATTATTTTGTGGATAGCGGTGCTGGTTGCGTAATTATATAATTGTATCGTAATATGTAGTAGATTT
Source organism: Agrotis clavis (assembly GCA_954870645.1). Classification (NCBI taxonomy): domain Eukaryota; kingdom Metazoa; phylum Arthropoda; class Insecta; order Lepidoptera; family Noctuidae; genus Agrotis; species Agrotis clavis. The sequence continues at coordinate 20,794,519 of OX940935.1, read as the reverse complement.
AAGATTTATTACGCAATTGTTTGCTGTCCTAAAGAAATAAAAATAAAATAAAAATAAAAATAGTATAGCCACGTATAGCGGTCATAGTTTCTTGTGCTGCCAGCCCCCTACCGGATGTGGCGTGAAGATAGGGCCACCATTACTTGATAAAGGTGTAATTAAAATGCAGTTTATCTGTAAAAGAACTGGATTGATACGGTGTGTGAACTAGTGAGTGGGTTATGTAAATAAATGTATATTTTACATTAGCATAGCAACTATAGGAGGAATAGGGTAAATAAATGAAAAAAATTTCAACCATTCAAAACAAAATTTGGACACGTATTTTTCCTTTGTGACGTAAACTAAATTTGACAAAGATACGGCTCTTAAAATTGCCAATACGTCACAAGCAAGTAACCTACAGTTTATACGCTACTGGCGTCACGTCCATGTGCCCCCAATATCGAATTTTTGAATATTCATCAAAATAAAAACTGCATAATTATCCATTATTTTTCAATACTCTTACTGACTTCATGGAAGGGACTGTCAGACTTTTAGTCAGTAAACTAAAAGTCCATCCTAATCCTTTGGTTGCCCTTTGCGTTCCAGAACTAGATACGTCACGGTATCCTGTTCAGACTATCCCGCTACCCAAGTGGTAGACCTTTTTTTTTTTTTTTTTTTTTTACGTGGCAAAATCATCAAATGAGTCCTCCAACCCCGGGCAGGGCGGGAGGGACTGTCAGACTTCTACTGACTAAAATCCACGGTGTCCTTCAGTAGCCTGTTATGTTCCGGGGTCACGGTAATGAAACAATCCCGCGACCCCGGCAGGCTTTGGCCCTCTGAGAGGGGGCCCCGTCATTATGCTGACGCTCTTTGAGGCGCGCGTGGGACACAACGCGCCGTCGACCCGGGCATGGTCCATAGTCGGGCAGCGAGTTGCCCTTTACTCGCTGCCCGCATGCCCGCGCCTACGGTGGCCGGAGATCGTCTGCTGACGTCCGACGCCGCGGGGGCCTACCACTGCGGTTGGGGCGGAGGGAGGACGCTGTCCTCTCTCTCTCGCGGCCCGCCTCCTCCTTCACGAGCATTACTGCTTCGCAGAAGGAGGCGACCGCTTCCCACTCCGTCTCGCCCCGCAGCATGGCTGCGACCAATGCCGGGCGCGAGAGGTCTCCGCCTATCGCCGCCGTGAGGACACGTCGGTGCTCTGCCCAAGCTGGGCAGTCTTGCACCGTATGCTCTACTGTGTCCTCCGGGCGATCTTCGCAGTGGTGGCACCCGGGCGTTTCCTCCTTCCCTATCAGACACAGGAACCTCCCGAAACTTCCGTGTCCGGTGAGGACCTGCGTCATCCGATAGGTCAGGACGCCGTGACGTCTCTCCAGCCACTCCTCAAAGAGGGGTCTTACCGCCGCGATTGCGGCGTGCCCGAAGTGGTAGACCTAACATTTATATGACATCATGTCTGTTGATTTTGCTAAAATCAATTCCCAAATATTCTACTGATTGAAAGAAAAACTCTAACCCAATGTTCTCGCTATTCAAATTTTATATATTAATTTGTGCTCTATTCTTATTGTTATTAAGATACTATTATTGTAAATTATGTCCCTTTTTATTAAATTAACGATTTATTATTATAACATTATTATTATTAATTGTTAAATCAATGTTTATTCAAAACAATAACGAGCATTATTCATAAAAACAATAACCATTCTGTTCAATTTTAAAAAGAGAACTGACTCAATTACTCATTCAATTAGTCATTCATTCTTTTAAAAAAAATGTTTAGTCTATTGTTTATTTATGCTCAATGGTTCTTGTAAACTCCATTCATAGCACCATAGATTGCATTGTTGGTAAAAAGAAAGTAACATTAATTAAAAACAATTGTTGCTAATTAGTTTCTGAATACCGACCACCCTTTGTGAGGTGTTTCGCGAATCAATGGGGCTTTGTGACTGGGTAAGGGGGATGAAACAGATGTCCGACTATGTGGTTTGTGTTTATACTAACTATTCCCCACGGTAAATCCTGAGAAAAAAATCGCTGCTCTAAGTGTAGGTGCCCTAATAATCAATGCTTAAAACGGGAATACATCCTATTTTTGCCCACCAACATGAAGATCGTTTTTATCAATCGACAAATCAACAATTAAAACTGAATTTTATCGATCGTAAAGAAGCAAGGATAAGTGATCGTAAAAAACGGACAACTCTGTCGGACTGTCGATGAGTTGTCAGACAGATGATAAACTAAATGATGTCTGTCGATGTCTGCTGTTCGAAATATAAGAGTTTAATTGCCCTGAAATTCCTCTGACCATATTCATGGATATATCGAAAAAAGTTAGACCCGTCGAAATGACATCACTTGTCATGCATGCCGGACGTAACAATGTTTCTAAGCTACATTTGAGGAAAAAGCTTCTTTTGTGTTTATTTTTTTGACATTAAGCTAGGTTCCATAAATACAAGACTATAACAAAAAGAACGGGCTGATTGTATGTAAAATCGACAAAGTTGAATCATGACCCACCATAAGCTTATTTTCTTACAGACTTTCAAAAACAATTAGGTCTGCATTCGCGTAAAAACATACATATCCATGGTATCGACTTTGATCTTTATCAAATTGACGGATTCAAACGATTTATTGTCAAAATGGGTAATGATTCAGCTTTGTCGATTGTATTATTAGGTAAGTATCTCAACATTTTTTTTCTGGTGTGTAAAGAGTCTAATGAATCTTTTGAATGACTGCAAACAGCCCTGTCCCTTCTTCAGCTACCCTTTGCGTTTCAGTGCCGCGACACTATTTTACAACAGTACCGCGAACCTGACACCTCTGTCCTACCCTATGGGAAATTTCTTGATTTTTATAGTTAGGTTTCTTGCTAAGGTACGCTTATCATGCTAGGCAGAATGACCGGCAGGCTTGCGTCTCAACCGTTTATGACGATAATACGAGCATAACTCTTACAGTTTTTCCAACACTAATAGCACAAAGGCACGTAAGCTTAGGGCAAAGCTAACCGACATAGCCACACGCACAACTAATTTGTAGATTATGGGTACCTAACTTGAAATATTTGCAATGCATCGTGGCCCCTCGTAATTTTATAGGCATTCCTACAGCGCGCGGCTTCTCAAAGCAGTTAATGGCTGTCTAAAGCTCCTCACAATTAATTCTCCTCCTCCCCCCCCCCTTACTCCTTCCGTCTTCATCGTTGGGTGCGCGGGAGCAGACGGAATAGCACAGAGAATGTAGAAGCAGAAGTTCCAATCTTGTCGCTGTAAATAATCCTATTATGCAATATACGTTGACTCTCTGCAAAAGTACCAGAGAAAAATAAATGTGGAATAGAGCTTGGCAATCGTCGACAGTAGTGCAAAAGTAGTTACTCAGAAAAAAGTCCAACTGTAGTTAGTCTACCCCCCTTAACTACCGTGGAAGCGCCCATTGATCTGAATATATTGTCACAAAAATAGCGTTTTTAGAGCTCACTCTTTGTCATTGGTCGCCTTCAAAGGTAAACCTCCGAAGCTATCGCATGGTCCTTCATCATCATCATCATCAGCCGGAAGATGTCCACTGATGATCAAAGGCTTCCCCCTTACACTACGTAGAACGACAATCCGCCACTTGCATCTATCGGCTGTCTGTGACTCTCACGATTTCGTTGATACACCTAGTGGTCCTATGGAATTGGGTATGAAACTGTAAGGTACAAACGAGAGCTATAGATAAAATCCGGAATGTGGTTGGTAATCCGTCAGAACACCAAAGTTTCTGACATAGCTCAGGGCTCAGAGAACTAGTAAGCTGAAGTGGCAGTGGGCTGGCCACATTTGTCACAGGACAGGTAACCAGAGTAGACGTATCCTTGAGTGGAGACCTCAACAAGGCAAACTAAGTGTAGGATGCCCGCCGCCAGATGGAGCGACAGGCAGCTGGCTGAGACGATGGCGTATATTAAGAGAGGCCTATGTACAACAGTGGACGAATACAGGCGATGATGTTGATATACAAAAGAGTGAACCTTCTACTCTTTCCTTCATTATCAGAATCGTGCGTGACAAATGGGGATGGCAACTCAAAGCTAATCGTAGATGGCGCTGCGATAGTTGGTCCCTACGTCAGATTACTGTCTACCTTGTACAAAAAACAAACAAGATTTATTGTTATAAAAATTGAGTATAAATACAAAACAAATATGGAAAATTATTCGTCAATGCAAGTGCATATACTGAAAGAAGAATTAAGACGCCGCGGTGCATCTACAAGAGGAAAAAAAGTGATTTAATTGAGTGGTAATACATTTGATTTTACCGTAATAAATCCACAATTACTTGTAGTTGAGGTTTCAATTTTTGAGTTTAGGTATGTTTTACCTGTCCTCTCCTATAACAAGAATATAATGCTGCTTCTGACTTTCTATTTTGATAAAATATCATAATGTTTTAAGTCAGTAATTTTACCCCTTTTTTCTATTTAGATTTGAGAAATATCACAATATTTATTTAATTTCTTAACACCACAACTATCACAAAACTCGTTCCAGGTGATAATTCTTTCGCCAGACGAACCATTTCACGATTTATAGAGCGATGCAATACTGGTACATAACCTCCAATAGAAAAGTATATATTATTTTGAAAAGTGTATTCGATTGTTTAGCTATGGTATAATCATAGAATTTCATTAATAAACTCAACTAACGGCCTGTCCCGGCTTCGCAAGCCTGGATATTTGTTTATTATATAGCTTTTCCTTAGTTATAATTCAATTTTGTTCTCAAGGCAGTCACAGCAGCTACCCATTATTTCTTGATAGTGTGAATTGACGGAAATTTGTATGTTCCATCATTTTTACAGTTTATTATACAACATCTAGACATTTTACATCAATAAATCGTTTTTTTTGCAGAAAATTCCTTTGATTTGACAGTTCTTTTGGGACCAAACTGTCACTTGTCACTTTGACACTTGCCTTCCCCATTGCAGCGCTCGCGCATCCAAGAAAAACATCGCTAAACGATAGCTTAATTGCGCGTAATTGTGACCCTGCAGCCATTTTATTTAGACCCTGTGCTTTGAGACTAAACACTAGACTACTGTGTTATAAATATACTGGAGCGCAACATTTAGATCCAAAATTAACAAAAAAAACCTGAAAATACAGCGTTTCAGAGATTTAAAATTCAGTGTAGTTCCAAAGTTCAGTTATTGAAAGCTGCTATGTCTGCTGCCTTTTCAGAGATAAATAATAAACAGTATTATTTTCCTTAATGAAAGTACTTATTATGAACAACTTGAAACTAAAACGTAGGTACATAGATCCTGAAGGAAAAAAAACATGACTGTGTTTCATACAAAATGGAATATTTTCCGTTGTCAATGTATGAAATACATACTTTAAGGTTCTTTCTACCTATGAAAGGTTGTTTAATGTTTGCAAACAACCCTGTATTAATAGTTATTATGCCAAAGTTCTTTACAAAATGGTCGCCAACCTACGACAGAGAATGTAACCGCACTCACAGCCTCTTGCAACAGTTTTTATTCAGTATTGAATTATAATAAAAGTGGTCTTAATGAATGGACGTCGTTTTTGTTGCGTCAGTAAAAGGTTCCAGATAAATGTCATTAATCACGGAGATATCAGCTCCCATGTGGTCTGATTGTCTGTGAGACTTATGTGTAACGTTAGAAAAACGTATTTAAGCTTATGAAGAGATTGTTGGAATTAGAAGGAAAAGTATTACTTGAATTGGATACCTGGGCCATATTTTCCATAGCCACTCTGGCCATGTGCATAGTGCAGAAGACCCACAATCCTTGGATGGAGTACCCCCATATAGGCTTCCCAAAGAAAAAAATAACTTTTTGGGGGTGACCTTACGGTCAGTTCACACCGAAGCGCGACGCAACGCGACGTGAAGCAACGATACTGCAAATCAGAGGCGGCTCGTGACAAAATTGTATGGGTGTTCACTTGAAAAGTCAAAGTCAAAATTCCTAATTTATTTGCTGTAAATGTGGTACAAAAAGTAAAAGCAGTTAAAATACATAGCATAAGTACTTAATACAATTTATTTTAAACAAAATTACTTGTAGAGAAAATGCATACGTCTGTCTTTTTGGTGTGCAAAAATATCTACCTATGACTTTTTTGTGAAAATCAGATATTGATTAATCAATTTCTATTGAGATCATGCACAAAGCAAGTAAACGGTCCTGTGTTATGCTATTACGCGTAAAAGTTTTCACTTTATTTAAGGTGGAAAAGCAGCGCTCACTTTCGAAGTTTCGACCGAGGTCATCGGTATTGTAGGTACAAATTAATTTTAATAGTTTAATACTTTCAGCAAAAACCGACTCTGGGTTGAACTCTATAAAGTGTTGCAGTAAAGCTACCGCGCCATCCGCGTTAAGGAAGTCTTCCCTGCTGTAAATAACTACTAGCTCGTTCTTAAGTTTTGATCTTTCTAAAAAATCATATGTTTTAACCACTTTTTTAAATTCTTCTTCCGGAAAGTTTTGGTTGTAGATCTCAAAATTGCCAGTAAAAAAAAGGTTTGACGCCAATAGATGATCAGTAAACACAAACGGGCGCGGGCGGTAAAACATGTGGTAAAATAAAACCGTCCGGCAACGTCGCGTGAGCAGCGCTCCAAAATTGCCTATTTCTTCATAGAAAATCTTTTGTTTCACGCGCAGGCCCGTGGCGAAATTTCTCTTTCACTCCTGTTGGATTTCGTATACTGAATCTTGTTTCATTGGAGCGCAATCGTGAGCGCTCCGCTTCGCGCGTTGCCTATGAAAATGATGATGTATGGGATAGGTACTTAATGTGTATAGGTATTATTTTAAATTGGTGTTTACAGTAGTTTTTTACAATAGATTTTAAATAATAATATTAGTAATGAAATTAAGGAGTAACATTCTATTATAATTATTTATGGGATGGGAGTTCACTGCACCAGCGCTCCTTAGAGCGAGCCGCCTCTCAAATGTGTATCTTTTCGTGTAGGAAGTAGAGTTAGATTTTGAGTAGCTTTATTGAAATGTGCTGACCCAGCTTAGTTATGGTTTTATTTTTGACAATTTGAAATAACACGGGTCTCTTAGTTTCTGAGATACGATTGGAAAAAGGGGAGGCTTGGTACTTTTGCCCTTCTCATGAGTTACTTGTACGAGTAAGTTTGCTTGTCGTCACCCCTGAGTTATGCTTCACCCACTCAACCTTTGTTACGCTAAGGATCAGGATGGTGAGGTGGAGTTTTAGTAAATTAGTTAATTTCCCTTTCAGAGTACGATTGCCTGGCAACTAACTCGCATAAGTCATTTTTTTATTTACTTTCGATTAGCCCAGGATTTGCTGTTAGCCACAATCTAGTCTAGCTCCATCTTAGGTGACCTCGCTTCATCTTAGGTATCAACCTAAGATGGAGCGAGGTCACCCAAAAGCAACTGGAATCTTGATTTCGACATGAGGGTGGTGCAGTTGTTTCTGATCGAATTTCTTTTCATCAATACCTCGCCTAGGCCTTTAGACATGATATTTGTATTGTATAACCCAATTAATATTAAAAAAGTTCCACGTTGTGTCGTAAAACTACCATTTATATTCTCGCTAATTGAATTTATTACAAAATTGGTTGTAAATTAAAATATGAAACTATTTACAACACCATAACTTATATTGCTGTGGCCACAACATTCCATAGATAGCTACCGACTGCCGACCACATCATAAACCTTAGATTGTAGTTCAGTTCACTCGTTCAATCCATTCATTCCCTTTGATGGAAACGTTCAATAAACTCTACTTCAATCAATGTATTTTAATTTACTTATCTAATTCAATTCCTTCTAGCTTTCTACGTAAAGTTGCAACCAAAGATTTAAATATTTAGATGTTCCGTCAATATCTACTTTAATTACCCCAGAAGTTTTCCATAGTGAGAATGTGCAAATTCTGTATATGATAATAAGACAATAACAAATCTAGCGGAAAGTTCATGGTACTACATTTTTAATACTATTTTATGTAGTGACATCTACAGACACTAGCACCGCTGCAAAAGGAATTCAGTCATGGCGGGAGCAGACAGAATACCGCAGAGTGTGTAGAAGCAGAAGTTCCAATCTAGTCGCGGTTAATAATCTTATTAGAATCGCCTGTCAAATAAAATTGAAGCTAAAATCGCAATAAAGCGTGAAATCTTCAATAGTAGGTAATTTTAGTTCAGTCATCTCGTAATAGTAATTATAAAAAGCAGTTAGTCGGAAAAAAGTCCAACTGTAGTTAGTCTACCCCCTTTACCGTGGAAGCGCCCATCATTGATCTGAATATCTTGTCACCGAAATAGAGTTTTTCAAGCTCACTCTTTGTCAAAGGTCGCCTTCAAAACTAAACCTCCGAAGCTATCTCATGGTCCTTCATCATCATCATCATCAGCCGGAAGATGTCCACTGATGATCAAAGGCTTCCCCCTTACACTACGTAGAACGACAATCCGCCACTTGCATCTATCGGCTGCCTGTGACTCTCACGATTTCGTTGATACACCTAGTGGTCCTATGGAATTGGGTATGTAACTGTAAGGTACAAACGAGAGCTATAGATAAAATCCGGAATGTGGTTGGTAATCCGTCAGAACACCAAAGTTGCTGACATAGCTCAGGGCTCAGAGAACTAGTAAGCTGAAGTGGCAGTGGGCTGGCCACATTTGTCACAGGACATGTAACCAGAGTAGACGTATCCTTGAGTGGAGACCTCAACAATGGCAAACGAAGTGTAGGATGCCCGCCGCCAGATGGAGCGACAGGCAGCTGGCTGAGACCGGATGGCGTATATTAAGAGAGGCCTATGTACAACAGTGGACGAATACAGGCGATGATGTTGATATACAAAAGAGTGAACCTTCTACTCTTTCCTTCATTATCAGAATCGTGCGTGACAAATTGCAGCGCTCGCGCGTCCGAGAAAAACATCGCTAAACGATAGCTTAATTCCGCGTAATTGTGACCCTGCAGCCATTTTATTTAGATCCTGGGCTTTGAGACTAAACACTAGACTACTGTGTTGTAATTATACTGGAGAGCAACATTTAGATCCAAAATTAACAAAAAAAAAACCTGAAAATACAGCGTTTCAGAGATTTAAAATTCAGTGTAGTTCCAAAGTTCAGTTATTGAAAGCTGCTATGTCTGCTGCCTTTTCAGAGATAAATAATAAACAGTATTATTTTCCTTAATGAAAGTACTTATTATGAACAACTTGAAACTGAAACGTAGGTACCTAGATCCTGAAGGAAAAAAAACATGTGTTTCATACAAAATGGAATATTTTCCGTTGTCAATGTATGAAATACATACTTTAAGGTTCTTTCTACCTATGAAAGGTTGTTTAATGTTTGCAAACAATCCTGTATTAATAGTTATTATGCCAAAGTTCTTTACAAAATGGTCGCCAACCTACGACAGAGAATGTAACCGCACTCACAGCCTCTTGCAACAGTTTTTATTCAGTATTGAATTATAATAAAAGTGGTCTTAATGAATGGACGACGTTTTTGTTGCGTCGGTAAAAGGTTCCAGATAAATGTCATTAATAACGGAGATATCAGCTCCCATGTGGTCTGATTGTCTGTGAGACTTATGTGTAACGTTAGAAAAACGTATTTAAGCTTATTTATGATTTATGAAGAGATTGTTGGAATTAGAAGGAAAAGTATTACTTGAATTGGATATCTGGGCCATATTTTCCATAGTCACTCTGGCCATGTGCATGGCGCACAAGGCCCACAATCTTTATCTTTTTTTTGGGTACCCCTCAGCCCCCCATAGAGGCTTCCCAAAGAAAACTTTAAGTTTTTGGGGTGACCTTTTTACGGTCAGTTCACACCGAGACGCGACGCAACGCGACGTGAAGCAACGATAACGATACTGCGAACCAGGGCCCCCGTAAGGGCTACTGGCGCCTGTGTGCAAAAATAGATTTTGGCGCCCTTTTTTTTTAATTATCTTTTTATGGTAGGTAGGTCAGTGGTGTATTTTAAAATTCAGCGCCCTTGGGTTTAAAGCTTGCCGCCTCGGAACTTAAACACAAAAAAAAACATCAAGTATTACTCAAACTTCACAGCCAGAATTCCATACCATCTTATAGAAGACAAAAAACGTTTGTAGACTAAGACAAGATTAACTAACATAAGAAGCATTTGCTATTGAAAAATGAGCTATCAAAAGCGAGATCAAAGCGAATGTCAACTTTATCTATTAGAAGCGCGAGCGAAGCGAGCGCGAAAATTTTTAGCTTTTTGGAATAGGACAAGGCAATTCTTCATAGAAGAACGAACGCAGTTAGATCTAAAAGTTTAATGTTTCCGAAGTTCAAGTTTTAATATAAAAGTGAGATCAAATATTCGAAGTCTTTAGTAGGTACTTAACCTTATCTTATTTAAGTTATCAACTTTTATTAAAAAAATATTGTTTTTTTTTCAATTTTTTTCTGGGCCCTTGGCTTTGGCGCCCCTAGAGGATGGCGCCTGTGTGCATTGCACACATTGCACATATGGATGCGGGGGCCCTGCTGCGAACAATGGCAAATCTCCTTACTTTAAATTGTCTGGAATTAAATTGAAGCATCCCGTAGTAAAAAATATGTCTAAAGATTCGGCGTTAGTAGCAGAATCTACAAGCGAGTCTATTTTGATTCGGAAAAGCCGGAAAACAAAGATATCAGAGTTTGAATTTTTAGGTTATGAATGAAGTGAACACGACTATTATAGGATTTATTAAATACATAATGGGTATGATAAAATGATACCAAACAAAAACTAATATTACGGACAAATGAAGTAAAAGTAGATTTATTTAAATGTGCGCGCATCATCGCGTGTCGCGTCGCCTGACCCTTACTCCCAGTTTAGTAATGGTTTTATTTTTGAAAATTTTAAATGGTGGTGAGGTGGTGTTTTCGTAAATTAGTTAATTTCCCTTTCAGGGTACGATTGCCTGGCAACTACCCACAATCTAGCCCAGATGATACCTAAGGTGGAGCGAGGTCACCCAAAAGGAACTGGAATCTTGATTCCGACATGAGTGTGGTGTGCAGTTGTTTCTGATCGAATTTCTTTTCATCAATACCTCGTCTAGGCCTTCAGACATGATATTTGTATTGTATAACCCAATTAATATTAAAAAAGTTCCACGTTGTGTCGTAAAACTACCATTTATATTCTCGCTAATTGAATTTATTACAAAATTGGTTGTAAATTAAAATATGAAACTATTTACAACACCATAACTTATATTGCTGTGGCCACAACATTCCATAGATAGCTACCGACTGCCGACCACATCATAAACCTTAGATTGTAGTTCAGTTCACTCGTTCAATCCATTCATTCCCTTTGATGGAAACGTTCAATAAACTCTACTTCAATCAATGTATTTTAATTTACTTATCTAATTCAATTCCTACTTTAGAGCTTTCTACATAAAGTTGCAACCAAAGATTTAAATATTTAGATGTTCCGTCAATATCTACTTGGATTACCGCAGAAGTTTTCCATAGTGACAACGTGCAACTTCTGTATGATAAATAAGACAATAAGAAATCTAGCGGAAAGTTCATGGTACTACATCTATATCTATATCTATACTTATAATAAATTTGTAGAAAAGTGGTGTCTGTACAATGGAAATATACAAAAAAAAAGTAGCAGGGGTTGTTATTTTATCGATGCCGAACCCGAAAATGTAGTTAACTTTTTTTTTGTCTGTTTGTCTGTTTGTCTGTTTGTCTGTTTGTCTGTGTGTTTGTGCACGCTAATCTTCGGAACTACTGGACGGATTTGAATGATTTTTTTTTTGTTGTATAGGTATTAAGTCCGGTTAACATATAGGCTATAATTTATTTTGGAAACTTGAACACCTGATGCAGAACCGCAACAGACCTGCTTAACTATAAGAGATACAGAAATGGTGCCATAGCAAAAATTGTTCCACGTGATGAGCATTTTCTGCCGTGAGAATAAATTTGAAGATCCTGGACACCTGATGTGGAACACCAAGAGCCCAGCTACACTATGACATATACAGGAATGACGTCTTAGCAAGAGTTGTTCAGCCTGATGAGCACCTTCTGTTGATGTATAAAAATTGAAGATCTGGAACACCTGATGTGGAACTTCAAGAGCCCACCTACACTATAACATATACAGGAATGGCGTCTTAGCAAGGGCTGTTCAGCCTGAAGAGCACCTTCTGTTGATGTATAAAAATTGAAGATCTGGAACACCTGATGTGGAACTTCAAGAGCCCAGCTACAATAACATATACAGGAATGACGTCTTAGCAAGAGTTGTTCAGCCTGATGAGCACCTTCTGTTGATGTATAAAAATTGAAGATCTGGAACACCTGATGTGGAACTCCAAGAGCCCAGCAACACTATAACATATAAGTGAATGACGTCTTAGCAAGAGTTATTCAGCATGATGAGTACTCTCAGTCAACGTATAAAAATTGAAGATCTGGAACACCTGATGTGGAACTCCAAGTGCCTAGCTACACTATAACATATACAGTAAAGACGTCTTAGCAAGAGTTGTTGAGCCTGACGAGCAACCTCTGTTGTCAAATAAAAATTGAAGATCTGGTACACCTGATGTGGAACTCCAACAGCCCAGCTACTTTATAACATATATAGGAATGACGTCTTAGCAAGAGTTGTCCAGCCTAATGAGTACTCTCTGTTGACGTATGAAAATTGAGATCTGGAACACCTGATGTGGAACTTCAAGAGCCCAGGTACACTATAACATATACAGGAATGACGTCTTAGCAAGAGTTGTTCAGCCTAATGAGTACTCTCTGTTGACGTATGAAAATTGAGATCTGGAACACCTGATGTGGAGCTCCAAGAGCCCAGCTACACTATACATAATATACATACATAGGAATGACGTCTTAGCAAGATTTGTTTAGTCTGATGGTCATTTCCTGTTGACTCACAAAAATGAAAGATCTGGAACGTCTGGAATCGTCTCGCGCATCCCGTTGTTTTCCCGTCCCCAGGCTCTTAGAATTCGACGTTTCAGATCTTCGATTTTGACGATCCCGTCGTCTGGCATAAGGAACAGGATCCGCGTACGAAGTCGCGGGCAGAAGCTAGTTTTTAATACTATTTTATGTAGTGACATCTACAGACACTAGCACCGCTGCAAAAGGAATTCAGTCATGGCATTCAAAATGTCGATGGAACAGACACGTTATTTATTGTTAGCCGTGTGTGGCCATCGGTCAATAACAAAGGTAAGTGGAATAAAATCCTAATCTCGCAAGAGCCAATTAGACCGTACTGTCTCTACCTTCATGTTATTTTACCTAGTGCAGAAACCAGAGACTTCACATTTGTAACATCTTTCATGTGAATAAATTAAAAATAAATACAATTATTATCTGTTTGGCAGTCCGTACCACATTGTTCTTTGATTTCGGTTTCTGTTTTCGTTTTTTTTCCTCAAAAAAGTTTTATATTCTGCCATTTCTTCTAACAGCTCTTCTTTAATTTCATAAATAACTTTCGTCAGATCTAGTCATTTAAATCTTTGGCTTGATCTAAATCAATTAGTCACAAGTAGTTTTCATATCTTTTCTAAACGAATAAATTATTAAACCTCGATTTAAACTGCCTCCATTTGGATAGATAATTTTGAATTAAAACTAATTTCGTGTTTCGAATCATATTTGATTGGTAAGGCAGAGCGTCGTGTGAGAGCGCGTAACTGTGAGAAACTTTCAAATAAAGGTACAATTTTGAGGCGTACCTTTTTTTTTTTTTTTTTATTTTTTTTTTTAGCGTGGTAAAATCATCAAATGAGTCCTCCGGCCCCGGGCAGGGCGGGAGGGACTGTCAGACTTTTACTGACTAAAATCCACGGTGTCCTTCATAGCCTGTTTCGTTCCGGGGTTACGGTAAGGAAATAATCCCGCGACCCCGGCAGGCTTTGGCCCTCTGAGAGGGGGGCCCCGTCATTATGCTGACGCTCTTTGAGGCGCGCGTGGGACACAACGCGCCGTCGACCCGGGCATGGTCCTTGGTCGGGCAGCGAGTTGCCCTTTACTCGCTGCCCGCATGCCCGCGCCTACGGTGGCCGGAGATCGTCTGCTGACGTCCGACGCCGCGGGCGCCTACCACTGCGGTTGGGGCGGAGGGAGGACGCTGTCCTCTCTCGCTCGCGGCCCGCCTCCTCCTTCACGAGCATTACTGCCTCTGAGGCGTACCTAGTGATAGCATGATGGAAACACCTTGACTTATTATAATTTCTTGATAATAATAATGCATATACTATGGCGTATGCGTTTCTCACTTTTGCAGTTATAGACATTTTACTCTTCAGTAATCTGACAAACTACTGAAGAGTAAAATGTCTATAGCCTCCCCACTGCTGGGCAAAAGCCTCTCTTTTCCCTCTCTTTCATGCACGATCTCTAGCCATCAGTATCAGATCATCAGGCAACCTTCGCATATAAAAGTAGGATTTTTAGAAGCGATTTCAAGTGGCACTGGCACATTCTAAAGCTGTGTGTTGGATCAAAATTTTGAAGTATCTGAAATACAACTGACCTAGCACCTAGCCTAGCACGACTTTTGACGTTCTTGTAACGTAAAGTAAACGGGAACTTTGACGTTATTTTGACTGAAAAAAAATAGTTCCTCGTTGGCTCTCTCCATTTACCATACAACAAACGCAGAAAAAACTTCAAGTACGCTGTTGTAGATAAAATACGAAAATCTTGTGCCGAGGCTTGTTATATTTATTTACATTTTCCATATGTTTTTCTTTTCCTCAGAACTTTTGCATTGAAAAACGTATCTCCCCATATCAACAACAAATCTGCAACAATATCCAGGTTCATAATAATTATCACTACGAACTCTTTGCAATGCCGACTGCGTACCCTATTCCGTGGTATCGTATCAATTAAGTAGGTATGAGTATATACGGCGTGGGCCGGCCGGTACCCAGTAATGGCGGTCGCAGATAAAACCAGTAATTAACGAATCAATTTGATTATATCCGGCCCCTTTGTGTCGACCGTGTAGGTCGGGAGCTCGTGTGAAAAGGACGTTGATTTTTGAGGAAAAAAATCTGAAGTAAGTTTTACTTTAATTGAAACCGAGTTTGATTCTTGGCACTCGGCAGTAAGAGAATATTTGACAAGAAGAAGTAATGCTAACCGGTATCAATTTGTAGATGGAAGACAATTTCTAACATATCTACTGAGATAGCAGTATTTCTTTATTACTGCCTTTTTTTCTTTTTCCTTTTTTCTTTGACTGTCTTTGCGGCTAATTTTAAGTTCAAAAGTTAAATTATATGGGATGATTATATGACCAAGGGTTGTCATATTTCCCAGTTACTGGGCTGTGAAGGTCAATCTGTGTTGTCGCTTCATGTTAAATATGGGTATTCAGCAACAGCATTAGGGAGTTTAGATAATTTTCTACCACTTTGTATGGTGTGTGTGTTTTAGCATAGAAAATTCTACGCAATCATAAAAGTACATAGAATAGCGTCGTCTAATATTACCCCCACAAAAATGCTCTCAGAACTTAGCAACGGGCAACACGCAGGGATGCGAACAAAAAAACAATAATACATTTAATTGTTTCTTTAGAAACACATCAAAGTAATTACGAGCTCTTAAGACGCGACAATGAGCTCGCGATACTTAATTGATGTAATTAGAACTGGGTAATTAGAACGGCGAAACATTTAAAACCATATCTTTTTATTTCTGTAATTGAGTTTAACAAGGGATGTTTTTTAAGTATTGAACGTGCACGTCTGTGAAACTGTTTCTCTTTAGAAATTTAAGCAGATATTTTGTCGGTGATCAGTAAAGGTGCAACGGAAACGTTTAAGCACAAATATGGGAGAAAAGTGGTGAATTTAAATGGGCTTTCGATGGTTTAAGAAAAAACGGTATTTTCTGCTGTTGACACTTCAGTGTCAGACAAGGTAATTGAGCTGTTAAATAGTTAAACACATAGTTATGTATGTCTGTTATGTTCAAAACAATTTTATGTGGTTCATCACCAAAAAAATATATGGAAAAATGTTTAGAAAAATGTGAAATTTAAATGGAGGATATTTTTCTGCTCCATTCCTTTTCTATTTGTAATAATGACATTTTTAATACAGTATTTTTACATAATTAGTCTTATAAACTTCATCGAGACATTTTAATGAGAAGTACATAATTGGCCAATTATTTACCGCGTTACGATATGGTTATGGCATAGCCGGCACAATATCTTGGGTTTCGTTGACTTTTTTGCTACATCTCGAGCTCAAATGTCAACTTGTGATATGAATATTAATTATTTTAATAATATCCTAGGAAATATCGGTCACAATAAGAAGGGAAGATAATATTATGTCCCTCAGTATCTACAATACTAGTTTCTGTCTGCAACTTTGCTCGCGTTATGGTAAATATATGGGTCACCTTCTTACGGTTATCGTCCTGGAACGCAAAAGGGTATTTGAAGGAAGGTATTTAGTAGTCACTAAATCTGACAGCCTCTTTCCCTATACCTCAGTTACAAGGGTTCACTGATTGCTTCTAAGTTTAAAAAAAAATGGTCGAAAAATCCTTCGGGAACGTTGCAAATAAAACCTATGATACTTTAATTCAGAAGACTATTTCTTTCTAATATTATGTTTACTTTAACACGTCATTAAGAGTTTCCAAAACAACTCAAACAAAGACTAAACCAGATCGCGAACAAATATTATTTCTACTCAACTAATAATGATGCCACTTGACCTTAAAAAATGACCTCATTATATACCGACACGTACTGCAAACAAAGCATTAACTAACAAAACTAATAATCCAAAATCTAAGAAACCGAGTCATAGACAAGAAAACGTTTTTTTTTTTCAATGTCTGTTGACTTGGGTACGCAAGCTCTTGGACTACAAACACTCGGACTTGAGTATTTTATGGCCGAAAGAGCAATAAAAGTTTAAATCCAAGCTTCGAGATATCGACTTTAATGCTTATTGACATTTTGTCCGTTTTTGTAACAAATTCCGATTTTCATTCACTTTGGCTCCGATAAGATTAATGCTTTGCAATTAATTAATTTATGCTGTTTTAAATATTTAAAAAAAAATTTATGCAGCGGCCATCTTGGATTTACATTTTGACTGCACCATCGGTTTCAACACCCTCGGAAACCATGAAAACGACACCCATGACGAAAACCTCGATATTTTTTGCAGCCGCCATCTTGGATTTACATTTTGACTGCACCATCGGTTTCAACACCGTCGAAAACCGTGAAAACGACACCCATGACGAAAACCTCGATATTTTTTGCAGCCGCCATCTTGGATTTACATTTTGACTGTACCATCGGTTTCAACACCCTCGAAAACCATGAAAACGACACCCATGACGAAAACCTCGATATTTTTTGCAGCCGCCATCTTGGATTTACATTTTGACTGCAACATCGGTTTCAACACCCTCGAAAACTATGAAAACGACACCCATGACGAAAACTTCGATATTTTTTGCAGCCGCCATCTTGGATTTACATTTTGACTGCACCATCGGTTTCAACACCCTCGAAAACCGTGA
The DNA here is from genome assembly GCA_954870645.1 of Agrotis clavis. Taxonomy (NCBI): domain Eukaryota; kingdom Metazoa; phylum Arthropoda; class Insecta; order Lepidoptera; family Noctuidae; genus Agrotis; species Agrotis clavis. Next base: position 20,776,852 of record OX940935.1, on the reverse strand, counting down.
AAACGACACCCATGACGAAAACCTCGATATTTTTTGCAGCCGCCATCTTGGATTTACATTTTGACTGCACCATCGGTTTCAGCACCCTCGAAAACCATGAAAACGACACCCATGACGAAAACCTCGATATTTTTTGCAGCCGCCATCTTGGATTTACATTTTGACTGCAACATCGGTTTCAACACCCTCGAAAACTATGAAAACGACACCCATGACGAAAACTTCGATAATTTATGCTGCCGCCATCTTGGATTTACATTTTGACTGCACCATCGGTTTCAACACCTTCGAAAACCATGAAAACGACACCCATGACGAAAACCTCGATATTTTTTGCAGCCGCCATCTTGGATTTACATTTTGACTGCAACATCGGTTTCAACACCCTCGAAAACCATGAAAACGACACCCATGACGAAAACTTCGATAATTTATGCTGCCGCCATCTTGGATTTACATTTTGACTGCACCATCGGTTTCAACACCCTCGGAAACCATGAAAACGACACCCATGACGAAAACTTCGATAATTTATGCTGCCGCCATCTTGGATTTACATTTTGACTGCACCATCGGTTTATAAAAACACCCTGGAAAACCATGAAAACGACACCCATAACGAAAACGTCGATATTTTTTCATTAAGAATTGATTTTTATTATTATTTATTATTTACAAAAAACCTGTATACACTCAACAAAAATAATCGTCGCGACTCCACTCCACTCCGCTCAGCTCCGCTCAGAACACCGTGTCGAAGACTGCCGAACTGAAACGACGTTAGACGATGCACGGCCTTCAAGCCACACCTCCTTGCCCGTCGGAGTGGGGAGCGTGAGGTTTTTTCGTTACGGAATTTCTGGATTCGGTCCCCGCGCACAAGGCCCGCGATAGAAGCTATGCAATAGCATGGACCTAAAAAAAAAGGCGGACGGAACTTCACTAAGAAACGATTGAAGCACCACAATGGCGGCGGCGTAAATATGTGTGCGTGTGTATAGGGATGCCAGATGAAGGAAAACATTACCCATTTTTAAACAATATTTAATTAAGATCTCCCTTGAACTTAAGTTTAATTACAATTTTTTTGTGACGGATACCTATTTTTAAAATAAAGGTAAAATAATTTAAGCACATTGGATATTAAAATATTTACAACTCGTTTAATGTTAATAAAGTTTTACAATCCCTTTTGGTGATTCAAATTTTTGTAGACTTGTGTTTTGCTATCGACACATCTAGAAATCCCTTCTAATTTACTTAAGTGGTGAAAACGAATGTTTAAGTATTTTTCGGCTATAAATATTTAATTAATGCTATTTTATGTTCCATTCCTACACGTCTACATTCCTATTCCATGTCTACACTCCCTTATTATTTTTATACAATCATTTTTCCATGCATCATTTGCCGTGGGGAAATCTGTAAAAATATAGAAGAATACAATAACGATAAATAGTAACATAAAATATAAATCTCCCAATTTTAAAATAATTTGAACCTTGAAATAGTTGCAACACTGATTGATTTCGAGATGTTTATTAAATTTATTGACGTAAAATCGAGAAATAAGCTTCAAATTGACATGCTTAACAATGAAAAGTGATCCCCTGGCTTTTTTAATTGAACTACTATGGTTTAGACAACTTTTTGCAACACATGACGACATACTTTGATTTTTATTAGACAAAATAACACCGTATAAAACCGCGAGTGTCGTTCGAAGCGTAATGGCCGACGGCTGACTTACTATGGTGTGAATGTGTGCGTGCTGGCTTGTCCACATTAGGGCACTGACTTACTATGGGTGCTTCAATTGTTTCTTAGTGAAGTTCCGTCCGCCTTTTTTTTTAGGTCCATGTGCAATAGCTTAAAAATGTTTAAATTGCGGTTTTGTGTTTGGTAGCTTCTTGGGTTTTTGTTTTCGGGTATTTCACGTGTAAGGTTTTATCTTACGAGGGATTTAATATGTAAGAAAATAATCAACGGGTTGCTACTTTAATTAAATGGTTATATTATCGATGTTTTTTTTTGTTTTTAATAAGATACCTCTTTCTAGGATTTTCTCTTTTCCATAGTGAGTGGGTACGATTTTAAACAAACATACAAATACAGCCATACCCGGAACAACTATTACTTACGTCGTGTATGCAATACTTTTTTATCCGTATGGGAATCAAACACGTGATATGCAGCGCGGATGTTGGTTGAAAGAGAATTAGTTTTTGGCACACATTTGATGGTCTCGCCTTATTGATCGCCAAGATGACATAAGTAACAAATTACAAAAAAAACCGGGTTAAGAGTTCAGGGTTTATTTTTCAACAACTTTCAAAGGTACGCGCTAACTAACATTTTCTGTTCAATTCCAAAAAACGCCAATCATATTCCTTAAAAAATTCCTAAGCATGTATTATGTAAATCCCATTCTTATCGTGTGAGATAGTGATGTGCGCGCGCACCCTATGATCAGGCGCACAATCGTGTGCATTAGCGCCGAGCCCCGCCCCCCGCGCCGCCGCGCCGCGTCCCGCACGCCCCCCGGCGCCGCGCATGCGCCACACAAATTACTTTTTATTATTATAATACTCGCGTGATTGTACTGTGTTTTGTGGAACGGGAAAAGGAAAGAAGGCTTAGTCGTCTCAAACAGGTTTCTTTACAAAGAAACTAAACATTTAAAAGGTAAAAGTACGAGTATGTACGAGTACATTGCGTCAAGCATTTTCTGCGTAGCCTATAAAATCGTAGCGCGTACATTTCTGCATAGTAGAGTATCAAAATGTGTCACGTAGCATAGCAAGCAACGACGATATAATACTAGACTCCTAATAACAGGCGACCGATGTCTGCCAACACATTAGACAAAAAAGTCTTATATCCGTCTCATTTCGACCAATCCTGTGAGCCGTAAACATACGTTGAGACAGAACAGACCTTGAGTTAGCCAATCACAACGCAGTACCCCATCCCCCTCGCTTACGTAGTACCTCAGCGAGTTGGCAGAATAGTTTTGTTCGTTAGATTGTGCAATGCGTAGTCTAGTAATAAATAGTCGTTGATAGCAAGTTACATGACGTAGCGCGTAGCATTTGGTGGCTATGTGCTACGAGCTACGAGCAATGACTATCATGTGGCGTAGTACGTTGCGTAGCATCACTAGAAAGACAACGTAGCACTTTGCGTAGCATCGCAGAATATCGTAGCACTTTGCATAGCGTGTTGCGTAGCGTAACGTAGTGTTTGACACTTGTTTAATGCAAGGCGAGTTGCGTTGTCTCTATAGTTGGTGCCAGTTAAGATGGCAATAGCGGTCATTGACCTTTACCTAATAAGTCCTCGTATAATAACTTAAGCTCGGAATTAGCATTTTTATAAAATACCGAATAAATTTATAAGTATATTGTAAGGATATAAGTATCTAAGTATTCATAAGATATCAAAATGGTTAAAACATTTCACCTATACCTCAGATTTTAAATTATTTTTATATTTAAGACTCACAAGTAAACACTATCATTTATCAAAGAAAAATGCTTATTCTGATCTTATGTCATTATACGAGGACATATTAGGTAAAGGTCAATGACCGCTATTGCCATTTTGGAGACACGGGCAGAAGATGCTCGTTCTCCTTTACTTGGAGGCGAGGCAATAAAAGTCGCATGAAGGAAATCAGAGAATATTATTCAATAAACATTGTAAAGTTTCTGTACACACTTCTTGCAGCGAATTAGTTGCTAACGCGTATTAAACTATAACATAATATATTTTATCCGCATAAAAGCTCCAGGAAAATTCCCAGTCAATTGTCTATCTGACAATACCAAAATGTCAAGAGAAAAATATTCAACCATAGATTGTTAGTGGCCAGGAACGCCACACCACCCCCCCACGGAGAAAGATGCACCGGTTACGCAAAATCGGAGAAATCTTTGAACTTCACTCGTCTACCGGAGCGCGTGGTATACGGCGTTTTTGGGGCCGGATTGACATTCTTGAGTTTTGAAGGCTCTGTAGTTTTCATTGGAATGTCACGCGTCGTGAGTGCTGCAGGTTCTGTGAGGCCCTTCAGAAGATCATGGTCGACTTGGATTGAGTGATCCATGTGTGCCGGTTTGACGCGATCGACACTCACAGTCACAGTTTTGCGGTTTACGACAAGAGTGATAGTTTTACCATCACTGGAGTGACTTACGACCTCGTACGGGCCAGAATACGGTGGCTGTAATGGTCGTCTGACGGAATCGTCCCGTAGAAATACGTGCGTTGCTGATGCAAGGTCCTTAAATATAAATATAGATGGCTGTGAATGCCGGGAAGCCGGAATGGGTCGCACGGTCGACATTTTACGTCGAAGCTGTACGACAAAATCAGCCGGGTCATTTAAACGATGTGATTCATCAGCCGCTATAAGCAATTCTCCGGGCAATCGAAGAGGTTCCCCGTACACCATTTCAGCAGCAGTGGCTTTCAAGTCTTCTTTGAAGGCTGATCGCATGCCGAGGAGGACAAGGGGCAGCGCACGGACCCATGAGTCTTGGTGGCACATAAGAGCAGCTTTGAGCTGGCGGTGAACGCGCTCAATCATGCCGTTAGCGCAGGGATGGTAAGCTGTTGTCCTGGTTTTCGTTGTGGCGAATAACGTCATCAGGCGGCGGAAAAGGTCGGATTCAAACTGCGTACCTTGATCTGAGGTAATGATTGACGGCACACCGAAACGGGCAATCCACCCTCGTGTTAGGGTTTCCGCCACCTCTTCTGCGGTGATGGAGCGCATTGGCCATACCTCAGGCCATCTAGTGACTCTATCAATGGCCGTCAGACAGTACCGGTAATCATTGCAAACCGGCAAGGGACCGACGATGTCGATATGGACATGTCTGAAACGACCACGTGGTAGATCAAAATTACCAAGAGGGGAGGAATTATGGCGCGATACCTTAGCACGCTGACACGCTATGCATGTTCGCGCCCACTCTTTACAGTCACTATTCACGGACGGCCAAACGTAGCGATCGGTTACGAGACGGGTGGTAGCTCGAGCGCCGGGGTGGCTTAAATTGTGCAGCTTGTCAAATGCTGTTTTTCGGAAGGAGAGGGTCAAATAAGGGCGAGGCTTGCCCGTAGACATATCACAGGTGACTGCGATATTAGACCCCGGTATGTTAATTTTGGATAACTGAAGGCTGGTGCCTTGCTGCTCCAGGTTTAATAATTCCGGGTCTACCTCCTGTGATTTGGCAAGTGCTTGCCAATCCTGCTCAAGAGCAATGGCATCAACCCGTGACATCGTATCAGCGACTACATTGTCTTCGCCCTTGATGTATTTAATGTCGGTGGTAAATTGACTAATGAAAGACAATTGATTTAATTGTGCTGGTGGGAGTTTTTCCCGGCGCTGTACGAAAGCGTAGAGTAGCGGCTTGTGGTCTGTATAAATAGTAACATGTTGGACCTCGAGTATGTGGCGGAAATGCTGTACGCTTTCATACACCGCCAGTAACTCGCGATAATAAGCAGGCCACTGTGCTTGCTGATCCGTTAACTTTTTGCTGAAGAAAGCAAGAGGCACCCACTCGCCGTCAATTTGTTGTTGAAGGCAGGACCCGATGTGAACGCTGGAAGCATCAGTAAACAGTCCAAGAGGAGCACCGTTGACCGGATGATGTAACAGGGTGGCAGTCGCTAAACTCGTTTTGCAGGCTTCTAATTGTTCGAGTAGCTCAGGTGTCCATATAAATGGTTTTGCACCCTTGCCTTTAGTAGCAATCACAGCTTTAATTAATGGAGCCTGGAACAATGCAGCCTTAGGTAGAAAACGGCGGTAGTAATTTAACATACCGAGAAAACGACGCACTCCCTGGACGGTTTTAGGGGGTGGGAAATCAAGGATGGTTTGAACACGATCCTGAGGAGGCTTAGTGCCCTCAGGGCTGATGCGATATCCTAAGAATGTTACCTCACGTGCACCTAGTACCAACTTGGAAGGATTTATCACAACCCCATAGTCCCGCAATCGTCTAAAGAGGATGCGTAGATGCTCGCAGTGGAGAACCTCGTCTGTAGAGTGAACGAGAATGTCATCCACGTACGGAAAACAGAAATCAAGACCCCGTGTGACCTCGTCGATAAAGCGCTGGAAGGTTTGGCCAGCATTGCGAAGACCGAATGTCATGAATGGGAATTCGAAGAGGCCAAACGGAGTAGTGATAGCGGTCTTCGGAATATCCTCTTCATTAACTGGGATCTGATGGTATGCCTTCACAAGGTCGATGGTGCTGAAAATTTTAGCACCGGTGAGGTTGTGGGCAAAATCGTTTATGTACCTGACAGGATACCTGTCTGGTACCGTTCGGGCATTGAGCGCGCGGTAGTCGCCGCAGGGACGCCAAGTGTTATCTTTCTTAAGGGTCATGTGCAATGGAGATGACCACGGGCTTTTTGACGGTCGTGCTGTGCCAGACTGCACCATGTTCTCAAATTCCTTTTTAGCCGACACTAGTTTTTGGGGGGCTAAACGGCGGGGACGACAAGAAATGGGGGGCCCATCCGTTGTCTTAATGAAATGCACAGTATCGTGCTTAACGATCCTGGTAATGCCAGGAGGTCGAGTTATTTCGGGGAACTCTGCTAGCACTTGTGCGAAAACAGAATTCGACGGAGCTACGGCCTTGACACTAGGTTGCTCTGACGTCGCGGTACAGGCAATTGCCGAAAGATTGGTGACGCCGTCTATTAACCGCTTGGTGCGGCAGTCTGGTAATAAGTGATAATATGACAGAAAGTCCGAGCCAATAATAGCATTATTGACATCGGCGACGACAAACGTCCAGGTAAAATTGCGACGGAGACGAAAGTTTAGCGTCAAAGTAATTGTGCCGAAAGTATGTATGCTGCTCCCGTTAGCAGCGCAGAGATCATAATCCATAGGTTTCCTTCGACTAGAAAGCCAGCGATGAGGGTAACAGCAAAGGTCTGAACCAGTATCTATTAAGAATTGTCGTTTAGTAACCTGGTCCGTTACAAAAAGACGACGGCTAGGGGCATGACAGCAATCAGTCGCCGTCGCTACTGACTGGTCCCTATGTTTTCCGATACCCAACTGCACGGTGTGATACACTTTTTTGCCTTCACACCAAGTTTCTGGTGATACCAACACCATTTTTTATTCCGAACCGGAGTGGTGCTGCGCGAAGTATATCTACTGCCACTCCGAGATCGGGACCTTTGGGATCTTAAAGCAGCAACCTCGCAGCTGAGCACTTCTAACCGCTCCATCAGACTGGAAAGCGTAGGTGCACTTGTTGCAGCAAAAACATTTGCCTGACTTGGCTGAACCTCGACAATCTTGTCAGCAATGTCAGCTATCTTGTCCAGGGCGAGATCAGCTTGGGCTGCCAATATACCTTGTACATGCTGGGGCATACGGCGAAACCAGAGCTGGCGCAGGATGTTGTCGTCAGACAATGCATTCCCAGCTAGGGACCGAAGTTGGCGGAGGAACTGTGACGGTTTCCTGTCCCCAAGTTCCTCGTCATTTAGCAGTTGTCTAACCCTCTGCTCTTTGGATGTGGAGAACCGTTTAATCAGGGTGTCTTTCAAAACTATGTATTTGCCCTCAGCCGGCGGGTTGATCACAATGTCTTCAACTTCCCCGGCCACCTGATGGTCGATCTGGCTGAGTATATAACTATATTTAGTGGCATCACTGACAATGCCAGCCAAAAGAAATTGTGCTTCAGCCTGAGCGAACCACACAGTTACCCGGTCTGGCCAAAACGGTGGCAGCTTCACAGCTACCTTACATGCAGCGGCCGACACCTCAAGTTTAGGGTGAGCATTAGGTTGTTCATGCTGGCCACGCAAGGCAGCATTCTCAGCTTCAAGCATTTTCAAACGTGCTTGAAGTTCATCAGCCATGGTGAAAGACGTGCAAGTCCTCAAAAAAAATAAAAATAAAATTTAGCAACCACACGAAAAACCAAACCAGGAGTAGGTTATCCTAACCGTGGGAATGTGGTGAGGCAAGACTATGGTTGAATAACCACTTGATAATTTAAATACTGGTTACATACACATGCAGAAACAAAATAAAAAATACATTAAAGGAATAAACATAGACACCTATAACAATGATCACCAAAATATGCAAAAATAGAAGAGTAAACACATAAATGTCAATAAAAACCTTTATCACACGCAAGTATGTTCGTCGGTCGCCGGGCGCGCTGAGTGCACCGATGAATGGACAGGAAACGGAACAGCACGATGTGATGCAAAATGTGCCAAGATGCCGCAGTCCACAGGTCAGCTCGTAGTTCAGCGGTCAGTATGCGTAGTGCGTCGCGCAGGCTGAATTCACCTCGAGCATTCGCAATGAAGCAATCTTGTGACGATCACGTCGGGGTCACCACTTTGGAGACACGGGCAGAAGATGCTCGTTCTCCTTTACTTGGAGGCGAGGCAATAAAAGTCGCATGAAGGAAATCAGAGAATATTATTCAATAAACATTGTAAAGTTTCTGTACACACTTCTTGCAGCGAATTAGTTGCTAACGCGTATTAAACTATAACATAATATATTTTATCCGCATAAAAGCTCCAGGAAAATTCCCAGTCAATTGTCTATCTGACAATACCAAAATGTCAAGAGAAAAATATTCAACCATAGATTGTTAGTGGCCAGGAACGCCACACCATCTTAACTGGCTCCAACTATAGCAAGTTATCGTACTATCGTAGCGTGTGACTTTCTGTTTCACAGGATCTCTGTTGTTGAGGGCCAAAGCCTGCAGGGGTCGCGAGACTGTATTTTCCGGTAACCATGACCCTGGAACGTACTGGGCTATTGAAGGATTACGATTAGTGCGACTCTGATAGTCCCTCCGTCCAATCTTGTTCGAGAGGACTCATTTGATGATTTTACCACGATAAATCCATCTCTGTTTTCGTAAAGCCTACACAAATTCGAAAAATAAAAACTCGTCTTTATAATGATAAAGTGAGCCTTCTGATCAACTTTTCTAACTAGCTCTGGTCTCTAGTGGTTATTAATACGCAAGTTGATATCATTCTCTTTTTCTATAGACTTTGAGGTAATTACCATTGTCTGGGAGTTTTTTTGAGTTAATTATGATTATGTGGGATGAGATACGGATATTGTGTTTGATGGTATTTTTTTTTAATTTGATGGTGTTCGTGCGATTGTGGCTGTGTTATTATTAGGGTGTGTGGTATTGGACTAAAAAATGTTACTCATTAATATTATTCTCCTATTTCATGAGCAGCATTGCTATTCAATATTCCGCTTGGGGATCGAGCCCGTGCCACTGCAGACGATCGTTCAGCCACTGTGCACTGTTGCTATGCTATTCTTAATAAGAAATCACTTCGCTGGACTCTACGACGTGGTCTTCGATGCGAAGGCTCAAAAAAAAAAAGGAAAAGTACACACGAAAAAGGAAAATATTCTAGAGAGTGGGCAACAAAAAAAAAACAATTATAAAACATACTACATACCTATCAATCGCACCGCGTTTTTGCTTTTAATATGTCATATATATAAAACATACTACCTAATAATCGCACCGCGTTTTTGCTTTTAATATGTCATATTAATGAAGCTATTTTTTTTTCACTAGTAACGAACAAATACCAATCATTTATGTACACTAGCAACACTTTCACTTTTTATTATTTAGGACGAAAGATAAGTAGGTAATTATTTTCATTAAAAATATAATTGCTTTAGACGTAATCATCACCAACACTGTTCATAAAACTTTTAATTTTGTTATATAAGTTATTATTTTTATGTCTTGTTATGTTATTCTGTTATTTAGTTGTTGTGTAATATTAGCAGTCGTTTTTTTAATTACTAGCTTTAATTGCATTTGCGGAGAAAGAACGATAATGGCCAATTGCACTAAGTTCATGATTTATGCCCATCCTAGCGCATTACTTTTTACCCGACTGCGCCAGGAGGGTTATGTTTTTCGAGTGTATGTATGTAGGTATGTATGTATGTTTCTGTGTGTTGCTCTGCAGCCTAAACGGCTTGATGGATTTTAACTTGAGAGGTGTCGTTAGATTCGTCTTAAACGTGAGAGTGTCACTGGGTACATAAAACTGGCCAAGTGCGAGTCGAACTCGTGTGCAAAGGGTTCCGAACCAAAAAAATTTTTTTTAAGTCTCTCGCATTCTATCAAGTGGGGTATCAAATTAAAGGATTTTAAAAATGGTTTACCAAAATATATATAACTTATATGTTTCAATTTAATTTGGACTAATAAATGCTAACAAAAACTAAAAATAATAAAATAAAATAAATATTTAAAAAAACAAAAAGCCCGACTGCGTAAAAAAAACTAAAAAGAAAGAAACAAGCCCAGTAGTTTAGAATTCACTCATTCACACTCACAGTCGGGGCCCCTTGGGAAGATTTGATTGGTATAATTTGAATGGGCCCCGACTGTGAGTGAGAATGAGTGAATTCTAAACTACTGGGCTTGTTTCTTTCTTTTTAGTTTTTTTACGCAGTCGGGTTTTTTGTTTTTTTTATTAACGTTGTAAGATCATCAAATGAGTCCTCTCACCAAGGGCAGGGCGGGAGGAACTGTCACGGTGTCCTTCAATAGCTCTTTACGTTCCAGGGTCACGGCAATTCGGTAAGTCTCGCGACCTGGCGCATTACTTTGTGTAATTTATTTCATCACGACCGCTCTCAAAATGACGAAGGAAAACATCGTGAGGAAACCGACGTGTCCTAGACCCAAAAATAAGAAAATCTGCTAAACCCGTACTTATCAGTACCTATTACTATTCTCCTTAGACTAAAAAAAAACAAACCGTAGTTTCAGCACTGAAACTACGGTTTGACTTTTTGGTCTAGAAACTAAAGTTGAAAATCAATTACAAGCTAGTGTGATTAATATTACTTATTTATTTACAAACACTACCGCATATATGTAGAGAGACATGGTTCGGGGTTTTATGGATAAGAAAATGTTTGGGTTAATTCTGTTAATGTATTCTACTTTCTGATTAAAATATTTTTTATGAATTTTTATCAAATACAACTATCATATCGTTCCTTGCAGAAAATTGCTTTACGAAAACGTGAAAAGCCATGCACAAAGTGAAACGTGACTATGACAAATATTACAAGAACAATAATCGATCTACAACTAACGATTATTCAATTAATCTGTCATAGTTTTAATTAGTATTTCGTTTAGATTTCCGATCTAGATTAGATAGGGCTATCGTAGTTAGATCTAGAAATCTAGAACGTTAGGCAATACAAGCTGACTGGAATTTTGAAAGTACGTTGTTCATTTTGAAATACACTTTAGCACTTGTCTCGGCTTGCATTGACAAATTGAATGCAATGAGAACATACCTAGTGCAACTGTGCTGTGGGTTTTAAAAGGGCTTTTCAAACCGACATGATTTTAGCTATGTTAAGGACAATTTGATAAATCCAGCCACTATTAATAATGGCTTGTCTGTATTCATAATGCTCGACTCAAGTGGGCAATGTAATTAAAACAGCATGATTAATCACTTTTCCCAGCCATTATGAATAATGCCCACCCTATTTTGGCCAAAGTAATAAAAATGGTGAACTGTAGTGTTTTTGTTTATTAAATGAAATTAAACTTATAAAATTTTCATGAAAAGTTAACAAAAAAAGCGGGGCTCCGTCGAGCTACCTTGGTAGGCGATAATCAGTAATTTGACTAAGAGTGCAATTTCAAACGAAGCGAGCTTGGGACTTGAGGCACCCCGACTCGGACAAGTTAGGTTTGAAAAATCAACGAAATTGAACTCTCCGATTTACTCCAAAGAATTGCGCAAACAAAGACAAATCATATACCTATGAAACATTGATCTTGTCTTGATTTCGAATAATTTTAACAAAAGCAGACTTTTAAATAAATAATAAAGATGGAACCGTTTTATGCAATTTATCAAGTACGGTACGGCTGCCAAAAAGAAATACCTACTTGAAGGCCGTGTGTCCGTTGAAAGCACAGACAATATTTGACAAATCCTTTTTTTTTATAAAATTCATACGTGAGCACACAGTCAATCAATGAATTATCTCCACACAGCTTTATTCTTTTTTTTCTCGTCGATGGCCGCAAGCGATTTGCTTTCTGTCCGCGGGAGGTGTGTCCAATCGATTCTGTTACAACTTCGCGGTGCGGGTTTGATTCCCTGGCAACTGACTATTATGTTGCTGTGTTGAGCTTTTTTGGTTTAACAGCAGATGCGGTAATAAAGCGATTTATTTGAAAGTGACGTAATTTCGAAGAAATATATTTTTGAAAGCTTTTGCCTTGCCCGTTTGATACTTCCAGTTTCTAAGCTAACGTATAGGAAATATGGTTCAATCTGTAAGGTAATTAGAATACCCGAAACATCTTAGTATGCTTTTACCTCTACTAATAACCTTATCAGACCGATAAAATCACGGTTCACAAGCAACGAATTAAATACATCCAATGCGTCCCGTCCTTGTATTGAACAAGCTTATGTTCCAAATTCAAAAGTTCAAGGAGGTCCAAAGAAGCAGAGACAATAAAATATGCTTTAAATATACTTAAAGCTATATCTACACGCCATTATTTCATCTCGACTAAATCGATTGCCGACCGATTAGCCACGGACATACTAAAATATTACGGGACGACGCGAACTTTTAGCATCATTAAACGTTTTTAAATGAGCAATCAAACCTTTTTCTGGGTCAGTATTTAACGTTAATTAAAAATGTCGACTGAAAATGATAAGGGCCACATCATGTGATCAGACAAAAGTAATGTAGTTTCCATTTAATTAATACTTTAAGTGATAAAGAGTGTGTTAAAATATAGTTTTTATTACACTCTGTGGGACATTTAAATTTTAACGATTCCAATCTTTATTTTTAGTGTAGTCTTCAAAATGGCGGACGGAAATGAATTTTTTAGACTGGTAATTAAACGCCTTTGCTTATCGCTTCAAAATAATTAAAATGATGTAACTAACATCTGAAATTATTTTTTATGATACCAGCTCGAAAAAATAAGATTAAATCGTAATTGAATTACTGTGATTAGTAAAAAATGTAAAAATAGATCGAAGTTTGATTTATGTCGAGTTAATTAATTCAAAGTGTTTGTGCCGCGGGGTTTATGCCGCCATAACTTTTAAATTATGGAGTAAAACGTTCAACAAAACGTTAGAACGGGTTTTCTAATGTATCATAATATTCATAAATTTTGGTGTAGACGCAGTCTTAATTAGTTATTTTGGAAAATGGTGATCAGATAGTAAAGGTGTGAATTTAGAAGAGATAGCTATGTTTATAATGCCCGAAGATGTACATGCATACTAGTACACATCCCTAAATAAGATATTGTACCTATTGCATTTGAACATTAACTAACAATAATATAATGAATCTTTTAAAGATCAACAGATGTATGAATGTAAACAAGACGAAAGGAGTTTGTAAGGGTTAAATGCAAGGTCGCGTTACGGACATTCTGCACAGCACAGCTTCCTGGTGAAATAATTATAGGCTATAGGTGTTGTAATGTATGTATATTTTATAAGATTACCAAGTTGTAAGCAACTTGGTAATCTTATAAAATATAATCGACAAAATTATAAGTAATGTTGTCGATTAAAGGCCCATTGTTTGATCAGTAGTAAAGCAAACTATTGATATATTAATATCTCTACTATAGGGTGTTCATAGAAATATTAGCACCCTAGAAATATTTAAAACATTCTTTAAAAAAAATATATATACAAACAACTCTGTGTAAGGGCCAGCGGTTTGACTAAAATAAAGATATTTATTCGTAGAAAATGGTAGATACATATACAGATATTAGTTAAAAATTTAAAATAAACATTTTTTACTAGATGGCAATACGAAACTATTTTTGTAACCTCTAAAAACAAAAGCTAAATAAAAACGTTATACGACCAGAAACAATAATAACTACACACCGACTTCTAGAAGTAATTATGTGAATTTGGACAAAAAAAAAACTATTCACACATCTACCTATAATTACGTAACACTAATTCATGCTACAGTAGGTACTTTATACATAAATTAAAGAGTATTAACAACTAATAATCATGTTCGTCCATTGTCCGTCAGATTCACAAAGCATCTAACACTGATAGACTTAATTAAATACCATCATTGTGAGTATGGTTGCCACACGTCCGATCTAATACAATTCCGGAATTTAAGCCCAGTGTTCAAAAAGCGGCGGGGATTTTAAAAACGCCCGGATATCTACAAAAATGAAATTAATACAATCAACAGTATTTTTTCTACCTATAATATAATAAACCTAGCAGTAACAAGCGGATTTAACTCGCAAATTATCCCACTAGGACGTTAAACACGGGATTATCGGTATTCTATGTGAAATTCCGGTCTATAACCTATCTCTGAGCCAAATATCAACCCGATCTGTTCAGCCGTTCTTGCGATTGATGATTGATTAACAAACATTCATCCTTTAATTTTTTTCCATTTATAATACCTACGAGTACAACATTACAAACAATTACAAACCCGTACACACAATTACAAAATAATATTTTCATAAGTAAAGAAATATCCAGTCTTTTTTTTATTGCTGGCTTTTTCTCCTGATTTCTTTAATAGATCTGGCAACCCTGATCGCGCCTTACAAAACTCCCACCATCTTGAATAGAGGTGCTCGTAAAAGGAGGCGAGTAATTAGGCGATTTTTAAAACAAAACTACGCTATGTCGAATGTATTAAAAGCGTCCGAGTAAGCTTTCAATATGATGTCTAATGAATGCCGCGAGGATTTTTTTATTTTTGTTTTATATCTTGGATTCTGTAGTGTGGATAAGAAGATGCGAAGATGATGTGTTTATTTATTATAATATGGATTTCTTTTTCAGACGTTTTCAAGCGTAATTTTACCAAATAATCGGCCTATAGAATTCCCACTGCTGGGACCCGCCTTCTCTCTGTGAAAAGGAGTGGGTTCTTTCCACCACGCAGGCCCGGTAGTCGCATAATTTTAATCTACGAATTTTTTGTTCCAATCATGCCAGTTTCCTCATATTTTTTTCCTTTTTCATCGACAGAGCAGTGGTGATGAAATAAATTACACAAGGCAATGCGCATTTCAGGTACCTACTAACCCAAGGCCTTCACTGCACCTACTCGTAAGTCGGGGAAATTGCCTGAGACCCTTGGAAGTTTTACCGACAAACAATTATAGACATTTCATGTTTTAGTAAACTGAGTAAACCTACACAATAGGCATTATCTTCCAAACTTATCATTGTGTATAAATGCAATTTATGATTGACACAAAAATCCTTTTAATTTTAATTGATTTCAACATAACCCAGTTTTTTAGTTATCAATGTTAATATCAAAACAGATAACACAGATGCGTTTCTGCAGTTTACCGATTGTAAACTATGATAAAGCCTATCGAATTGAGTGAAATATCGCTTAAATAATTGAATTAGAAACTATGTTTAGTAAGTACTTTACTTTGATATCGCCGATTGGTAAATATTGCAGTATTTATTTTAAGGGTTCGTAATCAATTAAATTATTTTATTACATCGGTTGACAAATTGAAAATGTCCATGAATGAATTTTAGGTATTAAAGAAGATTCTTTACAAAGAATCTATGAATTTAGATCTTACAAGACCTAAATGAATAGGAGGTGCTTTTTGATCAGCTTCTGAATACCAGTATTTTTCATGGAGTTTTTGACTTCGCACATTTGTGGATGTCAGGAGTTAGGTTTATGCACTGAGTAAAACAATCTTGATACCTAGTAAGCCCGGTTGTCAGGCTTTCTGGCTTCGATATTTGGCGTTTAACGCTTCCCCTAGCTTTTTACCGAAATTCAACAAAATTTGTTTAATGACTCAGGCATGAAATCTCATAATTGTTACATTACAGTTAGAATCTGAATCAGGTAATTTCTGATTAAGAATCAGTTCGTTTTATTCCAAAACGAATCTTAATATTTCTCGACGCTTATCCAGTCGCAGCATGATCCTAAGCCGTCGTGGTCAAGACACAGTGACGTAGACATATTTTTTCTTATCGATAAAAAACATCTCATCGGTGGGTTTAATATCGATATCGGGTTAAATTATTTGAGCTTCGAAAGCCGTTTTTGCTTTGCATGACTGAGAATCAAATCGATGTTTCAAATCCAAAGAATGGATTTATTGTTAGCTTAGTAAGTTGGAAAAAACTTTGTAATGGATATAAGATGTACTTAGTATGACTTTGTAATTTTAATACAGTACAAAACAAAAAAGGTGGTCGCTGAATTTGTAAACTTAGCTTTCTTGACGTTGGTTATAAAAAAATCCATTGGCGTTCTTGAAGTAAGTATTTCAATTAACCTTCCCAGAATGATTTAAAAACATACCACCTTAAAACTATGCTAACCTAGTACTTTTGCTGGTAAGTGATGTTAATAAGGTCTAAAATCGCTTGAACCTTTTTTTTAACTTGCTATTAAATAGCAAGTTAAAAAAAAGTTTAAAAAAAAATGTCATTAAATTTTAATGATATTTTTTTATTAAAAAAAAAAAGTGGAATAGAGAAATGCCTAGAGTGGGGATACTATTATTTTCTCCTGTATCGTGGATGCGTTAACAAACATAGAAACTCACATACACAAACATTCAGAACCGAAACAAATACTTGCAGATCATTCAAATATTTGTTCCGTGCGGGATCGAACCCACGATAAGTTTCACAGCAGTTGGTCGCTCAGCCACTACGCCAACCATCATCAAACCGTGTTTGATTTGTCTTGACGAGTACCTACTTGACCTTTAGATAGTATTTATGACATTAAGAAGTAACAAGTAAAAAAAAACACATCTCTTTCTTCTTTCTGCTATTACCAATTCATTCATCATCATCAGCCTATAATGTTCCCACTGCTGGGACACAGGCCTCCTCTCTGTAAGAGGGAGTGGGCCATAATCTACCACGCGGGCCCAGTGCGGGTTGGTAGATGTCACATGTCTTCGAATTTTTGGTTCTAGGACATGCCGGTTTCCTCACGATGTTTTCCTTCACCGTTTTGAGAGCAGTGGTGGTGAAATAAATTACACAAAGTAATGCGCCTGGCGGGGTTCGAACCCACGACCTACAACTCGTAAGTCGGGACCGATACCACTGGGCCACCACTGCTCTCGATCACACTGCTCACCAATTCATTAATCTGTGATAATTCTTTTCATCAAGACGTGTGGTCTAGATTCCCTCTAAAATAACATAATAAACAGAAGCCCTACACACTCTCCGAAGCGTGAACAAGTCAAGCCGGACTAATATCGTAACCCGCGCCCGGGACCGGCGCAGGCGCACACAGTAATCAAATAACTCACAAAAAACATCGAAATCATCGCTGATGAGGTGCGGGGAGGCGGGGCTTAGGGTGGCCAGGCTTCGGAAGGAGAAGAAGCTTTTAATAAGCATTCAATGAGTCATATTTGAAAATGTTCAAATTCTACAATTCCTGTGTACGATCGTGTGCAAAAGACTTTATACGTCTGCTGTTTCAAAATAAGCAAAAAGCATGGTATCATAATTCATTTAATAAATGATTTGAAAAACACTGGAGGGTTTGGTGTAGTTAAATCTTTATTTGATCGAAAAGCTTGAAAAGCTAGTTATTTTAAGCCGTATAATTTCTGCTGGTATAGTGCAGACCACTCATTTTGCGCCGCGAAGACTTTTCTAAAGAACCGACCGAAATTACGCGACTCACAACTCAAAAAATTCTTTGGTTTGGATGTAGCCTTTTAGTAGTACCTGTCTATTGTCAACTGTTACAGAAAATAATGAAACTCTATTGTCCTATTTGAATCCCGAATTATTATTTTTCAACTTCCATAATATATCATGGCTGCCCTACACGGGGCGGGGTGCGTGCCGTTCCAGCCGACTTCTCGGAACTAGGAGGGCTTTGTAAAAAATATAGAAATAAATTGTTATTCCTTTCGTGATAGGTGTAAAGTTAATTTACACTTTTTGTTGTAGATGTAATCAAAACTTTCTAATTGTTTTTTTTTTATTTATTTCGCAACTTCTGATTATTTTTCTGGTGATTTGCAGTTGCACACCTTTACAAGAATCAATTTGTTTGAGGAAATGGCAATATCTCTGTTTCAATGTTCATACTGATGTAGTTCGTTTTTGCTATATTTGTAAATATTCAGAGATAAAAAATATTTTTATAAATAATGCCCCATAATGGAGCATTCTTTACAAAAATAATATTTAGCTGCATCATAACGGATGTGAAGCTAAATTGAAGTACTCTGATTATGCTAAGGTAGCCGAATTTAGAAAAGTAGGTATTGCTCATAATTCTAGTGGGACGCAAATAGGGATTTGGAGTTGATCTATTAATGGGGATGCCATTATCATATCGTCTCCAGATCTCTGCTGCAAGTTTGTGGCAATAAGCAGACCACATCGATCTCTAAGTAACAACCGGTTGGTTAGAAGAGTTATCAAGTGGCGACTACGACTGGTCTCCCACTATGGGAGGAGAGTGGAGAGAAGGACGGGCTCATGGAGGGAAGTGGAAACATATTTTTCCTACTCCTAAACTATTATTTTCTGATTAATTTCGTTGCAGGATCCAAGACAGGTAAATTCATTCTCCAGGACACGTCAAGCTTCATTGTCTCGGCGCTTTTCTGGTGGTTGCCACTGTTGATTCTGGCTTTCAGGAGTTGCAGAGGTATGGGAATAGTGTGGTGGGTTTGTCTAAAAAAATGCCTTTCACAATGTGGCAACATCGTGAGAGTAGCGGGCAACGGAATGGGTGGCGTGGCGGTCTATCGGGGAGGTTTAAGTTCAACGGGCTAATGATAGTGATGGGCAGGAGGGAAGAAAAAAATGGGAGGGAAAAAAAAGATTGGGAAAATATGGGAAAATAAAATAAATTCCCGGAATTTTCCCAAACGACGGGAAAATAAATATTGAACCAATAACAATGTTAAAAATATGTAAATAATTATTGTATTAGGTGGTAATAAGGTGGTAGTAAGGCCTGCAACGGCTGGGTCATGCCAGTATTGATGTAGGTACTCTTTTGACATACTCATGGACTCAAACAGAACTTAATTGTACATGTACGGACCCTCGTATCCAGGGCGATAGGAGGGTCCGTACATTGCTTACCAGTGCATATCGAATGCATCACTCACGGTCTTCGGTTATGTGATTGTATATTCGAGGTTGAGATTTTCTAAACGTTAAGACTTTCCACAATCGTGAGATATGCAATCTCAGTGAATATTTCCTAAAAGCCGACGTGGGAATGCATCGAGATGGCGGTGGACAAGGGCCTTACCCCACTCTCCTGGGCTAAAGAGAACTGGCGCAAACCTGCAGTGCTTGACACTAATGGTCGCATGGAAATATGACAGAACAAGGAGCTTCACGGACGTTTTTTCCGGGCCGTACATAGGCCTGATGCAGATGTAGACATATCTGCGTCGGTAGCCTGGCTACGAGCCGGAGAGTCCTTTGGAGAAACCAAAGGTTTTGTCAGAGCAATATGGAAGAAGTTGATTGAAGTGATGATGACATATAACTACCGGAGATTTATTGTGAAGGATAGCAGGGCTGAGATATATCGGGCATGCCACCGTGTCCAGGCGAGTCAATCTATCACATTTTCTCCGGGTGTTCTCGTCTCGCTAGCGGAGAATATTTGCATAGACACAACCCTGTAGCCAGAATAATCCATCAACTTGCTCTAAAATACAACCTTGTGGAATCAGAAGTGCCGTACTACAGGTATGTGCTCGACCCAGTTCTTGAAAGTGGCAATATGACACTGCGATATGCACGCGCTGCGGGAAGAGCTTCGTCGCGATCTCAGGGCAGTATGGAGGGAGCGACGGTCGCAACAGAGGTTCGGGTACGCTACAATCGCGGCGGTAATACCCTCTCTTAGAGGAGTGGCTGGATAGGCGGCTCGGCGTCCTGACCTACCGCATGACGCAGGTCCTCACCGGACACGGAAGTTTCATGAGGTACATGTGTCGGATGGGGAAGCAGGAAACGCCTGGGTGTCACCACTGTGAGGACCGCCCGGAGGACACGGTGGAGCATACGGTGCAGGACTGCCCCGCTTGAGCAGAGCACCACCGTGTCCTCACGGCAATAGGCAGAGACCTCTCGCGCCCGGCTTTGGTCGAAGCCATGCTTCGGGGCGAGACGGTGTGGGATGCGGTGGACTCCTTCTGCGAAGCAGTCATGCATGCATGGGCTGAGTAAGGGACAGCGTCAGCGTCCGTCCACCCCAGCCGCAGTGGTAGACGCCCACGGCGCCGGATTTCGGCAGACGGATCTCCAGCCACCGTAGGCGCGGGTATGCGGGCGGCAAGTAATAGGCGACTCGCTGTCCGACCATGGACCATGCCCGGGTCACCAGCGCGTTGTGTTCCACGCGCGCGTTTTTTTCAAGCATTTATTTTTGACGGTATTAATGAATTTGATTTCTATTTCAGTTCGTTCACCCGTGTGTAGCGTTCACAGCTGATTCCAATGTTTCCATCACATTTTGCAGACTGAACTGGCAATTCATCGAAATACTTACAAATAACTTATTTTATTGGCCATATAAATAGGCCAAAAGAAAAATGCTTGAAAAAAAAATTTTTTGAAAAAAAAACTGATGATTTTTGAAAAAAAAAGTGCAAAAATTTTTTTTTTTGGAAATTACTTGGTTATTGATACGAGTAAGCACACCAAATTCTTGCAGTTAATTTTTTAAGACCATATATTACTTTGAAAATCTGTTAGAGACTCGAGAGTTTACGTTTGCCATTTGTCTACAAAGCAAGACTAAAAAAAAATATAAATTGTTAGATTAGAGCTATGATTATGTGGCTGTTTATACTTACAATACCCACTTTTCAGCGCACCAAGTAATAGATCTATCTTCAAAGTCAGCTGATTACTATTATAGGTATAAAGCCGCATTTATAGCAAAACTAATATTCAAAAAACAACCTAATAATCAGAAAAAGGTCGGTGTGATACTTTTGAGACTTGTTCGAAGTTGATTTTAAGTCTTTTTAAATAAATACGTATCAACAAACATTTCCATACATAAAATCCCTTACTTATAAGCTGCAACCATACTTTTACAATGAATGTCTTTTTTTTAACCACGACATGCATGTACAGACTCACACAAATGCAAAACTTTGTAAAAAATAAATTAAATTGCATAATTTTATACGAAAAATATTTTCCCGTCATTTGGAAATATTCCCGGGAAGAAATGGGAAAGTATCGGGAATTTTCCCAACTCGGGAAAATTCCCGGGCAAAAACCCATCACTAGCTAATGATGATGATGATGATGATAATTGCAATTTTGGTGACGATTTGTTTTCCAAATGTTGGCTAGAAGTACGATTATCAAAGTCTGTCGTCAAAATGAAGCCTCTAACCATTACAAAAGCTGCTCAAAGCTTCCCATCTAACAAAACCCAACACAATACTAACACAACATCAAAAATTATAACCCACAAAAAACCTTCACACATTTTATAAAATCAAAAACTGGCTGAATCGAAACGCATCGCCCGAGACATCATCAAAAAAAAAAGAAATGAAAATACAAAATGGAGGCATCGCTTTGTGGCGGGCCGCCATTACTGAGTCCATTACGTCGGTCGTAATTACGAGTCATTAGAGGTGGGTCCGCTCCCGACCGACGACCATTACGACCAACAAGATATTGCCTTTTAATATATCTCATCCTTGTGTGGTGTTTGATTGTTTGACAGAATAAAAAAGTTATAGAGGAAGCCATCTTGAATTTATTGTTGTTGCGAATTTGCGAAAATTTTGGAAATTACAGATTGCACTTGCATTTTGATACACTCTTTAACAATTTATTCTAGAATGGGAAGGCTTTTTCGAAAGTTGTTCATAAAGAAAAATGAAAACTTATTTCAATGTAGTGTGGCCATCTCTGTTAAACTTAGTCAGAGCGACCTTATAATCTTAATTATTTACTTATATAAATTAAATAATAATTTTAAAAATAGTAATTTACTAATAATTTTAAAGATACAAATAATAAAACCAAATATCCGCCAAAACTTTGCAATATTTTAACAAACTATGTCGGTAATATTACTAAGTGAATTTTACGAGCCAATCTTTTGATCTTACAAATATTGTCGTTCGATTTTCATTTCGGAGCACTCATAAAGATTAATCCGTTGATAACTCTTTTACTTTTCCATGAAAACGTTTGCATTCCTTGCAACTTTATAAAACTACTTTAAAGTATCAAGAATTATTTTAATTGCATCTACAGGTTTTATCAGTAAGACATTCTGACACACAGTCTGACATTTTTACAACCCAATAATTGCCATGAAAATGGTTTAATACAAAAACAGAAGAGCCCTGCTGTACAAAAAGGTTGTTATTCCATACAAAAATATCCCACGCGATGTGGAGATACCTTTTATTGTTATTATGTGTCATCAAAATAAGCTAAAGTTTGGCGTCACTAAAAAAATAATTAGCTTTGAGTCTCCGGTTTGCCAAGAACAGGCTGTTTTATACGAGACGATTGCGATTCGACCATGAGTCAACACCATCAGATTATGTTCAATATTATGCAACCATGCATTGCTAAAAGTTGGATCGTTAGCTAACTTTAAGAAGCTTATATTATAACTTGGGTACAGCTTGTAATTCAACGCATATTAATGCCTACCGTTATAGGCTACTATAGCGTAGTATTTTACAGCCTATCGTGTGACACTGGTGGCGCGCGCGCGGGCGTAGCATTGCGTGGATAAGTAGAGTACCGTTTTGCGTTGAAGTCGTAACAGCTTTAAATCATAAGTTTAATAATATTTAAAAAAATATGAGAGCCATCGTTTGAAGTTGTACTCCGATACTGACAAATTTTTCATAAATTAGAAAGTAAATTAGCCCTGCAATTATTAGGCAATTTAAAATATAACGTAGTTTTAGTTTTAAGTAGTCTTAACCTTATCGCGAGATATTGTGACTGAACGCTATTCTCATTACTAAAAGCTACAAATCGTAAAAATCACACTAAACGCAACAGTTTCCGTTTTCAGCATTCGAAAAGTGGGACTGTTCTCTATCCCAACACTTTTGTTTACATTACCTACCTATATACATTTTATTTGTATGATCTACAAGGAGTTTTTCCGGGTCTGAGGTATGATTACGATACAGGAATTCCTACTGTGGGGCAACGTTTATTTAAAGTCAACCTCTCCGTATCGTAGTCGTCACGTGAAGTTAAAACAAGCCTTGATTATAGGTGTAATTTGGTTGAAGGACACAAGTTTTTTGTGGCATGGACATTGTCATTCCGCCGGGATTATTCTGACTAAATAGATAAACGGTGTCTTTTTGTAGCTAGATGACATTTTTGAGTACCTTTAATGATGGGTTGAATATTTTGAAATTGGCCCCCTAAGCACCGGGTTATCTGAAGCCAAGAACACAAAAAGTGGTTCAAGTTATTTTAATAATGGAAGGGATTTAATTCTTTGAAAATCTTAATTATTTAAAAAGTGAATTAATTAACCAGTCTACCAGGATACTTATTTAGAAGCATCCAAATTCCTGAAAACTGAAATATAAAAATGCCGAACTATTTTTGCTCTTTTCAAACTTATAGGTATTCAATTTATTCAAATCTGGTGATACTGCCAACGGATATACGATCAGCTTATATTTATAAGTACAAGAAACACACCGTAGGTAATCCGTGAAATTTAAATTTTCTTGTGTTTCTTGGTAAATTTCATGTCGGTGTCAGGTTGTAGCTTCAGATTTCGGGTATTTAAACAATATTGCACTAAAATAGTTGGAGCGATATAATGATTATGCTTATACTTATTTATATTTATGTAAATACTCGTACATTCACACATAAAAAAGTTTAAAAATCGAAATCCTATTTGTTATGGTAGATTACAAAATAAAAATAGTTTTATTTTTTTAATTTCAAACAGGTTAGGTAATTCTATGTAAAAAAACACACAACAAAGAATTAAGATAAAGTTCAAATTAAAAATAAAAAGAACAGCTTATGCTTGTGAACACAAGCATTATTGGATGTGTGAACAACAATGGTTGGTGCGTACAACAAGTACGAATTTGAAAATTGTCGCGAATCATTTTGATCGCTGCTGAATTTAACCTAAATATTTTCAGTCGTATACCTATGTATAGTCAACTTAAACACACTCTAGATTAGCATTCATATTTAGTAACTTATTACATACTTAGTAAACTTAGTTATAACTTGTGACTTCGCCAAGTTGCATAGGTAACTAGTTTCCTTTCAAGTTCAACCAAGCATGACTAAGCTTTAATCGAATCAGGGTCGATCTCCAGAGGCATTTTTTTTCGTGTCGGGGTGAATAAACCCATTTTAAAATTGAAAAACGTTTTCAAAATATTTTTTTATATGCAGTTCAGTGTCTAATCTACCTGGTACAAGGCTAATATTATGAATAAGTTTATTTAAAATATTTAAAAAAAAATCTTAAACACTAAAATCCTGATCGCTCTGGGTTGTCCTAACTCCCGATTGAATGAAAAAAATATTCTTTATTTTTTTAGTGAGAAGCTACATATGAAACAACTTATTTAGATTACATAAGAAATAGTTAATCTTCATTGTTATAAAATACTTGTAGTTTTATTATGAATACTTTTGCCACAATTTGAATTTAAATTCGTGTCCGGGCATTTTATCTCATCGCTCTGCGCTGAGGTAAAACATCGCGCTCATGCCTAGTTACGCGTTATAGACACTCTATTCCACTCTCGCTGGGTAGCACCAGCAGTGGTCTAACCGTTGAGGAGGATACCTTTGTGCCACGTATCCGCGAAGGTAAGTTCACGAAGACAAGTTTATGATTACTCTGGATTTGGTTCTCGAATTTTATGATTGATATGGCACGTTATTCAAATTAAATACAAAGCTTGTAAATTTGTTTTTTATGTGAATTGGGTGATCTTTATGATGGTTTTTATGACACGTAATTATAAATTTCTACTGCTTTTAAATTCGGCTATATTCATGATTTTGTGACTTTTTCTGATCGATATGGCTGTGATTGCTCTGTCCAAAAAGACCAGAGCAATGATATTTTGCACTAATTGTACGTTATAAAACTATTTAACCATCTTAAAAAAAAGGAGATTCGCAGTTCGGCCTGTATGTGTGTATGAATGTTTGTCCGCGATTATCTCGCGTTTGGCTGAATCGATTTTGATGCGGTTTTCAGAAAAGTGTTAGTTTTATTCTGGGAACGGTTTTAATATAATTATAATTACACGAACCGTCTCGAACACAGACTTGATGACTTCCAGCCTCCCGAACAAGCCGGTTTCCGAAGAGGCTATAGTACCATAGACCACATCCATACGCTGCGGCAAGTTATACAGAAGACCGAAGAGTATAACTTGCCATTATGCTTAGCGTTTGTGGACTATGAGAAAGCCTTCGATTCGGTGGAAACATGGGCGGTACTTGAGTCACTCCACCGATGCCGTATTGACTATCGGTACATCGAGGTGTTGAAGTGCTTGTATAATAACGCCACCATGTCGGTCCGAGTACAGGAGCAGAGCACGAAGACGATTCCATTGAGAAGAGGCGTAAGACAGGGGGACGCTATCTCCCCGAAACTGTTTACTGCCGCAATGGAAGACGCCTTCAAGCTCCTGGAATGGCAAGGACTTGGCATCAACATCAACGGCGAATACATCACTCACCTTCGGTTTGCCGACTACATCGTAGTCATGGCAAAGTTGATGGAGGAACTCAGCATGATGCTCGATGGCCTCGACCGAGTTTCACAACGGGTGGGCTTGAAAATGAACATGGACAAGACAAAAATTATGACAAATGTCAAAGGTTGTGCCCACCCCAGTCTCTGTTGGAAACTCGGTACTCGAAGTTGTTGACTCATATATCTACTTAGGACAAGCAGTCCAGTTAGGTAGGTCCAACTTCGAGAAAGAGGTCTACCCACCGAATCCAACTCGGTTGGGCAGCGTTCGGGAAACTACGCAATGTCTTTTCGTCCGACATTCCTCAGTGCCTCAAGACGAATGTCTTCTACCAATGTGTGTTACCAGTGATGAGCGTAACTCATCACTGAAATCACAGCACCGAAACGTGGTCTTTCACTATCGGCCTCATCTCAAAGCTCAAAGTCGCTCAACGAGCTATGGAGAGGGCTATGCTAGGTGTTTCTCTACGTGATCGAATCCGAAATGAGGAGATCCGTAGACGAACTAAAGTCACCGATATAGCCCACCGGATTAGCAAGCTGAAGTGGGAATGGGCAGGCCATATTGCTCGCAGAGCAGATGGCCGATGGGGTCGAAAAATATTAGAGTGGAGACCACGGACTAGCAAGCGCAACGTAGGACGTCCACCAGCAAGGCGGACAGACGACCTTATAAAGGTCGCCGGAAGACGCTGGATGCAGGTCGCTTCCAACCGGTATATGTGGAGATCAAAAGGGGAGGCCTATGTTCAGCAGTGGACGTCCTATGGCTGAGACTATGATGATGAACGGTTTTAATATAAAAAACTAATGAATATCTTGTGACATTACCCACATACATCAATTTTTTTGCTGACTTGTATTGTAGATTTTCAAAGACACCGATTTAATTGAATATCTAAACTAAAAGGGAAAAATAAAAATAAAAAGCTTTTTGAAAAAAAAAGGAACCGACTTCAAAACCAAACGCAAAAAAGTATAAAATAACTTTTCTTTCGGAAGTCGGATGACCATAGTTAGTGAAATAAAAAACAAAGCCACCGACTTCCGGAAGAAAAGGTATCACTTACATGTTATCTTGTTACACGTATACCAACTGAATATGACTAAAAACGCCAAAACTAATAATTTTTTATCAATATTCTTTTTTTTTTAAATTGGTTTGACCATTTATGATCGCTCTGGCACCAATTATGATTGCTCTGGTCGCGAAATTTTTTGAACTTAAATATTTCCATAACTGTTAGTGTAAATTGAAGGCCAAAAGTAAAAATATACTATTTGAATATCATACTTTTTAATGAGATACATAATTACCGTTAAATATCAATATCTGAAAAGCACCAGAGCGATCACACGAATACGCCCGTTTTGGAGATCCACCCATCAATGGTACACTACAATCTGCTGTCATTCTGGATATAATTCAAGATTAGGTACATCTTAAAAGATTAGACTCACTCACGGGAAAGTTGTAAGATAGTCATCTTTTTGATCTTAAAACTTTATTAATCTTTTAATTCATTGATTTCATGGTTTTTAGTCGCTTGAAGACCGTAGAAACGATGGATGGACTTTGTGAAGTTTGTCAACGTTCAAACTATACCGATTCCTGTTGAAAAGGAATGCAGTCATCATCTGCTTCCAATCCAACCAGATGCGGCTGAATATCAGTATTTTATATGGAGCCTCGGACCGTGCCTCGGACCTCCACAACCCAGTAACTGGGTAATACGATACCCCATGGTAAGACTGGTTGTCAGACTTTCGAGTTTCTGACTAATGCTAATAGTAACGACTGTAAAAGATCTACAAATGGCAGCCGGGACCAACGGCTTTACGTGGTTTCCGAAACACGGCGGAAACTCGCTATAACAGATGGTCACCCATCCACAGACCAACCTCGGCAAGCGCGGCTTAACCCGGAAGATCGGCCTGTGCGGCTGTAATTATTTAGCCACGAGCTCCTCAACAAAAGCAATGCAGGATGAAACTTTGTAAGTTATGTTATGAGGTAACAAACATAAAAAATACAGTCCGATTGAGAACCTCCTTTTTCGAAGTCGGTTAAAAAGAAATAACGCGAATAATGAACAGTTTTTCACACGAATAAATTACATTTCCTTCCATCGATCATTAAATGTTTCCTTCGCACAAAAATCAACTGCCACAGTCCGTATCCTTTCCATAAAAACATCTCCACCAATGAAATCTAATTAAACTATAATAAATTAAATAAAACTTTGCAAGAAGACATGAAGACATTGCGGTGTCCCGACCTGCCCATGCGCGGAGCGGCGCTCTGTGAACGATATGACAGCTAGGGCTGCCCTAAACATAAATTAAAACGTACAGTCACGCACTAATATTTATACACTATGACATAATATAACTTTATCAAAACTAACTTACTACTACTACTCTAAATTTGGATTTCTATTTATTATTCCGATCGTGTTTCGGTCGGTCAGCAACTCGCTGTCCGATCATGGACCATGCCCGGGTCGACGGCGCGTTGTGTTCCAGACACGCCTCAAAGAGCTGTCAGCACACTAACGAGGACCCCTTAGAAGGTCAAAACCCGCCGGGATCGCGGCACTAACGAGCTACCGTGAACCCGGACCGTAAACGGCTATTGAAGAACACCGTCGATTTTAGTCAGTAGAAGTCTCACAGCCCCTCCTGCCCTGCCCTGGGTGGGAGGACTCTTTTGATGATTTTGCCAAGTTTAGGCAAGTCTTGTATACAAGTATGACTCCACACTTGTATACAAGTTGCTTGAATTACAAAAACCTAAATGTACAAGTACAAACTTCCTTCTTGTAACTTGTAAGCAGATTTGTTCGAGTTGCATACAATTTGCAAATTGTTGTACTAGTAACTTGTATTATGGAAAGGCCTTACTATAAATAATTTGCTTCAACATTTGCTATCAAAAGGTGAAGAAAAAACATCGTTAGAAATCAAGAAAATTGGAGACTACTTTTTCAGGAGCGAAAATGTCACAGGCCACATAGAGGCTATAAAACTATAAAAGATTATACATAATATTCTGTACTGCAAAAAATACAACCAATTTTTGGTATTTTATTTGAAGTATTAAAAGAAAAACTCTTCAACGTAAGTACTATTTGGCCGTGTCTGTACATATTTTAATTACAACATAATTACCTCAGATCCAATCATTTTATGCACAATTTATATACTTCCCGTTAACTTTTAATGACTAACATATTATTTTATCTGCTCATTGCCTTAATAAACCGCTATTTAAACGTTGTTTCGATGAAATTAATTATTTTTAATTTAATTACGGCATTTAATGACTGCGTTGTTTAGGTAGATGTTGTTCGAATGGTCGCGGGATATATTTCCTTACCGTGACCAAGGAAATTATAGGGCTATTGAAGGACACCGTGGATTTTAGTCAGTACAAGTCTGACAGTCCTCCCGCCCTGCCCGGGGTGGGAGGAATCATTTGATGATTTTACCACGCTAAAAAAAAAAAAAGTTGTTCGATTGTTAAAAGTGATTATTTATATTTGCTGTGATAATGTTTTTTCTTTTTATTTATTAGCTTTCTCGTTTATGTATACTGCAGTCCACAAACTTTCTTTCCGTTTATGGCTTTGAGATAGGCACTGGAAAGTTAAGAACCATTTTAGTCAACATCAGCGTGCTATTATGTATTTAGCTGGGTTTTTTTAGCGTTGTAAAATCAACAAATGAGTCCTCCCGCCTAGGGCAGGACGGAACTGACTTGTACTGACTAAAATCGGTTCGGTGTCCTACATTAATCCTTTACGTTCCGGGGCCACGGTTACTCGATAGTCCCGCGATCCCGACAAGCTTTGACCCCATCATACTGCAGTCGGCTCTTTGTGTTCGTCGGTCATGGTCCATGGTCCGACAACGAGTCGCCCATTACTTGCCTTTCATATTATACATATAGCTAGCTTTTCAATGTGAACTAACCTTTTATGCCCTCTGATCCTTCGTTCTTTCTTGGTGATAGACTGGATGCGGGAGACAGTAGACAGGGTGATGTTGCGCGGCCTGTCAGAGGCTATGTATAGCAGTGGACTGCGATAGGCTGAGTTGAAACTTCGTCCCGTGGGGTATGGTGTGAGGAGTGAAAATCCCACTGTTTCGTCTTATAGAGGCGGGATATCGCCGTCTCGGGTCCAGTTTGATCCCCGAATGGCTCACATTACTCTTTAGGGCAATCAACAATCTGCGTAAATTGAAGGAACTTGGTGGTTTTCATCTGTCAGACAATGCTTTCCGCTCTATCCAGGGCAGGACACATGTGGCGGTATCGGTTAACTACTACGGTAATATATTTATGTCAAGGGTACACTAAAACATTTAAATCATTAGCCAAAAAACACTTATTTTAATCTATACACAGTGTCAGCCCTACACAATAATTTACAACACGGCCCCATTTTAATACAAAATCAGTCCCGCATGACGATCGATGGGACAACCCTGAGTTGAATGGAAACAAAAAGTACCCCTGTGACAGCCCTGATGCACTTCCTATACTAGAGGTATGTACCGTTTATAGTTGGTACAGTCACGAACATTAATATGTACACATTGTATGTATACGATTAAATCTCTTGCTGTCATCATCATCATCTTGACCTTTATCACCATCATCATCAGCCGCAGTCATCATTCAAGTTAGCCATCGCCTTTGTGGTTATTTTTTCAAACAATCCAGAAATAGGAGCCCCGCAAACCAGGGCTCCGTTGATAGTTTTCTTCGATCCGTCTTACTTTTCACTGGGACATCATTTAGTGCCGGGTATCGCGATGCCAATAAGGCACATCACGATTTGACAGATTCAACGATCAGCCGACGACGTACTATATCGACGGTTAACCACCAAGAACTCCTAACTCAATCTGTCAAAACTTTTCAGTAGGCACAAAAAACCTTGTAGTTTTGACATTAGGACAAATATGACTATAGCAAAAATATAGTTGGTTTTAAATATGATTATTTACTGTTTTATGAAAAAAATATTGTTTTACTTTATTTCAATAAACGGGTAGGTAAGATAGCAGATATTTTAGTTTTATAAAATGGACGAATCTATGTAGATAGGAGATTTTGGCATTTCATGTGTGAGAAATTCCGAGCATTGCTCTCTCAATTGCACGCTGAGCAGCCTTACATTATTATGCTGCTCGGCTTCTAATGTACGTAGCTTGATGTTTGAGCTTGATGCCTTCCTCGATAAATAGACCATGAAACACAAAAACTATTTTTAAATTCGGACTAATTGTTCCTAGATTAGCGTGTTCATCCAAACAAACAAACTTTTCAGCTACAGATTAGTGGTCGTGACTGTACCTTCACTTCATACCTACCCAGATCATGATGCGTGTCTTCAAGTATAACCATCTTTTGTTGGTTGCTGACAAGGGACATCCACGTGACAAGGGATGGGATATCTTCCATAATTTTATTTTTTGTTGTATGAAAGAGTTTCCCGTGGCGGCTAGGTAGTGATATGTAGGGTGTCCTATCACTCACACATCCCGTCACCTCCTTCGCCAGCATAGGACTGGCCTGTTGGTCTAGTGGTTAGTGACCCTGACTGCTATGCCGGAGGTCGTGGGTTCGATTCCCACCCAGGACAAATGTTTTGTTGCAATAGGTATTAAAACACTCTGATTGCAGGTGATGATATGATTTTAATGAGCTTCAATAATTACATTACTAAATTTAGAGGACAAGAAAAGATCAACGTGAGCGACGCCATCTTATACATGAATATAAAGTATACCATAGACTATAGAGCATAGACAATATTATCTAACACCCCCTCTCAATTTCAAGTTACTAAATCACAACAATATTAAACATCAATAATAGTTATTTCAAACAAAATTATCTTAACTTGAAATTGTACTTCTTTAATCTACAGAGCTGGTAACCCTAATCTGTCAAATCAGCTAACCTACAAATACAAAATAACCTAAGATGATAAACATTACCTAATTCACAAAGTGGTTTACAAAGTAAACAATTTGACACAAAACTTATTGAATTTATCATAACACAAGGCTTTAGTCATGATGTCTGCAATGTTCTCATCACTCCTTACATAGTCTATTTTCACAATTCTCTTAGCAACTATATCTTTAACAAAGTGCACTTTAATGTCAATATGTTTTGATCGTTTTGTATTTTCGTAGTTTCCTATCATTTTTATAGCACTTTGGTTATCACACAACATCACTGCACTACACTTTTCTTGAAATTCACTTAGTAGTCCTTTTATGAACAATAGTTCGGCCATACATGCAGACGCTGCCACATACTCGGCTTCTGCTGTCGACAAAGCAACCAGAGTTTGCTTTTTCGACGCCCATGAGATGAGGTTGTGTCCATGATAAACAACCATACCACTTGTGCTCTTACGGTCAGCCCGGTCACCAGCCCAATCAGCATCTGTAAAAGCTAAAATGTTTGGATTATGTTCTTCACTCTTCTTGTAAACCAAAGTCCTCTCTATAGTTCCTCGTAAGTATCTGAGTATTCTTTTTCCAGCTTTCCATGCACTTTCTGTTGGACAGTCCAGGTATCGACTCAGGTAAGACATAGAATATGTAATGTCAGGTCTGGTCATCATCGCTAAATAATTCAAGCTTCCTATAAGTTCCCTATAAGGTAAGTTTTCTTTAGTGTTTCCTTCACAGCTGAAATTCACTTCCATTGGAGTTTTACAGCTCTTACATTCTTCCATGTTGAATTTTAGTAAAAGTTTTTTAATAAATGTTTCTTGTGAAAGTTCCAATGTATTTTTATTTCTCTTTATTTCTATTCCTAAATAGGTACTTATTCCTCCCATGTCCTTTGCTTTGAATTCTGTCTTTAGCTGCTTTACCATCATTTCTATCTCTTCACCTTTTCCAATTAATATAATATCATCCACAAATAAAATAAGCCATACGTTTTGTCCTTTGTATAAGCAAACATCATATTTTGATCTTTGTAATTGTGTTTTCTCACAAAACAAATTGAATCTTTCATTCCAACATTTCGGAGCTTCCTTTAGTCCATATAATGCTTTCTGTAATTTAAATACTTTATTTTTATCTCCTGTTTCAATTCCTTCAGGTTTCTTTATGTAAACTTCAGATTCTAATTTTCCATTCAGAAATGCTGTTGGTATATCGAGTTGTCTGATTTCCCAATCTCTTTGTAAAGCTTGTGACAATCCTAGTCTTACAGTTGATATTTTCGCCACTGGAGAATATACATAATCTTCACACTGTTGTTGAAATCCACGCGCTACTAGCCTCGCTTTCTTTGTTCCGTCTGATTTTGTCTTGAATACCCACTTGGTCTCAATTGCTTTCTTTCCATTTGGTAGTTCCGCTTCTATCCAAGTATTTTGTTCCTCTAGAGCATCTAATTCTTTGTTTATAGCATCTTTCCATCCCTGTTTTATTGCTTCTTCATAGGTGAAGGGGTTTTCCCCCTCTGTAGCTGAATTTCCAAAATCATAGTCTTTGTGCCAATTAGGTTTCTTTACTCTTCCTCCTCTGGTGGTTCTGTCCTCTGTTTGTAAGGTGTCATCCTCCAGATATTGTTCTTCTAGATATTCTGTATCATAGAACTCATCTGTATCATTTTCTTCTTGTTCTTGTACTATATTTTCGTCATGCCCTTGTGTATTATTTTCTCCTTGTCCCTGTATTATATTTTCCTCTTCTCTCAAATGCACGATTTCCTCTTCCACTTCAGTTTCATTAGGTGTGTATAAATCCAGTGAAATTACTTTTTTACTTTCAGTTTTGCTTAGATACACAATATCCCTTTTAATGTCAACAAATTTTCTTTCTGGATAATATATTCTAAATCCTTTTCTTTCTTCATATCCCACAAATAACCCCTTTTCTCCTTTTGCATCCCATTTGAGTCTTTTCTGTTTTGGTATATGCACATATACTTCAGAACCAAATATCTTATTCAAAGTTGTTACATCAAATTGTTTTTCTTCTAAGACTTCATACGGAGTTTTTCCTTCTAACCTACTTTTGCTTGTTCTGTTTAGTACATATACTGTCATGTTAATTGCTTCAGCCCATAATTCCTTCTCTAGATTGTTTCCGTTAAGCATAGTTCTTGCTGCCTCCACTAAAGTCCTCATGTCCCGTTCAGCCCTACCATTTTGTTCTGGAGTGAAAGATACACTTGTCTGATGACAAATTCCTTGTTTACTAAGTAATTCCTTCATTTTTCCATTGACGAATTCACTACCATTATCTGTACGAAGTACTTTCACTTTGTTCCCAGTTTTTCTTTCCACTTGTAAAATAAAATTTTGTATCTTTTCTGAAACTTCTGATTTTTCTTTAAGAAAATATACCCATCTATAGTTTGAATGATCATCTTTTAATAATAGAAAATATCTTGCCCCTCCAATAGATTTTACCTCCATTGGTCCACATAAATCGCCATGGATCAGCTCAAGAGTTTTACTGGTAACCGTTTTACTTTCAGTGAATGGCAATCTGTGGATTTTTCCTTTCAAACAATCTTCACATTGATCATGTTTCTTTTCATCATAGCAAATATTATTTTTCTTTAAAACATTCTTTATGTGTTCAAAGTTTTGATGACACAGTCTCATATGCCATTCAGTCAATGTTGCTAATCCACTGTTGCTTTCACACTTAAAATCCATGACATAGAAATTTCCTTCCTTTTTTGCAATAGCCCTTAACTCCTTGTTTTTTAGAAATAGACATTTTTCTGCTTGCATATTAATCTGATACCCTTTTTCTACAGCACTTGGAACAGAAAATAAATTCAACTTTAATTCCGGGACATACAGTACATCATTTAATGTTGTTGTTGTTCCATCATATGACTTTAATTTTATCATTCCTGTTCCTTCTATTCTCAGTTGTCGCCCATCTCCTATGATAACAAATCTTTCTGAAATTTCTTCAAATTCTTGAAATAATTCTTTTCTAAAAGTCATATGAGCACTTGCTCCGCTGTCCACAATCCACTTTTCTCTATTACATTCTTCACCATTGCATAAAGCTGTGGTGATGAAAGCATTATTATTCTGTCTGTCTTTTCCCCTCCGACAGTTTTCTTTTAAGTGACCAGCGTTACCACATATAAAACATTTTCTTGTTTCTTTGGATGATTTGCAACTACTACTGTAATGCCCTGGCTTCCCACACTTGTAACACTTAATTCCCTGTTTACTGCCCCCTTTCTTGGTAAATAAAGCCACATTTTCATTTTCTTCATTTCTAGACTTGATTCTTTGTTCTTCCACAAGTAATCTTGATATTAAGTCATCATACTTTTGTTTAGAGGAATCCACAGACTCCCAGGCTGTGACAAAATGATTATATTGTTCAGGGAGTGACATTAATACTTTTGTTATTATAAACTTTTCAGAAATTTCTTCTCCAGCATGTTTTAATTGACTTGTCATTTCCTGAATTTTCGCTAGAAATTCTGACATCTCACCACCTTGATATTTAAATTGGAAGAAACGTTGCTGAAGCAAGTGAACACTTGTGTTCGATTGTATCTCATATACACTCAATAACTTCTTCCACATATCGCACGCAGTTTCACATGTCAAGACATGTATCATGGTGTTTTCACTCAACCTGGTGACAATAAAGCTCTGTGCTTTCGCATCTTTCTTTGTCCACTCATCCTTGTTCGTCGCAGTTTTTATTTCAGAACCATCCACAACAGAGAAAATATCCATTCCCCGTAGTTGCACAGAAATCTGGAACTTCCAAGCGTTCCAATTCTTTTGACCTTCGAGTTTTAATGAAGCTCCCATCATCTGGTGTTGATCCATTTTCCCCGGTATCAACGTCTCTCCCGCGTCGTAGTCAAAGTTGATTGTTGTAGCACGTCGGATACGTTTGTTGCGGTGCCTTCACCCCGGCGCCACGACCCTCAAACGACTCCACCAACGCTTCCGCCAAAACGCCTCGACTCGAACGCTTCTTTTTCCTCACCTGCAACAGATTAAGTGCCAACTGGGCCCATAACCTGTTGCAATAGGTATTAAAACACTCTGATTGCAGGTGATGATATGATTTTAATGAGCTTCAATAATTACATTACTAAATTTAGAGGACAAGAAAAGATCAACGTGAGCGACGCCATCTTATACATGAATATAAAGTATACCATAGACTATAGAGCATAGACAATATTATCTAACATGTTTGTGTGATGAGCACGATCATTTGTTCTGTGTCTGGGTGTAATTTATCTATAATATGTATGTATTTAGAAATATATAAGTATGTTTATCAGTTGTCTAGTACCCTTAACACAAGCTCTGCTTAGCTTGGGACTAGATGGCGTTGTGTGATAGTTGTGGAATATTATTATTATTATAGGAGGTGACTGATTTCCTTTCCCCTCGCCCAACAGCAGGTCTTAGCCCCTTCGTACACTATGCGACGCAAGTTTCCGATACCTTACGACTTTGGTATCCATTGAAGCGCCCCGTGATCGAACCTCTATGGATTTGTATTTGTTATTTGATTTGCGATAGTCACATGGATACCAAAGTCATAAGGTATTGGAGACTTGCGCCGCCTAGTGGACTTAATCAATGCCAGGCGCAGAAGGTCGCCGCCGCCAGTTACCTCCGTCGTGAACACACGGCGGTGCTCCTCCCGAGCATCCATGCTCCATCTATTCGTGTATGCTCTACCGTGTCCTCCGGGTTATCTTACAGTTACGGTAATTTTATTAACTTTACTGTCATTAGGTATTTATTTTCTACGTAAATAAACATGTGAAGCACTCAAGCGCATTACTTTAATAGTTAATGAATAAATGCAATAGCCATGTTTGCAATAAAAATTAAAGTTTTATTACCTACTTATTCATTATTATCTATCCATTAGCGGATACAATACAGGGCATTTAAATTAAAAGTATTATTGCAATGGCCATTATTTTTGCCTTTTATGCGATGTCGTATATTCTTTGATAAGGTACTTAATGGATAGATAGCGTTTTTCTCTTTAATTTTTCATCTTTTCGTGTCTAGTACGCTGCCACGGCGTCCTCACCGCGCCTGGTCCTCACCGAAGACGGGTGTTTCGGGAGGTTCCTGGGTCAGATCGCGTGCGCCTCAAAGAGCTACCTATCAACAATCTGACGAGGCCCCATTGCGTAGCGGGACTGTCCTATCACGTAACCATGACCCCGGAACGTAAAGGCCTATTGAAGGAACGCCGTAGAGTTTAGTCAGTGCGAGTCTTACTGACCCGCCCAGGGTGGGTCGGGAGGACTCATTTCATTATTTTACGACCATAAAAAAGTAAGTACTTCTATATGTCAGGCAATCTCGACTTGAGTCTGTTTCAATTTACAATTTAAACTTTTTTTTTTGCAACAACTGTATTGTTGCAAAAAAAAAGTTTTGAAATAGTATAAATTTATTTTTAGTCGGGGAACATTAAAAAAAATGAAGTACACTTTTGTCCTATATCATACACAAATAGACCGGGAATCACTATTTGTATTCTGTGGGAAAAATAGGATTAGGACATTAGGACAATAACCTAACTCCACGCGGACGAAGATGCTGGCATAAGTGACGTAGTCATACATGAAACAAACTTTTTAAAGCGGAAAATCAAATGAGTCAAGCTCAAGATGGAAAGAACTGTAAAACCAACTAAAACCACCTTGTTCCTGCATTTCCCCTGCATTCCACGGCCGTGGTAACCTCCCCGAACCAAGTACCATCACTATATAATTCCCTACAGCTCTACTAAATACATAGACACGATACAAATCGTGCAGGTGTGTCTACCAACGTCAAAAGCTCGCCGACAACCGATACGGATCAAGTGTCACGATGGGAAATGCAAATACTGCAGTTAATAGAATACGTAGTTAGTACGGTGGACGGAGTATCTGTGGTCGGTTCTCGAGAAAATGTGGCGTGTGAAAATGTGGGTTGATGGTTTAATTAGAACTTAGATTATGTAGAAGAGAACAGGGTGTTTTACTGCATAAATAAATTGAAATACTGTTTAGTCTGCCACGCCAGATAAAGTATTGAAACATAATGGTGCGTACAGACTATATAACATAGCATGTTATAAAACATTGCTATATAACATGTTTTAGATTATGTGGACAGTGAATGTTATAAAACATGCTGTACAATAACATGTTATTGATATGTATAACAATGTTGTATAACATTGTCACGTGTAGCACTAAAGAACGACAAGCGACAATGGTTATAATATATTATAACACATGTTATTCTAATGTGTACAGTATTGTTTTATTTTGCAATGTTGAATAACAAGGTTACATAGTGTCGACGTGTACAAACACAGGTTATATAACATGTTACATGGTCTTTCACGCACCTTTGTACATGTATTTAATGTTTTTTTTTTAAATCAATGAATATCGCTTCCAAATTCGGTAGTTGGGGTTTGTGACGTCATAACGCTGGTAAAATTGTACCAACCGAGTGACGTTTTATGATTTTTAGAAGCGTTGTATCTTCTTAAATTTTGGTTTTCGTAACAAAAGAAAAAAATACGTGACTATTTTTTTTTTATGATCTATATTTTGCACTAATACATCTTTTTGAATAAAATACCCTCCTAATATTTACAACAGTGTACTTGTAGGCTAGAAAAAGTTGAGAGTGAAAAATCTGTTAGCTTCATATTAAACTAGTGCTATTGTAAATTCTGGGGCTGCCTCTATACAACATTATTTTTAGTATTTACGAAACCTGAATTTAGTTTGTTCAGAATCAGTAACTGATTCGATTCCAATAATTTTTACACCATGATATAATTTTTTTCAAAAAAAAAAACAATTTTATTACCAGTTAATTACATTACAATCACCGTACGGTTAGGTACCTATTGCGAAACTATTATCAAGAGTGTATAACACAGGAGACGCGGTTTACGCGAGTGTACCGCGAAATGAGCATGTTTTTGAACGGACAACCAAGTAAATATGTACAAGCTTATAACTTCGTGATTTTTTTTTTATGATACGGTTTTAAAATTTTGTACATAGATTCTTTACACAAAAATATTGGATAGGTGTATCGGGTTTCGCATAAACAAAAAATAATGTTGTATACTCGTATGTATGAGAGATAATATAAAGAAAAAAATAATATTGTTGTATTTATTTTGTATGATAATTTCGACAAAATTGTTTAAGTACATAAAAAATGTGTATCATATATGACATTTAAAGAAAAACTGTTAAATGTTGATGTACTCTGTCTCATAGTCTCATATCTCACCCTCTGCAAAACCCGTAAGGAAGATTATTCCATATTTTTTTGTTGATTTTCCAGCGTGACTTTTACTTTGGTACTAAGCAAACGGAAGCAATAATTCCCCAAAAAAGCTTATTAAACCACAAACAGACAAAACTTAATTAATCAGAAAATACCACTTCATAAAAACCAAAAAGAAATCATAAAAGCGCAAGAAAATCCGCGTCATGCAATGCAGGCTGCGTCGGCGCATAATATAATTAAATTGCGATAAATGTCAGAGCGATAGCGCGGCAATTTATCGGCGTCCGGCGCGGCGGCCGCGACTCCTGCGCAGCCGACCGGTGACCGGCCGGGGATTGTACGGGATTAGGGTCGCCATTTTGAAGTTTAAAAAGTCCTGAGAAAAAGTAGGACTTTTCGAAAAAATTAGAACATTAGTATCGTTACTGGGAAGTTTGGCTTTTGGATCCTGACCCAGTAACCGGGTATTGTGTAAAGACTTGACAGGCCTGTTGGTCTAGTCGTTAGGTAGCGACCCTGACTGCTATGCCGGAGGTCGTGGGTTCGATTCCCACCCAGGACAAAAAATATTTGTGTGATGAGCACGATCATAAGTATGTTTATAACACATTTGCTCGTAAAAGGTCTCTTACTGCACCTATTTCAGTATCGTAATGTATCTCATTACGCACTAGTGCGTAATGGTAAAGTAAAACGCACTAGTGCGGTAATGGTAAAGTAAATCGCACGGTTTATCAAGATGCTCCGTCTAAAAGGAACGGTACTTTTTTAAATCTTAGCAAAGAGTTTTTATGTCAGAAAAGCGGTCAACATTTTATTATTAAAATTTAATTTGGGAGATGAAATATAATAAATAAACATTTTATTCTTTAATTTAATTAATTTTGAAAATTAATTACAACCATTTATCTGTAATAAAACCACAAAAGAATTAATTTACTTTATTAGTAATACTGGCTGTTTTTTGTGCGTTTGCCATAAACAAAAGATGCTGGTGCGCGCGCATCGCTAATTTGTGAAAAAGTAAAAATTATTCCGCTTGCTTTTCCTTTTCGATGTAATGATTTTATTTATTTACTCACAAATGTGTTATAAAACGTCGTATGACATACGTGCGGTTTGATAATTACAGCCTCTGCTTTCTTATAGCACTCGCCTTACGGCTTGTGCTACCAATATCGCCTCTGCTGTAATGATCAACTTACCGCACTTATATCATAATGTACTATTATAACACATTTGCTCGTAAAAGGTCTCTTACTGCACCTATTTCAGTATCGTAATGTATCTTATTACGCACTAGTGCGTAATGGTAAAGTAAAACGCACTAGTGCGGTAATGGTAAAGTAAAACGCACGGTTTATCAAGATGCTCCGTCTAAAACGAACGGTACTTTTTTAAATCTTAGCAAAGAGTTTTTATGTCAGAAAAGCGGTCAACATTTTATTATTAAAATTAAATTTGGGAGATGAAATATAATAAATAAACATTTTATTCTTTAATTTAATTAATTTTGACAATTAATTACAATCTGTAATAAAACCACAAAAGAATTAATTTACTTTATTAGTAATACTGGCTGTTTTTTGTGCCTTTGCCATAAACAAAAGATGCTGGGGCGCGCGCATCGCTAATTTGTGAAAAAGTAAAAATTATTCCGCTTGCTTTTCCTTTTCGATGTAATGATTTTATTTATTTACTC
Organism: Agrotis clavis; assembly: GCA_954870645.1. Lineage (NCBI taxonomy): Eukaryota > Metazoa > Arthropoda > Insecta > Lepidoptera > Noctuidae > Agrotis > Agrotis clavis. The sequence goes on along the minus strand of OX940935.1, from coordinate 20,735,931 downwards.
ACAAATGTGTTATAAAACGTCGTATGACATACGTGCGGTTTGATAATTGCAGCCTCTGCTTTCTTATAGCACTCGCCTTACGGCTCGTCCTACCAATATCGCCTCAGCTGTAATGATCAACTTACCGCACTTATATCATAATGTACTATTATCAGTTGTCTAGTACCTAAAACACAAGCTCTGCTTAGCTTGGGACTAGATGGCGTTGTGTGATAGTTGTGGAATATTATATTATTATTATTAAAGGTCAGATAAGCAGTCAATATTTATCAAATTAAATACTGAATCTAGTTAGGATGAAAGTGAACTCCAACATGGTTAGGAAAAAACTATTCGGTCTTGATGATATTTTTCCAAGTAAACCCTTTCAAACAAGATAAATGACAAGACCGGGAAAAACCTCGTAAATCGTAAATGTCCTGAGAAATCCGTATGAATGGTAACCCTAATCACGACCCACACGTCCGCCGCGGTATTTACTTTGATGTGATATTTATGTACTGCGCGTATGAAAGTACCTTTTATTGTAATACTCTTGCGTTTGCGCACATTCAATTATTTCATTTATTTTGTCAGAATCAACTGTTGAATGAGTGGTACTCCCTGAATTTGTGGTTCCTTTCAGCTGTATTTTTATTTATTTAGTAATTATAACAATAGGTAGAGCAGTGGTGGCCGAGTGGTATCGGTCCCGACTTACGATTTGTAGGTCGTGGGTTCGAACGCAGCTAGGCGCATTACTTTGTGTAATTTATTTCATCACCACTCTCTCAAAACGGTGAAGGAAAACATCGTGAGGAAACCGGCATGTCCTAGAACCAAAAATTCGAAGACATGTGACATCCACCAACCCGAACTGGGCTCGCGCGTGGTGGATGGCCCACTCCCTCTAACAGAGAGGAGGCCTGTGTGGCTATGTGTCCCAGCAGTGGGAACATTTATAGGCTGATGATGATGAAGTACGATTTTAGAACATTCAGCGGTGTAATTTAATTTTAGTTTTTAATTAAAACATTTGTATGAGGAGGCTGAATAATTTGAGCCGCACAGGCCGATCTTCCGGGTTAAGCCGCGCTTGCCGAGGTTGGTCTGTGGATGGGTGACCATCTGTCATAGCGAGTTTCCTCTGTGCATCGGAAAGCACGTAAAGCCGTTGGTTTCGGCCTTTATTTGTAGCTCTTTGACAGTCGTTATTATTAGAAGCTCTAAAAGTCTGACAACCAGTCTTGTAGTGGTAAGTATCATATTACCCAGTTACTGGTTGTGGAGGTCCGACAGGCAGTTGCTCCATGTAAAATACTGATATTCAGCTGCATCTGGTTCGACTGGAAGCCGACCCCAATATAGTTGGGAAAAGGCTTAGGCAGATGATGAGTAAAAACATTTGTATACATTTTTTGGAATAAAGCCTATTATCACACGATATGTCAATAAAATAAAAAAAGAAAACAAAAACCCATCAAATGACCGCCGACTTTGGCTGACTCATAAAGATTAATTAGTCCACAACTTAGTTCCCTGGAGTTCGCAGGACCCACGCGGAAGTGACGTGGACTCGTGACCATCTCCTCGTGAATTCGTGACCTAAAACAATTACTGACACGACTTAACGAGAGTACAACCTGGTGTCTACTAGCTGTTCTCATCACGTGAACAACTCGGTCGATAGTATGAGGCACCATAGTTCCCCCAGGAAGACCTACACTGATCTCATTGGTGAGGTAGGTTCTTCAGAAAGGTTGGGTTATACAACTGTAATGGCAAAAGGCGAAAAGAGATGTGAGGATCGTAACGTTATAGGTGGGATCAGCCTACCCCCCTGAGAAAAGGCGTGAATTTATGTGGGTATGTTTGTTAAATATTTCGTTTTATTTCCTAAAAAAATTTATAGGCGGAATCAACATACATAGGTACGTATTCTAAACTTATGCCACATTGTAGGTATGTATTTATGTCCTGTCCTGGGCTATGTATTGTAGAATAACGTGTGTTATTCCTTGATGCTAGGGCATGCAACCGGGAAATCCCGGTACCGAAAATACCGGGAAATCCCGGGAATTTTTTAAGCTATTCGGTACCGGTTCTTCAATCCGTAGTCCCGGTACTTTCGATACTTTCGGTACTTTATTATTTTCTTTCTTGTTTTCAATATAAAGTAACGTATCATATCCAATAAACTATTCTTTTACAATATTGTTGATATAAAACATTTTATTTCAAAATAATGAGAATTTCATAAATAAAACTAATCAGCAATGTAAGTAAGGGGTCAGATATGATGAAACAAATCAAAAATCTACTTATAGTCAGTAGCTTTTTGATTTATTTCATTTATTGCATTACTTTCATATTAAAGTGAAAAACTTTAATCATGCTCAGATTTTGTATACTTTATAATTATTTGGTTTATTAATCTGTAAAAAGCTTTTACTTTTTTATCATATTTTAAAGGAAATAGCGCTTCTTACACTCTTTTCTTCAGTTTTATATTTTTTTCATCTTGAAAAAGCATTATACTATATTTGTTTATGTAGCTACTGTTTGTTTAATCATATTTATTTATAGTAGAAGGAACAAAGTCACTATGTGATGTTAGACTTATTGTAATATGTATGTTAAAGACTTATAGGCTTATTCCTAATTCAAAATTTAGTAGGAATTTCCAAATATAGTCCTGATATATTTTAATTCTTATATTTAAAAGTTTTTTTTTATATCAATATAAAAAATACATGTGGCACTCGGAAATTGCCGCGGTGAAGCTACTTTTTTTCCACCTCACATGCTCGGAAAGATTCTATTCCCCATTAAAAATTTGAGCGCAAAACTCCATTTTGCACGCTAGAGCGCAAAGTGTTGTTTAAAATTCGAACACATCTTGTGGTCAATTATTTTCTTCACAGGCAGGCGAGCCTCGGAGCCGCCCCCACAGCATTTCCTCGCTTAGTGAGGTGAAAAGTTGTGTGTTGCATTCGGCAGCAAAGTTTTCAGTCAATCCAAGTACTCGCGCCAAAAATCAACTTTGCAGCCTTGCATAACAAATTACTATTTTATTTTAAAAGAAAATGAAATGTTTGTGATGCACTACTGTAAATATAGAACTTCTTTGTTGCAGGAGAATTTTATAAGCAGGTTTCATTGTGAAAACACCTTTTGTAGTTAGTCGTCTAGAATCAGTAAGATAAAGCAAATTGTTTTTATGACGGATATTTTATGATTGCCGAAGTCTCCCGAACTGAAAAGACGTTATACGATGCGTGGTGTTAGGTATTTTCGTTATGTTTTTGTTGGGAATGTCTTGATTTGGTCGCCGCGAACAGAGCCCGCGATGAAAGCTATGCAACAGCTTAAAAAAGCATTTAAATTCGGTTCCTTGAGATTGTGTTCCGATGATTATTGTCAATTACAGATTTACGAATAAAAAAATGTTTTATGAACTACACCATCCCACCCACATTTGTAATGAGTTCATTTTTCAACCGATTTCGATGATTACATACGTCATGTAGTTAGTGTGCACGCTTGTGCCTTTCATACAATAAGTTAATAGCGACATTTTTACGTGAGTACCGAAAGTACCGAATTTCCCGGGAAATCCCGGTTCCATGTCCAGTACCGAAACTTCGGTACCGGCTTTTAAAAAGAACCGGTTCTTGCAAGCCCTACTTGATGCGGATGAAAAGCTTATCATAGACCCATAGTTTTATAACCCAAAAGCATAAAAAAATATTTGAATAGGAAACTAAAATCCTTGTAAACTAGGTAGGTACTTAGCAAAAGCTCTTCTAAAAAATTATCAGTCGAAAATGCTGCAGGAGAAACGATTAATATCCTTATAACAAGCCAATAACAGGCACAAGCTAGAGAGTGTATCCTTTTCAGAAGGCTGAAGTTCAATATTATACAAACTTCAGACCACCGAAGCACTTTAACAAAATGCAACCACAATAAAAACCAAATAACAAAATAATGAAACCAAACACAATGTTTCTTCGGCCAGTACCTACTCAACTCAGGACCCCATGTCGAGTGCAATTTATTGAGCTGGCAATACCGCAGCAGTATTGCCCGCAGCAGAGTAATTATATACCGTATTCGATCTGTGTTTCGTAATAAAATAGCTAAAGTTGCAGTAATAACTTGACTTCGAAGACGCTAGCTAAATTGTCTTATAAGGCAGTGCTAATAGCGGCTCTCTGATGGTCGGTGAATTGTGTTTCGTTTTCTATGTAGCCAATCGCTGGGATAATGAAGCAATTCTTGTGAAAGAATGAGCTTTGGAAGCAATACTGGTGAAGTAGGAAGTTAATTTACGATATTGATGAGTAGAAAATTTTCAAGTTCATTGGGTACGGTTAGCCGATAAAAAATCTGGACAGAAATCGATAATGCTGAACAGCATTCAGCCAAATTCAAACTAAATAATCGGCTGAAACCATGCTGAGTTCAGACGAGAGTAAAGCATTTTGACAGCTGTCTCAGCCTATGCTACTCAGCATTCGCCGTTTTTCTTTTAGTCCTGCTCAGATATTGTATCGGCTAACCGTACCCATTTACTTTCTCTCCATCAATCGTCAATAGTTTCATTCGATATTGACTGCGGAAAGGAAAATTCACAGGACTCAAACCTTCGGCATTCAATCAGACGCTCGACTAAGCCATTGCAGCCATTCTCGGCGGCAGCGGGACTGTCTCATCAAGTAATTAACCTTAACCCTGGAACGTAAAGGGTTATTGAAGGACACCGTGGATTTTAGTCAGTACAAGTCTGACAGTCCCTCCCGCCCCACCCTGGGTAGGAAAAGTCATTTGGTGATTAATGTACGGACGGTCAAGTGCGGACCGTTGCGGATAAAGACTATCGGTGTAGTAGCTTGGTTAGGGCTGTGTTGTGGCAAAAGCATGCCCAACTATGTTCTGGTGGCTTACCATAACGTCTAGAGTAGTTCCAGTGAGGGAACGAGGACAGAGCTATACAACTCATCTAGAGCCACCTCGTTTCACTGGAACTGCTCTAAACAGCAGAGGCCGTAAAACAGCTTTACGACTTTAAACTAAAATTTGCTATTATAGTCCGCGCGACCACCTATGATCTGCGGAAAATTCGTGGTTTTAAATTTTTTAAATCAATTTGTTGTAATGACATAGACACTAGCGCCGCGATAAAAGATCCAGCGTTACTAGCGCTCACCGTTAGCGCTACATAATCGGACGAACTCAAAGCTGCCTCGTCGAAGAATCAGCGCTGATATTTCTTATAAAGTATCAGTAGCGCTGATATTTCTTATAAAGTAGTAGTTAGTAAGTCATAGTTGGTTGGCTTTCTAACCAGATGCAGCTGAATTATCTGTTTAACACGCCCAGTTACTGGGTAACACAGTACTTTTTAGTATACTCGAGCCTTTGACAAGTTCTACAAATGACTACCGGGAGTCCGTACGTTATAATATCCAAGTATGTATGATCCAAGACTTGGTATTCCAGGACTATTAAATCAGATAGCAGCAGTAGTTTCCTTCAATACCCGCATCGCGAGACGCGGAATCTGACGTCGTGGGCATGCAGAACTCTGCATGCCCACGACGTCAGATTCCGCATTATTTATTTTGACGGTGAGTAAAAGGTGACTCGCCGTCCTGTCATGGACAATACCCGGGTCGACGTTGTGTCGTGTTCCACGCTCGTCTCAATGAGCTGTCAGCAATCTGACGGGAGAAAAATTTGAGGCCATTATTCAAAGTTACAAAAAGATTACCCGAAGAAACCAACGCAACTTAATTTCCATTTCTCAAAACCTGCCAACCCTATAGTCTCAACAGTTAGGATAATCATCCTAAATTATTGCCTAGTCCGTCGGACGGGTGTACTGTACACGCAGCGCAGGCTATGGGCTACGTGCCAGACAGCTGGTCGATAGCCAGCTAGTCGTCGGGTCAACATTAATAGCTGGGAACTTTCTGATAGCCACATGTGTGAATGGTGATGTGAATATCCCACTTCCTATAAACCGAGAGCCTTAAAACATTATAATAATTTCAATTGATAGTAAATATTGGTAACGTATTTTACCTACTCGTCCACTATTCTTTTCTGATTAATTTCTGGTGGTTGCCACTGTCGTCGATTCTGGCTTTCAGGAGTTGCAGTGGTTTGGGAATACCAAATTATACAGTACTAAGTAATTTAAGACAATGTTCCTGTGGGTGTAGCTGCATGCCGAAATACAGGCCTTCACCTAGCTCGGCTGCAGATGATCCCTTCAAATAATTGTATGCTGATGTACTTAATATTAAGCGTCTTTTTATTGTATTTTTGGTCCCATTATGTTATGCCAATAAAAATATTATTATTATTATTGAAAAATAATTGCTGCAATAACCTTAAAAATTCAGGAAGAGTAAATAATCCTTGCACCGACAATTTAAAATATCACAGAATTAGCAAAAGTTAAGTTCGCTGAGGACAGGATTCGAACCTGCGCGGGCAGAACCCATTGGATTTCGAGTCCAACTCCTTAACCACTCGGACACCTCAGCTGCTGTTATGAGGGTTCAATTGGAGTGCCGCTAAAAGCTACAACAGCTTATTTAGATTTTCCAGTTTTTTTATCGTGGTAAAATCATCAAACGAGTCCTTCCACACCGGCCCAAGGTGGGATTGTTAGACTTGTACTGCCTAAAACCCACTGTGATCCTTCAATAGCTCTTTACGTTCCAGGGACGGTTATGGAATAATTTATATTTTAATGTATTATTATTGTTGTTGGTTTCGCTTTAGACTTGTATCAGACTAAAATCCACGGTGATCCTTCAATAGCTCTTTACGTTCCAGGGTCACGGTTAGCTAATGATACAGTCCCGCGACCTAGATTTCCCAGCTTGGAATAATAAACCTGATTAAAAAAAACTTTTTCAAAAAAAATGTAACCGCCTTCAAAAACAACCACAAAAAAGTGTAAAATAATCTACAAAATAACTTTTCTTTCGGAAGTCGGTGCCTTTGTTTTTTTTTTCTTTTCATTGTCTTTTTAGCCACCGACTTCCGAAAGTTTAGTTTAGTTTTTAGTTTAAATATTCAACCCGAATTCTTGTCAAGAACATTATTCTCTTACATGTGCACTAGAATTTTGTAATCCTTCGCACCAGTACTTACATCACTCATGTACACATTAAGCTAATAAAATTCCATAATTATCTCAAAAATTACTGAACCGATTTTGATGAAACTTTCAGTATTCTCTAAGTTAAATGATACCTAGTACAACAAAAAAAGAATTACTTAAATCGGACTTGTAGTTCCGGAGATATGCGAACACAAAGTAAATTAATCGATGCCTACTCCTTACTGTTAAGGAGTTGTACCTTCCATCATCAGGTCATCCACCTGAGATGATGATTATCAGATGCAAATACTTGAACAGCTTTAGAAAATATATGAAAATGGTACTATGTGCCTATAAAATTTGAAGGTTGCCCTCGATTTCTCTAGGATCCCATCATCAGATCATGACCTGGTGATCATGGGACCAATTGGAAAGTATACCCTTTCAAACAAAAGAAAAAAATTCCAAATCGGTCCAGGCGTCTTCGAGAAATCGGGGAACATACATAAAAAAAAAAAAAAAAAAAAGATTCCGACGAATTGAGAACCTCCTCCTTTTTTTTAAGTCGGTTAAAAAAGATTTTTAAGAAAAAACATTGCTCACAACTAGGATTTTTTCCTGTATCGTGGGTGTGTTAACAAATATTTTATAAATTCATATAGACGAAAAATCAGAGCAGGAACAACTACTTTTAGGTAAATACAAATATTTTGAAGTGAAGCTACGTATTTTTCTACTCCTCCGCTATTCTTTTCTGATTAATTTCGTTGCAGGATCCAAGACAGGTAAATTCATTCTCCGGGACACGTCGAGCTTCATTGTCTCGGCGCTTTTCTGGTGGTTGCCACTGTTGATTCTGGCTTTCAGGAGTTGCAGTGGCTTGAAATAGTGAGATTGACACAATGAAGAAATTACAACTAAGTATTTGTTCAGTTCGGGATTCTAATCCGCGACATACGAGCAGCAGTCAATCGCTCGGCCTCTGCGCAAAGCATGCCCAAGCTAGAAACCAATCTTATAGATGTGAAAAAAGTGGCTGGTAGTGGGTGGATGCGGACTTGCCAAGATCTGGATGATTGGCAGTTGGGGCTCTTCGGGGAAGGCTTTACATTCAGCAGCTATATATTTATACGTGTACGTGTACGAGCAGTAGATGGCAATTTGGCTGAAATGGAAACACCAATTAAGTATTTTCAGTGTCAGGTGGTATTGGGGTCCTTAAAAGTGAGTCTAATTCGACTTAACTTTATTTCATATTTATTCAAACTCCATCATAAGAGGACTTTTTTTTAGCGTGGTAAAATCATCAAATGAGTCCTCCCACCCCGGGCAGGGCGGGAGGGACTGTCAGATTTGAACTGACTAAAATCCACGGTGTCCTTCAATAGACGTTTATGTTCCGGGGTCACGGTAATGAGATAAGTCCCGCGACCCCGCCTGGTGCGAGTCTCCCTCCGCCAGGACGAGCGTGTCGTCGGCGTAACAATTACGCCAACGCCGTCAGGCAGGTCGCCGCGCAGCACATAGTCGTAACCGATGTTCCACAAGAGCGGCCCCAAGACCGATCCCTGTGGAACACCGCACGACATCATCTTAAGAGGACTTGGCTTATTTCTCAATCAAGTGAAATATTAGAATTAATGAAATAATAATAACATAACAAACAGACTTTGATAACCCAGCCCAACACTTCCTTTATCTCGTTTCTCAGCGAAATTCTCACAACTGCCACATTTAATAGATTTATGTTGGTAATAAAACAGTAAGTTCATGCAGTACAGTCTCCAGCACTAATAAGTAAATCCAAAGATCCATCGATGTAGATCCAAAAGGGAAGAGGTTGAAAAAGCAACAGAGGAGGTTGAATACCCTGCACTCTGTAACAGTACCTACTGCATCTTTTAAGTATGTACGGCAGCCGACACCAAAGATAATTATGACAAGCCAGTCAGTTGATACTTGGAACTTACGAGTATGACTACTGTACACAATTGTCCAGCCGTCTATTGGGCAGAGCGCAATAACTCTTGATTGTATAATTATAGAGTAGCAGACGGCGCGCCAGACGACAATTTATTGACATTAAGACCTAGGGATATGATGACCCGGATTGGATTACCAGTCGCTCAATTGGGTCGAGAGGGCTTGAGAATTTTTTGGAGTGCGAAATTGATGTGGGATATGCGGCCAAGGCAAGTTGACAACTTCAATGAATTGCAAGTCTAATTTATACGTCCGTTGGTAACAGTTTTGAAACATAATGGACACTTATCTATACTAATATTATAAAGAGGAAAACTTTGTTTGTTTGTTTGTTTGGTTGTAATGAATAGGCTCAAAAACTACTGGACCGATTTCAAAAATTCTTTCACCAGTTGAAAGCTGCTTTGGTCCTGAGTGACATAGGCAATAAGGGGGGGGGGGGGCGAGCGAAGCCGCTGGGAAAAGCTAGTCAGTAAATATTTTCAAATATAAAACGAATCATTTGAGAATGAGGACTCGTGATGGAGCAAGTAAAACTTGATACATGCTTGTGACGTACTGCCAATTTTAAGTGTTGTATTTTCGTCAGTTTTGGTTTACGAATCAAAAGAAAAAATACGGGTCAAATACGGGTCGATTGGTCCAATCGCGAATTGGACCAACCGCGAATTGGACCAACTGCGAATTGGACCTTTTTTTGAACATCGGACGAATCGCGAATCGGACCAATCGCGCCTAAACGGTTTTTGGCGTTTATTTGTCACATGTTCTACTATACTGATGAACAGGTAGATTGAAGTTCAATTCAGATCATACTAAGAGTCATTGGGTTTCTCCAAAGCTCTCTGAGTAGCAGCCCGGAGTCTTTTGAAGTTCTTCGGCACATTTCCAATTCAGTGCACTACTTTATTTTTAACCTGGCAAATCATTAAAGCTATTGTCAAACAGACAGGTGAAGCGAATGCGATCCGAAGTGTTTTTATTTTGTAATGTATGGATATGGAATTTTTTGAATCCAGTCACATAGAAAAGCGAAAGAGTCCGATAAATAATCTGTGTGACTGGCTTCAAACAATAGGTAATTCCATACATTACAAACAGAAACGCTTCGCATCGCGTTCGCTACGTCGCGCCGCCTGTCTGTTTGACAATAGCCTTCAGCCCTGGATGAACTAATATTCTCGTCTTGAATAAAATCCACGGTGTTCCTTCAATATCCCTTTACGTTCCAGGGTCACGGTTCTGCAACCCTGCATACCCCTTCAAGTAAGTATTAATAAGGCGTGAAGTACTGGATTTTATGGAAAGTTGTTACAAAATTACTGCTTGCCATTTTGTCATTTCCGTCCCGTCCCGACATCAACTTTTGGCGCCTCAGTTACCCGTTAGTTTCGCAATACCACAAAAATGTCCGTCTCACCAACAATTACATCATCAAAATAATCTTCTGTGTAGTTCCAAGAAGTGTTCCGACATGTTTCACATCACTGGGCCCTATCTAATTGGCGCGGTCAATGGCGACGGCTTTTGATGTCTCATTTCCTGCCCTACAAAGATAACTGTCCCTTTCTCACTTGTTCCTGGCAATATCTCTGTCTTTATCAGTTAAATATCCCGTGAAATAGAACGGCCACACAAGATTTGATGTAATGATTGGACGGATTCTGTTTTAGAGTTGCCTAGAAAAAAATGAATTTTTGATGAGTCTATTTTTCGGCTTTTTTTTATTTAGACCCGGAATTTCCGTTCGATGATATAATTTCCGTTGGTTTTCCTGGTATAATTCCTTTGCTATTATTTATTTACCACTAGTTTTTTTAACATCAGCCAAAACCGAGTTATTTAACTGGGAAAAAACGATATCTAGGCAAATCACCATCGTCGTACTTGAACAGATGATTATGAATTTCTATGTCATCATTATTACACGCCTGGCCATTTCGCCAACTTTTAATGCGGCTTCCAAACTTAATGGAAGTCCCTAAATATCAGCATTTTACATGGATATTAACTTCCACAATGCCAATACCACTTGATAAGGACTAGTCGTCATTTATTTTCTGGTTTCTATCCACCTTCTTATAGCCAGTGTTGCCAACTGCTATTGTAAGAAATGCGCTAAACAAAACCTAAAATGCACTAGGTTTGTGCTAATTTTGATAAAAGGGCACCAAAAAAATTAAATCAAAATATTTAATAAAATCAGTTTTTATTTAGAATATTGTTAAAACAAAAATATGTCGTCGTCCGAATCAGAGTTGGAATCATGGTCTGAATTCACCGTTGCTGAAGTGGCTGTTTGAGAAGTTGAGGGACCAGGAGTTGATTGTTGGAGTTTAAACTTATTCGTATCTTTCGAACCGACTTTTCAAGAACTTCCTTCGGAATATCGTAATTGTAGCAAGTTTTATTTGCTGCTCGTAGCCCAGTTATACGACCATGGAGATACGCATTTTCATAAATAACTAATAACTAGAGGTGCGTTCTGAAATTTAACTGTGTTTCTGAACGCGCCATTGATTGGTTTTGTTTTTACGAAATTGCGTGATAAATTGCAGACTTTTAAAAATGCACTAGTTAAGGCACTAGGCACTGTTGTGGAATTTTGAGCGCTAAAACATCAAGAAATGCACTAGATCTAGTGCCGAAAGCACTAAGTTGGCAACACTGCTTATAGCTTCTACACAATTATAATATTTTCACATTAATGTCACTGCGTGGTGTCAACTGAAAACCAGCGCTGGGTGTCTTTCACCCAGCAAATGCTGAGTTGGTAAAACCCTTTTGGTGTGGACATGCTCAGCAAAATTCTTATTGTATTTTTAATTTATTTTTTTATTTTCCGTGTGTGTCTATATCAAATAAATATTTTTCTATTCTATTCTATACCTACACGAAAGAAAAAAAAATTATGAAGTTCGAGTACCTATTTGGAATTTCAACGTATAGTGGTCGATCAAATTGATATTCGATTGGGTATAAAACACCCCTTTTCACAAGCACAACCTTTGAAACCTGTTTTCAATTCTATCTAAGAGTGTTAAAACTCAAAATATACAAAACTTCCCACCAGCAATTTGTATGAAACAATAAGTGCGCAGGTCCTGTGGGGAGCGACATATTGCTACAATGTAAAATATCGTGCGCCGGCGCAGTTCGACGAACAATAATAATAATCGACGCAAGTACACTGAATGGGAAATAAATTACACACGACGCCAGTAGGGATGGGATGCTGTGTTGTTGGGAAACTCACTTGTCGATAAACCAATATATAGGTAAGGAGAATATCAGAAAAAAAACATGTTATTTTATTTCTGAAAAAACATGTTATTTTATTTCTGAATTGGATTTGCTTCTATCCAATTATTTCTGTTTTTTGTTTCGAAGCATTCGTACCAGCGACTGACATTTTTATAATTATTGTACCTACCTATCAAGATCTGCCGATTCATGTCATGTCTAGCACTCCGAAAAGGTAAGGTCCTCTAATGAACATAGCGGCCTCTCCCAAGAGCCCCGTCGCGACACCACCTTCCGAATGCCGATAAGAGATTTCCAATTTAGGAGCCTTGCTTCATCGAACATCGCCCCTTTCCAAATTACTGTTGAGCTCGCTTATTCTGAAGCATTGATTGCAGATACCAGCATGGGACAAACCCACCACACTATTTCCAAACCACTGCAACTCCTGAAAGCCAGAATCAACAGTGGCAACCACCAGAATGGTGCGAAACAATGAAGCTCGACAAGTGCCGGGGAATGAATTTACCTGTCTAGGATCCTGCAACGAAATTAATCAGAAATAATATCCACTTAAAAACAATAATATTTTCTACTAAAACTCGATATCGATCAATAAACACTCCTTGCCATCTCTATCACCGCCCGGAGCGATGCGCGTACGCATCGACCATCGCAATTTTGCCGTGCGCGCGCCGCTCACTTATTAAATCCTTCCGCCCCGCCCTAATGCCCCCTATTACAGGTAATATAATAAAACGGCCCGCGCTGGGGCTCGAGCCTTGTCATTATAGCGACATTCATGTATTTTATTTATTTTATTACACACGTATATTTGATGTGGAATGAATTATGCATTGGAGCTTGAGGTGGCCAGGTTATGGAGATAGGTGATTTGATGGTCAATCGTTGGTGTTAAATGTTCTGCTATGCTATTTATTATCTTTAAGAAATCCCATCGCTGAACTTTACGGCGTGGTCTTCTACGAAGCGGCTTTGAGATGAGATTGTGACTCGTTGCAATCTATAAAGTTACAATTAACGGTCACCCCCTATTTCATGGTACTTTATCATAGGTTACTGTGGCGAAATACGAATGTATTAACAGGTACACCTCTACCTATTCCTTCAGGGATAACATGCGTTGTTGCTGCACTCCCGACACATGAAAAAATGCTAGTGTAAGGAGCCAAATCTTAAAAAAAACAGACTACTTAAATCAATCACACGCAAGCTAACTTTAAGAACAATGAGAAGACAGTGGCTACACAATCCTCATTGTGCAGAAAGCTATTAAAACACAGCGCTTTTCTAGTCAGGCGGCATCATCAATAGCTCTATGTTGATTACACTATCATACCGCCAAAGCTTTTAATTGTAGCGGTTAAGCTCTGAGGACATTAAAGATATGGGGATATTAGAAGTTCGTGTTATGCCGCGTACACAACGGGCCAACAAACGATCGTTGGCATTAGGAAAGCCGTCCATACAAGACCACTGACCATACGTAGGTCACCAACACCATTCACCAATACCCAATTCTTTGGCCTTCGCTGGCCTGGCATACGCGGCATTAAATGATGGTCTTTTTATGACCAGCAGGGCTATTGGCTAACGTGATAGCACAGGTGATAGTCACTAACCAGCAGTGGTCAACCTGAACTTGGATGGCTTGATATACCTGTTATGAGGCTAAGTTGAGGAGTCGAGTGCCTCAAGAGCGTTAGAATAGTTGATTTTAGGGAACATTTACATTTATCAGTTTCATTGCAAATGTAAAAGCCAATATGTTTACCTTTTGACAGCTTTTTGGTGGTCACCACACAGATACCGAGATACGCAATAACCCGTGCTTCGAACTAATACTTCCAGAAATTAGCGCGTTCAACCAAATAAATCTTTATAAATTAGTATACAGTGTAGTAATTTCTTTAACTGCCCCGTTGGTCTCGAGGACGCTAATGCGACTGCTAAGCGTTCGAATATAAAATTCTCATTCTTCCCGGACACAACCAATGCAAAATACTAGGTACAACCTATGAATCATTATTGGATACGGTACCTCGATGTCTCTCGTGCACCAGAGTCGTCGGCGCATCGAATTTTATGTGGCTGCATGAAGACATCGCGCGGAGGTAGGCCTGCGCTTACGACGGTTTTATGAGCGCGGCAAGTCTTTGTGGTAAGGTTGACGGCTTAGTGCCGGTTGTGATGTATTTTGTTGTGAAATAATAGCGATTATTTTGTGAATAGATTGGCAGCTGGCAAATCATGGACACTCACAGTAAGACTAGTCCACCAATTTGAAGTCGCTCAGTGAGCTATGGAACGAGCTACGGAGTAACTTTGATGGATAAAATCCGGAACTAAAGTAATCCGTCAGAGTACCAAAGTTGCTGACATTTCAAAAAGAATTAGTAAACCGAAGTGGCAGCTGGCTGGCCACATCACTCGCAGGACAGACAACCGCTGGGGTAGACGTGTCCTTGAGTGGAGACCGCGACTTGGCAAGCGTAGTGTGGGACGCCCGCCGGTCAGGTGGAGTGACGACCTGCGAAAGGCAGCCGGCAGAGAAAGCTCAAGACAGGGCTCATTGGCGCACATTGGGAGAGGCCTATGTCCAGCTGTGGACGAAGACAGGCGGATGATGGTGATGATTAGCAGCTGGATCTTTAAACATCTACATTTATGTGAATCTGTGGTTGGTCGCACTGTTCGCTTTCTAGGGGGAATGCAAGTAACGTGGCGCCAGAAGTCATGGATAGATAAATAATTTGATCTTATCAGGTGAGTAGCTTTTTATAACTTTTGTAGCCAATTGTAACCCATAGGAGCGTATACGTGAACAGCAATTCAAGCAAACTTTCAAATTCTTATTTTTCCTTAGATTGAATCGGTTTAAATAAAAAAAAACTTCATAGAACTATTTCCAGGCAACGCCATGCGGGTAACTGATCGAACAGTTTGGTTTTAAGCCAGGCACAGAAGAAAAAGATCTGAAAGCAGGCCTGCGGAAAATTCGTAGTCCTACATTTTTTTTTTACGCAATTTGATGTAGGCAATGACACTAGCGCCGCGTGAAACGGACTTCCGACTCTAGATTTTTTTTAACAAATTCGTCGTTCCATCGCTTCATCGTCCGCTCCGCTCGTCACTTTATCTCCGTCTGAGCGCCGCAAGCGTTTCACAAAGATGAGATATTGCTATTCCGGACACGCGCGCGATTCAACCTTCGCTATTCACCGCCGACAGTTTATAATCGCCTCTCCTTTCATGCATTTTATTTGCAACTATATAACAGACGGTTCTGTATAGAAATATTACAAAAAATAATCATGACAGTAGACTTTTTCTTGCGACGTTGAGACGTGTGTGTAAAAATTCATGGGTTTATTAAGAGGACAGCTGCACCATTCATGCAATCTTAGCTTTGATTAGGTTTTCTCAAAGAGAATTAAACCACTTGAGAGCTCATAGACCGATTTCGCCTAGGCACACGACTCACCACTGCGGGTCGGGGGACGAAGAAAAAACAGCGGTTGTGATTGGCCGATGCAACAATGTCAGGACGAATGTTCCAAACATAGTGATGCACAAGTCCGTTTTGCTACAATACCTAATATCGATAAAATCGAACATAACGATGTCTGCTTATTCTTTTTTTTTATTAACTATAGTAATTGGGCGTTAACTGGGTGCAAATAAAACACTTACGTAACTCTGTTTTAACTTTATTTAAATTAGTGCTAAAATTAAATCAAGGTTAATAAAATCATAATCAAATCAAAAGAAAAAATTTTGCGACTAGGTTGGACGATCCTCCTGTACGAGACAATTATTATTATAAAATTAACTTACAACGAGGACATTATCATAGGAAGTTCCAGGTACGTTATGATCATCAAATTTGCATTTCTGGGAGGGTATTTGATCGTAAGTTTGTCCTTAATGGTTTACGCGGGAAACTCAAGCTAAGACTTAACCCTTTTCTTGCCAAAAAATAAAAATTAATATTTTTAATTAATTTTCAGATATGATGTTAATTATGAACCTAGGATTTAGGGAAAAATATAGAAAAAAATCGAACATAACTAGGTAATGAGATTCTAAATGTATCTTTGAAGATACATTGCCAGCTTAGCAATGAACTGTGTAAGTATCTTTGAGGATACACTGCCAAGTTTTGGGAATTAACAAAAAAAAACTATCTAAATATTATGTACGTATACAAATTTGACATATATGTACTTATAATTTTATATTTTATAACTATAATATTTATTACATAACATTATTTACGATAAAACCAAAATCAACTAGCAAATTGATTAAATAAAAAAAAAATAAGTGGTTTAATTTTTGTTGCACATATAACAGACCAAGATAGATCGATTCATTATTTGAATGTCTGTAAAAAGTTTTTAAAAATTATTATTCGTAAGGGTTTTGACTATTTTAAGATGCGGAAGATTTTCTTATTTTTCATTTTATGTATTATCTGTCAGTGTGTCGCACATGCGATGTGAAAGTGTAGTGAGTCGCAGTAGAGTTTGGTCGCACAAGCGCCAATCGCACATCTGTGTGACGAACTTTATGTACTACACTTTGCGTCTTTCTTTGAAAAAAAGCCCTTCCTCATTCTCACGCCAATCTTACAATGCCTTTTTCCCAAAACACGTTTAAAAATATTATAATAAACTCTTAGCGCACTTGGCAATGTATCCTGTAGAATACATTCACTTTATTTGTTAGTTTGCGAAGCCAAGCGTAATTATGTCTCCTGTTTAATTACTTTCCAGCATAAGTACAAACATTTTAAGTTATAATAACACCAATAACTCATGCAATTTTTAAAGAAAAACCATTAAATGTAATGAATTCTTATCTTCTTCCGCGGAATTGCACTCGACCGGTTTGCTTTTTTGACTAATTTTGAAAAAGAAGTTAACATAAGTTGACATTGTGTCCCTAATGTGCATTCAGAAACGTATAGTTTATAGAAAAATAATTAAACATTCCGCTTTACATGCATTGTCAAAGAGATTTTTTTTTTTTTTAATGATGTATCTCACAAGATACATTGTCAAGAAAAGGGTTAACCTAGAATTTCACTGATGAACTTTGACGGTACAGTTCGCACAATGGCAGAGCGATTGACTGCTTTGCTGCGTGTCGCGGTTTCGATTCTGTACGGAACAAATATTAGAAGTATGTAGGTATGTTTCAATTCTGGGTTTTTGTATGAACCACAGCGTTTTACTAAGTCGCTTACCACTAAGCACTGATTTTTAAATCTAAGCAATGAAGGTACTGTCTCGCTTGATGATAAAGCGATGGTGTGGTGAATGCTTTTTTATAGCGTGGAAAAATCTTCAAGTGATTCCTCCTATAACCTAGGAGGGACTGTTAAAGTTGTACTAGTACTATTATATAATCTGTGGTTGTACTTACTTACTAAAATCCACGATGTCCTTAATGCTCTAACTCAATTTAAAACTGTAGCCATCATTGGTGACATTAACGTCAACATCACAGACGGGAGCACCGACCCAAACGCTGACGAATATCTCAATCTCACAGCATCCTATGCAATGCTGCCTGCCTACACTCTTCCAACTAGACTCTCAAACTGCCTAGACCATGTAATACTCCGCACTCCAAACTCTGCTACTGCACTTATCATTGATTCTCTCATCACTGACCACTCCCCTATTATTATTTTCTGCAACCTCAATGTAAAAACCAAAACACCCCGCCCTACTAGATTAAAAATTGACCTACCTCTGATTATTCAGAAAATTAATGACACGGATTTTTCCTTTATCTTCCAGTGTCATAACCCAAATGAGGCTGCGGAATCTCTTGTTTCCACTATATCCCTAGCCATCAAATCACACTCACATGCTTCACAGATCCCCAGTAGAAAGCGCATAATTAAACCGTGGATTACTCCTGGCCTGCTGAGGTGCATCCATCACAGGGATAAGTTGCATCGCAAATTTAAAAAACATCCAGAGATTGAGACACACAAATTAATCTTCTGTCGCTATCGCACCTTCTGCAACAATCTCTTAAAAAAAGTCAAGCGTGAATATGACCGCTCTGAATTTCAGCGGGCCAGAAATGATCCAAAAGCTACGTGGAAGCTTATTAAACGGGTAGCATGTCTGGGTCAAAGCAGAGACTCGGCCTCTGAGCTGCTAACCTGCAGTACAGAACCATCACAGACCGTGGACAAAGTCAACAATT
This sequence comes from Agrotis clavis, assembly GCA_954870645.1. NCBI lineage: Eukaryota > Metazoa > Arthropoda > Insecta > Lepidoptera > Noctuidae > Agrotis > Agrotis clavis. The sequence continues at coordinate 20,717,354 of OX940935.1, read as the reverse complement.
ATTTTGCGAATGTTGGCGGAGTCTTGGCTGCTAAAATCAAACACTCTGTCCTCTATAAACATCTTTCAGATAGTCGTCCCAACCTCGAGACCCAGGTTCCTCACACACCGTCCTTGCCAAAATCAATGGCCCTCCAGAGCGTAGATGATGTTGAGCTTGAAAATATTATCCTTAGCCTCAAAAACAACTCTGCTGTTGGATTTGACGGTATTTCCTCCGCTATCGTGAAGGGGACTCGCCACATTCTCATTCCGATACTCGTATTTCTTTTTAATTTGTGCTTTTCAACAGGAACTTTTCCTGATGTTTTCAAAACTGCAATTGTCCACACTATCTATAAATCGGGAGACAAGGATAACGTTGCTAATTACAGACCCATCTCGGTGTTAAGTACCCTTTCAAAGCTATTCGAAAAAGTTATAAATCGTAGACTCACAAAATATCTAGATAAATTCAACCTTCTCTCAAATAATCAGTTTGGTTTTAGGAGTGGAAAATCCACCGAAGACGCTGTACTAGAACTTACGGAAACAATTATTGGCCATTGGAAAAATAAATATAAAACCCTTGCAATCTTTTTAGACCTATCCAAAGCCTTCGACACTGTCTCAATTCCCTTACTTCTTTCAAAGTTAGAGCATCTTGGTATTCGCGGGATGGCCCACGATCTATTCAAGAGCTATCTTACCAATCGAAAACAAATTTTAAAGCTTGGAAACTATCTCAGCAAAGAGGAGACTATTACTTTTGGTGTCCCCCAGGGCAGCGTTTTGGGTCCCCCACTTTTTCTCATTTTTGGGAATGAACTGTGTCAGTTATCCTTACCCAACTGCAAAATTATAGCCTATGCCGATGACACAGCACTGATTGTCCATGGCCGGGACTGGACAGAAACTCAACTCAACGCAGAGTTTGCGCTGAGCACCGTCATGAGATGGCTGACCGCAAATCTCCTTACTCTAAATGTCAATAAAACTAAATTTATTACATTCTCCCCCACGAAGGCAGGTCAGCCCTCAACACCGATTAGAATTCGTGCGCACACCTGCCCAGACTTAACAGTAAATTGTGGCTGTCAACAGTTAGAAAATACATCCATTATCAAATATCTTGGCATCACTCTTGACAGCAACCTGAAATGGAACCAACATATTAGTTCAACCGTGGCTCGTGTGAGAAAACTAATATTTATTTTCAAAAAACTTAGAGGCGCGGCCGATTTCAGCTGTTTATTAACTGTTTACTTTGCACTTGCTCAATCTATCCTGGGGTATTGCCTAACAGTCTGGGGTGGCGCTGGAAAAACAGTGATGCTACGGGCAGAACGAGCGCAGAGAGCTGTCCTGAAGGTGATGGCAAGGAAACCGACTCGTTTTTCTACATCCGCTCTGTATACCCTCTGCCAGGTTCTCACAGTCAGGCAGCTTTTTGTCCTTCGAACTGTTCTTCGCAAGCACAGCCAACTTACCTTTGACCCTAGATGCTGTTCTACCCGCCGCTCGAATAGGGTCTGTAACACTGAGTCTCGTAGAACCTTAGTTGCAAGTCGTCATTACAAACACATAAGTTCTAAAATATACAATAAACTAAACAAAAGCCTTAACATCTACCCATTAAAAAAAACCAAATGCAAAATGAAACTTGTCTCATGGTTAAAATCGCAAAATTACGATGACACAGAGAAACTTGTGGAGGTTTGAAATATTCATCACTCTCTCACACACCCCTACAAAATCACACACAACACACATTATGTCATAAACACACACACAACACACTTCATTGACACACACCCACCCACACACCCCAAATGATTATATTTTGTCCTATTTTGATTTCATTCTTTTCCTTTTATAACTTTTTTATTTTTTCTGTTTTGCTTTATTATTTGTATAAAATTTAAGTAATACTTTGCACGGAGCATCAATTCCATTCTGTTTCTGTAGAAGGGCGTTGGTAGCTGCGCTGCAGTTTTATACTTTTGCAGCTATCATCGATCTACTTGTTGTATTTATTCTTTTTTTTATGGTTCCGAAATAAAAAAATTTAATCTTTAATCTTTAATCTTTGGCCCTCTAGGGGGGCCCTGTCATTGTGCTGACACTCTTTGAGACGCGCATGGAACACAACGCGACAGTCGACCGTCGACCCTGACACGGTCCATGATCAGACAGCGAGTCGCTCATTACTCGCCGTCCGCATGCCCGATGTGGTGATGCTTAGATTAAAATTCATCTTCAGATCAGTACTATCATCATCACAGCTGAAGCATTCCTTCGCAACTTAGGGTGCTTGTACACGGCGCATGTAACCCGCGCAAGTGCCTCAACAATGCTCAAGCTACATGCGCCGTGTACAAGCACCCCGCAGGTAGCTTGATCAAGTAGCTTGCGCATGTTACTCGCTCGCGCGGGTAACCCGCACCTTTACTTGCGCGGGTTACATGCGCCGTGTACAAGCACCCTTAATATCTTCATTAAGTGTTTTTACTGGGCGCGCCAAAGTTCACCTAAAATTGTAACTCCGATCATTGGAAACCCGAAAATTGTATTCCTAACATTTTTAATCCTAATGATCACAACTCCTAATTGCTCTGTCCCTAATGTTCATAATTCCGAATCATTCGACTTCCTAATATCAGTAGCAATAAACATCTATTATACTATTATTTGTTTTCCTATATTTTCTCAACATAACCTTCTTTTACACTATTATTCAAAGTCATATTATCTTTTTCGTTTAGATTTCTTTTTATTTTGTTGGCATAATAGCACGTATACTTGAGGAAGTGCTTGCTTCGCACTCACTAATTATATGAATTGGTTTTTTGTTTTATTGCGTCTTCTTTAATTTTATTTATAGCGGTGTGTACCTGAAAAGTTATCCATAGGAGGTTAGGTTAGAACTGTGACCAGCAACGCGCGAGCCGAGCGAGCGAAGCGAGCGGTGCCGCGGCAGCGGCCGGCGAGCGCTACCTCAAAATTTGTCGGGAATTTTTTTAGAGGTATTTTTTTTCATAGTGCCCCAAGACGACGCTCTTAACAAACGACTGTGGGCACCCCGACTCGGACAGGTTAGGTTAGAAGGGGATGGCGGGGTCTGAAAGACCCCGCCATCCCCTTCGTGGTTATTTTTTTTTAAACCACCCAGAAGTAGGAGCACCGCGAAGCGGTGCTCCGTCGACTTTTCCGACATTTTACTGAATTTAGTTCAATTTAGTTTGACTAAATCCTAAATCTAAATGACTTACTAAAAATATTATTGTAATAATGTTTAGGGATAAAAACGTTATGAGAAAAAACAGTAGGAGTTGAAATATATTTAAATAACGATATTATTGATAACAATTTTCGGAAACATGAGTGTTATGAACATCGTCGGTAGCACTACAAAAAGTATGAATGAAAACTTTAGGATGAAAAATTTTAGGAAGAATGATCATTCGGATTACAAATCGTTAGGAAGAACAATTTCGGGTAAACAACTTTAGGTGAGCCAATATGGACCCGTTTTTACTATGTTTGACCGAGCCAACGTATCTTTAAGCCATGCTTACGGAACTCCATCGTTCCCAGGGCCTGATTTACCCTTAGGCTAATAAGGCTGCAGCCTAGGGCGCGAGGATCGGGGGGGCGCTGAAATCGTGTCTATGATGATGCCTCTCCTCTTTTTTTATTATTTTATTTATTCTCTAGAATAAATATTTAAAAAATTCTCAAGTTGAAGCAACTTCACACACTAGATGACCACGCTCATGGTCAATGGCAATGGCAACTAAGTTGTCTATAGAAACTAAGCCAATATAAGTCATGCGGCGAAACACGACATAGATTTGGTTTTTTACTTTGTAGCCTGCAGTCACTTGTCATTATTTTGGTCTTAATGCATGAGGTACTTTGCCTGTACGTACGGTCAGCTTAAAAAAAATGCCACTCTAAAGTTGAATGTCATCGGGCACGCCGCAATCGCGGCGGTAAGACCCGCTCTTTGAGGAGTGGCTGGATAGGCGTCACAGCGTCCTGACCTACCGCATGACGCAGCTCCTCTCCGGACACGGAAGTTTCGGGAGGTACGGAGACCTCTCGCGCCCGGCATTAGTCGAGGCCATGCTGTGAGGCGAGACGGAGTGGGAAGCGGTCGCCTCCTTCTGCGAAGCAGTCATGCTCGCGAAGAAGGAGGCGGGCCGCTTAAGGGCCGAAACTGCGTTAAGCGGATGCCCGCGCGGTTCTATACAAAAGTGCTCCGTCGCGGGGACCCGTGCCCCCGGGGACCCGCGCGGGCGTCCGTCGCGGGTCGGTGCGCCCCGCACCCATGCAACGGGGCCCGCATCCGTGCGACGGACACCCGCGCGGGTCCCCGCGCTGTGCCACGCGCGGACTTTTTCAGTCAATAAGGGTTCCTTGTTGACTACGGAACCCTAATAAAAATCTTCAAATTGAACTAGCAACACTGCGTAAATCGATCTCCGCGACGGGGACCGTCGCATACCCACGGATCCCAGCCGCGTGATCACGCGCGTGGACACGCGACGGTTGCCCGTCGCGGTCGCCCGCTTAACGCAGTTTCGGCCCTAAGGGAGAAGATAGCGTCCTCCCTCCACCCAAGCCGCAGTGGTAGAGGCACATGGCGACAGACGTCGGCAGACGATCTCCGTGGCCGGAGATCGTCTGCCGACTGTAGGTGCGGGCATGCGGGCGGCGAATAGGGGTCTCGCTGTCCGACCATGGACCATGCCTGGTTCGACGGCGCGTTTAGTTCCACGTGCGCCTCAAAGAGTGTCAGCATTGTGAGGGGGCCCCCCCAGAGGGCCAAAGCCTGCCGGGGTCGCGGGATTTATTTCCTTACCGTGACCCCGGAACATAAAGGGCTATTGAAAGACACCGTGGATTTTAGTTAGTACAAGTCTGACGCCCTGCCCTGGGTAGGAGGACTCATTTGATGATTTTACCACGATAAAAAAAAGGTTGAATGTCATGCAGATTAGATAACAACGGTAGTTTTGCTTGCAAATCGATCTTTAAAATGTTATAGGTAGTATCTGTTATTGAACCATGTTATTTTCACACTACTATTCTACTCAGTTACTACTTTTTAGGCCGTCCGTAACACACCTGGCGGGGGCGCGTCCTCATAATTAGCCTAGGGCGGTCAGAACTCTTAATCAGTCGCTGATCGTTCCCGACTTCGTTGGCGGCAAGTATACATTGATGTTAGTTACTCGTAACCAACGACGATATAATACTAGACTACTCATTGCACGATCTAACGAACAAAACTATTCTGCCAACTCGCTGAGGTAATACGTAAGCGAGGGGGGCGGGGTACTGCGTTGTGATTGGCTAACTCAAGGTCTGTTCTGTCTCAACGTATGTTTACGGCTCACAGGATTGGTCGAAATGAGACGGTTATAAGACTTTTTTGCCTAATGTGTTGGCAGACATCGGTCGCCTGTTATTACGAGTCTAGTATTATATCGTCGTTGCTCGTAACACTCATACGTCCAATATATCGCACCTCCGATAAAATAGGGTTACAACTCGAAACAGTCGATTTTTGAGTTATCAATACAGAAATATGTACTTAAAATTTTATAAACTATCTTCTCCAATAAGGTTACATCTGTAACTCTAAAATTCGCCGCTTGACGGAGTTGTAACGCTACATGACTAAAGCATTTTGACTCTAGAATGATCTCGATTAGTGTTACAAACAAAATAAAATATAACAGTGTTTCAGATTCAGACAGGTCAAATCGTGTTGCTTACATCAATTTGTCTAATGAACAGTTACAAGTCGAATTATTACAGTTTATTGATTAAGGATTGAATTAAACTAGTTAAATATTTATTTAATAAAGCCTACTTACATCAGACAGATTTCAATAAAAGTGAGGAAGAAAGCTGACTTGATGAGTTTGATTAATAGTAATCATATACGACGGTTCTATGCGCCTTTTTATAATCAATTTATTATTGAATATTGATATACCAGCATTTTTTTATATAGCTATTAAAAGACGACTGAAACTTAACTTAATCTGTGATTTTGATTTTTATTGTGATGATTAATAGTTCCTACGTTGTATTTAAACAATATTTCATTATAGAGAACAAATATTATTTAAGCTTAGCATAAATTAAACACTACCTAAAATTGTTCTGTTTCAGTAGTTTCTTGAAATTGTTTTTTTTTTGTTAGAATTTTGAATGTTTGTGTTAAAGTTGATTTTGTTTCGAAGTCTACAGCAATATGAATACTTATTCAGTTAACAAAGGTTTAAAGAACTGCCTGATTTTTACTATAATAAGAGTTGTTACATTTGTCATGTTGTATTTTTGTAAGTAAAAATTCGAATAGCTATCTAAAATACTGTTACAATTGGGAATTTTCAGGGTTTTTTTCAGGAAAATTGAAAAACTGCGTATGCCATTAAAACGTATTTTTTGTAAGCTTTCTAGGTATATGTATATAATTTGTATCACATAATAATAATGCTGCAAGAATTAGGACTGATTAACAAATCTGTGAGTTTGTTTTCGCTTTTCTGAAAATCCAGGTTTTTCGAGTTGTAACCCTATTTTATCGGAGGTGCGATATTCAGTCTGACGTACCGGCAGATAAACGACGCAGTGAGTCAGTCACATTTACTGAGCACGGTTAATGTAGATATTAAATGTACGTGGGTCAAGTATAATTATGTATAGGTACGGTATACTGCGAGAATTGCGGAATGTTGTGATGTTGACACTTACTACAACAATTACTTGTTATAAAATATTTGTTCAGTACGGGAATTGAACCCGCGACTTTTTCTCGGAGGACTTTTTCTCCAGGATTTGTCAAGCTTATTGTCCCTCGAGGTCGCGGGATTATTTCCTTACCGTGACCCCGGAACGTAACAGGCTACTGAAGGACACCGTGGATTTTAGTCAGTACAAGTCTGACAGTCCCTCCCGCCCTGCCCGGGGTGGGAGGACTCCTTTGATGATTTTACCACGATAAAAAAAAAAGAAAGCTTATTGTCCCTAAAAGGTGTTACCATATCTGATCTAGAATAGCGTTACGTTGGCTCTTGTAATTGCAGTTACTAGTTTTTTTTTTTTTATCTTGGTATTATATTTACATAATTAATGTGTGAGCTAGAACGCCTTATTCATGGGAACAAAAACGCTGTCTAACTTACACATTTTATTTTAGTAGATATTATTATGTATACATGGGAATTGTCTATATTTTTTCTAAACTAGCCAACATTCCTATTCATCATCATCGAATTATTCCCTTTATGTCGAGTCCCGTTATGTCGAGTCTGGAAGTCTATTGTTCTCCAAAGTATTGATATTTTACGCTTTCTATTACCTCTATGTCGAGTTTAGTGAACAAGTACAGTCAGGGATGTAAATTAAAAGCCAATGGCATAAAAACATATTAAAACAAGTAAGTATAGGTGAAGATTACCTAAAAAGGAAGCTCAACGGAGCCCCGCTTCGCGGGGCTCCTATTTCTGCGTGCGTGGTTTAAAGTAACCTAACATGAAGGGGATGGCGGGGTCTGAAAGACCCCGCCATCCCCTTTGAACCTAACCTGTCCGTGTCGGGGTGCCCACAAGTCCCGAGCTCGCTTCGCTCGCTCTTGGATCCCAAGTTCTCTTAATAACAATAAAATTCCAATCATGAAGGCAAACAATCAAAGTCCAGGGGACTCATCATTGAAATTCTTGATATCCTTAAAACTTATCTATCCTTTTTTTTTTTTGAAGTGAAAACTTCTTTAGCGGCGTTGTACACTTTTTCTGTAATGGGTAAAAAATTTAAAACTCGCGTCAGGGTCACGTGACCCTGATCGAAAATGAGTAAGACGTCATTCAAATTAGTTAATTTCATATCTGTACTACTCCAGTTTTAAAATAAAACATAGTAACAAAAAAGTTTTCACTTCTACCGGCACTCCTGGAGTGCAACCTTTTTTTGAAGTGAAAACTTCTTTAGCGGCGTTGTACACTTTTTCTGTAATGGGTAAAAAATTTAAAACTCGCGTCAGGGTCACGTGACCGTCAGGGTCACGTGACCGTCAGGGTCACGTGACCCTGATCGAAAATGAGTAAGACGTCATTCAAATTAAAAATAAAACATAGTAACAAAAAAGTTTTCACTTCTACCGGCACTCCTGGAGTGCAACCTTTTTTTTTTTTTTAGCGTGGTAAAATCATCAAATGAGTCCTCCAACCCCGGGCAGGGCGGGAGGGACTGTCAGACTTTTACTGACTAAAATCCACGGTGTCCTTCAATAGCCCTTTCTGTTCCAGGGTCACGGTAAGGAAATAATCCCGCGACCAAAAAAAAACTTATCTATCCTTGTAAAATCCGTCTAAATTATGTGCATGTATACATTTCATTGGACGTGACTGTACTTCCAAAATATGATAGGATTAAACTCGACATAAAGGTAATAAAAGCGTGGTAAATAAACTCGACATTAAGGGAATAGAAACGTGACAGAAAACTAAGCTCGACATAGGGGTAATAGAAGCGAGACAAGGTTTTCGGCTCGACGTAACGGGACTCGACATAAAGGGAATCAACCTCATCATCATCATCATCAGTCGGAAGACGTCCACTGCTGAACATAGGCCTCCCCCTTAGACCGCCACGCCGAACGACTGCATTCCTATTCCCAAAAATATTCAAAGAATATTGTAAACAGTCATTTCACTATAGAGCCTCCAGATGTAACATATTCTGATTTGGAATTCCTGCCGGGTCGCGATCTTTGTTTGGCAGTGAATGCTAGACTAATGATCGTGATTCATACATAGCCATGTGAAACAAGGACGATCCGATCCGTTCCCTCCAACTATTCTCATGACTGATAGTTTATTTTCAAAACATTTTGTAACATCTCTATTCTAATGGCGTTCTCCATACTAATGTTGTAAATAATAGTAGATTATTAACCAAGGGGATAAAGCAGTGTCTTCTGTCGCGGGTGACGATTTAAATCGCGAGCTTAACGAAGGACTCGAGGTTTACTCCCGAGCGTAGCGAGGGTGTTAAAAACTTAAATCACGAGCGAAGCGAGGGATTTAAGACGAGTCCTGAGTGTAGCGAGGGATTTAAGTTCACCCAAGACTAAGACAGTTGGGGTGCTATGACAGGAAACCTCCACGTGCGCCCGTGGACTGGAGTTCCCTCTCGGATACGTCCGGGGGGAAGACCAGTTTTTCGGGCCGGTGCACCCTGGGATGCGGGCAAAAACTCTTCCTTAGGCACTGTGTGCCTAAGGGGTCTCTTTGCCCGTATGCGAATAGCCTGTCGTGTGGACGCTCCAACGCGTGTCCCTCTGATCAGCAGAGGGCACAGCGGTGGAGCGGGCTTGCGGACGGTGAGTTATGGGTAGCTCGCCGTCCGACCAAGGACCAAGCCCGGGTCGGTGGCGCGTCGTGTTTCGCGCCAAATGCCTGCTGGGGTCGCGGGTTTTTTCTTAACCCAGGTTACCGTGGCCCCGGAACGTAAAGGGTATAGGAAGGAACACGGGTGGATTTTAGTCAGTAAGAGTCTGACAGTCCCTTCCGCCCCACCCAGGGCGGGAGAACTCATTTGATGATTTTACCACCTAAAAAAAAAAAAAAAAAAAAAAAAAGACTAAGACAGTTTTATCACCGAGGAAAATACTCTACTTTTCGTACCATTTGCGAAAAAATTAACACAATAATAATATGAGATAAGCATTTATTAAAAATAATGACAACTAATAAGTAAAAGTTATGTATTGAGTCACGTTCTGTAATACGGGCCGTATTGTTGATGAGTTGATTTGAGTATTTTTGTCAGAAAAGCAAAGGCATCAAGCTCATACGGCCTCGTCGGTTTTCGTAATTTGATTTAATAAATCATAACTGCATAACAAATGCGTGTTACTTTTTCAAACATAACCCTCCTGGCGCAGTCGGGTAAAAATATGTTTAATGCTTTATAAATATACAAACTCAATGGAGTAAACATAGATGTAGTTCAGTATCGGTAAGTATTCAAAATTTAAATCACATTCTCTCCCTAGAGGATGAATGAAATTCAGTACAACTTTCTTTCCCTGTTTTTAACAGATTAAAAATGACTATTGTTATGTACGCTTTTTGTGGCATAGAATGTCACTTTTTTGAGCAAGTGGTACGAAAAGATAGATTTTGTGTCGGTCTATTTAAATGGGGGTGCGGCGACGAATCTCGTGAGAATATTGATCCCAAGGGTCAATTTATACTAGCGCAGAGTCGAAGCTCATCGAAGCGTCTTTCTAAAACTGAACATAACAATTTCAACCTTAACTCCACAGCGTAACGCACACATTACTTCTGAGATTATAAAAGGTCGCGCGCATTCTTCGGAATTCGCGCGTCTGCGTGTGATCAACGCTGATCATGAATCGTGCGGCTTCGCTTTAGTTGTAAAGAATTTGACGCTTCGATGTGCTTCGACTCTGCGCTAGTATAAATTGACCCTACGAAGAATTTAGAGTTTAGATAAAAAGGAACGTAAGAAATAAAACGAAATCATTAATAAATACAACTTCATTCAGAATATAAATAACAAAACCACTATATTTTATAGTAAGTTACAGTATCATACACAATATTATACATTAGTTTAAACTAATCACATGTTTGTATCACGTTGTTTTCGTTAATACGGTAATAATAGACAATATTCTAACAATACAGGGTGAAATAAACAGCTAAGCGCAGTATTATCAACATGATTTCAGAAAACAATATTGTAGGCCTCCTCCAAGTAATGAGTTTGAACTTTAGATTAAAAATAACAGCTTTTAAAATTAATAATTGTGAAAATTCAACTATTGCGTTTTTATCGATGAAAAGGTATAGTGCCGCAAAATTAGAACTACAGCCGCCATTTTCACAAACCTTATTAATGGGGAAGGCAAGTGTCAAAGTGACAAGTGACAGTTTGGTCCCAAATTAACTGTCAAATAAAAGGAATTTTCTGAAAAAAAAAACGATTTATTGATGTAAAATGACTAGATGTTGTGTAATAAGCTGTAAAAATGATGGAACATACAAATTTCCGACAGTTCACACTATCAAGAAATAATGGGTAGCTGCTGTGACTACCTTGAGAACAAAAATTGAATTATAACTAAGGAAAAGCCATATAATAAACAAATATCCAGCCTTGCGAAGCCGAGACAGGCCGTTAGTTGAGTTTATGAAATTCTATGATTATACCATAACTAAACAATCGAATACACTTTTCAAAATAATATCTACTTTTTTATTGGAGGTTAAGTACCAGTATTGCATCGCTCTATAAATTATGAAATGGTTCGTCTGGCGGAAGAATTATCACCTGGAACGAGTTTTGTGATAGTTGTGGTGTTAAGAAATTAAATATATTGTGATATTTCTCGAATATAAATAGAAAAAAGGGGTAAAATTACTGACTTAAAACATTATGATATTTTATCAAAATAGAAAGTCAAAAGCAGCATTATATTCTTGTTATAGGAGAGGACAGGTAAAACATACCTAAACTCAAAAATTGAAACCTCAACAACAAGTAATTGTGGATTTATTACGGTAAAATCAAATGTATTACCACTCAATTAAATCACTTTTTTTCCTCTTGTCGCGCCGCGGCGTCTTAATTCTTCTTTTAGTATATGCACTTGCATTGACGAATAATTTTCCATATTTGTTTTGTAATTATACTCAATTTTTATAACAATAAATCTTGTTTATTTTTTGTACAAGGTAGACAGTAATCTGACGTAGGGACCAACTATCGCAGCGCCATCTACGATTAGCTTTGAGTTGCCATCCCCATTTCAACACCGAATATAGGGTATTTTACAGAGCCAGTAAAAATAATGTACACGTATTTTTGTCTTTTTAATTCAATTAATATTGACAAATAGAGCAAGAGCCCGTGAACCCCAGACCTACGTTATTTTATAAAGGCTGAAAGTTTGTCAGCGGATGCTCCCAACACTGGTAAGACGATGGACCATTTATGGAGTTTGGGTTATGGTGGCTTTGGCAGGTAAACGGTACTAAAGGTGCGTAAAATATAAGTTTACTTACGTCATAGTATAAAAGCTGATTTTTATGTATAATACTCGGGTAATATGTAGATGATGTTTCCTCATCAGCCAGACACTTATCATGGTGGCAACCCCTTGCCAGACACCCTTAATGTTCACGAAATTATAAGTTTACTTACGTTATAGTATAAAAGCTGATTTTTATATATAATACTTGGGTAATATGTTGATGATGTTTCCTCTTTAGCCAGACACTTTTGATAGTTCCAACCCCTTGCCAGACAAACATTGTAAATAGACCAGTCAACGGATGTTCAAAACAAGCTATAGAGGGAAAGTCTTGGAACACAATTTTTGACTACACAACTTTGTTTGGACTAGTTAGGAAAAGAACATATCGAAAGTCCCCATCCCTAGCCCTTGAGCTGTGCGGGAGGGAGGAGTTTGAAGGTACCACTTTTTGCTTTTTCGATTAAATCTCGGAAAGTCGGACCCACCGCTAGGACCCAGCGGCATAATATATTTATGAACAAAATAAAAGGTGAATAAATTCCCCATAAGTTTTATTCAATAAATGTTTCCAAGTCTTGTTTAGTTTTCGAGCTATCTGCCTTTTTGCATTTGGAAAGTTGTATTTCATATCGCCAAAGGTCCAGAAAGCATGAGCAGTCTTTTCAGACCCTCCCTTTACCACCTACAATGAACAAAGCCAAGTGAAACCTGCATCTTGAGGCGATATGAGCCTCCAGCTAAAAGGGTCTCTTACTATGCTCACAAAGTTATAACAAATTCTTGAATTCGCGGTAGCCACCATCAAGCTTGATATTTTTTGTTTTCCTTCCACCGAGGGAGCAGTAAAAATAGCTCAGAAACTCATTCTAGATTATAATTACATAATATTAGGTAGGTACATGTACAGGGTTTTGATTCTAAGTTGACCGATAAGGAGAAATCCGCTTCCATAAGAGCTACAGAAAAACGATCTTAGGAACCTTTAGCTTTTTATAATGTAAACAATTTTAGCATATTTAATTTTTAATCAAGTGCGAGGTGTCCATAAAAATGAGTTGCCAATTTTTTAAATGCCCTTCGACTCTCTTTCAGGTAAGGATCGTTTTATTAAATTGGAATAAAATAATCAAGACGGCGGAAGTTGGTCAAATTCAGAAAAAAATGTTTTTATACAAATTGTATGAATGAAAAAATAATTTATTTTTTTATGATGCTATTTGGTTTAGTGTCATGTTAGGATAATTTCATTGTATGAGAAGGATAATATCTGGGCAACAGAATTGGGTCAAATCTTATAAAACGACACGAATCTAACGAAATACAACTTAAGTTGTAATGTACCTAATATAAATTAAAATGACATTCGGCGCAACTTGGAGGGTCTGAAAGACTGATGCTGTTTTCTGGATCTTTGGCGACATCATACAACTTTCCACATGCAAAGAGGTAAAAATGATTTTAACCAATATTACAGACTTTCAAGAGCAGATATCTCGAAAACTAAACAAGACCTGGAAATGTTTACTGGATTAAACTTATAGAGAATTTATTCAGCTTTTATTTTGTTCATACATATTATGCCACTAGGACCCATGGTTTCCGACTTTCCGAGATATAAGCGAAAAACCAAAAAGTGGTACCTTCAAACCCCTCCCTCCCCCTTAGCTCAAGGGCTAGGGATGGGGAATTTCGATATGTTCTCCTCCTAACTAGTCCAAACAAAGTTGTGTAGTCAAAAATTGTGTTCCAAGACTTTCTCTCTATACCTTGTTTTGAACATCCGTTGACTGGGCTATTTACAATGTTTGTCTGGCAAGGGGTTGGAACTATCAAAAGTGTCTGGCTAAAGAGGAAACATCATCTACATATTACCCAAGTATTATATATAAAAATCAGCTTTTATACTATAACGTAAGTAAACTTATAATTTCGTGAACATTAAGGGTGTCTGGCAAGGGGTTGCCACCATGATAAGTGTCTGGCTGATGAGGAAACATCATCTACATATTACCCGAGTATTATACATAAAAATCAGCTTTTATACTATGACGTAAGTAAACTTATATTTTACGCACCTTTAGTACCGTTTACCTGCCAAAGCCACCATAACCCAAACTCCATAAATGGTCCATCGTCTTACCAGTGTTGGGAGCATCCGCTGACAAACTTTCAGCCTTTATAAAATAACGTAGGTCTGGGGTTCACGGGCTCTTGGGCTAAAAGATAATACGCTTCGGTTTTCAGGAGGCATCCCAAGCCTGTGACATCATAATGCCGACCGAAATTATACCGACCGCGTGACGTAATGTGATTTTTAAAACCTTCGTATCTTCGTCAATTTTCGTTTAGGTAACAAAATAAAACGGGTCAAATATTTTATGATGATCTAACTTTCGTACAAATTTTTTTTTTCAGTAAAATAGCGTATTCTATAATAGCCACGCCATCATCGGGACAGGTAAGTTTTTGGGTCTGTTATTTCACAAATTTTGTTAGAATCATCTACAAAATTAACATCAGTAACAACTAGCGTCGACGTCCTTTACACCCTGTATACATTCTAAATTTCAAAAAAGATCCCCTGTCGTATGTGAAACATAATTTTATTATGTAATAAATAAGTACGTAATTTACCAAAATAACGAGGGTTTTCTCCCTATTTTTCAAATTATAGCCCTTATTTTCATCATCAGAGATCTAAATAGGTAGAGATTGTATGCCTATGGTTCATGGAAGTAATTAACGGCCCGATCACCTTTTGTGAGCGGCGATCAAATGTATACACATGTTTGAAACACGTCACGAGGCGCCGCTAATGGCGAATTCACGTACTTACGAAATAATGTCTTAGTGTGCAATTACAGTGGCAGCGGGGCGGACAACGGAATCCGCTGGCGGGTAACGCAAACACATAGTTTTTGACTGAGGTGCACCAAGTGCGGGCGAGGTGGGTGAAGAAATCTAGTCTGTTTTGTGACCCGCCACTCGCTCCCGCGCCCGCCTAGCGCCACTGTAATTGCACACTTATTCGCGCAGCCCATCGCACCGCTCACAACTTAGAAGTCGTGAGCGGATCGTTAAATGTGAATAACACCTCCATAAAATACCCACGGAAACATTTTCAAGTCTAGAAAAATCATGCAAATCAGCCCAATAGTTATGGAGAAATCAAGTCGAAAACATGACTTCCACTTTTTTTTTAAGTCGGTTAAAAATACCTGGGGACTAAACGCATCAGTCGAAAATGCTTTCTAAATATCCGATGTCTGTCTAGCAATGCTTCATTCTAATTCAGACTCTATGTGCCTGTTTATATGGTTATATTTTTATTGCAGTGTCGTTACAATTTGTATTATTACTATTTTGGATACGTTTTATGAACACATGAGTTAATTATATAGAATATGGTGTATTTTGACAACATCATCAATAATTTACATTCTTATTTTAGAAAAATAATGAACAGACAACCTACCCGATTCTGTTAAATTTTACCAATAGAAGAAATTAACCTTCCACTATTGTGATAAAGTGTAATCTATTAAAGAAATTTGACAGAATTGAGGTAGGTTGATGTGGTGACGTCGGTATAAGCCGGTGCATTGAAGAAAGGATTCTAAAATGGCGGCTTGTACTTGCGTTGACAGATAGTACAGTCCGCATACATTTATATGATTTCAAATTAAAGTTTTTTTTTAATTAAAAATAATAAAACAAGACTGGATCACAATAATTTCTGAAACCTAACCTAACAATAAAACAAAATTAAAACAACAATAATCAACAGGTAACAACGGAAAAATAACAGAAAACTATAGAAAATATTCATAAAAAAGATCACTGAGCGCGTCAAGAAATCAAGACTAATTATTTTTTTTCTGCTTACGCTACGCACGGGAGTGAGTATAGACGGCACTAGTGTGCGAGCGAGAGAACACGATAAGCGACGCCATTTAAGATTCCTTTCTTCAATGAACCGGGTTATACACGTATTTTCCTTTTGTTAAATTAATGAATATTTACAAACTATTTAATAAATTTTCGTATTGCCGTTTGGTCTTGAAAACAGTGTACAGATACTTTGACAAATTCCAGGCCTTGCTCTATATTTTTACTATAGTTAAAACATAGCATAACGTGTCTATGACGTTATAATTACCATAATCTTGATGGGGTCGTTAAGATTTTGGGGTCGTGGAGTCATTTTTGTGGACTATTTTGCTGGTTATCGCTGCCTTATTCACAAATTTTAGTAATGAGAGTGAAAATAATGTTTATTTTTTATTACTACCCAACAGCGCAAAGATTGGAAAGGGGCAACGATTTTAAATCTTCTCTAGTTAGAATATTGTTTTGCCAATTTTATCTGAAACTTTACCCTGTATTTTATTATCAGATGCTTGTAAATTGAGTATATCTAGTGTCGGTACGAATAAAAAATAAGAATAAATAAAAACTTTTCTTTTGAATAGGTACAATAAAACGGAACAATTTCAGAAAAAAACTAAACATGATCGATAACCCCTATACGGACCTTCAAATTACTTCATTTTTATAAAAAGTATCAAAATCTTTTCAACTTCATAGTTTCCTTTGTCCTATTAAAGTATCAAAATTGTTTTTCGTACCTCAAAACTCACCACAAAATCTAAAACATCTTGATAAACTGCCAAAATAATCCACAACTACCCACATCATCATACAGGGGGGGGGGGTATTATAACGTCTTAAAACCAAGCTTATTCCGGCGAGTGAAAGTGACAGAGCTATACAAGTCGTCTAGCGCCATCTCGTTCACTCACTGGTTAAAGCCTGGTTTTAAGACGTTGTAATATCCCCCTAGGTGGCCTACCATGACCTCTTAAAGCCAGAGAAGTTCCAGTGAGGGAACGAGATGGCGCTAGACGACTTGTATGGCTCTGTCTCTTTTCCTCATTGGAACTATTCTGGCTGTAGGCCACCAGGATGTTCCCTAGCCAACACTATGTATACAGGCTGTTACTAAGAAGGCATCATCCCCTGACTCCTCTTCCACTGCGCTCCAGACCGACGGTTGTGATTGGCTCGCGCTGATTTGTGTTTCTCTTTCTTATCTCTGTTGTGTAGGACCTCTTTCTCTTGTCCCTGGCCTTTGGGCTTGCCTGTGACGTCCATGTTTCTAGAAAATGTAAAAAATCGATTTAATTTTTTTGGTGACAATGCAAAAAACAGAATGTGAATTATTATTTAAGATGAGTCCGGCTGGTGACATTTTTAATGAATAAAGAGAATTTTTGAAATGGGTCCTTTTTCAGCTTATTATTTACAAACATACACAGACACACACGCACAAAAATACAAATCTTTCCTCTTTATAATATCTATTAGTATAGACAAAATCTCCAGTCACCTAGGTGCGGGCGCGGGTCTATTCGCTCCCCCCCTCCCTCTCCTAGCCTGATAGCTAGCCTCCCTGCGCGCGCGCATCTCCTCCGGGTTGACACAGAAGTTCATCTTACTTCGACTGCTGCTCGGCTGAGCTTCTTCCGGCTCCGGTTCATCATCTGATTCCTCCTGAAAGAAGAAAATTATATTAAAGCTGTTTCTTTTTTTTTATAACAATGGTACAATTTGATTGCTGCATTTTTGTCCCCGTATATATATATAGGTGTACGTTTAAAACATTCCAGAAAGTGGAATATTATTCTGACAACTATTGTGCAATGCACCTGATCAGCTGACGGCGTAAGGTGACTCACGGCGTCGCGGGAGTAACGAATACCGTGACCCCGCAATGTAAAGGGCTATTGAAGGACACCGTAGTTTTTAGTCAGTAAAAGTCTGATAGTCCCTGCCGCCCTGCCCTAGGTGGAAGGACTGATTTAATGATTTTACTACGCTAAAAAATAAAATAAAAGGGTGGTCACGGCACCAGATTTCATAGATTGCGGTAGGCAGTTAACACAGCACAGGAACGGATATTCGTTAGATCTTCCTCCCGATAACTTTAACCCTTTGTAATTGATTTTACTGTGTTCTTTAAGCGCCACTGCAACTCACAGCTGAATGACAGCAGGAGTAATATAGATATTAAAGATAGAATACTGATATTGTTCTGGTTGAAATTGTTGCAGCCTTTGGATACTTTTGATAGAAGTAGGAACTACCATAAAAGTCAAAAGATTGCAGGATCTGTATTATAAGATAACGACATAAGAGAAAAACCATAGCAATGCGACACCCCATATTACACTAACAAAATTATAAAATTTCGGCTCCTATTGGTCATAGCGTTATTGTTATACAGGGTGATTTTTTAGTCACCATCCAAATTTTAATATATTAATCTTTGGCGAAAATCATTGAATACGTGTTTTTTCTTTTTGTATCACTCAATACAAAAATATCGAGATAACACGTCTCAATGTTATCTATAAAAAGTTGATGAATCTGGACACCGCGCTGTGATGTGTCGCTCAGGTGTAGCGGGGCGGGGCGGGGGTCAGCGGGGTGCGCTCTGTCCGTTTCATGCGTCGGCAAGTGCATATTAGTAACGTTTAGCTTAATGACCACACAGAGCGGATGAGAAAATGATTTAATATGACAATTTGACGTATCGATTTTTTTTCAAAAATGGGGTTATTGATTGATACCTAATGTCTAGAAAAATTTTGGACGGTGGTAAAAAAGTCACCCTGTATAGCATATAGCCTTCCTCGATAAATAGACTACCAAACACAAGAAGAATTTCTCAATTCAAACCAGTGCTTCCTGCGATTTATACATTGTTTAGTGTTAGAATTGTTCATCATCAAATAATCTTGTCAACAATCATATTTAACCAGGGTTGGCATGATTAAAACAAGTTGTTTTAAAACACATGTTTAAAACAGTGTTTAAAACAGTTTGAAATTAAACAGTGTTTATTATTACATGTTTAAAAACAAAGATTAAAACAAGTTTAAAACATTGTATAAAACAGTACGAAAAAAAACACGTTTTAAAACTACTTTTCATGTCGCAATAACTGAATATAAAATGAAAATAAAATAATAAGTATTTGAGTCTGAATAGTTCAACATAAAACCAATCGAGTCTCTATTGCTGTTATATTTTTGAACTTCAATGGCATTGTAATTGACTTAATCATTTTTTTTTTATAAAACGTTGCCCCACACTAGGAATTTCTACTGTGTCGTGGGTGCGTTTATAAACATATAAACTCAAACATGCCGCCAACATTATTTTTATGTTATGTATAAGTATTTCATTCAATCAAACAAATATCTAAGTACCAGGATTTGTATGGGACAAGATAGCACCTATTTTTGAAACATTATCATAATAATTTCAAAACAATTAAAATTGTAACAATTTTAATTAATAAACAACATTAGTCATAAATAAAAAACGTAAACATCGATCCCTAATGTCGGCTGTCGAAAGAAATTTGGTAATTCCCCTATTTTATAGACATATAAGTAGATCGGTGTTTCTCAGTCCATTGTAATAAGGTAAAGCCCCGCACCGTGGCGCGGGGATATACCTTATGAACAATGAACTATTCTACGAACGAATAGGAGGCGCGCCGCCTGTCCCGCTAGGAAAGTCCCTACGTGTCGCCCAATATAAAATCAACATTTTAGAACATACCTACCGGGTGAATGTGAAGCGTTTGATTACGCAACATACAAATAAATGTTATCTATTGATCGTTTTTTTGTAAATATTTAATTTATTAGGGCGAGTTTATAAAGATCTAGCCTAGAAAAGAAACATAGTCGAATTAATTTGAAATAATGCCCTAAACTAAAAAAAAACAAAAACACACTTGTTTAAAACATTTTGAACTGTTTGTTTTATATAATTAAAAAAAACTGTTTTTTTTCCAACCCTGTATTTAACACATGATAGTTACCTCAGTCTCTCTCTTCTCGTGTTGCCTCAGTGCTCTCGGCGTGACGAACGGTCTCCGCGCGTCTTCCGTCACGTCAGCTGTGGGTGTGACGCCGTCAGAGTCGTACGTGTCGTCGTACTCGTCCGAGTACATGTCTACTTCGTCACATACCAGACTGGAATATAAGAAGAACATTTTAACTACGTAACCACAACCAGCTTACAACTAGAAGTTTTCAACGATTTCGCACGATCATGTGGCTATTGATGTCTCGAAACAGTTCAAGTGTATCTTGATCGCAATTATTATAACTTGAAATCATGATAATATCGTCAAATCATTTATATGAAAAACCATACTGATGGGATAACCTATCTGGAAAATTGCAGCGTATCTAAATGGACTACTTTAGCAACGTTGCTAATAGTATTCTTTATCCATTGAGCAACAGAATACAATTCACAAATACATTTTTTTATCAATTAATGAATTTAAAAATCGTAACATGAATTCAATCAGTTATTTAGAGTATTTCAATATTATATTCTATTGTTCAAGCAATAGAGATAATTAATAAAAGCCAGCTACCCGTTGCGTGGTAGCAACGCTGCTAATGTGGCAATTTTAGATGAAATTTAAACTTTCTATAAAGATATTCAAAAATCCTTCCTAAAATCACTTTGGTTATTTAAGAACAGTATGCTATTATTTTTACTGTCTAGGCTGTGCAAATGTGAAGTATATTGACAATCGTTGAATAAATGAATTTAAAAACCAGTTAGAAACGAATATAGAAGTATATACTCACTTATATTTACTATAAATATCCACCCTCTGTTTCACCTCAGTCTTATCATCAAGCATATCCTTCAGGTCCTTGTACTTGGACCGTCTCTTCCCGACGTGAATCTTGCTGACGTCAACGTCGTCTCGCGTCATGATGTCGAACTCATCTCCATCGAACACGTTCAGCCGCGCTATGCCGGTCTCTAGGAATTTTGAGTCTAGTGGGTCCTCGGGGATTATTGGGAGTGATTGGTCTAATGCTGAAATTAGAAGAAAATTGATGTTTATTATGTTATACCTAGATTAGACTCGATTTGAGCGGAATTTATATACACCGACAGAGAACAGAGTTTATTTAATAATAATATAATAATAATATTCCACAACTATCACACAACGCCATTTAGTCCCAAGCTAAGCAGAGCTTGTGTTATGGGTACTAGACAACTGATAAACATACTTATATATTTCTAAATACATACATATTGTAGATAAATTACACCCAGACACAGAACAAATGATCATGCTCATCACACAAACATTTGTCCTGGGTGGGAATCGAACCCACGACCCCCGGCATAGCAGTCAGGGTCACTAACCACTAGACCAACAGGCCAGTCGTATTTATAGAGGATATTTATAATGGATACGTTTAAAAGTCAAAATGTGTGATACAACTGTTGTTTATCAATAAACCTTTGTGCCAATAAACGTTTTTTTTTTCTTTCTATCATGTCTGGTGTAAAGCTACATTAATAAACTTCAATAACTCATGGCGACAGCACTAAATTCCACAAATCTTAAATATGGGTACCATATTACCGTACCGCAGAGCAGATGGCCGATGGGGTCGAAAAGTACTAGAGTGGAGACCACGGACTAGCAAGCGCAGCGTAGGACGTCCACCAGCAAGGTGGACAGACGACCTTATAAAGGTCGCCGGAAGACGCTGGATGCAGGTCGCTTCCAACCGGTATAAGTGGAAATCAAAAGGGGAGGCCTATGTTCAGCAGTGGACGTCCTACGGCTGAGATGATGATGATGATGATGATTACCGTACCATACCGTATTACAGTACCATTTTTTTAGTAATCTCAACATAATTACTATTTGTTAGTACATATTTATTAAAATCACAATTGCAATGACGGGGCCTTTAGAGGGCCAAAGCCTGCCGGGGTCGCAGGACTTACCGAATTACCGTGACCCTGGAACGTAAAGGGCTATTGAAGGACACCGTGGATTTTAGTCAGTACGAGTCTGACAGTCCATCCCGCCCTGCCCTGGGTGGGAGGACTCATTTTGATGATTTTATCACGATAAAAAAAAAGAAAACAGAATTGCTACAATTGAATCTCAAGTCATAAGCATGATATTTGCCGTCTTAAAAGGTACGGCCGACCACGGCCCTAGAAAGCAAAGGGTAGCTGATGGAACAGGTTGGTTTATAGTCAGTAAAGCCTGACAGTCCCTTCCGTTCTAAGCGGGAGGACTCCTTTGATGTTAATACGTAACGTCTACTCAAACAAAAAGTCTATAAAAATAAAATAACTTACCTTTAAGCGGCTGCGCTAAATTATCTTCCAAAATACTATTAATTACTCTCTCCGCATTAAACCCATAATGTTGCAAGCATTTTAAAATAAATCCATCTCCTAAATGTGGCAATATATCCTTCACTTCGGAAATCAACGACTCTTCCCGAACATGGTCGGGTATTTCCGTGTCCGTAGGAGTGGGGGCGGGGTCTGCATGCCCATTGGTCAGAATCTCCGGTGGGTGTGGCGTGGGCGCGCTGAGCTCTGGGATTGGCTCGTCTAAATTAGAGTATATCGCTTGTAGTATGAAGTCAGTCTTCACTGTGTCTCTGGAGTTAATGTTTAGGTTTTATATCTTTGAAAGCTTTTTTTACATAGAAAATTGGTTATTTATAACATTATAACCTTAAACATTTTCATTTAGTTGCAGGGTGAGGAAAGATCTTGATCTTGAGGGTTATCAGTAAAATGACGGAGCCTCCAAGAGGCCAAACGCCTGCAAGGGTCGCAAAAGAACACCATGGCCCTGGAACGCAGTTGACGGAACAGGATGGACTTAGTAGTTTAGCGGTCCCGTTAGCTCTATCCAGGGCGGGAGGACTCATTTGACGATTTAACTTACCAAAAAACATAAGATAATAAAAACCCATAACTATGTGAATGTGTAAGTTCGACAAAGGTGTACTTCAATAGCCCAGACTCTTTTCACCAGTTATTTGTATTGTAAGTCTCATGTAAAAGGAGTCGAACCTATTATCATCAAACAGGCACAAATGTAGACTATAAGCTGCTACTAAGAACTACCCAATGGAAAACCCCAATAGCACCTTGCCAGACCGGGACTCGAATTTATGATTTCTTGCTCAACGTGCTTCGTGGGACTCTAGCGGGACTGTCTTATCAGGTAACCGTAGCCCCGGAACGTAAAGGGCTATTGAAGGACACCGTGGATTTTAGTCAGTACAAGTCTGACAGTCCCTCCCGCCCTGCCCTGGGTGAGAGGACTTTCACATTTGATGATTTTACCATGTTACTACTGAGAACTTCGTAATGAAAACCCCCAATAACACCTTGCCCGACCTAGAATCGAACTTAGGACTCCGTGCACGCCATGCTTCGTGCCTTATACTAAAAATCAAGACTAAACTCTGATTTTCTTCTGTAATTCTTGATGGGTGCTTTGTTAAATACATAGAGACATTTTTTCAAAGATGATTCTTGGTGAAAAGGATACATGTCAGGGTAAGCTTGTCGTAACATCTCCAGGTCATCGTGGACGGGGTAGCAGGAGTGGTAGTCCTTGATGAGCAGCTTCTCCGAGAGGCCGTCCATCATCACGGCTAGGTAGTCTTCTATGTGGGTCGCTATACTGCCTCTGAAGAAAGATTATGATGTTACTAACTATTGCCCGAGGCTCGACTGGGAAAAATGAAATCGGGATAAAAACTATCCGAAGTGTTTATCCATATCCAGGTTATAAGCCATTTGGGTAAAACCGTTCAGTAGTTTTTGCGAGAAAAAGTAACTAATCATCTTCTGAAACTTTCGCATTTATAATATTAGTAAGAAGAAAAGTAAGAAAATGTTCAGAAAATGCTTGTTAAGATCATTTGAGATTAAAGAGGTAAAACATGACTTCAAATATAATAAAAAGATAAAAATTAATCATGTATCTCTATCATAATCATCCCATTTGCCTATTCAAGTCTGAAATATCACAAATAGCCATAAAAGAAAACGGGTCATAATTTGGATTGAGATAGAATATTCATTTGTAATAATTTACGTAATTTAAACAGTTTAAGTTAAAAAAAAACTAGAAGACGTACTAAAAAACCGGCCAAGTGCGAGTCGGACTCGCCCATAAAGGGTTCCGTAGCATCAAGTAACATAATATAAAAGTTCTTGTAGTTGGTTGTGATTTTGCATGGTAAATTGCGGTTTACGATTTATGACGTATTTAAAAAAAAAACTAATTACTCGATCTCGTTCAAACCAATTTTCAATTGAAGTTTGCATGGTATTGTACATCATATATTTTTATTAGTTTTATTATTCTCTACAGGGGGGGATACGCGCAGACTAGACTAGTAAATGTCAGTACTACCTGTGGTACTACTAAATGTTAGTAACCTCAATATCATTTTTTAAGACCTATTCATAGATACCCCACACGTATGGGTCAGGCGAAAAAATTTTTTTTGAGTTTCAATTCTAAGTATGGGGCGTACCCCCAAAATTGGTTTTTGTTTTATTTTTGTGTGAAAATCCTAATGCGGTTCACATAATACATCTTACCAAGTTTCAACAGGATAGCTCTTATACTTTCGTTAAAAAGTGGCTGTGACAGACGGACGGACAGACAGACAGACATGACGAATCTATAAGGGTTCCGTTTTCTGTCATTTGGCTACGGAACCCTACAAAGGATGTAGTATATCGGAATATATGTAGTATATGGAAAAATAATCATTATAACATACTCACTCCCCACTAAAGATAGCACTCTTATAAGCGGCCAGTATTTCTCTAAATATATCGATAAGCTCAGCTCTAGCGGTATCGATGTACCCCTCTACTTCCGTATAAGTCACACTGCTCTGATTCCCCGTCTCCTCCAGCTTCTCATATAAGAGAGGGATGCCGTATTCATAGAGTTGAACTATACTGAAACAAAATTCGTAGGTGAGATTTTGGGTAGAACAGTTTTTTGTTAGTTTTCAACGTTTTTGCTGACATTCAATATTATACTTTATTTTTAATGCGATAAAGTACAAAGCATTCAGGCATCGCCAATTTGATGAGTTTGGAAATTAAAACAGAGAATTTGCTGTCAACATTGAATATTACACTTTATTGTTTGTGAAAAAGAGTGCATAGTTGTATGCAAGTGTCGATAGAGCCCGAAGAAATGTATTCCAATTGGTGGTTTAAAATAATAACAATACGGTTTATTATTCAACTAGCTTCCGCCCGCGGCTTCGCCCGCGTGGTGTTTTGATAGCCTATGTTCTTTCTCAGGGTCTAAAGATTGTCTGTGCCAAATTTCATTAAAATCGGTTGAGAGGTTTAAGCGGGAAAGCGTAACAGACAGACAGACAGACAGAGTTACTTTCGCATTTATAATATTAGTTTGGATTGGATGTAACGAACCTTTTTTTTTATTGTATTTGCTTTTGACTCTACATAGTCTAGTTCAGGGTAAAAGAGACAAAATCTACGATGGAGCGAGCTTCGGGTCGCGGGACTAACAGGTAACCGTGGCCCAGGAACGTAAAGGGCTATTGAAGGATATCGTGGATTTTAGTCAGAAGTGGGTGGGCCTTAAATAATTTACATCTCTCTATAAACCCTTTGCGCAAAGAAAAAAGTTTTATATTCCCACTCACCTAATAACAAAATTCGTTTTCCTAAATATAGGCACAACCTTCGGGTAGACCTCAATGAACAGCCTCATGGTCATGCAGGTGTCCAGCAGGTGGATCACCAGGTCCTTCAGCATGTCGAAGGTCAGTTTATCCGGCACTTTCGAGGAGGACGGACGTCGGATCTCACTGAAGCCTTTGAAGGTTTCTGGAAGATTCGGGGGCTCCTCGCTGTCGTAGTTTTTGTTTACTTGCAGGATTATGTATTTGAAGGCCTGTAGAGGATTAAAGAGAAGAATATGAGGTGATATTCAAGTTGAATTATTGTAAAACATTTTTTTAAAAAGAGTAATTACGGAGTTTCTTGCCCATTCTTCTTCATACATCCCATCCCATCCTATTTCCTTAATTTTAATATTCGACGTTTAAAAGTGCCTCTTTGATGGCCTATTTCTTGAAATAAATGATTTGACTTTGACTTTAATATGTCAAAGAGAAAATCTAGGGGTATAAAATTAAACAGCCTTTTTTGATCTTTACGTGGGGGGGCAAAATAACGGGGAGTATCGATAAATATCGCGATAAAGATAAATTATTTTTTGATTATTGGTTCGCGTTTGACCACTATTTCGCCTGATGGTAAGTGACGATGTGGTCGACGGTGAAGCACGCTTGCCTAGAAGTAACCTGTTCACTCTTGACTTGAAGACCCCAAGGTTGTAGCTGTCGGGAAATACAGATGGGGAGGCATTCCACTTCTTAGCTGTGCGGACAATAAAAGTATTGGAAAAACGCTTTGTAAGCACTAGAGGGCTGTCCACCATATATGAACAGTTGAATAGCCTGTAATTAGAGAAGTGAAGGCTTGCCGGCGTCGCCCGAATACTTCAGCTGCAGCCCAAATACATACACTCCAACACCCGCCCCACATGTCTACCGTCATCAACCCCACATGTCAAACAGAGATCCCATTAGATTAGTATCTTCAAAGTTAACTTGCCTCTTTAACAAACGCAACAGCGGCCACAGCGTCGCCTTCATATCTCGGCGCAGCCCAAAAACACACACCAACACCCGCCCCACATGTCTGCCATTATCAACCCCATATGTCAGACAAATGTCTCATGTGATTGGTATCTTTACTGTTATTTTTTAATTGGGACAAACCCACCACACTATTCCCAAACCACTGCAACTCCTGAAAGCCAGAACCAACAGTGGCAACCACCAGAAAAGCGCCGAGACAATGAAGCTCGACGTGTCCCGGAGAATGAATTTACCTGTCTTGGATCCTGCAACGAAATTAATCAGAAAAGAATAGTGGAGGAGTAGGAAAAAAATTGTTTCCACTGTTAACTTACCTCTTTAACAAACACGACAGCGGCCACAGCGTCGCCTTCATATCTTGGCTGCAGCCCAAACACACACTCCAACACCCGCCCCACGTGTCTACCGTTATCAACCCCATATGTCAGACACAGGTCCCATATGATTGGTATCGTGAATATAAACTTGTTGTATATTATGTCTGCCATGTATTCTTTGCTCATCCAATGTGACTGGAACAAAGGATTATTGTTGTAGTGGAAAAGATTGTTTGAAAATTATGTTATTGAAATGTTAGGTTGAAAATTACTGTGTGCAGTAGCTCCTTGCTGATAACATAATTATGCTACGCTACTAATACAGCTAAATCTAACGTAACATTATATGGTATTTCACCGTGGGCTTTTTGGTTTGACCAATATCCTATTCCACTTCGCTATAAACACTTCCGTTATACACACATCAAAAGTGTCTAGGGATCAAGCATTTTTATGCGGATTTCTTGAGATTGAGATGTGGCTTTGTAATAAATTTATGATTTTATAAATTTATATGGATCCTTTTTGGTGCATTTCATAATTTGAATCAGGAACTGTAAATCAAATTCGAGTAAAAGATGAAAATCAGCTGTCAATATTTTCCCTATAAAAACATACAACGCATTGAAGACATTATTAGTGCTACTGTTTCCCTACTACTGATTAAAACCAACGTTATTATGGAGCGGCGACGTCATTTAAGCAGGGAAGAAATGCTCAGAGCCGTGGGAATGATAGAAGCTGGTTCCCGGCAACGTACTGTGGCTTTAGCTCTGAATACAAGTCAGAGTGTTATCAGTCGACTTTGGACACGTTACCGAAGCACTGGTACCGTGGCTGAGCGCCATGGAGGACGGTATCGCTGCACCACACGGAGACAAAACCGATACATTCAAATCTTAACTCGAAGAGCTCCAACAATAACCGCCATGATGTTAGCCGTGAGGCTTCATCACTCTTCAGGGAACTTAATTAGCGACCAAACAGTCAGAAACCGCTTGCATGAAGTGAACCTTCATTCCCGAAGACCGCTACGGGTACCACCTATAGCAATGCACAATCGTAGGATTCGATATCAATGGGCTCTTGAACACAGAAATTGGGCAGAAGAACAATGGCGTTTCGTGTGCTTTTCTGATGAGTCTCGTTTTGGTATGAGACCGGATACAAGACGTATACGACACTGGAGAACCCCTGGACGCCAACAGCGATTAAAATCCTGCCAGGAAGTCCATCCTTATAGTGGTGGAACCATCATGGTATGGGCGGGTATTTGGATCGGCGGAAGAACTGAGTTGATTTGGATCAGAGGCAACCTCAACGCTCAAATTTATGCTGAGACGATTGTATCAGACGTCATCGTTCCTCTACAAGTGCAAATCGGTCCCTTATTTCAGTTAATGCATGATAATGCACGACCGCACACCGCAAGAGTTGTAAGACAGACTCTCGCCGCAGCTAACATCAATGTCCTGCCCTGGCCTGCTCAGTCGCCAGACTTGAACCCGATTGAGCATGCATGGGATATGCTACAGAGAAGAGCTCTGCCGAATATGGAGGGTATCCAGTCGCAAGAAGACCTTTTTTTGTTGTTGCAACGAACATGGGCGGCCATTCCACAGCGTGATTTGGATGAACTCATTTTGAGTATGCCAAACCGATGTTCTTGTGTTGTTAGTGTTCGCGGTAGAAACACGGATTATTAATTGTTTAAGTTACCCAATAAAATTTTAAAGAAAACTGTTATTTCAGTCTTTTTTTCGAACTTTAATGTTAGTGGTTCAAATGTCAAAAATCCCTTTATTAGGAAAATGGCAAATTTCTTTATGAATGCAAAGGTGACTTGGTTTATCGTTAATGTGACAAACGATAACACTTTATTTGATGAATCCTTAAAGAAAATTTTAATTAATATCAATCAGGAGAAAAGTTATTGCAAAAATATATGTTGATCCCTAGACACTTTTGATGTGTGTATTTCACGAAATTACTCCCAGGAAATATTATAATTATGGTACGATTAGACACCGAAATAGTGTGCGGCACGTTTGTACGCACACTTCAGCGGTGTGCGTACTAAGCTGGTATCGCGTTTAACCTGTGTCCTAAACAAGTCTGTCATGTATGCATGCACAAAAGTATCTAGATGTGCGCGAACTTCTTAGAATGTTCGCGCATATTTTTTGGAGTTTCATTGAGTGACTGCGAGATTACTTCCAGTGTGGAAACGAGATGGCGCTAGACGACTTGTATAGCTCTGTCTCTTTCCGACAGTAGCATTACTCTCCCTTTAAGACAATGGTACCACCTACCATTAAGCTAGAGCGAACATTTGTGCCGCACACTGCCGCAAACCAATAGAATCGCGACTTTACACATCAAAAAGTTGCACAGATTTAGAAAAATAATAAAATACGTACCTTACTCTCCTTATTGGTAACCAATCTACTGAACACGATGAGCACAGTTCTCCGTATGTCCTCATACAGTTTCTGAACCTCCCTGCTCTCATGTGGAGGGAGATAGGGGGGCATAGCCTCTTGTAGGAATGAGACAAGTGAGTCCATGCACAAGGGGTGATACAGAATTGTGCTCCAAAACCTGGAAAATAAATAACAGTGATAAAGTAAGTAGCAGATTTTCTCTGCATTAATAAAGTTATACGCGCTACGCCGCGAAAGGGGGACGATCTGAATAGGTTCTGCCAGAATTAGAAGAAGGACAACTGGATTCGCTTCATCATCTGCCTAGCCTTTTCCCAACTATATTGGGGTCAACTTCCAGTCGAACCAGATGCAGCTGAATATCAGTATTTTACATGGAGCGACTGCCTATCTGACCTCCACAACCCAGTAACTGGGCAATACGATACTCCATGGTAAGACTGGTTGTCAGACTTTATAGCTTCTGACTAACAGTAACGACTGTCAAAGATCTACAAATGACAGCCGGGACCAACGGCTTTACGTGCTTTCCGAGGCACGGAGGAAACTCGCTATGACAGATGGTCACCCATCCACAGACCAACCTCGACAAGCCACGAGCTCCTCTATCTTTCTCATCAGGTAACCGTGACTCTGTAACATAAAGGGCTATTAAAGGAACACCGTGAATTTTAGTCTGTACTGACACTTGGGACTGTCAGACTCGTAACTGTTAAGTTTTCTCCTACACAGGATGTGAGTGACCATCCTGTGTAGGAGGAAACTTAATATGATGATTTTACCATTAAAAAAAATAATATACACGCAGAGAAATGTATACGAGAACTGTTTGGCTAACTATACGAGAACTTCTGGTTGCAAACGTGACAGCAAGACTCACTAGTTGACTTTACACCATTTCTAGTAATAAAAACTAAATCCTAATTATATCTACTACATAAATGTTGTATAGTCAACTAGTGAGTCTTGCTGTCACGGTTGCAACCAGAAGTTCTCGTATAGATAGCCAGACATTTCTCTGCATGTACATATTTAAAAACTTGCCTATGATGTTCTAAACTTAGCAGCCATTTGACGTCTTCCAGGTATACTTCCATCTTGACCTTCCAAGTGTCAACGGCACCCAGCACGATATTGCTGCCAGATGGAGGCCTCTCGTATATCATCAACTCTCTCTTCTCCACCCAATATGGGTCCTGGAACAAGTCAATGGTGATTATTATGTTATGTTCTTCTCCATAGAGATCTACGACTTGGAATGTGCATCTACAGTACTTTCACAGTTTTTATGTCTTGTGACTGGGACTGTAGCACCATAACTTTTTAGTGTTTAATATTTAATATTCCTTTAATTGTCTATGACAATTCAAAAGTGCCTGTAACTGGCCTACTTGAAATAAATGCTTTGATTTTGATTTTGTTATTTCTAGGCAAGCATGCTTCACCATTGACCATATCATTGCTTACCAGTGGTTCTGTGGGAAAACAGACTGATAGGATAACCTAAATTAGTTTTAATGGCTAACGCTGTACTAAATGTTAAATAATATGGCACAGTTAGCGCAGTAGCTAAGCGATTGGACTGTGGCGCAGGGTGCTGGTTCGATTCCCCCACATAGCAAATATTTGTGTGATCTACCAGTAGTGGTTCCGGGTCTAAGTGTTTGTGTATATGATCATTTTAAACGCACCCACGATACAGGAAAAATTCCTAGTGT
Source organism: Agrotis clavis (assembly GCA_954870645.1). Taxonomy (NCBI): domain Eukaryota; kingdom Metazoa; phylum Arthropoda; class Insecta; order Lepidoptera; family Noctuidae; genus Agrotis; species Agrotis clavis. The sequence goes on along the minus strand of OX940935.1, from coordinate 20,686,197 downwards.
GGGGGCAACATTTTTAAAAAGAAAACAAATCTTCAAATTATTATATTAAAGGGACAAAGCCACTGGCTGATTAAGGATATTTTGTTAATGTTTATGACAGTAAGTATATCACAAACATTTGCACCAACAGTAATCTAAAGATATTGTAAAGATAACACTCATGTTGGAGAAGATGGTCATACAGTTAGGTAACGCAGTAGGTAGTGCAATCAAAGAAGAAGATATACTATCTGCTGTACGTGTTCGAAAATTGGACCCCGCAAATAGTAACCCCAGAGCGGTTGTAGTGAAGCTGCGTTCCACCCTGTCACGTGACTCAATTTTAACTTCAGTTATGAACTTTAATAAGACACACTCGACTGAAAAACTAAATTCGCAACACCTTGGATATGGCGGTCCCAGCAAGCCTATATACGTGTCTGAACATCTGTCACCCCTTAACAAACAAATCCACGCGGCCACTAGAAAGGCGGCTACCGCAAAGGGCTACAAATATGTATGGGTTCGTGACGGCAAAATTTTTGTGAGGCAAGCCGATGGAGCACAAGCCAAGCTTATTAAAAGCCTGGATGCTGTGGCATTACTGTGAACGTCTACTTCTTCATAAAACCCTGCCACGTTCAATAGAACCTAATAATCACAATTCAACATCTACTACCAGAACTTTAGAGGTATGAAGACAAAGTTGAGCGCTATTGAATTAACAACACGATTGCAAAACTACGATGTTATTATTGGCACGGAGACATGGCTGGATGACAGTATAAATGATGGAGAATTATTTGACACCAGGTACAACATTTATCGTAGAGATAGATCGTCCACCGTAAATAACGGCAAAAGAGGAGGAGGAGTATTGATTGCTGTATTGAAGTCTATTGTTTCTGCTCGGATGCCACAGTGGGAAACAGATACCGAAAATCTATGGGTAAGGCTCAAGACTGTGAGAGGAAGAAAAAGCCAAAACTTAAACATCTGCGCGGTTTATCTTCCTCCTCCAGTTCAGCAGCATACCCTTGATGGATTCCTAGAAAGCGCCTCCTCGATTATCGACAACACTGGCGAGGAAACCATAATTGTTGGAGACTTCAATTTAAACTTTATTGATTGGAAATTGGACGAAACTCTTTCTAATTCTTCCAGTACCATTGCCTGTAACTATGCTAATAAATTAGGCTACTCTTTGATTGATTTTATGTCATTGTGTAACATGCATCAAATCAATTCAGTTAAAAATTGTTATCATAAAACTTTGGATTTAATACTATGTAACTTTAATGGAGAAAAGAATGAAGAATGGACAAAGTGGAAAGCTTTAGAGGAGGCCTTTGTCGAAAGACAAGCTGTGAAAGAGTAACTGGATGCCGTTCAAAGTGCGACATAATCTAGACATATTGTATATTTTTTTAAATTGAACTGTAAAGTAAAAATAGTTAAGAAAAGTTACAGCAAATAAAGGCTTATTTATTTATTTATTTATTTATAACTTTAATGGGGGAAAGGTAAGTAAATGCAATAACCCTCTGTCAAAAGTGGATGTATACCACCCGCCTCTTGAAATATCATTAATAAACACTTGTCCTGCACTGCTAAAGAGTAATAATCCTTTTATCTTGAACTTCAAAAGAGCTGACTATACATTAATCAATGCCAAGATCAGGGATGTTGACTGGACACAAACTTTTTCAGATCTGAATGATGTCGATGCTATGGTTGATGAGCTGTATAAACACCTTAGTGAAATGGTAGATAAGCACGTTCCAAAATCGAAAAAACGTAATTTTAAGTATCCTCCCTGGTTCTCTAAGTCTCTCATAAGGGTTTTAAATGAGAAAGAAAAACTACGAACCCGTTACAAAAAATACAAGAACCCAAGGGACCATTTTGAATATAGAATTCTGACAGAGAGATCTAAAGCCATGTTAACTAAATGCTACAAAGACTATGTTTGCTCTACTGAAGAAAGTATTAAACATAACCCGAAACTTTTTTGGTCTTTTGTCAAAACAAAAAAGGCTAAATCTAACGATATTCCCTCTGAGATGTTTTTGGGAGATAAAACAGCATCGACCGGCGAAGAGATTTGCAGCTTGTTTGCTCAATGTTTTTCCTCTAATTTCACGCCTTCGATTGGTTCACCTGGGGTAGTCCAAACAAGTCCCAAGTATCAGCAGTTCGAGCTGGGAAAGGTGGTGTTTACGGAACGTGATGTGTTTAAAGCACTAAATAAACTAAACATCTGCAAAGGGGCAGGGCCAGACGGTTTACCGCCACTATTTGTAAAGAGGTGTGCTTCTAGCCTTACGTTACCACTTAAATTAATTTTTAACTACTCCATCGCGTTATCACACTTTCCTACGGTATGGAAGATTGCTAATGTTGTTCCGGTGTTCAAAAAGGGAGATTCCGGTGATGTGCAAAACTACCGTCCAATCTCACTCCTATCAGTCTTTGCAAAAATTTTTGAATCACTTATATGTCCCTTACTTGCATCTCTTATTAATTCTCAGCTAGTGACCCAACAACATGGTTTCTGTGCTCGTAAATCAACTACTACAAATTTGGTCCACTACGTCAATCAAATCAGTAAATTGGTGGACTGTCGAGCACAGGTTGACTCAATTTACACCGATTTTAGCAGTGCCTTCGACAAGGTGGACCATAAAATCCTCTTAAAGAAGCTTGAAGGGTTCGGTGTATTTGGTCACTCACTTCTTTGGTTTAAATCATATTTGGCAGAAAGACAACAAAGAGTGGTTGTAAAGGGATATGAGTCCCCGGTTTACATCTCAACATCAGGAGTCCCTCAGGGATCGCATCTGGGTCCGATTTTATTTTTAATATTCGTCAACGATATAGTTCTCACAGTAAAACACAGCTATTGCTCCATTTTCGCAGATGACTTAAAAATTTACAAAGTTATAAACTCAGCCGATGACGCTGACTTACTTCAGGCTGACCTTGACGCGGTTCACGAATGGTGCTTACATAACCGGATGTCCCTCAATGTGAAAAAGTGTTACCACATTAGTTTTACCAAGAAACAGAAACCGTTACCTACGTCTTATTCTATAAACGGGGTAACACTATCAAACGTTGACACAATTCGCGACCTTGGTGTACAATTAGACTCCAAATTAACATTTGTAAACCACATTGACAACATCACTGCCAAAGCTTCGAAAATGTTGGGCTTTATTAAGAGAACTTGTCGTGATTTTAAGTCTATATCAACCTTAAAGGTGCTCTTTTATACTCTTGTGAGAAGCTTACTAGACTATGCATCTCCAGTTTGGAACCCTACTTACCGTGTGCACGTGGACAGGATTGAACGTATCCAAAGAAATTTTACAAGATACCTCTGTTTTAAAACTTCTAGCTGTCGGCGGGATTCCCCTTATGAGCAAAGACTCAGCCACTTCAATATGTGCTCACTTGAATGCCGAAGAAATATGACGGACCTAATCTTCCTTTACAAATTAGTAAACGGCTTGCTAAATGCCCCAGAACTTTTAGCTGAGCTTAGTATGGCTGTACCTCGGCTCAATTCAATTAGATCTGGACGTGACACTATAACCTTTGCCACCACTGCAAGTCGTACTAACCTAGGAAGCACCGCACCAATGAACCGTATTATGGGTAGTTATAATAATATAGCTAAACGTGCCAGTAGCATCGACATCTTTTCGAACTCCATCCGTCAATACCGAAAGAAACTCATAACCGGCTCTGAGTCTCGAGACAGTGATTGATTGTTGCATTGACTACATTTCTTTTATTTCTTTGACCTTTATTGTAGTTAGATTTCTAATTTTTAATTTAATTTTATTTTAAAAATGTTACTAAACTGACAATTGACTTGTACTTTTTTTTTCAAGCTACTGTATGTTGTTTAGTTATCCTAAATTTATTGATATTGATATCTTATTTTTAACTTCAATTTCTTGACATTGTTTTTTTTTCTCTCATTGGATTTGACTGTTTTTACTTGTGAGTGCTGTGCACTTCTATAAGTGACATATTCACTAAACCATACTGTCTGTGATTTTTGTTTGTGTCTGTGTTAGTGAGTAAGTCGTTGAAGTGCCTATTTAAATAAATAAATAAATAAATAAATCATGTGAATTATAGCTGCATTTACATTCCAAGATTTTAACTATTTTTATTTTGTAAGTAACCTACGCCAGCCTTACTCAAAGTGTGCTCCGCAGAGCCCTGGGGCTCCGCTAAGCCTTTCTGGGGGCTCTGGGAGAATACAGCTACCAAAACAAAATATGGCAATAGACTGGATACCGAACCTGATATAAGAATTCAACTCTCTTCAATCAAACTGATTAATGAACAATAACAGTTTCACACATCTCATAAATTTTTGTTTTCATTTTGGGTCAGGGTGATTATGGTATATTACATTTTATTTGAAAATGGAACCTAATTTCCATAGTGTGTTATTAATTTTTGACTTTATATATGTTTTGAGCTCATAAAACAGTAACTGTAAATCAAATTATGTTGCTATGCTAAACTACCAGAGTGTAATACAACAATTCAATCACTATAATAATTAACTAAAGTAAATGACTGCCACATCAGCAGTATTTGTCTAGTAGTTTTGATTAGTCTTGTGTAGTTCGCGAACGAACTAGTTCGAAAGAACTGCTCCCACAGATGAACTAGTGAACTAGCTCCCACATTTTCCGCTCTATAGTTCAGTAGTTCGGACAGAATGAAAGAGTTCGACTGAACTAAGATCGTTGCACGGGAGTGGGACAGCACTACACTATAATACTCCTGTTCGCTCACCGATCATGCGCGCATCCCGTTTCGTACACTTTACACAAATTGTCGCATGCAGCAGGAACCGTATTAAAACGAGCGAACAAAGACAAACTAAATCTGAAATCTCTTTGCGAGCAAACGATTTGATAGCTCTTGATCGGCGGTCTCTATTATACGAGCTAGGAACTAACAACCTAGAAGAACGAACTAGTTCGTTAAAGAGCGGAGAACTAAATTGAGCGCTCTCAGTAGTGAACTAGAATGCCCAAGACTAGTTTTGATTAGATTACTAGAGCATGTCCTGGTACTTACTTCACTAGGATATCAGTACCATAATTATGTGTGCCCTTTCAAGGCCACATCAATAAAAGCTCAGCAGATAATGTAGACATATAACTTGGGAATGTCCCTCAAATGCAAGTGCATACAGGGAATCTACATATCAAAGTTGTCGGTAAGGCTCTACTTATGCATAAAAACCCGGGTGTTCCCCAAATAACCAAATGAATGCAATGATTTCACAATGATTTATAAAATACTGAAACATGCACTTACCAACGCTTTGATTTCCTGCACGACACCTGCATTTTTCACCGATAACGTTAACTTCTCAACCGGCAAGTTCTCAGGGTTCTGTAAATGCATTTTAATTTATAAATAAAGAATGCACTTCCACTTTTCTCAAGAACAAAAATCAAAATACTTACGGAGAATTCAATACATTTGTTTGACATTTCTCTTCCGGAAAATTGCTGTAAATGAATTCAGTGTCTCAACAATGTTTTCAGCAAATGTGTCGTTACGATGTTTACGTTATGAGAAATAAAATATTGAAGATATCGTATGGTGTGGTGCTAAATTGAAATCGTCGACGAGTCCAATTTTTGACTTTTATCCATTGAAATTTGAAGTATAAGGCAGCTGACATTGACAGAAAGTGAATCGTTCAGAAAAAAAAAGAATTAACATTTTCAAAACAATGTTTTATTTACCAATATTGCCCCGAATAATATATATTCATCTATTAATCATTTTATAAGTCAAATCGTAAGAATCGGACGGACTCGGTTACAATAATAATTCACAGAACAACAGCATTGCGGTACAGGAGAAATAAAAAAAACAAGAAAGAGAAAACTCTATGATTTCAACTATTTTCCCATATTTAGGGCAAATTACAAAGTGCTGCAAGCATTCGCAGTATTCAAGTTTCTTACAAAATCATCTCAATATTTTCAAAATAACTATGTGTTTCAAAAACCCACCGTTATAGAAGGCAGTAAAAGCACTTTACCGCTAACGATGCCAATAGCCTACAATAAAGTTTTTAATTTGTATATTAAAAACTTTATTTTCACAACCACATGGATTAAAAAAAAACTCAGTTCGTATGAAATACTCACAGACTACTTAGAGATACGAAATACTATATTTGTGATGTTTGTATGAAACGTTGCTGTTATAATTTCAATTTCATAAGTAGCATCGTTTAGACGTTTACAGCTTGGCCAGAACATCTTGACACGGAACTAATCTTTTTGTTTTCTGACAACGCTTTAAAAACTTTGATATTTGATGTAAACAAAGAACGCAGGTTTGTTAGATTTATTATTGTGCCATAAAACTAACGTAATAAGTGAAAAAATAAAAATAAAATCATTCAAAGTGCTGGTAGTGAGAGCACAGGCGACTTCCGGTTTTCTACTCTACAAGCCAAGCTGTAGACAAAATTAATGGGGATGGCAACTCAAAGTTAATCGTAGATAGCGCTGTAATAGTTGGTCCCCTACGTCAGATTAATGTCAACCTTGTACAAAAAACAAACAAGATTTATTGATATAAAAATTGAGTATAATTACAAACAAATATGGATAATTATTCGTCAATGCAAGGGCATTTATTAAAAGTAGAACTAAGACGCCCGCCGCGGTGCATCACAAGATAAAAAAAAAAGTGATTTAGTTGAGAGGCTAGAAATTTGATTTTACTACATTAAACACACATTTACTTGTAGTTAGGATTTAAAATTGTATTTTTTAAGTAGGTATTACATGTGCTAGCCTCTACAAAAAATATAGTACCTACTGCTCCTAATATTCTACATTGAGAAAAATTTCATCAAGTTTTGTGTTTGTCTTCTTCATCTAATTTTACATCTATTTTATAGATTGGAGCAATATGATAAAAACTTTAACTTCTTATCACCAATATTATCACAAATCTCGGTTCCGGTGATAATTCTTCCACCAGACGAACCGTTTCATGATATAAAGAGCGATGCAGTACTTAACCTCCAATAGAAAATTAGATATTATTTTGAAAGGTGTATTCGATTGTTAAGTTATGGTATAATCATAGAATTTCATTAATAAATTCAACTAACGGCCTGTCCCGGCTTCGCAAGGGTAGATATTTGTTTATTATATAGCCTTTTCTTAGTGATAACACAATTTTTGTTCTCACAGCAGCTACCCATTATTTCTTGATGGTGTGGATTGTAGGAAATTTGTATGTTCCATCATTTTTACAGCCTATTACACAACATCTAGTCATTTTACATCAGTAAATCGTTTTTTTCATAAAATTCCTTTGATATGACAGTTCTTATGGGACCAAAACGTCAAAGCCACTTTGAGACTTGCCTTCCCCATTAAGTAATATTTACAATACTTGAATATTTGTTTTGTTTAGGGCTACTTCAGATCATTATGTGGTAACCCTATTCAATTGTCATTGTCAATGTCATTAACTGTCACGAAAGATAACGTCGTCGCGTAGTTTTGAATTTTTTGTATTGTAAACAAATACAATTATTTAATTCGTATTCAAATAAATTCTATTCTAGCCATGAACAAAGCGGCTTCTGATTCGAAAATAAAGAAGACCCTACTTAGAAATTATGAAGTAAAAGTAAAACCATCTACTGGAAAACAAGTCGTACATGATTTCGCGTCGTCTTCAAATTCTCTTAAAAAATCAACGAGTTCCTCACAGAAAGAAAATGAATTAAGTGAACCGACTTTGTGTTCGAGCGGAGTAATAGCTACTTACTTATCTGACTTGAAAAAACTGAATGCTCCTCCACTTTCGTCAGAAGATTTGAATGTCGACAGAGCACAGCTAAGTGCAAAAGTATGATATACAAACTAATGATAAACCAATATTTGCCTGTTTTTTGTAGATTATAAAATTAAATAACAACATAGAGAAGAAGAACAATACCAGTTCCCTACTTACATTCTATTATCAATAAGCAACCATAGCTGTGACTGAAGATAAAAACCTATTAAATCTTATCTTTGCTATTTTACAGATAACAAAAAAACTCAACTTCCAGTTCAACGACAGAATATACCATAACCTCATCGAGTTGAATGCGAGCGTGGAGAACTTAAAAAGTAAAAAAGATAGAAAACCATCAAGTATTACATCTATAAAGAAGGACCTTGAACCAAACATTGAAGATTTCTATGAAGATGAAAAGGAAATTGACTCTCCACCGAGTATTCCAATTTTAAAACCTAAGTTTAGAACAATAAAAAAAGTTGATGATGGTCGCTTACACAAATTAGTTGCAGCTTTTGAGGATTTATGATAAATTTTAATCAAATTATTGAATTATTTTGTTGTCTAGTTATTGTGTTATTTTTTGACTATTAAAAGATTTTTGTATTATTAAACTGTGTTTTTAATTAAAACTACTTAATGTAAGTTATTCTTCTACGGCTTCTACCTAAAAAGTTGTTAGAATGTGTTTGACCTCTATGTAGAGTATGTAGAAGAGAAAAAACTAAAACTATTTATTATTTATTTATCCACATAAAATAAGCAGCAAAATAACTATGACAATACTGTATTCAAGGTAGGGAAAAAGTTCCAGAACTTTAAAACTTTTAGTGAGGTGTGAGCACTTATTGTAGTTTATTACTTTTGAAAAGCTGGCTACATTGATATGTCTTTATTCACGGGGAATACGCCCATCCCATGTTTCTTTTGGAAAAATCCGATAAAATATTATGTTACATAATTATCCTTTTTCATGGGTATTTTCCCTGCAATCCATCCTAAAACGATAATAGGTACTGCTTGAAAAAATATTTAAAGCATTGGCAATACATAGCGATAATAAAAATAATATAAAGTGATTATGACTTTTCACTTTATTCTTGATCAGTGCTTCCGAACGCAAACACGCGCCGGCTCGCTCGCTCTGAAAGAAAGAGATGTTGATACATCCATCTCTTCTTTCACCCGCATTTTGCCAATAATTTCGTTTCATTCAGATTCAGTCAACTTACGACGTCAAATCTTAACGGTTGTGCGCCAAGTTTTCAGTGGGAATAAATTCAATAAATACTTTTGCTCTTAAAAACTACAAATAACAAGACATAGCCATGGCTGAAACAGAAATTATATCTAGTAGTGAAAATAATGACCAATTTTTCGAGGGTGTTGAAAAACTCATCGAAATTTGGTTTACACCGGCGAAAAATGCGGATTTAAGAAAAATCACTCGGTGAGTATTATTTTGACTGATGTTCATGTTGTACCTGTACATTAGTGGTAAATAATTACGTAATTAGTAGTTTTGCATATAGGTTACCGGCAGAAGTTGTATTTAAATAACCTAAATATTTAAATGCTATGAAGAAACTGTGGTTCTTTCTCTGTTGAGTAGTTCGAAGTTTTTTGATATATAATGAGTGAAATATTATTTTTTATCGGATGTTCCATGTGTAGGGTTGTAATTTGTCAATACAGAATGTTCTGGAATCAGCTGTTTCGATAGTGTCGGCTATTGGGTGCTGTCGGGCCGGCCCGATGCCGTGGTTGGCTTGAGTCCGGTTTTTGGGCCGGCCTAAGGCACGCGCGCGTCGTTCAAAAATCAATGTTGTTCTTTTACATTGTGTATTGTTTGTGAAAGAAAAAATAATATCAGTGAAAATCCCCTAAGATGACCCACTGACCAAAATCTCTAAACACAAAATCCTTAAACTACAACCAGAACATAATTTGAATCTTGTAGTATATTGAATTATAAGGTTCAGATTACTTTCAGATGCTCTTACAATACTTTGTTTCTATTTTTTATATTTTTTAGGCTAGAAAATTATTTCCTTCACAAATTAGTTTTACATGTTTGCATGGACAGTGAAAGTACCCACACAAATTGTTACATACCATGTTTATACCTAAAATTTTATGAATATTCCAGCCATATAATTTATTTTAAAAGTATTTAAGTATTGTCTAAAAAAAAGTACATAAATCCTACTTCATAAAAAAATACTGTAAGTAATAAACTGTATGGGGAGGCCTTTGCCCAGAAGTGGGACATAAATGGCTAATAAAAAAAAAATAAAAAAAACTGTTTTACATTGTCCAAAATTACTATCTAAGGTAATTTCAATTGACATAGCGTTAAAATAAAGTAATGTTTAAAATGTGTTCTTTTGTTGCAGCCAACAATGGGAGAATGTACTGAAGATAGTGCGTTGCGAGATCATCTCTTTCACCCAGAGCGAGCAAGTTGACGCCTATGTACTGAGGTAAGTCATTAAAAATTTATTATATCTGGAAAAATGCCTATGTGTTGACCCTTTGACCAAACCTTTAAAACAGTAAAAAATAAAGTATCTTATTACTCTATCTAAGTCTACCATGGACACAATACACAAAAAAACCTATATATATGATTAAATCTCAGATGAAACTGACCAAAAGATATTTTAGTAGAGAAAAGATAAACACCGCAACAAGCAAACAAAAGAATTACAAAAAAGTTTTTAATTACCACAAAGATATTATAATTAAGTATTGCTGTTTTACACAGCTATCTACAAAAAATATTTTTATTTAAACTTATAAGAATCATAACCAGTATATAAAAGAATCAAATTGGCAAAGCTAATTAATTTACGGGACTCAAGTTAGCACAACTTAAGAACAAGAAAGATTAAGTTTTTCTCAAAGAATATGTTTTAAAACAAATGCAGTCTATTTATAGAAGAATGAGTCAAAAGCAGTAAAATAATTTATAGCCACTTTATTTTTTGAGACTTACACTGCTTACATCATGCGATTTATTGCATATAACCTAGCTATAGTACCTACTTACTTTGTGTACAAGTTAATAGGTACCAAATTGTAGTTACCTAATTATTTGCTACAAATAAAATCTTTGGTAGGTATAATTATGTACAATCACAAGCAAAAGTGGTTGATCACTTTTCGCCTTTGGCACGAAATATTTATGTAGTAACCAAAATAATATACCTATTAACTCCCGTAGTTAAATTTATTCACGACGCAAATGTGCACACTTTTGTGTCTTGGGTCGGAAACAACCTACCTATGAATATTTGATGTCTATAGAACCAGTATGAAATCATCCACTCCCTGCACAAACGTAAACTGTTTTGTGTCCGTTTTCACGTAACATAATTATACTCACGAATTAGAGCGATTCCGCACTAAATCCGATCTGAATCCGTGAAAACAACGTTCCGAAGTAACCATAAAACTATTTATATTTTCTATCAGAGATTTAATTACAGCGACAACAAAATCCATCAAGTTCCTGTATTTTCACGAAACCGAATAAAATGCAGTACGAAAAACAATATTGGCCCGAGTTTTTTTTTTTTATAGGTATTCTTATTTTCAGGGATGCAGTGCGTAACCGCTCTAACGGTTCCCTGTGATGTAGTGCCGTGTCGGTAACAAAGTACCTATCTACGTTTGCGCGTTAACTTGTGCTACTCACGTAAAAAGCATAAAAATACAGTCAAGACAAAACAGTCGGAACCTTCAAAAATACTAGACCAGTCGAAATATCCTCAAAAAATTGGTCTAAAACTCTCGATTCGCACATTCAGCCAAAAAAAAACATCATAAGCATAGTTTCTATTATGCAAAATAATTAATAAAGTATTACTCATCCGCGCCTGACGACGCGGCATCGGGTCACTGTCACTGATACGGTATCGTAATCGATCATAATTACATAATAGCTATCGTATTTCAAACAGTTAGCTGTAAAGATAAACCTAAAACGTTAGTTGAGTAATAAATAATTTTTCCATGTAATAACTGTACCTATGTCAGGATGTCAGAAAGAAATATTTTGCTCCGCCCTTTTGGGGTTTACAAACGATTTATGGCTGTGATTGACCTGACCTGAAGTCTGAATTAACCCTCCGATCTTCACTGTCTTTATTTAATATTTTTATTTCTACTTGATTTAATCAATATTTAGCGCTATTCCTCTATTTATTCGTACCAACATCGTGGTTAAATATTATGAAATGAGTCCTAGGGTGAAGCTAAAAGGACGACCATACTCTGACAAAAAATCCAAATCTTGTTCCTTCGGTTGACCTTTGCATTCTAGAGCCACAGTATCCTGCTCAGACAGTCCCGCTAACCACATTCTTAAAATGTTTAGAATGTGCAAGAAGCTCAGCCTATCCTTCTGCTACTTTTCACTTGCTTTTCACATTTTAAAGGCTCAATGAAACTTTATAAATGCAAATGACGGCGATCCGGATTGGAACAAGCGATTCAACCCAAAGTACGTTCTTGTACGTGAACATTCTACATGATGACATCAAAAATATGACCTCTATACTCCATATAGGAACTCCAAAAAACATAATTCTTCTCTTTGAGCTTCGCCATAATTGGCCAATGAATAAGCATAGCAACATAACCCTGTCACTGCTGCCGCAGTTCATGTGATAAATATGACCTTGACCTTGACATAACCGGTTTATTTTGCAACCAGTGGAACGTTCTTTATGCGGTAATAAATCTAATTTTTTTATTCAGTTTGAATCATCACTTTAAGATGTCTTTGTTAGTTATGTTTAACACTTTGTGATCCTTAGATCGATATTTTTTAGTATTAAGATTTTTTATTATAAATGGAATGAAGCAAATGAGGAAACGAATTTCGACTTTTTATCTGTATGTGAGAGCCAGCATTTATTTCGACTTCTCTGAGAAGAAATGGCGAAGCAAACATAGCAGTGCGTCTCATTTCAAGTTAAGAAATATTTTTTTTTAATCGTGTAACAAAATGCAAGGTAGCACTCGGCCGGCCTTTTGAGGAAAGTCGACAGACATTTTGAGTAAACCTGTCTCGGCATGTCTCTCAGATGGCTCGCATACATCGGCTATTGTGAGTTCAATCTTTATGTAGGTATTAAATAATGATTCCAAAAGTACCAACATACTCAGTCAAATAACCCTTTTAAAAATAAGTAGGTATTTAAAACGTAAACGGTTGCTGTAAATCTCCTTTGTCGTATAATCCGAATGACTCAAATAGCTGCAGCTAATAGATTGCACAAACAATCTACCAATTAAAACTTGTCTGTTGTTAATTGGTATTTTATTTATGTTTATTTACTAACTAAAGGAATGTTTTATACATAGTTTGTACTGTACACGTGTCTAAGAGCGGTATTACCGACTGATATCGATTTGCGTTTCTGTATGAGAAAGTGATAAGGCGATTTTTGCTAGTAGAAAGTTAGCTACTGTGGCTAAATACGTTAAGAATTTCAGGCATTTCATGAGCATAGATGAAAAGGAGTCTGCTATAGACTTGAAATACACTGTGTTCGACTGAAATACAAACAAATTCCTAAGTCTAGGTCAGTAATAGTGACAGAGGGTTAAAGTCTACAAAGAACATTTATATACGTCAGAAACTATGTATATTACGCAAAGAAATGTGAATGCGTATATGACGATGAATCAATACCACAGAATAAATAATATGTCAATACCAGAGTAGATTAAAGCTATAAGGATTGTAGTGAAATATTTTACTGACATAACACAACCAGTTATATAGTATATTGACACTGGGTCCATAAATCTTGCTTCAAGCTTCTTGTCGCGTTTTTCATTGGTGAATGTCGACCTAAGTGTGTTCGCGTTCAAAGCCAAGAAGCTCCATCATTGCTTACCTCAGCGAGTTATTTTTAGCCTAGACCTTTACTTACTGGCACTTTATCGATTTTATTCGCGTCTCCAGCGAACGGTTTACGCGGGAAACGAGCACCTGATGCTGAAATATATTTACATAGGTAATTATTATAACAGTAATAAACTGAAAAAAGAATTGTGTATTTTCTGCTGTTTTTGTTACAATATTCTATTATGTTATTACAAAGACTTGTATTGAATACGCTTGAAGGGATTCTTTGTTCTCATAATGTTCTAATAAGCGTAAAATTTTGCGGGAAATCGATGCTATCGGTAATTATTAGTCATGACAATCGATACAATCGTATTGTTTAATTAAGTGTCGGGTTCCGTTTTGTGACCCAATTTTCTATTACTGTGATTACTTTTCATCATTATCTTCATATTTACTGATATAATTATTATGTTTTCACAAACTTCCATGTAATTTTACTCAGATTTTATAGATGAATGTGTTACATTCTTAAAGTATTCTACGTATTAGTTACTGATAAAAAAATATTATAAATTCTGAAATTTGTCGTTCATCTGTCGTTTCATTTGATTTTATTAATTGCTGCTTTATTTTAGTTTAACTTAACTCCTTTAATTGCCACTTGTCTACTAAAATCCAATAATGTTAATTCTGAATACAATTGACGCGATATCATTGAGTTGGTCCACCTGATATTGGCTCCATTATTGACAATAGCCACTGCATGACGCGCGAACTGTGAACAGATATTGCTCCTCCATTGTCGGCGTATCCGTTCATTTATTGTGATTAACGGTCAAATTGACCCCTAGGACACTAGCTCGGTTTATGACCTTGGACCATTTGAGGGGTTAACGTAGTTCGTTTGCAGAAACTGTGGTTAAAAACATAACCCTCCTGTCGCAGTCGGGTAAAAAGGACTGCGTGTATAGAATAGATGTATGAGCTTGCAGTTAGCATAATAAGTATGTAAGAATCGAAGCAGTTGCGCGTATTTTTATTTTATGTATGGCATACAAACCGTTTGTCAATTTTAATTAATATGAAAGTGATATGCTTTTCAGTAACTAACTGCAAGTGGGTTGATTTAAATATATATTTTTTTACTGTATAGAATTACAGCTCTCATAATTAATTGAATGAATTTTATTGTACTATGTATTTCACACTAGGCCCGCGAGTTGGATTATTATAACCCACTCCCTCCCGAACATTTACCTTTCAGTATTGTGATAAGATTGAAAATCTATGAAAGTTTGACAGATTGAGGTAGGTTGATGTGCTGGCATTGGGCGTTTTTCCATTAGACGGCACGGCACCGGCGCCCGGTGCCGTGCCGTCTAATGGAACAACGCGGCGCCCCGTGCCGGTGCCGGGGAAGCAAAAATGTATGAAATTGTATGGCTCGCTTTTGCACTTACCGTAGCCGGCGCGGCGCCCCGGCCCGGCGTTCATGCATTTTTGCTTCCCCGCACCGGCACACAGTGGGCTGAAAATCGATCTTCATAGACTTAGGAATCAACTTCGCAAATCTGTATTTATTTTGGCAGAAGTGGGTTTAGGTATAGTATATTGATCAATATAATGCTATCTAGGCTTTTGAATAAACGTTTTTCCTTACTTTATAGCACTTGGTTGAAAAAAATGTATGGAGAAATATGTTAAAAAGGGTCTATTTCAATTTTGGCACTAGTGCCCCTAATTCCCTTTGGCACGATTATACCCCTTATTTTTCTGCATTTTTTGACATATCGCACTATGCGCGCACTGGTGAGAGTTTGGCGAAAAAAAATAAAACGTGTTTTTAAAATTAAAAAATGTTTTCAATCTGTTTATAATTGACTCTGGATACTTTATGATTATAAATTAATTAATTTATGAACAAAAATTTAATATACACTTCTCATCAAAAAAATCGAAACACTTTCGTTTTTATTGTTTTTGTCCTAATTTTTTACAAAAGAGAATTAATTCCATGAAAAAAAAACATTACTGTGTAGCTGGCAGTTTGGTCATTACAGTAAGAAGAAAAAAATCAAAATTCGAAATAATTTCATTTGTTTATCCTATAAATGAAATTAATCACTGTTTTGAGACAAATGTGTATTTAGAGTTGGAGTACGTTTCTCGTTTAAAAACTAAAAATTAGCGCTTGTCTTTAAACTTTCTGTTTCTTATTTCATTTACTGTGACTTTGGGACGTCTGAAAAAACTTTTTTTTCTAAAACATATGGATACTTCGCCCGCAGAAGCCGCCCAAGTGGTGGCATTGCTGGATTCTGGACTTAGTCAGCGTGTTGTGGCTGCAAGATTGCATCTAAGCTTATCATCTGTTCATAGAGTCTACAAACGCTATCGGGAGACTGGTTCGTTCACGCGCCGTTCAGGATCTGGCAGGAATCGGGTCACTTCTGAGCGAGATGATCGATTTATTGTAACAACTTCTTTACGAAATCGACGCCTTAACGCTTTTCAACTGCAGCAGCAGCTTCGCGTTGTACGAAGAGTAGCTGTAAGTGACTCTACAATAAGAAGAAGGTTGAAGGAACGCGGATTAGCACCGCATAAGCCAGCGAATGGGCCGAAATTAACTGCAGACCATCGAAGAGCGCGCCTTAACTTTGCACGCGAGCACCTAACTTGGTCATACCTTCAGTGGAGCAAAGTACTGTTTTCTGATGAGTGTAAAATTATGCTGTATGGTAACGACGGAAGGAACAAGGTCTACAGAAGAGATGGAGAACGCTTTGCACAATGCTGCATTGAAGAAAAGGTCAGCTATGGTGGCGGTTCGTGGACGGTTTGGGGAGGAATCAGCGCCGACGGTAAGACAGAACTTGCCTTTGTGTCTGGGCCACGGCTGCCTGCACTAAACTCTCATCGGTACATCGAACAGTGTCTTGAACCTCATGTGATGCCCTATGCACATTTTATTGGCAACGACTTCATATTCATGCACGACAATGCTAGAGCTCACACCGCAGGCGTCGTACGAGATTATCTTACCGAAGTCGGTATCTCCATTATGGTATGGCCAGCAAGAAGCCCGGACATGAATCCCATTGAACATCTATGGGATGAATTAAAGAGACGAATTCGAGCAAGAGATCCAGCCCCAGAAACACTTAGCCAGCTGCAAAATGCAATCCAAGAGGAATGGGATAATATACCACAACATGTGATCGTGACTCTCATCCGATCGATGAAGAACCGTATGGAAGCAGTAATAAGAGCTCGCGGAGGGAATACAAGTTATTAAATAAACGTTTCTTACATTTTTTTTTCATTTACGCGTGTTGTTTTACCCATTTCCTTCATATTCCATACAGGGTAAAAATTACTCATTATACAAAATACGAAACCTATGAAGACTTAATTTGAATTTAGAACATTAACATTAGGATTTAAAAACCTCATACTACTCACTATTAAATGACATTTTACATTTATTCCTAAATATACACATTTTTCTGATAATCCTTATCAAATCATAAACTGCGAGGTGTTTCGATTTTTTTGATGAGAAGTGTATATAATAGATTAAGAATTACAAATTTCATGGAAATTAATGTTTTTTTGTAATATAATTACGACGATAGTTTAATAATGAGATTTTATTATCCATTGGCTATCATCTATCATAATGAGACCCAATGTCTTATTACAGAGATAATGACATTGTGATCTCATTAACTAATTACATGTGATCACACTAAACCGATTAAGAATTACAAATTTCATGGAAATTAATGTTTTTTTGTAATATAATAACGATGATAGTTTAATAATGAGATTTTATTATCCATTGGCTATCATCTATCATAATGAGACCCAATGTCCTATTACAGAGATAATGACATGTGATCTCATTAACTAATTACATGTGATCTCACTAAGCCGTGCTCTACACTATACTGCCAATTTAAATTTGTCCAAAAAAAGTGAGTTGGTAGTAGAACATGAAATGACTAAAATGGAAGCAGAAAGAAAAAATTGATGCCCAACCAAATGTGTTGATGGCATTGAGGTTGAACACAATGTCCTCGTGACGATGGTCGATGGAAAAATGAGCACTTATCTATCAGAAGCTCGCTCCAATGCTGTCTGTTACTTGTGTTTGGCGAAACCATCACAGATGAACGATCTCTATGCAGGATTGCGAAAAGAAGTGTCATTTGATATGATCAAGTTTGGTTTGTCACCTTTGCATGCACAAATTAATAGCCTGGAGTGTCTCTTGCACATAGCGTACAAACAATACTTGAAAACTTGGTTTGTCAAAGAAAAAGACAAGTCATCTTTGCTGCTGCAGAGAAAAAAACAGATCCAAGAGAGATTTCGAGAAGAGTTAGGGCTTCTGATAGATATTGTGAAGCAGGGATTAGAGACAACAAATGACGGAACGTTTTAGTAGTAGTTTAGTATATTTTAGCAGTATTTTTTTGTATATAGTTAGCAATATTAGTTTCTATGCTATGTACAAAAGACACTCCATGCTATTAATTTGTGCATGCAAAAGTGACAAACCTAACATGATCATAGGTATCGGATGACACTTCACGCAATACTGCATCGAGATAGTTCATCTGTGATGGTTTCGCCAAACACAAGTAACAGACAGCACTGGAGCGAGCTTCTGATAGATAAGTGCTCACTTTTCCATCGATCATCGTCATGACGACATTGTGTTCAACCTCAATGCCATCAACACATTTGGTTGGCCATCAAGTTTTTCTTTCTGCTTCCATTTTAGTCATTTCATTTTCTACTACCAACTTACTTTCTTGGACAAATTTAAATTGGACTGGTCGGCAGTATAGCGTAGAGCACGGTTTAGTGAGATCACATGTAATTAGTTAATGAGATCACATGTCATTATCTCTGTCATAGGATATTGGGTCTCATTATGATAGATGATAGCCAATGGATAATAAAATCTCATTATTAAACTATCATCGTTATTAAATTACAAAAAAAACATTAATTTCCATGAAATTTGTAATTCTTAATCAGTATATATTAAATTTTTGTTCATAAATTAATTAATTTATAATCATAAAGTATCCAGAGTCAATTATAAACAGATTGAAAACCTTTTTTTAATTTTAAAAACACATTTTATTTTTTTTCGCCAAACTCTCACCAGTGCGCGCATAGTGCGATATGTCAAAAAATGCAGAAAAATAAGGTGTATAATCGTGCCAAAGGGAATTAGGGGCACTAGTGCCAAAATTGAAATAGACCTTTTTTAACATATTTCTCCATACATTTTTTTCAACCAAGTGCTATAAAGTAAGGAAAAACGTTTATTCAAAAGCCGAGATAGCATTATATTGATAAATATACTATACCTAAACCCATTTCTGCCAAAAAAAATACAGATTTGCGAAGTTGATTCCTAAGTCTATGAAGATCAATTTTCAGCCCACTGTGCGGCACTACTCCGGTGCCGGTGCCGTGCCGTCTAATGGGAAAACGCCTATTCTAAAGTCATATCTGCCTCTACTCAGCCACATTGCTAACGTTTGAAAGAAGAAAAAAAACGAAATATTGTCAACTCGTCGAATTGAGCAAAGAAAACAATACTTATCACAATAATAAGCAAATGACCGAATTGAGGAAAATATGTAAATAAAAAAACTGAGAAAGATATCGATAAGGATTAGGTTCGTTATGTATGTAACTATGTAGGCCGTTATTGCATCGTCTAACTAAATAAATAATAATTATAATAAAAAGAAAAAGTAGCTTTTTTGTTTGTAATGGATAACCTCGAGAACTACTGAACCATTTCTTCTCATCATTGTTACCCAACTGCAACAAAAGGAAGGCTATGTTTTCAGCTATTTAAAAAGCTATTATTTTATTTACAAAATGCTCTACTCGAGCTGGTTATGTATTCCGTTACTGCAACAAACGCAAATAATAAAACTCAGAATAGATTACGTTAAAAATAAATAATCTAAAAATATTCTCTGTATGTTTTGCAACTTTTATTTTTAAATACTGTATTTTTTGTTGACAGTCAGTAATTATTGTATGTAGTCTTTATTCATTTAATTATGAAATGAACTATCCATTCAGGGTTGTCCCTTCAATATAAAAAAACTAGCCTGTCCCACTGCCTGTCTAGTCCTACTGCCTGTCTAGTCTTACTGCCTGTCTAATCCTACTGCCTGTCTAGTCCTACTGCCTGTCTAGTCCCACTGCTGAGTCTAAAGCCTCCAGTGATCTAGAAAAATAAATAACGTCAATGAGCTTTTTCTTATATTTTATAATGGGATGTGCATTCTGAGTTTGAATGTTGCATAACGAATTATTGTTTAGTTCTATTTCCAAAGCAAAAATCAATAAAGTTTTACATAATCAATAATCATTCTCAATTTTGGGTAATTTTTATTTATAAAAAAAAACTGGTTAATTTTACTTACACCGCACTTAACTTCGACATTATTCTACAAATATATAATAGTATATAGTACAAATATAGGTAGGAACACATTTTTTTATTAATACGTTAATTGGTTGGTTAGTGGCATTGCAAAGATGCTTTTTAAAGATAAATAAAGTGTACATATTTCAAAGACTGTAGCTAAGTACCCACATTTGGCAAAGAATCGCTTGGCTGGCACACTCAAACATATTCCGTGATTGCCTTTTATTTACCTTACCGATTAAAAGTTGCCAGTTGTATATTTATTTAGCTACTTATCTCAACTATTTTACTCTGACATACATTTCACTTGTGTAATCGAACTTAGTCATAACTATTTTGATTTTCAACAGCCTTATCTGGCACTAGGGTTCATTAACTTTAAAATCAAGACTCTTTAAATATGACTAAAAACTACTGCTGTATTTCTCTGAAGGAAACAGAGGTGTACCTTGCAGTACACTTATGCTTCGCCAGTTAATTTTCGTTTTGGATTATCCTACAGTGTGCCCACTGCTGGGCTAAAGCCTTTCCTTCATACCTTTCTATTTTGGGCAATTTCTGGACATGTTGGCCCCAGGAAAATGATCAGATTGTCACACCATGGACCACCTAGCTACGCCACGGTCAGGAGATCGACCTCAGGAGTCCATGACGCGTAGCATGACATGGTAGAAAAGGGGTACCTATTATCGACGGAAGAATGGACAAAATGATAGAATGTAGAAAGAATTCTATCGTCAGAATTGGTCATACGCTTGCAGTGAGTGACGATCTTTACCCATCTGCATTCGGACGACCGAGAAATCCTAACATATCCTTGTTAAATTATGTAACTTTCTTATCAGTGACGGTACAGTCGCCATAGTGACGAAAGCGGCACGTGCCAATCAAATGTTCAACATTTTAACTGAACTTTTAACCCTACGTCGCCCTGTATCACGGCCAGGTCATGTTATCAGGGCTACTTTTGGCTGGGTTATCACTCAGACGCTTCGCACTGTCATAGATAATGATTTTTAATTATACTTTAGGCCTCTTAATACTCGTAACGGTTGTAAGTTCTCCGGTGATTAATCTTGTCTTTGTCTTGCCTTTAAATTTCGAAACTTCTAGTGTTGTGACACATGTCAAAGACTAGTGACATTCACACCACGTGCATTTTCTATTATTAAAATCTATGAATAATACACTCCATATATTTTAGCTCTAGGTAGGTAACTAACTACCACCTACAATGTTTTCGATTGCCAAAGATTATGTGCATATCTATACATATAATAAAACTGTAGAAAAGTAATTTTTGTACATTAAAAAAAAACTCAAAAAATATAGCCAGGGTGTTAAAGGACAACCAATAGAACCCATTTCTAGCATTTTTAGAATTTTTGTCTGTTTGTCTGTATGTCTGTTTGTCTGTTTGTCTGTTTGTATGTTTATTTGTGCGGGCATCACGTAAAATGTACGAAAGCTATGTAGATAACTTTAATACACAACGACTGACCGTAACTTGAAGAACAATTTAGTTTTTGTTTCATTGAAATCGGTTTAGTCTATCAAAAGATATTTGAATTTAAAGTGTACCAGAAATAAAATAACGGTCAGTTCACACCGAGACGCACAGTTCAGTAGCGCGATCTAGCTTCGACATATTTGGTGTGGAGTGGAGTGGTGTGGAGCGGAGTGGAGTAGAATAGAGTAGAGTGGAATGGGATGGGATGGCATGGAATGGCATGGGATGGCATAGAATGGCATGGAATGGCATGGAACGGCATGGAATGGCATGAAAAAGCATGGAATGGCATTGAACGGCATGAAATGGCATGGAACGGCATGGAACGGCATGGCACGGCATGGAATGGTACGGCAGGGCACGGCATGGCACGTCAAGACATGGCACGGCAAGGCACGCCATGGCATGGCACGGCATGGCACGACATGGCACGGCATGGCACGACATGGCACGGCTTGGCATGGCACGGCACGGCATGGCATGGCATGGCACGGCTTGGCATAGGATGGCTTGGAATGGCATGGAACGCCATGGAACGGCATGGAATGGCGCATGGGATGGGATGGCATGGGATGGCATGGGATGGAACGGCATGGAATGGCATGGAACGGCATGGAATGGCATGGCATGGGATGAGATGGAATGGCATGGAACAGAATAGAACAGAATCATTTATTTGCATTGAGCGGGTATTAGGAAAATAGTCATACAAAAACCTTAGAGAAATAAAATCTTTTATTTGTTTTGGAGTTTTAACTCTTTTTTTCGCTTTACGTTCACGCGCGCTGGAATAGGATTTAGAGTAGGTTCCATCATTTTTTTTTCCATACCAACATTCATTTAATTCATTAAACAATATCGAAAATTCAAATCGATAAACAAACTACTCTAATCTATTAGCAATTGAATGGTACTGCCTTTGAACGACAGAGGGCGTTTATTTCAAACACGTCAAATATTCTTGAAAAATCTAAGGAAACTCTAAATATTCGTTGTGTGCGCGATGACAGCGCCCCTAGTGGCCGCAACTATTCAGGACTTGTCATCTGTCAAATCATGTCAACTAGATGATAAGATATCTTTGTGATATTAAATTTCGACTAGTTTTTCAACGAAATTGAAAAAATAGTGTAAAAAGTGAGTGTGTATATTATACCTAGCGATTTTCTTCCTCGTGGAAAATATGGATATTATAATACGCACGGGATTTGAATCGGTTAAGCATAAAATACATTTCCAACCTCAAACTGAGCAAAAAGGGAAAAAATTAGTATTAGCACAGCATGTGAGAGAAGTGGAAGAGCTTAGAACGAACGGGAAAAGTTAAAGTTAAAGTTTTCGTATTAAATTATAAAGAAAGTTATGAAAATAAAGCAACTTGACACATGACAGCCCAGAATTAATTCACATTTCTGCCACGTCGTGCGCTACGATCGATTTGCCGTTCCCCACCACCCACTTCGCACATAGTCAATAGGGTTGATATGAAAAACGTGGCGAGAATAGCGCTTCGCACTAATGCCTTTGTCAAACTGACAGACGAACCGAATGCGTGGCGTAGCGTTTTTGTTTGTAATCTATGGAACTGTTTGAAGCCTGTCACATAAAGTGATCCGATACTCTTTCGCATTTCGCTTTCGCATTTTTATATGACATGATTCAGTTCGGTTCGCTATCGCCTGTCTGTTTGACAAAGGCCTTAAAAATACATTGTTAAATTCCGACATCCACGCGAACGAAGTCGCGGGCACAGCTAGTGAAATAATAAATTGTCGTTGAAGACTGTGACAGTCGTGACCAGTTGTTTTCCTCATTTTATTTGTTTTTAAAAACCACATCACACCACGGCACGAGTGTCATATTCTTAGATGTGATGTAACTTAGTTTTATAAAAATAAAGCAGACAGTACAAGAACAAGGGGACAGGGACATCATAATTATAAATGGCTTGAATCTGCAGTTCTGCACGCAGTTACTACAAAACATGTTAATTGGCAAAAAGTGAACTCACTGAGATGCGAGTAACGACTGAATATAAGTATTAATAAGATGGCAATCTACATCATGAACTAATGACTACTTTTGGTACTACATTACTACTTGAAAATGGGCAGGGAAGGACCCAGGGTCACAATAAGTCCCAATAACTTTCTTTTTTTTGCATTAACTGAACTCAAAATTCATGCAAGGAAACAGAAGTACTTGCAATTTTAACGTTCTTAAATGTATGTAAATTCATGCTATATGTAAGAAAAAGGAAAAATTGTTCTTAAGTCTTACGCATGGCAACAAGCCCCTACCGCAGTTTCGTTATGCACCAAGGCTGCGTGTTGCACATGATTGATTTCTGCACTCATTGACACAAGATTGTGCTCATTGAAATCTATTGATCCGTTAAGTGTCCATTAAATGTTCTCTCTTGACGGATACTTGACATATCAATTGACAGACTATGACGTGTCAAGGCGTCAATTGCTTGACACTTGCTGCAGCATTGTATTGGTTTTTGAGTCGTTAGCGGTCAATATACTCTTGTTACTTAAGTGATTAGGTTTAAAGTTCAATTGGTTACGTTGCTAATCGTTTAGGAGTAAACGTGTGTTCACGAAATTGCTGCTATTTCAAAATCTGCTTTATTTAATCTTGAAATCTCTTTCTTCTCTACTGATGTAGTGTTTTCTTTATTACAAATTAAAATTTCATATGTCAGTTTGTTTATAATGTTATCCTATCCACCACCAGACCCTTTGCTTCAAAATGTGTAATACCAAATTGTAACACCACATCATCTGGACACTCGCCATGGAACTTTCAATACCTAACACTGCATATCCAATCTATTCCATCTTCATTTTAAATCTGTCTATCCTCTAGTGAACATTTCCATTCAAATCAAGTTTTCTTCATCTAACAAGTCAAACCACAACAAAATAATGAATAGGCATAACATTACACTTCAACATTTCGCCTCCATTACGTCTATTGACGTCGTCGAATGATGCATGTGAGTCCGTCTGACGTTTGCCGGCGTCAAGCCAACATCTGAGAGTGAAAGCACCACCACGGTGTGTGCATGCGTTATGTCTCGTCTTTTTCTGTGACAGACATAATGTGCTGATGTGAATTACGTTCCGGGTTTTAAGTTGTTTTACATTTCCTAGAGCATCTCTGGTTATTCCGCTTGTTACGTTTCCATCAGCCCTTCGATCGAACCGATTGCAAATTATTGTCGTGATTGAAATATTTCTAACATAATGATTTGTAGATTCATTCAATTACGGGCCAAGCACGTCCCTAACCTTAATCTACTCTGATAAATTATTTGGCCTGTTCGATTTTGAGGGAGATATTTGGTAAGCCCTGCCTCTTTTTTAAGCAAACAATGCCATTTGTATAAAAAGATATCACCTAATAAATCATTACACGTACGAGTTTCCGACATCTGACACTGGAACACTCCACCAATGGTTTTCAATGAACTATTGTTTAGAACCAATCAAATAGGCCATTGTGATGGTGTACGTGACCTACGTCAACGGTATCCTTGTATCTATGCAGTTATAGAATAGGTTAGAGGATAAAACAAAGATATTCGTGTTGAGGATTCATCAAACTACATCTCTTACTCTGGGTGGAGCTGAAGGGAGTGTCAGAGTCTTACTGACTAAATCCCACCCTGTTGCTTCAATTGTCCATTGAAGAGAGGACGTTGTTGTGGCGTTCCAGGACCACTGCAATTTATTTAAGCATTCCCGCAACCCTGGCAGGCATTATCCCTTTAGGGTCCCATCAGTTATACCGACAGCTTTGTATGGCAGTTGATACACATTGTGGTTTCTATCAAATCCAATAGTTGACAGCTTCAATATTATTTCTTCACTGAGAATGGACTGAGCCTTGTTTTACTTATAACCGTCATCATCATCATAATCAAGTCTTAATCAATCAGTAACAGGACGTGTACCTCTTAGTTCCTCAACGTCTTCTTCCCTCTTGTGTAATTTTTATCCCGATGACATTCTTATATCAATCGTAATAGTGGTTTGTAACGCTTTGGAAATTTGGCAACGAGCTAGATGGAATTCTGGAGACGGTTTTAGGCGATACGTTTACAGCACAGAACTTGAAGAGGGAGCCAAGCCGCAGATAATACCTATTGACCTAAATTAGCCCTATCAAACAAAGAAACTACAACCGCAATAATATTAATACAACACGTTATGACAACAATAGTACCATTATTCAGTATACTATGTGTCCGATAGTAAACAATGCTAATTGTTAATCGTTCCCAGTTGCAGTAGCACGTGTCATGTGTGTGACATATTGTTTAGATTAGCTAACGTGCTGTTAATAAGTTGCGATTATAATATAGGGCAAGGAATTGTTACCTAGTTTTTATTGCGTTTATAATATTTACTCTTAATGCGAATAAAATCAGATTAATAATGAATCTTATCCTTTGTGACAATATTACGTAATAATTATGAAAGTTTGTGTGGATTTTTAGGTGTGTTCTTCAAAAACAATAATGTAGCTGGACGGATTTGAATGAAATTTGGTACACAGATAGCGTGGATTAACACACAGACACACCTTTTATACCGGTTTTTACATACTTTCCTGCAAAATAATTTTTGACTATGAAATCCTTTCTACAGAACTTCATCGATCTTCATTTTTTTCTTCGCTTTTCTTGTGGTTGTCCCTGTTGATTCTGGCTTTCAGGCGTTGCAGTATTTTGGGAATAGTGCGGACGGATAGTAATAAAAAAATAGCAAGCGCTAAACCTGCTACAACTTAGCACTTCTACATTTAGCAATCCGTCTTATCCGTCAATGATGTTTTACAATATTTCCAGTAATTCATGCCTGATGTAGTGTGGTGCCTCTTCACTAACTAGTGAACATAACTATGTTTTGCTGTTTGTCCACTTTGTCATAATATTTGCACAGAAATATCCACTGTTGACTACATATGTCTTGTCCAAAGACTAATGGCAAATGAGTTGAGGAGTCTCGAATATGTAGGTATATCTTGCCAATGCGATAACGGTCATGGTTTGGCAGGCGGCTTGGTGATCCTAAAATGTTATACAGCTGGCTTTTGCCAAAATTTGCCTTCGTTTGGAACTTCGCTTCAAGCTAACTACCAAGTATTTGAAGTTACTATTGAAAAATTAAAGACCATTAATTTGTTAATTTTGCGAACTCTATATCAATCAACAACTCTGCATTTTCCCAAATAAACAAAACACAAAATATTATTTTTAAGGAAAGTGATAAATAATACGAATCTAAGTTATAGTCCGGTCAATTTAGACATTCGAGGTTACATAAAGTCCCAGCAAGCTGAATTTCTGTGAAGTTGTTCAAAACATAATTATAAACAATGTCTAAAAGTTCCCCATCATTCCCCTGTAAGGAAAAAAAAAAATTCAATGTCAAAGGTAAAAAAAATGAGTTTTTCGCGTTTTTCAGCAAAACGGTAAGTTTTATCATAAAAGTACCTCAGACAAAAATTGTAGATCATAAAATTATCTATAAAAATGTATCAATACTTTTTTTCTTACGAGCCACCTTTTCTGAGATATAACGATTCAAAAAGTTATAAAATTTGTTATCGTCATAATATGCACACGTTTCCACGCCACCTATGAGGTAGTGTACTTAGCGCGTTTTTTTTAACGTGGTTTCCCCAGTAGGCCTACTCCACGGGTGTGATCCTGTTTAATGTAAAACTATTGCAAAATAACGGAAATTTTCAAAGATTGGGAAAGATAAAAGCGATGTAAATGAAAAAAAAAGTGTTGAAGTTTATTCGTCTTATTCGTAAGTTTCAAATTCTTGTTCTTCTTCTTGATCTTCTTCTTGTTCTTCTTCTTCTGCTTCTTCTTCATCTTCATTTTGGATGCAAGTAAATTGCCTCAACAGCGATGTATCGCATGATACTTCGTCGGAGTCGAACGAATCCTCCATTGTTTGTAATTCAATATTAGAGCACGACCGGCCTTGACAATTTGTGCATGCCAAAGAACAAAACAGTCCGACTTTTTTGCAACCACATTTAGCACTGCATCCCTTTTTGCAGTTGCAAAAAATAGTGTTCAGCAGTTTTTCCGGCGCAGGTGGAAGTAAAGTTTGAACTGGCTCTAATATATTGTTGACCAACTTCCAAGACCCTACAGACTGGGGGTCTGTAGGGTCTAGCTGATAACCAAGCCACACTTGAACTTGGTAATATACTCGAAAAAGATGTTGGTGAGCAGCAACTGAGGTTGGAGGAAGACAAGCTAATTGAACTTGTTTTTTATTTTTAGTATTTTTAACGAAACATGCGTATCGATGCTTATCTAAACAGGTAGTTTTTTTAGGAGCTCCGTACATAGAAAGAAGAAAGCGGATGCCGTTGGTCATAACTTCTTACTCACATTAACAATATTTTAAGTAGAATTAAATGCAACTGTTTTATTTATTAGATACCTACAAATAAACACAAGAACAAGATTTAAATAATGGTGCGCAAGCGATGGCAGACATTTTTTACAACTCTAGATGTATGTACGTGGCGTACTCATGCATATTATGACGATAACAACTTTCATAACTTTTTGAATCGTTATATCTCAGAAACGGTGGCTCGTAAGAAAAAAAGTATTGACACATTTTTATAGATAATTTTATGATCTACAAAAACTAAACACGGAGTCGGGAAACGAAATGATAGGGGTGAACGGTTATTACAGTTCTGTTGTGAAGAAAATTTTACCATCTCGAACACTTGCTTTCAACAACACATCCGCAGATTATACACATGGATATCCCCTGGTGACAGATGTAGAAACCAAATTGACTACATACTGATAGGAACAAGATGGAGAAGCTCAGTGACGAACGCCACAACTTTTCCTGGTGCTGACTGCGGCTCCGACCACCAGCTTCTTGTAGCAACAGTCCAAATACGGCTGAAGCGGATACAAAGACCGAAAACAGTTCCGAATATGCTAAGTATAGACTTCAGCGGCTTCAAAGAAAACATTAAACAGTTGATGATAAACTTTCCGAAGCATATCACAGACAGCGACGGTAAGTGGGAACATCTGAAGAGGATGATAGAGAAAGCAGCTACTGACAACAAGCTGGCCAAACCTGTCATGAAAGAATACATCACACTAGAGACGGCCCAAATCATCCTTGAGAGACGTGAACTTAAGGAAAACGGTTTACGTTCACCGGAAGATCAGCAGCGGTATTCAGAACTGAGCCGCCAAGTTCAACTACGCTGTCGGAAAGATTATGATGACCACATCAACAACATCTGTCTTGAACTCGAACAGCACTCCCTGAAAAATGAATCA
Source organism: Agrotis clavis (assembly GCA_954870645.1). NCBI lineage: Eukaryota > Metazoa > Arthropoda > Insecta > Lepidoptera > Noctuidae > Agrotis > Agrotis clavis. Next base: position 20,657,144 of record OX940935.1, on the reverse strand, counting down.
AGATATCTTTTTCAAAAAGTTAAAGAACTAACTGGAACGCGTAAACCAAAGACCTGTGCCATTGGCGATAAAGATGGACGTCTACTTACAGATGTGGCTCTCGTGTTAGAGCGCTGGAAAAAGTACTGCGCAGATTTGTATGACACGAGAGAACTGGTAAACGCTGAAATTACTTGGCTGACCAAGTAATTTCAGCGTTTACCAGTTCTCTCTCTGGAGGAACCTGATATCTTGACTTCAGAAGTTGAGCATGCCATCAAAGCTTTAAAATGCAAGAAATCTCCAGGTAAAGATGGTATAACAGCCGAAATATTAAAAAACCTAGGTCAACGGGGCACAAAAGTTTTCACTGATATATGTAACACCATATGGAAAACCGGAATATGGCCAAAAGACTGGACAGAATCAGTGTTCATACCCCTACACAAGAAAGGCTCTTCCAAAGACTGTGGAAACTACAGAACGATAGCATTAATATCTCATGCAAGTAAGATCCTCCTTCACGTCATCAATCGACGTCTTTACCACTTTTTAAGCCGGCAGATACCCGAAGAGCAGGCTGGTTTTGTTAAGGGCAAAGGAACGCGGGAACAGATACTGAATATCCGCCAAATCATTGAGAAGAGCAGGGAATTCAACAACCCCGTGGTCCTTTGCTTTATAGATTATACAAAAGCTTTTGACTGTGTACAATGGGATAAACTTTGGAAACTGTTACTGGAAATAGGAGTACCTGATCACCTTGTCGGTCTGATCCAGAGTCTATACACGGATAATCGTTCTTTCATTAGGATAGGTAATGAATGCTCTAATATGTTCCAAACTAAAAAAGGTGTGAGACAGGGCTGTATATTGTCTCCTTCCCTTTTCAACATATATGGAGAGTACATCATTCGGAAAACTATCGAACACTGGGAGAAAGGTTTCCCTATAGGGGGAAAAAGAGTATCAAATCTCCGATATGCCGACGACACCGTTCTCCTTGCTACATCCATGGAAGATATGAATGAGCTGTTCCAAAGACTCGAGAGTGAAAGTGACGACATCGGTCTCGCAGTGAATAGAGCTAAAACCAAATTAATGATTGTGGATCGAGCCGGGAAGCTAACAAATGTCACCTGCAACATTCCTGGCATTGGCATCGTCGACCACTACATCTACCTCGGCTCTCAAATCTGCAACGATGGTAGCTGTGTCCCCGAAATTAAAAGGCGAATAGGAATGGCTAAAGACGCTATGACACGTTTAAGCAACATCTGGAAAAAGAGAGGAATTGGCATAAAAACGAAGATCAGACTGATACGAGCCCTAGTATTCCCTATCTTCCTGTATGGAGTGGAAACATGGACCATTTTGGCACGAGAAAGACAGAGGATTGATGCTTTTGAGATGTGGTGCTGGAGACGAATGTTGAGAATACCGTGGACTGCGAAACGCACCAATGCATCGATCCTAAGTCAGCTTCGAATAAAAACTCGCTTGTCAACTATATGCCAACAACGTATTCTCTCCTATTTCGGCCACCTGGTGCGCAGAGGCGATGAAAGCTTGGAGAAACTGATTGTGGTTGGGAACACCGAAGGCAAACGATCGCGCGGTCGTTCACCAACTCGATGGACAGATCAGGTGAAGGAATCATCGTCCTCTAACTACTCGGTGGTAAAGGATGCGCTGGACAGAAACCGGTGGAGGCGGATCATCCGATCCAGGTGCAACTCTGAAGCTGACCACGATCCTCAGACATGAGGGACCGACTACAGAGAGAGAGATGATCTACAATTTTTGTCTGAGGTACTTTTATGATAAAACTTACCGTTTTGCTGAAAAACGCGAAAAACTCATTTTTTTAACCTTTGACATTGAATATTTTTTTTTCCTTACAGGGGAATGATGGGGAACTTTTAGACATTGTTTATAATTATGTTTTGAACAACTTCACAGAAATTCAGCTTGCTGGGACTTTATGTAATTTCACCCTCATTTTTTGGTCTAAATTGACCGGACTATTATGAAAGATGAAACCATGAATAAACCAAATTGTAATTTATTCTAATTTTCCGGAAACTAATAACGAAATAACAAATGAAACACAAAACGAATTATGAAACATTAGAAAGAAATAATATCACGTCACTCTGAAATTAAGTGTTCTCTACTCACGCGACTATCATTAAAATTGGCTTTATTTCAAAATTCATCAGAGCAGCCGCGCCGGGTCTATGACAGGGGAACACAACCATTCTTCTATCGCCCAAACGCATATATTTCTAAGAAAGTAGCTTTTGTCAACAGCTTTGCCTGCTTGGTAAACGAAATTTACACTAGTACGTAATACAAAAAAAAACATAAATGTGTTATTTCAGACTTTTCTGTTCTGTTCTGTCGTGGTTGTAGAACAAACATCCATCCAACGAAACTTCTAGGTTTGTAAAATTACTAACTTTTGCCCGTATTCTTATAGCCGTCTACAGGGTCCCATCCATCTCTGTTCCAAACTTTAGGCTTGATAGCCGAACAAACTCACGACTTCATATTGTTAGTTAGAATGAAGTAAATTTTTCCAGTATTATATTGGATACCCCTGACCCAAACGTTATTTTGGTGAAAACTGCAAGAAAGTCGTTTGACGTAAAATATCAGCAGTCACATTATGTTCGGCGTCATCGTGACGACTGAACAGATGTCCCTTTTGAGACTTTGCCCAAAATATTACCTAATTAACCATCTTGTCGGAGACTTGTTTGCTGGTTATCAATTTTCTTTGAAAACATGCCAATCATGTAACATTTAGGAGGTAAACCCAATTTAGGAGCAGACTTATTGATGTTTATATACTTCAAATAACATTTTAATCTTACAAATGAACGTGCTACTCCAAAATTTTGTAGCAGATTCGAAAGCTTTCCTGTTTATTTCTCTAACATGAAAACATTTCTCTTTGATAAAACAAACGAGGTACTTCCAATTGAAACTCACTGTAGCTTGTGTATAAACAATCGAAAATTTCCATGGTTGCCTGTAAACACCAAGTGATGGGGTAATCCTCAAATACCGACGTAATATTTGGCCAAACATTGGCTTTTTGCCTCGTCTGCCGTCCAACGTTCGATGTGTTGAGGGAGTTATTGCGTCTGCGTCATCGTTTACTACTAGATTTACGTAGTTCTCCATTTTCCAAGCATTCGCATCATTATCTTACTTCTTATTATATAAAGAACTTTTTCTTTTTCTCCGGGAATTTGAAATGGAAACTCCGTGTGAATCAATGATCTCCGACTGTCTGGCTTATCGCATCATGTTAGTGATCGATTGCTTGAGTGTATTCACATGTTATCAGTCATCGTTTATCACACTGTTCCCTGTTTCTAAGCTAAACTTAGACATAAGTGTAATGGGACATCAAATGCCTATCGTTAGTCGAAAATATTTAGTAACTTCGGGATTATAAGCTTGTAAGTTTTGACCTTTATCTTCTGAATTTTAGGGTTTAGTAAACTTTAACAAACAACCCTATTCTTGTTTATGAGTACTTCGGAAACAACTTGAAATTGAACCAAGACATTCAAAATAACAATTCTAATTACAGACTGTTTACATTTTCCTGATCAATGTATTAATTGGTTGGTCCGGAACTTTCTCTGGTTTGTTTCTAAATAAACTGCTCTCGTTTGTATCCAATAGTTCTGCTGCTGGCATCCTATCAGAATATATTTAGATCGGGTTCGTTAACCAAAACATTATCGTAGCCCAATATTTTTGTCGTAAAATTGTCTCACCTACTTATTGAAAGTTCTATAACTCCACTAAAATAAGATCTATGTCTATGTAAATATATAAATCTTGTGGGTAATAATCATTAACACGTTAAAGAAAAAAAACAGAGTTATTATTCCAAAGGAAAAAAGTGGCCTTGGTTTAATAGCGGATGAAAACTAAATCACGATTTCAGTGTTTGTGGACACACAGCTAGTTACATTGTTTATGGCTGCCGCAATCGTTAATTTAATGGGGTTGTTGTGGGTTCCCCCTCTTACATAAAACTACCAGAATCTCATAAAGTAATAGGCACTAAAATATGTGGACTATCTAATTCACAATAACATGGTAATTCTTTTTGGCATTTACAGAATCTCTTGAGGAACAAGTATGTTTAATGACTACAGTTTTATTGTTAAAAGTGAAGGGATTTTTGGTTTTATATTTAGCGGATTCTAAAGATCAAGGTGGTACAATACTACAAACAGTAGTATTGTACCAACTTATCAGTTGAGCCTTTAGTTTACATGTTAATTCGGAGCCATAACGTATATTATAAAAAACGATCCATAAAAGCCAAAGTGACTAAAACTGAACTAAATATAAAGCCATAAGCTAGCTCAGGTTAAATTTGGGTCACGCTTACGACGCATTTCAGTATGAAAACACACCGCTTAGACTAGACTGTTTGATTCTGTACTGCGAGATTCGACACGTGTCTAGCATATAAACATGGAGATGCCTGAAATACACACGATTCTAGACTTTAGGAACTAGTAGTAGCCTTCAACGCTACTACTAGTGTTTGTTCCACTCTGGATAATCTTGCTAAAGCTCATGTACCAACCGCAGAGCTTCCGGAAACTTCCGAAGGAAACAAGCGAAATTTACGAGTTCGTTCAAACACACTAACTTTTCTCCAACATCTCACAGTCAGACGTCCTTGTGAATGCCCCTTACCCATCGATTTGTTTACCTCGTCGGTAAAAACGTAACATCGGATTGAGTAGGCGTTAATATCAGTTATTTTGAGACGACGCCTATTTTTAAGGGCAATCCGATTTAGAAAACCGTTTTATTATTCTCGCCGTTTATTTTATCGTGATGACTGACTGTAATAAATTCTACTGGTTATTTATAAGTTATTTTAAATCCGTTTTTTTTCTTCATATCAAACACATTGTTCCTCTACTGATGAAATTTTTGGTGTTACCTTAACGCCATTCTCAGTTCCAAGAACAGCACTGCTGACTCCCGATTTATTCAATTCCGCAAAACTAGAACAAAGACTTTGCTATCGACTTGGGTATGATGTGTCACTGCCCTATAGCTAAGTTCCCTCCACTTACCAACAGCCTCCCTCTGGGGGTGGGAGTCCGAGGGGTTGGGCGAGGGTAAGGTCAAGGTAGTCGCTGGCGCGCCTGCGCACTGCACTACAAGATGCTGATGCAGTACTTCGTGTTAGCATGCATAGCGCCCTCTTGTATAATGTCTTATCATCGAGAACGTACGTTGAGCATCCCTTGTAGGGGTGTCGAGCTTAAATTCTTTATTGAAACTTTGAGTTTAGTCTTGATATTTTTATTCAAGCGGAGAATGGACTAGTTTGGAATATGTGCGTCTATTAGTTCTACTTGAACTTTTTCTTCGTCGTTTCTAAAAAGCGAAATCACAAATCCTCATAACTATGGCCTACATAAGACAAGTAATCTCAGTGTTCACGGATGATATCACGGTCACGGTTCATTGGCCAAACATGGATAGCAAAAACATTGTGATATCGGCAAAAAACAGTCTTGATTGAACACTGAGAGGAATTGCAAATAATGTAAGTCCGGTAGGGGCCAGTTGCAAGCAATCTTCAAGGTCGATCGTTAGGCTGTCATCTGAATTATGTTTAGTTATGTAACTTTGGTTTTGGCTCAAACAGGTTTTCGCCAGTCTTTGTCTCTTCATATTTTTAGATTTTGGCAATTATTTGGTGATCGAACTATTTTTAAATTTCTAAATACTGTTAAGATTTATGTTTAGGATTAGCTGGTTCTTGAAATTTTTCTTTATTCATGTGATTGACATGTAAATCTTCTATTATTTATAACGTTTGAACCATAATGGCCGCTAAACGCTTCGACTTCTGCAATGTTGAAATACTCTCCAACAATGTTTTCAGCCAACTGTGTTGCGATTGCAACACCTGCAGTTTGAACGAACATTTTACTACCGCGTGACATCGGTTTATCTCGCGATTCAGGGCCATTCTTACGCATTTTGGTTAAAGTCAAGGCACCATAGATTTATGAAATGATCATTATTAGTTACTCACATACTAGATGTAATGAATATTTAATTTGTTGCAATTTGGACCAGCTTCAGAATGTGCATCGTAAAGAAGACTGTAGATCTGCTAGCGAGAAATGTTATATGCAGCTCCGAAATCTTTAGGGAATCCCACCTGTTGTGTTGAAATTCCCAGACTGCTAAGCCATTCTGTGCTTCCTCTTCCCGATATAAATTAACTATGTTTATAGTTAGTCTTGTACAATGTAAGTCCTCAAATAATAAATGCATGCTAGTTAAAATTCTTAGTCCAATGTAGACTTAATTTTTATTGATCTTTAAGATTTCTAAAATTCTTTCAATATCCTTTAGTATGTTAATGTCTTCTTGTAGATTTTGTCTAACAAATTAATATGTGAGAACATTATAATCATACATTTTGATATACTTAAAGATGTTATATGGTGTATTTCAGGTTACGAAATTGCGAATATCTTGGATGCACAAATATCTTCCGATCTTGTAAGATTCTGGCAACATACTCCAGTATTACCTATGTAAAATCCATCTCTTCGTATTTATATGGTTATGTAAACTAATATTAGTTTGTCCGGCTTTACTGGGCTTCTAAATAAATAGAGTTTATGGGTGATTGCCAATTTCTGGTCACTCCGCCGGTGTGTCAAAGCTCTATAATCCTTGGAGTATTTTTGGTCATATTCACCTTATTATAATTGACACCGTATATTGCGTTGCGTAGGTAGATCTTTGGCGTAAAATAAAAATGGTGTTATAAATGGAATTGGAATTGCAACTGTCATAATCCATTTTGCCTTATTAAATTAATTACCGGCTTATTGGATAATGGCCGGAGGTCCGCCTGCAGAAATTTTGAAATCCACTTTCATTAGTCGCCTTTCCTGCTCAGATTCAACCAGTAGTTAACCCTTTGATCGCAAAGTGTGACACCTGAGACCAGATCCGATCATATCTGGCTCGATCGCTTGGCTTGCCGGCAAGTCTCGCAAGCCAGGCCAGTGGTGGCTCCGCGCATGGTTTTTGGGGTCTGGCTGACAAAAGTCACCTCGTCTATATGGACACTGGACAGTCCTCTAAATCCCTCTACTAAATATGTACGGTAATACCAAGTCCGAAAAATCCGAATGTATGTTTTGTAATAATTCCGTTTCTTTCAATGCATTTGCCTCGTCCTTGCAATTGAACTTTCTTATCAGATTTGTCAAGAACACGTGCTGGTTTTCGTCTATTTTGTAAGTCGTTTCTATAAATAAATTTTGGTCAATCATTCACTTAGCACGTTCCTTTGATTCGCTCGTGCAGTCGCAAATTTGATTTTAATGTTTATTTGAGAATCTAAACTAAATTGGTTCACTTTAGTGAGTGAAATTATGTCTCCGATGATATCGACATCGTGTTTTGGAATTATTACCCGCACGTATTTCATGGCTTATTGAGTTATTTGAGGAAAGCATGCATATACACTAAAATAACAATATTTGCAGAAATAGTAACTATAGTGACGGTAATAGCCTAGCATCCAACAGCTATAAAGAATATTTAATTATTTACTTCATATTACTTAAACACAACTTCAGGTAATTAACCTAAATTTTCTTCACATAAAAAAACTAAACCAGTTCAACTAAATAAAGCTAAGTTTTTATCGTCTCCTACCATTAAGAAGTTAACACAGAAAGCTATTTAAACCTCTTTATTAATGTACTTACTAATGCCAGCGGCTTCGCCCGCATGTATATTATATCCCAAGGATTATACTATCGGGATAAATTGTCCTATACAATCCAAATTATAATTTCATCATCATTGTCATATTCCGACCGCTTAGAAGCGGCATCCAGCGCGATCCTGTTGTCTTCATTAGATCGTCTGTCCACCTTGTATGTGGACGTCCCAAGCTACGCTTTCCATGAGTGCGTGGTCTCCATTCGATACGGCCCCATTGGCCATCAGTTCTGCGTGTTATGTCCTGACTTGCCCACTGCCACTTGAACTTCCTAATTCGCTAATCTACCCAAAATGTCATTAAAAACCTTTCATACATTCTGTAGCAATTGAGTAACATTTTATCTATCACGTTTGCAATATGAGTAAGGATTTCTTCTGCTGGATTAAAATATAACAGCTAGTAATGCGACATTTCTACATAGACCTGTCAACTTCAATCAATATAGCCATCCAAATGATAACGCTACCAACCTGTACTCCCAGATGTAGGTAAGTACTCCCCCAACCCTCTCGGGAAACTGCGCAGCATTTTCATCTTGAAGCTTTTAGTATTCTATCTTCCATATATGTACAGTATACTAGAACTTTATAAACACGAGTGAAAATGTAGACGAATTGAATGAAATCTTGCTGTTAGATGAAGCACATGATGTTGGTTGTTGATGACATACACGTTTCTTTAAAAAAATCTAGTTTCGTAACGTACAAATCTCATCAGATCAACGTATTCCAAAATACTTAAAAAGTATCCTGAAGTATTCCGTAGCATTTGTCCTGTAACAGAATTTAAAAAAATTCTACAGGTTCCTCTGCGCAGAAATTTTCATCAAATACACAAGCTACAATATTCAATTCCACCACATGCAATATAAATAACTGTTGAAGTAGCATTTCATTATTAACTTTCTAGTAGCATTAGATCTTGAAAATGAAGGTAATAAAGTGCAGTACATTCAAATTAAATCATTTGTAATTTTCTTGGAAGTGACTTCATTAGACATCATACAATCGTTAAAACAATATCATCTGAACGAAATAATTTCAAATTTTTGCGTGGGTGAGACGTTAATGTCTTCGTAGGACTTCATCGTTACATAATTATTATTTCTGAACCCATTTCGACTTAATTAAGATGTTACGCAACTGAGTACCACCCTACTCCCAAAATGCCAAAAGTAACTGCGCAATATTTCCAAGGAATCTTGTTTAGTCTACAAAGTTCCAAATTAACCACGTGGAATAACCTAAAGGCTTTGTATATCTTGTAATTTTTGCAGTCTCGTCCTTACATTATCAGCATCAACAATGTTCTCTCTATCAGTGACCTAGTTTTGACATATTTCTACGTACACACCCCCAATACTCTCAAACCGCCGAAAATCCCTCATTTTTCGCGGGAGGTGTCGCAGTTTTCCTTTCATTTCTACCTCCTTTATTTCCATTATAAAAATGACCTAATTCAGCCTTTTTTTCTCATATCTGTTCCCATCCCTAGCACCCCAGGTAACTGCGCAGTATTTCAATCTCGAACAAGTTTCTAGAAATCGCGGTGCATATAATTGATGTAGTGGTGTTCCCGCGGACCAGGTATCGATCGGGACCTGCGCGTTCTCGCTGCAAGCAACAGGCTGTGACGCAGTTCCCCAGCCATGTGTTAGTGTTTATTTATGTATACTAAGTTGGAACATCGAAAGTTTCAAGCTCGAAGAGTTAATCGTTCTGTCGTTTTGATAAATTGAGTGTTTTCTGGGGATTTTGTTGAGGTGAAGGCGTGTCTTGCTGGCCGTGTCATTGTTTTGGATAGGAATAATAACAAAGTCTCGTAAATATGGATTGCGAACTTTTTACTAATTTCCAATTGGTGATTGAGTGGATCAAAAGCCTTTCTAAAGTCAATATACTTTGAATGTTCCTAATTTGACACTTCTGCTAGTGATAGAAAATTGATTTCTAGTTTTATCTGTCCACTAAAGTTATATCTAGTTCAAAGTATCTCGACATTCATTGAATGAATGATTTCAGAGTCAATTCGTCGGGTTCAATAACACGCAATTTATTGTCTTCTCGCGAACTCTTGACCTACTTGTGATATAAGACTTATCGTTCAAATATGCGCCAATAGATAGAGACGTGTGCCCAAAGATTCTTACGAAATCATACTGTAACAGGATGTTTAATTTTACTGGCGCAACCAAATGTTTAAAATTAATGTTCAACAAATCAAAGAGAAAATTTATTAAACATTCATAAAATTAATGAAAAGCAAGTAACGCGTTTAGTTAGAGATTATAAATAAGGAGGTATTTGTATACAAATTGGTCACATTTCAGCAAATCGGGCCAAGTCTTCAAGGTCGCAAGTAGTGACTAATGCACTGCGCTAAACGTCGCTACTGTTTACTATTGGTTTACGACTTCAAAGGTGTTAAATAACTTTGTATTATGCTATACACATGGCTTTCATTGATTTGACTTGAACAATTAATAACACAAAGCGTAAGTATAACAGACTATGATTGTTTGAGTTCAAATATAATGATGTTATCTTTTGCTTCTAAAATTGGAATTTCAATCGGAGTTTATAAATGTATCCCACTGCACTAAAGGTCTGAATTCCCTTCTACCACTTACTTTTGTCCAATGTTGATGAAACCGTTAACCAAAAAATTGATTTGGTCGTGCAAGACTGTCATCAATCAATCATGTATATTTTTTTCTATATTCTTTTATGGTCGATAAACGAAAGTAGCCCTTAAAGTGCAATACGTATAAAACAGTTAACACCTAAACTTCTCATTTAGACGGTAAAGGATAATTGCGTGACCAACACTATTAGCTAAGCTCCAATGTTTGCACAGTGCGACATTAACCGCCGGACGCTAAGCTTTAGGGGCGGCCATATTGTGTCGACATTACTCCCTTGAGTCCTTAGTACTTTACTCTGCTTTTAACTTGGAGTTGTTCACGTTAGTTTTCATTAGTTAGTGTTTTATAGTTTGAGCTTGATTATGATTTTAACAGTTGCTATTGCTGTAATAGTTTGTTAGATTATGTCTGTTTTCATGTGTTATTTTGCATCTCCTGAGTGGGCTGTAGTTCTTGAAATTATTTAGAACTTCATCGTAATTGTTCTGGCATTCGGCACTACATGATTTTTCTTCTATAAATCCAAAGATATTTAAAAGAACCGTATAATATATAAATTGTTGATGCCGTGCGTCAGTAGTGCTATCTAAGCGTTGCATAGCAACGCGACTACTAGACTGTAGGATTTTTTACCTATTGGTAAAAAGTTTCTGATCACAAATTTCTTCGTGATGTCCCGTCTATTGCTCGTATATAGTTTAATGTCTTTGTATAAATCTCTATTAGTTTTCACACTCTTTCGAGCTATGTCAACTATCGCACAATCTTTCCTTTCTGTGGTCGTTGTTGAAGCTTCTATATTGAATTTTATAAATATTGTTCCATCTGCAGCTTTCTCGTGGACAAGGTTGAGTCGACGCTGTCTTTTCTCTACGACAGCTTTGTTATTTTCCTTACTGATAGGCTTTTTTTAAACTCCAAGATTCGTAGTGGTATTGAGCAAAATTACCATTTACGAAATACCGAGAAGCACAATACCGATCGATTTGGTGATGCTTACATGGGGTTTGCTTAATGGTCTGTTTTCAACTTTGAACGTCTTTTACCAGTATTGGTGATGATGATTAATGGATGCTCCCGCACCTTGAAAGGAGTATATTTTGAAGCCTGGTGAATGAAGATAATAGAGGATGCAACTCAGGGAAAACTTGAAAACTGTAACTTCAGACTCAAGTGGGCTATCTCAGAGGATTAGTTCATTAACAGATAGTGAACAATCGAGACAGTCTGACGTTAACTCCTTATCCTCCCCAGATAACAAGACGATAACACTGATATGTAAAAATAAATCACTTAAATAACACAAGTGATTATGAAATTTCTTTTCAGATAAAAGTTTATTGTTTGTAAATACTACACCTGATTATAATCAAAATCTGTTGAGTTATCTTTAATTCGTTTAATTACTGGTATGGGTGGTCTCTGATTTTCATTGTCATATATTGTTGGGATATGGACATCCTAACTGTTGCCCCTTACTTTGCTTGTATATTGTCTTACCTTATTTTTAAACAAGTATCCAGAATCATCGTCATCTGTCTAGCCTTTTCCCCAACTATTTTAAGATTGGCGCCCAGTCGAACCAGGTGTACGTGATTTTTTAGCACGTTAACCTACACTAGGAATTTTTGGTGCGTTTACAAACATAGAAACTCACATGCACAAACACCCAGACCTATCTTACCTCGACAACCCAGTAACTGGGTAATACCACAAAATATATAATAGTACCTTACCTCTTGGTAAGACTGGTTGTCATGCAAGTATCCAGAATATTATAAGAATAGGCCTGTATTTCTCCGGTTCCCATCCCAGGTTTCTATAAGTATTGTTCAAAGCCATAGTATGTTTATACTTTGTCAAAGCGATCAGCATAACATAAAGCGTAAACACTTTGATACGGAGAATCTGTTGCTTGGACTCCTTTGAACAAATTATGATATTCACTAACTGTTGTCTGGAGCATTAGGTACTTTTCTCTATTATTATCAAACTCCAAGTTTATTCAATAGATTTTCAACCTTATCCTTATCACAATAGAAAAAGGTTATTATAATGTTCGATTGCTAAAATTTTACAGATTTGGGTAGGTTGACCTGATAGGTCTGTACGTTTAAAAAAAAAAATGTAGCTGTGCTACAGTCCCCAGACTCAGGAAATAATAACTTGTGAAAGTACTGTATCCCTTTACTTAGTTTCAAACCTTACAATAGTTTCTGAATATAAAATCGCGTCTGGATTTTCCAATAATTGTAAACTGAATACTATGATGTAGTTTTTGTGTGTACTCACTTACCAATACATAGTTACCTATGTTTTGTCTATTCAAGACTTTCCTTCCTTTTCCTCATTTACTGAGACTTGAAATTCCCACTTTGTGCTGGCAGACATTTTAATACCTAGAGGCTTGCTAACATTGATTCACAGTAGATATCAAGTAGGTAGAAGTAGTTACCTATATGTATGACACACATGCATATTTGTAATACATAGATATGACTACCTATGTAGATAGTTACATACACAAGTTGACGTCAGTGCCAACTTATCAGGTTGTTAAAGGTATGATTAATTTTATGCGAAATGGGAGCAAGTTCAAATACATACCTACCTACTTACATTTTTGTATAGTATTTAAATATTTACATTTTTGTATGTACTAGGTTGAGCGGGAGGGTCTATACAGACTTAAATTCCACCCTGTTCCCTTAAATGGTTACCTTTTTAGGTTTCCGAGTCACGGTGTCTTTTTAAAAGTCCCGTTTTTATTGTTATGGTGGTAAAATCAACAAATGCGTCCTGAACCCAGGGCAGGACGGGAGGGACTTTCAGACTGGTACTGACTAAAATCCACGGTGTCCTTCAATAGCCCTTTACGTTCGGTTACCTGGTGAGACAGAAAGTCCCGTGAATCCATAAGTCGTTCCTCAAGCACAATATGCCAGTGAATTATTTGCGATCCATTATAGCCATAATAAAATTCTTATTACCTTTGATACCTTTGAGCTTGAGTAGCCCGTATAATCCTATACGCCTTTAGGGTTCACCAAAATACCTGACTGGAATAAGTTTGACAAAGAAAAAAGACCACGAATTTGGCAGGATTGAGAACCGGGTTTTAACCGCAGAGGAAAGCAAGTAAGTACTTAATAACAACCAAAACTGGACAGTGAAGAACTGTTATTTTCTTCTTGTACGTCCGATTTATTAGTGAAAGGCTTTGAAATAATTTCTGTCCTCATTTTAATGATAAATACTTAATTATAATAATTCTGAGGCGTGAAGTATTTAAGTAAGTTTAAGTTTCCTATAATTACTCGTATAAAATTTAAAGCATAACTTACTAATCTTGATACTTTCCCTAATTTCTTTTTCCGAGTTCGTTTTTCTTTGATTTTTTGTTCTGTTGCTTTTCCATGCTACGACGTGTTTCACAACTAATACAAGTATTTGACTCTAGTATGTAGTATGTATTTATAAGGACAAAAATATAATGTTTTTGTTAAAAATGCTTGTAACTACAATTTAAAAAAAAAGTCTTTGACTGCGACCGCGTCTCTTACCTGTGTATTTCTAGATACGTACTCCAGACGCTTAACCAACTAAGCTATAGCAAGCAGTAACAAGCAAGGTCGAATCTTTTATTCCATTGTTAAACATCTTTCGGAGAATTTTTCTTTTCGAAATATCTTTTTTTTCCGACACTGGCGTTATTGCATACAAACATTAAATATAAAAAAAGAAAACAGTCTTTATATTGTGTTGACAATGTTTTGCATCGGACCAGTAACAAACAATTGACGATACCTATATAAAAATAGCCCGCCATCGCCACCGGCATAGTCTATTTGTGCCGGACTTAACAAGATAAACGACCGGTTAGCATAACACGTGTTTATGCAGCGCACTTTTCTTATTGAGCATGATTGATCAATCCAGTTGACTCGGTTATCATCGGATAGAAGCGGTAAATCAATTTACTGGGATTATTTGAAATGATTTCTTTGGGGAGTCTGTGGTTACCCAATATACTTGGTTACCCATACCTAAGCTTCAGAAAATATTACATAATTGTCGGATTAATTAATAGTTACTTAATTACATTTCATTGATCATATTACGGGGGCTTAGTCAGCTATTGATTAAATATTTTGGTAGGTAGTAGGTAGGTAGGTACACTAAGAAATGTTACTAATTTAGTTTGTGAACTTATGTCTTTAATATGTAGTTCAGTATAAAAAAAATATATCAACTATCAAGTCAAACAGTCTGACTATAATGTATTGCTGTAATTTTTCATGAAACTTGAAAAAAAAATTACTTTCACTCTTCATGTATTTACAAAAAAATGACGTCAAATTAGTTACTTTGTTCATTGCAATGCTGCATTTTGCAATACATCAATTCGATTCCGTCTCGTCGTCATAGAAACGGACAACGGTGTGTAGTTGCCATCCCCGCGTTCTCTATCACATAGGTATTGACCGGCTACCTGTATTCTACCTGCCTACATGTAGGTACTATGTATACACAACTCGAATACCTATCTCTTATACATGCATGTATATTGGCTTTCAAAATATTATATTACAACATAAGGCTCTGCACTTATGTATATTTTATTGGCAGTAGTGTATTCTGTGTAATATTGGCGTTTGTATAAGTACAGATAATAATCGATTTCCAAGTCATTGCCCACTACGTTTTTCAGACAGTATTTTGTAAAAATGGTCGTTTATTATACATATACCAACTTGGAAGTTGTTTGAGTATCCTTCGTGTACCCTTGACTTCATCGCTACAAATACGGCAAGCATCATAACCCTATATTCAGAGACTTGCTTGCCGCGTGTACTAAATATAATAATAATTATGTAAATCGTATGTTATATAGTAAGGTACATTGTAACAGTTTTATTAGCTAGTAGGATACACTTTATTTAGGATATAAAATACATGAGCGATATAAAAACACAGTCCACAACACAGTCAGCACAATGCACAGTACAGCACTAGACCACTGGGTAAGGCCACAATAGCCTCAGCAGGCAGGAACCGCAGCAGGAAGGGGCCTCAGACAGGCAGGACCGCAGCAGGTAGGGGCCCCGGAAGGCGCAGTCCTCAGCAGCAGGGGGTCTCTGAGGGCAAGATCCTCCTCAGAGTGCAAGAGCCTCAGCCTCTTTAGTAGCCCTCAACAGCAGAGAGTCCCAGAGGGTAAGATCCTCAGAGTGAAGAGCCTCAGAGGGTAAAAGCTTCCTCCGTTAGTTTTGGTGACTTCAGGAGGCTCGTAAGACTGGGTAGAAGTCTGATATCGAAAGCACCCAGAGTCCGGGATAGAATGATATGATGAAGATGTCTCAAAAGTCCTGGATCGAATCAACCAAGGTCCTGGATAGAATGAACCCGATTCCTTTGACGGCCTCGGCTTTTATAGGTGTCAGCTTGTTTTGAAAATCATCCTTCATTTCTGTTTTCAAATAGTTTCTTCGGATTCCGACAGATCAGACGAAGGAGGAAGGAGGTCTGCATGCGTTTACATTATGTAAAATTATGAATTGAGTAATTTAATACAAACATTATTATAATAATTAAATTAGACTTTGTACAATATTTCAATGAAATCAAATAGATAAATTAAATTATATAAATCAAAATGTAGCATCATAGATTAATAAGCTATAAGCCAAAACAGAAAGTAAAAGAAACTGACAGTTTGGCAATTGACATAAGTGTCACAAGAAAATTATTAAGTTAGTAAACAATAATTATAAAAACGATTATAAAAGGGATGATAAACAAGATGAATAGTATGATGAATGCCGTAAGTATTCATAAATACTATAACATATCTCTAAGTCTAGGTAATTGCTCACTCTTACGAAGTGCACACTGTCGCAATTGTATGCAATTTGCGTCCGCAGTCAGTTTTTCCTGCATTAATTTCACGATTTCACTTGCAAAATGTTAGAAAGTGTATTAACACGATATCAAAGTACTTCTCAGAACTAAAAATAACTATAAACAATTACGAAATGAGCACGATAAACTATTTACTCGAGCACACATAGGGAACGTGTTAATACTAATCATGTTTACTATATTACATAATGGTTATCTAGCTACTATGCTCTGGCATTGATTGTGCACGTACGGCCACTAAATAGACTGTAACAGTAGGTCTAACCAGTGTTGCCGTTAGGACAATCTAGTTTGTGGCCACATGTAAGTAAAAAGTAGCCAGATTTGCAAAAAAAATATCTTTCAAAATTCGGCGGTTTCAAAGTGGCTAAAGTGCTTTTGGCCAGATACTGTTAGGTATCCAATTACTATTGATAAGTATTACAATTTCGGCATGGTGATAAATGGGTTAAATAAAACAATTTTAATACTAATTAGTATTTAACAATATTAAAAGCTAATAAACGTTCAGCTAGTGAAAAATATTCTCAATTATTTGGTTTAAAATTTAAAATCAATTCCAAAGTCTACAGTGACATCTGGAGATTCATTAATCTCTTCGTCAATGGGTGATGATGTGGGTGGTATTTTTTCAATTTGTTTGACCGATTTGACCGTTTTTGTGATTGTGTCTTTGTTTAAAACTTCAGCAGGCAAAACATAATTGTGGCAAGCTTTTTTTAATATGTTTTATTGTTTTTTTAGTAGTTTGGTTTAATCAATCGGTAGACTTCTAATAGTAATTTAGTAAAAGTTTAACAATCGAAAAATCAGCCAGAAGTGGCTAGATTTATTTTGGTGGCTAAAATGGTTTTCTGTTTGGCTAGAACCGTTGAAAATCCGCTAGATCTAGCCACAAAGTGGCTAAAACGGCAACACTGGGTCTAACAAATGGCTACATTCAGATGTCCATTAACGCAACAAGTTACTTGAAACGGAGCTTATTGTATGGGTAGCTGTAAAATTATGTCACGTACATTCTCAGGGCAGTGCATGCACAGCAGTACATTGATTTTGAAACATGAAACGTTTTGTAACGCATTGAGAAAATACAGTAACAAATTGATTGCTTCTTTCGATGAACGCAAGAAGACATCATTACTTTATTGCAAGAGTGCATTTGTCACGAATGGTGACGGGAAACACAGTCATGTCTTTGAGCCGTACATTCGGAGAAATGTGATGTCCACTATTCCGCATTAGACCTGAGTGGTGGTGCCAAGGCCTATGTCCCAGCTACGTTAAGAACTGATAACGTAAAGTGCATCTTCTGTTCTCTCACTTATGATGCGTCGGTGACCCGTCCCCCGTCCCAGTGTAATGTAGATAAGGTGTAGATTACATTGTATGCGCTCGTGGCTAATTGCTAGACCGTAAGATGACGAGTGCATTGAGTCGATTAATGTACTAAACATTACGCTTTATGCTACAGATAATTAAGGTTAAAGAGAATTGCAGTATTTAGCGTCATTCGCTTAGGGCTAAGCTTTTCTTGCTAAGTTTCTACACGCTGAGACTGCGTGCAGTTACAATTAAGATAGGTAGCCGTGCTTAGTACGTGCACAATTATAATTTCACCGTAAGGTAACTGAATTTTATTTCTTGTTTTCTTTATGAAGTTAACTACACTCGGCGTCACAAAAATCGCACCACTTTAAGAATTCCCTTCAAAGTCATTTTAAACCTATTAATCAATGGTAGACATATGACTATAAGGTATCATTGGAAAGGCAATTTATTTAAATTTCAGTATAAATCAATGGATTTGGTTTTTTGTTTACCAGGGAATAAAAAAAAGCAAGCTAATGCAAATGATTAAAAAGTTAAATTTTATTTTATCAGCAAAAATTACAACAAAGTCCTTAAAAACAACTTAAAACCTAGTGTTACCCCCCCTAGCCCTGATGACTGCTTCCATGCGTTCTCTCATGGACCTAATTAATGTGACAACAGTCTCTTGAGGAATGTTGTCCCATTCTGCAACGACGGCATCTTGGAGGTCTTGGAGAGTGGTAGGGGCAGGATCACGTGCCCGTACTCGCCGTTTCAGTTCATCCCAAAGGTGCTCAATAGGGTTTAGGTCTGGACTTCGCGCCGGCCAGCGCATAACAGGGATTCCAACTTCTTGCAGGTAGTAGTAAGTAGCTTACAATTAAAGCGGTGTGACAGCGGGCGTTATCGTGCATTAACGTGAACCCACTGCCAACAAAACCCGCATAAGGGACAACCTGCTCCTCTAAGATCTCTGTTATGTACCGAGCAGCAGTCAGCGACCCTTGCCCGCGAGCACTTCCAGTCCGAGAAACACACACAAGGTTCGTTTTACCGTCGATTGACATGCCGCCCCAGAACATGCACGAGCCACCCCCGTATTCCACTGTCTCTTGAATACAGGCTTGTGCGAATCGTTCACCTTGCCTCCTATACACTCTTCGACGCCTGTCGTTGCAGAAAAGACACACCCTCGTCTCATCCGAGAAGAGCACAGCCCTCCATTGGTCTATTGTCCAATCCACATGGTCACGGGCAAATTGCAACCGGTCTCTCCTATGCTGTGCAGTCAATTTTGGCCCTGTAGCAGCCCTATGAGCTGCAATTTTCTTCTCCCGCATTCTTCTTCTAATCGTGGAGACGCTTACAGAAGTTCTGCGAGCTGATAGCAGTTGTTGTTGCAGCTCAACAGCATTGGAGAACCGATTACGTAAAGACGTCGAAACAATGAAGCGATCGTCTCTTTCCGATGTGCACCGTTGTCTTCCAGATCCACGTCTTCGGATATAGCCACCAGTCTCTTGGAAGCGTTGGAACACTCGTCGAACGGCAAAACGACTCAAGTTCAGTTGCCGAGCAACATCACATTGCCGCATCCCTGATTGCAGTAGTGCAATGACTTGAGCGGCTTCATCTGCAGTGGTATCCATCTTCTGGGGTATTTTTCTTGCTGTAGCTGTTCACGTGTGTTCACTTCAAAGGTTGAATAGCGAATGACCCACATTTAACCCGGGTCGCCCGTTTTATACCCTTGTAGGGAGGTGCAATTAGTGGCCCTTGCAATGCGTATTTTGACAACATTTTTTTTAACGTTACGTGCTAATGAAACCTGTTGTGTTTAGGGATTCTAACTGTTGTTAATTTAAAGGTCGTTAAGCATACTTTCAATTGATACCAATATTAATTGGGTTTAATGTATTCGTTACTGGCGGGACATGTTTTAAACTTATTTTCGAAGAGGTGCGATTTTTGTGACGCCGAGTGTAGTTAACACGCCCACGTGCAACAAATACTCGATCAGAGGGTCTTTTTGGGGTACTAAGCCCGGTAACATTTTTTTAAATTATGTCTTTGACTAAGCTTTTTTCCGGGTGATAGTGATGCATCTGCACCTCTACTTAAGCAGTATTTTGGTATCAAAGCATTGGGCTGAGGGCGACAGCCGACATGTAATGAATAAATAATTAAAAGCATACAATAGGTATAATTATATCTTACCAAATTCTATTGCGGACTTGGAAATTAGAAGCAGATTACGGGTGGTCTAATGTTCAATTTTTACACGAAATGATAATAATTCCACTCATCATTTGACAGATGCGTTATTAGAAGCGATAGCTGATAATCACATGAGGTCATTTATGATTATTGACCCGAGATACACCGTCTACGCGTCTATAGTACCAGAATTCTACGAAAAAAAATACGTATCTCAGTACCTTATCGTGTTTTAATAAGGAAATATTATCACACATTTAAATATATCGCAGTTAAATGTTTTGTGGCGGATAGCAACAATAAATCAAAATGTTAAATAATGTGTCAATGTCGACTTTATTAATGTCAATATGTCACTATTTTTAACATCAACTATCAAAATGACCCGATCGGCGTACACTTATGTTATGACTGAAATGATAAAGACAGCTTGAAATATTTTCGATTTATTGTAGTAGAACCAAAAGAGTATGTACCTAACTTATTTATACCTCCTTCCCTTCCTATGTCGAAAAAACATGTTTCTACTGTAAATGCAAAAACATGTTTATGTTTTGTTTGAGGAATACATTTAGAAATTCAGAACACAATAAAAAGGATTTGATTTTTTTTTAACTATCTCCCACGCTAAGAATTTTTCCTGTGTCGTGGGTGCATAATTACAAACAGAATTACATAATATTTACTATTATTTTGCAAATCAAAAAGAATACAGCCCTAGACCTACTTAAAATTGGTTTCCCAGATTAATTACTGTGTTAATTGTTTGGTGTTCTAAATCCTAAATAGACAAATAGTGAACATAATTAAGACTTGTGTTATGTTACACTTACAACTGTGTTAATTGTTTCTCTCACACCGATTGGTGTGTTAATTTGGTTTTTTAAAAATTGAACACGATTTAATTATTACGGCCTAGTTTCCGCCAGTGCTACTGATGACTGGATCGATTCCCAGGTCGGGTAGTGTTATTACGAGCATTAACTTACAGATTTACTTATATTTACTAATACGTATCACTACGTGACTTATTTATTGAGAAAATATACAATAACATTGTAAAAACAAATATTTTTAAATAGTTCTTAAAGTTTCTTCTCCATGGAAACGACCAACCCGAACAGTGCCCATTTTTCTACAGTTTATAAGTGTCCATTGGCATTGAGACCAATGTGAAAAAAAAACATATTTGATTTGACTATCATATCCAATGTTCTGACGCAGCGTAGGCAGGCCTCCCGCTAGGTGGACCGACGACATCGTGAGGGTCGCGGGCAACCGATGGATGCAAGTGGCGAATTGTCGTTCGGCGTGGCGGTCTAAGGGGGAGGCCTATGTTCAGCAGTGGACGCCTTCCGTCTGATGATGATAATCCAATGTCCAAGTTCACAGCCATCTAACCACTCCATCTTTTCTTCCGCAGCGAAAGCAGCATGTTCGTATCCCGCCGTCGTTTCATCCTGAAGACTTGTGGCACGACCACGCCCCTGCGCTGCGTACGCGCCGTGCTCGGGCTAGCACGCGACGTGGCGGGCCACGCGCGCGTGCACAACGTGTTCTATTCGCGCAGGGAATTTGCGCGCCCAGCTGCTCAGTTGCAGCCGCATGATAATTTTGATTCAGAAGTAAGTTATCCTTACAATTAGTTCATTGAAAGGTCCTGCAGAAAGGTATGGCCAGATTAAAGGAGGTGGACGAAGCAAAAGTCTACCACATGGTAAAAAAGTTCAACCTTCGAAAGTTATTTACTGCTTAATCGGTTTCTTGTGGATGCCTCCACCCTGGGGGGAGGGGGAACCGGGAAAGGTCAGGTACCCATGGTAAAAAGAAATGTGTTTATTGAAAAAATCTGATATAAAATAGCAGTAGAAACGAAGCCAACTCTGTAAACTGTAATCTAAAATTATTTTTGGGCTCTATGGACATTTTTTTATGCGTTAAAAATCGTTACTTTTTTAACTTTTCGTAAGGAAGTCTTAAAAATGTTTTCTTTCTGCCATCTCCTAAAGGCGCTCCCTCACCGCGAGCATTCATCTGTAATGTAAAATAAAAGTGCGCAATTTTCTATTGTCTTCGAATGTTCGAATCTGCAACGTTACATTACAGGTGAATGCTCGCGGTGAGGGAGCGCCCTTAGGGTGGTAGCGCAATCTTCAAGAACTAGGCTACCCACAGGAAAAATAAGAATTGAATCATTCGTTCCACTAATCACCATACAAACAAACTAGACACCTCTTATAATTATTATGTGAAAACAATTACTATGACGAGACACGCTAAGCGGCTAAGCCCATAATTATTAACAGCTATGAAGCTTTCTCGCTCCGATGAACCGATCGACCAACAAAATGGAGATAAACTTAGCCATGCAGGACCGACAGAGGTGCCTTTAAAATATTTTGAGCGATATTTATAAAAACTCACCTTTTAGTAAGGTTGAAAATTAATCAACCAAGTGAGCATGGTTTGAGAAAATTGTTTTATTTTGTGCAAATATGCATGGATTTGTTTGAAAGTCTCGTCAAACAAATCTTTGGATATAATTGACAGTTTTCACTGAGTAAAAGACTTCTATTCGATATTTTTCAAATTATATAGAAACTAGCTTTGGCCTGCAGCTCTGCCCGCTACAAAACGGAAATTATCCCACGGGAACATAAAATCGGGATAAAAACTATCCTATGTGTTAATCCAGGTTATAAACTATCTGTGTACAAAATTTTCATCGTAATCCGTTCAGTGGTATTTACGTGAAAGAGTAACAAACATAAATCCACCCAAACAAACTTTCACGTTTCCAATATTAGCAGGATTACTACCCCTGTAGTTTCACCTCCGCTGCTTGGTTCCTTTTGGTCGCAGCGTAATGATTTTTGAATCATTCCTTGATAATGGACCAACAATAAACAGATTTTTTCAGTTCGAAGTAGTAGTTCCTGAAATTAGTGCATTCAACCAAACAACTTTTCAGGGACGTTATTAAACGTCTTAAAACCAGGCTTGTTCCAGTGAGTGAACGAGATGGCGCTAGACGACTTGTATAGCTCTGTCACTTTCACTCGCCGGAACAAGCCTGGTTTCAAGCCGTTGTAATACCACCCCTGGTTTTTGAAAATGGTATAATTGATAACTTTTTCTATTCTTTGTAGAATACAAATAGAATTGGTTATGCTATGCGTGCACAAATAGGAGGATGTTACTTACCTCGTGGTTATTTCGCTGTATTTACCAAAAAACCCCAACAATAACAGATAAATATTTCCTTCTGAACATTAAAAATAACATTAACAAACAATTGTTACTATTAGTCAATAGCACTAAAGTCTGACAACTATTCTTACCATGGGGTATCGTATTACCCAGTAACTGGGTTGTGGAGGTCCGACAGGCAGTCGCTCCATGTAAAATACTGATATTCTATTTTGACTTATTAAATATTATATTTTGACTGGCCTGTTGGTCTAGTGGTTAGTGACCCTGATTGCTATGCCGGAGGTCGTGGGTTCGATTCCCACCCAGGACAAATGTTTGTGTGATGAGCACGATCATTTGTTCTGTGTCTGGGTGTAATTTATCTATAATATGTATGTATTTAGAAATATATAAGTATGTTTATCAGTTGTCTAGTACCCATAACACAAGCTCTGCTTAGCTTGGGACTAGATGGCGTTGTGTCATAGTTGTGGAATATTATTATTATTCAGCTGCATCTGGTTCGAATGGAAGCCGACCACAATCAAATTTGGGAAAAGGCTAGGCAAATGATGGTGATTTTGTATTAATAATGTCGCAATAATTTAATCCAGACTTAAAATGAGTCACCAGTATCATTGTGTGAAAAATATTATGAAATACAAAGCTTCATTGAACTTGTCGATATGATATGACTACAAACAGCCCAGTGTTTGCTTTTCCTAGTACTAATGTAATTAAAAATACAATGTGCTAACTTTCTTGGTAGTGTTAGTGAAGATTGTTGCTTTGTATTTCTATTTATAATATTTTTATAAGCCTACAAAGGACAGGAATGCTCTGTAGTCTTTGTAATTTCTTTTTATTCATGAACTTTAACTAGGGTTGCCATCCGTCCGGGTTTCCCCGGATTTGTCCTAGTTTAGAGGGCGTCCGGGGAGCGTCCGCTCCGCACACGCACACGCTCACTTCACCGTCCTCCCACCCCCCGTGCGCTCTTTGACTCACGTCGCGTCCGGGTTCTGGACTCAAAAATCCGGAGTTTTCACGCGTCTTGTCCTGGTTTTCAACCCTAACTATAACCACACCCTGGCTTCATACGCGACACATATCATAAAAGTTTGCGATCACTTTGAAATCTTTTGTGTTACGGTGGATTATACAGTGTGTCCGGGCACGAGTTAGCGATATTTGAAGGGGATATTCTAGAATCATTTTCATCGACAAAAATGGTTTTAAAAAAATTCTTACTCCAATACTTCGCGAATGGCAGCCATTTTAATTTTTTTCACCCTTCCTTAGCGCATGTACCCCAATATTACAGGCGTCGCATTCTTTGGGCGAGCTAAATCGTTCCAACGAATATTTATCAGCTGGCATTATTGACCACCATAATCCATAAACTGAAATGGTACATTTTTTTTATAATATGAAACCACTTCTAGGAATTATTGCTGCGGGGCGAGACGGAAGGGTGATGTTCAAGTGAGAATAACTCCTAAGATACTTAACGTAGAGTGATAATTTTGATATCATTTTATAGCCTGACTCAAACACTTTTAATTTAATGCAAAAACCCTAGCAAAATTCAGGGGTACTTATCGAGCTAGAGTTAAAAATGTGAAATTATTCAGTAATTTTTGTGTACAATTTCGTGTTTGCCCATGTTTTTTGGTTATTTTTACATATTATTTAGAAAATTTTCGTAAGTTTTTGATAAGCCTCAACGTTTAACTTTGCAATAAAGTCATTTGCATGAATGTAGGTCTCTTGGATTTAAAGATATTTGAATTTTATTGTACACACCCCAGTTCGACAGATCAAAAAATTAAAATGGCTGCCATTCGCGAAGTTTTGGAGTAAGAATTTTTTTAAAAGCATTTTTGTCGATGAAAAAGAGCCTAGTATATCCCCTTTAAATATCGCTAACCCGTGCCCGGACACACTGTATATCCATATATTATGATTTATTCTTCTTTTTAGATTCTTTAATTAAAAATATTGTTTTAGAATATAAAACAGTTCAATTGTTTTTTCATATTTATATTATTTTTCATCAGCTGATGATCACAAACTTTTTTTGGTATGTTTTCGTTGCATTTGGGAACCTACTCTTTTTTGAAGTAGGAAAAAATAAAACTATAAGAGCAAGAATTCAAGTCAGATCAGTAGTTTTCAATTTACCCATTTCAAACAGAATAAAAGAAAAACGTGTTTTTCTAAGTTTAGTATCGAACAGTCAATAATTATGCGATTGCCATCTGTGTGCTCTTTTATATTCAGTAACCGGGTGATATTTTGTAATCTTGTAAAAACGTTGACGTTAAATATCTCTTTAATTTTCCCTAAACAGTTTGAAAATTAGTTTATACAGGTACGGCTAATAAATCATCTCAATCAACCTTGGTTTTTATAAAAAAAATATGTGACACATTTCTTCGAAACGGTAAATCACCGATAATTTCTACGAAATATGAAAAATAATAACGTACAATTTTTCCTTAATTTATATTCACTCGACACAGTAGACCACAGAATAGATAAATCTACTCTATGACTAAGGGTTAGTACACACTGAGACGCGACGCGACGACGACGTGACGGGACGGTACTGGAAACGTGTACCTTTTCCTGTAGTAAATAAATTTAGATTTTGAGTCGCTTCATTGAATTGTGCGACAAGTATCCATACCCTGAGTTGTCATTACGATACTCGATCATCGATATCGATTATCGACCGCGTTTGGCGCTCTCATTGGCCCGCTCCAAGGTTGTATGAACTAGTAACCAATGAGAGCGCCAAACTCGGTCGATGCGTATGATCAAGTATCGTAATGACAACTCATGGTAGAGGCACAGCAGTACGTGTCGCGTGAAATAATCCTTAGACGCGTTTATGCGAGATTGGCCGGAGTAAACATCACAGACGAAAGAGTGGAAGGTATTAGAGGAGACCTTTACCCACCAGTAGGACAATAAAAAAAATAATAAACCAGTCTAATTCCTGGAAGTTTAGTCTACATCTCTAGACTTTAGAACAAATTCTTGCACCAAGATAAAGTCTACCCGTGGCTGTGACGACACTTCAGGTCACAGATTACGAATGAACTTATTGAATCATCTGTTCTTATCATTTATCAGTATAGTACTACTTTACGGTCAATATCACGAGCAATTTGAACGTTCTTGGACTTAATTCAATAATGTCATCGTAGTAGACTTGCAGAAAACTGAGGTACAAAGGTGGACTTAATAATGTCTTAGCTTTAGATTATAGAATGTCCAACATAGTAGACCATAGGGAATGGAAGCCGAATAAAAGGAAGAAAAATTATTCCCCTTATGGCACTCCCTCACCGCGAGCATTCACCTGTAATGTAACGTTACAGATTCGAACATTCGAAGACAATAGAGCATCAAATTGCGCACTTAGTTACATTACAGATTCGAACATGTCATCAGTGAGTGAAGACAATCGAGCACCACAATGCGCACCTTGTATCAAACCTATACTAAAATGTACGCGATTGCTCGTCAGTCAGGGAGTTAGTATTGTAATGTAATGCTCAAAGTCGAATCTATAATGTTACATTACATGCTAATGCTCCCGGTGAGGGCTCGCCTTTATTCGATTTCTATGTAAAATGAGTGAACATGTCCAAGAAAAACGTTTAAAAATGTGAGCGTGGCGCTCACTTACACATTTATGAAAAAGTGGCTTCACGAAAAACGCGACGTTGGAAATTAAAAATTACTTTTAAACTATTACTCTAACCTTTTCATCCATTTCATCATCCTAATATTAAATGTAAATTGGGGAATCCCTAAAACTCAGCGCCTGCTATTCGTTGTAAACAAGGAAACTAGAATAACATTTCTGAAGGGAAAATACGTAGATAGGCATTCAACTTAGTAACATACAGGATGTTTAGTCCAAAGAACACTTAGTAACTGTACACAATAGTTGGACAAGTGAATAGTTATTTAACAACTTCTAGAACAAGTAATGTTTGAACTTTAAATATAATTACAATCTAATCTTTTGACCTCTGATTCATTAATCATTATCACCTAAAATATAATGACAGTACAATCTAATATTTGACTGATTGTAATTGAACTCTATGTAGAGGCCAGATGGAACCTCACGGCCGGTATGACGCACAGAGACGCCACCATTTTGGACCTCATGCGTAAGGGAAGAAATACTAAGAAAATTGGGAAATACTTCCAGTGCAAGGGAAAATGAACCTTAGCTTTTCTGATTACGGTTTAGTCATTAAGCGATTCCTAGATCTGTCGGGCAACGTACAATTGGTTTTTTCCATTCTTTTTTCAATTTCTATTCAGCTGCGGAATTTGGATTTGGCGGAGCTCGTGGCTACATAATTACAACCGCACAAGCCGATGGGTGACCATCTGTCATAGCGAGTTTCCTCCGTGCCTAGGAAAGCACGTAAAGCCGTTGGTCCCAGCTATCATTTGTAGATCTTTGACAGTCGTTACTGTTAGTCAGAAGCTCTAAAGTCTGACAACCAGTCTTACCATGGGGTATCGTATTACCCAGTTACTGGGTTGTGGAGGTCCGACAGGCAGTCGCTCCATGTAAAATACTGATATCCAGCTGCATCTGGTTCGACTGGAAGCCGACCCTCAATTTAGTTGGGAAAAGGCTAGGCAGATGATAATGATGCGTAATTTGGATTTGTACCCGCTTGTACAATTGTAGGTACATATAGCATCGAGAAGCTGTATCATCAAACAGTGTTGGAGATCGATTTCCGCGCAACCATTGTCCAGTGTTATGTGATAGGTGCCGGCAGGAAACGCTCACGTATACCGGCTCGTAGCTGGCATCCGTATTAATTGCTTGCTCACTATGCTAACAACCGTGGGGTATTTAAGTCAAGAGTGAATATGTCAATTTTAGGATATCTTTTAGGAAAACGTGCTTCACTGTCGACCGCATCGTTTTTTTTTACGTGGTAAAATCGTCAAATGAGTCCTCGGAACCCAGGGCAGAGCGGGAGGGACTGTCAGACGTCATTATCATCCTACTGATTGACACCATTCTCTAATGGTACGTTAACACCATTCGCCAATGACTTGACTAAATTCGCAAAAATCAAACAGTTTTCCAATGTTATGCTATAAGTTTCAATGTGTCTGCATCAAACTCTTTGTTTGCATGTATCATGCATCTGACTAAAATCCATGGTGTCCTTCAATAGCCCTTTACACCGCATCATCGCTTATAATAAGTGACCGAACGCCGACCCTTTCGCTAAATAAAAAATAAAGAAAAATATTTTCCGGTAGATAACTGACAAATGGGGGGTGTCCATCAAATGAGTCCTCCCGCCCGGTGGACTGGAAGGGACTGTCAGACTCTTATTACCCCCTAATAATAAACGTGGGCTTAAGTTACAACCAGGATAATCTTCGGACTAACCATACATTTATATGGATTAACTTTGCCGTAACTTTACTTCTCGTTTTATTAATAAGGGGGTTACTGACTAAAAACCACCATGTTCCTTCACATACATAAACACCCAGACCTGGAACTACTTGTAGATCATACAAGTATTATTCCTTGTGGGAATGGAACCCGTAACATTCAACGCAGCAGTCGATCGCTCAGCCACTGCCAACCGTGCTGCCATGCCGTTGCGTCCTATGACATCAACTGGCTCCATACCACAAATCTCTCGTTAACTGTAACATTTGTCTTGTTCCAGGTGAAACTTCTGGACTCATTCTTCGGAGATGGTCGCGCATACATAATGGGGCCGGAGAAAGATTGTTGGTACCTGTACACACTGCTGCCGCTTGAAGGTAAGCGTTCTCTTCATTATCATCAGCCCATAGCAGTCCACTGCTGAACTTTTGTTTAAACCCTGGTAGAATCATCAAATGATTCCTCCTATCCAGGGCAGGGCGGGAGGGACTGTCAGACTTGTACGGACTAAAATCCACGGTGTCATTCAATAGCCCTTTACGTTCTAGGGCCACGGTTAGCTGATGAGACAGTCCCGCTCCACTGCTGAACTTAGGCTTCTCCACTTCTGAATTTTTGGGTTTTACCGTTTTATGCTGCGTATTCGCGTATCACGACACCGTAGAAACGGGTTTTGTTGACTGAAGAATAGGCAAAATGATAGCATGTAGAAAGATTTATATCTAATATCTTTAAACGAGCAATTCTTGTATATTTATATAACAATCAGGACCTCGGAAACAGCTCCAAGGATTTTCATGAAAGTTACAGATTAGGGGTTTTTCGGCTCAAGTAATCGATTTATCATGGTCCCAGGTTCGAGAAAAGCTCGGTTCCCAAGATATAGACATTTTAAAAACCGAGCGAAGCTCGGTCAACCAGATATTAGCTAAACTTAAGGGTCAGTACATACCGAGAGGCGACGCGACGCGACCTGACGTGGCGCGACGATGCTGGAAATGTGTAATTTTCGTGGAGAAATTATAAAGTTAGATTTTGAGTCGCTCTATTGAAAAGTGAACGCAGCGTCGCGTCACGGTGTTAATTGACCCTAACATCTTTCAGTTGTTTATCTATAGGTCACTGTTAAAAAACATTGAAATAATTTTGGCTTTGTAGAATAGAGATAGAATTTGGCATACAATGCTTACTTAGATATACCGGTTTCTGCACTGTGATTTGTAGTTATAATAAGTTTAGAATCTTAAGTTTAAATATAAGTCATGCGCTACCCATTAACTCATAAATATTATCATCTTCAGGTCATCGCGCTGCCTCATTCGTATTGGTACTCCTAGACAATGTACCGTATGTACCTGTTGACATATTATATGTTTGTTGTATTTATTATCATCTTAATATAGTGATAATAATTATAATGTGTTATTTTTTACATTTAAAGTATCAAATATCAATGAGGGTGCATTGTGACTAACCATTCATTATCATGGGGTATACAGGGTGAATATTCCAACTAGTCGTGGATGGTCAAACCCGAAAATGCGAAGAATAGCGAAAAATACTTGAATGAGATGCTGATTTTAATGGAAACAAAAACTGCGTCATTGGATTATTGAAAAATCAATATTCGTGTCCAGTAATCGAATTCACTTGTATTTTTCTCTATTCGTCATAGTTTTAGATTCAGACACCCACGCCTGGTTGGAAAATTCAACCTGTTTAAGAATACGCTTTTACCAGGAAAAACGCCTCACGGATAGACCTGACAAACCTTCTACTATACTAAATGTGTCCGTTATTAAAAATACTTTATTACTACTTATTTAGCATTCCTAATTAAATACTTTTACTCCACAGGCACAGTAGACGCCCTCGAGAAGGAGCACAGCGACGCTAGCGAGGGCGTAGGGCTCACAGAGCCCGACCAGACCATCGAGATCCTCATGTCAGACCTGGACCCAGCTGTCATGGACATCTTCACCAGGCAGTACTCTGCTGATGCCGCTGCTGCTACAAGGGTAAGGATCTCATCATCTGTTTAGCTTTTCTCAACTGATGGCGATCTAAAAAGAGTGTCCATGGAGTTTCTTGTCCGTTTTCCTCCAAAGAGGTCTACTCCTTGGAATGGGCATCTTACTTTCACAGTTATTAAGTCGTGTGACAGAGACTGTAGCACTATAATTTTGTAGTTTTTTATTTTATACTAGCTTCTGCCAGCGACTTCGTACGCGGATCCTGTTGCTTATGCTAGCGACAATGGGGTCGTCAAAATCGAAGATCTGAAACGTCTGATGTCGAATTCTTAGAGCCTGGGGACGGGAAAACAACGGGATGCTCGAGACGATTCCAGATCTTTCATTTTTGTAAGACAACAGGAAATTCCCATCAGACTAAACAACTCTTGCTAAGACGTCATTCCTGTATATTTTATAGGTAGTGTAGCTGGGCTCTTGGAGTTCCACATCTTCAATTTTTATACGTCAACAGAGAGTGCTCATCAGGCTGAATAACTTTTGCTACGACGTCATTCCCTTATAATTATGTTATAGTGTAGCTGGGCTCTTGGAGTTACACATCAGGTGTTCCAGATTTTCAGTTTTTATACGACAACAGGGAGTGCTCATCAGGCTGAACAACTCTTGCTAAGACGTCATTACTGTATATGTAATAGTGTAGCTGGGCTCTTGGAGTTCCACATCAGGTGTTTCATATCTTCAAATTTATTTTCTCAGCAGAAAATGCTCATCACGCGGAACAATTTTTGCTATGGCGCTATTTTTGTATCTCTTATAGTTTAGCTGATCTATTGCAGTTCTGCATCAGGCGTTCAAGTTTCCATGTTATTATAGCCTATATGTTGCCCAGACTTAATAGCTATACAACAAAAAAAAAAAACAAATGCGTCCAGTAGTTCCGAAGATTAGCGTGTGAGGAGTAACTTCTCCCGTTTTCCTAACATTTCCCTTCACTGCTCTGCTCCTATTGTACCAAGTTTCGACAAAATCCGTCGAGTAGTTTTTGTTTCTATAACGGTTATACAGACAGACAGACAATAATTTTATTAATTGCATTTTTGGCATCAGTATCGATCCCTGATAGTTATTTTGGAAATATATTTCATGTACAGAATTGACCTCTCTACAGATTTATTATAAGTATAGATTTTTTTGTCTTTGACAATTCATAAATGCTTTGTAACTGGCCTGCTTGAGATAAGTGCTTTGATTTTGTCGACTTCCAGTCTAACTCGGAGCCCGGCAACCATAGAAAAACCAATGGCACAGGCTAGTTAACAGTATTGGATTATCTTTTTTATTATCGTGGTAAAAACATCAAATGAGTCCTCCCACCCAGGGCGCGACTGTCAGACTCGTACTGACTAAAAGCCACGGTGTCCTTCAATAGCCCTTTCTTTTCCACGTTCCAGGGTCACGGTTACTTGATGAGACAGTCCCGCGACCACGGAAGGCTTTGCCCTCTAAGGCCCCGTCAGATTGTATTGCACTATAGTTACGAATATTGTTGTAAAAGAGCTGTTACTATTGCTCAATACAGTAGAAAGTCTTTAAATAAAATATGATGTTAAATCTTTTGTTTTATTGTTTCCAGGAGTCAGGCATAGACAAGATAATTCCAGGGATGGTCATAGACGATTTCCTGTTCGATCCATGCGGATACTCTATGAACGGAGTTGCTAAAGATGTAAGTGTATAATTTGTATGATTTTTTTTTTCAATTCAGGTGTATAAGCAGAATACATAAGTCTAAAAAGCTATCAGAAAATATTTCCGAAAAACAGCAAAATGTGTTCAAATTTTACCTATCCATTGACAGAGATTTCAATTTTTTTTTTTTTTTTTTTTATAAAACTCTTTTCGATTTATTATGCTTATTTTGAAAAATAAGGACTAGATATAAATTAAAACACTTTTTACCATGATACAAACCAGATACTTAGTAACCAAATGTTTCTTTATCTTTACGCTGCTAAAGGGAGATAAGGATTTACCATCAGTAAGTTGTTTGTATTTTACGTATCTAGAATAAATTATTTACCTGCAATTATATGCAACTTTTATTTACTTACATAAGTAATTTGACGTATGAACGGTTTAATTGTCGATATTAAAAGTTAATTTAATGGAAATATACACTTTGTAATTGTAGTGTGATGTGTTAAGAACTATCTAGATAATTCTAAAATATAATATTCTGTTACAATAACCTTTCCAGCTTTGATTGGAAAAGCCATGTTTATCTCGCTCACTTTCAAGTCAAAAAAATATACATAGACATACTGCGAATTGAAGTTATTGTGAATATAAATTTAAAATTGTTGAGAATTCTTTTTGTGAATTGTAAATTACGAAATTAATAATTCGTCGATGTAAAATCAGACATGATAAAACATCTCGTATTACAATATTTATCAGCAATTATTGTTCATGTTAAATCGTTTTCATTCAAAGATTGAGAGCGCAAGCATTCGTTCACTGAGTTCAGCCGAACATCGGTGAACGAACTTATTCGTTCGCTTTGATGTTTCCATTTACCGGGTAAACAAACATTCGTTTACTCGCTCGGAATTATTATGAGCGCTAAGTGAAAACGCGGCTTTACTGGAACAAACTTGTTGCCAATTTCTCTGGCTGCCGCAATTTAGATTATAATACGACACGCTAAAATGATCGAAATAATCTTATCACCATATTTCCTCTCCGCAGGGCTGCTACATGACGATCCACATAACTCCGGAGCGTTCGTGCTCGTACGTGTCGTTCGAGTCCAACGTGCCCGTGTCCAGCTACAACGAGGTCATCGCCCGCGTGCTGCAGGCCTTCAAGCCTGCCAAGTTCGTGCTGACTGTGTTCGCTACACCGGTGAGTGGGCAGACGTACTCGTAATAGCATAGTAATAGTCAACTGCGTTCACAAAGCCGTCTTAAT
This sequence comes from Agrotis clavis, assembly GCA_954870645.1. Lineage (NCBI taxonomy): Eukaryota > Metazoa > Arthropoda > Insecta > Lepidoptera > Noctuidae > Agrotis > Agrotis clavis. The sequence goes on along the minus strand of OX940935.1, from coordinate 20,623,653 downwards.
TAATTTTGACAACAGAGGGTGGCAATACTCAAACATAATAAAAAAGGTTGGTTTCTACAACCACTATACAAATTCAAACAATGGAAGAGGTCTATTGGTTACCAGAGCAGAGGAATTAACACCAAAGAGGATTCTTATACACTAGCTTTTTTTTTTTTTTTAGCTTGGTAAAATCATCAAATGAGTCCTCCAACACTGGGCAGGGCGGGAAGGACTGTCAGACTTTTACTGACTAAAATCCACGGTGTCCTTCAATAGCCCTTTCTGTTCCGGGGTCACGGTAAGGAAATAATCCCGCGACCCCGGCAGGCTTTGGCCCTCTGAGAGGGGGGCCCCGTCATTATGCTGACGCTCTTTGAGGCGCGCGTGGGACACGACGCGCCGTCGACCCGGGCATGGTCCATGGTCGGGCAGCGAGTTGCCCTTTACTCGCTGCCCGCATGCCCGCGCCTACGGTGGCCGGAGATCGTCTGCTGACGTCCGACGCCGCGGGCGCCTACCACTGCGGTTGGGGCGGAGGGAGGACGCTGTCCTCGCTCTCAAGCGGCCCGCCTCCTCCTTCACGAGCATTACTGCCTCGCAGAAGGAGGAGACCGCTTCCCACTCCGTCTCGCCCCGCAGCATGGCCGCAACCAATGCTGGGCGCGAGAGGTCTCCGCCTATCGCTGCCGTGAGGACACGTCGGTGCTCTGCCCAAGCTGGGCAGTCTTGCACCGTATGCTCTACTGTGTCCTCCGGGCGATCTTCGCAGTGGTGACACCCGGGCGTTTCCTCCTTCCCCATCAGGCACAGGAACCTCCCGAAACTTCCGTGTCCTGTGAGGACCTGCGTCATCCGATAGGTCAGGACGCCGTGACGTCTCTCCAGCCACTCCTCAAAGAGGGGTCTTACCGCCGCAATTGCGGCGCGCCCGGCCTTCGGTCGCGATAGTCGTCCCCTCCATATCTTATACGCTAGCTAGGACACGTTCATTGCTCGTATGTGGAAGGTCGAAGCTATATTGGTATCCTTCAAACTAATATTGGTTAATGAAAGATGGCTCTCGGGTAGCAGTGAGTTTCCGCGATAAATGAATGAATATGGCCTTGCTAGGTTGCTAATCGTATTCGTTGAATTTCCAGGACTCTCCAGGAGCCTCTGCAGCCCGTCAGCTGAAGAAGTTCCCAGCGCTGGGCGCGTACTCCCCGCTGGAGACTCAGCACTGCCGCTTCTCGGGCTACGAGCTGCAGTACGCGCTGTACGCCAAGTTCCCGAGCTGAGGCGGGGCCCCCCCCCGCGCGGCCCCGCCCCGCCGCCCGCGGGCCCCGCGCCGCGCGCTGGCCGAGCTGCTGGGGGCCCCGGGCCCCGGCAGGGCCCCCGGGGCCCCGCCCCGGGCCCCGGGTCCCGGCCTGCTGGCGCGCGCGGCGCGGTACCTCTGCTGCGAGAGCGCGCCGCCTGCCTGACAGACTGACTGTTCCATTCCATTAAGTGATATTATCATACTATAAAACGTTACCTTAGTGTCACCGGTTCTACGGCTCCCGATTATTGTGTGACGTCAATCCTTACGTAGCGGTGTATGCGGCGGCTGCGACCTCGTGCGACACGTGCGACGTGCACACGTGCGACACGTGCCCCTCGTGCGACACGCGCGGACCGTGCGGCGGCGACGTGCCGCGACATGCGGGGCGTACGCCCATCTGAGATTTAACAAATCAATAAAAGATTTCAACTTAGTTATTCGACTTTTATTTACAAACTGCCTCCTTTTGTATTTGAAACCCCGAGCCTAGCAAGGTTTAAGAGTTGATTCCCGAGTAGAGTGAGGGATATAAAGCTGAGAATCCAGCTAGCCCAAGACGAAGGCGCCTCTCTTCGAGAAGAGTACTGAGTATTCTATTTTTCACACGTACTACGAAGAAACACAAAGAATCTCGCTTCTTGAAAAAGGTGTCACGCGCCAACATTCTAGAAAGGGTACTTATTTGAGTAATAAAAACTGCAATCTGTAAAAGAAAATATATTTATTGATTAAGCACAGTTTTACTGCATAGCCTCCACCGTTTAATTATTGACATATCAGTCTCATAACATTAATTTTATAATTATTTTCATTACATACAGGGTGTAAAATGACTATAAATAGGTTCTTTAATAGTTTTACATGGTATATAAGTAAGAATAAAATTTTCTGGCGAATGAATGAACTTATACAAGCTGCTTACAAATGTATTGCTTGCAATACCTTACAAATACGAAATTTTAGATAGATGGATGAATGAATGGATGTTTGTTACAAAACGTCAGAACAGCTGAACGGAACTTAATGAAATTTGGCCTTATTAACTGCGGGAATGACCCCTTTATTCCAGTATTTCGTTGCTGAGAATTTTTCCTGAATCTTAAGTGCGTTTACAAACATCTAAACTCGCTAGTTTTTCGTTATATTTTTATTGAAAGTTAAGTATGTACTTAAAACATAGTGTACTTATTCTTACACATTAAAGACATCACAGAGAGATAAATAATTAAAATAAAATGATTATAAATAAATAATATAATTAACAACTTTTTTCGACTACAAAATCTATCTTTTCCATCATCTTTGATGTTTTATATTTTTTTTATCCAGCACCATAATTGCATGTTTGCCTATCCAGCACCTTTCACCTTTAAAAATTACCTAAGTGAGTTATTAAAATAATAATAGGAATTACAATATTATATTGGAAAGCACCTATCACAAGCATTATCAGCCTTTATTGTTCCCATCGCTGGGACACAAGCCTCCTAACTTAAAATTATAAATGCGTCTTAGAATGTTTCGACGGAATCTGAATTTAAAAAATTTGGAAATTAAATTTTCTATTAGTTTTTTCAAAATTTTTAAGGATATTATTTCATTATTGTACGTTTGTTTTGAAAAAATTGGCTCGGATCGTTTTTTTAAGTATTGTCAAGAAAATGCAAACTGGCATACGCCGCCCACTTACATAAATGGTTGGATGAATTTTTAACACTAATTATCACATCAGAACGGCTCTTGATGAAATTTAGGTCAAAGATAGGTTAGAGTTTATCCTTATGTTGCTGTGGGATTATTTTAGCTAGTAATACCTAAAGCACAGTCAGAGTTCTGTGGGGTATCCACAGACTGAATCAACAATGACAACAGAAGTTTCCTACACAAAAAAAACCTTTCTAGTACATGCCGCATGGACTAAATCAATTTGCAAAACAACAAATTTTCCCTGCATTGACAATATCCCCAGCTCTTATGTTTACTCCGGTAGTTTGCAGGGTGGCGCAGCTCCCCCTAGGGCTTCGCCCAGGTGTAGTGCGACAGCCGCACAGAGCGCCTCGTTCTTAGGAGCTGCCACCACTTGGATGCCCACTGGAACCTTGTCACTGTTCAGACCTAGAGGGACCTAGAAAGTAAATATAGTTTCGTTTTAAAGTTAGTTGTAATTTAAGTTTTTTGGTTCAGTTCCGTCTGGGTTTCTAAAAAGTAGGTTTCGATTTGACAGAATAATTTTATCGCAAATTCATATTATGATACGATATGGCTAAAGTGACCCTTCATCTGTATGAGTTGTACTGTACATAAGTATAATAATTATGTATATGGTTTCGCGCAGTTGTAAAACTGGTAGTACTCATAAATGCCACGGAAGCTACTTCAGAGACACATTCTAAAAAGAAACTAAAATGTATTATGATTTAGGATGCTATTGACAATTCAATAATTCGACCACCTTTTTTTCAATTTTTGTGTGATGCTACTGTCTTTAATTACCATATTGCGTTAGCGGTTGACGATAACCCCGCACTTGTTGGTCCATTATCATCTTTATGAGTTATGGTACAGTTTAGCAAAAAAAAAATCTAATTAAATCGTCATCTTGTGGTTGGCTTGTTTCTTAAATTGATGGTATAGTACATAAATTATAATAATTAATGATTACCTGTGCACTAGGAAACTGTAGTGCATTCATGATGGCCCAGTAGGCGAAGTTGAAGGGTCGGACGATGGCCGCGTAGTGGTACGGAGCTACCGTAGGACTCGACGGGAACAGGAGGACTCCGTCGTCACCCAGCAGTTTCTGGAGATCAACATTGACCATATAAGTAAAAAGTATTTATTCAAAGTCAAAGAGATTTAAAAGAACTATAGAGCGGGCATTGGGAATATTGTCATACAAAATTGTTGATGCCGTGCGTTAGTAGCGCTATCTAGCGGTGTATAGCAAAACCACGTATTAAAATAATTCATCAGAATATATTTCAGCTATTGCGCAATAGATGGCACTGCCGAGCACCTTATGATAGAGGTGCAACATTAAAGAATGACATAAATTATCGATACATTAACATCGATAAAGTTAACTAGGATTTAAATTATATTTTAATAAGTTAAAAAGTGTGTAATAAAGTGGGAAATAAAATTATGTTATAAGTTATTAATACGATCTTATATTAATAATTTATGAAAAAGTCTTTTGTTTTAACTTCTTCCACCGTCTTGATTTTATTTTTCCCCATATAATGAACCTTACATGAACTGACAACCAACGAGACGGTCCATTAATCCATAAACAAGTAAGTATAAGAAATTTTTAATTACTCTTCGACAAGTCTTCGACTTAATAAATATCGATAGTTCATATCGATAAACAGACAACTCTAATTCCTTAGAAAAATACGTACAGCTACTGAGCAACAGATGGCGTTTATTTCAAAAATGCAAATGTTCTAGAATAATATCATGTAACGCACGCTTTTCAAGATATCGCCTCTGCAGCTCAGCCAGTCAGCCATAGCCAGTTAACAGGAGCCAGCTAGAGTGTAACGCCTAGGCAAGATCGCCTCTGCAGCCCTGCAGCCTTGGCCGGACCGCCATAGCCAGTCAGCCAATGCCAAAAGCCTTTTAGCAAGCCTGCTAAGCCGCTAGCCATGCCGTCACATCCTTCCACGAGATCAGGCCTGATCTTTGGAGAGGATGTGACCAAGGAGTCTTATTTACAGGAAATGATATGACAGTTCCTGCCACAGAGCATGTATGTAACTTTATGGTTGCCTGTCAGACAGCCGTCAGCCATGGAAAATACGAGTTGTGCCTACAATGAGATTCTGATAATTTGTTAAAGCAAGGAAATATAACCGATTGCATTTATACCGTCTACAATTATTTACCACGCCATTATTCCTGAGTTTTACAATCAGAAAATATTGAAAAACATCTTAATACTAGGTAAAAATAAAAAATATTTACGAAAATAAATTGATTTCAAGTCCACTGGTTTTCCCGTACCTAGATTTGCAGTTTGGCAAAGCGAAACTAGGCAAATTTTCTTATAATCGTCTATCAAAGTTGACATTTTGACGCACGGTCACACGAACTGTCAGGCGGAACGTCTCGAACTAGACTGAGCGACTTTTTACTTATTGGTAAAAAGTTTTGGATCTTCGTGATGTCCCGTCTATTGCTCATAATATAGTTTAATGTCTTTGTTCAAAGTAAAGGTAGGGTGACCCGCTATCTCCCAAACTGTTCACCAGTACGCTGGAAGAAATTTTCAGGAAATTGGCAGCCGATTGGATAGGAAAGGGCATTGTCCTCGGCGAGACGAGACTGTCGAATTTACGTTTCGCTGATGACATTGTTCTCTTTGCATCCTCAGCCATAGAACTTCAGCAGATGCTTCAAGATTTAAGCGACGCAAGCCTTGAGGTTGGACTGAAGATGAATATGTCGAAGACCAAAGTTATGTGCAATGATATACCTACACCAATAAAAGTAGATAGGGAGATAATACAACATGTCCAGGAATACCTTTACTTGGGCCAAGTAGACAGAAAACGCCTGGAAGAGCTACTGGTCCATGAAGGAATTATTCAAGGGTAAGTTGCCTATGGCACTTAAGCGCAAGTTCATGGACATGTTTATACTCCCCATCTTAACATAATTATGGTGCACAGACTTGGTCTTTGACTGACATCCAGAAGTCCAAACTCAGGGTTTGCCAACGAGCAATGGAGCGCAGTATACTTGGTGTTAAATTAACGGATCGCGTTCGAAACACAATACTGCGCTCCAAGAAGAATATAGCTGACGTGGCTCAGAAGGCTGCCCAACTGAAATGGGACTGGGCAGGACATGTCTGTCGTATGCCGGACAAACTGTGGGCCAAAATAGCTCAAAACTGGTGCCCTGATACAGTGAGACGTGGACGCGGCAGGCCACGAAGGAGATGGCGGGACGAACTGGATAGGTTCCTTCCGAACTGGAAAGAGGAAGCGCGGGCTCGCGAGAAGTGGAAGGAGTGGAGGGAGGCCTTTGCCCAGGAGTGGGACAGAGCAGGATAAATAAAAAAAAAAAAAAATATAATCATCAAATGAGTCCTCCCACCAATGGCAGGGCAGGAGGGACTGTCAGACTCGCACTGACTAAAATCCACGGTGTACTTCACTTGAATTAATGGAGATGTGTCTCCATTATTTTACAATTCCCTAAATAACGAACTAAATAGATTTGTAATTTATTGATACTTTCGTTGCCTCTCTTACATAACTTTAGTAAATGTGTACTCACAATAAGATCGTCCTTAAGTTCCGTGGTAAGTTTCTCAGCCCAGTCCTTGTTGACGGGCGGCATGACCTGGTCGTCCGCCAGCTTCATGATGGCCGGCAGAGTGTACTCCGACATGCCTACCAACTGGAACATACACGTACTATATTATTACACAAGTGTTTGAGCGTATGAGATCATAGCGTTCTTTGGTATCTGCCTACCCCAAAGTGGAAGTAAGGCGTAAATTTATAGTATTTAATTGTTACTTTTTAGTATAATTATCTATTTTTTTTATCATGGTCCTTCGAACCGGATCATTTTACATTCAGATTATTAACTGTTTCTTTATTAATGTTAATTGATGAATAAATACTTGTTTAATGTGTTGTAATCAAATGTTAAGAATATTATTTAGAATACATGTGCAATATTCAGGAATGAGAATATACAGGGTGAATTTTTCAACTGGGCGTGGATGGCTATATCTGAAACTAAGAGGAGTATCGAAAAACGTTGAAAGGAGTCTAGAGGCCGAATTTAGAAAACTAAAACTGCATCATTGGATTTCAGAAAATTCAATAATCCTGGCCAGTAATCGCACCCGCTGATTTTGGAAAAAGATCACACCCTGTATTATTACACCATTCAATAGTGTTGCTAATAAGGGTCAAATTCTGAGAAATATTGATCTACGGCAAACTTACCTATCCTGTATCTATCCATGAACTATCCATATTCGATTTTTGTAGGTAATTTTTTTTTTAAAGTTGTCCCAACCCAGGAATTTCTCCTGTATAGTGGGTGCGTTTACGAACATAGAAACACAGATATTTCAAGACCGCGCCCGCGAGTCAACGTGTTTGAGCACTAAACCTACCTTTTTAGGTAACTCCTTATAGAAGTATGCAGTTCCCTGGTTGTTGGTGAGCAGCTTGGCGAAGCAGTCCTCCTCGTGAGTCATCCAGTAGCGCCACAACACGAACATGTGGTTGAAGCCCACGTGGTAGTACGGCTGGGGAGCGGTGTCTGTCGTGGTCGTGTCTTCCGTCAGCTTGGTGATGGCTCTGGAATGTTGAAGAATCTTAATACCTATATTATATTTTTATCTATACTAATATTAAGAAGCTGTCAAAATTGTTTGGTTGAACGCGCTAATCTCGGGAACTACTGAACACTCGGGGACTGCCACGGTGAAGCTATTGCATAGCATTTTTAATCAACTAATGCTATTTTGGCTTTGGTCATTCACGTCAATCTAGTGAAACGACAAGAAAAACAAACACCGTGCCGAAGTCTGCCGAACTGAAACGACGTTAGACGATGCAGGGTGTTAGGTTTATTTTCGTTACGCAATTTCCTGATTCAGTCGCAGCGCTCAGAGCCCGCGATAAAATCTATGCAATAGCTTAAAAAAATTATATTGTATATTTATCGAGCAAGGATATATTATAGCATCACGCTTCGACCAATAGAAGCCAAACAGCAGGGGAAAACCACGGAGAACAACTAGTTTATAATATTCAACGACGATATACGAGTAATACTAGACTCCTAATAACAGGCGACCGATGTCTGTCAACACATTATAGTCCAGTCAAATTAGTAAGTTCACCTCGGAATTCGAGATACCCAGCTGTAAGTCTGTAAATACTTGTATTAGGACACCCTAAAAGTTGTCTCAAAACCTACATATGGTAGGGTGTACGCAACTATAAAATTTCAAGGTCAATATATCATATACAGGGTTACTGGTTAAGTCGACCTAGATCCTTTGAGGGGTTCTAGTAGACGTCATTTTTGACTGATTTTACTATGGGAACCCCTATCCCAATCCTTACCGTTTTTGAGTTATTAGACTTTTAATTTTTTTCAAAAATATTCCACCTCGGCGTCATAAACTGGTTATTGTAAGAATTTTACGACGCTTAGGACGCTAAAGTGATACTTTTTTGATAGCTTACGAAAGTCTCATTCTATTGAAACCAGTATATTTGATAAATTACTCATATCTTGGGAAATAAATGACTGGAAAGTTCAAATATGTATTGAAATTTTTTTTGGAGCTACCCTTGTCTTTCGGGCCAAATTTCTCAAAATACGGTACTTGATTGGCAGATTGCAGCAAAAACACTCTGCTCTGCTTAATAGAAATGTACATTCGAATTTTGAACCTCCTTTTTCTAATGAAATCGGTTAAAAGAGTATTGACGAGTTTGGTTAAAAAACCACCTTGTCAGTATCAACCTTTGTTTTCTGGACATTACTTACTAAAAGTGGATATTGTGGTACCATTTTAAAAAGCTAATGAGACAATAGTGTTTTTGCTGCAATCTGTCAATCTAATACGGTACATTTATTTTGAGAAATTGGGCCCGAAAGACAAGGGTAGCTCCAAAAAAAAATTCAATATTTGAACTTTACATCCATTTATTTCCCAAGGTATGAGTAATTTATCAAATATACTAGTTCAGTAGAATGAGTCGTTCGTAAGCTATCAAAAAAGTATCACTTTAGCGTCCTAAACGTCGTAAAATTGTAACAATAACCAGTTTATGACGCACAGGTGGAATATTTTTGAAAAAAATCAAAAGTACTAATAACTCAAAAACGGTAAGGATTGGGATAGGGGTTCCCATAGCAAAATTAGTCAAGAATGACGACTACTATAACCCCTCAAAGGATCTAGGTCGACTTAACCAGTAACCCTGTATATGATAATTTGACCTTGAATTTTTATAGTTGCGTACACCCTACCATATGTAGGTTTTGAGACAACTTTTAGGGTGTCCTAATACAAGTATTTACAGACTTACAGCTGGGTATCTCGAATTCCGAGATTCTTACCTAATTTAAGCTAAAATGACTGGACTATTAGGCAAAAAAGTCTTATATTCGTCTCATTTCGACCACTCCTGTGAGCCGTAAACATACGTTGAGACAGAACAGACCTTGAGTTAGCCAATCACAACGTAGTACCCCGTCCCCCTCGCTTACGTAGTACCTCAGCGAGTTGACAGAATAATTTTTGTTCCTTAGATCGTGCATGCGGAGTCTAGTATATTGAGCATTCTATTAGTCATTCACAGTGTACAGACGTGCTCGTTAGCAATATTTAATTAACGCAATAATTGTGACCTTCTTTATTATTTTGCTTACTCTGACTTAAATTCTGAGTAATTTATAATGGAAACATTGACAAAGTGATCAAGTTTTGATTAAAAATGGATAACAGCCCACGTAGTCCAGTGCAACCATCTACCTCACCAGCAAAAAACCGTCAATCTGACTTCTCTATATAAGTTGCGTCCACGCCCGAGATACAAAAATGGATGTCGTCTATTGAGCAGCAGTTAAATGAAGTTTGCTCTATTGCCACGGATGGCAAACTCAATTCAGAGCAGAAATTGAAAATATCCAACCTAAGCCGTAAAATAGGGTCAGGCGTCTCGCAAATGGCAGTTTTATATCAAGACCTGAAGCAAAAAGCCCACCAAGCCATGAATATCATTGATGAAATGAAAGAAAAGCGCGACCTATCTGAACAAATTTTAGAACTGAAGCAGACGATCAAGAACTCTGGTGTTACGGGGAATGCTTCATTTGCTGACATGGTGAAAAGGGGATCAAATAGTTTTGTGCGACCGAATAATCTGAGCGCTATCGCTATTTATCCAAAAAACGCATTAAAAACAAGTGACGAGACAAAGGTTCTAGTACAAAAAATCATACGCCCTGATGAAATGAAGCTCCATGTACGTGGAGTCCATAACACAAAAAATGGGGGTGTCATAATCAGCACTGAATCAAAACAGGATGTTGATAAAGTCAAGGAAGCAGTTCATCTGACGTTGTCTGCTGGACTCACTGTTGACGAACCTAAAAAGCGCCAACCACGGATTGCAATCGTAGGAGTGCCAACTTCTCTAGCCGATACTGACGTTTTCAAGTGCATTTTCGAGCAGAATGTAGCAGATATGTTTCCTGAGATGACAATAGAGTCCTTTTTATCAGTTGTAAAGTTCAGCCATAAATCCGGGAAGAAAGATGCATTGACCTGTAACTACATCATCGAGGTTCCAGCAAAGATCCGTAAATCCCTAATAGCTCAAGGACGGCTTTATATAAATTGGACTTCATGCCCTGTCAGAGATTTTACGCTAGTTACTAGATGCTACAATTGCCAACAATACGGTCACGCAGCAAAAACATGCAGAGAGGTCAAGTCATCGTGTGGACATTGCGGAGAAGTGGGACATTCCATGACTGAGTGCGCGAAAAAAACCGAAGCTCCTAAATGTGCAAGTTGTTCGCGATTTAATAAGCCCAATACCCATAAAACGGGAGATGCTGAGTGTCCTGCTAAGAAAATAGCAGAGTACAGGTTTATAAACTCAATTGACTATGAGGGCGCATAGAACGTCATACTCTAGGTCAGACTTATGAGTTGATATGCCTTACAATATTTGCCTAACAACAACAGGTTGATGTGCTAGCCTACCTACTTAACGATTTGTTGCTGTCTAAGCATGTGATTGTCGCGTCGCTGGCTATTAAAATAACAAATTACCAAGTGTACCTCATTTAACCTAGTTTATGTTTCTGCTGACGCATATAATTTCTGTCATATTACATGTTTAGTTCTAAGTTTTAAGTTAATTATTTTAAGTATTTAGGTTTATAATAAATACGTAATCATATTCTTAGCGCTATTAGATATTGTTAACAAAATAACTTTTGTCGTACAAATAGACTTAGAGTTCCATTCGCCTGTGATACAGGTTTATCCTAGTACAGGCATACGCATTTGTTAGATCTTCATCGTAACATTAAGATTAATTTTGTATTTTGTTTTACCTTTTATTCTGAATAAAGATTATTATTATTATATTATTATTATTATTATATCGTCGTTGATAATATTAGTAGAAAGTAGGAATTTACACTACAACAAAAACAACATAATATTTCGTATCAAATACCTGTTCATAGCAGCACGTAGGTCAGCAGAGATGGGACTCACGCGCAGATCTTGAGCCGTCTCCACGTAGTAATACTTCAGTTTCTGAAATATCATAAAAAATGAATATTAGAACGATACTGAAAGTGATTGACCGACCCCAATATAGTTGGGAAAAAGGCTAGGCAGATGATGACTGACAGTGATTGAAGTAGGTGTAGAATGTGTTTGTTAATTAAGCCGAAATTTCATATATTTTATTGTATAAGTCTATACTTCGGTAACCCAGGTACTCTCCGCGAGATTGTCGGCAACACGAAGGCGTTGCTGGCTTTCCTCGGCGAGCTGGGGTGGATCGAATGATTTCTTTCCCACCCGCACGCAAAATACGCGCATATGACGTGGAGTTGCGGATACCAGCCCGTTATACAATACAATTGTATAAGTCTAGATAGGTTTCCGCCGTCTCCTTTCTTCCGTCACCGTTGTCAGTGATGTCCAAGATAAATTTAGAAGGTCTAGGTTTGAACTTGCAACCTCAATGGATGAGAAGCGAAGTGCTAAGACGAGCCATCACGGCTGTATGCTACATGCAGCCAAAGAGTTTAGTTTGCAGACACATTGAAACTTATAAAGTTACTAGCGACCCGCCGCGGCTCCGCACGGGTGCAATCTTTATAATATTATTAAAATTGCGACTACAATTTGAGATTTAAACTATCCTATCTCTCAAGTTGGATCGAACTGCACATGGTGTGCGAATTTTATTATAATCGGTTAAGTGGTTTAGGAGTCCATTGAGGACAAACATTGTGACACGAGATTTATATATATTAAGATAACACAACATTGGAAAACCATTTAAAAATTATGTCTGTCATATGTATACCTAGGGTTGCCATCTCTAAAATTTGGAAACCAGGACAAGACGCATGAAAACCTCGGATTTTAGAGTCCAGAACCCGGACATGTCAACTGTCAATGCGGAGTGCGGGTGGTGATGGGAAGGGTGCCCGCACGGTGAAGTGTGCGTGTGTCGCGGCGGGTCAAGACTTTTAATTTTTAAACCTGGACTACAAATGAAGCCTCCCCCCGGACGCTCCCCAAATGCCCTCTAAACTAGGCCAAATCCGGGCAAACCCGGATGGATGGCAACCCTAGTCATACCTCTTTGCTGATTGTACTATTAGGTACCAAAAGAGATAAAGTATCCAGTCAGCAGGTTTTAAACGATTTTCCAAAGTTGTGTAATACATTTCAATGTGTCTGCGTATCGCCCTCTTTGATTTTATCTTGTTCTAACCTAATGCTGTCACTGAGAACTTGTAATTGGCCTTCTTTCAAACATTTTTCTAGCACTACAGGTGCTAGAAAGTTCTCGTAAGATAATAAAAATAAAATAAAAATGTAGCATACAGCCAAAAACTGATTAAAACTTGCTGGCTGGATGCTTATCTCTTTTGTTGAATGTAAACCTGTTCCTTACCTTCTGTGGATTACAGGTCTGGTGGCCTACCATGAACTCTTAATGCGATGCAGTTTAGGCTGTGGGAAAGAGATGGCGCTAGACGACTTGTATAGCTGTCTCTTTTCCACAGCCTAAACTGGATCGCATTAAGAGCTCGTGATAACGCTTCTGATTTAAACTAAAAATAAATAAACTTACTTTAACATCAACAACGCGATCCAGGTTCAAATCCTTCGCCTTGTCCCCGGCTACGATCTTAGTGAGTGGTATGAGGTCGGTACAGTGTCTGCTCACGAACCCGATGGACGCCATCGACTTCTCCTCACCCGTGCGGAGAGCTGATCCTAGGAGTATAAGAAAATAATAACATTTTTAACCGACTTAAAAAAAAGTAGGTTTTCAGTTCGACCTGTTTGTATGTTTGTCCACGATTATCTCGCGTTTGGCTGAACCGATTTTGATGCGGTTTTCAGGAAAGTGTTCGTTACATTCTGGGGAAGGTTTTAGTTTATAACGATAATGTATTCTCATGAAGTTGCCCGCATAGATTCATTTTTGTTGCTTACTAGGATTCGAAAACGCCGATTATTTATGAAGATTTTTATTGAATATCTAAACTAAAAAGGGAAACATAAAATAACTTTTTGAAAAAAAAGGGAACCGACTTCAAAACCAAACACAAAAAAAAAACTGTAAAATAACAGTTCCATTTTGTTCAAAATTTTTTGTGTAACAATATTTTTATTAAACATTGCCTTGTGCTGAGAATTCCTTTTATACGACTATTTTATATAGACCAAGAATAACGTAGGCATAAAACATAAAACTATTTGTTCAGTGCAGGAATCGAACCCGGACAAGCAACGCGGTAATCAATAACTGAGCCACTGAGTTTTCTTCTAGTTACATTTTAGAAATTTAACATGTAAAATAAAAAGTTTTTGGTGTATTTTTATGAATAGAAACAGTTCGTCGTAGTCGTAGAACAACGACGGTTTAGATTATTTTCAATTTTTGCTTTTTTACGTAAAATGAGCTTATATCCGTGCTTTATTAGCCAATAACTCTTTTTTTTTAATATTATTTAAAATAACTCAGATACTGACTAGGAATACTGACGGATTTGATTTCTTAACGCAGTAAAATGACGTAATATTCTATACGCCCGTGTACTACGCTGCCCTCTGCCCCCCGCGCCCCGCTTACACCCGTGTGCGCCTGTCGGATTGTTAGTTCCGCCCATGTTCTGAGTAAGGTTGCGCGTGGCCTTCGCTTTGCACTAATTAATACGTTAACTTATTTTTATTTAACTCTTAGGCTATATTGCATGTCCCATAATATTATTATTTTTTGTGCAGATTTTCCTAGAACAACGACGGAAACCACTTTGCGTCATGTAATTACGAGAAAAATCTGCTAAACAACGACGTATGATAACATACGACACACAAGTTTTCATAAAACAATGATATTTTATAAAATTTAGCCGTTTTAGGAATTTATCTTGTTGGTCAGATTATAAAAGTTCAGAAACAGAACAACATGTCCAAATTTCAAGCTTAGCGGATCAGCAGTTTCTAAAATATACCCTTAAACTCCATTGGAAAACTTTAAAGCGCCGTACTGTAAAGTTACTGATTTACAGAACCGTCTTTGTTCTACGACTATGACGAGTTATTTACGGGGACAGGCTTGACCTATTCTATAAATAAATATATTATACCTTTCAGGCTGGTATATCCGGAGGTGGGGTTCAAAGCGTACAGTCCACAGAAGAACGCAGGCATACGAGTCGAACCGCCGATGTCAGAGCCTGAAATTAAACAAGAATTAGTCGTTCGTCATTTTTGGTACTTGTATCATAAATGCACACAGAAAGAATAATATGGATAAGCCATTTTTCCGGAAAGTAATTCCGGTATTTCCGGATTCAATAAAAGTCTTGTTAATGCTGGTAGTGCTTTATTATTACAACTGAATTAAATATAAAAACGTGGGAAAATTGAAAAGAAGGTATCAAAGCTAAATTTATTCATTAATTATCTGTTGAATTTCAAAAACAATTGAATATTAATAGCTTTGATATTTAACGTCTTTGAGTTCCAGGGCCGCTATAACTCTTTCGAACAAATGCCGCAGCCCTGGCATAATACAATTCTTACCCAAGTTCCGGTTTTTTTAATAATAATCAAATTCCGATGGAATGTCCATAATTATTAATGTATACGTTTCGGATCGATGACCCCATTCAATCTACCTATTCTGATCACTGCTCATTATATGTAGTATTTTTTTTTCAGGCAATTGTTGACTTAGGCCTGGATAAATAGTCGTTACTAAGCCAAGCCTAAAGGCCTATCCGCACACAACAGTGCCGACACGTACCGTTCCGTGACGTGCTATTCATATATTATACGAGTGAACGAACATCACTGAACGGCAGTGACACTGATGAGTACGGATAGCGTCGTACAAAATGTATGGTACAATAATTATCATATTTCACTGACACTGAGCGATACGGCACTGATCACGTCACGGAACGGTACGGTACGGAACGTGTCGGCACTGTTGTGTGCGGATAGGCCTTAAGTCAGCGCTTGGGGACGTCAAATGTCAATAATTTTCATGGAAATTTCTGACATTTGTCGTCCCCAAGCACTGACTTAGGCTTGACTTTGGCTTAGTAACGACTGTCTAACAGAGTAATGAAGAATCTGTTAGGAAGTTTGTTGTTGAGATACTAACACAGTGATATAGGTACAGCGACAGAGGCATGCAGCGCCGCCTCTCCTCCGCTGGAGCCCCCGGCGGTGCGGCCGGTGTGGTGCGGGTTGTTGGTCTGACCGAACACGTAGTTGCGACTCTCCATCCTGTAATAATAACAGAGTATTGAGATTGACACAGTTGTAAGGTGTGCGTCCACAGGTCGGCATCGCACGTATCGGACGTATCGTACGTACGTAACGGATTTTTGTTTGCCTTGTATTAAAACTCATACAACTGCGTCCACTGATTCGCATCGTACGGACGGCTCATCGGCAATGCCTACATGCGATGCGTACCGATGACGTCATACGGAATGCCGATCGCGGATCGAAGTGGACGCGATGAAGGTGGCATCGGCAATCCGATTGCTGATACTCGCGTCGGCAATCCGATCGCTGCCGATACAGAAATCCGTTTGATGCGATGCAACGAATGCGATGCGTCCGATACGTACGATGCCGACCTGTGGACGCTTAACATAAATGATAAATGATTTGGTTATAAACTGTGTCAATATATAGTGTTCATTTTTCAAAATTTCAATGAAGCGTTCTTTTCAAAACGCATGCAGCCACAGATAAAAAATTAAATAGATTATCTATGATCTGTAATCTGTATGAAAAAAAAAAAATATTCTTAATGAAAAAAAAAAAATATTATAACATTAGGTATTTTGTTAGAGAAATAGTGTTATAATTTAATTTTTTAATTTCATTTCGATATACTATCTATGGTATAAAGTACGTCTTTATAAACTCGTTTTGAGTTTTGTTTTTCGAATTTAACGATATGAGAGTAGATAAAGGATATTATAGAAACACGGTGGATTTTAGACCATAAAAATCTGACAGAGACTGTCAAATCTGACAGAGACTGTCAGATTTTTATTGTCGACTCCATTCAGGGCGGGAGGATTCATTCGATGATTACAACCTAAAAAAAGTCATTCTAACAGCTTCCCAGCTCCATAGAAGTTCCTAATAAAAAGCGTGTCCGTATTTCCACTCACCACTTATTAATCTCAGGCACATTGGTGACAGCGAGCGGTATGGCGCCGGCCTCCTTCATGAGCCGCACACACTCCGCGTCCTCATGCGCGCGCACGTGACGTCGGGATAGGACGCCTAGCGTGTGACGCATGCCGGACACTGCGTGACTCTCCTTAGCCGTGAAGGGGACACCTGTATGGATACATTATTAACATTAGGGGTGCACTGATGAGGCCCGTAGACTGACGGGGCACCCACAGACTGTCGAGGCCCCCATAGACTTTCGAGGCCCCCATAGACTGACGAGGCTCTCATATACTGACGAGGCACATTAGACTGACGAGGTTCCCATAAACTAACGGGGCCTCCATAGACTGATGAGGCTTCCATAGACTGTCGAGGCCCCCATATACTAATGAGGGACCCATTGACTGACGAGGCTCTCATATACTGACGAGGCACAATAGTCTGACGGGGCCCCATAGACTGACGAAGCCCCCATAGACTGACGAGGCCCCCATAGACTGACGAGGCCCCCATAGACATACAAGGCCCCCATAGACTGACGAGGGCCTCATAGACTGACGAGGCCCCCATAGACTGACGAGGGCCTCATAGACTGACGAGGCCCTCATAGACTGACGAGGGCCTCATAGACTGACGAGGCTCCCGTATACTGACAAGGCCCCATAGACTGACGAGGCATCCATAGACTAACGAGGCACCCATAGACTGACGTGGCCCCCATAGACTAACGAGGGCACCATAGACTAACGAAGGCCCCATAGACTAACGAGGGCCCCATAGACTGAAAAGGCCCCATAGACTGACGAGGTTTCCATAGACTGACAAGGCCTCCGCAGACTGACGAGGCCCCACAAACTGGCGAGGCCCCCATAGACTGCCGGACTGCAATATATGTAGGTAAAGATTCCGAAATATGTAAGAATTTTTTAAATAAGACCAGTCTTTCATCATGTCTGCCTGCCAATTGACTGACTACATTCACAGTTTTTATGGGAATCTCTGATCGTTTTATACGAATCTCAAGTTAATTTTGCTATTGTGTGACTTGAGCAAGCAGTCGATATTACATTGGACAAGCTTTATGAAACAGAAAATTCATAAGCTGCCACGGAAATCCTGATTACAATGCAATTAAAATATTTTAACAACAACACAATAACGTTAACTACGAGTAATTAGGTACCTAAACAATTACTGAAATACAGCACTAATTAAAGTAAAATTATTTAATATACAATATACTTTCTATATCGCAGGCCGTTTGACTGCGAACACACGCTTTTGTAGACTAACATTTTAAATGCGAAAGTTTGTGAGGCTCTGGGAGGATGGATAGATGGATGTTTGTTTTTCTTATACACAAAAACTACAAAATGGATTTGAATGAAATTATAAACACAGACAGCCTTACTACAAAAACTTAAACATCTGTTGAACACTTGTCTAAAAAAAATGTGACTGCAAAACGGACCTTATTTCAACGTCATAATCTGACATTTTTTAGACAAGTGTTCAACAGACGTTTAAAAGTTTTTGTGGTACGTACGACGGAGATGATTTGTAACCTGAATTAAACAATGTATTTCTACATAAATAGGTTTTTTGACCACAGCTTTCGACACGTGGTCACTAATTGCCCCAAGGGATCATACTACAGGGATAAAACGTTTCCTACATGCTAATCTAGGTTATAAACGATCTCTACTAAATTTCATTCAAATCCGTTCAGTAGCTTTTGCGTGATAGAGTAACAAACATCTATGTTCACACACTTTCACAATTATAATAACGGTAAGAATTCAAGATAGTAGGATCAAGATGATCTGCGCAAACGCTTGGTATGAAGATTGAAAGTATAAATAATTTACTAACTTGCGCTGGCGATAGCGATTACGCTCGCGTTAATTTAAAATTTGACGGTAAATTCGGACTTGGTCGCGAGACTTATCGCATTACCGTGACCCTGGAACGTAAAGGGCTATTGAAGGACAACGTGGATTTTAGTCAGTACGAGTCTGACAGTCCCTCCTTGGGTGGGAGGACTCATTTGATGATTTTACGACGATAAAAAAAAAAAAACAAAGTAAATTCGGACTTCGGACAGACTTTGGACTTCGGACGATTTTTTTTTCCGGAATGTACTTTGCATTCTTATTATGTCTGTTACTGCACATCTAAAAACGTATCATAATGCACAACAGGCATATTTACCTACAGCATCAATAATAAAATTTGCAAAAATTGGTTCGTCAGCTCATGTTCTCGTAATATTTATTGTGATTTGTTAATATTTGACAGTGAATTCGGACTTCAGACAGACTTCGGACTGTTTTTTTTTTCCGAAATGAAAGGTTACCTATGTCTGTTTCTGCACATCTAAAAACGTATAGGTATGCAAAACAGTGAACATGCAGGCATGTTTACAGAATCAATAATAAAATTTGCAAATCTAATTGGTTCGTCAGCTCGTGTTCTCGTAATTTATTCTTGTGTTAAATAAATGCATATTTACACAGACATAACGCATCAAAGTTGCCTGCCTCTCGGTCTTCTACAGATTGTACTTCGGTGAGTGTGCCCAAGAACTCCACGACTCATTGCTATACCACCAATTCGCAGTAAGCGTTTCCAAACGTCTTTTATAATGCGGACAGCGAAGGAGTGGAACTCTCTGCCTGCATCTGTGTTTCCGAACACTTACAACCCTAATCTCTTCAAAGTTAGAGTGAACAGGCTTCTTCTGGGTAAGCTCGCTCCATCGTCGACCTTGTCTTAGTAACTCCTGACCTAGACTAAGGTCAAGAGCAAACTCATTACGCATAATAAAAAAAAAAAATTCGTGAAACAGCTCGTGACGTCAGAAGCAAGTAAAGGCTGTACTTGCTTGTGACGTATTGCCAATTTTTAAAGTGTCGTATCTTCGTCAATTGGGGTTTACGTTGCAACGGAAAAAATACTTGTCAAATATTTATTGATAAATCTAAACAATTATTATTACATTTTTTCAGTCAATTACCCTATTTCAGGATGATCCATTCAGTAGTTTGAGCGTGAAAGGTAACAAACAAACTTACTTCTGCATTTTTTTTTTTAATTCTTTTTTTAATTAGGGACTTTTATAATCGCCATGCGTATGACAGTTCCATCATAACCTAAATACGAACTAGGTACCCATCTAAGATTGTATTTGGGCCATGAATTTCAACAGACTTTTCGCTTCAATTTAATTTTATAATATTAGTTTGAATGTAAACAAGAAAGTTATTTATTCGGCTGTTTCTTCTCAGAGTAGTCAAGTCAGGTACGAAACATCGGCCTCATCTAGTTATAAAAAGTGTTTTGACGTGTAAAAGTATTTGCTAAAACCTATTTGTAAAATAAATATCATTTAGTTTAGGAGTGTTTAGGGCTACTGTTGCGTCATTCGTCATCGTTGCGTGGAAGTGAAAGTATATTTTTTAAAGCCTACGTCACTCCTAACTTAAGAAGAACTTCAACTTATTTAGGTACTTATTTGTTGTTTTTTTTTTCAATCTCACGGTTGGAGCAATGGGTAAGTGAATGGTTACTGCAAGTTCGTTTTCCGCACGGAATAAATATTTGTATAGTGTAAGTAATTGGTTTAGACGCAGAAAACCTAATTCGCAATATACAGAGTCTTTCTTTTAAAGTGACCAACAGGAAGATATCTGAATCCGTAAGAGATACGAGAAAACTTTGTTAGGAGCTTTTAGCTCTTTTTTTATTGTAACAATTTTGGCATATTTATTTTTGGTCAAGTGTGAGTTGTCCATAAAAATGGCCAATTAAAAAAAAAGACCCTGTATAAGATTTTTCTGCATTACATGAAGAAATCCTTTCTTTATGGCACATAATCCACCGAGTTCCTTTAATTGCCCTTTACGTTCCAGGGTCACCCGGTTACCCGTCGACAGTCCCGTGACCCTTTTACACAGTCATAACCCACTTAATTGCTATTCCGCAAGCAATAAGTACCGATTACATAATACTTAAAGAAATATTAACATGACATGTACTTAATGTCTACTTAAATTCGTAATGTCTCATCGACGTAACGTACTTGTGTCACTTTCCCCTCGCCTTTAGATGTGGTGCCTGAGGCGTTATTTTAACAAACATGTCATATTTTCTCAAGATTGTACGAGTAAAAGCTGCCGCTATTTGTAATGTCTTGCCAAACATTTTATTAGGAAAATTACTACACGTGTATGACAGCTGAACCAACAAAACTCCAACCGTGAGGTTAAAAATACTTAGAAATGGATTTCTAGTATTTCTACTATAAAAATTTTCTTTGACTTCCTAATAAATCTACTACTGTTCTTTATCTTTCTATGAATGCCTATAATATCCTTCTTTTTAATCAATGATTAAATGTACAGTTATTACTTATCATTCAGCCAACAATGTTGATTAATTGCTGGAACACAGGCCTCCTCTCTGTGAACCCACTCCAAAGTAGGCTATAATCCACCAAGCGGGCCTAGAACGGGTTGATGGATGTCAAAAATCATCGAATTTTTGGATCTAGGACAATTTTGGTTTACGCAAAAGAAAAATTGCCGTTACCTTTGGATCACCACTGCT
Organism: Agrotis clavis; assembly: GCA_954870645.1. NCBI lineage: Eukaryota > Metazoa > Arthropoda > Insecta > Lepidoptera > Noctuidae > Agrotis > Agrotis clavis. The sequence continues at coordinate 20,602,285 of OX940935.1, read as the reverse complement.
CCCATGTAATAAGATTGTAGTCACAATAAAAGCAAGCACTACTTACCCAAGAAAGGTTTCTTCTGGAAGTAATCATCAGGGAGGCCGCTTTCAATCAGCTTGTCTACCTCACGCGCATCCTTCAGCGCACCCTCGTATCTCTCGTCAGTCACTGCGTTTATAATGGGGTTCACCTGTAACAAATAGAGTATTATTGCTATTCTGGAGTACCGTCATGTCAGCAATGCTGTTTAGTCAGTTAAACTGCCGTCAGAGGGATGCACGGTTGGCACAGTGTGCCAACAGCGTGTCGCGGATTCGATCCCCGCACGGAACTAATATTTGTATGACCTACAAATATTTGTTCCGGGTCAAACAAACCCACGACGACGCAGGAAAATTTCTAATGTAGACTAATTCCTAGTGTAGACTGTAGGGTAGGTTATTTTTTTTTTAACTGTAAGCGCCATGTAGTGTATATACAATATTCAAATACAAGTGTCGTCACTGAAGACCGCGCGTCGGAGTGACGACTGTACGCAGTGGCGGATTTGCAGTCCTAGCCGCTCTAGGCTCACACCATGTGCCACCCCTTACTCAGCAACCATCATATTTTAGACTTAATTATTTATTACCCACTTTACAGTCATTGATTCAGAAAATTGGTTTAACTGAAAGCTGCTATAGTTTATAATATTTTCTGAGGTTTCAGGGATTATTGAACATATAAAGAAAACATTTAAAACGGTGTTAAAACTTAATTTGAATTAAACGTACGAACTGTTTTGCAAGTTATCTATAAAAATAAGGGACGGCGACCCTTTAATATATTAAGATACTTTGCATTTATTTCTTTTTATATTGTTACAATCAGCGATAATAGTCTTTAAACCGATAAATTAACGGCATTTCTTGTCAGTGTGGCCCTAGTGTTAGAATGTTTTATTACTGATACAGTCTCCCTATATTGATTAAGCGAAACTTATCTTTTTACTAGGTTAATAAAATGATAACATTTCACTTTTAGATAAAGATGAATGCTAAGTCAAACATTGGAAAAAATCGAGTTAATAAACTGAGAATATGTGTCTGTATTTTTGATAATATAAAATCGTGACAAAAAAATCATTTAATTTAAACATTTTTTATACTTTTAGAAATACATAGAAACAAGGAAAATTAAAATTGATTTATTCATTTCGAAAAACCAGGACTTGTATGAAATACCGTTCGGCGTCCACGATCGATGATCTACCTACGTATTTATGCCCAATTTCACTAGTTAACACTACGCAACAGCTAAATAAAATACTAGAAACTTGCTATTTATATTTAATAACTCCAAAATGAAAGCTTTCATTTTAGCAAGATTAAAATCAATGTCAAAATGAAAGTTTCAATTTCAGCAATAATTAATTTAAAAATTAATAGATTTTTAATGCTACCAGCCATTAAAATTAACTATCAATACTAACCTGTTTAATCCTCTCAATGCAAGCTGTAACCAAATCTTCAGACTTCAACTCCTTATTTCTGATCTTCGCAGCCAAAGTCACCGCACTCTCCGTGAGGATAGCGTGTTTTTTCTCCAAGTCCGGTATGGGCTGCCGCTTGGCTTCCCAGAAGTAGCCATAGACCAGGTCTATGAATAGATCCAGGTAGGTCCGGAATACCAGGAACACATGCTTGATCATATTGGAAACCATGCCGAAGAATATTTTTCTGGGTTTGTTTTTTTGATGCTGTTGGAAAGGAAGTAAAGAACTTTTTAGTTAGTTATCATTATTATCTGCCATGCTGTAACTTCCTAACTATGATGGAGTGGTTATCGTTATTATTAGGGGCTCCCTTTTCCGCATTTGGACTCACAGGTGGTCTGTTGGTTATATGAGCCAAGATAAATTATGTAATCAGGCGTTACTTTGCGGAAATCCATGACATTAAATGTTATGAAAAATATTTAATTTTAATTCCGCGACAAAATTAATAAATTAATAAAAAAAAAATTATAGTTTTAATTTCGCGCGTTTTGTCGCGGAATTAAAACTAAATATTTTTCATAACATTTAATATTATGAGCCAACCCAGCTCCTTCCAGAATCTCAGAAGAAGCTCCGGGGATGTTCACAGGCTTCTTGGAGCGACCTCGGGGTGCTGAGGTTTTGTGCTTGTTGGTCAGTAACATCCTTGTTGGAGTGGTACTGCTGCATTTAGACTAATAAGCATTAGTATCAGGAATAGGATTCCTCTAAGCATTAGTATCAGGAATAGGATTCCTCTAAGACAGGCCAACATACTTTTCTGGTTACTTATGAGTTAGTCGTATTTGGTCTGAAGTGTAGAGAATTTTATTTACAAAGAACAATGTTATAAGAAAAAAAATAAAAAATAGTTTTGAAAGATTTACTAAAACTTTTAAGTAAAAAAAAAAACTTCTGTCTAGTATAAACTTTAAATACTTAAAGTTGGCTTTAAAATTGGTTTTAAAGTACAAAAATTAATAAAAAAAACACCAGGTGTAGTTTTTATCTTGTAATGCAATCAAACAATAATCATAAAATAAAACAAAGATAAGTGTCCAACATAATATGCAAGGATAGTATTTAATAAATCTGTAGTTTTATTTCTTTAAACAACATTATTTTTTGTTTATGCGAAACCCGATACACCTGTCCAATATTTTTGTGTAAAGAATCTATGTACAAAATTTTAAAATCGTATCATAAAAAATCACAAAGTTATAAGCTTGTATATTACCTGGTTGTCCGTTAAGTTCAGTAAGTAAATGCATGCTAAGAATTAAGAAAATGCTTTACCTATACCTTAGATAAGTCATAATTGATAAAAAGGGATTTAAAAAAATAATTACTAAATTATAAATAATACCAGTAGATTCAACAGGTATATTTTCTTGCAAAAATAACAAAAAAATAGTTGAACTTGTCTAGCACAGCAGTTTACAGAATTTTTAATTCTATTCTAAAACAATTACAAGCAAAAAATCACAATTAGGTATGCATTATTTCTTTGCAAAGGAAAAAGAAAGAAATTCATGTATAATTAAAACGACTGACCTAAAAACAATAAGCAAGAGACATCATTTTTTTGCAAGTACCTACCTGGCAAAAAATTATTAAATGAACACGCACCTGACTTCAATAACTACAGAAATGCTACTGATCGATTTACCACAGATAATAATGAATTACAAACACATTCAATGATTATAATTTGCTTAGTAATGACCCGTCTTGCATTTAAATGCTTCTTTCCATTGTTCCTGAACAAAATATCTTACAAAAGTAAGTACAAGCTTGATATGCGACCGTAACACTGAAACTGGTTGTAAGGAGGAGGATCATTGCCCTCAACTCAAGAGCAAGGACAAAAGTTAAGCTAGGTCTGCAAGTTTGTGTTTTTTTTTTTGCAAACCTATGGGCATAGACATTTTCTCAATTCAAAATATTTTTTTCTTACATTTTAATAAAATAGAGTTTATCTCACCTCAATATTGGTTGTATTTTCGATTTTTTTAATGCTCATTGCTTGTTAACACTGACACATTAGATTATGTTAATCTTATTCAAGTTTCAACGACTCCGCGTTTATTTTTCAAGCTCTATGCCGATAAAATTCAGTTCTATTCTAGTTTTTAAATTCCGCTGATGCTAGCATTGCTAGCGTAGTGTACACTGCGCGGAATCGGCGGAGATGTGAAAGGTGTAAAATGCAGAAACTTTCTAATAAATCGCTAAACTTTATCGTAGCTACATTTCTTGTGAATTACGTTTAAAGTTGATGAGTTCCAAGTTATTTTAATGACATATTGCTGATAATATTCTTTCAGACTTTAAAGATTATGATTTAGATTTTAAAGTAACATCCACTTTCTTTTTAATTTTAATTGATAAATTAGTAAAAAATATTGAAATTGGGACAATAACAATTTTATACGTTTGTTGACAATTGTTGTATTACTGTCAATGTCAAATTTCTAATGTCATTTTTAATCATGACAGTTGATTTTTACGGTTCACGAAGAAAAAAAAAAGAATTAAAAAAAAGAATAACATATTATGAATAAATTCTATTCAGTGAGCTCTATTCGCAACAGTATTTTTCTCTCATAAAAGCGCCTAGCAAAATTAGCTTAACAATATTTTGTGCATTCCAGACAGTACGATAATGCTTTTATAGAAAACACTTAACAAAAGAATCTTAATTACTTGAGAAAGAAAGTATAATAAATTAATTATATTTTTTTTATGTTGCAAATTGTTGTGCTTATCCGTCATCTGCGTAGAATATTGTTCTACACTAAGGCCAATGCTTATATGCGGTCATTTACCTACGTTGCATGCGACTTTCCACTATCTAAGCGGGCGTAGGTGGATCATTTGTTGTCTGCAGTGTGAAAAACAAGATTATATCTAATTTTAAACAATAACATCACGCTCATATTTCCCAAAGGGTTATAAATGGTAGGGACAATATCTACTTTCCTCAGACAGGGATGAGCTTATTAGAAGGCCATTATAAGAACGTAAATCCGGGCTAAAAATCGTTCTTTTCGGTTGTGGATTGAGTAGCGGTCCGGTGGCCCAGCGGTAACGACATCAACTTACGAGAATTGTAGGCCGTGGTTCGAAACCCACTATAAAACATTCGAAAACAGTATGAGAAACTGGCATGTCTAAGAATCAAATTCAGATACATGGTTATATTGTGACATATACCAACTCGCACTAGGTGCCAACTGCCAGTGGATGTCACTCCACTTCACCCCCTTTCACCGAGAGAAGGCATTCTCCCAGCTGTGGAAATATAATTACTTAATTATGTACTGATTAGCTACCATTTATTTTATGGTAGAAAAGGTTTTTTTTTATTGAAGTAGGTACTTAAACTTCAAAGTCCGATACTCCGATCTCGCTAATTAATATAGACTTTTTATTTTTGTCATAAATAGCAGTTTATGCACCTAAACAATATGCTCAGGCAAACTATAACCAGAAAACGATCATCTATTAATATCGATTGCGACTGCTGGTACGGTAAACTAGTTTAGCGGTCATTCCTCACAGCGTACAAGAAATTCCTATGAAACTGGTTTCCTTTATAATAGATATACAGACTAAAGTTCACGATATTACCCGGCTATCCTGTGAGTCTGATATTTGTATAGTTATAAGTAGGTTGGATTCCACAATGAGTCGAGTCAAAACTGGGACATTTCACATTTTAATGCTATGGATTTACCTAGAGTTATTAAATAATAAAATTAATAGATTTCAAAAAATCTAAAAACTCACATTTTTAAATGTCCTAAAAATAATAAAATAACCCTACGGGGCTGAGAGAGGAGCCGCTCAAAACGTATTTTATTATTTTTAGCACATTTAGAAACGTGGGTTTTTAGATTTCTTTAAATCTATTAATTTTTTTATTATTTTTATCTTTGTTTATCGGGTTTGAAGCTATCCTAAAAATTTCCGCCTGCTAGCTTATCGGGAAGTGCCTCAAATCCTGTCCGCCATCTTGGACGTCCGCCATATTGGATTTAAGTCACATGACTATTTTTTTCGTATTCCTGACAGCAAACCCTTTAATTTAATACCTACCCATATCATGGGGGTGGGTTTCAAACAGTCAGTCCGCCATCTTGGGGAGGCCGCCATATTGGATTTGTTATGACGTTTGTTAGCAAGTCATGTATTGTCATCAGAATTCAGAGCGTGTGCAAAATTTCAGCCTTCTAGCTTATCGGGAAGTGCCTCAAAATTGAGTTGCAAAAGTCCAACCGGAACGACAAACAAACAAATAAACAAACAAGAAAAGTGAGTTTATAAAAACGTGGGAGAAACGTGGGCAAACTACAAATTACTAAATAAACTTATCAAGATGTTCTATTTGCCCTTTGTACCTAATTTAGTGATTAAATTGGAATAAATTGGAAATAGGTAACCATTGGCATATGAGAAACAACAGAAATCTGGTATTTATCGTTCTTGAGACTCTATATCTTATGATTATTCTTCTATGCTATGAAATCACATCAAGGTAGACCGGCCGTAATCGAAATATGATTACTTACCTACTTATGACGCACTCGTGGTAGACAAAGGTCAATGATTGTACACGGTCTACCTAAAAATTATAATGCAATGATCAAGACAACCGCTAACTTAATATTTTATGTAGTTGTGATCGTAACACGCGGCTGTATGCACGCGTTTATACGTCTGTGATTAAAAAAAAAGTGGTGCCCATTTTGGAGGGAGTTTTATCTGTCAAACAAAGTCAATCTACGTTTGCGCGGGAGCCGGTAGGTACGTTAAAACCAAGGTGCATTTTATTTTTTATCGAATGGTCAGCATTCTTTTTTTATTTGTTACCTATATCGTTATTTATGTTCATAACAATAAATTAAATTGTTACGGAAACTTTTGTCTTTCTAACAAAAATGTTTATAGCTTATTGCATCACTAAAACCAGTTCACGTCGGTGCGAGTATGGTCAACAAAAAATAATCATCAATCCTACATCTTATTTTGATACTTTACTTAATTTATGTGTGACAAATTACACTTAAAATCTGCACATATGGGATTAGTTTGTGCTATTAATAAACACCTACGTACCTGTGTTTTGATTCACTGGCATTGAATAAAAAATGTCCTCCACAGTTTCTACAATATAATGCAAATGGCATAACGGCTTCACAAGCAAACCTTACATAGGTAGGATATTTATACTACAGGATATTTATACTGTGATATAGAGACGTAAATGATGCACCATTAACTATGAATGATGTGTTTCTTGGTTTCGCCGCCGCCGCTCAACTTGGAAAATCGATTTTGCTGTCAGAGCTGGTCATCGTAGAAGGTTTGTTAATTGCAGATAATTTTCACACATAAGGGTTACTTATTGGGAAGAGGTCAAGGAGACCAACGAATTCAAAATAATTAGTTATTACGATATAATAAGTACTTACAATTTAGTTAATACGAATATGTTCTGTAGGAAAAAAAAAGTACCTACTTATATCTGTACTAGCTGTGCCCGCGACTTCGTTCGCGTGGATGTCGGAATTTAACAATGTATTTTTTTGTGCGAAGTGCTTAATTCTCGCCAGGTTTTTTATAAATCATATCGTTTTCATATAAACCCTATAATTTAGAATTTATTTAGATTTTTCAAGAATATTTGACGTGTTTGTAATAAACGCCCTCTGTCGTTCAAAGGCAGTACTATTCAATTGCTTGCTAGGTACTGGATTAGAGCACCCATTCCATCTCATTCCATCCCATTCCATCCCACTCCATCCCACTCCATCCCACTCCATCCGACTCCATCCGACTCCATACCACTCCATCCCACTCCATCCCACTCCATCCCACTCCATCCCATTCCATCCCACTCTATCCCACTCCATCCCATTCCATCCGACTCCATACCAGTCCATCCCACTCCATCCCTTTCCATCCCACTACATCCCACTCCATCCCACTCCATCTCACTCCATCTCACTCCATCCCACTCCATCCCGCTCTATTCCACTCCATCCCACTCCATACCTCTCCATCCCATTCCATACCACTCCATCTCACTCCATCCTACTCCATCCCACTTCATCCCACTCCATCCCACTATATCTCACTCCAATCCACTCCATCCCACTCCACCCCACTCCATCCCACTCCATCCCACTCCATCCCACTCCATCCTACTCCATCCCTCTCCATCCTTCTCCATACCACTCCATCCCACTCCATCCTACTCCATCCAACTCCATCCCACTCCATCCTTTTTTTTTTTTTTTTTTTTTTTAACGTGTGGAAATCCTCATGGACTTCCTCCGCCTGGGGAAGACGGAGGGGCATGTCAGACTCGACTGACTAAAACCACACGGTGTCCTCTACTGCCTAAAGCCGGGGGTGCGGGGCCACTTGCGCAATCACCGCTCCCCGGCAGGCCTTGACCCGACTACATCGCCGGGTCCCTCTCCTCGGTGCGGCCGCAAAGAACGGCCGCACCTCCCTTCGAGTGGCGACGAAGGACACGTCGCCGCCAACTCGGGCCTGTATCTGGTCGGGCGGCTGACTTCCCCAAGTCAGCCGCCCGCAGGCTACCTCTCATGGAGGACGCAGATCGGTTTGCGCCCGTCGGCGCCCGGTGCGTCTGCTGCGGGAGCTGAGAGGGATAGATGTTCTCTCCCTCTCCCTCTCCGCCGTCTCCTTCGCGAGCATTACCTGCTCGCAGAAGGCGACGGCACCTTCCCACGCACTCTCGCCTCCAACGATGGCCTCAACGACGGCCGGAAGCGAGAGGTCGCTCCCGCCGATTGCCGCGATCAGATCACGGCGCTGCGATGCCCATGCTGAGCATTCCTCGAGCGTGTGCTGCGCCGTGTCTTCCGGGCAACCATCGCAGTGGTGGCAGACGGGCGTCTGCTCCCGACCTATGCGACGCAGATACTTTCCGAAACAAAACCATGTCCAGAAAGCATCTGCGTCAGTCGGAAGGTGAGAGCGCCGTGCCTCCTGCCGATCCACGCCTCCATGACGGGCCTTACCGCCGCAATAGCGGCGTGCCCCATCCCACTCCATCCTACTCCATCCTACTCCATCCCACTCCATCCCACTCCAACCCACTCCATCTCACTCCATCCTACTCCATCCCACTTCATCCCACTCCATCCCACTATATCTCACTCCAACCCACTCCATCCCACTCAACCCAACTCCATCCCACTCCATCTCACTCCAACCCACTCCATCCCACTCCACCCCACTCCATCCCACTCCATCCTACTCCATCCCTCTCCATCCTTCTCCATACCACTCCATCCCACTCCATCCTACTCCATCCCACTCCATCCCACTCCATCCTACGTTACTCCATCCTACTCCATCCCACTCCATCCCACTCCAACCCACTCCATCCCACTCCATCCCACTCCATCCTACTCCATCCCACTCCATCCGCTCTCATCCCATTCCATCCCTTTCTAGTGTGAGTCAAATAAAAACGTTTTCTTTCTTTCTTTCTTTCCATTCCATCCCATTCTATTCCATTCCACTCTACTCTACTCTACTCTACTCCACTCCACTCCACTCCAAACCACTCTACTCCAGTCAACACCAATTATTTGAATAGGTATGTTGTTTATTTCTATTCCAAGCTAGATCGCGCTACTGAACTGCGAGCTGCGTGTCTCGGTGTAAACTGACCGTAATTTTACTTCTGGAACACTTTAAATTCAAATATCTTTTGATAGACTGATCCGATTTCAATGAAACAAAAACTAAATGTTACTTCAAGTTACGGTCAGTCGTTGTGCATTAAAGTTATCTACATAGCTTTCGTACATTTTACGTGATGCCCGAACAAATAAACATACAAACAGACATACAGACAAACAGACAAACAGACAAAAATTCTAAAAATGCTAGAAATGAGTTCTATTGGTTGTCCTTAAACACGCTGGCTATATTTTTTGAGTTTTTTTTTAATGTACAAAAATTATTTTTCTACAGTTTTATTAAAAGTACCTATAGATATAGATAATGAATAATAATAAATTGGTTTATCTTTCATTACCTGATAACTGCCATTCTATGTTACCCTTAATTTGTTATATGTAGATGTTTAATTTCGCAGATTTAACTCACCTGTATATTTTGAGGTCGAAGTTCACTTGGGACTTGGGGTCGTAACTCAAAGGTCAAAGCTGCATGAGTCTGGGGTTATACATAGTCATGTTTTTATTTAAAATTCGTATAAAAACATTTGCGCTCTTGCCGACTATATTATCAACCTAGACAGCTACTTATGTAACAAAGTATAAGGTACGTACAGTCAACTAACAAGGTGCTCACCTTGAACTAAAGTGACTTATAAAATCACAACAATATAATAAGTCAAGTTATTTTTCTACTGCTCTCATAGACTTGATTATGTTTTTAAAACTATTGAGAGTAGATAAAATTGATAATTCCCGATGTCCACCATCTGCTTGTCCGCCACTGGTGGACAGTGACACGATAATGATTCTATAATTAAAATAACTAGCTTTTCCCCGTGGGTTTACCCCTGCTTCTCGGCTCCCTATTTGTCGTAGCGTAATTTTTGTTTTTGCACTCGAACCAGTAATTCCTGAGATTAGTGCGTTCAACCAAACAAAAACTCTTCTGCTTTATAATAATCTAAATATACATAATAATTATACCTAACTCAAAGGTGACTGACTGACTGACATAAATAGTGATCTATCAACGCACAGCCCAAACCACTGGACGGATCGGGCTGAAATCTGGCATGCAGGTAGATGACGTAGGCATCCGCTAAGAAAGGATTTTGATCAATTCTACCACCAAGGGGATAAAATAGGGGTTGAAAATTTGTATGAAACTTTGTCATTTTGCAAAAAATACATTTAATTCTGTATCTACGGCGGTATTTTTCCCCAATTTGCAATAAACAACTCAGTTTTTGTGAACAGCTCTATTATAGCCTTATGCAAGCTGGAAACTTTCCAAATGAGCTCAATTACCTAAGTCGGTCGTCGAACCACCTACCTTAATTGCGTATTGCGTAAATCGTACTGTCATGCACCGGGGCACATTTGAGCATAACCACTTGTTGTAGAGTGCTGACACGAGTTTCTTTACCAAAACGAAATGAAGACTTTCCAATAAATCTCAACAAAAATGGAGTGTCTTTAGAAATTAATGTCAGAATTTCGGTTGTTTAGAAAGACTTGATTTGGATCTAAGATTTAAATTTCGGAACCTCTGCAAGTCTTCAATGAAACCGCAAAAACTCATTTTGTATTACAAAAAGCCAACATTATATTATTTTGAACGGCCATCGTTTCATATTTTTTTCAAAACGTTGGCTCAATTAAGTAATTTCTATTTATAACATCCGAAATGAATATAAAAATGTTCAATAAAACAAATAACTTTTTAAGAAATCTTGATGAACAAGAAACCCGTTTTGTGGTTATTTATAAATTAAATTTTACATAAACCAATATTTAAACGTATTCGTCATAGGACGTACTTAGGTCAAAGTCAGACACAACACAAATGGCTGCCTATTATTAAATGTATAATTTGAATTTAATTATATAACATTCAAAAGAATAGTAATTATAATTGTTGTCTGTAAATAAGTAGGTACACTAATAATCTTAATAAGTAGGTGTCTACACCTACAATTATGAATGCAAGAGTTTGTAATAATTGTACTCATTCATTTTATACTCGGACGAGTATAAAATGAAATACAGCACACTCCCTGTTAACAGAGGCCTGTGTCCCAGCAGTGGGCATATTCTAGGCTGATGATTATGCTATGCTGATTATAGGCAAACGATGAAAAACAATAATAAACTTTACTTTTATTCCAACAGGTACCACAACCACGAAAATGGGGAAGTTCTGTAAGACAGTACTCCTGTATATACGTCTGATGATAGACCTGACAATCGACGGCATCTTCTCTCTCTTCTGGAACTGCCACAACAAGGAGGTGCCTGCTCTAGACTTGAAGAAGCATGCTATGCTGACGGAGAGTGCCACAGCCCTCGCCAAGAAGATCAGACAGAAAGAGCTGAAGTCAGAAGATTTAGTTCGAGCTGTCGCTGAGAGGATTAAGGAGGTGAGAACTTGCATTCATCATCATCTGCGTATCTGCAGTGCTAGCTGACAATAGCTTTCATTAGGTGCGTCCACGCATGCCTCGCGAGGCAGCTCGGTTAGTGTGGACGCGGTGTCTCGGCCGAGGCAAGCGACCGAGCGCCCGAGCCATCCAGGGTCGGCTTTTTGTTTTGCCTCCTTTTTTTTTCATTTCATGCTTTTGTCGAGAAACAGTAGGCGCGTATACACAGACCAAGCAGCCTCGCGCGGCAAAATAAATATGCCTCGCGAGGCTGCTCGCTCTGTGTGGACGCATCACGCACCTAATAATGAACGAGTTGATACGCAAGGCCGTCTTATACATTGGGCAGTCCGGATATGGCCCAGAGCCCTAGGGCCCCGCCCTTAGTTCTTGAAAACATCAGCTGTCAAAAGGAACCTAGCGTATTCGAGGCGATGTGCCAAAAAAATGGAGTGCACATGTGCACAACACTCGCCCTCGATCTTGCATGGGCCCTATTGTGTCAAAGTGCCTAGGGCATCCAATTAGGTCTTATGGCCGTGAATAAATATTCAGTTTAAATTATTACATCTATATGGGCACCTACATATTATTGTTAAGCTGAAGTGTTCGTTTGGTTGAACGCGCCAAACTCGGGAATTACTGGATCGAATAGAAAAAATATATTTGTGTTGAATAGCTCATTTATCGAGGGTTATAGGCTATATGACATCACGCTACGATTAATAGGAGCTGAGCAGCGGGTGAGACCGCGGCGATAAGCTAGTTACAAAGAAATGTAACAATCCAAGACGTGATTGTTACAAATTATGCCGTAACACGTTGTGCTCTGTAATGCTCACTCATTGATGTAAATTATGTAATGCTCGAACCTGAACTTTTACATAGTAATTAGTAAGCGTTACAAGCGAATGCTCAGCTCAGTATGATTATTTCGTGGGAAAATCTGATAAAGATTGTTACCTATCGGTAGCTCATGGCCAAATATAACAGTCGCACAGGTCCATCTTCAAAGTTAGAGAGAGAGGTTGGTCTGTGGATGGGTGACCTCGCAAGTCAGTGTTTTTTTTACCTACACCCTGCTTAGTTATGACCAAATGTAATTTTTTTTTTCTAAATCCCGTCATTTCGTGTATTCTTCCCCCGAAATAAAACCGTTTCTATTCTACGACCGCGACGAGACGCGGACGTCATGTTACGCGTGCAGCTAAATATCGACTTACGTTGCTAACTGTACGGTCTAACGACATCGGTCTATTTTTTCGAAGAACAGCCATTATGTTTAGCAGTTCGATTGTTTTCGTAACATAAACAATTGATTGTTACTTCATTTATTGCTCCATTTGTTATTTGGATGAGTTTTTTGATCATTTTTCGCGATTTTTACTTGTAGTTCAGAAGTTGCTATGAGAACTTTACTTAGCGGTTGTACTACACACATGGTGGTCTTAAGGGGGATGCTCCAACCAGCCCGCGAAATTCAAATTTTTTTACGTTTTTTGCAATTTGCAGGCCATTGACATGTTGTAACTTTATAAATATTTGTGTTGCGCAAATAACAAGTATAATTTTAAATATAAAAAATATCAAAAAACTCGCTCCATCAGCTCTCACATAGAAAAGGTGCATCATGTTAAAATCTCCGAAATCTAACTACGATGCACCTTTTCTATGTGAGAGCTGATGGAGCGAGTTTTTTGATATTTTTTATATTTAAAATTATACTTGTTATTTGCGCAACACAAATATTTATAAAGTTACAACATGTCACTGGCCTGCAAATTGCAAAAAACGTAAAAAAATTTGAATTTCGCGGGCTACATCGAAGCAATCACCTTAAAGCGAGAGTAAATCCACTGTGAGAAAGAGAGAGCTAAACAAGTCATCTAGCGCCATCTCATTCATTCACTGGAACAAGCGACCATAGGCAGACTAGACGCATTATCTGCTAGATTTGACGCACCATTGCTTTAACTTTAATTAGTCGGCACTGTTAGCACAGTGGCTGAGCGATTGGACTGCTGCACTGCGTGTCGCGGGTTTGATTCCAGCACGGAGCAAATATTTGTTTCATCTACAAATAGTTGTTCCGGGTCTGAGCGTTTGTGTATGATGTACGTGAGTTTGTATGTTTGTTAACGCACCCACGACACCGGAGAAATTCTTAGTGTGGAATAACGTTAAATAAAAAAAACTCTTTCATTAATACAATGGCGCATGTCTTACAGGTCAACCGAAGAATAAACGCGATTGCCAAGGACCGATTTGACGAAGCCCTGGCTGAAGCTAAAGAAGTGGATGCCCTCATCGCTAACGGCTTATCAGAAGATGAGTTCAACAAGAAACCTTTGCTGGGTATGTAGCCTTACCAAATTGGCAGCCAGGCAGCCGCTTTTTGACAACTAGGAACGCCATATTAGGTACTCATATTTTACTCTCCTGTACTTTTTGACAACTAGGAACGCCATATTAGGTACTCTTATTTTACTCTCCTGTACTTATACCGCTCTAGGTGGAGCTGAAAAGACTGTTCATTCAGTTACCGTTAGATAGTCCAGTTATTATCTAGGGTCGGTAGAGATACCCTAAGGCTTTTTTATATCGTGTTATAACCATCAATCTTTCATCATTGATTGGTAGTCCACCCACCCCGGGCGAGACGGGACGGACGGGAGGGACTGTTAGTCTTGTACTGACTTCATCCACGGTGATCCTTGAATAGCCCTTATTTTCCAAGATCACAGTTCCCTGATGAGAAAGTCCCGCGATCCAGGCTCACGACATTATCACACTCTTCACTTTTCACTTACTCGGGATTTTGATATCTTTCCCTCTTTCCCAGGTGTTCCATTCACAACCAAGGAGAGTCAGGCGGTGAAAGGCATGCCCCTGACGCTTGGACTCTGGCTCCGTCGTCGCGAGGTGGCCACGGAAGACAGCGAGGCTATCAAGAGGCTCAAGGATGCTGGAGCCATCGTTGTAGCCTCTACCAATTTGCCTGAATTGCTCGTTTGGTATGTCTACTGATCTTTGAATCGAGTGTTACCTGTTGGTTAGGACCTACAGGCGTCTGTTGACAGTGATTGTGGAGAACAATGAGAAAAATAAGAGAATTATTTAGACGAACAGCGTCAGCGACTTTCATTAACTAATTGGATGCACTGGGCCAATTGAGTATCGCACCGCTGGGTTCCTGTAAACAGTGGCGATGACTGAGGGAACCCACTGGCAGTGGTAAAGCCTCGCCACTATCCTATAGGAGCCAGGCGCCAAACAGTTTTTACTGTGTTCCTTCGGTGCGCTGGAGTATCAATTCCCTCTGTGTAAGCTTGCTCTATCCTCATAATATGTCTCATCATTATTCAAGGAAAGGGCATTTACCAAGAGTGATCAATTGGAAACGTGGCTTCGCCCACGAGTCTCTTCCGCGGCTTGCAAAGAATTAAAAGATGAGTGCGAATGCTGTGCGAATGTCAATTGACGGTAGTCGCATTTCTCGAGGTCGCAAACGTGGTTTTATTACGAAGAAGATGGCGGGACGATTTGGATGATTATCTTTAACTATAACTCCTCTGTTTCCAGGCAAGAGACCCGCAACCCGGTGTACGGCAGGACCAATAACCCGCACCACACAGGCAGAACTGCTGGGGGCTCCAGCGGCGCCGAGGCCGCGCTAACGGCCTCCTGTGCCTCTGTCATCAGCTTGTGTGAGTCTTGATCATGCTCGGTGTTCTAAAACATCCGTAAGATATCCGTATCAAATACCTATTTCTTGTAAAATAAAATAATAAACCTCATCCTCACAGCTTCAACTGCTAAAATGCCCAAAAGACGCAACGCTCAGCCTCCAAGCCTCTCAGGGTCCAAGTCTTATTCATTTCACCCAGAAACCCTAAATGGATTTTTGACTATACGGTTCTTCAATTCTCTGCCAGTTTTCTCACGGTTCGATAGGAGTTGCGGTGAAATAAATGGCACAAAGTAAAGTGCCTGTCTGAGATTCGGACCACGATATGGCACGGCATTTGAGGTTGTAACCACTGGGTCCATTATGCTGAGAAGGCACATTGAGCCTTCCCCGGAAAAAAATGGTTGAAATTAGGGTGTTTCCAATACTTACTCAAAGATGAATGATTTCAGGTTCTGATCTCGGTGGATCTACTCGTATGCCTGCCTTCTACTGCGGCATGTTCGGATATCATCCTACTCCCGGAACCACTAACACTAGAGGTATGTCAGCTCCATCCCACAACACTTCCATTTTTCTATCAGAACAAGGACAACCGATGAATGCTAGAGGTGAATTTCTCGTTCGGCGACTCGGCGTGGTGACGGTTTAGGGGGGAGACCTATTCAGCAGAGGATGTGTTCCGGATGATGATGATAATGAAGTTTCTTTTTTGTGCTGTGAGGGGTCGGCTTAGAATAAAATATGTCCTCAAGACGGCAATAAATTTTAATAGTGTATATGCGAGAGTTTTTATATGTTTCATTGTATTGTAATATAACAAATACTTGCCAATATTTGCATACCCACGTGAAGGTAAAACCAGGAGAACTTTTGTAAAGAAGAATAGAAGACACAACATCTATAAATACCCGTAAAATCCAAAGAAATATATTTGATTTGAAGAAGCGACCGACTAAGTCCGTTACGCTTGGTGGTAAGAAGCGCGCTTGCTCATAGGTACCCCTTCAGGGTCTGACTAGCTGGCGACCACCCACTCACATAAAAGTCAAGTAAGCTACATTCTGCGTTTCGTCAGCAGTCGTGGGCAAACCAGTCTTTAAATGATCATTCTACCGACTGCTGGGGGATCTACGCTGCTGGCTTTCAGGAGTTGCAGTGATTTTGGACTTGTCAGTTCTTCCTCTATCTTATTCTATAGTTTAAACGCTTCATTTTCAGGTGTGATGTTCCGTAACGGTGAAGAGAAGGATTCCATGCTATCGCTGGGCTTCATCGCCAAGCACGTCGAGGATCTGGCTCCTCTCACCAAGATCATTGCTGGAGACCAGGCTCCGTTGCTCAAGCTGGACAGAGAAATAGAATTTAAGGTAGGAGTAGCTAGCCATAAATATATGTGTGTATATGAATTTGGCGTGGATGGTTCTATTCAAAACTATGAGGAATATCGTAAAACATTGAAAATAATCTCGAATTTGATTTTGACTAAGATCAAAACTGCATGATTGGATTTTAGAAAAATCTATAATCCTGGCTTGAAATGGAACCAGCTGATTTTGGAAAAAAAATCACACCTGTGTTATTACTATTACACCATTCGATAGTGTTGCTTATAAGGATCAAATTCTGGGAAGTAATGATATACGGCATAATCCACTATGGACCATGGATAATAAAATAAATAAATTATTCCCGTTTGTTGTTAGTGAGGCGACTAGCAAAAAGTACTAGGCTGGCATGAATTTCTAGGTGGTCTGTTTATAATAAAATTGTGAAATGAAGTACAAGACTGCATTATTGTATTGCAGGAGATCAAGTTTTACTACTTGGAGACCGCTCAGGACCTCACTGTGAGCTCTATCAGGGCGAGTCTTAGAGCAACTATGAAGAGGTGAGAAACGATTTAAAGATTGAAATTTAATTGTACTCCTTGAAAAGGGATCTTTGGAACAGACGGACTGCTGGTGGCCTACCATGAACTCTTAAAACGTGAGTCTTTAGGCTGTGGGAAAGAGATGGCGCAAGACGACTTGTATAGCTCTGTCTCTTTCCCACAGCCTAAACTGGATCGCGTTAGAGCTCGTGGTAAGGCCTCTGTTCTATAAACAAAGCTGCAAAGTCAGTTATACTTCAAAACATTTCGCCAAATTCGTCATGTTGCTTAGTTTGATTGTAATTTTTTTTAATGATTTACTTGATAGTTTATTAATATTTCTTAGAACTAGTCTTGTCCGTATCCACCTTGCACTTAAACTAGCTTTACCTCGCGATTTCACCTGCTCAGTTCCTATTACCCTATAGCCTTTCTCGATAAATGGACTATCGAACGCAAAAATATTTTTTCAATTCGAACCATCAGTAGTTCAAACAAACTGTTCAGCTTTTAAATAATATTAGGGTGAGTGGGGGTAAGTTTGTATGAAAATTTGATGAGATGAACCTAGTGTTGATTTGAAACTGTTGTCACACAAAGGGATTCAAGCCAAATGCAAAAAAAAATGTTTTGAGTAAAAAAGCATGGTCAAGTTGTTGCTATAATGTTGAAAGAAATCTTTTTGAAACGGTAAGACGAAATGCCCATAGGGTGGGATTGAAATAGTGACTAAAATCGTCTTTATGGTAATGACCATAAATACGATTTTGGCGCGGGTAAAGGTGTCCTTACGGAAAATGTCAAAAAACACACGAAAGCTCTCACTTAGCGACTGACGCAGACTGCGGTGCGGGGCAAGACAAAACTGTGTCTACTACAATGATGTTGCCAGCATTAAAAGATTTCCTTTATATTCGGCGTTATTGTATCTTTTTTATCTTTCCCCGTTTTTCATCTAACCCCCACTCACCCTAAGTATAAACTAAAATCACAATTCCTTCCACCAGCGTCATAACCAGAATCAGCCAAGAGATCTCGACAACAGAGAACGCTCCCAAACCATACTACCACGAAGGGTTCAGCCATATGTACAGCATCTGGAGGTACTGGATGACCAAGGAGCCTGAGCATCTGGCCAGCCTCTGTACCAACAGGAATGGGAACGCTAATGGACTGGTTGAACTTTTCAAGAAGGTGAGATCTGCCAGAAGACACTTTTTTTTAAAAATTTTTGAGTAGGGTATAGCTGGGTAGTATCTTGGGTCGTGAGGGCCGCAGCGCTCACGCCACGCTGAGACTAAAGTTTGCTATTCACTAAGCTACTGACAGCCACACCAGCGCTCATAGATCGCGCACTACGATCAGATGATCCAAAGCCGCCTCGTTGAAGCGCACAGCCCAGCAATAAGATTTCTTAAAGAGAATAAAATTCTTGGTCCTAACCAGAAATTCGATAAAAAACTACTTACCCAATTCGGGGTTCTTGGACTGTCTTAAAAAAGTTCCGCAACCCTGAAATGCAAAGTTCAACTGAAGCAACATGCAGTGTGTAATTGAGTCAGGATATCAGATAATCAACCTACAAAATGGTTTTAGGTCTTTAACTCCTAGGTCTACAACCACATTCTCATGTTCTTCTCCAGATGTTCTGTCTGAGTAAGCTGTGCTTCTTCACCATCGTGCGTCTGATTGAGGAGCAGTACTTGCCGAAGGTCGACCCCGAGTGGGCTGAGAAGATCTCCAAAGAATTGAAGGAAGACTTATTTGTAAGTACCCCCCGAAAGGCCATATAATATGGCGACCAGCAAGTTCTTGTGTTTTATAACAGTATCTGCTCGGATTTTTGGAACGTGTTGAAGCCAAAGCTTAATCAGTTCCCGTAGAATGAGTTTAGTTAGATGCTATTTTTTTGTCCTTCCACAATTTTAATAAATAAAGAACTTATGACTCTATCTATATAAAGATTTGTGGGTTAAAGTGTTATTGGGTCGCGGGTCAGTCATATAAAAGCAAGTCTCCGAAACACAAAGGGCAAGTCGAAGAAGGAATTCAGCATGCAAGACTGGTAGTCTGGCAGTCCCTTCCTATCCAACCGGGGTGGGAAGACTTATTCATGTATCTATTCTAAGCCCCAAAAAAAAGGGTTCTACTCCAGATAACGTGTGCATTGTTAATGTTCCAGACTAAACTAGGTGACAAGGGAGTGTTGCTGATGCCGAGCGCTCCTCAACCAGCTCCATACCACTTCTCCTGCCTCCTGAGGCCCTACAACTTCTCCTACTGGGCCATCGTCAACGCACTCAAGTGTCCTGCTACCCAGGTAAGATCATTAGTTAGAATTAGCTTAATAATGAGGTAAGATCAATAGTAAAGAATGTTATATAAAGGGCAGAGCTAAACTTTTGGTTTGTTATTTCAAGTTGCTCGAGTTCTCACCCTTTATTTAATAAAATATTAGACCAAATCAGCCACGAATCAAATAAATTGATTGATCAGAAAAATCAGACGGAGAGCCCCGCTGCGCAGGGTTCCATATTACAGGGATTAAAGGACTCGGAGTTGTAAAAATTGTGGCTGAGTTAGTAATTTTGTAGCTCGGTTTATTTCTCACTTATCAACAATTACTTTTCCTTCCAGGTTCCTATAAGTGTGGACGCGCAAGGTCTTCCTCTGGGTCTGCAGGTGGTAGCAGCCCCCTACAACGACGCACTCAGTCTGGCCGTCGCCAAGTACCTCAGCAAGGAGTTCGGAGGCTCCATTTTAGCCTGCAAATTTAAAAATGTTTAAATAGAAAGTTTGTAAGGTCCATATAAGTTAGGGAAACGTGACTGATAGCAGGAAATAGGTACGATAAAAAGAAAAAAAAATCATAATCAATATTATAATTTTAAGACTTTTTTGGGGTCTTTGACAGTGGGTAGGTACTGTTTTCAGTTTGTCTTATAATGTACCAATATAAATACCAATACCAATTACGACTTTTAAGTTTTGCTTTAAATGTACGTATTAATAATTTAACATAATTATAAAAGATTGTCTGTTTGGATGTGTGGTGGATTTTTTAACTTGTGTGTAAAATTATAATTAAGTGATTAAATATTTTATTTTTACAATAAAGTTGTTTTTTTTTTCTCTTACCTTATCTACAGTTTGCAATAGGCACCTACGCTTTACTTCTTGTAAACAAAAATAAAGTGGATTTTAACAATAAACCTTTGGTTCAATTTCCAAAATAAATATTGTGTTGTGGTACTGTCGATAATCAAACTCAAAAACTACCCACCTCATGCACTAGGTAGCACCTAGTAGTGTGCTACAAGATAATAACCTACGTAATTATAGGACGTATTATTACTACGTTACGTGCATTACTTATCTCTAGCTTATCTTACACAATTGTTACACGCATATACAAGGCATTTAGTTAATTAATTACATAGAACCAAAATTAGCAATTTGCACTAAGCAGATACCACAATCGTAGAGTCGCGTTCAATTTGATCGGTAGTAAATTATAAGTAGGTATCGTTGATTGACGATCGTAAAAGTTGACATTTATTTGATTTCTGATTAGAAATATCAGTTTGTAAATATTCATATAGGATTTCTATACGAAATAAACAATATTTACTTCATGAATTCTGCATCAGAGGAGGTAAACAAACTCCTTTCAACTCACCGAACGCATCAATAGCATGACCTTGCTTTGACATTGATTTGACACTTCTGACTGCTTCTGACAATAGTTTTGTAATAACTTTGCGCGATCTTTCTGACCTTAAAAACTGCGATAATTTATATTATTTAATTAGAACGGAACGTCGCGTTAGCTCGTGTTGTTTGCTGGAACATTATTTCATTCATAAAAAATGCCTAGCGTAGTAACTGTGGACACTAACCCTTTTGAGGGTCAGAAGCCGGGAACGAGTGGTTTACGTAAAAAAGTTAAGGTTTTCGTTCAAGAACACTACACGGAGAACTTTGTGCAGAGTATTTTGGATGCCGTTAAAGAGTCCTTGCCTGGTTCCACGCTGGTTGTTGGTGGAGATGGCAGGTACCTCGTGAAGGAGGTGGTCGACAAAATCATCAAGATATCAGCTGCTAATGGAGTAAGTTCATCTTTCCTCTACTTTTTAAACTTATTATTTATTGTAATCAATTCCTAAAACTTTTAAATGCCTCGTTTCTGTAGAGTTCCAATTGATAGTTGTTTTATTTGTGAAAATAATCTTCTTCCGCTATTAATATCTAAGAAATTTAAATATTATTGTTCATTTAATTGTTGGATTAGACTTGCATGTTGTGTGCTGGTTTTCAATGGCAGTTTTTCTCAACATAACAATTTTCTCAATCAAATATTCATATTTATTTATTAATTTTAATACATATTTATTTAATACTTATTTATTAATATTTTATTTATTCATTAATTAATTTTAATACATTAGCTGTTATCAGTTATATAAACAATTCAATTCAACCTTTGCAATTAGAATTTTCTCTGTTTTTGTATTTGAATATTTACTAGTTGAATGACTAGCTAATGGTTTTATGGTTTAGATAGATACTTTAAAATCTTTTCTGTCAGCAAATATAGTCAGTTACAATGATCCTATTGGTAAGCAGAAACAACTAAACTAAATTGACCAACCAATATTATTATATCAAGAAAATTAAGCTATACAGCTTTAAACTTAATATTAAATCAAAAATATGGATGAATGTTTATGATATAACAAGCTCAGTGATAAGATGAAGGCCCACATATTCAATCATTAAGTATTTTGTCCTATCCACAAGGTAATCTCCGGAACTATTGATTCAACAGGCATGTTGACGGCATCAATAATTACAAATTATAAATTATTCCATCACATTTTGTCTTTAAAAATTTAACTTGCCTGTGACATATTTGCCATTTTATTAGCGTTGTGTCTCTGTCAATTTTAGTTTATGTAATAAAAGAAAACATATGGGTCAATATTTTTTGATAATCTCATGAGGGACAATAAAATTTAATAATCCAATACACCATTTTTTTCTAGTGAGTTGCTAATTAAATCATTCATAATATCTGAAGTATCACAGTTACTGTAGCAAGTCGAGAAAGTAGAAGCAAGTGCGGGCATTGGGATGCAACGCTAAATGGTTTTTTCTTTTTTTGTTAATATGTAAAGTTCTTTCCAATTTAATCTCAGACATATTTAAAATTAAAATAAATCAATAACCATTCATTCAAAATTAAAACAGGTATTATAAATATTAAATCAGTGCCAGGCCCCTTTTTTATAATACATGTTGAAATATATGATATCATTAATTTTTTTAATCAGTTATGAATGGTCTAGTATTTAATAAGTCACTAATCTCAGATGTTAACAAAAAACAGTATTCAAACCAGCAATCTCATGCAATGACAAGGTATTTTTCGAAGATCAGATAAAATTGTCCTTGTGTACTGATAATAATATAACACTAGCTGTGCCCGCGACTCCGTTCGCGTGGATGTCGGAACTCGACAATGTATTTTTTAGTAAAATATAGGTTTTTATTCTTAAATAAAAGTGGCCTTAGTTACTCCTTATTACATCAGCTACCTGCCAAAAAAAGTCCCGTCAAAATCGGTCCAGTCATTTCAGAGATTAGCCATTACAAACAGACAGACAAAAATCGTAAAAAAAATTACTTTGGTCTATGTACCGTATATATATTTATATGCATGTAGTAAAAGATAGTTATTTCAATATTACAAACAGACACTCCAATTTTGATGTATAGATGTATAGATTACATCATCAGTTGATACTAATCATTTGAGTCAGCTACTGTTTGAAAATGTGAAAATCATTCTGATAGGCACAGATTTCTTGGTGTGAAGTACCCCACCCCCAACTCAAATTGAATAAATCTATACTGATATTATAAAGTTGAAGAATTTCTTTGTTTGGTTGAACATGCAAAACTTTTTTTTTGTCCTCCCACCCAGGGCAGGGCAAGAGGGACTGTCAGACTTGTACTGACCAAAAACCACGGTGTCCTTCATTAGCCCTTTACGTTCCAGGGGCACAGTAATGAAATAGGTCCCGCGACCCCGGCAGGCTTTGGCCCTCTAAAGGGGGGGCCTCCGTCATCTTGCTGACGCTCTTTGAGGCGCGCGTGGAACACTACGCGCCGTCGACCCGGGCATGGGCCATGGTCGAGTTGCCCATTCCTCGCCACCCGCATGCCCGCGCCTACGGTGGCCGGAGATCGTCTTACGACGTCCGTCGCCGTGGGCGTCTACGACTGAATGGGCGTCTACCACTGGAACATGCTAAACTTTGTTGGATAGTCTATTCATTGAGGAGGGCTATAGGCTATAAAATATCATGCTACACAATAAGAGACAAGCAGCAGAGATAACACTACGAGGAATAGCTAACTGCTTGCAGCAACGATGATATAATCTGTCAACTCGCTGAGGTACTACGTAAGCGAGGGTACTGCGTTGTGATTGGCTAACTCAAGCTCTGTTCTGTCTCAACGTATGTTTACGGCTCACAGGATTGGTCGAAATGAGACGGATATAAGACTTTTTTGTCTAATGTGTTGACAGACATCGGTCGCCTGTTATTAGGAGTCTAGTATTATATCGTCGTTGGCATGAACCTTGATGGCACGGTTAGCGCAGTGACTGACCCATCGACTGCTACGCTGCATTTCGCGGGTTCAGTTGATAAGGAGTTTCGAATACAATAATTGCCTTGAAGTTTAAACGGTTTTTTTTAATTAGTCGTTTTCCTTACGCTTTTTCCCTATGTCTAAACACTTGCAGCCTACAATATTGCCATAGCTTATATTTACAGTTGCTGATTTATGTTCCAGGTAGCAAGACTGCTGGTGGGTCAAGATGGCATCCTGTCCACCCCTGCTGTATCTTGCATCATAAGGAAATACAAGGCTCTTGGTAAGTACTGTGAGCTCTGTACTCGTACAAAGTATCTAGTGATCTTTTAAATTAATTCAGAATCTTTATTTTCCCCTCACAAAAAAAAACCAAAATACAAATTTAATTTAGGGGTATTTTGCAGTCCAGTGAGTGTGCGGAGCTGGTGTCTGTTATAGGTGTTAACCTGTATTACAGATCACCAGATCCTCACCCCAAGAACAACAGGAATAACATAAATAATTAAATATACAAATTGAATCGTTGGCCCGGTATAAACCTTCTAAAAGTAGGGTAAAGAAATAATAGACACTTATAAATGAACTTACTTGTATTTTTCTAAGACACAAAATAATATACACTTCACAATCAACACTAGGTATTCTATAAGCACAACACTCGGTTTAGTAGTCGATTGCTCGACGTCTGATACACGACTGAGCTCGAAAGATATCAAAGTTACTTTCTCCCACCATTCTACCTACATTCCAACCGTTGCGGTATGATTGGATAGTCGCGCCATCTACGAACTCAGGCGGTACTACAGTAGTCAAAATAATACTTTTAACATTAAAATTGAATATAATTTAACAAAAACAATTTGATAAAATTGGATATAGGCAAAACAGTACATTCAGGTTTAGGTATCCTGTTCCACCCATTACTGAGTATAGGTCTCCCCCCTTTTGTAGCATGCCTCCCTGAGCTGCGCATGTCTAATCCAAGTTCTACCCGCAATCTTCTGGGTATCGTTCACCCACCGGGCCGTTGGGCCGTAGTCCAAACTGCCAACACTTCTACCGCTTTTCGGTAACCATTCAGTGAGGGTTCTACTCCACCTGCCATCACCATGTCTTGCCAATTGTCCTGCCCACCTTCAGGGCAGCCACCCGCAGTCCGATATCCTGGATTTAAGTCTTACGCCAGATTTTGAGTTGCGCACTTGGTTTTTCAGTGATAGGCGTTCGGATGGGGTCTAAAAAGGTCAACTTTAGCCGAAACAATTTGAAATTCGAGTTAGAAATCTAATCTTATTGAATACTCCATACGTATATCACAATTCATACATAAGTATATTACGATTCTGAACAAAGTTTTTTTGTCGTATGGTGATCGTGCTATTTGCGTGATGAATCTTACCATTTGAATTCGATGATTTTTTATTATTCGAATTCACCTCGAACCTTGTACTTTAGTAGTTTTTGTAGTAAAGTAGTGGATAACATAAGCTCAATCCTCACATAAGGCCTGAGACTTGTCGTGAAGGCGTTAAGTTGATTATGCCACTAAATAATAAATTATATGATTTCTATTTACTATTAGGTATATTAGTTTATATTTATTGTTCGATATACTCGTATAGTTAGCCTTGACTCAAGTTAATAAACAACATCGGTACTTATCTGTTGGCATAAATGGGAGATAATAACTAAGTGAACATGTTTATTTAGTTTGTTATAATGAGATTATTCAATGAGACAATATTGACAATAACCACATACTGCGATTATGATTTAGCAAAAGCATATTTCAGTCAACTTGTGGGCATAAATTGATGAGACTTGAAGCGAATTTCACCAGTATTTTATGTTCCAACCTTTGCTACATTTTAGGGTTTTCTCCTGTAACGTTTACAAACAGTTCTGTATAGTTACAAAACAATCAAGCCACAAATACACAGACCCGGAACAACTACAGTACCCGGCACGTAAGTTGGCAAGATTATGGTGTAGTGGGGGTTAGTTTGCGCATCGCATTTAGCGGCACGCAAGTGTAAGCGAGAGCGCGTATACTGGGTGCGAGGGGCAAACACGAGTGACGCACCAATCGCGTGCTCGGATCGGCACTACCTCATACCCCGCGACCCGCATGACCACCAAAGAGATCTACAAAATGACTTCTGCGCATCTAACGACTCTTGCCAACTTACGTGCCGGCCACTGTACTTGTCATTATCATCAACCTATAATGTTCCCACTGCTGGGACACAAGCCTCCTCTGTTAGAGGGAGCTACTTGTAGATCATACAATTATTTGTTCCGTGCGGGAATAGAAACCGTGACACGTAGACCAGCATTCAATCGGTCGGCCACTGTGCCAAACGTGCCGTCAACATTTACAAATAGGGTACTGAGACAAACAGACGACGACTGCAGACGACAATCGTTATAGCTCAGCAGTCACTAATACATTTTCAACTTTATACTCTAGCGCATAAAGTTAAAAATCTATTATAGAATAGAAAATAATTTTATTTGTCTACTTTGTTACAGAGTTTCAAAATAATAGTACAAGTCAGTCAACCTATGTCCTAATGGATCTAAACATAGATAGAACTGTGTTCTGCTTATTCTTAAAGTCAAGTTGCGATAAGTATTTTCACTTAATTTTAAGAGGACGCGGAGTCTTCCTTTTTATCCGTCGGCCACCGTTTGTATCCTTTTTTATTAGGGTCATACAATATGTCCCCTATTCTGTGATTAATTCTGAGAGGATTATATTCTCCGTGCGCTTGGTAGGCGTCTCCAGGGGATTCAAGATATTCTATTTTTAAATTTTTTATATTTTCCAACATTTTGATGTTGAGGTCCTCAGCGCGTAGGTGCCATGCTTCTATATCAGCCATCTCCCAAATTATTTCCGTTGGTGTTCGTTTTGGTAGTTGTGCGGCATTTTTCAATGCCAGTCTGTATTGGCGTTCAATTTTACTTAAATTTGTTGCGCTGTATCTTGAAAGAAGTTGCACCACTCCGTAGTCCATTAGTGGTAAAATGCAAGCCTGAATGATGGCTACTTTAGTGTTTAGTTCTGTCTTCGCATTGTATCCTATTATTGGGCCGAGGACACCTCTGATTTGTTTCAGTTTTTTGACGACCTTTTCGGTGTGCTGGCTCATATTCATATGTTTGTCGAAGATAACACCTAAGTATCTGATCTGCTTTTGATAGTGCAATGTTTGTTGTTTCAGTTTCACTGTTGGTCGGTATTTTTTCTTTTTTGAGAACATGATGCATTCTGTTTTTTCTATGTTACACTTTAACCCCTATCTCGTGTAGTAGTCAACGATGATTTCCGCTGCCCATTCAGCACGCAAAGTCGCATCTTCTGGATTCGGGGCTATGTTGAGTATACAGAGATCATCCGCGTACTGTGAAAGTTTCAGACCTCTGATATGGTCTTGTGTATCCCAAATATCATGGACGTACAGATTAAAGATTATAGGTCCCAGGATAGAGCCTTGGGGCACACCGTGAGGTACCGGTTTATCTTTAGTTAAAGTAGTTCTAAATCTACCTCTTAAATGTCTGCCTTCAAGGTAGTTCTCAATAATTTTTATAATACTGTTAGATACGCTTTGATTTTGAAGTTTCTTGATCAGGCCCTTGTGGTTGATCGAATCGAAAGCCTTTGATAGGTCTGTAGATATCATCGAGACGCTGTTTTCTGTAGCCAGTGCATCAGTGATTATTTTTCCGGTGCGTAGAATCTGGGTTGCGGTGCCTCTTGCCCTTGTGAAGCCGTGTTGGAACGTTGGTTGCAGCCGGTTGACTGTAGCAGTAAGTCGTCTCAGGATCAGTCGCTCGCACAGCTTGCCCATGATGTTGAGTAGTGTGATCGGGCGGTACGATGATGCCTGTCGGTGATCTTTGCCGGCCTTGTGCAGAAATATGCACACGCCGGTTTTCCATCGCTTAGGGAAATAACCTGTGGACAATACAAAGTTAGCAAGAGGCAGAAATGCCTCGATGAAGACTTCTCCCCCAAGTTTGAGGGCGTCTGCTTTTATTCCGTCTGGCCCTGGAGCTTTTTTGTTTTTGAACCTGCTTAGTGCAAATTGTACTTCTTTTTTTGACGTTGGGTCGAGCGGTTGGAACGGTGTCGTCTTTTCGGTCCCCTCATCGTCTTTCGCTATTTCGGCCTCTTTAATTATGGCTGTATCGGTGAGCTTGTCAATCGTTTCTATTTCTGTACTACATCCCGTGATATTCGGTAGTTTAACGATAGGCTTTTTCAAGTTTCGTTGAATGCGCCACATTTGTGCCCTATTGTCCCGTGGATCTTGGAGTTTGTTTATCCAGCCTTTTTCTGAGTATTCTTTGAGTTGTGGGGGTCCGATAGGCAGTAGCTCCATGTAACATACTGATATTCAGCTGCATCTAGTTCGACTGGAAGTCGAGCCTAATATAGTTGGGAAAAGGTTAGGCAGATGATGACTGGCTTCGCAACTTTCGCAAGTAGCATAGAGTTTCTTGCCGGTTCTTCTCCATGGAATCGACCAAACCGAATCTAGCGCCCGTTGTCGACGTTTTATAAGTGCCCTCATGGGCCTATCTTCTAAAAAAATGGATCGCTAAATGTGTTGCTAAGCCCATAACTTGCAAACGGCTGGGTCGATTCGGATAATTCTTTTTTGTTGTGTTTGTAACCATCAGGACCAGGTTATAGAGGACGAAAATCATCATGTCCACCCGTGCGAAGCCGGGACGGGCCGCTAGTGTGAAATAAAAACATTTGATTTTGAATTTTTTCCCCAGGTGGAATCGTCCTCACAGCGTCACACAACCCGGGCGGCATAGACAACGACTTTGGCATCAAATTCAACTGCGCCAACGGAGGCCCCGCCCCCGACGGCACGACCAATAAAATCTACGCACTGACGACCGCCATAAAGCAATACAAGATTGTCCCTGATATTGTCTGTGATATCAGTAAGATTGGAGTCAGTAATTATGATGTGAGTATAAAAAAACTGGTTATAAGAAATAAACTTCCGTATGTACAGTAAATGGTCAGTTCAGTAGTTTTTATGATAATCACTGCTAACAAAAACTAAATTATTTTAATTTTCAAATCATAAACCTTAAATCGTCTTCCTAGCCTTTTCCTAACTATATTAGGGTACAGCTGAATGTCAGTATTTTACATGGAGCGACTGACTATCGGACCGCCACTACCCAGTAACTGGGTAATACGATACTCCATGGTAAGACTGGTTGTCAGACTTTTGCTGACTAATAGTAACGACTTTCAAAGATCTACAAATGACAGCCGGGACCAACGGCTTTACGTGCCTTCCGAGGCACGGAGGACACTCGTTATGACAGATGGTCACCCATCCACAGACCAACCTCGGCAAGCGCGGCTTAACCCGGAAGATCGGCCTGTGCGGCTGTAATTATTTAGCTACGAACTTCTAACCAATACATAAAATCATTGTTTTCTTCGCAGATCGATGGCCAGAAATTCACAGTAGAAGTAATAAACTCGGTGAATGACTACCTCGCGTTCATGAAGGAGATCTTTGACTTCGACAAGATCAAGAGCCTCATCCAGGGCTCGGAGCAGAGGAAACCGTTCAACGTGCTCATTGATTCTATGAATGGAGGTGAGTGTTTTTTTTAATCAGCTTTGTTGATCAAGTTCAGATTAAGTCAGTTCACGTTTGCGGGTAAGTCAGTTCACGTTTGCGGGTATGTGGACGGTGAGTAATTGGTGACTCGCTGTCCGACCACGTGGCGGGGGCCCCATCAGATTGCTGACAGCCCTTAGAGGGCCAAAACCTGCCGGGACGTAAAGGGCTTAGGACACCGTGGATTTTAGTCAGAAAAATTCTGACAGTCCTTCCTGCCCTGCCCTGGGTGGGAGGACTCATTTGATGATTTTACCACGATAAAAAAAAAGCTATCGCATTTGGTTTAAATCCCTGTTAGAGTTAGAGTTTCAAATAAATAAATAAACAAACTATTGTTGGCCATAATTAGATCTACCAATTCTTGCCAATTAGATATTTTGATCAAGAACAACACACAATTAAATAAAACCAAAAAGATGCTGTGGTGCATATAAGAGCCTATGCACACAAAGTTTTTAAACGCGCCGGTGCAGCGCGTTTTAGAGACGCGCTGCACCGGCGCGTCGACGGCGCGTTTTCATCAGAGCAGTTTGTTGTCATTTGTTCTAGGCTGCGTCTGCATCGCGTCAAACGCGCTGCACCGGCGCGTTTAAAAAACGTAATGTGCATAGGCTCCTAAACTTGACACGAACTTCACTTCGCGGCGCGGTTACCCCTTTTAGTTCACATCTCTCATCTCGCGCTGTGATCGATTTGTTATTTCCGACCGTCGACTTCGCACACAGCTTACAGGCATTGACCCTGTGTTAGCGCCTAGCGGTCACCTATAATAGGTATCCTACCATAATCATTTGTTTACCACAAACCTGTCCCACGTATTATCACGCGTGTTTTTTTGATAATGTGTTTTTCGCAAACATTCATTATTTATCAGTGGATCATTGACCTAAATTTATTTTTTGCTAACTTTAGGTAGCTGCCTGAAGGAACGCTCCAATTTTGTCATAGAATTTATTGATATTCCAGACTTAGTGCTAATTCGTTAAATATGTTAGTTTCCAAATTTTAATCTCTTTGAACATTTATTTAAAAAAATGCCAGATTGATGCAACGTAAAGGGCTATTGAAGGACACCGTGGATTTTAGTCATTACGAGTCTGACAGTCCCTCCCGTTCTGCCCTGGGTGGGAGGATTCATTTGATGATTTTACCATGATTTTAAAAAAACCACATGCGAGGACACGAAGAAAACAACAATAGAGCTGAAGCAATCGCCTTGACCTCATCTCATCATCGGATCTCATCATCATCATCATAATCAGTCTTACAAAACACTTCCCTTGTTCCCCAGTTACTGGCCCTTACGTAAAGCGCATATTCCTGGACGAACTTGGTGCTAAGGAAGGCAACGTGCGTCGTATAGTACCGCTGGAGGACTTCGGCGGCGCTCACCCGGACCCCAACCTGACGTATGCAGCTGACCTGGTGACCGCTGTGAAGGGTGGCGACTACGACCTGGGAGCTGCTTTTGATGGGGATGGTGAGTTAATTATCATTTTGTTGTTGTTTTTTCTTCTTTGCAGCCGTTACAAAGGAGCCTGCTGAATTTAATTATCGCATACAAGAAAAGTGGAAAATTATACAAACAAAATATTGAGTAACTTAGGGCCGATAATAACGCTAATTGTTTCGTAACTTGCCTCGCAAATGGAAGCAATAGTGAAATTAAATCATTGCTATAAAAACTTTTTCAAAAAAAAATGTAACCTCCTTCAAAAACAACTACAAAAAAGGGTAAAAAATAACCTACAAAACTTTAGTTTCGGGAGTCTGTGACATTTTTTTATTAATTTCATTGTCTTTTTTGACACCGACTTCCGAAAGAAAAGTTTTGTAGGTTATTTTACTCTTTTTTGTGGTTGTTTTTGAAGGCGGTTACTTTTTTTATGAAAAAGTTTTTATTTTACTCTTTTTAGTTTAAATATTCAACAACAATTCTTGTCAAATTCATCATTTTCTTACATGTGCACTAGAATGTTGTAATCCGTAACAACAGTAATAACGTCTCTTTCATTCATTCCCTATCTCGAAAACTACTGAACCGATTTTGATGAAACTTACAGTATTCCCTAAGTTGAACGATACCAAGTAAAACAAAAAAAGAATTACTTAACTCGGACTTGTTGTTCCGGAGATATGCGAACACAAACATAATTTACTTAATCAGTCGATGCCGAGTCCTACCTAGAGAAGTTGTACCTTCCATCATCAGCTCAGCTACATGCAATGAGATGATGATTACCATACGCAAATACTTCATAAAATTTGCGAAAAACGATGTGTGGGCCCATAAAATTTGAGGGTTGCCCTCGATTTCTCCAGGATCCAATCATCAGATCCTGACATGGTGACAATGGGACCACTTCAGAAGTATCTCCTTTCGAATAAAAAAAGAATTCTGAAAATCGGTTCACAATTGGCGGAGTAATCGCGTAACAAACACACAAAAAAAAAAAACACCGTCGAATTGATAACCTCCTTCTTTTTGAAGTCGTTTAAAAATCCTGGAAATTACAAAAATATACTGGCCCTTTCTGGCCATACCTTTTGAAGGCAAGCACGGTGAAATGATTTGAAGTGAGTGATGTTCTTAAGGCAATTCACTTCATAGCTCCATTGCACATATTATGACTTACAATATTAGCAAGCCGAAGAGTTTGTTAAACTTGATTTATCACAGAAAATACTCGTTCATTTTCAAAAAATATTTTTATGTTGGGTAGCTCATTTATCGAGGAAAGCTATTGGCTATATAACATCAAGCGAGGACTAATTAGGGCCGAGCAGCTGCAGCGAAACAACGGGAATGTGTTACATTATGTACTGTTACAGATATTAGGCATCTTGTTAAGCTAAGCAATAATTTAATAACTACCAATTCCTTCTCCAGGCGACCGCAACATGATAATCGGTCGCAACGCATTCTTCGTGACCCCGTCAGACTCGCTGGCAGTCCTCGCCAACAATCTGCAGCACATCCCGTACTTCCGTCGCACCGGGGTCAGAGGGTACGCGAGGTCCATGCCGACCGCCGCCGCCGTGGACAGAGTGGCGGCTGCCACTGGACATGAGATGTTTGAAGTGCCTACTGGTAAGTGAATCTTTGTTCTAAAGGTCATGGGTAGCTTGCCGTCTGATCAAGGTCTGTCTCAGTCGTAGGAGTGTTCCAAACGCGCTTCAAGGAGTTGTCAGTAAATTGACGGGGCCAAACCTCTGCCAGGGTCGCGGGATTGTTTTTAAAGGGTACTGTTACTGTGGCCTTGAAATGACAAGGGCAACTAAAAAAACAGGGTAGTTATACAAGTAATTGTTCCGGGTTTGCCCGTTTGTGTATAGGACGTTCATACAGGAGACATTTTAAGTGTGGAGCAACTTTAAAAGGGTAAATACTTATTCGTGACTTCATTATCATCATCAACGTATAACGTTCCCACTGCTGGGGCACAGGACTCCTCTCCGTGAGAGGTAGTGGATCATAATCCACCATGCGGTCCAGTGCAGGTTGGTAGATATCAAAAGTCTTCGAATTTTGGGTTCTACATTACTCTGGTTTCTTCACGGTGTTTTTCTTCACCGTTATGAGAGCAGTGGTGATGAAATAAATTACGCTTGGCTGGGTTCGAAATCCATCCAATACCACTGGGCCATACTGTTTAGTGATTTATTGGTAATTTATTCATTTCTGGGATTCACAAATGTGAAATGTATCTGCAAGTATCTGTTTGGGGTCTAAGTGTTTGTGTGTTTCTATGTTTATAAACGCACCCACGATACAGGAGAAATTCCTAGTGTGGGGCACCGTTAAAATAAGAAAATTCCATCGAAAATCGTTACTAAAACGACTATATTTCCAAAAACCTTCGATTTCAGGCTGGAAATACTTCGGCAACCTGATGGACGCTGGTCGCCTCTCCCTCTGCGGAGAAGAGAGCTTCGGAACAGGTTCCGACCACATCCGGGAGAAGGATGGACTGTGGGCCGCGCTGGCCTGGCTCTCAGTCCTGGCTGCTACTGGACTGTCCGTTGAAGACATCCTGAAGCAACACTGGGGGCAGTTCGGAAGGAATTACTTCACTAGGTAAGGTTTTGTCATTAGACGTACTTTGCTGATCAATAAGGAAGGAACTTTTGCTGACGCCATTTTGTGACGTCATGTACGGTAATTAACACTTGCACGCTTTTAAATAAACAATTAACATGACAATAACTCTAACAAGTCAATAAATATAATAAACACAATTAAAAATGAATTTGCACTTTTAAGTGGTGATTGACAGATGGAGATCCTTTACACCCTTCTTCGAAGTCAACCGGCATAGTATGAGGAATAGGGTCTTCTAAAAAAGGAGGGTCCTTGGATCAAACGAGCATTTTGTCTGGTGGTGCGTTATAAGTAAAAAATAAAAGAAGAAATTAAAAAACAGAAACGACTGGCTATAAAGCTGCTGTTGCTGATTTGAAAACCATAATCCCTGACACTCCAAAAACAGAGTGTATCTGGCAACAGTAGTGTTAACAACGTAGTTCTTCCCCAGATACGACTACGAGGAATGCGCAAGCAACCCTTGCAACGAGATGATGCAGAGCTTGGAGAAGAAGATCACATCTCCCGGGTTCGTGGGCTCGTCTCACTCCAGCGGAGGGAAGACCTACGTAGTGAAGCTCGCTGATAACTTCTCATACATGGACCCTATTGATCAGAGCGTGGCTATGAAACAGGTACAGTGAATGTAACTAATATTATTTGACACGCTTCCTTTAATAACACTTTCACTGTCCATGCATTACATGTAATGCACTAATGAGTTAGCTCTGTACGTCCGTGCATGACATACAATACACTATTAACCACCAAGAATAGTGTTGTTCACGAGAAACTTGAAAAATCAATCATATAAAAAAAAACATAATTCTTTCAACCTGCCAGGTACGTAATCTGGCTCCCTAGGTTGCCACCTCTAATATTTAAAAAAAAAAAGTAAAACTTGGTACATTAGGTATATTTTAATCAAACAAAAATAAAAAATATTTTTCTTACTGAAATTCAACTAATAAACTTTTCTTGGGACTTATTAATAAGTCATAATTTACTTATCTGTTAAGGTAAATAATTATCTCTTTCGTTCTCCTCGTAGAGGTTTATCAATGAAACAGTCCGCCAAAATATACACGAGATCAACGATTTGACCATGTTTGTTACCTATACATCGACCGTGTTTTCACGTACTTTGACAACACTATTGGTCGGCGGTTCAAGTTCATACGTCCATGCATTGTATATGTATAACGCACTATTGGACGTGCAATAATTGTTTTGATAAATTGTCTTAGGACAGTGAAAGTGTTAAAAGAGATGTCTAGAGGAGCTCGCGGCTTAATAATTAGAGCCGCAAGGCCGATCTTCCGAGTTAACCGGCGCTTGCTGAGGTTGGTCTGTGGATGGGTGACCATCTGTCATAGCGAGTTTCCTTCGTGTGACGGAAAGCACGTAAAACCGTTGGCTGTCATTTGTCTTTGTTGTGTTTGTCTTTGACAGTCGTTACTATGAGTCGGAAGCTCAAGTCTGGCAACCAGTCTTACAGCCGTTTTACCCAGTTACTGGGTTGTCCGATAGACACTCGCTCCATGTAAAATACTGATATTCAGCTGCATCTGCACGCGTAGCATTACCACCGTAGAAACAAACTGAAACTGACAGATTGAAGAAAGATCTCTATCATCCTAAGCATGGCGATGTTTGACACGTAGAAAAGAAATGTTTCTTCTCTACGATAGAAAGAAGTCTACAACGTCGAGCATGGCGACAATATTTTCTCTACTTTTGACACTTGGGGGAAGACACATTTCTTCTCTACAAGAGAAACATGTCTCCATCAAATCAGACCTAGACAAGATTCTTTTTATAATATTCTTGGTGTTTATCAACTTAAAGGAGAATGGGCGGGTTTGGGCGTTCGGCGGCCATCAATTAATTTAGTATAAAACGAAAGTACTGCTATTTAGGAAGAACTTTTACTATGGGCGTTACTCTGTATTTCATTTAGGTAAAAAAATATTTAAGTGTCGATATAACCTAATTGCACAGAACAATATCGCACAATAATTATGTTCATACGCAATATTGCTGTTGTTTTCGTCTTGCTAATGGCGAGTACTTGCACATACACTATCCACGGTGTCCTTCAATAGCCCTTTACGTTCCGGGGCCACAGTTACGCGTAAGTTCCGCGACCCCGGCAGGCTTTGGCCGTCTAGAGGGAGGCCCCGTCATTTTGCTGAGTAACGACTGTTACTGTTAACAGATCTACTAATGCCTCAATCAGTTAGGATCAGACTGACATACGAAATTATTGAAAAAATAATAATACCTACCTAGTTTTGAAAATTCCGAGCATACCAAAAAGCAATGAATAATAAAACTTTTTCAACTTAAATCAATATCATACAACCAGTAGCCCCGAAACTCCATTTTAATCAATATTCACCCAATAAAAACAAAAATGTATTTTTTCCGTTTTAAAAGTACACCACAGTGATAAAACTTGCCCACAATAATTGTAGGCCTAAACTACACCAGAATATAACAAAATCATTATTGGCCGCGGACCGCCCACGCTCCATACAAATTTGCCCATTCTCCTTTGTTTTTAAAACAAGTAAGGGTCCACCCAACTCAATCACTTTAGTTTTTAAGCCTTAAAGAATAAAAAAGGCTGAATTAAACTTATTAGGAAAGTGCATCAAACTTTTTTTAATACGAGTTCCACGAAAATTTATAAAATGAGAAACTTTCAGTGAAATAATGCAGACAGCTAATCTTTCCAATTGAACGCGAAAGATTGCAGTGGACTGTATATATTTCAAGAGAACAAAAAAATGGCTTCGAACGCCCGAGAAACGAAAAAACGAAAATCGACAAATTATATACGACAAGGGAAAGTGTGCTACGAATAGGCGCTCACCTGAGTGTTTCCTTGGCGACGTATTCCGAGCCGGACCTTCACAAGGAACCCTTTCGGTTGTTCAGAGCTGGCCAGACTTACCCGACACCTTCCGTGTTACCTTTCAATGGCCGGCTGGATCTAGGAATCTCGTAAACACCCAATTCACCAGCACACTCGAATAGACGAGAAGTTAAGGTTGTTCTTTAAAACTATTGATTGAAGCACCACAACGGTTTTTTTTTAATTAAAACGAAAGAAACGGTTTTCTGCGCACATGCGTGGCACCGACGACAAAAAGGGAAGAGGAAGTTACAACGGAATGTTGCTATACCCCAAAAAAGGTTTTCAGGGTTGCCATTACAAGGCTCTAAAATTACCATTTAATTAAAGTGAACATTCCGCCCACCTAAATACAAAGTATTTATTAACTTAAAACAACGAAATTAAACTATTCTTAAATACTAACGACAGCGAAAGATTATTTCACCGCTAATCGGTTATTTAATTATGGATAGGTAGTGGACATAATTTTACAACTGGCCTCTTAAACTGACCAGCAGCAGTCCTTACAGTCACCACTCTACAGACCCCATCAGCACCGGGATGTAGGGCTGTGATACGACCCATACTCCACTTCAATGGAGTAACTTGTTCATTTATTATTAGAACCATCATGCCTACAGTCACGTTGGTGTTATTTTTATTCCACTTAGCTCTCTGTTGTAGTGTATGAAGATATTCGCTTTGCCACCTACGCCAGAAATCTTGGTGAATTTTTTGGATTAACTTCCAACGGTGGAGAACGCTTATGTTCTGGTCAACTAAATTTTCTTCAGGAATAATGGACAACGGTTCCAGAGTTAAAAAATGACCTGGAGTTAGGACAGACAGGTCATTAGCATCTGAGCTAAGAGGGGTGAGGGGACGAGAGTTCAACATAGATTCTACCTGCGTCAGAACAGTATAAAACTCCTCGTATGTCAATCGCTGCGTACCTATAACACGAGAGAGGTGCGATTTCACTGACTTAATACCAGCTTCGGCAAGTCCGTTAAAATGAGGACTTCCGGGAGGACTGAACGAAAACTCTATTTCTTGGGACTCAGCAGCATTCTGCATGAGCTTGTCAAGGTAGTTACTGGCACCAACGAAGTTTCGCCCTTGATCGCAGACAATGCGATTACATCGACCACGGCGTGCCATAAACCGCTTTAACGCAGCCAAGAAAGCCTCCGTCGACAGTTCCGAAGCGACTTCTATGTGGATCGCCTTAGTAGAGGTACAAACGAAGACGCAGATATACCCTTTATAGGTTTTTAATCCACGACCACGACCGAGAGAAATATCGAAAGGTCCGCCATAATCGACAGCGACAACCGAGAAGGGTTTGATTTGATTTATTCTATATGACGGCAGGTTTCCCATCATAGGAGCTGGAGCCTGTGTTGGGTTTACACGAAAACATTTTAAACAACCAGAAATCACAGAACGAATAGCTCGTTTTGGCGACAAGATCCAAAAGGATTGCGCAAGCAAATTTTGTAATGTTTGTGCGCCAGGATGCATGAATCGCTGATGATAGTCATCGATAATCAGAACGGTTAGGCGGTGAGTGCGCGGCAGTAACAGAGGATACTTGACGTTGAATTCTACGTCAGCATGAGCCAAGCGACCGCCCACCCTTAAAAGACCCGCATCATCGAGAAAAGGCGACAATTTGCGCAAGCCCTTAGGAAGAGAGTTGGGAGAACCCCTTTGAAGGTTTTCAATCTCCTGTGAAAATGCACCTTGCTGCACATGTTTTATCAAAAACATAAAGGCTCTATTAATTTCATAGACCTGGAAAGGTCCGACGAGTTTATTTTTAGCAACAGAATTCCTTGAATTCAGTGCAAAACGAAAGCAATATGACAAGACGCGTTTAAGTCTTAAAAGCGACGAGAATCTATCTATTAATTTGTCAACGCAATTAACATCAACGTCAGTCAGAAGGCTAAAAATTCTTTGTTCCTCATGCAAGCTGTCATTTTTGTCAAGCGACGACTTGGGCCAATTTTCCTCGGGTTCCGCAAGAAACGAAGGGCCATTCCACCAGACTTCATTTGCAGCGAGATCTGCGGGAAGCATTCCCCGAGAACCACTATCAGCAGGGTTGATGGAGGTACTCACATGACGCCAGCAATCAGGAGCGATAATTTCTTGAATGTGGCTGACTCGATTGGCTACGAAAGTCTTCCATTTGGAGGGACACGATTTAATCCACGTCAGAGCAACACTGGAGTCAGACCAGGCGAAGATTTCATTAATAGTGTGAAAGGGCTTAAGAGCCTCCACTACAGACTGTAACAAGTCTGACAGCAACACTGCAGCCTGGAGTTCCAGTCTAGGGATAGACAGTTTGCGAAGAGGGGCAACTCTAGATTTTGCACAACAAAGACGAACAGAGACAAAGCCTTCTGCGTCAACGACACGACAATATAATACAGCACAATAACCACGCTCGGAGGCATCACCGAAACCATGGAGTTGTATTGTGATGAAGGACTGAACCATACGACGAGGAATCGAAACTGATGCCAATAAAGGCAGCTGAGATTTGAAGCGTGACCACTCAGACTGAATATCTTCCGGCAAATTATCATCCCAAGAGACACCAGAAGTCCAGAGAAGTTGCATAAGATATTTAGCATAAAACGTAACAGGGCCGAGGAATCCTAAAGGATCGTAAATACGAGCTATATCGGACAGGATCGTTCGTTTCGTACATCTCTGATTTCCATTGTTGGCGACCTGGAACTGAAAGCTATCAGACTGAGGCGTCCATAAAAGCCCCAAAATTTTGAGAGAGACATCAGAGATATTCTCAAAGCATCTGAAACTCTCCGAATAGAGTTCTGAAGAAGCTAAGTCAACGAAGAAATTTTTGTGATTGGAGGTCCATTTCCTCAAATGGAAACCACCCGACGACAGTATTTTTGTAAGTTCAGATCTCACAAGTAGAGCCGATTCGATAGAGTCTGCGCCCGAAACTACGTCATCGACGTAGATATCACGGCTGAGCACTGAAGACCCACAAGGATAATCAGCAGCAGACTCCTTGGCCAGTTGGGCAATAGTGCGTAGAGCTTGGAATGGGGCCGACGAAACTCCATTATGTAACGGTACGAAGCCTGTAATCACGGACAGGTTCTTCAGGAGTGGGACGCCACAAGATGCGTTGGTACTCCATATCTTCGTCAGGCTCTAGAATATTCCTATACATTTGCTTTACATCACCGGTGAACACAACCTCATGCCAACGAAAGCGAGTTAACAAATCGAAAATATTTGTCTGCAGCTTTGGCCCAGACAATAAAGTGTCATTCAGCGATACTCCACGTGCGTCCTTGGCGCTAGCGTCAAATACAACGCGAAGAGGAGTGGTTACTGACTCCGGCCGCATGATACCATGGTGAGGCAAGTAATAAAATTTACCATCTCTACTTGGAGGGGACTCTACCTTTTCCATGTGACCACTATTTTCATAATCTTCCATGAAAGAGGCATAGGCCTTTCGAAAATTAGGATTACACTTTAATTTCTTTTCTAACGAAAATAGTCTTTTGAGAGCAATCTCACGAGAATTCGAAAAAACAGGCTTATTCGTAGGATCGACGAAAGGTAACGGCACTACGAATCGACCTTCACTATCACGAGAATATGTCTTCACAAAATAATCTTCGCATAGTTGATCCTCCTTCGACAAGAAATAACTAGTAGGAGAATTAACATTTTCTAATTCCCAGAATTTTCTAATGGAATTATCTAACGACAAATTTGACAACAAATGCGAAGAATGCGACACGATAAAGCAATCATTGCTACGACAGCGAGAACGAGAAATATCATTGTGAGTGGGGATAGCAGGAATATCATAACAACCACCCATCACAATCCAGCCAAAGACAGTATTCAATGCCCTTGGTTGACCAGGCTTACCTCGCCTAAGACCAGGCAAGAGCGACGAAGCGAAAAAGTCTGCACTTAGCAGCATATCAATAGGCCCTGGATTTGCAAACCCAGGATCAGCGAGATCCAAGTTATTTATGTGAGACCAACCCGAAAAGCCGACAGGTTGAGATGGTTGATCAGCACAAATCGATGGAAGAACAAATGCTTCTAATTTAAATGTTGATGTCTGACCTGTTTTAAGAGTCTTGACCTCACATGATAACAATCCAAGAGGTGAGGCCACTGAGTGACCAATTCCACTAACTGACTGCTTACTGCAGGTTATACTTAGTCCTAGTCTTTTTGCACAAGGCTCCGAAACAAAATTGCATGCACTAGCACAGTCCAATAAGGCCCTAATTGGTTGAAATTGACCAGTGTTATCCTTTACCAAAACCTTAGCAGTAGAAAATAAAACAATAGAACTTTCAGCCCTAGCAGTAGATGTTAAAACTGTGTTACTACCTTTATTATCAGTTTCTGTCACTGAGGGGAGAGGCACAGGCTCTTTATTAAAATGTAATAATGTGTGATGAGAGTAGTTACACTCTTTACAACGAGAAGTCACACTACATTTTTTCACTCTATGAGTGTTCGAGAAACACAAAATACAAAGCCCTTTTTCTTTCACAAATTTAAATCGAGAATGAGTGTCCAATTTCAAAAATCCTTCACATGTGGTGAGACTGTGCTGGTCAGAACAATAGGCACAAGTTGAGTTTGATACAACAAGAGCAGCCTTCAATTTAGTTTTATTATTATTATTACTTGCAGTTTTGGAAGCAACGGGATTACTACTGGTCAACGTTCTAACATTGGCAATTTCCAATGCTTTGAAATGTTTTTCAATGAATAATCCAAGATCCTCATACTTTGGAATATCAGTGGAATTATGTTCCAGCTGAAACAATTCCCGAGTAGACTTGTCCAACTTTGACCACAGCAAGTAGAACAACATAAAGTTTTTGTCTGGCAGCCCATACTGTTCCAAAACTGACAAGCTCCCTGAAAATGTCCGATAAACCCGTTCTAATTCAGGACCAGATTTAGTTTTAACTGGTTCACAAAATACTAATTTATCATAATACATCATTGCAACTTGGCACTTTTTATTGTAATGCTTCACCAAAACACTATATGCATCAACATAACTGTTATCTGTGAGAGGGAAATTTTTTATTAAGTCATATGCTGTACCTTGAACACTTGTCAACAAATAATGCAACTTTTCAACATTTGATATATTTGTACGCCTATGAATGAGTGAGTCATACAACTGTATGAATGAAATCCAATTCTCAAACTTACCATCAAAGGGTTTTATGTTAATTTTAGGTAATTTGGCTGACATTGGTTCACCGCTTGTTGCCACAGAATGCTTCAAGTCAGGTTGCGATAAATTCGCACGAACGCGAGTTTTGACTGATTTTAATTTATTCTCAAAAGTTGCCAAAGCTTGCAACTCCGTATGCCGTAACGACGGACTTAGCGATGAAAGAAGCTTTCGCTGTGCGTCATGGAAATCGTTTGCTAGGTCAGTTAAATCCTGGTCTACATACCCTACCAGATCAGTGCTATCCATAAATTCTAAGCGCATAATCGCGTAATCCCGCGCGATTCTGTTAACATCCGCATCTTCATTACCCTTACCAGACATATCTTGATCATCACTATTCGGCCTATCACTCGGCATTGTTGCAAACAATAACAATTATTTATACGAAAACGAAAACAAGAATAATAAACGTTAATTCTAATCACAACAATGACGAATGACAGCTACGAATCCGTTTGATCTGCCACTTTTGACAATTGACAGTCTTGTAAGGCTGCCAACATAAAATACAGAAAAGGCAAAAGTCTATGATGTCTATGGCCGCTTACAAATTACCAACCTAATAACGCGATTAACTTCCCACGAAAACTATTATTTATGGCACTTCAAACAAAAGTTATTTATATATACCTTCGAAAGAAAATAAAATTAACAAAATACGAAATTTTAACAAAATACGTTTTACTTCGATGAAAGGATGCTTTTTACAGTTATAAGGCCAACGGATCAATATGATCCGGCTCGAAGGACCAAAAAAAATGAACGCGAAAGATTGCAGTGGACTGTATATATTTCAAGAGAACAAAAAAATGGCTTCGAACGCCCGAGAAACGAAAAAACGAAAATCGACAAATTATATACGACAAGGGAAAGTGTGCTACGAATAGGCGCTCACCTGAGTGTTTCCTTGGCGACGTATTCCGAGCCGGACCTTCACAAGGAACCCTTTCGGTTGTTCAGAGCTGGCCAGACTTACCCGACACCTTCCGTGTTACCTTTCAATGGCCGGCTGGATCTAGGAATCTCGTAAACACCCAATTCACCAGCACACTCGAATAGACGAGAAGTTAAGGTTGTTCTTTAAAACTATTGATTGAAGCACCACAACGGTTTTTTTTTAATTAAAACGAAAGAAACGGTTTTCTGCGCACATGCGTGGCACCGACGACAAAAAGGGAAGAGGAAGTTACAACGGAATGTTGCTATACCCCAAAAAAGGTTTTCAGGGTTGCCATTACAAGGCTCTAAAATTACCATTTAATTAAAGTGAACACCAATGTTTTATTACACAAAAGAATATAACTAGAATCTACGTGACATCAGTCATAGACATGCAGCATGGACCCAACATAATCTGCCTAAAATTGCCATAATCATAATTTATCATAATTATAATAAATATCTGTCTCCTATAACACATACATAATGTTCTACACTTGTTTTTCTCTCTGTCTAGAAAGAATGTTAATTTTATTTGATATTTGGCTACGAAAGACTCGTGTCCATACTGTGTGTCTATGGTGTGGAACCTTTTTGCGTTTTGTTGTCGCTTTGATTTATGTGCAAAAAGTTTTTTTTAATTGCAAATGAATGCACATCTAGAATTATGGATAATTCTGTCTAATTCCAATAAATCATTTTAATTGTATTGAAAACTTGAGAATTTTACACGTTTTTTTGGTTAACTAAACGTTTAAGTTCATTCACAGTTCAGTCATTCGCCGTTGCTATGGAAAGAAAACTTATGTCTTGTCTTCATAAAAACACGAGTCTACAGGTCAGGGTCCTGTAACTCAGTAAGTTTGCATTTTGTTCTGGGCTATAGTTCTGTAACTGGACATTAGATGGCATGACTGTCTCAATTTCATCTATACTGAAATACAAATAAAAAAAAAGAAATATTGTTCGAAGATCTATAAAATTTTAACTATTTAAATTTGTTAAAAGGAAAATTAAATAAAATGAAAACACTATTGTATAAAATATTTCTATGACAACACTGACCCGTAGTAAAATAATGATACGTTTCATTTTACGCACGCATTAAAACACAAAACCGAAGTAAATTGACATATTCATTGTGATATTTTTATTTTTATTTCTTGCTCTCAAAGAAATATAATTACTGAGCTGTAATTAAAACAACTATTTAAATTTTAGACTTATTGTAAATTTATAAAATAGTTTTCAAATTACAATTTCAAGTCAAATATTGGCACTGCAAAAAATGTTTGTTACGGAACTTCAATGTCGGCCATTCCGAAATTGTTGTTTTTGTTACCATGGTAACCTGTCTTGTGTCCACTTGTGTCAAACTCGATATTTTATGTTTTGTTTGATGTATTTAGAAAGTTTTAACCGTGAATTTCATTTACGACCTGGATAGTGGCTATGTTATTTGAATTATTATGGATTCATTGTGTTCTTTTTACCCGACTGCGCGACGCAAAGAAGGGTAATTACTCGTGCAGTGCCCATGCATTCTCTTGGACTCTGGAGTTTTTCATTGCGAATATCCTGTGACCTAGTGTTATCTGTTGTGTGTTAAGTTGTTTGTTTAGTTTCTACAAACTTAATAAAATGTTGTAATACTCAATTTTGTGTTTTATTCTAAACAAAATAAACATTATATTATTATAAGTGAAGAAAGAAAGGGATAGCTATATAGCTATCCCTTTCTAGGATACTGCACTTAAATGTGTGTAATATGTATGTATCTATAG
This sequence comes from Agrotis clavis, assembly GCA_954870645.1. Lineage (NCBI taxonomy): Eukaryota > Metazoa > Arthropoda > Insecta > Lepidoptera > Noctuidae > Agrotis > Agrotis clavis. The sequence goes on along the minus strand of OX940935.1, from coordinate 20,557,744 downwards.
ACACACACATGGACTGCAAGTTCTGTAACTCCACATCAGATGGCGCTTGTCGTTGAGGTCAAGTGAAGTCTCTATACCCCTTTATACAAATGTACTCTATGCTACAGGTCCCGCCATGCTCGGACGGAAGACGCTACGCGTGCTGGTTCGACTGGAAACCGACCCCAATGTAGTTGAGAAAAGGCAGGCAGATGACTCATATAACTTTATTACAAATTAATGAATGGTTTTCTTATTTACAGGGACTTCGCATAATCTTCGAAGATGGTTCCCGTATCGTACTGCGACTTAGCGGTACAGGCAGCTCAGGAGCTACCGTTAGGTATGTTACTTAAACACTTATCTTCTCTAGTATTTTTACGGACTATAATCGATATGGAAATTTTCTCACATCCCAATCACCTCGAGATCGCCTGCAATTTCTGGCCACCATAGGTGCAGGCCTGCGGACGGCGAGTAATGTGTAGCTCACCGTCCGATAGGGACTAGGCCCAAGTTAACGGCGCATTATGTTACACGCGCGCCTTGGCCCGAAAAGGCCAAATGCTAGCCGTGGTCACAGAAATTTCGTAGGATATTACCAAGACCCTGAAAAGTTTGACAGTCCCATCAGCTCCTCCGCGATTTCTCGTCCTCCGATCTTTCCTCAACAAAACTGATGGCCGTTAGGGCCGTAAGTAAGGTTCTCGTATGTAGACCACGCACCGGCAAGCGCAGCGTGGAACGTCCACCTACAAGGTGGACAGACGATTTATGAAGACCACAGGATCACGCTGGATGCAGGCCGCTTCCAACCGGTCCTACTGGAAGTCTATAGGGGAGGTGTATGTTCAGCAGTGGACGTCTTACGGCTGAAATGATGATCTGATCTTTTCGCCTCCCAATATGAAAAATCACTTCAGTTTAAAAGTTTTCCTGCCGGGGTCGCGGGTCTAAAGAGGTATCGTGACCCCTGAATGTAAAGGGCTATTGAGGGACACTGTTTTTAGTCAGTACAAGTCTGACAGTCCGTCCTGTCATTTTGCCACGCTAAAAAAAGCCTAAAAATTTAAATTAAATTTTAAAAAACTGCTAATTTTCCATTTCAGATTATACATAGACTCGTACGAGGCTAAGAACGTGTTGGGCGACGCTCAAGTGATGCTGAAACCTCTCATAGATGTCGCACTACAGATCTCTGAGCTACAGAAGTACACCGGACGTGACGCACCCACTGTTATCACATAAATGGATTACCTAACAAAATGTCGAATTTTCAAAAGATTGCGGAAGGTAATGTTTTTAAAGGTTTTTGTAATTAGCTAGCAACATCCGACTGTTTGAAACTATTTTTTTTTTTGAAAGATTAGTTTATGAGAAAAATAAATCTGATTCGTAATATTAATATCGGAGTTGATAGTGTTATCACACTTTTCAGAAAAAAAAGATGCAAGCGGGCTACTGTATAACACCTCTCTTTTTGCTCCGAAGGTAATTTTATTTTATATTTTCAAAATTAAGTTAACTTTCAATATTTCAATCAGGTGTAGGGAAAGTATAGCCATTGTAAATATTTTCAGTTAAAACTGTTCCTTTGTAGGCATTTCCTAGGTCTATAAAATAATGGCCACAACGCCCTTGCTTTTAATTAGTTAAAAGTTAAAAATATAATCTAAGTTCCTTATGGAGTGTTACATACATAACATAATATAACTGTTAAGAAATAATTACGTATATTTTTTTTGAGCTCAATTTATGTTTGTGTGAATGTTAGAAGCCTTGAAACATATACCTATTTTTAGGGTTCCGTAGTCAACAAGGAACCCTTATAGTTTCGCTATGTCCGTCCGTCCGTCCGTCCGTCCGTCCGTCCGTCTGTCCGCAGTTTAGCTCAGAGACGCACAGTACTAGAGAGCTGTAATTTGGTGTAAATATTCGGATTTGTTGTGCCGAAAAAGTGGTAAAATAAAATCTCGAAAAATATTTTTTTTTAGGGTACCTCCTGTACACGTAAAGTGGGGATGTTTTTTTTCTTTCTCGCGTACCCCTTAGTGTGGGGTATCAATAAATAGGTCTTTAAAAAATAATGTGAGTTTCCATTAACAATTTTTTGATAAAAAAAATCGTTTGTGAAATATTAAGCTTTAAAGTGCTAAATTTTGCTCGACTCGAGTGTCCCCCCCCTCTACCAGCTAAACGGTTATGTTTGGGGGTGTGAAAAAATTCACAATAGTAGTATATATAACGAAATTTAAAAGAAAATTATCATGACTGAGTAGGCTTTACAACTTTACGAGTAATAGTCCACCAACTTATAAAATGTACTTGGATATCATATTTTCTTAAACAAAATGTATCGGAGAACATGCTTTTCAACTGCAAATGTAAGTTTGTCAACTTTATTTTTACAGCTTTTATAGGTATGTTTTTTGGGGATAGGTAGGTTTTTATCGTCAACTATTTTTAAATAACTTCAAAAAAAGGAGGAGGTTCTAAATTCGTCGTAATCTTTTTTTTTTATGTATTGTCCCCGATTTCTCAAAGACTCCTGGACCGATTTTGAAAATTCTTCTTTTTAAAATTAAATTCAGCGAATCAGTTTAGTTAGTTCGCATAAGTATTTTGTTGGGCAACTACGGAACCCTACACTGTGCGTGGCCCGACATGCACTTGGCCGGTTTTTTAGTAATAGCATACGCGTACAGTCAAACAAGCTATTTGGTGAAAAGGTAACAATAATAATATTTTCCTACTGTAAAAAAAATGTTCTGATGTTGAATTTAAGGTAATTATTAACTCGGCAGATGATTTTAAAATAGTTGACTTCTCAGCTCAATCACGAAACTATGATCATTCGCAAGTTGGAACCTACCTACCATAGACTTAAAAGGATGGACTGCGCCTTTCTCAGCCAACTAATAGATAAAATAGAACCCTCCAGAAAGATAGGATTTTATTTATTTGAGACATAAAGTAAATAATTATTGATTTTCTCTATTTCTAGAGAAAACGGTTTTTAGGCAGGCATTGCTCAGTCCATCCTCTAAGTCTATACTGTTTACCAAATAGTTTGTCAAACTGTACATACCATACAAAAGTCGCTAACCACGAAATAAGTACCTAATGTAAATAAAACCATTTAATTCTTTTTAGAAAAAAATCACAATATACACTATGTTAAATGTTTATATTTACAAATATGTACAAATTGAGATTTTTATTTATTTATATTCATCTTATAAAGTACAATTGGCCAAAGACATTTTGTATAAAACTACATTATTATGTTTTTAAACTTGTTATACCAGGGTAATTAATTTGTAAGCAGCCTACATTAAAATCACTGTCATTGTTTGACAGGTGTCAAATTTTGACGTAAGCTGTCAATTTACCAATTAATTTCACTGATTGTGTTATTTTAATATTTAAATGAAAATAAATGTTGTTTAAATTAATATTACCTAGTTTCACTTATTCTAATTACTATGACTAGATATTTTTATAACTTTGGTATTTACAGATTACTTTTTGATATTTATACGAAGTAATATAATTAAGATTAGGTTGTTTTACACTATTTTGTATAAAGTTAAGACTGATATAATTTATTTCATCTACTCTCATATCGTAAAATTCGAAATACAAAACTCAAAACGAGTTTATAATGACATACTTTATACCATAGAGTATCGTAATGAAATTAAAAAATTAAATTATAACACTGTTTCTCTAACAAAACAATGTTATAATTTAATTTTTTTTCATTATGATACAGATTACTGACCATAGATACATCTATTTCATTTTTTTTATCTGTGGCTGCGCGCGCTTTAAATAGGAATGTTGGAATTTTGACGTTTGTATTTCGGTGGATGAATATTAGTGTTAATAAATTTTTATCTTTTATTTGATATGTTCGTATTCAATGAGAGTAGATAAAGTAGTGTATGAAACTGTACATAACTAGGTATTATACCACTCGTGTGATACTATTAAAAAACTCGCTTCGCTCGTTTTTTAAACTCACACTCGTGTATAATACCCCTCATTATGTACCAGTTACATAAACTACTATTATTAGACTTTTTAAAAACATCGTTGCTCCCACACTAGGAATTACTGTTATATCGTTTTTGCGTTTACAAACAGTACACAAATATCTAAACCCGGAACAAATACTTCTAAATCATACAAATATTTGTTCCGTGCGGGAACCAAACTCGCCACAGTCATCAAACATAGAATCTCTCAGACACTTCGCTAACCGTGACGTTAATTAATTAATTAGTAAATATGTTTAGTGCTATAATTTAAAGTTGATAGTGAAAAGATTTTTACGTATAATATTTAGCATTAAACGTATTTAGCGATTACTGATCTTAACCTTAAATTATTTACAATTTTACGTCAATCTCATGCAATAATTTAGTTTTCATCGAAACTTATGTCAAATCTATATAATATTTACACTAATTTAAAAAGAGGAAAGATTTTATTTTTTGTTGTAGTTGATAAAATCAAAAGTTTTAGATTTTTTTAACAACATAACATTATGCTATATTTTATTTACAAATTGCACCTGGACGAAGTCAGGACGGCTTGCTAGTTTCAATAAGAAAGTTCCCCAGCACCACATTTTTTGCCATACATTTTAACACCGTTCTCACAGAACATAACCAACCATTCCATACATTTTGTTGCTACATATTATATTGCTTTATTGTGTAAAACTCCTGGCATTATAAAGCGAGAATAGTTACACTGTGGGAAAGAGACAGAGCTATACAAGTCGTCTAGCGCCATCTCGTTCGCACAGTAGAACTACTCTAAGACGTTATGTTAGAGCACCTGATTTATTGAACAACCGACTAGATACTACAACGATACTACAACTATAATAATAATAATATTCCACAACTATCACACAACGCATATCTAGTCCCAAGCTAAGTAGAGCTTGTGATAAGGGTACTAGACAACTGATAAACATACTTATACATATATTTCTAAATACATACATATTATAGATAAATTACACTCAGACACAGAACAAATGGTCGTGCTCATTACACAAACATTTGTCCTGGGTGGGAATCGAACCCACTACCTCCGGCATAGCAGTCAGGGTCACTAACCACTAGACCAACAGGCCAGTCAAACTGTTACCTTTATACAGGTAACAGTTAGGGACTTTACTCATGGCGCAATGCGACGCGATTCGAACATTTTCCAACTACAAGTGAAAATCAACCTTACCACTATGTCATAAGACATAAAACACGTTGTTATCTATGAATAGATGAAAAACAAAACACGATGGCCATGACAACGTCAAGTCAATCAAATTGCATCTTTATTTCTTAGTGGTAAGGTTGATTTTCACTTGTAGTTGGAATTCATTCGAATCGCGCCATGAGTAAAGTCCCTTAGGGTAACATCGATAATAATTGCACATTGACCTTTAGAGAGAGAGAGATAATCTGTAAGTTCGGCTTTGTATAGCGTTATCTCTGTCACACGTTACATAAGTGACATTAATTTGTCGTTGTGGTTGATTGGTGGCATAGATATAGAGTATGGACCGAGCATATTTAATTTTGTCTTAAATTTTCAATATTATTATTTATCTTTTCCATACATCTCTCTTTTTTATAAAACATAGTCAATGTGTATCTATTTATTTTTCTCTCTTCCTAGAGAATATAGCAATTTTTATTGAAAATTTGCTCATGGAAGGCTGGATTATGGAAGTCAGATGGGCAGCCATTCCATATAAAATACTGATATTCAGCTGCATCCAGTTCGTCTGGAAGCTGACCCAAAGATAGTTGGAAAAAGGTAGATTATGGTTATGGAAGACTCAGTCCATGGTATTTTTTTTGTAAATTATTTTTCAAACACTAGTTTACTTCTCCTGTATCGTAGGTACGTTTACTTTCATAAAAACTCACTTATACAACCACACAGACCGACACAACTATTTACAGATCAAACATACGGCATAGATAACACTATACGAAGCCAAAACTAGCCACAATCACTTCAAAAGATCGATTTTTAACACTATATGAAGCCAAAACTACCCGAAAATCACCTCCAAAGGTCTCAAATTCTTATAACCCATGATGTCTCACACCATTCTTCAAATTCTACTCATTGATGAAGAATTGCATGAGCAAGTTGGCAGCACCCAGTACTATGATGGTGCAGTAGAACAGGGTCTTCCACCAGCGGGACTGATGACGTAGTTGGAGTGAACGGAGCTGAAGGAGAGACGGGAGGAGGAAGATGTGGACGAGGCCGCTTATGGCGCCTGTGTATCTGTGGACATGAAAATAAGGAGTTATACTTAGTTTAAAACAGCTGTACAGTTTAAGTATTGTTTTATGTCTATCGTATTTGATTTTAATAAACATTTTAAATTATTTTTTGAAAATATTATCAAGTAGGTACATAAATATGAGCGAAAAACCCTCTGTATACTGTTGCGTATAAGTGTAAATAGTAGATTGTATGACAAGGGAGCAAAGTAATATTTCGCTATTTTGAATCCAGAGCGAAGTGAGGGATTCTACAGTAGAATCCTGAGCGTAGCGAGGGATTCTTTAGTAGAATCCTGAACGTAGCGAGGGATTCAAAGTACGCCGCCCGAGCCAAAAATATATTTTGCGCCCGAGTGATAGGTACACTCTTATGCCGAGCAATAAGATGTTCCAAATTCAAAAAGTGCGCGGCAAAGTTCTTTGCGGTGCACTTATACAGAGGATTAAAAACTCATTACTGCCCGCTAAAAGTTCCAGAAAACGCCAGTTCTATAGAAAACGCCAGTTTTGGGCGCACTTAAAGGCGAACCAAGTCGTCCTTTTCGAATAGGTGGGATGAAAAAATATACAGTGGTGGTCACATAATTTAAGACACTTGATACGATATAATTTTTTCAAAGTTTACCTACCCTATATTTTTTTACTATAATGCAATAGGACCTTGCGATATTATTTAAATTATTCTAACGGCTATCGTGAAATGTTTGAAATTAAGTAAAGAGATCAAAGTGTCGTATTTTAACTTTTTATCAAGTTTACTTTATTGCAAGCAGTTCAAACTAATAGAAAAACTTGGCCAACTAATTAAAGACACACAAATTATGCACCTATAAAAAAATAAATGTTTCGAATCTTGGAACGAACTTAACTATAATTACTTTAAGATGTTTAATGAAAACATAAAACCACCTTATTAATATTTTGTCGCATGTCCTTTAGCATCAACGACAACCCGACACCGTTTAGGCATTGAAGCGATCAAATTATTGCAGGTTTCAATCGAAATCTGCTCTCATGCCTTTTTAAATATCGTGTTATGTTGATGCACAATACTTGTACGTTTTTTGCAACTATTTTCTTCACACGGGACCACAAGACTTCGATCAGGTTAGTGTAGGGACTGTACGGTGGCTAATCTAAAACTGTTACTGATTGGCTTCTATGAAGTTCTTTGACCACTGCTCAAGTGTGCTTTGGATCGTTATCATGTCGAAAAGTTCGTATCACCTGCAAATGATCCTCGGCACAAGGTAACATGTTTTCTTCTGAAATATTCTTTTAATAAAATGTATCCATGTCACTTTCTATTTTTTTAATAGGTCTTACATTGTGACCAGAAAATTATACCTAAACTGCGTTAGTACTCCTCCATGTTTGACTGTTTTCTTTGTGCATTTTGGATCAATTTCTTTTTTTGCAGGACTACGCACTTTAACTCTTACATCAGAGTTATCCATTTTAATATTAGTTACGTCGAAAAAAAGCATATTTTTCCACTGTCGTTCTGTCCAGTGTGCATATTTTTTGGCAAATTGAAATCTTGTTCTGATATTTTCTTTCTTCAAAAGTGGGATCTTATGAGAAATTCTTCCAAAGAAGTTTAATTCTTATAATCGTCTTCTAATCGTTCCTGCAGACTCTTCTCTAGACCCCTGTGCACCAAATACTACTAAGCGAATCACTTCTGATCCTTTGAAAGGTTCTTTTTAGCCAGCGATGTTATTCTTGAGTCTTCTCGCTGGGTTGTTTTTCGGGGTCTAGGTATCCTAGGCACATTTCCCGTAGTATTAAACTTCTTAAAATGCCGGATGGCGTTTTAACTATTTCTTTAGAGCATCGTAAGTAATCTGCAATTTTATTTAATGACCAACCCTTGTCATAAAAATTGAGAATTATCTTCCTTGCAGAAGGATCGCAACTTCTGCTTTTCCCACATACTAATTCAATTTAAATTTCACAATCGAACTTATAGGAAGGTTTAAACTGAGCTATTTTTTGCTGTGACGAAATTCGTGGCATAATATGGTAAAAAATGAGTGCTCTTATAAAAGAAAAAAGTTAAAATACGCACTGTCTTTAATTAGATGACCAGCGGAAAATGTACAAAAATGTTTGTATCAAATTTGAAACAGGAACTATGACTAAACTCTTGTTATTATAACTTAATACTGTTTTAATTCTTAAAAGTACGACTTTAGTGTACACAATAATGACAATTAAAATGGAATTGATACCTATCTTGGGTCCATAAATATCATTTATTTTGTTGTATGTGGTCAACATGAAGGGTGTCTTTAATTATGTGACCACCACTGTATGTAGGTATAACTTATACAAAATAATGCGTAAATAAATAAGTTGGGATTTGTAAGTCCGAAATAATTTAATTATTTCAGATAAGGTCGCGGGAGTGTCATATCAAGTAACCACGTGCTCCGGAACGTAAAATGCTATTGAAGGACAACGTGGCTTTTAGTCAATACAAGTCTGACAGTCCCTTCCGTCCTGCCCTGGGTAGGACATCGGTCGCGTGTTGTCGGTCGCATAACGCCAGAACATACAAATGTAAAGAAAAACACTTGACGGTTCACACTCAACCGATGATGCGTTAGTGCGTCAAAGAACATTCGATGATACCACTGCTCATTTGACAATTTCACCACCAAAATAAAAGTATTCCTCACCTGATAATAGTCCCAATGCTGGGACAGATACAGGCGACCAGTATGCACAAGCTCATGATGACAACGTTGATGATCACAGTGTTGACCCGGGAGGACTTCACGGGCAGTAGCAGGAGGGTTTCCGAACGAAGCATGAACGCTACCAGCGGGTATACTGTCACCACCTAGGAAGATGGAAGGTTGGTGATTATGCGTGGAACTTGTCACTTATTTTTAACATTACTAGGATTCTGTGGATGGGTGACCATCTGTCATAGCGAGTTTCCTCCGTACCTCGGAAAGCACGTAAAGCCGTTGGTCTCGGCTGTCGTTTGTAGATCTTTGACAGTCGTTACTGTTAGTCAGAAGCTCTAAAGTCTGACAACCAGTCTTACCATGGGGTATCGTATTACCCAGTTACTGGGTTGTGGAGGTCCGACAGGCAGTCGTTCTATGTAAAATACTGATATCCAGCTGCATCTGGTTCGACTGGAAGCCGACCACAATGTAGTTGGGAAAAGGCAGGCAGATGATGATGATCAACAACAGTTTATAATGTTAATTTATTAACCTTAACATTATCCAGAGAACTTTTGAACTGGCGTATATCGAGATCCTGTGGTTTAGAACTAACATACATCGACATTTCAAACTTCGACATTCAGTATAGCGGAGTCGATTTATTCATGGTAGACCTATTTTTAGAGTACTTACTTGAAACAGCAGCAATATCCTAGCCACTGCAGTCATCACATCATGCATTTCGAAGTTATTCAGCAAATTCTGAGAAAGAATAGAAAATATACATGGTTAGTAATTACTTCATACAGAATATAAAAAATATGTTTTTTATATATTTCGTGGCGTAAATCGTTAATCTTTGTGTGGATAGAAACAAGTTCTGTTTGTATCCCCAAGAATTCCTCGACCTCATCCCAAGGTCTCTAGCTATCATAGCACATCTAGACGAACGGCAAATCATTATCCTTATCTTGTTGCTATTCCAACAATTCACACTAAGCGTTTCTAAACGTCTTGTATAATGCGAACAGCTATACATAATTATTTTTTATTTATGCGAAACCCGATACACCTGTCCAATATTTTTGTGTAAAGAATCTATGTACAAAATTTTAAACCGTATCATATAAAATCACAAAGTTATAGGCTTGTATATTACCTAAGCTGGTTGTCTGTTCAAAAACATGCTCATTTCGCGGTACACCCACGTTAACCGCGTCTCATGTGTTATAAACTCGTGTTTTAATAGCTACGGTGATTGTATTGTAATAATGCAATTTTTGAAAAAAAAATATAACATGGTGTGAAAATTGTTGGAATCGAATCAGTTACTGATTCTGAACAAACTATATTCAGGTTTCGCATATACTAAAAATAATGTTGTATATAGAAACTCTCTGCCTGCGTCTGTATTTCCGAACACATACCACCCTAATAGAACAGTGATGGCCCTTAGTGCTATCGGTCTCGACTTGTGAGCTTCGTGGTGGGTTCAAACCCAGCCAGGTGCTTTACTTTTTGCAATTTATTTCATCACCACTGCTCAAAACGGTGAAGAAAAACATCGTGAGGAAACCAGCATGTCCTTGAATCGAAAATTTGAAGACGTATTGTGATATCTACCAACCCGCATTGGGCCCGCGTGGTGGATTATGGCCCACTATCTCTCATAGAGAGGAGACCTGTGGAACATGAAAGGCTGATGATGACAACCCTAATCTCTTCATAGTTAGAGTGAATAGGCTTCTTCTGGGTAATCTCACTCCATCGTAGACTTGTCTCAGTCATTTCTGAGACTATCGTCAAGAACAAACCCATCTCAAATAAAATAAACCGTTGAATGTCGTTAACATTCCATCCAAGCATCCTACTATTGTCAGAAATGTGTCAGGTACTCACATCTTCGATACAGGACTTGGCGAGAGGGAAGCAGATGTAGAACACAGCGCCCACCAGCGTGTACGTCACTGTTACTAACAGGAAGGCTATCGTCAGGTCTCGACCCTGGAAAAAGATCACAATTATTATGCTTATGGTACCAAAATATCCCGGCAAGATGAACCGATGGACCAGAAGATTGCAGTGGCTGGATGGAAAAAGCTGGAGATAATGCTTTGTAAAGCTCTCTGGGAGAGGCCTATGTCCAACACTGGGACTGCAATAGGCTGAAATGATGATGATAATGATGACCAAAATCTCCTATTTTCAGCCAAGCTTTTGTCTAATAACAACCTCGAATTGGGTCAATAAATCTGTCGCATATAAAAAATCTACCAGCCAGATTAGTTTCGGGAAATCTTTTCCATCCTGTTTTTTTTAGTCAGCAAAGAAGACTCATTTGATGATTTTACCACGATAAAAAAAGTGGCTGGAGGAGCACGTGGCTAAATAATTACAGCTGCACAGGCCTATCTTCCGGGTTAAGCCGCGCTTGTCGAGGTTGGTCTGTGGATGAGTGACCATCTGTCGTAACGAGCTTCCTCCGTGCCTCGGAAAGTACGTAAAGCTGTTGGTCCCGGCTGTAATTTGTAGATCTTTGACAATCGTTACTGTTAGTCAGAAGCTCTAAAGTCTGACAACCAGTCTTCCCATGGGGTTTTGTATTACCCAGTTACTGGATTGTGGTTGTCCGACAGGCAGTCGTTCTATGTAAAATACTGATATCCAGCTGCATCTGGTTCAACTGGAAGCCCACCCCAATATAGCTGGGAAAAGACTAGGCAGATGAAGGCCACGTTAAAAAAAAACTACCCAAGACCTTTACAGAACCAAAAAGTATCCAAAAGAACTTACATTCTTATCCTGCCTTGCATTGTTGGCCATGATAGTGATGATAATATTATGTATATAGAAGGACAGAGCCAACATGCCACTCAGTACGGCTGCATTCTTGATGGCGTGCGTCTCGGTGAAGATGGTACCGATGTTCAGGCCCCATGCGTAGCCCTTCACCAACACGAAGATCAGGAGGTAAGCTACTGATAATGTACCTGAAAGTAGATTGACACTAGTTAGTTTATTGTAGTTCCTGGAACTGGTCCGGTCTTGAGATTTTGGTTTTATCCACAAGAATATAAAAGAGAGTTGGAATTCTTACCGCCTTATGGGCGACCCATTGACCGCAGTTTGTAATAACTTTACTATAGTTCGCAACCCCCCCTAAGCAAAGCGATCGTTCCAGTAAAGGTGACCAAATATTTCTTCTTGTTTGATAAAATGTGGAATGAGAACCTCATGGTTTTGTATTCCAGGTTATCAATTTACGTAATCTTTTAAAACATATTAATTAAATAGGAGAAATTCAGTTCCCCTTACGGCCTGATGTCGGTGGCCTACGTCAGTTGCGTGTTCGAAAATACATTGTATTCTGTTACATATAGCAGCATATGGCGATGCTGACGAGGCGAGGCCTAGGTACTATGTAGCTATTTCTCACCACAATAATACGCGACTAACATCCGCGTATAAAGAATCTGCAGGCGTAAACTGTAGGTAAGTATATTTTTTATTTCAAGTCTTCAAACATTGCCCTTGCTCAGCTCAGGATCTAAATAAAAGGTCATAAATTTGATGCCGGTGATGTTAGAAGCTAGAACTTACCCAGCGAATTAAACTTGGTAAAGAAAGAAACATCTCTGAAGTTGAGCAGCGGGAACACGATGAGCGCCACGTACACTGGGACCGTGGAGTGGAGCCCCCAGTAGGGAGGGTCCTCCCGCAGGGGGGGAGGAGGATCCAGGAGGGACAGGTTCGACTGGTGAGGACAGAGGAGGGATGTGTTGTACACTGTCGTGTTGGAGCTGTTCAGGTCTGGTGGGAGAAAGAGAGAATATTATAAGAAGACGAAAACATGATGTCTTTTTCTGAGACTAGAGTGAGTAGAGGTATTATAGGCCAAAAGGTGGGTAGTTAAATCTAATTGTCAATTTTGTGGTAATTAGCAGCAGGTAGCACTTCTGTATCCTCATTCTAGATGTTACAAGACAGTTGAGCCATCTTATTTCATTAAAAACGTGAGGATAATAAATCATAACAGAACTGGCAAAAACAAAAACAAAAGTCTGCATTTTCCGCTTGTACGGCTGTATTTATTTAGCCACAAGCTATTCAATTTTTACTGAAGTTTATTACTAAAGTTATAGAAGTCCCTATCCCATAGAGTGAGATTCATAATAACTTACCAACAAAATAATTGACAGTGAAATACAAGAAGTTGGTGATGAGTATCCAGTAGACGATGTTGGCTCCTAGCAGGACCAGCACACTGAAAATATGCGCCACCACCTCCGCCCACGGACCCAGCAGGGTCCGACATAGGGCCGGGACTTCACAGCTTTCACTACCTGGAGAAATCGAAGGTTACGAACGTTACAGTATGGTGTTAGGGCCACAGACATCTCAGTTTCCAGAGGTTGTTTGGCAAATGGCTTCCCAAAGACCAAGTAAAGGTTGACACGGCCCCTTTTATGCCTTTATGAGTCTTCTGTCTTTCCAAATCCACGTTGTGCTTTCGATCACCCTTTGAGTTCTAGGGTAACAGCGTCTTTTTATGACAGTCCTGCGACCCCGCTTCTGCTAAATTTTTGGTCTAAAGAGTTAATATTAGTTACCTTTTTGGATTAATTCAGTAATTCATCGCGCAAAGCCATGTAATTCATCGCGCAAAGTGTGCACAGCTATGTATGATCCTAATAATTATCATGATATTATATTCACATTTCTGCAAAGATATTGGGACTACATGGGTACATTCCTTTAGTGGGATGAAGCTGATCTTGATGAGCCTGTATCTAGTAAAAGCAAAACACCCGGCTCATACTTTCCAAAAAATACCTACAATAATTTATAGGTATCCAGGCAAACAGGGTGGACTAAAACGAAAGCATTTCCCTAAGAATAGCATATTCAACTCACCATGATACTTATTAACCCTGAGCAGCACATAGGCGGTGTACAGACACAGCGCGGCCATGAATGCGACCAGCACCAGCGCGGCCGGCAGACCAGCCCGCTCCACTCCCCATGCCATCGTCAGCAGCGACGAGCCCATTATTGTGTTCCATACTGAGAAACTGGACGAGGGTACAAAGAATTAGCAGATAGAATTATAAAAGTTGAAATTCCTTTGGATAAAGATGATTCTTGAGGAAATAAAAATTCAGCTGCTAGTGCAATTTGAACCCGCATCTGCTAGATAAGTATCTACTCTAGATGCATTACCAATTCAGCTACCGCAACTCATACTCCCCGTCAAACCTGGCGACGCACCCGTGCTAGCGGAGGCGGCGAGCATTGGATTGACGTGGAGCGATGTAAAGCGTGAAGCTCAAGACAGATGACAGATCGCGTTGGAAGTCATCTGTGGACGCCCTCTGCCCCATCTAGGGGACATAGGATGTTAAGTTAAGTAAGCCAACTCACGCTCAGGACCTGAATCTTCTATTCACTCGGTACCTGAGATAGGCATCTATCTACAGCCAGTGGTGGATGAACAAGGTATGATATTGAGTGAACACCATGAAATAATTCAGTGGTGTTCATCACGGGAATTCAGGATAGCAAATGATCTTGGCAACAGGAGATACTCTGAAGGTGTCCACAGCGTTTTGTATTTGTATAGCAGGATTGACATTTAATTTTAGTTAGTAGGTATATTGTTTAGTATTAGAGAATGAAACCGACATAGCTCTAAAATTTATAACCTATAGGGAAGAAAAGATCTCGTGTGGTGGCCATGAACTGGAAGACACAGTGTACGTAGGCCACTCGGTGGACCGCGACGATCGTGAGAATCGGGGGCAACCGATGGATGCAAGCGGCGGATTGAAGTTCGGCGTGGCGCTCTAAGGGGGAAGCCTTTGTTTAGCAGTTGACGTCTCTCGGCTGATGATGATGATGATATTTCTTCCTATTATTGCTAAAATAATGCTACTTTGTTTCGTTTACACCAGATTGCTATTGCGCCATGGATAACTTCGGGGAAAAATAAACGGAGTTTAAATGAAAAACTTCCTTTACGAGGGGTGATCAAAAAGTTATGATAATCGGTTACTCTAGGTCCACATAAAAATACAAAAAGAAAGTTTTTTGCTTGCTTATATACTCACTACGTCAGCCTAAAAAAATCACATGAATAGATCACGATTTCCAGGAGATACATTTATTTGAGTATGAACTGTCGAAGAGCTAACATCAACATGGAGAAAAACGAAATTAGAGCTGTCATCAAGTACCTCTGTTTGATAAAAATGTCTACAAAAGACATACACAGTAACTTGGTGGAAACATTGGGGGACTCTGCTCCTCCATATTCTACAGTTGTACGCTGTGCCAAGGAGTTTAAACTGGGCAGAACATCCACAAAAGATGAACATAGCGAAGGACGCCCATTCATGTCCCTCACTGAAAACAACCTGAAAAAGTCGAAGAATTTGTGTTGGCAGATCGAAGAGTGACCATCAGGCATGTAGTTGAGGTCACAGGTATCTCATATGGCAGTGTTTAAAAAATCCTTGCGAATGAGTTCCATATGAAAAAGGTCTCTGCGCGTTGGGTACCGCGAATGTTAATCGACGAACAAAAGAAAAAACGAGTTGACATTTCGAGGGTCAATCTCGAAAAGTTCCAAGCAGATCAAGAAATTTTTTTGTTACGTTTTGTGACTATGGACGAGATCTGGACCTACCATTTTGATCCTGAAACGAAACAACAATCAATGACTTGGAATCGAGCCTCCTCACCGACATCAATGAAATTCAGTGTCAAGTTCGGCGGGAAAGGTTCTGGCATCTGTTTTTTGGGACGCTAAAGGCATAATTATGGTGGAATATTTGGAAAAGGGAGCCACTATTACGGGCTCTTACTACGCAAACTAAATAAGAATATTACGGGAGGTCATTAAGGGAAAAAGACGCGGCAAACTGCGAGTTGGAGTGCGTTTCATCAAGACAACGCACCGGTTCACAAAGCCGGCAGTTGCGAGAGCTACCATTCAAGAAACGGGATTCAAACTGCTCGTAAACCCTCCCCATTCGTTAGATCTAGCTCTTAGTAACTTCTACCTCTTTCCTCGGCTCAAGGAACACCTCCGAGGCCAGAAATTTGAAGACGATAGTGAAGTGATGGCCGCTGTTAAGGAGTTTTGGGAGGGTTTTGGAAATATTTTTTTTCAAAGGGAATCCTGGGTTTAGAAAAAAGATGGACTAAATGGATTGATTTGTTAGGAGTCTATGTAGAAAAAGAAATTATTATTTTAAAATTTAATTCCCGTATTTTATATTCATTATCATTACTTTTTGATCACCCCTAGTAAGAGTGGCAACATCGTGATCATTCCATCTCAACCCTCACAGTTTGCTTAAACTTTAGAATGCAACGTCTTTTAAGTGTAACTTACATTGTGACTAGTGAACTCTGTTTCTTCGGCTCTGGCATGAACGTCTTCTCGAATGTCTTGTTGAATGTGGTTAGGACAGCATCCGATGATAGTTCTGCAGGGCCCTGAAATAAACCCTCTGTTAATTATGTTATTGTACCAACGTAGCCCCGTTATGTAGGTATTAGGACCTCCCTCTTACTCACTCTTATTAGCAAGAGGCTTAAGATTCTCCGTAGAGAAACTTGTATCCTATTGACAATGATATTTATTTCTGCAGGTCCGAAGCTTTTTTTTTTTGGGCCGTGTGATCAATAGTTCATTCAAAGTCAAAGTCAAATCATTTATTCCAATTAGGCCACCAAAGAGGCACTTTTGAACGTCGATTATTAAATTTAAAGGAAATAGGAAGGAATGGGATTGATTCTACACCCATTCGCTAAGGTAGGTTGTATGGAGAAGAATGGGCAAGAAACTCCATACTTACTCATTTTAAGACTTTTTCAAAATAAGTTCAACAAGAGTGAGCGCACTTTCGGACGCAGTTTTTTTTACTGATCAAGTCCTCACTGTGTGAAGCGGAAAGAACTGTTACCACCCTACTCCTTCAGTTGCACTTTGCGTTCCAGGGTCAAGGTTATCTTTACAGGCGGTCCCGTGACCCAACGGATGGTCCCACATCACATTCGAAATTCGAACTACATGGGGCCGAGGATATATATATCACACTTTCGCTACAGACTGCAGTCCAAAGTGTGCCTGTAATCATGCGCTAGCCTTTATCAATAGCTTCTCGATTCTTCCTTGTTATGAAAACGTGATTTTTTAATAATAATTATCACGTTGATACACACGCTGACGACGTACCGACCGACGTCTATCCCAAAAGTAGTTGCTTACCGCTGATAAATCAAAATACAAAGGCCTTTGACCACACACGTATAAGATAAAATGATGAAACTTAAAAATTGTGCCAATTCATAAGCTGCTGGGTGTCTTGTCAAAGATTAAAATTAGTAGTCAATTAGTTGAAAAGATAATTAAGTTGGCTTTTATACAGTGAATAGGAAATTAATTAGGCGTGAAATATGTGATAAAAAATGAGAGAATTGTGAGTTAGTGGTTTACGTGAGAGCAAATTCTTTTGAATGTGATTCATTAAAGTGATTAAGGAGATAGTAGATTAGTTGAAATGATTAGGAAAGTACTTGTCAGTCATACCAATAGCACCTAATGGTCTGAAGAGTCTATAGTCTCAGTGGCGGATTAACGTATAAGCACTACAAGCACGTGCTTGGGGCCCCTGTTCTCCAGGGGCCTCCATCCTCTGCTGGCGTTTCATTTTTACCGACATCAAAAAAATGAGGTTATCAATTCGACCCGTATGTAATATGTATGTAATATTTCCAGAACTGCCCAGTTTTCGGATATGTTAGTCTATATCAGCGTCTGAACAAATGTGCAAAATTTCATAAGTTTAAGGGCCCCCGCTACCATATGCGCAAAGTGTGCAATGCACACGGGCGCCATCCTTTAGGGGCGCCAAAGCCAAGGGCCCAGAAAAAAATGAAAAAAAACCAAAACTAATTTTTAAATGAAAGTTGAGAACTTAAATTGGCTAATCCAATTTAAGTACCTACTAAAGACTTCAAATGTTTGATCTCACTTTTAAATTAAAACTTGTCCGGAAACATTAAACTTGTAGAGCTCACTGCGTTCGCTCTTCTATGAAAAATTGCCGTGTTCTATTCCAAAAAGCTAAAACTATTCGCGCTCGCTTCGCTCGCGCTTTAAATAAGGTTGACGTTCGTTTTTTATGGCTTCGTTTTTGATAGCTCATTTTTCAATACCAAATGCTTCTAATGTTAGTTAATCTTGCCTTGCTCTACAAAAAATTTGTCTTCTCTAAGATAAGAGAGGAGAAAAAAATGTTTTAAGTTTTAAATTATACCTATTACAGTTTCTATTTTGATGAAACTTTCATTTTATACTTTCTACCTTCCCAATTTAAGCAATAGAGGGCCTACGCAGGCTCTGTGCTTAGGGCCTCGGAAACTCTTAATCCGCCACTGTATAGTCTAGGTATAAAATATGGGACTTAAGCTGACCCTATTGTTGGAAAATGGCTAATAGTTGATGATGATACATTTGAAATTGTACACAAGTTTATTGAACAATGAAGTGTGAGTGAATTATGACGCACAATTTATAATAGATACTGGAGACTGAAGGTAATTATCAAACGCCTAGATATATCTACACTTTTTCCACTTCTCGCGGCTGCTGCGACTGTGGTCCAGATATTTCTCTTTCTACACCTCTTATTTTGTCCAGGAATTTTCATTTTCTGACATTTAACATAATTATATTGCATTATTGTCTCACATTATTGCATGGACTAAGATAAATCTCTTTCTGACCAGTCCTCGTCGGAGAAGACGTGTGGTTTTACGATAAGTGTGGTTAAACGCATTAATTAATTCTTAAATATAGTATCGCAAATAGTCAAAACATTGGCGTCGTCCGCAACTTAACTTATCGTTCAGTATCCTTGACTAAATATAGATGGTCCATTTAGTTATTAACTAGTGGCTGCATTACGATAATGAAGCAAACCGTATAGTGTTCAGAATATTGCTTGAGATAAGCCTAATTTAGTGATTTGATCCGGAAACGACTGGCTTTGGAACGTGCGCCATAACTTGGATAGAAGCAATTTTATTTATTGGAATAGATAGACCGATAGTAGTTTGTATGTTTGTGATCCACTAATTAAATCGCAGTGAGGGCAAGTGACGATTATTTTAAAAGTGTTTAGAGTGCGGGACTTTACGAAAGAGTGCTTCGCAGAAGGACTACTTCCCATTCCGTTTCGCCCCTAAGCATGACCTCGACCAATGCCGGGCACGAGACGTCGCCACCATCGCCTCCGTGAGGACACGGCAGCAGTGCTCTGCCCAAGCGGGGCAGTCATGCACCGTATGCTCCCCGTATCCTCCGGGCGATCCTCGCAGTGGTGACACCCAGGCGTTTCTTCCTTTCCTATCCGACACCTCCCGAAACATTCGTGTCTGGTGAAGACTTGCGTCAAGCGGAAGGTGAAGACGCCGTGGAATCTATCCAGCCACTCCCATAAAGAAGAGTGTTGTCGCTACAATTGCGGCGTGCCCGAAACTTCTACCTAGACCAGCTTTCGAAGATTCTTTTATAAAATCTGTATCGATTTAAATCCCAGCCGAAGAAAAACTAATAGATTTATGTTATTTTTCTTTTTCTATAATTTTAATTCTTATTCTAATTCTGGCAAATCACGTAATCAGCTAAGCAGCAGGTCATAAGCGGCAAGCGTAGTAATCGTTAGATCAATGGATTCCAAAGTTGACCAACAGGAAAACCCATGTAAGTCATACATTCAGGGCCCACACAATATTGGCCTGCGACGAAATACTGCGTTGGTTGGATCTGAAGTGCCTATATCGCTGATATAGACAGAAGCGCGAAGAGAATCATATGGTAGACGTGAAGCTTGCAAAACCGAGAGGCCTATAATACGTCTATAAGTTAATTGTTTGATCGACACATTAAAGTAACGCAGGAGTAAAGTACCGTGAATTAAATGATGGTTTTATGAAATAATGATCTTAAATGGAGCATATCGGAGCATATCGTAAATACGTGTTATCTAAATAACTGCGTTGTTATTCGATAATTATGTAAGCTCGCCGTTTTTTTATAATTTATCAGTATTTTTTAACCGACTTCAAAAAAAGGAGGAGGTTCTCAATTCGTCGGAATCTTTTTTTTTTTTTTTTTTTTTTTTTTTTTTTTTTTTTATGTATGTTCCCCGATTTCTCGAAGACGCCTGGACCGATTTGGAAAATTTTTGTTTTGTTTGAAAGGGTATACTTTCCAATTGGTCCCATGATCACCAGGTCAGGATCTGATGATGGGATCCTAGGGAAATCGAAGGCAACCTTCAAATTTTATAGGCACATAGGACCATTTTCATATATTTTCTAAAGCTGTTCAAGTATTTGCATCTGATAATCATCATCTCAGGTGAACAACCTGATGATGGAAGGTACAACTCCTTAACAGGAAGGAGTAAGCATCGATTGATTTACTTTGTGGTCGCATATCTCCGGAACTACAAGTCCGATTTAAGTAATTCTTTTTTTGTTGTACTAGGTATTATTTAACTTAAAGAATACTGCAAGTTTCATCAAAATCGGTTCAGTAATTTTTGAGATATGGAATTTTATTAGCTTATTGTGTACATGAGTGATGTAAGTACCGGTGCGAAGGATTACAAAATTCTAGTGCACATGTAAGAGAATAATGTTCTTGACAAGAATTCGGGTTGAATATTTAAACTAAAAAGAGTAAAATAAAAACTTTTTAAAAAAAAATGTAACCGCCTTCAAAAACAACCACAAAAAAGTGTAAAATAATCTACAAAATAACTTTTCTTTCGGAAGTCGGTGGCTAAAAAGACAATGAAAAGAAAAAAAACAAAGGCACCGACTTCCGAAAGAAAAGTTATTTTGTAGATTATTTTACACTTTTTTGTGGTTGTTTTTGTTTATTGATTGTTTATTTATAGGGCACGAAGCAACCCACGCTTTTGTCTTCAAATCGCAACAAATTAGGTTTACAACTTCGTATTTGACATGAATAAGAATAATCGAGATTTGACCCTGTAATCCCTGTATCACGATTATTTTATTGATGTATCGTCACTGGACACAAGGTTATTTTTCGATTCTACAATTTACTCATTATCATACGAAGAATCATGTTCAATATCTTGGATGCTGAAGTATGATTGCTGCAGGCAGGTGATTGGAGAACGTCAGTACATTTGGTGTTTCCTAACTTCATTGAAGCTGCAATAAATACTTATTAATTTGTGTATATACTTTTGAAAAATCAAACTTACCAAAGAATCACTACTGTCAGAGCTAACAGCTCTGTAGTTAACAGGGCTGACAGCTCCTTGCAGAAGAGGCTCGCCCTCCCGGCGCTCCTCTCGACTCATGGCGCTGTAGTAACTTTGGCTTGTGTTGCTTGGCGAATGATATCTGTCGGAAAACATAACACACCTTCATATCAGAAGAAAAAAGCATAGGTGTAAGGAGGTTCTAGAATTATTTTAGAGGGGAACTCTCAAGGGGCACTTCGCAATCGCGGCGGTAAGATACCCCTCTTTGAGGAGTGGCTGATGGATAGGCGTCACGGCGTCCTGACCTACAGCATGACGCAGGTCCTCACCGGACACGGAAATTTCGGGAGGTACTACCTGTGTGGGATAAGGAGGGAAGAAAGGCCGGGGTGACACCACTGCGAGGATCGCCAGGAGGACATGGTGGAGCATACGATGCAGGACTGCCCCGCTTTGGCAGAGCACCGCCGTATCCTCAAGACGGCGATAGTCAGAGACCTCTCGCGCCCGGCATTGGTCGAGGCCATGCTGCGGGGCGAGACGTAGTGGGAAGCGGTCGCCTCCCAAAGAAAGGGGAACCCTCAATGGATGTTCTCCGCGCTGGGGAGAGCGGAGATATCTGTGGGAATCTTACTGAGTAAAATTACCCCAACTTTCGAACACGCCAATAGTCGGCATAGACGACGACGACGGTAGTCGACGACTACCTGCCTGTCAGGCCAACCAAGTCATGCAGGATGCAGCCCAGATTTATAGCCGTTCTTCTGACCTGCAGACTTCGTTCCGGGAGTGAGTGAGGTAGGTAGAACAATAGTTAACCTTAGAAACATTATTTTGTGGGCCAACTTTTAGCGAAATTCTGGGCTTGCTGGTTGTCAGGCTTTATGCTACCAATAGGTACCTATAGTTTAGGCTACCTAATCAATTAATATTGTTACGAGCTGGGTATTGGGATAAATTAATTAACACCAATTAAAACCAAATAAACTTTAATCACACACGAATCACAAACTAAAATAAACACTTAACACTACTCAACACTTAAACACTTAAACACAATCTTAATCACACGTAAAAGTCACTTAGAGATCGCTTGTTCACTTCGAGTCGCCTCGATCGTAGTCAAAACCAGACTGACTCAGGTTGGTGATCGACGCCCTTTTTATACCCCGGCCGGACCCACTAGATGTTTCTAGAAGGTGGTCGAATGTTCTGGAAACATCCATAGACTTCGATATAGTCCCATACCTTCTGGAACATTCCAGAACCATCTCGAAACATCTAGAAAAGGGTAGAATTTTCTAGAAACTTCCCGACCAATCTTCAGTAGAATTGTCGAGAACCTTGTGGAACTTTCGAGAAGCTTATAGATAGGTCTCGCAATTCGATCGACGTAACACTGCCCCCTCCTTAGACATGCTCGTCCCGAGCATCGTTAGTCCCGTTGTATCGCGCCAAACGGTCAACATGGACAATCTTGGGCGCGCCACGTAGACCACTCTGTATGCGGTAAGGAACATCATTGCTCCTGGTCACATCTCGGTATGGTCCATCCCGTTTTACTTTTACTTTACGGGACTTCCTTTTCCTGCGCACTGGGCTATGCACAACAAGTGACGCTTCGTCAAAACCACTACCGTTTGTCTGGGGTCTTTTCACACAGTTGTTCATGTCAGGCTGTAGGGTTCCCTTCCATTCATTACCGAGCACCGTGCTTCCTTTTAGCGTCCTCACGAGCACTTCTTCTTTAGGCTCTTGCTTACTGTCTGCAGAACAAGGTCTTCTAGACGGTGTATCAGCGTTACCATGCGATCTCCAATTGCGATGCTGGGCAGTCATATCAGCTGCCCTTCGCTTTGGACAGCTTGAGCGAAGATGACCCTTTTCTCCGCAAGTATAGCACCTAGGGCCGTACCCTCTCGAACGGTCGCGTACAGAAGATGGCACAACCTCCCTACTACGCTGAGTTCGATGGTCTTGCCTCACTGCCTCCACTTCCAAAGCATGGGCCAAGGCGCCCTTCAAGGTCTCGTGATGCCCAAGTCTTACGGCTGCTCTAACTTCCAAGTCACGTATCCCGTCGATGAAAGCCTGTACCAGATTGCAATCGATGAGAGCCGGGACGGACCGATATGCTTTCCGGACCATCTTCTCAATTTCTAGGGCCCACTGTTGTAGGTTCTCGGCACTATGTTGAACCCGATCCTTCAGCTTAGCACGAAATACGTACTCCAGGTGCGCGTCGCCGTACCTGGATTCCAACGCTTCCAGCAGCTGCTCATATGTCACATCCTTGCCAAGAACCTCAAGTACAGTCAGAGCCTGGTCTCGCAGACCCAAGATGAGCGCGGTCGTAGCTTGCTCCTTGGTCCACCCATTCGCTTTCATAACGGCCTCAAACTGCATCCTGTACGCCGACCATGAAGATGTTCCGTCGAATGGTGGCACCTTAAACCCTCGTGCCGAAGGTGCAGCAATCACTGGACACACAACCCCGTCTCCAGGCCGAAGTTCACCCAAAGCCTTTTTCACCCCGGCAATTTGGACCTCAGCTTCAGAGATGCGGTTCTCGTGCTGATTGACTTGCTCTTTAACCACTTTGAGCTCCTTGCCAAATGTCGAGAGCAGGTCTTTTATCAGGAACATCTGCTCTTCTTGGCGGCGGGCCTGCTCCTCCTTATCCTTTTGTAGCTGTTCTTCCAGGCGGCGAGACTGTTCCTCCTGGCGGCGGGCCTGCTCCTCCTGGCGGCGGGCTTGCTCCTCCTGGCGGCGGGCTTGCTCCTCCTTGTCCTTTTGTAGCTGCTCTTCCAGGCGTCGAGCCTGTTCCTCCTGGCGGCGAGCCTGCTCCTGCAGAAGCGCCACAAGCGCAGACAGGTCTGGACCCGCTGGTGCTGAAGAGACTGCAGATGGACCAGCGGCTGGTTCCGTCGTAGGCTGAGCACCACCCGGCGTCTGTATCGGGGAACCTCCAAACCGCCTCTGGTCCATGTCTTGCTGGCGCTGACTCCTGGTACGAATACCGTCCGTGTCGTCCTTTGGTAAAATCGGCATTTTATCCCTCACTTCTGACACCAAATGTTACGAGCTGGGTATTGGGATAAATTAATTAACACCAATTAAAACCAAATAAACTTTAATCACACACGAATCACAAACTAAAATAAACACTTAACACTACTCAACACTTAAACACTTAAACACAATCTTAATCACACGTAAAAGTCACTTAGAGATCGCTTGTTCACTTCGAGTCGCCTCGATCGTAGTCAAAACCAGACTGACTCAGGTTGGTGATCGACGCCCTTTTTATACCCCGGCCGGACCCACTAGATGTTTCTAGAAGGTGGTCGAATGTTCTGGAAACATCCATAGACTTCGATATAGTCCCATACCTTCTGGAACATTCCAGAACCATCTCGAAACATCTAGAAAAGGGTAGAATTTTCTAGAAACTTCCCGACCAATCTTCAGTAGAATTGTCGAGAACCTTGTGGAACTTTCGAGAAGCTTATAGATAGGTCTCGCAATTCGATCGACGTAACAATATGAACAAACTATAAATAGGTATTATACTTAAATAAATAGTTCACCGTGTAAGATATCAGATGAGTAATGTAAATAACAAGATGAATAACATACAACAACAATATTTTAATGCGCGTCAGATTAAACGTATTGTAGATATCAGAATATAATTCCGGAGAAAAACAAAAAAATTTGCGCGTGACTAATTTACGTATCTGTTTCAACGGCCTTTTGTTTGACTTTCCTAGCAGGTGGCTTTAGGTCTATGTTCCTGCCAGCCCCCATGGGAAAAAGGGGTGAGTTTATACATATTGTATGGTATAGTGATGTTTCTCAAATTGACTACCAATAGATTTAAGTTAGCGGACGGCGAGTAATGGGCGCCTCGCTGTCTGATCATGGCTAGGTACTATTATATATTCTGTGATCATGGACCATGCACGGGTGACGCTGCGTCGTGTTCCACGCGAGCCTCAAAGAGCTGTCAACTCAGCAATATGACGGGAGCCCCCTTAGAGGGCCAAAGCCTGCAGAGGCCGCGGGACTATCGAGTAACCGTGGACCCGGAACGTAAAGGGCTATTGAAGATTTTAGTCAGTACAAGTTTGACAGACCCTCCCGTCCTGCCCTGGGTGGGAGGACTCATTTAATTTTGATGATTTTTACACGTAAAAAAAAAGGT
Source organism: Agrotis clavis (assembly GCA_954870645.1). Lineage (NCBI taxonomy): Eukaryota > Metazoa > Arthropoda > Insecta > Lepidoptera > Noctuidae > Agrotis > Agrotis clavis. Next base: position 20,532,234 of record OX940935.1, on the reverse strand, counting down.
ACTATGAGACACTGTACTGTGAAGTCATGCACGCTTTTCTAGAAATTGCACGCTCTTTTGCTATCTAAAGAGCGTGCCTATGGTACAATAGGTACCTACCTAATACCAATATATTAATCAATAAATAAAACATTAAAGAGAAAATAAATTAAATAAGTATTAACATTTGCATTTTATACTTATAATAATACCTATTGTTTACAAAAAACTTTTTTACTAAACTTAATTTTCACAAATGGATGTCATTGACTGGTCAGTGGCACAGAGATACTTTTATTGGTCAGTGGTTTCCTTATTTTCGTCACAAATTACGTTAAATTAAAAGTAGGATAATACTCACTTATTGCTGTGTTTCCAATATCGTCTTATTCTTCGGTCCTCACAATATTCGCAGTCGGTTAGGTCGGAACATGCACTCCCGAATATGCTAAAACAATACAATATTTTAAAATCATTTAAATTGTTCAAAACCATTCATTACACCAAAGAGTATCATTACACATCTTCGTATTAAACTGTCAAAAATTATTCAGTGTTCTAAATTCAAAACTAGACACCAAAGACAAAAACAAAACTTTTTAGGAAATCAATGATAATTACCGCGTTTTTTGTACGAGTAATCACCACTACGAAGTCAAAATAGTCACTATTAAAAATACAAAACCGTTTGTTTTTCTTCAATAAATTATTGTAAATTCAATAAACTCGCGAATTAACTGTACAAGACGGTATGTTGTCGTCAAGTGATTATCAATATTCACTGACAGTTTACTATTAAGACAGTGCGCTCGGCATTTTTTATCGCGCCATCTTTTGACGTCACAGGAGGGTGATATTGACATAATTTTAATTTTAAAGAGTTAATTCCATAGTTAATTAAATCAATTTTGGGCAGTTTTCATAATTAAACACTGCTTTGAAAGAAAATGGTAATGACCTGATAAAATCTTGCATCCAGGACAAGCTATTTGGACGATTTGGGCAAAAATTCAACATTTTCCTAAATAACTCGTATTAATAATTCGTTTGGTAGGTCTAGGTTAAAAAATAATACAGTATCGGCATAATTTAGCAGAACTTAGCTGCAATTTTAACCAAATCCGTTCAGTAATTTTTGTGTGAAAGAGTACCCTAATAAACATCCCGTAAATCTATCTACCCATCTAGCCCCACAACCTTCGCATTTAGTTAGGTACCCTAGTACCTACTCTTCTTATTCATAATACATACCTTTATTTTATTTGAAACACAAAACCTGTATTTTTTTTTATTAATTCGAGCATTCAACAATTATTAATATCCACTGCAGCTGTTAAAATAGATGAAGTTTCTCCCTGTTCAAACTGTTATGAATGTAACGGACTCGTAATTAGCATTGTTTTAACATTAATAACTTTATTACTTGTAGGGTCATTACGCTGGATCGCGGCCCTGCGTTGTTTCGCGGCCTCTTAGAGGACCAATCGTATTAATATTGCAAAAATAAGAATTCTATCTCACTCTTGCCAACGCGTTGTGGCACTTTAAAAAGATGGATAAATACAGAATGTCATGCCTATTCAAATTGGCCGGTTAACCTAATCCATGTGCCGGAACTAAATCGTCCATTTTGCCAGCCGCGCTATCAGCGCTCACACGTACGCAAAACTGCGAAAAAATTAGCGAACAAGTCCCGCTTCAAAAGTAAGTATTTCAAGTTTATGATTACTTATTTCTAGTGCGATTGTTTTTGAGTTATCATAGTTGTTTATTTTATGTTATTTTTCATTTGTTTTGGGAGTAAATCACTTTAATACCAGTTTTTTCTGGGGGCCGCAAACCAAAACAATAAATTTTTAGTAGAGTTGGTATACGGCCGGGTGGCCGCGGCACTAGCTCATTGAATGAACTAAGTGGCTTTCTTTCTTAAAAGTAATGTAAATAAAGCTTCGTTTTGTGCAACATTTTTCTATTGTTGGTGTTGGTTTAAATGATATAGTTAGTTCACGGCCGCCAAAATATAATTTTATACGCATTTAAAGCTATCATGTGGCCGCAAACTAACACATGCTAAAAAAACAAATCCGTTTCGCGGCCCTCTGAATATCACATGAAAAATAGAAGGCCGTTAACTAAATAGAGGAGTCAGTTTACGGCCACTTCTTTTACACAGACTGTTTGGTTGGTGTTTAGATATTTTTTGTTATTACAGATGTCTACGAAAAAACCCAAAAAAAAAACTGTGACTTACACTGCTGAAACTCTACAGAAGGCATTAAAAGAAATTCGCGAAGAAAAAATCCCAATCAGAGAAGCATCACGTAAATTTAGTATTCCAAGATGTACAATAATTCAAGATCGATTAAGTGGCAGAAGGACGGACGAACTAAAAAAACATGGCCCCGAGCCAGTGCTGGGAGAACAAGGCGAGAAAAAGGTTGTAGATTGGCTTATAAATATAGCCAAATGTGGTTTTCCTGTAAAGAAGCAAGAACTATTAGACACCGTTCAAAAAATTTTCAAGGATTTAAAAAAGCCGAATCTTTTTAAAGATGATCGTCCTGGGCAGACATGGTATCTAAACTTTTTAAAACGACATCCTGAGATATCGGTAAGATCAGCAGAAGGAATCAACAAAGCTCGCGCTAGGGTGACCGAAGAATTGATTCGACTGTGGTTCCGCGAACTGGAAATGTTTTTAGAGCAAGAGGGGCACTCGGATATACTTGCAGAACCCGAAAGGATTTTCAACGGCGATGAAAGTGGGTTTTCACTTTGCCCAAAAACGGGCAAAGTTCTGGGTCCAAAAGGTTATCGAAATCTCTACCAAATTAAAGCTGGAAACGAAAAAGATAATCTTACAGTACTCGTAACATTCAACGCTGCTGGTGAAATGTGCCCACCATTGGTGGTTTTTCCATATTATTAGACCACCAAAGAGTTTAACCGATAACATGCCACAACACTGGAGTCTAGGCAGAAGTGAGTCCGGGTGGATGAATGGTGACGTATTCTTCGAATACATCACTAATGATTTTAATAACTGGGTTACAGAAAATAACATCAAGAAGCCCATTCTTCTTCTTGTCGATGGACATAAGTCACATATGTCTTTAATGTTGAGCTCTGTGTGTGATGAGCTCGGCATCATTTTATATGCTCTTCCACCAAACACAACGCACATGCTGCAGCCTGCAGATGTCAGCGTGTTTGCCCCACTAAAAGCCCAGTGGAAGAGCCATATAAGAAACTTCCTTTCAAAGCCGGAAAATTTGAATAAAGCTGTAACAAAAACAAATTTTTGTCATCTTTTTAAAGACATAATAGAAAATCCACAAATTAAAATTAATATTGTCAATGGGTTCAGGCGATGCGGACTTTTTCCTTTTGATCCGAATGCAGTGGACTACACAAAATGTGTCCAAAACACTTTAGAACACTTTGGTCAAGATAACCGTTCGCGTGACAACTCGGGAATAACGAATGAAGACCTTATCGCTACCCGCAAGGTGATTCGACACTTGAGACCAGTCCTAAAAGAGAAGAAAATTGACACAAAATTGATTCTAAAGGAAATAAAAAAGCTGAGAAAGTCAGAACCCAGAGAACCTCAATATATTACCGGATCTGAAGACAATACAAACTCAACACTCGACGTGTCGAGCATTCATCTTTTGTCCAATGTTTCGGCTCATTCATCTGCGAATGCTTCTAATTTCGCCCCACCGCTCGTTCTCGATCCAAACCCGCCGCATGATTGTAATGTTACGTCTGCAAATGTTACCGATTTCGCTCCGTCTCATATACATGATCCTGCCCCACTGACTGTTGTTATTGCGGGTGAAGTTCCCAAAAGTACCGCTGAGAGTTTTCCAAAACATGGCTTGTCGAATTTGGTAACATCTGATTTTAGCGGCCTTGAGTTGGGAACAGTGGTTTCTCTGGACGATATTGTGGTCATACCGTTCCAAACCAGCACACCCAAAAACCGAAACCTAAGTCCCAAATCTCTAGTTCCTATACTTCCTATTGAAACCTCTCCATCTTTAAAACCGGACTCGAATAACGCCCCTCTATGCATGGAACAGAAACACCAAATCCAGATTACAGATGAACCTAAAGGTTTGGAAACTTGCACCGAAGTAGTTCCAAGTAGTAGACCCAAAGAGCAATTGGGATCTGAACAGATTGACACTGAGACAGTTACATTATCTCAAGTACCAACTTCAACAGACAACTTGCCATTATGTACCGTAACTGCCACAGAAAAATCGGAAGACGAAAATGAAATTTTGACATTTGGTGTAACTCGCCAGCAACTAGAAGGAAGGTCTCTTTTATCACTGGCGAATGACGTTACAGTTATTCCAAATATACCAGAACATTCAGATTCTCAAGACGTTCTGTCAAAGAAATCATCATCTTCCACAATTACATCCGCATCCGCCAACAACAAAAATTCAATAGATCCAAACACAGTATTCGAGCAACATCTGTTTATACCCCAACCTCTAGAAAAGTCCAAACAAAACATACCCAAAGCTCGAATTCCGTCGGCGATATCGGGGAAGAAATGGCGAGAATACCATCTATTAAAAGAAAAAGCTAAACAAGAAAAGAATGAGGAGAAAGAAAAAGCTAAAGAAGCTAAAAAGCAAGCCGTGAAGCGTAAGCAAGAAGAAACAAAGAAAAAAAAAAAATTACACAAAGCCAAGAAACTTAATAAAGGAAAACTTTTAAAGACTACATCAAAAGAAAATTGTGGCCAATGCGCAAATATCTTAAACAGTGATACCGAGGACGATGAAAACAAAAATGTTGGCTGTGATTTTTGTACTAAATGGTTTCATTTGAAGTGCACTGATTTTATAGGACTGACATACGATGATGTTAAAGATAAACCGTTCAAGTGTAACATGTGCATTATGGATCCTTAGAAATAATGCACATATTGCACTTGAACGAGTTATAAGAATGTTTTTATAACTGTTGTTCCTCTTGATTATTTTGATCTCGTACCAACTAAGAACTTAATTAAAGACTGTTTTATACTTTATATGTTATGATAAGTACAACTATACATTATTACAGGTCACCTAGTACATAATTCCATTTACTGATTAAGTGATAACTCGTTATAGAATTTTTTTAAGACTGATTAATATAAGTTACTGTTAACAAGCTAATTAATACATGTTGATTATTTAAAATACTAGTCTTGTACGCTCAAATTATGGATCTCAAGATTTAAAAAATGTTAATGATAACCAAACTTGATTTGTTGCAATATAAATTGATTATAAAACGTTGTTTTATTTCATCACTGTAAAGATAGTAATGTAATGTGTTTAACAAAGAGAGAAAAATAACTGCAGTATAGATGAAATAAAAGTGTAGTACGAGGATGTTAGAAGTATGGAAGACGAATATATGGATTACCTAGACGTTAATAAAGAAAGAAAGGAGGGAAAATAGAGGAAGGAAAGAAGAAAGGACAGAGCGGAAAGAATTGTTGCACAAGTTATGAAGCTGAGTTAAAATGATGGGAGGAGAAGGGAAAATGCTGTAGAGATAATGCCTGAATGACGAGATAGTAGTGCGGGACCCTAGATAAAATTGATAAATCTTGTGGAAATAAGAGATGTTAGAAAAGGCAAGGTTAAGTTAGAGCACATGAAAGGGACGAATATTGAAGAGAACATGCTTTTTAAGAGTAAAGGCATTTGATTGACAATCGCGATCATACGCGATGATGTGGAATTTTATGATAGGACTATTAGGTATGGCGAAAAGTGTATGTAAAACTGGCGGCCGAAAACTAGCTCTAGGGTGGCCGTGAACTGAAAAAAGTGGCCGTCAACCGGTATTTTGAGTAAATTTTAGGTTTTTATTTATTTAAAAAAAAACTGTTGGAATAATCCTCCAAGACTTATCTCCAAAAATAACTTGATGATATCTGTTACACCTGAAGAAACGAACAGAACCTGAATTATGGACATATCATAATAATTTCAAAGAGCAAACTTGGGAAGGCGACTAAAAGGCCGCCAACCGGTGCAACGACCCTACTAAGATAAAAATAAGTATAAAAACGACTTATCGAACGTGGCGGAAGCAATATTATCTCTGGTTTATTTAGTTTTTTAGCGTCATTATTGTATGAGCAAGGATGGCCTAATGGTACCGACCGTGACTTACGAGGGTCGTGGGTTCGAACCCAGCCCAGCCCACAATGTGTGTAATTTACTTCACCAAACTGCGCAAAATAAACGGCTCAAAATAAAAAAAGGGAAAGAAAACTAGAACTAAAAGTTGGAAATGAAAGAATCTTTTTATGTTGGATACCTATTAATAAATTTATTCCTATTATTTATTTTTTTATTTTGACTGGTTGGTCTAGTGGTTAGTGACCCTGACTGCTATGCCGGGGGTCGTGGGTTCGATTCCCACCCAGGACAAATGTTTGTGTGATGAGCATGATCATTTGTTCTGTGTCTGGGTGTAATTTATCTATAATATGTATATATTTAGAAATATATAAGTATAGCTTGGCCAGAACGGATTGAAACGGAACTAAAATATTTATTTCTGACAGCGTTTTAAAATCTTTGATATTTGATGTAAACAAAAAAGTAAACAAATAAGTGAAAAATCTATCTATCTATCTATACTTATAATAAATCTGTAGAGAGGTAAATTCTGTACATTTAATATATTTCCAAAATAACTATCAGGGGGTGACTAGGGATCGATACTGATGCCAAAAATGCAATTAACAAAATTATTGTCTGTCTGTCTGTCTGTCTGTATAACCGTTATAGAAACAAAAACTACTCGACGGATTTTGACGAAACTTGGTACAATTATTTTTCATACTCCTGAGCTGGTTATAGTATACTTTTCATCACGCTACAATCAATAGCAGCAGAGCAGTGAAGCGAAATGTTAGGAAAACGGGAGAAGTTTCTCCATACACGCTAATCTTCGGAACTACTTGACGGATTTGATTGTTTTTTTTTTTTTTGTTGTATAGCTATTAGCTATTAAGTCTGGGCAACATTATAGGCTTTAATTTATCTTGAAAAATTGAACACCTGATGCAGAACTGCAATAGATCAGCTAAACTATAAGAGATACAAAAAAATTGTTCCGCTTGATGAGCATTTTCTGCTGAGCCAATGATATTATAAGTAAAAAAGGTGTAGATACGTCATACGCGCTCAATAACGTATGCGCTCAAATGAGGCTGATTCACACATTTTGATCTCAGTGCGACGTTGCCAGCGGCACTTCACGTACCACAGACTGAATCTAAAGTAAAAGTGACTCAAAACTACCGAAAACGCCGTCGAGTGTGATAAAATATTGTACAAATTAAACATGCAAGACTTCTAAAAGTCAAGGAATCACATAACATTCGTAAATATACTATTTATCTTTAATATTTTCACAAATAAAACATTACGTTTCCATAAATATGGCGTCGTAAAAGAAAGAGTGCGAGCACGGGTGCGAGTGAGAGGAGACGCTGACGTGCGGGGGGATTGATGACGCGTGGCGCTATTTGTTTATCTAGCTGTCACTTTTTTTCTTATTGCGTTTTATCAAGCTATCCTTTTTACTTGTAGTGAAATGTAATGTGTGAATAAAAACGTGTGTATCTGTGTTGCCGCTCGGCGCGGAACAGTTTTTTACGTTGCTTTGTACGTGTATAACATATCTATGACTTTATAATATCATTGTGCTGAGCAAATAAATTTTTAGATATGGAACACCTGATGTGGAAGTCCAAGAGCCCAGCTACACTATTACATATACAGTAATGACGTCTTAGCAAGAGTTGTTCAGCCTGATGAGCACTCCCTGTTGTCGTCGTATAAAAACTGAAGATCTGGAACACCTGATGTGGAACTCCAAGAGCCCAGCTACACTATACCTTATACAGCAATGACGTCTTAGCAAGAGTTGTTCAGCCTGATGAGTAGGTACTCTATGTTGTCGTATAAAAATTGAAGATCTGGAACACCGATGTGGAAATCCAAGAGCCTAGCTACACTTTAATAAAAATATACAGGAATGACGTCTTAGCAAGAGTTGTTTAGTCTGATGGGCATTTCCTGTTGACTTACAAAAATGAAAGATCTGGAACGTCTGGAATCGTCATGCGCGTCCCGTTGTTTTCCCGTCCCCTGGCTCTAAGAATTCGACATCAGACGTTTCAGATCTTCGATTTTGATGACCCCATTGTCGCTGGCATAAGCAATTCAGGATCCGCGTACGAAGTCGCTGGCAGAAGCTAGTACTAAAATAAAATCATTCAAAGTGCTGGTAGCGCGAAGACAGTGGCGACTTCCGGTTTTCTACATTTTTATGTCAAGCTGTAGAGGAAAGTCAGCATATTTGGAATACTGCAGGTAATTTGGAATACCACGATATCTCAATTAGTGTAAACACCATCTGCGTTTTTTTGTTATGAACATAATGTCACATGACATAGGATGTGAGTGAGTACTTAAAACAGAGCGCTACACTAACATTTCTGCTGACAGCCCCACGAGAATGAAACGTCTCATTTGAAAACTTTTTTGGTACGAATTCAATCCTTAATTATTATTTACTATGATATGCAAGATCGTTAAAGAAATTTTTAAACTGTCAAGTGACCTTATTAATTTGTGAATTTGTTTTCATTTTATAATTATTTCTAAAACTAAATAAGAGAAATGGAGTTATAGTTTAGGATGTCATGTCGTTAACTTGGAATACTAATGCTAATGGGATCACAATGCTTGTGGTGCTTATGATATCAGTAAAGGACGTTCTGTCATTACTGTAAGTATAATTGTAAGTCCAAACTAAGCACGGATCTATCATATTGTGGTTGATTACAAAGTAATTATTTTTGTGGGCGATTTCGTTACAGAAATATTAAATTTACAGATTACAGACATTGATTACTTACAAAAAGACTAAAATACTGTAAAATTACCTACAAAATCTAAATTAATTAAGAAAACAGTAAGCATTTGATTAAGAAAAAAGGTGTATATAATTTGAATACTATATTCCAAATTACCTGCACCCTAAGTCAAATCACGATTTCGGAGCTTTTTGGTTAATTGAAATTTTGAGAAGGTTCCTTATTTTTGTTTGGTTTGACAGCTTGTATTATTAAAGCTAAATAATTTTCAAATAATTTAAAGTATATTTTATTACCGTAACCCATTTATTTTTCAACTTATTCTCATGAAACAAACTGGTATTCCAAATACGCTGCACTTCCTCTATGTTTATCAGTTGTCTAGTAACCATAACACAAGCTCTGCTTAGCTTGGGACTAGATGGCGTTGTGTAATAGTTGTGGAATATTATTATTATTATTATTCCCTTCTCGCAGAGGAGAGAAACCACGGGGAACAATCCGAACCAGTAGTTCCTGAGATAAGCACCTTCAAACAAAGAAACAATCAAAATCTTCAGCCTACCGGAGTGCATATTTAGATATTTACACACATGCAAATGTATTTTATAACATCACACTACATAGGAACATTTATTATCTGCTACAACAAAGTTGCAACTATTATCAGTAAGTCCTACAAAAGACTTGATCACAAACGATCTACCTTGATCCCGTCATGCGTCAGTCCGCATCAGTCGCATCGAATTGAATGCCTTCAACCTTTTGAACTCACTTGAACTGACTTCGGAATACAATGAAATGTGTTGTGGTGGGTCATCGCTTGCGTGATAAAAAGACTCACTGATTGTGAGTCAATTAATCATTTTTCACGTCAAAAGCTTTTGTAATGAAATATAAAATTAATTTATGGGATGACTCATCTAGATAACCTGTGCTTCGTTTGTACTCCTTCGTTTATAAGCCTCCAACAATGGCGAACTTACAAAATATATATATGGTACACATACAGAAATGTGAAACCAATAGTATCCCTTCTTCACTCACTTCTTGGTGTCCTTCAATAGCCAATGTTCCGGGGTCACGGTAAGAAAATAATCCCCCGTCATTATGCTGACGCTCTTTGAGGCGCGCGTGGGACACAAGCACAACGCGCCGTCGACCCGGGCATGGTCCATGGCCGGGCAGCGAGTTGCCCTTTACTCACTGCCCGCATGCCCGCGCCACGGTGGCCGGAGATCATCTGCTGACGTCAGACGCCGCGGGCGCCTGCCACTGCGGTTGGGGCGGAGGGAGGACGAGGAGGGAGGGCGAGGGAGGACGAGCATTACTGCTTCGCAGAAGGAGGAGACCGCTTCCCACTCCGTCTCGCTCGCCCCGCAGCATGGCCGCAACCAATGCCGGGCGCGAGAGGTCTCCGCCTAATGATGACACCATAGGAATCGTTTAAAAACAAAAATGGCAACCATTTAGAGGGGAATGGGTTCCGACCCCACATGTAGTATAATTTGATTGACAAGATTGAGCAAGCTGGAGGTTTTTTGGAGTCCTCCGGCCCCGGGCCGGACGGGAGGGACTCTCAGACTCGGACTGACTGAATCCACGGTGTCCTTCAAGCCCTTTACATCCCAGGGTCACGGTTACCTGTTAAGACAGGCACGCGACCCCGGCAGGCTTTGGCCCTCTAAAGAGGAGCAGCCAGATTGCTGACAGCTCTTGAGTTGCGCTGGAACGGGAGACGCCGTCGACCCGGACATGTTCCATGATCGGACGGAAAGTTACCCATCTATACTCGATTACTCGCTGTCTGCATGCCTGCGCCTATTTAATAGTCAGTCACAGATTACTACAGTAGTCGGAAATCGCCTCGCAATCTCCGTTGCCGTGGGCGTCTCCTGCGGCGGCGGAGTCGTGTCGGCGCCCGCCTACTCCCTCGCTAACATGACTGCTTCGCAGGAGGCGAAGTTGCCTTAAAGTTTGTACCTACAGACCGAAACCGGAGACATTATACCTAGTTTTATTGCATATCTGGACGTGATAGAAGCTTTCATCTTGATTTACGAGTTACAAATTAATATAGCATGTTGACCGGGGTCGCGGCTGACGAAACTATTATCTGAGTTTCGTCATCTTTATCTATTAAAGTAGTAAATATTCATAGTAATACTACGAGTATTGGTACTGATATCGACGAGGAAGTTTATTAATGATGTGTGTACTGTGTCAGTGTGTGAATAGGTGGGTACGAGAGTAAGGCCGAGACTACATAGAGCAACGACTTGCCATGCGACTGGAAGAGCGAAAAGAAATACGTGGTATTGCTGATGTACGGTGCGCGGTGTAGCTTTATACGTGAGCATTCATTTATTTGTTTTTATCGCTCATGTGTCGCAGATGGCATCGCGGCCTAGTGTAGCCTCGCCTCGGCCTAAAGAGCGAACCGGAGGCCAAACTTTATCGCGACTATGACTAAGCTTGTGACTTCTTCCGCGTGGATTATGTACACGTAGTTACGCTTTAACTCCGAAAAAACTGGACTGGAACTGGAAAAACTACACTAGATATTCATTGAAATAGTTTGGCAGAGACAGCCTAGTACCTATCTTTCCTGTTCTTTCTCCTAGACTCTACTAGATTTTAGTTCAATCATCAATTTGGGTCGCATAGAGTAAGATAGGTAGAGAGTATAGGGGACCATGCAATTTGGTCATCCCACAAACACATGTCAAAAAAGTGACCAGAATGGACCCTGACAACATTTTGTTGGGAGAAGGTTTACAAAATCAAAATCCAGGGGATGGAGGGCGTACTCAGGGAGGGGCAAGAAGAGGCAGTTGCCTCTTCTTGCCCCTCCCTGAGTACGCCCATGTACGGGCATGATACCATCTATCTATACTTATAATAAATCTGTAGAGAGGTCAATTCTGTACATGAAATATATTTCCAAAATAACTATCAGGGGGTGATTAGGGATCGATACTGATGCCAAAAATGCAATTAATAAAATTATTGTCTGTCTGTCTGTCTGTCTGTCTGTATAACCGTTATAGAAACAAAAACTACTCGACGGATTTTGACGAAACTTGGTACAATTATTTTTCATACTCCTGCGCTGGTTATAGTAAACTTTTCATCACGCTACAGTCAATAGGAGCAGAGCAGTGAAGGGAAATGTTAGAAAAACGGGAGAAATTACTCCATACACGCTAATCTTTGGAACTACTGGACGGATTTGATTGTTTTTTTTTTGTTATATAGCTATTAAGTCTGGGCAACATATAGGCTATAATTTATCTTGGAAACTTGAACATCTGATGCAGAACTGCAATAGATCAGCTAAACTATAAGAGATACAAAAATAGCGCCATAGCAAAAATTGTTCCACGTGATGAGCATTTTCTGCTGAGAAAATAAATTTGAAGATATGGAACACCTCATGTGGAACTCCAAGAGCCCAGCTACACTATTACATATACAGTAATGACGTCTTAGCAAGAGTTGTTCAGCCTGATGAGCACTCCCTGTTGTCGTATAAAAACTGAAGATCTGGAATACCTGATGTGGAACTCCAAGAGCCCAGCTACACTATAACATATATAGGAATAACATCTTAGCAAGAGTTGTTTAGTCTGATGGGCATTTCCTGTTGACTTACAAAAATGAAAGATCTGGAACGTCTGGAATCGTCATGCGCGTCCCGTTAATTTCCCGTCCCCAGGCTCTAAGAATTCGACATCAGACGTTTCAGATCTTCGATTTTGACGACCCCATTGTCGCTGGCATAAGCAACAGGATCCGCGTACGAAGTCGCTAGCAGAAGCTAGTTCTATAATATTATTATTTTCTAGTGACAGTTTTCAATAAATATTTGCATTAAACCAATACAGATAATATCTTCCATGTACTTATTTACTTAAATATAAATAACACTCAATGCAATAACCTAACCTGTTGCATCATTATTTACTTATTTTAGATATCGCACTGAAGGGTTATGTACTGAGGCATTCATATACAATAAGTGTCCGGTTTCAGTCAGTACCTACAAACTTAAAGTGGAGGTAAGCACGAAATCCCAATCAACTTTCAAAAATCTGTAATTTTTTTTTGTCTAGTTCCGAAATCAATAAATAATAGAGTTCACTTATTGTGGACGTCACAATGTGAAAAAAAAATTGTTAATTTCAATAATTTTTCTGGTCGATTCACACTTGACTAAAAAACTTAAAATTTGCTAAAATTGTTAATTTCAAAAAAGACCTAAAGTCTAAAGTCAAAAAAACAAAGTGTTTTCGTATCACATAATAATATTATGGATCCAGAATTTCATCTGATGGCCAATTTAAAATAACGGCCTGTATATAAATGGATCAGATGGATGTTCAGAATATCACCTTCCAGGTATCCAAAATCCCATCTACTATGATAGGTATTCCTACCTACCTTTCGGGATTGACGTGACCTAATTAAAGGTTAATGGCCCCGCAATAAAACCTAAATCGGTCCACGTAATTTATAGTATGACGTAAGAACTTAATCTTATCACTGAAAGAAAAATAAAAATAAAAAGACCCGTTTGTAAAAAGGTCTTTTTTTGCGAGAATCATACGATAACATATCGTCATCTGTCTAGCTTTTCCTCAACTGAATTGACGTTGAGCGATTGACTGCGGCGCTGCGTGTAGCGGGTTTGATTCCCGCCCAGAACAAAATTTTTTATGATCTACAACTACTCGTTCTGGGACTGGATGTTTGTGTCATGAGTTTAAAGTTTTGTTTGAATTCCTAGAGTACGGAAAAGTTTAAACAAAAAAAAACTTGAGAGGTGTCAATTTAAGGGACACCCGGATGGAACGAAGTTACTGTATCTCAACAAAAATAATCGTCGCGACTCCACTCCACTCCACTCCACTCCACTCCATTCCATTCCATGGTAATAAACACATTACCCTCCTTTGCGTCGCGCAGTCGGATAAAAGAGTCGTGACAACTTTTCGTAAGATTTTTTTCCGTCCAGCCCCCTTTCACAACGCGCGATAAGGAACTTCGTTCCAAAAATTAATGGGTAATTCTGCCGCCCTGGGTGGAGCGAAAGGGACTCGCGGAAAAAAAAACACGGTGTTCTTTCAATTGCCCTTTACGTTCTAGGGTCACAGACTCATAAGTTTACCCGTTTGGACAGTTCCGCTACAAAGGGACTGTTCTGCAACCCCGTAATTAATGACCACAAACTAGACCCAGTTAGTACTGGGGTAATACGATTGGATACTCCTTATGTTAATCACACGATAACACAAAAAAAAAATTACTGCTCACTCGTAACTATCAACAGATCTGACAGAACTGGCTGCAGAATCAGGCTCCCTTGCCTTCTTCAATATTTTCTCGACGAACCTCATCACTGATTCTTTTTTTAAACTAATTGTCTCTGACACAGTTAAGTTTTTAATGCTCAAAGATTAGGAGGCAAGCGTCCTGCCCTGAGTTCGCACTACGATTGGCAGATAACAATATAATTGTCAAGTTTTCATTGTTTATTTAATTCGTTGTTACAGCTGATTGTAGGTAAGTAGGTATTATTCTCTGGCTAGAGACTGATTATTTTAGTGCAGCTTTTGCAGTTTAAATTAAGGCTGGTTGTCAAATGTAGAATGATTTGTCCACTATTGTCTCTGCCAAGACACTAAATAAAAAAACATAACATTTCCATTGATGTCGAAAATTCAAGCGTTGTATTAATGTTCGATAACCGATTTTCAAGGGCCCTCTGCATAAAGGAAAGGCCATTTCAGCATGGATGAGTTAGCGGTTAATAATAGAACTGTTTTGCATAAAAACTAGTGACCGACCGAAATTTCGGTTTCGGTTTCGGTTTCGGCCGGTTTCGGCCAAAAAATCTAGTTTCGGCCTTAGTTTCGGTTTCGGCCAAAATAAAGCCGAAACTTTCGGCCCCGCCGAAACTCAAGTGTTCGTGCATTTTCGTGCGTCGTTCGGTAAAATTCGTAGCTCACACGTGCTTGCTCGCCGGCGAGGCTCCGGCACAGTTCGCTACCGTCCATTTAATCGTGAGTTGAGGTTATTTTTTTGAGTGTATTGCCAGTAGGTTTGTACATTCATGTCATGATTAAATATATTTGTTACGTACGTTAATGATTAAAAGACTTATCAATCGTCAAGGCAGTGACTGTATCGGAACATAAATTAATGGTTTCTTTTATGAAATAATACTATTTTTTGCTTTTGAGCCGGAGCGGGTCGCTCGTGCTGAATATAGTACGATTGCTGAGTCTTCAAATCCAGTGAAACATTAAAAACAATGAATCTATATTTATAAAAATCAAAACCACTTTTCGTTGTAATTTTATAACACAAGAACGGGCTCACCTATCCAAACCAAATGTTTTTTAAAGCTTTGTTCGGACTATTTAGTAGATGGTTTATGTGAAGTTTGCAAAAAATCGGTGGAGCGGTTTGTAATTTATCACATTTTTTGTAACAAATGAATTCAATAAATGGCGGATCATTTTGTTAATGGGGATTTTTCTGTCAAAGTAGCGAAGCAGGTACCGGGCCGCTAGTTTTTTTTGTAATTTTAAATAGATTATGGCTCAGTAGAAGTTAAATAACATGTCAAAATCGGCGTCGAGACTCCTTTCAACATTTTTTGATATTCCTCATAATTTCGGAAGTAGCCATCCACGGCCAGTTGAAAAATTCACCCTGTATATGACACTTTTACTAAGGCGTTAATAAAATGTAAAAAAGTGAATTTCAAAAAATAATCGAAATTTTAAATGTTTAAAAAAGTTTCGGTTTCGGTTTCGGTTTCGGCCGAAACTGAGAGCAAGGCCGAAAGTTCGGTTTCGGTTTCGGTTTCGGCTGAAAAATCAGTTTCGGTCGGACACTAATAAAAACAAAACAGTTATTATGTGTGTGGAGACAAGACACCACTTATTTGAAGAAGCGATCTAAACTTTAGCCTTTGACGCTAGCTATATTAACTTCTTACCTTCATAAATCCATAGTACAAACCCATGAGCCCATCTTTCACCTCTAGGCAGAATGCGCTTACTGCGCTTGTTAGTGTCTCTTTGACAGGTCACGTCATAGTCTTCTTCAAACACCAGCAAGCACCTTGCATAAGTGGTGTCTTGTCTCCACACACATAATAACTGTTTTGTTTTTATGCAAAACAGTTCTATTATATGTGTTCCGACAAGACACCACTTATTTGAAGACCTGTTTGTTATCTGCTGGTGAAAGATTTAGATGCTATGTGAATTAACTTAGAATAAACGAATCCTCTTATCCTAAATTCGTATTTTTTTTTTTTTTTTTCATCATGCAATACATACTTAAAATTAACATTTATCTTCTGCCAAACTGCTGTACAGTTTATCGGCAGTTATACAATAGAACATTAGGTGATCTGGAACCAGTTCTCTAACACATTGCCCATTTGAAGTTATAACTTATAGCAAATGCTTCATTTATCAGATTATTTATCAATCTAAAAAACTACTAAAACGGTCATTACTTTAAATTTAAAAACGATGATGACCTTATCATACATGTAAGGAATCGCTTAGATCTCAGAGAGCAACACTATGGTGCCAGAATCACTGGGTCATTCATTTTACTTTATTACTGACTACCAGTCAGTTTAGATAAATGTGTCTCTTACATTACTATCAAGATGTGAGAATAATCAATAAATATTATTTGAGAACTTAACTATTATTCGACCTATTACAACATTTAGTTAATTAAAACCTAGCCATAGAAAACATAGTAGGTGATGCGAGTAGCACCTACACAATTTAAATTATTCAAGTTTTCAAATTCGTTGTACACTGTACATTGTAAACTTCTACTACATATACATTTGTATTTTAATATGTAGTAGAAAAATTAGAAAAGAAATCCTTCTGCTCATTAAATGAGCTCCCCTCTGTGTAAGATTCTTCTCCCACCTGTTTCATTGGACATATTACAGGATAATTATCCTGAAGAAGTTCTCTCTTTGATGACTGCGTATCAGTACAAAGTGTTTATCTTGGTACAATAACTGATCTTCCAGTTTCAGTGTTTTTGTCATCTAGCATTCTATTCTCCAGATAACCTCCTGATGGCTAGAAGGGAATTAAGCTTCTTAATCTGTTAAAAGATGGATTTTCCAATCGTCCACGACAACAGGAACAACCTTTCCAGGTCAGTCTGGCCTTGATGTTATTAATAAAATTATCAAGGAACAGGGAAGATTTTTTAAAAAAGGCAACCCAATTCACTGACGAGGTCTATGTCATCCTTTATAGCAATGTAAGTTGTTCATAGTCTAAGAACATTAGACTATTGTACGTCTCTACCAATCAACGGGTAGGTTAAGCCAAGTCAAAATAATTAATGTTAAAATGAAATAATCATCAAAAAGGAGTCCCACTGGGATGCTCCAAAAACCATTTTGAAAACATTGGCTCCGAGCCCCGTAATTTGAGGTAACAGGTACCAATCTGGATAGTCCGTGCCTATCCATGCATAGACAAAAAGGTAAAAATTGTACATGTTTTTCAACAGATGGACACAAGTAATACACTTATTTCACATTATTTGAGGATGAACGTCATGTAATCTATATGCCATGACAAGCCTCAGAATTTTCCTTGTAACAAACCTTGTAACCTCTTTGTTCTACTGATTCCCCTGTCCTGAACTGCCCCCCCCCCCACTTTTTAGCCTAAGGGTAGCAGTTTGTTAGGTTTATGGTACAGGTTCTGGCTGTCACTCTCCGAGAGCTCTCGACTCGAGGGCCAGCATTGTTTACAGTAGATAGGTCAAGTATAGCGGTTCAGAATGGAACAATTAATACATAATTTTCCCACAAGTTGAGATGACTGATCATTAGCCACTATTCAATAGGTAAAGCTCGAAAATCCATGAGTTCAGTCCCTTGGTACGTGCAGTCGCTCACAGGCCAACTTGACTAGCACGAACATGGTCACTTTGGGACACCCCATTTAAAAACATAGCCTCCGAGGCCTGGGGCATGAGGCAACAGGAGCCAATCTGGCTATCTGTTCCTAGTAGGTAGGCGGTAAGAGATTTCAGTTTACTTTTTAACCCTCCCCGGGAGGGTAACCGCTGTCAGAGTGATATTCAGCAATCTGCTAGCCTCAACCATTTGCAACTCACATTCAAGAGTACTAGATATCAAGTTTCATAAGCTGAATTGTGCGTTTGGAAAGCCCATGTCAATTAGTTAACTACTAACAGGCAGAAGAGTGTCCGTCACATTTTCCTTTAAATCTCCAACATGCACATATTCTCTGACACCTGGATTTTGAGCTGAATTACTGTAGACACAAGTCTACGATATTGTTATGTTTCTGAAGAGAAATGGTGTTATGGGTTCACCTTTTCTTCACACAATGTGCGGACAAAAAGTAGGTTACCCTACCCATATCTCAAGAAATTGAGTAGTCCATTGATAACCTCATGGTATCACAAGCACACCACTTGGCAAACTAGTAGCGCCACCTAGGCAATACAGAAGAGAGCCACATGGTTTAGTTTTTACTTAATAATTAATTCAGATCTATTTGTTTAATGCCACCATATTACTGATAATAAGTTTATAGGGATCCTTGAAATAGATCTTAAAACTTTGCAACATATCTGCTGTCACAGATTGGGTTCCTTAGAATTTTCACTGTCTTAGGATTTTAATAAAGATAAAACTTTCCACATAAGACAGTAAGGGTCAATCAAAAATAATAAACTGGAATCCAGATACCTCAAGCAAACGGATTCTTTGTCAGTAGTTAACCGGTGTAAATATTTAGCAAGCTGACAATTTTCATACTTTTAATCCTAAAGGTATCTCAAGAGTTGATTGGCATGACCTATTTCCCAAATAGGTAGGTTCCAAATACATCACAAAAGCTCTAAACACAGGTATTTTACTGAACTCTCATATAAAAAAGATTTGACCTTCTGTCATAATTTTCATTATAACAAAACAGGTTTGTTAAAAAAAATTATTATAATGAAATATTCATTCTACTGAATATAAAAAGCAACAACATTTGAAATAGATCAATTTCACTAAAGTTCATGCACTCTATGATAATTGTCTTATACTTACATCACTGCCTATCCCTTCAGGAATTAGAAGTGTGCTATATTTTAATAAGACATTTTTATAATCTAATTTATAACCAATGCACCATTGTAATCGGTGATTGTGAACGGTAAGCCTTGTAAAACTGAACAAAAATGAAGTCTGTTACACAGACAACACTGTGTCAACACACTTTATAGTCACAAAGTCATACTAGTGAATTAGGTTTTTAGTAGTATTTTAGTATATTGGTAATTAATATTTTAGTAAACTGCAAAGATACCCTGAATTATTTAGGTACCTTTTATTTTATATTTATGCCAGCAATTAATTTGTTATTATTTGTTCACTTATTTGGAACTGTTACACCGATGGCCTAGTTATGATATAGATAAATAGTACAAAAAACATTAGTTAATTCTATATTTCAATGAATGTGTCATATTTTTATAAGCTTGTAAAGTAAATAAAAATGTTATAATTGTCACTTTATCAGACAATGGATTCAAGAAAGATTAACATCATGTGGATTCTTTGATCCATAGATAGATAGAACTCTCACCGGGATGTCCAAATTGTACATTCAGACATCCTTTATATATAAGTAGGGAGCTTTTTAGCACAGTTGGCAATACAGATGTTTTAACAACTGGCTTCCTCACAGGCATAGGCTTAGTCTCAGCTATTTAAGTTTCTGGATAAAAACCTCCCTCCGCAGAGGTATAATTGCACATACATACTTGTTTAGTGTTACTACTTATACACTTTTGATTGTGCTATAGCTAAGTGACTGAGAATGCAAGGTTTCCTTATTGATAAGCCAAGAATTAGTTTTCATGTTGGAGTACCTACGTCAAGCAGTTTTAGTTCCTCCAGACATTCAGAAATCACTTGAGGAATAATTCCCACTAGCACCATGTTTTACACTGAAAACTCCTGTGGTGCTTAGGCACAAAAGCAATATGCTTTGTCCACCATTTTGCGACCCAAACGTCATTAACATTCTGCTAGAATCACAAGCCAGAAATCGCTACTTTGAACTTCGTTTGAAAGTGATTCAGAGTTGGGTCAGTCGTGTTATGGGATTATTGAAAATTTCGACAAAAATTTTTGTTGTTCTCGCGCCATTGCTACTATATACACTCCAACCCCGAGTTGAGAGACGTAAAACATTAAATAGGTATACCACTCACCTCGTTCCAACTCAACAATGTGAGGAGCGCTAGAAATCGTTGTTATCACAAACCTTGGTTGGAGTGTAGCCTTAGGGGCGCTATGGCGCGGGACTTAGAAAAATTTTCGAAAAATTTTTTTTTTTCGATTTGGTACCATACGCTTATAGGCACCATGAGCCGTGCAGAAAACAAAAAAAAAATTTTTGGGTTAAAAAAATTTTTGGGACTTAGAAAATTTCTCCTTACTTTTCACCTTGAGTACGGTTAGGGGCAAACACTTAGAAAATTTTTCGAAAAAAATTTTCGGCTCAACTTTAGAAACGTGCTACCCGAATTTGAGTATATTGATGCATGGGGGGTGTAGAGAGGGGTTTGTATAACTCCCCCCAAGCATTTTTTTTGCCGGAAATTTCAAAAATTTTCTTTGAGATTTTTTTTCATAAAAACGACTTGGGGCACCCCGACACGGACAGGTTAGGTTAGAAGGGGATGGCGGGGTCTGAAAGACCCCGCCATCCCCTTCGTGGTTATTTATTTTTAAACCACCCAGAAGTAGGAGCACCGCGAAGCGGTGCTCCGTCGACGTTTGTGTGATATTACACATACCTACCGTAACAGGGATATTAATTGTAGCTAAATATACCGTAACTTAGCGTATGGTACCAAATCGAAAAAAAAAAAAAATTTCGAAAAATTTTCTAAGTGTTTGCCCCTAACCGTACTCAAGGTGAAAAGTAAGGAGAAATTTTCTAAGTCCCAAAAATTTTTTTAACCCAAATTTTTTTTTTTGTTTTCTGCACGGCTCATGGTGCCTATAAGCGTATGGTACCAAATCGAAGAAAAAAATTTTTTCGAAAAATTTTCTAAGTCCCAAAAATTTTCTAAGTCCCAAAAATTTTTTTAACCAAAAAAAATTTTTTTTCGTTTTCTTTGCTTCTCATAGCGCCCCTAAGGATATACTCCAACTCCTAAAAATCCGCCCCTAAGGCTACCCACTGACCCAAACCTTATGTTCGGTAAATAAGCGGAGAAACATCCATGCCGTGCCATCTAAACACTTATCCTTCGAGGATAAAGAGTCACTTGAAAGGAATCTTGCTTGCTATCAGAATCGACAAGACATGTCTGAGAACTTTAGATCTTCGTTTCGATCTAGCACTGAATCACAATCGGAGTGAACACAATATAACCCTTTTCCGAGCACTTTTAAATACTTTCTGTAAAGTTTAACTGATATTTTACTAATTTTCCATTAAAAGTAATGGGAAGGAAAAAATTTTGCGTCCGTTTCGCGGCAAAATTTAGATGCTATGACGTGACCTGTCAAAGAGACACTAACAAGCGCAGTAAGCGCATTCTGCAGACTCATCATAGATGTTAACAACGATGCGTTCACTGATGTTTCATCGTAAATATCGCTTTTAAAAACAACGTTGATAAAAACCGTATTCGCTAACCTACATAAGTTCGTCGACGATCTGCCGAACAACGATGATGAGTATGATGTTGGCAGTGTTGCTATGTTTAATCTAGAGTATAATCGAGAAAATCTCGACTAACCTATTTTTAAGTTATTTCGTCATTTTAAATTAATACAAATGCACAATACGTATGTATAAAACACGTTTTATTTATTATGCAACTAATGTTTAATTATTTATATCATTTTAGACTTGGAAAATAATTAATTTTGATTATAGCAATAAAGCAAAACCAAATCTTTGACATTTTTATTTGTAGGATTCTGGCGGGAACTTGAAAAAAGCGCGGTTCAAAATTTTTTTTGAAAATTAATTTTAAATAAATTGCTAGGTTTTTTGAGATAAAAGTGGTAGAAAACTGTTTAATTTTATATAGTAATTCGACGAAATGGTGGGTAACGAGGGGGGCGGGGATAACCCGCCCGCCCCTCTAAAGCGTCCTCGGGCTGAGGAGACACTACAAGGAGCGAGAGACTCTGACGGTGGCGATGGCGGCGGTGGTGAGCGTATTGACTCTTTTTCGCCTTTCATTAAGCCAAACTATAAAAGACTGTATCCCGAAAACTCAATTAACACAGACTTCAAAGTATTTATTGAATCTAACGGAAAGGACAAGATAGGCAACAAGAGCCCAATATACTTAAATCATATATTCTCAAGTGAAATTAAAGGTGTGACGGCAATCCAACGCGTGAATGCCAATAAAATAGCCATTATTTTCAAGCAATATAATACAGCCAATAATTTCATAATGAATACATCTTTTCTAAATAAACACAACATGAAGGCCTTCATACCAGCTGCACAAATAGAAAAAACTGGCATTATAAGATTTGTTCCTCCTAACATATCCAATAAAGATCTATATACAAAGCTATCATCTATTTATGAAATCATTGCAATAAGAAGATTCACAAAAAAAGTTGGCCAAGAACGTGTCCCACTACAAACAGTGAGCATTACTTTCCTTTCCAATATTCTACCAGACAATGTACACTATGATTTATTTTCCTATAGAGTTTTTGAATATGTGTCCCCTTTACAACAATGTTTTAGATGTTTTAAATTTAATCACTCTGCAAGAATTTGTAATAGTAAGCAAAGATGTTCAATTTGTGGAGGTGAGCACTTATATAAGGAATGCGATAAACCAACTGAGGTCTGTTGTATAAACTGCAGTGGGCCCCATCTTGCAATTTCAAAATTATGTCCCATCAAAATGAATAAAATTATTGAAAAGAAAAATAAAATAACTTATGCAAGTGCTACCCAAACTAAAAACTTAACTAACACAACTGAATTCCCTCCGCTATCGCCGCCAAAAAGGCAACTTGTACATAATCCTGTAATTAAGCCTATAAATAGTAAAACTGTAAATAATGGTGTAAATAATGTTGTAAATAATAATGTAAATGATATTGTAAATAATAGTGTAAGTAATGTCAGTGACCTTAAAACTCAAATAATTGCCAACAATGATGTACTTATGGCCCTAGTACAGACATTGGTGGAGTTGGGAAATAAAGGGGATAAAACCCCTACTACCATTAAAACAATTACAGATACATTAGTTAAAAACCTTAAATAATGGACCCAAATTTCACACAACATAAACTACGAATTGCTCAGTTTAATATTCAAAGTGCAAATAGTAAAAAACCCCTATTGATAAAATTTTTAAAAGAACAAAATATTGATATTTGTCTGCTTAATGAAACATGGTTTAAAGATGACAATTTTAGAATACCTGGATACAATATTTATAACAAAAATTCGAATAATGCTCACAATGGTGTAGCAATACTGATTAGACCATATCTTAAATATAATAGAATAAACACGCAATTCTATGAAAATATTCAAACAGTAGCTTTATCTATAAGTACGGTACGCGGCAGTTTAACTGTGCTCTGTGTGTATTGCCCGCCAACAACTGCACACGTACGAATTCATAGATTACACGACATAATTCAAGATCTTCCTAAGCCTATATTTATTAGTGGAGATTTCAATGCACATCACATTGCTTTTGGATGTCTTACAACTAAAAGCCGAGGTCACGATTTGTTTAATATAATTGATGACTTAGACTTATGTATTTTAAATGATGGAAGTTTTACAACCATTAATAGACCAGGACAAAATCCTTCTGCTATTGATGTTAGCTTCATCAGTTCTAACCTTGCATCATTGTGTGAGTGGACTGTGCATGGTGATACCATGGGAAGTTATCACTACCCAACCATTACAGAAATTTCATTACTTGTAGATAAATATCACATAAATCCTCCGATCAATAAGTTTTTATATAAAAAAGCAGATTGGCAGACATATAAAACAATATCAAAAGTAATATTTAATGACCTAACTCTTAAACTATATGATCCTGTTCTTACATATAACGATTTCTGTTCTCGTTTAGATTTGCTAAAAGAAATAACAATTCCAAAATTATGTAAAATAAACAAGTTTAAAAGTAGACCCCCAGCTCCTTGGTGGAATGACATATGTGAAAAAAGTGTAGTTGCTTCATATGATGCATTGAAATTATATAGGAGGGAGCCTAGTATGGAAAACTATTTAAATTACAAAAGAATAGACGCCAAGAAAAAAAGAACCATCTCTGAGCAAAAGAAAGTTGGATGGAACAACTTATGTAACAGTTTCAATAGAACTACTCCAATAAGTAAGATCTGGAATTATTTAAAGATGTTCAAAGGTATTAGACCTGGTAACAAATCATATAAAGATGATTTTATTTTTCCATTTTTAGATAAATTATCTGATAATACCAATCTAACTGATTCTAGTAGCATAAATAACCTTTTTGATATTAACAATGATAATTTGAATTCAAAATTTTTATTAGATCCTTTTTCATGGCGCGAATTTACAATGGCTTTGCAAAGTAGACGAAATACGACACCTGGTTTAGATGACTATCCATACATTATCATTAAAAACTTAGATGAATCTGCCCAACAGATATTTCTTAACATTCTTAACCTACTTTGGCATACTAAAACTATCCCTCAATCATGGAAAACACAATGTGTGGTTCCAATACTAAAACCAGAGAAACCCCCAGAACTTCCCAGTTCTTACAGACCAATTTCATTATCTTCATGTCTTGGGAAAATTTTTGAAAACATGATTAAATTTCGTCTTGATTGGTGGGTTGAATCCAATGGTATCATTCCGCATGTCCAATATGGCTTTCGTCGTGGCCGCAGTTGTGCAGATAGTTTTATTTCTCTGATTTCTGACCTGAAACATGCAAAGAATAAAAAATTACATACAGTTTGTACTTTTCTAGATGTTCAAGGTGCCTTTGACAGTGTAGATCCTGCAATATTAGTCAAAATTATGTCTAGGCTAGGTATACCAGGACAGTTATGTAAATGGATTTTTAACTTTTTGAATAATAGGACACTGTATATAAGACATAATAATAAACTGTTTGGACCAAAATCTGCTTCAAGAGGCACAATGCAGGGAGCTACACTGTCCCCTTTGCTGTACAATATTTTCACAAGTGAAATTTGTAAATTTGTAAATAATAAAGATGTAAATATTCTTCAATTTGCCGATGATATTGTTATATACAGCAGTAACTATAATTTAGGGATGGCAATTGACAATGTAAATATAGCTTTAAGTCAGTTATATCACTATTATAATGATGTATTACATTTAAAAATCAACCCATCTAAAAGCAATGTAATGATCTTTGGTAATGATAGCTCCACATCTAACATAATTTACAACAATGAAATTATACCCAAAGTTAGTTCTAAGAAATTTCTGGGGATAATAATAGACCAAAAATTGACTTTTGAGACACATATCAGACACATTTCCAAAAATGCTTTAAAAGGTTTGAATTTAATGAAATGTCTAGCTGGTGTATCATGGGGAGCAGACCCTAAAATATTATCATTACTATATAAAGCTATTGTTAGAAGCCATTTTGATTACAGTTCACTAGGTTATATGTACAGCTCACATGTAAATAAATTAGATGTCATGCAGAATAGGGCTTTGAGAGTAATTACTGGTGCTATGTGCTCCACTCCCATTAGGGCCATGGAAGTGGAGACTAAAATCATGCCCTTAAATTTGAGAAGATTATTACTTGCACAAAGATATTCTCTGAAATTAATATCATCAAATAACAGGCAGATAATAAATAAAATATTACCTTTTGTACATGAAAATCCTGAGATGCAAACAAAAGAAGATCTGCTGAATGGTATTTTTCCAAAGTTGTCCAACATCTTACTTGAAATAGACAATAGTTGTTCCAATATTAGAAAACAATGTCCGTGGCCATGTTATTCCTTTACATACCAATGTATTTCACACCCTGTAAAAGTTTTTCAAAACACAATCACAAATAATTTAGATATGTTACAGTTCTTGGAAAAAAACAAAAGTTACTATACTTTGTACACTGATGGTAGCAAGGGGAGTGATTATGTCCATGCGGCATTGTACGATCCACAAAAAAATTTCTCTCAAGGCTTTGTTCTGCATAAAACTTGTTCAATATTTACAGCGGAGGCATATGCGGTTTATCAAGCATTATTACGAATACGTTTGATGTCTAACTGTAAATACTTTTTAATTGTTTCTGATTCGCTAAGCATAATAACAGCCTTATCTAACCTCAAAGTAGCATTTAAAACTAATTATATTCTTTATTTTATTAAACAAATAATCTACCAATATCATCTTGAACATATACAAATTGCTTTCTTGTGGGTTCCCTCTCACAGGGGTATTACAGGAAACGAAATAGCTGATAAAACCGCATATGAGGGTCAGAATTCTATAGATGTAAAAATTACAGTTAAGGTCCCTATGACTGATTATTTAGAAAATGTTAATAGGAAAATTAATGAGTTGTGGTATGAAATATGGAAAAAAGACCAAGAGACGAAAGGAAAGTGGTATGGGACCATTCAAGAAAACCTACCTAATAGACCATGGTATGATCAACTAAAAGATGCCAGCAGAGATTTTATCACCACGATGAATAGACTGCGCTTTGGTCATAACACTGCACCGTCACACCTTGCAAGAATGAATATTATCCGAAGTAGTTTATGTCCGTTTTGCGAATCAAGAGAAGGAACCGTTGAACATCTCATCTTTGAATGTCAAAACTTCTTGCTTGACAGATTAGTGTTGGCTAGTGAATTAAGTGATGTGAATACAATAAGTGATTCTTCCCGCCCACCGCCGCCCCTTGAACAGTTATTAAAAGACCAGAATAGTTACAAACCAATATACAAATACATAAAAAACACAGTGAACTCAATTTAAAATAAAGTGAAGACAAAAAAAAGGAAAGTGAAAATAAAAAGACTTGACCTAAAGGTCTTAGTTACCAGGTCATAAAATCCCACAAAAAAAAAAAAAAAATTTTTATTTGTAGGTTATGTATTTCAAAACAAACAACTTGATCTTATCTTGAAAGTTTTTTTATCAAAATACGAAATTCCAAAGTTCTAAGTGGTTTTAAGTGGCTAAGTGGACTTCAAAAAAATTGTGCACCCCAACCCAATGGCGTTCTACTTGTTCCGTGTTTTAATTTGGTCCCAAACCTATCGAAAGTAAGTATAAAGTTACATTTCTATTTAAATATAGCACAGTTTCTGGAACTACTATATAAGTAACCAAAATATTTATCTTTTAGTGTCTCGCAACGCAGCTCCTTCGTTAGATCAGCTGGAAAAGCTAGTAAGCTTTTTAGAAAACAAACCATGGTTGGCTATGGGCCATGCTCGTACTGCAAATGCTCGCATTCGCAGTCGTCAGGCATGGTCCGAAATAACAACAGCCCTGAACAGTGATGGTAGTGGGTGTACGAAAACATCGGAACAGTGGTGTAAGGTTGGTAATTATAAGTATTGTGTGTGTATACCGTTGCATTGAGTAGGTAGCCTTCTATGGTATAGTATCTTTTTGCATTGACAGCCCCCTGTGTATGTTCTTTATTACTAGATTAGTATTAACTAGCGGATGTTAATACTAATCTAGTACCGTTCGCGTGGGAGTACGGGGATAAACCTGTTGGTCATGGCCTGTTACTAAGGGTCAATGTAGCTTTCTAATGGTGAAAGAATTTTTGAAATCGGCGCAGGTGTTTTTGAGTTTATTCATTACAAACATACACACACACTAACATACAAAGCTTTCTTTATAATATTAGTGTAGACTACAGGATAACTAGCAATTATAAAAGCATTTAAAATTACAAAGGAAAATTAAACCAAACTGAGTAGGTGTTCTATTTATTTAATACAGTCATTAAATCATAAAATTCTTACTTGTGTTGCAGTACTGGAAGGACAAAAAAGGAGCAGTTAAGAGGAAGTCCAGCTTAATTGCAGCCGCGAGGCGGCGCACTGGTGGTGGCATAGAAGAAGATTTGCCACAACTTAGTGAGATAGAACTAAAAATCCAAACTATTATGGGAGGAGAAAGTTTTGGTTGCGGAGATCAGAACTTAGAAATAAATCCTTTTGAGGTTTGTAGTTTTCAAGGCTATAGACCTTTAAAAGTTTATTGATTTGATTGAAATTAATAACTAATATAATACTTTTACATTTTTAGGAAGAACCATTAAATAGAACTGTGCAATCTTTATAATATTATTAAAATTGCGACTATAATTTGAGATTTGAACTATCCTATCTCTCAAGTTGGATCGAACTGCACATGGTGTGCGAATTTTATTATAATCGGTTAAGTGGTTTAGGAGTCCATTGAGGACAAACATTGTGACACGAGATTTATATATTATTAAGATAATATTAATATCACGACACGATTGGTTGATAAGTTAGGAATAATAAGTACAATATGTTAATTGCAGCTCCTACTCGGCGTGTGCACAGAGAGACGGTACGCGGTCGCCGACGCACTCACCAGCTATCTCCGCGTCAATCTGCAGCGCGCCGGCGACTATTGAGAAGGTCACCTCCGTCACAACGTCGCTCTGAAATGGTTAGCATCACAGAGCGTTTCATAGCCATCGAAGAACGCCGAGCACAAGCAGAACTCTTGATTGCCCAAGCAATTAGTCAGCAAGTGGAGGGCCAGCGGGCTATGGCTCAGGCTCTAGATAGATTAAGTAGTGCAATTCGAGATTATATAAATAAATAAAATGTATGCTAAAAGATTGTTTTATTTTCCTAGGTACATACTATTTTGTTAGACCATATTAATTTTATCTTTAGGTTACACATGATTATATAAGTAGTTTAAAAAAACATCCTCTTTCTTTATTTTATGACAAACAATATACCTACATTACCTACTATTTAAAGTTCACTACAATTTTTAATAAACAGTCTTAAAACCTGAGTTAGTAATTACTTCTATTGTATTATTACTTCTATTATTATATATTACTTCTATTATTGTTAGTATTTACTTCTATTAAACCACTTGACCGTTATTCGAAGCATAAACAAACAATTGAGATAGGCTGTATCTTGATTCCTTTGCCTTTTTCCTTACGATATAGCTCTTTCTCGCTCTCATGACGTCACCAGGTCAGAGAGGGGAGCGCGCTTGTGAGCGCGCGTCGCCCGTCTTGTTCATTGGCGTTCTTTTCTTTGCCGGAGACCAGGGGGTGATCACTTCCCTGTAGGTGAGAACTCACGCACACAGAGACAATTCATGATAGTTGATCTAGTTTAAGTGTGGCCGCTATTTGTAAAAATTAGTGCATGGTAGATTTAAAAAATATTGTGACTGCTAAAATTTTCACTAATATGCCTCAAATTTACAATAAAAAAAAACACACACATATTTATTTGTATAAAAACAATAAGTTACGTTTTTCCTTTTTGTACAATAAAATAATTTAGTAGACATTTAAGATTATAAGCAGAATTTCCTAGTTCTTACTGGCAACATCGTTATTTTATCCGACGTGACATTTGTTTTGAATAAAAACAGTTGTGAGAAAGTTTTACCGGGTTTGTAAGTTTTGCTCGGTTTCTCTCAATTTCTTCATCTTGCAATCCTCAAGCAGCAGCAATACGTCGAGTCGAGCATCTGCGTCTCCTCCGTATTTCTTCTTTGGGTGATTCAAGGCTCATGTACCACCATACGATAGTGTGTTGTGAACTTGTGAGTGACTAGTTTTGTGCCAGTTTTACTGAGACACTTAGTGAGAAATAGACTCCTATAGTTTTTAAGTACCTAATCTTTCTGTTATTTACTTCGTTCACCATGTCTCATGTGTACCGGAGGTTAGTAAAAGTTCTTATTATTTTGTGAGTAAATATCATTAGGTCTGTCAATGGAGGCTCATGCGATGTAATTTTTCAGATGTTCCAAGTGTGGTGCTAATCAGGTATCAAACCCTGAGTTGAGGATGCACAGGTTCCCGACTCTTGGAAAAAATAAAGAAAATGTTTACCAGTAAGTTCATAAAACTACTGTTTTAATTTAGATAAAGATTATTTAAAATAATGCTTTATTAATTGACATTAGCAATTTTATTTTCAGATTGATGTCATGGGCAATGTTTTGTTACCCAGACAAAGACTGGTTTGACTTGCAAGCTCTAGCCGATTTGCAAAAATCTTGTAAGGTTATTTGCAGTAAGCATTTTGCAGATTCTGCTTACACAACACCAGCAAAAATACGCCTTCATAAATCTGCCACTCCATCCATAGATGAAAATGAAGAAAATCTTCATTCACCAAGAGCTGGACCGTCTCATAGTAATATCTGTAATGTTCTAAGGGTAAGTATTCCTTATTTTAAAACTTTGTTTACCATGTTTGATATAAATGATTACTCTGACTCATTACTAATAAATGATTACAGAGAGCAGAACAATTAAAGTGTTAACTAAAATATTTGCATTTTGCTTTCGCAGACCCAGTCCCATACGGTTATGTCAGTCACTGAAGAACCAACTGCTGAGATTAGAACTGAGTCAGTAACTTCAGGGTCTTTTGCGGTAAGTGGTATAATATGGAATAAACATATAAGTTCAAACATTATACAAACGTTTTTTTTTTTATCATTATGAATAAAATTTTTGCGACTTAAAAGTTAAATTCTTAACCAAAAATATTGTTTTTTTTGCTTCCGCAGGCCCAATCCCAAACAGTTATTGAGGAATTAAGTGCGGATACAAAAACTGAATCAGTACCTTCAGTATCTTCTTTGGTAAGTGATATATGAAGTAGCCATATTATGTGAATACTTATGGCAGTATAAAAACCGTCATAACTTATTTAAATAAATATTTTTTTACTTTTGTAGCCCCAATCCCAAATGGTTGCCGAAGAACCAGCTAAAGAGATCAAATCAGAACCCTCAGTATCATTTTTGGTAAGTAAAATAACCATTACTGAGTAACCTACCTTGCCTAATAATTATAAATAAATAAATAACCATATTGAATGTAAAATCATTTTCTTTCAGAAAAAAGAATCTTCGCAGAACAAAGAGAAGCTGTCAGCTTCTGAGAATAAAGTTTACAACAAATGTAAATACTTGATGAAGCAAGTTAACAAGCTCAAAACTGCTTTAAAACAGAAGAAAGGGAGTGATGTTCTGCAAGTTCTGCATGATAATGAAAATGTCCAAAGACTGTTTGGACACAAAATCAGCCCATCAATGGCGTTAATGCTCCAGGGCGATCTTCAAAATGGGCAAAGAAAGCACCAAGCAAGACGGTGGAACCAAAAGCAAAAATTTTTGGCTTTGGAGCTCTATAAAAAATCTCCTCGGACATATAAACTTATAAGCAGACTATTTTGCTTGCCAAGTCCATCAACATTAAGAAGGCTTTTGGGGAATTTTGCATTAAAAGCAGGAATCAATAACATGTTATTTGAAAACATTAAAAAGTTATCAAAGAAAAACCCAGAAAGTAATGTATGTTTTTTAACATTTGATGAAATGTCTATCATGAAAAATTTATGTTACAATTCAAAATCGGATGAAATTGATGGGTATCAGGACCACGGACTTCAAGGGAAATCTAAAGTTTTGGCTTCCCATGCTTTGGTGTTTATGCTGGTATGGATAAGACGAAGATGGAAGCAACCTGTTGCATTTTATTTGTCTGGTGATAATGTCACTGCAGACAGATTAACTGTCCTGATTAAGGAGGTATGTGTTATATTCATCATCATCATCATCATCATCAGCCTATAATGTTCCCACTGCTGGGACACAGGCCTCCTCTCTGTGAGAGGGAGTGGGCCATAATCCACCACGCGGGCCTAGTGCGGATTGGTGGATGTCACATGTCTTCGAATTTTTGGTTCTAGGACATGCCGGTTTCCTCACGATGTTTTCCTTCACCGTTTTGAGAGCAGTGGTGATGAAATAAATTACACAAAGTAATGCGCCAGGCGGGGTTCGAACCCACGACCTACAACTCGTAAGTCGGGACCGATACCACTGGGCCACCACTGCTCACCGATACCACTGGGCCACCACTGCTCATATTACATAAATTTGTATATTACATAAATATATATTACATAAATTTGTATTATTCCATAATTATTGTGTTATAAATAAAATTAAAAACACGTACGGCTCAGTGTGACTGGAGCAAAGACATTAAACTTTACTTGTATCTTTAAATCTCTCTGGACTGGATTAATTGAAACGATAACAAAATATGATAGGATTAACCATAAAATTCGAACAGTATATACAAAAGTAAAAGTGATTTCTTCCAGACAACCTAAACAATGTGTTTATAACTAATTGCAGGTTCTTCACGAATGTCTCAAAACGGGAATCAATGTTTGTGCAACAGTTTGCGACATGGATGGAGTCAATGTCAGAGCACTGGAGAACTTGGGTTCCACTGTAGAAAATCCTTTCTTCATATTTGAAGGAGAAGAAATAATTACTTTGCCAGACCCTCCGCATCTCCTAAAGTGCTTCAGAAACTTATTTATGTCATATGATGTGAAATTACCCATCCCTGTCCAATCTACAACTACAGGAAATGCAATAGGAACAGGTAATACCTACTATTTAATGCCTGGTCTAACTTGAACGCTAAATCTAGTCTAAATAAACGCTTTATCTATCCATCTATCAACTATCTATCAATTAATCTATCTTTATATTACTGTTAAAAAAAATTAACGCTTTTTTATATTTCAGGTATCGCGTCTTGGAAGCACATTGAGCAGTTCTTTGAACTCGACAATTGCAACCCACATTTTGTTTTCGCCCCGAAACTCTCACAACGCCACATCCAACCCAACGGAAAGGAGAAAATGAGGGTTAAATTGGCCACCCAGATTTTTAGTCACTCTGTGGCAATGGGAATTTATTCAAAGGCATCTACTAGTAAGTAAACCAAAAATAAAATTCTTACCTAACAAAAAAACAAACACTTGAGAAATGTTAAGACCGCCTTCACACTAGCGTTTGTCCAGCGTAGGCCCATATGTTTAGAAATGCTGTTGTCTAGTTAAAATATATTTTTGCTTAAAACTTGTAATATTTGATTGTTTTAGATGAGCTGCCAGCAGGAGCTGTTGCTACAGCAACTTTTCTTGAGCATTTCAATAATTTATTTGATTTGCTCAATGCAGATGCACCCGACAGGCAGGAAGGAAAGCCTTATAAAACAAATTTGACAGCGAAGAGTCCACATAAAGATTTTTTTAAGAAATCAGTAAAACTAATCAATGACTTAGAATTTATTGGGTGTAGAAGAAAACCACCATCCCAAGGTGGCTGGCTGAAATTATTAAATGGATATGAGCGTCTGTGGGATAACCTAATGAAAAAGCACCAAATAAAAAGCATCGCCACAAGGAGAATCAATCAAGATCCCTTGGAAAATTGCTTTGGCTGCATTAGAGCTAACTGTGGCTCAAATGACAATCCCACAGTCGCTCAGTTCATTGCCGGCTTGAAAACAGGCATTATTACCAATTTAAGAAACATTGTAAAAAATAACAGAAATTGTGAGGATGATAATGGCGAATTAGTGGAGAATTTTCAGTATCTGTTCTGTAAGAATAAACTCAATCCAAAAAAAATTGATGATCCAATGCCCGAGTCTGGCCCCAATGTCTCTGAGCATGACATAATTTCCGTGTCTGACGATGAAATAGAGAGCTCGGCGGAAACACAAGCATGTGCATATGTCTGTGGTTTTATCTTTAAAAAATATATAAAAGATTGTGATAACTGTAAGAAGGCTATGCTTGCCGAAAAGCCCACAGAAGTTCACCTATTTACGCAATTTAAGGAATATGTGGACGGTAAACATAGCCTTCATTATGCTAACTATAATTTCATTGCGTGTGTGGAAAATTCCGCTGAGCTAGTCAAAAAATATTTAAAAGAAAATTCGCACTCAGATCACTTAAAAGAAAATTGTGTCAAACTCATTAGAGAGGAAATAAATTTCAATTTTTTAAATGCATGCCCAGAACATAAGTTAGCCAATAAAAATATGATCGAGCAATCAGTGGCTATAATATTAATACGAAGATTTTGTTTATTAGAGAACAGAAAATTCTCCATTGAATCTGCCAAGAAAAAGCTGGCAAAAAAAATAAAAATATTGAAAAATTCTTAATCATTGTTTTATTTTATTGAAGCAGTCTGGCAAAGGTTCATTCATTTTGTTTCGAGCAAGATAGTGCAGTTTGGCCTAAGTAATAACATTTTATTCTTCAAAACTTCGTAATTTAATGCACTTGATGTTGCTCGAAATAAAATGAATGAATGAATAAAACTTGAATTTATTGGAACCCTGTGGCCCGTATAGCAGATTTTTAAATTTCCCGCCAAAAACAGAATGGTAGATTTTCTAAATTCCCGCCAAAAATTTACATTGCGACAGTAGCGCAGTCTGTCCCTACTTCGCAGAAACTAAAATTGACAGATAACGTAGGGGTACATTTTTTTGTTCGCAGTGGCGCTTCTTCTCTTTTTAGAGTATAAGTATTCTTTGCCGGAGACGGTTGTGCCTTATTAAGCAGGTGAGTTTTAAAAAACTTTTTTCTACAACCGTCATTATTTTTCCTTATGATCAAAAAACTGGCAATCAGTTTTCGATATTTAACTAAAATTGCTTTCAGTGTATTACAGTGTGTTACTGCTAAGTGTATTACAGTGTGTTACTGATAAGTGTATTACAGTGTAAATCAACGTTGATATTTTAAAAAATTAACGGTTTTTCCGTTCGCGTGTTACATATTTCTTTTTTCCAGTGTTTTGGTGTTCGATTGTTTAAATAATTAGTAATGGATAAGGATATAACGTTGATTTCGCACGATGAGCCGGTCGCAGGCCCTTCCTATGCTGCTAATAATAAGGAATCCAGTTCTAAACGGAGGCGTTCACAATCTAGCAGTAGTAGCTCGGACGACAGTAGTTCCAGTTCATCTAGCTCTTCTGACCATAGGTCTAAACACAAAAGTGCTCGTCGCCGCCGTAACAAAAAAAAGGGGGGGCAAACATAAGCACCGCCGCTCAGGGCGTAAAGTGAAACAAAGTGATTTACCTTATCAAAACATGGCTAATAATAATCCAGTGGCCGATGACTCCATTTCCCTCTTTGCCGTGGATGATTTCGAGCAGGAAGGTAGTACTTTTCTTAATGATTTAGATGTTGAAATTAAGCTTAAAGAACCGGCTATTCCGAAAACAGACGTGCGTTACTTGGATATATTAAAAGAAATTCAATTTTTCAATAAACCGGACTGGAGTGAGGTACGTTACGCGGATACCCAAAAATCTTATAATCATAACCCGGGTTTCATTGAACTCGAAGCAAATGAAGAGATCAGACCCTATGATACTCTTAAGCACCTAAGCTACTCCGAGAGGGCTTATGCTTCGTTAACTTACGGTTTACTAAGGCAAAAAGAGTCCTTAAAAAAGGAACTTTGTACATTTATGTCATGGGTCCGTGACCAAAAAGAGGAAATTAGCTTCGAGGCTATAAACCAAAGGCTTAATGATATTTATACTGCTAGTGAATTTAGTAAGGTTTCAGCAGACCTTTTGCAAATGGTTTGTGGACATAGGGCTGAAACAATTCAAATGCGCAGAGATAGCATAACTAATGCAATTCGCGATCCGTTGGTTAAAGCATCAATTAGGAAAATACCCCCATCTGAAGTCAACTTATTTAATTCTGAACAGTTAGTAGTTTCATTGGAAAAAGTTGGTGGTGTCAAAAAAGCATTTTGGCCTGCTTCCAAATCGACGTCTAAATCAACTTATGGTTCCGCCTCAACTTCGCAAGTTGGTAAATGGCTAATTCGTCCCTCGCAGGGACAATACTCTGTTCCGCCATCACAGGGTAAGAACTATAACAATAGCATGCCCCCACAGGGCTGTCAGAACTGTAATGCCCCCTCGCAGGGTGGCTATTTGCAGCATAATATACAATGTCCTTCACAAGGACCGCCTCATACGAATTACAACTATCCTCGTCAGGGTAGAGGCACAGGCGATAGAGATTCCTTTCGTTCTCGTGGGGCAAGACAGAACCAAAGATACCACGGTCACAAACGTGGTGGCCATAAACGAAGGTCATCACCTTCAGATTTCAATCCCAAAAAGATTAAGCATTGACATGAAAATATTCCAAGCGGGTCAGTTATCGAACTTCGTCCATCATTGGAGGGAAATGCAAGCACCAGAATTTCTCATTCAAATAATTCAGGGGTACCGTATACCTTTTCAACAAAAACCACCTTTAGTAATGCCCAGATTAGACAACAAGGCGTTTCACACACCAGTGTCGCCGCAAATGTGATCCAAAAAATGTTGAATCAAGGAATCCTAGAAATTGCGAGTCCAACTCCAAGTTTCTTATCCACGCTTTTTCTGGTACCAAAAAGCGATGGGTCGGCTCGTCCGATTTTCAATTTAAAAGCCTTAAACGAATTCGTACTGACCACCCCTTTCAGTCTGATAAATGTATTCAGAGTCCCAGATTTCGTTCAACCCAAGGATTGGATGTGCAAGTTAGATATTTCCCAGGCGTAGTTTCACCTGAAGATAGCAGAGTGCAACAGGCGTTTTCTACGTCTTATTTACAAAGGACAACTTTTCCAAGTGACCTGCCTCCCATTCGGTCTCAGCACGGCTCCAAAGACCTTTGCCAGTTTAACAAATTGGATTGCCCAATTAATGAGAAGCAAAGGTGTGAGAATATTGGTCTTTCTCGACGATTTTCTTCTGGCTCACCAAGACCCAGAAGTTCTCACAAGCCATGTGAACCTTCTCGTAAATACTTTGCAATACCTGGGATGGCAAATAAATTTCGAAAAATCTATCTTAACACCCAAGAAATCTCTTGTTTATCTGGGCGTACTGTGGGATCCTTGGCAAAATTTCAAATGTCTACCAAAGGAAAAAGTAAATTCTTTAATGGCGAAAATTTGCGAAATTATAAACCTTGGGAAGACAGATCTGAAAAAGTTGCAGAGTATAATAGGATCCCTAAACTTTGCGAGTTTTGTTGTTCAAAGAGGGAGATTACATTATCGAGCTCTATTAAAATTTCTAAACACTCTAGAACTAATCAATTCAACCAGAGTGTATTCTGTACCTGTAGATGCAATGAGCGATCTACGGTGGTGGTCCCACAATCTACAACATCCATCAATTCTG
Source organism: Agrotis clavis (assembly GCA_954870645.1). Lineage (NCBI taxonomy): Eukaryota > Metazoa > Arthropoda > Insecta > Lepidoptera > Noctuidae > Agrotis > Agrotis clavis. The sequence goes on along the minus strand of OX940935.1, from coordinate 20,494,905 downwards.
CACCATGCCCCAGCAACTCATTTTATCACGACAGACGCCTCCGACTTAGGATGGGGTGCCCAGATGGACAACCAGTCTCTATGGGGAACTTGGTCCCAGAACGAGAGAAATGGTCACTGCAACGTAAAAGAGATGCTGGCAATATTGAAGGTCTTTCAAAGTCATTCTGTATATCTGAGCCAATCTACAGTCACAATACAATGCGACAATCGCACGGTAGTAGCGTATCTCCGTCACGAAGGGGGAACAAAATCTACGCAGTTGATGGACATAACTTACGATCTGTTTTGCTTAATAGATCAATATCAAATTCACATCAACGTGCACTACATTCCGGGGAGGTACAACAACCATGCCGACCACCTATCACGGTTTCGCCAGGTCCCCGAATGGCATCTGTTACCCAAGATCACCAAAATGATCTTCCTAAAATGGGGGATTCCCCAAGTGGACCTGTTTGCCTCCAGCAACGCCCACGTGGTTCCTTATTACGTGTCGATGGATCAAAAAGACTTGCAAGCTGTAGCCCACGATGCGTTCTCGATTGCTTGGACATTCGATCTGGCATGGGTGTTCCCGCCCCCGTTTCTGATACCCAAAGTTCTGAGCTACCTCAATCAGGCATCGGGAATTTACCTACTGGTAGCACCGAGATGGGAACGAGTATTCTGGCGCGGCGATCTCAAAGCCCGCGCTCTAGCCCCACCATTCACAATACAGAACCTGAACCAAGTGTTAATAGATGTAACAACGGGACTGCCACCGCCTCGAGTCCAGGATCTGGTGTTGGAAGTCTGGAAATGTGGGGGTGGACAGATCATTTAAACGATTGGGATAATTCTCAAATAAATCTTTTGAAAAGTTCTTGGCGTGCTTCAACCCTTAGAACTTACAAACCTGCATGGAACCGCTGGGTGTCATGGTGTAGAGTTTGTGGTATTAACACTAAGAACCCCTCGGGTTCTGATCTAGCTCGGTTTCTGGCTGATCTGCATATAAAATATAAACTTTCTTATAATACAATCATGTTACATAAATCTGTAGTCTCCACCCTTTGTAATGTAAACAATTCAGGTGCTCTAAGTAATCATGTTTTGGTTAAGCATATTTTGAAATCCATTTCAATCAAAATGCCTAAGGACCCGAAGCTACCCGTTTGGAATATTGATGATTTTGTATCCTTTCTTGGCAGTAGAACGATAAATAATGATAATATATTTGATGTATCGAGTCAAGCCGCTGCCCTTTTGGTTCTCTGTTCTGGTAGGCGTATTCACGACTTGACCCTCCTTATGACCGATAAAGATAATTATATTCGATCATTGGAGCATGACTTTATAACTTTATGGCCTGCCTTTGGATCCAAGACTGATTCATCTGACCATAGGCAATCAGGTTGGAGATTATTTAAAAATAATAATAATAGGAATTTGGATCCGGTATACTGGATTGAACGGACTGTATCAGTGCTTTCCGTTAGACGACAAGAAGCTAATTGTCATAACTTGTTTATTACTACGAGAGGTGCAGCTCGTGGGGCCTCACGAACGGTTATTGCAGGCTGGATCAAAACCCTCATGCGTCGGGCTGGCATTGTTGTTACTCCTGGAAGCATTCGTTCCGCTGTTGCTTCTAAGAATTGGTTGGACAACTTCCCTATAGAAGAAATTATGGCTCGGGGAAACTGGAGGTCTTCCAATACTTTTGTAAAATTTTATAAGCGTCAGGTTTTGGATTCTTCTAGAAATAACAATATTACTGATCTATTCAACCCAGTCCTACTGTGAAATATGCAACTAGTCGATTTAATGTTATGTTAATTGTAATTATATCATTGATTGGTAATAAACTCTTTTATTATTACACCTATTTCGCGTAATTTTAAATCCCTACACATTGGCGTTCTCCCTGGACGTCACCAGGCGATAACAGACATATCTCAATTGTTTGTTTATGCTTCGAATAACGGTCAAGTGGTTTAATATTGGCGTTTTTCCTGAAATAAAACGCTTATTAAACTACTTACCTTATTCGAAGCATAAACAGTGATTTCTGCCTGGTGAAAGAAAATCATCCAATGAACAAGACGGGCGACGCGCGCTCACAAGCGCGCTCCCCTCTCTGACCTGGTGACGTCATGAGAGCGAGAAAGAGCTATATCGTAAGGAAAAAGGCAAAGGAATCAAGATACAGCCTATCTCAATTGTTTGTTTATGCTTCGAATAAGGTAAGTAGTTTAATAAGCGTTTTATTTCAGGAAAAACGCCAATATTATTAACTATTTCGTCCACGCCACAGTCTATCAATTAGACGACCTCTAACAAGACGTCCACTATCCAAATCACTGATAGAGTTCTGGCTTCCTTGTTGTAGTAACCGGATCACACTTGCTTCTTGTCTCTGTAGATGAGTTGGTAATTCTACTGGAGGAACTCTGGCTTGATTGCAAATGTTATGTAACACACAACAAGCTTTAATAATTTTTCCCACCATCTCTGGATCATAGTGAAGAACACGATGAACCAAAAGGCACCTAAAACGGCCTTTAAGTATGCCAATGGTTCGTTCTGCAGTATTTCTTGCAGTGGCATGCAGATCATTATAGAATTCTTCCTTTGATCCAGGCCCAGGGTTGCTACATGGAACCATCATGTATGGTCTAAGAGCGAAACCGGAGTCCCCTGAAATAAATTAAACAGGAATTTAATTTAATTTTACGTTAATGAAAATAACTGAATTTATTATTAATATTTAAATACCCTCGAAAACAGGTACAATTTCTGATGGGAAAAGTAAAGAAACATTTTTAATACATACCAAGCAGATACACTGTTTCTCCTGTATTATTTAGCTGCTCCAAATGCGTTTTTATGACTGAATTATTAAATATAAAGCTGTCATGTGTTGCACCTCCAAAAGTTACATCCACATGCATTATATTTAAGTCTGGATCATTTATCTTAAAAGGCAAAAATAAAAGATTAAAATATGGTTTGAAACAGATGTTCCTATTCCTACTTTAAGTTTAATGAAATAAAAAAAACTTACAATTACCGCATTTCGAGCGTGATACCCTTTTCTACAATAATATCTTTCTTCATGTTCTTTGGGCCGAACCATTGATACCAAGGTACCATCAACACAACCAATGGTTCCAGGCATTTTGAACTTTTCATAAAATCTATAAAGAAAGGTAGACAATTTAAAAAATATGTAGGAAACAAAAAAAAGTTTTATGGTTTGATTCATGAAAGAATGTACCTAATTAGAAAAAAAAAATATCTTTAAAACAAAACTGTGAAACATAAGAAATACTTACTTTTCTTTGAGAATTTGCCTTTCGTTTGTATTTTGAGGAAATCTTATGTACTTATTAATGATAACTGGGTGGTTGATGGCATCTACTACGGTTCTTATAGCCCTCGAGGCGGATGCTTGCGAGATATAGGTTCTTGCATTCTCACATAATATTTTTTGGTAACTCCCACTAGCTAAAAATGCGAGAGTGCATAAAATCTGGAATGAGAGTAAGTTTTAGACATTTTTCACTATAAGTATAGTGATTTAATATTGATTTAGTAGTAATACCTTGGTTCGGTTGCAAATTCCTCCTTGACGTTTCGTCTTTGCTAAGAATGGTGAAATATCTTCTTCCAATTGTTTAATTAGCTCTTCAGTCAACCTGAATACCTTAATATAGTCTATATCAGTAGTAAGAAGATCCATATTACGTATCACATGTGCCTGACGTCTTTTTTCTACATTATCTCGACGCTTAGCTTCTTCCAACAAAAAAATCATACAGGAAAGACGAACTGCCATCTAAAACATTAAAAATAGGCATAAACGTTTCAGGAATTAAAGTACGGTAAACAAAATAATACTAAGCATTTATAATTTAAAAAATAACTTGTACTCACACTAAAATTGTCTACAACCAAGGAAACATCTACAATGGGGATGGCAACTCAAAGCTAATCGTAGATGGCGCTGCGATAGTTGGTCCCCACGTCAGATTACTGACTACCTTGTACAAAAAACAAACAAGATTTATTGTTATAAAAATTGAGTATAAATACAAAACAAATATGGAAAATTATTCGTCAATGCAAGTGCATATACTAATAGAAGAATTAAGACGCCGCGGTGCATCTACAAGAGGAAAAAAAGTGATTTAATTGAGTGGTAATACATTTGATTTTACCGTAATAAATCCACAATTACTTATAATTGAGAGTTCAATTTTTGAGTTTAGGTATGTTTTACCTGTCCTTTCCTATAACAAGAATATAATGCTGCTTCTGACTCTCTATTTTGATAAAATATCATAATGTTTTAAGTCAGTAATTTTACCCCCTTTTTTCTATTTAGATTTGAGAAATATCACAATATATTTAATTTCTTAACACCACAACTATCACAAAACTCGTTCCAGGTGATAATTCTTCCGCCAGACGAACCATTTCATGATTTATAGAGCGATGCAATACTGGTACTTAACCTCCAATAGAAAAGTATATATTATTTTGAAAAGTGTATTCGATTGTTTAGTTATGGTATAATCATAGAATTTCATTAATAAACTCAACTAACGGCCTGTCCCGGCTTCGCAAGCCTGGATATTTGTTTATTATATAGCTTTTCCTTAGTTATAATTGAATTTTTGTTCTCAAGGCAGTCACAGCAGCTACCCATTATTTCTTGATGTGTGAATGGACGGAAATTTGTATGTTCCATCATTTTTACAGCTTATTACACAACATCTAGTCATTTTACATCAATAAATCGTTTTTTTGCAGAAAATTCCTTTGATTTGACAGTTGTTTTGGGACCAAACTGTCACTTGTCACTTTGACACTTGCCTTCCCCATTTACAAGCTTTACGCTTTGACAGTTAAAATCGAAGGCGAAGGCGCCGTTGTCGTTGAAGGCGAGGATGTTTTGTGTTTCTGAATACCGTTTTTCATGTATTCGGAACCATATTTTAGTTCTATGTCGCGCCGTCGACATCGTTGTGGCGCTACGACCGCGCAGTTTTAACTAAGGAATACCGATAAGTTTTCATCAGATGTTTCAACGATGATTTCTCGGTTGTAAAGATGTTTTGCCTTAGTGAATTGCACTCCTGCCTAGAGGTGAAAGATGGGCTCATGGGTTTGTACTATGGATTTATGAAGGTAAGAAGTTAATATAGCTAGCGTCAAAGGCTAAAGTTTAGATCGCTTCTTCAAATAAGTGGTGTCTTGTCGGAACACATATAATAATCAATTAATCATAATAATAGAAAAAAATACGTACCTACTTACCTGACACTCTTCCCTTAGTTTTAATTAGTTAAAACATGTTTTCATAAGTATGCAAATACAAAACCACTGGAAATTTAAAATATTAATCAGTTTATTTTGTTTCAAAATCATTTTGTCACTGTTGAAAGTGTTACGTCCATTAATAAACTAATATTGTTATTGCGAGGTATTCTTGTTTTATTCATAGTTACAAAGCGAACGAACTACCCTCTTTTTATTCATTTTGTACTCAGTGTTGCCGTTTTAGCCACTTTGTGGCTAGATCTAGCGGATTTTCAATGGCTTTAGCCAAATAAAAAACCATTTTAGCCACCAAAGTAAATCTAGCCACTTCTGGCTGATTTATCAATAGTAATTGGATAGCAGTAGATAACAGACCAAAAGCACTTTAGCCACTTCTAGCGGAATTTTGAAAGAGATTTTTTTGCAAAACTGGCGACTTTTTTCCATGGCCACAAACTAGACTGTCCAAACGGCAACACTGTTTGTACTCTGGCAACTCTGATTAAAAAAAGCCAACAGACTTTAGTAGTGCTTCTAAATGTTTTAAAACTTTTTCCAACAAGATTATCACGTCGCGTCACATGCTCGACATCACTTACATTAAATAGCAGTTTTTTTGTGTTAAAATCATCAAATGAATCCTTCCACCCATGGTGGGACGGGAGGAACTGTCAGACTCGTACCTACCTAATGATTTAAATCCACGGTGTCCTTCGATAGCCCTTTACGTTCCAGGGGTTATGGTATGTAGTATCAATCCCATATCAGGTTATGTAGAATCAATCCCATCCCTTCCTATTCCCTTTAAATTTAAATATCGACGTTCAAAAGTGCCTCTTTGATGGCCTAATTGGAATAAATGATTTGACTTTGACTTTGGTAACCTGAGACAGTCCCGCGACCATTAAGCAGCACCTAAATTAATGAAAGCGGAAATATACCATTTCATATAGATACCATCGAGGCCTTACCACGAGCACAGAACATATAATAGTACTACGCCACGAGCTCTTAACGCAATCCAGTTTAGGCTGTGGGAAAGAGACAGAGCTACACAAGTCGTCTAGCGCCATCTCTGTCCGACAGCCGCGATGTAGCCTGTAGGCCACCTGGCCTTGTTTTGTTTTTTACCTACTTACATGCTCTCAGGTGTTTTTTTTAAGTAGGTATTAATTTAGGAGTTGCCCAATATTAGTGAAAACGGACATTGGTGGTAATAACCTCATCTCCTTTGATTAGCTGTATAGGTATAATGTCATTGACATTATAAAATCAAAGCTCATCTCATAGAAACAGCTTTATAATAAGCTAATTATTTCTTAATTACTTATGACGACAAAGTATAAAAAGTAGGTACAAAGTATATCTATTCTACGAATTTGACCATCGTTACAGATAAACTTTTTGACCTTATACCTTATCGATAACAAAGTTGGGTCGAATTCTTCTGAATTTAATACGTAAGTAGTCAAATTCAAGTCTATGCATGACCGTAGAAGGGGTCTTACCTTCTACACGATCCAACCCGACCGCCGCCGCCGGACAGAGGTGACCTTGGTCCAGTTGGTGTGAAAATCTACCGTGTAGATATTGGTCGGCCGATCAGATATGGACGGAGTCAAACGACCTTTGGATGACCTTGGTCGGGAGCGCATCCCTCCCGACAGGCTGCGTCCGTGGTCGGCACCAACCGTCGGCCAACAGGCCAACAGCGTTCCAGACGGTTGGGTACGGTAGACGCGACCCCTTGGTCGGTTTGTATCGTGTAGAAGGGGTTTAAGTGTGTATGCAACGTGGCTACATACATATTGAGATCAGTCTCGCATCCTAATTAAAGCAAGCTCGTTGGGCGAACACACGATTTTCCGAGTTTAGTTCGGCATTACAAACGCAAGGTAGCGCCACAAAACAGTCATCGCATTCTTTTTTTTTCTTTGTACCAATACCTACTATACTTTTTACAGACTATGTACCTACTTAAGGTGATTGCTTCGATGTAGCCCGCGAAATTCAATTTTTTTTACGTTTTTTGCAATTTGCAGGCCAGTGACATGTTGTAACTTTATAAATATATGTGTTGCGGTAATAACAAGTATAATTTTAAATATAAAAATTATCAAAAAATTCGCTCCATCAGCTCTCACATAGAAAAGGTGCATCGTAGTTAGATTTCGGACATTTTAACATGATGCACCTTTTCTATGTGAGAGCTGATGGAGCGAATTTTTTGATAATTTTTATATTTAAAATTATACTTGTTATTACCGCAACACATATATTTATAAAGTTACAACATGTCACTGGCCTGCAAATTGCAAAAAACGTAAAAAAATTTGAATTTCGCGGGCTGGTTGGAGCATCCCCCATAATATAACAGCTTGGTGTATAAAGACGTATCAGTGGGCCATCTTTAGGGGCAGATAGACGAGCTAAACCATTATATTCCATCGACGACGGTTGGCGCAGGACCACAGGCTAAGCAATTTATTACTGCGCTGTGTATCGCGGGTTCGATTCCTGCATGAAACAATTAATATCTGTATGATCTACAGGTCCTTTTTCCGGGTATGGGTGTTTGTGTAGGCCTCTTTCCCCTCTTTCCACCTTTCGCCCAATATCTATACTAAAACTAATATAATACTCGTAGTAGGTAATAATAATAGGCTAAAATTTAAATGCGCATCAATAATTCTTTTTGTATACCAAAATGGATAAATGGTCACCAAATCTAAAACTCGCTTTAGCAAGATTTCAGGGACACCCCGAAGTTCGGTTGCGAAGCCGCTGGGAAAAGCTAGTTGTAAGTAAAAATAAAACAAAACGTTAAAATAACAAACATTTTATTTACATTACTACTAAAAATAAATAGAAGACGAATGAAGTACAGTCACAGATCTTTACGGATATATTGTAAGTTATTATTTAGTAAATAGGACAAATTATTTATCAGACACACCTCTCACGCAACTCTGCCTAGCTCTCTGAGAATATAGGTGTTATGATATCAGATATACAAGTATTTTATTTGATTAATGTAACAGATTAGGTATAATGCTTTAAAAAAAATAACTATAGGTTCCCGTTTACCATATTTTTCCTGATGGTAAGCAAAGATGTGGTTGATGGATGATGGTCAAGCATGCTTGCCTAGAAGTAATCTATTTACAAAATATCGCTGTATAGCTTTAGAATTTATAAACATTCAAGAGTAATTGCAAAAGGACGCTCATATTTATGAAAGGAATGCGTAATTTTTGGCTTAAGTTCCAAATGGGGAAGTAGATATGGAATTATGGCATCTTTGGCGTTTTTTATTAAGTACAGTGACTGAAATCTTAATTATAATAAAATGCATTCCTCATGATCACTCATACAATATTATAAACTAATCAAATACTATAATTATGTTACTAACAAAAGTCGAAGATAAAGCATTTTTTTTCTATACTTTTTAATTTCTCACTATGCAGGTTTAATGTCAAATGACTTACAATTAAAATTATTTTACTCATTTATACTTTCTTACATTATTTCTAATTAAATCATTCAGTTAGCTAATAAATGGTTAAATAAACAAGAAAATGGCAGTTTTAACAATAAATTACTTATTCTGTGTTGCATAAATTTACCTGCCGCAGCAGACTGTTCTATAGGCCACAAACAGAGTAGCCTGTTTAGTTGAACCTGATGGTTGACAAATATATTTAAACAACTAATTGATCAATGACATTCCACTATTCATCATGGTTTTGTCTTTATCATATTTTACATAACAAATGTTTCAGCAGTCTCAATTGTATTATATTTGTGACATGATGTAATAGACCATTTATGTTGACCATTTGGGATTGGTTCAAAAAACCGGTTATAAACGCCCAAATGGTTGGTTCAACATTGCGCGGGATAGGCTATTCTTATCTATGCTGAAATCACTTGTATTCAAATAGAATTGCTACACCAACCCCTCCGTAGCCTTAAATGAATTAAAGGAGTAATCAAAGGTCAAAGAATGAATTGCATAAATCTAACATCAACCATTCTGGCACTTACTACAGGCTACCCATAACCTGCGGACACGGCTGCATGATCCATAAGGTAGGGATAGGCCTTATCTGGACAGCCTGGCTTGCGAGCCCCATCCTGTCGGAGTCTGACATCATGTAGTATTTTCTGTGTTCCATCAGTGTGCAGGAGTTCAGGTTTTTTCTAGGTGAGCTTGCTCTATCTGAGGCCTTAAATTTGCCTCTGGACTTGATTGAAGCCAATAGCAAAACCCATTTAAATAAAACAACCGACTTTTGGCTCAGTCAACTCTTATATGACCAGAATAAATAGTTTTCCTTTCTTCCAATAAATGAATAATTTAAATAGAATTATGTACACAAATCTTAGTAAGGTACATGTGTCCCTTCCAGTCTAACGGTGCAGCAATTAGATGTTGAATCCCATCTTCCTCATGCAGGCTTTGTGTTCCTCAATCAGGTCTCCACAGTTCTCTTCACCATTTTCAATTATGCTGGAATTTAGAAAAGACATTGGTTATTTCTATGGAAATTTTTGTAGCACAAAAAAGGAGGAGGTTACTCAACATTCAACATGGAATTAAGCAGCAAATGATAATGATGATCAATATATTTTCAAAAGATAATGTTGCCTAAGAAATCAATTATTTATTTCATAACTAACCTCAGTTTAAAGGAAAACTGGACAACAACAAGTCTAAAGTAGCCTACAGACACACAGCAAAAAGTCTCTCCAAGACTTAAAAACAATTATATTGAGAAACCTCTCACATTCACATTTCTCGGTTGTGCTTGGGGTTTCTCACCATGAGTCTGTTTTGGGTAATAAAACTAAAATTTCTAAGACATGGTACATCAACCAACCCACACTAGTCATAAAGTGTTATAGGTATTGGCCTGCTGCATCTCTTAGAGAGAAAGCCAGCACAGCAGTGGGAATATTATACGACTATTTGTATGAAAAGGACATGGGACACAGCACAGAGGTGTATTCTAAAAGAAATCACTGGTTTTTAAAACAACATGTAGTATGTATTGTTTTACTACTTTTGATCATGAGAAAACTATTCCGTTTTCCCTATAGCAGCAACAAAAAATTGTGGTGTACAGGCTAACTAAGAAATTTAAGTTTTAAGACAGCAGCTAAGATTTGTTATTTTTTCATTCGTTTTGTTTCTAAATTATGTCAGAGTAAAATGTCTTTTAATTCTTTATCACATGTTTTTAAAATTAAGTAGATTCATGCGGAACTAACCATTTCATAGCAAGTCAGTTATCAGAAGTATTATCCTAAAAAAATACATGCCCATTTAGTTTCTAAACTAACGTTTACTACAGCCTTATTTACCGATTTCTCGTCAATAATATTTATTGGTATATAAAGCACATTTCTATTGCCCGAATCCATGTATTTTTCTAGAAAAACCGCTGTTGCGTAATAAAAATAGTTTTGATCTCATAACCTTACCATGCATCTCTTGCTCGTTTGGTTTCGGGGCAAGCACAGCATGGCTTCAGCTTCGGTTTCTCAGCGTTCGCCGGTGCAGGCGGCTCCGCTACTTTCACATCCACAGCTTTAGCACTTGCATTACCCATTATAATGTAAATCGCCGAAATGTTTATGAAATGATGCAATAATGCACGGTTGCACGCTCGACCTTCGTTGACAGATGTCAAATAAAAACCAAGGTTGTTCGTTGTTCGTGTCAAAATATTTCCGGCATGTTGTGCGTTTACGAATACAGATTTAACACAGGTTCAATGATAAAAGTGATTGAAAATTAAAAAGTTATTTGTAGTTTGTGCAAGAAAAAGAGTTTATTAAAATCGTTTACATAAAAATAAAACAGTTTTTTATGGAACGTAGTATTACTTTTCTTGTTAAATTACTTTTCTGGTTCCGACATAACGTATTACAACCACATTCGTAAACATAATTACGACATTTATTTTAATCAGGGTAAGCAGATTTTAAAACAGAGCACAATCCTAAGCTCTACTATTTCATAGAACGAAGTAAACTCTGAACTAAACAGTATTTACAGAGTGAATAAGGATAGGAAAATGGAGAATTTAGAGGATCTCTAAATAAAATACCGTCAGTTTTTAGCTACAAACTTTAATCGGACAAGCAAACTTTAAATAATTGTGCAAAAAAATCCTTTCTTCTTGGAATGTAAAAAATAAAAACAAAATTAAACAACCTGACACCAAGATAGGTAACTTAAACTAAACTCTAACGAAGTTAAACACATACGTATACAATTAATTAAATCTCATAATCATACTTTAAAACAGATTTATCGTAATCACAAGTTCATGATTAAAACAAGTACATTTTATGATCTTAAAAAGTAGGAACCATAGAGTAAACAGAATGATACATAACTGCTTGGTGGATAGATGAAGTTAAAAAAAGAATATTATTTTATTTGGAGATCGCAATGGTTATGTATCAAAACGTTACCATAATAAGTAAAATTAAATCTAAAACAAAAGCATTCACATTAAATTAGCATGTTAATATGGTTAAAATCAAAAATGCAGTAAAAAAACAAAACTTAAATTCATAATCACAAACACATAATGATTGGGTGATACAAAATGTTAAAATGTTATCTGATTAAAATGCAGCTGGGTGACGCTCGTTGATATAAAATACTTACTAAAATAGTCACCTTTGATCACTGATCGCTGAATGGTTCAAATTAGTCGTACCTATTTAAAATCAAGTCAATTTTAGCTGTCCAAATTGTTTTTTTGCCGATTGTGCGGAAAATGAACGATTATAAAATAGATTACTTGTATCTAAACTGAAAAATATCACTTCAAATGGCAGTTGTAACTGGTTAAAGATAAGTCTACAGATGAATAAAGCAAAATAAGAAAATGGAAGTGAGATTTTTCAATTTGGACCCTATTAGCGTCCTTGAAAATCATATTTCACAAAATATGGAATTAGAAGGAACGCACGCATGATTCCGAACATATTTCCTTAGCACTAATTAATCAAATGTTAAAAGCTGAATATGATAATCAAAATAGTCTGAATATACTGTACTTAAAAACTATGTAAACGATGGTTAAAAAATAAAACATGCTCTCCTTAACTACGATTAAAAATTCTATAAAAACGTAACTTATAGCTAATATTCTACGGCGCCTGGCCCGTTTACTTCAACAATTGTCTATAGAGATCTAATCGTCGTATGCTTTTAGCTATCGTAAAAAAACTTGATAAAAAAAAAAACAACTTACAAATCTAAATTTGATAAAAATCTCAAAAATCAACGAGATATTTGAAAGAAACAAGCTCATTGCAATCAATTCTAGAACAAAGGTAGTTCTAATATCATATTATTTCAGGAACTCATGAAAATTGTTATAGTTTTCTATAAGTGCATCAGTCTTAATGTATAGTCTACCTTTAGTAAATTGCATTGAGATTCTCAAATTATATCCAGCCTCTTATGAGGTGCAGACAGAAGAAATACTTACCTGTTTGTACTTTTAATTAATATTTTGTACTCAGAATCAGTCTTACGAGTTATCTTCAGTCTTCAAGCTACGTATATTTTGTGGTTAGGCATACCACATAAAATAACTCATATATTAATACATTTATTGAGCAGGCAGCAAAAGCTTTGAAAACTTTTAACAAACAAATCAAGGTACTGCTCATTTTGCACGCATTCATCAATACATTACTTTTTAATTAAGTTTTCAATTGATATTTTTGATAACACATGCGATTTTAAATATGCCTAAAATTTTTGTAATACGTAGCTTTATTTTAAATTGTAGTTGGTTCTACCATTTGTCTTGTGTTAAGGTCGCGAACTGGGAAGGCGATCCTACGTTCATCTTACGTTCAGTACCGCCTGAAGAGCCTTGGAAGTTACCCTTGTGGGATTTGAGATCTGAAAATGACATAATGAGGTTTGTTAATATCATTTTGTCCTATTGGTGCCATTTTTTAGGGAGTGAGAAATGGAGATCACCAAAACGCCTGCCCAATATTGTATAGTTTTTAAACAAGACGTCAACAATTCGGAATTCGTTTTTCCTGTGAATGGCGTGATTCTTGTAGATTGGTCTTGTGCGCACATTTATGACTAATTGACCACTGCATGTGGGAGGAAACAGTAGCAGCCTGCAATACCAACTAACACCAATTTATCAATGTGAGCATTGTTAATTGGTCTTTGTATGAGATAGAGATATAAGGCGGGTTTTCCTATCACGCTGACCGCACGCGGATTGTCAGCGCTGATGGGTCAATATGCTATGTAGTAAGCGGCCGTCAGCGGTGAACGATCAGCATCACTCAGAAACGCTACCTTACTACATAGCATATTGACCCATCAGCGCTGACCATGCGCGTGCGTTCAGCGTGACAGGAAGACCCGCCTTATGGTCTTATCCTTATAAATCTCCATTTGCCACATTTCTGTTCACATAAAGAGGAACACGGGATGTTACGTCATAGGGTTTGTACATAAAAGTGCGGTGCGACGTCGCAACGCAAAAATCTGCACATAAAAACTAGCTAAACTAACGTCTTGCGCCGCAGATTTTTGCGTTGCGACGTCGCACCGCAGTTTTGTGTACAAGCCCATAATCTGTGGAATGCTCCATTAGTAAACCAACTGTGAATTGGACATTTTTGAACATTGGGCCAAACGCGAACTGGATCTAAAAAAGACAGTTACCTGCTATCAATAGCAGCATCTTCCTGCGAGCTCCGAAGGCGGTGACGCCGATCTCGATGAGATCCGCCTCGTTCAGCGATGTGAACGTAGACATGTCTAACTCGTGCTTCTTGAACAAATCTGGAAAATGTAACTTCTGTTGAAGATTAATATGCTTCCATAGAGACTAATAAAGTTCACTTTACAATTATTCAGTATCAAGCTTTAAAACAGCATTATCTAATTCCTATATTCAGATTATTAAACAGTATGCAGCAATCAGCTGAAGCAAACGCTACTAGCTTAGTAATTATTGAATATTAGCAATATTGATTATGATTATTCAGATAAATGCTTCCATAGGGACTTTTTTTCAGCTTAACAATACATAGAACGCGTAATACTTAATAATGTTTGTATATTGTGTAACATATATCTCAATTATTAAGTTAGAAATAAAGTACAAATATACAGGACCTATTACGCATTAAGAATTTTACGAGTCCGAACTCAAATTAATACAACATTTAGCTATTTCTAAGGCTCTTATACAAAGGATATTCATTTTTAAACCGTTTATTTTTACAAATGTGTACTGTTTGTTACTTGGGTTGCGCTTGTGTGTTACTTGGGTTTCTAATAGAATGATGACAAAACACAAGGAACCAGTAACCCGAATCGAAGGGTCTACAGTTCTTTTTTTTTAATATTTTCGGAACTTGATAAAGCTGAAGGACCAGTTGTGCGCCTTTTGACATTATTTTGCTTACAATTCTGAAGATTTTCTTCAGAAGGAAGTGCTTTTCTTGGCGACGCGAATCGGCCTCAGCCTGAATTATGAATGATCATACAAATAAGGGTCAGTTTACACTAAGCAGAAATATTCTCGCGCACTTTTTTATATCACTCTATGGACCCTTTTTTAAACCGTGTTTAAATCGTCACAGTTTTTGGTCCTTCTTGGTTAAGTCCTTCCTCCCTGGGTAGAGCGAAAGGGACTATTTATAATACTTCTACTGACTAAAAACCATGTTGTTCTTTCAATGGCCCTTTACGTTTCAGGGTCACGGCTTACACGAAAATGCTAGATACATCGCGCACGATTCGATTTGGACGATAAAAATCGATACCAAAAGCCCTATAGCCAAATGGCAAGCGACATTCGCTAACGATCAGCAGTCGCTAATACATTTTCAACTATATACCCCATCACTACATAGTATAAAACAAAGTCGCTTTCCCTGTCCCTATGTCCCTTTGTATGCTTAAATCTTTGAAACTACGCAACGGATTTTGATGCGGTTTTTTTTAATAGATAGAGTGATTCAAGAGGAAGGTTTATATGTATAATAACATCCATTAAATAGTGGAGAAGTACTGTTATTTTTGAGGTTTCTAATGTGATGTCGTAAATAATTACATTTTTTCCGCTTACATTGCAAACGCAGGCTGAACCCTACGAGTTTTATCAAAATAATGTACTAAGTATTGTACACATTGAAAAGGTCTACAGAAAAGTCCGCGATGGTATAATTATGTCTATCTCTTATGGATAACCCACAATAACTTTTTTTTGTCATTTACTTTTTACGACAAATAATGGCTAATTTTCGAAGCGATTTTAACCAATACTGTATTAATCCTTAACCAATTAAATACCTCGAATACATTGTTCATTTAATATAGATCTATATGGCCCTTTACACCGTATGATTTAAGTGAATATTTTCGAAGATATTACAGATTTAAAAATTGCGGGACGTAGCGTTTGCGCAGTTTTTCTGTAGTGTATTTAGTATCAGCATTGCACCCGTGCGAAGCCGGGGCGGGTCGCTAGTTGCATATAAAGTTGAAAATCTATAAAAGATTACGTCAAGATCGTTTTCGTTTGTTTCGTTCGCTATCGCTCAGCAGTTTTTACTAGATTTTCAACTTTATGCGATGGGGTATAAAGTTGAAAATGTATTAGCGACTGCTGAACTTTAACGATTGTCGCTTGCCGTTTGGCTACAGGCTCAAGTCAGACTATTCGTAAACTTCGACTTACCAATATACTTGTGCAGTCCCACGTCCCTGAGCAGAGCGATGAGCTGCTGGTAGCGACAGTTGTTGTTGGGAGGAGACTGCGCCGGGGTCTGTGGCTGCGGAGGAGACACCACGGGCTCCGCGATGTTGGGACGCACCAAGTCGGGACGGTTCCAGCCTTTCTCCGGCTGTGGAAAGGATGAAACATAATTGGAAATGATTGAATGATAGTTTTTTTACTATCGTGGGCAACGACTATATATTACTAGACTACGCATTGCACGATCTAACGAACAAAACTATTCTGCCAACTCGCTGAGGTACTACGTAAGCGAGGGGGGCGGGGTACTGCGTTGTGATTGGCTAACTCAAGGTCTGTTCTGTCTCAACGTATGTTTACGGCTCACAGGAGTGGTCGAAATGAGACGGATATAAGACTTTTTTGCCTGATGTGTTGGCAGACATCGGTCGCCTGTTATTAGAGTCTAGTCTATTATATCGTCGTTGATCGTGGGTGTGTCTACTACACATGCATAAACAGCCAGACCCAAAACAACTAGGTTCTTGAACTTTTAATCATACAAATGTTTGTTCCGTGCGGGAATCAAAGCCATGAATGACACGCAGCGCAACAATCGCAACAACTAACGGCACGGTTGGCACGCGCACGTTGGCTGAGCGATCAACTTGCTACGTAGCCACGTAGCTCTCGCGGGTTCAGTCCCCGCACGGAACAAATATTTGTAGTATGATCTGCAATTAGTTGTTCCTGCTCTCTCGTTGTGTTACATGTAAGTTTCTGTGTTTGTATACGATTACGCACCCACACGACAAAAAAGAAATTCCGAGAGTGATGAAAAATTAAAAAAAAAAAAATCTTCCAGCTGAAATTAAAAACCGTTATGTACTGCAATTAAGTACTACAACAGCTGTTCTTTGATGACAAACTGACTCAACGTAATTTCAGCGTTGCCACGGCACTGAGTTTTTAACCGACTTCAAAAAAAAAGTAGGTTCTCAGTTCGACCTGTATGTATGTATGTATGTATGTATGTATGTATGTATGTATGTATGTATGTATGTTTGTCCGCGATTATCTCGCGTTTAGCTGGACGGATTTTGATGCAGTTTTCAGGAAAGTGTTCATTACATTCTGGAGAAGGTTTTAGTATATAACACTAATAGATATCCCGTGACGTTGCCCGCGTGGATCCGTTTTGCTTACTTGGATCGTAGATTTTCAGGGACGATTGCATGTTTGTCCGCAATTATCTCGCGTTTGGCTGAACCGATTTTGATGCAGTTTTCAGAAAAGTGTTTGTTACATTCTGGGGAAGGTTTTAGCATATAACAATAATGGATATCTCGTGAAGTTGCTTACATAGATCCGTTTTTAACCGACTTCAAAAAAAAAAGTAGGTTCTCAGTTCGACCTGTATGTATGTATGTATGTATGTATGTATGTATGTATGTATGTTTGTCCGCGATTATCTCGCGTTTGGCTGAACGGATTTTGATGCAGTTTTCAGAAAAGTGTTTATTACATTCTGGAGAAGGTTTTAGTATATAAAACTAATAGATATCCCGTGACGTTGCCCGCGTGGATCCGTTTTGCTTACTTGGATTGTAGATTTTCAGGGACAATTGCATGTTTGTCCGCGATTATCTCGCGTTTGGCTGAACGGATTTTGATGCAGTTTTCAGGAAAGTGTTTATTACATTCTGGAGAAGGTTTTAGTATATAACACTAATAGATATCCCGTGACGTTGCCCGCGTGGATCCGTTTTGCTTACTTGGATTGTAGATTTTCAGGGACAATTGCATGTTTGTCCGCGATTATCTCGAGTTTGGCTGAACCAATTTTGATGCAGTTTACAGAAAAGTGTTTGTTACATTCTGGGGAAGGTTTTAGTATATAACAATAATGGATATCTCGTGAAGTTACTCGCATAGATCTGTTTTTGTTGCTTAATAGGATTGTAGATTTTCAAAGAAGTCGATTTTATGAAGATTTTGTTGAATATCTCAACTAAAAAGGGAAAAATAAAAAACTTTTTTAAAAAAAGGGAACCGACTTCAAAACCAAACACAAAAAAACTATAAAATAACTTTTCTTTCGGAAGTCGGTGGCCATATCTCAATGAAATAAAAAAAAGACAAAGCCACCGACTTCCGAAAGAAAAGTTATTTTATAGTTTTTTTGTGTTTGGTTTTGAAGTCGGTTCCCTTTTTTTAAAAAAGTTTTTTGCTTAATAGGATTGTAGATTTTCAAAGACGCCGATTTTATGAAGATTTTTGTTGATTATCTCAACTAAAAAGGGAAAAATAAAAAACTTTTTGAAAAAAAGGGAACCGACTTCAAAACCAAACACAAAAAAACTATAAAATAACTTTTCTTTCGGAAGTCGGTGGCCATAATTATGTCAATGAAATAAAAAAAAACAAAGCCACCGACTTCCGAAAAAAAAGTTATTTAATAGTTTTTTTGTGTTTGGTTTTGAAGTCGGTTCCCTTTTTTTTTCAAAAAGTTTTTTATTAGAGAAAGCACTCCAGGGAGCAGAGGCCATTGATGCGCAAACTATATTATATCTCTGTGTTCTGCATCGCAGTCAGTAAAAAACTAAATAGCACTTACAGTAACGCTATCATTGTTCTCGTTGAGGTTGATGGGTCCGGGCGAGGTGTGGCTGAAGTAGTAGCCGGCCCAGCGCGGGGTCGGGACGCGGTACCCGCTGCCCACACTCTCGCGCATCGCCTGGAAGAAACATGACAAACATACAATGACAATAAAGCCTCTTGACTGCTCATACGGGCGACTCAGGCTCACGACACATCAATGAAATTGCACTTATATTAGATGAAAATATGACTGACCATTTTAGTTTTGACCAGTTAATGGATCTCTCCACACGCGATTATTTTGATAACATTTTTAAATATTTCTGCTTAATATCAAATTAATTATGAATTCTTGTTCAATTAAATGATGTGGGAAATCATCTAGAACATCCAGCTATAAAAAGGATGGCATAACTTTTCATCGGTAAGTAAAATATATTTATAATTTGATAATATTATGAATAATTGCACGGCTCAAGTTAAACTGGTTGTTTACGTTTAAGGCACACAAAATGTACACCGCGTTGATGTCTTTTTGAAAAGTCCCTTACTGTCACTAGGTATTTTCTATAAGTGTGTCCCTTTCTATCTGTAGGCATAAATAGAAAGAGACAGATGCATTGCTGTAGTGTTGTGACAACTTCGAAACTAAGTCTTTAAAATATTGTCGATAAAAATAACGATGTTCCCTAACTGTAAAAAAGTAACGTTACTTAATGTTTACATTTTAGATTTCCAAATATTCCAGAAGTGAAAGAAAAGTGGATCAATGCTGTCAACAAGGAAAATTGGTTTCCAAAAAAATATAGCGTTGTTTGTTCAAGGCATTTCACGGAAGATTGCTTTGAAACCTTAAAGAACCGACGCCGTTTATTTAGTTCAGCAACACCGACTCTGTTTTTGCCTGTTTTGGTATGTTTTATTTTACATAATGTATTTCAGTTAAATTTTGTATATTTTAGAAAAAAAAAATAAGAAGTACCTACATGTAAAATAAAAACTTTATAATTTACAGGTTTTACCAAATAAGACGGCTGATCTATGTATACATGGTTCTAATTTACTCGGGCCTTCCCATCTAAATATCTCACAAGTAAGTTAATTTAGTCTTACGACGTGATTCGTGATCCTAGGCCGCATTGTTACAATATTTAATGCCTGATGTATAATTACAGGATTTAGTATCAATAAATAGGACAAACTTACGATCAAATACCCTCCCAGAAATGCAATTTGATGATCATAACGTAGCTGGAACTTCCTATGATAATGTCATCGTTGTAAGTTAATTTTAAAACATTTGTCTCGTACAGGATCGTCCAACCTAGGCGCAATTTTTTTTTTATTTTTTTTACGATTTTATTAACCTTAATTTAATTTTAGCAATAATTTAAATAAAGTTAAAACAGAGTTACGTAAGTGTTTTATTTGCACCCAGTTAACGCCCAATCACTATAGTTAACAAAAAAAAGACTAAGCAGACATCGATAAGTTCGATTTTATCGATACTAAGTATTGTAGCAAAACTGACTTGTGCATCACTATGTTTGGAACATTCGTCCTGACATTGTTGCATCGGCCAATCACAACCGCTGTTTCTTCTTCGTCCCCCGACCCGCAGTGGTGAGTCGTGTGCCTAGGCGAAATCGGTCTATGAGCTCTCAAGTGGTTATATTCTCTTTGAAACATAGGAATGTTCTGATGGAGTAATTTCAAGGTATTCTGAGGCCCTTTTTTAACCAAAATAGTTTAAACTAAATAATTGATTGCAAGAAGATACATTGTACATCGAAATCTAGACGCTTGTAGAGATTTTCCCAAGACAGGAGATTGACTGAATTGCTGCTACGTGAAGTAAAAAGCACCACTTCACAGTGGCTTATAGTAAATTTGTATTTTAGGTATTTTTTTTGTTATCGTGGTAAAATCATCAAACGTATCCTTCTACCCAGGGCGGAACAGAAGGGACTGTCAGACTTGTACTGACTAAAATCCACGGTGATCCTTCAATGGCCCTTTACGATCCGGGGTCACGGTTGCCTCGTATCGGTACAGTTGTCAATTTGAGAACCGTTTTATAGTCATATTCATTCACTCAATTTTCTTAGATCAAGTGCGAGATACGTATTCCTATTGATTCCTACTAAATCACACGACTTGCATGTGGACGTAATGTACAGACAAATAGGCAACAGCATCGTGCCCTTCAATAGCCCTTTTAGTATTTAGATCATTTGCGTATGAACTGGAATACGCAAAATAAAAATTGTAGGATTTAGTAGTAGACTTAAAACAATTGTAGAACAAATCTGGGAATTTGTAAACAAAAATAATTAAAACTGCAGCTCTTAAAGTGTGGTCCCTCAGTCCTCACAGACCATCAGCCATATCTCGTAAAGTATTTGATAAATTAAGGTTTTGTGACTACAGACATTTAGTAAAGAATTTGTAAAGATATTTACTGAATAAACAGATCACAACAATCAACAAAGCATCAAAGCTAATCTGCTACTAACAAAAGCGATGAAGTATCTCAAGGCATTATGTCATCTACCGTCCCATACATTTAACTCTCAAAATTCTTTATTCCGAGCACTTCAAGACCTTGATATTGACAGCTACCTGATAGGACCTAAAATGCACAATGCATGCATAACTTAGGGTAAATGGATGTAGCTTTACAAAGTTGCGACCTTAACATCATTGTGGACATGGATTGCATTCGTTTGATTTATTAGCAAACCTTCGATGTTGAGGACTTTATTTTGGAAGGGCCGAAGACGAATTTGAATTTTCCCTAAAGCCTTGCCAAAAACAGACTACGTAGGCAAAAAAAATTGGGTAATTTTGACTTGCTTCCAACAGAAACAATTTCACTTGACAACAGAAACAGTACCTAATCCTGAAATTGATTTTTAATAATGTTCAATATTCTTCTTCGTATAAAATACGTTGCCCCACACCTATTCTTATCCACAAAAATCTACTTTTTATTAGGAACATAGGTACCTAACTAAACATCTTTCTGACCAACTATTCGACGTGTTCTTATCAAAAGTTTGGAAACTTTGACGGAAAATATAGTTCCTCTTTCGTACTGTTAGTCACTTTTCTTTATACGAGTAGCAAATTAGCAACCAATCCACATTCCCGCGTTTTAAATTCCGATACTCGTATAAAGAAAAGTGAGGTTCAAAACGTGACTGTAGTTTTTTCCAATAAACTTTGTGAAAAGAACTTGGTGCAGTTTTTCTAAAAGACAATCAGCGGCTGCCGCCTAACAGTACACTAGAGGCGGGATTTAATTTTTATAATCGCAGTAAATACTTCAAGTACACATTAAATAAAATACAGACCTCTGTTCCCATGAAATCCTATTACTGCTGAATGATATAGTGGTTTCTTACCTTCCCAGCTTCCACCTTCATCTTCCTGTACTCGGAGAGTGGTGACAGTTTGTTCAGGGTCTCCAGGGTCTTCTTCTCGCAGCCCACCGCGCGACGATCAGATATAGGTAGGTCTGATATTATGCTCGCTAATTCTGGGAAATTATTGAGAAGTGACATTATTTGATGACAAGTGAGCAAGTTAGTAGGTACACAAAGATGAGACTGAAATGTAAAATATAGTCGCTCTATTTAACACCAAACGAAAATATTGGTGCAAAAGCTTATATAATATTCCCTCTGCTTGGACATAGGCCTCCTCTCTTTGGGAGAGAAGTGGGGCTGTAATTCACCACACGGGCCCAGTGTGAGTTGGTAATGTCACGTATTCGAATTATTGATTTTAGGACATATGCTAGTTTCTTTCGTCGTATTGAGAGCAGTGGTGTTGAAATAAATTACGCAATGTAATGTGCCTGGCTGCATCTGTTTTAACATTTTGAATTCACGGCCTTACTATCCTTAAAATAGAATATTTCAAAATCAAAATCAAAGCATTTATTTCAAGTAGGCCAGTTACAGGCACTTTTGAATTGTCATAGACAATCAAAGGAATATTAATAAACACTACAAAAGTTATGGTGCTACAGTCCCAGTCACAAGACATAAAAACTGTGAAAGTACCGTAGATGCCCGTTCCAAGAAGTAGATCTCTATGGAGAAGAACGTGCAAGAAACTCCATGGACACTCTTTTTAGATCGCCAGAATATTTTTTAGAAATTTATTATGCACACCAAATACAAATACAAATTACAGATAAATATATCCAATTCACAATATATTTTAAATAGGGTGACACAATGGGCGGTCTTATCGCTAAAATCGACCTTTTCAAGACAAATACATACGTACGTCAGGGCCTCATTTTATGTGGATCTGTTGGTGGCACCGCAGCTCAAACGTATGAATCGATATAGGTATTTGAAAGGTAACTTAATCGCGAGTGCTCTTTTCAAAGTCAAGAACATCTGCTAATCCGTTTGAAGATCACCAGTTGTTCCAGTACGTACCCTGTTGTGAGCGCTCGGCGTCCGAGGAGGGCGCGGGGCTGTGACTGCTGTGGTTGCTGTGGTTCTTGCTGATCGGAGACACCGATGGAGACACCACGTTGCTGCCGTCACCTCCACCTAGCACAAATATAGTTTTTATAATACCTTACTTAAATCCAAAGCTGTTCAAAAATACCTTAACACACTAATTGTATTCACTTGGTTTTAAAAATATTTGAATTTTATCGTTCATACTATTCGCGAGGTGTCGGTAGGAAGTTTTTCATGAGCAGTTTTGTCGATAAAAATGAGTGTATATTTCTAATTGTATATCCCCCTAAAGTGTCGGTAATCGCAAACCAAGCACACTGTATTGGTAGATAGATCTAGAAGCTATTTTTATTGTTTCAAGAATTACAGCAATTAATCTCAAGAGTGATCTTGTTATGAAATAAAAATAGTCGGTTGTATTAAATAAGGGTAAATATCTAGAGTATTTTTACAGAACTCTCCGTGGTTTCTGCCCGCTTCGCTTCCCATATTTATTGGTCGTAGGGTGACAGCTAGTTTTAAAATAATAATTATTGAAACCTTTGGCAAAAACTATTTTTAATGTACGGAACAAGAAATCAAATTCAGATAAAAGAGTACAAAGGTACTGCTTATTTCATTAAGAAATCTCTTCCAGCAGACCAACGACAGAAGAGAGAGAGATAGACATCAAAATGTAGACACAGCTGTGTACGAAGAATAAATCTATCTGTTCGCTAGTCTCGCTAAAACTCGAAAACGGCTGGACCGATTTGGCTAATTTTTATTTGAATTATTTTTGGCTGTCCAGGGAAGGTTTAAAAGGTGATTTTGAGGCGGTACGAAGTTTGCCCGGTCAGCTAGTAAAATATAAACACAATAAACATATAAAATGTGTGTATAAAATATTTATGTTCATACATGTATTTATTTATACAATGTAGACTTAGTGGATCTAGTCTAGTTTTGTATAAATATAAACGCAGCTTACCAGAAATATTCTGCGTGTCCAGCGACACGGAGCTGCCAGTGAAGTTGCTCTGGTATCCACTGCTCGCTTGGGAGCTTGAGTTCAGGATCTGACTCAGCGTCGACTATCAACATAAAACAATTCTTAAACTTTCCGTACATGCGCTTAGTATCAAGAGAACCAAAAGGTTACCCAAGGTCGGCATCTCATCACCATCATCAGCCGGAAGACGTCCACTGCTGAACATATAGGCCTCCCCCTTAGATTACCACTTGCATCGCACGGTTGCCCGCGACCCTCACGATGTCGTCGGTCCACCTAGTGGGAGGCCTGATACGCTTTCTTCCGGTCCGTGTTCGGCATCTATCTATTTATTATTCAAATAATCTCAGCCGAGTGACACAAATTGGCTTCACTGGCTACACCAAAATCTAGGGAATTGAGTCATGAGCTAAAATTATAGCTCAAATCTGTTACTCATTTACTTTTGGCCGACGTCACTTTGACTCCTAGCATCAACAACTTTGATTGCCTAAAAGATTATTTCCTTTCCTGATGTAAAATAAAGCAAATATCGTATGAAGAAACTCAAGTGGGTTGGGGAGATGAATTTAGTGGGTATACTTACGTGTCTGCCTTCAGTCGGCATCTGCTGCTGGTACTGCGGCTGCATCATCATTGGCTGCGGGAGCCCGACTATCTCTGCACCGTTCGTCATTGCTGTGAGGATAGCACATACAACTTACTACGTATCTCATGATACTTTAACACCATTCTAGAAGTATCGCTTAATAGTAGTCCTCATCAACTTGTCAAGTCTTAACCTATAAGCCAGGTGGACCGCTACGAATTAGTCCAATAGAAATTAAGCGGACCACCCCGGGTTACTTTTAAACTATTTCGATAAAACAAAGTGTGGCTAAGAAGCACCATTACATAACGTTGTCCCACCTTTTGTGCAACTCCTAGATATACTTTGAGGGGCCTCCTTTAATCAACTGCTACTCCTACTTCGTTGTAGTATATCTCAGATTTCTGATTATCATCATCATATCCGCCTTATGACGTCGACTGCTAAACATATGCCTCTCCCCTATAGATTACCTACCCCTCAAAGTGCTTGAATCCACTGCGAACGTTGTGGATATCTCAAATTTCTGAGTATCAAAATCATCATATCCGCCGTAGGACGTTGACTGCTAAACATATGCCTCCCCTATAGATTACCAATTGGATCCAGATTTGAACACAAAGCTCGACTTACAAACACAAAGTAAAATGAAACTAGAATTACTACTAATACTCACGGTTCCAAGATCCACCTTGATTCTTATACATAACCGAATTCGGATTTGGCAGCAAATTCGGGTAATGGAACTGTCCACTTCTGGGTTGAGGAGAAGGCACCATCCAGGAGTTAGGATACACGGGCGGAGTCAACGCTACGGGAGACAAAGGACTTGGGTACCCACCAGGAGTTGGGGGATTATGGCCATACATTGGCGAACCAAGGTTGGCGAAGGACGCTAATTCCGAAAGCTGTAAGTTATATGGGGAGCAAGGAGAGTTGGCCATAGTGTTGGCATGAGTTGGCGAGAACGGGTTGAAGACGCCAAAGTTGGCCATATTGTTGTTGGCGGATATCGCGGGGATGTTGTAGGATTCTGGGATCTCTGCGGTGATGACTGGTTCTTTGTCGGCGAGGAGCTCGCGACGGGCTTCGTAGATGTCACCTGAGGGAATAAATAAGAATATCATTGACTTGATTAGTTATTAAATATTCTAATAACTTGTACGATGCGGCCGATCCCCTGTCGTCTTTCACATTTCAAAATTTGCAAAAATACGTAGCGTATACCGTATCTAGCTATCCTTGTAGGAAACAAAATTTATCAAAATGGGTTCGGCGCTTTACCGTTAAGTTTTTTAGTGCAAATAGATCAAATAAACTGTATCGTGGTCCATCGGTTCCCTTAGATTACCCTGAGTTTTTTTTCTGGAAATATTCTAGAACTCTAGAACATAAATAGAACATAAAAAATACCTGCACATCGCTCAATTCCCTTGACGACGACAGAAGTGATCCCCTGCTTGGGCTTCCGACGTATGTTGATGTACACGTTGTACTTGTGCATCAGTTTGGTCGCTAACTCGTTCTCTATGCGACATCCTTCGTCTGACACGTCGAAGATCACGACCAAAGGTAGACTTCCCTGAAGAAAGTAGTTGAATTATAAGCTGACTCAAACATAGTTGGAAAAAAGCTAAGCAGATAATGATGTGAGACACAATTAAAGCTGTGGAAGATTAAATTAGAAAGGTCATCACCTGCCTAGCCTTTTCTCAGCTATATTGGGGTCGGCTTCCACAGTCGAACCAGATGCAGCTGAATATCAAGTAATTTACAGAAAAAAAAACCAGTAACTGTTAGACTAGTTGGGAAAAAAACTTCGGCAATAAATAACTGAGAGCAGGTGGCACAGTGGTATCGGCTCCGACTTACGAGTTGAAGGTCGTGGGTTTGAACCAAGCAAGGCGCATACTACATACTTTGTGTAATTATTTCATCACCACTGCACTGCTCTCAAAACGGCGAAGGAAAACGTCGCCGCGTCGTGAGGAAATCGGCATGTCCTAGCACCAGAAAAACAAAGACAATAATGTGACATCTACCAACCCGCACTGAACCCGCGTGGTGGATATGGTCCACTCCCTCTCACAGAGAGGAGGCCTGTGTCCCAGCAGTGGGAACATTTTTATGTACGATAGTCTAGGTCAGGAGTGACAAAGACAAGGTTGACGATGGAGCGAGCTTACCCAGCCTACATTATAGAGTAATTATGAAGATGATGAATAAATATTACAGTCTAACAACTTACCACCAACTGCTGCCTAGCCGCATAAACATCCTTGATGTTTCCAGTGATGGTGACGCAGGACTTCTTGATCACCGGTATGTTAGGGTCGTCGGCATCAGGGAACATGATCTGAGTGTTGGTTCCCTTCATGATGACCTTCAACTGCTCCGCGCCTCGTCCTACAACCACGCTGTGGTGCATCGGGGATATTTCTAGAGACATCTGCACTTGAGTTTGACTCTGAAACGGGATTTATGTGATTAATTTTAATTTTAGAAAATTGATAACTTTATGAACATCTTGATCCATATTTCATTTCAAAAATTTTATAAAATGTAGAATTGAAATATGGATCAAGAAGTTCTTAAAGTTACCAATTTTCTAATGATTTTTTGGAAGTTTTAGTGAACAGCACGATTTCTATCGACGTTACGTGCTTTGATGCTCTTCAAAAAGCTTCAGGCGTTATGTCTTTAGAAAAATTCCTTGTTCTAAAAGCAGTGACTCACTTTGAATTGAAGTCTACCTCTGATTGAGATGACACCAATTCTATAACCATTCCTAATCCCACCGAACTATACCCAAACCACTGCAACTCCTGAAAGTCGGAATTAACATTGGCAACCACCAGAAAAGTGTCGAGACAATGAAGCTCGACTTGCCCTGGTAAATGAATTTATCTGTCTTTTTTTATCGTGGTCAAATCATCAAATGAATCCTCCCACTCAGAGCAGGTCGGGAGGGACTGTCAGACTTTTACTGACTAAAATCCACGGCGATACTTCAATAGCCCTTTACGTTCCACGGCCACGGTTACCTATGAGACAGTCCCGCGACCAATTGACTATCTTGGATCGAAATTAATAGTATAATGTACTCACTGCCAATGGTCCGCACATGTAGTTCATGAGCAGATTGGTCGCCTCCATGGTGGCTTTCACCTCCCACTGTACCCCCTTCACCACCAACAAGTTCGCGTGTAACTTCGGACGGTTTCGCAGCATCACCTGACATTGAGACCAGATTATAAAGTCGAAGACATTCGAACAAGATAAGTAACCTGAACATAACAGTAACCCGAATCATCCGAAACATTAACACAAAGTAACGTAATCAAAAAGGTGCAGGAGTTTGCAAATCAGCAAACATAGGGTGGGGTGGGAGGACGCCCTCAGGCAAAGGTGGAGCGACGATCTTCGTTAGGTGGTCGGTAACGGCTGCATGAGAGTAGTAGTAAGTGCAATTGGAGAGTCCTATATCCAGGAGTGGACTGCCATATAATTATGCTGATAATGAGGACAATTTAGAAGCTGGTGCCCAAACAAACCTCATTTATTTAGGAATCTAAGTACAATCTCATGCATTTTCCCAACGGAGTAGGATACGCTTAGGAAAGATCCTGAGACCTGCAACATCTAGCTATAGGAACACATGCGATTCCGAATATTCCCAGATCTCTTTTCTATACAAAATTACCCATTAGGTGATACAGCCTACATCCTTCGAGGCCATCTCATTCAAGGCATTTTCATTCACATCTGCTTGTCCACACTTCACTCATGCATGAAGGTACCATTGCCTTCCATGTCTATTGTGCTTACCTGAACATTGTACTGGTCCTGAATATTTTGCACGTACGGCGAAGTGATGTCCGGTAGCGGCTGTGAGCTCGGCACTATCGGCAGCTCGAAGCAGAATACCAGAGGGGTGAGGGCCTGTCACAGCAAAATTTAGTTCTAGCTCAACATAGTTATTTTGGGTTGTTGTAAAATCGCCACATAAATAATTCCCCACGAAAAAAAGTACGTATAAATTAGCCAAAGGTTTTTGTTTTTTTTTTAATTTAGATTATTGTACATTCGACCCATTTTTTCCGCACGGGGATAGCAGAACAATTAAATTATAAAATCCAGCAGAAAACTACCGAAACGAGGACACAATGTGGAAATCTGAACAGAAAGTGCGAGTACCTACTAGGAGAACAGGAACAAAACTTTTTTTCGAAGGGAATAATTTATGTGGCGAACTTACAACAATATTTTTGGGGTTTAGATAGATAACATTGTCGAATATGAGGAAATTGTGGCAAAAAATCAAGATGGTGGCGAAAGATTCAACATAAATGGCGGACATTTTAATTATTTAGGAATTTTTTAAACAGTATTTGTTCTTGTTTTGGCACCAATAAAATAAAAGATGTATTCATTATTTCTTAAATTGCAACGGCAATATCGTCAAAATGCGTCTAGACTGTTTGCAATAATCATATTTTTTGCGGGCGCTATACAAATAAGGACACAGCGAAATAAGAATATTCTGGCATTTCAACACGTCCACTTTTCTTGGATATTGGAGTTTAGCGATGCTCCGGTCACATTGGGACATGAAATATACACTAATCTAAACTAATATCTAAACTAATATTATAAATGCGAAAGTAACTCTGTCTGTCTGTCTGTCTGTTACGCTTTCCCGCTTAAACCTCTCAACCGATTTTGATGAAATTTGGCACAGACAATCTTTAGACCCTGAGAAAGAACATAGGCTATCAAAACACCACGCGGGCGAAGCCGCGGGCGGAAGCTAGTGTCCTATAAAACGCCCAAAAGCAGTGGACTCACTCTGACTCTCGCCCTGGCCCGCTCCACTCGCTCCATGTCTCCTGCGATGGACACCTGGTTGCTCTTCTCCACGGTACTGGTGCGGTTGGAGTCCGGGAAGTGGATATGGCAGCCCGTCTCTTCCATCACGCGCTTTATTGTAAGCCCACCCTGATGGACAAGAGAGACAGAATTTATTAATGAAACGGGATTGCGTTCAGGAGTACGTGAACGCTATGCGGACCACGTTCAGTGACATTCGCATCTATAAGATCTACCTTGAAGAAGAATGCTGGATTCCATAATGTTTATTTGGTCCATATAGCACGCAGAAAAATGTATACGAGAACTTCTGGTTGCAACCGTGACAGCAAGACTCACTAGTTGACTTTACAACATTTCTAGTAATAAATACTAAGTCCCTGTTATCTCTACTACTTATTTAGTATTTATTACTAGTAGAAATGTTGTAAAGTCAACTCGTGAGTCTTGCTGTCACGGTTGCAACCAGAAGTTCTCGTTTTATAGCCAGAAATTTCTTTGCGTGATTTTTTTGTTTGTCCATGGTGAAAAGATAATAAGCGGTTTGGCATTAAGTATCACCTCATAAATGCTATTTTAGAGTACCCATATCAATAAAAACTTTACAATAATCATAATCAAGGCTCTTTTTAAACATTGCAAGCATGTGCTCATTTTTATTACTTGAAGATCCTTAAAGCGGATAATTATCGAACGTGTGAAAGATAATTGTAATTACTCTGTGGTATGGATATACCCGTATTTGCCATAACCATAAACCATCAAGGTAGGATATTAAATTACTGACGCACAGAACAATAATTTGTTATGTTACGCTTAATTGTATTATTGCTGTGTTTCCGAGACATTTACTTATAGAAATATATATCCGAGCAAATTATTACTAGCGGGTCTTAAACGGCCACTTAGCATTATTGTAGATTAAAGCAGTGTGGCTGAGCCATTGAACTGTTGCGCTGCGTGTAGCGGGTTTGATTCCCCGGAACAAATATTTGTATGATGTCCAAGTCTCAAACTCACATACACTCACGACACACGAGAAATTCCCAGAGTGATTGCAAGGTTTTAAAAAAATGATTCACTTCACAAATGAATAATAAAGGAACGGTCAATGACGTTGCGCAGTAAATCAATTAGAAATATTGCCCAAAGTGGCCGTCTTAGACCCTCAGTAATTAACAGCCTTCAAGATTTAATTTCATTCATAGCAGGGAGGAAGTATAAACATAACATAATAAATAGCCATTATGTATCATAGATTCAAGGAAGTAAGGAGAAGACCTGTGTGATCACGATCATTACTCGTATGTAACTACAGACGTTATCGCTATGCCACCATGAATAGCAGCTATCAACCAATAAACCCAAGAATTAAAGATAGACTTATTTGTTTTTAGATGGAAATTCATCAAATGACGTCTGACAAAAGACTGGAAAAGTTGGTCAGACTCCTACTAACTTAAATCACCACCACCCTGTAGCCTTACCACGAGCGATTCAGTTTAGGCTGTGGGAATGAGACAGAATTATACAAGTCGTCTAGCGCCATCTCTTTCCCGCAGCCTAAACTGAATCGCGTAAGAGTTCATGGTAGGCCACCTGTTCTTCCAAATTATTCTTTGCGTTCCGGTCTTCCGGAGCACCGATTCCTACTTTGAACATTCCCACAAGGTTAAGGGACTGTCTTATCAGCTATTCGTGACTCTGGAACGAAAGGGCTACTGAAGAAACACCGTGGAAAAATGTAGACGTACGTACATAAGTCCCTTCCATTTCTGCATTAGATGATTTTAAAGCGATAAAAAAACATTCTGGAACATGGCAGTATTAAAAAAATCTTGTATTGGAAATGTCTCAAAATGTACCATTGTGTACATATGTATAAACCTAAGTTCATTTAATCTAGCAAGTTGGTAACAAAAGAAGTATAAACCGGTATTGAATTTGAAAACATTGTGTGTGAATGCGCTCCAAAACGAAGTAAATTCACACGGAAACCTAGACTTACCTACTTCCTTTATTATGAGATAATCTGTGAACGATAGCAAGGTAATCATTTCAAGTTTACTTTACATTGACCTTATATTAGTAAGAGAAAAGCGTAGTAGAGAACAAGAGTACCCTAGTAGACTTTCCTCTTTCAGGGGCAAACTCCAAGCTACGAGTATCAAACTCCTACACATAATAAAATGGTAAGAAAGTCAAAACTGTAGTATTGAAGTTTTTTTTCAAAGAATACTTGTGGTGTGATCTACAATCGATACCGAAGCCAAAAATATAGTTTTTAGAATTCTTGTCTGTTTGTCTGTCTGGATGTATCATCATCATCATCATCATCTCAGCCGTAGGACGTCCACTGCTGAACATAGGCCTCCCCTTGTCTGGATGTATGTCCGGGATAAACTCAAAAAGTACTGCATGGATTTACTTCAATTTTGGCACGAATGTCAACATTTATTATCACGCTATCACCTACGGGGAACGAGGTGATTTCTTTAATTTCTTCAACGCAGACGATGTCGCGGGCTAGCTAGTTGATAATACGGACTGTATAAACTTGTACTTATAATATCGTCCGAGACTGGAATCAGCAAAGTTGGATGGGCATGATGTCATAAACAGTAACTTTAGAACTTATCTAATTAAACAGAGCGTCTAGATTCCAAGAATGAAACACGAGAACATTATCTAGATATTTCTCGTGCTTACAAGTAATTTATGTGAAATCATTAGTGTCTTGAGACAAGCAGCTTTTAGTAAATACCTTAGGTAACCTAAGATCTCAAAGGATATGGCCACACGACACTGTAACAGATTTTTAATGAAAAAACTTGGAAAAAACGGACTAACTTAAATTCACTTACAATAAAATAACGCTTTTCCGAATGGTGGTTAGAATACAAAACTTTTCTTTTCAGGCAACTATAGCAAAACAAATCCATAAAGGTTCGTACACGCGTCAATCGATACCAAAGTCGTTGTGTTCGAAGGGCGTAAGCGCCTTCATACACAACTCACAAGGCGACGTAAATCTCCGATACCTTACAACTTTGGCACGGTAATATTGGTATCCATTGACACGTGTCTGTGTACGAAGTACGAACCTCTATGCATTTGTATAGCGATAATCGCCTGGATACCAAATCGTAAGGTATCGAAACTTGCGTCGCGTTGTGTACGAAGGGCCTAACTACACCAGTTCCGCTGTCGGTCTGACAAATTTGAG
Source organism: Agrotis clavis (assembly GCA_954870645.1). Classification (NCBI taxonomy): domain Eukaryota; kingdom Metazoa; phylum Arthropoda; class Insecta; order Lepidoptera; family Noctuidae; genus Agrotis; species Agrotis clavis. Next base: position 20,462,076 of record OX940935.1, on the reverse strand, counting down.
CATTCAACAAACGTTTAACTAGCCACTCATAAGCTACTAAATATACCTGTTTATTTTAGTACTCAAGCCATTTACACGATTAGCGAGGCAATTCAGTAATGGAGTAATGGAACTATGAATCAAAGTTTTAACGTTAATTTGCCAAGCTATTACTGTGGTTTTTACGTGGTAAAAATATCAAATGAGTCCTCCCACCCAGGGCAGGGCAGGATTTTAGTCCCGGGGCCCATAAGTTTAAAGGCAAGGGCAACATAAGTTTTAAACAATTAATAAACAGAATTGCGCACTCAAACTTAGAGGATTATTCTTCAATGGTTCTCCTATTAGGTAATAGTATAGGTTTGTCTAGAAAGGACATAGTGGATGGTGTGGACACCTTATTAAAATTAAACATAGGAAAGCTGATGTTGTGTGCTTTTCCTTATTCTGACAGTTTTAGTGATCGTGAAAACAACCGTATATTTATGTTGAACAGGACTATTCACATGTTGACATGTCGTCATAGTGACAAATTATTGTATTTTGAGTCTAACAGATTTGTTAGTAGTTTTGTATTAAGTCAGGGAACTTTATCTATGTCCTTGAAATGTAGACAGTTGATTGCTATGTTGATAGCATACAATATTAACCATGTTGTTGCTGATTTATTTCACTGTAGGTTAAGTAGGATAAGTAGTAGTTTAAGTGACGAATCTGTGTTGTTAAGTTGCCCTAACAACATAGTGATACAGTGTTCTGTACCTGCATGCTGTACGAAGGAGGGTCTACCTGAAATACCACCAGCCTTGGAGACCATTACTAGTCAGGTTGGGTATGACCTCCCTGCTGGTACACTGAATGGTTCTGTTTTGGAGATCACTCCGGATATTACTTTAAACTAGATTGTAAGACAACAGAAGAAACCTCAGTAATTAGTAACTCATTATCAGTGAACAATAAACAGGTTTCTTCTAGCAAATTAGTTAGGTATAAAATATCAAGTGGAGAGCAACACACTTTAAAATTGTTTAATCAGAATATTCAAGGGTGCTCTTCTAAACTACTGGAAATAGAAATGTTTTTGGAATCAACCAAGTTTGATATTGTTTGCCTTACCGAACATTGGTTAAAAGATCATCAAGTTATGTCAATTTGTTATGATAATTATTGTGTAGTTAGTCATTTCAGCCGCAAACGTATGTCACATGGCGGATCTTTAATATTAATTAAGAAATCAATTAAATCTAAAACTCGAAATGACATTGTTGAACTGTCAGTTGAACACATAATTGAATTGTCCTGTGTTGAGCTTGATAGGCATGTTATAGTCTGTGTATACAGACCCCCAAATTACCAGACTCTTCCTATATTCGATTCTATAATGGAAGATGTGTTAAATAAAGTATGTAGTAGTAGTAAATCTATCATCATCTGTGGTGATTTCAATGTTAATATATTAGAAAATAACTCCAATAGTATAAAATTGTTGAGTCTTTTTAAATCATTTAACTTGTCACATATTTTTATGGAACCTACCAGAGTGACAGCTTCTTCTGCCACTTGTATAGACAACGTTTTTTCGAATTGTGATTATTTGCATAAGGAAATTATAAATAAATTGCCATCTGATCATAGTGGCCAGACAATAACGTTTTGCGCCTACACACCTACGCAAAAAACCCAAATAAGGTATAGGCCAATTACATGTAAAAATTTAGAAAAATTTAATGATACACTAGCAAGTAAATTATGTGATCAAAATATCTTTAATAATAAAAGTGACCCAAATGAGTTTTACGCCGAGTTTTTTGCAATTTTAAATACACAATTTACTCACACGTTTCCAGTAAAAACTAAAACTATCGTCACAAAATTCTTATTTAGTGATTGGGCAACACCTGGAATTCGTAAAAGCAGAGAAAGGCTTTTTGAACTTTATGGTCTAAAGAAACACATTGTGAATGATACCTTTCATCAGTATGTTGCTAAATATTCAAAAACTTTTAAAAATGTGTGTAAAACAGCTAAAGCTATTCATATTAGTAATAAAATTAAATCAGCCGATGATAAAATTAAAACAACTTGGAAAATTATAAATAATGAGACAGGTAGGAATAAACAGCGCAATAACGAATTTAATTTAGAAACTGCACATGGCCCTATAAGCACAGACGTAGAAGTAGCTCAGGAATTTGAAAAGTTTTTTTCGAATATACCTCTTAAGACGACTGCGTCTTTGGATTCGTCACCCGCACTCTCTGCTGCCTTACTTAGAAATAATGTAAAGGCCTGCCCGACGGAGTTTAGGTTTCGGCACACAAACCCCCAAGCTGTGATTAAAGCATTCAAAGATCTTAAAATTAAGTCAACAGAAGATCTCTGGGGAATGTCTGTGAAGGCCTGTAAATCCATAATAGAAACCGTGGCACCTTATTTAGCTTTTATATTTAATAGCAGTATAGACCAAGGAGTGTTTCCGGATCTCATGAAGCATAGTAAGGTAGCTCCACTTTTCAAATCGGGTGATTGTAAAGAACCTAACAATTATAGGCCTGTGTCAATTTTGCCAGTTTTCAGTAAAGTGTTTGAAAAGTTAATGCTTGCACAACTGCTATGTCACTTCAATAGAAACTCCATCTTTCATGATCAACAGTTCGGTTTCACCAAAGGTCGTTGTACAACTGACGCCGGTGTTACCCTATTGAAGAACATTTTTAACTCCTGGGAGGAAGCACAGGATGCCATAGGAATCTTTTGCGACCTCTCAAAGGCATTCGATTGCGTAAACCACGAAACGCTTTTGCTGAAGTTAGAACATTATGGTATTAAAAACAAAGCCCTGGATTTACTAAATTCATACCTAAAAGATAGACAGGTTAAAGTTCAGATAAACGGTACAAACTCATCGGGGGCTGAAATGACTATGGGAGTGCCTCAAGGTTCTATTTTGGGTCCATTCCTCTTCTTAGTCTATATTAATGATTTACCTCATTTACTAAAAAATCAACCACAGATGGTGTTATTTGCTGATGATACATCTTTAATTTTTAAAATTGACAGACGTGCACAAAATCTAGATAATGTTAATGACTGTATTCTTAAGGTTCAAAATTGGTTTACTGTTAATAATTTAGTTCTTAATGAAAAGAAAACAAAATGTATTAGATTCACTTTACCAAATGTTAGAAGTAGCGAATGTGACATCTTATTGAACGGAAAAAAATTGGAATTTATTGATCAGACAGTTTTTCTAGGAATCACGTTAGACGACAAATTACAATGGGGCCCCCATATAGCATCTCTAGCAGGGCGACTAAGCTCAGCCGCTTATGCTGTTAGAAAGATAAGGCAGTTAACAGACGTCGAAACTGCGCGTTTGGTTTACTTCAGCTACTTTCACAGCATTATGTCATATGGCATCCTATTGTGGGGCCGGGCAGCTGACATTGAATCTATCTTTATTTTGCAAAAAAGAGCTGTCAGAGCAATTTACAATCTACGTCGTCGCGAATCTCTTAGGGAATTATTCAAAAAGATTAATATAATGACAGTGCCTTGTCAATTTATTTATGAAAATATAATGCATGTTAGGAAAAATCTTCATCTTTTTAACAAAATAAGCGACAGACATAATTTTAATACGAGAAATAAAGATAAAATTGATCAACCATATTTTAGATTGTCTAAAGTACAAAAATCTTTTATGGGGTTCTGTGTTAAATGTTACAATAAAATCCCGAGTGAAATCTTAAATCTAAATGAAAAAAAATTTAAAAGTTACATAAAAAGCACACTTAGTAAACAAGCATATTATAAATTAGAAGATTATATTCAAGATAAAAATGTTTGGAAACATGCTGGTCCTGCTCCATAGTACAATGTAGGGCTTAAACAAAATCAAGCTGGTTGAAATTTGAATGCTCACACACTTATATTATATTTGTAAATTGTGTAATTTCAATATTTTGTTAAAATGGGAACGCCATGTACCTTTTTGCTTTTTTTATTTCTTATTATTTTTTATATTTTTAGTCTAGATTTTCAAGGTACATTGCTTTGACATTAATATTTCAAACGCTGTTAAAAAACATTGTAAAACATTTTTTTTAAAAGAGTAAGTATGGAGTTTCTTGCCCATTCTTCTCCATACAACCTACCTTTGCGAATGGGTGTAGAATCAATCCCATCCCATCCTATTTCCTTAATTTTAATATTCGACGTTTAAAAGTGCCTCTTTGATGGCCTATTTGAAATAAATGATTTGACTTTGACTTTGACTTTGCCCCGGCAGGCGATTGCCTGCTGGAGTCGCGGGACTGTCTCATCAGGTAACCGTGATCCTGGAACGGAAGGGGCTATAAAAGGATACCGTGGATTTTAGTCAGTACGATTCTGACAGTATGTATAGTACCACGATAAAAAAAGTTAATTCAATCAATATTGAATCTTTAGATAATGCAATATTTTTTCTAACTTCGACGGATTTACCCACTTAAAATAATTGCAATAAAAACTTGTTACATCTGACAAAAAATTGTTGCTCGCTGCTCTCAATCAGCAGTGGTAGTTAATTTATATTTGGGAACACCCAATTATCATGTAATACGAGAAGCTTTAATTGAAAAACAGACGGTTCACGTGAATGTAGAAACGTGATAGGTTTCGGTCGTCATACTTCTTGATTACAATATCGTAATTACGAGGTTCAATTGATTTGATCTCATAAATAAAATGGTTTGCTGATAAAATTATGGAGGAAAAAAACTAAGGTAAGTGAAACTGGTGCATATTGTTAAAATCTCCGAAATCTAACTTACATGCAGCTTTTCTATGTGAGAGCTGATGGAGCGAATGTTTTGATAATTTTTATATTTAAAATTATAGTTGTTATTACCGCAATTCATATTTTGATAAAGTTACAACATGTCACTGGCCTGCAAATCGAAAAAAAAACGTAAGAAAATTTGAATTTCGCGGGCTACATCGTCGCAATCACCTTGTTTTGTAAGTATCGCATATCGAAACTTAGATGTGCAATGTGCATGAATGTTATAGATTATTTTCGCGAATTCGGGGTGGCCGTGGACCGTGGTTACGCGGATGGCGCTTGACAACTTGTTTCGCGGATGGCGCTAGACAACTTGTTTCGCGGATGGCGCTTGACAACACAGAAATATTGCTTGACAACTTGTTTCGCGGATGGCGCTAGACAACTTGTTTCGCGGATGGCGCTTGACAACTTGTTTCGCGGATGGCGCTTGACAACTTGTTTCGCGGATGGCGCTAGACAACTTGATTCGCTCTGTCTCATTCCCACAGTGGTTCAACTCTCGTTTTAAGACGTCGTGGTAGGCTCTTGGGAAGCAAATGGTAACTGAAGGAACAGGGTAGTTTTAAGTCAGTCAAATCGTTTCTTCTGCTCCAGTCACGGCAGGAGGATTCCTTTGATGATTCCATCCAGAAAAACAAGGGTTAAGCCCCACCAGTAAAAGTCATTTTTATAATGATGGGTACAATAATTAATCTCTGAGATAATTATGGCCCATAGATGTGAGGACTACCTATTGAATAAATACAGTTTTACATTATAAAAACATCGTCGTCGAACGTTTGATCGCTGAAAATAATCACAGTTTTTATTTTAAATTATTTTTGGTCTTTTACTACCTACCAAAGTAAGTTGTTTTTAATTAAAAATATTTTCAACAAAGTAAGTGTAACTGAGTAAGGGCTGATTTTTCAATAGTCAGATAACTTTTAACTGAGGAATTAAAATAGCGGTTTGGATTGGTTTTTTTGATATTTTCCATATAGAGCAAGAGCCCGTGAACCCCAGACCTACGGTATTTTATAAAGGCTGAAAGTTTGTCAGCGGATGCTCCCAACACTGGTAAGAACGATGACCATTTATGGAGTTTGGGTTATGGTGGCTTTGGCAGGTAACCGGTACTAAAGATGCTTAAAATATAAGTTTACTTACGTCATAGTATAAAAGCTGATTTTTATATATAATACTCGGGTAATAAGTAGATGATGTGTCCTCATCAGCCAGACACTTATCATGGTGGCAACCCCTTGCCAGACACCCTTAATGTTCACGAAATTATAAGTTTACTTACGTTATAGTATAAAAGCTGATTTGTTTAAATAATACTTGGGTAATAATATGTAGATGATGTTTCCTCATTAGCCAGACACTTTTGATAGTTCCAACCCCTTGCCAGACAAACATTGTAAATAGCCCAGTCAACTGATGTTCAAAACAAGGTATAGAGGGAAAGTCTTGGAACACAATTTTTGACTACGCAACTTTGTTTGGACTAGTTAGGAGGAGAACATATCGAAAATCCCCATCCCTAGCCCTTGAGCTAAGGGGGAGGGAGGGGTTCGTAGGTACCACTTTTTGGTTTTTCGCTTATATGTCGGAAAGTCGGAAACCATGGGTCCTAGCGACATAATACATATGAACAAAACAAAAGCTGAATAAATTCTCTATAAGTTTAATTCAGTAAACATTTCCAGGTCTTGTTTAGTTTTCGAGATATCTGCTCTTGAAAGTCTGTAATATGGGTAAAATCATTTTTACCTCTTTGCATGTGGAAAGTTGTATTTGATGTCGCCAAAGATCCAGAAAACAGCATCAGTGTTTCAGACCCTCCAAGTTGCGCAGAATGTCATTTTAATTTATACATATTAGGTACATTACAACTTAAGTCGTATTTCGTTAGATTCGAGTCGTTTTATAAGATTTGACCCAATTCTGTTGCCCAGATATTATCCTTCTCATACAATGAAATTATCCTAACATGACACTAAACCAAATAGCATAATAAAAAAATAAATTATTTTTTCATTCATACTCATTTTACACACATTTAGAAGTACTTTAGATCCAAGAGCGAGCGAAGCGAGCTTGGGACTTGGGGCACCCCGACTCGGACAGGTTAGGTTCGAAGGGGATGGCGGGGTCTACATACCAATTTTTATGGACACCTCGCACTTGATCAAAAATTAAATATGCTAAAATTGTTAACATTATAAAAAGCTAAAGGTTCCTAAGATCGTTTTTCTGTAGCTCTTATGGAAGCGGATTTCTCCTTATTGGTCAACTTAGAATCAAAACCCTGTACAGTCGACGTTCAAAAGCGGCTAGGCACGCTTACAAGGCAATAGCTTGACGTTTAGTTTGACTTACGACCTTCTATTTTTAAGAGACACATTCATAATCAACTACTGATTGTATAGGATTCATAATTTCAACATAATATCTAGTATGTGTTCAGTTGGCCTAGCGGTAAAGCGTTCTACTTGACGTATGCGGTGAACAGCAAGGCATGAGTTCGAACCTCTCGCAGAGATATTCTTTTTGTAAGTTTTACTCAATTGTTAAATATTGTAATGGGACAGAAATATGATTATAATCGTTGGTTCACAATTTCTGTGAGGTAGACCAAGTTTTAGGAATATTTAACTTGATCGAAATCAAGTTGTCGTTAGATTGTGGTTGTTGGTTAGTGACGTGTGATCATATAGATAGCGATATATTTAAGTATTCTCAAAATGCCGGCGAATATCAATATTGAGGCAAGAACAAATATTATTGAAATATCATGTTGAAGTTCATCAAATGAGTAGACTGTTGACTGAGGGATTGTCAGATTCGTATGAATCTGATATCACAAATATAATATAAGTTTGTTAATTACATAAATAAATAAATAAAACAAAATTAACATTTTAATTCAGCATGACTTTTTTTATTTCCACAAAGACCAAAAAAAAAAACATAAACACATAAAACTAATACTTGACTTTTTTTTAATAAATAATAAGCATTCATAAATTGTAAATTAACATGAATAACTAACAAGTTATTGATTAATATAAATATCATGATTTAAAAAAAAGAACAAAAAATAGCTAAACACATTATAAGACTAAGATCTCATTGATCATAACTCCACTTAGCCCAACAGCTATCAGTAATAAAATAAGTAAATTAAAAAATTCGAATGAAGATAAAACAATATTATCCAATTTCATTAGCTGATTATAACGACTAAGTAGTTTAATTATATTTAAGAAACTAAAGGGTTTTTTATAAAGTGCGGCCTTTTTTATTGGTATGTTATCCCATAAAAAAATTAATGTGTAATTTTGTATTTAGGTTAACAAAAGAAATATTAAAGATATGACTATTTATTAAAGCCATTTGAAATAGTAATAGTTCAGCAGGCCAATTTCTCTATGCGTTCCAAGGCCGCGGTGCCTTGTTACTATTTCAAACAATCGTCCGTTGGCACTGTGGTCCTGGAACGCAAAACGCTATTTGCCCTTTGCGTTCCAGGGCCACGGTGCAGAAACAGGTTGTTTTTAGCAAATAAATTTATTCCGCTCCACCAAATGTGAATTACCAAAAAAAGTTATTTAGGGATCAATGTTCTTTTACTGAATTATAACCACGCAAATAACATAGCACTACTTAAAAAAATACTGCTACAGCTATGATTGTGAAGGCACCGCGGTCCTGGAACGCAAAGGGCCAGTTGCTCTTTGCGTTCCGGGGCTGCGGTGCGAAATTTTTTTTTTCTATGCAATCAGGCTTTATGCGTTCCACTTAGTGCGATTTAGCAAAAAAAATATAATATGGAAATATTATGTTCTATTACTGAAATAGAACCACAAAAAAAAATAACCGCTCTCCATAAAAATACCCTTTTGAGGACATCAGTTTAATTTTCGTTTTCTTTACGAAAAGAATGATTGAAACTTAGCCTCAAATCTAAGCCCTAAATTAATAAGAACTGTGAATAAAATGATGTTTTCGCTTACAGTCTACTAACAATGAATACAACAAAAGCGATATAAAAAATACGGTCGTGCTTTTAAACGTTTTTTTTATTTCTATAAAACAAACGGTTTTTGGCTGATATTTGGTGTAGGTAATTTTTGTCTTGAGTGCACGGTGAAACTAAACGGTTATTCATTTCGTGTTGAATTAGTTACTCATTGGGGGAAGCTATTTCCTTCGTATTCATTCACCATAATTTTGTTATGATGTCTGACAACCGTCGACTTTGCTATCGACAAGCTTAACAATAGCGCTTGTCGTTCCTCGTATCTCATAACCACAGGACTCACAGTATTACACTAGAACAAAACATGGAATACTATTATTATCTTTATGCAGAATACAACTGATAATTTATTTTACTAAAAGAAAAAACTATAAATAACACGCTTTTAAAAAACCTATTGTAGGGAATCTTATCTAATAAATAATATATTAACATGTGAAATAACTAAAAATTAAATGTTAATACTCACACTTAGTCCGGTTTAATTTGATATTTGTATTGTTTCATCCATATTTATGCACGGCTATATTATTCACCCTCAGTGATTATATATTATTCCCACTGTTAATATTTCACAGCAAAACAATAACATTAAAACAGCGTAATAGATGTAAACAATCGTCACACAAAATAACCAGGAATCAACAACGTTCTATTATGAGACTCGAAACGAACTAACATAGTTATGTCCACCTCACAAATCGAAATAATTTACTTTTGTAACTTTTGTTTTGTTTTCTCTGATCTACCTACAAAACTTTATTATACTTAAATGACGGTCGACACATAACACTAATGACTAGTATTAGTAATTATTAAAAAAAAAAAAAATTATTTATCAAATTTCTACAAAAAAATGCATGAAAAATAACAAAAAGAATAAAGCAATTATAAAGTAATTAGAAAAAAGGTGAGGATCGATCCTTCGCCAGTGAAGGATATACCCGAGCACCTTAACCACTGCGCCAGCATTACTTGTAGAAGAAGGTTGAAATTATGAAGTATACCGTAAGTTCCTTTGATTTGTATAGTAACAACTTATAATGAAAGGTCGTAAGTCACAGCGAAACGTCAGGCTATTGCTTTCAGAAATGGTAGAAGGATTTTGGAATTCGACTGTACATGTACCTACCTAATATGTAATTATAATCTAGAATGAGTTTCTGAGCTATTTTTACTGCTCCCTCGGTGGAAGGAAGACAAAAAATATCAAGCTTGATGGTGGCTACCGCGAATTCAAGAATTTGTTATAACTTTGTGAGCACTGTAAGAGACCCTTTTAGCTGGAAGCTCATATCGCTTCAAGATGCAGGTTTCACTTGGCTTAGTTCATTGTAGGTGGTAAAGGGAGGGTCTGAAAAGACTGCTCCTGCTTTCTGGACCTTTAAATTGGCGATATGAAATACAACTTTCCAAATGCAAAAAGATAAAAATGATTTTTCACAATATTACAGACTTTCAAGAGCAGATAGCTCGAAAACTAAACAAGACCTGGAAATGTTTACTGAATTAAACTTATAGAGAATTTATTCAGCTTTTATTCTTTTCATATATATTATGCCGCTAGGACCCAAGGTTTCCGACTTTCCGAGATATAAGCGAAAAACCAAAAAGTGGTACCTACGAACCCCTCCCTCCCCCTTAGCTCAAGGGCTAGGGATGGGGACTTTCGATATGTTCTCCTCCTAACTAGTCCAAACAAAGTTGCGTAGTCAAAAAATGTGTTCCAAGACTTTCCCTCTTTACCTTGTTTTGAACATCAGTTGACTGGGCTATTTACAATGTTTGTCTGGCAAGGGGTTGGAACTATCAAAAGTGTCTGGCTAATGAGGAAACATCATCTACATATTATTACCCAAGTATTATTTAAACAAATCAGCTTTTATACTATAACGTAAGTAAACTTATAATTTCGTGAACATTAAGGGTGTCTGGCAAGGGGTTGCCACCATGATAAGTGTCTGGCTGATGAGGACACATCATCTACTTATTACCCGAGTATTATATATAAAAATCAGCTTTTATACTATGACGTAAGTAAACTTATATTTTAAGCATCTTTAGTATCGTTTACCTGCCAAAGCCACCATAACCCAAACTCCATAAATGGTCATCGTTCTTACAAGTGTTGGGAGCATCCGCTGACAAACTTTCAGCCTTTATAAAATAACGTAGGTCTGGGGTTCACGGGCTCTTGGGCTAATAGATGAGCTGTCAAACCGCCATTTTTATTCCTCAGATAAAAGTTATCTGATTATTGAAAAACCGGCCAAGTGCGTGTCGGGCCACGCACAGTGTAGGGTTCCGTAGTTGCCCATCTAAATACTTATGCGAACTAACTAAACTGATTCGCTGAATTTAATTTTAAAAATAAGAATTTTCAAAATCGGCCCAGGCGTCTTTGAGAAATCTGGGAAAATACATAAAAAAAAAGATTACGACGAATAATTTAGAACCTCCTCCTTTTTTTGAAGTTAGTTAAAAATAGTTGACAATAAGAACCTACCTATCCCCAAAAAACATACCGCAAAATCATACCTATTACCGTAAAACATGGCAACTTTGCCCTCGACATATGACTTTGCCCAGTCGTGTATTTTTTATAAAACTTAATATATACCAAATTTGTCTATAGTTAGTAAGAACATTTTGTCTATGGTAAAAAATTCATCATTTTTCTGGCAACACTGTGTGACGCGCTGTCACAGATGTTACTTCAGTTGTCTGTCAGACGTCGTTGAAGTAAGAGTGTTTTTTGGCGGGCCAAAACTTTAAAAAAAACTTTCTCGAGAAGTACTACTTGGCGTTATCGCAGGTAAGTAATTTTTATACACCCGATAATACATTGGAAATGAATAATATAGACTAGTTTTCTTCGCTAAATGCGTCATATAATCAAAAAATATAACGGTGGGCAATGTCACAAGCATATTTTTTGAATATCGTTGACAACATTGCCCAACGTTTCTTTTTCACTAGGGTTGTCACCTGAGGTACATTTTTAACCGATTAAAAAAATGAGGGTTCGGATTTGATGAATAGTTAATAATGTTGGTTAACACATAAAGTTCAAAAACAGAGGCGGGATTTAAATGATACGAGGGTTATTTGTAACTTTCATATAAAAACAAAGACCAAGATAGGTACATGCTTTTTAGTTTTTTTTTTGTTTTTTTTTAGTTCTTGAACACCTTAAAAATAAAGCATATTATGTAAAAAATTATGTTATATTATTTCCCTCTTTAATTTATCATTATAATTTATTATAATACTCCACACTAAAAATGATTAAATAGTTAAGTATTGTCAATGGTGACAACCCTTGAACAATCGCCATTTTGTACGAAAAATGTTCTAGAAGGCTTTTTGACTTTGCCCACTCATTTTTAAGGGTCAAGGAATGTGAATATTTGGCGTATAATTTAATACATTATTTGCATTGCTCAGTATTTTCATTCAGTCCTTTTCGAATAGTGATAAAGTTTATAGTAACGGAGATCTGTAATGTGAGAAAAGTTACCAAATGTATAAGATTTTTTGCCCAGCACCTATAATTGTTATTTTCACTAATAAATATTACTATTTCTTACTATTTTGAGTTTTGTGTATCGAGACATGAGCATATAGTATTATGTGGCACCGAAACAATAATCAATTTATTAAAATTTTCCAAAATATCATCAATTATGCATTTGTTTTTGAAATTTTTGGGCAAAGTTGCCATGTTTTACGGTATAGCTGTAAAAATAAAGTTGACAAACTTACATTTGCAGTTGAAGAACATGTTTTCCGATACATTTTGTTTAGGAAAATATGTTATCCAAGTACAATTTTTATAAGTTGGTCGACTATTACTCGTAAACTTGTAAAGCCTACTTAGTCATGATAATTTTCTTTTAAACTTCGTTATATATACTACTACTAGCACTACGCCCGCGACTTCGTCCGCGTGATTTTCGAACTTTGCCTTTGTGAATTTCTAGTCCCGGCCACCTACCACATATGGTAGGTATACTGTTGGAAAAACTCAATCAATATTCAACAAAAATTCTATCAACCTATTATCCTAAAAATTTAAGACTCCTAACTATCAACTTTAATACAAACTTTTAGGGGTCGAATTTCGTATCATCCTCTCTTAGTGAGAACCTGTATAATCCTAAATAGAACCCCCCTGCGATGTTGAGTCCTCTAATTATAAACACCAAAGACAACCCCTAAGGGGACGAATTTTGTAAAATTCCGCCTTAGTGAGAACCTAGGTCCTAAAACAACCCCCATGCTGAATCTACTAGCATTTGTAGTAACAAAGTTTCATACAAACTGTTAACCCCATAAACAGCCCCTTAGGGGTAGAATTTCAGAAAATAGTGCCATGGTGTGCATTTACGTCATAAAAGAACAACCTTGCGTAGAAACGAAGTTTCATACAAAATATCAACCCCTAATTCAACCCCTTGGGGTCTATTTTCACAAAACACCCGCAACTACGTCCAAAAAAGAATCTCTATGCAAAATTTGAGTCTCCAAACTATCAACCCCGAAAAAGCTCCTTAGGGGTCGAATTTCGCAAAACCGTCTTAATGAACATTTAGGTCTTAAAAACAACCCCTCGCAAAATTCGAGACGCCTAGCACTTGTAGTAACAAAGTTTCAAACAAACTAACAAACACAAAAACAAACCCCTTTGGGGTGGAATTTCGCTAAATCCCGCCATGGTGTGCAATTAAGTCTTATAAAGGAACCTGGTGCAAAATTTGAGACTCCTCGCACTTATAGTAACAGAGTTTCAAACTGTCAACCCCAAAAACAATCTCTTAGGGATCGAATTTCATAAAATCCCGTCTTAAGTATTACTTTCGTCCAAAAAAGAACCCCTATGTATAAATTTGAGTCTCAATTCTATCAACCCCAAAAACAACCCCTTGGGGGTCGAATTTCTCAAAATTTCCACCTTGGTGAGCATTTACATCTTAAAAAGTACCACGATGCAAGATTTGAGACGCCTAGCACTTGTACTAAAAAAGTTTCATACAAACTATCAACCCCAAAAACAACCCCTTAGGTGTCGAATTTCACAAAATCCCGTCCTTAGTATCATCTACGTCCTAAACAAGAACCCGATGCAAAATTTGAGGCTCCTAGCACTTGTAGTAACAAAGTTTCATACAAACTATCAACCCCAAAAACAACCCCTTAGGTGTCGAATTTCACAAAATCTCGTCTTTAGTATCATTTACGTCCAAAAAAAAGCCATATGTAAAAATTCAAGTCTAAAAACTATCAACCCCAAAAACAACCCCTTAAGGGTCGAATTTCACAAAATTTCCACCTTGGTGAGCATTTACATCTTAAAAAGTACCACCATGCAAGATTTCAGACGCCTAGCACTTGTAGTAACAAAGTTTCATACAAACTATCGACCCCAAAAACAAACCCCTCAGGGGTCGGATTTCGCAAAATCCCGTCATAGTGAGCATCTACGTTCCAAAAAGACACCCCATGCAAAATTTGGAATTCCTAGCACTTGTATTAGCGAAGTTTCATACAAACTATCAACCCCAAAAACAACCCCTTAGGGGCCGAATTTCGCAAAATCCGTTCTTAGTGCTCACCTACGTGGTATAAGGAGGGCTTATGCCAAATTTCAAGATTTTAGGCCCAGCGGTTTGGGCTGTGCGTTGTCAGATCAGTCAGTCAGTTTTGAATTTTATATACACTTCTCATCAAAAAAATCGAAACACCTCGCAGTTTATGATTTGATAAGGATTATCAGAAAAATGTGTATATTTAGGAATAAATGTAAAATGTCATTTAATAGTGAGTAGTATGAGGTTTTTAAATCCTAATGTTAATGTTCTAAATTCAAATTAAGTCTTCATAGGTTTCGTATTTTGTATAATGAGTAATTTTTACCCTGTATGGAATATGAAGGAAATGGGTAAAACAACACGCGTAAATGAAAAAAAAGGGTGCCCTCTATCTGGCAGAAACTTGTTTCTCCGAAACCTATTTGGCAGAACTCACTTGGCAGAAACTTTTTTAAACGAACATTGTTATGGTATAATTTTTTTTTAATATAATTGTTTTTTGGCCTAATGTTTTTATGTCCGAATTTAAATTGGGATACTTTTAAGATGGCAGAATTGTATTGGGCATAATTACTTTTGTCAGAGTTACAATTTTGCATATTTTCATTTAGTTATTTAGAGCGCCGATTATTTGGAATAATTTGACTTGGTATACTTCGAAGATCACAGAATTTCAGAATAGAAATAATTTAATAGTCATAATAAAAAATAAAAAAAATTGTTTTATTAAATCAATATGGTGTGCTACAAAAGTTAGTGACAGAAATGAATCGCTGCAAAACCGACTTCACGTAGTCTTGTCTGCCCTACCCCTAGAGTGTAATTTATAATCGCGTAGGCGCGGAGGGGCGAGGCGGCCCGTGAGCTGAGGAGCAGGTGGTTTTAACGCACACCGCCGCGGCTGAGGCTGGCCGGGTTGCCGGCCAGTAAGCCGAAGCTGCGGTGGTGGGCGTAAAATCATCTGCGACGATTAGCTCGCGTGGGACCGCCAGAGACCCGCAGCGCCGGAGCCGTGACAGAAGCCATGCCTGCTGCATGTGCTGAATGCTTACTGCATCATCTTACTGTCTGTGAAATAAAAACCACACAATTATGCAAAAGATGATTCTGGTTGTGAACTTTCTACGAAATGATGGTTATACTTATTGATTATTATGGAAATGAAATTTATGCCTAAAGATGATTCTGACTTACAAAATTATGGGTTTCGGTGTTATGGTAAATGAGTGTATGCCAAACGATTTTCTGCGAAAAGAGGTTTATGCTATCCGTTGCTATGCAAAATAAAATTATGACGTAAAAATTTCTGCTATAAAGGGTGGACCCGAAAAAAAAATGTAAGAAACGTTTATTTAATAACTTGTATTCCCTCCGCGAGCTCTTATTACTGCTTCCATACGGTTCTTCATCGATCGGATGAGAGTCACGATCACATGTTGTGGTATATTATCCCATTCCTCTTGGATTGCATTTTGCAGCTGGCTAAGTGTTTCTGGGGCTGGATCTCTTGCTCGAATTCGTCTCTTTAATTCATCCCATAGATGTTCAATGGGATTCATGTCCGGGCTTCTTGCTGGCCATACCATAATGGAGATACCGACTTCGGTAAGATAATCTCGTACGACGCCCGCGGTGTGAGCTCTAGCATTGTCGTGCATGAATATGAAGTCGTTGCCAATAAAATGTGCATAGGGCATCACATGAGGTTCAAGACACTGTTCGATGTACCGATAATAATAATAATAATAATAATAATAATTCCACAACTATCACACAACGCCATCTAGTCCCAAGTTTGATGAGAGTTTAGTGCAGGCAGCCGTGGCCCAGACACAAAGGCAAGTTCTGTCTTACCGTCGGCGCTGATTCCTCCCCAAACCGTCCACGAACCGCCACCATAGCTGACCTTTTCTTCAATGCAGCATTGTGCAAAGCGTTCTCCATCTCTTCTGTAGACCTTGTTCCTTCCGTCGTTACCATACAGCATAATTTTACACTCATCAGAAAACAGTACTTTGCTCCACTGAAGGTATGACCAAGTTAGGTGCTCGCGTGCAAAGTTAAGGCGCGCTCTTCGATGGTCTGCAGTTAATTTCGGCCCATTCGCTGGCTTATGCGGTGCCAATCCGCGTTCCTTCAACCTTCTTCTTATTGTAGAGTCACTTACAGCTACTCTTCGTACAACGCGAAGCTGCTGCTGCAGTTGAAAAGCGTTAAGGCGTCGATTTCGTAAAGTAGTTGTTACAATAAATCGATCATCTCGCTCAGAAGTGACCCGATTCCTGCCAGATCCTGAACGGCGCGTGAACGAACCAGTCTCCCGATAGCGTTTGTAGACTCTATGAACAGATGATAAGCTTAGATGCAATCTTGCAGCCACAACACGCTGACTAAGTCCAGAATCCAGCAATGCCACCACTTGGGCGGCTTCTGCGGGCGAAGTATCCATATGTTTTAGAAAAAAAAGTTTTTTCAGACGTCCCAAAGTCACAGTAAATGAAATAAGAAACAGAAAGTTTAAAGACAAGCGCTAATTTTTAGTTTTTAAACGAGAAACGTACTCCAACCCTAAATACACATTTGTCTCAAAACAGTGATTAATTTCATTTATAGGATAAACAAATGAAATTATTTCGAATTTTGATTTTTTTCTTCTTACTGTAATGACCAAACTGCCAGCTACACAGTAATGTTTTTTTTTCATGGAATTAATTCTCTTTTGTAAAAAATTAGGACAAAAACAATAAAAACGAAAGTGTTTCGATTTTTTTGATGAGAAGTGTATTTAGATTGTGATTTTTTTTCACATCCCCAAACATAACCGTTTAGCTGGTAGATGGGGGGGACAATCGAGTCGAGCAAAAATTAGCACTTTAAAGCTTAATATTTCACAAACGAATCTTTTTATCAAAAAAATGTTGATGGGAACTATCAATATTTTTTAAAGACCTATTTAATGATACCCCACACTAAGGGGTACGCGAGAAAAAAAAAAACATCCCCACTTTACGTGTACAGGAGGTACCCTAAAAAAAATATTTTACGAGATTTTATTTTACCACTTTTTCGGCGCAACAAATCCGTATATTTACACCAAATTACAGCTCTCTAGTACTGTGCGTCTCTGAGCTAAACTGCGGACAGACGGACGGACGGACGGACGGACGGACATGGCGAAACTATAAAGGTTCCTTGTTGACTACTGAACCCTAAAAATCAGCTCTAAATATAATATAGATGCCAAACAGACAAAAAATAAACACATTGAGGGCATCCGAACAAGCATGCGGCAATAGTTAATTCTAATTAGAGATTAAAAACATTAACATAACAAAAAGGTGTTGAGAAATGGTCATGTTATGTCTTTGACAGATTTAGATCTGCCAAGTGTGTGTAGTATGCGTAAGGTAAGGTTCCGTAGACGCAGAATAGTGAATATTGTAGAATTAGTGAAAGAATCAGAAATCTGATTATTTCTGACAGTCAAACTCGAGAACAGATGTCACACAATAAAAATATTATAGATTTGGTTATTTGCGCGGGCATGCGAACGGCGAGTAATGGGTGACTCGCCGTCCGACCATGGACCATGCGCGGGTCGACGGCGCGTTGTGTTCCACTCCACTCGCGCCTCAAAGAGTGTCAGCATGATGACGGGGCCCCCTTCTAGAGGGCCAAAGCCTGCCGGGGTCGCGGGACTTATCTCATTACTGTGACCCCGGAACCTAAAGAGCTATAATTGAAGGACACCGTGGATTTTAGTCAGTACAAGTCTGACAGTCCCTCTCGCCCTGCCCTGGGTGGGAGGACTCCTTTGATGATTTTAACACGTAAAAAAAAAATTTGATTATTAGGTGTTGGTAACAGTCGCCTGCAAAAAGAACTCGAGGAACAAACAAGTAAAGAAAACCTTTGATTCAGCAACCGTTTACATTATTAAACAGGTGGCCTACCATGAACTGTGGGAAAGAGATGGCGCTAGACGACTTATATAGCTCTATCTCTTTCGCACAGACTAAACTGGCTCTGTTCACGATACACAGTCCGTTTCATCAACACACTTTCAACAACGGAACTTATGAAGAATTTGGAATTTGCGAGATAAATAAGTGTTTGTGGCAGTGTTTTCGATAATAATCTGAAGTTTAGCCTGTGTCAAACATAGATACGAAACAATCAATGGATTAGGGTTTTTTTTTACATCACTTCGTCGCATTATGTACTCATTCGAAATTTCCTTCACTTTTAACGAGATCTTCCAGCGTTTCAACGAAAAATATACGTCACCTCAATAACGTAAACTTTTAAGTTTACGGGACCCTAAAAAAACAAAAAAAAAACTCACCTTTCCGATGATATGCGAATGATCTGTGTAGCTGACATCGATTTTCATTGTAACCCGGTTATTCTGAAAAATACATTGCCAATTAGTTCAATCAATACTTAATTACCTGACATCAACTTACTTAATCTACGCACAGATTTTCGACTTTATCACTGAGTTAGAAGGTTCATGTTCGATTGAGGGAAAATTAAAAGTTTGGCATAGGTTGACATGCTGTCGTCTACGTTTGTACTTCGCTTTTAAGTGCGATTATTAATTAAACAATTGTACCTATCTGGCAAAAACTGGATCCGATGGTAGGTGTTACAAATGTTACAATGCAGTACAGACACCGCAGTACGGTAACTTAGCTCAAACTAACATGTACCACCCGCCGCCTCCGGGTCGCGGAACTAGCTTATGAGCACCGCGGCCCTGGAACGCAAAGGGTATGTAAAGGAAAAAAATAGTGATGAGAATAACGGAGCCCGGAGGTTTTTTGCCTGTGAGTCTGACGTAAAAATAAATTATGGGTTCGAACCCAGCCTAGCGCATTACTTCGTGTAATTTATGTCATCACCACTGCTCTCAAAACGGTGAAGGAAAACATCGTAAGGAAACCGGCATGTACATACTAGCTAGAACCATCAAATTCGAAGACATGCATGTGACATCTACCAATCCGCACTGGGCTCGCGTGGTGGATTGTGGACCATTTCCTCTCACAGAGAAGAGGCCTGTGTCCCAGCAGTGGGAACATTATACCTATAGGCTGATGATGAAAAGTCTGACAGGAGGAGCTCATCATCATCATCATCATCAGCCTATTAATATTCTCACTGCTTGGACACAGGCCTCCTCTCTGTGAGAGGGAGTGGGCCATAATCCACCACGCGGGCCCAAGGCGTATTGGTGGATGTCACATGTCTTCGAATTTTTGGTTCTAGGACATGCCGGTTTTCTCACAATGTTTTCCTTCACCGTTTTGAGAGCAGTGGTGATGAAATAAATTACACAAAGTAATGCGCCTGCCTGGATTCGAACCCACGACCTACAACTCGTAAGTCGGGGCCGATACGACTGGGCCACCACTGCTCTCAGGAGCTCGTGGCTAAATAATTACAGCCGCACAGGCCGATCTTCCGGGTTAAGCCGTGCTTGCCGAGGTTGGTCTGTGGATGGGTGACCATCTGTCATAGCCAGTTTTCTCCGTGCCTCGGAAAGCACGTAAAGTCGTTGGACCCGGCTGTCATTTGTAGATCTTTGACAGTCGTTACTGTTAGTCAGAAGCTGTAAAGTCTGACAACCAGTCTTACCATGGGGTATCGTATTGCCCAGTTACTCGGTTGTGGAGGTCCGACAGGCAGTCACTCCATGTAAAATACTGATATTCACCTGCATCTGGTTCGACTGGAAGCCGACCCCAATATAGATGGGAAAAGGCAGGCAGATGATGATGAAAAGTCTGACAGTCCTTTTCGCTACACCTTCGTCGCGGAGGGAGGACTCATTCATTTTTAACTCCCGACGGAAAAAGAGGGTTGTTACTTAAAAGTTTGACGTGTCTGTCTGTTTGGTATAAAAGAATTAAAAAAAAAAACTTAAAAGTTGAAAAATAATTGACAGATTGGGGTAGCAAGAATCAGCAGGACTAGCTTTTGCTTGCAACTTTGCGTGTGCGAAGAAAGAATTCGGCCTTTGCCTAGCAGTGTGACAGCAAAGGATAAATGCATTGACTTGAATAATACACTGAATAACTCCAATCAGCCATGATTATTTATGAATAAATGCCATTAACTTGAAGATGGACGGGACGCCATAGATTCTGTGCAGGACGCAGACGTTATGAAATACGACACGCTTTGGAAGCATGTCCATAGATATTTCAAGGACTAGGGGATGATGTGGATAAAAAAGCAATTCCATTACTTCCATTAAAACTTAAATAAATGACTCATCGTTAAGTTTTCCATAAT
This sequence comes from Agrotis clavis, assembly GCA_954870645.1. Taxonomy (NCBI): domain Eukaryota; kingdom Metazoa; phylum Arthropoda; class Insecta; order Lepidoptera; family Noctuidae; genus Agrotis; species Agrotis clavis. The sequence continues at coordinate 20,441,348 of OX940935.1, read as the reverse complement.
AAATCGGACTGCGCACTAGACTGCTAGGACCTTTCTTTGAAATCAGCGTGAAGATAAAATATATCTATAGTAAACCACCAACTGCTAAATGGTGGGTCAGTCAGGATCAGGATCCCATGAATACGAGAAGGCAGCATCATCTGCCTAGCCTTTTCCCAATTTTTTGAGTATATTTGGGGTCAGCGTCAGCCAGCGTCTAGTCGAACCAGATGCAGCTGGATATCAGTATTTTACATGGAGCGACTGCCTATCGGAACTCCACAACGACCACAACCCAGTAACGGGGTAATACGATGCACAGAAAAGGTTGCACTTCACTTTATACAAAATAAAATATAAATTACATACCCTTGTGTCCAATAACTGAATTATTTTCTCTCGAGCCAGCTTCACATCATCAGGTCGACCAGCGACTCTCACATGTGGGTCTAAACACAATAATACACACATCAATTTCCTATAAAACCATCAAACTATTTTATAGATTAGTCTTGATCGCTTACCAATATCAAAAAGATCGGCAAACTTATTATCACGGAGTTTTCTAATAACATTATAAACTAAATCGTCACTATAATCGTCAAAAATCATTGTTACTTCATTAAATATAATTAAAAAAAATTAATTGATTGCTAAATATGTTAGTTCATGTAACGAATCCACGCGCGAATACATTTTAAAATAAAAATTTGAGGAGCGCGCCAGCCTGGCGCCTCTCCTGTAGTCTATTTGGCGCCGGCCCGCCAAAATTATACGACGAATACGCAGGTGTACCGTTTATTTTTTAAATTTAAAAAAAAATTGTGCGTTCATTTTTTTTTCGGTTTATTCGTTGATTTAATTTTTAGAGTTGCTAGATTTTACCTTTTTTAGAACGGGCTCCTATTTTTAGACGAGCTGGCCAATTTATTAAAGTATTGGTTTCAGTCATTACCTGAAAAAATATTTTAATATTGTATTAATTGCGTCATTATATATTGTTTAAATTTAATATTTATTATTTTACTTACCCGGTGGAAGAACGCTTGGGCTGTTTGTGATTCATCCAAGTTATCTGTAAAAGTAAATTGTACTAGTTAAAATAAATTCCTATTTTTATTCTGGTCATTAAATTATATAAACTTACCAGCAAGCATAGCTTCCAGACGACGTCGGTCAACACGGAATCTTTCCTGGTATACATCTTCAGCACTGTTTAGCCCAAGAATCACTGCTAATTTCTGTAGGTCTTCTGCTGACGTCACAGAATTACTCGTTCCACTTTCGGAAGCCTATAACGGTTATTTGCAAGGGGTTGATAGACAATAATAGGACTTTCATGATTGTTTACACAGTTTGGGGTGTTTTTTCTATTATTAAAATATTTTTGTGTGTTGGTCAATGGATTCTCAAAGGGCTGTTATAGGGCTATGATCTTCAAAATGGCGGAGGATGTAATAAACGAGATTTAATAGTACTTAGTTGTTAATAGCAATATAATATTTAAAAAAACTTACTTCACTTAATGTATCTTTGTCTGAATTGTGTTTAAACTCCGATAAATGCGTTTTCACGGTTAAAAAGTTGGTGGATGCCATGGCTAATTGTGCAACAAATTTATATTACTAACAATATAATTGCAGTCAATTAGAATATAAATATATCAATTATTGAATTAATAAAATAAATTGTCCAATGAACATAATAATAATTGCAATACTTAAAATTATAACCGTGGTTTTGTATACCAGAACTACTTCACGTATTGCTTGACCGAAACCGAGTGAACTGTACTTAAATTAGACCTAGAAAAGCAAAACACAATCAATATAATGAGGGTAGATTTAACGTTCAATTTCAAAACTTTACCGTTACCTACCCTAAATTGTATTTTTTTTGTCTATTACTTAATACCATAAACTGTACGAATAAATATCATAGATAAATTAAGCCATACATTTTATTTTTAACATTAAAAAATGTAAAAAAAAAAAAACTTTTACGCGCAGTAAACATGCATCGTTTGCAATCTTTGCAACTCGGAGGCCTGTCTTGAAACAACCAATAAGAATTCCTCCCGCCGCGCCGCGCTCTGACGGCAGTGGCGCCGCGTCGAGACGGCGCCAACGCGTTAATTTCTCCGCGGACTTTATTTTGTATTTAGATAAAAGATTACTAGCCAAGCCAGGTATTGATTTTTCTTTGATTATTTTTTCTCTCAAGTTTTGTCTTTTCCCAATTCCTTGAATATTTACGTTTTTTTTTTTGTGTAACAATAGGTACCTATTGTAAATGTTTTCATGAAGAGAGATTTTGTATTTTTATCAAGCATTACAAAAAATATAACAGAAATCATTATTGGTTATTCAATTATTTCACATGTATGCAATTTATTCAGCTGTTTATTACAAAATAGAGAAATAAATCATAACCTAATAAATTATCTCTTCTTGTGAATGAATGAAACTTATACGAAACGGAACGTTCCTTATACATTATTTTGAGCGCACGCCGCGTGAGGTCGCGCCAGTCGGGTTTCTGCGCTTGCCGGTGTTGGGTGCACGTCCTCCTCGACTCTTGAATTCGTGTCATAGTTAATTTAAATCTAATATTTATAAATTAAAATAGCCTTAACTGTATTTAAATTTATTTAAGAACATAGTGTAATCTTTTTTAAGTGTGTTCATTTTACGTCAAGTGTGTATTAACCTATATTTATTTTAGTGTTTTAAAATAAGACGGTGAGTATCAAATATTTAATTTCTTTTGTAACTGTCCACTCTACTCTATAAATAAAACTTTTACTGTATTTCGATGAAGAGAAGAATACAAAATAGCCGTTGTTTCGGTCAGAGTTGAACAGCTGTTCGGTAGCGAAGCGCCCCAACGAGGCAAGAACACGACATAATGTTACCAAAATATTTTATTGAACACGACACATAATGAGATCGAAAAACACAATCGACAACAATAATTTTATTCCCGGTGTTGTTGCGAATGCCATTTCTATTCTTTTTCACAATACGATGCCGGTCATAAATTAATTTTGTGGGTACTATTTGCAAAATATACTTTGATTTATTAGAAGATGGCTAGTATAGGTTGATAGTATTGAACGTAAGTTACGAAAAGGCAGACTTTTATGCGGTTTTCTGGTAACATTACCCCATTTTTATGTGTACGCAGTGTACGCACGCAAATCGATGCAGAGCTTTTACTTGAAAACAATGCTCATTATTTTTACCAAGTTTGTATTTAATTGAAGTTTGTTTTTAAATGAGAGTTGAGATGAAATGTTGATTAATAATTCAGGGTTAGTATTGCGATTACTAATTCATATCATGCATGATACATTTATAAATAAGTTGATCATTGCGGTTCCAAGTTACTCGAAAAGAAACAATAATTTGACCTGTGATTTTGACCAAGTCAGCTATCTGTCAAATCAAGACAAATGTCATGCTGTCAAATTATTTTTTTATTGCCAGCCTAAAGAAGAAACATAAAATCAGGGAGTAAAATTCGTTAAGTTTGTCTTCGTCTTATCACGTTTTTTAGTTTAGCTGTACCAGGGCAAAAACCCACTTTAAATGGTATGAAAGGCCTTTTACGCGATGTCTTACTTTGAGTTACTAATTAGGTACGAATCTAGCTACGGGAAACCCTAGTATCGGTAGGGAAAAAACAATTTTGTTTTCTATTAGACGATAAAATTGCTTAAGGTGATTGCTTCGATGTAGCCCGCGAAATTCAATTTTTTTTACGTTTTTTGCAATTTGCAGGCCAGTGACATGTTGTAGCTTTATAAATATATGTGTTGCGGTAATAACAAGTATACTTTTAAATATAAAAATTATCAAAAAATTCGCTCCATCAGCTCTCACATAGAAAAGGTGCATCATGTTAAAATCTCCGAAATCTAACTACGATGCACCTTTTCTATGTGAGAGCTGATGGAGCGAATTTTTTTGAAAAATTGAATTTCGCGGGCTGGTTGGAGCATCCCCCTTAAGGCTTAGCAACAATAACTTTTTCCATTGTAATAAATAATCACAGTCATAAACACCGCATGATTCCTTTAATAAATATTCTAGGAAGCAATACAGGTGGGTGACATGTAACAATTTATTATTTGCATTCGATTAGCATTAACGTTTGTGATTGAGGCATTGTTCGGTGCCTTATGTGGACGTGATAATGAAAAGCAGAAAAGTGTCACACAATTACTTTTTCTAACAGTCTTAAAAATTAAAATAAACTGGCCAAGTGCAAGGCGGAATCACAGAGGGTGCCGCGTAACTGTTATAGGTATTTAAAAGCAGCAAAAAAAAAACCCGTTTGCTGTAAGGAAGCACTTTTAGAAATTAAAATTTAATCTGTTTTTTTAATATTTTTTGTTGGCGCACATACAGACTGACAACAGTCTTAGCAATAATGTTCTGTTTTACCCTTTGGCACAGAATACCTTTGGGCACGGAACCGTAAAAAGAAAGAAAAAATAACACGTGCTTTAATAACTTCAAATACCTAATTACCAATTTTTTTTTATCATTTTGTAAATAAGAATTATTTAATGTAATGAAAATTATCGTTTTGGACAAGGAAAGGATATATTTAATAATTGGGTTAATTAGGAAGTGGTTTATGAAACTATTAAATTAATAGCGATTAAATTTCCTTTTAATTATATTTAGATTTGTTTTTTTTGCAATATAAGCATTTTTTCCTCATTTTATTCCTCATTCAATAACTTTTATTTCTGATCCACGTAAAATAAATCGTGATTCAATTATGCAAATAGCTAACTAAGAAAACTATAATAAATTAAATACACGGCCTTTTAACCTTCACGTATGTAATCGCCATCAAAGCGAAATGAAATGTTAGTATGTCTGCGCCTTCAATGTCGATTCTAAATCAAACGACATAAGAGCGGAAAGAAAACAAACTAGGTACCTACGGAAGGACATGAGGAAGTGATTTGCCAGAGATAAGAAGCGATTTGTTTATTTTTTCTAGCTGCCGCTTTATTGACCATAGACAATAAATGAAAAAAAGAGCTAGCTGCCTGCACTGCATCTTGACTTTTTCTTTTTTCATTTACGTGGTTGCTGTTCTTAGAGCTTCTTTCATACTACTGGCATTACTGGTATTACCCTAATGGGTACACCTAATTAATACAGCCAACTCTCCTAAGTTGCACTCCGGCCTTCTAGCTTCTGGTTTCATCCAGAGTTCATCCAGGTTACACCCGCAATAAAGAAACTCTGAATGTTTAGTTCACTGACACAGGTTAAATATTATTTAATCTTACAGTTCACGATTATTAATTAAATGCAAATTTCAATGTCGCCCGCAGTGTCATTACTTCAATGACATAATTGGGATCAGATTATGTTAACTATTAGCCTACTAGAAACTGTAGGGCGATGATCACACGCAAGACACGATCGATCCGACCTTGACTGGTCTGTATCGAAATTGATTTGTGCGAATTATATTCGCGTTAGATTCAGTCGTTAGCGGGTCATGCTCCAGGGTAGCAAAAACTGTGAGTAATTTACGTAGCTACTTCTACTCGATAAGGATCTACGACCTTTTAGTTCAGCCTCGTTTTTTCAAGCTAAATTATTATGGCTATGCGTATTTGATTCAATACTCCAGGTGTTTTTTTTACATTAAATTTTGCACAGATTTTGCTAATTTCTTCTCCTAATTGGAATTTAGAAGTCGTCTCACATTACCGTATTTTACTTCAGCTCATTAATTTATCTGTCTGCCAAGCTTAATCGAAATTCATTCAGATGTTAAATCGTGAAAATGAAAAAAAGAGTTACATTCACGTTTAATATTAGCCTATGGAATTATAGATGAAGTAATTCATCTGTTCACCTTCGCCGCCATCATATTACATACATGCAAAAATCGATTTTAATGCTCTTTCACGGATATCGGTAAAATCCTTGAATGATACGCAGAAAAGCAACAAAACATACAGGCATTGCTTTACGACACATTTAACACTAAACGAAGATCATAGCAATAAACTGCATAAACCTTTTGAATACGCAGTAAATGCAGAAACCTGGCATAAAAGATCCCTTCCTCTCATTCATTCCGCTTGAATATGAAAGGCTCAAAACGTTGGTCATCTCGCAGATTTCAATTTGCGCAGCCCAATGGTAATTAAGGTAACATTTTTTCTCCAGGCCGACAGCCTAAGGCATCGGACAATCCGTTATAGGCTGGCGCCAGGCGTTCAGGCGTTAACTTTACGTTTAACGGTGAATTTTATTACTTGTAAGTCTTGTAACATGTTTAATTTGAGAACAGATTATCTGAAGTGACTACTTAAATCAAAGACATTAAACTATATACGAGCAATAGACGGGACATCACGAAGAAATTTGTGATCCAAAACTTTTTACCAATAGGTAAAAAGTCCCTTAGTCTAGTAGTCGTGTTGCTATGCAACGCTTAGATAGCGCTACTGACGCACGGCATCAACAATTTTGTATGACAATTTTCCCAATGCCCGCTCTATAGGTTCTTTTAAATCTCTTTGACTTAAATCATATTATACAGAAATAAAGTTGCTTCTAGTGTTTCTAAGCTGTTACTTTGTCATATCAATTAGGTATGTTCATTTAAATCCTTATTTAAGGCTGCTTAGTTGTAACTGCTGTCGTCTATGAGTGACTCAATGACTGCTTGTCTAGTAATTTACATAACTATCTAGCGAGGAAGACTAGAAATTACAGCATTTTGAAGATGTTTATTGTCAAAGTTGAATGTCTTGCTGTTCTTTGTAAATAAAACATCAATTTCATGGACTGCTTCTCGTTAAATCTGAGGTTTATCACTCCATACTGCTAGACTGATTTGTTTTCCAAACATGCTTTGGGATAAAATTTATTCGGAAATGAGTTTTAGACTTGAATTTCAAGCTGTAGTTGCATCTTACAATTCACGATATAAGAAAAAATAATGTTCAAAAATGATTGGCTAATACTTATGTAAAGGTGTTATGGTAAGAAAATTAATACTTCTTTGTCCGTGTATCTTGACAAGCATACTTTCCTTCGAAATGCAACGTCATCCGTTCATTAGCAGTTTTAACGCATGTTTCAGAGTACCTATTGAATGTTTAAAAAACTTGTATGCAAATTGTGATCGGTTGGTCTCGCACAGTAAAACCCGATAGTGTGTTATTGCGAATTAGATATCGTTTATTAACTTTCTCGCCTCACTTGCCTACATGATCTCATTGAGGTGTTTAAAAGATGAGTTGAACCATGAATGACGTCGGTTAAAACTGTCCTCACATAACGGAAAAATCTGTTTGCTAATTTGATCTAGCATGTCAGTGTCCATCAGTTGTAATGAATAGTCCAAATATGTCAAATGGAATGTTCGCAATGTTTGTATTGAGGTTACTGTGGCAGTTTATTAATAACTTATGCTTGATTGCATGTTTGTGATTCAGGTATTCGATACGGCAGACAACAAAGTATTTTCTTGCTTATTAGAAAAATGTTAAGTTCCGTGATTTCTTAAATAATTCATTCCACGGGAAAATAAATAATTTTAGTAAAAAAAAAGTAAATAAAAATCTTGAAGATTTCTTAAAATTTATTTCTTTTTATTTCAGATCCTCAAGTCATTCCAAAACCGCGCACCATGGCCAAAACAGAGAAGTCATTTCCAAGAAACTTTACAGGTAAGATGCGTTTTGGCGGGTACATATTTGAATATCGAAGATTAAAATATCTACGCTTAAAATATCGATGTTCAAAATATCGAAAATGAAAATATCGAATGACCATAAAATCGAAAATTAAAATATCGAAAGTTTAAAATGTCGAATGATTAAATGATCTACGTCCAATATATCTAAAATCTAAATATCTACAAAAGTTACATCGAAAGATCTAAATATCGAAATACAGATTATCTAATGTCCTAAATATCGAAGTACAGATTATCGAATATCCGAAATATCAAACCTAACAAGGCAAGTCGACGGAGCCCCGCTTCGCGGGGCTCCTATTTCTGTTTGCAAGGTTTAAAGTAACCTAACACGAAGAGGATGGCGGGGTCTTTCAGACCCCGCCATCCTCTTCGAACCTAACCTGTCCGAGTCGGGGTGCCCCAGGTTCCGAGCTCGCTTCGCTCGCTCTTGCATCCGAAGTCCGTCCAGCTACCTTGTTGGGTAGTAATCAGTAATTTGACTAAGGACGCAAGAGCGAGCGAAGCGAGCTCGGGACTTGAGGCTACTTGTTGGTTACTTTAAACCTTGCAAACAGAAACAGGAGCCCCGCAAAGCGGGGCTCCGTTGACTTACCTTGGTAGGTGGTTATCAGCAATTTGACTAAGGACGATATATACGTTTTTCGATATTTCAACTAGTAGGTATTTTTAACGTAGATATTATGAAATTAGATATTATGAACTGCGATGTATTAAACGTTGATATTTTGAATTTCGACATAACGTCTTTCGACATTTTGAATCATTCGACATTTAAATCAGTCGATATTTTAATCTTCGACGTTTTAAGCGTAGATGTAACATTTTTCGATATTTTGTTACAATCGATATTTTAATTTTCGATATTCTGAACATCGATATTTTAAGCGTAGATATTTTAATCTTCGACATTCAAATATGTACCCGTTTTGGCGTTACCTAACTCACCTACATTTTGAAACGTTTTTGTGGTTATTCGAATTAAAACATAATACCTATAAGAATATTATGTTTTAACCTAAACAAGATTATGAAATTCTTGGTAGATATGGTTTATTAGGCTTTTTACTAATTAATTGTTACGTTATTAGGGTTTGTGGTTGATTGTTCTTCGTGGTGAGGACGGGACGGTCCAACTGGTAAACAGTAAACATCTTCTGGATAATGATAAGGGGTTTTATAAAGAATTAAATTAGCAAAATAATTTAATTTGATGATACACACAACGATAAATAATATTTTTTTTGAAATTTTGATTTAGGTGAATATAAAAATACTAATTTGTGGATGAACCAATGTTCCAACCATAACTTCAATAATAAGTGGGTAAAAGACGGTTTAGTTGGCAACACTTTATGGCTAGTCTGTGACGTAGGTACGTCGCATCTCGGTTTTGGCAAGCCGCCATATTTACAAAATAACCGCGCGAAACTGCTCCAAGTTGAGACATAATCGTATTTCCGGATTTCCGCAAGACCTCGTGTTTTGTGTAATATCTATTTATTCTTTGTACGTCTGCAACAAAGTCTAGACATGAAAACGATAAAGGTATCGACCTGTGGAATTCAATTTCGTGCCAAAAAGATAACAATGGATAATTCGGTAGGATTTTTACCATTGTTTAAATAAAAACTGTCAAGAATGCAGTCCAGCATTTTGCTTTGCATGTAATATGTAATTTATTTGTATGCAGTGGAATGATTGTAGAAAATTACTTGGTAACCCTAGGGCGGCCTAGACGGTAGGTAAGATTGTCTTTTATACTCTTTGTTGAAGGTCGTAAAATATATGTAACCGCTAAATTATCGCCAGAGGGGTAGTATTGTGTGTCAATAGGCATAAACATAAAAAATATGCACTGTCCGGCCGCAGTTGTTTATGTATCATAAGACTATAATTATCAATGCCGCCACGCTTTAAAGTTAATTTAAAGGAGAACTCTTCTATGAAACACGATAAACTCTTAGGACAAGTAACTGAAAAAAGCGATCCTACTAAGTACTTAACAGTACTCTTATTTAGTCTGAATTTTGGACGTGAAAAGAAATTCAGACGGTCTCACATTCAAATACTAGAAGAGTATTACAATAAGGTTTGGGTAGTAGCATCCACATTCCGGGCTATGAGGTGTAGGTGTAATGTAATAAAGTTTGACAGACGACAATAATTGTCATGGATAATTCCATAGCATAATAAAATTTGTCGTCATTGTAAGTTTAATCCAGGGTTGAAAAAAAAACAGGTTTTTTTAAATTATATAAAACAAACAGTTCAAAATGTTTTAAACAAGTTTTTTTTTTGTTTTTTTTTAGTTTACGGCATTATTTCAAATTAATTCGACTATGTTTCTTTTCTAGGCTAGATCTTTATAAACTCGCCCTAATAAATTAAATATTTACAAAAAAACGATCAATAGATAACATTTATTTGTGTGTTGCGTAATCAAACGCTTCACATTCACCCGGTAGGTATGTTCTAATGTTGATTTTATATTGGGCGACACGTAGGGACTTTCCTTTTCTTATTTTCATTTTATATTCAGATAATGCGACATGAAAAGTAGTTTTAAAACATGTTTTTTTTCGTACTGTTTTATACAATGTTTTAAACTTGTTTTAATCTTTGTTTTTAAACATGTAATAAAAAACACTGTTTAATTTCAAACTGTTTTAAACACTGTTTTAAACATAATGTGTTTTAAAACAACTTGTTTTAATCATGCCAACCCTGGTTTAATCGCATCACGGATCGTGTATGATTCACGATGAATCATTAGGCCTTAGCAACTGTGGACGTGTGGACCTTAGCGAATCGCTGGTTTAAGTTACATGGCATTCCGCATAAATAAGCAGACTTGTGCCAACTTAAAAAAACAAAAAAATAAACTCAAGCAGGCTTACTACAAAAACTTAAACATCAGTTGAATACGTGTCTAAAAAAAGTGTGACTGAAAAACGGACCTGATTTCAAAGTCATAATCTGACATTTTTTTAGACAAGTGTTCAACAGACGTTTAAAAGTTTTTCTATTAGTATGAGCCTATGGCCATCAATCTTGCACTTAATTAGGTAGGTATTCAAACTGCAGGCTTCTACTGTCGGGAACCGGCCACAAATAAACTTCCAAAAAAATCTTTAGAAAAAGACAATAACAGTTAACACCTTGCCAGGGCCCCAAATCTGCTAATTTAGTAATGACTCAATTGAATATCAATTGGATCTCAGTAGCAGTTTTAACTACATTTGGTATTCTGCTACTAATTTAAGACGATTTTCCACTGACATTCCATTGAACTGCTATCAGAATATTTGCTAGTCTGCTCTTCAATCGTGTTACAATTGTAAATCGATTGTGGACTTTATCGGTATTCTACTCTCTAATGGCAATACTTATAACTGTTCAACTGAGAGTCAATTACAATTTTACGATTCCATTACGACTCTATTGAGCTTATACAAGTTTTTGCAGAATACCAAAGGACAATGGTCAGTTTGGACTAGGAAATTGCACCTAGATGAGACTTTCACCATTAAGTAACGCATTATTAATCTAATTATCGGATACCATCAGTTTATTTTCAAAAGCTGGGTTAATAATTTTATCTATTTTTTTTAATAATTACTACTTTAATTAAGTGAACACAGCTTAAAATATCTAACTTTGAACGCATCGGTATTCTTTACGTTACTAGAGACGTCCATCCTTTTTCTTAAGCCTTAGTTAGTCGATTTTTTTCATAATCGATTAAACGAAACGAAATAAATCCCAGGCAATATAAACCGTATAAACTCTCGTTGAATAGTGAACTAATCTCAGCCATTAATAGAATATGATGCTAGTTCATCGTAAATATATATATATATATATATTTTTATTATTTAATTAAGCCATGAATCAAATAAAAAACTAATAATAGAACATCTCAAATCGATTCTGCCGTATATCGATTTATTACGTCCCTCCCTATTTTTGACAGGTAAATAAAAAATGTTTACTACGCAGACCATTTTAGTCTGTGGTTGTACTTTGAACAGTTTCGAGGACGGCTTACAAATACATTCCGTTCCTATGTGAATGCTCCAACCAGCCCGCGAAATTCAAATTTTCTTACGTTTTTTGCAATTTTCAGGCAAGTGACATGTTGTAACTTTATCAAAATATGAATTGCGGCAATAACAAGTATAATTTTAAATATAAAAATTATTTTTCAATGCCGAGTTAGGCTTACTTAGAGCAGGCTCAGTCCATTCTCTATGTCTAGATAGACATAGAGAATGGACTGAGCCTGTGAGACACAAGTCACACAAGACAGTCTTTTTCTGGCTTACAGATACATTCCGTTCTTAAAACGGATACATTCCGAAAGGAAAAAAAAACTGATGTATGTGGCTGCTCTAAATAATCTTAACATCTGTTATTAGGCTTACTTAGAGCAAGCTCAGTCCATTCTCTATGTCTATCTAGACATAGAGAATGGACTGAGCCTGTGAGACACAAGTCACACAAGACAGTCTTTTTCCGGCTTACAGATACATTCCGTTCTTAAAACGGATACATTCCGAAAGGAAAAAAAACTGATGTATGTGGCTGCTCTAAATAATCTTAACATCTGTTATTAGTCTTACTTAGAGCAGTCTCAGTCCATTCTCTATGTCTATCTAGACATAGAAAATGGACTGAGCCTATGAAACACAAGTCAGTCTTTTTCTGGCTTACAGATACATTCCGTTCTTAAAACGGATACATTACGAAAGGAAAAAAAAATCTGATGTATGTGGCTGCTCTAAATAATCTTAACATCTGTCATTAGACTTAGAGCAGGCTCAGTACATTCTCTACGTCTATCTAGACATAGAGAATGGACTGAGCCTGTGAGACACAAGTCACACAAGACAGTCTGTTTTTTTTATGTCTTGCAGGAAAGATACAATTGGGCTAGTAATAACTGTTATTTTCTCTCTTTCTAGACTAGAGTATGGGCGTATGGCCTATGTCATACAGATGATGATGATGTTCATTCTCTATGTCTATGTCGTAACCTAAATGCCACAGATTGTTAAAGTATGAATATAACCTCAACAAATATATTCAATAATTACTTGATTCTCCCATCTTTCAAAAATATTCTGAAGACCGTATTATGATATATTTATCTATACGAATGAAATGATATATGTTGCATCAAGCGTTGTTTTATTAGATTTTTCTAGTCCAAGCATGTTTGGCGCGTGACCATTGTTGTTTGTTCTAATCGTAATGGAGTCGTGATTGAGTCTCAATTGAATATCAATAGCATGTGAGTTAAATAAAATTAGCAGACTTGAGGCCCAGGTGTAAGTCAACGGTTACACGCTCAGTCTGGTTCAGTCTGGTCCATCAGTCTGGTCCGGATAAGACTGATGCCAGAATGATGGATGAAAAATACGGTTAATTTTTGTCATTCTGGACCATCAGTCCGTCAGTCAACCGGTTAGACGATCATTCTCCCGTTATTCTGAGCAGACTGATGGACCAGACTGACGCCAGACTGAGCGTGTAACCGTTGACTTAGTCAACGGTTAGGTACACGCTCAGTCTGGCGTCAGTTCAGTCCATCAGTCTGGTCCGGCTAAGACTGATGCCAGAATGATGGATGAAAAATACGTTTAATTTTTGTCATTCTGGACCATCAGTCCGTCAGTCAACCGGTTAGACGATAATTCTCCCGTCATTCTGAGCAGACTGATGGACCAGACTGACGCCAGACTGAGCGTGTAACCTTTGACTAAGACTTGAGCCCTTGAGGCAGAAATCTCACTCAGCAGTAACGCAGACTTTGAATTTAAATCATTGATTTGATCTTCTTTTCTTTACTCCCTCGATATCTTCATTATCATTAGCTGAAAGACGTCCACTGCTGCATTAAGACCACCACCTTAGACTCCCTCGATATACAGTTTACTCGATTTTATCATTGAATTGATTTTGTCAAAATTCTTACGAATTTCACACGAATTCTACCAATCAAATCCATCCAATTCAAAAGATTCCTTAAGATCCATTCGATAACTTAACACGGAAGGCTAGGCGCACGCGCACTTGCGAAGTACTAACACCTATAAAAGAATGGGGACAATTCATTCACACTTCGTTAAGATTTTGATGCGTAAGCACGTGCCAATTGCGGAGAGGCGCCAATAGTTTGGCAACAACAGAGAGAACCTTTGTAGCAGTAAATTATGAGGTTGACTGTTGAGGATAGCTGTTTCGAAAGATGGTGGACTAGAAGATCTTGGGTAACGTATAGGAACTAGGATGGCGACTATTGATTTGGAGATTTGTAAAAAGGAAGGCTCAGGGTAGGCAGGAACGGGTTGACGGCACGTCGTATTCCACGTGCTTCTCAAAGAACTGTCAGCAAACTGATGGAGCCGACAGCCCCTATAGAGCCAAACGCTTACCCGAGCCGCGGGACTGTTTTTACCCTGAAACGCAGAGGGCAACATAAGTCACAGTCTAACAGTCCCTTTCGCTTCACCCATAGCGAGAGGACTCATTTAATTAAAATTTTTACCACCCCAATAATAAAAAGAAAACTAGTATGAAGGCAACTTTGCAACATTACGACAGTAAAAGTGGCTTAATTAATGCAGTGAAAAGATACATGGCTAAAACGAACGAATTCGGACTTAAATGACGACAGAATAGAATTTCAGAAGTTTTAAAACAGCCACGAGCAGAAAAAGATGTCACAGTACTTAAACAGTAAGTAGTAAAATCAGAGTTTCTGAGAGAGGCACTTCAGATAAACAAGTATGATGTAGGAATCGCGCAAACTATTTTATCATCCCCAACATCTTATACAGCGAGGATGCTATGTAGTTTATTTATAGTGCTTCCACAGTAGCTGTCTTCTTGATGCCTTTCTTTTGAATTTGTATTCCGTAATGATGGACACAATGGGGTTGTCATATCCAAATAAGGAAAAAGCCCCTCACCAAAAAAAAAAAAAGTAGTAAAATCAGTAAAATACTAAACATTTTTCAACCATAAGTCATAAAAATGGAATTTTAACAAATGGTTTGTCTAACTACTGCTCAAACAACTCGCTCTAACAGGTTGGTTACAATAAATGATAGCAATAGAAAGTACTCAATACTCAATACTCAATACTCAATACTTTATTGCATTCCATAATGTAATCGTCTAGTCTAAAATGTTACTGACCTAACCAAAACTAAAAATGTTGACCACTCCAAGACAGCTTTGTGCCAGTAATGCATGATTTAGCAAGTGTATCATTAATTGAAATAAAAAAAAAGAATGGTGACGCGCTGTTAATCCAATAATGGTTGATTGCTTCTAAATTGGAGCTGTCAAATTTTAATTTAATAAGCTTGTCTGCTTGTCACCAAACCGGAAACTTGAGGATGTGAACCGTTCACCTTGACATGGAAATTAATTCTGATCTACTTATAATCCGATGAACATAAATTAATCTTTACTATTATTGAAGCCTGCTCTACACTACTCGCGAAGTTGGTCGAAGTTGACCGAATACGATAGTGTAGATAGAAGGGCACTTCGCTTTGCTTCGTGCAACTTCGGCTCGCTTCGCGGCTTCGGGCGACTTCCATTTGTTGTCGGTTTTTGCGACCGAGTCAAAGGGCACAATGAGCTCCTCGCGAAGTTGCACGAGTCACATACTTCGGGACTTCGATCAACTTCGACGAGCACTTCGTCGAGGCAACTTCGGGAGTAGTGCAGGCTTTCAGTTGTTTGTTTGACGCACTAATCTCCGAAACTACTGCTTCGAATTGAAAAAAAAAACTTGTTGTGTTGGATAGTCTATCTATCATGGAAGGCTATTATAACATCACGCTATGACAAATAGAAGCCGAGCAGTGGTTGAAACCTCAGGAAACCGCTAGCAAAGATAATATACGCTAGTACAATATGGCAAACTGCAACGCTGTGTGTCATGGTTTCGATTCCTGCGGCCGTATTACAACGTCTTAAAACCAGGCTTGTTCCAGCGAGTGAAAGTGACAGAGCTATACAAGTCGTCTAGCGCCATCTCGTTCACTCACTGGAATAACGGCCCCAGCACGGTACAAATATTACGGTATTGCCAGTCGGTAGCAAGCACTACACGGTTATTTAGGGATAAAATTAGTACCTTTAAGATTCCCATTCAAGTTGATTAAATAATAGCTTCCGCCAGCGGTTCGACTAGGGTGACCACGATGCGAGATTTTTGCGGACACTTTTATTTTACGAAATATTTTTAGTCTTTATTATGCTGATTAGCTACGATATTATGCCATTGTATTTTACATCATATTTGTCTAATTATCACCCACTGTTGTAAACTTGTAACCATTTAGTATTTTCTTGTAAAATGTTTTTATTTTTTTCTTGTCTTCATACGGAATCAATATCATTAACGTATATTTTTAGTTAAATTTAAAACCTGTCTATCCGTAAATTCTCAAGGTAAATTTGTGTGTCTTACCGGTCAAACTATGAGCTATGATTATGTACTCAACGGTAAGCAAAGTGCATGCTAATGACTTGTGGCTAATTGCAGTGGTCATGTGAAGTGGTTAACGGTATACCACTGTCGGCTGATCGGTTATTACATGTTTTGCTTGAGTAACACATTGGCTAACTTACTGGAGTTTTAGATAAAACACGAAAAAAAGGATTTTTTTTATGTAGAAAAATACATTCACCGAGTCAAAACTGCGAAAACTACCTAAATGTATCGATAAAAAATTAATTATGTATTATGTAATTCTTGGTAACTGGTGATAGTCGGTATGTGTAGCAATCCCTTATACTATTGTTAATAACGTTATGAACCATATAAAAAAGTAAAGTATTACTTGCCAAAAACAAATGAAAAGAAACAGCAAGCACCATCGCCATGTTGACACTTTTCTTGTTATTGCGGAAAAAATAGTATTGATCGTAAAGAACCTGTATCCTTTCCGAACGCATTCAGATAATTACACTACGTGAAACCCGACGTAAGTTACTTTCGTTTGACTTTCCAAAGAGGCTCTTTCAAACTAATCTCCATTAATCAAGTTAGTTTCTATTTAATTTGACAGAACATGCTTCATTGAGTAAAGACGAGCTGTTTTTATTCCATTTGATGTTTTCTTTTCTGCAAATTAAGTTTCTTTGTGATATTTTCTTCTTTTTTTTCGTTTTAACTTATGTGTAAAAAAAAAATTTTTTTTGAAGTGAAAACTTCTTTAGCGGCGTTGTACACTTTTTCTGTAATGGGTAAAAAATTTAAAACTCGCGTCAGGGTCACGTGACCCTGATCGAAAATGAGTAAGACGTCATTCAAATTAGTTAATTTCATATCTGTACTACTCCAGTTTTAAAATAAAACATAGTAACAAAAAAGTTTTCACTTCTACCGGCACTCCTGGAGTGCAACCTTTTTTTTTTGATACTGATGATCGTGTGGTTCATTCCACTTTGTTCACCTCGGAAAAATATCACCTGAGTGATATCACCCAGGTGAATTGTGGACACCAAAGTTGTCCACTTTGTTCACCTCGGAAAAATATCTGGGTGAACAAAGGCGACTTTTCTTACGCGATTTAGTGGACTTTGGTATCCGCAATTCACCTGGGTGATATCACTCAGGTGATATTTTTCCGAGGTGAATTGAGGACACCAATGTTGTCCACTTTGTTCACCCAGGTGAACAAAGTGGAATAAATCGATCATGTTTCTTGTTGAAGCAAGTTTTTCTTACATACTTTGTATTTTTGATATTATTTTCTGCCAATGAAGGATCTTGTGGTGATTCTAAGTATTTAACTTACAAATTAACTTACTGTGTGCTACAACTAAGACAATACTGATCAGGAAAAACCCTGCGAAGAAGAAGATGTAATCTGATCTTACTATGATGCGGATAGATTAGAAACTGCCATTAAATAGTCCGTCACGAATCACTGCATGAAAAAACGTGTCTGTACTTTTAGTTAAAAAATAAACAATATAGACTTTGTGTTGCAAATTGTATGATATCGTTGTTTTTTTACCTGCGATGGTTTTTAATCTTCCGAGAATATAACCACTGAATCATGTCCGTTTCATTCAGAGTTAGCAATCATTTCAATTCACCACCATTATATATTTTTTATAAAATCATCATCGACAATACTGATCATCTTTCAGCCATAATTATTTTTCTTCGACACGAAATTATCTTAGATCGATTTAAGTCATTAGTTCTTTAAATAACTGTCGAAATAATGAACGGTTCACTATTTTTAAGTTGAGGACCGTATCAAGTGGGTCGGAAAGCTGTGAATTCTAGCCGTCGAACCCGGATATAATACTGTACTTTGCGACAAACTAACCTCTTCAAAAATTCTTTTTTTTTTAACTATTCTATTCTTATTTAAGGGAAACATAAACAGGATTACCCCATCGAAGATCTTTAAGAAGAATAGGTAATCATAAAAATTGATTTTTACTGTCGGTAAGTAAATGATTGAGTTATTCTGATAATGGTAACCAAATTGCATGCACAATTTAGTTGTTCAAGACTACCTATGTGAGCAGAATAACTTACTGATTTGCTTATTTTAACTTATGGGAAACATTGTTTAAGTCAGTCTTTCCAATATTGTAGGTGCTTGAGTTGATTTGCTCCTTTTGTAATTTTATCGATAAATCCATTTGTGTTGTGTTTTTGCATTGCTGTAAAAAGCTGTTCTTTTGTAAATTTGTTTGCTAACTTAAACGGTAATCAATGAGTCTTGTAAAGGCACATCACGTAAGCATCAAATGACATTTATGAAGATTGACGTAAGACTCAAATATGTTAATTGAATACACTTCAAGCATACAAGTAAGTACCTTAGAAAGGTAGCCTAATTAATGAGTGCAACTGTCTGTGTGCAAGTCGAATTTATAACTAGTATGTTAATTGAATACACTTCAAGCATACAAGTAAGTACCTTAGAAAGGTAGCCTAATTAATGAGTGCAACTGTCTGTGTGCAAGTCGAATTTATAACTAGTTTTTGTTTCCTATTTTGCCAGCGTGATGGCCAGAAATAATCCCTCAGGGTTTTACATCCGGTAAAAGTATACTTTAGTCTTATGTAGGTCATGGTGTACCTGTGTGTCATCAGTGTCATCACTGATAATGGTGAAGGAAAACATCGTGAGATGACCTGCACTGACCATCTATATCTATACATATAATAAAACTGTAGAAAAATCGTTTTTGTACATCAAAATAAAATCCAAAAAAAATAGCTAGGGTGTTGAAGGACAACCAACAGAACCCATTTCCAGCATTTTTAGAATTTTTGTCTGTTTGTCTGTTTGTCGGTTTGTCGGTTTGTCGGTTTGTCTGTTTATTTGTGGCTCCATCACGTAAAATGTACGAAGGCAATGTAGATAACCTTTATACACAACGATCGAGCGTAACTTGAGGACTAATTTAGTTTTTGTTTCATTGCAATCGGTTAAGTCTATCAAAAGATATTTGAATTTAAAGTGTTCCAGACCCAGAAGTAAAATTACGGTCAGTTTACATCGAGACGCGCAGTTCAGTAGCACGATCTAGCTTGGAATAGAAAAATATGGTGTGGACTGGAGTGGAGTGGTTTGGAGTGGAGTGGAGTAGAGTAGAGTAGAGTGTAATGGAATAGAATGGGATGGTTTGGGATGGAATGGAAAGAAAGAAAAGGTTTTTATTAGACTCACACTAGAATGGGAATGAGTAAGATGGAGTGGGATAGAGTAGGATGGAGTGGGAGGGAGTGGGATGGAGTGGAATAGAATCGGATGGAGTGGGATGGATTAGAATGGGGTGCGATGTAGTGAGATGGAGTGGGATGGAGTGGGATGGAGTGGGATGGAGTGGGATGGAGTGGGATGGAGTGGGATGGAGTAGGATGGAGTGGGATGGAATCGGATGGAGTGGGATGTAGTGGGATGGAGTGGGTTGGAGTGGGTTGGAGTGGGTTGGAGTGGGATGGAGTGGGTTGGAGTGGGATGGAGTGGGATGCAGTGGGATGGAGTGGGATGGAGTGGGATGGAGTGGGATGTAGTAGGATGGAGTGGGATGGAGTGGGTTGGAGTGGGAACGAATGGGTTGGAGTGGGATGTAGTGGGATGGAGTGGGATGGATTAGGATGGAGTGGGACTGAGTGGGATGGATTAGGATGGAGTGGGATGGAGTAGGATGAAATGGGCTGGTGGGGGATGGAGTGGGATGGAGTGGGATTGAGTGGGATGGAGTGGGATGGAGTGGGATATAGTGGGATGGAGTGGGTTGGAGTGGGATGGAGTGGGATGTAGTGGGATGGAGTGGGTTGGAGTGGGATGGAGTGGGTTGGAGTGGGTTAGAGTGGGATGGAGTGGGTTGGAGTGGGTTGTAGTGGGATGGAGTGGGATGGAGTGGGACTGAGTCCGATGGAGTGGGATGCAGTGGGATGGAGTGGGATGGAGTGGAATGGATTAGGATGGAGTAGGATGTAGTGGGATGGAGTAGGATGAAATGGGCTGGAGTGGGATGGAGTGGGATTGAGTGGGATGGAGTGGGACTGAGTGGGATGGAATGGGATGGAGTCGGATGGAGTGGGATGGAGTGGGATGCAGTGGGATGGAGTAGGATGGAGTGGGATGGAGGGGGATGTAATGAGATAGAATGGTTGCTCTAATCCAGTAGCAATTCTTCTGAATCTGAACGACAGAGGGCGTTTATTATAATCACCTCAAACATTCTTGAAAAATAAATTCTAAATACAGGGATTATAATTATGAAATTATATGATTCATAAAAAACGTGGCGAGAATTAAGCGCTTCGCACTAAAAAATACATTGTTAAATTCCGACATCCACGCGAACGAAGTCGCGGGCACAGCTAGTTATACATAAATGTATAAGTCTAAAGTAATGCAGAGGC
This sequence comes from Agrotis clavis, assembly GCA_954870645.1. Classification (NCBI taxonomy): domain Eukaryota; kingdom Metazoa; phylum Arthropoda; class Insecta; order Lepidoptera; family Noctuidae; genus Agrotis; species Agrotis clavis. Next base: position 20,420,686 of record OX940935.1, on the reverse strand, counting down.
ATGCATGCAAAGGTTTTCGGAGGCGGTTTTACTAATTCTGATACCCGAAGGTCTCTGGTGAGTTGGTGACATTTTTCGAAAGAACAAACAATTGTTTGATCGAAATCTGCGACTGAAGTCATGATCTAGACAGATATAACCACACGCCTTTTACCCATCCGACAAACCGCAGAACGCCAGCTACTACGATCAGACAGACTGACACCCATTTTAATTTGTAACGTAAACATTGAGTAAGAATATGAATGAATATTATCAGTAAAATATTACGTATCGAGTCTAGAAATCGTGCCAGCATTTTTTTACATAAAATATGTTTTAAAACTCCGCAAAATTGCCATTCAACCACTTCACACGTCTACTACACACATCAAAAGTGTCTAGGGATCAAGCATTTTTATGCGGATTTCTTGAGATTGAGATGTGGCTTTGTAATAAATTTATGATTTTATAAATTTATATGGATCCTTTTTGGTGCATTTCATAATTTGAATCAGGAACTGTAAATCAAATTCGAGTAAAAGATGAAAATCAGCTGTCAATATTTTCCCTATAAAAACATACAACGCATTGAAGACATTATTAGTGCTACTGTTTCCCTACTACTGATTAAAACCAACGTTATTATGGAGCGGCGACGTCATTTAAGCAGGGAAGAAATGCTCAGAGCCGTGGGAATGATAGAAGCTGGTTCCCGGCAACGTACTGTGGCTTTAGCTCTGAATACAAGTCAGAGTGTTATCAGTCGACTTTGGACACGTTACCGAAGCACTGGTACCGTGGCTGAGCGCCATAGAGGACGGTATCGCTGCACCACACGGAGACAAGACCGATACATTCAAATCTTAACTCGAAGAGCTCCAACAATAACCGCCATGATGTTAGCCGTGAGGCTTCATCACTCTTCAGGGAACTTAATTAGCGACCAAACAGTCAGAAACCGCTTGCATGAAGTGAACCTTCATTCCCGAAGACCGCTACGGGTACCACCTATAGCAATGCACAATCGTAGGATTCGATATCAATGGGCTCTTGAACACAGAAATTGGGCAGAAGAACAATGGCGTTTCGTGTGCTTTTCTGATGAGTCTCGTTTTGGTATGAGACCGGATACAAGACGTATACGACACTGGAGAACCCCTGGACGCCAACAGCGATTAAAATCCTGCCAGGAAGTCCATCCTTATAGTGGTGGAACCATCATGGTATGGGCGGGTATTTGGATCGGCGGAAGATCTGAGTTGATTTGGATCAGAGGCAACCTCAACGCTCAAATTTATGCTGAGACGATTGTATGAGACGTCATCGTTCCTCTACAAGTGCAAATCGGTCCCTTATTTCAGTTAATGCATGATAATGCACGACCGCACACCGCAAGAGTTGTAAGACAGACTCTCGCCGCAGCTAACATCAATGTCCTGCCCTGGCCTGCTCAGTCGCCAGACTTGAACCCGATTGAGCATGCATGGGATATGCTACAGAGAAGAGCTCTGCCGAATATGGAGGGTATCCAGTCGCAAGAAGACCTTTTTTTGATGTTGCAACGAACATGGGCGGCCATTCCACAGCGTGATTTGGATGAACTCATTTTGAGTATGCCAAACCGATGTTCTTGTGTTGTTAGTGTTCGCGGTAGAAACACGGATTATTAATTGTAGTTACCCAATAAAATTTTAAAGAAAACTGTTATTTCAGTCTTTTTTTCGAACTTTAATGTTAGTGGTTCAAATGTCAAAAATCCCTTTATTAGGAAAATGGCAAATTTCTTTATGAATGCAAAGGTGACTTGGTTTATCGTTACTGTGACAAACGATAACACTTTATTTGATGAATCCTTAAAGAACATTTTAATTAATATCAATCAGGAGAAAAGTTATTGCAAAAATATATGTTGATCCCTAGACACTTTTGATGTGTGTAGATGTTCCATTGACAATATTTACACGTGTTTGCAACAAAATACGTTTTACGACACTTGCGTGGGTGCAGTGCTATTCTGTAAAATGTCATATAGCTTTTATTTCACATATCGACCGTGACACACTTGTTTTGTTTTCATTTTAATACTTTTTCGATAATGTTTAAAAATAAACACAGTCATGAGAAAATGTCCTCGGAAAGGACATGGCCAATTTTTGTATGGACGTTTGCATAGTTATTGAATTCAATGTACACTAATGATTTTTGGTGTTTTGTATTCGTGAATATTGGTACATTAAATTGCAGTAAATAAAACACATACAGAACTTGTCATTACAACAGACTAGACGAAAACAGTTTGACTAAACCTTTAGTCAGATTGCTGGCATTAAGTGCATTTTTTTTACGTGGTATAATCATCTAATGATTCCTCCCACCCGGACAGGGCGGAGGGACTGTCAGACTCGTACTGACTAAAATCTACGGTGTCCTTCAGTAGCCCTTTGTTCCGGGGTCACGGTAATTAGAAAAGTCCCGCGACCCCGGCAGGCTTTGGCCCTCTAGAGGGGGCCCCGTCATCATGCTGACGCTCTTTGAGGCGCGCGTGGAACACAACGCGCCGTCGACCCGGGCATGGTCCATGGTCGGACAGCGAGTTGCCCTTTACTCGCTGCCCGCATGTCCGCGCCTACGGTGGCCGGAGATCGTCTGCCGACGTCCGACGCCGTTGGCCACTGCGGCTGGGGTGGAGCGAGGACTCTGTCCTCTTCCTCACGCGGCGCGCTTCCTCTTTCGCGAGAATTACTGCTACGCAGTAGGAGGCGACCGCTTCTCACTCCGTGTCGCCCCGCAACATGGCCTCGACCAATGCCGGGCGCGAGGGGTCTCCGCCTATCGCCGTCGTGAGGACACGGCGGTGCTCTGCCCAAGCGGGGCAGTCCTGCACCGTATGCTCCACCGTGTCCTCCGGGCTATCCTCGCAGTGGTGACACCCAGACGTTTACCTCCTTCCTCATCAGACACAGGTACCTCCCAAAGCATCTGTGTCTGGTGAGGACCTGCGTCAGGCGGAAGGTTAGTACGCCGTGACGTCTATCCAGCAATAAGTGCATAGACTAGGATTTGCTATAATAAAAAGGCACTTTAACCTCTCAGGTACCGCGCTCGCGTATCGTAAACTCCGTCCCGTCCTTGACATTTACGAGCGCTTACGTCATCGCGCGCGTCAAGTGGCGGCCGCTTACATTAACCGTTATCGCTCCAGTTAGAATTACTCAAATGGCCAACTGTAAACAGTTTCGTATTCGTTGATAAAGAGTCTTTGTATTACAACATAAACAATTCTTGTATGACTACTTTGGTATTATAAATATCCCATAGATAGGAGAGATCTCGCCGTAACTAGACCCGTTGACGTATCTTATTTATTTTTGATAAAACTACTGAATCAATTTACACGAAACTTTAGAACTAATATAACGAATATATAAGTAATCTAATAAGAAAATTCCAACATATAATGTTATAAGATTCCAACTCAAAATTCAACTTACATGGAGCTATTATTTGTTAATATTGCGCGACTGTCAACACTGGCCGACGCTCACAATAATTGTAATCACTCGAGATACAATGACTCTTATCTCAAACGGTAAAAAGTTTCGTGTTCCTTAGTAACGAGACTTTGTATTTCAATATAAACACCTCTTGTATAAGTACTTCGGAATTAAAATATCCTGTAGATAAGAGATCTCGCCGTAACCACAGCTGTAACTAGACCTGTTGACGTACCTTATTTATTTTTGATAAAACTACTGAATCAATTTACACGAAACTTTAGAACTAATATAACGAATACATAAGTATTAATTCTCACATACACTATTCCTATAAGATTCCAACTCTAAAATTCATTTATTTATATGGAGCTGTAATTTTTCCATGCGCAGTTCAATGCACGACTTTGTAAACGATCATCCGTGTTATTATGAACAGGTATCACTATAAAATGTTTTTTAGGATACTACATAAACCTTCTTCAACTGATTACTAACCTTGAATCGAAAAAATAAACAACGGAAATTCCATGGTATTAGAAATACATTGTTGACAACCGAATTGGCCTATACGAGGGACAAAAACCTATTTCTACTCGATAATTTACGTTTTCCAATTAAAATTTTAGTTGAAATCTAACATAAACACGACACTTTATCAATTTCAGTACACTTATAGTCCTATCATGGAAAAAATAAGACATAAACAACATTACAAGTGGTTGATCACTTGACATTTTGACATCGACAAAGAGCGATTCTTTTTTTTTTTTTTATAATGACACCCAGTTGATTTCAGTAACTATTCGGTACAATAATAATCGACTAAAATCGAGCTCTATGGATGAATTTTTTCAAGCAATTCTGAGCCATAGTGTTTAATATAAATAAGGTTGAAGTAGGCTTGTACGCGCGTGCCGCGCGCGAACCACATATGGTTCCTCAGGACTCAACGGTGGTGACCGTTTAGGAACCACATTTGGTATCTCAGGACGATAGAGGTTAATGAATTATTTATTAAAATCTGACAATAATAACAAAATACCTAGAAATTCATGTTTTTCTTTAAAGCGTATTTTATGGGTTGCCTTATTGAATGAATTTAGAATTCGTCTTACATTACTCAATAATTTTTGAAATATTTTTTTTTTCTATTTTACCCTTTTTAGGTTAAATAATCAACAAAAATCTTCACACTAATCGGCGTCTTTGAAAATCTACAATCCTAGTAAGCAACAAAAACGGATCTATGCGGGCCACTTTACGAAATATTCATTATTAATATTTTTAAATATTAAACGCATTAACGCATGCGTAGCGAATTTTCAAAGATTTTCTTTGGAAAGAAAAATTCGAACCGCGGACAGGATTCATTATTGTTATATACCAAAACCTTCCATAGAATGTAACAAATACTTCTTTTGGAAACCGCATCAAAATCCGTTCAGCCAAACGCGAGATAATTGCGGACAAACGTGCAATGGTTACTGAAAATCTACAATCCAAGTAAGCAACAATGGATCCACGCGGGCAACGTCACGGGATATCCATTAGTGTTGTATATCAAAAACTTTTCAAGAATGTAATGAACACTTTCCTGAAAACCGTATCAAAATTGGTTCAGCCAAACGCGAAATAATCGCGGTCAAACATGCAATGGGTGCTGAAAATCTACAATCCAAGTAAGCAAAAACAGATCCACGCGGGCAATGTCACGGGATATTCATTAGTGTAATATATTAAAACCTTTTCATGAATGTAATGAACACTGTCCTGAAACCGCATCAAAATCGGTTCAGCCAAACCCGAGATAATCGCGGACAAACCTGCAATGGGTGCTAAAAATCCACAATCCAAGTAAGCAACAACGGTTCCACGCGGGCAACGTTACGGGATATCCATTAGTGTTATATATTAAAACCTTTTCAAGAATGTAATGAACACTTTCCTGAAAACCGCATCAAAATCGGTTCAGCCAAACGCGAGATAATCGCGGACAAACATACATATAGGTTGAACTGAGAACCTACTTTTTTTTTGAAGTTTGTTAAAAATTGACAAGTTCAGAGAGGCTAAAACCTACGCAGTAATTCATTTTTATATTTTTATTTTATAATGGTATTTACTATGTACGTGTACATGGAATTTTAATGGAATGCAATTTTTGGCCATGTCCTTTATTTGTGTGGACACCCACTTTGTCTGAATGATTATATTATATATTTTTTTCTTTTAAATTATGTGGCGAAGCGTAGTACCAATTCTGACGGGTTGCTAGCTTTTTTTTTCTATAAGGGCAATCAAAATATCTTGGTCATTGATCTGTCACAAAAATGCTTTCGTAAACTAAGTGCACGCGTAGCATGGCGCGTAGAAACGGCTTTTGTCGACGCGAGAATAGACAAAATGACAGAACGTAAAAGATTTTTATCGATTTAAGCATAGCAATATTTAAAATATAGAAGAGATATATGTTTCTATTCTTTAATGGTGTATGAATCGTGTCAATACTTGTGCAAAAAACAGTCGATTTGTATAGAAATGACGATGAAATAACTTTGTCTTTTCTTGGTAGAATAGAGATAGAATCGCCATGCTACGCGTGCTGGTTTATGATTTCAAAGATCCATATAGTTAGGGTTGCCATCTGTCTGGGTTTCCTCGGATTTGTCCTAGTTTAGGGGCATATAGTGAGCTGTTCCCCTGGTTTCACACCGCCGCTCGGTTTCTTTTGGTCGTAGCGTGCTGTTTTATAGCCTACAGCTTTTCTCGATAAATGGACTATCCAACACATTTTTTTTTTTCAATTTTAACCAGTAAGTAGTTCCTGACCTGAGTACCTACAACAAAACCGACTCTTCAGCTTTATAATATCAGTATAGTATAGATAAAAGCCCACGTGTTCTAGAGGTTTTTGTAACAAATAGCTGTGGGAACATTTTAAACTGATTAAACTTTACATCACGTAGGGTGCAAAATTGACAGACTATGCAAAAAAACACGTTATGCAAAGAACAAGCTCCAGTTTATATTAATAACAGTTGTACGGATTTGCATACTATTTACATACCGCTATCCGGTTTATTACCGGTATTGTATTGACCCAACATTTCGGTACCCTAGATTTGACATTATGACAGCTACATACAAAACCGGTATTTTTTTGCAAGCGAATTTCAACAAGTACTTTTTTTAATTATAAACTAAATTGTCAAAAGTGACTGGATAAGTTTTCGATATGTCATTTTATAGTGCATTGACTTTGTCTAAATAAAACAGAAGCATGAATTTTCAATTGAGAAACGTCAAATAGTACACGGAACTACGTAATTACTGTAATAGGTTTGTAATAGCTAGATTGTAGCGGTAAATAATAGCTTGATAACTGGTATTCCGGTAATGTCACTGATCCAAACCTGTTAATACGTTACATCACTGTGATTGTGTTTGTGACGTCACTTGTCATGATATCATTGACAGCTACATCATTCAAGCAAATTAGCGTCTATTAAATGTGTTGAAACGTCTAACAATTACTCTTTTTCAGCTACATAGTAACGTAGTAATTATGAAGTCTGTTCTAATTTGTAAATCAGTGTCATGACATTTTGAATTTGCGCGGTTGAGTAAAGTAAGTAGTTAATCTAGTTTCCATTTTAAATAAAGTACCTATTTTAATGCTATATAAATAAATAGAAAAGTAGGTACCTACACATTACTAAACACAAGGGAAACAAAGTAGTAAAAAGCCTCATAAAAATAGGGTAACCAATCTTCGTGTTTTTTTATTCAGTACAAAATTAAATATTTTTGCTTTATTGAGATATTGTTTTTATTTAAGTCTTATCGTACTTTCAACGTTACTTTATGTAGGTAAATGAACGTTTCTTACTAAAGCACACAAAATTCTCAAATCTAGGTACATAATTGTGAACAAGTGCATTGAAGTGCGTCAATATTCGATCGCGGCGATTAAATGGCGGTGTTTATGCTGGCTCCAACTAACCAGGGTCATGATCCAACTGGTGGACTGAATGCCAGGGATTTGCATACGTGCATAATAGAACAACACGTGCTTATTAAATCCGTCGATTCACTGGCTGCCACGTGAACGATTTTAGGTTGATTAGATTTCTGTCTGAGTAGTACGGCTGTGTATTATCGTGGTAAACTCATCTAATTCTAGAACGGAAGGGACTGGTCACTGTCGTACCGACTAAAGCACACGGGTACAGGTATCAGAGGCCTTACCACGAGCTCTTAACGCGATCCAGTTTTGGCTGTGGGAAAGAGATGGCGCTAGATGACTTGTATAGCTCTGTCTCTTTCCCACAGCCTAAACTGTATAGCGTTAAGAGCTCGTGGTAAGGCCTCAGGTAGCCAAAACCCTTCTTGAATCGCAGGCGTGATTGATAGTCGAATCAATCACGCCTGCGATTCAAGAAGGGTTGAACTGACCGTGAACTTTTGTTATCAAAATATGGATTCATGAAGGTCCTTTTGTGTGCAAACTGTATCGTGCTTGACTAAATAACTGGCAGACCATACTCAACCTAAACAAAAAACAACAGAACACCGAGAAGTAAAAGTTCACCTAGCCAAATTGGAACATAAAGGGCATCTGACGGAACACGGGTGGATTTTAGTCAGTAAGAGTCTGACAGTCCCTTCCGCCCCACCCAGGGCGGGAGGACTCATTTGATAATTATACCACCTAAAAAAAAAAAGCCAAATTGGCACAGAAGAGGCATAGGAATCCCACATTTCCTCGTAAAATAAAAAGACCACGACGCTCTGAAGAGAAGAACTTGTGTACTATGTATGATTAATTGCAAGTATGAGCTTCTTTAGTTGACATCGTTATTCCCTCAGCTAGAGTTTTGAAAAATTATGGAGACAATTTTTTTCTTTTTCCCACGTTTTTATACACTCACTTTTGTTGTTTGTTTGTTGTGTACAAGATGAAGCAGCGGAATAGACAAGATGAAGTAGCAGCTAATGGCAATGTTGCTCGTAGCAGCTGGATGAGTACCTTTTGCCGAGGATAGCTTCGTGCGTTATTTAGAGGCCAAGTCCCTAGTGGGCAGCGAGCAATACGCTCAAGATAAAAGTATCAGAATATTCTAGCCCTACTACAAAGCTTCGTTAGGCAAGGTAGCAGATCTTTTTTGGTTATCCCTATTAGGAATTGGCGCCGGCGCCTATTTCATATCTGAACGTACCTACATTTGGCAAACCAGCTTTTACAATCTAGGTATGTTGAAACCCGTTGTGTATTGAAAGTTTCAATAGGTACGTAATTGCATGTTTAGGTAGCTAAGCAGTATTTTGGGATCGCAGTTTTAGGTCTTGAATGAGTACCTGCAAATCACACCGGCTTTACACGGGACCAATTTACTTATTAAATTTCCACTACAGCGACACCTTTCGGTTCGAAAACTATCCTATAATTTTTATATAAAATGCATAGGTACCCAAAATTTCTAGTCGTTGTGGTGGTTTCAGAGATAGCCTTTTTTTAACGTGGTAAAATCATCAAATGAGTCCTCCCACCCCGGGCAGGGCGGGAGGGACTGTCAGACTTGTACTGACTAAAATCCACGGTGTCCTTCAATAGCCCTTTATGTTCCGGGGCGTCACGGTGATGGAATAAGTCCCGCGACCATTCGGAGATAGCCTGTACGAGCGTACTAAGAAATGATGTGTAAAAAGGGCCGAAACACATAACCGCGTTGCGTCGCCGCAACGCTAAAATCGGCAGTTTGCGTTGCGGCGTTGCGGCGTCGTGAAAAAGAGCGTTTTATTGTCGTTTTATCACTGGAATCCCACAAACAAGGGGATCCTCAACCAAAGATATAAATAAATCGATGTCAACGTCAGACATGTTAATTTTTGATTGATTGACATGTGTTGTTTGCAAGAGTGACAGAAACAAACTGAATCATTGTCAACAAGTATGATACCATATTACGCTGGAACGAGTGTCGCGTTGCGGCGCCGCGCCGCTTAAATCGGCAGTGACGCTACTGTCGATTCAAGCGGCGCGGCGCCGCAACGCCGTTATGTGTTTTGGCCCTTAATATTAATAATAATTAATGAAATTATGCCATTATAATAACCAACAAAAAAAAGAACTACTAGATTAACTTTTCATGTTTTAAAAGTATTTTACAACGTAGGTACTCTGTTCTCGTAAAGTCTGCGAGCACGAGAAGTCTATCAAACAAAATTCCGATCTGAAATAAAAGATGGGATACATTTCACTTGTTAACTAACTTCAGAATATTTAATCTCGAACTGAGGTGACCATGTTTTCGATAAAAAGTTCAAGGATTTTTCTCTTTCTCTTACAACTGTTATATCACATTTCTGTTCTGCGTCACTAGTAGTAAAAGCTTTCAAACGGTTATTTTAGTTTTATGCGCACATGGTTTTCAGTGTTCGTTGCCAAGATTTTTTCGCTCACACTGCGGAGTGTCGTGATAATTGCTGTGTCTCGTTGGATGGTCAAACACGTGAACTGGGGTATCGTGAGGTAGTGTCGCAGTGCGTAGGTGTTTATTTTTTGGTTTATTTATTAATAGATGTGATACTTTCTTTATTAAGCTGCTGCTGTGTAAATAGAGACTAGTTGTGTCCCGCAGGTTCACGCACACTTTTTGTTCGGCTCCTGCAAGCCGAAATTACCAAGAGGAAGATCATTTTATTTACGCCTCGCATATCAAAAGCAAAAATATATTTTTCAAATCTGATGTCAGTTCCAAATACATTTATGCGCATACATATAAAATAAAAACTTTTTTTCAACTTTATTATATTAAGTTTAGATCGGGAGATATGCAAAAACAAATGGCTTGCCGGAAATGACGTTGGGATTCATTTGAAACCCAAGGGCCTTACGGTGGGCCTTGGGTTTTTCCAATCATCATTGCTTTGCATTGCATACTGCAAAGAAATGCAATCAATTTTGGCGCATACAAGACTGAGTAATGATCCAGACGCGAAGGATGGCAGGGTATTCAATAAACTGTACCGTTAAGCCTTAAAGCTAAAGATAAAAAATGCCGATAAATCGTCCTTGTATCAGATATTAAAATTCGTCATCTGTTCTTGCGTAATGTGAACAATATTCATAGCTGTATGGCGAACATGGTAATGCTTAGACCGGTCGTCAGAAGCGTTCACCTTGACTTTAGCGCCTAATTCGGTGTTTAGATTACCGATTAACGGTTTATTTATACGGTGCCAATGGCAGATTAATGGCGGGATCAGATGGTCAATTGTTTAACGAAGTTAGGATAGCTGTACTGGAAACAGTGGTTTTCATGCTGTTTGATATGAATATTTACATGTATTTTTAAATAATTTTTCGTGAAAAGTGGAGTTTCAGGTATCTTTGAGGTCCTTGAGGTCGCTATTCTCTGAAATAGTGCCACTTTGGGCTAATTGATAAAAATGCCTTTCATCACAGTCCGTAGGTTTGTCAAATAGTCTTATTGGGTCATCTTAAGTCACTAGTGAGAGTACACAATTATCAGCAGAATTTTTTCGATTGGCAAACAGTAACAAAAATAGAGTCCTAAAACGTTTAATCGTGCCCAACCGTGATCCTAATATAGTAACTTGATTATCTATTGTGATTCATCCAACAAAGTCTAGCCTAAAAATAGAATTTCCCAGCTATCAAATTCATTAGTTACTGTAATAATATGCTGATTTGCCGTTTGTGTTTGAATAACAACCGGAAATATGTAGTTCTCGGATTACTCAAACATTCGTATTTAGGTATGTATTGGATGTGATTTCGGTATCGTGTGAAAGAAAATTTTCGTTTCTATCTATCAATGATTTATCTCTCTATCTTTTGCAGCATGCAGTAGTAAGGATGGGACGATTCAATACCTTCATCATTCATCATCGTCATGCTCTGTATCCATATCTCCTCTTGGTTTGGGTAGCATTTCTTCTTCAATACTTCTCTATTACTCCTTATCTTCGTGTAGTCTCCTCCTTTCTAGCCATGTCTAGACAGTCCAAGCATCGATTCTTTAGTCTTCCTCTACGCCTATCCATCCACATTCGTACTCAAAAATTTACTCACCACATTGTCTTCAGTTATTGGCTGTTTCGTTACTTACTTCAGTAGGTAACTAAATATTCGCATTACCTCCACGACGATGGCGAAACGGCGGGCGTTAGAATTTGCGAAGTTAGATTGTGATTTGCGAGTGTAGATTCAAAAGTTTGGCTCTACATGAGATCTGACAATGATATCTTTTTCACAGGGCAAACCTTATGTGGTCGTCTTGGCAATATTTTACATGAAATGTTTTGGTGAGATTACTATTAGTTTAATGCTTTTTTAATGTTTACCAGTCAGTCCTGTGTGTTGCAAAAACAGGTCGTAATCGTAAAAATAGTTTTTGCGAGCGTCTTTAGTGTGAACACGAGCTTACCAGAATAGCATGGCATGATAAAATATTAATAGTCAGTAAATAAGCTTGATAGCGAAGCGTCTAGGTCTAGCTGTAGAATATTTTAAGCAAGCATATTTCCATTTAATAAATTACTCATTACTATCTCGCCTTTTTCTAATTATATTGGGATCCTGCTTTCAATTTAAACAGATGCAGCTTAATAATAATATTAGCCTTATAAAAAAGTAAAAAAAAATAATAAATTACGTGCCTGATTTATTCGCTCATGTGACTATAATTTATTTACTTTTAGGACAAGTCCCGATTATCGATAGTGATAACAGGATTGTTGTGTAGTAAAAAATGCATAATGTGTTGTTTATATTAAAAACTGTCACAAAACAAACTTATCATACAATGTTTTTTCCCGAAAACTTGTAGGTTATAACTTATTACAGATAGGTATTCCTAACTGGGGCAAAGTTAGTCACTATGATTCACGAAACTGCGATAACGGCTAAGTACAATGTAATGAATTTAATCTGCATTAACTGCCTAGACTTACCTCATTAGTATGACTCATTTTGAAAACAAACATCTGAATTTTCTCTATTGAATTCTTATTATTATTATTATTCTTATTAAAGTTTAGTTTACCACGAAAGTAGAATGGATGTTAAATACCGGGTATAATTTAAAACACCCGCATTTACAGGAATGAACAGAGTAAATAATGTACATTGTACATAATAGTAATATCATTGCATGAACAATGTACTGAGTTATTACATAATAAGTTTTTTTCGCGTAATCGCTACATTATTATCTTCGAAATAAAATATTTCAAAATATAAAATATAGTGGCCCACCGGTGCGAAGTCGGGAACAGGGTCCAAACTACCAGCGGTCAGGGCTCCAAAGAAATTATTTGATTAGATAAAACCGTCAGTTTTCTAGAGTAGGTATGATATTCTCTAGAATACATATACGTTCATTGCAAAAATATTTGCCATTTACAAAGCTGCGGTAAATACAATTGACAAAAATAAATTATTTTTATATATTTTGACTGTGGCCTTGATAAACAGAAGATACTGTACTATCGTGCAATGTTTCATGTTATCGAAAATTATTATTTAATATTAATGTAAAATGACGTCACACATATGCAAATATACATACCTATTTTTGTTACTAAAAAGATATATCAAATGCCCAAGGTCTGTAATATTCTTCATGTTCTTTAATTATGACATGAGGGACTGTCAGACTCGTACTGACTAAAATCCACGGTGTCCTTCAATAGCCCTTTACGTTCTGGGGTCACGGTAATGAGATAAGTCCCGCGACCCCGACAGGATTTGGCCCGTCACGACATTGACAGTGTAGAGCCACTATCATTTTAATTTTAAACGGGATAATTCCAACTTTTAACATTTTATGTTTGTAATGTTTCGGCACTATAGCAAGCACCAGGATCATGAATTAACTGCATCCATAATTCTGGATCTATAGGCTAAAAAAAAATCATGAATTATGTAGGTGTAAGATTATTTTTTTTTCTTTTTCTCAGGTTGTCTAACATGCGTCCAAGTGCTAAACATAATGGTCCTTCTCGGCTTCATGTTGAACTACGCCCTCCGAGTGAACCTCACGATCGCCATTGTGGAGATGATTTACGATGACAACGACAACCAAACTGCTGTCAATATTACCCACGATCCCCACAACGTTACTGAGGTGAGATTTACTGCTTTTTTTTTCTGAATTTATTGCTTTAGAAACCAGAGAAGTTGAAGGATTAAGTGAAATTAGCTAGTGAACCTTTTAAAGATTGAGATCAAAAAAACTGTTACAAAAATATCTTAAACCAGTGATTTCAAATATCATCAAATAATAATTGTTAGTTTTATTATACTATATAAAGCTCGATCATGTTTATAAAACTCGCTACTGTCCGAAGAGTTACCTTAGCTAATTAAAAATCTTATAGTTTTAACAAATCTTCATCTTATCTCCTTGCTTATGACCAAAGACATTAATTGTCAGTACTATATTCTAGGAATTATCGATACGATTGTAACTCGCTCGTGTCAAACTTAGCAATAATATATTTCCTGTATAACCTCATTGAGATAAGCGGTCGCAATATCATCTGAAGTCTATATTATCTAAAACTTTGAAACGAACCCTGCCAGCTTTCCCTTTGAAACCTGAGAAGCGAGGAAACATGTCAGTACAATATTCTAGAATTATTATTTAACTGTTTGTTCTATATAAAAGGTATCCGTGAGAAGTCTGAAGCAGTAAGAACTAAGAATATTATTGTAACAATAATTATTTTAAGTAAATAATTGGTGTTTCCAACTTCTTCAGAACAATTATCTTGGATTCAAACTCAGAATAAAAATAATATGAGTAATTATCTTAGATTTCTCGATTCAATCTTTTCTATTTTTTTGTTTACCTCATTGTTATTTTAAAGCTAAACTCATTGAAGTTTTTACTGTAAGTAAAAAGTTTATAGTTAAAACTAGTAAACTATGGGTCGAGGCCCGGGTTATTCCCGTATTACCGCAAAACTGATAGTCACTTCCGTTTTAACCGCGTATTGGAACAATAGAATTGTACTTATTTATAGAAACAGGATTACGATGATGCTTTGAAGCAATTAGTCGGTTTTATTCAGGGATACAATTTATTTCTTTTAAACAACAGCCGACACATACTGATCCCAGATAAGTACCTTTAAGACGAGCCAAGGGATCCTTGAAAAGACCTGATCAGCAGTGAAACGAAAAAAAAACAGTAGACCATAGGTTTTCAAGCAAACTAAGATCAGTATGTTATTTCAAATATAGGTTTTTCTCTTGCAGCACCCAGGACATATCGAGCAGACTCGCTACCACTGGGATACTAAGCAGAAGAACCACTTACTGGGTTGTTTCTTCTGGGGATATGTGCTCACAGAACTGCCAGGTGGCAGATTAGCAGAAGTCATCGGAGCTAGGTGAGAACCAACTTTCACTACCCTAGTCTTTTGCCCATGAAGTTTCCAGTTGATGAAGATTAGGTTTTTTTATAACTCGTAATGTCTAAGCTATGTTAAAATTCGCATCAGCTTCTCCGGAAAGGCTGATGTCTGGAGAACAGACTGAGACCAGGGTCTTCAGGCACCTAGTGAACTTGCAAGTCTCCAAGCTTCGCTTCGATCTTCGTTTAGGTGTTTGAGTAATCGTGTGGCGATCCTTTTTCCAAGCAACATGTAACTAACTTTCTACAGTTCTTGACCAGCCCATGTAGATAAGGGCTTACCAAGAACCAGTCACTCACGAGACTGCAGCAATGTGGATTAACCTCGCGGATCGATTACCGCGAAGTCCTCAAATAACACGATATCTTAGTTTCCTTACAAATGCAATGGTAAACAGGTTTTTCGCGCTACCTAGTATTGAATAAGTGGGCCAAGTTCTTCAAAAGTACTTTGGCCATGTTTGATGTCGACATAATTATCAGGATTAAATTGTTTGTTCGCTGATGATGGGCAAAATATGTCTCGTTTCATAGTATGTAATGTCGGAAAGGCTGATGACAAATTAGATGAGGAAGGTGGAGGACAGAATGTTTTGATGGAGCTTGTCGAAGACCTTTGTCGAACACTAGACTGCAATAGGCTTGTCGAATGTTCTAATTCGGTGTTCCAGGCGTGAGTGTTTGCGTAATATCGTTTAAACTCTCGTACGCTTGTTTGTCACAGTCACGATAGTTTTATTACGTCTTGTCCTAAAAATAACGGACTCGTGAGAAAGTCACGTTTTTGCGAGGCAACTCGTATCCAGTCTGCATTATCAAGAGCATTTGGCAACTATAACTGCACCGTCCCAATCCCAGGCTCATCTCCGTTGGAATGCCGGCCAATTTGCAAATAATAGCTGCCATTGTGACAGTAACTTAGTTCGATACAAAAAACTTGGCCCCTGAATGGTAAACAACTTTTTTTTTTGCAATATCTACTATACCATTCATAGTTAGCAACACTACACTGGCGACAGTTTAAAAAAAAAAAAGTCTCGCATTGTAGAGGGCGCCGACCGCAAGCCGCACGAAAATTATCGTCATTCATTTCTGAATTTGAAATATTAGTGACCATGCATTTATCATTTATCGGGACCGCGACCGGTTCCGAATTTTTTTTTTCCGCAATAATTTAAGTTCGACGTTAGTTTTTTTTCGCGATACATAAAGCATACAGGCGTTATTTCATTTTAAATTAAACGCGCCTTGTAATTTGTGTGTCCGAATAATTTAGCGTCGAACTTTCTAGACGCTCTTAATTAAAGGGTCAGGAAGAGCAACGAAGCTGATTGGCCTGAAACTTGGTCCTTGCCATCGATTTGAACTATGATAATCACTCATAATAATAGAACAGTTGGCCACGGTGCTATATTACTAACAATTTACTATGACAGCTATGATTTCAAAACAATGTATGGCATGCAAATTATTATCGGTAGCTATGTGTGCAATCGATATGCGCTAATAAAAAGCGGGTTAATGTCACGATAGCAACTGTAACGTGTTTTGCGGTTTCCATTCGATACAAATAATAAAAATATCAATTCGATTATCGACAATTAATGCAATTAAAAATAATACTTATTGAATTAATTTGCTGGCGGCTGGTACGCCTGCACTTCTCGATTTGATCAGGCTTACGGAACCGGTTAGTGAGTAATTGTGTGAATAACACTTTATTGAGGACGCTGAAATCAAGTTTATCAAGTTTTTGGGCTGTTTTATTTTGATCCGATATCCAAACGTGGTTTGTTTACGAGATCAGAAACTTTCAACTCTATAAATTGCCATCAGTAAATTCGGTGTTTCGGCAATCCGCTTTTGGGTCACGTTGTTGAAAAACCTTTTTTTTTTTCTCGATGAGGACCAAGTCGCAGCTAAGGGAACGTTATTAAAGCTGATTATGTATGTGAAAAAAATAACGTATCAGCGAAATTCTGATGCCATACAATGCTTAAAAAAATAGATGTCAGAAAATGATTCACGCGGAACATTCTCGCAGTAAATGCGGGCTTGCCACGATTTATGAACGTTATCGTGTAACTGAACGTCGTGTGTGTGATCATTCGTGAAATGTTCGCGTGTCAGTTTTTGAGACGACGACGCATCGATACGGGCGGCGGATTTTTGACATGCCTTATGTATTGAATTGCCTGTCACACGCAGCTTTTTATGGATGATGATAATGATTTATACTGAATCGGTTTTATTGATGAGGCTTCGTATTTCAGCTTTAAACGATTTTCAACCTTCAGCAACTGCCTAATCGATTCCTTTTTGTTTCGTCACCAGGCGGGTGTTCGGCTACAGTACTCTGCTAGCCAGTATCCTTACCCTCCTCACTCCTGGCTCCGCAGCCCTTGGCTTCGGGTGGGTCGTAGCTGTTAGAGTCTTACTAGGATTCCTCCTTGGAGCAACATGGCCAGCTATCCTTCCAATGGCATCCAAATGGATCCCACCGATGGACAGATCGAAATTCATGTCAAACATGATGGGTAAGTGTTCTTAATAGTTCTATTTGAAGTGGAAGTTCCAAGGAATTATACGTTATGGTTTTGCACTTAAATATCTTACTTGAATAATGGTCTCGTGTAGATGACACATTATTTGTAGTTTATTGCAATTAATGATACAAACAATACTGGTGGATGATGTATGCGAATTGGAGAGTTCAAAGATGCGCGATAAATCTGTATCACAGGCACAGCTTGCCTTGACAGGCCCCCGTTCGCCTTCGTCATCTGACGTTGGCCAGATATCGATATCAGAAATAAACGTACACGTAAAGGGGGCTCGGATTGTTATCGCTCCGTGTCGCCGCGCAATCATTTCGCAGTGATGCGTGCATTTGAAAACGACAATATGGCTGCGGAGGCGCGCGCAGGCGTGGTCGCTGACGTCACAGCATTGGCGCACTCTGATTGGTCGTTATTAGCTGACCGCGCGATCTAACCTTGCGCAACCAGCGCAACCGTTGCCATGCTGCGGTTAACCAGTTCCGAGAAGCGCGGCTTAGTATTATTTTAGTACGAGACGTGTGGTCACGTGTTTTTTAGGGGGACTATGATGCTAGGCAAGGTTAGGAATATGTGTTTGATTCTATTCTAGAATTCAATTAAGATTACATCAATTTCCTGCAGAATCAGATGGCAAATTTTGCATTTGAAAATAAACTGTGTGAATTATGATTAAATTGCTTTGTTCCGCTATAATGTTTTGCAGAAATACTGAAATTACACCAGCGTGACTTAGATTCTGATCAGAAGCAATTACATTTATCTGCTTACTAATTCATGGTTGCTGCAACCTTGGTTACAAAACATGTGGGTAATGCATTTCCTTGTGTTAGCTATATAAATGAAAATATGCACACGGAACATAAGTACTACGTAATAATAAAAATAATAAAGTATCAACTTTATTCAAAGTTAAGTTATAATTCAAAGTAAATGTTTATAATTATATTTCGTTAGCTGTATATATGATACATTTACTAAAACATAATTGTACCTAGTCGTCTTTTCTTACCTCGACCAAAAATCACAAAAACAGAGACGTATTTTTTTTTTTGTTTTCGCATATGTTTGACGTACATAGGTGCTATTTTAAATTGCAATCACCCAATCAGTATGTATACCGCTTTGCATACACATGACGTCACAACTTGCTTAATAGATGCTAGAATATTCAGGCCCTGAAGTCAATAGACTCGCTAATTAACGAACGTCTATTTAAAATATGGGTCGTACTCATAAATATCATAAATCAAATAATAGTCAGTTCGATATAAAACCTTATCTCTTATTGACTTGATTCAACAAGAGCTTCCTTTTGCTGATTATCAGTGATTACTGTTAATGTATTACGTATTGATTGAACAGTAACGCAATCAAAAATAAATTTTGCATTTGCTTTGACTATTGTATCGGTAATGTTTGAGGTTAGAGGTCGAGACGTTGTTGATGCGGTTGTTAATTAATTGCTAATAGGAATAGTTTTAATGAGGTTTTTATTACATTGGCTATATACATTTAAATGTGTATGTTTGTGAGGATGGGTGTTTGTTACTTATTCATGCAAAGGCTATTGAACACACAAACGAGATGATAAATCCACGCGGGCGTAGCCTCTGGCATAAACTAGCATCTGCTGATATGAAGTGAAAAATTAATAATTGTCCTTGATAGTCAAAAAGGTGGTCACATTACTTCTTCTAACTGTACGAACGCTCAAAAGCTCGGTGCGTAACTGTAAATCTAAAAGTGAAATTATACGTGACATGCTTTACAAATGCCAATTTATTTTCAATTGACACAAATTCGACGTTCAAGCGCAAAAAAGTAGCAAAGAAACTATGTACCTACAAAGCTTCTAGAATAATTATGATCAGTAACTCTTTATACGTGATCATTGACAGTTTGTGAATTAATCTAAACCAAAAGGAAAATAAAAACAGCGCAAATATCCCGTTTTATTTACGTTCTGATGATAAGTACTACTAAAATCAGTAGACATACTGATGGAAAAATAAAATATCATCTTAAAAAAATGTCTCAAAAAAATCTAAAATCATGGTAACCCTTTCTCTGTCGTTACTAAGTGATTAATGAATGAAATGCTATCGTTCCATTACGCGCATTGTTCGTAAATACAGGTCAAGAGTTCAGAGAGACGTTGATGCAGTTGCTAAGAACCTTAATACCTACAACATAGAGGGCAATTTGCAAAAACTATTATTTTGGTTATTTTTGCAGGCGGTAAAGTTGTATTTTCTTTTTTTTTAGTAAGTAATTATTCTTTATTTGCATAAAATGTGGTATACAAAAGGTGTTATATAATATTTAAGCGCAGAACACATTCTGCCATAACCGTAACACATGCAAATTTTAAACAAGGATTACTACCTACCTAAGTCGTTTTAATTAAACGAACACATTTGTAATGAACAAGCATTACAGAGAAGAAGCAAATAATACTTTAAACACATTGAAACATCTTGTGCTTTGAATGTTGAAGAAATAGTACTGATTTGTACCTAACTGTAAAGGTGCGTACAGACCATGTAACAATGTTATATAACATTGCTATATAACACTACAAATGTATGTAAAATGTTATATAACATTGTTATATAACATGTTATGTTATATGTAACATACAGACTATGGTCTGTACGCACCGTTATAAAACTGATAAGTATTAAATTGTCGATATAATATTCAGAAAATTCTAGAAATTTGTAGATACGTTTACACACATACGAGAAAAAGTTATCTTATCAATAATATTCTTTCTCAGAGTAAAAATGTAAAAAAAAGGTTAGGTATATAAATCAACCTGCAGGCTGAAATAATAACTTGATGACAAATTATGCGTTTCAATGCATTTATTATTGCCTTCATTAGTTCAAACATCCATAATATTCTCGGAATCAAAGAAGACGATGATTCTGTTACTTGAAAAGCAATTTTTTGTCATTATTAATGACGTTATACCCCCTGACCATCTACTTAGGTACTTCCACGAACCTTTTTGAAAAGCTGACCCAAGTACTTCCAAGAACATCAGATTTATTTGTGGTTTGTTACCTCATTTGTCAATAACCTGCAAGTACAGTCACGAGCGTTAATATGTGTCATTAACATCAAAATCATCATTTTACAGCCTTGTTCCACCCACCGTTGTTTAAGTAGGCTTCCTTTGAGAACTATGTAGTGTAACAGAGTAGTTTTAACCCAACCAGCTTCAGGCCTGGGTGCCTTCAAAGAGGATGCCGATACGGTTCGGTACCGATCAAGCATCAACAGCCTGTATTCGTTCAGTGCTGGCCCTATGGCCAGCACTGAATGGCGTACATATATTGGGAGAGGCCTATGCCTCTCCCAATATATGTACGCCACTGAGCCCGGTCTTGAGCTTCGTAATCTCTGCTAGCTGCCTTTCGCAAGTCGTCGCTCCACTTGGCCGACGCCAACGGGCGTCCTACTACCAAGTACTATTATATATTCTATGGTCCTACCAAATTTGCAAAATCGCGACCTTAATTAACTCAGTACCGATCGGTGGTATAAAGACACGTACAAATCTGCCAAACATGATATGATAACATGGGTCTATTTTGCCTGCACTGACCTGTCTGCCTGCCGCACCAAAACCTGCTTCTTTCACCCTTTCCCGCGTCTTGGCAAGGGTATATCTAACACCCAGTTACTGGGTTGTAGGGAGATCGATTAGGCAGTTGCTCCATGGAAAATGATGATTTGATGTCAAAATCCCACAAAATTTGATTTTGTGTTACAAATTGTTTCGCATAACTGTACATCCGGTCGGAATCGTAAATGGTAATTATTTTTTAATCTAGTCACACCTCGCCCTTCGCCACGTCCTTTATCAACTGGGTCTAGGCATTTTTGAGGAAAACTGTAGCTTTAAAGAATAATTATATGTTTTATCACTCCTTGCGCCTTGAACTTTCGATATTTAAACCAGTTTGCAATGTTGCCAGAGGAAAATATTAAATTGGCGGTTCAGATATGGATTTATTAGAATAATGTGTTATCGTAAAGCATCTTAATTGTTACTCGTAATTTTAATTAAATGATGAACAATGATAAGAAATATACCTAAAGGCGCTCCCTCAACGCGAGCATTCACCTGTAATGTAACATAAAAGTGCGCAATTTGATGCTCTATTGTCTTCGAATGTTCGAATCTGTAACGTTACATTACAGGGTGAATGCTCGCGGTGAGGGAGCGCCTTTATGTTTTTTTTTTTAAGACAATATTACTTAATTAGTAGATACCTATTGTAACAATAAATCTTATTGCATACCTAAAATAATTATAAATAAAATACCTTCCTAAAGTGGGTTTCTCCCACTTCTACCTTTCAAAAACTTTATTGACACTAGAAATCACTGTACCTAAGTGGTTTCAATTTTATGGGCAGTAAAGTTAGTGAAACCTTTAAAATGTTCCATAGAAATTCATATAATTTCCTGCCACATAACACTTTACGAAATGCATCTAAATTCAAAATACATGCAGTAAATAAGGAAGAGACACAAATAAATTTAATATTTACTACTGCAGCTGAAAATTGTGTAAATGCTTCCTTATTAGGTGTTTAAGAGACGGGCTTGCAGACGGCAAAATTATTGAGAGGGACTGCCAGACTTGTACTGACTTAAATCCACGGTGACCTTCAACGGTCCCGCGACCCTGGCAGGGTTTGACCCTCTGAGGGATCAGATTGCAGACAGCTCATTGAAGCGCAAGTGGAACACGTCGCGTTGTCGACCCGGGCATGGTCCATGATCGTACAGCGAGTCGCCCATTACTCGCCGTCATGTCCGCGCCTACGGTGGCCGGAATTCGCTACGCGACATCTGATGCTGTGTGCGTCTCCCGCGGCTGAGTTGTGAGGTCGAGGCTGTCCTCTCCCTCACGACGCCCGCCTGCTCCTTCGCTGGCATGACTGCACCGCCAAATAAGAACCAGCAGTGCTATTCTCTACGAACACAGTTTGTGACAGCGCGGCCGCAGCGCTCAAGCCAGACTGGGACTAAAGTTACCTATTCACTAACTCTCGCGCTGCACGATTGGACGATCTCAAAGCTGCCTCGTCAGAGCACATCGTAGAGTCCAGACATGAGACTTATGTAGAATAGCATAGCAGGCCCTAGTTGACATCGCGATGTGTTCCACGCGCACCTCTAAGAGTTGCCACCATAATAATAAAAAACTTGAGAGGTGTCAAGGGACACCCGGATGGAACGAAGTTACTGTATACACTCAACAAAAATAATCGTCGCGACTCCACTCCACTCCACTCCACTCCGCTCCACTCCGCTCCCCTCCACTCCACTCCGCTCCGCTCCACTCCACTCCACTCCACTCCACTCCACTCCAGTCCATCCCATTCCATGGTAATAAACACATTACCCTCCTTTGCGTCGGATAAAAGTGTCGTGACAACTTTTCGTAAGATTTTTTTCCGTCCAGCCCCCTTTCACAACGCGAGATAAGGAACTTCGTTCCAAAATTAGTTTTCTTTTAATTACATTTATGAAATAGTAATAATTAATTAATTAACAAGACGAAAATTATGTCAAATGCCAATGTTGTGCCCACCCCAGTCTCTGTTGGAAACTCGGTACTCGAAGTTGTTGACTCATATATCTACTTAGGACAAGTAGTCCAGTTAGGTAGGTCCAACTTCGAGAAAGAGGTCAACCGCCGAATCCAACTCGGTTGGGCAGCGTTCGGGAAACTACGCAATGTCTTTTCGTCCGACATACCTCAGTGCCTCAAGACGAAAGTCTTCAACCAATGTGTGTTACCAGTGATGAGTTACGGCACCGAAACGTGGTCTTTCACTATCGGCCTCATCTCAAAGCTCAAAGTCGCTCAACGAGCTATGGAGAGGGCTATGCTCGGTGTTTCTCTACGTGATCGAATCCGAAATGAGGAGATCCGTAGACGAACTAAAGTCACCGATATAGCCCACCGGATTAGCAAGCTGAAGTGGCAATGGGCAGGCCATATTGCTCGCAGAGCAGATGGCCGATGGGGTCGAAAAGTACTAGAGTGGAGACCACGGACTAGCAAGCGCAGCGTAGGACGTCCACCAGCAAGGTGGACAGACGATCTTATAAAGGTCGCCGGAAGACGCTGGATGCAGGTCGCTTCCAACCGGTACCTGTGGAGATCAAAAGGGGAGGCCTATGTTCAGCAGTGGACGTCCTATGGCTGAGATGATGATGATGATGAATAATTAATTGATAAGCAACTTTTTTCCCTTTATTTCCTCCCCATTGCCGCCAATTGTTATCACAGAAACTCCGCCAAAAAATCCGTATCAGTACGAGTATTTGACTGCTAAAACTACAATTTTTGACAGCATTTTGTAAACCATCATTTATTAAGCAATACTTACTTTATACTAAATAGGTACTTACTTTAAAACTAAATCAATAACACATATAGCTGTTAATTTATCTAGGTATTTATGTAAAGACAATTATATCTAAACAGCTTACTAGAAGCCTCTAAGATATAACACAGAATTATTCAAATCTCTAAAGACAGAACTATTAGCGAGTCTCTGTCGAATGGAAGTAGTACATATTATTTATCTTCACCACGAGAGTGTCCATAAAATTTATTTATTAACTACGGTAGTTCCATAGTTATTAATTTACCCATTTTGTCTTCTTCATATTTTGTCTCTTGGGAAATTCAAAAGTGCCTGTAACTGGCCGACTAACCGACTTGAAATATGATTTGATTTTGTTTTGAGGTAGGTACACTCGATTATACATTAAGCTATGCACAAGTCGGGCATGCGGGCGGCGAGTAATGGGAGACTCGCTGTCCGATCAAGAGTGTCAGCACAATGTCGGGGTCCTCCCTTAGACGGCTAAAGCCTGCTGGGGTCGTGTGACTAACGAATTACCGTGATTCCGGAACGTAAGGGCTATTGAAGGACACCGTGGATTTTAGTCAGTACAAGTTTGACAGTCTCTTCCGCCCTGCCCGGGGTGGGAGGACTCATTTTATGATATTACCACGATAAAAAAACCTATCAAGATTATTGTCATAGAAAAGCTTTAAAAACGCATGCCATAATGGAATGAACAACAAAACGCAGAAACAAAATTCATTTTAACAATTTTCTTACAGGCGCGTAGTTACAATAATTTACGTCAGACCGGGAGGCGTGGTTGGCAACGCGGTGTGACCTACTCTGGATCATTGCCAAGTTCACGATTAAATAAACGTAGGCATTTTTGTTGCTATTTGTCTATTGCCCAACATAGTTTATACAGCTGAGAGATTTGGGAGAATGAACTCTTGTGATGATTTTAAAGTCATTCATTTCATTGCCGGAAATAAAATAACAAGAGATAGGTGCATGTGAAAATGCTATAAGCGGATAAGCTGCTTTAGGGCACTCAAAGAGTTGCAATAAACCAGTCACTTTATCGGGATTAGGACCAATTAACATGTCTTAGCCAGAGATAATGCACCTCCTTACCTCTTGGCCACACACTCCAGGGACAGGCGTCTTGCCTCTATATCGCTGTTGAAACAAGAAGAACAAATGAAAGAAATTGAGTTACAGCATCATAATTATGAGTCTCCGCGACGCAATGTGGCGGTTAGCGCACACCACAAAAATTGAGCCTTTTCTAAGAACACTGGGAAATTAACTTTACATGCAACCAAACTTTACAATGCAAATTGGATGCTCCTGCTTGGTGTGGTATAGGACAAGTCGTAGAGCATGCTATGATTCCCCACGATGCAATCTGGCGGTTAGCCCACACCCGCAGAACTGAGCATTTATAACTATTTGCACACAATGCAGATTGGATGCTCCAGCTTGTAGTATTGCGATTTGATGAATGTTTGTAGGGTTATCCGCACGTAACTGCACAAAGTCTCAGTGTATCGCTTGTCGCACATCGCCGTGAACTGGCCCTTAGCGCAATTACAACATTCTACACCTAATATAGTAATCCCAATACCGTATCAAAGGAACAAATAATCCGTATTATGGTATATTCCAACAGTTTGTACTGTAGTTACCTTATCTTATTGTCCATATAGCGTACTTAGATTAGGTAAAGCATAGGAAATTCACAATCCTGAGCAAACAGGCTTGTGGTTATCGATGTAGGCCGGTGTAAATAGTCGTATCTGCTTTTACGTAGGGCTGTATGAATGAACAGACCTATTGTGAATAGCCTTTTAAATTATGAATTATTCCCTATTATTACGGGACTATAATTGACTACATAATTGAGAAATGTGGGTGTACTAAAACTACTGTGTAATTGTTATGCAAGTAATTTAATCGAATAAAGACTATTAAGTATTCTGTGAATATATGCACAAGAACTTACGACTTAATCGTCAACTCGCCCGCAATTAACTCGCCCGTTCGGGCGAGTTGGCACCTTCTGATTTTATCTTTTTTTGTTGTCGTCAACTCGCCACTGAACGAAAAATGGTACAGTCATCTATAAAAGTGTTATAATAAATTGAATATAGAAACCTACTTTATAAGTATAAGGCGTTGTACGATTTGAAATAAAAGGAATGTAGTTTTTTAATAGGTATATTATGTATTATAATTTACATCACTTGCCAAACAAAAAAAAAACTGCTTATATGTTACCTACATTTTGAAGATTATCAACAATATCACGTTTTTTCTAGTGTCTTTTTCATAAATAACCTAGTATGTAACATGACTATACTAAACAATATAACAAAGTAAAATCAACAATATCAAAATACAATTGGTTAATTATTACTTAATACTACTATAAAAAATAACATTCTTAGGAACTATAAAATCACAGATCAGGGTTTGTTGTAAATGATTTTTATAACAAACGTGAACATATTACTTACTTAAAAAAAACAATTTGTTTTTTATTTCATTGACTTTTTGTCACCGACTTTCGAAAGAAAAGTTTTTTTGTAGGTTATTTTGAACTTTTTTGTGGTGGTTTTGAAGTCGGTTACATTTTTTTTTTAAGTTTTTTATTTTATCCTTTTTAGTTTCACTATTCAACCCAAATTATTGTCAAATACATAATTTTCTTACATGTGCACTAAAATTTTGTAATCCGTAGCACCGGTAATAACAACGCCCATGTATAAAAACATTAAAAACTAAAAATAAAAACTACTACACCAAACTAAATGAAAATGTTATAGGACCAAATGGCAGATATACTGTATCGAACAAAAAAAGAATCATCAAAATCGGACCAGAAACCTCGGAGTAATCGGTGTAGACAAAGTTGAAAACTTTTTAGGTTTTTGTTGATTTATGTTGATTTTTCAAAAAGTGCTAGTCCGATTTCGATAAAATTTAAATGGGACTATTCCGGAAGTATACCCTATCCAACAAAAAAAGAATTTTTCAAATCGGTTGTTAAACGACGGAGTTATGCCCGAACAAACATAAAAAAAAAATACAAACATCCGAATTGAGAACCTCCTCCTTTTGGAAGTCGGTTAAAAATCACAGATCAGGGTTTGTTGTAAATTTGTATTTTTTTTTTTATAACAAACGTTAACATGTTACTTACTAATGAAAACAATCTACTGGTCCTCAGTTAATCAACTCTACAGTCATTTAGTGTCTTAAACATGTGAAGCGGGTTCAATTAAATAAAATGTTAAATTTATAGAAACACTTTTGTAGACGACTGTAAATTCGTCAGATTTTCGCTCAGTGGCGAGTTGACGACAACAAAAAAAGATAAAATCAGAAGGTGCCAACTCGCCCGAACGGGCGAGTTAATTGCGGGCGAGTTGACGACTAAGTCGAACTTACTTGTACACACTCGAGTTATGAGAGATTTTCATTACGAAACGTAAAGAACTATTGTAATTTATATTTTGATTAACAGCATAAAATCGATATAGTACGAAAAATTACTTATAATAAATGATTGGCACTTGTACTACATTACATTTTTATGAAAATGAGCTGCAAATAAGAACTTAATGCACTTTACCTACGGATCTATACCTTGAGGGATGTACAATGCACATTCCTTTCTTAAATTGAGTATTTCTCTTGCAGCTTCATCCCTGGGAGCAGCGTTGACTATGCCAATCTGTGGGTTCCTGATCGCCCACTTCGGATGGGAATCTGCTTTCTACTTCACTGGTAATGTATTACAAATATTTCAAATGATAGATTTAGGCTGCCGTTCTGTAAGCATCAAGCAGAGCGAGGCTGCGGAGCGGAGAAATATTGACCAATTGGATTGTGCCACTGAAGAGGAGAGGAGATTTAGTGCAATCCAATAGGAACCATCATCTGCCTAGCCTTTTCCCAACTATATTGGGGTCGGCTTCCAGTCGAACCAGAAGCAGCTGGATATCAGTATTTAACATGGAGCGACTGCCTATAGGACCTACAAAACCCAGTAACTGGGTAATAAGATACTTCATTTGCCCATGGGATTTTATGGATAACTGGCGTGACAAAAAGGGCAATGAATTTTCTTCACCTACAGCACAGTCTACAGATGGACGTAAATCCTTTAGATAAGCCCGTATTATCGCTTTGCTTATCGCCGGTGAAGCCGTGGTGGCCCAGTGGTATCGGGTCCGAGTTACGAGTTGTGATTGTGGGTTCGAACCCAACCAAGCACATTTTTTGTGTAATTTACTTCATCATCACTGCTCTCAAACGGTGAAGAAAACATCTTTTGGAAAATCGGCATGTCCGAGAACCAAGAATTCGCGTGTGGTAGATTATGGCCCATTTCCTCTCACAGAGAGAAGGCGTGGGATCATTTATAGGCTGCTGATGATGATGAATTCTTCCTAAATTTCTTGTTCATCCCCACAGGTATAATTGGCGTGATGTGGTCAGTGGCATGGTTCGCGGTGGTATACGACACGCCAGGCCAGCATCCTCGCATATCGGAGACTGAGCGGAACTTCCTCATGAAGGCGCTCCCTCAAGACAACAACAGCAAAGGAGTAAGTTACTTATTACTACTTATGAAGATTTCTTTGACCAGCTTCAGTTATAAAAGCAATCTTATTTTTAGTTGAATAAAGATCAATGTGATTTTGATAGTAATACACGTTTTTGTGATGTAAACGGGGACTTTGACGCTAATTTGATGGATAAATAAGTTCCTAGTACGTGTCGCTAGAGGCGCTTTTTCATTTTCCGTACAATTACGTCATAATGCTTCAAATACGTTGTACGGCTAAATACGTAGAATTCATGCTAAGGCCGCTGAGTTAAAATAACTGTATGGCAAAGAGAATTAAACCACTTGAGAGCTCATAGACCGATTTCGCCTAGGCACACGACTCACCACTGCGGGTCGGGGGACGAAGAAAAAACAGCGGTTGTGATTGGCCGATGCAACAATGTCAGGACGAATGTTCCAAACATAGTGATGCACAAGTCCGTTTTGCTACAATACCTAATATCGATAAAATCGAACATAACGATGTCTGCTTATTCTTTTTTTTTTATTAACTTTAGTAATTGGGCGTTAACTGGGTGCAAATAAAACACTTACGTAACTCTGTTTTAACTTTATTTAAATTAATGCTAAAATTAAATCAAGGTTATTAAAATCATAGAAAAAAAATCAAAAGAAAAAAAATTGCGACTAAGTTGGACGATCCTCCTGTACGAGACAATTATATTAAAATTAACTTACAACGAGGACATTATCATAGGAAGTTCCAGGTAGGTACGTTATGATCATAAAATTTGCATTTATGGGAGGGTATTTGATCGTAAGTTTGTCCTATTTATTGATACTAAATCCTGTAATTATACATCAGGTCACGTCGTTAGATTAGATCAACTTAATTGTGAGATATTTAGATGGGAAGGCCCGGGTAAATTAGAACCATGTATACATAGATCAGCCGTCTTATTTGGTAAAGCCTGTAAATTATAAAGTTTTTATTTTAAATGTAGGTACTTCTTTTTTTTTCTAAAAACATACAAAATTTAACTGAAATACATATGTAAAATAAAACATACCAAAACAGGCAAAAACAGAGTCGGTGTTGCTGAACTAAATAAACGGCGTCGGTTCTTTAAGGTTTCAAAGCAATCTTCCGTGAAATGCCTTGAACAAACAACGCTATATTTTTTTGGAAACCAATTTTCCTTGTTGACAGCATTGATCCACTTTTCTTTCACTTCTGGAATATTAATTGGAAATCTAAAATGTAAACATTAAGTAACGTTACTTTTTTACAGTTAGGGAACATCGTTATTTTTATCGACTATATTTTAAAGACTTAGTTTCGAAGTTGTCACAACACTACAGCAATGTATCTGTCTCTTTCTATTTATGCCTACAGATAGAAAGGGACACACTTATTGAAAATACCTAGTGAGAGTAAGGGACTTTTCAAAAAGACATCAACGCGGTGTACATTTTGTGTGCCTTAAACGTAAACAACCAGTTTAGCTTGAGCCCTGCAATTATTCTTAATATTATCAAATTATAAATATATTTTACTTACCGATGAAAAGTTATGCCATCCTTTTTTATAGCTGGATGTTCTAGACGATTTCCCACACCATTTAATTGAACAAGAACTCATAATTAATTTGATATTAAGCAGAAAAATTTAAAAATGTTATCAAAATAATCGCGTGTGGAGAGATCCATTAACTGGTCAAAACTAAAATGGTCAGTCATATTTTCATCTAATATAAGTGCAATTTCATTGATGTGTCGTGAGCCTGAGTCGCCCGTATGAGCAGTCAAGAGGCTTTATTGTCTTTGCTGTATGGCCATAGAAAGTAGGAAGCTTAGTATTTTACGAGAACTATTTAGGCGCAGGTATAAATAAATAATTGGTCTGGTTGTAGCGAAAGAATAAAATCTAAAAGTAATTAGGTCTGTAGTACACGTCGAACTAGTTACGGAAAGATGTATAACAGGTTGCCTTGATCTAAATTTCATCAAAGTATCAGATGGATGCAGTGTGCAAACGCTTTTAGAAACCAGAATTTTTTAAAACATGATATAAGTAGGTACTTTCGGCTGCGTTTATCTCGTTTTGAAAATTGTTATTATATTTTGAGACTTATTTAATGCATTAATAGATCTCAAATTGCATTTGTCTACAAAAAAAATCTAAGCGAGTAACATGCGTGTGTTGTTGCTCGTGGCGTGTGCTTAGCGGGCGTGTGTCGTGCCCTTAGCGGGTACGTGTCGTCTGTCTGAACGCAGCCTTCCTTGTTACTACACTTCAAAAGGGCCATATCTCTCGACATTACTTTAAATTTTCTATCACGGCCAAACCTGCATGGAAAGCTAAAATATATTAACTTGAGGAAAACCCTCCAATGATTTATAACCCTTATAAACCTGACCAAGGGAATTTTGGCAATGCTCAAGGTGACAAATTAAAATTCAGTGAGCATAATAAAAATTACGCATACAAATAAATTATTGACAAACTGTGCATTTCAAGGCTTATAATTTGAATATAATCGGAATTGAGAGAATTGTGTTAATAACTAGGTGAGAAACTTATTGGACTTGGTTGTGACTCTTTTAATTTGCACTAATGAATGATATTTTGTTTCAAAATTTTAATTTGTGAGTGTTTTATAATTATTAATTTGGGATTTACCCATTACGAATTTCCCAGTAGGAACCCGGATGTTGTATTACAGTTATATTTTGTACTAGCACTACGCCCGCGACTTCGTCCGCGTGATTTTCGAACTTTGCCTTTGTGAATTTCTAGTCCCGGCCACCCTCTATATGGGATACTGTTGGAAAAACTCAATCAATATTCAACAAAAATTCTATCAACCCGCAATATTCCGTCTTAGTAAACACCTAGGTCCTAAAAATATAAGACTCCTAACTATCAACCCCAATACAAACTTTTAGGGGTCGAATTTCGTATCATCCTTTCTTAATGAGAACCTGTATCCTAAATAGAACCCCCCTGCAATGTTGAGTCCTCTAATTGCAAACACCAAAGACAACCCCTAAGGGGTCGAATTTTGTAAAATTCCGTCTTAGTGAGAACCTAGGTCCTAAAACAACCCCCATGCTGAAACTCCTAGATTTGTAGAAACAAAGTTTCATACAAACTGTCAACCCCATAAACAGCCCCTTAGGGGTAGAATTTCAGAAAATAGTGCCTTGGTGTGCATTTACATCATAAAAGAACAACCTTGCAAAATTTAATACTCCTAGCATTTGTAGAAACGAAGTTTCATACAAAATATCAACCCCTAAATCAACCCCTTGGGGTCTATTTTCACAAAACACCCGCAACTTCGTCCAAAAAAGAATCTCTATGCAAAATTTGAGTCTCCAAACTATCAACCCCGAAAAGCCCCTTAGGGGTCGAATTTCGCAAAACCGTCTTAGTGAACATTTAGGTCTTAAAAAGAACCCCTCGCAAAATTCGAGACGCCTAGCACTTGTAGTAACAAAGTTTCATACAAACTATCAAACACTAAAACAAACCCCTTTGGGGTCGAATTTCGCAAAATCCTGCTATGGTGTGCATCTAAGTCTTATAAAGGAACCCGGTGCAAAATTTTAGGCTCCTCAAAAACAACCTCTTAGGGATCTAATTTCGCAAAATCCCGTCTTATGTATTACTTACGTCCAAAAAAGAACCCCTATGTAAAAATTTGAGTCTCAATTCTATCAACCCCAGAAACAACCCCTTAAGGGTCGAATTTCTCAAAATTTCCACCTTGGTGAGCATTTACATCTTAAAAAGTACCACCATGCAAGATTTGAGACGCCTAGCACTTGTACTAAAAAAGTTTCATACAAACTATCAACCCCAGAAACAAACCCCTCAGGGGTCGGATTTCGCAAAATCCCGTCATAGTGAGCATCTACGTTCTAAAAAGACACCCCATGCAAAATTTGGAATTCCTAGCACCTGGAGTAGCGAAGTTTCATACAAACTATCAACCCCAAAAACAACCCCTTAGGGGCCGAATTTCACAAAATCCGTTCTTAGTGCTCACCTACGTGGTATAAGGAGGGCTTATGCCAAATTTCAAGTTTCTAGGCCCAGCGGTTTGGGCTGTGCGTTGTCAGATCAGTCAGTCAGTTTTGAATTTTATATATTACTAGCACTACGCCCGCGACTTCGTCCGCGTGATTTTCGAATTTTGCCTTTGTGAATTTCTAGTCCCGGCCACCCTCTATACGGGATACTGTTGGAAAAACTCAATCAATATTCAACAAAAATTCTATCAACTCGCAATATTCCGTCTTCGGTAACACCTAGGTCATAAAAATTTAACTCCGAACTATCAACCCCAATACAAACTTTTAGGGGTCGAATTTCGTATCATCCTCTCTTAGGCCGCTTTCAACCCCATAAACAGCCCCTTAGGGGTAGAATTTCAGAAAATAGTGCCTTGGTGTGCATTTACGTCATAAAAGAAGAACCTTGCAAAATTTAGTACTCCTAGCACTTGTAGAAACGAAGTTTCATACAAAATATCAACCCCTAAATCAACCCCTTGGGGTCTATTTTCAAAAATACCCGCAACTACGTCCAAAAAAGAATTTCTATGCAAAATTTGAGTCTCCAAACTATCAACCCCGAAAAAGCCCCTTAGGGGTCGAATTTCGTAAAACCGTTTTAGTGAACATTTAGGTCTCAAACTGAACCCCTCGCAAAATTCGAGACGCCTAGCACTTGTAGTAACAAAGTTTCATACAAACTATCAAACACAAAAACAAACCCCTTTGGGGTCGAATTTCGCAAAACCCCACCATGGTGTCCATCTAAGTCTTATAAAGGAACCCGGTGCAAAATTTGAGGCTCCTCGCACTTATATTGACAGAGTTTCATACAAACTGTCAACCCCAAAAACAATCTCTTAGGGATCGAATTTCGCAAAATCCTGTCTTAGGTATTACTTACGTCCAAAAAAGAACCCCTATGTAAAAATTTGAGTCTCAATTCTATCAACCCCAAAAACAACCCCTTAAGGGTCGAATTTCTTAAAATTTCCACCTTGGTGAGCATTTACATCTTAAAAAGTACCACCATGCAAGATTTGAGACGCCTAGCACTTGTACTAAAAAAGTTTCATACAAAATATTAACCTCAAAAACAAACCCCTTAGGGGTCGAATTTCGCAAAATCCCGTCATAGTGGGCATCTACGTTCTAAAAAGACACCCCATGCAAAATTTGGAATTCCTAGCACCTGTAGTAGCGAAGTTTCATACAAACTATCAACTCCAAAAACAACCCCTTAGGGGCCGAATTTCGCAAAATCCGTTCTTAGTGCTCACCTACGTGGTATAAGGAGGGCTTATGCCAAATTTCAAGTTTCTAGGCCCAGCGGTTTGGGCTGTGCGTTGTCAGATCAGTCAGTCAGTTTTGAATTTTATATATATAGATATAGACTAGACTTATATTCCGTTTCCATTTATTTAAGTTTTAAATCTAGATACTCTTTTTTGCAAACCTGCCAGAAATTAATTTGATACCACTACGTTCTTGGTTTGCTTACTACTCACAATCGACTTGCTCGTATGGCCAGATGTATGTATGTGGACAAGGAAGCGAATGAAAGGATCGTGGCAGATGGCTGGCGCTTTGCGTTTTCTGCCTGAAAACGCAAAGCGCCAGCCAGCTTGTACGTATTTGAGACTACTATCTCATTAACATCATCTTTTTGCTCCTTTCCTACATTAGGAGTTAGTGCAGCATGTATCTTCTTCCATTATTGTCTCGTATTGAAAAGAACCATTTTTCGAATTGTTGTGGCATTGTTCGCCTTATCCATTTGAACTGCCACGTCCGAAAATTCCAACTTTTAAGAAGGAACCTCCTGTTATTCAGGCATAACTTTGTTTACCCAGGCTTGAGATTTTCCCTCTACCGAAGCTAATGATGAGCCAATTAAACTGACAATCCTATCAAGATACAATCTATGATTCACAGCGATTCCACAAAATCGCCCACTTCCTTTTCGCGCGAAACAATAGACAAGTATTCAGTAGTCAACAATGTGTGAACAGCGCCATAATTTACACACGTCACAGCTGCGCCAGCGCATATTTTTAGAGCTTGCACTTGTGGACGTGGTATTCATTTGTTATGACAGAAATAGTTATGGTCATCCTAATACTTCTTAATTTTTTTGGCGTGTCGCGTGTCTATGGAAAGTTCAAATGTGTTTGAGCACAAAATTCAGCTAGACAACCTTAGATTTTGGCCATATTTACAGCTCACATCTGTTCAAATATGTATTTGAACAGATGTGATGTTAAAGACTATTTTGTTCTGCTTGTCGTCATTAACCATTTGGTATAATAATCAAGAAAATATCCTTTAGGAAAGAAAGAAATTAAACTTCTAGAAAGATCCATGGTCTAATTGTAACATCATACCGCGTCATATTTTAACTACTTACATCTTGAACAGATGTATTTAGCAATAAATATATTCAATGACATCTGGCATCACGTACAATTTAGTAAATTGACTGTATTAGCATAGGTCAATCATATGAAATGTTTTATTTATTAAATATACCTACTACGTTTAGGCTGGATCAGCTGGATGCACTAGGAATTTTGCTGGATGCACAGTTGCACACCGATTTTAATTTGCCGCTGGAACTGCTTTTGCGCTAATTCCTTTTTGGAAGTGTCAGGCACAAGTCGCATGCATGTCGCATGGCGAATTTTATTCACGCAACTTTTACCTACCTATCTGGAGTAAGAAGTATGAAGCTGCACGGCAGGGCACCATAGATTACTTAATAGATATAG
This sequence comes from Agrotis clavis, assembly GCA_954870645.1. Taxonomy (NCBI): domain Eukaryota; kingdom Metazoa; phylum Arthropoda; class Insecta; order Lepidoptera; family Noctuidae; genus Agrotis; species Agrotis clavis. The sequence continues at coordinate 20,385,404 of OX940935.1, read as the reverse complement.
CTGCACGAACTTGTGAAAAAAATATTTACGGTTATTATGATGCAGTAGCCGAGCAAAATCGCGCGGTTGAAATTCGTAATCCGGCCTTAACTTTAGCACAGTTTAGTGTCTTTAGTCAGAACAGAACAATAGGGTACGTATTTTATAGGTATTTTTGAATAATCCTACAAGTCACAAATTATTCCTCCAATTCATCTTGGCATTCATGAGATTGATTCGCGTCATATCTACCGATGAATGACTCTGTGTACGTGTATGTTCCCAAATAATGACGATCTTGCTATTCAAGAAACAAACAAATGAAAACAATTAGGCATTCATTCTGACAGTACATTTGTAAACACTTGTAACACTGGAAACAGAGGTATTTATGATGTTAAGTGAAATTTGATGTTAATTCGATACTTAAAATTTGTTCTACGTTCGATACACTAGATGCGCTTTTTCATTTTCCATACAATTTACGTCGTAATTCATGTACCAAATACGTAGAATTCGTCTGAAATTAATAAAATAATAATGTTAAAATATCTACAGTAAAAAATATTATTTGTCTTTTTCATCAGTATCAGTTACAAACCACAAACTGGCATCAACTCTGTGGTCATACTTTCTGGCAAAAAATACATATAGTTACGGGCATAAATAAATAACTACCTAAATAAATACCTTATCATTTTCTTAAGTTTCAATTGGGATATTAGAATTTTAATGCTAGGACAGATTTTCGAACTATGAATTCTACATCAAGACTACCGGAGTCACGGGTTTGTCTAGGAGACCGTTCGTGGCACTGCTGGAACGCAAAGGGCAGTCAAAGGAACAGGGTGGCTTTTTAGTCAGTAAGAGCCTGAAAATCGCTTCCGCTACAACCGAGAATTCATCTGATGATTTTCTCACCCTGAAAAAAGTGATCACTCAAAGTCACATTTTATGAGAAGATCGCTTTTGAATATCAGCGTAAAGCACTTACGTTCCTGACTGTATTATTCGTTAATTAAAATAGGTCGACCATGTGTCTCTATTTTATTGAGACAAGTCCTATTATTCTTCAACGTTCTGTCGTTTTTTCTTTTGTTTTAAACAGGATGTATTTTGTGGTCTTCACATGTCAACAGATGTGCGATAAAAAACTTAGTATGAATAGTTTATTTTATTACTAGCTGTTGCCAGCGGTTTCACCCGCTACAACTCGAAAATTATCCCACGGGAACATAAAATCGGGATAAAAACTATCCTATGTGTTAATCCAGGTTATTATTAAAATATGTGGAAGCTTATAATTAGCAATTGTCCACAAACTAAAAAAATATTCAACTTTGTTATTAGTCTGTAAGCTTTCTGTAAAATAAAGTAAATAAGTAAATAAATAAACTATCTGTATACCAAATTTTAGCCAAATCCGTTCAGTGGTTTTTGCGTGAAAGAGTAACAAACATCCATACATCCATACATCCATACATCCATACATCCATACTTACAAACTTTCGCCTTTATAATATTAGTAGGATTCATGTCATGCTTTTGTAGTATCGAATTTATTCGTCTGACGTTGAATAACGACGCTGATTAAAAAAAAGCTACGCACATTATTTTTCGCAGTCATTAAGCCATTGGCTACTGCACTTGGTTCGATTCCTTCACACAATATAGGTATATTTTCGTTTGGTGTAGTTATTCCAAGTCTGGCCGAGTTTAAATGTTTGATAATGAAGACAAGATATGGGAGAAATCATTCCTAATGAGGATCAAAGTTTATTAAAAAAAAACAGCAGATTCTATTAACATTTTTATAGTTACTAGTAATTACGGCATTAGGAATCAAGTAATGCAGAGATTTATGTTATTTTTTAATTAAAATTCCATGGCGTATTAACCCGACTCGCCAGTGTAATACGCTGTCCGTCGCGTCGTGGTAATAATAGCTGTCCTACACTTTTTCCTTACGGAGTAAATTCCGTTCAATTTCGAGAATTTCGAGTAAGCCGACGTATGTTGATTGTAGGCGAAGTTTTTTGCTATGGATGTGGCATTCATCCTTTTATTGACTTGCCTCGTGTGTCACGGTGTTTGGTGTGTTTCCGAACGCATGGAACCCGAATATTTTCAAAGTTAAAGGGAACAGGTTTCCTCTGGGTAAGTTCGCTCCATCGTAGACTTTCTTATCTGACCCAGACTATAGTCAAGACCAAACTCTTATGAAACAATAAAAAAAATATGGTCACAAGCGCTGCCGTTGCACATGCGGTCCTAAATGCATTACGTCATAATTATCTTCATCATAAGCATGATAATTGGCGTGGCGGTCTAAGGGGGGCCTATGTTCAGCAGTGGACGCGACGTCTTCCGGCTGATGATGATGATGATCTTCATCATATCAGCCGCAGAACGTCCACTGCTGAACATAGGCGTTTCCATAGACTTCTAATAGGACCGGTTCGAGGCTGCTTGCATCCAGCGCGATCTTTTAGTCTTGATCAAATCGTCTGTCCATTCCATCTTGAAGGTTGACATCACGCTATTGCCGTTAGTAACGTGATAGAAGGAAAATATGACTTAAATAGAGAGATTTACTTAAAATACAGCTAACATACTACAGTCATAAACATAATTTCTTATCAACAACTACAAAACTGTTATTACATACTATTGCACAGTATTACAGCTTTGGCTCATTGCCAGTAAAAGATCAGGTGCAGTGCCAATTGGCAAGTCTTTTGAAGTTCCTCCATTCATGGTGTTTCTGGTCTTACATTCAGACGAGAAACAACTAGAAGCAGTTTTGGAGAAAATAAGCTAGATTTTGCGTCTTTGAAGTGCTGGTGGTCTCTCCCAATGTACGCCATAAATCATGAGTTTCTCTTATCAGTTTCTATTGGCTGCCTTTCACAGGTTGTCGCTTCACCAGGGCCTCAAGTCTGCTAATTTTATTTAACTCACATGCTATTGATATTCAATTGAGACTCAATCACGACTCCATTACGATTAGAACAAATTTGGTATTCTGCAAAAACTTGTATAAGCTCAATAGAGTCGTAATGGAATCGTAGTGTAATTGTAATAGACTCTTAGTTGAACAGTTATAAGTATTGCCATTAGAGAGTAGAATACCGATAAAGTCCACAATCGATTTACAATTGTAACACGATTGAAGAGCAGACTAGCAAATATTCTGATAGCAGTTCAATGGAATGTCACTGGAAAACCATTGGTCTTAAATTAGTAGCAGAATACCAAATGTAGTTAAAACTGCTACTGAGATCCAATTGATATTCAATTGAGTCATTACTAAATTAGCAGAATTGGGGCCCTGGACGGTGGGCGTCTTACACAAAGTTTGCCTAGTTCATGTAGTCAAAAAGTTTTGAACATAAATGTGGATGGCTATATGGGTAGAGAAAGAGTAAAGAAATGTTGGAAACTCTGTGTGATGGATGATATTGTCATCATATTTAGCTGTATTTCCACATTCCTGAGTATGGGTTCCTCTCTTTGATGCCAATCTTACCTAGGTTATGTGAATCTCAATCAGTAGACGAGTATTTTCTGGGGACTTGTTTCCGCCACCTCTTCCACGCCAAAACGCTGGGAAAGGGAGTTTTGGGAAATGTCTTTTATAAATTGATTTTCAAAAGTTACATGCATAATTATTAGTCTAATTTTCATGATTTGATTCAGTCTTTTGTCTACATTTTCCAATTATTTTTAACTAGCTGTTGCCAGCGGTTTCACCCGCTGCAACTCGAAAATTATCCCACGGGAACATAAAATCGGGATAAAAACTATCCTATGTGTTAATCCAGGTTATAAACTATCTGTATACCAAATTTTAGCCAAATCCGTTCAGTGGTTTTTGCGTGAAAGAGTAACAAACATCCATACATCCATACATCCATACATCCATACTTACAAACTTTCGCCTTTATAATATTAGTAGGACTAGTGATGTTTCAAAACTAGTGTTATTTAAAAGTGCAGTAATTATGACATCATAGTTAGATGAATCAACTCGGAAAGATAATCAAGTGCATCCATATCAGATTGAATTCTGAGAACAAGAAACATGGAAAATTGATTGTTCACGGAAAAAGTGTATAATTTCAATATTATTGTAGGTAATGTTGCGCATAAATAATTACGGCATGTGGAAGGATAAATGCTTATGTAATGATTTGAGTGAATAACTGTTTGATTTTCTCACGAGCTGTTCCCCGCGCGCGGTGCCACCCTTGCTGCTCGTCTCCTTTTACGCCGGCTCCACACGTTGGCCGTGTTTGCCGAACGAAGGAGACGGCGCAATACCAGAAAGCAAGACGCAAATAATTCTATCTCGTTTCTTAGTATAGCGCCGTCTCCCTCTGTTCGGCCAACACGGCCAACGTGTGGAGCCGGCGTTAGTCATAGCTTGATGTTATATACCCTATAGCCTTTCTTGATAAATTAACTATCCAATACATAAAGAATTTTTCAATTGAAACCAGAAGTTTCTGAGATTAGCGCCTTAATCCAAACAAGCTCTTCAGCTTTTCAATATTAGTATAGGTTTACTAGATTTTGCAGGTTTTGATATTTGTATAATGTGTTAGCTTATTGTCAAATATTACTTTTGTGATTTGTGGTTGTTATTACACTCTACAAATCAGATCTAATTTTATAGGAAATTCAATTTATACCGCTCTGTTGCATTATCTTTACAGTTCTCCCACAAGTGGGATAAACATTAATATCAAATTATAATTTACATTTAATCCCACGTATAATTTAGGACTAGGTACAACACACTGTAGCTCGTAGTATTGGATTTAATTACCTATAAAGCAAATATGGCCTAAATATAGTCTTTGTTTGTTGATTGGGACAGACACGCCTTTAGGTAACAAGTTTTGCCTTCTTTTAAATTTCCTAGAACTTATCTTTTCATTTCTTCGTCTCCCGCAGCACATGCCAGTCCCATGGAAGAAGATGCTGCTCTCACCACCAGTGTGGGCCATCATCATCACCCATGGAGCTTCAGTCTTCGGTTACTTCACCGTCGTCAACCAGCTGCCGAGTTATATCGAGAGCATCCTGCATTTCAACATCAAACATGTAAGTTTTATAATTAGAATTCTTCTCGATATCTATCTAATATCTCTAAACGAGCAATTCTTGTATATTTATATATAATCAGGATCTCGGAAACGGCTCCAAGGATTTTTCGGCTCAAGGAATCGATTTATCATTTATCAAGGTCCCAGGTTCGAGAAAAGCTCGGTTCCCAAGATATAGACATTTTAAAAACCGAGCGAAGTTCGGTCAACCAGATATTTAAGGAATTTATTGGTCATTCAGTCCAAAATCTTCCATGAGGTGTTTCAACTCTAGCCTATCGTAGTCCACTGCTGGATGTAGGCTTCTCCCAGTTCTAGAAGGCCAAAGGGTTTGCAGGACTGACTTAACAGGTAACCGGGATCCTGCAAAATGGCTTTGAAGGATCACCGTGGATTTTAGTCAGTACAGGTCTAACAGTCCCTCGTGTCCCGCCCTGGGTGGGAGGACTCATTTGATGATTTAACCACGATGATTCCTCCCAGGCTGCTCCACATTGAGGTTCATAAAGGCTTTCCATGCAAACTATCGCATCGATTGGCACAAGTATGAAGATTATTTTTGTTTCTAAAAGTGGTTCAGTTGATCTAAATTACCACAGAGATATTCGCCTTAATCTATTCTGCTACACTCCAAATTAAAAACCTACCTACGGGTTTTCTGAGTTTGTAAATCCTAATTGCTGTACTAGGTACTTTAGTTTAATATTTTTATTTTTGACAATTTATTCCAAAGCACATGCAACCGGTTTTTACATTATTTAATTTGTGTTGCTGTTGCTTTGAATTAGAGTCTACATACAATGTTATGTCTACTAATTTGATGTGACAAGTAAACCGTATGATTTTTAAATTATCACCAAGATTGGATCAGGCGATTATGACAAATTTTCGTGTTAAGATCAATATTTGAAAAGACTGGTAATAAGCGTCATAGTCAAATTATCATCATACACGTGAAAAACATTTGTCTATATTGACGTAATTCTTATGGAAAATTGTTAAAAAAATTCCTTGTATTTTAAAAAAAAAGATTACTCTTGTAGGATGTCCAATTATTTGGTAAAATGTTACATTAGTCTCCTATTGTGTTTGACAAACACATCAATGCCGAATGGTAATCAGTAATCAATATTGACAATGACCATCGTTCACAAAAATAAATGAGCCTGTCTTTTTGCAAATGAGGGGTATTTTCGGCAACTCGACGTAATTACCGTGAAAATTTGGTGTTTGTTGAAGAAAAACATTTCGAGGAAAACTCATTTACGTCTAGGAATGAACGAAACCTTAAAAAAATTGACATCTATTATCCCACCCGTAGCGCGCAACTGCGTAGTTGATAATTACCGACTTAAAGCTCACTAATACTTTTTATACATTTTTGACGTGTTTTGTAAAGAAATATTCCGTATTTAAACATCATAGGTAAATAGGAATATTATAGGCATAATATTTTAGTTATTGCTAGTTCTTCCTGCATTCTAAAAATCTTTTTTATTACTGAAAAATCCAGTACATGCAATAGATACGTATCAAAGTATCGCATAAAAAATAATCTATTAACTAATTAAACAGTATTCAACCGAAGAATATTAGCAAAAGTAGAAAAAAAAAACAAAAGTTCAACGTCCATAATTACTTTAGACCTTCGTGTTACGTCGTGTTATAAAACCTACAAGCAATCAGATTAAATAAACACTTTCCATATTCAACTTTATACCAAAAGTCATAAGGTCTATAATAAAAGTTGAAATAGCCACCCCACTACGAAGAACGTCGCTGCACTTACGATTTCGTACGGTGACCATACTGAGCGCAGCGAAAGGACAGTTCTTGCTAAATAATATTTATTTGTTTTGCAAATGGTTGCACGGTTGTTGTGCAACATTTAAAGTATGAACATGCCTTTTGGGGATCTTGAATATTGTGTGTTTACGTTTTTTTTTATATTGTGACATTTTCAAAACCCTTCTCTTGTACTGTGAAATTATTATGCCGGACACGTAGCCTTTAGAAAAATCAAATAAATTACACACAATGGCAAAACAACTTTTTTGCCATTATGACGCGCAATTACAAGTAACCTTTGTAGCTCTTAAAAACTACGTATTCTTTTATACATAGCGATTCTAGTTTTTGCAGGGATAGTGTTTGGTTAGCTATATTTTTTGTTGTTTAGCTCGCTCTCATAACAAGTCTCAAGTCTTTATTACTAATTAAATTACATTATATGTATAAGTTTAAGTAACAAAACAAAGTTCTGATTGACAAGTTTAAAAAAATAAAGTGACTTATAAGTTTTGTTGAAAACAATCCGTAGTACTTTGTAGTCATCGTAATTAAAAAACGTCTTTGTATTTAACGCTGTACAAGGTTGCATATTCATTCTCTACTAAGTCTCAGTTGATTATTAGTATTTATTGCTCCACGTGCCTCGTGTTTCCTGCTATTAAACCCATCTATTGCTAGAACTTTCATTGTTTATCACTGCCTCACGTGCCGGCTATTCAAAGGAGTTTATTGTTTACTTCAAGTACTTGGAGTTTACGTTAATTAGGTCCTGAAGATTTGACGTTTTCATGTTTAGGTTTACCTAGATTACACATTTACAAATTAGATGTAACAATCTATTTTGTGTCGAAAGTGACATACCGAAGTGGAAATCCTCGCGTTTTTGGAAAAGTATTTCACTTGTTTATTTTATAATTAGTTAATTGATTGACGCCAAATCAAAGATTTCGATAAATTATAATGAACAATTATGACCTGACTACAATTTATTATGAAAACTGGTCTTTGTTTAGATATTACATTATCAATGTTTTATGTGCTTTCTCCATTGTTAAGAACTTGCGAATGATAGAATTAAAATAACTACATTGGTTTGTTGAATTAACTCATAGAAAAAAGACCTTAAATAAAATAATGTATGTATGTAGCTGCAGTGGCCACATTGACTGATGGCATGAGCGTGACATTAATAAAACAAGATCTGTTCTGCTAAAAGATCAACTACATAGTTCTATATGAATTTAACATCATCCTTGTGAATATATTAACTAATTATTTGAATATTAATAGAGTGACCAAAATATCAGAAGCGGATATTATTTTATTCTCAAATATGTTCGGAAGATAGTTTCCAAATTATGATGTCTCTGTTAATACCTAGTAAATGCAGTTTTTCTTTTTTGAATACATTTGAAAAAAGTTTAATAAATAACAGGCAATGAGTAGTCAGATAGTGGAAAAAAAATGGAAATAGAGAGCCTTTAAATGAACGGGCCGTTATCAGTGCATTGCAACCTGTTACAGTTTGATTATGATGAACTTTGATTTGGGGCAAATTGTTGCATCGTGGTCAGACATATGTACTCGTAGCAATATTTTTCATCTTATTCGCTTACTTGTGATCCAATTCATGATGTTTGAGAATTTTCTGTCAATCAACTGTTTTTAAAACTTAACTTTGTCAAAATTTCGGCTCTATTAGTTTTAATTCTAGCAGGACAAACGCCCACGCTTCATAAAATTTTTCACAAGTAACAAATTGTTGCAGCTTATTAGAACTTATTTTGTGCAAGACGAAGTTGCACAAGGCATTTAGAGGTAGTTACATTAAATTAAAAACCCAGTTATATCACAAACCTGTGTGAGATTGCGATCAGGTTACTACCAATGTGTGTGTGTGTGCTCAAATAACACAAACTGGAAGTCCAACAGTTACCTAAAGCAAACCCTGATATTCAATTTTCATCTTTTTACCAAAGAGCTGTTGATTTCATCTCGCTTGATCACTTATGAACTTGCAAAGGATAAACAAGCATCACGCAAGCCAGCCTCCCTATTGCATCAGCCAAAAAGTTGACAACCTCAGGTCCGTTTTATAGCAGCAAAAGCAAGTTGCCACACCTCAATTGATGTGGCAAACGTTTGAAAACCATCGCCTGTGGCTCCTCGTGCATATCTTGTACTAAATAAATACTGAAATAAGGTTATTTTAGAGGTAAAACTATTGAAATGTCATTGCCAAAATAATCAAAAACGTAAAATATGAATCGTGTTATTTAATATTTCACCTAGAATGTGTTTTTCTGTATGATAATAGTTTAGAATTTAGTGGAATATGATTTTAGATCGTAATGTCAATGTATAAATAACTTTAGTTTCATTTCCATAATGTTGAATTAAAAATTGTGATTTAAAATGTCTGGAGAACCTTAGAACCGGGGCAAGAATTTACAGTAAAACTCACACTGACGTGTAGTGAATGTTTGGCCTTTTAAACTTGTTTTATAAAAATAATATCCAGGTAATAGCAGTAAAAGTGACAGGATGTTGATTTACTGGAAATCGAACTAAGAAAGTAGTCGGAACAAGATATGCTTCAGTTTTCACCATACTGTATGCATGTAGTTGGATTGAAGATTATAAGCTCAGGTGGTTGGATTGAAAAATTTTGTGGCGTGGACCAAGATCTAAAAATTTTTGGAGAGAAAAAGCTAGTATAAGGACTCTATGAAAGAATTTACTCGACGATGCTAAGGCCCCTGTGGCTATAAAGCCTCTATATTCATAGTATGCGTTAGTGTATATTTAAATAAATAAATGCAGATGTAACATGTTTTTAACTTAAGAGCGTATATTCCGAAAGCTGGCAACGTCGCAAATGGTTGTCAAATATTAACAAGTTTTAATTAATTTAGCATTGTTACTGTATGAAAATAAGAAATATGGCTCTGTAGTGCACTAAAAAATTGATAAGGGAATGCAATAATTAATATCGTAACACCGAATATATAGTTTTAGATGTAGAAAAAGCATTTGGAAGCTTTCCAAATGCCTTTTATGCACCTGAAACGGTAACAACATCAAATTCAGTGTTTTAATTGCATTCCTATATCATTTTTTTAGTGCACTACAGAGCGATATTTCTTGTTTTCATACAGAAAATTTGCCAAATTAATTAAAACTTGTAATTATTTGACAGCTTTTTGCGACGTTGCCAACTTTCAGAATATGCAGCCTTAAGCCGAACTTAAGCTGAACACTTCTGCTATTTTGGCTATGAAAAGACAAAGCTAATCAAAAATATGTGAGCACACATACAAACATTCCGTCGCATTTTGCGACGACGTACGTAGTCGACACAAGCAACTGTTTTTTTTACAAAAAACAAAAAAAAAACACAAGCAAAATCTTTACGCTACTCAAATCTCTATACCAAATCAATGATAAATTATGATTTTGCAATTTTAGATTGATCTCGGCATATTTTTTAATTTATTTTTCTCACAGACGAATGTTTGATGAGATTATCTAGTTATTTTATGACACCTCTTTAATTCAGTTAATTTTCCAACTGAATTAATTTTAATATCCGTATCCTTCCATTTAATATCTTAATTTAAATAACATTTTGAATATTGCATTAGATACAGTCATTTTACTTCTGAGTCTACTGCTCGCCACTGAATCCGGACTGTCCGAGAAATAGTCTGCAACATGGTTACCTTATAAAAAGGCTTGTATTTTTTTTGTTCTACTAATGTGTCAACGATACATGTTAGCGCGAATACTTGTGTTTTTTTTTCTCATAGACGAATTAAGTTTATTATTTTTAGTTTTTTTTTTGGTGTTGAGAAATGTTAATATTGACTACTCGTAGCGGACGCTGTGCGGACTGTAGTGGACGGGACCGGGATGTCCGATGGCGCGGTCCGCTACTCTACTTGATGATTAAATAAATACAATAAGTAACATGAAAACAAAAACTATTCATGTGACTGAAATTATAAGCAAACATTTAGCATGGGATAAGATGTTGTTTGATAAAAAGCTAGTTTACTTGAGAAATAAAAAAGAATACTTTCTTTTAATAAGTGATTCATTTAATAATTTTAATTACAAAAAGTATAAAAAAAGAAATGCTTACTGCGCAGCTATCTACGTAAGACGTAGGTATTTGCTAAAATTAAATTAGTGAACTCAAAACCTGTAAAACCAGTTATAATATCTCCCATGACCTCTCTAATGTGGTTTTTACCAGTTCAGACTTATTATTACTCCAATAAAACTAAGTCTAGGATATAAAATTCGTCCTAGGCGACCTCAGTCGAGGTTTTCAGATAGAGCAGTTAAATTCTTCACATGTCGCATACGTCAATTTGCTTTGTGTAGAATGTATTGTTCGTCGAAAAAGCTGCTTTTCATCCCTTTTTCGCTGTATTTAGGCTAGACTATCACTCGATCAGTTTTCATTGTTGTGTTAGGTAGATATTTTTTCTAGAAGCTGTATTATCTTCCAGTCCAACCCTCAGCAATCATTTTGTGTTATTTGTTTATTTTTATACGTTTTGCCTATGTTGCGAATCGTAATTATTAAATCGTCCCATAATTTTGACACCCTCCGAACATTTTGTATTAAACATTTCAACATTATGTTTTATATTTAATACTATACGCTTATCAGTCCCTATTGGATTTGTTTAGTAGCGAATTTAGTTTATTAACTGATAAGAGATATCCCTCGAAGCTTCCATGAGAATCATGATAGCATTCGGATGACATACGAGTAAAACGATGCTATTGCAAAAAGTCTTTAATTTTTTATCAATATTGCTTTAGTTTTTTATCTTCACTAAGAATTACTTAGGTCATGTCCGGTGTTTTTCTTCCTCCTATTTTGGCATAATTTCTAAAAGTAGTAAATAAAACTGCAAAATATAGAAATCGTTCTATAATAACTAAAAAGTTATGTAATCTTATACCATGTGTACATTTGTAGTCTTAAAATAATTATATTAAGTCCATTGTATTTTTATACAATGTACTTGTAAGACGTGCAAAAAAATCCATAGGTACGTAAGTTTTTACATTAGTAATCCGTCAGGGTATTTCCAGATTTATAATACAGATCTCTATTCATACACAAAATGATATACATTTAAAAAAAAACGTATATTGCGCAGTTTATAAAGTATACGCAAAAAATGTGGATTATCCCGCTTATCTCTGAAGCATGGTCACTTTATTAGTGTCACTTGCACTCAGTGCAAGTATAAGTTGCGTGACCTAAAATTTGTCGGATGTGGTTTTATGTAGAATGTACTCGTGGGTACAAATTCTAGTATGTTTCTAGATGTAAATGCTTGGTTTGAGCACCCAGCCACGGCCTGCAAGTTTAAGAGAAAAGTAGATATTATGTCGAATTGATATATCCAACCCGAACTGGGCCTTCGTGGCTCCCTCTCACAGAGAGTAAGCCTGTGTCACAGCAGTGGGAACATTGTAGAGTGATGATGATGATGATGTAGAAATCCAACTGCAAGTGTATTATTTTTACCTGAAAGAAGGGGTTTTGTTTATTAGGAGACGAATTTTCAATATTAACTGAGATGGAATAAGTACGTAAAAACTGCTATTTCCTAAAATGTGCCATGATAATTATGATGTGGGTTGTGTATTTAAAAGGCTGATTAGTATTATGTTTGTGTGTTTCTATGTTTGTAAACGCACCCACGATACAGAAGAAATTAGAAGCGTGGGTAAACAAAAAAAAAAAAAAAAACTGTAGGGCTTTAGGCACCCATGATAGTAGTTCTTCCTTTAGAAATCTTCCATGACTCACATAAGCCCACGACCTAGCAATATCAATAGGAAGCAACTCATCAGCACAGGATGCACTAGTTCCAAGTGATTGGTAGAAATTGTGAGCTCTCGGCAATTGAGAGCGGAGCCCTGTCTGCTGGGCAGCTGTGAGAAATTGTTACATTACGCATGATGCAATGCCCCTTTGGGTCAATGAAAGTAGATCTTTATCTTATACCTTTTTAGGATTTTTAAAACTTTTTGTAGGAAAAAATTAGGAACCGTGGCTAAATAATTACAGCTGCACAGGCTGATCTTCCTGGTTAAGGCCCGCTTGCCGAGGTTGGTCTGAGTATCGGTGGATGGGTGACCAGTTGTCATAGCAAGTTTCCTCCGTGTCTCGCAAAGCACGTAAAGCCGTTGGTCCCGGCTGAAACTCTAAAAGTCTGGCAACCAGTCTTTTTTTTTTTTTTATTTTATTTATTCGGGAAAATAAACAGTTATACATTTCAATATATACTAAATTATTAAGATAGGTACAATATCAATGTATAACCTACGACATTTTCCACAGCATATTAAAAGTAATATTTAACAGTGCGCTATTCTAAGCGATTTAAACAGAAAATTAGTTAGTACAGACAGTGTAAGTACTTATCTAAATCTAAAACAAAAACAGGCATGCAAACAACAGAGAAAAAAGAGAGAGAAGGAGAAAGAATGATCTAGAGCTTATTTAAACTAACTATTATAATCTATAATTATTTTATAAATGGTATTTTTAAATTTTTGAGGAGAGATAGAAAAGAAGTCGACTTCTCCAAAGATCTTGTTGTATTGATTGGTAAGGCGTCGTAGAGGTGCTCGCAAGCCTGCGTTTGTTCGACAAGATCTTATTGCAAACAAGGGTCTTGCGCGCACCTCGCGGCATATTGTTGTTCTGGGTACTACATAACTAATTTTGTTGCGAATATCGATACAATCGTAAGTATTGCACAGATCGAACAGGAACATTGTTTCCAATAGAATACGCCTAGAATGCAAACTTAGCAGATTATACTTCTTCAGTAGATCATTGTAGCATAGGTACGATGGCAACGGAAATGCATGGCCTTTAAAAACTTTTTTTGTACTTTTTCAATCATATCCGAATATTTACCATAGTAGGGATTCCATACCGAAACAGCATACTCTAGTTGAGATCGAACTAACGTTTTAAATAAATATAAATAGGTGAAAGATCGCGTAAATACTGTAGCCGTTCTCATGATAAAACCAAACATACGGAAGGCATTATTAATAATTTTGTTAATATGGGAATCCAAATGAAGTTTGTCATCCAACAGAATTCCAAGATCCCGGACCAAGGTCTCCCTTTTTAGATTTTCATTTTTTAATGTATAGGGATATAGTAGGATATTTTTATTTTTGGTAAAACTAATGACACAACACTTGGATATGCTAAGTTGAAGTTTATTGCGTGTACAGTATGCTGAGAATGCATTTAAATCTTCCTGCAAAAGAGAGCAATCATGGTGACATCTAATGGACCTAAATATTTTAATGTCGTCTGCGTACAAAAGTAATTTTGAATTTTTAAAACATGTATCCACGTCATTTATGAATAAAATGAATAGGAGTGGTCCCAAAATGGAGCCCTGTGGAACTCCGGAAGTAACATCTATAGTGGCAGAGCAAAAACCGTTTATGACAACTCTCTGTGTTCGATTGCAAATATATGAATAGAACCATCTTAAAAGGTCTCCCCGTATTCCATTAAACGCAATTTTCTGCAGGAGCAATTCATGGTCAACCTTGTCGAAGGCTTTCTTGAAATCAGTATATATAGTATCAGTTTTACTATGGGTATCGTATTACCCAGTTCCTGGGTTGTGGAAGTCCTATAGACAGTCTCTTAATAATAGTGTGAGAAGTCTGTTTGATATCTCCTGCTTTTGGGTGGACTGGACATATCATCAAATGAGGCCTACCGCCCGCCCCGGGTGGAACGAAAGGGACTGTCAGACTTTTATTGACTAAAAGTCCACGCAGTTTCTTCAGTTGCCCTTTGTGTTCCGATTATCACCATCTTCCTACCCTTATTCCATTTTACTTGGGGTCGGCGCAATACGTTTTCTTCTTCCATTTTCCCCTATCAGACGTCACAGCATCATTCGCTCCTTTTTCATTCATATCATTCCTTACACAATCCATTCATTGACTGGCCTGTTGGTCTAGTGGTTAGTGACCCTGACTGCTATGCCGGGGGTCGTGGGTTCGATTCCCACCCAGGACAAATGTTTGTGTGATGAGCATGATCATTTGTTCTGTGTCTGGGTGTAATTTATCTATAATATGTATGTATTTAGAAATATATAAGTATGTTTATCAGTTGTCTAGTACCCATAACACAAGCTCTGCTTAGCTTGAGACTAGATAGCGTTGTGTGATAGTTGTGGAATATTATTATTATTATTATTATCCATCTTTTCTTTGGCCTTCCTCTTCCTCTCCATCCATCAACATTCATACTCATTACTCTCTTAGTCACATGAGTCTCATCCCTCCTCATCACTTGTCCATACCAAGACAGACGATTCCCTTTCATTTTTTCTGTAACAGGCGCCACTTTTAAACTTCCTCGTATAAATTCATTCCTTACTTTATCCATTCTTGTCACTCCACACATCCATCTCAACATTCTCATCTACGCTACATGCAATCGATTCTCATCCATCTTTTTCACAGCCCAGCATTCCGATCCATACAGTACGACAGGTCTAATCACGGATTCCGAGTAGCGATACTAATAAAAAGATTTCATAAGTTCAATCCGCTAAAGTGTTCCGGCAACATAAGCGTCCCTTGCAAGGGCAGACTCCACTAAGTAATCGATCCATTTATCACAAGGCCGGTCACTATAGCTAATGCAACAATACTGATTCTTACATCACATCGTTATATTGTAGACTCTTCTTTAATTGCTACTTTCTTGGGTAACCTGTTAGTTAATTACAGACATAGACTGCCAAAATCATTACCTTTCTTTTTGGTTTCGTGGTAGTCCGGTAAAAAGAAAAAAAGTCAGGGAAATAGGTAAAAAATTGCTATACAACCCGTTTCTTTTTCGATTTTTTATTGCAGTTTTCAAGAAATTCTGAATTTAAAAAAATGCTAAAGGGACGTGCAATTACGGAATTTGATTGTTTTCATCGATTGTCACAATGATTGGGACGTTTCGCGTTTTTTTACATATACTGTCTACTCTTCGCTTTGTGCAGCTTATTCGTGTAAAATGCAATCTATCAATCACAATGAGCGCTAATTTCGACCCATATCTCGAGCAGGAATCGCTTCAATTTATACATACCTTAATTCAATTTTCAAGTCAAATTTAACATTCACAAAGACAATAGACTAAATACCAATTGTAAATGATGATGCCACCACAAAAACAATGATACAGCACGATTGTTAGCTCAAATTCAACAACAGCTATTTCTTCATCAAACGATTTTCCTAACGTTTTGTCATCTACATGTTTCTATGTTACTACAATGTTTTGCCAGGATTGCGTAATTAGCGTTGCCTAATGGTCTAGCTCGGTGTTATCATCGTAAGTACTGAAGATTAAGGCTCTAAAGTACTGCGCAGGAGTAATGACTTCTCAAGCCGTGTTTAGATCAAACGTTCTTTTAGTATCGCAAAAAAAAAAACAGCATGGGATCTTTTTTTTTATGTGAGATGGGTTTGCTCTTGACCTTATTCTAGGTCAGGAATGACTAAGACAAGGTCGACGATGGAGTTAGCTTACCCAGAAGAAGCCTGTTCACTCTAACTTTGAAGAGATTAGGGTTGTATGCGTTCGGAAGCACAGACGCAGGCAGAGAGTTCCACTCCTTCGCTGTCCGCATTATAAAAGATGTTTGGAAACGCTTAGTGCGAATTGGTGGTATAGCTTTACGGTAAGGATGGTAATTTGGCGTGCGTTAGATGTGCGATGATAGAATGGGGCTGGTGGGATGAGCAATCTCAGTTTTCGGAGTAGTTCTTATAATTATGAAGAGTTGGTCATAGATCCAGGGATCGATCTGTGGACGGATGACATGTGAGTGCCGCTTAACCTCAGATCAACCTATGTGGCCGTTAGTATTTAGCCAAGAGTCCCTTTCGATGTGAACGCGATCTTAGAAACTATAGGACACACATACAACACGCAACTTCGTCATTTCGACGAGATAAGATCATTTGAATCTATAGATCTCAAGTACCGTTTAACATGGCGCCATGGAAGAAATTCCAAGAGGCGGCAATGTGAAAGTGGTTTGAATTTCATGAATAGATAAACTGTGTGGCCTATGGGACTTCCCGACGGCAAAAATAGCAAGTTTCTAGGCAATCTTTTATACCTTTTAGGGTTTAGAATTTTTTTACCAATATAATATTGCGCGCTTCGTTAAGTATAAAAGGAAGTTTTGCTAAATACGTTACCGAGTGTTACCTGCTGCTGTTCATAAGCGATTTAATTTTTTTTTAAATAAGTTCTTGTTTTTATAACGATGATGCTACTTCTGTATAAAAGGTGTTTGTTCAAACTCAGCATCCCTCAGTATTTTAATAGAACTGAAGCGAGAAAGGCTATTGAACACTTCTGATCGAAGATTGAACACGTATATGTTTGCATATCTGGCTATATAAAACATTTTTTAAGTAAATAGTCTTAGATGTATTTATAATTAAAATTACCTCTCTTAGCGTTTTATTTATAGTCTGTTGACAGCTGTCATTTTAAATTTAAACTTAACAACTAAAAAATTCAGCTCGTAATTCACAAAAACACAGTAAAAACTAACTCGATTACTTTACAAATACGTGAAGACCACCTTCGGACATATTTACTGCGTGTCCATAAAACTTTACTACGTGTTCAAAATTCCTAAGGCGTAAAGACAAAACCGGTAATTTTTCCCAACGCGCTAATGTTAGCTGTTTGGTCTATCTTTAGCCTAAGAATGCAGTCCTGACTCTAGACTTGATGAACAGTTACTACTTAGTTGCTACGGATCTTGGGCCTCTCACCCACGGGGACGTTTTGTAGCTTTTTTTTGACAGGTTAGACAGGATTTTAAGATTACAGGATAAGTGATTGACCCTAGCGCGGTGTGAGTCTGATGATGGTCTGAAAGGCAAGAAAGGGCAAAACTTCCCTTTCCATTAACACTTCCATCTACTAACTAAAAAGAGTTACTGGTCCATACATTTTTGCCCATTCTTCTTTGTGGTGATTGATTTCCATTCTGTCTATACGCATTTGGACTTAAAGGTGTTTAGTTTTCAAAGGGTGTCCATTGAGTTCTTTGCCAATTCTTCTCCATACCGATGTACGCTTTACGAATTAAAATGTGCCTTTTGAAATAAATGCTTTGATTTTGATGGCATGATTTCTGATGAAAATGGGTAGGGCTAAAAATATAGTCAATTTGATATCGTCACGAGGTTGTTACAGTCTAAGTGTTTCTTAGTAGCTGTCCTAGAAATCTAGGTAGTTATAAGACATCTTGATCTCAAGGAAGTGAGATTTAATCTGATTTATAGTTCCACATGACGAGACTTACATGTCTGCGATTGTTACTAAGTGCAGTGAGAAATGTCGGCAAACGTTTTTCTCATTATTTAACTGTTATTAGTCTTAATTTTTTTCACAAGGTATTTTTATACTTACACAATTTTAACATCCTAATGGAGCCTTTCATCTCTTTCTGCGTTTCATAAAATGCGAAATGTCATATTTTATTAAGGGTACAGTTATTTTAGTACATTTTTTGTTTCTCCCTCCTCTTCAAATCCATCCAAACTTTACCTTGAAAAGATCGCTTTCAGCGATAAGACAACTCATTTTGTCACCCTATTTATAAGTTCTACTTTGTACCTGTGTAAGTGTGAATAATATTCTATCTAGTTTTTGAGTTTTTGCATCACTAATTTCTAAACTCTAAGACACGTGGTTCTCTTAGTTTAATCTCTAATACTCACACTTACCTTGCGGGGTTTTTTTTTTTTTTAATACTATTCCTCCGACACAATCGTCAGAGCCTACTCTGTTCTAACTACTCATTCATTCCAGTTCTCTCTTTTATGCTTCTCGTACTTTTATGCTTCATACTATATCTTTCTTTCATTCATCTCTTTCAGACTTTACCCGGTGGGATTCCGGTCTCTCTATCTACCTCTATTCTGCCATTTTTGTGCTCTTAAGTCTAGGGTTCGGGTTAACACATACACGATGCTTTTCTTTATTGGTATGCCCAGTGTTTACAATTTATCTTAATAAGTACTTTAACATTTTTATTTTTAGGGTGCTTATTTCTATTTCTTAGATAATACTCAAATACTATTTTTATACATTTTCCTTTTATTTGAAGGCTTCTTTTTAGCTACATCATTTTGCACATTAAAAAGTTGTACAGCGTTATTATCATAACACATAAAATTTTTACACATGAACTATTGTATATCTATGAACTATGGTGTCTTAAACCAGGCTTATTTTAACTGTTTACATTTTTTTACTAATAATTCTATGTGTATGATGTACAGTATATCCTCATAATACACGGTCATCATACTTTTTATTTCTTATTCCTCTTTATGACTGATTTTATTGTTTTCAAGCAATAGTTTAAAAACTCTTCCCTTTCTCTACCTATCATTAGCTGTCCGATGCTTTCTTTTGTCAGTTTTACATTAAGCTGTTGTTCGATCTTGTATCTCTCATGTGCGTATACTGGGCATTCCAAGATGATGTGGGGAACGGATTCTTCCACAGCGGGATCACAGATGCATGAGGGACTCTCCTTACACTTAAAACGACATAAGTATTCGGAGAATCCCCCATGGCCAGTCAGCAGCTGGGTGCTCAGACTTGTCGGTTCGAATTTTCGAGTCACCTTGAACGCTGCTGCCACATCCGGAAAAAAGAGCTCTGTGACTCCAGCCACGTGTCCTGTTCTGTATCTCGCGTCCCATTCGCGAACCGTGTCCTGTCGGAGTTGTCGCTTCGCGAATGAGACGGGGTACAGGTCGTAGTCAGGCTTTCGCTTGCTCGATGCAGCGGCGGCTTCTTTGGCAAGTTGGTCTGCTCTCTCATTTCCCTCCAATCCTGCGTGTGCTTTAATCCAGAACAAGGTTACATCTTTGTTCTGTCGAGATAAGTTGGCAATGTTCTCGCGAGTTTCTACTGCTAGTGGATGGTGGGAGCCGAGATTAGTTACCGTCTGTAGTGCTGCCATCGAGTCGCTGTAAATTCCGAATGTGGATGCGTTGTGTCTCTTAATTCTCCTCGTGGCTTCGCAAACGGCCAGCAGTTCTGCCTGGTAGACTGTGCAGTATCTCGGCAGGAAAAGCTTGACGGTTTTGGTCTCCGCTTCGTCCTCCCACATGGACAGCGCTGCGCCGACCCTCCCGTCTACATTGCTGCCGTCCGTGAAAATTTTTACTGCACAGTCCCTGCTTGCGTCCACGTCCCTTTGATCCTTTAGGAAGGTCAGCTGGAGACTTGTGAGTGCTGCCGGATGTGGCGTATCTATCGCTGGTACTCGCCGCTCGATTTCCCTGTCTCCCAGTTCGGGCAGGGCCTCCCCCCTCTTGATCCTGTAAAGCGAGGCTACCTCGCGTACGCGAAGATCAAGTGGGAGCAACCCTACCAAAACCAGTGCAGAGTTCAGGGAAACCGTTCGGTAGGCTTTGCACATTTTTTGTGCGAAGCCTCTCTGCACTGCTCCAAGTTGCTTTTGCACGCCTATTTTCCCAGCCGCTGGTGCCCAGACGCTCGCCGCGTAAAGAATAATGGGCTCGACGGTCGCCGTATATATTGTGCGTATGACCTCTGGATGGAGGCCCCAGCTTACTTTTGCCGCCCTTGCAAGCTGCTTATATACGTTAATGGCCTTTTTGCAAGTGTTTGTTACGTGCGCGTTGAATGTTAGTTTATCATCAAACGTGACACCCAACATCTTAATTTGCTTGGACATGCCAATGTCGATCCCGCCCATGCTCAGGCGTGGCGTGTCAAATTTTAGCTTGCGCGTGATCACCATTGCACTGGTTTTGTGTGGCGCGAATCTGAGCTTATTCCTGACACCCCACGCCCGGACAAGTTCGAGAGCGGCATTGGCCCGTCCTTCCACCTGCAGTCCCGTATCTCCATCAAAGACCATGACAACGTCGTCGGCGAACGCCTGTACATAGTGGTTTCCCGCTGTGAGTGTGTTGAGCAGTGGGTCCAGAAGCACGTTCCACAGGATGGGCCCCCCTTTGGATCCCTGAACACAGCCTTTATTAGTCGCCTTTGTATATTTCTCACCACCATATCGTACGGTGACTCGCCTCTGGTCCAGGTAGCTGTCCATAACTCTCCTGATATTCGGAGGACAATTCAAGCTTGCCAGTTGGACCTTAATTGCAGGCCACCAGGCGCTGTCGAAGGCGCCCTCTATATCTAACGAAACGACTGTGATAATTTTCTTTTCGCTGAGTTTGGTGTTAATGTGTTGCATGAGTTTATAGAGGGCGTCTTCGCAGCTCTTTTGGGGCATAAATCCAAATTGACTTGAGTTCAATTTCGGCAAAATGTGGTGTTTGAGGCGACTGACCAGCATTTTTTCGAAGACTTTGCCCATTACTGGCAATAGCCCTATTGGGCGGTATGATTTTGGCGTCGTATAAGATTCTTTTCCTGGTTTCCTCAATACTATTACTGTGGCCTCCTTCCAGGTTATTGGGAAATAGTGGAGCTCTAGGCATTTATTGAGTACTCCCAGGAAAAGTTCTGCGTCATTCTTGATGGCGTGTCCGCAGATGTCGGCTGTGAAACCATCGGCTCCGGGCGCTTTCTTTGGATTAAGAGAGTCAATCGCGGTAAGCATTTCTGTGGTTGTGAAAGGTGGGTCGTTGTGTCCTTCGGCTGATTGACCGTTCACTACCAGCGCCAGGTCTCTTGTAGCCCGGTGCTCCGGATTATCTTCCTCCCATAGGTCTTCTGGGTAGAAGGTATTGGCCAGTAGTTCTACAGAGTCCTTAGCGCTGAGGGTGACATTGCCATGTTCCAGGGGTAAGTCCTCTTCTCTCTTTGCCGTTCTTCCGATACCTTGCGGGGTTTGTACACATATTCCTACAGCTTGGCATATTTAAAAATATGCCTAAGCACCTAACGGTCTCACAGACCGCTACATCGAAGGGTCGTCAGGGAAAAATAACAGTTGCCCCGGATGGGCTTAACTGCTTCACTGGAAAATACGCAGATTATGGTCGCGTCCCTAATTGATACTGAGAAGGCTGGGGTCACACGGGGCTTTGAGCGTGGGGTATTGAACTAGGGTTGAAAGTAGCTATTGAAGGGAGGGTAGTACAAATTATTTGAGAAGTTTTGGAGTTCACAGTATTTGCGTTTTGAGCTCATTAGGGATGAACAGTATTGATTTGTGTTAGAACTTTGAAAGCTCTGCGTTTTTTGAGGCACTTTTCTTCAGGAATCGAACCAAAATGCCCGAACCCGCTTGGGTTCGATTCCTGGCAAGGATTATTGAATTTTCTAAAATCCAATGATGCAGTTTTAGTCGAAATAGGCCTCGGGACTCCTTTCAACGTTTTTCGATATTCCTCATAGTTTCGGATGTAGCCGTTCACGTCCAGTTGAAAAATTCACCCTGTTTATTTGTACGAGGCTACTTGCATACATAAATTGTCATTTCATTTCGCACTAAGCAAATTATTTGCACGCAATTACTCAAGCAGTTTGGCAATGTATGCCCCATAGGGCAGAATTAAAGTAAACATAATATTTTAATTTTACAGAAAAAGTGTAATACTTACCAGTTTATTTATTCCGCATCTTAAAACGGTCACATCAAATATACTTTTGATTACCAGTCAAGGTTTATTTGGATCATTCGCATAATTTCACATTAAGAAGACATGTGACGCATATTAAAATAACCTTGCTGTTCCCATAATCGTGAAGGTCAAGGTCGGTCTGTAGTGCTAGACTAGAATTGACCTTGAGTTGAAAGAAAGAATACAGCGCTTTTCTTATATCTTGAGTGTAAATGAAATGGTGGCTTATGTCACCCTAGTATATGAAGGCCAAGGGCGCTCTGTGTTTGTCTATAGCAATGTGACCTTGAGTTATCTGCAGTTCTATTCTAGATGCCACCTTGTACTAAAAGAAAGTGTAGGATTTCTCATCCGTAATCTTGGTCTGTCTGTGTAAATAAATTGGTGACTTATGAGCGTGAAGGTCAAGGTCAAATTAAAGCGTTTGTCTGTAATTTAAGTACAGAAATGACCTTGAATTAAGGAAAGTGATTATTTCGCTTTTCACATAATCTAGGGCTATAAATTGTGCGATAACAAACCTGTTGTTTGAGTGCTTGTTTCAAGTAATACTTAATATATTCAGAGAGATAGAAATTCGATTTTGATAATGTGGTCAGATAAAGGAATATGGAGCTGTTTGTCCGTCTGGGGAAATCCAGGCTTTGTGACCATTTTTCAGATAACAAACTAAAGTGGAGTAAATGAACCCTCTACTTTTGTCATAAAGTTGAAAATCTAATATTGGGGTAGGTTGATTGCTGCCGTCTGTAAATGCATAACACAGTATAATTTACGGTGGTCGGCAAATATTCTAGAAGACGCAGTAGCCATGAACCTCGATAGCTCGGTTGGAAGGAGCGTCGGATGTACTGAATCCAGAAGTCGCAGGTTCAAATCGTGCTCTTGGTTCGAATTTTTCTTTCCAAAGAACAACTTTATTTTAAAAGAGTTATCAATCAAATACATAGCAATAAACTACGTAGGATCCTAAAAGAAAATGCGTTTCTTTCATATTGATCGGCAGAGCGCAACATACAAAATGCTCTCTATGCAGAACGTCATCAGAAGATTCTGTTGTTGACTACCGACTGTCATTCATTATTATACAACCAATAAATAAAACATTTTACTTGCGATATTAACCATGTTTTTCCTTTAACGGGACAAAGGCGGAATATTTATTCCGGCTCTTGACAGGTCAAGCAGTTGCTAAGGGAAAAATAAATATTCAGTTATTTCTTGTTGTGGAATCGACAATGTAGGTAGTGTGACCCTTAGCACGAGTTTTCAGTATTTGAGACGTAAAGTAAACTGGAACTATGACAATTTCAAATTGCCAATTTTCAAGGAAAAAATTAGTTCCTTCTTCGCACACCAGAGGCGCTGTTTCAGTTTTTCATATTAAACAAGAAACGCTGTAAATACTGGAAAGACGCTGTAAAGTAAAATTGTGAAAACTCGTGCTAAGGGAGATCTGATTTTCGGTTTTTAGAAACAACAGCATTAGTACGAGATCCGGTAGAAAAAATATACCCTCATCTGTTATTTGAAAATGGCATATGATACACGCTAGATACTCTAAACGACAATATTTTGGTGATAGGTTGTCGGCCTGAATCGCGTACCGTCTATGTTAAAACATAAAAGTTGTCCTCAAAAATTTTCGTTCCACTTCCCTCATCTGTTATTTAGAAAAATCGAGTATTAGCTGATAGAACATACCTCAAGGTATCTAAAAAATATAGGTTGTCGGTGTCCAACCCTGTCCTTCTAATTAGTTGTCGGGTTTAAACAGGTGAGTTACCGTAGATAATATACCCTCATCTGTTATTTAATCGAATCAGATATCAAATGATAGATTATTTTATTCTGAATCCAACAGTATTTAGTTGTCGAAGCAAAACTGTGGCTGAATTTCGGTTGTCTAAATTTTAATCGTAAAATTTGTTCCATAAGCGTTGAAGAACAAAAGTCAAGATAATGATGCTGGTGTGCAGTTCTGCACCCAGACAGGTCGAAAAGTGTTTGGAAGACTAGTTTCACTTCCTGCTACATTGAAAATGCGGGATTTGAGGTTCAAATGCGGAAGCCGGTTCTTTTTGTTAAAAAAAAATCATTCACTAATGTTTTGCATAATCGATTAGTAGTAACTTTTACCCATACATGTAACCCTTTAACCACCCTGGGTGGGACAGGAGGGACTGTCAGACTTGTACTGACTAAAATCAACGGTAAACTTTCAATAGCCATTAATTTCGAGGGTTACTGAACCATAAATCTATTCTATACTTATAATAAATTTGTAGAAAAGTTGTGTCTGTACAATGGAAATATATAAAAAAAAAGTAGCAGGGGTTGTTATTTTATCGATGCCGAACCCGAAAATGTAGTTAACTTTTTTTTTGTCTGTTTGTCTGTTTGTCGGTTTGTCTGTTTGTCTGTTTGTCTGTGTGTTTGTGCACGCTAATCTTCGGAACCACTGGACGGATTTGAATGATTTTTTTTTTGTTGTATAGGTATTAAGTCCGGTTAACATATAGGCTATAATTTATCTTGGAAACTTGAACACCTGATGCAGAACCGCAACAGACCTGCTTAACTATAAGAGATACAGAAATGGTGCCATAGCAAAAATTGTTCCACGTGATGAGTATTTTCTGCTGAGAGAATAAATTTGAAGATCCTGGACACCTGATGTGGAACACCAAGAGCCCAGCTACACTATGACATATACAGGAATGACGTCTTAGCAAGAGTTGTTCAGCCTGATGAGCACCTTCTGTTGATATATAAAAATTGAAGATCTGGAATACCTGATGTGGAACTTCAAGAGCCCACCTACACTATAACATATACAGGAATGACGTCTTAGCAAGAGCTGTTCAGCCTGAAGAGTATCTTCTGTTGATGTATAAAAATTGAAGATCTGGAACACCTGATGTGGAACTTCAAGAGCCCAGCTACACTATAACATATACAGGAATGACGTCTTAGCAAGAGTTGTTCAGCCTGATGAGCACCTTCTGTTGATGTATAAAAATTGAAGATCTGGAACACCTGATGTGGAACTCCAAGAGCCCAGTAACACTATAACATATAAGTGAATGACGTCTTAGCAAGAGTTATTCAGCATGATGAGTACTCTCTGTCAACGTATAAAAATTGAAGATCTGGAACACCTCATGTGGAACTCCAAGTGCCTAGCTACACTATAACATATACAGTAAAGTCGTCTTAGCAAGAGTTGTTCAACCTGATGAGCACCTTCTGTTGATGTATAAAATTGAAGATCTGGTACACCTGATGTGGAACTCCAACAGCCCAGCTACTTTATAACATATATAGGAATGACGTCTTAGCAAGAGTTGTCCAGCCTAATGAGTACTCTCTGTTGACGTATGAAAATTGAGATCTGGAACACCTGATGTGGAACTTCAAGAGCCCAGGTACACTATAACATATACAGGAATGACGTCTTAGCAAGAGTTGTTCAGCCTAATGAGTACTCTCTGTTGACGTATGAAAATTGAGATCTGGAACACCTGATGTGGAGCTCCAAGAGCCCAGCTACACTATACTTAATATACATACATAGGAATGACGTCTTAGCAAGATTTGTTTAGTCTGATGGTCATTTCCTGTTGACTCACAAAAATGAAAGATCTGGAACGTCTGGAATCGTCTCGCGCATCCCGTTGTGAAGGCAGAAGCTAGTCAAGAATACAATCAACCGCGCAGCAAAATTCCTTTAGTGCAACTAATATTTAGGCACCTATTAATTTGATGTTGGTTAATGTCAGTTTTCAGACAATGAATCGACCACATTTTACATTGTAATAAAATTAATTAGGCATTTCAAATGCTTCTTGCATGAGGATACAATATGTAGGAAAAATTAAATAGGTTTATGTTAAAAACAATTGTGTTATGGTTACCTTTGGTCATATAATTTGAGTATCACCTAGTACGAGTATTTTATTTGATGATTCATTTTGCGCTATCTTGGCTCTCAGTTTGTCCGACATGCGACAAAAATCCTGATTGTAATCAGATGGTAGTATAAACTCTAGACATTCACTTCAAGGCTAATTATTACTATAATCACCAACCACACTTTCTTTCAGAATCCACCTCTCACTTTTTTTCAATTAACCACCAACATTCCTGTTACCTAGCAGCTATAAAATCCATTAAATATAATTTAACGAGCTGATGCAGCGATAATCATGCGCTGACGCACCAAATAAGGATCATAAAGGCGTAAAGGTGCTGCTACACAGAAACCTAAGCTAGACTAAGCTCGTTTTTTTTTGTGTTTTTGGCCTCAAAGTTTTTTAACATTGTTTGGCCCTATACTTTAATAATAATAAATCTTTATTTGTCTACACATTCATGAATACATAAGTAAAGTTCAGTAGCACAACTTATTTATTTCTAGTGTGCAGCCCCTACTGGGTAAAAGCCTCCACCAACTTGAACCATTTTTCGCGATTTGTAGCTACCTTCATCCAGTCCTCCCCAACTATGCTCTTAATATCGTCCACCCATCTTTTTCTTGGTCTACCTATGCTCCTCTTGCCCGTTGGACCTTACCATTTGGTTATTTTGTGGCCCTATACTATCTTGTCAATTATTACGGCGTCATTAGCATTCTTACAAATGTGCCATTTCTTGGACAGGAAATCTGGCAATACATTACGCATTGCTATGTAGGCAAGCGTAATCTTGCAACAGGAGATTAAAGGTTTTTAAGGCACCCAATTCAAGGTGCTTTTGGGGTATTTCGCTTTGTATGAAAATTTAGACAGCACTGTCCCTTTTTTCATGCTCTCATGAATGTAAGGCAGACGAAAAAATGAACAGCGCAGCAAAAGTTGTAAATATTGTGCACGATCCAGTAACAGCAACATTTACTAGCTCACTAATTACATCGCTGGCGTAGCTCATCCGTCATTGCAAGCCAAAGTATGAAAAGAAGTGATAGCCTAAATCAACATCATCCGGAAGACGTCCACTGCTGAACATAGGCCTCCCCCTTAGACCGCCATGCCGAACGACAACTCGCCACTTGCATCCATCAGTTGCCCGCGACCCTCATGATATCGTCGGTCCACCTAGTGGGAGGCCTGCTGATAGCCTAAATATGGGAAGCTAAATTAACGTATTATAGCTTCGTTTGGCTTCGGCACAGTGTGACCTGAACTTTAATCCAGCTCCGGCACCAGACAAGGACCGTAAAGACATAATGAAATTCAGAGTACATCCTACCGACTAGCTAGACGGTTGACTCATCTAAGCGTAACCAACGGATATACGAAAGGAAAAGTGATTTGTCTTGGCGTATTGTCGTTTGGTTTGGCTTTATATTTAGACTTATCGAGTTGTGTGTGTCATGGACTCACGGTGATATCTATTCTGTGGTCACAGTATGAACAGGGCCGGATTAACCATCTCGGGGCCCCTAGGCACAGCTCGTTTCGGGCCTTCCCTTTTTCATACCACAACAACGCAATTTTTTTTTTAGCGTGGTAAAAATTAAATCATCAAATGAGTCCTCCCACCTAGGGAAGGGCGGGAGGGACTGTCAGACTTGTACTGACTAAAATCCACGATATCCTTCATTAGCACTTTACGTTCCAGGGTCACGGTAATGATACAAGTACCGCGACCCCGGCAGGCTTTGGCCCTCTAGAGGGGGGCCCCGTCATCTTGCTGACACATTTAGGCGCGCGTGGAACACAACGCGCCCGCGCCGTCGATCCGGGCATGGTCCATGGTCGGGCGATGAGTTACCCATTTGCGCCTACGATGGCCGGAGTTCGTCTTGCGACGTCCGTCGCTGTGGGCGTCTACTACTGCGGCTGGGGCGAAAGGAGGACACTGTCCTCTCCCTCACGCAGCTCGGCTCCTCCTTCGCGAGCATGACTGCTTCGCAGAAGGAGGCGACCTCATCCCACTCCGTCTCGGCCCGCAGCATGGCCTCGACCAAAACCGGGCGCGAGAGGTCTCCGCCTATCGCTGCCGTGAGGACACGGCGGTGCTCTGCCCAAGTGGGGCAGTCCTGTACCGTATGCTCCACTGTGTCCTCCGGGCGATCTTCGTAGTGGTGACACCCAAGCGTTTCTTCCCTCCCTATCCGACACAGGTACCTACCGAAACTTCCCGTGTCCTGTAAGGACCTGTATCATGCGGTAGGTAAGGACGCCGTGACGCCTATCCAGCCACTCCTCAACCTCGGTTGCGACAGTTGTTCCCTCCATACTGCCCTGAGATCGCGCCGGACCTCTTCCCGCCGCGCCTAGACTTGTCTGGGCAGCGAGAATTCTCCCCGGCGCGGCGCCTCCACGCGCCAATCATAGACGCGCTGGAGGGCGGTCGCCTGCAGACCCCAGGGCAGTAATCCGGCAAGGAGGTTGGCTGATTCGCCGGCGATCGTGCGGTATCCTCGGATCATCCCGATAGCCATGACCCTCTGGCATGCGACCAACTTTGCTAGTCACGTCCGAATGCTCAGGGCCCACACTGGGGCCCTGTAACGGCCGTGGACCGCACGACACCGGCGTACAGCCTCCGGCAGGAGGTGTTTGGCCCGCTGAGATTGGGCAGGAGTCGCCTGAGGGCGGCTGCTGCCCGGTTCAGCTTTGGGGCCAAACGCAGGAAGTGCTCCTTGAAGTTCCACCGGCTGTCGAGGACAAGTCCCAGGTACTTCATCGTCCCCCTGACGCCGATGCGAACCCCTCCCACCGTTATGTGGCACTCCGATCGTGGCGCGTTCAGACGGCCATGAAAACACATGGCCTCTGTTTTGTGAAGCGCCACGTCGAGTCCCAACAGCCGGATCCTCGGACTCTCCCTCCGCCAGGACGAGCGTGTCGTCGGCTTAACATATTATTACACCGACGCCGCGCCGTCAGGGAGCTCGCCATGCACAACAACGCAATTTGGAAATTTTTACTGTCTGTGAGTTGCTGATTTCAAATTAATATGTTTGTCGATATGTTATATATTATGTTTAGCGATTATTTAAGTATCAAAATTAAATTATACAAGTTAATATATTAAAAAGTGTCCAATAAAAAAAATGTAAGATTAATTTCAATACAATCAAAAAATTCAGACATTCACCCTCACTCTTGTAGTGTCAATAATGGGGGCTTTTACCTTATAATGTGCAGGAAAAAGATTCACTTTTACCGTGGTTTCATAAAACCACACAATCCCCTTTTTTTCATTTTTTAATCGGGAGTGCTGGGCCCCTGGTCATAGTGGGCCCCTAGGCACTGGCCTCAAGTGCCTTATGGATAATACGGCACTGAGTATGAATAATGTAGTTTAATTTATGGATTTGATGGAAGTATTGTGATTTAAATGAAAATTCCGTTAGGATAAATACTGTAATACCTATTGTTGGTTGGCTATTAATCCAATGTCTGTATTGTCTGGTTTATGTACTGTTAGCTCCTTACCTTATGACTGTAGGATCCAGGCTATTATGGCAAGAATAATAATACGAAGGGTACCGTACCGGCACTGGCACCAGTACCGGTTGTACCGCACCAAGGTGGACAGACGATCTTATGAAGACCACAGGACCACTCTGGATGCAAGCCGCTCCCAACCGGTCCTATTGGAAATCTATAAAGAAGGCCTATTTTAAGCAGTGGACGTCTTATAGCTGATATGATGATGATAAGGTGCTGTTAGACTTGTCTCTGTGGGTAGCCCCCTATTTCCAGGGTTTGTTATTAGAACGGGCTTTACTGATTCGATTCACATGGTAGAGCCACCATTTCAATTACCTTTATTTGACCCAGTAGTCTTACTAAAATGTTATTTTTACTGACGTTTGTTACTTTTTCACGCAAAAACTACTAAACGGATTTTGATAAAAGTAGGTTCAGAGATAGTTTATAACCTGAATTAACACAGGATAGTTTTTATCCCGATTTCATCTTCCTGTTTCCCGTGGGATACGATGTTCGATTTTAAGAGGGCGAAATGATTAGACGCAAATCAATGCTAAATCAGATTTCTGAATACATACATTAAACCATCAGGATAATTTTGCCAGTCTTCAAAATTAATGAAAATTATTGCAAATCCACTTGTGCGCTCGCGTTCCCTTATTGGGTGTCCGGTTACTGAGTCAGCTTTAGTAATTCGCGTGGATCCGGCCATGACGGGCTTCTGAGAAGATGCCAGCAGCTGTAATATTTTGATGTTGACCCTTTTTCAATAACGTTGACTATGGAAGCGAAGATTCCAACTTATTTTGTAGAATTGCGACCAACTAGAAGATGGGGTAATGATTATGGCAATAAAATATACCGTAGGTAGGAATACCTTAGTCAACATTTATGTAGGGTTTTATTTTATTTAGATTAGTTTAAAAAACACTTTTGTTATTTCTACGTTATTTATAACCGAACCAACAATACAAAAAAACCTTTGGCTATGCAACACTTTTTAATTAATCTGTTAGATCTCCTTCTATAGCCGCATTTTCTTGTATTGCTGAACAAAGCCTGTTGAAAATTCAGTAAAACTTGCATTAAAATAACTTACCTACTGGCTTAATCTAAAACTTGGACTACAATCTAACATTCCAAACAGCCCACTACACTTTACCGGGGAAAATGCTCGTCAAATTGTGTGCTATAACTATAAACACTAACTTTCTATTCGCGTAGGTGTTACGGAACCCTAACATTGTGCAAGAATCTGCAACTCCGGGTACTGGAAGGAAATAACTTAATGTTATGATGCCTATCATTTTTTTTAACCTGTATTATCGCGCTCGTGGATGGGTAACCATCTGCATCTGTCATAGCGAGTTTCCTCCGTGCCTCGAAAACCACGTAAAGCCGTTGGTCCTGGCTGTCATTTGTAGATCTTTGACAGTCGTTACTGAGTCAGAAGAGCCTCTAAAGTCTTACAACCAGTCTTACCATGGAGTATCGTATTACCCAGTTACTGGGTTGTGGAGGTCCGACAGGCAGTCGCTCCATGTAAAATACAGATATCCAGCTGCATCTGGTTCGACTGGAAGCCGACCCCAATATAGCTGGGGAAAGGCTAGGCAGATGATGATTCTCGCGCTCAAAAACACAAAATGCTGACGTTGGTCAATAGGCCGCTACACTAAAATGGGCCTGGGTCGGCCACGTCTGCCGCATACCCAATGAGCTGTGGGCCAAAAGAACCATTTTCTGGAGCCTTGACATATCCAGAAGGCGTCGTGGCAGACCTCGTAGAAGATCCGTGGTCCACTTTGGCCCTGGATCGCGAAATCTGGACGTCATGGGGCTCTCCCCATCTTTGCCCAGCAGTGGGATGAAGTAGGCTAGCAGTATCAGTATCAATATTCTCCCATTATTGCCTGTAATTACGATTATTATGAAAACTCTTCTTCTTAAACTGTTTTTCATTTTCTTATGTCGTTGTGGCTACTCTTTGGTGTAAGAGTTTATTAAGCCGCTTCTGGGAACCTCGTAGACCTCTAAGATGACTTAAGACTCACGTAACGATAAATCCAGGTTTCCTCACAATGGTTTCCTCCACCTATGTTAGTGATGTCCAAGATAAAGTTAGAAAGTATTTGTATTGTTTTCAATACAAGTCTGTCCTTTTGGACACATGCCCGGGTTTGAACTCACAACTCTGGTCACGTGAGGCGACGTGTTAACCTCTG
The DNA here is from genome assembly GCA_954870645.1 of Agrotis clavis. Classification (NCBI taxonomy): domain Eukaryota; kingdom Metazoa; phylum Arthropoda; class Insecta; order Lepidoptera; family Noctuidae; genus Agrotis; species Agrotis clavis. The sequence goes on along the minus strand of OX940935.1, from coordinate 20,353,160 downwards.
TGCTAACACGACTTGAGCAGAGTTTACTCAAATCACAGTTACATAAAGGTTCACACTGTGGTTTAGCATTCGACTACTGAGCTGCGTCACAGGTTCGATTTCCGCACGGAACAATATCTGTATGATCTACAATTAGCTGTTTCGAGTTTAAATACCCATTTGTAAACGCATCCACTGTACAGTAGAAACTGCGAGTATGGTGTGGAGCAACGTTTAAAAAATATCTATTTGAAACAATGGTATTAGGTCATAAGATTTTGATATGCATATTCACGTATTAGGTACTTACATATTTCGCTGATGTTAATCCTTTTTCCTCAACCATATTTTTTTCTGTGGTATTCTTTCGAAGAATCACTTTCATGTTGGTAGGCTGTTAAGTTTTAAAACTTGACCACAACCTGCATAGACGCTCGAGCAACATGCGTGTTGATAGAGGTTTTTTAACACCTCGCCTCACATGGTTAATGGTTGTGATTACAAAGTTCAAATCGGTTCAAGTACCATGTCTTTTTCAACGCTTTATGTAAAACGGATCAATCTTTTTCGTCTTTTGTTTTGCATGTTTTTGGTATAATTTAACTTTTTTGATATTCAGTTTTTGTTGTCATCTTAAATGTTAATTTGTTTTGACATAATCACATAATGTAGTAACGTTATGTCTATTTACAAAGTAACATAATGACCTCTTTTCTAATACAAGGAATTTGAACTCATCATATGTGAATAACCTATACCTATGCGGTTTTGACCGGTGAAAATGGGGCTTTTCAAGTGTTTTTGTGCTAATCTGTTAACACTTCAAAAAAATTGATTTAGTAGCAGTACCCTATATACAAATGTACTCTATGAGCAGTACCTAGGTATGTTGAAAAATACTTGGAGTATTTGTTTCATTCAAGTGGGACATCTGCCCTGATTCTCAGTTTATCGCTCTCTAAATCATGGGGTGGGAGGGATTAGAAAATACAGATCACTAGGGTAAATCGTAGTAATGTCTATTTGTGCCCATTGGCCTCGTTTTGTTCTGTCTCATGCTTGATATGGAGGGAAGTGGAAACTACGTGTTTTTCCCACTCCTCCACTATTAAATTTTCTGATTAATTCCGTTGCATGATCCTATAGACAGGTAAATTCATTCTCCGGGACACGTCGAGCTTCATTGTTTCAGCTCTTTTCTGGTGGTTGCCACTATTGATTAAATTAATAAAACAATACGACACAGGTGTCTACATATTTTGTGAGGTGCTGAAATTCCTAAGTGTTGTATAAATAAAAAGGTCTTTAAAAATGCCAAAAATCAACGTGTATCTTTTATTAAACCGCACTAGGTCTGTGTCGTCGATTCACTGGGATCTCAGACTTGAAATCTGAGATCCCAGTGAATCGACGACATTACACATTACACGCTGATTATGCTATACAAAACCATTTCAAGTTTAATCAACGTCCATCAATACAAACCATCTTTTATCGGCCAGCCCGTAGCCTTGACAATGTAATTTGACAATCACCATCGGACTCGTCGATCGAACTTCGTTCATTATGGCTTCAGTACCTACAATAAATTACAGCACGATAGTTTATTGGAACACATTTTAACGTCTGATTGATCTCTTTATATAAATCTAGCGATGGTTAGGTACCTAAGTCCAGATGTAAAATTGTTTTTAGAGTAAAATCGTTTACCTTCAAATCCACAGGGAAAAATACTGACAGAACTTAGTATTATACATACGAAAGTTTGGATGGATGGATAGGATATACCTATCATAATTCATATAAACATTCCTGTGGTATAATTTTCGAGTTACAAACATACAGGCTTAGCTGCTGGAAACAGCTAATCTGCTAATAACCCCTATAAAAAACAATAAAACACATGCTTATAATCCCAAACAAATTTATCTATTGAAAATAATTCATATTTAACTTTTTTTTAATTTACACGACGTTAGTGCGAACCATGTTTCGTGTTGGAATCGAGCCTATGTCATGTCTAGTCGAGGCTATAAACTTTCCTACCCACTATGCCAGAGGCACTGACGGACGCCTCGCCTATTTACAAAGAGATGACAAGAGACGGTATACCCACGCGGCAGAACCCTCCGGCTATGCCACCATAGAGTATATTAGCCATAATGGTTATTGAAACAATATTGTTCAGTTATATGTACTTGGACAAGCTACCTACGTCGGACCTCGAAGGTCAATGCTCCCATGTTAGCAAACAATCAATCAATCAATTTATTTATAAAACGTCCAGGAATTTGAGCACAACGAAATAAATCAGTTTGTTTTGATTTAGGACTTTGTAATACGTAGCTAGAATAAAATGTTTGAATATGGAATTACGAGGCCAGTAAGCGACCAGAGAAGCACTTTCTATCAGATATTGGGGGTTTTTTTTGTCAGGAATTTAGCAGCATAATAAAGTTACTTCCAAGCTAGCATCAGACCCAAGCACAGACGTCAGCACATGAAGCTCCCACAATCTGTCAAACAAGTCTTTAATAGATTTTCAACCTTATTACAATAGTGGAAGGTTAATATCGATTGGTAAAATTTGACTGATTCGGGTATAGGTTACCTGCTGGCGTACGTCTGTATATTCGTACATTTTTTTATTTACAAATAGTTTGCTCTTGATCTCAACCTAGTTCTAGCTAGACTAAAAGTCAAGTCAAAGATGACATTTGAGATTTTGCGAACTCATTCTTAAGAAACTGGAACACAGTTAAAACTGGTAGGCGCTGGTTTCCGACAAGATGTTGGTCTGGCTCCCAGGTTAGATGTACCGTTGGGTTGTCAGCTTGGGGATGGATCCCGTGAAGGCTATATTGTCGCCTACTCATCTTGCCTCCGAATCATCAAAATCTCTTCAGTCTTGACGACATTCGATACTGAAATTATTTAATGTAACTGTTACCTCTATTAATTCTCAGTTCCCTTTGTCCACAGAATGGCCTCCTCTCGTCTCTGCCATACCTCGGCAAGTACCTGTGTGCCCTCGCATCATCAGTGCTGGCCGACCACCTGAGACGGAGCGGAAAGCTCTCCACCACGGCTGCTAGGAAACTCTTCACTGGATTTGCTGTCGGACTACCCGGTAAGGACTTTTCTTAGAATAGTAGCGTAATCAACTTATTTCGATGTTTCTGGTATACGTTGATGTGCCATAAAAACCTTGAAGAAGCACATTGAAAGCCATTTTGAATAATCAGCTTTGGGATAAAGTCGATGGTCTATTTTTTATTATTTAGCGATGGACTCTCGTTTTACCTCTACTTCGCATGATGGAAAGCGATGATGTGGTAGATATGGTGATACAAGCTTGCTTAGAAGCAACCAATTGACAGTTATTCTACAGCATTATCTAAACTTATCGTAACAAGGAGTATTTTATGCTTTGATACTTAAGTGGTCAAGTAGTTTACGATCATATGGCTATGTATTCAGATTTCGAACATCGATACGCGATAATTCTCGATACTGTCTCTTTTAGAGTTAATAGCTTCTTCGTCTAACATCGTCCTGATATAACTGTTGTCATGTTTGAGGCTTGCAAAATGTTCCTCAAAAATGATGTATTTGAAAATTCCCAGGTGGATTTTCTCATTTCTTATTTATTTTCCCCAGGTCTGCTAATGATAGCGCAGGCGTATCTCGGCGGCGACCGCGTGTGGTCCATCGCGATTTTCACGTCGGCGCTCACCATCAACGGCGCCGTCACTGCCGGCTACCTCGGCAATGGACTGGACATCGCGCCTAACTTCAGTGGTAAGTACTGAAGGAGATTTAGACTTCTGTGACAGATATAGTGTGTAACTAAAGGGAGATAATATCACATTGCCTTGTTAAAATAAAATACTCAATATGGTTTTCGATCATCACCGCATCGTTAGACTTTCACACATTAGAGGGCCAAAGCGTGCCGGGGTCGCGAGACTGCCTCATCAGGTAACCATGACCCTGGTACGAAGGTGGGAGGAGCCGTTTGATGATTTTAGCACGATAAAAAAAGACTTCCACACACAAGGTGGACAGACGACCTGATTAAGACCACAGGATCGTGCTGGATGCAAGTTGCAATCCCTATAGAAATCCATAGGAGATGGTCAGCAATGGACATCCTGCGTCTGCCTCATGAATAATTCACAAGGCTCCACCGATCAAATCAAATTGTGTATTGTTCCCATTAGCTTTAAATTACGTTGTTAAAAGATACGAATGTTCTGCCTTTTTGGCGTGGAAAATCATTAAATAAGTCCTCGTGCTTTGGATGGAGCGGAACCCTTTTGAGAATCCCGCGATCAGGCACTTCCCCTTCGTACACAACTACACAATGCGACGCAAGTCTACGATACCTTACGACTCACGTGTGTCGAGTACATAGGTGGGATGTAGGTACCTATTATCTAGTTCTATACATATTCATACTTTTGTGATGCATAATAAACAGGAAAAGTTAATGGTTGGGGTTTTTTACTAATAATAAATAGGATTATAATTTATAATTAATACACTAGTTATTGTGTGGTATACCACTTCAATTACCTATAGTAGCGTTTGCGCGAACTTGAAAATCAATTCCAATTGTACATGTGGCGCCATCTGTTAGAATATGAACGTTGTTTGTTGTTGTTTTTCTCGGCAACACTATTTTTTTCACCCGCCAACGTATATGCAAAATTTTAAGATAATCGGTTCCGTTTGGGAAAAAAAAATAACAAACAAACAAACGCACGGTTGGCGCAATTGTTGAACGATCGACTAACTCTGCATATCGTGGGTTCGATTCCTGCACTCAAAAATATTTGTATGACTCTGGTTGTTTGTGTATGTGTTTGTTTATTTTCTATTATTAAACATTCCCCGTTTTACATAAATAAAACTTCTTTACTTAGTTAATTGTTATTATTTACAGGTACAATCTTCGGTATGGCGAACACACTGTCTTCCTTCGGCGGCTGGCTGTCCACTTTCATGGTCGGAGAACTGACTAAAGACACTGTAAGTTACACTTTCATAGCTAAGAAACCAGAAAACATCTTTTAATTCAGGATGATTATCTACCCCTTAGAGGGCCAAAGCCTGCCGGGGACTAACGGGTTACCGTGGCCCCGGAACATAAAGGGATATTGAATTGTCCTTCAATATCCCTTTATGTTCCGGGGTCACGGTAACCCGTGCAGGAGTCCTGGGTGGGAGGACTCATTCGATGAAATATCCACGTAAAAAAAAGGATGACTATCTCTAATAATGTATTAGTACCTAATAAAAACAAAAATGCTAATAGTCACCATAATTTGCAATAATAATTGTTGCAAACTCCTATTTGATTGAAAAAAATAAATAGATGGAATATACAGCTTGGCAAATTAGAGTAGAAAACCGGAACTCGCCACTGTGCTCTCGCTACCAGCACTTTGAATGTTTTTTTTTCACTTATTACGTTAGTTTTATGGCACAATAATAAATCTAACAAACCTGCGTTCTTTGTTTACATCTAATGTCAAAGATTTTAAAACGTTGTCAGCAAACAAAAAGATTAGTTCCGTTTCAAGACGTTCTGGCCAAGCTGTACTTTATTGCAAACAAAAATTTTAACTAGGTACACTATTTTATAAACATCAAATTCGACGGTTACAATGGCGGTCTCATCGAAATCTAAATAATTATGTCATTAAGCATACAGTAAACATCTTTTATTATCTTTACAGAACACCCCAGAACAATGGAAGATAGTGTTCTACATCTTAGCAGGAACATACATTACCGGCGCCCTTTGCTTCGTAAGCTTCGGCTCCGGGGAACTACAGCCCTGGAACAACGCCAAGCCCTCCACAGAGGTCGAGAAGCAGCATGAGGAACAACCCCTCAATGAGGAGAAGGCGTGAAGAGTTGGAGGGAGAGTCAGACATGCTGTCAAGGTGAATTGTTGAGACAACTTTAATTTCTGGGAGCTGTGTGTGGAAGAAAAGGAGTTTTTATGTCATGCAGCTCTATCAATTTCTTTTGAATTTGATCTCATGCAGTTGGTCATGACTTTTGATATTATTTTTTTGATATATTTCCATTCTGTGGGCATCGTTTTAGCAAATATTCACAAATATGTTCAATCTGCAGCCAATCGTCGTTAGCCATGAAACGATTTGATGTAGGTACTGCTATGAGTGATGGATTAGCCATTCTGTCAAGTCCTGAGTAGGAATAACTAAGGATAAAAACTACTTGAATACTGCTTTCAAAACGTGATGATCAACTGTATGGTATTATTTTGTTTAAAAAGAGTTAAAAATATCAAAAAACATTTTCTTACAAATTTTTCTACATAAGACTTATTTGTAAAACATTAACATTGGTTTCATCAGTAAAAGTTGATTATAACCATAAATACTTTCAGTCCATGAAAGGTTGTTAATGATTTACAAATAACTCTGTATTTCCTTATAACACTTTTCTAATACCCCTTTTAAATGGTAAATCAGGGAATTTTTGCTACACCTTTTAAAAACTTTCTAAAAATATACACGTTTTTTAAAATATTCACTAGAAAATGCATGTCTGACGTTAGATATAATTATTATAATAAAATTGTTATACCACTTTGTTACAATTTTCACGTACTATCTCAAAATGTATGCGAGGTGATTTTGATTCGTACTACGAATCTAGACTTGTTACATTCTATATAAATTGTTATTTCTCTAGGATATTAGCAGTTTTAAAAGCTCAGTATTATAATAAAAAAACATTGATCATTCCTTTAATTATTTCAGTCCGCAAATTTTTTAGAAATCTCTATTTTCACATAGATCAGCTTTCTAAAAACTTATAATGTGAAAATAAGGTCAGTTTTCTCTAAAACTAGGTGATACCTAAAGGAATTCCCAAATAAAAGCGCATTGTTATATTTTCAACACTCTGGTAAGTGTGAAGAGTTGAATTTTCATCAAAGTATGGTTGACCATTGATTTAAGTGATAATTACTGTTAATAAAAACATGCGCTAAGAATACCTATTTAATACTCAGTGATTGCTACGATCAAAATTTTCTATAGTAGACAAATAAAATACAGAAACCTTTTTTCTGTTTCCCTTATAAAAAAAAAAAACAAACTGCTAATTTCCTAGAACCATTAAAAAAGGCAAAAGAAATAATTTTCCCACTTCTAATAAGATTACAAGTGAGAAAATAATTCCTTATGTATTGTTAAAAAGTAAATAAAGAAAAAAAAAACTCAAAAAAAGGCTGTTTAGTTGTGTAAATATATATTGTGATGTATTTATAATAATAATATGGAACCGGCGCGCCCTTGGACTCCGATGACGGTTCGCTCGTGGGAAACCCGACTCATTTGTAGTGTATAAGTGTCAGGAAATCGTGCGCACGCGCATGGCATGCGTTGTGGAGGAGAAATGTAGGGGGAGGTCATGAATTTAGGTGTAATTTAAATTTAAAATCGTTTGCTAAATTTTAAGTTTGATTTTAGTTAACGTTATTGAATTAATTTTCAATGAATTTGATAATTATCATGACCATCTTTGCTCTCTAGGGACTAAAGTTAGAATCTTGTTGATTATCAAGTTTATTTATTGATTTTATCTAGAAGAAAAAGTAGAAAATAATCTTTCCCTACATTTGTCCGTCACAACTCAAACTTAATCTTAATTTTGTTGCTTCAACGCTTTTGGTAATGGCATGTTAGACAATTTGCGAGGAGGACGCGTGATGAAATGTAAACGATACACAACAACGTCTTAGTCAATGTGATTTGTAGCACTGTATATACATTAAAGACACCATTTCGCAGCGGTCCATACTATACCTTCGTATGATACCTTCAGTTTGTATTAAAAAGATAGCCGGGATTATTTAATTTTACTGCGTGACTGGTCGATCCGTGAAAATAACGTCGTATTTATCTCCGTGAAAATCCTACGTGATATTTGATGATTAATTTGATCTACTCCAAAACAATAAAAGCATCTTGGTTTAGGCGCAAAAACGCTAATTCGCAAAATGGCAACGCCTTATTCTCAAAATGGAAAAATCTTGGATTTATAGAATAAGGTAGAAAAAATAAACAATATTGATCTTTGTAATTTTGCGATTTAGGTGTTTAGAGAATTTGCTATTTTGAGAACTTGTCCTTTCTCTTCTCTCTTCGTTCCTCGACTTGGTTGTCATTTTGCGACTAAATCGCATCTCGTATCCTCGAAGGAATAGTAACTTTTACCACATTGACTAATCATGTTTTTCTCGTTTACATTTCACACAGTTGTACCAGTGTTAATTATCGTATAGAGTAGCTTACCAAATTGTACTGATAGAAGTAAGGCGCGGATCCGATCCGGGGACCAAAGTTGAGGTCAACAAAATAATATTGTTTTTTTGTGTCTGTAGCTGAGGTTATTCTAAAATAGTCTTTATTACTTCTCATTATAAAGTCTTATTTAGCAAGCCCGCGCCGGAAGCGGTGTTTGCGAATGGCCAGGTGGCCTACCGCATGCAAAGACTGCATTGCGGGCTATTAATGAACAATGAATTCAGTAAATCGAACAAATATCACAATGTAATCAAACTTGCTTGCAAAAATTTTGCAGATCTTAATGGGCCTTAGGTTAATCATATTTCTGACATGTTTTAATATTGTATGTCATTGCAAAAAAGACATTTTCCTGAAATTATCTTCTTTTCTTAGGTACCATCGCATTCAAAAATGCGAATTAAAAGTGCCTTGAATAAATCGATTCTCAACTACAGACACAAAATTAATGATTTCTTGAAATAATGATAATTTTGTAAGTATTTTTATTAAGTATCTTATTTATTTTTCTACGTCAAAGGTTTAGGAAAATTCAGAGCCATTTAGCTAACCAGTGGCGCGAAGCTGTGCTCGCAAACGACCATAGGCAAGTCTCGATACTTTTTTTTACCGTAAGACATAGATATTAAGATTTTAAGGGTGGTCACACTGGGGTGTGGTGATGGAGTTATTATTCTACTTGCTGATTTATTGTTACTAAAAATTCAATATAACCATCAGTATGTATCGATCAGTCTTCTAAAGATGTAATTTGAAGCTCGTTTAATAATTTCTGGCGAAAGCGCGATTTTCGTATCTACGTTTGCCTTCATATCTGACCTGGCTGTACTATTGTCCATGTTTTTCAGTCTTATCTTCTATTTTATCAGTACTTAAAATGACCAAAACATCACGCCAGTAATCTCCCAAGGGCTTAAAGTAGACTTACATCTTGCTTTTTTATTTATTTGACCATATTCTCGCCTAATAGGCCTCTCGAATAGGGGCTGAACCTATTTGCCTACCTGAAGCCTTTTCCCAACTATATTGTGGTCGGCTTCCAGTCGAACTAGATGCAGCTGAATATCAGTATTTTACATGGAACGAATACCTATCGGACTTCCACAACCCTGTAACTTAATCCCATCTACTTATAATTGACAGGCCTGTTGGTCTAGTGGTTAGTGACCCTGACAGCTATGCCGGAGGTCGTGGGTTCGATTCCCACCCAGGACAAATGTTTGTGTAATGAGCACAATCATTTGTGCTGTCTGGGTGTAATTTATCTATAATATTTATGTATTTAGAAATATGTAAGTATGTTTATCAGTTGTCTAGTACCCCATAACACAAGCTCTGCTTAGCTTGGGACTAGATGGCGTTGTGTGATAGTTGTGGAATATTATTATTATATTATAATAAAATAATAACCCCACCACATCAGTAAGACCACCCGCTAAGCCATGTTCGCACTTAGCTTTATTACAAGGGACGATGCATTGTTTTTGTGTGCATTTTAACAGCTGTGATAAAGAGAATTTGTCTATGGCATGAATTTACTATGGTTACTTCGCTAGTGTCCTTCATAAACGTATGCTCTCCAAATTTTAAGTACTGGGTGGTTGGTTCGACGAGGGATGTAATTTAAGGGAGTTATTTTGACCTTTAAGGTGTATGTATAACTTTTACTGTTAGACTAAACTTTGAAATCTTTGAAAAGAAACATCTTAATTGGTTATTTTACTGAAATATTGTTATCATTCTGAAATCTTGAAGTGGTGGCTTGTGACGGCATTATGACGTCACCAGCCACCACTTCCGAATTCCGAAGCGTGATATCTTTGTCAATATAAATACATAAATTATCAGAATAAAATCTTCAGCTTCAAAGTTTCATTGTTAGTCTTTTAGAAATAGTTGTTATATTTTTAGATTTCTAGTTCTACTATAACGTACTCAGTATATCATATTTCTCATTTAACGAATCACCCAGAAATTACCCGTATGAAGTACTGAAAATTAAATCATATTCGAATCTTTTTACGGCTATTTTGTAGTTCCTAAATTACAATCAGTATTTCGTAAAGGTTTCGTTTTTTTGTCCATTTTTTTTTAATACGGAATAGACGGATTCTTCTGTAACTATAGTTATTCTTTAAAATTATAGTTTTTAAGACATTATATAATCATGACATGGTTATTTATAATTAATATAATAATTTATATTATTATTTACTTATTCTCCTATAAAGCAACCGTAGGAATACTTCATCTTACAGTCCTTTTGCCGACACGAAACTATCAACCTTATTGTAAAGAGAATAAAGGTCACTGTAATTTTTACACTGATCCAAAATCTATGTTTAAATAATGTAATAGATAATTATTCTGTATTCACGGTTTCTGGAAGTTTAAAGATTTTCTGTGTGTCCTTTATATCAATTATAATAAATTAAACGAAGGTAATTCTGCAAAATATTATTTATATATTGTATCAAAGCTCTTATTATGTACCATAGTGAATCCGTCTATTCCCATAAACAATTTCCACAGACAATCGACCGTGTCCTTCCAACGATTGCAGGGTAACTAAGTCCATAGAGTACATTTTATAAAAGAAATAATAATAAACGTAATTAAGTAAGCTTGTCTGTGGAAACTTGCAGTATGTTATTTTAGTATTATCTTTGTATATGTCTCATATTTATAACTATGTTTAATTTTGAGGTTATTCTACACGATTGACTTATCACAATATTTTATATACCTTTCTGACTATAAATTGTCAAAAATTGCACGCGTAGTATGGCCAGTTCTGTTACTATTCTACTTATAATAGACAAAATTATGTATATACAATTCGACAAGTTTTTTCCGCGGTTTCCATATACCACTAAAGAATATAAACTTTTCTACATTTTAAACATCGCCATGCTTAGGACGATAGAAGTCTTTGCACATGCTGTAAGTTTGTCGATTCAAGACAAAACCCGTATCCATTTCATACTATGCGTGCTGAAAGAAATTAAATAGTTACGGTGCTAAGCACTGATAAGCTAAGTTGTTGGCTTAGCTGTGCCAATTATCGTGTAGAAAACCCTTTTAGTTTTATTATTTTTATTTTTACCCGACTGCGCCAGGAGGGTTATGTTTTTCGAGTGTATGTATGTATGTATGTATGTATGTATGTATGTATGTTTCTGTGTGTTGCTCTGCAGCCTAAACGGCTTGATGGATTTTAACTTGAGAGGTGTCGTTAGATTCGTCTTAAACGTGAGAGTGTCACTGGGTACATAAAACTGGCCAAGTGCGAGTCGAACTCGTGTGCAAAGGGTTCCGAACTAAAATTTTTTTTTTAAATCTCTCACATTCTATCAAGTGGGGTATCAAATTAAAGGATTTTAAAAATGGTTTACCAAAATATATATAACTTATATGTTTCAATTTAATTTGGACTGATAAATGCTAACAAAAACTAAAAATAGTAAAATAAAATAAATATTTAAAAAAACAAAAAACCCGACTGCGTAAAAAACTAAAAAGAAAGAAACAAGCCCAGTAGTTTATAATTCACTCATTCACACTCACAGTCGGGGCCCCTTGAGAAGATTTGATTGGTATAATTTGAATGGGCCCCGACTGTGAGTGTGAATGAGTGAATTATAAACTACTGGGCTTGTTTCTTTCTTTTTAGTTTTTTACGCAGTCGGGTTTTTTGTTTTTTTAAATATTTATTTTTATTTATCTGCAGTTAAAAATTGAACATCACAACAACCATTTTGAAATGTATGCCCGATTTAAAATTCGAGTATATCAACGTCTTGCAAATAATTTAAAAGTAAAGCAAAGCACATATAATATATCTAAAGTCGCTGTAAATTTCGGTAGTTGTCATTCAAAAAAAAGTTACAAATAGTTTCAGGAATAAAATCGGGCATTTGATTTAATAAATAGGTACCTACACAACTTAATGTTTTTCCAATAAACTTATGAAAAGTGACCATAACATCTATGTATTTATAAACTTTATCGTATCAAGTATTTTACAAGTAAAACCACTATCAAAGTTGTGTTTTTCGAATAAATCTCTTTTGTAGTAGATTTTAAGTTTAAGTTAAATATTGATGTAAACACATCACACTAAGTTAGGATCGTATGGAACAAAATATATTCTACTTTAGAGTATTTATGTTTGAAAAGCTTTTTTTTTAGTTTGATATCTGCATATTTGTCGCTGAAACGTTTAATGATAATTCCAAAATCTTTTATCCATCTATCTCAAAGATTTTGTTGCAACATACTTCCACACTAAAGTAAATTATAAGGAAAAACGTTCTCTTTGCGTGGGAGTGTGGGCCACGATCAATCAAGCTTGTGGGGGATAGTGGGCCATTATAAAACACGTGAGGCCAGTGCAGTTTAGTGTCTTGAAAAGCAAAGCTCATCATATCGAACTAAAAAGTTTGAAAGTCACGTAATATTTAAAACCAACTTATTTTTTTTATTACTTTGTATGTATGGCAATAAATTCATTACCTAAGTTACTAAGACATAATTATTTATATAATTATTATGTACAGTTAGGAACGACGAATTCAGTAAACCGAATGAATGTAATCGCATGTGTTCAGCGAGTAATGAAATAAAGTAATTTTAGGCAATATTTATGTATTTTCGAATTATAATGTAATGCATGTGAAAGGCAACAATTGTTATGTCTCATGACAGCTCTGTAATTTTGTGAACCATTTTCTTTTTGAAAATAAAGATTTTACCAAAATATCTTTGTGGTTTCTCTTTGACTTCTCCAGACAAATTAAAATGAACCGACAAATAAATAAGAAGAACAGATTTATAAAAATTCTATGTAGTTGGATTGGAACACTGCTTAATAAGGACTCTGGAAACAAAAAAAAAACATTCGACATAATTAGCATAACTTATGCCTGTTCACACTAACATTTACATTACACCTAAATGTAATGGCATGATGCATCTGAAGGTGCCTAGCACGTAGCCCAGCAATGGGCGTTAAGAGTGGCATGACTCGACGGCTGGTATTTGTGTTGGAACCTACACAACAAAGCCGTCCTGTATACGTTGGCAAATAATTCTGTATTCATGTGCAGTTGGCACGCCGACGATTTGCCCGCATGCGTGCATGCATGCATAGACTGGTAAGCTATTGTGTTATATATAAATTGGGCAGAGATAATCCACAGAGTTAGCACCATTTTCTGGCAACATTCATAGTAAGAAGGGGCGTCTTCTTACTATGAATGTTGCCAAAAAACGTAGGAGCGGGCTTCGGACGGCGTGTAACGGGTAGCTTGCCGTTGAACCAGCCCTCCTAGCCATGTCACAACAAGTCGCAAACGATAATCGTAAATGCTCGGTATTACCCAATAGATTTTCAACTTTATAGCCTAGAGCCTAAAGTTGAAAATCTATTTAAGATTGCTGAGCGTTAGCGACAGGAAAGATCGAAAACGACAAGTGTAATCTTCACTAGATCTTGAACGTTACACCCAAGTACATAAAGTTGAATATCTATTAAAACCTACTCAGCGTTTGCGTTTATCGTTTGTTATATGGCTACAGGGCCTGGACCATACCCGGCGACGGCGCCTCAAAGATTAGTAAAATAATCTGATACGTTTGACGGGGTCGCGGGACTGCCTAAACAAGTAACCGTGACCCTGGAACATAAACTGTAATTGTAGGAGTACGGAAGATTTTAGTCAGTACCAGTCTGGCAGTCCCTCTGTCGCTTCCACCCAGGGCAGGAAGACTAGTTTGGTGATTTTACCACCTAAAAAGGGAATATAGTAAAACTCAATGCTGGGTAACTTACAATATGTTTATTGAAGAAACATTACATGTTAGCACAGCCTAGCTGTTCCTACGAAGCTCGCGCTTCTCACTACCGTTACAAGGCATGGTGACTGATTACAGCTCCGACTTATTATGTTACATACGTTACATCGCTAGGAAAACATCACAAATACACACATTAAGGCGGCGCTAGTCGCGAGCTCGAACTCACTGGCAGGCATGGTAAAAAACCATGATATTTCACCGGAAATCAAGCCATATTGTTCAGGTGTGCCCTAGCGTCATCCCCCCGTGGAGAAAACAGGGGAAAACTTATTCAGTGAGATGCACGATCAATCAGAGTAAAAGGCGCGCGTAAAAAAATACGAAAAAGCCTTTGGAAGTTGGGGTTTTATGAAAAAACCACGGCACCAATTAATTTCAAATAAAATTTATTAAATTCTTCGATAAATTTGCTGTGTCGGTACGGACTTCGTTTTGGAAATTTGATGCTTCTTTAGCTTCTAATTTACACCCAAAGTTGTGTTAAAATTAGCAAAAAAACTAATCTTTAGAAGCTCGTAACTTTTTAACAGCTTCATATATTACAATTCTGCTTTCGTACAGACAAAATTAATAATGAGACAAAACGATACCATGTTTAATTTTGGATGTACCTTGTCAAATAGTGGAGTAAAACCCCAACGAAGTTTCTATGGAAAAAATGTTGACTTGTTTGACCTTAAGAAAAAAAGCTAATATTGGAAGGACTGTAAGTAATCAGGGGTCTTAAAATGCCCACTTTATCAACGTTGTTAATATTAATGTTGCTAAAATTGTTCTTTATCAATATACTCTATTGCTTGAGCAGTAGAATAAACTATTCCATGTTACGAATTTTATCGCAATTTTTGTTCAAAATTAGCAACGTTGAGAAAGTAGTCATTTTAGATCCGCAGATAAATGATCAAAATAAGATTAAAGACTAATGAAGAAAGTGGTCATATTTCAGTGATAAATGATTTGTTATTTATCACTTTTAAAGCATTATTCTGATTACATCTTTCATAATTCTGGTAACAGCTATTACATAAAGTTTACTACAGTGGTTGAAAGAGATGGAGCTAGTGACGTCTAGCGCCAATTTTTACTACACAAAATTAAAATATAGATGTAAAGTTAAATTATAACTGGAATTTCTCTAAAAAAAGAAATACCAAGTTTAGCATTTAATTTTCAAAAGAAAAATGCTTTGATTCTTTAGATTTTAAAAGTCATCTTATTGAGATTTAATTCTGTTTCTGAAGAATTTCTTTTTCTGTATAATTTCATGTTGTTTTCGAAGCGATGAAATCTAACAGTGAGTGTAGTGACTAGACATACGTCTTATCACAGGTTTTTGTCTATCATTACATCAGTGAAACGTAAGCATTTTTACAATTAATTATATTTCTACCACACATTTTGACAGCACACGAAAAATGTTACACATTTCATAAGTTTCACAGTAATATCAAAATGTGCGATATTAATTTATGAATAAAACATGAATTAGTGAGATATAGTATTCAGTAAATATCACAAGAATGAGTGCATTTTATATTTAATTGAATTAAAACCGAAATGTTATTTGGATAACTATGATGTTATAATTATTTTATATACAGAAATAAATATCTATGTCCTGAATTTTGAGTTAAGACTTCTTGTAAAGAACAATAATTACAATGTCCACTTAGATTTTCCATTAAATTTTTGTCCGTACACAAAACAATAATTAAACATCACAGTTATCGAGATAGCATTCCTAATATTAGCTATGACTAGGGTTATTTGGACACTAATATATACCGAAAGCTTTATTTTTATTTCTTTACCAGGAATATATCCTGAGAAAAATCAGGCTTGCTCACTTTTATCGCGACATATTTTTGCCGGGCACAATGTTGTCCAATTTATGCACAGAACTCACTTTTCAGTAAATAAAGCAATCGTTATTTTTCAGTGCCCGCCTAATAAAACTAAGACCACGTCTTAACCAAAGCGAACATTCGAGTTGCAATTTCTTCGGCGAACCCGTTCGTGACATACGTACGCGACGAACGTTCGCGACATATGAACGCGACGATCGATCGTGACGTATGAACGTGACGAATTGTTCGCTACAGTTAGGACACGAAGGTACTTTATAACTAACTAAATGTAACAGCACGAACTGACTTACCCTTAGCATTTGTACTAAAGCATGTATCACCGTCTCTGTTACACGCACGAACACCTTCTATACTTGGCTTACTTTAACTGTTTATTTATAAACAAATTGACTTTTTTGTGGATTCTATACCACGTGCTTTACATACAAATCAACTATTGTATTTTTTTTTTAAATTAGTTAAATATACTTATAACTATTAACTAATTAATAAGTAACAACTGTTTGTTGAATTCAAGAAAATAAATATTTAAATCATTTACATTTTTTTTCTATAGTAATAGCAATAAATAGTCCCCGCATTAGACGATGCAGAAATCACTGACTCACTTGAGTTCATGAATATAGAATATTATTAGACAACAAAAAAGAAATACTACGTAACTTTCATAAGTATAAAAAAAAAACTTCTAAATCCACAAAAAAGTCAATATGTTTAGTTAAATGATGTATTTTACAGACTGATTCTAGATAAACTATTACTGACATTATTGTATACTTATTAAAAATATTCTCCACTTGATTTCACTAAATAATTGATTACAATAACTTGATGAGGATTGAGATAAGTTTACAATTTTTTCATTAAATGTATATGTTCTGAAGCGGTGATTTTGGTGCTTGATAAAACTAAAAACATTTTTTTTGCATCTACAATTATTATAGGAGTTTTACACACGGTTTCGGGTCGGCACATTCAATATTTAATAAGTAGTTTATTACATTTCATATGTTTTACAGAGGCCGTTTTACTCGTAGTAATGTAATTAAGGACACTGTCCGGCACAAAAAATCAGGGGAAAAGAATTTAATTCTGCGATATTTATTGAAAAGCCGATCGGTAGCAAATAGCAATAGGGGGTTTCATAGCGAGTTTTAGCCGTCAGTGGCGCTACGAGCGCATAACGTAAACAACGTTCAAGTGTAGCTTTGAGTGTGTAGTTATATTATCTGTGTAGTGTATGTCAAGTTAATCATACAGTAAATGACATCATGCGCTGGTAGCGCCATCTGAGCCGAGCTTTGCGTGAAACCTCTCATTACTACACATATCGACACATGCCGAACGGCAAGCGGTTTTACAAAATTATGCCAACCCGAATGTGTGTTGCATATAATTATATTTCCTCACTTCTCGAAAAACTGGTTTAGTTTCGAACTACAACAGAATCTTTATCCAAACTAAAGATTTGCCATAAATTAATGGTTCCAGCAAAACATACAACGTAATAAAACGGTTTTGTTTTCAAGCCTCTATCTTTGTCAAACAAACAATTATTTCATACATTTTTTCCAAGCCATTGCCGCCATACATTTCATCTCACAACGACCCATCTATTTTGTTCCCAACATTCAATAACACCAATTAATATTTATTAAGAAAACATCCAATTGGTTCACATTTAAAAGTTTTATACAATTTGCTACCTTTTAGGAGTTCATTTCATTCTGTGATTAGAAAAAATATTTACAAAAAGCACAACAGGGCAAAAAAAGGAATTTACTCAAAAGTTGAAATAAAAGTGGGGAATTCGTTGCCTACCGACTAAAAACTACCATGTTCTTTGAGTTGCCCTTTACTTTCCAGGGCCGCGGTACCCTGTCGAGAGAGTCCCGTGACCCCAGCAGGCTTATCTAAAACTTTATTTTGTGGTAAAATCATCAAATGAGTCCTTCCACCCAGGGCCGGGAGAGACTGTCAGACTTGTACTGACTAAAATCCACGGTGTCCTTCAATAGCCCTTTTCGTTCCGGGGCCACGGTTACCGATAAGACAGTCCCGCGACCCCAGCTATCTGAGACTCGAGATATATTATAAGTAAATAGTTCAAAATGAGGAATAAGTCTCTTCGAAATAATTCGTTGTTAGGAATTAGATTTCATTAAATATATAGTCGATTTTTTTCAATGAGCAAATCGTTTGAGTTTATAAGAATTAAAGATAGAAAGGATACATAATATTGCAATACGTAGTTAAAATATGTATTTATTGATTAAAGTCAAGTGAATCAAGTGGATTATTTAACATTTAATATATTAAATATATAGTTGTGAACTACAAAATAATACCAGTCAATCTTCGGATGATGCAGAGGCAATCAGTGGAAAATTCCGATAGTTCAATTGGGTATTAGATTTTAATGAAGTTTTAATCATCATTTATTAAAGGTAAATAAATATTAGATAAATTACAAAAAATCACATTTTCATAAGGGCATTTACGTGTAATGTAATGCAATGAAATATTGATCATTGGGTACTTAACAGAAAAAATACATAATACATTAAATATCAGGAAAATCATACACCTGAATGTCCCAGTATAGATTGCATTAAAAAAGGAGATAAAAAATACCACAGAATAAAATAGACTCCAAAAAGTACATAAATAGAACTAGAAATAATAGGTATTTTACAACAATTTTTTTAACCATTTAAACAACAATTTGGTCAAACAACACTTAGTAGACGAATTAACAAAAAAGACGATATTAATAGAAGAAAATTTGTAAGTTTTTTTTTTTACATATAATTGACATAATTAACAAGATATAAAGATAAAGGGTAACGCTTTAAGCGAATTGTGAATAAAAGATATTTTAAGTATTTTTATTTTGTAACATTTCAAACATTAAAAGGAAAATGTCCCAATATAGCATTTGATGTTCCTACTGTTGGAGCACAGGCCTCAAGATACCCACGCATTGCCCAGCAGTGAGGCAATACAGGCTTACAATAATAATGTTCATAGAAAGTTAAAATGTTACAAAATCATAAAATACATACAGTTAAAAATTTACAACAGATTTAGGCGTTTTGGAATAAGCGTGTCCAAAGCTGTGCTTTAATACATTAAAAAGTAAAAAAATAAAATAATAAAAGCACCTTCTTCGTTAAAAACTCTATAATTTATGGTACCCACTCAATCCCTTTAGGAACTCCCAACAATGTGCAAAATAACTTATCCTGTGTGTTTTACAAGCCACGGAATATGTAGTCAGGAAAATCTATTGTTAAGAAAAATTTACTACCTACTATAAACGGCCATAATTATGTCCTCAATTATGTTCTGTCATTATTTGACAGATGACAACAAACAACTGCCATTTTGTAACAGTTGTTAACATAAAAGTGTAATTTTTCGACAGTATTTAACATACGACTGTCATTTTTTGACAGTTGTATTTTGAAAAAGTTTTTGTGGCGCGACAAATCGATGTAGATTGTTAACTCGCCTAACAATTAATTTTCCTGACGGTATTATGTACTTATACAATATCTATTTAATATTTATTTATATCGACTGTATATGGGTAAGGTCAATATTCACACTGCCCGGTTAGTGTACGTGAATCAATATAACTTAATGAACGCATACTGACCGGTTAATGTAGACATTTTCGCGATATTCGCCTCTAAGGTTATTTATTCATTTAGACTTTGGAATAGATTGAGACCGTTTTGACGGAGAACATGTTCAAAAAGATGTTGAGAGATAAACATACCTATTAATGGTTTCCTTTTACAAGCAACTTTTTTTTCATTGCTCAGTGAAAATGTTTTTTTTAAAGCAGAGAAAGCGTTGTAGCTATTATCTATTTATGTCAATTTGTGAATTCCTCATAGATATTTTTTGTTAAAATTTGACGGCATTGTAAGCACAGTGGATGAGCAATTGACTGCTGCACAGCGGGTTGCGGGTTCAATTCTCTCACGGAACGAATATTTATATGATTTACAAGTAGGTAGTTATTTCGGCTTCGAGTGTATGTGAGTTTTAATGTTTGTATATGCACCCACGATACATGAGAGATCCTTAGTGTTTTTTAAAGAAGTAACTTAAATGTGGTTAAATTTCGGTTAAGTACACTTATTTCTGATGAAATCAAAATATAGCTTGATCTGTCAAAAGCTCAATCTATTCCACAGATATTTCTATATCTATTCAAAGGCAATGTCTTGAAAGCATTATTATTTAACTATATTTATTTATTTACGAACTGCTTTACACTAAGACTAGATGTTTTGTGAAATCACCGGCTAATTTGGTATAAAACTATTTTTTTTTCTTTAGCTTATGTTTTTTTTTATACATATTTTTACGCCGTATAGGGTAGGCAAAGTAGATAAAATAATAATCGTTGTGGTAATTTAAGCTTTAAAAGCTGTATTTTTTAGCAATGGTTTAATGTAGTATAAAGTCTTAACTGGAATTAAAACCATTATTTTTTATGTTTAACTAATTATTAATTTGGTGCGAAATTTAAGGTTTAAATTCGAATAGCTAAATTAAAATTAAATAGAAAAGTAGCTATTACAGAGTGAAATTAAACAAAGGGGGACAATTTCATATTTACAATTTAATATTCTAATGTTTTAATTTTACGGAATATAACGGTGTAGGCACATGAATTAGCTGCTTAATTAAAATTAAAATTTAAAGTAAGTATTTATACGTATCAAGCCTCTTATATTTTTAGGTATATGTAGGGTTATGTAATACTTAAAATTTATTCTATAGAGTCTAGAGTACGTAAGTTTGAAAATATAACATTATGCGTCAATATTTGAAATATTTTATTTATGTTACATTTTTTTATTTGTATATATTTTTACATGGAAGAAGCTAAATATTAATGTTGATAGCATCAATGTATTGCAAATCTAATTAGCCCGCTACTTAGTTTTGAAAAATAATAGATACATACTTCTTCTTTTGTTAATAAGTGAATACTTTTAAAACAAAACGCATTACACTTGTGACGTACACAAATGTCCTTCTTTGGTATTGTTCGTCGTGTCGTTGAGCTCCTCGAACTTCACGATAACTGTCAAATGACTGACTGGACAGGTCTACTCAAGTCTGTGTGGTTCTATCTTGAAAAGACCATCTCAGACACTAACCTACACGATCCTCGTATGACTTGACCAATTGAATATAATGTCTGGACTTTAAAAGAGACTGTGACCTCTGAGTTTGTTTCGGCTTTTTCTTCTCAGAGTAGTCAGGTACGAAACACCGGCCTCATCTAGTTTGTAATAGACGATGTATAAAAGTGTATAATAATTTACTTGCAAAATAAATATCATTTCATTACATTACACGGACTCAGAAAAAATGTACCAACTTGTGATATATTGTCAATTTAAGCGTTGTAAACTTCGGCAATTTTGCTTTGCATATCAAAAGAAAGAGTAAATGTCAAATATTTTTTTATACATTTAAGTTGCGGACTACTAAGATTTTTTGTATTGATTTGTATTGACTATTGTGAGATGACGGTATTATTATTGATAAGTTTTAAAATAAAAGACGTATTTTTAACTACAGAATAATTTAGTTAAATTGGAAGTTATATCGTTTTTTATTATGATTTACCTAAATTACTGTTTTTTTGCCTACTGAGTTATATTGACGCATTCGGAAGCATAGAAGTTTTCAATAATTTATAATAATAATAATTGACAAAACTATAACAATAGGGTTGTATGATACAAAAATTATTGCAATTTTCCATAGACACGAGTTAAGATAAATTAGTTTAAAGTGACAAGGATTAAGTTTGGATTTATTAAAGGTAAAATAAATTAGATCTTCTGGTGTGTTTAATAAAAACAAAAAAAAAAGGAGAAATTATTACCTTAAAGGTTAAGAAAGGCTCATTTAAAATAAGAAATAATTCTGTTTTTATATTTTTTCCTGATAACCACAGCAAATAGATTACGAGGCCACTTTTATAATTGAATTATATAAGGGCGCTCTCTCACCGCGAGCATTCACCTGTAATGTAACGTTACAGATTCGAACATTCGAAGACAATAGAGCATCGAATTGTGCACTTTTATGTTACATTATTTATTTATTTATTTAACTTTTTGCAAATGTAACAAGACAGTACAATGGCGGACTTAATGCCAAGGGCATTCTCTCCCAGTCTACCTTAGGGTGATGCAGAGAAACAAATATAGAAAGTGTAACAATACGCAAAGTGAAAAAGATATTTAATTAATAATGATAAATACACAAATACAAACATACAAGCAAGATATTTAAACAAATATAAAGTGTAAAATAGAAATACATATTATATATATATATATATATAATACATGAAGATGGGGATTGCCAATAACAAATTAATTTTGTGCCGAGTCTGCCAACATCTTGTGCAAATGCTCACGAACCTTCAACATAAAAGTGAACCGGCTGGTGACCGTCCTGATATTCCAGGTTACATTACAGGTGAATGCTCTCGGTGAGGGAGCACCTTTACAAACAAAAAAGGTACCAACATCAAATATCACACGATGCTAGTTCGTTCTTTGTGATAAGTGCGAAAGAGACAGCGCTTCACGAAGCCGTCTCTTTCTAAAGATCGAAGTGCAAAATATATCGTCGGAAACTTGTAATTTTAATAACGGAATGGCTTAAAAATAGAGCAAATGAAATAGTTTGAGCAGCTAGGGTTAGCTGTGAACTTGCTCGGTCTTGTGGAGTGTAATGTTGAAACTTGCTCGTGCGGTGGGGAGGGTCCCCTCTCACCTGTCCTATGGGATGCGGACTGACTGAAGGACTTTGCTGGCCTGGAAAAGAAATACACTTTGTTTAGAAACGTAATGTTATTATTTTACTTAGAAAATAGACAGGCCTGTTGGTCTAGTGGTTAGTGACCCTGACTGCTATGCCGGAGGTCGTAGGTTCGATTCCCACCCAGGACAAATGTTTGTGTGATGAGCACGATCATTTGTTCTCTGTCTGGGTGTAATTTATCTATAATATTTATGCATTTAGAAATATATAAGTATGTTTATCAGTTGTCTAGGACCCATAACACAAGCTCTGCTTAGCTTGGAACTAGATGGCGTTGTGTGATAGTTGTGGAATATTATTATTAAAATATAATTTTACAGGAGTAATTTATCAAAAATAACGCAATTTTAAATCTCACTTTATGTTATAATTGAGAAATTCATGTACCTATGTATTTGTTCTACTCACGTAAAAACTACTCAACAGATTTAGATAAAGTTTGGTACACAGATAGTTTATAACATTTTTGTTTATCGTAGTAAAATCATCAAATGAGTTCTCCCACCCAGGGCATTATGGGAGAGACTCAGGCTTGTACTGACTAAATTCCAAGGTGATCCTTCAATAGCCCTTTGCGTTCCAGGGTCACTGTTACATGATAAGCGATCCCTCTAGCCCAGATTACGTTCCCATGGGATATTTTCCGGTAACTACGTGGGCAAAACTGGTGGCTTACACAAGAAACTGGTAAAAATTCCCTTACACTGAACACACATTACATTTACTAATACATTACAAGGCAAAACTATACTAAATCATACACAACTAGTTAGCTAATTTAATGAAGATAACTGGTAGCGAGCTAACTAACGGAATTTCGGAGATATCTTCGTTTTAATCAGACGCGCCGAAATTGCATGCGGCCACACAATAACAAACCCAATAATAAAAATAAAATGTAACAAACCCACCTCGTATTCCTCGCCGCCGCACCGCGCCGCTGCTTATGATAATGTTACAAACCCACCTCGTATTCATTATCATCGCTGATGACCCCGCTCACACACAGCAGCTGGTACTGCTTGGCCCGCAGCGCCGCCGCGCCGCGCCGCTGCTTATGATAATGTTACAAACCCACCTCGTATTCATTATCATCGCTGATGACCCCGCTCACACACAGCAGCTGGTACTGCTTGGCCCGCAGCGCCGCCGCGCCGCGCCGCTGCTTATGATAATGTTACAAACCCACCTCGTATTCATTATCATCGCTGATGACCCCGCTCACACACAGCAGCTGGTACTGCTTGGCCCGCAGCGCCGCCGCGCCGCGCCGCTGCTTATGATAATGTTACAAACCCACCTCGTATTCATTATCATCGCTGATGACCCCGCTCACACACAGCAGCTGGTACTGCTTGGCCCGCAGCGCCGCCGCGCCGCGCCGCTGCTTATGATAATGTTACAAACCCACCTCGTATTCATTATCATCGCTGATGACCCCGCTCACACACAGCAGCTGGTACTGCTTGGCCCGCAGCGCCGCCGCGCCGCGCCGCTGCTTATGATAATGTTACAAACCCACCTCGTATTCATTATCATCGCTGATGACCCCGCTCACACACAGCAGCTGGTACTGCTTGGCCCGCAGCGCCGCCGCGCCGCGCCGCTGCTTATGATAATGTTACAAACCCACCTCGTATTCATTATCATCGCTGATGACCCCGCTCACACACAGCAGCTGGTACTGCTTGGCCCGCAGCGCCGCCGCGCCGCGCCGCTGCTTATGATAATGTTACAAACCCACCTCGTATTCATTATCATCGCTGATGACCCCGCTCACACACAGCAGCTGGTACTGCTTGGCCCGCAGCGCCGCCGCGCCGCGCCGCTGCTTATGATAATGTTACAAACCCACCTCGTATTCATTATCATCGCTGATGACCCCGCTCACACACAGCAGCTGGTACTGCTTGGCCCGCAGCGCCGCCGCGCCGCGCCGCTGCTTATGATAATGTTACAAACCCACCTCGTATTCATTATCATCGCTGATGACCCCGCTCACACACAGCAGCTGGTACTGCTTGGCCCGCAGCGCCGCCGCGCCGCGCCGCTGCTTATGATAATGTTACAAACCCACCTCGTATTCATTATCATCGCTGATGACCCCGCTCACACACAGCAGCTGGTACTGCTTGGCCCGCAGCGCCGCCGCGCCGCGCCGCTGCTTATGATAATGTTACAAACCCACCTCGTATTCATTATCATCGCTGATGACCCCGCTCACACACAGCAGCTGGTACTGCTTGGCCCGCAGCGCCGCCGCGCCGCGCCGCTGCTTATGATAATGTTACAAACCCACCTCGTATTCATTTGTAACGTTGTGGATTACCAACGTTGCATTTCAAAACTATAAATAGTTCATTATTATAAATTTGTAGGTATCTAGTAAAATATTCTTAAATTACGTTGAGACAAAAAGTAATTTTTAAGTGGGTATTTCTAAATTGATAGTATCTGTTGACAGTTTAACGGTGGAATGTTCCAGCAGCAGATGAGTGAATGAAAATGTTGTGGTCTCGCTCTCACGCGTGCAAAGTCCAATTCCCCTTCTCTTTGAGCGAGGCATTTTGTAGCAACCAGCTGGGACATGATTCAGTACAGAAAAATCTTACCGCGGGCTACACGGTTCCTCATTATATTAGGACTATCTAATTTTGCTCGCTCCAGACTTGGTCAGATTTTAGTCAATTTATAATTAATTTTGATATATTAAAAATCCTGTTAATTCACCTGTGAAGTGTCTATCCCCGTGAAGGGTAAGTTTGCCAAACAAAACCTTTATAACTGCTAGCTATTGTGTTCTATATTTTTGTATTGAGCAGGTACCTACAGACTTATTATTTTGTGTTCTAATTTTTCTTTGTCTGTTAGGTTTTTATTTCGTTAAGCCTCGAATGTTCCATACGCTCGTAGGCCTATAATAATGTTGTGTTAATGCTTCACGCTAATTATAAATTGTGTATCTACCATGTAAACTCCGTTCTGCTGATGACCAAACTCACAAACTCCTTAAGCGCTTAACGTCCTAGGCTTTCGCTTACGCTGCGGGGTCATCATCGGAGAGGACTTACAGTGGACCTTTTATTTACCGCTGGACGTTGATTCCAGGGAACAAGATTGGGGTTAGAAATACCCATCCTCATCGTTCGTTGAGTTCAGCTGACTCACCCTACCGAACGTTCGAGGCCTGCGCACTCACAGCACCTAGCTGCGCACACAGCTGACCTGCCACACACACCCAGCAGCGCACAGCCGACCTGCCGGCGCATCCACCATCCCGTCCCTGAGGTCTCTCTCACCTCGGGACAACTCCTCGGCATCGCGTCCCTGCTCTACGCGATAAGCCAGGGCAGTACTTAGTGCGCCTACTTCCACGGAGCGAATAAATACCGAGTGACGGCTGTGAACCACGACCTTAAATAAATTAATTGTAAACGTTGGTGGGTTCTTTTATTTTAACCCACCATTAACCGTTACATTGGCGCCCATTTACGTGGTTTTTTTTAATAAGGTCACTTGGTTTTTTTTTGTTCTGTGGAGGTAGTAAGTGTGGTATTTTGTGTGTTTTATTGTTTTTGTGTTGTGAAACGTTTTCGGTTATACGCAACCAAGGTGTACCCTACCCTACACATATATATTTTATTAATTTTTTACGTTTGTTTTAAAGAAGAAAGTAACGATTTTTTTTACTATTCTTTTTAACTACATTTTTTTAAAACTCATCGTAGTAGTAGGGCCCTTGTGAAGGCCCGTCCGGGGAAGTACTACCACCACACTTATTGCAACCGCAAATAATTTTTATTTTTCGGTTGTAGGGTGTGGGTGCCGGGATTTTATTACAGGCACATAATATTATACGACCTTATCACCTGGGTTCGTCTGCCTATAAAAGAATTATTACTTTCTTTTCTTTTATATAGGTAAATTGTTTTTTTTTATTGGTTATTGCAGGCTACCTCATTCTGTCAATACCAACGACATTTATTTTCTCAATTCATTTTGTTCAATAGTAATATTTTGAAACAACTTAACTTTTGTAAACAGAACATAATTGCAGACTATCTCATTCTGTCAATTTTTTTCTCCTCTCAATTCGTTTTAAATTGTAATTCTTTATTTTTTTAGTTAACTTAACTTTTGTAAAACCTAGGTACATATTATTGCAGACCCTACCTCATTCTGTCAATATTCTGTCAATTTGTTTTTTCAATTTGTTTTAAATTGTAATTGCTTTTTAAAGCTTAACCTTTTGTAAAGCGTACACATTGGTTGCATTAACTCCTTTTGTGTGTTTTTATTTTATTTTATTTCGGTGCAATTGTTTTTTTGTGCTTGTTTTCTAGATTGTTCTCAACCAAAACGTTATTAGATTTTTAAATTCAAATTGTAACAGACGGAGTGTTAGTACACATAACCGTTAATTTTATTTTTCTCTTTAAATTTTTTTTTTGTTTGGCACTTACCCTACACTTTTAATTTTTTTTTTTTGCTTTTGAAAATTTTTAAATCATGGCTTATCCAGTTAAGTTTATGTCGCTTCAAAAGTCTGAGCTCGAGTACGAGGTGGCTATTAGAGGCGAAACACCTGCTGCCACGGTGCAAGACTTACGTAAACAGATAGCTAAATGTGGACCATTATTTCCATCGGAAGACATTCTAGTTAGTCCCTTCGACCCAGCGGAGGACTTGAGGGGTGTAGTTGACGTCTTGGAAAGGGTTAACACTGGTTTAGAAACTTCGACTTTTGATAGAAATTCTTTACTCCGGTCTCAGAATTTACTTAATCATTTACATCATCGTATTAATCGCATTATTGGTACCGATAAAGTAAAGGCTGACTATGAACGTTGCGTTGGCTATTATAAAAAGACCGTTTCAAGGCTTTCAGCACTTGGTAATTCTTTGGATTCCCAACCTACTACAGATTTACCAACAGCTTCTTCCTCTGCAATTCCAGTCACTGTTTCGGTTACTTGTGATGGCAACATGAATAAATTTTCTAAATTAAAATTCGACGGCAAATCATGTGTTCGAGCTTTTATACTTAGGTGTGAGGAATTTTGTCAAGTTAAAAATATGTCGCTTAATAGTATTCTACCCCACGCTATTGAAATATTTACTGGCGATGCCTTACATTGGTACAGAAGCATTAGAGAATCGGTTTCGAGTTGGGACGATCTTGCAGCTTCATTAAGACGTGATTTTGATCAATCTGATTATGATTATAGACTTCTTTCAGAAATTAGGTCTCGCACGCAAGGGGAAACAGAAAATATAATAATCTACCTATCCATTATGGCTGGACTTTTTTCACGCCTAACTAAGAAACTTTCAGAGGAAGACAAATTAGAAATTTTGCTACATAATATTCGTCCGATTTACGCTAATACACTCTCTTCCGTATCGGAGATTAAGTCAATTGATAATTTACGAACTCTGTGTCGAAATTATGAGGCTATACAAGCACGTTTTTCTCAGTTTAAGGAACCACCTAAGCCGTGTTCAAATACATTAGCACCTGAGTTTGCTTATTCGGGACAGTCAGCTGGTAAATCAAATTTTAAAAATAATTATAATAGCTCATATAACAAGAACTATTCCAAGCATAACAAGTTTGATAATAAACCAAATTCAAATAATAATTCATCACCTAATTATGTGCACGCAGTTGATAAAGCTAAAACTAATAAAAGGCAACCTTACTGCCCTCGTTGTCGAAACAATACACATATGCTAAGGCAGTGTACCGCTAAGAGAGAGTTAATTTGTTTTTCCTGTGGCCTGAAGGGTGTTAAGACGCCTGATTGCCCAAAGTGTAATAAGGAGGAATCTAAACCAAAAAACTAGTTCACGGGAATTGTGTTAATAACTTTGATATTGAGGACTGGAAGAACTGGTTACAAACTGTCACATTATTTTCTAAATCGTATAACATCTACACAATTCTCGATGATAAGAGTGATCTTGACGATAGACCTTACGTTTCTGTGAAGATTAATGATCTTACCGTTTCCGGTTTACTTGACTCTGGCTCTGCGGTCACAATTATTGGCAATAAAGCTCATTCCGTGTTAGAAGCATATGGCCTGCCACTTGTAAAGGCTGATTGCATTACAGTAACGGCAGCGGGAGGACAAACTTTAAAAAGTATAGGTTATATTAATGTACCCGTAAATTTTGAAAACCAGTTTCACATTTTGAAAGCAATTGTTATACCGGATATTAAGCGCAATCTTATATTGGGCATTGATTTCTGGCGTAAGTTTAAACTTTGTCCAAAATTTATTAATAGTGTTTCTATGAACAAAACGGACAGTTGTTCTCTAGATAAATCTCATCTTACCTTCATACAAGGTTATGATAATCTTACTCAGTCACAAAAGCAATTGGCTGATAATGTCATAAAGCAGTTTGAGGACATTTCTTTCTCAAACAAAGGCTTAGGCGTTACAAGTCTTATCACTCATCATATTGACACCGGTGACTCTGAGCCAATACGTCAGCGATCCTATCGTTTGTCACCAGAGAAGCAACGTATCTTGGTTGATCAGGTTGATGAGATGTTGTCAATGGACGTAGTCGAGCCTTGCGAGAGCGCGTGGTCTTCTCCCGTTCTCATTGTTACTAAGAAGAACGGCCAACCTCGATTTTGCTTGGATAGTCGAAAACTTAATTCTGTCACAAAACGTGATGCCTACAATCTCCCTTACATTTCTGAGATTCTGGATAATTTACGGGATGCTCGTTATCTATCTAGTATCGATTTATCCAAGGCTTTCTGGCAGATCCCTATTGCTCCTGAGGACCGTGACAAAACGGCATTTTACGTTCCCGGAAGAGGCACGTTTCGTTTCAAACGGACCGCTTTTGGTTTAACAAATGCACCAGCTACTCAGCAACGATTAGTTGATTTATTATTTTCTAATTTCGATCTCAAGGTGTTTGCCTATCTGGATGACGTAATAATCATTTCTGAAGACTTTAATAGCCATGTGACACTACTATTGCGTGTGCTAGAGAAGTTGAAACAAGCAAACTTAACAATTAACCTTGAGAAGTCAAATTTTTTCAGTTCTCAATTGAAATATCTGGGGTACGTCGTCGATGGCTCTGGCCTACGTACTGATCCAGCGAAGGTTGAGGCTATACTCAATTATCCGACACCTAAAAGTCGTAAGGACCTTAAACGCTTTCTAGGTACTGCGACGTGGTACAGGCGTTTCGTTCCAAACTTCAGCACTATAGCCGGTCCCTTAAATAAGTTAACATCTTCTTGGAAAGGCACTCCCCCTTTTGAGTGGACTGCTGAGGCTGACTCAGCGTTTCAAAAACTCAAAGAGTGTCTAGTCTCAGCACCGGTTTTATCTTGTCCGGATTATACTAAGCCGTTCGAAGTACACACGGATGCTAGTGGTTACGGTATCGGTGCTATGCTGACTCAGTCTTTTGAAGGCAAAGAACATCCAATTGCTTATATGAGTAGGTCACTTACTGCCGCTGAAAAGAATTACAGCATAACCGAACGCGAAACATTAGCCGTTATTGTCGCTCTCGAACATTGGCGTTGCTATATCGAAAACGGACAACAGTTTACAGTTTATACCGATCATAGTGCTCTTAAATGGTTTCTATCATTAAGCAATCCAACTGGACGTCTAGCTCGTTGGGGTGTACGTCTTTCGGCCTTTAACTTTGTCATAAAACATAGGAAAGGCGTAGATAACGTTATACCTGACGCTCTGTCTAGAATCATTCCAGTAAGTGCTATCAGCATATCCAACTCTTATTTGGACACTAAAGACAGCTGGTACAAAAATATTTATAATGGTTGTTTAAATGATCCTTCTAAATTCTCAAACTTTATTATTAAAAATAATTCATTATTTAGATTATCAAAAAATAAACATGAACTTACTTCAGAATTCTCGTGGAAAGAGGTAGTTCCTTCTGAACTTCGCGAAGCTATTTTCAATGAGAACCACGCTGTTCCTACGGCAGGACATATGGGCATTTTTAAAACTTACCGTCGACTTGCTTTACGTTACTACTGGCCCGGTATGTACCAAGACGTTGTAAAGCTTATTGGTTCTTGTGATAAATGTTTAGCTTACAAGTCTCAAAATCATCAAACCCTAGGAGAAATGGGTCGCCCTAAACAGTGTTCTCGACCATTTCAGATGATTTCAATAGATCTCATGGGACCTCTTCCCACTACTAGGAAACAAAACAGTTACATTTTTGTGATAACTTGTTGTTTTTCGAAGTTTTGTTTAATTTTTCCTATTAAAAGAGCTACAGCTGATATTATAACTAAAATTCTAGAAGAATCAGTATTCTTAGTTCATGGCATACCACAAACAGTGATGATGGATAATGGCACTCAGTTTACAGGTAAAGTGGCGGAAGCGTTGTTTAAGAAATACAACATTCCTAATGTTCATTATACACCTAAATACACCCCTCAGGTAAACTTAGTTGAAAGATTCAACAGAACCATCATCACATGTTTATCTACCTACGTTGATAATGATCATAGATCTTGGGACTTATTTATTCCCAAAGTTCAGTTCGCTATTAATAACTCAGTTAACGAGGCTACTGGTTTTACACCTTCATTTTTGGTTTTCGGCCGTGAGCTAGTTACTTGTGGATCTCATTATTTAGAAAATGACCTTGGTAACGAGATAATTTTCTTGCCACGTGACTTATATGCAGAAAATTTAGGTTGCTTATCTTCTATCTTCGACAGCGTTCAGTCAAAACTATGGCAAGCCCATGTAAAGAACACCTCACACTATAATCTCAGACGAAAGTTTGCTGAGTTCAACATTGGAGACGTAGTCATGAAACGCGCTTACGTCTTAAGTGACAAGGATAGTAAATTTTCGAAGAAGCTGGCTCCTAAATTTATTAAGGCTAGAATAATTCAGAAGAGGTCTCCTCTAGTTTATGTGCTGCAAGACATGTCTGGAAAGAATTTAGGCTCTTGGCATATTAAAGATTTAAAATTAGTAGGAAGAAATATTTGAAAACTAATAAGTAACAGTAAATCTTAATTTTTTTTTTTAATTTAGAATACTTATTGCTATACCGAACCTATCTAACCTACCAATTCTTTTCTTTGTTATAACATTTGATCTACCCTATAGTTACTTATGTATAATGATGGCCTACCCCATTCATTATATTTTATTAAGTATTTTATACCTATCGGCCCTACACCGAAGGTATTTATTTTATTGATCGTGGCTCTAACCCATCGATCACTTTGGTTTTGTAATACATGGTTGTGTTTTTTTTTCACGGTTGTGTTTTCCTTTAGAGCGGTAGCAACTCTTTAAATAAGCCCTTGCAGGAGCGGTCGATTACTCCATAAATAAACCATAAATCATAAAACACAACTGTGTCTATAGAGCGGTAGCAACTCTTTAAATAAGCCCTTGCATCATAAAAAACACAACTGTGTCTATAGAGCGGTTGCAACTCTTTAAATAAGCCCTTGCAGGAGCGGTCGATTACTCCTTAAATAAACCATAAATCAAAAAAAAAAAACAAAACCAAAGGACATAGCTTGTTCACTTAATACTGATGGTCTACACCATTTGTGTTGTTTTCTTTAGAGCGGTCGCAACTCTTTAAATAAGCCTTTGCAGGAGCGGTTGGTAACTCCATAAATAAGCCTTAAACCAAAAACATAATTTTATAATTTAAATTTAGATTCAATTACATTAAAATTTAAAACTGGTAGGTGGATTAGTATTGGTTGGTAGATGGTTAAAGTAAAAAATAATAATTTAACAATAATATTTTATTGAACTCGATACATACGATTGCATTATTCTCTCGCTTAGTACACTTTCATCTTTGAAGAAAACTATTGTAAGGCATCAGGTTAATGACAACAAGATTCCTAAATATTTTATATTGTGCGACAGCTATCTCTCGTATCACTGATTACAATAGCTGCCGCTAGTTATGATTGCGAGAAGTACGAATGATGATTTTTGATAGGTAAAACAATAGTTAGATCTAATTCTTCGTGCGGATTTTGTCATTATAGAAGACAAAATCCTTGACTGCGCGAGGGGGTATTGTAACGTTGTGGATTACCAACGTTGCATTTCAAAACTATAAATAGTTCATTATTATAAATTTGTAGGTATCTAGTAAAATATTCTTAAATTACGTTGAGACAAAAAGTAATTTTTAAGTGGGTATTTCTAAATTGATAGTATCTGTTGACAGTTTAACGGTGGAATGTTCCAGCAGCAGATGAGTGAATGAAAATGTTGTGGTCTCGCTCTCACGCGTGCAAAGTCCAATTCCCCTTCTCTTTGAGCGAGGCATTTTGTAGCAACCAGCTGGGACATGATTCAGTACAGAAAAATCTTACCGCGGGCTACACGGTTCCTCATTATATTAGGACTATCTAATTTTGCTCGCTCCAGACTTGGTCAGATTTTAGTCAATTTATAATTAATTTTGATATATTAAAAATCCTGTTAATTCACCTGTGAAGTGTCTATCCCCGTGAAGGGTAAGTTTGCCAAACAAAACCTTTATAACTGCTAGCTATTGTGTTCTATATTTTTGTATTGAGCAGGTACCTACAGACTTATTATTTTGTGTTCTAATTTTTCTTTGTCTGTTAGGTTTTTATTTCGTTAAGCCTCGAATGTTCCATACGCTCGTAGGCCTATAATAATGTTGTGTTAATGCTTCACGCTAATTATAAATTGTGTATCTACCATGTAAACTCCGTTCTGCTGATGACCAAACTCACAAACTCCTTAAGCGCTTAACGTCCTAGGCTTTCGCTTACGCTGCGGGGTCATCATCGGAGAGGACTTACAGTGGACCTTTTATTTACCGCTGGACGTTGATTCCAGGGAACAAGATTGGGGTTAGAAATACCCATCCTCATCGTTCGTTGAGTTCAGCTGACTCACCCTACCGAACGTTCGAGGCCTGCGCACTCACAGCACCTAGCTGCGCACACAGCTGACCTGCCACACACACCCAGCAGCGCACAGCCGACCTGCCGGCGCATCCACCATCCCGTCCCTGAGGTCTCTCTCACCTCGGGACAACTCCTCGGCATCGCGTCCCTGCTCTACGCGATAAGCCAGGGCAGTACTTAGTGCGCCTACTTCCACGGAGTGAATAAATACCGAGTGACGGCTGTGAACCACGACCTTAAATAAATTAATTGTAAACGTTGGTGGGTTCTTTTATTTTAACCCACCATTAACCGTTACACATTATCATCGCTGATGACCCCGCTCACACACAGCAGCTGGTACTGCTTGGCCCGCAGCGCCGCCGCGCCGCGCCGCTGCTTATGATAATGTTACAAACCCACCTCGTATTCATTATCATCGCTGATGACCCCGCTCACACACAGCAGCTGGTACTGCTTGGCCCGCAGCGCCGCCGCGCCGCGCCGCTGCTTATGATAATGTTACAAACCCACCTCGTATTCATTATCATCGCTGATGACCCCGCTCACACACAGCAGCTGGTACTGCTTGGCCCGCAGCGCCGCCGCGCCGCGCCGCTGCTTATGATAATGTTACAAACCCACCTCGTATTCATTATCATCGCTGATGACCCCGCTCACACACAGCAGCTGGTACTGCTTGGCCCGCAGCGCCGCCGCGCCGCGCCGCTGCTTATGATAATGTTACAAACCCACCTCGTATTCATTATCATCGCTGATGACTCCGCTCACACACAGCAGCTGGTACTGCTTGGCCCGCAGCGCCGCCGCGCCGCGCCGCTGCTTATGATAATGTTACAAACCCACCTCGTATTCATTATCATCGCTGATGACCCCGCTCACACACAGCAGCTGGTACTGCTTGGCCCGCAGCGCCGCCGCGCCGCGCCGCTGCTTATGATAATGTTACAAACCCACCTCGTATTCATTATCATCGCTGATGACCCCGCTCACACACAGCAGCTGGTACTGCTTGGCCCGCAGCGCCGCCGCACCGCGCCGCTGCTTATGATAATGTTACAAACCCACCTCGTATTCATTATCATCGCTGATGACCCCGCTCACACACAGCAGCTGGTACTGCTTGGCCCGCAGCGCCGCCGCGCCGCGCCGCTGCTTATGATAATGTTACAAACCCACCTCGTATTCATTATCATCGCTGATGACCCCGCTCACACACAGCAGCTGGTACTGCTTGGCCCGCAGCGCCGCCGCGCCGCGCCGCTGCTTATGATAATGTTACAAACCCACCTCGTATTCATTATCATCGCTGATGACCCCGCTCACACACAGCAGCTGGTACTGCTTGGCCCGCAGCGCCGCCGCGCCGCGCCGCTGCTTATGATAATGTTACAAACCCACCTCGTATTCATTATCATCGCTGATGACCCCGCTCACACACAGCAGCTGGTACTGCTTGGCCCGCAGCGCCGCCGCGCCGCGCCGCTGCTTATGATAATGTTACAAACCCACCTCGTATTCATTATCATCGCTGATGACCCCGCTCACACACAGCAGCTGGTACTGCTTGGCCCGCAGCGCCGCCGCGCCGCGCCGCTGCTTATGATAATGTTACAAACCCACCTCGTATTCATTATCATCGCTGATGACCCCGCTCACACACAGCAGCTGGTACTGCTTGGCCCGCAGCGCCGCCGCGCCGCGCCGCTGCTTATGATAATGTTACAAACCCACCTCGTATTCATTATCATCGCTGATGACCCCGCTCACACACAGCAGCTGGTACTGCTTGGCCCGCAGCGCCGCCGCGCCGCGCCGCAGCAGTCGCAGCGCTGCCGAGCACACGGACGCACTGCCGCACACCACCTGACGGACCTGGAGGTACAACATGATGTACGTCTTCAAAACGTAGGGTAGATAGGGTAATGGGGAGTAGAGATAGGGTTGATAAATGACGTAACAAAGGTTCTGTAATAATTTTGGCGATTGAGTGTCCATGGAGTTTCTTGCCAATTCTTCTCCATAGAGATCTACGTATTAGAATGGGCACCTTCGGAACTTTCAGTTTTTATGTCATGTGACTGGGACTGTAGCAATATAACTATTTTAGTACTAGTTTTATTTTATGTCATTTGACAATTCAAAAGTGCCTGTAATTGGCTTAGTTGAAATAAATGATTTGAGTTGTTTTGGTAAAGATTTAAGCGGAACTGCATCGGCGCGATCTCATGGCGATATGGAGGGAAGTGACAGCTACAACTCAAGTTCGGGCACCCCGTGCTGAAATAGGAGCCTTTTAGCCTCTATAGGACTTATTTTTTCCTTCATTTCTATTGTTTTTGTAAAATCATTTTGTTTTGTTTAGTTTTATTGTTGTTCTGTACTGTGTGAGTCCAAAAAAAAACCTTTTCTTTCTATTTGAGGACTTTCTGGAGAGGCGTCACGGCTTCTTCATATTTCGTTTGACGCAGGTCCTCACCGGACACGGAAGTTTCGGGAGGTTCGTGTGTCTGATTGAACGGGAAGAAACGCTTGGGTGTCACTACTGTAATGGGTAGCTTGCCATCCGACCAAAGCCCAGACCCGGGTTGACGGCGCGTCTTGTTTCACGTGCGACACAAGGAATGGTTGGCTAATTTATGGGGATATAATCCTACTAATATTGTAAATGCAAAAGTTTGTGAGGATGTTTGTATGTGTATGTACTTATGTAGGTATGTTTGTTACTCTTTCACGCAAAAACCACTGAACAGATTTGGCTAAAATTTGCTACACAGATAGTTTATAACCTGGATTAACACATAGGATAGTTTTTATCCCGATTTTATGTTCCCGTGGGATAATTTTCGAGTTGTAGAGGGTGAAGCCGCTGGCAACAGCAAGTTAAAGATAAACGCCAATCGGGGCTGTAAAACTGTCAGGACAGCCAGCATTTTTTTTTATTTTAACCAAAAAAATAGTTATCATTTATTAAGAAAGTTTATTTAAAAAAAGATAATATTATGATCACGTACTGTCGATTCGTGACACTTGTTTACCCGAATGCGCATGACCCGTACATCTGTACGGGTCATGCGCATTCGGGTAAACAAGTGTCAAGTGTCACGTCAAGTGTCAGCTATCTAGCTGCCGGCGTCATTAGCCTTTCCAAATACTCACTTGAGCGGGAGAATGTGAGGGATCCAGCACTAATAGCGTCGCCTTGCCATCTTTATGCTTCTCGTACCCTATTATCGTCCGCGAGTGACCTGAAAAACACGTTTTATTTACTTGTCGAATCTAAAATAATAATTAGTAGCGTTTTACCTTCAAATAAAACGCTTGTTGTGTCCGGAGACTCATTCGGGGTCATATAAACATTATTTGAGTCAAGCATCTTCCGTTTCCGTGTCACATCTATACAGGTATATGCAAATGTCGCCCTTTTGACAACACGATGATGACGTATTTCCGCCTTCGTTCACCAGGTGGCTGCAGCGCGCCAAAACCCTCATTGTGGCCTCAAAACCCTAAAAACTTGAGAAACAATTAAACCAGGCAGACTTTAAAGTTATGACCCCGAATGAGTCTCCGGACACAACAAGCGTTTTATTTGAAGGTAAAACGCTACTATTGTGTCCTTCGGCCTCATTCGGGGTCATATAAACATTATTTGAGGCTTTGTTTGTTATCGCCTGGTGAACGGGACGCCAATGACCAATTTAAGTATACATTTACTAAATATATTGCAATAAAATAATAACCTTTTAAAATAACTAATTAAACACTTACAAACTGAAATAAACTGCACATTTATACGTACCTTATAGTTATAACATCTTTTTATAAACTTACCATAATCATGTAACATTTCTCATACCTTATTCACTATAAAAATAACAAATAACTTATTTAATTGAAACAAAGATAATTAATTAATTGGCTGAAAAAGATGAATCAATGAGCTTCCCTGGGCTGAAACTGCTGGAACCACTTCCCTCCTGTAATGTTTTTTAAAAGTATTACCGGATCTCCAATTTGCTCGTGCCATTATCTCGTCAAGAGGTTCGTTATCCAACCAACTTCGGGAAGCAACCGCAGAACGAAAACTACCCGGAGTAGCCTGAATTCCTGCCTCTTTCAAAATCGACTTAACCCAACCAGCCAATATAGTTTTAGTAGCTGGCTTAGCTTTTCCACAAACTGTAATAAATAATCTATCACTAGAACAAAGCAAACGACGTGGTTTTCCAATTTCTATGAGCTTTTTAAGCCAAACCACCGGATCAAGCGCCTCATTATCAACATTACCTAATAATCTCCAACCTGACTGTACGTGAGTTTCTGAATCAGTTTTCGACCCAAAATGCGGCCAAAACATTATGCTATTCTCGCCTACTATACATCTGTCTGGAGATACACTTAGCAATGTTAAGTCGTGTATCCTACGCCCTGAACATAACAACAAAAGAACTGCACTAACTCTTGAAATATCGAATAGGCTTTGATTTTGAAGAGGTCTACTGCCCAACCAACCTACCAGAGACCCAGGATCCCAAATAGTGGGTGGACACTTCTTAGGCTGCTGCAACGCTATAGCTTTAATCATTTGTTTAACTAAAATATTTGAACTTAAGCGGGCCTCGATCTTTGTATTGCATAAAGTAGAAACAACCGATTTATGAAGTAAAATTGTACGATACGATAATTTTTCTTTTAGGTGTAAATCGGCTAAAAATCGAGCCAATTCACTACCTGACGGATCTGAAAAATTTACACCGAACTTGGAACACCAATTTAACCATCTCTGCCATGCTGGCCTATAGGTATTCAAAGTTGACGACCTCCAACCTTGTTTGAGCAGACACTTTTGTTCTGCCGACCAGTCACCTAAGGATTCAGACCACCCCCACATTTCCATACTTCTAAGACCAGCTCCTTCACCCGAGGTGGTGGCTGCCCGGTCCTCGTGTCCACTAGCACCTTCGATAACCTGTGAATCGTGAATGGAGGTGCGGTCGCTCTGGTTTTCAAGTCTGCTCTCCAGAATGCTCGGGACCACCTCGGTGCAACTATCAGGAATATACCTTGAGCCTGATTGAGATGCATCAGGACCCGGGGTAACAAACTCGGAGGAGGAAAGACCCAAGCTAGACGAAAGTCCCAATTGAATGAGAACGCGTTGTGCCTCCATGCTCGCTGGTCTCGTTGATCTAGAGTGACATAGCAAGGCACTACGTGAGCTGTGCTGGAGGCAAAAAGATCTGTCTGGGGAACACCCCACTTTGCAAAGACAATGCTGGTGAATTCGGGGAGTAGATGCCATTCCTGTAACGTCGAATGACGCGATAGACCGTCTGCGACATTGTTGTACCTGCCTGGTATGTGATGGGGGATTACATGAATGTCGTACTTCTGAAATAAATGAAATATTCGATATATTAACTCCATCAGGATCCTTGACTTGTTTCCCCCTTCCTTTCTCAAGTACGCCACCACCGCTTTGTTGTCGCACTGCAGTAGAAGAGATGTATGACTCAGAGACGGAGCGAACTCTAACAAACATTTTAGAATGGTTAGCATCTCTTTGTGATTCGAATGAAGCCGCTCTTCTTCTTTTGTCCACTTGCCCGATAAATGAAGACCATTCAACTCCGCCCCCCAACCTGAATCGGCTGCATCTGTGGTCAAAAAGTTTTTCACTGGTGGTGGATGAAGCCTGGACTTTTCTAGACAGTAAACTTTCCACCAATTCAACTCTTCTAGTACTTCCGCAGGCAAGAGGTAAGTCGACTGACTTGGCATTTTCAGGACCAGGTTGCAATAAGCCAGTAGATGGCGAAAATTCAAACGACCCATTGGAACTACCAGACGAGCAAAATTCAGGACCCCTATGATACTCTGTATCTCTCGAAGAGACGCCTTCCGCCGGCGGAGCAACTTCGATAAAACTATCTGCATGCTCTGAATTTTGTTTTCTGGTAAAAATTTTTGATTTTGCCACGGATCCCACATCAAACCCAAATACTCTATTACTTTCTGAGGGACAAGAATCGACTTCTCCATGTTTACCTGCCAACCCAACTGACTGAGAGTTCGCAGAACAATGTCCACGTGTTTTATAAGTGTCGTTCTGTCCTGTGCTACTAAGAGATAATCGTCGAGAAACACCACTACTCGTATGCCTAGATTCCTGAAAATCTCGGCAGTCCAGTTGGTCAGTGATGCAAACACTTTGGGCGCTGTCGCCAGGCCAAATGGCAAACAAGTCATTTGCAGTAACTGATTTCGATACAATAGGCGGAGAAAACACCGATGTACTGGTGCAACACTTACGTGATTGTAGGCTTGCCTGAGGTCTATTTTGACCATCCAATCCCTGTCCTGAATAAAATCGGGAATCCGATTTACCGAAATCAAACGAAACTTGCTTATAATCAAATAATTGTTTAAACTTTTTAAATTGAAAATGGGACGGTAGGTTCCGTCGCCTTTGAGAATCAGAAAGAAATTTGATACGAAACTCGGAGTCAGGGGGGCATGCTCTAAAATTCCTTGTTTTAACAAATTTTGAATGACCGTGTCCATCTCCGGAGATGGTAGAGTGAGATTGCAACGTTTCACCTGCCTTGGCGGTACCAGAGGCGGTTTCTTTTGAAATGGAATACGATAACCCTTCACTATTTTTATTAATGGTTCTGGTGCCCTCAATCTCTTCCACTCCGTAACATAATTTTGTAGGCAACCCCCTCGAAATTTCTGATCCGAGTCAGAACTTTTTATTGAATTTACCAGAGCCTTTGCCTCGTGGTACATTGTTTTGCGGTTCATTTCTCCGAAAACTGGGCTGCTGAAAGCGTTGTCCAGCATGCTGTCCCCTTGATTGAGGACGAAAAAATCTATTATTATTAAATGGATGCATTGCCTGATAATTATAAAATGTTTCTACACTCTGAGGAGGAAGAAATCTTTGGTTCATCATCAGTGCAGGAGCGCGACTGGACGATTGATACCCACTAGGCCCAGGGTACGCCGCCTGGGGTCTAGGGGTTTTCTTTTCTTGCCCAGAAAAAGTATTTTTATTTGGATAAAAAATTTTGTTAACACCGCCATTATTCTTAATAAATTCACTAAAAGGTACTTTATCAAACAAAAAATCACTAGACGGCGGTATTTTCTTTAAACATGGCTTAAATGATTTATCCCTTAATTGCTTAGCGAACACTTCGCGCCTTTGTTCAATTATATCTGCCCTACGACCACAAACTAGTTGTAAACAATCTCGTGAAACTTTTTGATAATCGGCAGAAAAAACCTCTTTTAATTTTAATGCTAACTGCTCTGGATCCATACTACTAGTATCCTTTGCCCAGTCCACTATCTGTCGAAAACCTTGTTGCATAGCCTCGCTTTGCATTATCAATGCCCGAGTTACAGAGCCAAGAAATTTATCCGAAGAGGGTAGATGGCTAACTTTTTCTAAAGACTTGATCTCATCATTAACTTCAAGGTCAACATATCCTGGACGAGCATTATATACTTTTTGTGTTTCCACATATCTAACATTATTCCAGTTGTCATTTTTAAAATATTGAATGGAATTTAACAATTCTATCTGATTAGAAGGGGTTGCAGTGACAGCTGGCTCCTTTAATTGCGTTGCCAAATCAAAATTAAATGATTGAACCGGTGCAGGATCTGCGACGGGTTCTGACAATCCTTCTGATTCTGATTGCTCTTGGGCCATATCGCAGTTATTACCATAATATATCGGGTTATCACACTCATAATTTCCATTTTCAGTATACATAATATTATGAGGGTAGCAATATAATTTTTTCAAATCACTGACCTGTTTTGCAAGCTTTTTGATTACCTTGCTTTGCCCTCGAAGACGCTTACTTCTCTTCTTACTCGCCTTCTTCCTCTTACGGGACTTATCAACCTGTTCAACCTCTGAAGCCGACGGTGATGATTCAGAGGAACTTGAGGAACTCGACGAACCCGATGACGAAACAGAATCTTTACGACTACGCGTCTGTATTCTATCCGCCATTTTAAGAAAACTAAACTGAACACTATTTTGTTTAAAAAAAAAAAAATATAAAAAAAAAAAATCTGATAATATTATAAAATATTTTTTCAAATATCGAACGTTAACAACGTTAACTTTTAAAGATGTGAACCGTCCGAAAAACAGGACGCCAATGAGGGTTTTGGCGCGCTGCAGCCACCTGGTGATCGAAGGCGGAAATACGTCATCATCGTGTTGTCAAAAGGGCGACATTTGCATATACCTGTATAGATGTGACACGGAAACGGAAGATGCTTGACTCAAATAATGTTTATATGACCCCGAATGAGGCCGAAGGACACAAAATAATAATATTCCACAACACAACGCCATCTAGTCCCAAGCTAAGCAGAGCTTGTTTTATGGGTACTAGACAACTG
Organism: Agrotis clavis; assembly: GCA_954870645.1. NCBI lineage: Eukaryota > Metazoa > Arthropoda > Insecta > Lepidoptera > Noctuidae > Agrotis > Agrotis clavis. The sequence goes on along the minus strand of OX940935.1, from coordinate 20,310,837 downwards.
ATAAACATACTTATATATTTCTAAATACATAAATATTATAGATAAATTACACCCAGACACAGAACAAATGATCGTGTTCATTACACAAACATTTGTCCTGGGTCCGAATTAAACCCACGACCTCCGGCATAGCAGTCAGGTTCACTAACCACTAGACCAACAGGCCTGACTATAGTGGAAATGTTATGAGCTGATCATACCTTGATGCTGCAGGTACAGAGGTGCTTTGAACCCAGTGGGGTCTTCAGTGAAGTACCGCAGCACCCAGTCGAACAGCGCCGGGTGACTGCCGTCTGGACTTGTGGGCTTGTGGAAGTCTATCAGTTGACATCTGAGGAGAAGCGTTGTTCAGTTTAGCACTTAAACCCGATCACAGTATTATTTATTAACAAAATGCTTCATAGGGTAATTTACTGCAAAAATAAATTGAATACCTTTTTTTTCCGTCAATTAAAGTATCGAAAATTAATGAAAACATTTTTTTTTAATCAATATTAAAGTTGACGAAGATAAAACGCTTTGAAATAAGGCAGTGGGGGCTTGTGACGTCATAACGTCCGTAAAATTATACCGACGACGTGACGTTCTTCGTCAATTCTGGTTTGCGTACAAAAGAAAAATTACGTGTCAAATATTTTTTTTTAATAAATTAGCCTATTGGGTACAGGGTATACCCCAAAAAGACATAATTATTAAAAGTCATTGCAGAAATAATATATTTTAATTTTAAATTGTTTGAGTAGGTAAAGCTTTTCAAAGTCCTCGTCATGATTATAATATGTATTATCTTTACTCTTTAGTACTGCAAATCCTTACCCGATGGTTCAGTTTTTTAATTTTGTTAATTTTATTAATTATTATAATAAGATTTACCTTATCCTGAGCGATGACAGTACAGTGACTACTTCACAGGCACCGATCCACTTTCGCGTGTTGTATAGTTTGGAGCCAAGCTGTTCGGAACCCTGCAAAAATAATCATAGTATTATTATAATGCGAAAAAGACTTTCTATAGCTTTTTAATCGCAAAAGTCGAATCAGAGCAGGATTTGAAACTGAAACCTTCTCATTCAGTATACCCTCTCCACGAGCAGCTGCAGGCGCGGGATGGACGGCACGCAGTCGCACTCAGCAGGGAACATGTACTGTACTGTACAGTACCTGTGTATCAAACCCCAGCTGCCAGGCCCTCTCCACGAGCAGCTGCAGGCGCGGGATGGACGGCACGCAGTCGCACTCAGCAGGGAACATGTACTGTACTGTACAGTACCTGTGTATCAAACCCCAGCTGCCAGGCCCTCTCCACGAGCAGCTGCAGGCGCGGGATGGACGGCACGCAGTCGCACTCAGCAGGGAACATGTACTGTACTGTACAGTACCTGTGTATCAAACCCCAGCTGCCAGGCCCTCTCCACGAGCAGCTGCAGGCGCGGGATGGACGGCACGCAGTCGCACTCAGCAGGGAACATGTACTGTACTGTACAGTACCTGTGTATCAAACCCCAGCTGCCAGGCCCTCTCCACGAGCAGCTGCAGGCGCGGGATGGACGGCACGCAGTCGCACTCAGCAGGGAACATGTACTGTACTGTACAGTACCTGTGTATCAAACCCCAGCTGCCAGGCCCTCTCCACGAGCAGCTGCAGGCGCGGGATGGACGGCACGCAGTCGCACTCAGCAGGGAACATGTACTGTACTGTACAGTACCTGTGTATCAAACCCCAGCTGCCAGGCCCTCTCCACGAGCAGCTGCAGGCGCGGGATGGACGGCACGCAGTCGCACTCAGCAGGGAACATGTACTGTACTGTACAGTACCTGTGTATCAAACCCCAGCTGCCAGGCCCTCTCCACGAGCAGCTGCAGGCGCGGGATGGACGGCACGCAGTCGCACTCAGCAGGGAACATGTACTGTACTGTACAGTACCTGTGTATCAAACCCCAGCTGCCAGGCCCTCTCCACGAGCAGCTGCAGGCGCGGGATGGACGGCACGCAGTCGCACTCAGCAGGGAACATGTACTGTACTGTACAGTACCTGTGTATCAAACCCCAGCTGCCAGGCCCTCTCCACGAGCAGCTGCAGGCGCGGGATGGACGGCACGCAGTCGCACTCGCGCTCTCGCTCTAGTGTGCAGCTCAGCAGCGAGGAGTACGGCGGGTGACGCATCAAGGATGATAGTACCATCTGCATGTTCCTATAAACAACAAAATTCAGGCTGCATGGGTGCGTCCACATCTGGCGAATGCGCCGCAAATGCGCAGCTCGCGCGCCGTTTGCGAGCTGCACGCGTGCAGATCGCGCGCCGCGAGCGCGCCTTTTGGCGTACCAAACCATTGCCGTCACAGCGCGCGCGCAGCTCGCGCGCCGCTCGCAAACCGCGTGCGAGCTGTGCATTCGCGGCGCATTTGCCAGGTGTGGACGCACCCTAAAATCATTCAGGAAAGCACAGGACACATTTTTGCCTGGAAGACGCCTAGATCCAACAGAGAACTACGTTATGTTGGCCTAAACTGGAAACAAAATGTGTCTCATTCCCGAGTCAGTCCCAATCTTTGTAAGTTCTGTAACCAATCAATAGCAATCTACTTTTGAATTCAAAGCTGACAAAGCTGGGCGATGTGAGTGGACATTTTTAAGGAAATCTTGAGTGTTCTGGTGTGTCCAGATTCAATTATTGCTAATAGTTTCGGTAATTGTCTTTCGTTTGTTGTGGCGGCTAGTGATGGGCAGTAGTTACACTTAAAACCGACCTCGACGTGGTAACCTCAGATCGTGATACGCATACAAAGCCCTCACGTACAAAGCATTTTACCAATCCTTTTATTATGCGAACAGTTGAAGAGTGGAATTCCCTGCCGAAGTCTGTAAGTTCGACCACATCTTTGCTTACCATCAGGTGATATAATGGTTAAACGTGTGCCTATCGCCAAATAAAAGATAACATTTTGTGTTGCATTTACCTATATCCGCAGCCCCAGCCCCTGTCTCCGTAGGTACTAGCATAGTGGTCCACTGCACTGCATAAGTATGTCTTTGATATACTGGTGTTCTGAGCATTTAGTTGAGCTATCCTCTCTAAGAGGCCTGGAAGAACAGAAACACAACTCATTGAAAGTATTTTATACGCCGCTTGATATGCGCATTGTTATTTGGATATAAATGTGAAAAACTGGTTTTTAAACTCTTGATGAAATTAATTACTTATAATAATAACATTCCACAACTATCACACAACGCCATCTAGTCCCAAGCTAAGCAGAGCTTGTGTTATGGGTACTAGACAACTGATATACATACATAAATATTTCTAAATATGTACATACATATTATAGATAAATTACACCCAGACACAGAACAAATGATCGTGTTCATCACACAAACATTTGTCCTGGGTGGGAATCGAACCCACGGCCTCCGGCATAGCAGTCAGGGCCATTAACCACTAGACCAACAGGCCTGTCGAAGGGATTTTGGACACGTCACATTTGCGGCGGTAACATCCCTATTTGAGGAGTGGTTGGAGATGCGCCACGGCATCCTCAATTTCCGCCTGACGTAAGTCCTCACTGGACATTTATTTCGGGAGGTACCTCAGGGATTCTAGGGAAAGTGAGTGGATGGGGAGCACTTGGGACACGTGAGGGAAAGAACATGCTCTATTTCACGGTCCAGCCACCACCGAAGACGTCGGCACTGGACATAGCGTGGCAATTTCCTACCGTAGGCATCGCCTTGAGAACGAGAGTAATGGGTAACTCGCCGTCCAACCAAGGACAAGGCCCGAGTCAATGGCGCATTACGAAAGGAAACTGACAGGGCCGCGATAGGGCCAGACGCCAACAAAACGCGGGTGAAGCCGCGAGAAGCTGGTAATATCTAAATATTAACATGTTAAGGAGAGCAAAATCAAAATCAAAGCATTTATTTCAAGTAGGCCAGTTACAGGCACTTCTGAATTGTCATAGACAAATAAAAATGTAATTAAACATTAAAAAGTTATGATGCTACAGTCCCAGTCACAAGACGTAAAAACTGTGAAAGTACCGTAGGTGCTCATTCCAAAGCGTAGATCTCTATGGAGAAGAATGAGCAAGAAACTCCATGGACACTCTTTTTCAATCGCCAAAATTATTACAGATCTTTTGTTACATCATTCATCATCAGATGGTACATTATGTGAGAACGATGTGGCAAGTTATTAGTGTCCATAGTAAATATAAAAAGACAATTCAAAAATAAAGTTATTAATAATTAAAATAGATCGTGGCAGCTAAGGGATGACCAGTCCCAACTGACAGCGCCCGTTTACGAACATAACGCATATATCAGCACCATTCAGCTCAACCATTTTGAAGGGAACTAAATGATCCGACACACAAGCAAATCTAGAAGTCCGAGGCCTATATTTCAGCGTTTTGAACACCCCACTCACCAGTAGTTCTTGATGAGCCAGTGTCAGTCCCCGAGGCCGCAGCCCTACGGAGGCCCAAGCTTCGTTCATAGTACCCAGCTACTGATAGGGCTCCGCTGTACACGGCCCGCTTCAGACTGTTGGTTGCCCGGTGCGTGTAGCCTTCGTCGTCATCTTCTTCCATGCCGTATTGTGCCTGTGGATATTGAAATTATTGTAAAACAGAGTAAATGAGCATATCAACCTCAACCTGTCAAAATTCTTTAATAGAAAGAAAAGAAAAAAATAAATATTAAAAAAAAACATAAAACCCGACTGCGTAAAAAACTAAAAAGAAAGATACAAGCCCAGTAGTTTAGAATTCACTCATGCTCATGGGCTCCGACTGTGAGTGTGACTCACAGTCGGAGCCCATTCAAATTATACCAATCAAATCTTCCCAAGGGGCCCCGACTGTGAGTGTGAATGAGTGAATTCTAAACTACTGGGCTTGTTTCTTTCTTTTTAGTTTTTTACGCAGTCGGGTTTTTTGTTTTTTTAAATATTTATTTTATTTTACTATTTTTAGTTTTTGTTAGCATTTATCAGTCCAAATTAAATTGAAACATATAAGTTATATACATTTTGGTAAACCATTTTAAAAATCCTTTAATTTGATACCCCACTTGATAGAATGTGAGAGATTTTAAAAAAATATTTTTAGTTCGGAACCCTTTGCACACGAGTTCGACTCGCACTTGGCCAGTTTTATGTACCCCCCAGTGACACTCTCACGTTTAAGACGAATCTAACGACACCTCTCAAGTTAAAATCCATCAAGCCGTTTAGGCTGCAGAGCAACACACAGAAACATACATACACTCGAAAAACATAACCCTCCTGGCGCAGTCGGGTAAAAAACGTTTACTGGCACACGCCACAAGTGCACACAGTATCACAGAAAGAAAAAAGAACTCAAAAACTAAACAATTTTTTAATATTAAAAAAAAAGATTGATTAATAGATTTTCAACCTTATTACAACAGAGGAAGGTTACTGTTCGATTGGTAAAATTTGTCAGAGTGGGGTAGGTTGACCTGCTGGCGTCTGTACAATCGACAATTTGAATTCAAACAATTATTATCAAAATGGGTCGGTATTCAAGTCGATTGTACCATTCCACACTTCTAGTAGCAATTACAGATTTTAGAATAAAGTGAGAAGCAACTGTTTTTCAGATATTGTGATTATTTTTTGTTCTGGAATCTACTGAGGAACTTTCTTACTATATTTTAGACTTCGTAAACAACAACCTTATTTCAATAACTTCTAGTAAATTTATTTAAATACCTAAGCACAATGTAATGAGTGCTATACATTGAGCTCAAGCAGAAATCTACAATCTTAAAAGAATTGTCCTATTATTATTAGTTGGTGGAAATTGGATGTTTATTAAGTGCATTAGAATCTTACCCGTAATAACTGAAACTCATGTTCCTCCCTGTTCCTCTGAGCTTCCCTCTCGGCTGCTGACAGACCTGACGTGGCTCCATACTCCTCTCCTCTCTCAAAGTGTTCTTCAATGTGTTGGATCTGCATCAAAAATAAGTTGGGCTTGAGATTTTCAATACAAATTGACTTTGTTCAAGGAATATTATTATCAGTTTACACAAGATTTATTTTACCGACACATTTTTGATGGAAAAACTGAACTTTTAGCTTAACTTTGGCATAGATCATAGGTGTTCATGAGCAACAAATAAAATAAAATAATGCTTTGGACGTGGGATCCCAGTGGGAGTCACCTTTTTAAGTTAATTAACTTTATAAAAACTAATATTAATTTGTTAAGTTTTTGCTTTTTTGATCAGTTTTTTTTAATTTGGTTTTATTTAATTGTAATGTATAGTTTTAAATAGGTAGTATATCATGATAATCATCATCAGCCGGCAGACGTCCACTGCTGAACATAGTCATAGTAATAGTATATCGATGAGCCTTTTATTGTGAACTATTTAATGCTTTTTTTTTCTCTTAAAGTGTGTCTTTTAATTCAGTGTGCCTTTTGGCATAGGCCACCTCTAACATCTTCCATTGCTGGCCAAGAGAAAAGAAGAGCCAAGAAGAGTAGCCAGAGAAAATCTGGCTACTCTTCTCCAGTTGGGACCAACTGTTAACTTTAACTCATCCTCCCATCTCTTCCCTTGCCTTCCTCTGTTCTTTTTACCATCTCTAAGGTTCCAGTCAGTAATGATCTTGCTCCATTAATCTTTAGTACAGTAATATGGCCGTCCATCTCCACTGTATATAGATAATAACAATTAAATAAATACAAAATCTTACAAGTTCATGTTGAGAGAGTGGTAGTGGCTGGCAGCACACAGGACAGTTGCTCACAGGACTCTCCTCCATCATCACCACATCCTCGTTGCACGACGCATTGTCTACTTGGTCCTGGTATTGAAATAAGACAAATAAGAATTAGTTTTAAGTGACTGCGGCAAAGCACAAAAGCGGAGTAAAGACGGGCCTGTTGGTCTAGTGGTCCCTGACTGCTATGCCCGAGGTCGTGGGTTCGATTCCCACCCACAACAAATGTTTGTGTGATGAGCATGATCATTTGTTCTACGTCTGGGTGTAAGTAATTAATTTAGAAATATATAAGTATGTTTATCAGTTATCTAGTACCCATGATACAAGCCCTGCTTAGCTTGGGACTAGATGGCGTTGTGTGATAGTTGTGGAATATTATTATTAATGAGTTTGGTCAATTGAACTTGCAATATTTGATTACAAACGTACAACAGGACAAATGAAAACAAATAAAAGCTTGTAAAAATTTAAATTCAAATAAAGTACTATTCTACTGTTGATCTTAAATCTACTTTAAGTAATATTTTTAGTGATTCACTTCGCAACATCATTAGCTATTCTTCTATTATTTATTAATGAAGTGAAACATTTGGAATATTGCTAAGAGGCTGTTTTAGACCTGCTGTAATTACACAACAATTTTTTGATAAGTATAACATTGTTCAAAATTGTGTTTTGTTACAGAAACAATATTTTGGAACCTAGTAAGAAATATTTTCTCAACTTAGTTTTACATATATATTAGTGCTTATAACAGCACAATGTTATTGATAAAATAATGATTTAGATGTTAGAGTTAACATATAAAATAATATGACGGGTAGAGTCAATAAACTTGTCCAGTAAATCTCTATTCTAAGCAGAAACATAAAAGTTATTTACAAGCATTTTATTCTTATTATATTTCTAATAATGGATTAGCATACTCACTGCCTTCTGCGGACTCAATATATCTCGATGTTCCACGTTCACATGCACTTCTATTTCATTTGCATGAGCAAATTCTCTTTCACAAATCGGACACTGATACGTCGAACTGTGGGGTCCTGGAGACATGGCCATGGCGCTCAATGCCAAGGTCGGATTGTCCAGGGTTATCGTAGGGTTCGTCAGACCCAAAGTTGGATTATCAGAGTTAGCATTAGCATTAATAGACGGCGATGTTAGATCGAAGTGTGCACGATTTATATGTTCCTCCAATTTTCTCGGACATGTTGACGTAAAATCACATAATAGACACTGGAAATAATTTTCATATTTATTACTTTGTGAAACAATTCGTTTTTAGCACTTCATTAATTTATTTTTAGACAAAAATTTGGAAAATATGTTTTGAAAACAATCTTGGCGGTAAACAAAGAATTAAATTTGACGTTGACATATTTGACATTTGACGCAGTCATCACAATGATGGATCATTTTTTTTTAATGTTTTTGGCATGACTTCGAGGCCTTTACTGATGGATCATTTTATTTTGTTTGAACACAGACAATAACAAAGGTCAACATTCACTATTCCTATAGAAAAACTTTGTTAGTTACCTGCACGGAAGGACTTGGCGTAGGGGCACTTTTTTTTGGTGTGTTAGGTTTTAATTTTAAAGCTAATTGTGACCTAAGAGGTGATCCTTGTCCAGCACTAGCCATAGACAACTGAAATGGAGTAAACTCGATTTAGTTTATTTTTGTACAGCTTTAAAAATAATACACTGTCGCTATTTCTCTAGAAGAAAGTTTACCTTATTTTTATTAGGTGATCCCTCATAACTACCAGAATTATTATGACTTGGACTAGATATCGCACCTGAGGAATAATATTTGTTACTAGTAAAAGTGCGTTATTATAATCATTTCATTTCAGTCTAAAAGAAACTTGATTGGTATACCTTTTCTATCAATCCCATTGACCTCACCGTCATGAGAATTTTGTCTGCTTTGAGCCTTTTTAGGAACCACACCATTACTAATATTGATATTTTTCAGTCCATTGACAAGATTAATGTTTTTCGGCGACCTTGAACACTTTTCCTCTTCTTTTTCACTTCTGCTGTAGCTTTCCTTCTCTTGGTACCCATTGTAGTAGTTGATATTCTTTGATATTGCTCCGTTGTGGTATTGTGTTGAATTGTCAGGACTGTGCCAACCATTTATGGACCCTGGAGTATTGTAACTGCAGCTGTCTGTCGTTGTCATTTTAGAGTCCTCGTCGAAACTAGAAAAGATGAATTAAAGTTTAATATGTTTATGATTATGTTGTATCGTATTATCGAATTGCCCAGTTACTGGGTTGTGGAGGTCCAATAGGCAGTCGCCCCAAGTAAAATATTGATATTCAATGCATTTGGTTCGACTGGAAGCTGACCACAATATAGTCGGGAAAAGGCTAGGCAGATGATGATGTTAATGATTATGTAGGTAGTGTTGTGGAAAGTTTCATAAACTTTTAATTCAAAACTTTGAGTCTAGCAAACTTAGTAAGTAGAAGATCGAAATCTAAAGTTTCATCTTAGTGTTTTCATTTAAAAGTTTGGTTGGGAAAAGCAGTATCACGATGTGGTTAAAAGCGTTGGTGCTTTCAAGGGATTTCCTCATCATCGTGAGACTGTGCTAGTTATTCTTGTCTTTATAATAGGAGGTCTTTACCTTGGACTCTGGTCATCAATAAAAGCCATCAGTTCCCTCTCAGGCGTTAGATAATGTAGATGGGCCTTCTGAACATGTCCCACAAGTTGCGGCTGGGGCACTGCACAGTCGCAGAAGGGACATTCTGGTCTCCCATTTACGTGGGCCTCCAGGGTATGGGACCTCATTCCCTCGTCTGTAAGACCCTCGGCCCCACAGAGCTCGCAGGTGTAAGGAAAAGGGCTGGTGGACATCTTGCTTGATGAAGGAGACACTTTGTTTGTTTTCGAAGTCATCTCTGGAAAGATGAGAAAACGTTAAAATTAATTCTGTTTTTCTTGCAAATACATCTATTGCTATCCTGCTACTTTGAAAAGAAAAACCGAAACAATAATTTAGATGTCTGCTTTTTTGAAAGTTCTTGATCAAGTCATAAAATAAGAACCATGCAGATCAAATTGTATTTCATTTAGATCTAAATAATAGGTATCGTTCCAAGTTATTAATAAAATAAGTAACAGTAAATTAAATCCATCAAATAAATACCATCGGGGCTGTTTCAGACAGTTTCATAATAAGATTTGCACTGAATTATCTCAATTAAATAAAGCGTCGCTAAGATATAATGCTGTAAGTTGAACTTTCCACTACAGACATACAGACTAATGACCTAATGTAGACAGGATGCGGAAAGCGACGATCCGGGTTAAGGAAGCGACCTACTTATATCCAGACAGTATCTATCATTATTGTAACTACGCTAAGATAAATAGGAAATTAAAAACGGGCCTAGGAGACTTCCTTGCGGTATCCCGTTTCAAATTGAGTTCGTTTAAGTAACATATGCTGCATAGCTTTTATTTATCTAAAGTTTAGTAGGTTTCTTCATTAATTTACAATTTTATTTATGTTTTATTCATTTGTAATCAACTTATAATTGTCTTGAAAAGTTTCGAAAAGCTTGAACAGTTGACTGGAATCGAGTTATGGAAGAAGAAAGTCTAAATATTAATCCAGGAAGTCGCAGTGTTTTGAATAAAGTTCCAATGTAAGATGTTTTCGTAAAACGCGCACATGCTGGTTCACAAACATACTTATTATCTACTCTCGGTACCCCAAGAATAACATTCTTGGCTCAATCTTATTGACCTAAATAAATATTCTACATAACTTTAGCGAACAAAAATAGAATAAAATATTGATTTACATAAGTGCGACGTACTTTTGTACTAGACCTTGATTCTGACCTCAAGTGTCTACAGCCCTAATGATAGAAAAATTGATTTATTTTAATGATGAGTTCGCATAGAAACCAACCACAATAACTATGTTGGGGCGAAAGTGTCAAATCGATAAAATTACCGCAGTTTTGTTTTCAAGGAAATCGCGGAAACACCAATGACAAGCAAATAAATTATCACCAAATATTAAACCTCTTCTTGCTAACCTTTGCTCCAGTTGGCAGAATAAATGTGATACCATTGCGTAACATGCTTTAATCCGCAATAAAAACATCAAAATAGAGAGACTATGTACTCACCGATTACTTTAGTATTTTATTGTCATAGAATAATACAATTCCACTGTTTCTTGCCAGAACACTATCTAATTGGTACAATTTCTTTAATATATGTGATTATAACTAGCATTTTCTAACACTAAAATTACAAATTATATTAATACTAGGTACTGGCGATAGGTTGTGATTGCCGTCATTCATGAATTTTTGGACATTGAAAAACAAGGATTTGGAATACGCATGCGTGTGTGCGTTTGACACGCCAGACCGCGAAGTGAGTATTTTTAGAACTATTTAATTTCTAACTTAATTTAATTTAGCGAAAACAATTTGTAAAAAATAAATTTGTACTTTATTTGTGTGAATTTTATAGTTAGGCCGGCTCTGTACTATGTTTCGTGATGTGTGGCGCCCTCTCTACAAAGCTTTCGAACAATTTTCCTGAAATCCCAGGCTCACTTGTGTTGAGCGAAAGAGAAAATATGGAAAAGTTACAGTCTGAAACGATGAACGATAGATGGAGCAGTTTTATATTTAACGCTTTGGAAATATGTATAAGGGTGAGAAGGGTTCGGCAGGAGTTAAGGCCTATTCAGACCTAAGCGATATTCGCTGCCGCTGTGGGTAGAGGTACATACCGCGCGGGTTTCGCTCAGGTATTTAGTATCAAGTACCGCGGCCTAGAGCGACCTGAGCGAAATTCGCTGCCGCTGTGGGTAGAGGTACATACCGCGCGGGTTTCGCTCAGGTATTTAGTATCAAATACCGCGGCTAAAGCGACCTATCGCGCGTTATTCTACCCACAAGGATAGCGAAATCCGTTTTGATGTGAACAGTAATATTACCGCATACCCATTGGGTTTTCTCTGCCGCAGACGGTAGCGAATACCGCTTAGGTCTGAATAGGCATTAACTCGCTCTTGGTACATTTCTCAAGTTACGAGTATTAAGGCCTTTTCAAATCCTAGCGGTAATCCACTATCGCCTTGGGTAGCGGTATCCAAATGTAAAAATGCAAAAAATATTTTAACACACACACTTTAAAGCTGATTTACATCTGTGACGTCTCGCAAGGCTCAATTGAAAACCAGCGTCACGCACCCTATGGCTTGGCTTTTTGCTGAACTGAGCCTATTTGTGCACAGCCCTACGGCACACGGTACCTACATTCAGTGTATTCTAGTAATTTTAACTGTACCTAATTGTGTGCTTATGGCTTGCCAAATAAAGTTATTTTCTTTCTTTCTTTCTTCTTTAAATGCCGCAGAAAATACCGGTTACCAGGATGGTGGCGGTAGCGGATACCGCTCCCATTTGAACAGACCTTTAGTCTCATTTAAGGGCTCATACACATTCAGAATTCAATATTGTCGATTTGTCATAATGGATGGACATTCACTTATTGCATAATTTTATTTATTTATTTATCACATGCTTCTTTGATAATAATTTCTTTATGATAATAAGTACAGATTTGTAAAAATATCATTGTTTGGTGATTTTAGTCTTTGAGCGCGAGGCGTTTGCCGGTGCAAGTGGCGCAGCTTGCGAGCGCAAAAAACACAGATAAGTACTGATATCTGTGTTTTTTGACGAAGCCGTCATATTTTACGGTTTCTAATGCGTTTGAATAAAAAGCGTTTTAAAAAAAAGTATTGCCGACGTCATAAAAAGTATCGTGAAAAATGGTCGTTTCGTCAAACATCCGCGTTTGAATGAGCCCTATCAGGAGCGCAAACGTGTCTAATAATAATTAATTATTTAACCGAGAACCTATAAATTAGTTTAAATTCAAACTGCCCATTGCTATTGCAATAGACATTCTTGACAGAATTTTCGAAAACAAAAAAAAAAATAAGAATATTCAAAAATAGTTTGCCAGGGAGTTGCAGTTTAGTTTAGGTCATAAACTGGATGGCGTTAAGAGCTCGTGGTAGGCTTCCAGGGCTTTCTTTGTTAGGTTTCAATCTAATTATGTACCTAGGTAGGTAATTCGGCGAATACGACTATTTAGGGAAATGTGGGTGCCTCGCTATACTTACTGTAAACACTTCTGCCTATCCCATCTATCCAGATTACAGGCGTGAAGTTTTGTTATGATTGTTGTTTTTTTGCTAGATATCACAATATCATGTAATTCTCCCTTACCGCCGCCGCCCTGTTTCCAAATAATACCAAAGTATTACGAGCAACGATAACGAAACGGAATTGTACCAGAATAAGCATAAAAGTTACCTACTCTGTGTAGAAATTGTGTTGTATCATTTACCCAGCCCGACACGATTACATATTAAATTCATTTACAAAAAAAAAGAAAATAATGTAAAAAGAAAAACTCAGCGGAATGGCGGGAAAGCGGGCCGCCATTGCATACATAGTGAACGTTTATGCTAAACACCTCTTGTCACTCAAATAAAATAAAATATTGTTGCATTTTTGTCTTTGACTTGGAAGATATTCTCGTCTCTCGTACCGACGTCGATTTAAATGCAGAATAGCCTTGTAAAGGGTGTAGGATTTATGTTTTCTTCCGGATACTGAATTTTTAAGAGTGGTTCGCGTGATAATTTAACTTTGGAATAATTTTTGGGTCCCATTAGCATAACACTGGCTGTATTACGAATAAGGAGGTTGAAGAGAGGAAATGAGGTCGGAAGCAAATGAGAATGGTAGGTCATGTTTGCTGAGTAGAATGAAATCTGTAACAAGTTTTCTGCCGGAAGTTTTGTGAACTGTGACAACTTGTTAATTAGGGCATAAAATATCGGTATGAATATTTATTTCGGCATTACAGGTAACGTCGCGGGACTTACGAATTTCCATGACCCGGAACGTAAAGGGCTATTGAAGGACACTGTGGATTTTATTCCGTACGAGTGTGACAGACTCATTTAATGATTCTACGACGATAAAAAAAAAACAGGTTAGATATTCATTCTGTAATGGTAGCACCACAGTTACCTATTTACTTTTAGATTATAATTTTCCTGTTAACTGAAAGTCTTTTGGCAGCTCCAAAACACATTTACAACACCGGCTCTATAATTTCCTGAGTCTATGCCTTGCCGGAAAAGTAACTAAGATAAGAAAAATATTTGAACCCAAATGTACCGGATGAATCTGTTGTGACAGTAGGTATCTACTTATCTAGGTATCGTACTTTGTAATCATTGGTATGCAAGTAGTAAGGTTACTGCTGGTAAAATCATATAATTGCTGAAACTGCTAACGAATACAAACATATCAGATTTTTAAATTTCTTGTTATTCTTTTTGCAGAATTGTTCTCCGAATATTTAAGGACGGACTAAGGACTTGAAACTCACTTTGTAAAGCCGTTCGAAGGGCGTTCATAGTCCTATAACTATCACGATTTTTCACTCTTTCTTTACAGCGTCTTTCCAGTATTTACAGCGTTTCTTGTATGAAAAAATGGAACAGCGCCTCAGGGGGCCAATTCTCGATTTTCGCCATTTATCTCGAGTTCGAGACTGTAAGTCTATCTCTTTGTCTACTAAAAATATCTCTATCTCTACCAAAAAATGTCGAATTGAGCAGAAATCCGTATTCTCAGTCAAAATAGAAATAAACGTCACGAAAATGTCGAGTCGAGTGAAGATAATGTTACCATTATGAAGAATCGCACGTTTCGTTTTAGGTAACTATAGGTTAATGAATGATTTTGTTTTAAAACGCTGACTAAATCTAATTATTTAAGGATGAAACGAAACGTTTTGTGTAAAAATAATCAGTTTGACAGTTGATTGTCTGTCGTCAGTGTCAGAATTTGCGTCTTTTGTTATGTTTACATGGACTCTGTGTTTATAAATCATTAGTGGGCTGTGCTGTTTTACATTTCATGATTTTTATTTTAATATGTAGGGGAATTATTTTAATGACTTCTGTTTCGCTCAAATCGTAAATATCGACGGCGGGATAAGTGCGCTGTTGTCGCCGTGTATTGGCCAGTTGCTCGCCATTTTCCAACAACTCCAAGACAAAAATGCTATTGTTATTGTGATAAAAATGCTAATGAACTCGTCCATCTTTCAGTGGTTTCTAGTCCAGTCGTGGGTACACAAATTACAGAGTTTGTTATTTGCGCGAAGGTCGTCGTTTCAAGAAAACACAATGCGAAAATCAAGAGTTTATCGAATTTCCAGTAGGTATGACATGCCAAGCCGTATTTTATTTAAAAACTAAAGAAAAGAAAACAGTGTACAATCCAAAACTCAACAAATTCACTCAGAATGACGTATCTCTACAATCGACATTATTTACATCTCTACTGCTCAGAAGCACTCGACATGAATTCTAACGTTAGCCTTCGACAAATGTCGAATGACATCCCCAGAATAGCAACTTTTAAAATTTGTCGAAAAAATGACGTCATTAGAATTTTTTGTCGAATTCGACACCATGTCTAAAACCGAGAATTGGCCCCCTGGTGTGCGAAGAAGGAACAAATTCATTGAAAATTGTCAATTTGAAATTGTCGTAGTTCCAGTTTACTTTACGTCTCAAATACTGAAAACTCGTGCTAAGGGTGCTTGTACACGGCGCATGTAACTCGCGCAAGTAAAGGTGCGGGTTACCCGCGCGAGGCGCGAGTAACATGCGCAAGCTACTTGATCAAGTTACCCGCGGGGTGCTTGTACACGGCGCATGTAACCCGCGCAAGTGCCTCAACATGCTCAAGCTACATGCGCCGTGTACAAGCACCCCGCGGGTAGCTTGATCAAGTAGCTTGCGCATGTTACTCGCGCGGGTAAACTGTAAACCCGACCCTTTACTTGCGCGAGTTGCATACGCCGTGTACAAGCACCCCGCGGGTAACTTGATCAAGTAGCTTGCGCATGTTACTCGCGCGGGTAACGCGAACCTTTACCTGCGCGGGTTACATGCGCCGTGTACAAGCACCCTTAGGGTACTGATCTGTGCCCGTAACTAATAAACCGCTGCGAAAAAGTTGTACTTATCTAATGATGAAAACAAAAATTTCAGGTACATTTTATATTGATTCGTGTTCTAAAAATCTCATCCATATACGTATCATTGTACAAGTGATAGTTTCTTAGCAGAATAGTTTTTCTTTTCTTGAAATATTTATCGGTCCTCGGTATCTACTGAATGATCATAAAGCGACTTTTTTGTCATTTAAAAAATAATTGAACTCAAAAAAAATCTAGTTTTTTTGCTAGCCTGTTGTATTCCACTCCTGGGCAAAGGCCTCCTTCTACTCCTTCCACTAAAAACTATCTAGTGGATATTTTCACAAAGATATTTTAGCAGAAAATACTAGTAGATATTTTAACAAAGATATTTTATATAAAGGTACAAATATTAGAGGGCAAGATGAATTGTTTGTTGTCTTCGGCCAGTTGTTCGCAACTTTGTAAAAGTTTGGCACTTATTTATGGTGACGTGACGTCCGTTCCCTAAGCGTTGTTTTGTGGTTCAGAAGACAGTGGAACTTCTCCTAAAATTGGGTCATGGGACAGGAGAGTTGGCATCATAATGTCATGATCATTTTTCTGTTAGATAACAAAACTTAATGGGTAACTCGCTGTCCGACTATGGACCATGTCGTGTTGTGTTCCACCCGCGCCTTTAAAAGTGACAGCACAATGACCGGGCCCCCCTCTAGAGGGCCAAAGCCTGCCGGGGTCGCGGGACTAACGAATTATCGTGACCCCGGAACGTCAAGGGCTATTGAGGGATACCGTGGATTTTAGTCAGTACAAGTCTGACAGTCCCTCCTGCCCTGCTCTGGGTGGGAGGACTCGTTTGATGATTTTACCACGCGAAAAATAAAAAGATAACAAAACGTCGGTACTTCAGAAAGAGAGAGAATTTTACTGAAAAATGCTACAAATACCAAGATTGTTTTAGTCAGATTTCAGTGCTCCTTGCAACAAAGCAAGTTGAATTTTCTAGATGCTTTGTAACTTTCGTACAAGCCGAACAATAATACTAAGTTTAAATATTCAAATTCATAGTTAACAATAAAGTGACTAATGTAACATTAGTTTTTCTATATCTTTTATTTACGTGGATTTTAGTTATGGGCGCATAACCAGAAAGTTGGCAACGTCGCAAATAGCTGTCAAATATTTACAAGTTTTAATTAATTTGGCAATGTTACTGTATGAAAATAAGAAATATGGCACTGTAGTGGGCTAGAAAAAAGTTATAGGAATGCAATTAAAACACTGAATTTGATGTTGTAACCGTTTCAGGTGTATAAAAGGCATTTGGAATGTTTCCAAATGCTTTTTTTACATCTAAAGATATTTATATATTCGGTGTTACGACATTAATTATTGCATTCCCTAATCAGTTTTATAGTGCACGACAGAGCCATATTTCGTATTTTCATACAGTTTTGTAAAATTAATTAAAACTTCTAAATATTTGACAGCCATTTGCGACGTTGTCAACTTTCAGAATATGCGCTCTTAAGTACTTACTAGGAATTTCTCCTGTATCGTGACCGTGAATGCATTTAAAAAAAAAATACTTTGCTTAGATGATCTTGACATTATTTGCTCCGAATAGTCAAAACAAGAAAATAAATTGTCAAAAAATCACATGGTTGTGTCTAGCTTGAGGCCATTCGCACGAGCGCTTTTACATGGGCGTTAAAAAGCGCCCGGAATACAACAAATGCATTCACATGTATTTGTTCACACGCCTGCGCTTTTAAAACGCGGCGATGTTTTTAACCGACTTCAAAAAAAAGTAGGTTCTCAGTTCGACCTGTATGTATGTATGTATGTATGTTTGTCCGCAATTATCTCGCGTTTGGCTGAACGGATTTTGATGCAGTTTTCAGGATAGTGTTCATTACATTCTGGAGAAGGTTTTAGTATATAACACTAATAGATATCCCGTGACGTTTCTCGCGTGGATCCGTTTTGCTTACTTGGATCGTAGATTTTCAGGGACTATTGCATGTTTGTCCGCAATTATCTCGCGTTTTGCTGAACCGATTTTGATGCAGTTTTCAGAAAAGTGTTTGTTACATTTTGGGGAAAGTTTTAATATATGTATAACAATAATGGATATCTCGTGAAGTTGCGTACATAGATCCGTTTTGCTTAATAATAATAATAATAACCATTTTATTTCAGGCTACTTGGGCCCATAGATATATACCTTATAGACTAACATAATATATATTGTTATAGTACAGTTTGTGTTAGTAAAAAGAAACTTAAGCCTATGTTAGTTAACACTTCACTTGGCACTATTTTATAGCGCACTTCAGTGGCACTTGTCCGCGGAAGCGACGGAACACCACGTCCTGCGGCCAAAAGTTCTCCTCCATGACGAGGTGCAGCAAACATGTTGGTACACGCACCACGAACGCCTTGAAATTGACGTTGCGGCGCGATTCCAGCAGCTGAACTCTCGGCGTGTACTTGATCTTTTGACGCACGTACTCCACGATGTCCTCAGCCTTAGTGGTGTAGTGTAGGCGTGAGATATACACCGGAGTATTCGGCTTGGCAGCACGTATAGTGTTGGGCTCTACTGGAGCCGTGCCGCAGCGGTTCTTGTTGGTTCGCTGACGGCGCTTCCTCCTTTGCACCGTCACGAAACCATCATCATCAGCCCGCTTCGATGCCTTTTCCGGCATGGGCTTCACAGATGTAGCGACCTTGCCCACAGGATAGGATTGCAGATTTTCAAAGACGCCGATTTTATGAAGATTTTTGTTGTTGATTATCTCAACTAAAAAGGGAAAAATAAAAAACTTTTTGAAAAAAAGCGAACCGACTTCAAAACCAAACACAAAAAAACTATAAAATAACTTTTTTTTCGGAAGTCGGTGGCCAAATGTCAATGAAATAAAAAAAAAACAAAGCCACCGACTTCCGAAAGAAAAGTTATTTTATAGTTTTTTTGTGTTTGGTTTTTAGAAGCGTTATAACTTCGTCAATTCTGGTTTACGTAACAACACAGGTCTAATATTTTTAAGTAAGTATCTATTTTTCGAACTAATAAAAATTATTAAGTAAAAATACCCTATTGTGAGCTTTTTCAATCAACCATTTTCCCTGCATAGAAATGTTCCTTTATACAAATGCATTTTCTATAAACTAACTAACTTTCTATACCTTTGTCACATAATTTCTTACCACTAGCCAACTTTAAAACTCCTAACTTGATAACATTGTCGCGTGAATTTTTGAAATGCAAAAGTGAACAAACTAGGGTATGTTCAACTTAGCTGTTGAAACGCCTGCACTCCTCGTATCGCCTTTAAAGAAACACAGATAGCTTGAAACTAAGGCAGCATGGTAACTTCCAACAATGATATAAAGGGGTTTTGGTGTTAGGTTTTACGAGTAGATGGACTAAGCTGAGCTAAGCTGAGTTACGCTGAGCTACTCTGAGTTAAGCTAAGCTACGCTGAGCTACGCTGAGCTAAGCCGAGCTAAGTTTTTTCATAGCTTAGCAACAAGCGAATAAGTTGTCGTTTGCTAAGGTATTCATGCCTATTTCAATTATATTCTTATCAAGTATCTTTCTTATTCGTCTTACAATCAGGCATCTATTCTCCAAGATATATTTAGACAGTCTCCATGAAAAATGCTGATATTCAGCTGTATTCTGTTACTACCAGCGGCTTCACCCGCTACAACTCGAAAAACATCCCACGGGAAAATAAAATGGGGATTAAAACTATCGTATGTGTTATTCCAGGTTATAAACTATCTGTGTAATTTTATCCAAATCCTTTCAGTGGTTTTTGCTTGAAATAGTAACAAATATCCATCCGTCCAAACAAACTTTCACGTTTATAATATACCTAAGTAGGAAGTAGGATTAGTAGGATAATGGAAGCCGATCCCAAAATGGTTTAACGTGCTTTCCGGAGCACGGGGGAATCATACCGCCAATTCCAACGGCTGCTTGTTACTAAGAATTTCTTATTCAAAAACCTAATAGCACTCGTACTCGATTAGCAGTCGTACTTGCTACCACGAGATCAACGGACAAAAACAAAATTAAACAATATTATTTGAAATTAACGGGCCCACCTGTTTCAATTAACGGGTGGGCGGCCAAGCTAACCATTGTAATAAATAATCTTTCTTCTATCTTCTCTCTATAATATACAAATGGATCGCAAAATGTTTAGCTAAGCTCAACTCGAAAACGGCTGGACCGATTCGGCTACTTTTTTTTTGTTGTGTTTGTAACCATCAGCGCCAAGTTTTGGAGGACGAAAATCATTATGTCCACCCGTGCGAAGCCGGGACGGGCCGCTACTTTTAAATAATTATTGTACCACCAATTTTGTCAATAAAATTAGTGAGAAACAGCATAATAAAGTGGGAATGAATGCCATCAATAGGAATTCAAAATTAACTGCGTCATACCGCAATTGATTTTGATATATATTACACAGAGAAAATTATAATTATGAATTTCAATTACAAAATTGAACCATAATGATGTCAGTTATATCATTTGACGAGGCCTTTCCAAGCAATATTGTGGTCAGATTCCAACTTACCGAATGTTCTTGAATACCATTGTTTTACGTGGACTCTCGTTTTTATGTAATAAAGGATTTCGAATAATTACCTTATTGAAAAGAGTGTCAGAGACCCACACTATACGTTTGCCGATACGCGGTCTCCACTCCAAGATTCGTCTGCTCTGGGCACGCCGCAATTACGGCGGTAAGACCCCTCTTTGAGAAGTGGCTGGATAGGCGTCACGGCGTCCTTACTTCCGCTTGACGCAGGTCCTCATCGGACCCGGAGGTTTCGAGAGGTACCAGTGTCGGTATAGGGAAGGAAAAAACGCCTGGGTATCACCACTGCGAGGGTCGCTCGGAGGACATAATATGGTGAAGTAAGTACAGGGTGCAGGACTGCCCGGCTTGGGCAGATCACCACCGAGTCCTCACGGAGGCGATAGGCGGAGACCTCTCGCGCCCGGCATTGGTCGAAGCCACGCGACGAGACGGAGTAGGAGGACTCATTTGATGATTTAATTACCATGTTAAAAAAAAAGTCTCGTGTGCTCCACCGTACATCGGTCCTTTGATGAAGTACAGGCAGAGTACAACCCGAATTAATAGTAAAATTCTAAATTAACGCAAGCAAAGCCGCGGATAAAAAGTAGTAAAGTTTAAATGAATAGAATTAGGATTAGGGAGTGTGTTAGAGGAAATTACTCCACGTTTTAGGTAGTTAAGGCGGGGTTACAGTAATTTTTATGATTTTCAAACGTCTGAAAGTCTCATTAACTATGATATTTTTAATAAATAAAAATTATAATATTAAAGTTGAACATATCCTCGAGTGAATGGTAAAGATAGAAACACGATTTGGAATAATTGGCTCGATAGAAAAAAATGTCAAACATGACACTAAATCACAATTTTTAAACGTCCACTGCTAAGAAACTTCACAATGAATTTATATGAAACTTATATAAATAAAAACAGCTCATTATTTAGAAGTGAATGGTAAAAGCAGATTATAAAAAATCGTTATAATTTTTCTTCAAGAAATAAAAAACCCAAAATATTGGCATTATTTCGCTCGCCGGGCGCTCGCCAGTGCCAGTCGAGACGTGATGGAGGATGGACGTACGTCGTTGCTGCGCAAGAATTCCCCCTGCGGTTACGTATTAGCAGGCATAGAACAACTACTACATGGAAACAAAGTCACACACACAAGCGATTACGTGTTAGTTGCGGGAATAGAATAAAATAGTCAAGTGATCTAATTTTGACACGATATTATTTTTTTTTATGGACCACGTATTTTTTAGCTAAGATGCGAACTTGATGGAGTGACCTGCAGGTCTACATCTGTGACTGCTGCTAGAACTCGGCGACGGATCGAACTAGATGTGCCGAGTTTGGGCTCGTTTTGTTAGTTATGATGAGATCTTACCACCGGACTTGATGGAGAGACCTGAAGGTCTACATCGGTGACTGCCACTGGAACTCGGCGACGGATCGAACTAGATGTGCCGAGTTTGGGCTCGTTTTGTTACTTATGATGAGATCTTACCACCGGACTTGATGGAGTGACCTGAAGGTCTACATCGGTGACTGTCACTGGAACTCGGCGACGGATCGAACTAGATGTGCCGAGTTTGGGCTCGTTTTGTAAGTTATGATGAGATCTTACGTACGGACTTGATGGAGTGACCTGAAGGTCTACATCGGTGACCGCCACTGGAACTCGGCGACGGATCGAACTAGATATGCCGAGTTTGGGCTTGTTTTGTAAGTTATGATGAGATCTTACGAACGGACTTGATGGAGTGACCTGAAGGTCTACATCGGTGACCGCCACTGGAACTCGGCGACGGATCGAACTAGATGTGCCGAGTTTGGGCTCATTTTGTTAGTTATGATGAGATCTTACGTACGGACTTGATGGAGTGACCTGAAGGTCTACATCGGTGACTGCCACTGGAACTCGGCGACGGATCGAACTACATGTGCCGAGTTTGGGCTCATTTTGTTAGTTATGATGAGATCTTACGTCCGGACTTGATGCAGTGACCTGAAGGTCTACATCGGTGACTGCCACTGGAACTCGGCGACGGATCGAACTAGATGTGCCGAGTTTGGGCTCGTTTTGTAAATTATGATGAGATCTTACCACCAGACTTGATGGAGTGACCTGAAGGTCTACATCGGTGACTGCCACTGGAACTCGGCGACGGATCGAACTAGATGTGCCGAGTTTGGGCTCGTTTTGTTAGTTATGATGAGATCTTACCACCAGACTTGATGGAGTGACCTGAAGGTCTGCATCGGTGACTGCCACTGGAACTCGGCGACGGATCGAACTTGATGTGCCGAGTTTGGGCTCATTTTGTTAGTTATGATGAGATCTTACGTCCGGACTTGATGCAGTGACCTGAAGGTCTACATCGGTGACTGCCACTGGAACTCGGCGACGGATCGAACTAGATGTGCCGAGTTTGGGCTCATTTTGTTAGTTATGATGAGATCTTACCTCCGGACTTGATGGAGTGACCTGAAGGTCTACATCGGTGACTGCCACTGGAACTCGGCGACGGATCGAACTAGATGTGCCGAGTTTGGGCTCGTTTTGTAAGTTACGATGAGATCTTACCAACGGACGTGATGGAGTGACCTGAAGGTCTACATCGGTGACTGCCACTGGAACTCGGCGACGGATCGAACTAGATGTGCCGAGTTTGGGCTGATTTTGTTAGTTATGATGAGATCTTACGTACGGACTTGATGGAGTGACCTGAAGGTCTACATCGGTGACTGCCACTGGAACTCGGCGACGGATCGAACTACATGTGCCGAGTTTGGGCTCATTTTGTTAGTTATGATGAGATCTTACGTCCGGACTTGATGCAGTGACCTGAAGGTCTACATCGGTGACTGCCACTGAAACTCGGCGACGGATCGAACTAGATGTGCCGAGTTTGGGCTCATTTTGTTAGTTATGATGAGATCTTACGTACGGACTTGATGGAGTGACCTGAAGGTCTACATCGGTGACTGCCACTGGAACTCGGCGACGGATCGAACTACATGTGCCGAGTTTGGGCTCATTTTGTTAGTTATGATGAGATCTTACGTCCGGACTTGATGAAGTGACCTGAAGGTCTACATCGGTGACTGCCACTGGAACTCGGCGACGGATCGAACTAGATGTGCCGAGTTTGGGCTCATTTTGTTAGTTATGATGAGATCTTACCTCCGGACTTGATGGAGTGACCTGAAGGTCTACATCGGTGACTGCCACTGGAACTCGGCGACGGATCGAACTAGATGTGCCGAGTTTGGGCTCGTTTTGTAAGTTACGATGAGATCTTACCAACGGACGTGATGGAGTGACCTGAAGGTCTACATCGGTGACTGCCACTGGAACTCGGCGACGGATCGAACTAGATGTGCCGAGTTTGGGCTGATTTTGTTAGTTATGATGAGATCTTACGTACGGACTTGATGGAGTGACCTGAAGGTCTACATCGGTGACTGCCACTGGAACTCGGCGACGGATCGAACTACATGTGCCGAGTTTGGGCTCATTTTGTTAGTTATGATGAGATCTTACGTCCGGACTTGATGCAGTGACCTGAAGGTCTACATCGGTGACTGCCACTGGAACTCGGCGACGGATCTAACTAGATGTGCCGAGTTTGGGCTCGTTTTGTAAATTATGATGAGATCTTACCACCAGACTTGATGGAGTGACCTGAAGGTCTACATCGGTGACTGCCACTGGAACTCGGCGACGGATCGAACTAGATGTGCCGAGTTTGGGCTCGTTTTGTTAGTTATGATGAGATCTTACCACCAGACTTGATGGAGTGACCTGAAGGTCTGCATCGGTGACTGCCACTGGAACTCGGCGACGGATCGAACTTGATGTGCCGAGTTTGGGCTCATTTTGTTAGTTATGATGAGATCTTACGTCCGGACTTGATGCAGTGACCTGAAGGTCTACATCGGTGACTGCCACTGGAACTCGGCGACGGATCGAACTAGATGTGCCGAGTTTGGGCTCGTTTTGTAAGTTATGATGAGATCTTACCTCCGGACTTGATGGAGTGACCTGAAGGTCTACATCGGTGGCTGTCACTGGAACTCGGCGACGGATCGAACTAGATGTGCCGAGTTTGGGCTCGTTTTGTAAGTTATGATGAGATCTTACCACCAGACTTGATGGAGTGACCTGAAGGTCTACATCGGTGACTGCCACTGGAACTCGGCGACAGATCGAACTAGATGTGCCGAGTTTGGGCTCATTTTGTTAGTTATGATGAGATCTTACGTCCGGACTTGATGCAGTGACCTGAAGGTCTACATCGGTGACTGCCACTGGAACTCGGCGACGGATCGAACTAGATGTGCCGAGTTTGGGCTCATTTTGTTAGTTATGATGAGATCTTACCTCCGGACTTGATGGAGTGACCTGAAGGTCTACATCGGTGACTGCCACTGGAACTCAGCGACGGATCGAACTAGATGTGCCGAGTTTGGGCTCGTTTTGTTAGTTACGATGAGATCTTACCAACGGACTTGATGGAGTGACCTGAAGGTCTACATCGGTGACTGCCACTGGAACTCGGCGACGGATCGAACTAGATGTGCCGAGTTTGGGCTCATTTTGTTAGTTATGATGAGATCTTACGTACGGACTTGATGGAGTGACCTGAAGGTCTACATCGGTGACTGCCACTGGAACTCGGCGACGGATCGAACTAGATGTGCCGAGTTTGGGCTCGTTTTGTTAGTTATGATGAGATCTTACCTCCGGACTTGATGGAGTGACCTGAAGGTCTACATCGGTGACTGCCACTGGAACTCGGCGACGGATCGAACTAGATGTGCCGAGTTTGGGCTCGTTTTGTAAGTTATGATGAGATCTTACCACCGAACTTGATGGAGTGACCTGAAGGTCTACATCGGTGACTGCCACTGAAACTCGGCGACGGATTGAACTAGATGTGCCGAGCTTGGGCTCGTTCTGTTAGTTATGATGAGATCTTACCTCCGGTCTTGATGGAGTGACCTGAAGGTCTACATCGGTGACTGCCACTGGAACTCGGCGACAGATCGAACTAGATGTGCCGAGTTTGGGCTCATTTTGTTAGTTATGATGAGATCTTACGTCCGGACTTGATGCAGTGACCTGAAGGTCTACATCGGTGACTGCCACTGGAACTCGGCGACGGATCGAACTAGATGTGCCGAGTTTGGGCTCATTTTGTTAGTTATGATGAGATCTTACCTCCGGACTTGATGGAGTGACCTGAAGGTCTACATCGGTGACTGCCACTGGAACTCGGCGACGGATCGAACTAGATGTGCCGAGTTTGGGCTCGTTTTGTTAGTTACGATGAGATCTTACCAACGGACTTGATGGAGTGACCTGAAGGTCTACATCGGTGACTGCCACTGGAACTCGGCGACGGATCGAACTAGATGTGCCGAGTTTGGGCTCATTTTGTTAGTTATGATGAGATCTTACGTACGGACTTGATGGAGTGACCTGAAGGTCTACATCGGTGACTGCCACTGGAACTCGGCGACGGATCGAACTAGATGTGCCGAGTTTGGGCTCGTTTTGTTAGTTATGATGAGATCTTACCTCCGGACTTGATGGAGTGACCTGAAGGTCTACATCGGTGACTGCCACTGGAACTCGGCGACGGATCGAACTAGATGTGCCGAGTTTGGGCTCGTTTTGTAAGTTATGATGAGATCTTACCTCCGGACTTGATGGAGTGACCTGAAGGTCTACATCGGTGGCTGTCACTGGAACTCGGCGACGGATCGAACTAGATGTGCCGAGTTTGGGCTCGTTTTGTAAGTTATGATGAGATCTTACCACCAGACTTGATGGAGTGACCTGAAGGTCTACATCGGTGACTGCCACTGGAACTCGGCGACAGATCGAACTAGATGTGCCGAGTTTGGGCTCATTTTGTTAGTTATGATGAGATCTTACGTCCGGACTTGATGCAGTGACCTGAAGGTCTACATCGGTGACTGCCACTGGAACTCGGCGACGGATCGAACTAGATGTGCCGAGTTTGGGCTCATTTTGTTAGTTATGATGAGATCTTACCTCCGGACTTGATGGAGTGACCTGAAGGTCTACATCGGTGACTGCCACTGGAACTCGGCGACGGATCGAACTAGATGTGCCGAGTTTGGGCTCGTTTTGTTAGTTACGATGAGATCTTACCAACGGACTTGATGGAGTGACCTGAAGGTCTACATCGGTGACTGCCACTGGAACTCGGCGACGGATCGAACTAGATGTGCCGAGTTTGGGCTCATTTTGTTAGTTATGATGAGATCTTACGTACGGACTTGATGGAGTGACCTGAAGGTCTACATCGGTGACTGCCACTGGAACTCGGCGACGGATCGAACTAGATGTGCCGAGTTTGGGCTCATTTTGTTAGTTATGATGAGATCTTACGTCCATACTTGATGGAGTGACCTGAAGGTCTACATCGGTGACTGCCACTGGCACTCGGCAACGGATCGAACTAGATGTGCCGAGTTTCCGACTCCCCGATGTAAACCTTCAGGTCATTCCATCAAGTTCGGAGGTAAGATCTCATCACAACTAACAAAACGAGCCCAAACTCGGCAAATCTAGTTCAATCCGCCGCCGAGTTCCAGTGGCAGTCACCGATGTAGACCTTCAGGTCACTCCACCAAGTCCGGAGGTAAGATATCATCATAAACAATAAAACGAGCCCAAACCCGGCACATCTAGTTCGATCCGTCGCCGAGTTCCAGTGGCAGCCACCGATGTAGACCTTCAGGTGACTTCGTCAAGTCCGGAGGTAAGATCTCATCATAACTAACAAAATGAGCCCAAACTCGGCACATCTAATTCGATCCGTCGCCGAGTTCCAGTGGCGGTCACCGATGTAGACCTTCAGGTCACTCCATCAAGTCCGGTGGTAAGATCTCATCATAACTAACAAAATGAGCCCAAACTCGGCACATCTAGTTCGATCCGTCGCCGAGTTCCAGTGGCAGTCACCGATGTAGACCTTCAGGTCACTCCATCAAGTCCGGAGGTAAGATCTCATCATAAATAACAAAACGAGCCCAAACTCGGCACATCTAGTTCGATCCGTCGCCGAGTTCCAGTGGCAGTCACCGATGTAGACCTTCAGGTCTCTCCATCAAGTCCGGTGGTAAGATCTCATCATAACTAACAAAGCGAGCCCAAACTCGGCACATCTAGTTCGATCCGTCGCCGAGTTCCAGTGGCAGTCACCGATGTAGACCTTCAGGTCACTCCATCAAGTCCGGTGGTAAGATCTCATCATAACTAACAAAATGAGCCCAAACTCGGCACATTTAGTTCGATCCGTCGCCGGGTTCCAGTGGCAGTCACCGATGTAGACCTTCAGGTCACTCCATCAAGTCCGTACGTAAGATCTCATCATAACTAACAAAATGAGCCCAAACTCGGCACATCTAGTTCGATCCGTCGCCGAGTTCCAGTGGCAGTCACCGATGTAGACCTTCAGGTCACTCCATCAAGTCCGGTGGTAAGATCTCATCATAACTTACAAAACGAGCCCAAACTTGGCACATCTAGTTCGATCAGTCGCCGAGTTCCAGTGACAGTCACCGATGTAGACCTTCAGGTCACTCCATCAAGACCGGAGGTAAGATTTCATCATAACTAACAGAACGAGCCCAAGCTCGGCACATCTAGTTCGATCCGTCGCCGAGTTCCAGTGACAGCCACCGATGTAGACCTTCAGGTCACTCCATCAAGTCCGGTGGTAAGATCTCATCATAACTTACAAAACGAGCCCAAACTCGGCACATCTAGTTCGATCAGTCGCCGAGTTCCAGTGACAGTCACCGATGTAGACCTTCAGGTCACTCCATCAAGTCCGGTGGTAAGATCTCATCATAACTTACAAAACGAGCCCAAACTCGGCACATCTAGTTCGATCCGTCGCCGAGTTCCAGTGGCAGTCACCGATGTAGACCTTCAGGTCACTCCATCAAGTCCGGTGGTAAGATCTCATCATAACTTACAAAACGAGCCCAAACTCGGCACATCTAGTTCGATCAGTCGCCGAGTTCCAGTGACAGTCACCGATGTAGACCTTCAGGTCACTCCATCAAGTTCGGTGGTAAGATCTCATCACAACTTACAAAACGAGCCCAAACTCGGCACATTTAGTTCGATCCGTCGCCGAGTTCCAGTGGCAGTCACCGATGTAGACCTTCAGGTCACTCCATCAAGACCGGAGGTAAGATCTCATCATAACTAACAGAACGAGCCCAAGCTCGGCACATCTAGTTCAATCCGTCGCCGAGTTTCAGTGGCAGTCACCGATGTAGACCTTCAGGTCACTCCATCAAGTTCGGTGGTAAGATCTCATCATAACTTACAAAACGAGCCCAAACTCGGCACATTTAGTTCGATCCGTCGCCGAGTTCCAGTGGCAGTCACCGATGTAGACCTTCAGGTCACTCCATCAAGACCGGAGGTAAGATCTCATCATAACTAACAGAACGAGCCCAAGCTCGGCACATCTAGTTCGATCCGTCGCCGAGTTTCAGTGGCAGTCACCGATGTAGACCTTCAGGTCACTCCATCAAGTCCGGTGGTAAGATCTCATCATAACTTACAAAACGAGCCCAAACTCGGCACATCTAGTTCGATCCGTCGCCGAGTTCCAGTGGCAGTCACCGATGTAGACCTTCAGGTCACTCCATCAAGTCCGGTGGTAAGATCTCATCATAACTTACAAAACGAGCCCAAACTCGGCACATCTAGTTCGATCCGTCGCCGAGTTCCAGTGGCAGTCACCGATGTAGACCTTCAGGTCACTCCATCAAGTCCGGAGGTAAGATGTCATCATAACAAAACGAGCCCAAACTCGGCACATATTAAATATACTGCTGCCTAATAAAGTACTCCATTGTATGCATTTTGTAAAATCAAAGCTATCTCGACTATCATTTTACGAAAATCTAATCCAGACACACTCGAACGTAATTGACTTACTGCATTACGCTACGCTGTGGCATACACACACACGGTCCCGCCCGCCCGCACCGCTGTCGACTTGCCCCGCCCCTTTGCGGGGGCTGAGGTCGTGCGCTCATAGCTGCGGACTGTACTGGAACCTGCCCTGTAGTTATGCATAAATATGTAATTAGTTAGGTCAACTCATTACTCAGATTCAGACTAATGTTTGGATCATTCTCATGTGGACAGAAACGCAACTCGTCAGATTCGCAACTCGTCATCTCTCAGGATGGACTCGCAACTTGTCAGAAACGTAACTCGACAGAAACGCACTTTGTCAGAAACGCAACTCATCAGATTCGCAACTCGTAAGATACTTTTTTAAAAAAAAAACGTGTATTTATATGAAGTTCATCGACAAAATCCTATTTATTAATTTTATTGTTTGTCGAGCTGCGTCTTTGAAAATCTGACGAGTTGCGTTTTTGACGAGATGCAGTTCTGACGAGTTGCGATTCTGTCTGCATGCGTTTTCTGACGAGTTAAGAATCTGACGAGTTGCGTTTCTGTCGACATGAGAATGATCCTAATGTTTCAGTAGGATGAAGATAGAATGCTCAGCTTAAAGTTTTAAGGCCAGGTTCCAGTACAGTTCGCAGCTATGAGCGCACTACCTCAGCCCCCGCAAAGGGGCGGGGCAAGTCGACAGCGGTGCGGGCGGGAGGGACCGTGTGTGTATATGCCACAGCGTAGCGTAATGCAGTAAGTCAATTACGTACGAGTGTGTCTGGATTAGATTTTCGTAAAATGATAGTCGAGATAGTTTTGATTTTACAAAGTGCATACAGGAGTACTTTATTAGGCAGCAGTATATTTAATATGTGCCGAGTTTGGGCTCGTTTTGTTATGATTTCATCTTACCTCCGGACTTGATGGAGTGACCTGAAGGTCTACATCGGTGACTGTCACTGGAACTCGGCGACGGATCGAACTAGATGTGCCGAGTTTGGGCTCGTTTTGTTAGTTATGATGAGATCTTACCTCCGGACTTAATGGAGTGACCTGAAGGTCTACATCGGTGACTGTCACTGGAACTCGGCGACTGATCGAACTAGATGTGCCGAGTTTGGGCTTGTTTTGTAAGTTATGATGAGATCTTACCACCGGACTTGATGGAGTGACCTGAAGGTCTACATCGGTGACTGCCACTGGAACTCGGCGACGGATCGAACTAGATGTGCCGAGTTTGGGCTTGTTTTGTTAGTTATGATGAGATCTTACCTCCGGACTTGATGGAGTGACCTGAAGGTCTACACCGGTGACTGCCACTGGAACTCGGCGACGGATCGAACTAAATGTGCCGAGCTTGGGTTTCGTTCTGTTAGTTATGATGAGATCTGGCCTCCGGTCTTGACGGAGTGACCTGAAGGTCTACATCGGTGACTGCCACTGGAACTCGGCGACGGATCGAACTAGATGTGCCGAGTTTGGGCTCGTTTTGTTAGTTATGATGAGATCTTACCTCCGGACTTGATGGAGTGACCTGAAGGTCTACATCGGTGACTGTCACTGGAACTCGGCGACTGATCGAACTAGATGTGCCGAGTTTGGGCTCGTTTTGTAAGTTATGATGAGATCTTACCACCGGACTTGATGGAGTGACCTGAAGGTCTACATCGGTGACTGCCACTGGAACTCGGCGTCGGATCGAACTACATGTGCCGAGTTTGGGCTCATTTTGTTAGTTATGATGAGATCTTACGTCCGGACTTGATGCAGTGACCTGAAGGTCTACATCGGTGACTGCCACTGAAACTCGGCGACGGATCGAACTAGATGTGCCGAGTTTGCGCTCATTTTGTTAGTTATGATGAGATCTTACGTACGGACTTGATGGAGTGACCTGAAGGTCTACATCGGTGACTGCCACTGGAACTCGGCGACGGATCGAACTACATGTGCCGAGTTTGGGCTCATTTTGTTAGTTATGATGAGATCTTACGTCCGGACTTGATGAAGTGACCTGAAGGTCTACATCGGTGACTGCCACTGGAACTCGGCGACGGATCGAACTAGATGTGCCGAGTTTGGGCTCATTTTGTTAGTTATGATGAGATCTTACCTCCGGACTTGATGGAGTGACCTGAAGGTCTACATCGGTGACTGCCACTGGAACTCGGCGACGGATCGAACTAGATGTGCCGAGTTTGGGCTCGTTTTGTAAGTTACGATGAGATCTTACCAACGGACGTGATGGAGTGACCTGAAGGTCTACATCGGTGACTGCCACTGGAACTCGGCGACGGATCGAACTAGATGTGCCGAGTTTGGGCTGATTTTGTTAGTTATGATGAGATCTTACGTACGGACTTGATGGAGTGACCTGAAGGTCTACATCGGTGACTGCCACTGGAACTCGGCGACGGATCGAACTACATGTGCCGAGTTTGGGCTCATTTTGTTAGTTATGATGAGATCTTACGTCCGGACTTGATGCAGTGACCTGAAGGTCTACATCGGTGACTGCCACTGGAACTCGGCGACGGATCTAACTAGATGTGCCGAGTTTGGGCTCGTTTTGTAAATTATGATGAGATCTTACCACCAGACTTGATGGAGTGACCTGAAGGTCTACATCGGTGACTGCCACTGGAACTCGGCGACGGATCGAACTAGATGTGCCGAGTTTGGGCTCGTTTTGTTAGTTATGATGAGATCTTACCACCAGACTTGATGGAGTGACCTGAAGGTCTGCATCGGTGACTGCCACTGGAACTCGGCGACGGATCGAACTTGATGTGCCGAGTTTGGGCTCATTTTGTTAGTTATGATGAGATCTTACGTCCGGACTTGATGCAGTGACCTGAAGGTCTACATCGGTGACTGCCACTGGAACTCGGCGACGGATCGAACTAGATGTGCCGAGTTTGGGCTCGTTTTGTAAGTTATGATGAGATCTTACCTCCGGACTTGATGGAGTGACCTGAAGGTCTACATCGGTGGCTGTCACTGGAACTCGGCGACGGATCGAACTAGATGTGCCGAGTTTGGGCTCGTTTTGTAAGTTATGATGAGATCTTACCACCAGACTTGATGGAGTGACCTGAAGGTCTACATCGGTGACTGCCACTGGAACTCGGCGACAGATCGAACTAGATGTGCCGAGTTTGGGCTCATTTTGTTAGTTATGATGAGATCTTACGTCCGGACTTGATGCAGTGACCTGAAGGTCTACATCGGTGACTGCCACTGGAACTCGGCGACGGATCGAACTAGATGTGCCGAGTTTGGGCTCATTTTGTTAGTTATGATGAGATCTTACCTCCGGACTTGATGGAGTGACCTGAAGGTCTACATCGGTGACTGCCACTGGAACTCAGCGACGGATCGAACTAGATGTGCCGAGTTTGGGCTCGTTTTGTTAGTTACGATGAGATCTTACCAACGGACTTGATGGAGTGACCTGAAGGTCTACATCGGTGACTGCAACTGGAACTCGGCGACGGATCGAACTAGATGTGCCGAGTTTGGGCTCATTTTGTTAGTTATGATGAGATCTTACGTACGGACTTGATGGAGTGACCTGAAGGTCTACATCGGTGACTGCCACTGGAACTCGGCGACGGATCGAACTAGATGTGCCGAGTTTGGGCTCGTTTTGTTAGTTATGATGAGATCTTACCTCCGGACTTGATGGAGTGACCTGAAGGTCTACATCGGTGACTGCCACTGGAACTCGGCGACGGATCGAACTAGATGTGCCGAGTTTGGGCTCGTTTTGTAAGTTATGATGAGATCTTACCACCGAACTTGATGGAGTGACCTGAAGGTCTACATCGGTGACTGCCACTGAAACTCGGCGACGGATTGAACTAGATGTGCCGAGCTTGGGCTCGTTCTGTTAGTTATGATGAGATCTTACCTCCGGTCTTGATGGAGTGACCTGAAGGTCTACATCGGTGACTGCCACTGGAACTCGGCGACAGATCGAACTAGATGTGCCGAGTTTGGGCTCATTTTGTTAGTTATGATGAGATCTTACGTCCGGACTTGATGCAGTGACCTGAAGGTCTACATCGGTGACTGCCACTGGAACTCGGCGACGGATCGAACTAGATGTGCCGAGTTTGGGCTCATTTTGTTAGTTATGATGAGATCTTACCTCCGGACTTGATGGAGTGACCTGAAGGTCTACATCGGTGACTGCCACTGGAACTCGGCGACGGATCGAACTAGATGTGCCGAGTTTGGGCTCGTTTTGTTAGTTACGATGAGATCTTACCAACGGACTTGATGGAGTGACCTGAAGGTCTACATCGGTGACTGCCACTGGAACTCGGCGACGGATCGAACTAGATGTGCCGAGTTTGGGCTCATTTTGTTAGTTATGATGAGATCTTACGTACGGACTTGATGGAGTGACCTGAAGGTCTACATCGGTGACTGCCACTGGAACTCGGCGACGGATCGAACTAGATGTGCCGAGTTTGGGCTCGTTTTGTTAGTTATGATGAGATCTTACCTCCGGACTTGATGGAGTGACCTGAAGGTCTACATCGGTGACTGCCACTGGAACTCGGCGACGGATCGAACTAGATGTGCCGAGTTTGGGCTCGTTTTGTAAGTTATGATGAGATCTTACCTCCGGACTTGATGGAGTGACCTGAAGGTCTACATCGGTGGCTGTCACTGGAACTCGGCGACGGATCGAACTAGATGTGCCGAGTTTGGGCTCGTTTTGTAAGTTATGATGAGATCTTACCACCAGACTTGATGGAGTGACCTGAAGGTCTACATCGGTGACTGCCACTGGAACTCGGCGACAGATCGAACTAGATGTGCCGAGTTTGGGCTCATTTTGTTAGTTATGATGAGATCTTACGTCCGGACTTGATGCAGTGACCTGAAGGTCTACATCGGTGACTGCCACTGGAACTCGGCGACGGATCGAACTAGATGTGCCGAGTTTGGGCTCATTTTGTTAGTTATGATGAGATCTTACCTCCGGACTTGATGGAGTGACCTGAAGGTCTACATCGGTGACTGCCACTGGAACTCGGCGACGGATCGAACTAGATGTGCCGAGTTTGGGCTCGTTTTGTTAGTTACGATGAGATCTTACCAACGGACTTGATGGAGTGACCTGAAGGTCTACATCGGTGACTGCCACTGGAACTCGGCGACGGATCGAACTAGATGTGCCGAGTTTGGGCTCATTTTGTTAGTTATGATGAGATCTTACGTACGGACTTGATGGAGTGACCTGAAGGTCTACATCGGTGACTGCCACTGGAACTCGGCGACGGATCGAACTAGATGTGCCGAGTTTGGGCTCATTTTGTTAGTTATGATGAGATCTTACGTCCATACTTGATGGAGTGACCTGAAGGTCTACATCGGTGACTGCCACTGGCACTCGGCAACGGATCGAACTAGATGTGCCGAGTTTCCGACTCCCCGATGTAAACCTTCAGGTCATTCCATCAAGTTCGGAGGTAAGATCTCATCACAACTAACAAAACGAGCCCAAACTCGGCAAATCTAGTTCAATCCGCCGCCGAGTTCCAGTGGCAGTCACCGATGTAGACCTTCAGGTCACTCCACCAAGTCCGGAGGTAAGATATCATCATAAACAATAAAACGAGCCCAAACCCGGCACATCTAGTTCGATCCGTCGCCGAGTTCCAGTGGCAGCCACCGATGTAGACCTTCAGGTGACTTCGTCAAGTCCGGAGGTAAGATCTCATCATAACTAACAAAATGAGCCCAAACTCGGCACATCTAATTCGATCCGTCGCCGAGTTCCAGTGGCGGTCACCGATGTAGACCTTCAGGTCACTCCATCAAGTCCGGTGGTAAGATCTCATCATAACTAACAAAATGAGCCCAAACTCGGCACATCTAGTTCGATCCGTCGCCGAGTTCCAGTGGCAGTCACCGATGTAGACCTTCAGGTCACTCCATCAAGTCCGGAGGTAAGATCTCATCATAAATAACAAAACGAGCCCAAACTCGGCACATCTAGTTCGATCCGTCGCCGAGTTCCAGTGGCAGTCACCGATGTAGACCTTCAGGTCTCTCCATCAAGTCCGGTGGTAAGATCTCATCATAACTAACAAAGCGAGCCCAAACTCGGCACATCTAGTTCGATCCGTCGCCGAGTTCCAGTGGCAGTCACCGATGTAGACCTTCAGGTCACTCCATCAAGACCGGAGGTAAGATCTCATCATAACTAACAGAACGAGCCCAAGCTCGGCACATCTAGTTCGATCCGTCGCCGAGTTTCAGTGGCAGTCACCGATGTAGACCTTCAGGTCACTCCATCAAGTCCGGTGGTAAGATCTCATCATAACTTACAAAACGAGCCCAAACTCGGCACATCTAGTTCGATCCGTCGCCGAGTTCCAGTGGCAGTCACCGATGTAGACCTTCAGGTCACTCCATCAAGTCCGGTGGTAAGATCTCATCATAACTTACAAAACGAGCCCAAACTCGGCACATCTAGTTCGATCCGTCGCCGAGTTCCAGTGGCAGTCACCGATGTAGACCTTCAGGTCACTCCATCAAGTCCGGAGGTAAGATGTCATCATAACAAAACGAGCCCAAACTCGGCACACATTAAATATACTGCTGCCTAATAAAGTACTCCATTGTATGCATTTTGTAAAATCAAAGCTATCTCGACTATCATTTTACGAAAATCTAATCCAGACACACTCGAACGTAATTGACTTACTGCATTACGCTACGCTGTGGCATACACACACACGGTCCCGCCCGCCCGCACCGCTGTCGACTTGCCCCGCCCCTTTGCGGGGGCTGAGGTCGTGCGCTCATAGCTGCGGACTGTACTGGAACCTGCCCTGTAGTTATGCATAAATATGTAATTAGTTAGGTCAACTCATTACTCAGATTCAGACTAATGTTTGGATCATTCTCATGTGGACAGAAACGCAACTCGTCAGATTCGCAACTCGTCATCTCTCAGGATGGACTCGCAACTTGTCAGAAACGTAACTCGACAGAAACGCACTTTGTCAGAAACGCAACTCATCAGATTCGCAACTCGTAAGATACTTTTTTAAAAAAAAAACGTGTATTTATATGAAGTTCATCGACAAAATCCTATTTATTAATTTTATTGTTTGTCGAGCTGCGTCTTTGAAAATCTGACGAGTTGCGTTTTTGACGAGATGCAGTTCTGACGAGTTGCGATTCTGTCTGCATGCGTTTTCTGACGAGTTGCGTTTCTGTCGACATGAGAATGATCCTAATGTTTCAGTGGGATGAAGATAGAATGCTCAGCTTAAAGTTTTAAGGCCAGGTTCCAGTACAGTTCGCAGCTATGAGCGCACTACCTCAGCCCCCGCAAAGGGGCGGGGCAAGTCGACAGCGGTGCGGGCGGGAGGGACCGTGTGTGTATATGCCACAGCGTAGCGTAATGCAGTAAGTCAATTACGTACGAGTGTGTCTGGATTAGATTTTCGTAAAATGATAGTCGAGATAGTTTTGATTTTACAAAGTGCATACAGGAGTACTTTATTAGGCAGCAGTATATTTAATATGTGCCGAGTTTGGGCTCGTTTTGTTATGATTTCATCTTACCTCCGGACTTGATGGAGTGACCTGAAGGTCTACATCGGTGACTGTCACTGGAACTCGGCGACGGATCGAACTAGATGTGCCGAGTTTGGGCTCGTTTTGTTAGTTATGATGAGATCTTACCTCCGGACTTAATGGAGTGACCTGAAGGTCTACATCGGTGACTGTCACTGGAACTCGGCGACTGATCGAACTAGATGTGCCGAGTTTGGGCTTGTTTTGTAAGTTATGATGAGATCTTACCACCGGACTTGATGGAGTGACCTGAAGGTCTACATCGGTGACTGCCACTGGAACTCGGCGACGGATCGAACTAGATGTGCCGAGTTTGGGCTTGTTTTGTTAGTTATGATGAGATCTTACCTCCGGACTTGATGGAGTGACCTGAAGGTCTACACCGGTGACTGCCACTGGAACTCGGCGACGGATCGAACTAAATGTGCCGAGCTTGGGTTTCGTTCTGTTAGTTATGATGAGATCTGGCCTCCGGTCTTGACGGAGTGACCTGAAGGTCTACATCGGTGACTGCCACTGGAACTCGGCGACGGATCGAACTAGATGTGCCGAGTTTGGGCTCGTTTTGTTAGTTATGATGAGATCTTACCTCCGGACTTGATGGAGTGACCTGAAGGTCTACATCGGTGACTGTCACTGGAACTCGGCGACTGATCGAACTAGATGTGCCGAGTTTGGGCTCGTTTTGTAAGTTATGATGAGATCTTACCACCGGACTTGATGGAGTGACCTGAAGGTCTACATCGGTGACTGCCACTGGAACTCGGCGTCGGATCGAACTAGATGTGCCGAGTTTGGGCTCATTTTGTTAGTTATGATGAGATCTTATGTCCGGACTTGATGGAGTGACCTGAAGGTCTACATCGGTGACTGCCACTGGAACTCGGCGACGGATCGAACTAGATGTGCCGAGTTTGGGCTCGTTTTGTAAGTTATGATGAGATCTTACCACCGGACTTGATGGAGTGACCTGAAGGTCTACATCGGTGACTGTCACTGGAACTCGGTGACTGATCGAACTAGATGTGCCGAGTTTGGGCTCGTTTTGTAAGTTATGATGAGATCTTGCCACCGGACTTGATGGAGTGACCTAAAGGTCTACATCGGTGACTGCCACTGGAACTCGGCGTCGGATCGAACTAGATGTGCCGAGTTTGGGCTCATTTTGTTAGTTATGATGAGATCTTATGTCCGGACTTGATGGAGTGACCTGAAGGTCTACATCGGTGACTGCCACTGGAACTCGGCGACGGATCGAACTAGATGTGCCGAGTTTGGGCTCGTTTTGTAAGTTATGATGAGATCTTACCACCGGACTTGATGGAGTGACCTGAAGGTCTACATCGGTGACTGCCACTGGAACTCGGCGACGGATCGAACTAGATGTGCCGAGTTTGGGCTTGTTTTGTTAGTTATGATGAGATCTTACCTCCGGACTTGATGGAGTGACCTGAAGGTCTACACCGGTGACTGCCACTGGAACTCGGCGACGGATCGAACTAAATGTGCCGAGCTTGGGTTTCGTTCTGTTAGTTATGATGAGATCTGGCCTCCGGTCTTGACGGAGTGACCTGAAGGTCTACATCGGTGACTGCCACTGGAACTCGGCGACGGATCGAACTAAATGTGCCGAGCTTGGGTTTCGTTCTGTTAGTTATGATGAGATCTGGCCTCCGGTCTTGACGGAGTGACCTGAAGGTCTACATCGGTGACTGCCACTGGAACTCGGCGACGGATCGAACTAGATGTGCCGAGTTTGGGCTTGTTTTGTTAGTTATGATGAGATCTTACCTCCGGACTTGATGGAGTGACCTGAAGGTCTACACCGGTGACTGCCACTGGAACTCGGCGACGGATCGAACTAAATGTGCCGAGCTTGGGTTTCGTTCTGTTAGTTATGATGAGATCTGGCCTCCGGTCTTGACGGAGTGACCTGAAGGTCTACATCGGTGACTGCCACTGGAACTCGGCAACGGATCGAACTAGATGTGCCGAGTTTGGGCTCGTTTTGTTAGTTATGATGAGATCTTACCTCCGGACTTGATGGAGTGACCTGAAGGTCTACATCGGTGACTGTCACTGGAACTCGGCGACTGATCGAACTAGATGTGCCGAGTTTGGGCTCGTTTTGTAAGTTATGATGAGATCTTACCACCGGACTTGATGGAGTGACCTGAAGGTCTAAATCGGTGACTGCCACTGGAACTCGGCGTCGGATCGAACTAGATGTGCCGAGTTTGGGCTCATTTTGTTAGTTATGATGAGATCTTATGTCCGGACTTGATGGAGTGACCTGAAGGTCTACATCGGTGACTGCCACTGGAACTCGGCGACGGATCGAACTAGATGTGCCGAGTTTGGGCTCGTTTTGTAAGTTATGATGAGATCTTACCACCGGACTTGATGGAGTGACCTGAAGGTCTACATCGGTGACTGTCACTGGAACTCGGCGACTGATCGAACTAGATGTGCCGAGTTTGGGCTCGTTTTGTAAGTTATGATGAGATCTTACCACCGGACTTGATGGAGTGACCTAAAGGTCTACATCGGTGACTGCCACTGGAACTCGGCGTCGGATCGAACTAGATGTGCCGAGTTTGGGCTCATTTTGTTAGTTATGATGAGATCTTATGTCCGGACTTGATGGAGTGACCTGAAGGTCTACATCGGTGACTGCTACTGGAACTCGGCGACGGATCGAACTAGATGTGCCGAGTTTGGGCTCGTTTTGTAAGTTATGATGAGATCTTACCACCGGACTTGATGGAGTGACCTGAAGGTCTACATCGGTGACTGCCACTGGAACTCGGCGACGGATCGAACTAGATGTGCCGAGTTTGGGCTTGTTTTGTTAGTTATGATGAGATCTTACCTCCGGACTTGATGGAGTGACCTGAAGGTCTACACCGGTGACTGCCACTGGAACTCGGCGACGGATCGAACTAAATGTGCCGAGCTTGGGTTTCGTTCTGTTAGTTATGATGAGATCTGGCCTCCGGTCTTGACGGAGTGACCTGAAGGTCTACATCGGTGACTGCCACTGGAACTCGGCGACGGATCGAACTAAATGTGCCGAGCTTGGGTTTCGTTCTGTTAGTTATGATGAGATCTGGCCTCCGGTCTTGACGGAGTGACCTGAAGGTCTACATCGGTGACTGCCACTGGAACTCGGCGACGGATCGAACTAGATGTGCCGAGTTTGGGCTCGTTTTGTTGGTTATGATGAGATCTTACCTCCGGACTTGATGGAGTGACCTGAAGGTCTACATCGGTGACTGCCACTGGAACTCGGCGACGGATCGAACTAGATGTGCCGAGCTTGGGCTCGTTCTGTTAGTTATGATGAGATCTTGCCTCCGGTCTTGACGGAGTGACCTGAAGGTCTACATCGGTGACTGCCACTGGAACTCGGCGACGGATCGAACTAGATGTGCCGA
Source organism: Agrotis clavis (assembly GCA_954870645.1). Classification (NCBI taxonomy): domain Eukaryota; kingdom Metazoa; phylum Arthropoda; class Insecta; order Lepidoptera; family Noctuidae; genus Agrotis; species Agrotis clavis. The sequence goes on along the minus strand of OX940935.1, from coordinate 20,270,378 downwards.
GTTTGGGCTCTTTTTGTTAGTTATGATGAGATCTTACCTCCGGACTTGATGGAGTGACCTGAAGGTCTACATCGGTGACTGCCACTGGAACTCGGCGACGGATCGAACTAGATGTGCCGAGTTTGGGCTCGTTTTGTAAGTTATGATGAGATCTTACCACCGGACTTGATGGAGTGACCTGAAGGTCTACATCGGTGACTGCCACTGGAACTCGGCGACGGATCGAACTAGATGTGCCGAGCTTGGGCTCGTTTTGTTAGTTGTGATGAGATCTTACCTCCGAACTTGATGGAGTGACCTTAAGGTTTACATCGGGGAGTCGGAAACTCGGCACATCTAGTTCGATCCGTTGCCGAGTGCCAGTGGCAGTCACCGATGTAGACCTTCAGGTCACTCCGTCAAGACCGGAGGCAAGATCTCATCATAACTAACAAAACGAGCCCAAACTCGGCACATCTAGTTCGATCCGTCGCCGAGTTCCAGTGGCAGTCACCGATGTAGACCTTCAGGTCACTCCGTCAAGACCGGAGGCAAGATCTCATCATAACTAACAGAACGAGCCCAAGCTCGGCACATCTAGTTCGATCCGTCGCCAAGTTCCAGTGGCAGTCACCGATGTAGACCTTCAGGTCACTTCATCAAGTCCGGTGGTAAGATCTCATCATAACTTACAAAACGAGCCCAAACTCGGCACATCTAGTTCGATCAGTCGCCGAGTTCCAGTGACAGTCACCGATGTAGACCTTCAGGTCACTCCATCAAGTCCGGAGGTAAGATCTCATCATAACTAACAGAACGAGCCCAAGCTCGGCACATCTAGTTCGATCCGTCGCCGAGTTCCAGTGGCAGTCACCGATGTAGACCTTCAGGTCACTCCATCAAGTCCGGTGGTAAGATCTCATCATAACTTACAAAACGAGCCCAAACTCGGCACATCTAGTTCGATCCGTCGCCGAGTTCCAGTGGCAGTCACCGATGTAGACCTTCAGGTCACTCCATCAAGTCCGGAGGTAAGATCTCATCATAACTAACAGAACGAGCCCAAGCTCGGCACATCTAGTTCGATCCGTCGCCGAGTTCCAGTGGCAGTCACCGATGTAGACCTTCAGGTCACTCCATCAAGTCCGGTGGTAAGATCTCATCATAACTAACAGAACGAGCCCAAGCTCGGCACATCTAGTTCGATCCGTCGCCGAGTTCCAGTGGCAGTCACCGATGTAGACCTTCAGGTCACTCCATCAAGTCCGGTGGTAAGATCTCATCATAACTTACAAAACGAGCCCAAACTCGGCACATCTAGTTCGATCCGTCGCCAAGTTCCAGTGGCAGTCACCGATGTAGACCTTCAGGTCACTTCATCAAGTCCGGTGGTAAGATCTCATCATAACTTACAAAACGAGCCCATACTCGGCACATCTAGTTCGATCAGTCGCCGAGTTCCAGTGACAGTCACCGATGTAGACCTTCAGGTCACTCCATCAAGTCCGGAGGTAAGATCTCATCATAACTAACAGAACGAGCCCAAGCTCGGCACATCTAGTTCGATCCGTCGCCGAGTTCCAGTGGCAGTCACCGATGTAGACCTTCAGGTCACTCCATCAAGTCCGGTGGTAAGATCTCATCATAACTTACAAAACGAGCCCAAACTCGGCACATCTAGTTCGATCCGTCGCCGAGTTCCAGTGGCAGTCACCGATGTAGACCTTCAGGTCACTCCATCAAGTCCGGAGGTAAGATCTCATCATAACTAACAGAACGAGCCCAAGCTCGGCACATCTAGTTCGATCCGTCGCCGAGTTCCAGTGGCAGTCACCGATGTAGACCTTCAGGTCACTCCATCAAGTCCGGTGGTAAGATCTCATCATAACTTACAAAACGAGCCCAAACTCGGCACATCTAGTTCGATCCGTCGCCGAGTTCCAGTGGCAGTCACCGATGTAGACCTTCAGGTCACTCCATCAAGTCCGGTGGTAAGATCTCATCATTACTAACAAAACGAGCCCAAACTCGGCACATCTAGTTCGATCCGTCGCCGAGTTCCAGTGGCAGTCACCGATGTAGACCTTCAGGTCACTCCATCAAGTCCGGTGGTAAGATCTCATCATAACTTACAAAACGAGCCCAAACTCGGCACATCTAGTTCGATCAGTCGCCGAGTTCCAGTGACAGTCACCGATGTAGACCTTCAGGTCACTCCATCAAGTCCGGACATAAGATCTCATCATAACTAACAAAATGAGCCCAAACTCGGCACATCTAGTTCGATCCGACGCCGAGTTCCAGTGGCAGTCACCGATGTAGACCTTCAGGTCACTCCATCAAGTCCGGTGGTAAGATCTCATCATAACTTACAAAACGAGCCCAAACTCGGCACATCTAGTTCGATCCGTCGCCGAGTTCCAGTGGCAGTCACCGATGTAGACCTTCAGGTCACTCCATCAAGTCAGGTGGTAAGATCTCATCATAACTTACAAAACGAGCCCAAACTCGGCACATCTAGTTCGATCAGTCGCCGAGTTCCAGTGACAGTCACCGATGTAGACCTTCAGGTCACTCCATCAAGTCCGGAGGTAAGATCTCATCATAACTAACAGAACGAGCCCAAGCTCGGCACATCTAGTTCGATCCGTCGCCGAGTTCCAGTGGCAGTCACCGATGTAGACCTTCAGGTCACTCCATCAAGTCCGGTGGTTAGATCTCATCATAACTTACAAAACGAGCCCAAACTCGGCACATCTAGTTCGATCCGTCGCCGAGTTCCAGTGGCAGTCACCGATGTAGACCTTCAGGTCACTCCATCAAGTCCGGTGGTAAGATCTCATCATTACTAACAAAACGAGCCCAAACTCGGCACATCTAGTTCGATCCGTCGCCGAGTTCCAGTGGCAGTGACCGATGTAGACCTTCAGGTCACTCCATCAAGTTCGCATCCTAGCTAAAAAATAAGTGGTCCATAAAAAAAAAATTACATCGTTTCAAAATTAGATCACTTGACTATTTTATTCTATTCCCGCAACTAACACGTAATCGCTTGTGTGTGTGACTTTGTTTCCATGTAGAAGTTCAGTTCTATGCCTGCTTACGTAACCGCGCGTACGTCCATCCTCTATCACGCCTCGGCGGGTACTGGCGAGCGCCCGGTGAGCGAAATAATGCCAATATTTTGGGTATTTTATTTCTTGGAGAAAAATTATAACGAAATTTTAAAATTTGCTTTTACCATGCACTTCTAAATAATGAGCTGTTTTTATTTTTATAAGTTTCATATAAATTCATTGTGAAATCTCTAAGCAGTGGATGTTTGAAAATTGTGATTTAGTGTCATGTTTGAGATTTTTTTCTATCGAGCCAATTATTCCAATTCGTGTTTCTATCTTTACCATTCACTCGAGGATATGTTCAACTTTAATATTATGATTTTTTTTTATTAAAAATATCATTGTTAATGAGACTTTCAGACGTTTGAAAATCTTAAAAATTACTGTAAGCCCGCCTTAAGCTTTGGAAAATGTATGCAGTGTGGAACTTTTTTTTTGTTGGGGTGAAACCTTCAAAAGGCTACCGGTGTTTGGGGAAAAGACCGGAGAGTGTGGGATTTTTACCTCACTAAAACCACCCCGGTGGTCACCATTAGCACATGGAAGGAGGCACCGTTTCCACCCTCTGTGCAACGCCTGTTAGGGCACATCACTAGCTGTACAATTGTGTACGGCGGCACGTGACCACTGTGCCGCCGTCGTCTATGAGGTCACACAGAGTCCCCTCCCCACTCTGTACACTCGTGACCCCAAACTGCCACCTGCTCTAAATTATCCGCCTCCTTCTCCAAGCGGGATCGGCCCTCTCACGATCCCGCTCAGCAACTTCCTTCTGAAGCATGACAGTCTCACAGAATGAGCTCACCGCCCTCCATGTTGTCAGAGTCTGCTATGCTAGCATAGCCTCTACTACCGCTGGCAGAGAAAAGTCTTGCCCGATACAACCTACTAAGATGCGTCGTTCAGGATCCCAAGCAGCCCTGCTTGTGCTGCGCTGAATCCAGGCCGCCTTCACAGTGGTAGCAATTCGCTGTAATTTCTCGCCCAATCTTAGTCAGGTACGCAGTGTGGAACCTGGTGAATAATTTCTTTTGGGATGGACTTACTTAGCGATGATAGTGGTGAGGGTCTATTCGCTTAGTCCGTCAACGGCGTCAACGCACCCAGACCTTTAGGGTCGGCCAAACTTTTAGGGTCCTTGCTTGTGGGTCATACAAATGTTTGCTTCGCTCGCGACACGCTGCCACTGCGCAGCAGTCGACCGCTCAGTTACTGCGCCAACCGTTTAGATGTTATAAACATACCTACTAGTGATGTTGCGAATACCTGATTTTTGACATTCGCGAATGCGAATGCGGATGCGAATATTCAATTCCAATATTCGCGAATGCGAATGCGAATATTCAGTTTTAAATCAATTACGTTTGATAATTTAGAAAATACAAAAAGAAAAACAATTTTTAATGTAACTTTTTAACTTATTTTTATTAAATTTTTTACTTCCTGTCTGTAACGAGAATGGAAAAAAAGTATGCAGGGTGATTTTTTTAACTGGGCGTGGTTGACCTTAAACAGGAATGTCGAAAAACTATGAAAGGAGCCTCGAGACCGATTTTGACGAAAACTAAAACTGCATTTTTACTTCACCAGAATTTGATCCTTGCTCGAGCTGGTTCGATTCCTGGCCAGGATTACTGATTCTGCTAAAATCCCATGATGCATTTTTAGTTTCCGTCAAAATTGGCATCGAGACTCCTTTCAATGTTTTTCGGTATTTCTCATAGTTTCGGATTTAGCCATTCACACCCCGTTGCTACATACCTACACTACTCACGGCTCTTCCGACAACGGAACATGACGTCTTATAGCGAGAGTAGTGCCACTGTGAGAAAGGGATGGCGCTAGACGACTTGTATAACTCTGTCTCTTTCTTACAGTGGAACTTCTTCAACTTAGGCCACCTGGGGGGGATTACAGCGTCTTAAAACCAGGCTTGTTCCAGTGAGTGAACGAGATGGCGCTAGACGACTTGTATAGCTCTGTCACTTTCACTCGCAGGAATAAGCAAGCTTATTAGACGTTGTAATACCCCCCCTGAACTTAGATATGAGCGCCGCGCCGGCGCGCCGCCGCCGCCGTGATTCCCCCCGCGCCGCCGCCGCCGTCCCCAGGCGCCGGCGCGCCGAACCCTAGCGGGCGGCGGCGTTCAGTTTAATCTAACACGCTGACCAAACCGAACGCACGATAAATGCTGGCAAAATGGCGGCTCTAGACGTAGACGTTTATAAAACACCCTTTTGAAGAACTACGGGCCAATCTCACTTCTGAGCCGTGTATACAAGCTGTAATCAAGAGTCATTACGAACCGTCTCGAATGCAGGTTTGATGACTTCCAGCCTCCCGAACAAGCCGGTTTCCGAAAAGGTTTTAGTACTTGTAGACAACATACACACGCGCCGCCAGATTATACAGAAAACAGAGAAGTATAATCGGCCGTTATGTTTAGCGTTCGTGGACTATGAAAAAGCCTTCGATTCAATCGAAACCTGGGCCATTACCACGAGCTCTTAACGCGATCCAGTTTAGGCTGTGAGAAAGAGACAGAGCTATACAAGTTGTCTAGCGCCATCTCTATCTTACAGCCTAAAGACTCACGCTTTAAGACTTCATGGTAGGCCACCTGGGCAGTATTGCAGTCCCTCCAGCGATGTTATATCGACTATAGGTATATCGAAGTGTTAAAGTGTTTGTATAGAAACGCCACCATGTCCATCCGACTTCTGGAAGAGAGCACGAAACCAATCGAATTGCAGAAAGGCGTGAGACAGGCAGACGTTATTTCTCCGAAACTGTTCACGAACGCGAGCGTTTGGGAAGCTACGCGATATCTTCTCATAGAGGATCCCACAGTGTCTCAAGACAAGGGTGTTTAACCAGTGTGTTTTACCAATGATGACATATGGTTCTGAAACGTGGTCTTTGACTGCTGGCCTTTTAGAGAGACTAAGAGTCACTCAACGAGCAATGCCTTTTCCCAACTATATTGGGGTTGGGCTTCCAGTCAAACCAGATTCAGCTGGATATCAGTATTTTACATGGAGTGACTGCCTGTCGGACTTCCACAACTCAGTAACTGGGCAATGTCATACCCCATGGTAAGACTGGTTGTCAGACTTTAGAGCTTCTGACTAACAGTAACGACTGTCAAAGATCTACAAATGACAGCCGGAACCAATGGCTTTACGTGCTTCCCCAGGCACGGAGGAAACTCGCTACGACAGAATGTCACCCATCCACAGACCAACCTCGGCAAGCGCAGCTTAACCCGTTAGATCAGCCTGTGCGGCTGTATTTATTTAGCTACGAACTCCTCACCAACCAGAGTCACCGACTTATTTCATAAAATTTGCAAGTTGAAGTGGCAATGGGCAGGCCACATCGCTCGTAGAACTGACTACCGATGGGGAAAAAAGTTCTCGAGTGGCGACTACGGACCGGAAGGCGCAGCGAAGGTAGGCCGCCCACGATGTGGACCGACGACATCGTGAGGGTCGCGAGCAACCGATGGATGCAAGTGGCGAATTGTCGTTCGGCGTGGCCCGTCTAAGGGGGAGACTTATGTTCAGCCGTGGACGTCTTCCGGCTGATGATGAAGCACATTGAATTTCAGATGTAAAGGTACTGTCCTTTTTGATTATTTATTATTTTTTTTTTTATAATAACTTAATTAATGCGGTTTCATGTTTCCTAATTTCCTGTTGGTTTACAGATAACTTACTAAATATAAATAACACACAATTTAAATGTTAATTTGGTTCTCTCTTTTTTTAGTTTATTTTGGCAATTAAATTTGTTTCGTCAAAATTATAATAAATCTTAATTATACGTAAAATATTGTTTTATTTCTTCTCTTAAATTAAAAAAGTTAAATAAAGGTCAGGCCGCGCCGCCGACGCCGCCGCCGCCGGCTTCAAAAAGTCGGCGCGCCGCCGCTGACAGATTGACCATCGGCGCTCATATCTACCTGAACTGTAACGTGTATTGAATGATACTTGCGCACTGACTTTATCACTATCGTGAATTCGTGAGTTTGTTAATCGATACGTGTATTTTTTTTATTAGTGTTTACGTATTCAATAGTCAATTCACTATACACATAATAAGTTGAATTCTGAATTAACGATTCACTACACGCTTCAATGAAAATATTGAATAGTAAGTAATTAATTACCTACATTGCAATCAACAACACTATGTTTCTATTTTTTGCCGTAAAATGTACCGCACTGCTGGTGTAGTGGTATCATGCAAGATTCCCATTCTTGCGACCCGGGTTCGATTCCCGGGCAGTGCATATCACTTTTGTTTTTTTTTTCCTCAATTTTTTACTTTCGCAAACGAGTTTTCCCAGGCGATGAACACTGTAACTGAGGCCACATCACAAGATTTTATTTACAGCGTATTCGAAGTATTTACTGCGTTTTTTGTATGGAAAATGAAAAAGCGCCTCTACTGTACGAACGAGGAAACATATTTTCCTTCAAATCAACGTCAAAGTTCCACTTTACTTCACAAAAACGGGATAAGTCATGATAGGGCCTCGGGCGGCGAGTAACGGGCGACTCGCTGTCCGACCATGGACTATGTCCGGGTTATTGACGCGTTGTGTTCCACGCGCGCCTCAAAGAGTGTCAGCACAATGACGGCTCCCTTTAGAGGGCCAGAGCCTGCCGGGGTCTGCTGACCCCGGAACGTAAAGGGCTATTGAAGGACACCGTTGATTTTAGTCAGTAAGTACAAGTCTAGCAGTCCCTCCTGCTCTGCCCTGAGTGGGTAAAAAAGTAAAATCATCAAATGAGTCTTTCATTGATGATTTTACTATGGTAAAAGAAAAGTCTTGATATTTTCCCTGGTTATTTCCTCTGTCCAGTTTGTAATCTCAAATTCTTGGCCGCCATTTTGAGTCGTTTGGCGTCAAATCCCGGCTGGGCGCGTTATTAGCGGACAACAGTTTGCGAATGGTCTGATACCCCATAATATGCTCGGCTTTAATCTCGGTGTTGCCTAAAATTGGGGTGACAAGATCTTTTGAGTTTTGAGGAAATGAGAGAGATTGGTTACTTTACTTTTTATACTAGGGCCACATTAACGTGAAATACCGTTTATGGACTTTTGTAGGAACATTTAGGCCTTTGTCAAACAGACAGGCGATAGCGGACCGAACCGAATCATGTCATATAAAAATGCGAAAGCGATCCGAAACTCTATGTGACAGGCTTCAAACAATTCCATACATTACAAACAAAAACGCTACGCCACGCATTCGGTTCGTCTGTCAGTTTGACAATAGCTTTAAAGACTATTATAGTCGGCTTTCAGTCTACTCTTGATGAACTGCAAAATATTGACGGTGTCAAGTGTGTCAACTTGCCCGCAGTATGGTTGAAAATTGTCCTACAAGACCTGTGACACGCGGAGGTAAAAAAAACAGGTAATTTAACTCCAGAGTAGTGATAATTTTACGAGTTTAGGATTAGTAGATTCAAAAGTATAATATCCAAACATACAAAAATTATAATTATCTAATAGATAAAGGATTAGCCTAAAAACTTGGAAAATGAACCAACATTACTAACGCAAACCGTATCAAGTTTTGGGCGAAACTAGTTTCAACGGAGAAAGACAATCTTCTAAAATATTCAAAGATTTCCCAAACTATTCAACATAATATCAGATAAAATTCACATCCACATTTTCTACAAAACGAAACGGAATGTCTCAGATAGCATCAACTTTGTGGGGACTCTAACGTCAGATGCTTATTTGTACAGAACCCCGGATGGCCCCTACTGGACTCGTTTTTGTGATAACCTGGCATTTTCTCCTGATTTTATATTTGTTTTTCTTGCTGATCCCTGATTTTGGCGAACAGAGGTTCCTTTTTAGTAATTTAAAATATCATTTGCATGAAGGGATCTGTGTGTAGGACTTGAAATTAGGATATGAGATTTTTCGAGAGTGTTTTTTTTAATAACTTGTAGGAATTTAATACATTTGGCGTTTCTTATCTAGCCGTTAGTCGCAACTTGACTATGATTGCCTGCCGGGGTCCTGGTCAGGTTATCCTGGCCCCGGAAATTAAAGGGATATTGTAAGATTCCCTGGATTTTAGTCAGTACAAGTCTGACAGTCCCTCCCGTCCGGCCCTGGGTGGGGAGGACTCATTTGAAAACTTTACCAAGTAAAAAAAAAAACACTTGGATGTGATTGAATTCTACATTTATATGTTTTTTATACACCCGAACTTTCAGAAATTGCGAAATGATGTGTCACTACATCTTGTCCACTTTAGTGGTTAAGTAGTTGCATCATTTCGTATTATTGCATGCATAGGGTAACGTTTTGAGAGACTTTTAAGACTCTATCACTGAGTTGCCTGTCTTGCCAAATAATCTCCATTTACCTGGCACCGGTAACCGATGGATGCAAGTGGCGAATTTGTCGTTCGGCGTGGCGGTCTAAAAGGGAGGCCTATGTTCAGCAGTGGACGTCTTCCGGCTGATGATGACCTTACACCTACAAGGTGACAGATGATGGGATGAAGACCACAGGATCACGCTGGATGCAAGCCGCGATAACCGGTCCTATTGGAAGTTTATGGGAGGAACATTGTTTAGCAGTGAACTGAGCACCTGTTGTCGATGTTTTATAGCCCTCATGGGCCTACGAGTATGAGAAATAAAAATATCTGATTTTGAGTGGTCGCCCTACGGCTGATAGTTATGATGATGATGATGGTAAAACCAGCATTTGAAAGAGAACGTTTCGAGCATAAGAATACGTTTTATGGTTTCAAAGATCTAAGCAGTCAAACAAAAATATAGAAAAACCTCCTTCCATGTTTTCATTCTAAAAATTCCAGCATATTTTCTTAGAGTTACCTCCGTATTTCTTACTGCATAAACTATTACATTTTAATATGATTACCCCGGCTTCCTAGCGATGTTTCCCTGCACCGTAACTCAGGACTCTCATTAAAAACCGTCAAGTAGTTCTCGCATGATAAGATTACAAAAACAGATTCAAACCACTTTTACTTTTAACTTTTAATTAGGTAATCTAAGGATTTATGTACTGTGGGGCTTGGTGCTTGTTTTATGAGTTTATCCGCGGGGTCTTTTTTTAACGTGGTAAAATCATCATGTAAAATCACCACGTGGTAAAATCATGAGTCCTCCCACCCAGGGCAGGGCAGGAGGGACTATCAGACTTGTACTGACATAAATACACTTTGTCTTTCAATAGCCCTTATTTTCCGGGGTCACGGTAATCTCGCGACCCCGGCAAGCTTTGGCCCTCTAAGGGGGTCCCGTCATTATGTTAACAGCTCTTAGAGGCGCCCATGCTGAAATACGGCACGCCTTCGACCCGGGCATGGTCCATGATCGGATAACGAGTCACCATTACTCGCCGTCTCATCGTGGCCGGAGATAGTCCTGCAACGCCTGTTGCCAGGGCGTTTCCCACTCTGTCTGGGTCATGAGGTAGACGCTGGTCCTCTCCCTCACGCTTTCCACCTCCTCCTTCGGAACCGCGGGGTCTAGAAGCGTAACATTTTTCACAAACGTTTACTTAAATGACGTCGGTATGCACCAACGGATTGTAAGAAATTCATGTATTGTACTCGCGCCTCAAAGAGCTGACAGCAAATTGACACCACAGATTTTTGGGACAAACCAGAATCAACAGTGGCAACCACCAGAAAAGCGCCGAGACAATGAAGCTCGACGTGTCCTGGAGAATGAATTTACCTGTCTTGGATCCTGCAACGAATTTAATCAGAAAAGAATAGTGGAGGAGTAGGAAAATATGTTTCCACATCCCTCCATGCAAGCAGGAGACAGAACAAAACAAGGCCAATAGGCACAAAGGGACATTACAACTGGGAGAAGCCCAGTTGCCTAGCACCACGGGTATATAAATGACTACTAATAGGGGGGTCCTGGGACTGCCTAAATAGGTAATCAGAATCAGAAAATTTATTTGTGAGTCATAGGTACAGTGGATGTTAAATATTAAGTGTCGTTCGCTACAACCAGCCATTATTGGCATACAAAATTTAACAAATCGTTACCCTGAAACGTAAAGGGCTATTGAAGTAACACCGTGGATTTTAGTAGTCAGTACGAGTCTGACATTCCCTTCCGCACCACTCTGGGCGCCGGACTCATATTATTTGATGAATTTACGACCTACAAAAAAGTTTTACCCGAAACCATTATTTAATAAGCTTCGTTATTGCACAAAGATATTTTTCTACCAATGTTATCTTTGTTTTCTTTAGCATCATACCTATAGTAAAATCTTACGTAAACAAATAGGTCCTACTGAATTTCTTCAAAACCGCCTCTCAGAACAAAATGGCATTGCCTCAACAACCAGACACAACATAAATAAAGCATCATTATAAAATACTTGTCATAGATCACGTCTATGTAATCTCATGCTAAGGTGCGAGAGCCGGCTGCAAAAATACCTACCTTATCGGCTACCCCAATAGGCTACGTATAGATCGTTAACCGACACCTAAACACGTAAAAAAAATCAGGTCTGCCAGAGCCGATCCTGCCGGGTCATAGAAATAATCGAGATTTTTTGACGTAATTTTTTAGTAAAAATTACGTCATAAGATACCCGAATGAAAGTGCTGGCAGCAGTTAACCATTGATTAGTTATGTAAAAAAAAGTGGGTCTGCCATTGCGCACCTTGCCGGAAGTACTTGGCAGACCCCTAAAATATGCCCTTCTGAAACACTAAACCTACCTCATCGAGTACCCGGATTGGACCAACGCTAAATAATAACCAAGATGCCTCTGATAATGGATCAAAAGGTCTGCCAGGTCTAAGCTTGCCGGAACTTAGTGTTCAAAGCATTTGAAGTTGATAGGGAGCATAATTTCACCTGAAGTCAAAATAATATTTAACATTTAAAATAACATTTTTTAAACATTATTTTGTTTCTAATTTTATACAAATTTATGAATGTTAAATATTTTTTATCAAAACATTAAATAAAACAACAAGTGTAGAGATAAAAGATGTACATTCAAAATTTAGCGACAATCACTACGAGTTCAATACTCGTATCATGCTTACAATTTATATACTTACAACTATCAAAACTTAGCTGGCATACCTGAATTCTGTATATATCGACACCGGAAGTATCAATTAACGTAAGGGACATTTTGGCGAAGATGAGTTATATTATATATCATTGGATTCAGAATTTTGCGCTCTATCGATTGGTACTATTAAAAAAAATCTATCTTTAAAAAAATGTCCCTTACAGTACAAAAATTTTGACCGCGAAAAACGATTTCTGAAAAAAAATGTGATGTAAAGTCATTAATATTTTTTCTTCTCAAAAAATTGAAGTAAGTCACCGTACTAAATAATTAACACCCTTACCTTAGTCAAAAATAAGTCGATTTAAATGACAATGTCCCTTACTTTAAATTAAATGCCCCTAACTTTAAAAACCATGTCCCTTACTGTAAATAAAATGTGTCTCACTGTAAACAATATGTCCCTTACTTTAAAAAATTGCTTGACGAAATCTGAAGTTTATATAAAATGTTAGGAATCGTGACACTTACGACATAAAAAATCCGAAAAATTACCTCGAATAAATTTATATGCAACAGAAAAGGATGAAGTGATTTGGAAAATTACGGCTATTAGACATAAAAATACATAAACTATAGACAACACAAATCAATCTGCAGGTGAAATTCATCACCATTATCATTTCTAAATATTAAAGACCACTTTTGGACATAGGCTTCCTTCACCCAAGGAGCACCACAGCGCACGATCTCTATTCTAAGTCGAAATGAGCTGAAATTACTGCAGATGAAATACGTCAAACAGATATTTATTGCTTCATCTTTCACACAACCCATGCACCTTTTATTCTATCTTTTCCCCTTACGTCCTCTCTACTCGTCACTTCTACTTTATCATACTAATATCATGTTTCGCACAATTCCTATGCCTTAATTCATCGACCTTTCGTTTCCATTACATTCATTCATTCATCGGCTCCGAAGAAGATAGGTATCCTCTTCAGAGCCGCTACCTACACATCATCACTTCTTGCAAGGTGGAGAAAAAGTGGTAGGTAGCAATAAATTCCAAGAAAACTTAAATTGTTAATATAATCAAATTATAAAGTCAATTAAAGCCGCGTTGACACGGTCAGAGTGTGCTCGGACCGAGTGGGCTCAAACGAGTAAGTTGCATACAAAGTGTACTCGGATAGTGGTTAATTCTGTTAAATATTTTATAGTCAACAAAGAAAAAAACGGATTTTGTTTTAAACAGTATCTGAATTGTCAGAGACATGTTAATCGAAGAGTTAAGACGGGAAAAACATAAGTCTTTTATAGCAAAAGTATAGTAATCTGTGAAAAGGAGAAGAATTTGGACTATTCCTTTGATTCAGCGATCACGAAGAACATCGCACATCTAGCAATTTTCTCCGAGAAAGTGAACAGGTAAATGCTGCTTCAAAAACATCTAAAACTATGTAGAACTACTCTGAGCCTAGTAACCGAGCTAGCTCGGAGCAGTAGGACGCGGTATGACTCAAATCAGACTTAAATCTGCTATAGCTAGCAGTAAAACCTGAAACTGAACTCATATACTCTTTAATCTCATTTCCATAGTGCTAAAATAGTATAAATTTTAGTAAATAATCTATTGTTACATTAAATTGCAACACTGATAAAGTCCTTCACAATAAAATTTCGTTTAGTTTTCTATTTCTCTTGCTGCTTACACTACGCTCGACGGAATATCTATAAAATTTCAGTAACGTAACGGTCATCTAAACATTTTTTTAAATGTAAAGGACATGCTATTTTTGAAACTACTGGGTATTCCTAAATCTTTCGTATAAAACAAGAAAGAAGGGGAAATTCTAAGAAACTTTGCTCTGAACACCATAAAAATTGGACCAGACAGTAAAAAGTTGTAGACAAAATAAAAAAAAAAGTAAAAATCGTTTTTTGGCTCTGCTGAAAAGTCGTATTTTGTCCCTTTCTTTAATTGATACTTCTGGTGTCGATATGTAGGTTTAGGGAACTAAGTAGGCTTCCGAGTGTAGAACCTGTTATTGCGTGAATCATCGTAGGAACGCCGAAAGGTAGTCAACGCCTAATTAACCTGACCACCACCAGGATCTTTCTAGTCCACCGAAATCAGGTCAAAGTTTAAACATTAATGGTTAGGTTGACTATCCATTTACTGTCAATACCTGAGTAGGTACGATAACTGTATAAATTAAAAAAAGACGAGTGTTTGTGTGTAGTTTCAGTGAACGAGATCAACGACGGGCTAGCGGAAACTGTCCTCACGGTAGGGTCTATGTTTTTTAGACCCTGCCGTAAAGATAGACCTCAGAAATTGACCGAGCAAACCTTAAACCTCATTGCTGAACGACGCTTGCTACAGTTGCAGTCTTCCGATGACGTTAAGTCATATAGGCGGCTCAATAGACCTGTATCTAAGTCCTTGCGACACGATCTGCGTCTCTTTAATACGAATCGTGTTAAAGAGACCATACAGCGAAACCAAGGCTCTAAAGTGAAGTGCTTGTATAATAACGCCACCATGTCGGTCCGAGTACAGGAGCAGAGCGCGAATGCGATTCCAGTGAGAAGAGGCGTAAGACAGGACGTTATGTCTCCGAAACTGTTTACTGCCGCAATGGAAGACGCCTTCAAGCTTCTGGAATGGCAAGGACTTGGCAGCAACATCAACGGCAAATACGAGTACATCACTCACCTTCGGTTTGCCGACTACATCGTAGTCATGGCAAAGTCGATGGAGGAACTCAGCATGATGCTCGATAGCGTCGAGCGAGTTTCACAACGGTTGGGCATGCGGGTTGGGCGGTTGGCATGAAATGAACATGGACAAGACGAAAATTATGTCAAATGCCATGCCCACCCCAGTCTCTGTTGGAAACTCGGTAGGTACTCGAAGTTGTTGAACATTATTATCTACTTAGGACAAGACAGTAGTCCAATTAGGTAGGTCCAACTTCAAGAAAGAGGTCAACCGCCGAATCCAACTCGGTTGGGCAGCGGTATTTCTCTGCGTGATCGAATTCGAAATGAGGAGATCCGTAGACGAACTAAAGTCACCGATATAGCCCGCCGGATTAGCAAGCTGAAGTGGCAATGGGCAGGCCATATTGCTCGCAGAGCAGATGGCCGATGGGGTCGAAAGGAACTAGAGTGGAGACCACGGACTAGCAAGCGCAGCGTAGGACGTTCACCAACAAGATGGAAAGACGACCTTATAAAGGTCGCCGGAAGACGCTGGATGCAGATCGCTTCCAACCGGTATATTATATATATGTGGAAATCTAAAGGGGAGGCCTATGTTCAGCAGTGGACGTCCTATGGCTGAGATGATGAGAAAGATCCTGGTGGTGGTCAGGTTGATTAGGCGTTGACTACCTTTCGGCGTTCCTACGATGATTTACGCAATAACAGGTTCTACACTCGGAAGCCTACTTAGTTCCCTAAACCTACATATATACAGAATTCAGGTAATTTTAATGCCAAATTAAACTAAGTTTTGATAGTTGTAAGTAGGTATATAAATTGTAAGCATGATACGAGTATTGAACTCGTAGTGATTGTCGCTAAATTTTGAATGTACATCTTTTATCTCTACACTTGTTGTTTTATTTAATGTTTTGATAAAAAATATTTAATATTCATAAATTTGTATAAAATTAGAAACAAAATAATGTTTAAAAAATGTTATTTTAAATGTTAAATGTTATTTTGACTTCAGGTGAAATTATGCTCCCTATCAACTTCAAATGCTTTGAACACTAAGTTCCGGCAAGCTTAGACCTGGCAGACCTTTTGATCCATTAACAGAGGCATCTTGGTTATTATTTAGCGTTGGTCCCATCCGGGTACTCGATGAGGTAGGTTTAGTGTTTCAGAAGGGCATATTTTAGGGGTCTGCCAAGTACTTCCGGCAAGGTGCGCAATGGCAGACCCACTTTTTTTTACATAACTAATCAATGGTTAACTGCTGCCAGCACTTTCATTCGGGTATCTTATGACGTAATTTTTACTAAAAAATTACGTCAAAAAATCTTGATTATTTCTATGACCCGGCAGGATCAGCTCTGGCAGACCTGATTTTTTTTACGTGTTTAGGTGTCGGTTAACGTTCTATACATAGCCTATTGGGGTAGCCGATAAGGTAGGTATTTTTGCAGCCGGCTCTCGCACTAGATTCAAAAATGTCTCACGAAATTGTAAACAAGCCCTATTCTGTTACGCTATTCTCAAAAGATCATAAGAATTTCATCGACTCTACGATGTGTTTTTCGACGAGGCGGCTTTGAGACCGTCAGGGTCTATAGCCGAACGGAAATCGATAATCGTTAACGCTCAGCAGTCGCTAAGGCCTATAGCCTTGCCAGGCCTGTAGCTAATGCCAGTGTAGCCTCCACCCGTTTGTATCCTACCTAAGGTCTGGCGGCAAAATAAAACAAAACGGGCGTGTACCTTTTTAACAAAAATGTGTAATTACAAGTACCAGGCAGGTTAAGTCGGAGGCACACAAAGATTTGTAGGTCGTGGGTTACAGTCGTCTGTTGTCACTTCTGCAGGGATAAGTACTCCCCTGAAGTTGCTGGCGAAGACTCGCTCGTGGCCGGAGATGGAAGATGGCCAAATTCTGTGCTGTACTGCACGGTGATACGGCTATCGGGTGACGCGGCGGCGCAGTCCCGACTATAGGCCTTAGCGACTGCTATAAGATCCGACTATAAGATCTACCATAGAACCTGATTTATACAATGTGTTGTACTATATCTATATCATAAGGAATCTAAGCTTCCATCTGTATTTTTGTTTTATGGCAAATAAATTATTATTATTATTATTATAGCTATTTTACAAACGATAAACGCAAACGCTGAGTAGGCTTCAATAGATTTACAACTTAATGTGATTGGGTATAAATTTGAAGATCTAGTAAAGATTGCATAGCGTGTTCGTTCGTTCCAGTCGATAACGCTTAGATATTTTTAACAGATTTTCAACTTTAGGCGCTGTCGTATAAAGTTGAAAATCTATTAGCGTTTACGATATATCGTTTGCGACTTGGTTAGGCTTAGCCTGATCGTGCAGCGCGAGCGGTGAGCGTTGGTGTCACTGTCAGTAGCTTAGTGAATAGCTAACTTTAGATCCAGGGTGGCGTGAGCGCTGCGGCGTCGCTGTCACATGGCTGTGTTTAAAGAGAATAGTATTGCTGTAGGGTACGACGAGGTAGTTAACGAAACAGAGCCATGAGATAGTGTCGCCTAGCATAATAGCATAATTATACTAATCTGTAGAATCGACGCTGTGGTAACGCTGCAGGTTTTAGAGAATAACACCACACTGCTGGTCAAATTCTCATGTTACTAAAAGGAAAGACACCCTTAATAAAAAGTTACAAGGTCGGCAGAATCCAGAGACTACTTTTCATCAGGCGGGCCGCACTTTTTATTGTCATCCTTATGGTATAGAAGAAGTGGTAGGTATGATAAATTGACAACATACAGACATGTCATGCTCACTTAAATGTCTCGCTGATGGTGGCGCGTGTGTCGGATCATTTAGTTTCCTTCAAAATGGTTGAGCTGAGAAATGCGGATTTATAAACTAAAAGATTTTACTTTTGTCTTTTGACAATTTTAAAGTGCCTGTGTAACTGGCATAATTAAAATAAATGATTTGATTTTGATTTTGACAACTACGGTTATATTTTCTGATCTATTTGTTTACCTTTTCATCAAATACTTTTCCAACAGACCATAAGTACGAATACAATGTATAATTTAATTTCACACACCGCCGCCATCGCCCTCTGGCGTCATATGCGTGAAACGAAACAATTCAACATGGCGTCGTAATATCATGTGACAAAGACTGATGAATTGACTATTACGTTGTTAATTTGTGGGTAATGGAGTGTTGCTATAAATTGGGGGGTTGTGTGTACACGATGGGCCATGTGAGGCCATGTCTCAAGTTAGAAAGCTTCCCATTTGTTCTGAGATTCTTTTATTGTTGTTGTAGATTTTTGTAACCTAATTTGGCGTATTTTGAACAAAAGAAATAATGGGGAAAAAATGGGTATTGTCTCATACTCCGTCCATCTGTCGTATTAAGTAGATAAATAAATTAACACACAATGTTATCAATAAAGTGCTAGAATTATGTCATTACAAATAAAAAAAATAATTGCAATTCTATCAGCGCTAAGGCGAACATAACAAAATTAAAAAAGTATTCGCGCTAAAAAAAAGTTAATAAAGATAGTGTAACACCGAAATTAGACAATTTTTCATAGAAACAGATGAAATTATAATAAGACAATTCGAAAGTATTCTCTCTTTCTTCCAATCTTAATGGGCATTGTTCATTTTTTTCAATATGTTGTAATTGAAAAACCATTTCTAGGAATAGCGTTACTAATCATTAGTAACCAATCAAAAATGAAAAATGTTCATATTTGATTGATATTTTTGATAAAATACGCTTGACCTTCCTTGCCCTTCAAGTGACGTTATTATTGGCTGTACCGTTTTGTATCGTTGCCTCAGACAATAAAAAGTAAGTGGCAAGTATTTTCAACAATCTGTCAAGTGTCAAATTAAAAATGTCAAAAATGTAAACAAATAATAATGTTTAGTTTTTTATATATTTTATGATTATTTCTGCAACATGCCTCATAATCTCTTTATAAGATTTGCGAGAAAAGTGATGCCGTGATGTAGGCGTGTAATATTGCAAGGTTTAAAAAATGTACCTACTGTTGCGAAGATCATTTTGATGTAAGTAAGATATCAAAGCTTTAGATACCTTTGTATATTCATTAAGTTAATGCTAAAGTATTGCTCAGGAAAACGAACAATAATGTCACCTCGTCGACGACTTTCCGTTTTAAAAAACAAAAATAAAAACCGATTTCAAAAATTTATTGTATTTTTATAGTAGGGGAGGCGAGGATTCTAATTTGCAGTTACTCGAGCATCATGGCGACCTATTGGATTTGAAAGAATATGTTCTAAAAAGAAAAAAGTTTCTGACAAGTTTTCTATTTTAGTGGGGGGGAGGGCGTGTAAACAGTTTTAAAACTGTAAAAAAAAACAGTTGTACAGAAGTACTCGAGCGCGTCAGCTATTTACAGTGTAAACGCGCTTTTCTATTTCTGATAACCAATACATATTAATCGGACGATTAACTCGAGGAGTCCGTGGCAAGCGGTTGAAAATCCAAAAAAAAAGTTAATCAAGCGCGTCAGATATTCAAAGTGTATGTAAAGTAGACCTTAAAAAGTGTCGTATTAAAATGTCTGACGATTTGGATGTGGCACAAAGTAATAATTCATATTTCTATTGGTAAAAAAAACGTAATCTTGAAATACTCGAGCGCGTTCCATTTTTTTTTAATTGAAACTAACACTGTAAAAATCATACTCACTAATAATCTGACGTTTACCATGGGGCGATGTCGGTAGACTCGCGGAGAAAAGGTGAACTACCTGTTAGTTCGCAAGTATCGGTCATGATTTAATCTTCAATGTACATAATCATATACAATTTTTTGAACGTAATTAATCTACCTTTTCGTAATCTGACTCGCTCAAGTATTTCTGTGGATCGATTTTTTTTTACTAATCTGGCGGGTTCTCCCACACAACCAATGGTGGGGACCATATGAAGGGTTGATACTTGGTACAGGTACATTAAAGGGTGCAAGATTTCTCCTTTATGATAATCTGATGCGCTGGAGTCACATTAAAATTCCCTCCCTGGGCTCCCCGACTAAGGATGTTAACTGACGTCTACTATCAGGAGAAAGTGACGTTGTGTTGTCAGGCAGTTTTTTAAATTATTCACTGGTGAGGCAACGGCACAACTTTTTGGTCAATGGTGACGTCAGCTACCTCAAAAATTAAAATATTAAAAATAAAAAAACTATTGAGCCAATCATAAAAATATTCAAATTAGTTTCTCAAAATGCTCTAAATTTGCAGAAAATAAAATAAAATCGAATGTTTGAAAAATTAAGACAATCCCCATTCCATTTAGAAACAAAACTAATATAAGTCCAGCTTATCCTTTCTTGCACCAAGTTTCTGAAACAGTTCAAATATTAGACGTTTCTATGCAAATACGAAACCTTGTGAAATGCTAACACAAAGCAGTCTGTACTTTGTTAAAAAGCGCTGACACAAGTGAAATCCCTGAACGAATTTTCATGCGGAATATTTAGAATTTTACACTACAAAGTTTCAACATTTTATAGATGATTTTGAATAGAAGTCTTGTAAAGAATCTATGTATTAAAAGATCTATTGTATTTACAGAAATATTGCTAAGTTTACAAAAGATAGAAGTAAGAAAGCTTTCACCAATATAAAGCCATTTTTTTATTAGTTTATTACAAAAATATACAAATGCATTTTTTTAAATTAATTATAACATACTTATGATCTTACGACGCTAAATAATAGGAAATAGTAAGGCAATTTCTCAGAAACGAATTAAAGATATCACTGTCAAAATATAAATGGTTTATGGTTTATGTGAAAATTGAAAACTGTGGATCACAGCAAACTTTCAAACATTTATCAAGCTTTAATTAACTGAAATTCTACACTTCAGGCGGCGGTCAGCCACTGAATAAATTTTATTAACCCGAAAAAATTAGCCGAGCTCGAAACGGCACTGCTAGACCTCTCCCAAAAATGTCTAAACTTGTGAGTTATGTATTTTTCTGGTTTTTGCGTAATTTTTCCGTTTTTAGGGTTCCGTATTCATAGGTTCGCGCCTGTACATTCGCACCAGGCTGTAACTCATAACTTATAGAAAGAAAAAAATCACAGATGTTGTACAAAAAATAAAATAAGTGCTCCCATACTACAAACGTGTTTTTTTATCGTATTTGATCGATATTGATAACGGCAACATGTAGAAGCTTGAAATATTCAGAGAATATTTAGTTATACTTTTAATATTTAGATATGTTTATCTTTAAAAAGTAATAATTAAATTAATAGGTATATCTCCCATACAATAGACTTTTTGCCGTTTTTATAGAATATAATGCCCGACTAGCACTTGGCCGTTGCGTAATTTTTATCCGTTTTTTGCGATGCGTTGTTAATTTATGTGACAGAAGTAAGGGTTTGGGGGAAAAGGAAGGATGCGTGTGCGAATACGTTACATAGCTTATTTTGTTAAAAATAATGAGAGCCGCGTACAAAAATGGCGGGATGTGCTGGGCGTTTTTACCTGTTTCAGACTTTTTCTTGAGAGACGAATGTTGTAAGGGCTTTTCCTGTTTCAGAATATAAAAGAAATGTCATCTCGAATATTAATATTGGTAACGTTAATTTACGTATGATGTGAAACCATGCTTTCGATGTTCTCAATATTGACATCTTTATTTTAAATAACACCTAAAAATATCTTTTGTCGTCATTGCTATTACTTAGAAGCGTAAAAACTAAACTCACTTTCCTATTTACCTATTATAAGTTAGAAAATACGAATAGTTACAGATAAATTACCTAATTAAAATGTAGATAAATGTTAAATAAACACAGTCAATGGCTAAATACCAAAGTATTCAACGCAGTCAAACCGCGGCCATGTTTCTCTGATTTCGCGCCAACTTGAGAATTGCCTCGACTCCACAGACAACACAGTTCACGATTTATGCGCCCACTTGTTTTGTCTCTGGTTAAACTACACCAAAGAGATTGTATATCTTCTGTTTAAATGTTATCCGGAGTGTAGTTTGCTGTTCTTAATGTGTTGGTAGTATGTTCAAGACTTTTATGTCTAAAGTTATTCTGGATAGTTCTGACTTGCGAATAAGATAAATGACTTGGTTGCACTGAATAAGATAAATGACTTGGTTGCACTAATTCTAAATAATGGCCCTATTTAACAAAGACTGTTTGAATAATAACCTATCATTCGAAGTGGAAACATATTTTTCCTACTCCTCCACTATTCTTTTCTGATTAATTTCGTTGCAGGATCCAAGACAGGTAAATTCATTTTCTGGGACACGTCGAGCTTCATTGTCTCGGCGCTTTTCTGGTGGTTGCCACTGTTGATTCTGGCTCTCAGTAGTTGCAGTGGTTTGGGAATAGTGTGGTGGGTTTGTCCCAATAAAAAAAACCAATCTTTCGCTTTGTAATAATCAGGTAAAATAAGATTGCTTCAGCTAACAGAATACATGAATTCATCATCGACCACTTAGACTCAATACTGGTCGGGGATCGTGCTATGACACCTATGGTTTTCGTTTTGTTCTTAGAACATGGCCATTTACTTCGTCTTTTCTAGAAAAATATACAAAGTTAGATTTATCTATCGACCTCAACTCAACGCCTCCTACAACGCCACAGGACCGACATATTTTTTTTCAAAAAACGGATGAATGTAAAACCGTAAAACCATTGCAGTATCATTTTTAACGAGTTTTCAGACTCGTTAAAAATGATACGGGAATGGTTCCAGTCTTCAAACCTTGCAAAATGTTACAGGAACTTTCATAAAATCTGTTACAACAGGATGTCCAAGGCATGTTTTTCAAGTGGAGCCTAGATCCTCATTAAAGTTGCAACACGTTCCGCTTGAATATTCATTTTCGTCACTTGCCTACCTTGCTCGTACTGGGACATGTTTGATCATGTCCTGACGAAGGATGGGCTTTGTTTGATGTATATTGCCTGTTTTTGGTATTTTTGATAGAGATAATTGAGGTAGGTACAGTCAACAAAAGTACAGTGAGTTATAACAAATAGGGTTTTTAGAATACGATTCGATATAATTTAATAATTAGCATTTAAGCGCATATTCTGAAAGTTGGCAACGTCGCAAAAGGCTGTCAAATATTTACATGTTTTAATAAATTTTACTAATTTACTGTATGAAAATAAGAAATATGGCTCTGTAGTGCACTAAAAAACTAATTAAGGAATGCAATAATTAATATCGTAACACTAAAATATAGTTTTAGACATAAAAAAGCATTTTGGAAACATTCCAAATGCCTTTTATGCACCTGAAACGGTTACAACATCAAATTCAGTGTTTTAATTGCATTCCTATATCATTTTTCTAGTGCACTACAGAGCCATATTTATTATTTCCATACAGTAACATTGCCAAATTAATTAAAACTTGTAAATATTTGACAGCTATTAGCGACGTTGCCAACTTTCTGGTTATGCGCCCTTAAAGCAACTTTACTAATCTCGATATTCCGGTTTTCCACTTCTGGGTGGCTGAAAAACAAACCCTCGAAAGTGGATCCCTTCAAACCTAAGCTGTCTGATTACGGGTGCCCTACGTCATGAGCTCGCAATTGCCTCCTAAGTTATCTGTGCTTTTTCAACCATACCTTCTTTGTCACACCACCGAACTACTTTCGTACAACGGTACAATCACGTAATTCTCTTCACATTTTTCATGAGAAAAAAGCTGGAGGATAAACCTTTATCTACCTGTCTATTTTCCAGTATTAAATCTTTCCCAGCCGTCAATGGATGCTGAATTCATTTAATTCTAAATCTAATCGAAAACGATGTCTTTAAATAGTTTGTAATATTCATGGATTGGGTTCCAGACAGTTTGTATAGCCGAGTGACCTTCTTGAGAACTAGGCTTGAAATCTAATTAAAGTTTTTTGTTTTGCGAATAGATATTTGGGAACTTAAATACTGTTAGATTTTCACCACTTATTGACAGAACCTGTGAACTGCCCAAGGATGTTTTCGACACGACTAGTAAGAACGTAAAGGGCTATTCAAAGACACCGTGGCTGCGCGGGTTAGCGAAAGACTAATTGGCTATGACGAAAAAACGGGAATTTGTTGTTCTGCCGGGAACACAGGAATAAATACAGAACGAATCTAGGTAAGGATTGCACAGTACCTTATTCTCCGGAGATGGTGTTGGTGAGCGGATTCGGTGGCTTCGACTGGTGCTCAGGAGCGCGTGGTGACAACCGTCTTGAAGTTCGATAGCTAAGAAGCGGGCCACTAGCGGCGGACCCCTTTATAAGCGCACAGCTCTCTCTTACGCGGCGAGTACTGTGCGGGAAAGGGATGCAAGGACAGGACGACACAGCCAATCAGATTAGTCGTTCAATGACATGAAGTGTGAAACAGATTTAATCGTTATGTCTCACAGCGTAACCACACCGTGAATTTTATTAGTAAGTACAAGTCTGACAGTCTCTCCCGTTCTGACCCTTGTGGGGAGACTCATGTGATGATTTTACACGAAAAAAGGGCATTTGGGTCAATCACTGGCTCATACTAAAAAAAAAACTGAAATAAGTACTTAATAAAAAAAAAACCGGCCAAGTGCGTATCGGGCCACGCACAGTGTAGGGTTCCGTAGTTGCCCATCAAAATACTTATGCGAACTAACTAAACTGATTCGCTGAATTTAATTTTAAAAAGAAGAATTTTCAAAATCGGTCCAGGAGTCTTTGAGAAATCGGGCAAAATACATTTAAAAAAAAAGATTACGACGAATTTAGAACCTCCTCCTTTTTTTGAAGTTAGTTAAAAATAGTTGACGATAAAAACCTACCTATCCCCAAAAAACATACCGTAAAACATACCTATTAAAGCTGTAAAAATAAAGTTGACAAACTTACATTTGCAGTTGAATAACATGTTCTCCGATACATTTTGTTTAAGAAAAATATTATCCAAGTACATTTTATAAGTTGGTCGACTATTACTCGTAAAGTTGTAAAGCCTACTAAGTCATGACAATTTTCTTTTAAACTTCGTTATATATACTACTATTGTGAATTTTTTCACACCCCCACACATAACCGTTTAGCTGGTAGAGGGGGGGGACACTCGAGTCGAGCAAAATTTAGCACTTTAAAGCTTAATATTTCACAAACCAATTTTTTTATCAAAAAATTGTTAATGGAAACTGTCAATATTTTTTAAAGACCTATTTAATGATACCCCACACTATGGGGTACGCGAGAAAAAAAAATAACATCCCCACTTTACGTGTACAGGAGATACCCTAAAAAAAAATATTTTACGAGATTTTATTTTACCACTTTTTCGGCACAACAAATCCATATATTTACACCAAATTACAGCTCTCTAGTACTGTGCGTCTCTGAGCTAAACTGCGGACAGACGGACGGACGGACGGACGGACGGACGGACGGACGGACATGGCGAAACTATAAGGGTTCCTTGTTGGGTTACCTATCATAAGATCGAAAACCGTTTGACCGAATTTCATTTGACCGAAAACTTTTCAACTATTTTCATTTGGTTTTTTTTTACTTCATCGAAGTCACGTTTGCCACTGTTTCAGTTAACCTATTATCTATTCGTTTTTTTTCGTTACTCCAACACTTCATTTGGCCGAAA
This sequence comes from Agrotis clavis, assembly GCA_954870645.1. Classification (NCBI taxonomy): domain Eukaryota; kingdom Metazoa; phylum Arthropoda; class Insecta; order Lepidoptera; family Noctuidae; genus Agrotis; species Agrotis clavis. The sequence continues at coordinate 20,244,812 of OX940935.1, read as the reverse complement.
AACTTTTTATCGATGTTACACTTACTCGAAACGATGGTTGGTCGAAGTATTATGTTTCCTAACATTCAGTATACCACTGTTTTAATTGCCATATTTTCATTTCACCATACGCCTAGAAATTAGTGCACACTAATTATTGCTGATACATTTTTTGCAGGCGCCATTTAAATGTAGGTAGATAATACAAAATAATTGTGCAAATGTCATCGATAATATAACTCTGACGGGTATTGTATTATCATTAATGACATTTGCTGTTAATTACATAGTTGGACTATTAGGGATGTTCTGGCTAGCACGTGTGTTCGAATCTTTTTGCGCGTTTAGTGTGATTCTTGATACTCTTTTGTGACTTGTTATTGTATATTTTATTGTTCTTGTGTTTGTAAAAAGGTTTGTATTGTGATACACTCACATACAGCATACAAACAGACACATGTAACATGCAAACAAGCACCACAAAAACATACAAGCAAGCATGCGGCATGCAAGCAAGCACGCGGCATGCAAGCAAGCATGCAGCAAGCAAGCATGTTGCATGCAATCAACCATGCAGCATGCAACAAGCACGCAGCATGCAAGATGCAGCAAACACGCAGCCAAGCAAGCATGCAACATGCAACAAGCATTGTTTCTGTCATGGCTCCGGCACTGCGGGGTTTTGGGTGGCCCCACGCGAGCTTATCGTCGCAGATGATTTGAACGATCACCACCGCAGCTTCGGCTTACTGGCCGGCATAGCCGGCCAGCCTCAGCCGCGGCGGCGGCCGTTCTAACCGCCTGCTCCTCAGCTCGCGGGCCACCCCACCCCTCCGCGCCTACGCGATTTTAAATTACACTCTAGGGTTAGGGCAGACAAGACTACGTAAAGTCGGCTTTGCAGCATTTCGTTTCCGCCACAATGTTTTGTAGCACAATATATTGAATTTTTATGACAGTAATTTAATTTTTCGGTAAAATGTTGTTTCGGTATGGTGAAAATATGGCAAATAAATCATATGGCAACTGAAAAAAGTTTAAAAGAGGCTTCGGTCAATAGTAAAAAGTTATTTTGTTAATCGGTGGAACATACTTCGGTAAAATAATACTTATGGCTAATGAAACTTCGATGATCTGAAAATATGTCAAATAATGCATATAGCAAAAGAGATGTCGGTCAATAGTTTTCGGTATAATGAAATTCGAACAAACAAAATTCGGTAAATTGATCGGTTCCCTCCTTGTTGACTACGGAACCCTAAAAACAAAGACTCATAAAAAGTTTTATTCTAACTTAACTAACAATCATTGAAATAATAATTGAGGAGTATTGATAGAAATCATGAAAGTCATCCAGACAGGCATCAAATTGCGCACTTTTATGTTACATAAATAACAGGTGAATGCTCGCGGTGAGCACCTTTATATTCAAATCTATGAATTTCCATCGACCTTCCTCCAGTCCTAGCCATGATGAGTGTGATAATTAGGGACCTGATATACGAAGCGTATTGCGGTTCTATTCTTTACAAACGTAGCCTTTTTTTTTTTTAGCGTGGTCATCATCTCAGCCGTAGGACGTCCACTGCTGAACATAGGCCTCCCCTTTTGATTTCCACTTATACCGGTTGGAAGCGACCTGCATCCAGCGTCTTCCGGCGACCTTTATAAGGTCGTCTGTCCACCTTGCTGGTGGACGTCCTACGCTGCGCTTGCTAGTCCGTGGTCTCCACTCTAGTACTTTTCGACCCCATCGGCCATCTGCTCTGCGAGCAATATGGCCTGCCCATTGCCACTTCAGCTTGCTAATCCGGTGGGCTATATCGGTGACTTTAGTTCGTCTACGGATCTCCTCATTTCGGATTCGATCACGTAGAGAAACACCTAGCATAGCCCTCTCCATAGCTCGTTGAGCGACTTTGAGCTTTGAGATGAGGCCGATAGTGAAAGACCACGTTTCGGTGCCGTAACTCATCACTGGTAACACACATTGGTTGAAGACTTTCGTCTTGAGGCACTGAGGTATGTCGGACGAAAAGACGTTGCGTAGTTTCCCGAACGCTGCCCAACCGAGTTGGATTCGGCGGTTGACCTCTTTCTCGAAGTTGGACCTACCTAACTGGACTACTTGTCCTAAGTAGATATATGAGTCAACAACTTCGAGTACCGAGTTTCCAACAGAGACTGGGGTGGGCACAACATTGGCATTTGACATAATTTTCGTCTTGTCCATGTTCATTTTCAAGCCCACTCGTTGTGAAACTCGGTCGAGGCCATCGAGCATCATGCTGAGTTCCTCCATCGACTTTGCCATGACTACGATGTCGTCGGCAAACCGAAGGTGAGTGATGTATTCGCCGTTGATGTTGATGCCAAGTCCTTGCCATTCCAGGAGCTTGAAGGCGTCTTCCATTGCGGCAGTAAACAGTTTCGGGGAGATAACGTCCCCCTGTCTTACGCCTCTTCTCAATGGAATCGCCTTCGTGCTCTGCTCCTGTACTCGGACCGACATGGTGGCGTTATTATACAAGCACTTCAACACCTCGATGTACCGATAGTCAATACGGCATCGCTGGAGTGACTCAAGTACCGCCCATGTTTCCACCGAATCGAAGGCTTTCTCATAGTCCACAAACGCTAAGCATAATGGCAAGTTATACTCTTCGGTCTTCTGTATAACTTGCCGCAGCGTATGGATGTGGTCTATGGTACTATAGCCTCTTCGGAAACCGGCTTGTTCGGGAGGCTGGAAGTCATCAAGTCTGTGTTCGAGACGGTTCGTGATAACCCTTGAAAACAGCTTATAAACATGACTTAGAAGCGTGATGGGTCTGTAGTTCTTCAATAGGCTGTTATCACCTTTTTTGAAGAACAGCACCACCTCACCTCTACTCCATGTTTCAGGCGTTTTGCCCTCAGAGAGGACGGAATTAAAGAGCTTCTGGAGGACTTTAAGTACCGGTGTTCCACCCGCTCTCAGAAGCTCTGAAGTGATTCCGTCCTCGCCCGGCGCCTTGTTGTTCTTAAGCTGCTTCAGGGCCATCCTAATCTCGTACAGACTGATGTCCGGGATATCTTCGGTATAATGTCGGGACAGCTTGGCTCTGGGATCTCCTATCAAGCGGTCAACGGGCTTTGCGACCGAAGTGTATAACTGTCCATAGAACCTCTCGATCTCGCCTAAAACCTCTGCTTTGGTCGACGCTATGCTGCCATCCTCCCGTTTCAGCTTTGTCATCTGGCTCTGCCCAATAGACTTGTCCTTTGCGAACACTTTAGAGCCTTGGTTTCGCTGTATGGTCTCTTTAACACGATTCGTATTAAAGAGACGCAGATCATGTCGCAAGGACTTAGATATCCGTCTATTGAGCTGCCTATATGACTTCGCGTCATCGGAAGACTGCAACTGTAGCAAACGTCGTTCAGCCATGAGGTTTAAGGTTTGCTCGGTCAATTTCTGGGGTCTATCTTTACGACAGGGTCTAAAAAACTTAGACCCTACCGTGCGGACAGTTTCCACTAGCCCGTCGTTGATCTCGTCCACTGACACTAAGTTCTCAAGGCAAGCAAAGCGATTAGAGAGCTCGAGTTGAAAGCTTTCGGGGTTTTGAATATGGGGCCGAGTAGGTCGGAGCGTAGACTTCATCAGGCTGGACCTTTCAAGTTTAACATTGATATTCAGCGAGCCTCTTACGATTCGGTGATCGCTACCGGTTTTTACCCTGTTGATCACAGAGACATCGCTGAATATCCGTTTCTTGTCGGTCATGAAGAAGTCTATCTCGTTTCTCGTGAAACCATCGGGACTCAGCCAGGTCCATTTCCTGTGAGGCGGCTTCTGGAAGAAAGAGTTCATCATAAAGAGTTCCTCTTTCTCCAGAAAGTCGGCCAGCCTCTGTCCCCTAGGGTTCCGTTGCCCATACCCAAATTGCCCCACTCTCAACTCATCACCGCTTTTCTTGCCCAACTTTGCGTTAAAGTCCCCCATAACAACAGTGAAGTGGGTTTTGGAGCTATGTATGGCCCTACTAACGTCCTCATACATAGTCTCCACTTCATCATCGGAGTGTGACGAGGTCGGTGCGTATACCTGAATGACCTTCAGCGAATATCTTTTGGATATTCTGAGTATTAGGTATACCACCCTGCTCGACACACTGTCGATGGTTATTATGTTGTTTACGAGGGACTTGTGAACGAGAAACCCGACACCACCTTGGGACTGTTGGTCGCCCTCCCGGTAGTAGAGCAAGTTACCAGACTTCAGGGTTACGGTGTCCTCCCCCTCTCTTCGGACTTCGCATAACCCCATAATGTCCCAGTGTAACTTGCTCAGCTCCTCTTCCAGCTCGCAGATCTTTTCGTCAGTCCTCAATGTGCGTATGTTGTGTGTTACCAGGGCCAGTCGTCGTGGGGGTGGGTAGCCGGATCTCTTCCGGAGATTCTTAGCACCCCCTGCTCCGCCGTTACCTTGACCGCTACCCGCGCCAGGGATAGCGGAGCTGCCGGGGACTGGGGGCCTGGTTTTTGTGGTCGTCATTTGGGGGTAATTTGCCTTAATCGCCACGCTTGGCAGGCGGGTTGGCGATCGCAGTAAGGATGTGCAGTACACGGAGGACGCTGCTGCCCGACCTCCGGTTTGTCCCTTAGTCGCCTCTTACGACACCCACGGGATGATTTGGGGGAGCGCAATTCTAAGCCGGCGCCCCACGGCAAAAACGCTTAGCTTTAGCGTGGTAAAATCATCAAATGAGTCCTCCCACTGGGCAGGGCGGGAGGGACTGTCAGACTTGCACTGACTAAAATCCACGGTGTCCTTCAATAGCCCTTTATGTTCCGGGGTCACCGTGAGGAAATAAAATCCCGCGACCCCGGCAGGCTTTTGCCCTCTGAGAGCCCGAGAAATAAACGTAGCCTTGTGATCAACTTTACACCCTATATGCGTGTAAAGTTGAAAATCTATTGCAGATTGCAGAGCGTTTTGGTTTGTTCCTTTCGCTATCGCTCAGTAGTCTTTAATAGATTTTCGACTTAAAGTACTTAGATATTAAGTTGAAAATCTATTAAGTAGGTTCCAGCAATCGATAAATGTAACGCTCAGAACGTTACATTTATCGATTGCCGTTTGGCTATAGGGCCAGGAACAGGGTACTTTATTTCATAAATAACTCGAAAATCTGTATAGTCCGCCAGTTGGAGTATTGAAAAATAATGGACACATATTTTTTGTTTTCGTGTTCAATGAATATTGACAAAGATAAAACACTTTGTAATTCAGGAGTGGGGGCTTGTGACGTCATAACGCCTATAAAATTATACCGTCCGAGTGACGTTTTGTGATTTTTAGAAGCGTGGTATCTTCGTCAATTATGGTTTAAGAGCGCTTATTCTGAAAGTTGCCAACGTCGCAAATGGCTGTCAAATATTTACAAGTTTTAATGAATTTTACAAATTTACTGTATGAAAAAAGAAATATGGCTCTGTAGTGCACTAAAAAATTGATTGGGGAATGCAATAGTAACACCGAATATATAGTTTTAGACGTAAAAAAAGCATTTGGAAACATTCCAAATACCTTTTATACACCTGAAACGGTTACGACATCAAATTCAGCGTTTTAATTGCATTCCTAAATCAGTTTTCTAGTCCACTACAGAGCCATATTTCTTATTTCCATACACTAACATTGCCAAATTAATTAAAACTTGTAAATATTTGACAGCTATTAACGACGTTGCCAACTTTCTGGTTATGCGCCCTTAAGTAACAAAAGAAAAAATACCGGTCAGATAGTTTTTGATATCTATATTTCGAACTTATTAAATTGAGTAAAATAGTCTATTCAAAGCTCAGCGCAAAGTGCGCGCGTCCTTGGCGCTTTGTACATTATATCGAGTCACTTAAAGTCAGCATCTATATCTTGCACTCGTCGTACCTCTTGAGCCATCTTCTCCCATTCACCGACCGGTTCAATGGGGCTGTGCATCCATAACCACCGTTACCATTTATCATCAGGTAGTCGAAGCAGTCCGTGACTCCATCGCCGTTGCAGTCCTGCAATTGAAAAATTGCAATTAAATACGGAGATTTTTATCTCTCTACAAAGCTTTTAGTAGTTTATTCTTTGAGACAGCAAACAGAAATGGCTACCATTAGGTACTACCTTAGCGTAGGTAGCTTGCTAAATTCTGTCAATAAAATTATTCCCCATGTGGGGTCGGAAACCATCCCCTACTGATGGAGTTGTTTGCATATAAATAAATTGAAAATCGGTTGGCTGTCAGGTACAGTTTTGAAAAATACTGAACACGTATTTTTGTCTTTTCATCAATGGATATTGACAAAGAATATACCTTAAACTTTTCGAAGTGAGTGAGTGGGACGTTGTGACGTCATAACGCCTGTTAAATTATACGACTGAGTGACGTTTTGTGATTTTTAGAAGCGTTGTATTTTCGTCAATTTTTTTGGTTTAGGTACGTAACAAAAGAAAAAACACGGGTCTATTTTTTTAATATTTCGGACTTATGAATTTTTTGAGTAAAATATCCCACTTTAATAATCATTTTCCTTACATACCTGTCCGAACCTCTGCAAATATCCTTCAATGATTCTCTTAGCGCAATGAAAACTTCTCGCGCAATCTTCCCAGGCTGAAACATAGGTACACTTAGGTGACAAATCTAAAATACGAGAAACTATTCCATACTACTGTTTGTTGGTAAAATTATTATGAATAGGTATATAAATATTATGCTTAAAAAGGTTATGCGTAAGTAATATTATGCATTAACATTGTCAGGAAATATAACTAATATCTATGTTATTATTATGTCTTAAAATTTTATGCAGTGATAATATACGTATAATGATTCCACGGTTCCCTATCCATTTGTATCCCTATCAATATTACCAAAGTTATTCTGCGTCTCGTACCTTTGAAAACCTCGTTATGCTCAGGGTTTTTTTTTCTTTTTTTTTATGTGAGATGGGGTTGCTCTTGACCTTAGTCTAGGTCAGGAATGACTAAGACAAGGTCGACGATGGAGTTAGCTTACCCAGAAGAAGCCTGTTCACTCTAACTTTGAAGAGATTAGGGTTGTATGCGTTCAGAAAAACAGACGCAGGCAGAGAGTTCCACTCCTTCGCTGTCCGCATTATAAAAGACGTTTGGAAACGCTTAGTGCGAATTGGTGGTATAGCAATAAGGTAAGGATGGGAATTTGCCGTGCGTCTAGATGTGCGATGATAGAAGGGGGCTGGTGGGATGAGGTCGTGGTGTTCTTGGGCACACTCTCCGAAGTACAATCTGTACAAGACCGACAGGCAGCCAACTTTGCGGCGATTAGTCAAGCTATAGGCTAAGGGTTTTGTTGACAATAATTATTCTACGTAATAAACTCACCGTGATTCCTCTCGGGGTCATCATCAGGCAGGACGACCTTCCCAGCGTCTACCCAGTAGACCTTCGAGATATTGAAGGGTCCACAGTAGCCCCCAGTGCATCCATTACTGATTGCGCATTTCGTGGCTGCGTGGCACAGGCAGTTATAACACCTGTTCGTCAGGTTGGGAATGAAGATGCCTGGAATTGTAAATTCTTGATATAGGCATGTTGACAACATCAATAAATTTTAAATCTAATTATATTTAAAACGATGTAGACGGTATATGACAGACTAATTAGTCTGTCATAATTATACCGTCGTAGGTACCACAAGAAAGATAAACATTTGTTGAACACTTTTCTAAAAAAAGTGTAACTGCATAACGACCCTTATATCAAGGTGAAACAACGTTGACGTTGACAGTTTTTTAGACAAGTGTTCAACTGACCTTTTTTCTGGTAAGACGGTTAGAGTATAAAACAATGGACATTGTGGTTTTTCTTTTAAAACAATAACCGCCTTACCACAAAAAGATAAACATTTTGTTTGACACTAACTTGTCTAAAAAAAGTGTAACTATTAAACGACCCTTGTATCAACGTGGAATGTCGTTTTGACGTTGACAGTTTTTTAGACAACTGTTCAACAGATGTTTTTTCTCTTTTCTGGTAAGGCGGAGTTTTTAAAAATAATAGTCAAGGTAGTTTTTCTTTTGTTAAAACAATTATTTTTTAGAATACATTAAAATTCCGGGGTGGGTGCTCGTGACGTCACAAGCAACTAAAAACTGGACTTGCTTGTTATGTATTGCTAATTTTAACATTTGTCATCACTTCGTTTTGGCTTACGTCTCTTGGTTACCCATCGAAATTCTTATTGTAGGTACCAATTTTAATACAAATCTGCGCCGTAGTTTTTGTTTGAAACAGAAATGCATTATATCCTCACAAACATTTTAATTTTTATTAACTAGTTAGTTTCGGTTTTATGGGGTATCGTATTACCCAGTTACTGGGTTGTGGAGGTCCGATAGACAGTCGCTCCATGTAAAATACTGATATTCAGCTGTATCTGGTTCGACTGCAAGCTAACCTCAATATAGTTGGGAAAAGGCTAGGCAGATCAGAACTTGCTCTCAGTAAAATAATAAGAGTCGGTAAGACTTATGAAAAGGCTAGACAGATGGTGATGATGAATTATGCAATGAATGGTGATGAAAAATGATAAATAATAGTGCGGGGCAGGCCTTAGACACGCACCGCTTGATCCCGTTATCCAGAATAGGAAGATGCCAGCCATGCATATAGGAATCGCGAACAACGGCTTTATCTGCATTTTTTCTTATTTTTCTTGCGTACTTATCTGAAAAATTAAGAGAAGTTTGTCATTAGTTATAGATAAAATTTTGATGTCTTGGTTAAGAGGATCGTCTACCGAGCGCTCGTCCATACTAAAACAGAAAACGTTTTCCTACCCCTAAATGTTATCCTATATAATTAATTTATTGAGTATTGTGAGGCCTAGAAAACACTAGACGCAAGATTTTGACATTTTATATGCCTTTAGACAACTACACAGAGGAAAGTGTACCCGTAGAGGTTTATGGGGAGATCTTTCAGAATCAGAAGAATTAGAATCATTTATTTATCAAACATAAGTTATTAAATTAACATCTGATAATTTGATCTTTGCCCAGTAATTGGACAATCCTAAAGAAAACAAAATACCACCTATAGATTTATGAACAGCTATAATTTCACCCCAATTTACGTATCACTTTGTTTACGTATTTCAGGCTACATACATTTGTACATACGAGTACATAGATGTAACCGCAGTTACGTTTCAGTACAGGACATTCACCTGAAACGTCGCTTACAGTGGTCAGTCAAAGCTGATTGACATCATGCATCACTGCAGCGGACTTAGAGGCGCTAGTGCGAACGTGTGGGATGTAAATGTAGGTACGTGAATTAGAACTATATTCGAATGACAAGAGACGTGTGTTTTGTATTTGGGGAACAGTGTATAAGACGGCACGCGAAGTATGATGGGAAATCACAACTTAACACAACGTAGCGCAAGCGCCAACAGGACGTCATTTGTTAATGGCCGCTTGCAAATGACATCCTGATGGCGCTTGCGCTACGTTAGTGTTGTGTTAAGTAGGTATGCCTAAAGAGTGTATGTCCCCACTATACCTCGCGTCCTATGGACTGTTCCCCCATTTTAGTACATTACTAGCTTTACTAGCTTTGGCGTTCGCATAAAGTTTTGGCATTTGACCTACCGTGCCGTTGAGTGTTTTGTATTATTTTAGCAGGTTACTAGCTTCTGTGTTCTCGTAAAGTTTTGGTATTTGACCCACCGTGTCGCATCCGATCGCCCGCTTTAATTTTTTAAACAAACAAAAAAATTTCATGTCAAAAAAGATTTCAGTTTTTCAATTCAGTTTCGATCGGACACAACATTTCTACATAGTTACGTTTTAGGCACTAACAACAGTAGCATACGAGATATGGCAACACTGGCAATGCTGCCAGTTGTACAGGCACTAAGCCAAATACGGATTTGGCACAAATAACCTCTCGGGGGAGGTGTGAGCTTAACTGGTGGATTACCAGTTCTAAGCTTCGGTATTTTGACAGTTGCTTCCCTTCAAGCTTTTAGAAAATTGCACTGAAGGTTTAGACTTATTATTTGTTTAGGTCGCAAATCAATTACATTTTTGTCAGTGTAAGTACCTACAATGTAGGTCACATCTTTATGCTGACCTAATAAAAATCGAAAGAAAAATATTTTAAGAGGAGATATTTCAAGAATCTGTAACTCTTGATAGAATAAAAACCAAACTGTTCGTAGTTGCCATTTGCGTTCCAGGGCAGCGGTGCCGTTTTAGGACAGTTCCGTGAATCATTGACGATCACGGCGAGTAAATGATTTAAATTATTGTTCAATCCACTCTGTTACATCCAGGGATGATTCTTAGACGATTTACCAAACTTAATAAAAGTTTGCAATAACCTTTTAAATCCATTTATACGGATAAATGGATTGTACCGTGTTACTTTCATATTAGGAATAAGTTTAATTAATTAAGAAGTAAGTTGATTTGAGTTTTCTGCTTCAATAAATTTAATCTAAAAAAAATTGTTACGTTTGTCGTCGATACAAGCGAATAGTGTTGATTAGATTAGTGATTTGTGTGTCATTAAAGATTATTTGGTTTTAATTTTGTTGATTAATCCCGTACCCAGCTCGGAATATATCTAATCCTATATCTTTACCCAAGTTGTGGGCTACCTGCGTGCCAAATTTCATCAAAATCATTCAAAGATTAAAGTGTAAAACAGTAAAAGAATAGTAAAGTTATTGAAGTATGAAAATCCAACATGACAGTGAAGTTGTTTGGTACATTTAAATATCTACATGCCAAAAACACAATTTAGAAACAACCAGAGTTAATCCAAAAGTTTAGCCAAATGTTTAGAGCAGATACGAGTATAATATACTCGTAGATGCTAACTATCTCAATCTGTTCTGTCCAGTTGATTCTCTGGTCCAGTGTTTAGTCTGTGTTCTGTAACGATATCTATACTAACATAACGTATATAAAGCTGAAGAGTTTGTTTGTTTGAAAACGCTTATCTCAGAAACTACTTTTTAGAACTGGAAAATTATTTTTGTGTTGGATCGTACATTTATCGAGGAAAGCTTTTAGAAAGGTAATGAGACCATTTTAGCAAGCCACCATTTTAGAAAGGTATAAAAGTTTTTTATGTAATTTTCCAATCAAGTCATCATCATCATCAGCCTATAATGTTCTCACTGCTGGGACATATACCTCCTCTCTGTGAGAGGGAGCGGGCCATAATCCACCACGCGGGCCCTGTGCGGGTTGGTAGATGTCACATAATGTCTTCGAATTTTTGGTTCTAGGACATGCCGGTTTCCTTACGATGTTTTCCTTCACCGTTTTGAGAGCAGTGGTGATGAAATAAATTACACAAAGTAATGCGCCTGGATGGGTTCGAACCCACGACTCTATCAGGGCTGATACCACCGGGCCACCACTGCTCTAATTAAAAATCACTCTGTATAAAATACCAGTTACTTCCACAGTGTAACTAATAAAGTAAATGTTTGCAACAGATACTATCTCAATTTGTTTTGTCCACTTGATTCACTGGTGCAGTGTGTTAGCCAGTAGTCTGTGTTCGTAACTTAATTGTAGTTTAAACTGAACTGTATTTATCGTGGCCATTTGTTACTGAAACGGTTTATTGATTCCGGTTCTCTTTTAAACGTTGCTTTGGAGATTGTTTCTATCGTGAAAAATTAGTATGAGTTTAAATTACAGTGGTTTAATGCAGTTTTCAGTGACGTCTTTTTGCAATAAATGTTCGATAAGACAGTAGCTTTGTGTAACTTTTTAAATTATTTTTACTTACTATCTACTCCATTGCTTGACCAATAAATATGTTACGAATTTAATCGTAATTCACATTATGATTCTGACAAAATCAACCATTCCCTAGCGGAGGAAATCCATAAGGATTTTCAGAAGTTTAAAATGGACAACGCCGTCGAGGTCGACCGCGGCGGAGGTGGTGTGACGACCTGATCATGTTCGCAGGGCAGACATGGCCAGAAATTGCCCAAAATGAAGAGGTTTGGAAGAAGAAAGGGGAGGCCTTTGCCCAGCAGTGAGACACCGAATAAGCTTTATAAAAAAAAATAGCTATGGAATAGCAGTGGGCATAAAACGGCCACTTTATATTCCAATTGATTCACTTCATGAAGTTCCAGCAACGTCATTGGCTGAATAGCCAATAGGAGAATTCCTATTTATTAATTCACAAAGTATGTGAAGACTTAGATCCGCAGAGCGGTGTCCTTTTAAGTCCAAAATCAAGCTGACAAAGTGACCCGATACCTCCAACGACATTGTGGAAGTAGCAAAGTTCAGGACAAATAAATAATATTATTAAGCTAGAATGACACTAATTATTACAATAATAATAATATATTATTAATAAAACGTAGCCTGCATTTCCGGTTTAATCCATTATGTATAAGGAAAATTCACTACATTTTGCTTACGTTTTCCTCCTAAGTTTTGATTTACGTTAATAAGTGCATAACTAACATTTTATTACCATGCACGTTATGTAATGTTATCGGTACCCTTACCACGAGTTTTCAGTATTTGAGACGTAAAGTAAACTGGAACTTTGACAATTTCTAATTGTCAATTTTCAAGGAAAAAATTAGTCCCTTCTTCGCACACTAGAGGCGCTGTTCCATTTTTTTATACAAGAAACGCTGTAAAGTAAAATAGTGAAAACGCACCGTTCACAGCGGCAAGATCGTGAACGGGCTGTTACATAATATATTCCATTCGACTCGTCCACGATCATAAATCTGGGATGTTTTAGCTCGTCTAGGTTACCAGATAAATTAAAAAGTCCGGGTAAAAAGCTTGATGTTCATTGAAGAATCCTGTTTTTTTTTTCGAGATTGGGAATTCTCTTGAAAACTTAATCTACAGGTTTGACGCGTGACTAGTGCGCGCAAAGAGATACCATCTACCTCTTCTAAAGTTTTCATAGCGTTTTGCCAGGAAACAAGAAAAATAAATCCTAAAATGGGGCAATTTTTTCTTAAGAAAAGTACATTCTACATTAATTTTATAAAGCGGAGAGATTTGTATTTTTGTGTGTGTGTGTTTCTGTTTGTAATGAATAAACTCAAAAACTACGCGCCGATTAATAGTAGATTATTAACCAAGGGGATAAAGCAGTGTCTTCTGTCGCGGGTGTCGATTTAAATCGCGAGCTTAACGAAGGACTCGAGGTTTACTCCCGAGCGTAGCGAGGGTGTTAAAAACTTAAATCACGAGCGTAGCGAGGGATTTAAGACGTGTCCTGAGTGTAGCGAGGGATTTAAGTTCACCCAAGACTAAGACAGCTTTATCACCGAGGAAAATACTCTACTTTTCGTATCATTTGCGAAAAAATTAACACAATAATAATATGAGATAAGCATTTATTATAATTAAACATTAACATTTAACATTAACTTAGGAATAAAAATAAATTAAAATAAACTTAACGTTTACGTATTTTAAGAAAACAAAAATGCGGCAAATTCCTCGACTAATATTTTTTTGTCGGAAAAGCAAAGGCGTCAAGCTCACACGGCCTCTTCGGTTTTCGTAATTTTATTGAATAATCATAACTGCATAATAAATGCGTATTCCTTTTTCAAAAAGTTGTTTATTGCTTTATTTTAAACAAACTCAATGTTGTAAAGACAGGCTGATGTAGTTCAGTATCGGTAAGTATTCCAAATTTAAATTACATTCTCTCCCTAGAGGATGAATGAAATTCAGTACAACTTTCTTTCCCTGTTTTTAACAGATTAAAAATGACTATTGTTATGTACGCTTTTTGTGGCATAGAATGTTACTTTTTTGAGCAAGTGGTACGAAAAATTTTTTTTTCGTACCACTTGCTCAAAAAAGTGACATTCTATGCCACAAAAAGCGTACATAACAATAGTCATTTTTAATCTGTTAAAAACAGGGAAAGAAAGTTGTACTGAATTTCATTCATCCTCTAGGGAGAGAATGTGATTTAAATTTGGAATACTTACCGATACCTACATCAGTCTGTCTTTACAACATTGAGTTTGTAATTATACAACTTTTTGAAAAAGGAATACACATTTATTATGCAGTTATGATTATTAAATAAAATTACGAAAACCGAAGAGGCCGTATGAGCTTGATGCCTTTGCTTTTCCGACAAAAAAGTATTAGTCGAGGAATTTGCCGCATTTTTGTTTTCTTCAAATACAACGTTAAGTTTATTTTAATTTATTTTTATAAATAAGTTAATGTTAAATGTTAATGTTTAATAAATGCTTATCTCATATTATTATTGTGTTAATTTTTTCGCAAATGGTACGAAAAGTAGAGTATTTTCCTCGGTGATAAAGCTGTCTTAGTCTTGGGTGAACTTAAATCCCTCGCTACACTCAGGACACGTCTTAAATCACTCGCTTCGCTCGTGATTTAAGTTTTTAACACCCTCGCTTCGCTCGGGAGTAAACCTTGAGTCCTTCGTTAAGCTCGCGATTTAAATCGTCACCCGCGACAGAAGACACTGCTTTATCCCCTTGGTTAATAATCTACTATTTCACCATTACAAAGCTACATTCACCCTGAGTAACATGCTATAATAAATATTATGTCCACCCGTGTGAAGCCGGGACGGGCCGCTAATAATAAATAATACAAGCTTAAAACCGAACTTATTAATTCCTTAACCAAACATGTTGCTCAAGTACTGATGTAGTTTATTACTCCAGAGTTATATTTAGCCTAGGCAGGTAAGCAGGGATACTAGTTGGTACCTAATGGAGAAACCAGTCTTGAAGTTTATGGAATACTACAGGTTATCGCACGCTACATTTTTTAGATAGAAGACGAGAGATCTTTAATAATTCTGTATTATTTTGTTGCCAGCGGCTCCGTACACGTATAACACAAAAAAATATCCCACGGGAACATAGTGCCGGGATAAAAAGTATCCTATGTCTCAATTCACGGGCACGCCGCAATTGCGGCGGTAAGACCCCTCTTTGAGGAGTGGCTGGAGAGACATCACGGCGTCCTGACCTATTGGATGACGCAGGTCCTCACCGGACACGGAAGTTTCGGGAGGTTCCTGTGTCTGATAGGGAAGGAGGAAACGCCCGGATGTCACCACTGCGAAGATCGCCCGGAGGACACAGTAGAGCATACGGTGCAATACTGCCCCGCTTGGGCAGAGCACCGACGTGTCCTCACGGCGGCGATAGGCGGAGACCTCTTGCGCCCGGCATTGGTTGCGGCCATGCTGCGGGGCGAGACGGAGTGGGAAGCGGTCGCCTCCTTCTGCGAAGCAGTAATGCTCGTGAAGGAGGAGGCGGGCCGCTTGAGAGAGAGGACAGCGTCCTCCCTCCGCCCCAACCGCAGTGGTAGACGCCCGCGGCGTCGGACGTCAGCAGACGATCTCCGGCCACCGTAGGCGCGGGCATGCGGGCAGCGAGTAAAGGGCAACTCGCTGCCCGACCATGGACCATGCCCAGGTCGACGGCGCGTTGTGTCCCACGCGCGCCTCAAAGTGCGTCAGCATAATGACGGGGCCCCCTCTCAGAGGGCCAAAGCCTGCCGGGGTCGCGGGACTTATTCCATCACCGTGACCCCGGAACATAAAGGGCTATTGAAGGACACCGTGGATTTTAGTCAGTACAAGTCTGAACGTCCCTCAAGCCCTGCCCGGGGTGGGAGAACTCATTTGATGATTTTACCACGCTAAAAAAGAAACACATAAAAGGGCGATATTTTTAATTTAAAAAGATTTAAACCGCTTTACTACAAAAGATAAACATCTGTTGAACGCTTGTCTACAAAAAGTGTTACTGCAAAACGACCCTTATATCAACGTGAAATGTCATTTTGGCTTTAACAGTTTTTAAAAAAGGGTTCAACAGATCATGTAAAGATAAACATCTCTTGATCCCTTACTTGTGGTAAGACGGAAAGTGTTTATCAATATGTACAGTAGTTCGACTCGAAAGCTTTTGTAAACAAATAGATATAAAAATATCTATCATATATCTTGATTACTACTTATTATAAATACTTAAGTCCGTGTGGATAGATGGATGTTTGTTACTGTTACACACGAAATAAAGTGAGCAATGCCACGGGTTTAAGCTAGTCTACGATACTACAAGGAAATCTGGAATTTTGATATGAAATAGCTTGTGTGCACAGTATGGTAACATGAATATCAATATTGGCGTCTTTTCAATTTATGAATTTTATGCAGAACTTAGGCTGCGGGAACGTAGATCTGTCGTAGTCCTGAAACGCAAAGGGTATTTGAAGAAAGAAATGATTTTAAGGACGATGGTCAGGAGATAAAGGACGAAGAAAACGTGATGCGCTGACCCTAAAGTAAAATTGGATAAATGCAGGAAAATGGTGATGTCTCTACCAGCCCACTCAAAGCAAGAAGAGATAATTTCGGACCTAAAACAAAGCTTTGAAACTGCAGTGACGACTATAATTATTGTCATCCTACCTACTATCCTACTTCCTAATTTTTAAAACGTTAAAGTTTGTTTGGATGAATGTTTGTTACTCTTTCAAGTAAAAACCACTGAACGGATTTGGCTAAAATTTGGTACACAGATAGTTTATAACCTGGATTAACACATAGGATAGTTTTTATCCCGATTTTATGTTTCCGTGGGATAATTTTCGAGTTGTAGCGGGTGAAGCCGCTGGCAACAGCTAGTAATATTATAAAATACGTTACTCTTTCAAGCAAAAACTACTGATCGAATTTGGATGAAATTTGGTACACAGATCGTTTATAACCTGGATTAACACATAGGATAGTTTTTATCCCGATTTTATGTTTCCGTGGGATAATTTTCGAGTTGTAGCGGGTGAAGCCGCTGGCAACAGCTAGTAATATTATAAAATACGTTACTCTTTCAAGCAAAAACTACTGATCGAATTTGGATGAAATATGGTACACAGAAGATTTATAGTCTGGATTAACACATAGGATAGTTTTTATCCCGATTTTAGAATCCTGTAGGATAATTATCGAGTTGTAGCAACAGCTAGTAATGTATAATTTTTAACCACACATTTAAGTTTTCAACATATCCTCTTTAGCATTTAATACAACGACTAAACTTATTATAAAAAAAAAAAAAAAAAAACAAAAACCTGATTGATACCTTTAAATAAACCGAGTAGAACTGCTGCTGGACACTATCAAACACTTAATTTATGTAAAAAATAATAAAACACTTCTGCACTTCTGACTTTTGTTATTTTAGAATAAATAATAAATTTATTGATTAAATGATAATTGTAATTTAAATATTTATAAATACAGTCTGTCCGTCCTTAGAGTACGGATACTACTGTATCGTTTTGCTTTGTGTTTGTATTGTGTGTATATAATATTATACATGTGTGTGTATATAAAAATGATGGAATCAGGTTTGTTTGTGCAACTGGACTGGCAAGTTATAGGTCGCTCCAGTAGCTTCGTAGTGATGTTAACATTTTTTAAGTTTTAAGAAGAAAAATTTTCAATTTTGAGATTTGGCTGTAGTGAGAATTTGTTGGGTTACTTCAGGCTTTTTTTTATCGTGGTAAAATCATCAAATGAGTCCTCCCACCCAGGGCAGGGCTGGAGGGACTGTCAGACTTGTACTGACTAAAATTCACGGTGTCTTTCAATAGCCCTTTATGATCTGGGGTCACGGTAATTCCTGCGACCGGATTACTAAAGGATGTTTCAAAGTATGTTTATTTTTTGCTTAGGGTTAGATGTTAAATACAGTATAATTCCGAAGCTATAAAGGAACTGTAAAAATATCTTTTACGTGTTCAGGTAAACGGAGCCCGCTGTGCGATGCTGCTATTTCTGCGTGTAAGGTTTAAAGATACCTAAGTTAACCGAACCTCGGGGTGCCCAAGAGTTGTTGGTGCCTTTGAAAGTAGACGTCAGGGGCACTCTGAGGTTTGATTTGGTTAGGATTCACACATTTTCGGGCGAATTTGTAACAATTCTCAGGAATTGTGTACAATGATGGATTACATACCTACATTTCCGTTAAGGTATACGAGTATACAAGTTTTCATTATTTCCTTTAAGTACTCATAATATTGAAAAATACCTGCCTTACAGGATGATATTATACATTTATTATTATAAAGGATCGAACTATTAATATACCTAGTTAATAGTTTTATGAAAATACGTGTAAAAGTGTTGATATAACCTACTTGCATAAATAAACATCATTATTCATTTCATATCAATAAATGACAAAGAACCGTTGCAATAAATTCCTCTAGATCATCCAGAGGAACTATTGTGGTTACTTTTTAGAATGATCAGCCATTAGTATTGTTAATTTTCCTGTTTTTATAATGAAGTGAACAAAAGACAAACGTGTTTAGATACCTACACTTGTATTACGGTCATCATTATTATAAAAAATCTGAACACTAATTGGAACTAATCAATTTTATTATCTACAAGTTTAGTATCTTAATAAAATATTATTCATTTTGATGGGTATTATAAACCTATTTGATTTCAATGACCCTGTTAGGGGTCATTGAAATCAAATTTGGGTATTTTAAGGCTCATTCATTATCCTGTTTGTTACCTCATATTATACCTACATTTAGAGCAAATAAAATTCTGATTCTGATACGCCCCTCTTGGGGGGAACACCGTTTTCACAAAGGCGTTCGCTGGCGGCTACCCCTCACGAGCGAAAATCGAAAAGACGAAAAGCGTTTTTTTTTAATTCACAAAAAAAATCGATACTCTACACTAGGAATTTCTCCTGTATCATGGGTACGTTTACAAACATAGAAACTCACATACACAAACACCCAGACCCGGAACAAGTACTTGCAGATCATACAAATATTTGTTCCGTGCGGGGATCGAACCCGCGACACACAGCGCAGCAGTCCCATTGCTAAGCCACTACGCCAAACTTGCCGTCAAAAATAGGAAGCAGTCACTTCCTTCTGCGAAGCAATAATGCTGGCGAAGAAGGAGGCGGAAAACGTGAGAGCGAGCCGAGCACGCCCAGTAGAGCCTTGGACGAAAGGCTATTTCTAGCCACCGCACAGTATTTCGTCTAGTACAAGCTAGCGGGACAAAATTCATGACGTCATTTCCAGGAATTCGTGATAACAACTTGTAAACAACCCTTCCCAGGTAAGAAATTCAAAGAAATCATTTGTTTGTTACTTCAACAAGTAATTTTGTGGAGGGGTTAATGTTCATTATAAGGAAGCGCAATTTTCATTTGTAAATAAGTTGCATTTTTAGCACACTTGTGGCACCATCTGTAATAATTGATATGAAAGTGAAACGATTTTCTTGTGATGGATTGTACTATTGAGGGTATGTACTTACTATTTTGACTTGATTAAAAAAAATACATGTCGGAGCCACCGGTATTGTTCCGTCAGATTCAGGCATCATGTGGGCAGAGTTTGGGTCTCGTGCAATGAAAATACACTGGGTGCGGTTCACTTGGTTATTTTAATTTTAAATCACAAATTAAATCAAACACAATTTAATTTAATCACTCACTACACTTATACTGGGCACAACGAATCGAGTACAGTTTCGGGATGTCTTCACACTGCTGCGGTCGGGCACTGAATGCGCTCCTCCCAGCCCCGATGAAACATCACGACTCTGTATAAGCGCGCGCAGACCACGTGATACACAAAATGGCGCGCTTACGATTCGTTTGCTGTCCGTACTATTGACCGGATCCGACACGGCCATCCTGCGATTAACACGTCCTCGTGTGATCTTCTTCTTCTTCAGCCTCTTTCTACCATCTTGATGTAGGCCTCCTTCAACTCTTTTCACTCGTCCTCGTGTAATAATCACTCTGAAACACAAAATAGTCCACGACAGAATACTGTTCCACTCGGTCATTCCTGACCAAACTCTATATTCAGTTCTTTGGTGAAAATAAGGAAATTTCAACTCTACTGTACCATTAAAACCAATACTCTTTAACTAAATCAAACATTGGGAATAGCCAATTGAAAATACATCAATCACTACCCTAGGCCACTAACAACCACCCCGGGCCACCAACAACTACCCCGGGCCATGTACCACAGTCGTTCGAATCTACTTTCACAACTCTATTGCAAAAAACTACCGATTTTCCAGTGACCTTCAACTTTCGAGTAAAACTTCTAACGCCACGGCTCTCTAGCCGACCAGCAATCACATTGCTTTCACACATCCAATGCATGGATCAGAACTTCTGTGCGCATCCACCACGTGGATCGCCCGAGTGCATCACCCGCTGACTACACACTATGGTCTCTCAAGACCCCGACCTCCGCCAGAGCCACCCGCGCACCGCGCATCCATGGACACCGGGATGTCAATAAGATACGGATTACGGCTACGAAATGGCTACTGGTACAGTCGAAAACAAGACGGCCAATAGACCGTTTTACTCGACCTCTCACCACAACTTAATCAGAATCTATGGTAACTTCGACTGGTACATGACCCGTTGGAATGTTTGTAGGTACACTTAGAATTCAAGGGTTTCAATGTGTAACGGTCACCATCTCAAAATCTTTATCACTCTAAACAGACCCTTAAACTTTGGATCTAATTAAGACTGATCGGAATTCCCAGAGCATTCAAGTACCTTTGCAATTGTATTATCACAATGCAGCAATATTGTAATCAAAACAGCAGGAATCAAATTCGTGGCCTGTGGCTAACACTAGCCCCACTAACAAACCTCTGTTTGTTTCACACCGTTCACCATGAACGCACAATACACGACCTCCGCCAGTGCCATCCGCACACCGCGCTTCCATAGACACCGGGATGTCAATAAGATACGGATTACGGCTACGAAATAGCTACTGGTACGGTCCGACCAGCCGACCTAAGATTCCACACTATCATCCAACTCAACATCTCTACTTCAAAATGGTACTTGAACCTCAGGCATTCCCCCCAAATCCACAGCATATAAATGCATCACTTCTTACGAAGTAGTGCAAATCACTGAAGTACTTAACCAGTTCTTAACATTGTAGCGCTTAACCAGCGTTACAAATCCTATCACTTAGACAGTAATAATAAAAAAAGCTTAAACAGCGATATTAACTCACTAACGCTTGAGCAGCGATAGTCAAAATAAAGAACACAAGGCACCAGAGGCGTAAGTAAAAATGAAACGATTCACCTGTGTTGGAACGTGTCTGATGGTGGTTGCACGATGCAGACATCGACGCGTCGCACCGCGCCTTGGACTTGTCCGTTGCCACTGCCGCCACTACTGCTCGTACAGCGCACGGCTATGTGACCTGGCTTGCCACATTTGAAGCACACCAAGGTCTTCGATGCCGGCTGCTGCGTCACTTGACTTGATGCTGTAGGTCTTCCCTTCGTATCCATCGCCTTACTTCTGCACTCAATACGCTTATGGGCGTTTTAGCACAGTTATAACACTTAATTGACGTTATTTTTCCTCGCTTGGTGTCACTTGTTTTCGATGATTCACAGATAGTGTTCATTTTTCGCATCAGATATGAAACGACTGGCGAACGTGGGTAATGTTTCTTTATCACTTGGTTTTTCACCACTCATTTTTTTTTTAATGAGGGTACCCGCCTTTGCGAAATAAATCTTATTGTAAAAAGTACCTTAAATTCCTTTGTAGGCTATTTGAGATAGCCAGGTTGATGCTTCACCTTTAGCGCCTTGCTCAGCGTCAAAATAAGCTGGCATCCCTCCACTGCACTTCCGTTAAAACAAAAGTCGGTGGTGACGCACCACGACCGCGCATCGGAATCCGGTTTGCCGGGGTCGAATTCCGGCAATAAAAACTTGTTTTTCACTGGCTGCGTTTTCAAAGTTTGCTGGTTTTGCATTTCAAAAAGTAACTAACTTCCACTGATTATTATTGTCACTGTTCCCGCGTGTAATTTCATTAGCACGATTTGATCCCAATTCTGATGTCGGAGCCACCGGTATTGTTCCGTCAGATTCAGGCATCATGTGGGCAGAGTTTGGGTCTCGTGCAATGAAAATACACTGGGTGCGGTTCACTTGGTTATTTTAATTTTAAATCACAAATTAAATCAAACACAATTTAATTTAATCACTCACTACACTTATACTGGGCACAACGAATCGAGTACAGTTTCGGGATGTCTTCACACTGCTGCGGTCGGGCACTGAATGCGCTCCTCCCAGCCCCGATGAAACATCACGACTCTGTATAAGCGCGCGCAGACCACGTGATACACAAAATGGCGCGCTTACGATTCGTTTGCTGTCCGTACTATTGACCGGATCCGACATACATGTACTTTTTTTGCCCAAAGTAGAGTTTATAAGTATGTTGAAATAATCCCACATATTTTTCTTAACTTCAAACTTTAAAGGGTTGCAACTTTTTGTATCCCAATGTATCCGGCTAGATTCTTCTGTATGTTATAATTGAAACATTCAGGCGTAGGTTACTTTAGTTTTTGGCTCCTGAAACCGCCCGCAGATAAAGTAATTTACTTTCTTTCAGAACGAGCCATAGCTATGATAAATGTATGTATGTACATCGATTACTCCGAGGTTTCTAGTCCGATTAGTGTGATTCTTTTTTTGTTCGATGCAGTGTACTTGCCATTTGGTCTCATAAAAATTTCATCCAATTTGGTTCAGTACTTTTTATTTTGTGAGCATTTTTATTAATTTCGGCTACTTGGATGACATGATGATCTTTACTTTTTGCGTGTTTGTTACGCGATTACTCCGTCAATTGTAGACCGATTTTCAAAATTCTTTTTTTGTTGTACTAGGGATCGTTCACGTTCGTGATATTAGTAAACAAAAGTAGGAAATTTGGTGACCATCTTGCATGCACACCTTTGGACTTAGAGAACACAGAACGACGTAAGACACCTTATTTATACGTAAACAATTAAAATAAGTAAAAAAATAATTTTGTCTCGCTAGCTTGTACTAGACGGAACACTGTGCACCGTAGGTAAGTGCACGCTTGCGGACGGCGGGTAATGGATAGCTCGCCGTCCGCCAGCGCGTCGTTTTCTACAAACTGACTGGGCCTCTATAGATCCAAGCGTTTACATAAAGTAATTAGCCAAGTGCTCGTCTCGAACGCCAGTGCGCCACCTCAGACGTGGTGTAGCATGTCTTAATTAAATAGTATCAATAAAGGTAAGCGTCCACAGGTCGGTATCGGACGCATCGCATCAAACGGATTTCTGTATCGGCAGCGATCGGATTGCCGACGCGAGTATCAGCAATCGGATTGCCGATGCCAACTTCATCGCGTCCACTGATCGGCATTCCGTATGACGTCATCGGTACGCATCGCATGTAGGCATTGCCGATGAGCCGTCCGTACGATGCGGATCAGTGGACGCAGTTGTATGAGTTTTAATACAAGGCAAACTAAAATCCGTTACATACGATACGTCCGATTTGTGCGATGCGGACCTGTGGACGCTTACCATAAAATAACAATCATCCATCTTATAAGATGTAATTGATCTTATAACCCATAGACGCAGTCTTCATTAGTAACCTTGAGACAAGATCAACGTTTAACAACAAGGCAGGCCGCTCTGCATGCAAGTTAAATACGATTTTTGACCCTGACTATCAGTCAGAAACAACACGAAATCAGAACTTGTTTATAAAAATGTTGTTATTGCTATCAAAATACTTGTTATGGTAATTATTTAAATGTGTGAGGATTGTGAAAAAATTATACGAGTAGTGTAGTGCTTTATGTCTGTGTTTACCTAAAATCCTAACTAAGGATTTAGAAAAAAACGTGCTATATGGATTGATACCCACCGTGGGAGACGCCCACGCTATCGGACGTCGCGAGGCGTTCGCAGGCGCTGGCGGCATGCTTCGCGGGGGACTCGCCGTCAGATCATGAACCTTGTCGACAGCGCGTTGGGTTGCTCGCACGTTTTAAAGAGCTGTTAGCAATCTCACGGGGCCTTCCTTTGAAGGCTAAAGCCTGCCGGGGTCGCGGGACTGTCTCAGCAGGTAACTGTGACCTTGGAACATAAAAAGCTTTTGAAGGCTCATCGTGGATTTTAGTCAGTATAAGTCTGACAGTACCTTTCACTCCACCCAGGGGTGGGGGACTCTTTTCATGATTATACTACCACGATAAAAAAGGGTACCTTTCATCACGAAAATTTGATATTAATATCATAGATCAAATTTAAAAAAAAATATACATGTCCCATCCCTAAGCTCCTTGATAATGACCGCCGAGCTATGCCATTGGACGGTGCATCGTTGCAGCATCGATCTGTAATTACGCTGCGTCTGCGCAAGTTATTGTTCAACTCTTCCTTTTGGCTACAGACAAGCTCACGTCTGTGTGTGTATGTGACTTTGACACCGGGTTTCATTATTATTTTCTGTCTAGCCTTTACCAAAATATTTTGGAGTCGACTCGCAGTCTAACCTGTTGCAGTCGAGTGTTTTGCATAGAGCATCTCGGTTCGTGACAAATGATTACCCATCAACGAACTGACTGAGACAAAAGATGCTTTACTTTGACGATTAACTCATGCAAAAATTATTATTTTTTGCCACGAGCGCTAAAGTTATGGATGTTAATAAAAATCATTATAAAATTGCTTCGTAATCTTCTAACATATAAAATTCTCGTGTCAGTGTTAGTTACCATACTCCTCTGAAATAGTTTGAACGATTTTTATGAAATTTTATTATATGCATAATTGCATATACAGTAGGTCTGAGAATCGGCTACAATCTATTTTTCATACCCCTAAGTGAAAAGGATTATCCACCCATATTTTTTTTTTTAATGCGGCACTGGAAATAATTTATTTATGGCAAAACAACGTTTGCCGGGGCTGCGTTTAAATCCTTTATCCAGTTTAAATTTATACTGACTAAATGTCAAACATCCCGTTTAAGTACACCGAGAGGTGAAAAATGATACCAATTAAAATTTAATCTGCCCCGTTTACGGTCGTCCGCTGGTCTATGTTTTTACTGAAAGGAATAAATTTTTGCGACCTTTTTACCACGCAAAATTTTATCCTGCTGTCAGATTGACATTAAGTTTTGTTGTTTTGCTCGATTCTTGACGTAAAAACGAATTTTATTTTTATTTTAGAGAGTGAATAATAATTTTGGATTATGGATTTCTAATACACCGGCAAATTGATTAATTGTTCAATAAACTAAGCTGTCAATTGAATTTGACAGCTAACATTGACAAAAAGATATGACTCCGTTCAGCGAACCCTCGCTAGTTTAATTTTTTTCCGGCGAAACATCGCCGGAAGATTTAAACGCACCGGGTCAGCTAGTGATTGTATAAAATTCTCATAAAAATAAAGATGTTTAAACCACTCAGTTTTTTTATACATTTACATCATCGAATTATCCGTTGTCTCGTTTTTTATTTTATTTTTTTATTAAATTGGTATCTACTTCAAAAACTAGCTTCGTAGTAATCATTTTAACTGCTTAGTAATATATATTATGTAATTTATCTCTACAAATTAGTTGTGCATAAAAAAAAACAATGTGAGGGGTGTGTTTATATCAATTATCCAGTTTAAATTTATACTGACTAAAATTTAATCTGCCCCGTTTTCGGTCGTCCGCTGGTTTAAGTTTTTACTGATTGGAATACATTTTTGCGACCTTTTTACCTCGCAAAATTTTATCCTGCTGTCAGATTGACATTAAGTTTTGTTGTTTTGCTCGATTCGCGCCTTATAAACGAATATTTTTATTTAAGAGAGTGGATATTATTTGTGGATTATGGATTTAATTAATATTACACCGGCAAATTGATTATTTGTTTAATAAACTGGGGGGGTATTACAACCTTTTTTAATTCCGGGCAGTTTTCAGGCAGTTGAATTTACGGCCTTAAGCAGGCTTGTTTTATTTCGTATTATGACGTACGTAATTCTGCAAGGAATCATCCTGGATTACTTGTCTCTGGATGATTACGACGGGCTAGCGAATTCGTTCAAAAATCGAATCGATAAGTTACCGATGATTACCGGTTTTATAAATTTTGTGTGAAAAAAAATCTTTTTCATTGTAAATTGAGGAGATATTTGAGTTAAACTGTATTTTAATAACAATTTAAATATTTACAATCAAATTGAGCAACATTTACTGTCATTTTATGCAAAAACTTAATATCAAATATTTAACTCTCACAAAGGGGTTTGTTTCTGAACGATCGTATTGCGATACTTTTTTAGTCTGTGGCGGTTTTGTTTACCAAAACAAACAAGATTATCGTATTTTATTTATTTATAATGCCACTATGTAGTGCTTTTTACTGCAATAATAAAGAAGCACACCGTTTTCCTACCGCGGAGAAAGTAAGGAAACAAAATGGACTAAGTCATGAGCGGAAAATTTTGAAAAATGGAGCTGTTCCAACACAACAATGTTCTAATTTTTAAAGCAAGAGCTAGAAATGTTTCAACAAGTGAAGGAATGATAAAACCTAGGACGTTTATTCAAACCGAAAGACAGTGTACCTAGTTCTCTTGAAATTGGCTGCGAAATTGTGGTACAAGAAGCAATCGAGGAAGTGAAATTAAAAATATCTGGTGTTACATTAAAGACTGCCCAATGTACCCAAATAAATATTGAACACAAGTTTTGGCTCCATTGGACTGTACCATTTCTGGAATGATGCTGCGCGAGGCTATTAATTTTAACACAGTGTTTGAGTTGATCACACATTTTGTTTGGTTTATTCAACCCGAAGTCCATTGGTTCGAAAGATTACTTATTTCAGTCACCATGTCTTAAATCTAAGCTCTTGATAAATTGCTTGATAATTTTTTTCTTACACTGATGGAACTACGACAGAATAAAACATTTTTTTTCAGGAGAAACATGTTTTTTATTTAGAACACTATATTATATGACTAAATGTTTGCGTACATGAATCTATTTATTGCTTATCGTTCAGTAAATGAGTGTAGGTATACGAACGTGTCGTCAAAGGTAAAAACTTTGTCGTCTTGATAAAGCTCGTCAGCTGAAATTTAATGTGTATGCACTCCCCAGATATTCGGTAGTGCCTCCATTATTAATACCAAAGTTTAATTTAGGTAGTTTAAACTGTTTAAAGACAAATTAAAAGAAACAAGTCAGTAAAAGTTACTAAAAAGTGGCGTAAACTGAATGATTTTGGAGATGCCAATTTTGACAGTTAATCCGGCCTTGAAATGTCATTATGTAGCTTGTAATACGAAATTTCCAGGCACAAGCACAGGCAGAAGTCGGTATGTGGTCACGTGACCGCTTACTGGCCGTCAATGTGTGATCGTAATACGATTAAGCAAGGCAGTTCACTTTAAGGCGTAAACTGAAAGGAATTAAGAGGTTGTAATACGCCCCCTGAGCTGTCAATTTAATTTGACAGCTAACATTGACAGAAACTTATGACTCCGTTCAGCGAACCCTCGCTAGTTTAATATTCGGCGAAATACCGCCGGCTGATTTAAACGCAGCCCTGGCTGCTTGGCGATGCTACGGCGTAGCAGACGTAGTGATGTGATGCGCTACGCTGACGTAGCGTCGTAGCAAACAAGCGAACCGCTACGCAACTACGCTTCATCTTCTTTCTACATGACGTTATTTTTCATGTGTCTTCGCTGGTACACTGACGTGTTTTTGGTACTTCTAAATAATAACTACTATTCCTTGTTTTTGTTAGTAGTTAGTTATTTTTATTTAATTTGAACGTAAAACACGTTTAAATTAAATAAATATCAGATTTTTTATAGGTTCTAAGGTTTCTTTTTGTCTAAGGTTTTTTTTTGTTTTGTATAATTGATTCCGAGCTGAAATGAGTGAGAAAAAGAGTCTGTGTGGATAAGACGGCGGGATTCAGAGACTAAAAGTCCTTCAGATGTTCTTTGCGTTCTAGGGCAACGGTGGGCTTTTACAAACGGTTTGACATGATTGAATCCTGACAAATGTATTGTATGTTAATCTAAATGTAGGTATTGATCTCAACATAATTCAAGTCAGTACCTTTAGAAAATAGCACAACAGTTCGTTGATCGTTGCTAACCATAAAATGAAACGGTTGTACTACATGTAGTTTTACTGCATCCAGGTTTAATCAGCAGGATGAATGGCGCCCATGCAGTCTTTTGGGAGTTATGGCTGTTAGGAGGGAGGGGGGAAGTTATAGCTGGTAGCATTTTAACTCACTCTGTGGCAGTTGTCATTGCATAGCTGTTCTGGGCGGCATAAATGTGCTGTCGAAAATGTGGTACCTGTTTGTAGTTCGTGATAATTGTCATAAATGCACAATGTGATGGTTTGCTTTTATAGTAAAATTCATCAAAATAAATCATTTTCTCTATGTAGTGTTCATTATTTTGTCAGGTTCCTCTACATGTATCCTTATCAACCTGTGACGAATTTACACATATTATGTGACGATTTCTCTTTCAAAATAATTATGTTGTTCACAAAAAGTGACAAATTAACTTTGTGACGAATGTACAACAACCCTTTATTCATTCGAAGTGATCTTAAGTCATTTTTAACTCCCTTTTTATATGGCCATCTATTTTAAATAACTTAGAAAAACAAGCCAAACTAAGTCACACAAATGTTGGGTTTAGAAAGAAATACTTAGACAGCAAAACGTCCTCCACCTCACGACTCAATGAGATTCGTGACCCATTGTCTAAAAGTATGGCGGCCATTATGCAAAATGGATGGAAATATAAATACATTAAGTAATTACAGAGGGAATTAGGCAGACATCTTCAATTCAACGTTCGTTCTTACAAAACTGGTTTATTATGCTTTACTGATTTTTTTAGGGTCCCGCGGTTAGGATGCTATTTTTTTAAACATAATTATACTTACTGTTTAGTAACAACCCTTATCATCATCATCATCAGCAGTCTGTTGCAGTCCATTGCTGGATATAGGCATTCCCACGGTACGTCACAGCGTACGATCTCTTGCTTTTTTCAACCAGTCACTGCCAGCCACCTTCGGTCATCAAGTCATCTGGCTATCTTGCCGGACAGGCGGACATCCCGCACAGGTATCACGTACACGTATTATCTACGCCTTTTCCATTCCAGTACCATTCTACTACACCTTTCGTCGGTTTTGCGGCAGACATGACCTAAATAAATATAGTAAAAAAAGAGCAATATTATTAATAAAAAGCAATAAAAAAATCATACCGTCGAATTGATAACCTCCTTCTTTTTGAAGTCGGTTAAAAAAGAGCGATATAATAAAACTACTTTTCTAACTAACTTACTTTTTTAAATACTTTTCCTGCGATTACGTAAATGTAGAATTAAGAAAAATGCCACATATGACTAATTGTAAGTTAGATTACTAACAATATCGACGAAAAGTATTTTTGTTTAAAAATTACATTATAGGCAGACAAACAAAAAAAAAAAACAAAAAAAAAACATCTTTTGCCCTAATCAAGACCTATAAATTAATTTCTCTACAATATCTCTAAAGTAAACATCGGCCATGTTACAATAAGATTATACAGTTTCCTGAATTCCGTTGACATAAAAAGAATAAGTAAATGATCACCTACCCACAATGACAAAAATATCCCCTGTTTTTCTATTTCTTACACCAAACAAAACATTCTCATGTAAATGTAAAGAACCCACTTCATAAATCCGATTAACGCTTACCCGACTCTCCACAAAGAAGAGCCTATGAAAGTATACAAAAAACCGACCAAGTGAGAGTCGTACTCGCGCACGAAGGGGTCTCTACCACTTATCTTTTTTAACCGACTTCAAAAAAAAAGGAGGTTATTATAAACTTAGTTCAAGCAGGTCGCTGCCTATAATATAAACATTTTGTACATGTCATTAATGTCATTTAGCTACACACTAGTTTTAATGTAGGCCCTATTGCTATTATAGTTATAGTTATACTAACTTTCTTTGTCGTTCTACACCGGTCTCTTTGAAAATGTTTATGAATAAAGTATTATTATTTTATCTACAAGAACGACGAAAAATCATGTCTGTTGTATGCAAGCCACTTGTATTGTATTCTGTTTTTCTAGTATTTTTTGTTACAGCGGCAACAGAAAGACATCTCCTGTTAACTGTCTAACTGTAAGGGCCGAAACTGCGTTAAGCGGATGCCCGCGCGGTTCTATACAAAAGTGCTCCGTCGCGGGGACCCGCGCGGGCGTCCGTCGCGGGTCCCCGCGCGGTGCCACGCGCGGTGTCACGCGCGGTCTTTTTCAGTCAATAAGGGTTCCTTGTTGACTACGGAACCCTAATAAAAATCTTCAAATTGAACTAGCGACACTGCGTAAATCGGTCTCCGCGACGGGGACCGTCGCAAACCCACGGAACGCAGCCGCGTGGCCACGCGTGGGACCACGCGCGTGGACACGCGACGGTTGCCCGTCGCGGTCGCCCGCTTAACGCAGTTTTCAGGCCTAACTATCACGTTTCATGAGACACAGCCTGGTGTCAGACAGACAGACGCACGTACAGACAGTGGAGTCTTGAGGGTTCCATTTTACCCTTTGGTTACGGAACCCTAAAAAGCGAAGGAAAAAATCCCTGAAAACCGCATTTTTACTGAAGAATTAAAAACACAATGAATGCTTGCCGCGACGGCACTTACCAAATGAAAAAGGTTGTATTTCGTTAAGTTTTACAGGAGGATTTAAATTAGAATAAAATTAGGGTAGAAAAAATAGGCATGTTGGATAGTGAAAGTTTTTTCTCTCTTATTAGTTCTAATTAATTATATTGTTTTTAACCGACTTCAAAAAAAAAAGTAGGTTCTCAGTTCGACCTGTATGTATGTATGTATGTATGTATGTATGTTTGTCCGCGATTATCTCGTGTTTGGCTGAACGGATTTTGATGCAGTTTTCAGTAAAGTGTTCATTACATTCTGGAGAAGGTTTTAGTATATAACACTAGTAGATTTCCCGTGACGTTGCCCGCGTGGATCCGTTTTGCTTACTTGGATCGTTGATTTTCAGGGACGATTGCATGTTTGTCCGCAATTATCTCGCGTTTGGCTAAACCGATTTTGATGCAGTTTTCAGAAAAGTGTTTGTTACATTCTGGGGAAGGTTTTAGTGTATAACACTAATAGATATCCCGTGACGTTGCCCGCGTGGATCCGTTTTGCTTACTTGGATCGTTGATTTTCAGGGACGATTGCATGTTTGTCCGCAATTATCTCGCGTTTGGCTGAACAGATTTTGATGCAGTTTTCAGAAATGTGTTTGTTACATTCTGGAGAAGGTTATAGTATATAACAATAATGGATATCTCGTGAAGTTGCTCACATAGACTCGTTTTGCTTAATAGGATTGTAGATTTTCAAAGACGCCGATTTTATGAAGATTTTTGTTGTTGATGATCTCAACTAAAAAGGGAAAAATAAAAAACTTTTTGAAAAAAAGGGAACCGACTTCAAAACCAAACACAAAAAATCTATAAAATAACTTTTCTTTCGGAAGTCGGTGGCCAATTATGTCAATGAAATAAAAGAAAACAAAGCCACCGACTTCCGAAAGAAAAGTTATTTTATAGATTTTTTGTGTTTGGTTTTGAAGTCGGTTCCCTTTTTTTCAAAAAGTTTTTTATTTGTAATGCAAACTTAAAACAACAAATGGGTGATAGATAGAACTACAGTTAAATACGCTTATGCTAGCAGCTTCGCTCGTGTGGAAGTTTAGATGATTATAATCCAGACTATGTGCAAAATTTTATCAAAATCCGTTCCGCCATTCTGACGTGATTGACTTCCTCATTCAAACTTTTTACCCGACTGCGCCAGGAGGGTTATGTTTTTCGAGTGTATGTATGTATGTATTAGTGATGTTGCGAATGTCTGATTTTTGACATTCGCGAATGCGAATGCGGATGCGAATATTCAATATCAATATTCGCGAATGCGAATGCGAATGCGAATGCGAATGCGAATGCGAATATTGACTTTTAAATAAAACGCACGCTAAATGATAGATGGGTTTGACATTTCATGTCAGACATAATTTAACCGAACATTGGCCATGTCGATATAGTTAAATGAATGTAACTTCATTCATTCAACACATAAAATTTATTCAACAAGTTCAGACTGGAGCTGGTTTTTTTATACCTTTCACTGGAACAGGCATGGACAAACTAAAGAACTTATTTTTTTTTTCTCTTGTTTCTCATATAATATGCAAAATCATGTGGTAGATTTTTAAATATAACTGGTTGGTAGGACTCATTTGATGATTTTATCACGATTAAAAGGATTTTTGTCATTTTTGTTGCGATTCTGTTATTTTAATACAATTGGACTAACATAACTATTTAAATTTAGTTGATTACTTCAAGACTATTCCGTTACATATAGTTTCCATATTCAAATCATAGTAGCAAATTTAAAAATCGTTTTCAGAAATATTCGCAAACATTCGCATCAATTTATGCGGATGCGAATGCGAATGCGAATATCAAAAAACATGCGAATATTTGCGAATGCGAATGCGAATATTCGCAACATCACTAGTATGTATGTATGTTTCTGTGTGTTGCTCTGCAGCCTAAACAGCTTGATGGTTTTTAACTTGAGAGGTGTCGTGAGATACGTCTTAAACGTGAGAGTGTCACTGGGTACATAAAACTGGCCAAGTGCGAGTCGAACTCGTGTGCAAAAGGGTTCCGAACTAAAAATATTTTTTTAAAATCTCTCACATTCTATCAAGTGGGGTATCAAATTAAAGGATTTTAACCCTTAACTACCTAGCACATATTATTGTCACACAACCACCTAACAAACAAAGTCAAAGTCAAAGTCAAAGT
Source organism: Agrotis clavis (assembly GCA_954870645.1). Classification (NCBI taxonomy): domain Eukaryota; kingdom Metazoa; phylum Arthropoda; class Insecta; order Lepidoptera; family Noctuidae; genus Agrotis; species Agrotis clavis. The sequence continues at coordinate 20,211,929 of OX940935.1, read as the reverse complement.
CAAATCATTTATTTCAAATAGGCCATCAGTGAGGCACTTTTAAACGTCGAATATTAAAATTAAGGAAAGGGATGGGATGGGATTGATTCTACACCCATTCGCTAAGGTAGGTTGTATGGAGAAGAATGGGCAAGAAACTCCATACTTACTCTTTTTAAACATGTTTTACAATTTTTTTATAACATCATTTGAAATATATAATGTGGAAGCAATGTACCTTGAAAATATAGACTAAATATTATAAAAAAAAAATTAATAAAAATAAGAATTAAAAAAAGCAAAAAGGTACATGGTGTTCACATTTTAACAAAATATTGCAATCAAAGCTATTTTACAAAATATAAGAAGTGTGTGAGCATTCGAATATCAACCAGCTTGATTCTGCTTAAGCCCTACATTGTACTATGGAGCAGGACCGGCATGTTTCCAGACATTTTTATCTTGGATATAATCTTCTAATTTATAATATGCTTGTTTACTAAGTGTATTTTTTATGTGACTTTTAAACTTTCTTTCATTTAGAGTTAAAATTTCGCTAGGTATTTTATTATAACATTTAACACAGAACCCCATAAAAGATTTTTGGACTTTGGACAATCTATGATAAGGTTGATCAATTTTATCTTTATTTCTAGTATTAAAATTATGTCTATCGCTTATTTTATTAAAAAGATGAAGATTTTTCCTAACATACATTATATTTTCATAAATAAATTGACAAGGCACTGTCATTATGTTAATCTTTTTAAATAGTTCCCTAAGAGATTCGCGACGACATAGTTTGTAAATTGCTCTGACGGCTCTCTTTTGCAAAACAAAAATGGATTCAATGTCAGCTGCCCGGCCCCACAGTAGAATACCATAAGACATAATGCTGTGAAAGTAGCTGAAGTAAACCAAACGCGCAGTTTCGACGTCAATTAACTGTCTTATCTTTCTAACAGCATAAGCGGCTGAGCTGAGTCGCCCCGCTAAAGATGCTATATGGGGGCCCCATTGTAGTTTATCGTCTAACGTGATTCCTAAGAAAACTGTCTGATCAGTAAAATCTAATTTTTCTCCGTTCAATAAAATGTCGCAATCGCTACTTCTAACATTTGGCAAAGTGAATCGAATACATTTTGTTTTCTTTTCATTAAGAACTAAATTATTAACAGTAAACCAATTTTGAACCTTAGAAATACAGTCATTAACAGTGTCTAGATTTTGTGCACGTCTATCTATCTTAAAAATTAACGATGTATCATCGGCAAATAACACCATCTGTGGTTGATTTTTTAGTAAATGGGGTAAGTCATTAATATAGACTAAGAAAAGGAATGGACCCAAAATAGAACCTTGAGGCACGCCCATAGTCATTTTAGCCCCTAATGAGTTTGTACCGTTTATTTGAACTTTAACCTGTCTAACTCTTAGGTATGATTTAAGTAAATCAAGAGCTGTATTTTTAATTCCATAATGTTCCAGTTTCAGCAAAAGCGTTTCATGGTTTACGCAATCGAATGCCTTTGAGAGGTCGCAAAAGATTCCTATGGCATCTTGCGCTTCCTCCCAGGAGTTAAAAATGTTCTTCAATAGGGTAACACCAGCGTCAGTTGTGCAACGACCTTTGGTGAAACCGAACTGTTGATCATGAAAGATGGAGTTTCTATTGAAGTGACATAGCATTTGTTCAAGCATTAACTTTTCAAACACCTTACTGAAAACTGGCAAAATTGACACAGGCCTATAATTGTTAGCTTCCTTACAATCACCCGATTTAAAAAGTGGAGCTACCTTACTATGCTTCATAAGATCCGGAAACACTCCTTGGTCTACACTGGTATTAAATAAAAAAGCTAAATAAGGCGCTACGGTTTCTATTATTGATTTACAGGCCTTCACAGACATTCCCCAGAGATCTTCTGTTGATTTAATTTTAAGATCTTTGAATGCTTTAATCACTGCATGGGGGTTTGTGTGCCGAAACCTAAACTCCATCGGGCATGCCTTTACATTATTTCTAAGTAAGGCAGCAGAGAGTGCTGGTGACGAATTTAATGGCTCAGTAGTCTTAAGAGGTATATTCGAAAAGAACTTTTCAAATTCCTGAGCTACATCTTTATCTGTGTTTATAGGACCATGTGCAGTTTCTAAATTGAATTCGTTATTACGCTGTTTATTCCTGCCTGTCTCATTATTTATGATTTTCCAGGTTGTTTTAATTTTATCATCAGCTGATTTAATTTTACCACTAATAAAAAGAGCCTTAGCTATTTTACATACACGTTTAAAAGTTTTTGAATATTTGGCAACATACTGATGAAAGCTAATATCATCCATTCTATGACTCTTAAGATCATAAAGTTCGAAAAGTTTATCTCTACTTTTGCGAATTCCTGGTGTTGCCCAATCACTAAATAAGAACTTTGTGCAGATAGTTTTAGTTTTAAGAGGACAAATACGATTATATTCTGTTTTTAAAATTCCAAAAAACTCGGCGTAGAACTCATTTGGGTCACTTATATTATTAAACCTATGATCACATAATTTACTCGCTATAGTATTATTCATATTTTCTAAATTTTTATCTGTAATTGGCCTATGTCTTATTTGAATTTTTTGAATAGGTTTATAGGCGCAAAACGTTATTGTTTGGCCACTGTGATCAGATGGCAGTTTATTAACAATTTCCTTATGTAAGTAATCACAGTTAGAAAATACATTATCTAAGCAAGTGGCAGAAGAAGCTGTCACTCTAGTTGGTTCCATAAAAACATGTGACAAATTAAAAGATTTAAAAAGACTCAACAATCTAACACTATTGGAGTTATTTTCTAATAAATTAATATTAAAATCACCACAGATGATGACAGATTTACTGTTAGTACATATTTTATTTAAAACATCTTCCATTATAGTATCAAACATAGGTAGATTCTGATAATTTGGGGGTCTGTAAACACATACTATAACATGCTTATCAAGCTCAACACAGGACAATTCAATGGTATGTTCAACTGACAGTTCAACAATGTCATTTCTAGTTTTAGATTTAATCGATTTCTTAATTAGAATTAACGATCCGCCATGTATCATACATTTACGACTGAAATGGCTAACTACACAATAATTATCATAACAAATAGACATAACTTGATGATCTTTTAACCAATGCTCTGTAAGGCAAACAATATCAAACTTGGTTGATTCCAAAAACATTTCTAATTCCAGTAATTTAGAAGAGCACCCTTGAATATTCTGATTAAACAATTTTAAAGTGTGTTGCTCTCCATTTGCTATTTTATATTTAACTAATTTGCTAGAAGAAACCTGTTTATTGTTCACTGATAATGAGTTACTAATTGCAGAGGTTTCTTCTGTTGTCTTACAATCTAGTTTAAAATAATATCCGGAGTGATCTCCCCGACGGGACCGTCTAGTGTACTAGCAGGAAGGGAATGCCCAACCTGAGTAGAAGTGGTCTCCAAGGCAGGTGGTATATTAGGTAGACCCTCCTTCGTACAGCATGCAGGTACAGAACACTGTATCACTATGTTGTTAGGGCAACCTAACAACACAGACTCGTCACTTAAACAACTACTTAACCTACTTAACCTAGAATCGAATACATCAGCAACAGCATGGTTAATATTATATGCTATCAACATAGCAATCAAATGTCGACATTTCCAAGACAGAGATAAATGTCTCCGATGCAAAACAAAACTACTAACAAAATTGTTAGAATCAAAAAACAACAATTTGTCACTATGACAACATGTCAACATGTGAATGCAACAGTTTATCTTATAAATATGGTTATTTTCACATTCACTTAAACTATCAGAGTAAGGAAAAGCGCACAACATCAGCTTTCCTATGTTTAACTTCAGTAAGGAGTCCACACCATCCACTATGTCCTTTTTTGTAACAGTTAAGCTATTTCCTAAAAGGAGAACTATAGAAGAACAGTCCTCTAGATTTGAATTAGTAATTCTATTTATCATTTGTTTAAAACTTATATTATGATAACAATGGTTAGTAAAACTATGGCTTAGGTAGTTATGTAATATTTTTCCAAAGCCTGACCCTAACTCGTCACTAAAAAGTATAGTTTTACTCTTTTGATTATAAGTCTTTGCTGGAAGAGCTGTCAAGTTAAGTTGGGGCTCAGGGGGAGGTGGTTTAATTGCACAGCTGCAAGGGAGATTATTTGCCAGTGACTCATATTTCTCTGCATTTTCCTTCACCAAATCCAGCAATTCCCCGGCTTCAAACAGACGGTCACTTAACTGTTCCTGTGATCTTTCATATTTTTCAAATATGTCCTTCAGCAAGCACTCCTTGTATAACAAATCATTTTGGAGGAGCTGAGTATCAATATCATATTTTTCCCTATATTGATCTAACTCACTACAGCACATATCGAGACTATTTTTAAGGATCACATGTTTCTTTCTAAGGGAAATATTTAATTTTAAAAGGTTTTGTTTTTTAATTGACCTTTGTGACCGTTTTATTAATTTCTTAATTTTAATATATTTCTTTAGTTTATTATGACTTACAATAATGGGACACAATGGTATGGTGTCATCACCAGACCAAACGTCTGTAGGACCCCACTATTGTTATTACCCGACTGCGCCAGGAGGGTTATGTTTTTCGAGTGTATGTATGTATGTATGTTTCTGTGTGTTGCTCTGCAGCCTAAACGGCTTGATGGATTTTAACTTGAGAGGTGTCGTTAGATTCGTCTTAAACGTGAGAGTGTCACTGGGTACATAAAACTGGCCAAGTGCGAGTCGAACTCGTGTGCAAAAGGGTTCCGAACTAAAAATATTTTTTTTAATCTCTCACATTCTATCAAGTGGGGTATCAAATTAAAGGATTTTAAAAATGGTTTGCCAAAATATATGTTTCAATTTAATTTGGACTGATAAATGCTAACAAAAACTAAAAATAGTAAAATAAAATAAATATTAAAAAAAAAAACAAAAAACCCGACTGCGTAAAAAAACTAAAAAGAAAGAAACAAGCCCAGTAGTTTAGAATTCACTCATTCACACTCACAGTCGGGGCCCCTTGGGAAGATTTTGATTGGTATAATTTGAATGGGCCCCGACTGTGAGTGTGAATGAGTGAATTCTAATCTACTGGGCTTGTTTCTTTCTTTTTAGTTTTTTTAATATTTGTTTAAGTAAGGTTTTTCATTTCAACCGACTTGAAGAAAAAGAGGTTTTACAATAATAGTATTTTTATGAAGTGAACAGTAATTGCCGATCGTGAATTAATAATGAGAGCAAGTAAAATAACATGGAAACATTTTCTACTAAGTATGTTGAAAGTAAATGTCATTAAAATAAGACACTTTGTGTACAGTTTTCCAGGAAGTTCCTCTAATCAAGGCTCTAGAGACTGATTGCATGGCTGAAACATGATTTCATATAGCCAAGACTATAATATTTTTAAGCTTATCCCTTTTAAAGAAACTGCATGTTTTAAGTTTATATATTGGCTCGACTTTCACCACTAACTCGCCTGATGTGGATGACGATGAAGTATGCTTGCCTAGAAGCACTTTTCACTCTTTACTTAAGAGCGCTTTGACATACTGAAAGAACACAGTTTCTGTCAATTTGACATCGTGATGCCCCCCGCATAAAAACAAAACACTAACGAAACAGCTATGCCTCGTATACCAGGAAGAAAACAACATGAGCTTTTGCCACTTTTCTTTCGAATAAACAAAGTAAGATCCCGAGCTTCTAGACACTACTTATATTCTTAAACGAATAGATAATATGATAAATGTATACCTATCAAAATAAAATAAGGGCCACTCATTATATTACACTTTAAACCGCACATTGTGTCACACTGCGAATTGGATAGACATATTTGTAATTTACAAAGTGTGCATTATAAAGATTATTCAATTCCATTCTTTATTACGAGTAAATTATCTTGTTATGATATCTTTCTAGTGTTAATTTTGTTTCTAGTGGCTAATTTGAATTCATAACTTATTTAATTAGATTTTTGAAATTATTTAGAATTTACGATTTCGTGTTTAAAATTTTTCAAACTTTTTCTTTGACTTATACATCAAACAGTCATTTATGCCATCTATTCAGAGACATATTTATGGACGCAAAACCAGCCACTTGGGGTGATTACGGTGACATAGATAAGGAGATATAGCCAGAAGTGGTCGGTTTAAGGCTGCATATTCTGAAAGTTGGCAACGTCGCAAAAAGCTGTCAAATAATTACAAGTTTTAATTAATTTGGCAAATTTTCTGTATGAAAACAAGAAATATCGCTCTGTAGTGCACTAAAAAATGATATAGGAATGCCATTAAAACACTTAATTTGATGTTGTAACCGTTTTCGGTGTATAAAAGGCATTTGGAAAGCTTCCAAATGCTTTTTCTACATCTAAAACTATATATTCGGTGTTACGATATTAATTATTGCATTCCCTTATAAATTTTTTAGTGTGTGTGTGTAGTTCATATTTCTTATTTTCATACAGTAACAATGCTAAATTAATTAAAACTTGTTAATATTTGACAACCATTTGCGAAGTTGCCAGCTTTCGGAATATACGCTCTTAATGCTCGAATATTTCGAACCAGTGGTACAAAATATTAGAAACTAGTGTCAAAAGAGACGGGTAATATCACCAAACGCCGTGATCCAGGAAGAAAGTGAGTAAGGCCCAAGAAGACCATCAAGTTCGTTAAACCGCGCAAAGAGAGCGATAATCTACTGCGCGGATCATACAAACTCCATTGCGACCAGCCACAAGCTCCCCTATAATTGACAAGACAATTTCGAATCGACACCATGAAGATTAAAAATTAATATTCAAGAAGATTCTTGGTTCGCCTGCAGTTAACTGTGAGCAGATGGTGCAAATCGTTAAACATTTGCAAAGGAGAAAATTTATTGAACTGTTTTGACTGCGCTTCAGTGCTTCATATACTGGGTTACAGCTGGATTATTTTTTTAATAAAGACAGATCTATCAGTGTTTTGGTGAGCTAATTATAATCTCTATCTCGCAAAACTGAGCTTTCACTTCCTAACGAATGTACGTAACTGCTCAAAATTGCGTAGAAAATGTGGTTCAACTCCACATTATTTCATTTGCACAGCAAGTAGTACCTGATTTCATCTTCGATCAATCGCGACTAACAGTGCATAGATTCGTTTATGCTCGAATTACGATGCTACAATTGGTCACTCAGGCAGTATAGAAAATGTTCGTTATTTAATACAGAACATTTCACCTTCAGTAAAATAACACAGGGTTTAAGAGAAAAAAGAACTCTTTTGAACATTGAAAACATTATTTTTTCGATTTCATTATTTTATTTATGAAACTTGACACATTCCTGTAATTTCTCACTTTTCATTCAATTTCGCTTATTTTTACGATTTATTGCAATGCTAACTTATTTTTTGTATGTTTTGTTCTGAGTAGTATCTGTATTCATGAATAAAATTCACAAAATAATATCAGGCGAAAAAGCCATGGCCGGTTGAGTGCTTGAACTTCAATGCTGCTAAGACGTGAATTTTTCCGCAAAAAGGAGCCAATCCGACCCGGTTCTATCTTTCTGACGTGTAACCGTAAAAATGACAGGCCATCTTGACCTTTTTGGGGTGCCGTTGACATAGACCCACAATATTAGTCCACTTATTGAGTTGGCTGCAAAAAAGTTAGGTACATGGAGTGGTACAGGTTTGCCAAATCCCAACTCGATGCAATTGAGTCAATTTAATAGCGCCCGGCATTGATCGAGGCCACGATCTGCGGGGCGAGACGGAATGGGAAGTAGTCACCTCGAATCCTTATGCAAAGCAGTCATGCTAGCGAAGTAGGAGGTGGAACACGTGAGGGAGAGGACAGCCGCGTGACCTACGACGCCGAGAAGCGATTTCCAATCAGAGAGGTACGCCTTGGAGGGCCGGAGCTTGTCTTGGTCACTGGACTGTCTTATCAGGTAACGGTGACCCTGGAACGTAAAGGGCTACTGAAGGATCACCATGGATATTAGTCAGTACGAGTCTGGTAATAAATCTCGTCCCGCTCAGAAGGACACATTTGATGATTTTACCAAAAAAAAATAATTAAAAATACAATGCAGCTGCCAAAACGGAATACCGCAATTGACTTGATGCCGAACCTGATACAAGACTTCAACTCTCTTCGATCAAACCTAATAACAAGAAATCGACTGATAAAAAAAAACTTTTTGAAAAAAAGTACCGACTTCAAAAACGAATACAAAAAAGTTTAAAATAACTTTTCTTTTGGAAGTTGGTGGCTTTGTTATTTATTTCATTGACTATTGCCATCGACATCCAAAAGAAAAGTTATTTTAAACTTTTTTTGTATTCAGAAAAGTTATTTTAAACAAAAAAGTTAAAATAAATTTTCTTTTGGAAGTCGGTAGCTTTGTTATTTATTTCATTAACTATTGCCACCGACTTCCAAAAGAAAAGTTATTTTAAGCTTTTTTTTATTCGTTTTTGAAAGCGGTAGTTTTTTTTTTTTTTAGTTACTTTTATCTGGGTTAACCGCTACCTCAAAACGATCAGATCAATTTTTCACGGATTTTCGGGGCGCACGTTAGAGAGCCAAATCCTGCCGGCGGCGTCGCGGGACTGTCTTATCAGGTATCCATGGCCCCGGATCACAATGGGTTATTGAAGGACACCGTAGATTTTAGTCAGTAGTGTCAGTACAAGTATGTGTAAGTTGTATGTCCTTCCTGTAGTCCTGTCCTTCCCTGGGTGGAAGGGCTGATCTGATGATTTTACCACGTAATAAAAAGCCATACCACCAGGGGGCATGGCCGGTGGTATGGTGGGTCCCGCGGCGAGCTATATTATCCAAACGAACTGGAATGTTTGGGAAGTTAGCAAGTCTGAAAATTACCAATTCAGAAAAAAAGCAACATTCGAATATAGTAGGAAAATACAATCAACACATTTATATATTTACATTGCAAACAGATCAAAATTAAATTAATTCAAAATATTAGCTTGTATCAAGAAAGGTAGGTTATGCTATATTCTTGGCGATTGGGAAAATTACTGGCCACCACTCATGACCTGCGGAAAACTCGAGGTACTACATTTTTCACATGGAATTTGATGTCATGACAAAGACACTAGCGCCGCGTATAAAGGTCATGAATGGTGGCGTGTATTTTAAATTTTAATAATTACGTGACTAATGTCAAAATGGTTGCGAGCGATACGTCCTCCCTCAAAAGGCGCCCCGCGCCGTCTAAATCAAAGAACAAACCGTTCTTGGTTTTATGTTGAATTTTGTCATTGCTTATTATAATTGTTTAATACTACGATTTTACTTTTAAATGAGCTAATTATTTTTTTAATGCAAGCTAAGATAGTAACCTTAGTTATTCAATACTTTTTGATTGAAAATTCAGTAAATATTGATAGATAAAAAATATAATTTCGGACGAAAAAATGTCAAATTCTTCCTGTTTTGAAAAATTATTTTTGGTGTATTTCTGAATGGAAAATAAAAAAGTGGTCAATGCAGTCCAAATATAATATTTCAGATGTACCATGGACATTTTCAAATATCATTTTACTATTATACCTTCTATGTAATTCGGTACCAAAGTATGACAAAAAGTAGAATTTTATGAAACATACTTTGCAGAGACAAGGTTTTTACTCATGTATGTAAACAAATCTAAAAATTTGTTTAAAGCACTCCACACAGAAATAATCAAACTTTCTCGAGTATATATCTTTTTTTTATTTGTGGCAATGACATACCCAGAATCAGGTTCCAAAAGTCGCACAAAAACAACGAAACGTGTGAAAGCCCTCTTAAAGACCCCAAAGTTGGGCATGCGGACAGCGAGTAAAGGGCAACTCGCTGTCCGACCATGGACCATGCTCGGGTCGACAGCGCGTCGTGTTCCACGCGCGCCTCAAAGAGCGTCAACAAAAATGACGGGGCCCCCTCTCAGAGGGCCAAAGCCTGCCGAAGTCGCGGGATTTTATTTACTCACCATGACCCCGGAACAAAGGGCTATTGAAGGATACCGTGGATTTCAGTCAGTACAAGTCTGACAGTCCCTCCCGCCCTGCCCGGGGTAGGACTCATTTGATGATTTTACCACGCTAAAAAAAGAAAAAGACCCCAAAGTGGTAGCTATCAAGACACAAAGATAGAGTAGAACACTTTTTTTTACTAGCCTTATTCGACTTACTTATTTCTTCCACACTTCTCTCGATGGTGTGTATTTCCGCGCCAATTCACAAGAAAGCCATCCAAAGTGTTCCGCTATCTTCTCTTCAGCCTGTCGCTACCCGGGCCTAGCTGTCAAATACTAGAATATTCGCACAGCGAGTGATAATAGCCTTAGAGCTACGTGCATTTTTGCGACCATGCTTGAGGCACACTGTAAAGTCCATTACTTTTTCAATTCTTCCTAAATACAGAAATGCAGACCTAGTTGGGAAGAATTGGTATTGATCGAATAAAGAAGACGTATTTCAAAATTATAATATAATATAATAATAATATTCCACAACTATCACACAACGCCATCTAGTCCCAAGCTAAGCAGAGCTTGTGTTATGGGTACTAGACAACTGATAAACATACTTATATATTTCTAAATACATACATATTATAGATAAATTACACCCAGACACAGAACAAATGATCGTGCTCATCACACAAACATTTATCCTGGTTGGGAATTGAACCCACGACCTCCGGCATAGCAGTCAGGGTCACTAACCACTACACCAACAGGCCAATCAAATTGATGTATTAATGATTAATAATTTTTTCCACTCTATAAATCTTTAATTTTAAAGGTATAAAGGTTTTCAAATATTTGGGTTCAATCCGTCTTTTTCAAAGCCAGGTCTGCGTTTCTGTGTTTAGAGATAATTATTATAATACTCAGCGTGCCTTTAGCACTTTTCCAAAATTTATTTCTTGGCTCTTTGGCGAAGAGACAAAAATAAAAAATAAAACTAGAATATCAGCGATGCATAAGTAACTGCTGCTTAAGAAAGCGCACCACATTACATGCGGAGTTATATAACTTAAGTTAAACATAGCTTAAGTGACAAGGCATTAGCATTTCTAAAGCTTAGATCATAATACACGCCTCTTCACATATTCTACATTCTCTAAACCTTGTACCGAACAGTTAAGTGGAGCAATAAATATCCCGATGTGGTTCCGTAGACATTTTAATGTATCCCTTTGCCCATTACACGCACATTTATTGAGATAATCCTGTAATTTTGAGATCGTAATTTCTGTAATGTATGTACCCTTTTTTGGGTATAAATTTTAAGATGCGTGTTCACTAAGTTCTGACCAAGGCGGCTGACGCTATTGAGATGACAAAGGCCTGCTTCAGGATAGTAGAGTGACATTTTAGTGGACCACGTCAATCATTTCCTCTATACTCTCTTGTAAAATGATGATTTTTCAAACATGTATGTGTGTTTCCGAAGGAACTTCTAATTTAAATAACATTTTTAAAGAGATATAAGATAACTTAGAAATGGAGTAAAACATCGATCGGAAAACTATATAAAATCAGATGCATAGTAGATTAGTGCTCGCATTGAGGCTATGTGACCCAAGTTGGGTCACATAGCCTCAATGCGAGCACTATTGGGTCACCCAACTTCAGTGTATTCTCCATTGTAGAGTTTTCTATGGCCATTCACAAACGCGCGGAGCAAATATTTGTATGATTTGCAAGTTCGGCTCTGGGACCCGGAACTTGCAGATCATACAAATATTTGCTCCGCGCGGGAATCGAACCAAAGCAAAGACACGCAGCGCCAGCAATCCAATCGTTCTGCCACTGCGCCAATCGTGCCGTCATAAAATCATCATAATATATTATGTCCATTGTTGGAGAAGACAACAGTACCACTGCAGAAAATTCGGGGTACTAGGTGTTTTAATGCAATGATTTGTTGTCTTCAAACGCACAAACTCATACAGAAGACATTTTAAGAATTATGGTAACATTCGTCCAAGTGTTAAATTGTCCACATGCCATTACGTAAAAAAGTCAAAAGTTTTGTTATAAAGATCAAGTGACAAAATGTCCATATACGACAAATTTAAAACGTGAAAATGATTTTATATTTACACATTAAATTGTTTTAGAGCTTGTGATTTGTGATGCAAGGGAGACTAAAATCTATTAAATTACTTTAAATGAATCTTATTAAAATTCTGAATTAAATTTATAGTAACAAACCTAATCAAACCAAGATAATGAAGAAGTGGAACCTATAGGTAGAGAATCCGAATAAATGAGAAAATTGCAAAAAGTTGGAATCACGAACAAAACCGTTTTACGTTAATTAGTTACAAAAAGGTATTTTCATCGGCAATTTCATTAGGATGATCGTGCACTGGATTAATAATTAAATCCAGCTTTTCCAGGTGTAGCATTTTCCAGGTGTAACGTAATATCCTTTCTTTTGATAGTCCAGCTGTAAAATATATTTACAGCAATGTTGGTCCAGTGGTTAACGGTCTCGGGCAGGCGGACGGCGGGTAATGGGTGACTTTCCGTCTGATCACGGACCATTCCAGATGCGTGGGTCGTGTTTCGAAGCGCTGTCAGCATTCGGATGGGGCCTTCCTTAGAGGGCCGAAGCCTGCCGGAGTCGCAGGGTTCTCTTATCAGTACGTACTTGGAACGTAAAGGGCTATTGAAGACATACCGTGTATTTTAGTCAGTAAGAGTCTGCAGTCCTCCCGTCCCGCCCTGAGTGGGAAGACTAATTTGATGGCTTTGCCACAATAATAAAAAAATCTAAAAACCCACGTTTTTAAATGTCCTAAAAATAAGAAAATAATCCTACGGGGCTGAGAGAGGGGTCACTCAAAACGTGGGGGCGTATATTAAGGGACTATTTATGGGATATTTACATGAAGTGTATAGATCGTCGGTGTAACTTGCAAAGATACGCCCCCACGTTTTGAGTGGCCCCTCTCTCAGCCCCGTAGGATTATTTTCTTATTTTTAGGACATTTAAAAACGTGGGTTTTTAGATTTTTTTAAATCTATTAATTATTTTATTATTTTTATCTTTGTTCATCGGGTTTGAAGCTACCCTGAAAATTTCAGCTTATCGGGAAGTGCCTCAAAGCCTATCCGCCATCTTGGACGTCCGCCATATTGGATTTAAGTCACATGACTATTTTTTTCGTACTCCTGACAGCAAACCCTTTCATTTGATATCCATATCATAGAGGTGCATTTCAAATAGCCTGTCTGCCATCTTGGACGTCCGCCATATTGAATTTAAGTCTCGTGACTATTTTTTTCGTATTCCTGACAGCAAACCCTTTCATTTGATACCTATATCATGGGGGTGGATTTCAAACAGCCAGTCTGTCATCTTGGACGTCCGCCATATTGGATTTAAGTCACGTGACTATTTTTTTCGTACTCCTGACAGCAAACCCTTTCATTTGATATCCATATCATAGAGGTGCATTTCAAATAGCCTGTCTGCCATCTTGGACGTCCGCCATATTGGATTTAAGTACCGTGACTATTTTTTTCGTATTTCTGACAGCAAACCCTTTCATTTGATACCCATATCATGGGGGTGGGTTTCAAACAGTCAGTCCGCCATCTTGGGGAGGCCGCCATATTGGATTTGTTATTACGTTTGTAAGCTAATCATGTATTGTCATCAGAAGTCAGAGCGTGTGCAAAATTTCAGCCTGCTGGCTTATCGGGAAGTGCCTCAAAATTGAGTTGCAAAAGTCCAACCGGAACGACAAACAAACAAACAAACAAATAAACAAACAAGAAAAGTGAGTTTATAAAAACGTGGGAAAAAAAATACAATTCCAGACATTTGCTTTCAGTTTACGTTGAATTCTAACTGCTAAACACGACTTTGGAAAATAAAGAAATTAATACGCTAGGCACGGTAGATTATTTCGCTAGCTAAGGGACAATATTCCAAGCAGACTCGGTCCGAAAGGATAGAGCCAAATCTCTGACAATATCTAGCTGGTTTAAAAAAAAACGAAAGAAATGTTTAACACAGATTATTTCCATTTCGGCAAAGCTTAGGAATACAAAAAACCTTCATACTCTGAAACAATATAAGCTGAGTTCCTAATTCAGGGCATACTAAAGCCCTGTAATCATAGTTATCCAGTGGACAGCGACCCTAAAGGAGCGATATCGCGAAATCTCATTAGTGCGAATGCGAGAGACCACAAAAAATAATGAGTCAATTTACCATCTTTGCTGTGCCACCAAAATTAAACCTGACAACCTTATTTTTTAGGAAACAAAGTTTATTTTTCTATACAGTTTACTTTTTTGGTAAAAAATGTAACTTGGCTTTTCAATAAAAAGGTTTTAGTAACAGTAAAGTATGTAAGTATGTTTTGAGCAGAGACAAGGGAATATCTTTTTTATTAATGTAGGTTTTACTTAGTATAATCTGTGTCTAACATAACATCATAGTCGTAATCCCGGGAGGGTTAGCCAGAGGTAGGTATAGGTACATACCTTATATTCACTCTCTTTTCTTCGTGGTAAAATCATCAAATGAGTCTTCCCACCCAGGGCAGGACGGGAGGGACTGTCAGACTTGTACTGACTAAAATGGTGTACTTCAATAGCCCTTTATGTTCCGGAGCCAGGTTTACTCGTTAGTGCCTTGACCCCGGCTGAGTCCCACTCTACGTTTGCTGATTCGCGGTCTCCACTTGAGAACACGTCTTCTCCAACGGTCATCATTTCTACGACTAATGTGGTTGTCCCATCGCCACTTCAGCTTGCTTATTCTGTGACCTATGTCGATAACATTCGTTCTCTGTCGAATCACCTGATTAGGGACTCGATACCCCAGAGAAACCCTGAGCAAAGCCCTTTCCATAGCTCGCTGATCGACTTTAAATGTGGACCTTGACTCATCATCGTCATCAGCCTATAATGTTCCCACTGCTGGGACACAGGCCTCCTCTCTGTGAGAGGGAGAGGGCCATAATCCACCAAGCGGGCCCAGTGCGGGTTGGTCGCGAGCCCAAAATTCTGGAAAATCAGAAAAATCGTAAGTCATTTATAAATACAAATTAGACTGATTTACGAGCACTTTTTGAAGGTCAATTTTAAGATAAGATTGTCTCCGGAAACGCCCCCCCTTCGACAATTAAATACTAGTGTTTTGGCTGGGAAGAAGAAGAGGCGGAACAAACTCCCCAGCAAACACATCTGTCTGTATGGTTAGAGGAACCAAGTTTTTATAGAATTTAATAGAACATTCACATTATACATCAATCTGAAATTACCCAGTGTGACTAGAAGACACAAAATGATAAACTAGAACCAAAAATAATCCCGATAACCTTTTAACTGAACTGGGAATCAAACACAGGATCTTTTACTAAGTATTCGTTACAACCCCTGGACCAACAAGGCGTTCAAATATCGGTATCCATGCTTGCTTAAGCCATTTTTGATTCGGGTCGGGTAGATTCCGAGAAAGGGTAGTTTTTTGTATTATTTTACTGTGGTATCATTTTGTGGGACAAAGGGTCGAATCCACGGATATAGACAAACCTAGACAATGGAAGAGCTAAGTTACTACTTCGCGTGCCCAGGTTAGAGTGAGCCCCATACGTGAATTGCGTCGTCGCAGCGTTGACAGTGGGGTCTTCTGGGATGGGGCCTCGAGGTACGGGTTACTCAGGAAATAACCCATTTTTTTAGGGTTCCGTAGCCAAATGGCAAAAAACGGAACCCTTATAGATTCGTCATGTCTGTCTGTCTGTCTGTCTGTCTGTCTGTCTGTCTGACCGTCACATGTCACAGCACTTTTTGGCGAAAGTATAAGAGCTATCCTGTTGAAACTTGGTAAGTAGATGTATTATGTAAACCGCATTAGGATTTTCACACAAAAATAATACAAAAACCAAAGGGGGGAAACTCAAAACATTTTTTTTTCGCCTGACCCATACGTGTGGGGTATCTATGAATAGGTCTTGAAAAATGATATTGAGGTTACTAACATTATTTTTTTCTATTCTGAACGGTTTGCGCGAGGAACGCTTCCAAGGTGGTAAAATGTGTGTCCCCCCCCTGTAACTTCTAAAATAAGAGAATGATAAAACTAAAAAAAATATATGATGTACATTACCATGTAAACTTCAATTGAAAATTGGTTTGAACGAGATCGAGTTATTAGTTTTTTTTAATCGTCATAAATCGTAAACCGCAATTTACCTTTCAAAGTTACAACCAACTACAAGAACTTTTATATTGTGTTATTTGGTGCTACGGAACCCTTTATGGGCGAGTCCGACTCGCACTTGGCCGGTTTTTTTTTAAATAGGCTCATGTTTGACCACTTTCTCGCCTGAAGGTAAGCAATGATACGGTCGACGGTGAAGCAAGCTTGCCTGGAACTAATCTCTTCACTCCTGATTTAATGAGCCCAAGGTTGTAGCTATCAGGGAACTCAGAATCTAGCCGGCACAGCATACGGACACTCTTGCGCTGCATCGAAGTAACTTAGAGCCTATGCACACCACGTTTTCTAAACGCGCCGGCGCAGCGCGTTTCAGAAACGCGCGTCGGCGACGCGATTTCATCAGAACAGTCAGTAAAACAGTAAAATGACATTTGTACATGAATGAAATTCATTCATCAATTAATGACAGTTGCACAATAGTTGCACTTGTCATTTTACTGACTGGAATTAAAAATCGTACCTACTTTAGTGTTATAATTTTATTTGATTATTACACGTTAGTTTTCATACAAATCGTGATACTTGCATTATCTAGTTCTATCAATATCTGTGGTTGGATCTTCTATACAATGTAATAAGTATCTTCAAATAGTGTTTCATAAGTTTTGGCCTTTTCTTATCCTTACACATGATATCTTAGAGAGTCGATTTTGGTATTTTTCAGAATATTGGAATCTGCCCGGGTTATGGGTTGTGAACGTAGATACTTTTTTCTGTATAAACTGAATTTATGTTTATGATTTCATTCGTCTTCTACACTTACATCATAATGAGGAAAGGTTTGATTGTTTCTTTGTATTGAACAGTCTCTGAAAGTACTTGATTTCAAAAATTCTTTCACTTGTTAAAAGCTGCTTTGGAGCTGAGTGACATTTTTTTTTTTTTTTTTAGCGTGGTAAAATCATCAAATGAGTCCTCCAACCCCGGGCAGGGCGGGAGGGACTGTCAGACTTCTACTGACTAAAATCCACGGTGTCCTTCATAGCCTGTTATGTTCCGGGGTTACGGTAAGGGAATAATCCCGCGACCCCGGCAGGCTTTGGCCCTCTGAGAGGGGGGCCCCGTCATTATGCTGACGCTCTTTGAGGCGCGCGTGGGACACAACGCGCCGTCGACCCGAGCTGAGTGACATAGGCAATAAGGGAGGGGGGGAGGGGCAAAACTTCTGGTAAAAGCTAGTCGTATTATAAATGCGAAAGTGAGTTTGTTTGTTACTTTTTCACATCTAAACCACTGAATCGAGCATCCTGAAAGCATACACGTTGTCAGATGTACAGAAACGAACTTAGGGCACCCTTTATCCTGATCAATAGAGCTGTTCCTAATTAAGTAGATGACGAAGAACAAGCGAGTCATGGAATGGTCAAAAGAGCTTGTTAGCAACACTATCTATCTGGTGTAATAGTATGCTAGAATAGTAGTGGAGTGTTTTCATTTTGTCCGAACTAACAGATTCGAGTCCTAGGAATTTTACTTACCTGATAAGGCAGTCCCAAGACCCCAGGAAAATCCAAAATTCGCCTTGTGGAAGAATTTAAGCTAAAATTTTTTACGGAGCACATGCTCGTTTCACAGAATCCCATTTAACAAGCTCTCCTCGACTGGTATAATATTATTTGGCAGCGCGCCGCAATACCATTGAGTGTCGAGTGCCTGCTAAGTTTTGACGAGCAATACGCCGCCATGACACGTGTGATGAACTGCGCTAAATTCTCAGGCGCTTCGTTTTAAGTTAAAGTTTAGTTACTTTGCAAACGTGATGGAGTTAGAAATGAGTTCCCTGCGTCTTTTTGTAAAGTTTTATAAAAAAAGAGTGATTAAAAAAATGCATGTAGTCATCGAAAAGTATAGAACTGTGTACTTTTTTAATATGTAGGTACCTACCTAGTTTCTAATTTCCGCAAGTTTTGCCCCAATTTAATAGGGGTAGAACCATATTCTAATAAACGAAGCTCTCAAAATCTAAAAGGTTTCGTTAATGCCATAACGAAATAGCTTAGATACTGATGTTTTAGAACTTAGCTCAAATCTCTAAATTTTTGTATCAATATGAAAGAATCGTAGCTAAGTAGTGACCCTGAGTGTAGCGGGATGACACTGAGAGACACTAATTTAATGGAAAATTAAAAAGCGCCTCTAGTGTGTGAACGAGGAAATGTATTTTTTTTAACAAAATGTCAAAGTCCGCTTACTTATCACAAAAACGTGAAAAGTTATTCTAGGGCCTCAGTAGGTGGTCGCGGGACTTATTCCATCACCGTGACCCCGGAACATAAAAGGCTATTGAAGGACACCGTGGATTTTAGTCAGTACAAGTCTGACAGTCCCTCCCGCACTGCCCGGGGTGGGAGGACTCATTTGATGATTTTATCATGCTAAAAAAAAGGGCCTCAGTAGGTATATCTCGTGAAAATCGCGTTTGAACTTTGTGTGTAAACATTTCTTTGCTCGTGACTCTACGTAAAGTTGCTAAAACTCTTTAAAACACTTAAATTGCTTAATACCAGCATTTGTGTACGAAATACTGCAACTTTGTCTCATTAATGACTTGATCTTCATTTAAAGAGAGTAAAAACCTCTTTTTATAGTCACAATACCACTAAAATCCAGCTCAACTAATGCCTCAGATTGTGATTGTACGCCATTCCGAGAACATAACTTTGTTATCAAACAGTTCGGATTGCATCGTAAACGGAACAGCTTTTCCGTTTTATTTGGTGAGATATAAAATGTATTGTGTTTTGGTTTATTCTTCTGAGTAATTCTTAGCATTTGTGACTTTGAAAGTGTTCAGGAGCGTATATTTTATGATAAAATTCTATCTAGTGACACTATACTGCCCCTCTAGCCAAGAGACAAACGATAAACGTATACGTTCTTTAATAGATTTACAACTTTACGCTCTTAAGTATAAAGTGGAATATCTATTGGACACTACCGAGCGCTTACGTAAATCGTTTGCTGAAATGGGCAGATGTGGTACAGCCTGGCAAAGGCCTATATTATTATCTAGCAGTGGACTACGATTGACTGAGTTCCTAGAGCCGCCCGTGGTTCTGATTCGGGCTTGGCCCTTGACTACAGCGTCAGTCTACGTGGAGTTTGATAATATCTAGCGAGATTGTACATACTACCGGTTTAAAACTCTTCTTAATAAAATGTTGGCCCTTTCTAGGAATTTCTCCTGAGTCGTGGGTGTTTTTACAGACATAGAAACTCACACACACAAACACCCAGAACAACTACTATTAGATCATACAAATATTTGTTGCGTGCGGGAATCGAACCTGTGACACGATGTACAGCAGTCGAATGCTCAGCCACTGCTCCAATCGTGTCGTCCATTTATCCATCCATCCTCCCAAAATTACTAGAACTATTCTTGATTCTAATTAAGGAGATGTGTGTTAGGCTTCATCAAAGATAGGTAAGAAGCTTTTTAAATCTGCCTAAGAATAACAAAAAGTAATTAATGCGACAAAATTATAATTACTAAACTTAGTTTAGAAATAGCTACTAAGTTTAAGAAGACTAAGAAGTTCTGAAATAATTAAGACTTAACTTGGTTTGATGTTAAATTAAAATAAGGGTGTTGATTTTACTGGCGCCCAAACTGGGCCTGTTTTAAGAATTGATACTATTTAAGTTACCTACTGTAAGTTATTTAAGTAATTCACTTTTGAGTATTAAAAGTTTTAGTTTTATTAATTAATAATTCGCTAGCTAGAAAGTAATACATAGTAACTTTACAGTTGGCCCAGTTTGGGCGCCAATAAAATTCACCATCGGCTTTTTATCGATAAATCATTGAATAGGCATTGTACTAAGTTTTTTTTATAGAAATACCTTCCGAACATGTAAAACTCGTTGCCATTTTCGTTGCTTTGAGAAAAGATCTTTGTATCCCTCGTAAAATTTATACAAAAGGTCGGATTCCGCCTGTCCTGATTCCAGTTGTTATAAAATGCTGCTCTTCGCTTTCCTTCATTGTACAGAACAATACAAACTTGAATTTTATTTCGCAAAGTTTAGCCGTTACGTGATTGTATGGAAGATTTTTATGTTTAAATACATAAGTTTTATTCACGTACCGGTCTTGTGACTTCAAATGCTATATTGCTGCTGTGGTGGTGGTGTGAGGTGTGGGCAAGTGAAACTGGGTTTTTCAGTTCGGAATTTCTGTAGCAGCTTTGTTGATGGAATTAGGCGCCGCCGCTTCAGAAACAAGGGACTTATGAAGGTGCGTGTACACCTCTGACTAATCAAGTATAACAAGGTGTGCTATATCACTGCTCGTATTGGCGATTCGTGATTCTCATTTGTAAAGGGTATCCGACGTCGTTGTGTTGAAGATTGTAATAAAGCTTCTTTTGAAAGAGGTTCTTTTAAGTAGTAGTGTTGAATACCAAGCTCCAAGTGTGCTGCAGTTGGTCTTGATTAATAAATAAAACTATTGCTTGCTAATTAATAAGACTGTATTGAAATAGATTATTTATTGTAAACAGTAGGTAAATTACAAAAAAGAAACCGATGGTGTGCGCGCGTTAGGCCGGGAATCCACCAAAGCTGAGATGTCCACGTCCGTCTGAAATCCACACCACAGTCCGCTTAGCTTCGGTGGAAATCTGATTGGTAATTCAAACACATTTCCGCTCGTCTCAGCTTTGGTGTAGTCCCGGCCTTAGAGGCGTCGTTCGCAGCGCTGTCCCACGGCTGTGATCGCGAGTGGAGGGGTGAGCTAGGCCATGTCGCCCGATGTGACGTAAGGAACAAGAAATATATAAGTGCGGGCTCAGGCTCTGTCTGGGTACATATTTGAATATCAAAGATTAAAATATCTACGCTTAAAATATCGATGTGCAAAATATCGAAAATGAAAATATCGAATGACCATAAAATCGAAAATTAAAATATCGAATGATTAAATGATCTACGTCCAATATATCTAAAATCTAAATATCTACAAAAGTTACATCGAAAGATCTAAATATCGAAATACAGATTATCTAATGTCCTAAATATCGAGGTACAGATTATCAAATGTCCGAAATATCGAACCTTACAAGGTAAGTCGACGGAGCCCCGCATTTCTGTTTGCAAGGTTTAAAGTAACCTAACACTAAGAGGATGGCGGGGTCTTTCAGACTCCGCCATCCTCTTCGAACTTAGGAGGTTACTTTAAACCTTGGAAACAGAAATAGGAGCCCCGCGAGGCGGGGCTCCGTCGACTTACCTTGGTAGGTGGTTATCAGCAATTTGTCTAAGGACGCAAGAGCGAGCGAAGCGAGCTCAGGACTTGGGGCAACAAACTGTACGTTGCGTTTACACAGTAAACCGATCAGTCTGTTTCTGCTTAATAGCAACGGGTTTGCAGGGTGTGACAATTTTAAATCTACCTACATTTATGAATACACTCATACCAACAGACAATTTTTTTTTCGATATTTCAACTAGTAGGTGTTTTTACGTAGATATTATGAAATTAGAAATTATGAACTGCGATATATTAAACGTTGATATTTTGAATTTCGACATAACGTCTTTCGATTTTTGAATCATTCGACCTCATTCGACATTTAAATCAGTCGACATTTTAATCTTCGACGTTTTAAGCGTAGATGTAACATTTTTAGATATTTTGTTACAATCGATATTTTAATTTTCGATATTCTGAACATTGATATTTTATGCGTAGATATTTTAATCTTCGACATTCAAATAATGTACCCCTCTGTCTATTATAAGTTTTATAATAATTACAACCAATCAGTACCGAATTATGAAATTAAACAACATAGCTTAAGGGGCTAAGTCAGTACTTATACGGTTTTTATATTTTACTTTCTGTCGTACATGACTGGACTACAGATCTTACAACTTGGAATACAGTTATTAACTATATGATCTAAATTCTCACAAAGTTGAAAACACGATTCAATTAAATTTTCTCGATACAAAAAAAATGCAAAGTTCAGTCTATGTTTTTTATTTTTTGGACTTTACGACGTAACTACTATGAGTTATTGAAAGGATGTTGTTTTAAATTGTAGAAAATACTAGTATCTAAATTCTGTAAAGACAGTTTTTCAATTAATAACAATTTTAATTCATAAAAAGGCGTCAATATGTTTGGGCACATACGCCATTTTATTCTGAGCACACATTCACTATCGTCCTCTCATCTTTTGCCTTTTAAAAGTAGTGTCATCACTTTCGTTCCTTGACACATCAGTCAGCCAGCGTGGCTCTTACAGGCTAGACCTGTGACACTTTTTTTCAGATCGCGGCTGTCAGATTTTCGTAATAATAAAATTGGAAATGTATAAAAAGATCGAGAAAATAAAAACGAATGATACGTAGGCTTATAGATTATTCAAAACTATGTTTCGATGTGTTCAATGGGACGTGATTAAACGGACATGACTGTAAATAAGTCACGTAAACTTTCATTTTTCAATAACACTTTATTTTCATTAATAAATGAAGTATTAAAATAAACTAAACATACTGAATATCATCGCAGGAAATTCCTGACGACCCCTACAGAGCAAACAAGGGAAATGTTTAGAATACGTATGATACTATACATTACGAATTGTTCCTATCAATATAATAAATTACTCACAGTGATAATTATATCAATGCTATCGTGATATCGTACTATTGTTGTCGGATGGTTCCTCTGTGTCCATCCTCCTTCCATCTAATCTTTATGCATCCAAATACCATTTCACATGAACTAATGATAAATGCACTGATTTGCAGTCAACAATTTGAGACAATATGTAACTGAAAACAACTTCTAATCGTATCAAACTGCGATATAGGATAAGAAACACTTCACTCTTATTATTATTTATTTAGTTTCGTCACAGATTTATAACAATTTCGAAGAAACAGGATTAAAATAAATTAAATGAAAACTGGTATTGTCAAAATTTTGAATACTTCAAAATTACATGTCAACTAAATATAAGGCATAGCACCCACCACCCTGTTAAATATCGCCTATAGTATAATGCTGCGACTGCGATGAAAAATTTGTGGTCATTGCTGTCTCACCGCGTGTTCGGTACAAGTTGCTCTCGCACTAGTAATTGCTTTGGAGGCAAAAAAAAAAAATGATTAGCACTGGGCTCATTCTTTTGGAGCCGATAGATATCTCTCAAAGGTTTCATTTATCAGAAAAGTGATATTAAGACCTTGTCCCAAAAAAAATTGATAGGATATTATAGAATGAAGATTCAATTATAAAGAAGTTACAGACAATAAAATTGTTGTACTACAATAATCTGTGTACCTGTACCTCATAATATACGAGTAAAAACTATTACGTCCCTTTTACGCGGCGCTAGTGTCTGTCATTATAACAAAATGCATCACACGCAACTAGCTTTCTGAACGGACGTTAATAAAAGAAGCGTGTGTTTGGGGCTTTTTTTAGTGTGGTAAAATAATCAAATGAGTCCTCCTACCCAGGGCAGGGCGGGTATATACTAAAATCTACGATGTCTTTCAATAGACCTTTACGTTCTGGGGTCACGGTATTCGTTAGTCCCGGGACCCTGGTAGGCCCTCTAAGGGGGAGCGACGTCATTATGCTCACATGCCTTTGCCCGTGCGCGCATGTGTTTGGGGCTTTAGATAATTGGGAATTGTCACTTTCGCAAAGTGTGCCAATTTTATTAATTTTCTACCAAATAGTAGTTTTTTTCGTTATCTCGGGACGTCAAAATCTGTGTCCAAGTGTTATAAAATAAATTTAAGACTGTGAATGATGAAAATATTTACAAAATATTTATCCACATCAATAAGTATTTCTATCATTTTGTTTTAGTAAATGTTTCAATATCTTTATATCAAAATATTTCTACTAGAGTAATACATGTATTTTGCGTAAAGGGAACACTAATTTATGAAATGTCGAAGTTGACGAAATGAAATACATAAAACTTTGGATTGCGTTAATTTCGCGATACTGGCGCCTACTGGTGGCGGTGCGTGGCAACTTTTCCGACTCATCAAACGATGCTTTCGCTTTGCCATACGCCGTTAATCCTGCTGATCTCCGCAGCATTACAATTTGAGCTTTGACACGAATTTGAAACCACATCCATCGCATTGTGGTTTGCATTTCATAAAATTAATGATATGACAATTAAGTAGATATTGAATGGAAGGGGACTGGCATTTATTTATAGGCCGTATGTGGGTAGAAGCAGAAAAGCCATATAGAGAGCTTATTGGTGATGTTATTCTTATCGTAGGATTCCACCGAAATAGAGAGCGGCACGTTTGTTCGCATTGCGCGTACTTCTTAATTTCGAATCGAATATGTAGGTACCTGAGTTCCTCTATTTTGCTTGACAATAAAATATGTGCCTTAGTAAGTTGTAAAAAAAACAGAAATTCGAATTTAGCCGTCTATTTACGTTTACGAAATTAAATTGCTACCCTGGAAAATGAACACAGGTAAGGACCTAGATAATCCTATATTGTATGCCTGGTAATATAAAAATACGTATCCTTTTGTTAGCAAACATTGTGACTTATATTAACTTATTTTTTTATCTTTAGGTATCATCATCTACCTGCCTTTTTCCAACTGCATTGTGTCGAGTTTCAGTCTAACCCGATGCAGCAGAATATCAGTATTTTACATGGAGCGACTGCCTATCTGCCCTTAACAACCCAGTTAATATTGGGCAGTGCAATACCCCTTGGTAAAGTTGACTTTACACGTCGCCTAATATCACGAGTCACATGAGCGGGCAAGTGAGTTCGTGTCTCCAATACCTTACGACTTTGGTATCCAGGTGACCATCGCAATAGAAGTTCATAGAGGTTCGTATTCGTACACAGGCACAAGTCAATGGATACCAAAGTCGTAAGGTATCGGAGATTTGCGAGACTTTGCAACAGACGCGACGCTAGCGTGGCGTGTCCTTGGCGTGAGTCGTCCTAGCTGCTCGACGATATACAAATATTTTCATAGTAAAAAGTTTGGCAAACCCTTTAGACACGTCGTTAGCCGTAATGTACATCTATGATGTTTTCCATAATATATAGGGTGACTGCCAGTAATTAGTGTACGATACTTAAACACGTGATTGTGCTCATGACAACAAACAATTTTTATTATGGGAGCAAAGCCGAAATCGTGAAAAAAATATCAGCCGTTCAGTACATTAAGCAAACATAAATGTACTGAACAGCTAATTTTTTTTTCCCGTTTTCAGGTTTGTTCCCATAGTAAAAGTTGTTGGTTATCATGAGCACAATCACGTGTTTAAGTATCGTATACTAATTACTATATAATAACGTTCATTTTTTATCAGATCGTAAAACTGGATTAACTCAAAAAAAACATGAACTTCGTTTCAGTCTTGAAAAAAATCTCCTTGGCTTTTATTTACTAAGCTTCTATAAAAAGACGAAAATATTATTTGTCATAAAACTAAATGAAACCAATTCAGGTTCCATCCTAAAATACATTTATAGAAATAGTGTTGAAAACAGAACATTTATAACAATACCGAAGTCGGTGGAATCGTCACGTTTCTGAACGATTCGATAACACAAGCGTGATCAAATCTATTTGCAAACACTATCCCGTACCTGTGTTGCTCGCCATCAGATTGACTATTGATGTTCGAGTTTCTGAACGGTGTTCAAAAGCAAAAGGGGAGGTTTGTCAAAGCTTTGTAGATGGATTATCTATAGCCACGACTGAGATCTTTTTGACGCGACGCTAGTGTCTATGTCATTAACTCAAATTGCATTAAAAAGACATTAAACTAGGTATATACGAGCAAAAAGGCTTTTCAAAATCAAAATCGAAATTTTGTTAAATACCTACCAGAAAAATAGCTATTTAAAAACCAAAAAATCGAAATAGGTACCTGCCTGAATTGATAAATGCTCGCCAAATTGTGTACCATAAAGCATTGAGGAAACCTATTATCTGTAATAAAAAAATCGAGCTAAGCAGGGTCGACAAAGTCCTGCTTCGCGGGGATTTTATATCTGTTTGCAGGGTTAGATTTGGTGAGCATTCCAATTTGGTACCTATACAAAAAGAATAAAGTAGTCTTAAAAGATGTATGACTTTTCATAGGTGGATGGATGGTGGCGCGGACTATATGGAGCTATCAATCAAATCGCAATAATCACTCATTCTTAGTTCGGACTCTTCGTCGAAACATCCACAACTTAGGCCGAAAACACGGGTTTCGTGCTTAGAGATTAGACTCCCAGATACAAGGATCAAGCTACAGATAATGTGCTACGATACTGAATTCGGTTCAACCGTCACGTTTCTGAACGATATGGACACACAAGGGTGATTTGCAAACAGTTTCGACATCTGTTTGTCAGTGTCCATCAGATTTCCTATTGAGTGCTTTTACAGAAGACGATAACGACACGATATCGAAATTGGTAGTTTCATACATTTCTATGGAAAATGAGCGAGAGAGGACAATATTATGCTATTGTCAACCTCTTTGAGGAGTGGCTGGCAAGGCGTCACGGCGTCCTGACCTAACCGCATGACGCAGGTCCTCACCGGACACGGAAGTTTAGGGAGGTATACGTGTGTCTAATGAGGAGGAAAAGAATCGCTTGGGTGTCACCACTGCGAGTATCGCCCTCCGCCGTGTCCTCACGGCGGCGATAGGTGGAGACCTCTCGCACCTGGCATTGGTCGAGGCCATGCTGCGGGGCGAGACGGAGTGGGAAGTGGTCGCCTCCTTCTGCGAAGCAGTCATGCTCGCGAAGGAGGAGGCGGGCCGCCTGAGGGAGAGGATAGCGTCCTTCCTCCACCCCAGCCCCAGTGGTAGACGACCACGATGACAACGCCCATTGCTATATCAATTTTTGACACGAATTAAACGGCTGAAGCAGAAAAATTGGGCCGTTTTCTCGTGGTCTTACTATTTTGTCCTACTAGTAGGACCACGAGGGAGACCAGTTTCTGTTCGTCCTACTATGACATATTGGAGCAGTAATCATTTATTTATACAACCTGTATATAATTTATACCTTTGACAGTTTAGTAATAAAAGGAAGAAAAAAAAACAATCTTTTTGTAACAAACTAAAAATATGCTTCTAATAAAAATAGGTATGCTCCTATTATCTCATTTTATCTAAGAAATGGCCTACTGGTATATCACCATGAATCAATTGCTGCTGCTGCTGGTTTGTCATAATAAAGTTATCTCGATCCAAGTCTTCTTTTCGTCTACGTGATACATCATCGCTCGTTGTCTTTCTTTCCATCTCCATTAACACATTTACCAATCGCAGTATTGATACTGGTGTACACTTTTTTATTTTTTTGTTTAATCGGGAGTGCCAACTCTCGACTACATTGTTGGTACGATGACGTTCACCGTATATGCACCATGATGAGCGGTACTCTTCGCTCTTCCACCAAGTTGCTTTCATATATTTTAGAAATTTAGTCATTTTTGGTGTATTTGGGCTTTCAGTCAGAATATAATCAATACCATTTTCAATTAGATGATCAGGTAACAAAGGTAAAGCCGCACATAATCCTACAATCCTTCGTTCGGTTTTTGTTTTTATTTTATTTTTCCAAAGGGCTTTTGATAAATGATAGTAACATTTTTTTTAATTTCACTTCTGGGAAAATATTCAAAAAAGCATTAGCAATAGCGACCTCGAAATCAAGATGGATTTTTTTAGGAGTCCATTTTGGTATTTGGGATTTAATAATGCCTAAGATTGCAGCATAAGATTTTTGATTCCGACTGGACATGAGGGCATATATAAGTGGTGTCACTTTTGTTTCTGATGATGATGAATCACCCAAATGGTTTAGGACAACTCTGGAAAGTCCCGTCGACGAAAAACTCCTGAGCTTTTTCCAAAATTATTCTTCCTTCTTGAGAACAAAAAATAAAAATATCACTACTTTCATCATGGTACTCTGCTAAAAGAAATTTCGTTTATTGTTCTGGTATTACCACATTCTTTGTATTTTTGGAATTCGTTCGCTTACGACATGAATACACAGCAGTTTGTACGCTTTTCAATGGTGGCACTGGTACCACCAAATGAATACCTTGATCAAGCAAATTATCTTTTCCTTTAGCATATATTTGTGGAATCGGAGCATCACTTGTAGATGCTTGTTCTTTCATGGTATTTATGGTTTCGTCTATTTGGTTCCTCGCAAAACTGATCGGACAAGAATGCTCTTTCTCTTTTAAGACTTCGCTACCCTGAAGACAATTAAATTAAATCATCATACCCAACTATAAAACATTACAAGGACCAGGACAAGTCTAAAAAAAGTGAGCAGTCGCGGGACGCCTGACATTTATGTGAAACAAGCTAATAATTTCTTATAGAAATCAGATTTTAAAAAACTCATCAAATTGTTACCTTCAAAGTCACAGACCCTCGGCATTTTTCTTTTTTAGATTTACTGCAGTTCCATATAACAAATCCACTCTTATATATTTTTTGTTTATAGCACTGCCGTCCTTTATATAAAAGGACCAACCCACTTTTTCTACCAATAAATGTTACGTCTTCGGACATTGTTCAGATCTTTTTAGAAGAGCATAAATATTCAGACGGAAATATAAAGTCCCAGCAAATTACAATGTGCTCATGCATTTGAAAGATAAAAATAATTATGACATTAACAATATCTATCTATACATATAATAAAGCTGTAGAAAAATCGTTTTTGTACATCAAAATAAAATCCAAAAAAAATAGCTAGGGTGTTGAAGGACAACCAACAGAACCCATTTCCAGCATTTTTAGAATTTTTGTCTGTTTGTCTGTTTGTCTGTTTGTCGATTTGTCGGTTTGTCGGTTTGTCGGTTTGTCTGTTTATTTGTGGCTCCATCACGTAAAATGTACGAAGGCAATGTAGATAACCTTTATACACAACGATCGAGCGTAACTTGAGGACTAATTTAGTTTTTGTTTCATTGCAATCGGTTAAGTCTATCAAAAGATATTTGAATTTAAAGTGTTCCAGACCCAGAAGTGAAATTACGGTCAGTTTACACCGAGACGCGCAGTTCAGTAGCGCGATCTAGCTTGGAATAGAAAAACTACATACCTATTCAAATAATGTTGTGGACTGGAGTGGAGTGGTTTGGAGTGGAGTGGAGTAGAGTTAAGTAGAGTGTAATGGAATAGAATGGGATGGTTTGGGATGGAATGGAAAGAAAGAAAAGGTTTTTATTAGACTCACACTAGAATGGGAATGCATGGGATGGAGTGGGATGGAGTAGGATGGAGTGGGATGGAGTGGGATAGAATCAGATGGAGTGGGATGGAGTGGGATGGATTAGAATGGAGTGCGATGTAGTGAGATGGAGTGGGATGGAGTGGGATGGAGTGGGATGGAGTGGGATGGAGTGGGATGGAGTAGGATGGAATCGGATGGAGTGGGATGGATTAGGATAGAGTGGGATGTAGTGGGATGGAGTGGGTTGGAGTGGGATGTAGTGGGATGGAGTGGGACTGAGTGGGATGGAGTGGGATGGATTAGGATGGAGTGGGACTGAGTGGGATGGAGTGAGATGGAGTGGGATGGATTAGGATGGAGTGGGATGGAGTAGGATGAAATGGGCTGGAGGGGGATGGAGTGGGACGGAGTGGGATTGAGTGGGATGGAGTGGGATGGAGTGGGAGGGAGTGGGTTGGAGTGGGATGGAGTGGGTTGGAGTGGGATGGAGTAGGACGGAGTGGGATGGAATCGGATGGAGTGGGATGGGTTAGGATAGAGTGGGATGTAGTGGGATGGAGTGGGTTGGAGTGGGATGGAGTGGGTTAGAGTGGGATGCAGTGGGATGGAGTGGGATGGAGAGGGATGGAGTGGGATGGAGTGGGACTGAGTGGGATGGAATGGGATGGAGTGGGATGGAGTGGGATGGAGTGGGATGGAGTGGGATGGAGTGGGATGGAGTGGGATGGAGTGGGATGGAGTGGGATGGAGTGGGATGGAGTGGGATGGAGTGGGATGGAGTGGGATGGAGTAGGATGGAGTGGGATGGAGGGGGATGGAGTGGGATGGAATGAGATAGAATGGGTGCTCTAATCCAGTAGCAATTCTTCTGAATCTGAACGACAGAGGGCGTTTATTATAATCACCTCAAATATTCTTGAAAAATAAATTCTAAATACAGGGATTATATGAAAACGATATGATTTATAAAAAAACGTGGCGAGAATTAAGCGCTTCGCACTAAAAAATACATTGTTAAATTCCGACATCCACGCGAACGAAGTCGCGGGCACAGCTAGTAATTAATATAATCAAAGAAGTTTTTAGCAATAAGGCCACCTATTGTATGCCAGTGTTATTTTTAGTTTATTTGTAATATTACATGGTGTGCATTAAAGGGTTTCCTATATTTTTAGTTTGTTACAAAAAGATTGTTTTTTTTTCTTCCTTTTATTACTAGTGTCAAAGGTATAAATTATATACAGGTGGTATAAATAAATGATTACTGCTCCAATATGTCATAGTAGGACGAACAGAAACTGGTCTCCCTCGTGGTCCTGCTAGTAGGGCAAAATAGTAGGACCACGAGAAAACGGCGAAAAATTGAAGCTTAAGATTTTTTCAATTCGGGACAAGTGGCCTACCATGACGTCTTATAGTGTGAGTAGTTAGGCTGTGCGAAAGAGACAGTGCTATACAAGTCATCTAGCGCCATCTCGTTCCCTAAACGGAATGGTAGGCCACCTGCACTTTTAACCAAACAAACAAACTCTTCAGCTATAAATATGTAGTATGCAAAATAAAACTTCAATTTACGATTACCAGCAGTAGGTTCTCGTATACAGATAAAACCTTTTCTAAAAAAAAATGTGACCGCCCTCAAAAACAACCACAAAAAACTTTTTCAAAAAAAAATGTAACCGCCTTCAAAAACAACCACAAAAAAGGGTAAAATAACCTACAAAACTTTTCTTTCGGAAGTCGGTGACTTTTTTTATTAGGTTCATTGTGTTTTTTGCCACCGACTTCCGAAAGAAAAGTTTTGTAGGTTATTTTACCCTTTTTTGTGGTTGTTTTTGAAGGCGGTTACATTTTTTTTTGAAAAAGTTTTTATTTTACTCTTTTTAGTTTAAATATTTAACCACAATTCTTGTCAAATACATCATTTTCTTACATATGTAAGAAATCCGTAGCACCGGTAATAACATCGTTAACATCTCTTTCATTCCTTCCCTATCTCAAAAACTACTGAACCGATTTTGATGAAACTTGCAGTATTCCTTAAGTTGAACGATACCTAGTACAACATAAAAAGAATTACTTAAATCGGACTTGTAGTTCCGGAGATATGCGAACACAAACATAATTTACTAAACCAGTCGATGCCGACTCCTTACTACAGGAGTTGTACCTTCCATCATCAGCTCATCCACCTGAGATAATGATTATCAGATGCAAATACTTGAACAGCTTTAGAAAATATATGAAAATGGTACTATGTGCCTATAAAATTTGAAGGTTGCCCTTGATTTCCCTGGGATCCCATCATCAGATCCTAACCTGATGATCATGGGACCAATTGGAAAGTATACCCTTTCAAACAAAAGAAAAAATTTCCAAAT
Source organism: Agrotis clavis (assembly GCA_954870645.1). NCBI lineage: Eukaryota > Metazoa > Arthropoda > Insecta > Lepidoptera > Noctuidae > Agrotis > Agrotis clavis. The sequence goes on along the minus strand of OX940935.1, from coordinate 20,179,997 downwards.
CGGTCCAGGCGTCTTCGAGAAATCGGGGGACATACATAAAAAAAAAAAAAAAAGATTCCGACGAATTGAGAACCTCCTCCTTTTTTTGAAGTCGGTTAAAAAGGGTAAAATAACCTACAAAACTTTTCTTTCGGAAGTCGGTGACTTTTTATTAATTTTTTTTTAGAAAAAGATCACATTTTTTTAGAGAAGGCGGTCACATTTTTTTTAGAAAAAGTTTTTATTTTACTATTTTTAGTTTAAATATACAACCACAATTCTTGTCAAATACATCATTTTCTTACATGTGCACTAGAATTTTGTAATCCGTAGCACCGGTAATAACATCGTTAACATCACTTTCATTCATTTCCTATCTCAAAAACAACTGAACCGATTTTGATGAAACTTGCAATATTCCCTAAGTTGAACAATACGTAGTACAACAAAAAAAGAATAACTTAAATCAGACTTGTAGTTCCGGAGATATGCGAACACAAACATAATTTACTAAATCAGTCGATGCCGAGTCCTTACTAGACGAGTTGTACCTTCCATCATCAGCTCAGCTAAATGAGATGATGATTTCCATACCCAAGTACCTTAATTACTTCATAACATTTGCGAAAAACTACGTAAGCCTATAAAATTTGAGTGTTGCCCTCGATTTCTCCAAGATCCAATCATCAGATCCTGAAATGGTGACAATGGGACCACACGGGAAGCACCAGCTTTCAAATAAAAAAAGAATTTTGAAAATCGGTTCACCCAGTCGCAAGTTATGAGGTAACAAACATAAAAAAAAAAACCGTCGAATTGATAACCTCCTCCTTTTTTTGAAGTCGGTTAAAAACAGAATCGAGTTTTAATATTACTTTTATTTCCAACTAGCTGACCCGTGCCCACTTCGTTGGGCAGTATTTCGGCTGAAATGTATGATATCTTTATAATTTATAGCCTATAGCACTCACGGATAATGTAGCTTTCTACCAGTGAAACAATTTTTTAAATTGGTTCATTACTTCCGGAGATTACCCCCTACATACAAACTTACAAACATACAAACTTACAAACAAATGTTACCTCTTTATAATATTAGTATAGATGAATACTATTTTGTACCAAATTAATTAATACCAACAGCAGTACTTTGTGGTATTTGGTTAACATTATGGTAAATTATATTTAAGGTTTATATTTTCACCAGTTTTAACAATTGTGTAGTTAGTCAGAACAGCATTAATTGATAAAGCCTAAAGTTTCCAATTGCAATTAATTATTATCTGTTTACTGATGTGCTATATAATTACAGCCGCACAGGCCGATCTGAGGCGATTCCGAGGTTGGTCTGTGGATGGGTGACCATCTGTCATAGCGAGTTTCCTTCGTGCCTCGGAAAGCACGTAAAGCCGTTGGTCCCGGCTGTCATATTTTGTAGATCTTTGACAGTCGTTACTGTCAGTCGGCAGCTCTAAAGTCTGACAACCAGTCTTACCATGGGGTATCGTATTACCTAGTTACTGGGTTGTGGAGCTCCAATAGGCAGTCGCTCCATGTAAAATACTGATATTCAGCTGCATCTGATTCGACTGGAAGCCGACCCCAAAACAGTTGGGAAAAGGCTAGGCAGGTGATGATTTGTTTACTGTGCTATCATAATTATTTTTGTACGAGTACGAGTATCTACTAACTTGCACTGATCACTGGTGGATTATGGCCTACCTACTCCATACTCACAGAGAGGAGGCCCGTGTCCCAGCTGTGGTAACATAATATATCGGCTGATGATGATGAATAACCAAGACTTAATCCTGTTTACTAAAACCGCTTCAATGTAATAAATTGTTGTTGCGGGTCTGCGCCACCATTCATGAGCATGACCTTGCACCTTGACCTTACCTTGTTGCGGCGCTAGTGTCTTATTGTCTATGTCATCAAATTGCATTAAAAATGTAGTACTTCTCCGCAGGTCATGTTTGGTGACGCGGACTCTAGTGATCTAGTTGTATTGGCCTTATCTTAGGTAGGAAACAAAAATTGGAAGACATGTAACTTTCAGAATGCGCACTTTTTTTTTTTTTTTTTTTTTTAGCGTGGTAAAATCATCAAATGAGTCCTCCAACCCCGGGCCGGGCGGGAGGGACTGTCAGACTTTTACTGACTAAAATCCACGGTGTCCTTCAATAGCCCTTTCTGTTCCGGGGTCACGGTAAGGAAATAATCCCGCGACCCCGGCAGGCTTTGGCCCTCTGAGAGGGGGGCCCCGTCATTATGCTGACGCTCTTTGAGGCGCGCGTGGGACACGACGCGCCGTCGACCCGGGCATGGTCCATGGTCGGGCAGCGAGTTGCCCTTTACTCGCTGCCCGCATGCCCGCGCCTACGGTGGCCGGAGATCATCTGCTGACGTCCGACGCCGCGGGCGCCTACCACTGCGGGTGGGGCGGAGGGAGGACGCTGTCCTCGCTCTCAAGCGGCCCGCCTCCTCCTTCACGAGCATTACTGCCTCGCAGAAGGAGCTGACCGCTTCCCACTCCGTCTCGCCCCGCAGCATGGCCGCAACCAATGCCGGGCGCGAGAGGTCTCCGCCTATCGCCGCCGTGAGGACACGTCGGTGCTCTGCCCAAGCGGGGCAGTCTTGCACCGTATGCTCTACTGTGTCCTCCGGGCGATCTTCGCAGTGGATGCGCACTTGGATTTGAATTGGGGCCACACCATTTTAACAATTGTTTTTCAGCAGAGGGAACATTATTGACTGACAATTCTAAACATAAATTAACCTCAATCGATAATCCAAATACCAAATTCCCAAACAAACATAAAACACAAATATCCATTAAAATAAAATCGAGAAAAAAAAGGTTTCAATATTGGCTGTATAAACCGTTGCGTGTGCCATCGCAGCACGTTGAGAGGAAACTATTTCGCGTTTAGAAACGACGCCATTTCCTGTACATAACAGTCCGGGAGCACAAAATGGCGGCCGTATTTGTTCGGGGCCAACGGTAAACGATATTGCATTGATAATTTCGTGTTTGGGCCGAGTATTGATATTGTATTTTAATATAGAGATGTTCTCGCATGTAAATTGGTTACAAATAGGTAAAATGGTTGCCTTTAAGCCTGTTGAAAATTGCCGGGATATTTTTGTTTCCGATAATAAATGTTTATGTTACCTTGTTCTGGGAAAAGTATGAAGTAATGAAAGGCTTATTACTCTTTTCTTAGAAATGAAAACCCGAGCGTTAAAAGGCTGAAAAGGTAGTCAGAAGTTTACATTATTATCAGCCTATTGCCGTCCACTGCTGAACGTAAGCCTCCCCCAAAGAGCGGTCCAACCATCCCGGTCCTGGGCAGCCCGCATCCATCCACTGCCAGCCACCTTCCTTAAACCATCGACCCATCTTGCAGCAGGGCGTCCTACACTACGTTTGCCCATTCGCAGTCTCCACTCATGCACATGTTTGCTCCATCTGCCGTCTGTCCGTCCACAGACGTGGCCGAAGACGTGGCAGAAGTTTACATATTCAAATCATAATATTAACTGATGTTTGTAGGTAGTCCCGCAGGAACCAACGTTGACGTCAGGGGTTCGTTTGCTACGCTGTCGTAACTACAAACCGGTCCTTTTCGCTTCTTTCTTTCTTCCTTTTCATTTAAAGATGTAGCCACCGTCTTGTGTCAGAGATAAATAAGCCCCACCAGTGAACACCACAGGCCTATATCATAGTTTCGGACCGAGCATCCGACGCTCTTACCAACCGAGCCACCGAGATCTTACCTAATGGGCCTACCACACGCACAAGCTTCACCACAGTTTTACCTGCGCGATTGGGCGTTAAGTGTTGCCGATACAGATAGCCAGAAATCCGTGCTAGTTTACGACCGAAAATCGTAAGTGGCCATTTTCGCGCTCATCTAAACCTGTCCATCGTTAGTTGGACATCAGTTTTAATATTAAAATGGTTAATTGTGCTGTGGGACGAAGGGGGCACTGTAAGCGGGGGCGTATTTCAATCGATTTGGTTTTCCCATGACTAAATAATATTTGTGACGTCATAAAAGGTAGTCAAAAATGGCACGCTTGGTTTTCATACAGATCGTGATACGGTCAGCCAAGAAAGTGGTGTACCAGTTTTGATTTAGTTTCCCGGTCATCGAAAATTACAACAAGGTTCGTTATAAAAAGATATTACTGAAAGAGACAACATTATCATGACGTAAACCTATGTATTTAGTATTCATACGTCATATGTCACATATAAGTACATGACATTTTAACCTTTAGTATAAATGAAAAGGACATTAGTTTCTACAAAGCAATTGAAATGTTTCCAAACAAAAATAATAAAAACTATTTAAATAGACAACCGAATTCCATTTGAAAAAGAAAACTGACAATTGACATTTTGTCAAATATATGCAAAAAATCGATATATTTTCCGTGTTATTTTTCAATCAACTGCATATAATCATCTCAATGCCTGCCAACTTGACCATTGCCGAAAGAGCACAAATAATTGCCCAATTTAATGAGGGAAGCAGTATCAGTGCGATATCCCGGAATTTGAATATATCGAGGCGTTCTGTCTGCTTTTGGATTCGTCGTGAAGGAGAGGAGGGAAGTTTGTTGGATCACAGAAGAAGTGGTCGCCGGCCTGCACTCTCCAATAACGATAGAGAATTCATGAGACGGGAATATGAAATCAATGGTTTTAAGCCCACAAAACATTTTGCGGAGATGTTCGATGTGAGTGCCCAAACAATAAGGAATCATCTACATTACATGGGGTTGCACCACAGGCATTACGCCAAGAAAATATATTTGACGGATGCTCACAGACTTGCTCGTCTGAACTTCGCCAGAGAGCACTTAGAGTTTGATTGGTCTAATACAGTGTTTTGTGATGAAAAAACGTTTAAATCCAGTCAGCATGGACGTCTTCACCTTTGGCGATATAATTCAACACGGTATAAAGATGATCATGTAATTCCAAATAGAGAATCAGGTCGAATTTCCGTAAATATTTGGGGCTGGATGAGTGCGGATGGTGTAGGAGAATTGTGTTCTCTACCTCCTCGAGCGACGGCTGTAAATTATATCGACGTGCTTCAGAATGCAATGCTACCGACAGTCCGTAATGTTTACCCGGAGAACGAAGTGCCACAATTTGATTTTGTTCAAGATAATTGTTCAATTCATAATGCGAGGATCGTAAGAGCCTGGTTTCGTTCACACACCGACGTAAGGGTAATTCAGTGGCCCTCAAGATCGCCGGACCTCAACCCGATAGAAAATCTTTGGGGCCTTATGGTCCAACGATGGTCGCATCAAAATGAAAGAACCAAACAAGCTCTTATTAGTCACTGTAATTATATTTGGGAGGAAATGCGGGGAACCGATATTTGCTCACGGCTTGTTGGTTCAATGAGGTCTCGTCTTTTAGAGGTTATAGAGGCCAACGGCGGTTACACCCGTTTCTAATTTTTAAAAATTTTCAATATCTTCTAAATATTACTATATATGCTATGTTTTTGTTTGTTATAAGTATTTTATAATTGATTGTAGAAATTTAATAAAAGGATAAATCTATTTTTAGCTTGTTTTTTATTGATATTGTAATTACAAGTTTACAGAAATTGTAGGTTTGTGGATTCGCCTTGTGCCTTTACAATTTTATGTAACTTGTTGATTACAATTCTGAATTTGTAGATACAATTTTGTCATCAAAATCTACAGCCGTTGATTTTACGACGTCATTGGTTCCATCAAGTTCAAACTAAGAACAGCTGTCACGTTACAAACAGTAATAGTCGTTATCAATAATCAGATAAAGACAGCAATAGTAGTTGTCAGATCGATCTGCATGCGAAACTAATCTTTATCACCTATGAATCTGCAAGCGATATTCAACCTTAGGGTGGTACACCACTTTCTTGGCCGCAGTGGCGGTTTCTTCATAGAGGCATTTAGGCACAGCCTACCTTGCCAAAACAATGCATAAATAAAACAAATGCATTTATTGGAACAATGTAATAAAATAAAACAAAAACATTAATAAAGTGAAAACTCCTAATAAAAAGATAATAGCAACTTGCCCGTGTGACGTCACGTTCACTTCACTATAATACGAGAAGCGAACCTTAGGCAACAATTCTCTTGCCTCATAATATAGTAAATTTCATTCAAGAACGTATGATTTTTTGTTTCATATTGTCGTGTGTATGAACGAGACAGATGGATAAAAAATGGGCGGTCCCAGGCACGCTGTAGCTGGAGTTAACCAATCGGCAATGACCAGCGTTTTTAATGAATGAAAACCTTTTTTTTTATTTGACATGTTTTTGGCATGGCTTCGAGGCCTTTATGCCAAATTGAAAACCTTAGTGGGAACGCTCTAAACGGCAACCCCGTTTCCAATTCAAGAAATAAATTTCACACAGAAACGATACTAATAGAAAGAATTAAAAAAAATGGGGTAGTAATGTCAAATCTATACATTCCAAAAGAAATGTATAATTTTAAAGAATAGCAGCAGCCCTTTTGTAATAATTATAAACTAGAAATTTAATTTTTCTCCTCTTTGAGAATTTGGTTTTTGGGAACTTAAGAAAATAAGGCAACCCCGTGTGTTACTGTCAGTTTCAGTTTATTACGTCAAAACTTTGTTATTGTTTTGTACTTTTGTTTATAGTAAATCATAATTATTCAGCATTAAATAATACGTTTTGAAACAAAAAGTTGTGTAAATATTAAAGAATATTCGTTTGTTTACTTAAAATGGTTCGAGTTTGTGTGATTTGTGCTGACAATGTGTGTTTATTCCTGAATCTGATGACGCTTGTTGTGAAAACTTACTTTTCACAACTATCTTATAAAGAACTACTAATGTTATCGTAGGAGATTCAAGTTGTGTCTAAAAATAACGAGAATTAACCCAGAAACATGATAATTCATCTCATACTCGTCATTTCAATCTTCGAGAGAACTTATTCTTAGTGACGTGTTTTGTTACTATCATGGAGCAAATAATTATTTGTGGTGACCGAATCTTCTATTTGAATCGTCAGAATATCGTGATTATGAATCTTACGTGAAGAAGTGGTGAGTGTTTTAAATTAAAAGTTTTGAAGTGGGCCCAAGCTTTCTTCTATTCGCATTGTCAGTATTGACTAATGTGGTTTGTTTTTTTTTTTATCTTTGGCTTGCCTAGCCTAGCTCAGGAACCTGTGCACGCTACTGCTTGGCCGACTGTACTTGCGTTATCTAGGTATATCTATATCTATGGTTGCCGACCGTGTATTGTTTTTTTATTGCGCAGGTAAAACTGTGGTTAAGCTTGTGGTAGGCCCATAAGAGTGTAGATTTTTAATTCGTTTCTAACGTCTTTCCACACAAAAAAGGAGACCTCTGCATAACTCTTTTGGAGATCACTGGCATGAAGTTACGTTTACGCTGCATATTTAAGTAAAACCCGTATAATATTTTGAGTCTGGTATTCTGGAACAATTCTCAACAATCAAGTAATGTAAACAATCTGTCTATATACAATGCTCTCGACCGCAGGCGTCCATCGCAGACTATTACAACATTAAATACAATCATTCCTAACACTCACAGAGGAATTCAAATTGTTCGTCGTCCCAAGTTAAAACCGTGATAATTAAATTAACTAACTATTTCAGCGAATTTCAGCAAATGAGTTGGCACTGTGGAAGTGGAATAGAAGGTCTACTTTGTTATTTTTTGTTGTGAAGGAACTCGGCTTATGCTGCACCGTGACCTTTGGGGATTTCTCCGTTCCGGCTTTTTCGGAACGGAGAAATCCCCAGAAATTCCGAGAGATTCCGGTTAACCGGTTCCGGTAACTACCTACGTATTTCCCTTGCGCTTCGCTTGGCTCGTCTTGGCGGGGGCACTGCCGTGCCCCCAGATTCATCAAAGTGTCTAGTTACTTACTACTAGGAGCGAAAGCGTTACAAACAAACGATTTCACTATTCATCATCATCATATCAGCCGTAGAACCTCCACTGCTGAACATAGGCTTCCCCTAAAGATTTCCAATAGGACCAGTTGGAAGCAGCTCCATAAAAAACTTACCTATGCATTTAAAATTACAAATTATTTTTTTTCTTTACATAATCTATACTCTGGCGTTTAGTTTCTCCTTCTCATAGCAGTTAATCGTCGATAAAAACATTTACGGACTTTACCCATGACGCGACGCGATATCGAATTGCATCGATTGACGATATCGGTCAGATATCACACAAGCTTCCGGCCGAAGAAAATGTATGGACTATCGCTAGTGTTTGCTAATGGAGTCGCACGTATTGACGATACCGGTCACAGATCTGCCCGATATCGAATTGCATGTACCTACGTGCTAATGACAATGCTCATGATTCTCTGTTCAAAATTCGATTGTCTTTTGTCTTTGGTTTGCAGCGCCTTTACGTCGTAGTAGTACCTAGTTCACGGTCGAATTGCATCGCAACACTCTATTAGTAAATACGTGCGACTTAAATCGGCAATCGACTCGATATCGCACGAATCGCGTCGGTCGCATCGCGCCATGGGTACACGCAGAGAAATGTCTGGCTATCTATACGAGAACTTCTGGTTGCAACCGTGACAGCAGGACTCACTAGTTGACTTTACAACATTTCTAGTAATAAATATTAAGTAATTAGTAGAGGTAACATGTACTAAGGAAGTAGTTGAGATAACAAGGACTTTTTTTTTTTTTTTTTTTTTAAGGTGGTAAAATCATAATGAGTCCTTCCGCCCTGGGTGGGACGGAAGGGACTGTCAGACTCTTACTGACTAAAATCCACCCGTGTTCCTTCGGATGCCCTTTACGTTCCGGGGCCACGGTATCCTGGGTTAAGAAAAAGCCGCGACCCCAGCAGGCATTTGGCGCGAAACACCACGCGCCTCCGACCCGGGCTTGGTCCTTGGTCGGACGGCGAGCTATCCATCACTCACCGTCCGCAAGCCCGCTCCGCCGCTGTGCCCTCTGCTGATCAGAGGGACACGCGTTGGAGCGTCCACACGACAGGCTATTCGCATACGGGCAAAGAGACCCCTTAGGCACACAGTGCCTAAGGAAGAGTTTTTGCCCGCATCCCAGGGTGCACCGGCCCGAAAAACTGGTCTTCCCCCCGGACGTATCCGAGAGGGAACTCCAGTCCACGGGCGCACGTGGAGGTTTCCTGTCTTAGCACCCCAGTTAACAAGGACTTAGTATTTATTACTACTCGTATAAAATATCTGGTTGACCGAGCTTCGCTCGGTTTTTAAAATGTCTATATCTTGGGAACCGAGCTTTTCTCGAACCTGGGACATTGATAAATCGATTCCTTGAGCCGAAAAACCCCTAATCTGTAACTTTCATGAAAATCCTTGGAGCCGTTTCCGAGATCCTGATTATATATAAATATACAAGAATTGCTCGATTAAAGATATTAGATGTTGTAAAGTCAACTAGTGAGTCTTGCTGTCACGGTTGCACAACCAGAAATTCTCGTATACATTCTCTGCGTGTAAATTCCCTTAGCTTTCATAAAGTAGAACTTCTGAATCAATTTAGCAGTAATAAGAAACGCCGGAGCGAAACGGCGACAGATGACACTGTGAAAGCAATCCGCCATTATGGTGACGCTAAGAAATTGTTATAGTATTTTGTTTTACTGGTTTAATTCTTGGAAACCATCACTTTTTGTTTCAAAGCAACTGCGGAAACCAAGAGTTAAACACTTATTTTAACTTTTAAATAATGTTTTTTTTTCATGGTAAAATCATCAAATGAGTCCTCCCACCCAGCGCAGGACGGGAGGGACTGTCAGACCATTACCGACTATAATCCACGTTGTCCTTTAATAGCTCTATACCTGATGAGTCCTGCGACCCCGGCAGGCTTTGAGGCACACGTGGAACACGACGCAGCGTCGATCCGGGCATGGTCTATTATCAGACAGCGAGTCACCCATTACTCGCCGTCTGCATGCCCGCGCCTACGGTACGGTGGCAGGAAATCGCCTCGCGACGTCTGTTGCCGTGGGCGTCTCCCACAGCGGCTGGGTCGTGAGGTGGACGCTGTCCTTCCCTCACGTGTCCTACCTCCTCCTGTCTATATCAAAGATGCGCCATAATATAATTTGAAACAGCTGTTTTAATATCAAACTACATTATACCTAATTATAATAGCAACTAGAGCATGACACCTACACGTGAAGTTAATGAAATTAGTAACACGAGCTAGTTGGGAGTCTGTGCTTGCTAGTATTAGAACAGAAGATAATGAGGGTTGTCTGCTAATGTGTACTAAGAGATAGCAAAGTTAGGAACAATACCGAGATACATATTATGTAAGTTTAGGCAGGGTAAACCGAAGTCTTTGAAACCTAACTTTCATACATATTTATTTTCTGAGTTTCTTTGCAACTAGATTCGGGTTTCCCAGGCTAATCTTTCGAATTATAACTATCAAATAGGCGGAAATTTTGATCTGTGGGACTCTAGCTCACGTTTGGTCAAGATCCAGGCCCGCCGCCGACGGAGTGAGTGGGCTATGTGCGCCTCAAGGAGCTGTTGACGATTTTGGAAAATAAAATTAAAAATTTACCCAAAAAATCGCGATACGCGGGCCTAAGACGGTCACTTTTTAAGTGATATTTCTAATGATTCACTTCTTGCATTTCCAGGGTCGTATAATGACTATTCAGTCACTAGTATTTTGTTAGTTGGCATATTGGCTAAGTGACAGTTTTAATGACGGGGCCTCTAGAGGGCCAAAGCCTGCCGGGGTCACGGGACTTATTCCATTACCGTGACCCTGGAACATAAAGGGCTTAGACCTTCTAATCTGGGAATCGATTTCTGAACATCATGTTCAGCATTCACGATCATTAGACTAACAAGGCAGACAGCTGTTAACACCTTAATCCAATAAAGAACGAAAGAAAGAAATAAAAAACGACCGGAAATCGAAAAGAGATTACAGTAAAGGCCTAATTACTCGTGAAACGAGCAGCCATTGTATTAAACGAAAAGTTATGAGACGAATTGGTTTCGGGACTATCGACGATCATTTATTTTTACGGCTTTTAACCTACGAAAAACTGGTCAATTGCGAGTCGGCCCGTGCACGAAGTGTTTCTTACCAACTACACTAATATTATAAAGAGGAATATTTGTATTTTTGCGTGTGTGTTTGTAATAAATAAACTTAAAAAACGACTGTGCCGATTACCTACAAACATTTTTTTACCGTAAGAAAGCTACATCCACCCTGAGTAACATAGCTATATATCATGTCCAGCCGTGCAAAGCTGGGACATGCCGTTAGTTGTCTACTATAAAAAACGGCAAAAAAATCATGTCTTTTGTATGGGACCCCCTGAAATCTCAATCAAAGTCAAAGTCAAATCATTTATTTCAAATAGGCCATCAAATAAGAGGCACTTTTAAACGTTGAGTATTAAAATTAAGGAAATAGGATGGGATGGGATTGATTCTACACCCATTCGCAAAGGTAGGTTGTATGAAGAAGAATGGGCAAGAAACTCCATACTTACTTTAAAAAAAATGTTTTACAATATTTTTTAACATCGTTTGAAATAATTAATGTGAAAGCAATGAGTACCTTGAAAATCTAGACTAAAAATATAAAAGTAAAATAATAAGAAGTAAAAAAAAAAGCAAAAAGGTACATGGCGTTCGCATTTTAACTAAAAAATATTGCATTCACACAATTTACAAATATTGTTAGTGTAGCGGCAACAAAATACATCATCTGTGAAAAGTTCAAGTGTCTACTATCACGATTCATGAAATAGATTGGTGACAGAAGGATATACGGAAAGACAGCAGAGTTTTAGTATAAGGGTTCCCGTTTTACCCATTTGGTACGGAACCCTAAAAAGGAGGAGGTTTTCCATTCGACGTGTACATTATTTTTCTTGAGAATTACGTCGTTATCTGTGGAAATAAATCGTTGGTTTCGCCATTATGCGTCAAAAGATAATCGTATGGTTTTATCGTGGATTGAATAGTTATGTTTGGCTCAAATAGAAAATCGTACAGACGCCAGCAGGTCAACGTACCCCAATCTGTCAATACCCATAGAAATTTTAAAGATTGATGTGGGTTGATGTGAAGGCGTCTTACTAAATACATGCTGCCAGAAGCCTTAGCACAAGATTAACGTATTTTATCGTACAGCTTACTTGAAGTTAAAGATGTTAGTTGTATGTAAAACTAGCGGCCCGGTACGTGCTTCGCTACGTATAATGTAAAATAATAAAAAAACAAAAAATGTGATAAATGAAGAATCCCTCGACCGATTTTGTGCAAACTTCACCTAAACCATCTACTAAATAGTCCGAACCAAGCCTAAACATTTGGTTTGGATAGGTGAGCCCGTTCTTTTGTTATAAAATTACAATGAAAAGTGACATTAATTTTTAAATATATAGATAGAAGAGAGATGAAAAAAGGGCCTCTAGTCTATGAACGAGGAACTAATCTTTTCCATCAAATTAACATCAAAGTCTCTTTCTTATCCATAGAGATCAATGCTTTGGAATGGGCACCTACAGTACTTTCACAGTTATTATGTCTTGTGACCGGGACTGTAGCACCATAACTATTTTAAGCTATTTTTTTTTGTCTTTCGATAATTCAAAAGTGCTTGTAACTGGCCCACTTGAAATAAATGATTTGAATTTGATTTTATCACAAAAACATCGTGATTAAGCCTAAAAACCTCGCACCTTTATTCCATATTTCTAATTCGCCAAAACAGTCCAACAATTTTAATACCGAATTTGTACCGGGTGACCCAGAAACGGACTTTTTTAATATCACGTCCCGAAATTCGGGAAATACTGTCACGTACTAAATGGGCCTAATATCAGCCACCGTGTCCCTGAAATGGCCAGCCCTAAGTTCCTATATTTTTAATAAAAAAACTTTTATGAATTACGCTAAAGTTTTCGCTATTCGCCGTGACGCTGCGAAAACGTGAGGGCAGGTTGGAAATCTATCGTATGTGTAATGGATAAATTCTTTTTGATAGATTCGTGGGTGGAGCAAAAATAGGGTTTTAATTTAGGGTCCTGTGATTATTTTGGGTAACATACTGTTCGCTCCTCGCTTGTGAAGCTCGTGGCTAAATAATTACAGCCGCACAGGCCGATCATTCTGGTTAAGCCGCGCTTGCCGAGGTTGGTCTGTGGATAGCGAGATAGTCACGGAGGAAACTTCCGTGACTCGGAAAGCACGTAAAGCCGTTGGTCCCGGCTGACATTTGTAGATCTTTGACAGTCGTTACTGTTATTCAGAAGCTCTAAAGTCTGACAACCAGTCTTACCATGGGGTATTGTATTACCCAGTTACTGGGCTGTGGAGGTCCGATATGCAGTCGCTTCACGTAAAATACTGATATCCAGCTGCATCTGGTTCGACTGGAAGCCGATCCTAATATAGTTGGGAAAAGGCTGGTCAGATGATGACTGTTCGATCTTTGCCTAGCTGAGGTACGACAAGAGTTTTGAGTTCCTGACAAAAAATTCTTACAATTTGCGGTCACGTCTAAACTCAATTAATTTTACTCTCACTTCTAGTGAAAAAACGATGAAATGATTTATCATTTTACAGAATAGAAAAGAAAGAAAATGATTTTAGTAATACCTACAATAATAATTTTGCTGAAACAACCTCTTTTTGTGTGGACATTTACACAAAAAGGGGTGGTTACCGACTTAGAATTTGCTGGACGAAAGACACCCGATACTGGTTCAGCTAGGACCTAGCAATGACACACCGATGAGGGTAGTCAAATAAAATAAATAATTAAATACGTTAACCGAAAGTGGAGCACGATTGCGTTTCCGGACGATGTTTCGATTGACCAAATAGTTTAACTTGACTTTTCGTCTACTTTTGTCATAGTGCCTTCTCATCGTATCAAAATAATTGTTTATTACTATTCGGATTCCGAAAGACTTTCCAGAAGCAACTAGTGACGTCACATCCAAAGCAGCAGGGAGCTGCTTCTGCAAGACTGTTCCAAGACATCACAAGAGTGGAGTTAAAGGTTAGTGGAGTCAAATTGGCTATTTTGATCAAGGATCTGAATCTTAGCCACTTTATACGATAATTATCGATATGACTTTTAGGCCATGACACATTTATGGCTGCCACTGCCAGTTATGGCTAACGGCAAAAACATTTTGCAGCACAGAGTGAGGCCCTATTAGTGCGTTGCATTGCGGTGCGTCGGTAGCAACGGATCAACGCATTTTATGCCGCAACCGCGATGCGTTGATGTAAGGGCGTGGACCCATGTCTACGGTGCGGCGCCGTTTGCCGTGCAACGGTACGGCACCGCTGCCGGCGGACGGCGCAGCGCCGTGCCGCGCCACGGCGTCGCCGCGTCATGTACCGGCACGTACCCGCTCATCACGTATACCAAAATTAGAGTTTCGCTTGATATGGACCGCGAAAGACGTATCCTGCTCCTGTTGCTGTTAAGACGACGACAAATGAAGAAAAAACAAAATCATAGAAAATATTGGGTAACGCAATATTGGGTACGCCGTGGCGCGGCACGGTGCCGCGTCATCTGCCGGCGGCGAAGTCGTACCGTTGCACGGCAAACGGCGCCGCACCGTAGACATGGGTCCACGCCCTAACGCAAGTGGATACGCAGGCCGTCCTAGTCGCAGTGAAACGTTTCGGTTAGTAGTAGTGGAAAACTGTCCGGGTCGCGTTATTGTAAAGGCCTTTACCCACAGAGCTCTAGCGATTGATTTCGTGCGATCTCTGTGACTTATGGATGTCCATAATTATGTGCTTTTTCACTGCGTTCTTATAAGTTGGAACATCATCAAATGAGTAAATAAGTCCTCCCAGCTCCTTTTGCTCTGTTCCTGTTACCCATAGTGGAGTGGAAGGGACTGCTACACTTTACTGACCAAAACTAACTAATAAAAACTAACTTGGTCCTTCAGTTGCCCTTCAAATTCTTAAAGACAGTTCCGCGAAGCACTTTGACCTTGACCTTAAGAAATATATTTATTTCAACTTCAGCCATTCCCCACAACAGTTATAAACGAACTGCCAGCTATATTCTCCGTAGTAATTCCCCAAAAGAATCCCATAAACGGTTTCCTGGAGTTATTATCTTGGGGTCCATTTCGCCGCCCTTCGCGGTTGTCACGTACGCAGTTCTCAGTTACTGTTAATATAACTAGTGTCCCACCCCGGCTCCGCACGGGTGCAATCTGTACTACATTCTGAACACATATTATGTATGTTTTATACGAGTACTTACATTAAACCTTCCTCTTGAATCACTCTATCTAATAAAAAACAACCCACATCAAAATGGTTTAGGCGCAAAATGGCAACCGAGTCGCAAAAAGACAAGTTTTCAAAATGGCAAATTCTCTGAAAGCCTAATTCTCATAATGGCCGATTTTCAAAAAACCTGATTCTCAAAATGTCAAATTCTAGGAACGTCGCCTAATTCGCAAAATGGCAAATGGTTAAAATGGATTAATTTTTGCAATTGGGAGTGTAATTCTTGGAAATGTACGATTTTTTCGCATGATATGTACAATTTTAGCATAAATCGAGGAGTAGAAATCATTTGCCAGTTTGAGAAACAGGCTTTTAGAGAATTTGCCATTTTGAGAACTTGTCCTTTTGCGACTTGGTTGCCATTTTGCGAATTGGGCATTTTGCGTGTAAACCATCAAAACGTGTGGCGTAATTTTAAAGACCTAAGCATAAATAGGGTCAGACAGACAGCGGGAAGCGACTTTCTTTTTGACAATTTATTTTGTTTAACTTTGTGATTTGGGATATAGGGTTTAAAAAGAAAAGATTGGTTTTACTTAAAAAAGACTTCCAAAACAAACAAAAAAGTTGAAAAATAAGTTTTCTTTCCGAAGCCGATGAATTTAGTTTCTTTTTATTGAGGTTTTTGTCGGTGAATTATTAAAAAAGTTATTTTACCCTATTTTAGTCTGTTGTGATATTCTACAAAAATTCTTGTCCTATCTTTTCTTACGTTTTTTTATTAATTACGTTTACATAATTGTCTTACATTTACGTGGTAAAATCACCAATTGAGTCTAAGGTGTCCCCGGGACTGTCAGACTTGTACTGACTAAAATCCACGGTGTTCTTCAATAGCCCTTTACGTTCCGGGGCCACGGTTACCTGAGAAGACAGCCCCGCGACCCCGGGAATATTAGAATTTGATAAAGATGTTAAGAGATTTTCCTTTTAGCCCATATCTTTGGTCAAAGGTCATACCATTAAACCAGGCCCCTTTAATGGATCCAAGCATGATATTATGACACAATTTCTTTGAAAACGTAATTGGGTATTTCCTAGTAATACCACTTACGTCGTTCAGAAACCAATTACTAGTAAATACCGATACCAATACAGAGACAATTTCCGATACCCTAAAGTTACATTTGTTGGCAAACTTTCAGGATTCGGACAGTAAACGACTTTCATAGGTGTGTTAGTTTTGTTTCATTTTCTTCACGCCGCCATTAAGCTGGAATTACGTATAGTATTACAATCACATTACTCGTTATGTTTAAGTCTCATGTAAGGTTTTTTTTTTAAAATAAATTATTATCGTTGCTTAAGAGGGCTTTTACACGTTTCGTTGTTTTTGTGCGACTTTTGGAACCTGATTCTGGGTATGTCATAGCCACAAATAAAAAAAAGATAAATACTCGAGAAAGTTTGATTATTTCTGTGTGGAGTGCTTTAAACAAATTTTTAGATTTGTTTACATATATGAGTAAAAACCTTGTCTCTGCAAAGGATGTTTCATAAAATTCTACTTTTTGTCATACTTTGGTACCGAATTACATAGAAGGTATAATAGTAAAATAATATTTGAAAATGTCCGTGGTACATCTGAAAGATTATATTTGGACTGCATTAATCACTTTTTTATTTTTCATTCAGAAATACACCAAAAATAATTTTTCAAAACAGGAAGAATTTGACATTTTTTCGTCCGAAATTATATTTTTTATCTATCAATATTTACTGAATATTCAATCAAAAAGTATTGAATAACTAAGGTTACTATCTTAGCTTGCATTAAAAAAATAATTAGCTCATTTAAAAGTAAAATAATAGTATTAAACAATTATAATATGCAATGACAAAATTCAACATAAAACCAAGAACGGTTTGTTCTTTGATTTAGACGGCGCGGGGCGCCTTTTGAGGGAGGACGTATCGCTCGCAACCATTTTGACATCAGTCACGTAATTATTAAAATTTAAAATACACGCCACCATTCATGACCTATATACGCGGCGCTAGTTTCTTTGTCATGACATCAAATTCCATGTGAAAAATGTAGTACCTCGAATTTTTCGCAGGTCATGAGTCGTGGCCAGTAATTTTCCCAATCGCCAAGAATACAGCATAACCTACCTTTCTTGATACAAGCTAATATTTTGAATTAATTTAATTTTGATCTGTTTGCAATGTAAATATATAAATGTGTTGATTGTATTTTCCCACTATATTCGAATGTGGATATAATTGTTAAAAATAAAATAATGTAAATAATTCTGATAGCTTTTTTTCTGAATTGGTAATTAAATCTAATTTCAGATTCGCTAACTTCCCAAACATTCCAGTTCATCATCTCAGCCGTAGGACGTCCACTGCTGAACATAGGCCTCCCCTTTTGATTTCCACTTATACCGGTTGGAAGAGACCTGCATCCAGCGTCTTCCGGCGACCTTTATAAGGTCGTCTGTCCACCTTGCTGGTGGACTTCCTACGCTGCGCTTGCTAGTCCGTGGTCCACTCTAGTACTTTTCGACCCCATCGGCCATCTGCTCTGCGAGCAATATGGCTTGCCCATTGCCACTTCAGCTTGCTAATCCGGTGGGCTATATCGGTGACTTTAGTTCGTCTACGGATCTCCTCATTTCGGATTCGATCACGTAGAGAAACACCTAGCATAGCCCTCTCCATAGCTCGTTATCGTCGTCGAGGCCAATAGTGAAAGACCACGTTTCGGTGCCGTAACTCATCACTGGTTGAAGACTTTCGTCTTGAGGAACTGAGGTATGTCGGACGAAAAGACATTGCGCAGTTTCCCGAACGCTGCCCAACCGAGTTGGATTCGGCGGTTGACCTCTTTCTCGAAGTTGGACCTACCTAACTGGACTACTTGTCCTAAGTAGATATATGAGTCAACGACTACGAGTACCGAGTTTCCAACAGAGACTGGGGTGGGCACAACATTGGCATTTGACATAATTTTCGTCTTGTCCATGTTCATTTTCAAGCCCACCCGTTGTGAAACTCGGTCGAGGCCATCGAGCATCATGCTGAGTTCCTCCATCGACTTTGCCATGACTACGATGTCGTCGGCAAACCGAAGGTGAGTGATGTATTCGCCATCGATGTTGATGCCAAGTCCTTGCCATTCCAGAAGTCTTCCATTGCGGCAGTAAACAGTTTCGGAGAGATAACGTCCCCCTGTCTTACGCCTCTTCTCAATGGAATCGCCTTCGTGCTCTGCTCCTGTACTCGGACCAACATGGTGGCGTTATTATACAAGCACTTCAACACCTCGATGTACCGATAGTCAATACGGCATCGCTGGAGTAACTCAAGTACCGCCCATGTTTCCACTGAATCAAAGGCTTTCTCATAGTCCACAAACGCTAAGCATAATGGCAAGTTATACTCTTCGGTCTTCTGTATAACTTGCCGCAGCGTATGGATGTAGTCTATGGTACTATAGCCTCTTCGGAAGCCGGCTTGTTCGGAAGGCTGGAAGTCATCAAGTCTGTGTTCGAGACGGTTCGTGATAACCCTTGAAAACAGCTTATAAACATGACTTAGAAGCGTGATGGGTCTGTAGTTCTTCAATAGGCTGTTTTCACCTTTTTTGAAGAAAAGCACCACTTCACCTCTACTCCATGTTTCAGGCGTTTTGCCCTCAAAGAGTTTCTGGAGGACTTTAAGTACCGGTGTTCCACCCGCTCTCAGATGCTCTGAAGTGATTCCGTCGTCGCCCGGCGCCTTGTTGTTCTTAAGCTGCTTCAGGGCCATCCTAATCTCGTACAGACTGATGTCCGGGATATCTTCGGTATAATGTCGGGACAGCTTGGCTCTTGGATCTCCTACCAAGCGGTCAACGGGCTTTGCGACCGAAGTGTACAACTGTCCATAGAACCTCTCGATCTCGCCTAAAACCTCTGCTTTGGTCGACGCTATGCTGCCATCCTCCCGTTTCAGCTTTGTCATCTGGCTCTGCCCAATAGACTTGTCCTTTGCGAA
Organism: Agrotis clavis; assembly: GCA_954870645.1. Classification (NCBI taxonomy): domain Eukaryota; kingdom Metazoa; phylum Arthropoda; class Insecta; order Lepidoptera; family Noctuidae; genus Agrotis; species Agrotis clavis. The sequence goes on along the minus strand of OX940935.1, from coordinate 20,160,664 downwards.
CACTTTAGAGCCTTGGTTTCGCTGTATGGTCTCTTTAACACGATTCTTATTAAAGAGACGCAGATCGTGTCGCAAGGACTTAGATATACGTCTATTGAGCTGCCTATATGACTTCGCGTCATCGGAAGACTGCAACTGTAGCAAACGTCGTTCAGCCATGAGGTTTAAGGTTTGCTCGGTCAATTTCTGGGGTCTATCTTTACGACAGGGTCTAAAAAACTTAGACCCTACCGTGTGGACAGTTTCCACTAGCCCGTCGTTGATCTCGTCCACTGACACTAAGTTCTCAAAGCAAGCAAAGCGATTAGAGAGCTCGAGTTGAAAGCTTTCGGGGTTTTGAATATGGGGCCGAGTAGGTCGGAGCGTAGACTTTATTAGGCTGGACCCTTTAAGTTTAACATTGATATTCAGCGAGCCTCTTACGATTCGGTGATCGCTACCGGTTTTTACCCTGTTGATCACAGAGACATCGCTGAATATCCGTTTCTTGTCGGTCATGAAGAAGTCTATCTCGTTTGTCGTGAAACCATCGGGACTCAGCCAGGTCCATTTCCTGTGAGGCGGCTTCTGGAAGAAAGAGTTCATCATAAAGAGTTCCTCTTTCTCCAGAAAGTCGGCCAGCCTCTGTCCCCTAGGGTTCCGTTGCCCATACCCAAATTGCCCCACTCTCAACTCATCACTGCTTTTCTTACCCAACTTTGCGTTAAAGTTATGGGAACAACAGTGAAGTGGGTTTTGGAGCTATGTATGGCCCTACTTACGTCCTCATACATAGTCTCCACTTCATCATCGGAGTGTGACGAGGTCGGTGCGTATACCTGAATGACCTTCAGCAAATATCTTTTGGATATTCTGAGTATTAGGTATAGCACCCTGCTCGACACACTGTCGATGGTTATTATGTTGTTTACGAGGGACTTGTGAACGAGAAACCCGACACCACCTTGGGACTGTTGGTCGCCCTCCCGGTAGTAGAGCAAGTTACCAGACTTCAGGGTTACGGTGTCCTCCCCCTCTAGAGATTATAATTTAAAGCTCACCAAAACATTCTGTTTTAAGAGTGAAATGATCTGAAACCTGTTGAATTCTGATAGATGTCTTTATTAAAAAAATAAACCAGCTGTAACCCAGTATAAGAATATAATAATAATAATATTCCACAACTATCACGCAACGCCATCTAGTCCCAAGCTAAGCAGAGCTTGTGTTATGGGTACTAGACAACTGATACACATACTTATATATTTCTAAATACATACATATTATAGATAAATTACACCCAGACACAGAACAAATGATCGTGCTCATCACACAAACATTTGTCCTGGGTGAGAATCGAACCCACGACCTCCGGCATAGCAGTCAGGGTCACTAACCACTAGACCAACAGGCCGGTTGTAAGAAGCACTGAAGCCCAGTCAAAACAGTTCAATAAATTTTCTCCTTTGCAAATGTTTAACGATTTGCACCATCCGCTCACAGTTAACTGCAGGCGAACCAAGAATCTTCTTGAATATTTTTAATCTTCATGGTGTCGATTCGAAATTGTCTTGTCAATTATAGGGGAGCTTGTGGCTGGTCGCAATGGAGTTTGTATGATCCGCGCAGTAGATTATCGCTCTCTTTGCACGGTTTAACGAACTTGATGGTCTTCTTGGGCCTTACTCACTTTCTTCCTGGATCACGGCGTTTGGTGATATTACCCGTCTCTTTTGACACTAGTTTCAAATATTTTGTACCACTGCCACTGGTTGGAAATATTCGAGCATTAAACCGACCACTTCTGGCTATATATATATCTCCTTATCTATGTCACCGTAATCACCCCAAGGGGCTGGTTTTGCGTCCATTATGTCTCTGAATAGATGGCATAAATGACTGTTTGATGTTATAAGTCAAAGAAAAAGTTTGAAAAATTTTAAACACCAAATCGTAAATTCTAAATATTTTCAAAAACCTAATTAAATAAGTTATGAATTAAAATTAGCCACTAGAAACAAAATTAACACTTGAAAGATATCATAACAAGATAATTTACTCGTATTATAGAATGGAATTGAATAATCTTTATAATGCGCACTTTGTAAATTACAAATATGTATATCCAATTCGCAGATTGACACAATGTGCGGTTTAAAATGTAATAAAATGAGTGGCCCTTATTTAATTTTGATAGGTATACATTTATCATATTATCCATTCGTTTATGAAAATAAGTAGTGTCTAGAAGCCCGGGATCTTACTTTGTTTATTCGAAAGAAAAGTGGCAAAAGCTCATGTTGTTTTCTTCCTGGTATACGAGGCATATCTGTTTCGTTAGTGTTTTGTTTTTATGCGGGGGGCATCACGATGTCAAATTGACAGAAACTGTGTTCTTTCAGTATGTCATAGCGCTCTTAATGGGCCTACCACACGCACAAGCCACCACAGTTTTACCTGCGCAAGAAAAAACAATACACGGTCGGCAACCACAGATGTAGATATACCTAGATAACGCAAGTATCACGATCTGTATGAAAATCAAGCGTGCCATTTTTTTTACTTCCTTTTATGACGTCACAAAAACTATTTAGTCATGGGAAAACCAAATCGAATACGCCCCCACTTACGGTGCCCCTCTCGTCCCACAGCACAATTAACCATTTTAATATTAAAACTGACGTCCAAGTAACGATGGACCGATTTAGACGAGCGCGAAAATCGTCGCCTTGGAGGCCAATGGAGCTAAGCCACAATTTTTGCGAAATGGAGTTAAGTGCATTAACGTACTCACAAAGAGACATACTTTATAATAGTCAATACATCTAATAGATATTATAATTGTAAGCAGGTTATTTTTAAATTTGCCAATAAATGTAAGAGTAGTTTTAATAGGAGTCAAAAAATGTATGCAGCTTAGATTCATTGTGATTACAAGTCATAGAAAATAATTATTGAGAATTATTGAGTGGTCAACAGTTGTAAGAGCTCATGATTGTATTCTAGAACTTAAACTGTATTCTATAAAACTGTATTCTAGACTTTTCTGTCGATATTATTTGGGAACATGTTACTGGTAGAGAAAAAACGTGTTTTTCCTGTTTACCAATCCGCATTCTTCATTCAATTTTGTCGAGTTCGGGCGTGCAACATGCATTGTTTAGTTTGGTTCGAGTTGAGGGAGAGATTTGGGAGTGACGGTGGTCGCTGATTTTTGTGAACTAAACGGCAATAGTATTTAGGTATCTAATTCTTCATCATCACTTCTCTACATAGTATAAAGCAAAGTCGCCTCCCGCTTCCTGTCCCTATGTATGCTTGCTTAGATCTTTAAAACCAAGCAACGGATTTTAATGCGGTTTTTAAAAAGATAGAGTGGTTCAAGAGGAATGTTTTTATGCATAATTCATCCTATCCTACTTAGTTAGTGAGGATGTATGTGTGTATGGAGGTTTGTTACTCTTTCACGCAAAAACCACTAAATGGATTTGGCTAAAAAAAAAAATTGCGGCGGTACACTATAGTAACATTTATTTTATAGGAATTCGTCTTAGCAAGACTCGTTCGTTCAGCCTGATGAGCACTCTCTGTTGACGTATAAAAGTTGAAGATCTGGAACACTTGTTGTGGAATTCCAAGCGCCCAGCGACACTATAGCACATAACCCAGTGCAGGGCGAGAGGGACTGTCAGACTCGTACTCACCGCCCGCATGCCCGCATCTACGGTGGCCGGATATCCGACATCCGTCGCCGTGGGAGTCCACCACTGCGGCTAGGGTGGAAAGAGGACGCTGTCCTCTCCCTCAAGCAGCCCGTCTCCTCCTTTGCGAGCATGAATGCTTCGCAGAAGGGGGCGACCGATTCCCGTTCCGTCTTCCCCGCAGCATGGCCTCGACAAATGTCGGGCGCGAGAGGTCTCCGCCTACCACCGCCATGAGGACACGGCGGTGTTCTGCCCAAGCAGGGCAATCCTGCACCGTATACTCCACCGTGTCCTCCGGGCGATCCTCGCAGTGGTGACACCCAGGCTTTACTTCCCTCTTATCAGACACAGGTACCCCCCGAAACTTTCGTGTCCGGTGAGAACCTGCGTCACACGGTAGGTAAGGACGCTCGTGGCACCTATCCAGCCACTCCTCAAAGAGGGGTCTAATCGCCGCGATTGTGGCGTGCCCGGACCTCGGTTGCGACAGTCGTTCCCCGCCGGAGCTCTTTCCCCGGATTTGCCCCAGCGCTACGCCTCCACGCGCCACTCATAAACGCGTTGGAGGGGCAGTCGCCTCCAGATCCCAGGGCACCAATCCGGCAAGTAGGTTGGCCGATTCGCCGGCGATCGTGCGGTATCCTCGGATCATCCGGATAACCATGACCCTCTGGCATGCGACTAACTTTAGTAGTCACGTTCGGATGCTCAGGGCCCACACGAGGGCCCCGTAGAGGGATATCATAGACCGCACGACACCGGCGTATAGCCTCCGGCAGGATCCGTTTGGCCCGCTGAGATTGGGCAGGAGTCGTCTGAAGGCGGCCGCTGCCTGGTTCAGCTTTAAGGTCAATCTCAGGAAATGCTCCCTGAAGTTCCACCGGCTGTCGAGAACGAGTCCCAGGTACTTCATCTTCCACACGACGCCGATGCGAACCCCTCCCACCGTTATGTGGGAATCTGAACGTGGTGCGTTCAGACGGTCATGAAAATACATGGCCTCTGTTTTGTGCAGCTCCACGTCGTCGTGCCCCAACTGCCGGATCTTATCAACAACCGTCGCAACCGCTTGCGTCGCCAGGTCAGCCGCCACCTGGTGCAACTCTCCCTTCGCCAGGACGAGCGTGTCGTCGTCGTAACATATTACGCCGACGCCGTCATGGAGGTCGCCGCTAAATGTTGTTTAGTCTGATGGGAATTTCCTGTCGATTTACAAGAATGTAAGATCTGGAACTTCTTGAATCGTCTCGTGCATCCCATTGTTTTCCAGTCCACGGGCTCTTAGAATTCGACATCAGACGTTTCAGAACTTCAATTCTGACGACCCCATTGCTGCTGGCATAAGCAACAGGACCGGACGAAGTCGCGGGCAGAAGCTAATGAAAAATTAATGAAAAAGTAATTATTATGTATTTCTTTTCAAAATTTCTACTTCGCTTACGCGTTTTTATCTAGTTTTTTAGTTTATAATGTCATAAGACAAAAAGGCAACGAGACAAGAGAGTTAAGCGACTTACATCCCGTACTACGAGTATTACATTATACATAAATACATAGTAGCCAATAGGCCTAAACCACATAACTTAAAAACCATGATATTTTGGTAATTTATAATTATAGCATTCAATAGCTACACGTTTTAATAGTCTATGGTAAAATTTTGAATCCTCTACTACAATATGACACTGGTTTATTTCCAAATAACTGTTTTTACCTGCATCCTTTATTTTTTAAACGTCCATAACTCAGAAGTGTAGTTCTGTGGAATAGCTCTATTGGACTCCAAGGCGACGAAATGACCACTTACGATTTTTGGTCGTAAACTAGCACGGGTTTTTTGGCACACGAAGTAAGTAACACTGAACGCCCAAACGCGCAGGTGAAGGTTGTGCGTGTGGTAGGCTCATTACACTACGAATTTCTCCTATCGTGAGTGCGTTTAGAAGCATAGAAATTCACATACTTAAATACCCAGACCCGAAACAATTACTTGCAGATCATAAAAATATTTGTTCGTTTGCGGGGAACGAACCCGCGACAGTTGATCACTCAGCCTCTGCGCCTCCCTTACCCACGATTTATTATGCCCATTACAGCTTGACATAAAAATGTAGAAAACCGGAAGTCGCCACTGTCTTCGCGCTACCAGCACTTTGAATGATTTTATTTTATTTTTTTTCACTTATTACGTTAGTTTTATGGCACAATAATAAATCTAACAAACCTGCGGTCTTTGTTTACATCAAATATCAAAGATTTTAAAACGCTGTCAGAAATAAAAATTTTAGTTCCGTTTCAATCCGTTCTGGCCAAGCTATAACTACATTGCGGTACATATTTGGTTGATCAACTGAATTTATTGTCGATCATAGTTCGTACGCAAATCGGATGCCAATACTTGCATTGTATAAATGAGGCTTTCAGCAGAGCCCTATAGTTTTTATGTAATGCATTCGCCAAATGCAACTGAACTGCGTTTTCTGGGCTGGACGTATGAGCTAGAGCTATTATATGTTCGGAATTCGAAATGATGAATGAAATGTGAACAATGTAAATTCACTGTTTCGGATAGAAAACGGATCAGGATTCCTGATCAGGAAAACTGATGTATGTGATCGCCCTTATTTTCTAGGAACGTATGATCAAAGCTGTTTATAAAATAAAAATAAAACTATTGGACGTTGTTACACGAGATTTACCAAAATAAAAGGGACTGTCAACGTGTTTTTGCCGTTGTCATAAAGTTTTGCCAATACTTATTGCGTAGGAAAGGGTATCTTGACAAGTTTTGTGTTTATTTTCAGATAATCTACCGAGTTTATCAGTGGGTGGCGTTATTGAAGACCAATAAAATCATTGCGTAGTTTTCCACGGTTATTTAGAAATAAGATGAAAATAGCTGGTTTCCTACCATGAACTCTTAACGCGATCCAATGTAGGCTGTGGGAAAGAGATGGCGCTAGACGACTTGTAATAGCTCTGTCTCTTTCACACAGCCTTAACTGGAACGCGTTTTGAGCTCGTGGTAAAGGCCTCGAAATAGAAACTGGATAGTTTTGTGAGAAGTAGTTTTATAAATAAATATGCTTTTATTAGTATTTAGATTTATTACCTTTGGCGTTTGAAGTCAAAAATTAAATCATAATAATGTACTAACAAGACAAAGAAATCCTACGTTCTATCTAAGATCATGATTCATCTGTGCGAGTTTTGTACAGTGGTTGAGGTATGAAATTGTAAGGGATTAATCGTTACTTTCGCATTTATAACATTAGAATATAATATTATGTTAAAATATATACTTTATTTTACAACCAACGTCCACATTACGTGGAATATTTTATTGTGTAATTTGTTAATGCATAAATTATAATGATATTAGTAATTATTAGTAATATAATGTTTGTAATATACTCTTTGCTATCGTATTAGGTGTGAATTAAGTCAGACCGGCGGGCAAGTTGCAAAAAAAACCGAAATTAAATTGCAACTATTTATTAAACTTATTACAGTATTACATTAAAATATAAATTGAGGTGACAATTGTTCGAAGTTGGAATCAAAAGTGATAGAGCGGGAGCCAGGCCAAAATATCGTTAGTGATTTCTTCCCAAGCCGTAATTAGTAGACTACATAAGGGAGTCATATCATAAAGATTCGTGAAAGTCAGCTGCGATTCCGTTGGTGGGATAAGCAGCAATCGCCGTTCAAACACGTAGAAAAAATATTTTTTTTTAGTCATTTCCTCCCAACTGAAACCTGGTTTATATTGAAGATTACCTTGTATCACGAAGAATAAAACCAATCAGCCGACGGTACCAAGGTGGAATACACGTCAGCCGGTCACTCGAACATGTAATTTTTTATTTTATTTTCAGTGATTTCCTCTCAACCCAAATTTAACCTGATGAAAGTTTACATGTAGTTATGGCTAAAAACAGACGTCAGCTGGCTGTATCTCGGTGGAAAGATCGTCAACTGATACTTTGAAAATTACAAACAGGACTTAGGCTCTCAGCCTAAATATGCATTTAGATCAAATTTTTCAATTCCTCCCTACAGAAAACCTGTTTATATTGACGCTTACTCAATATCACGATGAAAAAAAACATTCAGCTAATGTTTACAGACAGTTATGGATCAAAATACAGAGTTATTCTTATTAAGCTGGGCATCAGGAACATTGTGATTCCGTAAGAGATACGAAAAAACTTATTTAGATAACTTTAGCTCTTTTTTCAGTATAAAAATGTTAGCATTTTTATTTTTTTGGTCAAGTGTGAAATGTCCACTAAAATGAATTCGCTAGGAACAATATTTGGATTATACAAAATGTGCAATACCTTAAAAACTACCTAACCGATTCTCATGAAACAAACTGTACAATAGCTTTTAAAACAAGACCAACACATTAAAATTAGTTCCATTGCAATGACCCCATAAACAAAAAATTACATTTTCAAGTTACGTAATTATGATCAACATAATTGTCTCATATAAGATTTATTTTTTAATCTCTTTCGACTCTGTTTCATGTAAAGATCATTTCGTTGTATCAGAAGACAAAAATTAGGATGGCGGAAATTGGTCAAAGGACATCATTTAACATTCATCACGCTCCATACATTTTTTGGGCTTTTCTGAAAGTGCGCCAAAGTATTAAAAGTCGGCGATGAGACCACCGCTATGACGAGAGGTGCACGTAGTGGGAGGTGCGGCAAGATGTAGGTAAATATTGTTTGTAAGGAACCTCTCTTAAGATATTTTTCTAATCAGATTTTTTTTTATGTTATTTGTTTGTGCTAAATTATTATTAGAATACTGCATTTTTCTTATTAGAGCTAATTAAAATACATAATATCTTAACGAAACTAACTAGAAAATTGTACTGAAGTTTGATAATTATGTTGATCATAATTACGTAACTTGAAAATGTATTTTTTTGTTTATGGGGTTATTGCAATGGAACTAATTTTAATGTGATGGTCTTGTATTAAAAACTATTGTACAGTTTGTTTCATGAGAATCGGTTAAGTAGTTTTTAAGGTATTGCACATTTTGTATAATCCAAATATTGTTCTTAGCGAATTCATTTTAGTGGACATTTCACACTTGACCAAAAAATAAAAATGCTAACATTTTTATACTGAAAAAAGAGCTAAAGTTATCTAAATAAGTTTTTTCGTATCTCTTACGGAATCACAATGTTCCTGATGCCCAGCTTAATAAGAATAACTCTGTATTTTGATCCATAACTGTCTATAAACATTAGCTGAATGTTTTTTTTCATCGTGATATTGAGTAAGCGTCAATATAAACAGGTTTTCTGTATGGGAGGAATTGAAAACTTTGATCTAAATGCATATTTAGGCTGAGAGCCTAAGTCCTGTTTGTAATTTTCAAAGTATCAGTTGACGATCTTTCCACCGAGATACAGCCAGCTGACGTCTGTTTTTAGCCATAACTACATGTAAACTTTCAACAGGTTAAATTTGGGTTGAGAGGAAATCACTGAAAATATAATAAAAAATTACATGTTCGAGTGACCGGCTGACGTGTATTCCACCATGGTACCGTCGGCTGATTGGTTTTATTCTTCGTGATACAAGGTAATCTTCAATATAAACCAGGTTTCAGTTGGGAGGAAATGACTAAAAAAAAATATTTTTTCTACGTGTTTGAACGGCGATTGCTGCTTATCCCACCAACGGAATCGCAGCTGACTTCCACGAATCTTCATGATATGACTCCCTCATGTAGTCTGCTAATTATCGCTTGAGAGGAAATTGGTCACGGACATCTGTTACGGGCTCCCGCTCTATGAGGAAATATGTGGAAATTGGTGCCATCATCCGGTCGCCGTCGTGTGTCACGTTGTGCGACATCAGCGTTTTCATTCCTGTCGCCTGGCTGATGCAATGTTGATTAGGTATTGCGTGAGTTTCCCTTAATTTGCGGATTCTATGGAGTATTGGTACTTAACATCTCCCTCCCGAAGATCAGCGACTATTGTTTGACAGGTTCGATAATAGCGCTGATAATCTCGGCTGAGGTGCAGCAGTATGATTGTTGATCTCAGCATAAACTTCGCCGCATTCAATCTCACTGGTTTGATGTTCAGTAATCGCTTTTTGCGAGCGCTGGTTTATGTATCTTCGTATCGCGTAGCCAATGCCCAGTGCACTTGCACTTAATAGTACTAAGTATAGCGGTGTGATGGTGTAATACACGCTATGAATATCGGCTTGATTTATTTTCAACGGTGTTTCCATAGATATTTCTTGGGTAGCGACATGGAGGCTGCGGAGATCTGCAGTGTTGAGAGTTAGCTTTCGGGCTTCTAGGTTGTAGACGGCTTCGTCTTGGAATGGAATGTTCATAATTTTCAGTACTTGTCCCTTGATACGGTCATCTTTATTTGCCAAGGTGAGCGCTGGGGTTTGTGCAACGCATCCCTTTGGAATGGTGATTAGATAGCTTCCGTGCACGATGTTATATTGTGTTTCAGAGCAAGATAAACGAATCTTCGTGGGTGTAGGAAAGCTCGCTACGTAGTGACGATCGTCGAGTGCTTCCACAGCTTCCGTCTTAAGTTGGGTAGTGGTGAACTGGCAGGATTCGTCAACTTGCTGCGTAGTTATCAGGTGGTGGATGCAGTCCCCTTGATTCCTGTAGCGGTGGTTTATGTTGTCCTCGCAGAGATAGTATTGGCTGGACTTCGGGCATTCTGCCTCTATGTACATAAAATCCTTGTCATGAATTGCCAGGAGGGGATAGGAAGGGATTAATACTTTGTTATCTTTATTAGGGATTATGGATAATTTATATAGTTCATAGGTAGAGGGAAAGACAACCGGGAGTTTGAAAACCAGTATTAAGTTCTGACCGCTATAGTAATAACCCAACTTAATGATATCAAAATATTCCCTAAAACTAATATTCAGTACTTGTTCTCTGCCATAGAGAGCAATCAACTGTTCTATCATCCTATTAAACATATTTAACTTAAACATAAGGAAGTGCGTGCTCTTCGCACGTATAAAAGCTAGTAAGTTTTCTAATCTAAGTAGTTCGTCGGATAATGTTTCAATATTATCAGCTAGCATTAATAAGAACTGAGCCAGATGGGCATATTTAACTATGTCTTGTTCGCTACGTAAATTACCTATTGAAATACTGTCTACGGCGTCCTTGATTTTATTTTGGTTTTCTATTAATTTGTGCAGAACGTCCGAATTTTCAGACATCCAGTGTTTGTTTAAACTCACACGATTATTCAGTTCTGTGACGATTTTATTATCATTTTCCTGTAAGGTTTTAATAGCGTTATCATAACGAATGGCGTCGCTGTAGTCTAAGTTTCCGGAGATGCTCTTAATAACAGAACCTAATCCGTCTATAAGGCCTCTTTTAACGCGATTAGACTGAAATAATTCTAGTTGCTCGGATAATAATGAAATTTTGCTATTAAGATGCTCTATGTGTGGTTCATATAATGATAGCGTCTTATTATGGAATTCAGGTGAAATATAATCCAGTTGTTTCTTAACTACATTTATATTCTTACGCATGACATCTAAATTAACTGGTTGGATGAATGAATGATAGTGGGAAATGATTTTAGTCTTTCCTAACATGAAAGGTAGTATGCCAGGTCCATTATCCAAACTATTTAATATTATCTCTTCCGCTTGGGCCAGGCTCAGGATCAGTGGAATTATCCTGTAACAATCGGGAACTATTAGGGACCCTTTTCAGGCGGGACTTGGCAACAGGTCCACGTTTCTTTTTAGTATAAATGTGGATTGGTAGGTCGGCTAAAACAGTATCGCGCGTAAATCTGGGGGCTAATTTGTGACGGTTCGCCATAGGGTTCCGTACAAAAATTTGCTGATTTGGGCTATACTCTTGCTCGGGCTCCCTATCTTTATTAAGATTTTCGGTAATACGTGTACGGTCATGAAGCGATGACTCATTGATAATTTCGTAGACTTTTTGCATTTTATTACGGTGTTCCTGTGAATATAATTGTAGAATATTATCCGAAACATTAATATCTAACGGATCACGTGGATCTAAGTGGCCGGTGATTATATCTAAAGGTTTGCACTTCGTAAAACTATGAATAGAGCTATTGTAACCTAAGATCGCATATGGCATTAAGTTAATTACGGATTCCCCACGGTGCTCTAATTTCAACACGCGCAGGTGTTCTAATAATGTGGAATGTAGTCTTTCTACCATGCCATTTTCATTAGGTGTATATGCCAAAATTTTATGATGTTGAATTTTATGTATTCGTATAAATTCTAAAAATAATTGATTAGTAAATTCCGGGCCTCTATCTGTTACAATAGTTAAGGGAATTCCGTGATGGGTACTGAATACTAAAAGGGCTTGAATGACACTGACTGCTGTTGCGTCCTTCAAGTGATAGGCCTGAGCATATTTTGAAAAAGCATCAATGATTGTGAGATACTTATGCGTTTCGACACTTAAAAGATCAAGGTGGACTATCTCAAAGGGTCTGGTTGGAGGTGGTACGATATGAAACTTTTGTTTTATTGGGTTCCTATCGTACTTGGCCTGACCACAAATATTACACTCATTTATGTATTTCATTATATGCTCCTTCATCTTAGGCCAATAATACTTGCTGGATAAAGACATGTAACACTCGTTAATCCCTCGATGGTTCGTCTTACCTTCGTGGTAATTGCGAATTATCTCTTGTTGTTTTAGGTAATCCTTTACGTTATCTAATTCGACTTTTGTTAATACCAAATCCATGGATGAACTTTTAAATTGATTTTGAATAACGGGAATAATTTCATACATAGCTAATGCGGGTTTAATGAGTATACCGGTCTTTACCTTGGGGTTAACATATTCCTTAACGGCGTTTACGATATCTTCTTCGAGATTATTTTTGGAAATTTGAATATGTGTCCTAACATGCGATTCAAAGGGCTTTGAAACGGAAGGGCGGCTCTTTACGTCATCGACAACTGTAAAAATAATTTGCTTATGATATTTATTGAGAGGAAAATCCGTTATAGGTATTTCCAGTATCGGGTTCTCCGCGTCAGTATGTACCGTAGCTGTCCTTGAGAGATCTAAGGAAGGAGGCTTTTCGGTAGGGTTAGCGATAAGCGAACTAGTCTCTTCATTATGTAACTCAATTCGTGATAACGCGTCCGCATTTGTATTATATCGACCTTGTTTGTATACTACTGAAAAATCGAACTCACTTAATTTAAGTCGCCAACGTGTGAGGCGCGAGTTGGGTTCTTTGATATTCATAACCCACTGCAAGGGTCTATGGTCCGTTACAATTTTGAATTTCCGACCGAACAAATACGGCCTGAAATATTTTGTGGCCCAGACAATCGCCAGTAACTCCTTCTCGATCGTGCTGTAATTAATTTCACTGCTATTCAAGGTCCGGGAGGCATAAGCAATGGGCTTATCCGAACCTATAGTACCTTGCGATAAAACGGCTCCAATGGCTAAATTCGATGCGTCAGTGGAAAGAATAAATTCTTTAGTAAAGTCCGGGTATTTTAAAATGGGATCATTAACTAGTAAAGTTTTACATTTTTCGAAACACTGAATATAATTTTGATCTAGAGTAATTTTTGAGCCTTTCTTCAAACACTGAGTCAAAGGTTTTGTGACTTTTGCAAAATCCGGTATAAATTTCCTATAATAGCCAAGAAGTCCTAGGAATCTTTTAATCTCAGTGGGGGTTTTCGGAAGCGGGTAATTTTTGATTGCCGATATTTTATCCGGGTTTGGCTTTATACCATCACTGCTGATAACATGACCTAGATAGGCTGTCTCGAGTTTGAGGAACTCGGACTTGTCCATCTGTATTTTAAAGTTGGACTGTCGCAATCTGTTAAATACTTTTTCCAGGTTGATCATATGTTCCTGTAGTGACGTAGAGAAAACGATGACGTCATCTAAATAGACCAGGCATATGTTATTTTGAAGGTCTTTTAGTACATTGTCCATTACCCTTTGGAAAGTGGATGGACTGTTCTTTAATCCCATTGGCATCCTTAAAAACTCAAAGTGGCCATGCTCAACAGTGAAAGCGGTTTTGGGGATGTCCTTGGGGTCCATCTCCACCTGATAAAAACCACTGGCCAAATCCAGGGTTGTGAAGTATTGACAATTACCTAATTTGTCCAAAATGTCCGCAATGTTAGGGATAGGGTATTTGTCATCTAAAGTTTTCTCGTTTAATTTCCGAAAGTCTATTACTACTCGCCATTTAGTCTTACCCGAGGCATCAGCCTTTTTGGGTACAACCCATATAGGTGAGCTCCACGCAGACTCGGATGGTCGGATTATTCCCTGAGCTAACATCTTACTAATTTGTTCTTGGACTTCTTGCCTATGCACAAAAGGATAACGGTAGCTTTTAGTGTGAATCGGTATCTCATCGGTTGTTTTAATAGAATGTTTGATTTGGTTAGTAAACGTTAAGTTCTCGCCCTCTAAATAAAATACGTCCGCATAACGCGCACATAATAATTCCAAGTTAATGCGCTCCTCTTCATTTAAATGACTAGTGCGCAGACGCGATAGTACTTCCTTTACGCGCTGAGGCACTTGTTCGGTACGTTTGCACTCGTGATTATAAAGTTGCGCACACACCGGGCGATCCATAGAAAATATAACGTCGTTTCGCGTGGGGTTATGTATCTCTACTATGCCCCTATGGTTCTTTACGGTAGTTAAGCATTCGCTAATATGACAGTTTGAGATAACTTGCTCCGGAATAATAACTTCCCCGTCTTGAGAATTAACTGGTAACCTAACTAATTTGGAAGAATTGGCAGGTATTATTTCTTCATATAAGTTTGCATTACGCGAGTCGTAAACCTGTATGGGGTTGGATGCATTCTTAGTAATTAAAGATTTAGTCTTAAAATCAATGGTAGCTTCCCACTTATCTAATAAATTTGATCCGATTAACCCATCGAAATAATCGTGAAACTTATAGACGAATAGTGTGACATCATCCTTATCATTTATTTCTGGGAAACAAGGTATAGTTACTGAGTAATTGCTACGCGTCGTCGCGTGCACATTACAAACTTCAAACGGATCATATTTCAATTCAACATTAGGAAAATAAGTTTCTAATGCGCTAGGACAAATAAAAGATTCGTTAGCGCCTGTGTCAATTAAAAGCTTTAAAGGGGGGTCCTTGATTTGCAAGTAAGGTAGTGTGCGTTGGGTTTGCAGATTGACCTCTATTTTGGTTTGTCTGACTTTCGAGACGTCTGAAAATCCTCGTTATTAGTACCTGAAGGGCTTTCGAGTTTATTAGAGTCCTCGGTAGGGGCAGCGTTGTGTGTTATTTCCGGTTGTTGGTAGCACACTTGGTCATAATCAGAATAATAGTTCTCAATATAATAGTCATAAGGTTCGTAATAAGAATAACCGCCGTAATAATCGTTATAGTCGTAATAATCGGAAAAATCATTAAAATTCATCTCTCTTGTTTTAAAATAGTTGCTAGGCGGGGGATTACCCGACCTAGACCAGTCATGTCCTTTCACAGCGTTACTGGGTGGCAACGGTTTTGACACATAGTGGCTAACACCACTCATAGGTCGTTGCTGTTGGGGGTTGCCTTGCGGTGCCGGGTTACGGGGTGGAAATCTAAATACATTATTCTGATTATAATTATTGGGTGCAGCACGGAATATTTGTTGAGTGCGTGATGGACCAGGCTGGTTCTGATGGTTAAAATTAGGTCGCCATTGTGGAGGTCCCTGTGACATCATCGGCTGTCCGAAAGAACTCCTAGAAGGTCCCGGCATATTAAACATAAACGGTTTAGGTGGCGGAAGATTGAAATTCTGGTTAGGGGGTAGTTTTTGTGACGTGGCTTGTTGAGCTAATTTCTTATCAGGAATTTGGCTGTTACGTTGTTGTAAATAAACTACATTTTGCTCCTCGTGAACATATTCCAACGCCTTCTCGATACTTTCAGGTCTCATGCAACGAATACGTGAGCCCAATGGATCTTTAAGACCGCGTACAAAAGATTGAAGGGTTAGCTTTTTGTAAAGGTCCCGCTTCGCTTCGACGGTTGTAGCTATGGTTTCGTGCAGGGTAACATATGTCATGAGTGTACTGAATATGTTCTGACAACGCTCGTAATATTCCTGAGGGCTGTCAGAGCCTTGAGATAATAATGCTAGATCGTTATATAACGCAGTTTCATCCCTTTGGTCCGAAAAATTATTGACAAGAGCTTTACGTATGCCTGACCAATCTGATGGGACACCATTAGAGTTAATCAAACGTGCGGCGGGGCCCGTTACTTTATTTAGTATTCCGTTAATTAGAGCAATCTCATGAAGTTTATTCGGGGTGTCAAGTTTCGTTACAAATTCGTCTATTAATTCGTCACACAACCGGATGAATCTTGTTAGAACATTAACATTCCCGTCGAACTCGGGTACTAATCTAAGAGCCTTAAATATGTGGTCCAAATCGGCCATTTTATCTTCACTTAAATTACAACTTGAATTTAATTGTCTATTGAGGTCTAAAGCACTATTTCTATTACTCTGCCTACTCTCTAACCTAACACTCCGCGATTCTCTCGGATGGAAAATTTTGGAAAAGTTTAAAGACAGGATAACTTAAAAGATAAGGAATGAGCAATCCACTAAAAGATTTTAATGTACTCACAGTTTCATTTCGGCCTTCTCGCTCGTATCGATGCTCGGATACCCTTGCTGCTGCTGGTCTCGACGTGTAGATTCGGATCCTCGAACCGCGAACTACCAGGATAATCGTATGGTAGTTTTGTAGGAATCCACGAGGATCCTACCGACTGCGCCAATTAAGTCAGACCGGCGGGCAAGTTGCAAAAAAAACCGAAATTAAATTGCAACTATTTATTAAACTTATTACAGTATTACATTAAAATATAAATTGAGGTGACAATTGTTCGAAGTTGGAATCAAAAGTGAGGAAATATGTGGAAATTGGTGCCATCATCCGGTCGCCGTCGTGTGTCACGTTGTGCGACATCAGCGTTTTCATTCCTGTCGCCTGGCTGATGCAATGTTGATTAGGTATTGCGTGAGTTTCCCTTAATTTGCGGATTCTATGGAGTATTGGTACTTAACATGTGTAACCTGTAATGTTAGTATAAGAGTTTTTCAATAAATAAATAAATAAATAAATTTTATAACAAAATTATTAGTCAGTTCTTTCACAATATTGCTTTTACTTTATGGTCTTATCGCTGACAGCGATATTTTCCAGACAAGCTTAGCATTATTACGGCGAACGTCGTAACTAATATTATAGTAATTGAGAAAGCTTATGAGTATGATGCATGTGTGTGTTTGTTACTCTTTCAGAAAAACTACTGAACGGATTTGGATGAATTTTGGCACCTACAACCTGGATTAACCGTGGCCGTGGGATAATTTTCGAGAGACAAGCGAGCGAAGCTGCTGCAACAACTAGTTTATTAATATAATTCATTATACATACTACATAACAAGTTTAATTAACAGCAAAATAAGTTTATAACTTACATAATATGTAAAGTTACAACTTAGAAATCACCGAAGAACAGAACTTTACACAGTCTAATTTACTTAATCACAACTTCGCCACCACTAAAACTTATCTATCAATGTTTTAAGCGTCTATTTCTATAACTTTAACTGACCTTTGGCGTACCTTTGAACCTCTATGCTACTGCTAACTCATAAAACACGGGATCGCGGACGGCGAGTAATGGGTGGATCGCCGTCCAATCAAGGTCTGTCTGGGTTGACTGCGAGTCGTCGTCAAGAGCTGTTGGTTTGCATTTTTCGCATTATTTGAAGACTACGACCTGCGTCTGGACTGTGTATTATGTTAATTTAAAAATCGAACTAAATTAAGGGTCAATACACAACGAGACACGACGCGACGCAACTCGACGATACTAAAGCTGTGTATCTTGTCGTGCAGAAAATAAAGCAAGAGTTAGAGTCGCTCCAAGTTACTCTATTGAATTGTGTCGCGTCTTGGTGTGAAATGACCCTCACAGCAAAATTCCTTCAAAAGAACAAAGTAGTAAATCATAAATTCCAAGGTCACTCCGTTATCTTTTAGCTTACGGCTTTTTATACCCTAAAATATTTTTACTAAGCGTGTTCAGCATAAAACATAATTCAATTCATGAATGTATTGTGTAAGTGTCAATTCATGAAAAATGTTTTCAAACGCCTGATATTTAAAGGTCGAAATGACCTTTGACCTTTGATTTTAAGGGTTAATGTACAATTTGACCTTGGTATGCCTTAGTGTAACTTTAGAAATATGGGGGACTATAATATAATGTTTGAAGTTTATATTAAGTTATTTAATTTGGAATGATCTAGGGATGCTGAGATTCGGCTTCAGATGAAATTATGTAAGAAAACTTAGTTAGGCATGCTTAATTAAACGAGATGGAAGGTAATAATTTGTACTTTAGACATGTGCCGTGGTACCACAAAAACTTTTAAACGTCTGTTGAACACTTGTCTAAAAAAATGTCAAATTATGACGTTGAATTTTTTAGACAAGTGTTCAATAGATGTTTAAGTTTTTGTAGTAAGGCTGAATAGTGTGCACAACTTAATTATAAGAGCAGCAGAAGAGATAATTAGGTACTGTTGATAAGTTAAAGTTTGTTGGAACAGTAATTGTAATACTTTGTATAAGTACTTAAAAAAAAAACAAGAAAATGTCAATATTTGATAAGTTGGATAGTTGTGGTCGCGGGACTTATCGAATTACCGTGACCTTGGAACGTAAAGGGCTATTGAAGGACACCGTGGATTTTAGTCAGTACGAGTCTGACAGTCCCTTCCGCCCTGCCCTGCTGGACTCATTTGATAACTTTACCACGATAAAAAAAAAATATTGAGTAGTTGTACAGACGCCGACAGGTCAACCTACCCGAATCTGTCGGACTTTACCAAGATCGAACTTTAAACTTTCCGTTATTGTGATAAGATTGTACCTAAATCTATAGAAGCCGAAGGACAGATTGAGGTAGGTAGATGTGCTGGCGTCTGTCCTACAGTGGCCACAAAGTTAATTTACCACAAGTCTTTATTCTCATTCGTGTTTTCATTAAATCATTTGTTTTTTTTTTGTACTAGCCACGACTACACATCAAAACTACTTATTATTACTTGCTTGACTGTGGAAGTATCAAATTTTGATACGTGTCATTACCTATCTTAGGTTTTCCCATCAGAGTGAGAAAAAAAAAGGTTGCACTCCAGGAGTGCCGGTAGAAGTGAAAACTTTTTTGTTACTATGTTTTATTTTTAATTTGAATGACGTCTTACTCATTTTCGATCAGGGTCACGTGAGCCTGACGCGAGTTTTAAATTTTTTACCCATTACAGAAAAAGTGTACAACGCCGCTAAAGAAGTTTTCACTTCAACAAATGTTTTCAAAGTTCGATAGATGCTATTACAAAATGACCACTGCATGGATGTTATATTTAAACCAGGTGAACCTCTGCCTAAACATTTGGGGACTACACTTCGGAAAATGGCCAATGGTCAATGATGGTTCATGAAGAATTGTTGTGCAAACAGCCGAAACACCTACATCCTAAACACATTTCATCGGAATTGCTGACGGTCGACACAACTTTCCTTATTTTCTTTTACTTTAATGTCAAATAGTTGAAAAATTCTTGACTCATTTCGAATGACAAATGGAACCTTTCCGTGCTTGTGAGGTGAAAAAAAAATATGGTCAATGGATTCGCATTAGACAGAGTTTTTTCTGCCATAATAATGATCATTGCTCGCACAATAAATCCATCTTTTCTTTGGTTTTCCTACAACTCATTAACGTTAATATTCATCAGTCTTCTAGCGCAGGTCAAGGTCAAACTATCACACGTTCCTACCTAGCCCCACAAACGACCTTGTACTATCAAACACATTACTGGTTGATATAATTTTCTGAACAGAACGACATGTCTTGATAGTAGAAGCACTATACAATTGAGACAAAGACATTGTAAAATGTAGCCAGTAGTTCAGTTGAAATAATATTAGATTATTTATGAAAGAAGAACAATTATTTATTTCATACAACAAGCATGAGTGTACCAGCCTTCTCGCATGAAAAAACAATACACGCTCGACAACCGCAGATATAGATATACCTAGATAACGCAAGTATCAAGATCTGTATGAAAACCAAGCGTGCCATTTTTTGACTACCTGTTATGACGTCACAATAACGATTAAGGCCCTTCGTACATTCGGAAACTCAAGTTTCCGATACCTTACGACTTCAGTATCCAGGCGACTCTCGCAATAGAAATGCATATACGTTCGTACACACGCACGCGACGCGCGACGCCAATCGCGCGCTACCTATCTGCTGACATCGCCGCTACTTGAGTTTCCGCGACTTTCAAGATGGCGGAACAATTTATTTACCATTTTTAGGGTTCCGTAGTCAACAAGGTACGCCAGGTGGCGCTGTTAAGTAAACATTGCAATAAGTTGTGCTCCAACAAAAAAAATAATTTAAAACTATAGAAACTCAGTATTTCGTCGCATAAAGTAATTAATTATTAAGCCTGACTTGCGGAACAGTAGTGACAGTGTTATAAATAAATTCTAGTGAGTGACCACTTCAATAGCGAATTTTTTAAAACAGTGATCAGTGAATCTTCGAAACTGTTGACATTCTATTACTCAAGAACTTCTGAGTGACAGATATTTCGCTGTGCAAATATCTAAGCATAGGTGCAATAAACTCGCCATTATCAGCAATATAATTAAGTGCTAGTGACTCTTTTTAAAACTTTGGACGCAAAGAAGTCGTTTTTTTTCAACATAACATTTGAAAATTTCTGTCTAAAGCGCCATCTAGTACCAAACATACAAACAACAAAACATTTTGTGTGACCAAACTTAAAATAGTGTTGTCAGACTATTAAAGCTTTAATTGCTTTTTTAATATTGATGTAAGTGACATCTATTGTTCGGATGAAGAACTACGTGGAAAAAATCACTACAACGTAACTACATAAGATCACAATTTTAGTCAACATCGTTACTGAGCAATTGGTCTGGTGGTTAAGGGGCCTACCTATGACAATGTGATCGAGGAGACGCGCGTTCGAATCCTGCCGAGTGAAATACTTTTGGGATTTATTTTGAGTTCACACAACCAATATTACATTAAATCAATACGCCACCATGAACTTCTTGGAAAATATTACATTCCGACGTACTCGTACTCAATCGGATTCCAATGTTGACAATGATAATAGTCATAATGTGACGTCGCAAACATTGGATTGTACCACAAATTCCCTGCCAGATATGTCTGAGAATGAAGATGTTGAAACATTAAACATACTTAAGAATGAGATAGAAAGACTAAAAAGCGAATTACAGAGCGCACACAAAGAAATAGATAAATTGTCTCTAGAGAATGGAAACTTGAAGCAAAGTAATGCTGAATTACTAGAATTAAATAAAAAATATAAAGTCGTTTGTAGCAGTCCAGTCGGGAACAAAATCAGAACTCCAAAGAAGAATACATTAACGAACCATCAAGCAAAAAAGACTCCAACCTCTTCAACTTTGGAAAATATTAATAAAAATATAAAAAATACTCCTCATATTACTGATATTGATACTGAAAGTACTAAAAAAATACCGTCACTTTGTAAAAATAGTCCTAGTACATATTCCACTTGTTTGAAACGTAACATGTGTGTCGTGAGCAGCGAATTGTCCAATAGAATATATTCAATGAGTGAAGGCACACATCTGCGTAATTATAATATGTGTCATTATCGTACGCCTAAATGTGGAATTGAGTATATCTTAAAAAATCTTGAAAGTAAAGTCCGTAACTTTACTAGCTCGGATTACTGTATTATTATTATTGGTGAGGAGGATTTCAAAAAAACAAATAAGTATATAGAACTGGTCACATTAATTCGTGAAAAATTGTTACAATTAAATCATACTAATTTTATTATATGTCTACCTACATTTAAATATATGGATAATTCTAATATTATGTTCAACAGCAGGATCGATACTTTTAATAATTTAATCTACATGGATGTTCAAACTTACAGCTATGCGTTTATCTTAGACTCGAATCTGAATCTCCCTTACACACATGACACTTACAACTATTGGCATGGTAATCTCAATAATAAGGGTTTTAGTATCGTAATATCTGACTTGCAAGACCTAATCTTGGATCTAGACTACGTAAATACCGGGCAAACAAGAGTTGATTGTTCCCAGAAAGAACAACCTGAACTAACACAAAACACATCTCAGTTTTTTCTATAATAATTATCTGAATATTCTTCATCAAAACATTGCAGGACTTATAAGTAAAACGGATTTGCTGATTGTAAAACTAGATGAGCTTCAAAGTAACGGAACTAGAGTGGATGTTATTTGTATTACAGAGCATTTTATTGACACAGGCAACGAGAATGTATTACATATACCCAATTTCTACCCAGCTGCCTTCTTCACTAGAAACGTTAAACGTGGTGGCGCTTGCATTTTTGTTAGAACAGGACTCCAGTATCGGGAACTGCCGGATGTTGCTAAGCAATCTGTGACAGGTGCTTTTGAGTGTTGCGGTGTAGAACTGACATCTTCTAATGTTATTATAATATGTATATATAGAATACCCAAATATAATTACAACATATTTTATGAGAGACTAGACTATATTCTACGAAAATATTGTTCATTCAGTAATAAAAATATTATCTTAGCTGGAGACTTTAATATAGATGTGTTAAAAAGAAATAAAATAACTTTAGAATTCGAAAACTTTCTTTTGCAATACCATCTACAATTAGAACTATATAAACCAACTAGACTAAGTAGTAACTCCTGCATAGATAATTTTGCTCACACCTACCGCAAAAACTGTAAAGCTGAAATAATGGACTTAGTTCTTTCGGATCATACATCACAATTATTGAAGTTTCCTGTTAAAAAAACTTGTATATTAAAATACTGGAAAACAAATAAACGTGATATCACACCAGACAACTTAGAACAATTTAAAAACCATCTTAAATGCTTATCTTTCTCACAAGTATATAAAGCCAAAGATGCCAATGAATCTTATGATCTTTTTATGGATGACTTTTCTTTGCTATACAATTTATGCTTTCCGAATAAAATTGTTACTGTGTTTACCAATAAAAAAAATAAGTGGATATCTCGTGGAATAAAAATTTGCAGTCAGAAGCAACGGCAGTTACTTTGGACATATAGATTCAATCCTAACACAAAAAATAGACTTGCGTTTAAAAAATACTCTTCAATTTATAGAAAAATAATAGCATTAACTCAAAAAGCTCAAAATAACCACTTCATTAATACCTCAAAACATAAATCAAAAGCTGCTTGGCAAATAATTAATAAATCTAAATTTAATTTACCTCAAGAACCAATACTGTCAATTAACAAAGATAATTTGACTCTTACACATCCTTTGAGTATTGCAAATGAATTTAATAATTATTTTATAGAGGCCATTGAAAATAATATTAAAGCTAAGGGAACTTTTAATAATAGTTATAACATTGAAAATTCGAATTCTCAATCACTATTTATGCTACCTGTTTCAGATTCTGATATAATTAAAATAATTAGCAGCCTGAAAAACACAAACACGGTAGGATTTGATGGCATATCAACTAAAGTAATTAAATACGTTAAGGAAATTATAGCGCCTGTACTGGCTCATATAATTAATCTCTGTATTTCAGATGGTGTATTCCCAAGTAGCCTAAAAAATGTCATTATTAAACCGCTATATAAAAAAAATGATAAAAGTGATGTTCAAAATTATAGACCTATTGCTAAGATATCAATATTTTCAAAAATAATCGAGAAGGTAATTTATAATTCAATTTATTCTTATTTAGAAAATTTCAAACTTCTTTGCAGTCAACAAAAAGGTTTCAGGAAAAATACGAATATTAATATGGCTTTATTTGACCTGCTATCTAGTGCAATGACATCTGTAGATAAAGGTAATCCTGTGTGCGCTATTCTAACAGATATGACCAAAGCATTTGATTTCGTGGACCATCAAATTCTGCTGCAAAAACTACACGGGTATGGCATAAGAGGAAACGTCTTAAAACTCTTAGAATCATATTTGAGTGACAGAACTCAATGTACAGAAATTACTAGAATCTGTCCTATTACTAAATTGGAGATAAAATATGTGTCTAAACCAAGACATATAAAATATGGTGTGCCTCAAGGTACCATACTGGGGCCACCACTATTCTTAATATATATTAATGATCTCCCTAAAACTATAGATCATAAAATGATACTATTCGCAGATGACAGCACGGCCATTGTGGAATGTACTAACCCTAATAATTATCAAAATGACATAAATAATTCTCTGAGTGACATTGTAAATTGGCTTGACAAAAATAACCTTATAATTAATTTAAACAAAACAAAAGTAATTCATTTTCACCAGCGCCGTAAGCCTTCACCAGTTAACATTGCCTACAATAACTCTGTGATAGAAGAAGTTACACATGCAAAATTTTTAGGTATCACAATAGATAGTGAACTTACTTGGAAACATCACACAGAGGAAATCTGTAAGCGTCTTAGTAAATCTGCTTATTTATTATTCAAATTGTCAAGGAAAGTAAATACTAACACTCTTTTAACAGCCTATCATGGATTGGTCGCTTCTACTTTAAGATATGGTGTTATTTTTTGGGGACAGTCAACTAACAAAGAACTTATATTCAGGATGCAAAAAAGATGTATACGAGCAATGTTTGGTCTGAGAACAACGGATAGTTGCATAGATTACTTTAGACAGTCAAAAATTCTAACTTTACCATCATTGTACATTTTAGAAACTGCACTTTTCGTAAAAGCAAATCCGCAATATTTTCAGAAATTTTCAGACGTGAAAAGAACCCCAATTCGTTCTCAATATCAGAATTTGTTGTGTCCAATCAAGTGCAAAACGGCCTTACTGAAAAAGAGCTTCTTAGGTAGGGCACCCATTATCTATAATAAAATACCTGATGATGTCAAATGCTTACCGTTAACCAAATTTAAAAAGTCCGTTAAGGGGTTCTTACTGGAAAAGTGCTATTATAGTGTAGATGACTTTTTAAATGATAATCTTCTGCAATAATGTAATATATAAATTTTTAATTTTTCTAATTTGTATTTTATTTAAATTGAATTTAAATTGTTGACATTTTAATTTAATACTATGTTTTGTTTTTTTTTTCTTTTCTGTAATTGTTTTATTTTTTTTGTTAACGATTTTATAATTATATTTTTGTAATGGTTGTCTTAATGCGACCAATTTTGTACGCCATGATTGGCAAAACATGTAGCTACTTCATATTTTTAAGACCTGTATAATTTTGCACTCATGTTTTACAAAATAAATATCTTGTATCTTGTATCTTGTATCAAGGAACCCTTATAGTTTCGCCATGTCCGTCCGTCCGTCCGTCCGTCCGTCCGTCCGTCCGTCCGTCCGTCCGTCCGTCCGTCCGTCCGTCTGTCCGCAGTTTAGCTCAGAGACGCACAGTACTAGAGAGCTGTAATTTGGTGTAAATATATGGATTTGTTGTGCCGAAAAAGTGGTAAAATAAAATCTCGTAAAATATTTTTTTTTAGGGTATCTCCTGTACACGTAAAGTGGGGATGTTATTTTTTTTTCTCGCGTACCCCATAGTGTGGGGTATCATTAAATAGGTCTTTAAAAAATATTGACAGTTTCCATTAACAATTTTTTAATAAAAAAATTGGTTTGTGAAATATTAAGCTTTAAAGTGCTAAATTTTGCTATATAGTGTCCCCCCCCTCTACCAGCTAAACGGTTATGTGTGGGGGTGTGAAAAAATTCACAATAGTAGTATATATAACGAAGTTTAAAAGAAAATTGTCATGACTTAGTAGGCTTTACAACTTTACGAGTAATAGTCGACCAACTTATAAAATGTACTTGGATAATATTTTTCTAAAACAAAATGTATCGGAGAACATGTTATTCAACTGCAAATGTAAGTTTGTCAACTTTATTTTTACAGCTCTAATAGGTATGTTTTACGGTATGTTTTTTGGGGATAGGTAGGTTTTTATCGTCAACTATTTTTAACTAACTTCAAAAAAAGGAGGAGGTTCTAAATTCGTCGTAATCTTTTTTTTTAAATGTATTTTGCCCGATTTCTCAAAGACTCCTGGACCGATTTTGAAAATTCTTCTTTTTAAAATTAAATTCAGCGAATCAGTTTAGTTAGTTCGCATAAGTATTTTGATGGGCAACTACGGAACCCTACACTGTGCGTGGCCCGACACGCACTTGGCCGGTTTTTTATTTTATTCACAGAATAAAGGGTTCCGTAGCATATTCTTGAATCATTTTTGGAAAGTAATTATTTTAAAACGATACAAATATATTTACAACACTCATAACAAATCTTAATTTGGTATGCAGTTTTATTAAAAAGTTGGGAGAGATGGTTTTTTTTCTATTTTATTGAATAAAATTTAAAAATTAATTTAAAGTATTGGATTTGGATTAATGTTAGGTTCGCAGGAAATTAACTGTGAAGGGCGGACTGTCACACGACTGATCTTATAAAGATTCCGTTTTTTTTTTTGAACCAACGGAACCCTAAAAAATATACTTTGATCGTCACAGTCATGTGTCAGCCATTTTATAAATTCATATTCTTGACCACCCATCATGACCTTTTGACGCGGCGCTAGTGTCTATGTCGTTACATCAAATTGCATTATAAAAATTTAGTACCTCGAATTTTCCGCAGGTCATGAGTAGTGGCGAAACTCTAGTATCGGAAACTTGCGTCGCCTCGTGTACGAAGGTTCGTACACGAGGCGACGCAAGTTTCCGATACCTTACGATTTTGGTTTCCAGGCGACTATCGCAATACAAATCCATAGAGGCTCGTACACAGGTCGCGTCGCCGACATGCGTCGCCGACTCTAGTCGCTCGCTACTCATCTATCAAGATCGCCGATACCCAAGTCTTCGCGATTTTTAACCGACGAAAAATTTGTATCTATTATTTTAAAATTTATTATTAAAGTATCTGAGGTAGAAAAATATCCTTGTTTGTATCATTACAATTAATAATAATAATATTCCACAACTATCACACAACGCCATTTCGTCCCAAGCTAAGCAGAGCTTGTGTTATGGGTACTAAACAACTGATAAACATACTTATATATTTCTAAATACATAAATATAATAGATAAATTACACCCAGACACAGAACAAATGATCGTGTTCATCAAACAAACATTTGTCCTGGGTGGGAATCGAACCCACGTCCTCCGGCATAGCAGTCAGGGTCACTAACGACTAGACCAACAGGCTTGTCAAATTCAAAAGAATATTCTAATAGATAATTAGCATGGAATAAGCTTTTTTTTTAAGTGGTAAAATCATCATATTAAATGAGTCCTCCCACCCCGGGCAGGGCGGGAGGGACTGTCAGACTCGTACTAACTAAAATCCACGGTGTCCTTCAATAGAACCTAACAAAACGATAGCGCGATCTAACTCGACGACAGCGCCATCTATCGAGCATGGTGTCAAACTTTTTGCACTTTTATAAATTATTATGGTTTCGTTACAAACATTACTACTTTAACCCAGCTTCGTCATGTACTTGCACATACGACAAAAATAAAGTAATTAAGAAAACGAAAACATTAAAAAAAACCTATTCAAATCTGAAATTTGAAACCACGGTCATCATCATAGCAGTAAGGGCGTCAGCGTTCCGGTGCAAATAAAAGAAAACTATAAAAAAAAAACCTAGAAAAAAATTGAATAAACCTCTAAAAAACAACTGAAACACGAAAAAAGAAAAATTCTATGTTTCCCTGGGGATTGAACCCATGGTCACCACCTTGAAAGTCAAAGCTTGAACAAATCGAGCTACCTTGTAGCCGGTTGGCGCGGCGAAATTATGAACCATATTCTTTCTAGATTGATTTTTTTCTCTATACGCGCCAATTTTTAATTCCAAAAATTTGAAATAGGAATGCGCTCGTCATTTTTAAAATAGAAGCATTTTAATTTATGTTATGAGATGTACATTTTGTGTTTTGTACAATGTATTATTAAGGTTGAATATAGAATGGTGGCCGAATAGACGATTTGAGTCTTACGACTCGAGTCGCCGCAGTGTACGGATCGTGCGCTACTAGAGTCGCGCGACTTGGGTATTCGACTGGAGTATCGGATACCCGAGTCGCCTAATGTACGAAGGGCCTAGTCGTGGGAAAACCAAATCGATTGAAATATGGCCCCGCTTACGGTGCCCCCTCGTCCATCAGTACAATTAACCGTTTTAATATTAAAACTGACGTCCAACTAACGATAGACAGATTTAGATAAGCGCGTAAATGGCCACTTACGATCAGGGCCGCGCCGAGCCCTGGCAGCGCCTGTGTGCGAAATCCATGAAGCGCCTCTTTTTTTGGTCGCGTTTCAACATTTGTTTTTATTGAAACGTAATATTGTGTCCAGTTACCTATATTTAGTTAATAGTAGCTAATATTGACCGCAGATACCCCCCTCCCCCCACCCTTTATATTATAATGTCACGGCCGGATTCCGCAAACCCAACTAGCAAAGAGATCCTATGAGCAATTACTCTTACGACTATAGATCGAAAGACAGCCGTATGAAAGATCCCATAATTCAAAAAGCCGTTTAAAAGCAGCTCTCTCGACTTTTTAGCCTTCAGCGCTTTTTAGCTCTATGAGCAACAAACCATAAGTCCTATGAAAGCTCTTTGAAAGCAACTGAATCGCTAATTTGTCGTAAGAGTAGCTTTCAGGATGCTATCTTTCGACATGTTTTTCTTACAGCATATTTATCGAGAAAACGCTGTTCATTCGACCAAATAGCACCTCAGTCACTATACCGACACTTAATGTCCTAAGATAGCTTCTCACTCGGCTTTCATGCCGCTAAATTTTTGAAGTTGAGAAAACGCTTTCAAATTATCAATTCAGCGCCAAAAGGTGCTCAAAACATAATTTGAAAGCTTTCTTACAACATATACGCCATTTTGTTACGACATCTGTACGCTTACCGTACTGCGTTGAGTAAATTAAATATGGATTACAAACAGTGGAAAAAAATTAAAAGAAGCGGAGGGTTCCGGCGAAAAGTGAACAAGTTTTATAGAAGATTAAAAGAATCAACATCTGCATTGCCCGCATCCACAGAAGAGAAATTAAATATAAGTGCGGGTTCTGTAGATAATTTGTTTGAAATTTGCGAACCATCAACTAGTTCCACTTTTGGAAATATCGCCGCTGATCAAGACTGTAATTCCAATAGCAGTCAGTCATATTATAATATGTATAAATCACGAAAATATTTTGTTTATATCTAATTTTCTTTCAAATTCCTCTTTGATATTATGGATTTACCGTAAAACCGGCCAACATTGCCCGCTTTTTTTCTTATTTTTGAGATTACGAAAAAAATATTGATCAGAGCTCGTAATCAAGTACACCATGGTAACAATTACTATTATAGGCTTCAAATCACGAAATCTGGAGCTTCTAGCTTTAACAGAATCCGAAAAAAATGCAATTAAAGAGCCGGGCAAAATTATACGCACGACCGTCCAACATTGCCCACCCTTAATTTCTCTAAAACTATCAGCTCTAGAGCTTTGAAAATAAGATATGTTTTAGTGAATCATGCAAAGTTGCCATCCTTCGTGATCAATATATCAAAAACGTTATATTTTTAATTTTACTGAGGTGGGCAATGTTACACTACACACCAGTTGCTTTTTCATACAAACTGAAATGGTGGGCTAGGGTTGCCACACACTAATGTAATAAATAATAATCTGCTTTTAAATAAAATCTTTTATAAACAATAAATCAGTCAGGTATAATAGTTATAAATTGCACGTATTATTATACTTAAGGTTAATATTAAAGATTCTAAAACAAATCTTACACAGAAATCTTAAAAAATGGTATAACAAAGATTACAAGGAAAAATAGTCATTGCAAGGCATGCCAGGCAGACGTTGTAACGTAAAAATATAATATTTACTTTTAAAAGAGTTTTAACATAGGAATTATAAAAACATTTTGGTTGATAAAACTGAGTTAACTCTTACTAGATATAATGGGTGCCATCCCTAACACTATTTTTGCTGTGGCCAATGTTGTCACTCCTATGTTCACGCAAGCTCGGGAATCATTGCCCACTGCATTATCTTGAAGATTTTACGTTTTATTGGTCTCAAACTAGCATAGAAATGAAGCCTGGTTCTTTTTATTACTGGAATATTCAAATAACTTACCTGAGAGATGTCGTACGCTGTCAGTGTGTAAAAACGTAAAACAAGATTTTGGCACCACCTCGGACTAGTACTACTTTAAACATGTCTCGCCGACAACTGAGTGAACTTAGCGAAGTAACTAATATTTAGTTTTGTCAGGAAAATAGTCTAGTTTACCCTAAAGATTAAATAATGTTGCCAGCTATTTAAATTTATTTACAATTCAAGATTTTAGTTATTTTTCGTGTTTGGGCAAAGATATCCGCCAAGGGCAATGTTGGCCGGTTTTACGGTAACTTTTTACGCTAAGGAACCCCAAACTAACTGCAATGGCGGTCCTAGAAGTCGAAAGATGGAATCCGCATTTCTATCTCTCAGCTAAAAAGCCGAGTGAACGCTTTTTGATGATAAGTGAATTGCTAATAATGGCGAATTGGATAAATTATTAAATTAATATTATTTTTAATTCATAATTTACTAAGAATTGTTACGGCCCATGAGAATATTAACTAAAATGTAAGGAATATAGACGAAAAATTTTACCCCGCACATGAAAGTAACACCTTTGAGCTAACTTTAGGTCACGAATTTTAAGACTAAATTGTATGGCACAAATAATAATGAAAATTTAATAATTATATTGAATTATAAATTTTCTTTTCACAAACACCCGCATGCACAGATCGAGAGTCGATCGAGATGTCGTAAGAATGCCAGTTGGATGCATTCACTCGATGAAAGAGTCGAGAGATAGCAACCGCACTGCTATCTTACGATAAATTTGTCGAATGAAAGCGCTTCTTCCGATTAATATGATACTAAATAGCTTTCGAGTTGCGATTTTTTCTACATTCTTTCGACAATTTGGCTATTCAAAGATGATCTTACGATGTTCACAGCACTAAATAGCTGAGAGAAGTGCGCCCAAATCGCGTCGAGAGAACGTGGTCGGATCCATCTCTCGACTTTTTCTCTCGATCAATAGCCGAATGAGAAACGTGCTGCTGGCATTCTTACGACATCTTTTGCTAGTTGGGAAGTAAAGCCTGATTTTAGAACTTAATACATTTATTTAACTTTTCCCCACTCTGTATCTTGGGTGCGTTTACAATCATTGAAATTCACACACACAGACATCCAGACCCGAATCAATTACTTGGGTCATCCTATATTTGTCCCGTGCGGGATTCGAACCCGTGATTCGCAGCGCAGCAACCGCTCGCTTGCTCAGCCAGTACGTCAACCATGCATCGGCTATATAAAATATTGCTAGTATAATCTTTATAAATGATAACATCTGTATTGCTGTATGAGGTAATTTAAAACGTAGAAGGAACATCAGGGTTTTTGTAACATATTGTATATAATAGGAAAGTACATAAAAAGTACATACCGCTGCTTAAAGAATTTTTTATCAGTTTTAACACCTTCATCGGTTGTTTCGAAATACTTCTATGCACGGCTTCTATGATTGCTTAGTAGTAAACGGTAGAGACGTGAAATATTTACTTATTTTAGAAGTGTTCATCACGTGTTTATCACGTTCTTCCTTTCGTCTTCTTTTGCTCAACACACAAACACACATAATTTCTTTTTTTTTTCTTGTTCAGTATCACTCATCGTGAAAACACTTTAAAAT
This sequence comes from Agrotis clavis, assembly GCA_954870645.1. Classification (NCBI taxonomy): domain Eukaryota; kingdom Metazoa; phylum Arthropoda; class Insecta; order Lepidoptera; family Noctuidae; genus Agrotis; species Agrotis clavis. The sequence goes on along the minus strand of OX940935.1, from coordinate 20,128,922 downwards.
AATCCGTAACACACCAACTAAGTATCGTAATTAGTGTTAGAACTCAAACTTATTTTTAATATAAATTAAAACACGGGGCGTTCATTCAATGAGCACCTAGCACCCACTTTGCATAAAATGTTTCTAATTGTTTATTAGGTACCACTGGCTAAAATCATGGACTCGCCGCCGATGCATCCCGTTGCGTTGATATAAACTCATGCTCCACAGCTCGCCTTTGTAATATAATAGTCAGCTATTGTATTGACTGCGGCGCTTCTTTTGATTTTAAAACGCAAACGCAGCGCTTAAAGTTTGAATGTGTAAACTCATACCTGAAATATAAACAGTGGGTCAATTCAAATAGTGCTTATGTCTTGGGAGACTTGTATCTACCTACTTATCGATACTGAGGTATAATGTGTGTTGTTATGTGAAAAAATAATTTCATTAATTGGCTTTCGCATTTCTTCCGGCGCCTCTATAGTCCTGGCGCCTGTGTGCGCCGCACACATCGCACACAGGGGCGGCGCGGCCCTGCTTACGATTTCTGGTCGTAAGTGGCCATTTTCGCAAGAGCTGCTCTTGCGTTATCCAGGTATACCTACTCGTATCTGTATCAGCAACACTGAACACCCAATCACACACACAGGCAAGTACGTGCAGGCCGGGCTTGCGCAGGCAAAACTGTGGTAAAGATTGTGCGTGTGGTAGGCCCATAAGACTTTTGAAAACGCTTTGTACAACTTGGTGGAATATCAACAAGGTAGGGACTACTAGGGATGATAACTTGAAGTGTGTTTAGTATATTTCATAATTATACAGGTTGGGATTTGCTTTCCATCTTAAAATTGGAGTAGGAATAAAACTCTATTATTATACTTACTTACGTGATTCGCAAAAATTTCATGGAACTTGTGATGAACAAAGATAAATAAACGTAGATATTGATCGAATTCTGGTCAAAATAGAGGAGTAGAACATGCTCCTTGTAACACGACTCTATCGATTTGTTACTTAGTTAAGAACTTACTTCACGCAGAGAAATGTATACGAGAACTTCTGGTTGCAACCGTGACAGCAAGACTCACTAATTGACTTCACAAAATTTCTAGTAATAAATACTAAGTCCTTGATATCTCTACTACTTACTTAGTATTTATTACTAAGTTCTTGTTATCTCTACCACTTACAATATTATTTATTACTAGAAATGTTGTAAAGTCAACTAGTGAGTCTTGCTGTCACGGTTGCAACCAAAAGTTCTCGTACAGGTAGCTAGACATTTCTCTGCGTGTTGTAGTGCTAAGTTACTACTAAGTTGTAGTTATGGCTCCATCAATTTTGATGGGTTATGTTTAAAAAGGGGGAGGCCTATACCCAGCAGTGGGTGATTCCGGGCTGATATGATGATGATGATGATGTTTAAGTTCGATTCTTGCACCGAGCAAATATTTTTATGATATATAAATAGTTGTTCTGGGTCTGAGCGTTTGTGTATTTGAGTTTCTAAGTTTGTAAAACGCACCCACAACACCGGACAAATTCCTAGTGCGGGGCAACGTTTTTTTAAAAAGTAAATATAAAACATAATTATAAGAACCATAGCTCGAAAACCTGCTTCCAAATAAAAATAATAGACTGCATTCAAAACGGTTTACCCGTTTAAGACCTACAGTGCCGTAGACAGACACACACATTAATAGTGCTCAAACTTATAACACCCCTTTTTGCATCGAGGGTCCAAAAACAGCTGCATGTAGTTTTTACCATGAAGCAATGGACCTTCTATCTCCCTTCCACAGTGAACACATAACCTCTTTCCCGTGGCAGTACGTTTTATTACAACCGAGGGAGCGAACACGTCTCCCTAAGTGCCAATTCCGAGCTTATAAGCTATATACTATAACATCTTACAAGATGTCTGCTAAATATTGATGGAGTTATAAGTATTAGTTGGAAGTAGTGTGGAATGGTTTAGTAATAAAGCCGGAAACACATTATTTAACACGCCACGCGACGCAACGTGTCGACACCCGATGTGCAGTGAGCGCGTGTCGTCGCGTCGGGTGTTCATAGTGTGATTCTGGTCATAGAAAACAATACATTTGATTTGACCCAACACGCATCACGTTTCGTCGGGTGGCGTCGGGTGTTAATAATGTGTTTCCGGCTTAAGTCTTCTCTGGTACAACTTTTTTTTTTAAATAGAAAAGCTATATTTTTGCCCTGATTGGAGCGGAAGTGACATGTCATCTTATAGTCTAAACCTACCCTGATTTTTTGGTTGCAATTTGCGTTCAAGGGCCGTGCTCTTAAGGCGCGGGCCACATAGAAAAGACGTAAGACGCAGACGGGGCGGAGACATATGTCTCTTCGACGTCTCTTTCATACAAAACGTATAGAAGCGTCGCGACGTAAAACACAGAAGAGACAGGGCGCGGGCGCGACTCTCATACATTTTCGCACGTCCGCGACGCGTCCTCGTCTTACGTCTTTTCTATGTGACCTACGCCTAAGGCAGTCTCGCGACCAAGAATGTATTACTGGGACAAAAGTATTCTGTATTTTATTTGCCTGTCAGTTACCTGACTTGTTCATCATATTATTTGTCGTGGTCTTCATCAACTTTGTTTGAGTACTTTATTTTACGGGTCAATGGCGCGTCGTCTTTCACACGCACCTCAAAGATCACTCAGTTATCTGACAGTAAGCCAAACGTCTCCCGCCCAGGAACGTAAAGCCTGGGATACACTAGGGAACATTTTGTCCCGAAACACGACGCGCAACACTCAATAAACGCGTTGCATAGTGTGCCGCAACATGACCCGAAACATTTTACGTGATGCGGGGCATGTTGCTTGCTATCGCCTCGAGAGCGAGCGCACGTGTCCCGCGTCAGTGTCGCGCCATTTTTGTCACCAAGTGTAGTCGCGTACGCAACGTGCCTCTTAACATGGCTTTAGTGTTACCACCTTCTCTTTCTTCTACGTTTCAACACACTCGATATAATTACTATGTACGCAACACTAATAGCCACAACCTCCTCGGGCGACATTTCTATAAACACTGAGAAGTGTGGTCGACAAAATGTTCCGCGACATGTATGTCGGCACATTCCACGTAGTTGTTGAGGAACATGTTCCGCAACATGTTGCTCCATTTGTCCCCTAGTGTATCCGTGGCTTAAAGGGTAATATTGAAGGAACACGGTGGATGTAGGAGGAGAATGTCAAATGGAGGAGGAGGAGGAGGATTATTTTATCACGTAAAAAAAATCCTTTCGCCTAGGTTAAAGGCCAGCACTTTGGTCACGGTCAGTGTCTTCTTACCATTACTTGTTGTTTTTTAAACATTACATTTTAGTAAAACTATATTATCTTCTATCGAACTAGGACCAACAACGCGGCTTGAGGGTTATAAGTGGATTTGAAGTCTGTTCCAAAAACCTTAAGACATAAATTCCTAGGACTTAACGACACACTACTAGAAGGTACATCTGTGTCAAATGTACTGGTTTTCGATTGTAAGTCATTGTAACAGCCCATAAATATCCCTAAATGTCCATTGCCGAATATAGGCCGTGCCTAAAGGCCGTTACGACTAAGAACTGTGGAAATATTGTCACCACACCGGATGGTTTAGCAGTAAGATATATTTTTTGCCTTGCACCCATTTATTTAATTGGACTGTTAGTTACAACTAACAGAAAGTTTAATGGGTAAAATCATTGGAAATTAAATGTTATGAAAAATATGTAGTTTTAATTCCGCGACAAAAATTATCCCGGCTTGTTGCAGGATACAATCCCATCCTATGCAATCATGCATAATATGCACATGCAGCAAAGGACCCACCCTCCTGGCTCGAGGCCGAGCGCTTGTCGATTCAACATCTCCTGAGGATGCCCCGTGGAGGGGCGAAACACGTGTCGAGTATAGGTTTGATTGCATGGCATGTTTTTCTGTTTCTTGCACTTGTGCATATGCATGTTCCTTTGCTGCATGTGCATATGCATGATTGCATAGGGTGGGATTGCATCCTGCAACAAGCCTGGATTTTTATTTCGGAATTAAAACTGGATATTTTTCATAACATTTAATGTCATGGATTTCCGCAAAGTAACGCCTGATTCCATAATTTATCGTTGGAAATTACTGATGAAATCACAATAACACTGATGCTCGACCTTGGAATCTAATCCAAGACGAGGTTGGCGCAGTGGTTGAGCAATTGGACTGCTGAGCTGTGTCTCACGGGTTGGATTCACTGACGAAACAAATATTTTTGGTATGTTCAGCAAGATTGCAAGCAGATGTTCCGGATCTGCGTACAATGTACAAACGCCAGCAGGTCAACCTACCCGAATCTGTCAGATTGTACCAGTCTAACATTAACCTTCTACTCTTGTGATAAGTTTGAAATTCTATTAAAGAAATCTGACAGATTGTGGTAGCTTGATGCGCTGGCGTCTGTACATACACAACACTTTGTGTTTGTGTATATGAGTTTTTTTGTTAACGCACCCACGACACAGGAGAAATTCTTAGAGTGGTTTAGTTCTAAAAAAAATGGACACATGCATGAAAGCTAATTGGTGAAATTTTCAGAAAAGTCGTGTGCGTCTTACTTGCGACTAGCGTCCTTGTACACTAGCCCCCTTATTAATAAACGTGAACTAAAGTTACAACCACGATAATCTTCGGACTAACCACCATACATTTTTAAGGATTAACTTTGGCGTAACTTTACAGCTTGGCCAGAACGGATTGAAACGGAACTAAAATTTTTATTTCTGACAGCGTTTTAAAATCTTTGATATTTGATGTAAACAAAGACCGCAGGTTTGTTAGATTTATTATTGTGCCATAAAAATATCGTAATAAGTCACATCTAAACTAAATCAAAACTATCGTAATATAACATCACGCCTGTAAGTCGCACAAAAAGTGCTAATTGATTTTTCTATTAGAATTTCTTCGTTTCTAGCTCGGAGTTTGGAAGTTAGCGGTATGATACCCCCGTGATTCGGAAAGCACGTTAAGCCGTTGATATGTTCGTTCCGCCGTCTTTTTTTTTTTAGCGTGGTAAAATCATCAAATGAGTCCTCCCACCCAGGGCGGGAGGGACTGTCAGACTTGTACTGACTAAAATCCACGGTGTCCTTCATTAGCCCTTTACTTTCCGGGGTCATGGTAATGGAATAAATCCCGCGACCCCGGCAGGCTTTGGCCCTCTGCAGGCTTTGGCCCTCTAATGATATGTCCGGTCTCAGCATTGTCGTCCTATTCGATTATGAGAGTAAAGGTACAGAGAGTGTACCAGTGCCTGCGCACACACATGCTGCACTATACCTAATAATTATATCTTCCGCGCAGATGGCTAATCTCCTCTGAGATGGCTTATCATCTCTGTACCATAATACATCAAAATCGGTGTTACCGTTTTTAAGTGAAAATAGAACAAAGATATGCATGGGTTGGCACTTTAGCATTTATATCTGGTGTAAAAGGCCAAGCATCATTAACGTCTTCATCATTCAATATTTCAGTAATTTCAGTCTTTTCAACTGAAAGCTTTCACTATATTTATACTTACCATATTTCATAATGTTCAGGCTTTTAAATTAATAAACCTTTCTTCTTTGTAAGTTCAGCCATAAAGAAACATTTAAGTACCCTCGTTTGCGTTCATAGAATTTTGACAACACTTAAGACTTGCTTTTGAATTGAAGTCGTTTATTAGACAAAATGTGTAAAATAGTTTTCTTGGAGCTAAATTATAGGTAGTTTAATAGGGTGGCAATAACTTCTAGTACTATGTCCACGGCTGGGACACAGGCTTCCTGTGTTTGTGTGAGTCTGCCGCGGGGGCTCACTGTACATGTTTTTAGTGCGGAGCACACGGCGCGTTGCGGCGCCGCACCGCATAGTTTTTGCCACACAAATATTTTTCACGTGTCTGCCAGTAGGGCAAAATTTTTGCGGTGCGGGGCGCCGCAACGCGCCGCGTGCTCCGGCACATAGTTGAGTGATGATCTTTGAGACAAAAGGCTGGTATCGTATCGTAGTCGCCTAGTACGTAGAGGGAGTACCTATTTGGTGCTATTCTTCATTAACAAAGCCCTGTGACCGCGCGGACGAAGCGCTCACGCCACAATGGGGCTAAAGTTTTCTATTCTCTGAGAGCAGTGGTGGCCCAGCGGTATCGGTCCCGACTTACGAGTTGTGGGTCGTGGGTTCGAACCCCGCCAGGCGCACTACTTTGTGTAATTAATTTCATCACTACTGCTCTCAAAACGGTGAAGGAAAACATCGTGAGGAAACCGGCATGTCCCATGTGACATCTACCAATCCGCACTGGGCCCGCGTGTTGGACGTGGCCCACTCCCTCTCACAGAGGAGGCCTGTGTCCCAGCAGTGGGAACATTATAGGCTGATGATGATGAAAGCCGACGCGTCAAAGAGCACATCGTAGAGTGATAGATGATATTTCTTATAGAGAATAACTTAGCTGAGCTCCGCAATAAATCCCAGTTACTGTTTTCAGACTTTAGGGACACTACGACCCACGAAGGAAACATTTGCAGAACGGATAGATTTCGACCCCAGGTCAGGTATAGATAAGGGTTACGGGACTGCCCCGGGGTCGCAGAACTGTCCAAGTAGGTTACCATGTCCGTGACTTTAGAACGTAAAGGGCAATTAAGGGAACACGGTGGATTTTAGTCAGTAGGAGTCCGATAGTCCTTTTCGCTACACCCAGTGTGGGAGGTCTTTTTACAAACTAAATGAGGCCTGTATCTACAGTATATACCTGACTACTCTGAGAAGAAACAGCAGAAACAAACTCAGAGATCATCAACTCAGAGGAACTCAGAGGTCTCTTTTAAAGTTCAGACATTATATTGGTCAAGTCATACGAAGACAATGTAGGTTAGTGTCTGAGATGGTCTTTTGAAGAAAGAACCATACAGTTTTGAGTGGACCTGGCCAGTCAATACAAGCATTTGTCATATGTCGTGTAGCTCGACTCATCAAGAAGTTCAGCGACTCGACAAGCAATACCAAAGAAAGGACATTTATGTAGGCCGCATGAGGTACTCATTTCATTTTCAAACGTCTAAGAGCCTATGCACACCACGTTTTTGAAACGCGCCGGTACAGCGCGTTATAGTAGCCATACACCATCCTGCCTATCGACGATCGATCTGACGCTTGCAATTGTTTTGTTGTATTTGATGGCATGACATGCCAATTTGATAGGTCATCAAATCGATTTGACACAACGTCAAATCGGCAGCAGTGATGCATTTGGCTATTATTTGGTGACGACAGCTACAATTTTATAAATTTGTAGCTATCGGTCACCGAATAATAGCTAGATCTAGCTATAAAGTTGCTAAGTTGGCATCGCTGCTGCAGATTTGAAGTTGTGTCAAATCGATCGTACGATAGGCAGTATGGTGTATGGTGTATATGGACGAACTGCCAATTTGAAACAATTGCAAGCGTCACACGATAGGTCGGATGGTGTATGGCTATCATTAGACGCGATTCGCACGCAAGTCAGACGCAGCCTAAAACAAACGACAACAAACTGTTCTGATGAAAACGCGCCGTCGACGCGCGTTTCTGAAACGCGCTGCACCGGCGCGTTTAAAAAACGTGGTGTGCATAAGCTCTAAAGAATAAAAGGTATTGACAAGGACATAGAGGTTGGGAGGGTAAAATGAAAGTCGAATGTCAAAAACACTGAACGCTATATTCGATATCTAGAAACAACATCAAAGTGGCCTAACGTCAAGTTTGTCTAATATTAAAAACATTGTTTACATTACATAAATAAGAAATAACATATAAGGCATTTGTAGACACTCTGACTTCATTCTTTGTAAAACTTTTTTAAATTTACATTAAACATTGATCGAGATAAAACCTTAAAATTGAAGATTTTGAGATAGAAGTACTGTTACATTATTAACATATTTTACATTTTATGACAGGACTGTGAAAAAAATGCCCTTCTAATAGCTGAGAAAATACCTTGCTCAATACGTTACGATAAACGTTATGAAAATTGTTGAGTAATCAAAATAAGACAAGTTATGCAGAGTTATGCCAAATTACTTCGCGATTTATGCAAACCTGTTATATTTTATGAGATATTTAAAATTATGAGAAAGGGTGCAATCCTCGAAGCTTTTTTTTTCTTTTTGATTAAAAAATTTAAAGCTCTTTGCATTTTAATAAAAATAAAATTGCCAAACTTGATTTTTAAGTAAAAAGCAATCCTAAAATAATAACTCAATTCTTAAAATCCAATTACAAAGTTAGAATGAAATTGCAATCTCGTTTCTTTTAGAGAATAAATCTAGATAATTGAATGCCAGTCAACGAATTTATTTATATTGCAACGGTTTATATAATTTTAATAAACATTCTGTTTTAGGGTGTCGTGTCAAAGAACACTATATTTATTTTTCACTCAACGGGATCTACTAAATCTATGTTGGTCTGAAGCATAAGTATTAGATAAATAATACGAAAGATAAAAATCTGTTGAACACTTGTCTAAAAAAAGTGTAACTGGAAAACGTCCCTCAAATCAACATGAAAATAATGTCGTCTTGACGTTTGCCTTTGACAGTTTTTAGACAAGTGTTTAACAGCTGTTTAACTTTTTGTGGTTAGATAGTTATTGTTTCACAAAGTGTGTATTACTCGTACTATAGCAGATACTACACCAAATAACAGAAAACAAAAACTTTAAAATTTCAGAAATTTTCAACTGATTTTTGCTCGATCATTATAAATGTTAAAATAATATAACAGGCGGTACAGAACGTTTAGTCTACGAGTCCCACATCCATTCGATCAGTTTTTTTTAGTGCAATAAAACGATTGACATTCTTCGTTTAATTACAACATCAATAAAATGTCTGAGCAAAATGAGTGTTCATTATTTCATGAAGTCAGAGTTCTTATTTATACAAAACTTACATGATATGTACATTTGTTCATAAATAAAGTGGTAAATTAAAATTTTGTCCGATAATCGCTTTTAATGAAAAATAATATTAAAACTACATGTTTAAATACTTAAATATAATGATAATTAAAGCTAACATTGAATTTAAAGCTTGATATCGACTTACAATACTTTAAACAATCGAAAATAATGTTAATAAAATTAACATTTACTTTGTTCAATATGAAGAATTTTTATTTTTTGTTCACCTAACTAGAAATGTACTTAATTTGAAGAATATCTGATTTCGCCAACAAATTGTCTTGTATTTTAAACTTTTGATGCATAAATTACTATAAAGTTATTGATACGGCTGGCGCAGTAGCTAAGCGATTGACAGCTATGCTGTATGTGGCGAGTTCGATTGCCGCACGGAATACTGTATGATCTTCAAGTAGATGTAATGGTCTGGTTGTTTTTGAGTTTTTAATGTTTGCAACATCACCCACGATACAGGAGAAAATTTGTTTAAAAAACTACCTACTCATGATTTAGAAAACGAAATAATTATAAAACATAAATTCCACGAACTAAATTTTATGCCGTACTATGAATATTTTCATATTTTATTTTCATTTTAAGTTATATACTTTGCATTAGGGACCAAGAAAGCAATCGTGACTCCACCAAAACCTCGCCCTCGCCAAGCGTGACTTGGAAACCTAATAAAGGAACTCAATAGCAGCCTTTATTATTATTTGACGTTTTAGGCCTCACGACACAAAAACGACAGCCATTTTTATTCAAAGAATGATCAAGCATTTTTTCTGAGACGTTTTACGTAAGGAAAAGTGAAATCATTTGTTGGCAAAACCAGAGAAGTATTTTTTAAACCTTAATATTTAAATTTACGAAAACTAAAGTTCGGACTTTGTCACATACCTAATAAAAAATATAAAATTTTAGTTTTAGTTTTAAAGGCAAATAAAGTAATTTTAGTTTCTAAAAGGGTAAGTGAAGATGATACTAATTTATAAAATGGTGTACGAACAGTTCTACAGGCAAGCAACATTTATTATTTTCATATTGTAAACGTACAAAACACTAACAACTATAGCAAACATGGACGTGAAACTAACTAGCTTTATGGACCTCCGTAATTTAGTATTGTCCACCATTGTGCATTTTTATTAATTACATTTACGTATGTATATCACAAAGGAAACGTTTATTTAGCTCGTATCTTATAAAACAAAAAAGCTACTGCATCAAAATTAAGAGCATCATTGGTCCTACACAAAACAACGGAGCCTCTTAAACTTCCATTAGGTTATGAAAATGCTATCTTATATAAAAACATCAAGTTATACTTACGTCGTTATTTCAATGTATGAAAACATGCATTTGATTAAACATGAATAAAATTGAATAGGTTCTACTTGACAGGTATCGAAATATTAAACCTGTTGAAGCAAAGCATCGAATGAAATACAATATTTTCACTTTGTTTGGAGGTACAATATAGGTTAAATATGAATTTCTGATAATATATTGAAATGAAATCTGATGCTGCTTGCGAACATTACTCATTGTTATAATGTTAAAATATATATTAACAATAATGGTGCCGTGTATGCAAATGATACATCAAGCAGAACCTATTCAATTAATCAATCAAAGTGTTAAACATTATTCTTTATTCTTTACAATAATATCCCAACTGTTCAGTTATTTATGATAAAATGCCAAAATGAGCGTCGTCTCGCCTTTCTAATTCAATCTAAAACGTTTCTATTTTTTTCTCGCGAATTTTCTATTTTTACTTTATCACAGGCTCACGCTCCAACCCTCAGGGCTATAATTACATTGCACCTTTTATTTTAGTGATACCTTCACCTAAAAAATCCAAAGAACTTCGTTCCGCTCTCTTTAAAATTTACAGTTTACATTTACAGTAATAGTTCTCTAATAGGCTTTTGATATAATGAATCACACTTAAAATTAAATTATTTGATCACTTTGCACGTAGTTATTTCACATAAACATTTTAAATAGTGACACTAAATACATAATTATGTGTGTCGTATTTTGTTGCCTCCTTTTATAAGGGGGAACTCGTTAGTGAAAATTTACGTCGAGTGTTTCACAAGGCGTATACTTAGGCCCGGGTCTGTTCCCGAGGAACGGTTGGGTTCAAGAAGAAGGGCGGTGGTCGCCTAGCAGTCGTGCGGCCACCGGGACGGGTGGCCGGCCACGGATCACATGACGCAGCAACTCTTCGCGCGCCCTTTCAGCTCGGCTTTCAGATCGCGCTTGCTTTTGCTGCGGCCCACTTGTTTCTGTTGGGAAAACGATTATTTTATTTTGTCCTCTTTAACATTACTGAATGGAAGTATTTTAAGACTGATTTATAAGGACTTCCAGATTAAAACTGTTGGATACAGCTATAAGCTTTGTCTACGTACCTACTTTAGAATCCGCTTGGAATGCTGTCCAGCACGTAAGGGAAAAAGAGGGGGAAGATAAGATTAAAGTAATAATTTGTTGTGTACAGTGTTATAAAAGGTTGTATACCTGTTGTTTCATTTGTTGCTTGTTTAGTTTTCCGAGGGCGGCCAATGCAGCTACTTCAAAGGCATCTTTGACGCCTTTTGTGGAAGCTCTAGCTGATGTTTCTACATAGGTCATCGCTCCCAGCTGTCTTGCTACTGATAAAGCCTGTGAAAATGAAAAAAAAAAGTGAAAATAAACGAACGGGTATTTAAAAAAAAACACGAAACAAAAAAGAAAAATTGCCCGACTAATTTAAGATTTTGACGTTTCAAGACAAATCTTGGAATTTGTGTCGGTTTTTTATCTGTATGATCATTAAGTTCAAAAATATTTAAATTATGAAGCCAGTACTCTTCATAATTTATAGACTTTTTTGGTTGTAATAGCGCAAGCTTCGTACAAAAGTAAGGTACCACCACTAATTTAGTTATAATAAAATTATTAAGAATAACTTATTTTAGATCTGCTTCGCGAACATGAAATGAATTTTATCGTAAAATTCACATCCAAATTCAAGTACGAATCTAAAAAGCCTTCAAAGAAAAACAAAATCACAACTTTTCAATTACCCAAACGATTCTCACAAGAGGACGGTCCAAGGAGCTTCAATGTCAGCCCGATCCGTGAGGCCATTCGATTCATTCATGGAACGAGCCAATTACTCCGCTCCCATTTACTAAATGGTAACTAGTTGAATAAGATCTCTAATTAATACGGACGTCCAGGCTGAATTTGCGACCGAGTTTTCAATTGCCTCGTTATACAATACGTGTAAATGCTTCAGGATGTTTCAATTTAGATTAGGAATTCTGATGAATGAAGTTAAATCGCTTTGCTAAGGGATAGAGCTTTCCAATTTGAGATGTTGGAGAACTCCGTGAAATTGAGGAGGCTGGAATAAATTCGGGACCATTAGGAGGTCCTAAATTGCTTGGAGCATGTGTTTGAGATGCGTAGGTCGGATTCGGGTTTTTCGTAGAATTTCAATGTTTAGTTTATTTTCGGTCTTCTAGGGCAAGTGTATTTACTTGTGCAGGTGGATTGGGTTTCCATTTAGGGTGATAAGATGACCTCGATTCTTGTTGGATACTGTAATCTGTGTAATGGAATTAAGTGGCTCTTTTTGTTTTATTTCTCAAGTATTTACCCGGGAACACTTCAAATACACTTAAATGTTTGATGGAGGGTGCAAACAAATCTTTTAATGGAACATTAATTTTAAATCAAAGGTCCCTTACATTTGAAATCTTCGCAATCGATGGGTCTGAAATTGGTGATTTTTAAAACATATGAGATGTGTTGAGCGTTTGATATAACTATCACTCAAAAATATCACAATGCAGTGTATTGTAGTGGTATAGAAGTGTTTATGCGAAATTGACCGAAGAAAATTACAAATAGAAAGGAATGGAAGGTTTTGGGAGAGACCTTTGCCTAGGCGGTAAAATAAAGGTTAAAAGTTCAATAACGACTTAGAAATAAATCTTACCTCTTCACTGGTGACTGGGTGTGTTCTTAGCTTAGACAGCATGGTGAGGGTTTCCTTCTCGTGTCTAAGGTCTGCCTTGCAGCCGCAGAGCAGGACGGGGGCCGAGCCGCCGTGGGTTCTCACTTCTCTGTACCACTGGAAATAATAACAATTTTGTTATTAATTATTCAAGGTTGAAAGATGGATAGGATAAGTGTAGAAGTCAAGAAGAGGGAAGTAATCAACCAAGAATTCTGTGAACGAAACTAAGTGAAGTTACGGACGGGCAGCACTTTTCTGACGACAGCTGAAGTTGGCTCAGTTGACAGAAAAATGCTGCTTAACAGTAGCAATTGCCTCTTCGCCAGCTGAAGTTGGCTCCGTCGACAACTGAAGATGAATACGCAACGCAAGAGGGTACGCAGCGTCGTAGATCTGTACCCATACCATGAGTTGTCATTACGATACTCGATCATCGATATCGACCGCGTTTGGCGCTCTCATTGGCCCGCTCCAAGGTTTTATGAACTCTCAACCAATGAGAGCAGCAGATGGCATACCCTGACGTTTTAAAGCGTGAGTAGATTTAGGCTGTGGGAAAGAGACAAAGAGAGTCGTCTAGCGCCATCTCCATCCCTGAGCGGAACCACCATATCTTTAAGACGTAATGGACCATGGTAAACCACCAGATCAGCCTAGGAACAGCCTGGAACACTGTCCGTTGTCGCACCGCTGTCGACGCTGCGACCACGCAACCACTAGTGGAGCCTCACTCTTAGGAACTTTAACCATGGCGCGACACGATTGAAATTCGACCAATTCCAACTAAAAGTGAAAATCAACCTTACCACTTCGACATATGACACAAAACACGTTGTTATCTACGGGTAAATGAAAATCAAAACACGATCGCTACGATGACGTCAAGTCAATCGAATTGTTACATTATTTCTTAGTAGCAAGGTTGATTTTCAGTTGTAGTTGGAACGGTGGAATCGCGTTGCATCGCGCAATAGGTAAAGTCCCTGATGGTCCTAAGGCCGCTTGTATACGTCCGTTTTTTTCACCGGACAACGGCCCGGCCGGATTCGCGGTGGTGTATGACTTATAATGAAAGTGTGTACATGCACCGGATATCTGTCCGGCGTAAATTGTTCGCGTTGTAAAAAAACGGTCCATTGTCCGGTGAAAAAAACGGACGTATACAAGCGGCATAACGGTAAGAATATTTGTGCGTTTTGTTATCGTGAAGAGTCTATTTAATATGATTTTTAAAATAAAATCTACTTCATTGTAGATACAACAAAAATGATAATGATACAACTCGTCAACAGTAATTTCTTTGAGTTGACTGAATAAACGTAAATAATCAAGTCGGGGCCTTATTGTTTATTCCGGGCTTCAACTAATGAGTCTGAAGAAACTTTGAATTGGTTGAAGATTTTCATCATCAAATAGTTCTGTTGTTGTTGTATCCAATTAGGATTTTGGGAGCTAGAAATTTGAACCAAATAGGGAACATAATTCCATTTAAGATTGTTGTTGTCTGGGGCTATATTTATCTGTATAATTATAATCTACAATTATAATCCATTAATATTAGTAGTCATTTTTACCCGTGGTGCTAGGCAACTGGGCTTCTCCCAGTTGTAATGTCCCTTTGTGCCTATTGGCCTTGTTCTGTTATGTCTCCTGCTTGCATGGAGGAAAGTGGAAACATATTTTTCCTACTCCTCCACTATTCTTTTCTGATAAATTTCGTTGCGGGATCCAAGACAGGTAAATTTAAATTTATTCTCCGGGACACTTCGAGTTTCATTGTCTCGGCGCTTTTCTGGTGGTTGCCACTGTTGATTCTGGCTCTCAGGAGTTGCAGTGGTTTGGGAATAGTGTGTGGTGGGTTTATCCCATTTAAAAAAAAATCTACAATTATAATCTCCTTTATTTGAAATAACTGTGATGGTGGGTTCTCCTAATTTATTTTGGGTCGGCGCAATATGTCACACATTCAAATGACCGTAAAGCTCGTCATCCCAATTCGGGATCAAAGAGATATTGACTCTCAAAATCTCTTTTTAGCCATATAATTTTTCATACAGTTCACCTTTCATTTCTTTGGTCTAGCCATTTACATCTGCTTTAGATTATAAAATGACAGGATTCCGTGTTTGAAAAAAAACGAAACGTTTTTCGTGAAGACACATATTTATAATTGTGGGAGTGAGCGCAAGGCACGCATTAATCGTATAGTTCGGTACTGCCCCTAAAGGGGCAAGTCAAGTAAACCTACGCTGGCTCAGTAGCGATCTCTAAAGATCCCTTCATTATAAATTTTGAATGTCATGTCATATTGTGGTAGGCGCCCACGGCGTCGGACGTCGGCAGACGATCTCCGGCCACCGTGGGCGCGGGCATGCGGACAGCGAGTAAAGGGCAACTCACTGTCCTACCATGGACCAGGCCCGGGTCGACGGCGCGTCGTGTTCCACGCGCGCCTCAAAGAGCGTCAGCAAAATGACGGGGCTCCCTCTCAGAGGTCCAATGCCTGCTGGGGTCGCGGGAATTATTTCCTTACCGTGACCCCGGAACATAAAGGGCTATTGAAGGACACCGTGGATTTTAGTCAGTACAAGCATACAAGTCTGACAGTCCCTCCCGCCATGCCCAGGGTGGGAGGACTCATTTGATGATTTTCCAGGCTAAAAAAAAAAAATCATGTCATATTTCGAATCACCCTGTCGACTCAGCTGATGTGTCATGTGTCAAAATATTGTCGTGCAGAGTGGTTGTTTTCCTTGGAGATGTTCACATGTTTCTTTTATTTTTGGTTTCAATTCTCCGTGGCCTTCATAGAAATCTGGACATTTGAGCCAATACTAGTCTTTTCTCAAATTATTGTCCGTAATATTTATATCAATCAATTCAAAGAACTGACCAAAACATTGTCAGTGTTTAAACATTAAAATCAGTAGTTACCTTCGCGGCAGCATTGTGTAGGGTCTCAGGTTCGGCTATGTTGAAGCAGAGCATGAATACTCTGGCGTCCTGGTAGGCGAGGGGTCTGACTGTGTCGTATGCCGTTGTGCCTGTCAACAATAAGAAACAAAAAAAGTTAGCAAAGGAATTTGTTTCATAGAACATACGTAGCAGTTGACCATAGAGGAAACTTATTGTGGTTATCTGTGGAAATATTATGTCACAGTCACGAGTAATCACGTCGCGTTGTGGCCGACTATTTACGAGTATTTTGTTACGTATCTAGTTTCTATGTATTAATTTAAGTGTTTCCCTATTTAATCTTCTATTGCTTTCCAGTCCAGAAGCGAAGAATGTAGTCTTTATTTTTCCATATTTCTCATGACTTTCCAAAAATATTATTTTATTTAAACATATTTTTACATAAAAAAAATTAGTGGACGGCGGGCGGGCGCGGGGGCAGGATCAAAGCTACCGGTGGTTAGGGCTTCAGAGACAGGAACCCAGGAACCTCCTCACAATGTATCGAGGAGTACCTATCGAAAGTACTACTTCTGAATCAGGCCCTTGATCCAACTACTATTACTTATATTATTATGTTCCTACGTTTCGTTAATTACCTGAAAACAATATTTGCTACTAGTTCTTCCCCGCGGTTTCACCCCCACTCCTCGGCTGCCATTGGTCGGTTGGTTGGTTGGTTAATAATATAACATTACATTACGAAGAGGCTATAGGCTATAGGAGGTATGGCTTTATAACCTATTGCCTCCTCGATGAATAGATTATCTAACACAAAAAAATAAAAATATTCAAATAGAATCAGTAGTTCCGGAGATTATCGCGTTCAACCAACTAAACAAACTAGGGTAAGCTACCAGTCATTGGACACTATCACTTATTGGACAGAACTCCCTTTAATCGTTTTTATTAAGGTTATGATTCAAGAGTCTAGCAATGCAACTGACTCTTTATGTACTCCGTTTATTGGTGATACTTAAAAGTTTAAAACATTTCTAATAGATGGCAGTAATTGGTCAAAATTAATTAATTTTCTCGGCGTCCGGACGGTTACCGGTAATTCTAATGAGAAATAATGAATTTGGTAAGTTTAACTACTACATGTTTTAACGATTTGTATTCTACCTGACAGTCCTATGTTCTTAGTAGTTTGCACAGTAATGCATAATGGTATTCTGTACTGATTTGAATATGATTACATACAGTCAAATACGTTTTTTAGGTTATTATGTAATGTCCAATAACAGAAAACTTTTTTGATTAAAATCTAATTATTGGACAAGCGTCCAATAACTGCAATTTTTAAATTAAAAATAATTGAAATTATTTTGGACTCTACTGCGTATAACTTTAGGCTAAAGGAACCATTTTTAATAGTGTTGCTCTTAGGCACCTTCCACTAGTCTTTGGACAGGGTGTCCAATGACTAATTTTAACATTAAAATCAGATATTGGACACCCTGTCCAAAGACCGATGACTAATTTTAAGATTAAAATTAGTCATTGGACACCTTGTCCAAACTAAAACCTACCTAACTAACGGTACTGTCTGATAACAGTGCTTAGAAGTAAATCAAAGATGCCCAAGGGGAAAAAGAAAGACTACTTAATGATTAATGTTTCTTCTAAGTCTTAGAATCTAAGAGATACGAGTATGTATATAAAAAATGTTGTTTATAAATTTCCCCTTTATTATTCGCTATTTTAACGATTTATAAAAATAAATCGTTAAAATAGCGAATAATGAAGGGGCACAACTTAGCGTATTAATCTTCTTTTGAACATTAATGAGCTAAATTGTGCTGTCCATTAACTAGTATAGACTGTCCAACAATAGAAACTCTGTCCAATGACTATATATTTGGGCACTTTTTTTTTAACAGGATTTTTTGTTATGTATATGCTATAAAATATAATTTTTAAAAGCAAATTATGTTAACATACACATTGATTAAGCAAAATAATAACGATTCTAGCTTGTAACTTCATAAATGTGTCCAAAAATATTTTTTCATCTATAGAAGGTCCTTAAGTGTCCAATGACTGGGCGTTTACCCTATTTAGATTTATTATATTATTACAGTATAGTTTTTTAAAGCCAAGATACATAATGATTATTAAGGTAAATAAAATAAATAGGTAATTCGTTTTCAACTCCATTAATAATGCTAATCAGTAAATGATTGTGATAAGAAACGGATAATTATCTACAACCGCTTACATACCGGTTGACCTAGATTCATTAGCTATAATTATCTCGTGTATGACAA
The DNA here is from genome assembly GCA_954870645.1 of Agrotis clavis. Taxonomy (NCBI): domain Eukaryota; kingdom Metazoa; phylum Arthropoda; class Insecta; order Lepidoptera; family Noctuidae; genus Agrotis; species Agrotis clavis. The sequence goes on along the minus strand of OX940935.1, from coordinate 20,110,685 downwards.
CCGACAATCTCTTTTATTAAAAGGCTTAAAAAGTAATATACCTAGTAAAAAAAAAAGCATTTTTTTTAAATTGGCATGTCGCTATTTGCGCAATGCCACCAACAAAAAACGAGGAAACTTGGTAGAAAATGAAATGGTTAATTTAGGACACTGAAAAAAAAATCTGATATATGTATATGGACAAATTGAAAGTATAGAAAACATAGATAAACACATTAAAAAAAAAAGATTAGGTATAGACAAAAATGTTATTTTTTAAAACAACGTTAAAAAAAAAAGGAAAATATTATTAATGATGAAGTATCATACTAGATGGCGCCACTTATTTATATTTACCGGATGATACCTAACCTTTCCCAGTAACAGCTGATTTCTCAGTTGTAACACGGTAATGAAAACCGAAAGTCTTTATATAAAAAGCTTTAACATTATAAAAAAGTACCTCTGTAGGTAATTAGGACACAATACATGTTGAAAGTTAATAAAAAAATTAAAAAAAAACTTTTAAAAACAAACAAAAACTTACGACGAAATGTCGTACTAGATGGCGCCACCATACTGTGTAAGTACTGCAGACAACTGAAATGTTTCTACAAAATCATTTTAAAATAAGTAAATAAAACCTTATATAACAAAATACGTACTTTCGCCACGAAAAATGTAATAAAACACAATAATTGTTAACAAAACATAAAAAGAAAACACAAAAAGAGATTGCCGAAACCAGGGATTGAACCAGGGACCTTTAGATCTTCAGTCTAACGCTCTCCCAACTGAGCTATTTCGGCCGGTACGAGTAGTTCGAAATACCCGTTCTAATACCACGTAGGTGTATATTATGACGTCACGACTTTTTCAGTGGTAATCTGTTCAAGGTTATTAAAATGAAATCAGTTTTTTTTTTCTATCAATATTACTTGTTGTCTTTTACACCTTGAAACGATTTAGCACAGTCATGTCAGTGACCAGCATTACTTGATCCACTTTATCATTATTCTGCCGTCTATGATGGGTCTTATTATGATGGGCACTACTTAACTGTACTTTATTCTGCAGCAAATCTATCTATGAATAAATAATTCATGAATGATAAGTATTTGATTTTTAAAATAATCAGTCGGTTATAATATATTATTCATTTATTTAAACTGCCTAATTTGGTTGGATTGTAAAAACTATAGTAAAAGTTGATCTATGTTCTACATAGAACAGTGTTAATAACGTAGCGGGCGGGTTCGGTTGTTTAGAGGCCAGTAGGATTATCTTTCCCATTTGCCTCAGTGTGGGGACAGATGCATGGGGACTGATGGGAACAAGTCGTAAAATGAATAAAAAAATTGGCCCAGTCTATGTTGTCTGAAATGGTTGTATTTTGTGAAATACTGAAGGATTCGCTGACGCAGAGATCGACAAACGGCTAGATGGACGTAGGACCTAAATAAACTAGCTGACCCAGCAAACCTCGTACCGCCTCAAAATCACCTTTTAAACCTTCCCTGGACTTCCAAAAATAATTCAAAACAAAAATTAGCCAAATCGGTCCAGCCGTTTTCGAGTTTTAGCGAGACTAACGAACAGTTGATTTATACTATAGAGATTAATACGAATGTTTGTAAGGAAAAATGAATGATTAAGGGTGCTCCCACATTTATCGACGCGGAATCGGCTTAAGCCGGTCAAAAAATCCAATGCAATAAGAATGTTACTAACACCATTCGCATCGGCTCGCGTCGTCCGAGCCGAGCCGATGCGAATGGCATTAGTAACACCCTTATACGTTGACATAAAGGATTTTTTGACCGGCTCAAGCCGATTCCGCGTCGACAAATGTGGGAGCAGCCTAAGTGTGAGGATGGATGTTTGTTAGGTAAGTACTTTACCTACTCTTTCACAAAAAAACTTCAGAAACGATTTTTATTAAATAGGTGCACAGATAGCATAGAACCTGGGTTATCACATAGGATACCTTTTATCTCAGTAGGACGTTTCCGTGGTATAATTTATGAGTTGCACGCGGACAAAGCCTCTTGCAACAGCTTCTTAGTTTTGCATGATTCTACTACCTTTTTCCCGCGGTTTCACCCGCTGCTCAGCTCCTTTTGATTGTAGCGTGATGTTATATAAGGTGCTTTATTATTATCTGCCACGGCTGCAATGGGAGATAGTATTGCGTTTATAGATTACAATAGTAAAGATAATTAATTGATTATTTGTCATTTTTTTTTCATACAAAAAAAATACGTATAATAAAAATACAAATCTAGTCAGCTGATTTCAGTTTTCATTCTCAGAACAGATAGAAAGAGATAGCAGTTGTTTTCATTGACGAAGCGACACATCGCGCGTATTTTGTGAACCACGTTATTCAGAGTAGAGCCAATGTTAATTTAACTTGTTTCCTGTCTCAAATTGAATTGACTGTTCCGGGGTACGAAATTTCTTCACTATTGTAATCTATAAACACAATACTACCCCCCATTAAAGCCCTGGCAGATATTAATAAAGCACCTTATATAGCTTATAGCCTACCTCGATAAATGGACTATCGAACACAAAAAGATTTATTCAATTCGAACCAGTAGTTCCTGAGATTAGCGCGTTCAACCAAACATATTCTTCAGCTTTATATAGATAAAGATAAAGATCTGTGAGGAGCTCGTGGCTAAATAATTACAGCCGCACAGGATTTATTCTGACCTCTGACATTTTTCGGAATAATTGAGGGTTACATTTCACAAACAAGGCCGTTTCCAGTATGTATAAAGAAGGTAAAGTTAGAATTTTCAGGGACTTGAAATGGGGAACACAGCTATCAGTTGTCTTCAGACCGCACATTGACCTGATGCATCTCTTTTGTAACCTAAATACTAGTTCTCTATCAGTAGACTGACCCCAGAAAATAATTCCATATCGCAAAACGGAGGCAACTAGTCCATGATAGGCAACTAGAAGAGCTTGATTGTTCACTTTCTTTGAAAGTTGATAGAGAGCGTAAGCGGATTTGCTCAGTTTTTTACATAGTTCTTCTACGTGAGGCTTCCATGTAAGTTGATGATCAATAGTAATGCCCAAAAACTTAGCCCTATCCACCTCTTCAATATTACAACCCTTGTAGAGAACATTAATTTTAGGATTTTCACACCGTTGATAAAAATGCATGACTTTTGTTTTATTGAGGTTTATAACAAGACTATTATTATTAAGCCAATTAATTATGTCAGATAAACAAGTGTTGATGTCATTCTCATAAGTATTTGGATCAGTGCATCTTATAATGGCTGTACTGTCATCTGCAAAGAGAACCATTTTGTTGGTGGTTGCTTCCGGGAGATCGTTAATAAATATAAAAAAAAAATACCAACTATACCAATATCCAGCTGCATCTGGTTCGACTGGAAGCCGACCCCAATATAGTTGGGAAAAGGCTAGGCAGATGATGGTGATGATATAAATGTAGATCCGTGCTAAGAATTTCTAGGCTTAAGCAACTAAGTAGGTACTTAACATCCGTGTAACATGAAGACCATGGTAATTGATATGCTTCCTAAACCCAGTGGGTGGACATGGCATGATCAGACGTACTTGTGGGTGTGGGAACAACATTGCATAAGCTGGTGGTTTCAAATGACGGACGCCCTAGCACGAACGAGCGACGGAAACTTGGTGTTAATTTTAACGATTTTTGAGCTTTTCATTTGTATTGATGACTCAAAAATCGCTGTCGACTAAAACGGAAATACGTAGGTAAGTGTGTAATTTTGCAATAAGCACAATTAGAATCACATTTAGCTCTTTTTGATCGTGGTAATATCCTGTCAGACTTGTACTGACTAAAACCCACGGTGTCTTTCAATAGTCCTTTACGTTCCGGGGTCACCGTAATTCTTTAGTCCCGCGACCATCGCATTTAGCTTAGAATTAAAAAAAACAAAACCAATTATTATGTGTTAAACTACATAGTATTGTCGATATAAAAATTGTTCGAGTTTACGTTACTTTTTCTTCATAAGTTCGTATAATATAATGTTTCTCTAGACTTTCATCATGGTCGCGGGATTATTTCCTTACCGTGACCCCGGAACAGAAAGGGCTATTGAAGGACACCGTGGATTTTAGTCAGTAAAAGTCTGACAGTCCCTCCCGCCCTGCCCGGGGTTGGAGGACTCATTTGATGATTTTACCACGCTAAAAAAAAAAAAAAAAAGACTCATCATCATCATGCCAACCTATTGCAGTCCACTGCTGGACATAGGCTTCGCCCAGGAAGCGCCTTAGCACACGTTCTTCTGCCTTTTTCAACCTTCTTCAGGTCGTCGGCAGTGGCCGGATGAAAAAAACGGCAAATCGTGCACTTACAGCACCATCTCCGTGCTTCGTGCGGCGCTGTGGCGCTCGCAGGGAACGCCATAGCGACACGATATGTCGCTTTTTTCATCCAGCCACTGCCAACCGACCCAGCAGTGGAATCTGTAGGCTGAACTGATGATAATTGTTGTTTTTTTTTGGTCATTCGTAGTCAAAAATTTCCTTCGCTTCACATGTCTCTACCATTTCAACCGATTACCACAATTTTCAGTCTCCGGTTCGTGTAAAGCCCACAGTACAGATATTATTAGTTTCTAAACAAATGTTATTATTACTTATTACATTATTAGTAATAATAAACCGCAAACCCAATGCGATTGTAGTAATGCAATGATTTATATCTCTATTATGTTTGCTGTGGTATGCGGCGTTGAATATTATTATTATCTTTGAGCTAAAAGCGGTGGTATTTTAGCTGATTGGGTTTCACATGGAAACAATGGCTGAGTGATAGCTGGAACTTTATTTTGATTTATGTATTACATGATGAATTCTATTGCCTGGTGCTAAAAGGGGTTGTCTGAAATTGTAATTGTACAAAAAGCTATATTTTTGTGCTAAATGGGCGTAAAGCGTGTTTGCCTTTTTACAAAGTAACTTTTTCAAAATGAAATATAAATAAATTCCTCTATCAGTCTGATTACAATAATAACAACGAGCGATACGATTTTAAAGGAACGAATATAAGTGAATTTTGTTGCACAAATAGAACATGACCCGGTAAGAATATTTAAACATCTCATCTCATCTTCTACTATCGGTAGCATGTTCCGGTGTTTCCCCATGGGACAGTTTTCGCCCTACAAATTGATAAAGCCATGGACAAAAGCAAGTATGCAAAAGGAAGAAATCTAAATAAAATCTTCAACAATAGGTAAAATCTAAATTCGAGAGAAAAAAGTAAGAATATGCCAATCGACATTAATTCCTTGAGGGGGGATTTAGAACCTTTTGTTACAAAAAATCCGAGTTCATTCTATTACTTTCTAAAGATTTTGATTAAACTACGTATTCAGTTTAACCCTGAAGGTATTTCTTCGTGATCACTTGAATAGAGCCTGTGGCCTATACATTAACATTGTATCGACTGCTTCAAACCTCAAAAGTTAGGGTGAACATCTGGGTATGCTCACTCCATCATCGACCTTGTGTTTGTCACCCTTGACGTAGACTAAGGTCTAGAGCAAATCATCATAAAAAGAAACCTGTGTAGGTCCAGCATTCGAATTGCATCGGGCGGTTGGTGATTGGTCGGTTGTTGCTTGACACACTGACTGCTCGAACAGCTAGCCAGTGATGGCGGTAAAAACGCCCTAAGGGAACCACTCGAGCAATTTACCTGCTTCGGGTGGTTCGTTCGGTCAAGCCGTCTTCAGGTATGTTTTAATGGGACAAACCCACCACACTGTTCCCAAACCACTGCAACTCCTGAGAGCCAAAATCAACAGTGGCAACTACTAGAAAAGCGCCGAGACAATGAAGCTCGACGTGTCCCGGAGAATGAATTTACCTGTCTTGGATCCTGCAACGAAATTAATCAGAAAGGAATAGTGGAGGAGTAGGAAAAATATGTTTCCACTTCTGTCTTCAGGTATGCCTCTTATCTTAACCTGCTTAGACATTATTGCCGTGAGCCAGTTACACTATCGACCCTGGAACGAAAAGGGCAGTTCAAGGAACACGGTGGTTTTTAGCCAGTATGAGTCTGTCAGTCTCTTCCGCTCCACCTAGGGAGACAGGAGTGATTTTAACCCCTAAAAAAAAGAGTCCGTGTGTGTTGATTGATCATTGGTTAACTGCTTGAGCAGTGGCAATCAGGAAGTCAATCAATCATCATCATCAGCTTACAATGTTCACACTGCTGGGATACACAGGTCAGGCCTCCTCTCTGTAAGAGGTAGGGGCTATAATCTAATCGCAGGCTCACAAAATAATAGATATCACAAATGTTTCGAATATTCGGTTCTAGAACATGCTGGTTTCCTTCCTGATGTTTTTCTTACCGTTTTGTGAGCAATGGTGATGAAATATTGACGATCTACAACTCGGTCGGCAGTTATTAGTATGGGCGGTCTAAATACAACAGCTGTGTCAATCAATCAATACTTTAAACAAATGACACTCGCAAAACATCCATTTTTAACATCAAACATTTCATCCGTACATTGAAATGCAAATAAATCACACTATTCGAATACCACAACCAGTTTTACTTAAATACTACTACATATAATGTACACATTTTATGTACATAAATGTGTGTACATTTGTATATTGGCCAGTTCGAATCACTGGTCAATAATAATTATATATTATATGTACGAGAGTTCAGATTGCACACTTGAGGACAATAAAATGCACAAATATTTCGGATTCCCGGGTCGACGGCGCGTTGTGTCCCACGCGCGCCTCAAAGAGCGTCAGCATAATGACGGGGCCCCCTCTCAGAGGGCCAAAGCCTGCCGGGGTCGCGGGATTATTTCCTTACCGTGACCCCGGACCATAACAGGCTACTGAAGGACACCGTGGATTTTAGTCAGTAGAAGTCTGACAGTCCCTCCCGCCCTGCCCGGGGTGGGAGGACTCATTTGATGATTTTACCACGCCAAAAAAAAAAAAATTTCGAATTATCATGAAGTAAGTTTTGCATGTAGTTTCACTCGTGCTATTGGCTGACATTATTCTAAGGTAACGTTTTAAATACCTATAGCTTTTGACGCTATGACAGCTTATTAAAGTTAATACCCCACATCGAAAATTACAAACATCATATTATTATTATTATCTACCTGGCTAGGGTTGTTATCTTTAAAATTTGGAAACCAGGGACAAGACGCCTGAAAACCCCGGATTTTAGAGTCCAGAACTCGGATATGTCAACGAGTTTTTTTAAACATAGTCAGTGTAATGAAAAACAGTTAAAAATGTCTTAATTTTTAAACCCAGACTACAAATAACCCCCCCCCCCCCCCGAACGCTCCCCGTACGCCCTCTAAACTAGGACAAATGGATGGCAACCCTATACCTGGCTAGCTTTTTCCCAACTATGGGTCAGCTTCCATTCCAACCAGATACAGTTGAATACCAGTATTTTACAATTTATTATTTATCCGGGGCGACTGTCTGACCTCCACACTGAGACAGCTGGTACCACCTGGTCTCGGTTGTGTTTGATCGTACGCGGATAGAGTACCAGTAGAACTCTGGTACTCTCTTCCGCGCTTCTTCCACAGCAGAAGAAGTGATTTGAAGGTATCCCAGCCAGATAAAAACCTTGGAAGTGAATCCCTGGGGCTTTTACTATTTAGCCACAACGCCCTTGTGAAATTTACAAACATACAAACTTTAATATTAATATAGACTTCTCTGTCTGTTAAAACAACTTTGGCAACTGTTCATTTGGGGATTGAGAAGAGCTGTTTATTTCGTTCGTTTATTGTCTCCTGAGGCCTTATCACGAGCAGGCTGTGGGAAAGAGATGGCGCTAGACGACTTGTATAGCTCTGTCTCTTTCCCACGGCTTAAACGATCTCGTGGTAAGGCCTCTGGTAATATTGTTAAACTGTCTCCCGTAGTAATATCTAAAAGTATACGAATATTCGCATTCGCATTCGCATCATGCGGATATTCGCATATTTTTAGACATTCGCATTCGCATTCGACAAATTCATGCGAATATGAAAGACTGAAAAAATAGCAATATCTGGTACTCCTTCTTCCACACACTCCATTCATTATTATCTTTTGTTGTCCTCTCCATTCATCTTTTGTTTAATCTGTCTTTATCTCGCCATTCATCTATCGTAGTAATATCTAAAAGTGCCGTCCAAAAATTTATGCGGACAATCACTTGATTGGCCTCGTAAAAAATATCGATTCAAGTGATAGTTTTATGAAAAAGAGCTTTAAAGTTTTACTATTATGTTTGAAAACACGTTTTTTTTTTTAATTGTTAGATTTGATTCTTTGTCTTTTAACGCTATGATATTAGTACTGTTCGATACAGAACACAAGAATGTATCCGAATTAGTTTTTAAGGGAACATAGACAAGCGTAATGGAGAGCGCAGGTGTGTGTCAAAGTTTTACTTACTTTAAGCACAATACAGTTTTGATTTGAACTAAATTTTCTGGTGTTTCATTATAAAGTTACCGAGCTATCGAGGGAAGAAACATCAGAATGGTCCTTTTTTTTAGTTTAAATCAAAACTGTATTGTGCTATATAGTGAGTAAAACTTTGACACACACTTTACTTCAAAGCTACTTCAAAGTAAAGGATTTACTGTTTTTATTGCCTGCCAGCAGTGTTTGCCGATCGTGATGTCCGACCGGCGATTGACTGTAATCTACTTAATTCGATATTGTGTACTTACAAGCCTTCTGCTGCCTCCTCATAACCCGTGATTCTTTCATAAACTGAAGATTTTCTTTTATAAATAATTATAAAATATAAATATAATTGCGGCCCACCGTAACTTGATTTTGCCACTTTGATTCCTTTGCCATGCAAAAGATTGCCGTCCTCTGACTTCTCCGTCGGGCTATGTCTCCTCGCGATAAATGAAAAAGGTAATGTGGTTTATCATGGTAACCAAAATCTCCAGAATAAATAATGAATTCAAGTATGTATGAACCCCGTAGTATTCCAAACTTTAAAAATTTCCCACTCAAACTTGAACCTTATAAAGAAAGATAGATATAATTCATTTTTCACCTCACCCGCTCGGAAAGATTCTATTTCTCATTCAAAATCTGAGCGCAAAACTCCATTTTGTGCTCTAGAGCACAAAGTGTTGTTTAAAATTCGAACACGTCTTGTATTCAATTGTTTTCTACTTTTCTACACTGGCAGGCGAGCCGCCCCCACTACATTTCCTCGCTGTGTGAGGTGAAAAGTTGTGTGTTGCACTCGGCAGCAAAGTTTTTCTGCGTCTCGTACCTTTGAAAACTTCGCATCGCTCAGGATTCTATATTTGAACCGCTCGTTTCTCTCGCGGTTCAATCTTAGAATCCTTCGCTCGCTCAGTTTTCAATTCAAGTACTCGCGCCAAAAATCAACTTTGCAGCCTTGCATAACAAATAACTATTTCACCTCACGCGCTCGGAAAGATTCTATTTCTCATTCAAAATCTGAGCGCAAAACTCCATTTTGTGCTCTAGAGCACAAAGTGTTGTTTAAAATTCGAACACATCTTGTATTAAATTGTTTTCTACTTTTCTACACTGGCAGGCGAGCCGCCCCCACTTCATTTCCTCGCTGTGTGAGGTGAAAAGTTGTGTGTTGCACTCGGCAGCAAAGTTTTTCTGCGTCTCGTACCTTTGAAAACTTCGCATCGCTCAGGATTCTATATTTGAACCGCTCGTTTCTCTCGCGGTTCAATCTTAGAATCCTTCGCTCGCTCAGTTTTCAATTCAAGTACTCGCGCCAAAAATCAACTTTGCAGCCTTGCATAACAAATAACTATTATTGCACACCAAAATATTGTTGTGTGGTTATAAAAACGCAGCAGTGTTTTTATAACCTTTTGTGAAAGTTAGGATAATAGTCTATTAAAGATAATGTGACAAATTGGAGCATATTCATGTGCTGGCGTTTGTGCCATTTGTAGAGAATAGAGAGAAAAATTTCTGGCATTATGACTAACACATGGTTACTAAAAGTATACGAGTAATAGATTTATCACCTTTTAAAAACTCAAGGCAACTTTGTACATAAGCAAAATAATTTTTGTATAAACTTACATACTTATTTTCTTTTATCTAGAGGTTTTAGAAACTTTTTCTTAAATGGCTTTTACTATTATTTTATCAAAAAAGTAAGCTATATTCTTAGGACATGTTTGTAAAGCGCTATATCCCGAATATCACGTAGAGGTATTATCACCGGGGTCGCGGGAATCTCTTATCAGGTAATCGTGAACCTGGAACGTAAAGGGCTATTAAAGGATCGCTGTGGATTTTAGTCAGTACGAGTCTGACAGTCTCGACCTGGGTGGGGGGGACTAATTTGATGATTTGACCAAGATAAAGAAAGAGGTCAAGCTCAAGCTCAAATCGAAAGTTGTCACCAAAGTGTGTTACCAGTGATGACGTATGGCACCGAAACGTGGTCCTTTACTATGGGCCTCATTAGTAAGCTCAGTATAGTCCAACGAGCTATGGAGAGGGCTATGCTCGGAGTTTCTCTGCGCGATCGACTCAGAAATGAGGAGATTCGTAGACGAACCAAAGTAACCGACATAGCCCAACGAATTAGCAAGTTGAAATGGCAGTGGGCAGGCCATATAGCACGCAGAACTGATGGCCGATGGGGCCGTGAGTTTCTCGAATGGAGACCACACACCGGCAAGCGCAGCGTAGGACGTCCACCCACTAGGTGGGCAGACGATCTTATGAAGGCCACAGGATCACGCTGGATGTAGGCCGATTACAACCGGTCCTACTGGAAGTCTAAAGGGGAGGCCTATGTTCAGCAGTGGACGTCTTACGGCTGATATGATGATGATGATGATGATGAAAGAAAGAGGATAATGTCAAAAAAATGGTACAGTGTGAGAGTTAATAATTATGTCTCTACTGTTTTTGTGTTTCCCTCATACGACTATAAATTAAATAAAAATAAGTGGCGTAATGTTGTTGTTTTTAAGGGGTTGGCCTAAACTTGCATTAAATCGCGAGAGATGGAAAGAGGGAAGGGAGGCCTTTGCCCTGCAGTGGGACAACGTAGGCTCATAATAATAATAATAATAATGTTGTTGCTGAGTTTCAGGGATTTCAGGGATGATTTTACGTTATACAATACTTTAATTTTGGGCAGTCGCTCCATGTAAAATACTGATATTCAGCTGCATCTGGTTCGACTGGAAGCCGACCCCAAAATAGTTGGGAAAAGGCTAGGCAGATGATGAATACCTACTTTAATAATTGACAAGTGGTATTCGCATGTCAAATGTAGATTTCCCTTGAACCATAAAATTGTTAATAGTTGAACAAATTGCTACAGTCGGCTCTTATCTTTAGCCACACGCACTTGTTAGCGAGACAAATGGCCGGACATTTGCATGCACACTGAATTTTATGTTTGTGAGAGCTGTGGTGGCTCAGGTGGTATCGGCCTCGATTTACGAGTTGTATGTCGTGGGTTCGAACCCAGCCACCCCGCATTACTTTGAGTAATTAATTTCATCACCACTGCTTTCAAAACGGTGAAGGAAACCAAAAATTTGAAGACATGTGACATGTGCCAAAACGCACTGGGCCCGCGTGGTGAATTATGGCTCACTCCCTCTCACAGAGAGGAGGCCTGTGTCCCAGCTGTGGAGGAATATTTATAGGCTGATGATGATGATAGTCATTGTAAAAGTCTGATGAATAATCTTTAATTTTCTAATTAAGCATCAACCATACATCAAACCTAAAACTCCAAACAAACAAACAAACAAGCCATTCCTTATCAACATAGATCCTTATCAAGCTCCCACACTGATAGCATAGGTAATTAAGTACAGCCACGTTAGATACACGAGCTAATCCAATAATTATATGCTGCTGGTAGTAGACTGTGTTGATTCTATTAGCTTGGGGCGTCGCTTGCGGGTGCAGCTCGCAGCTCTGATTTGTGAATAGCTTAGAGGCTGGAAATGTCAGTTTAATATTAAATAGGTCATGTCAGAATACATTTATACCTATACAACATTATTTTTTGTTTATGCGAAACCCGATACACCTGTCCAATATTTTTGTGTAAAGAATCTATGTACAAAATTTTAAAACCGTATATCATAAAAAATCACAAAGTTATAGAGCTTGTGTATTACCTGGTTGTCCTTTTTTTAAAAACATGCTCATTTCGCGGTACACCCACATAGTTTGGCGATAGGTACCTAACCGAACGGTGATTGTATTGTATTTAGCTGGTAATAAAATTGAATCATGATATTATTTTTGAAAAAAATATATAACATGGTGTAAAAATTATTGGAATCGAATCAGTTACTGATTCTGAACAAACTATATTCTGTATAAAGTTGTATAGTATTAGCTGACCCGGCAAACTTCATACCGCCTCAGATTTTTTTTTAATCATAATAATTTACTCACATTTTAAACCTTCCCTGGACTTCCAAAAATGATTCAAAACCAAATTGAGCCAAATCGGTCCAGCCTTTCTCGAGTTTTAATTAGCGAGATACATAGATAGATAGGGCTCCAAGAAAAAATAGTAAACCCAGCGAACTGAAACCGAACACATTGGGCATGCGCGGACGGCGATTATTTTGTGACTCGCCGTCCGTCATGGTCTATGCCTGGATCTACGGCGCGTCGTATCCCGCGCGCGCTTCATAGAGCTGTCATCAATTTGACGGCCCTCCTGAAGGCCAAAGTCTCGCCGGGTCGCGGGACTATCTCTAAACTCTCTCACTTTTGAATTGTCAAAGACAAATAAAATATTATTAAACACTACAAAATTATGGTGTTACAGTCCCAGTCACAAGACATAAAAACTGTGAAAGATATTGTAAGATCACCGTTGGTTTTAGTGAGTACATACAAGTCAGACAGCCTGTCTGTTCTGCCCTGGATGGTGATGATTTTACCACGAGCAGCTTTTGTAAATACTGTAGTATTCAACAAAATCTAGTTCGACGGGAAGCCGACCCCAACATAGTCGAGTAAAAGGCGAAGGCTGTTAATAACTTCAGTAAAGTTGCAAACGAAGCGACTAAAATATAAGTTACGACAGCTTAACTTCACAAAAGCTAAGCTAACGATGAACCGTAACTTGTAAAGCTGTGTTATTCTCTGAGACTCTACGACGAGCTCGTCGACGAGTTTGTATTTTATGCTCAAGGGCATAAAGTCGAAAAAGCATTAAAGATAAACTGTCTCAATGACGAGGAACTTTCGAAAAACTTTTTCAAAAAAATGTAACCGCCTTCAAAAACAACTACAAAAAAGTGTAAAATAATCTACAAAATAACTTTTCTTTCGGAAGTCGGTGCCTTGGTTTTTTTTCTTTTCATTGTCTTTTTAGCTACCGACTTCCGAAAGAAAAGTTATTTTGTAGATTATTTTACACTTTTATGTAGTTGTTTTTGAAGGCGGTTACATTTTTTTTGAAAAAGTTTTTATTTTACTCTTTTTAGTTTAAATATTCAATCCGAATTCTTGTCAAGAACATCATTCTCTTACATGTGCACTAGAATTTTGTAATCCTTCGCACCGGTAATAACATCGCTCATGTACACAATAAGATAATAAAATTCCATATCTCAAAAACTACTGAACCGATTTTGATGAAACTTGCAGTATTCCCTAAGTTTAATGATACCTAGAACAACAAAAAAAGAATTACTTAAATCGGACTGGTAGTTCCAGAGATATGCGAACACAAACTAAATCAATCGACGCCTACTCCTTACTGTAAAGAAGTTGTATATTCCATCATCAGCTCATCTACCTGAGATGATGATTATCAGATGCAAATAATTGAACAGCTTTAGAAAATATATGAAATTGCTACTATGTGCCTATAAAATTTGAAGGTTGCCCTCGATTTCCCTGGGATCCCATCATCAGATCCTGACCTGATGATCATGGGACTACTTGTGAAGTATACCCTTTCAAACAAAATAAAAAAATTCCAAATCGGTCCAGGCGTCTTCGAGAAAACGGGGAACATACATAAAAAAAAATGATTCCGACGAATTGAGAACCTCCTCCTTTTTTTGAAGTCGGTTAAAAAGTCGAAAATCAACTAATGTTATGCTGACATAACATTAGTTGATTTTCGACTTTTCGAAAGTAAGTTAGCAGTTAGCGCTGACGCTACCGCACTCTTATAGAATAGCACTACAGAGGGGTACAAAACATTGGGTCCGTAAATAAAATATTGTCGCCTTAAATAAATAAACTTAAGTTAACTTTAGCTGCGTTTTACGAGGTTGTAAACCTCTGACATAGGCGGCATATCATTGGATTTGTGATCGTATGTGGTTGTACAACTATTGTGCAATTGTCTTTGATACCAATGACAGATCATAATGACAGTTGTTGGTCCCGGCTGTCAGTTGTTACAGATCTTTGACAGTCGGTACTATTACCCGGTATTATTATACCTTACGACTTTGGCATCCACTGACACGTGCCTATGTACCCACGAACCTCTACGTATTTGTATTGTGATAGTCGCCTTTATACCAAAGTCGTAAGGTGTCGGAGACTTGCGTCGCCTAGTATACGAAGGGCTGTATAAGCAGGTCGAAAATCTGACAACCAATCTTACCAAAAGGGTATCGTATTACCCAGTTACTTAAGGTTGGTTAGGGTTATGTTAGGTTAGGATTCGTTCATGATTGGTAGCCTGCGGGCGGCTGACTTGGGGAAGTCAGCCGCCCGACCAGATACAGGCCCGAGTTGGCGGCGACGTGTCCTTCGTCGCCACTCGAAGAGAGGTGCGGCCGTTCTGTGTGGCCGCACCGAGGAGAGGGACCCGGCGATGTAGTCGGGTCAAGGCCTGTCGGGGAGCGGTGATTGCGCAAGTGGCCCCGCACCCCCGGCTTAAGGCAGTAGAGGACACCGTGTGGTTTTAGTCAGTCGAGTCTGACATGCCCCTCCGTCTTCCCCAGGCGGAGGAAGTACATGAGGATTTGCACACGTTAAAAAAAAAAAAAAAAGGTTAGGATTCGTTGTTTTTTTCAAACTCTAACTTAAAAAGGAAAAAGGACGCAGGTATTACGTACTTAATTAATAAAAGCACTACATAACCTAAATTACAACTAATTACAAACATCAATTAAGCAACCACAACCTCAAAATCACAACCAATTGCTGACTCAAAATACATTATAACTGCAGCAGTTTGAAATTAGATTTCGTCGTTTATGATACGACTTTAGTCGTATACAGTACGACCTCCCACCGGCGTACCTATATTCAGCGTAGTCGTTTCACCCAAATGTTTACGTAGTGTATAAAAAAAACATGTGAATATTGCGTCGTATGTGCGTCGGTCGGCGTCGATAAATATGACGGAAAACTAACAGTTGCGTTGCGTTTATTAAAAAGGTTTCATATTCAGTTGGAGTTAAGCTATAAATAAATTCTTGCGTAGTGGTTGTCTTAAAAAAATGTAAGGTAATTTATTCAAACAAGGTTGATAAATAAACAGTTTTTTAAGAAGAGAAGGAGGCGATCGCTTCGCCTTCCATCTCGCTCCAAAGTATGGCCTCGAACAATGCCGGACGCGAGAGATCGCCGCCTATCGCTTCCGTGAAGATACAGCGGTGTTCTAGCCACGCGGGGCAGATCTACACCGTATGCTTCACCATGCCCTCTGGGTGATCCTCGCAGTGGTGACATCCAGGCGTTTCTTCCTTCCCTATCAGACACAAAAACCTCCCGAAACTTCCGTGTTCGATTAGCACCTGCGTCAAGCGGAAGGTAAAGACGCCGTGGCGCCTCTCCAGCCACTCCTCAGAGGGGTCTTACCGCCGCAATTGCGGCGTGCCCAGGTAACCGTTACCCTGGAACGTAAAGGGCTATTGAAGGATCACCGTGGATTATAGTCAGTACACGTCTGACAGACACAGTCTCAGAAAAAAAAAGGGATTTAAATAAATTCCATCTAATAACTATTCAGTCCTTTGAAAGCCAATTTGTAGAAATTAGTTATAATAATATTGTAGTGTACAAATTAGCTGGGGAGCCAATAAAAAGTGCATTACAGACTGACAAGACTTTGTGATCAGTTTCTTTGTAGCTAAGTTTATCGGGACTCCAGCTTTAACGAGACGAAGTGTTTTTGTCAAAGGAGAGCTGATTTTGGTACAGAAATTGGTATCGGTTGTGATTTTCTTTTGAAATGGATTCTAGACAATAATGAAGAAGAATTTCAAAGCCTGCTTTATCGGTCTGAACTTTATGCCATGATGTACCTTATGCAACACGGACATTAAACAGCAATTAACTATATAAGAAATGAAAAAAATAATTTTGGGTATTTAAGTTGACAGTGACATTTTAATGGTGAATGTTAAAGTCAAATAACATAGTGTAAAACTCTGGATTCATCTATTTGACAGCAATTCGTTTGGAGCCACACCGAATGTCCTAACTGTGAATGTCCACCTTTAGAGAAGACGCTACGCATCAACAAGATGCGATTTGTACAGAGAAAATATGTGAAGTATAAAAGTGGCGCTTGACGCAAATTACGTCTCAAATTGTGACCAGTGATCGAGAACTGGGAATCGTAAAATAAAGGGTTAAAATGGAGACTCACCCGATGTATCCCACACGGAGAAGTTAACCCTGTAGTCAGCCACGGTGCATGAACAGCCATATTTCTCGAAGCCGGTTGGTGTGTATGCCTGGAACAACAAAATAATGCTTTTAATACAAATTAGTAAATTATTATTGTGTATTCGGACCAACGCATTGGTTACAATGTGAAGGCACATTGTTTGGGTTATACATATAAGAAAAATCGACTTTAATACTAATATGAATAAAAAATAGTAGGTAAGAAAGTAGGTATAATGTTATCAGCCTTCGGTTATTCACGAACAATCAAGTGTTATTAAAACAGGAATTTATTGTACTCTTAGAAGTATAGTAAGTGTCTTGTTGATGCCAGTAGTAGTAAAAAAATAAACCCATACGTATACGTTATAGGAAAACTTTACAGAAATGCATAAATGGAACTTCAAATTAATACCTGTCTTATTTCTAAGTAGGGTACTCATTTCAAGATGATCACATAAATGACCTATAACCCTACCGTAGGTAGGTACAGTAATTACCTACATTAAAATTATTCACACCATATCTACTACACTCACGAGCCAAAGTATGGAATCACTTATCTTGATTACTTAATAACAACTTAGTTAAGAAGTATAAAAATGATACCATTTTAAAGGTTTCACTTTTAACTTGAAATTAATATATAATAATATATAGTAATATTCCACAACTATCACACAACGCCATGTAGTCCCAAGCTAAGCAGAGCTTGTGTTATGGGTACTAGACAACTGATAAACATACTTATATATTTCTAAATACATACATATTATAGATAAATTACACCCAGACACAGAACAAATGATCGTGCTCATCACACAAATATTTGTCCTGGGTGGAAATCGAACCCACAACCTCCGGCATAGTAGTCACGGTCACTAATCACTAGACCAACAGGCCAGTCAGAAATTGATATCAAAATTCAAATAACGCCATTAAGGAGCGGACCCTGATCAATTCCATTTCCAAGTAAATGATTCAATACTTTTGCTCGCTAGTGTAGAGTTATCATTTCGCAACACACTCTTCAAGAGAAAACAGGGTCACAAATCATATCTAGCAGACGATATCAAGACAAGTACCGAGTCATCTCGTTTTGAACGAGTAGTGAGATCCAAGTTTCCATTTAAGGCTACATACTACGATCCACCACATAAGGAATCGTATTGACAAGCCGTCGGATCTCTTCGCCGGATTTGACGATAAAGGGCTCGTTTACACAGAGTTATAATAATAGTTTATTGTATCGTTTTTAACGTATCCGTCGCTACATTTTTTTACGGGGTAAAATCATCAAATTAGTTGTGCCGCCCAAGGTGGAGCTGAATGGACTGTCAGACTCGTACTGACTGAAATCCACGGTGTTCCTTCAACAGCCCTTTACTTTACAGGGTCACGGTTACCTATCTAACAGTCCCGCGACCCCGGCAAGCGTTTGGCCTTCTAAGGAGGCCCCGTCAGATATCCGTAATACTGTCTTGTGTGTGAACTGGCTCATCTACATACGTCGTCGCTGAATAAAACCGTATACAATGAAGTGGTTCTGCAGCCCCTTCTTACTAAAGTCTCCGATACCTTACGGATTTGATATCCAGATTACTATCGCATAACAAATCCATAGAGGTTCGTACACAGACACGCGCCAATGGATACCAAAGTAATAATAATATTCCACAACTATCACACAACGCCATCTAGTCCCAAGCTAAGCAGAGCTTGTGTTATGGGTACTAGACAACTGATAAACATACTTTTATATTTCTAAATACATACATATTATAGATAAATTACACCCAGACACAGAACAAATGATCATACTCATCACACAAACATTTGTCCTGGGTGGGAATCGAACCCACGACCCCCGGCATAGCAGTCAGGGTCACTAACCACTAGACCAATAGGCCAGTCAAAGTCGTAAGATATCGGAGACTTGCGTCGCGTAGTGTACGATGGGGTTAAAACGGACCTCTGTGTGAACAAGCCTAATAGAAACGGATCGTTTTTGTCGTAAATATTTGGGCCATATGGTTAAGGATCTGTTATGGTGGTTAATTGGATCGTGAAGTTAGTTCTCACGGTGTGAGGTGAGCTTGTTGCTATTTTGTCTGGTAATATGGAGTGAGGCTTTGTATGGAATCATGGAAAATTTATATTGAGATGAGAATAACGTGCTAAGTGCTCGTAGGGACGAGATTGGGCTATTCGAGATCTCGTCTGTTGATTTGCCAAGATCGTGATGACGAGATTTCAAAATATTGAATAAGATTTATAGGTAGAGATTTCCTGGCATAACATTGACAGTTAGGAAGTCTCAGAATGGTAAAAATTAGGATTTAATTTAGAATTGCAGGTTAGTGTCTGAAATGGTCGTTTGAAGAAAGAACCACACAAATTCAAGTTGAGTCAATGCAAGCATTTGTCAGTTATCGTGTAGCTCGACTGATAACTCAAGGAGCTCTACTAAGTACACAAGGTTGACAAAAAGTTAATTCATTAAAAGATTTACAGAGGGCATAATATTATAGTAGTTTCAATGGTCTTACCTTATCTGTAACATAAAACCAGGAGATAAATAACTAAACTAAAGCAATAACAGCTCACGAAAGACCTATTACAGTTGGAATCTTTCTAGTTCAACAGATTTGTCTAAAATGTCTCACATTTTACCCTATACCGCTCTTAATCTTCCCACTTCACCTGCGTTAGTTTAGTGGTAGCAATCGCTTCTGCTAAGCTAGAGGTCTGGTGCGAGCATAGACCACGGACGGCGAGTAACCTGTGACTCGCCGTCCGGTCGTGGACCATGCCCGGATGGGTCTACGGCGCGTCGTGTTCCATGCGCGCCTCAAGGCGATCATTTTGGAATTTTGCGTACGTTTTCAGGTATAAAAAAACAGACATCCCCAAA
Source organism: Agrotis clavis (assembly GCA_954870645.1). Classification (NCBI taxonomy): domain Eukaryota; kingdom Metazoa; phylum Arthropoda; class Insecta; order Lepidoptera; family Noctuidae; genus Agrotis; species Agrotis clavis. The sequence continues at coordinate 20,091,103 of OX940935.1, read as the reverse complement.
AACAAGACTGTGACGAAAAACAATAACATTAATACCATGTCTAGTGCCATGCGCGCTCGGAAACGGACGCGTTTGCGCTACTCAGCAAGAATTTTATATTCGCGTATTGTGCTGTATTAACCGCTGCCCGATTTTGTTTGCAATGGCTACAAAGCAGCTCATTGTCAACGAGCAAGCTTAGCAAGCTAGCTATCAAGCATGCCATCGATTACATGGACGAGGTCAGCATCTTGCAGATCTGCAAGTCCTCCTACAAAGAGGAAGAAGTATGCAGTGCCAAGTTGCTGCTGTTTCAAACACTCGACCAAGTCGGACAAATGCCATCTCGCCGGAGGGATGGTGGCGAGAAGAGTCTGCAGGATATCATCGACCTGCTCAAGAGGACCGATTCGGATGACGTGCCGGATTTTGTGGCGAAGGAGCTGCACAAGCTACCTCCCGTCACTTTCGACCACGTCGACGTCACCAGGCTGCTGAAGGACATCACGTCTCTGAAGGTGAGCCAGGCCGAGATGAAGTCCAAGTTGGAGTCATCAGAGAACATCATTGGTGAATTACGAGCCGAAGTGGCGTTGTTGCGCAACGCTATTCCGACAAGTAGGTCACCGGAAGGCTCCAACGTGAACACACGTCGCGGAGCACAAAATGCTTCAGTCTGCAGTTTTCGGTCAGCGAGTGAGTCTACGTCGCCGGCTGTTAAAAATGCAGGCGTTGCATCGTGTTCGGCTGATTGCGTCGTACCTGCCGGGGAAGCGACGCCTGTAATAGGTACATCGACGCCCAAATGTGCCTATTCTGCAATTGTCGCCAAATCAAAACCTGCTGTGTCGCAAACCAAACCACAAGCAGCTAAACCAAAACGGGGAAAGCAGAGTCGGTCAGTTTCGACTGCGACTAAAGGCGCTGTGGTGGACCTTAAACAGCAGGGTCTACCGAAGGACACATGCGATGAGGACGGCTTCATCAAGGTGGAGAGAAAGAAGAGGAAGCCTTCTTATCGCAACCAGTGCGGGTCAGCGCTTGTAGGACCCAACACGCTGCTACGTCCTGCAGTACCGACGACGCAGCTGTACGTGTCCCGTTTGTACCACGCTACGAAGACTGAGGACATTGTGGAGTACATACGGATGAAGACCAACTGGACCTTGAGGGTGGAGAAGTTGGAGGCGCACCATAACACTAATTTTAAGTCGTTCGTGGTGCGCGTTCCAACCCAATATTTGGCGACCTGCCTCAAGGAAGATTTTTGGCCAAAAGGTGTGCTGTATCGGCGTTTTCGAGGCCGGCTACGCGACACCTCGCAGCGTAACACGACGCCGTCACTTCGTGTGCAATAGTTTTTTAAGTTTATTGTTTTAAAATATTTATGTATTAGTTTATAGTTATTATTTTTTATACTTATATATGTATTGTGTTTTTTATGGGCCTTAGTTGCCTGAAATAAAGGATAAAATAAATTAATACGACAAAAGATGGCGCCACGTGAACGATCTGAATTGATTGTCAATTTCTAAATTAATACGAGCGAATCTCCGAGCAAAAGTTATTATATAAATAAATACCGTGGCGGTAACCACTATGGTAAATGGGTGTTGAATGGATTTATATTTCGCTGTTCATATTTACGGATTTCTTTATGTATTTTTAATATCCTTCCTTGAACGTTAATGGTCTGTGTTGATCTTGACAAGACTTGTTCAATAATGCATTCCCTATTTTATGATAGTCGTTAGAGGAAGTCAGTGCCCTGAAAGGCTAACTTAAGGACCTAATCCGCGGAATATGTGCTATGCTACGTTCGTTGGTATGAATTGCCTATAGCCTTTTCCGAAGCATAGGTCGGCTTCCGGTCAAACCCGATACAGCTGAATATCTGTATTTTACATGGAGCGACTGCCTAACGGACCTCCACAACCCAGTAACTGGGTAATACGATACCCATAGTAAGACTAGCTGTCAGACTTTAGCTTCTGACTAACAGCAACGACTGCCAAAGGTCTAAAAATGACAACGGGACCAACTGCTTTACGTGCTTTCCAGAGGACGGAGGAAACTCGCTAAGACAGATGGTCACCCCTCCACAGACCAACCTCGGCAAGCGCGGCTTAACCCGGAAGGCATGCGCGGCTGTAATTATTTAGCCACGAGCTTATCACGTTACGTTGCTATGAATGCGTTTGAAATCCACCAATCGTATTCTTTGGTCGATATAACATAGCGCTGGTGAAAACTACAACGTCAGTAAAATATTGTAGACTTTGTTTAAGAGGTACTAACTTGAAAATATAAAATTCGTTTTGCAGCCAGCATTTTACTAAGGGCTGATTTTTCAATAGTCAGATAACCTTTATCTGAGGAATTAAAATAACGGTTTGACATATTTTCCATAGATAAGCTGTCAAACCGCCATTTTTATTTCTCAGATAAAAGTTATCTGACTATTGAAAAATCAGCCCTAAGAGATATAAAATCGTTACCAAATAGACTTTAAATAACCCTGGTAAATATGCAACGTAACTGCTGCCAAATGGCGGTTTCTTCAATTTATTTAAAATGTTCAAAGATCAGATTTTGATAATGTAGGTTTTCTGCGCTATCAGGATGTTGAAATCCACTATTAGCTTTTGCTGTAAATCAGAAGATGTAGCGGGCAGTTAATAAAAAAAAAGATAATGAAACGAATGATGAGCTTGAAGAAGCCTTCATAGACAATTGCGATATGGCCAACTTTGAACATCAGAGCAGAGGCATTTAACAAACTCTTGCTAAAGGTAGTTTTTTAATAGAATTCACATGTTTAATAACTGCCTATTTTTGTCCCAATCTTGGGTTTGATTTCCTGTCTAAGTCAAAGGTTACACGCTCAGTCTGGCGTCAGTTCAGTCCGTCAGTTTGGTTCGTCTAAGACTGATGCCAGAATGATGGATGAAAAACACGGTTACACGCTCAGTCTAGACTGACAGCAGACTGATAAAACTTACGTTAGTCATCATTCGTAAAGTGAAGACGACAGTCAAGTGAGTCATCTGATCCTGCCTAGCCATGGATATTTTGAAAAAAAAAAAGATAATTATCGCTTTACTGCTAAAGAAACGCGTAAAAAGGAAGCGATGGATGAAATAAAAAGAGAACATTACACGCATTTAAATCAGGTGACTCACTTGACTGTCGTATTCACTTTACGAATGATGACTATCGTAAGTTTTATCAGTCTGCCGTCAGTCTAGACTGAGCGTGTAACCGTGTTTTTCATCCATCATTCTGGCATCAGTCTTAGTCGGACCAAACTGATGGACTGAACTGACGCCAGATTGAGCGTGTAACCTTTGACTAACGTACACGCGTAGCTTGACCAATTTTATCATGAAGTATAATTATTATTTAAAAAAAACTCAAAAATTTAATTTTAGAAGAAAAATATTTAAGTACCTATACATATTTCTACATTCTATTATAATGCTATTCTATTTTTCTATTCTCCCGTCAATAAACCCAATTCTACGGTGTCTGGTAAAAAACGGCTGTTTTTTTTTTTTTTCATTTTCTTATTGCTTGCAATCATCAGTCCATATCCAAAATAACTTATTGGATATTTAAATCTCAAATCTCTTCTAACTTGCACCATCTCCAAAAGTGCAACGCTCCTCGGTTATTGGTCCGCCACCCCGACTACGTGCAAGAAGGCTTGCAGAGAGCTATCCACGCCCCCTGCTTATTTGAGCGGTCAACTGCTCAGTAGTGCTCAGCCGTATATCGAATTTGGCAGGGTTATAATGAAATATGGTTCTTGAATACGAAATCACGCGATTTTTCGTTCTGCAGAAGAATTTTTGTGGTGGAACTAGTATAGTCAGAACCATAATATCGTAAGCTATTTATTAATGTGTTTCTGATGTTGCTAGCCCACGCCATCCCACTTTTGGCAAAAGTGAATATTCTTCGCTTAAGAGTCAATCCTTACTTATTATAAACTAGCTGTGCCCGCGACTTCGTTCGCGTGGATGTCGGAACTTTTAGTAGCCAAGTTACTCCTTATTACATCAGCTACCTGCCAATAAAAGTCCCGTCAAAATCGGCCCAGCCATTTCAGAGATTAGCCATTACAAACAGACAGACAGAAAGACAGACAAAAATTGTAAAAAAACATATTTTGGTGTATGTACCGTATATTATTTATTCGTATGCATGTAGTAAAAATATTTCAATGTTACAAACAGACACTCCAATTTTATTTATACTCGTATGTATAGATGCGAAAATTTGGAAAGAAATCAAAACACGGTTAAATCACAAACTAAGTCTTGGAACTCGGATTATTTAATAAAACTCGTCTGAACTAGTTAAATCCACATCACCATAATATACTTACTGTGGAGCCTCCACAGTATACAAGTAAAATTACAAACCTAGCCAAAGTAACCACGGACACGTCAACTATCGCCAATCTCACATCAGACAGTCTGTTCAGTTTTTTTTAATCACCGCTCTTGTAACATAATCCAAGAAATAGTGAACTTTATACGTATTTCGTTAAGGTTGTTTTTTCGTTGCTGTCAGTGAAAACTCTGTCAAAATGATAGTGACCTCTATTTATTTACAAATATATTTATGAAGGTGGAAGTGGCTTAGGAGTATGTGAACATCGTAGCAGGTGGCTTTTTATAGTTTCTAAATTCCCCTAATAGGCAAAGGCATTTTTATAACTATAACAACTAATCAAAAAATGAGGATTAGATAAGTTTTGTGTCTGGCGAAGTGCCCTTCATTCATAGTGGGTATTTTTCTACTATGAATGAAAATGTATATTTTTTCTCACGGAGAAATCTTTCTACGATGTCAAAATCTAACATTTAAAATTGATATTTTACTCCATATCATCATCATCATCATCATCTCAGCCGTAGGACGTCCACTGCTGAACATAGGCCTCCCCTTTTGATCTCCACAGATACCGGTTGGAAGCGATCTGCATCCAGCGTCTTCCGGCGACCTTTATAAGGTCGTCTGTCCACCTTGCTGGTGGACGTCCTACGCTGCGCTTGCTAGTCCGTGGTCTCCACTCTAATACTTTTCGACCCCATCGGCCATCTGCTCTGCGAGCAATATGGCCTGCCCATTGCCACTTCAGCTTGCTAATCCGGTGGGCTATATCGGTGTCTTTAGTTCGTCTACGGATCTCCTCATCACATAGAGAAACACCGAGCATAGCCCTCTCCATAGCTCGTTGAGCGAATTTGAGCTTTGAGATGAGGCCGATAGTGAAAGACCACGTTTCGGTGCCGTAACTCATCACTGGTAACACACATTGGTTGAAGACTTTTGTCTTGAGTCACTGAGGTATGTCGGACGAAAAGACATTGCGTAGTTACCCGAACGCTGCCCAACCGAGTTGGATTCGGCGGTTGACCTCTTTCTCGAAGTTGGACTTACCTAACTGGACTACTACTTGCTCCATATAAGTATGGTATTTTATAAGGTAATTAGGTATTTAGGTTTTTATTAATTACATCTTTCTATTACTTTTTATTTGCTTTGTTCTTTTAATTGACTCATTCCGTTCGCTAGCTGTTATTTTTTGATTTCAGCTTTACAAAGGTACAATACTTCTGAAAGGACTGTAAGCCTGTAACCTCTTCAAAACCCTCTTAGAATAATCTAAGGCCGTGTCATAGTGTCAGAGTCAGGACCCAGGTTGACACTTGGCCTATGATTAATGGGTCCTAATATTATTCTGAACGTGTCAAGACCTAGGCCACATGTTGTGGCTTGTTGACCCGGGGTGTCATTTGGCACGATAGATTTGGGTACATTGATGTATGAGCTCTGAGTGATCATTTTTGGGAAAATGTTACTAATTTTAGAAGGAGAGAAATGGTTGTTTTTCAATGTGTTATTTAGGAACGTTTTGTTCGTCATTTATATTAAAAATCTGACGGGGTTTTAGTTACTTGCATAGGTCGGAATCAGGTAGAGTTATTCATGCACTTACACTGATTTCATACAGCGAATGAATAAAGTGGATATGCCACAAATCCCGGAATCACTTTTAAAGATCATTAAAATCCCTGTATTGTTACAATGTTTTTCTTTCACGAGCCTTGATCTGAATTAATTTAAAAATCCTACTTAATATTATAAAGGCGAAAGTTTGTAAGTATGGATGTATGGATGTATGGATGTATGGATGTATGGATGTTTGTTACTCTTTCACGCAAAAACCACTGAACGGATTTGGCTAAAATTTGGTATACAGATAGTTTATAACCTGGATTAACACATAGGATAGTTTTTATCCCGATTTTATGTTCCCGTGGGATAATTTTCGAGTTGCAGCGGGTGAAACCGCTGGCAACAGCTAGTATCATATATTTGCTAGTCTGGTTCTTCACCTAACAGATAAAAATCTACAATAGAAATAACCTTAGATTGGCTTAGAACGTCTGTATCAAACATCAAAGCTATCTCTTTGACTCAAATACAATCGCGACAGAATACAAGTTTATTTTTCTCGATGTATCGGTCTCCCATTATCCCGTTAGTTCTGTGTATATAGCGAACAAGTACATAAAGTACATCTATATACTTATTCCAGTGGGTAGAGGGGAAACATTGACCTTACGGAACAGGGATGTATAGAAGTGGAGGCGACAAAATGCAACCCTGTTTTCTAAAAGACTTGCTTGTGGCCCAGTGGTATCGGCTACGATTTTCGAGCTGTAGTTTCGAACCTAGCCAGGCTCATTTTTATAGCCTATTGTGTCCCACTGCTGGGCAAAGGCCTCCCATTTTTCCTTCCAAACCTCTCTATTTTGGGCAATTTCTGGCCATGTCTGCCCGGCGAACATGATCCCCTGATCATTCAGAGGATACAACGTCTTAAAACCAAGCTTATTCCGGCGAGTGAAAGTGACAGAGCTTTTCAAGTCGTCTAGCGCCATCTCGTTCACTCACTGGATCAAGCCAGGTTTTAAGACGTTGTAATACCCCCCAGATAGTCACACCACCTCCGCCGCGGTCGACCACGACGGCTATGTCCTCAGGCGTCCAATAGCCTCGCAAAATACTATTGAGTTTTTCAATAAGGTACCCTTGCTTATTTCTTGTCTTCGTTTTCGTTACTTTCAAAATAATTTTGAAATAAGAAAATTAAACAGAAATTAACCTTTGAAAGTGTAAGATCCCTCTTCCCCTCTCAGTCACCATCGTGATAGCCATTAAGTCTACACTTCAACAATTTCAAGACATTATATTATTTCACGCAATTTCCTTCGCAAATTCCACAAGAAACTTAAGATATTTCTAGACTTCTTTTCTTTACGATGAAGACGAAGGGTTACTTAAGACCCCACTAACATAATTCTGTCATTTGTATTCTCAACTTAGGCGTTTTCTACCCGAACAATGTTTCTATCTGAGGGTTGAGTAAAATATCACCCTTTTAGGGTCAACTTTAAGTTTATGACTTAGTAAGTATAATGTGTGGCCGTTCGCAACATACAGACGTGCTCGTTAGCAATATTAAATTAAAGCAATAAATAGTGACCTACATTGTAAATTTGCTAAGTGTGAAGATTCGTGAATAATGGAAACATAAACATAGTAAACTATTCTAAAATGGAAAACAGCCCCGGTAGTTCGAGCAGCCGAGAGCTACCTTTTGCCTCGCCAGCAAAAAGCCTTCAGTCTGACTTCTCTGTAGAAGTTGTATCCACACCCGAGATCCAAAAATGGATGTCATCCATGGAGCAGCAACTAAATGACGTTTGCACTATTGCCACAGACGGTAAACTTAACTCGGAGCAGAAACTCAAAATTTCAAACCTGTGCCGTAAAATAGGATCTGGAATCTCGCAAATGGCAGTTTTATATCAGGCCCTGAAACAGAAAGCCCACCAAGCCGTTAACATAATTGATGAACTAAAAGAAAAACGTGACCTGACGGAACAGATTTCGGAGCTCAAGCAGACCATCAAGGACTCAGGTGCAGCGAGAAATACTTCATTTGCTGACATGGTGAAGAAGGGATCAAATGAATATGTGCGCCCGAATAATTTAAGCTCTGTAGCTGTTTATCCCAACGATAAACTTAAGTCAAGTGACGAAACAAAAATTTTGGTTCAAAAAATGGTTCGCCCTGAACAAATAAAGCTGCAAGTACGTGGAGTCCGCAAAACTAAAAATGGGGGTGTTATAATCAGCACTGAAACCAAACAGGATGCTGATAAACTCAAGGATGAAATCCATCTGTCGCTGTGTGGACTTATAGTCGACGAACCCAAGAAGCGCCAGCCACGGATCACGGTTATAGGAGTGCCGAATTCTTTGACTGATAGTGATGTTCTAAAGTGCATGTATGAGCAGAACGTAGCTGATAAGTTTCCGGAAATGTCTTTTGATACCTATTTGTCGATGGTTAAGCTCAGCCACAAATCCGGGAAGAAAGATGCATCGACCTGCAACTATATAATTGAAGTTCCAGCCAAGATTCGTAAAGCCCTAATATCTCAACAAAGGATTTTTATAAATTGGACTTCCTGCCCTGTTAGAGACTTTACCTTGGTTACCCGATGCTACAAATGTCAGCAATATGGCCATGCAGCAAAAACATGCCGAGAGGTCAACTCATCGTGTGGGCACTGCGGAGGAGCAGGACATACAATGTCCGAGTGCACAAAAAAAGCGGAAGCTTCTAAATGTGCAACTTGCTCCCGCTATAATAAGCCAAATAACCACAAAACGGGAGATGCTGACTGCCCTGCAAGGAAAATTGCTGAATATAGATTCATCAACTCGATTGACTACGAGATCACATAGAACGTCATTATGGTCACATGTCTGTTGATTTGCTGACACAACAATATCAGGCTACTGACCTGGACTTCACTTTTATTTATTTGTTGCTGTATAGGCACATTAGTTACCAGCTGTGTAATTGTTAATTAAGCATTTTGTGTGTTTTTTGCCACTTGGACTTTACCTTAGTTTATATTTTTATGTTTCTGCTGACACTTTAATTTTGTTATTACTTGTCTTAGTTTTAAATTAGTATTATTTTATATAATTATATATATATATATATTTCAAATATGTTTTATCAGTTGAATCCATGTAACACTTGTTTAAAAAAAAAATGTATGTTCTAAAAATATTTCATTGTTTGATCTTCTTACGCCTGTGATACAGGATTATCCTAGTACAGGCATCTAACATTGTAAGATCTATAGCTTAAGCCAGGCCAATTTGTAATTTATTTATACCAATTTTCAGTTTGAATAAAGATTTATTTTTTATTTTTTATTTTAATGTATAACTAAGTCGCCGTTAAAGGAGTTCCTCTTTGATAATATGGATTCTCGATAGCAATTATAATAATTATTATCAATTTATCACGTTTATAATAATTCTAAAAGGATTGGACATGGAAGAAAATCAGAAATTCTTATGTTAATAGCCATCTATAGTTGTAGTGTATTCATTCCGAATAATTAGGGACATTTGAAAGGCAATGGATAATTATTCTTTGATTTTTTGAATCTGCTACTTAACAACTATTATGTAATTAGAGCGTTTTTGTGGTACCTAGTAGTTCGGTTCATCTGGGAAATTAAATGGTTTTATAACTAAAATATTTTAAAACTAAAATGTAAAAAAAAATCTTTTCTAAAAAACACTGTCAACTAACAGTCCCACCCGACCCGCCTTGGCTGGGAAGACTCATTTGGTGATTTTACAACGAAACAAAAAAAAAACGGACTCATTCTAGCCGTTTTTACGACAAATCTTTTACCGTCGAAGCAGTACGTCTATGGAATGCCTTGCCCCTGTCAATAAGGCGCGCTCAAAGCTTGTCCACTTTTAAAAATCTGGTCAAAAACCACTACCTTTCCTCTTGAACGTGTGACTCGAACGTTTATTAGCGATGTTCCATAATTATTAATGTATATTTATATATAATTATATGTGTTTATATATTTTGTGTTTGTATGTGTATGCTTTTGTTTGTTGGTAAATTGTACGCCGTAGACTACCTACAGTATTGTTTCTCCTTTATTTTTCAAATCCATCCAAAGGTTGTCTTGAAAAGATCGCTTTTAGCGATAAGACCGCCCATTGTGTCACCCTATTTATAAGATATTGTTAATTGGATGTATCCTGTAATTTGTATGGTGTACATAATAAAGAGTATTCTATCTATCTATCTATCTATCTAACAATCGAACCACAGGCGCTACGGCCATAGATATGTTTTTAATATTTCTGTGGCCGCTACACTACGGTGAGAATTCTTTATCTCTCGGTATTGATTGAAAAACTCCTCTCCATCTATGGGAAGGTTCCACCAAACCTATATCCTTGTTAAAAGGGAACGACCTGGTACCAGCGTAGACGATAGTGCTCGTTACCCGACTGCCACTTGTAATACTTTGTGTTCGTTCTCAACAACTATGGAAGCTTCAATTTATTGCTCGCTGTATTGTTGCATTCAAAATGGCGGACTTGTTTAACAACTGTTTTAAATAAAGATGGCGGCAGTTCAAATGTCAAAATTGATTGACGTTTGAGGCAAAAATGAGCCCGAATTCGTTCGTTTCGTTCGAGAAGTGAAAAGAAAATAGTTTTTTTACTGTCTTGAAAATGTTGATCAGCCCAAAAGAATAAATACATGAATTTTGTCCAGAGTTTTTCGAATTTTGATTTTGGTAACACAGCTAGAAAATTATTTTATTTACACGAAAGATACACGGCAACAGTTATCGGCTCCATAACACCCTCGCCTGCGGCTCGGCTCAGAATTCCATCTCGAATAACTCGAATGCAGTAACTATCTAAAGGTATCATTTGAAGAATTAGTCGCAATTCAGAAGAGGGGGGAGGGGATTCGCAACGTTCTCCCATGGAATCACATTTACCACTCACTGGTCTACTTCTTCATGTTATTTTGTCAATAGAACATCGATAATAGTAATGCTAGCAACTATAAATGGCTCAATGTCCGTCCAAGGTTTTATTAAATTGGTATTGATACGCCTTTGGTTAAAATGTGTCATGGACAATATCGTTTGTTTTATTTAAAAATGGGTCTCGATATCTCCACAAGAATTGTTTTTCACATCGATAAAAGTTATATCCATGATTAAAATATGTGATCGAATAGCTTACAATGTAAAAAAGATACGAAAAGAATGTGATAATATTGTCTGAACAGCTATTTCGCACCACTAATCAGTATCCCGTATGGTCTAGTGGCTAGGATACCTGGCTTTCACCCAGGAGGCTCGGGTTCGATTCCCGGTACGGGAATTTCTTTTTGCAATGTCAAAGATATTTTTGATTAAATTGTTTACATTTTATAGCTGTTTTTTTGTTTATTTTATATTTCTACTAGTAATAAACTTGAACATTTCACGGATGTTGGTTTAGTTTTTTATTCGTACGCATTAATGACTTAACTTCTTAAAATTCTCACGGATGTTCGTCATGTTAAAGCAGGTAGTTCTTTTTTTTGGTAATGTCTTAAAAAGGGCTTTCGAAAGTTGCCGACGATGCAAAAAAATCTTCAAAGCCATTCTTCATAATTGGTACTTCACTAAATGCTAATTTATTGGCGGGCTAATAAAAATTAAATAACCGTGGTTTAATTTCAATGTTGACACACCAACTTGATTTAACTACAAAAGTGTTGACTTAAATAAAATTCTGTGTAGACCGATGAACTTTCCGGCCTCCATTTTAATTACTTTTGCCTTTTTTCTGATATTTTTGTGTTTAACTTTGATATGAATTTCTGCCATAGAATTACAGCTTGAAAAGATACGTAGGTACAAAGCATTCATCAAGATTTGAAAACACTTCACAAAGCGTTAATTGCATCTGTCAAATTTGGCGCCAAAATTTCACTCCGCCATTTTGAGATACCGATTCATTCAGAATCATTTCACCCGCTCATTTTAATTCTAATTATTTAGGTACAACATAAATAATTATATCAGAATTTCAGAATACATATTATTTAAATAAGTAGTATTAAACGTTATTCCTAATTTGTAAGTAAGTACATTTTCACCCTGAATATACCAAAGTTTTGTGAGTGCGAAGCGTTCCCTAGTGCGCAAAAGTTTGTTCAATTTCAGTCAGATATACAAGCTTCTACCTACATATATTTTGAAGACAATAAATGTCAGCATAAATTAGTAATATTTCACTGGGTTGCTATTTCAATTTACCCTAGTCTTCCATGATTTAGTGAACGTTAATTTATAAGTGTAATGGAACGCATTTAGAAGAAAAAAAGTGAGTACCTACCTAGAAAACCAAAATAAACGTAGGCCAGATGTTTCAAGTATGACTAGCGGACTGACCCGGCTTCGCCCGGGTTCCGAACTACCTAGTGGATTTCCATATTATAAGGTGATTGCGTCGATGTAGCCCGCGAAAATCATTTTTTTTTATAGTTAAGTAGATAGTTAGATTTCGGAGATTTTAACAAGATGCAGCTTTTCTATATGAGAGCTGGTGGAGCGAATGTTTTGATAATTTTTATATTTAAAATTATACTTGTTATTACCGCAATTCATATTTTGATAAAGTTACAACATGTCACTGGCCTGCAAATTGCAAAAAACGTAAGAAAATTTGAATTTCGCGGGCTGGTTGGAGCATTCCCCTTAAAGCTTTCTTATCCATTTTCATGGGCATACATAAACACTTATGCGATTTTGTTTTATTTAAACTACGTATTAAAGGAAGTGTCACAGAAAATTGTAGAAGGTCCTTAGCGGCCTTTAATCTCACAGGTGGGACGAAGTCCTCCAGTCTGTGAGAGTGGTACCTACGGGACCCGCTTGGTAGATTACGTGGGCCCCACACGGGTGGTGGATATCACAAAATAATTATCTTCATTTCTATTTTAATCATTTGGTTTTAGAGAGCAATGGCGATTCTTTTTTGTTTAGCTTCTAACCTTCGTTTTTACAACTCACAAGTTGCTTATTTCCACAGTGCTGTATAAATTGGACAATATGAGTTAATACCATTCTGTGTCAGTACATAAAATGTGTTAGACCTAACAAAGAGTAAAAATCAATTTCCTACTTGCTCAAAAAACATAATTTCCGTCCATTCAAATCAAAATCAAATTCAAAACATTTCACAAAATTATCAATACCTTTCCTTTCATATTCAAACTTCTCCCGATGAACACAAAGCCATTTTTTCAATAGCAAAAAATCTTTGCGTCAGTTGGAAGGCGAGTCGTCGATGGCGGTCCGAAGAAACCAGTTCCGTTGACCTGTCTAGTTGTTTTAAAGAACGGAAGTAAGAGATCAATGAATATTGGTTTTTAGTTAAATGCACGATGTAATGAATGCACTTGACTGAATGGTAGCGTGGGAGCCATTGGTAGCAAATGAACCGCAATGGAATGAAAGTGCAGTGCTTTCACTGTTTTTTTACCCGGGTACGTCAAAGTCAAAATAAGAGTTTCGATTTTAGTAGTTTTATATCTTTATTCGAAGAAAAATTGTATAGGTAAGTTTTTTGACCAATCCAGTGCTTAGGTAATCTACATTAGGTATTAGAATTTGGGGCTGAACTAAGCGCATAACACGTATTTCAACCTTTGTTTGTATTTATATTCTACCTAAGCGCCTAAAACGCTGAGCTGATGATTTCGATGAATAAAGAATTAATCGACTCATGATCATTGTCTGGGCTACATTTTATGCGAATAAAATCAATATAGCGGATCCAAAATTATGCAGAAGTACTGCTTTTATGGCCATCCATCGGCTGAATTCCAACGATATTTTAGTAAATAACATTGCTGAGTTCAAGATCAGGAAATAGAGAGAGAAAAGAAAAATAAAGAGAGAGAGAAGAAAACGAAATAAGATTTATTGCGGCTATGGAAGCTAGTGATGCTTTTTTTTCGGTTTTCCAATTCCAGTCAAAGAAAATATAAATTTGAAAGGACTGTAATAAATGCTGAGTAGTGGCGGTAACGAAATGTGTAGTGATTTTATGTTAAAATGAATTGATGAAATATTTGCTGAGGTTTTAATGGAGAGGAGTGAATTAATGGTAAATATTGGATTTGGCGCGAAAAGCGGGTTTTAAAATAATTATTTTGGTTGCATTATCAGCTCAATAAGCGTTGTAATCATTATTATATTTTTAGATAATTAATTCTTAATATTATAATTTTAAACTGATTTTTAATTAGGTACCATGTGTTTTGTTTTGAGTTTCCGAGAAACGCGTATTTTAATAATACGTATTGTCGTAAATATCCCGTTAAGTATAAGTTCTAAAAATATGTTTAAAAACCATTCTTTGCTCTTATTTGGCAAATTATCCTATCCTAAAACATTAATTTAGAATTTTGGTAAAAGCTGATCAACTTCGCACATATTAAAATTATTTATTATCCTTCCTTCGACATAGCTTTTTTTATAATATGCTTAGCCATTGTCTTCGTGAATACCACGTACTTATGTACACAAAATGCTACTTCGTAACTCGATAAAACATATTCTTATTATCTAAAATAATAAATAAAAATAATCTATGAAATAAACATAACCCTATTTTCTTTTTAAAAATCGAAACAAACACCACAGCTCAACATTCATAAACTGAAATAGTAAAGTACAGTAATAAAACACTCGATACCTACTCAATCTAGTCAGTTTTATTTTTGATCTATGCGTTGTTCTGTTATTTATGGTCGCGATACCAACGGCATGTGATTTACAATACGCCGTATACTATAATATCATGGTGCAGTACACAAAATACCTAACATAATGTACACGTAAATCATGGAAAATGTGCTGTTCTAGGTTTCCGCAAATAAATTGTAAAAGAGGCCATTTTAAATTATAGAAAATGGCCACACGCTTGACAGTTGGTTTTTGATTGAGAGCATAGCATAGACAAATAAACTAGGTATTTTATTCATTCGTGTTACGAGCTATACATTATGATTATGTTTTGTATTTGTCTGACTTGCTGTGGGCATACAGTCAAACAATTAAACTAAATAACTCTCTCTTCGACACCAATACAGTAATCGCGCAAAAAAATAAAATGTCAATAGCTTAACGACCGAAAAAAACATTCATAAATAATATAAAACCTATATCAAACATGACCACACTTTCTCATACATGCTATTTATCTTTATGTCTACGTACTCGTAATTTCATTCAATAGCTTTTATTAAACTGTGAATATCCATCCTCCATTGAATTCAAAATCAATCGACATTCATAGAATCTCGCTCCTTATTTAAAAAAAAAGAAAAGACCACAGATAAAGTTCCCCGCGTTTTTTTCGCTGCAAAATCAGTCTGTTTTCTGTTACCCGTTGTGGCTGCGTTCGGGAACAGGCTATGAGCAAAAAGGCTAATCACCACTGCATACACCAATGAGAACAAAACAGGTAAGCGACAGCCAACTTACTGTTCACATTTTAAATCTGTATCACGTTACATTAAAGTCGAGTTTTGTGGAGCTTGAGATGTAAAATAAATTGGTAAAAGCACTCTACAGCGTAGATTTAGTTCGGAAACGTTGGAGTGTTTGCGAAGGCAATCAGCACGTACGTTGTATTGCAGAAGTTTTTTAAAAGCGATTTTATGTAAAATGTAATTATTTTGTCTGCTTCAGTTGCCTTTTAGTGTAGTTAGTGAATAAAAGGATTGTGCTGGAATGATAGTTTTTAATTGAATGGGAACTGTTTGACGTTATGCGCCGGTTGAAGCTTTAAAATTTCATTTATTGCATGAGAGGACAAATGACAACGATTTTTATCCAAGACGTGAATTATGTCCAGACAAGATGGCGTAATATATTATTTGCAGTTTAAGTCACGGGACAAAAGATCCATTTATCAATAACTTTAAGAAAAAACTTCTTTTTTTAAGGGCCGAAAAATAGCCATATTTTTTCTAGTTTTCTAGTTAACTGAGTTGGACTTTAAATACCTAGCTATGAAATAAAAAATAGTTGATTATTGACTCGAAAAATTAGTGATGTCAATTTGGTCTTGCCAAATAAAAAATCTGTGGGTAATAACATTTTGACAGTTCATAAAATAATGTCAATTCATTGGAGAATCCACTACCCACCCAATTCGAAATACTGAAACCGCAAATGCACTTCCATAAATGCAGTCCTACAACCATCGTATCTCCAAGGAGTATTAACTGTTTATCCCACAAAGAGACTGAATGGCCCGCAACCGGCACTTGTGTGCTAAGGAAGTGATATACTATAGATGTTTCCCAGAATTTGGCACTTAGCACGAATTCTGAGAAGCCCGTCCATTTCAATGGACTATGGGTGGTATTTGGTTTAAGAGACTGTCTAAGATGTGGGATTTTTTGTTGCCCTTTTTGGAATGTTTCTGCTCTATAACTGGATATGGACATTTGGTGAAATGATTTTATGAAGTTTCTAAAAACTACCAATCTAAATTGCAATTATGTTTAGATAAATGGAGAGTTAGACAAGGAAATAAAGGACAAACAAATGAAATATATCCGCAATGTGCCAGTGCCTGCGTGATTGCTTATGGATTTACTGTTTCCTCTTTCACAAAGATAAGGCCTACGTCCCAGCAGTGAGGGAATTATAAGGTAATTTATGATTAGGTATAGCACAGATAATAATGTTCTTAAGACATCAAAGAGTAGGTTGCAAAAAACCTGCAAAATTATGACGGAATCTAGCACAATTCGCGGGACCGTCTTAAAATTGTACCGTGGTCCTGGAATGCAAGAAGCAACTGAATGAGGGTGGACAGTAAAAGTAAATGTAAAGTAAGAACTCATTTGATGATTTTATCACCCCAGAAAAATACAAAAATAAAGCTCCTGGCTAGAAAACAGGAATAATAAAAAAGAAATGCAGCTTCAGAAATATTTTTAAGCTTTTAACATTCAACATATTCCAAGCTCAAAGCATCGTGTGAAATAAATCTCGGTTGGAGGGTGTGAATCGTCCTTTTGTTCCCGTGCGGTGTAACGCGCACTGTATTTACAAATTGCTGCGTTTTAGATGTATTGCTGTTCTGAAATTAAAATGGGAGATACGAGTGTTTTGTTGAAAAATATTATGCATTGGATTTGCTGTGAGTGTGAAACAATGTTAACCTATCAGAGCTCTATTATCTGTGGCCCAAAATGGCGGCCCGTCAAGATTAAATTATGGTGGGATTTATCTCATTGTTTTCGAAAACTTTCATCAAAAAAAAGGAAAACATGTTTATTGGCACATTCCACAAATAGGAAAGGGCAAACTATAAAACTTACCTATATCACACAAAAAATATAATTATTGTGTCTCACGGCTGCGCAAAATATCCTACATAAATAGTGTCCGACATGTTGACAATGTGTACATTGGTTTTCAACTGGACCTGTCTATCGAGTAAATACTCCGAAAATTAATCGAATTATCAATAATAATGGTGTAATCGATATTGCAATTACCTTCATTACTGTTTTTGTTTCTTAGAATTACTTATTAGAATTAGAGAAATCTTGTCGATACATAAACCATAGATAATGAAGCATTCTTTCTTGGAATGTCGGCGCCATATTTTTTTAAAAGCCGCCTCGGTATGCCAGCCAATATTTATTGGTCCAAGAATAGAATAGATGCTTGTTATTGTGTAGAAAATGGATGTCTAACAAAAATGTTGGCATGTTATTGATAGTGTAGATATTATGGTTCATTTAAGATAAATAGGTACTTTAGTAGTTACGGAGAGAAGCGAGGGGATGATCATTTAGTCCCTCGACCCTCGGGTCAGATCGATCTTTAAAGTTCGGCAACGTTTGTTGTGGTCAGCCTGTGGATGGGTGATCCATAAAGGCTCCAAAAGCCGTTGGTCCCAGCTGTCATTTTGTAGATCTTTGACAGTCGTATTGGCGTTCTTCGGCTAGTTATTGTTAAAGTTTAGACACTATGTTTGTTACTTATTTCGTCGTATCCTACGAATAGTGCCCTAACGAACATAGGGGCTTTTTTCTTTTATTGCATAATTCAATTCTACTCATCATACCACATATAACCAGTTTAACAAAACAATTAAAAACAGTACAGGTTATCAAATAATAAGGTTTTCTAAAAAGCCACAATTTTAAGCACTACGTTTTCAACGTCGAATAAAGCCACAACTGCCGTCGCGCCTTCATTCTTCGCGAGTAGTGGGTGTGCGTGGGCGCGAGGAGTGCGTGCTAGCGCCGTTCGGCTACTATTCGGCGGAACGCGGAGATTGTTAGTTGCGGCGAGCGTAATCTGATTTTTAAATAAAAATAACATTTTTGCTTGTACTACCTCAAGTGATTTTAAGATAAAGATTATGTTTTCTTAATTTGTACTGTATAGATCAAGTTCAAATAATATAGTATCAACGAGTTTGTACTTCAGTCATTTTAATTACTTATTCATTTTCAATATAAAGTACATAGAAAAAAACCCTCATGGTGATTGTGGCCGTTTTCTATGGAATGGCTAAATTGCTTACATTATATTATAGAAGAGACGAAGCCCTAATTGCGTTTATGTCTTTCTTCTAGGTTCAAATTATGTTTTTGTTTTTTTATGTTTATGACATACCTACAATGAAAACACGCATCACTTTATAAACAGGGCTTTAAGGCGATTGTGGCTTCGACATTTCCGCAGATAAAAGGCATAATGTAACTTATTGCTCAAGTCCAGTTCTACTAAGCCTTAACACAACGGAGAATAAGGATTTAAGGGACAAAAATCGTATAAAATATAAAGATAATTTATTGAAAGTAATGCTAACCAAACCATAAAATACTAATACACGTTATATAAAACCACCAATACATATTTGTTCACATTTAATTTAATTAAACACAAAAAAGTGTCTCCTGAAAAGTAGCCAATATGCAGTTACGCCCCTATTCGTAGGATACGACGATTTATTAGGCGCGTCTACACTGAGCGAGCAGCCTCGCGAGGCATTTGCCGCGCGAGGTAACTGTCTCGCGAGGCTGCTCGCTCCGTGTGGACGCGCCTAATGTTTCTCGACCGAGCCACGAAACAATATACGCAAGCAAAACAAAAAGCAGACACTGGATGGCTCGGGCGCTCGGTGGCTCGCTCTCGGCATTAAGCGCGCTTGCCTCGGCCGAGACACGTCCACATTGACCGAGCTGCCTCGCGCGGCAAATGCCTCGCGACGCTGCTCGCTCCGTGCTGACGCGCATAACGACCGAGCGATCGACTGCTGCGCTGCATGTCGTGGGTTCAATGCCCGCACGAAAAAAAAAAATGTATGATCTACAAAACTACCTGTACATCATACAAGTATTTTGTGACCAACTTTGTCCCGGGTCTGCTATGTACTGATTTGTGTGAGTTTAATTGTTTTTAAGCGCATCCACGTTACAGTAGAAATTCATAGTGAGACAAGGGCGAAGTCACTGGCACCAGTTAGTATTTTGTGTAGAAAACCTTCGAAAACCTAATTAATTTGCGAGTAATTTACGGAGTAATTAAGGGCGCCATGGATCCTAGACATCGTTTGAACTTGATATTCTTGATGTATTATGAAAGGGAACAGCCTTAGGTAGGTGATAATTAATTACCCACTTTAACCTAAATATAGGGTAAATCAGAAACATTTGGCCATCAAACTGATAACTTCGTTTTCTTAAGCCTGAAATTCTGGATGAACAAAAATACAACCTTGAACTTATGCAAGCCTAGTACTTTTGCTGGTTAGTAGCATTATTTAGCATTTAGGCGTATTTTTACTTGGTATCTAAAATCAACGGTGTCCTTCAATAGACTTTTACGCCTAACCGATCAATCAGTCTATCTGAATACCACTTTTTACCATAAATTGACTGCCTGCCTGACCTCTATAACCAAGTAACTGGGTATACGAGATATAGTCCTTGGTTAGAATGACTGTTAGATTTTCGAGCTTCTGACGAACAGAAATAATTGTCAAAGATCTACAAATGACAGCTGAGACCAAAAAACGTTCTTTCTGAACAATCACCCATCCACAGACTAAACTCGAAAAGAGAAGCTTAGCCCTCAGTGTTGTTATTAAGCCAAGAGCCTTTAAGATTATTAAATAAGAATTTAATAATTATTGCTTTCCGTACTAATAAATAATAATAATGCTATTATTTAGAACAAGGCGGAAGTTTTCGGTTCGTAATTGTCAAAGGGAAATAACGGCTAAAGTTTTATATTGAGTTTGTATTAATTTTCCCTTTTGCCGGCTTTCTTAGGGTAAGCCAGACACACAGCCACTGAAATTAATGAAATTGCTATATATACGATCATGAAAGCAAATCACATATACAGGGTGACTTTTTTACCACCGTCCAAAATTTTTCTATGCATTAGGTATCAATCACTAAAACCATTTTTGAAAAAAAATCTATACGTCAAATTGTCATATTAAATCATTTTCTCATCCGCTCTGTGTGGTCACTAAGCTAAACGTTAATAAACACTTGCCGACGCATGAAACGGGCAGAGCGCACCCCGCTGACTCCCCGCCCCGCCCCGCTACACCTGAGTGACACATCACAGCGCGGTGTCCAGATTCATCAACTTTTTATAGATAACATTGAGACGTGATATCTCGATATTTTTGTATTGATTGATACAAAAAGAAAAAACACGTATTCAATGATTTTCGCCAAAGATTAATATAATTAAAATTTGGATGGTGACTAAAAAATCAGCCTGTATAACGTAATAAAATGAAAAATGGTAAAAGGAACCTAAAGATGATTTTAAAATACCTAGCTAGCTATTCAACGACACCCCACTGGACATAGTTCATCGACTTTTTTTTTTCATTTTGACAATATGGCGCCTGGCTGTCGCTGTTGTGTATTTTGATACTGTCCTGTCATGTCTTTAGTGACACTCGCAAGGTTAAGACGAATCGATTGACGTAAAAATGATCAAAATCGGCCTACGCATTTGGTCTCTAGAACGCCACATAGAAACAAACATACATACATAGATGATAAACACATTACCCTCCTTTGCGTCGCGCAGTCGGGTAAAAAGCTTTTTGAAAATACTGATTCTGCGCACAGCCAAGGAGTGGAATTCCTTGCCGAAGTCGGTGTTTGCTTCTATATAGCTACAACCTTTTTTTTTTTTTTTTTCACAACTATCACACAACGCCGTCTAGTCCCAAGCTAAGCAGAGCTTGTGTTATGGGTACTAGACAACTGATAAACATACTTATATATTTTTAAATACATACATATTATAGATAAATTACACCCAGACACAGAACAAATGATCATGCTCATCACACAAACATTTGTCCTGGGTGGGAATCGAACCCACGACCCCCGGCATAGCAGTCAGGGTCACTGACCACTAGACCAACAGGCCAGTCAAAAACCTTTATATTATTATTTGTTGAAATCATCCAATGAGTCCTCACACACAGTGCAGGATGGGAGGGACTGTCAGACTTGTACTGACTAAAATCCACTGATGTCCTTCAATAGCCCTTTTGTTCCACGTTCACGTTTACGTT
This sequence comes from Agrotis clavis, assembly GCA_954870645.1. Lineage (NCBI taxonomy): Eukaryota > Metazoa > Arthropoda > Insecta > Lepidoptera > Noctuidae > Agrotis > Agrotis clavis. Next base: position 20,069,536 of record OX940935.1, on the reverse strand, counting down.
CCGGGGCCACGGTTACTAGACAAGACAGCCCGGCGACCCGGCAGGCTTTGGCCCATAGCTGCAACTTTGGGGTCTTCAATTCAAGAGTGAATGGGACTCTTCTACACTCAAAAAAATCAAGGCTAAACAAGTTAAAATCTTGCTTGATTGAAAAAAATATGACTGAATCATTCAAGAAAATGTCAAAAATAACAATTGACCATTTTTTGTCACAGTAAAGCTAAAATGATTGAACGTCTATCAATTCGAATGTGTTGAATTTAATAAGTTTACTTTATTCCTGTCGAGACTTATTCAGCTCTATCAAGTTACTTTATCGTTATCACTCATTACAATTAGTTAATCTCATAAAGATTTTTTATTGAATAAATAATAAACCTGTTTATTTCAATAATTATAAAATAATTGTTACAATAAATTTCATAGTTCATTCGATCACTGCAACTTTATATGAACGAACGCGTCTACCTGCAACTAACTTCGTAAACGACCGACGTTTGGCGCGCGGCGCGCATCGTTCAAACATGATTGAATGCATTTTCGATTCGCCCGCACGCTACACTTGTTTACGCAAATTGCTTTAAAAATTAAATTGTATATATGGTTTTAAAATTGGTGCACTATAGTGTTAATGAGAGTGGAACTCTAAATGGAAGATTCTGAGGTGATGGATTTACTGAGAGCCTGGGGGCTCCCGGAGCTGGGGCCACTTTTCGCAAGTAAGTACCTACCTACTTGTTTATTTTTTGTGCCTAGTTCTTTCACACATGAATTGGCTAATTTTCATTTTATTTCTCTATGCTAATATTACAGAAAATGAAATTAATATAGAATCCCTGTCTGCACTGACAACGGACGATATAAAAGAAATAATTCCGCAATTGGGGCCCAGAGCCCTATTCCTTCGCTGTTGGAAAGCTTGGGTAACGGATTTCTCAAATGTTAATCAAGGTTCAACAAGTAACCAGTGTACAAGTCTGGACTCAAGCAATCAAATAACAGATTTGACGAATATTTCTTTTTCTGTAAGTACCTACAGTGTACCTATATCTACATTGCAGTGACCGAATGCCCGGCCCGAGAGCGCCGCAAGCCCTCCATGAGCCCATGTTAAAAACAGATTATTCATTTGTTGTTCTTTCGTTCGTTTTAATGTGGTTCCCATCATAAATATTACTAAAACCGGCCAATGAATAGGTAGTTCAGTTGACGAATGATTCAGCCAGATCGTGTGCCAGTGAAAATTAATGTAAAAATCGACATCCAAAGCGCGAATAGGCTTATGTATAACGTATGGGCGGTACGGCTGACAATTCATGCGTTGTATAATAGGGTTCCGCGAATATTCACCGTACCTACACTTGATCAATTTTAATATACTTATTTCAGGACCTCCCTGTTATAATTGAAGATTACCTCCCAACAAGTGGAACAAGTCCCCTAAGAGTCGAAAAAACGCAGCAAACTTCACCACCAAAATTGACACCAATCAACCTTGAGGATAACGTAAGTACCTACCCACTTGACAGGGTTCATTACATTCATGATTTTGAAAACTAATAAGGGTAGATAAAGAAATTACTTATGTATTTGATTTTATAAGTTTGGGATTTTTAGAAGTATGTTTGTGGTTCCGTACCCATAAGGTGCCAACAAAACCCTATTACTATGCCACTGTTGTTTGTCAGTCTGTCTATCAGCGGGCTGTATCTTGTAAACCATAATAGGTAGACAGTTTTACAGAATTCTCAATTCTGTTGCCGCTGTAACAACAATACATAGTAAAAATATTTCTTGTATTAAAGGGTACCCATAATACAAACTTTTTATTTTTTTGTACCAGTCTGAATCGCACTTGGCCAGTCTATTTACCTATTATTATTTTTTCCAGGTCCTTTTCAAATTATTGCAAAATAATTTTGAAAGTTCAAGCTTATTGCGGTTTATGGGAAAATCATTAGACAATGAAAATGCAAGGAATTTGCTAGCATCAACTATTACCAAAGAAATTTTAAAGGAAAATAAAAATTCACCCATTACTAGCAATGTATATAATAGTTGGATAAAAAATAAATAAAAGTGCTGTTTCCGGAGGAAAGAATTACAACTTATTATATTCCACCATGTGTGACCGCGCAGGGGGTAACTCATCAAGCAAGAGGCAAGTTGGTCAGCCAATTGATGAACACAAGGCATAAATACCAAAAGTTAGGTGTTCTTGATTCCAAAGAAAGAAAACTTCAAGTCCGCAGCATAGGGTCTCACCAATCGTCTTTATCACTCCGCCCGCTTCCATCACTGACAATTAATACAATACAGAATACCGACAACACAGAAGAAGATCTTAAATGGTTGAAAAGCAGGTCGGAGCCCTGGGATCTTGTACAGTCAAAGTGGAAAGCTACACTGTCAGAGCGTTTCAGGGACTTAAGGAAGCCGGTATATTCCATTGAGCAATATTTTGATGAGTACCCTGCATTGCAGAAGCCTCAGGGGTATAAATTGGTAGGTGCCTATATTACACAGAATGTTAAAATAAATGCAAATTAATTTTATTTGTTATGAAGATGAAGATTTTGATACTAATTATTATGTAGATAAAGATTGTCGATGATTAACTGAAAATATGATGTGATTATACAAAATGAAACTTACATATTATTTTGTGAACCCACTTATATTGTTTTGTCCTTGTTTCAGCTTGTTGATGACTTTAATGAAAGTTACCCCGATTATGTCAACAATTTCTACTTAAATTTTCCTAGCATCAAAAGTAAACTGATAGAGCTGGTATCGAGGAAGGCAACAAAAAATGATATTTACTTAAATGACCTCATTAATTTAGCAAAAGGTAGGTGTTACAAATAATTTGTGTTAAAAAAAATACAATTTGATTAGAATTTGACAACATTTGTGTTTGTAATTATATTGAGTACACAAAAACAGTCAGTAATAATATAAGGATTAAACGAACTTACCTAGTGAAGTTCTATCCTTATTATATGAAGAAATTAGTCCGAGGTATGTATATACTTGTAGTAGTGTTCTCTCGCTACGCCTGACGCGATTTTTTAGATTTATTCTTTGATAAAAATAAAAGTTATTTTAATCAAAGTAAATTTGCAATCTGAAACAGAATAAAAACGCCGCGCCTGGCAACACTGCATTTAAGTGTCATTTAGTTTAGAGCAGTGGTACCAGGTACCGCCATAAGGGAAGATTAATTGAAAGTTAATCTTGGGAGGGTGGGAATCTCATACTTCGGACTAATTTCTTCATATAATAAGGATAGAACTTCACTAGGTAAGTTCGTTTAATCCTTATATTATATTCGAAATTAGTCCGAGGTATGTATATACTTGTAGATGTTCAGAGAACATAAAATAATATATTTATGTTAAAACCATTTTGTTTCAATACCCAAAATTTCTTTTTCAAATGGGAATATAATTATCTTGATATACGTCTGCTTGTGTACATAACCAGAAAATCATAGCTACCTTGACTTAAATGAAAAGAAAATCTTTCAAATTCTAAATATTTAAGATTAACCATCTGTAGTCACACTTCATCTGCATAATCTACGAAAATCTTAAAATTCTTCTTATTTCCTATTATTATGAAAGCCGGTCTAAGATAATCACAGTCTTTAACTTTAAATATGAAATAATTATTATTATGTATTAACATAATAGAAGGTTAATTAACTACAGGTATTAAAACTTGATGAAATTTAATGTACCAGTAAATTTTATTTCAAAGAACATATATCATATATGTCTATTTTAATGATTTAAAAAGGTAAACGACCTTGAAGACCCCTCACTGCCTGCAGTAGAGTCCACAGTTAAGCCTAGTTTATGTGCATTTGAAGAATATGCATGTCTGGTACGATGCACAGAAAACAAAAAATGAATTAATTGACTGTATGAGGCCCCGCTGCTACAAGTTTAATATTATGTGACAGTTTATGTGTAGACATATTTGGGCTTATTACATAAGGAAGGTAACACCAGTCTGATGGACATTCTAGTCTTACACAGACCTGAGTTTTATAGAATATCTGTAATCAATTAATTTAATAGCACCTTTGTTACTAATCTATTTAATAATTGATACTTTTACACCACAAAGTTTGGACACATAGTGTTGTGGCTGAAGCAATCAACCTAACAAACTTCTTTGTAAAGTCTTCTTAACTGAAGCTCTTGCGTTACTTGGACATAGTTTGGAAAATCCCTTAAAATAAATGTTTAATTCTATCGTCTGATCCTACATGGCGTGTCGATTTGTGACAATTAACTGATAATTTTTTGAAGACTTTAATAAGTCAAGTCAATCAATTGTTTATTGTTTTGAGTTTCCGATATTTCGGCACTGTTGCAAGCGCCCTGATCACGGATGAAGTGAAGTTTTAAAAAATAAAATACATTGATAAACCTATTTATAGTCTTTTATATTAGACCACTACTGTCACAGGATACTATTGTATTGTTCCAGCAAATATTGCGATAATCTACCTATCAAAATCAATTACTCACCTTTGTGCCCAAAATTTAGTTCTTTATTTTTGTAAAAAGGTACACAATAAATAATATACCTATATGTATACATGCATATATCATTCTCCTCTTGATCGCCTGCTTGATAATATACCAGCCCCCCGGGTTAGGTATAGAGGATAACTAGTTCATGGTTGTAATGTCACAAATTGGTAAGACTACCATTTCTTTAGCCCTGTCTGTTCTAATCTTATTATAATATAGCTTTAAGCAATAAACTAAGAAAGGGGAAAAAACCATATAAAAAGAGATCATTCCATTTAGGGACCCCTTATCCCAACAAATGTACTCTGGACACTTATTATCTTGACCGGTATGCAAAAAGGTCTCTCTGGATGGCCAAATTATTTATTATAGAATTGACAACTTAGTCTCTATTCTTTATCTACTTGAGAATTATGACTCTCTGGATCAGGATTTGGATGGTCAAAATTATCTTTTATTCTAAAATTGAAAACTTAAACAGTCTCCATTCTTTATCTACATTGGAATTACGAGACTCAAAATCAGCCTCTTTATTAAGCAAAAATCAGTGCAATTTATAGAAGAGTATTGTACTCTTCTCACACAGTTTATATGAGCTATTGCAGTAATATTGTCAGATCTACACAAAATAACACAGTTTTTTATTTTAATCACGAAGTTCTACAAAGCAATGTATGTATCTAAGAACTCTTAAGTAGTTTACATGTTGTCATTCCCAGACTGACAGACTGTCCCTAGTGCTTGTCCCCTTGTAATGTGTATCCCAAACACTTAGTAGGTAATGCATTTGAAAATGTTTCTAAAATTAAGGACAAGGTGAGCTGTGCTCCAGAACTTGGCTTGACACGCTCCCGCGTGTCTAGATACATTGTTTATTATCTTTACAACTATTAATAATGTTCTTTTTTCCCCCACAGTAATTCTGACTTTATTTCCTCTTTATCTCTACTCTAGGGCTAAAAAATGTTTTCTTTATAAAGTGTTTATGTGAACTAAACTGGATTATGAGATAAGTAGCCATGCGAATTGATACCAAATTTTCTAACAATGTTGCTAATTGAGGACAAACTTAATATTGAGTATTCATAAAACAAAATATAGGAGGGCTTAGTCATAAATTTAGAATTGATCACCAGTCCTGATCTGATGAGATCTGAGATCTGAACAAAGTAAATAATCTATTGATTTTCTTAGTATGCTATGTACGCTTGTACAACAAAAGCATTTTCATAATTATGTTAATCCGGGATAGATTAGTCATCTAGGTTATTAACTGACTTTTATACTTTGATTTTTGAGATGCTCTACAGATATTAACAGTTTACCAGACTGATTAAATACACAGGGGTCAGTGGAAAGACTTATTGTACAGCTTATTGTTAGATGTGAACCGCAAAAATTTCTAACCATATTCTTTAATTGCTACTAAATAGTTTGCACCCTTATGATCTAATTTTCAAAGAGGTGCAGTCCTTGTACATATTCTAGACTGAAATGGTTGATTTTAATTAAATTATTTAACATTTAAAGATTTATTATAAATCTGTGAGTATAAAGAAAATCATGGATAAAATTGATCAGCTGTTTAACAGAACTTAGCTATGAAAGTTTATTTATTTCTTGAATAAGAGATGTCTCTCAGTTTCATTGAAAGAGTTATTATATTATGGAATCTTATCTTGAACAATTATAGGTACTCTTACCCAGTCTTATATAACAGAATCTTTGGTTATAGATTCCCAGTATGAATAGAACTAATATACAAAGCAAGCAGCAAACATTACCACTAACTCTTACTGGTACTTGTCCTGGGATTGGCTGGAAAATGACTGTTGTCGCTTCAGGTTTTCTGTTGTTGGCTTCTTCCTCAATTTGTATAGATAGATTCTTCTGTTTATGTAGGTGGGCAGGGCTGTTTGAACTGCTAGTAGTTTCATGGAATTGATTTATTTGTATTTCCAATAATAATATTAGGATGAAGTCTATTGGTCGATCCCTTTATGGTGGTGGAAGTCACACCGTTTCTTTTATTTTGAATTAGTAGGTACAGATTTCAGTTCATTTGTTGCCTCTTAGTAAGTTGAAATGTCTTATCTAAGATTGGTAAGAGTGGTCTCTTCTGTTATTAATATATTGCCCGTATAGGTTGAATAATCAACGGACACCGTCTCCAGGTATGTCATATATTGCATGCATCTAGTAATAAGTATAGCATTATTTGGTACAAGTGCAGGCTTATGTAAGTCTGCTCCTTTCCCTCTATTAGGATTCTTTCAATAGCTTTCACATCACATAATCCCTCTTAGAACCGGTTAGCACACTTCAAGCAGAAAAATATTTATTGTTTTTCTATCTGTTCTTCTGGTTGCTTTTCTAGAGCGAAAGTAATGGAATTGTTTTCATGACTGGCCATATTAACTCATTGTACTTAGGTATCCATCTGACAACCCAACCGTTCAGAGTAATTAAGTATATGAATGTAGTCTACAGTAGACTATACATTTGATTGCTTCAGTAATCAGATCATGACCATTACTGTAATAACATTTAAATTATGGCAATATAATTATCCTGCCAGTCCATAACTCAAATAATAGAGTATATTTTTATTATAAATAGATCATGACTTGTGAGAGGCAACTTATGCTTGATGCTATAGGATCTTTTCTTGTTAAGTGAGGGGAAGTGCCCCGGTTTCTTCTTAGATAGCTAACATGTAGCAACAACTCTCTTAATGAGTGGTAGGTAAATATAATACAAATTACCAATCATATCTTTTCTATCTATGTACTGTAAATCATTGTTTGAAGTACAGTGTGTTAAATTGATCCAAAGCATAGCCCTCTCAACGAGAGGGGGCAACATGTAACACATGTATACCTAATAACTCTGTCCAACAGGACATACATTTTTGATGGAAATACTGTATGTCAAATTGATCCTTTGTATGTTATATTGATCCAAAGCATAGCCCTCTCAACGAGAGGGGGCAACATGTAACACATGTATACCCAATAACTCTGTCCAACAGGACATACATTTTTGATGGAAATACTGTATGTCAAATTGATCCTTTGTATGTTATATTGATCCAAAGCATAGCCCTCTCAACGAGAGGGGGGCAACATGTAACACATGTATACCTAATAACTCTGTCCAACAGGACATACATTTTTGATGGAAATACTGTGTGTCAAATTGACCCATTGTATGTTATATTGATCCAAAGCATAGCCCTCTCAACGAGAGGGGGCAACATGTAACACATGTATACCCAATAACTCTGTCCAACAGGACATACATTTTTGATGGAAATACTGTATGTCAAATTGATCCTTTGTATGTTATATTGATCCAAAGCATAGCCCTCTCAACGAGAGGGGGGCAACATGTAACACATGTATACCTAATAACTCTGTCCAACAGGACATACATTTTTGATGGAAATACTGTGTGTCAAATTGACCCATTGTATGTTATATTGATCCAAAGCATAGCCCTCTCAACGAGAGGGGGCAACATGTAACACATGTATACCTAATACCTCTGTCCAACAGGACATACATTTTTGATGGAAATACTGTATGTCAAATCGATCCATTGTATGTTTTAATGATCCAAAGCATAGCCCTCTCAACGAGAGGGGGCAACATGTAACACATGTATACCTAATGTCTTAATTTTGTATCCACCAGGTTAGACATACTGTATGTTCAATTGATCCTTATCATAGCTTTCTCAACGAGAAAGAAGTAAAGTGTAAAACATTATGTAAATATAATTATATTATCCGTCCTACAGGACAAGTACCTAGGTACATGCTAGCTAGACTTTGATTATTTAAAACTCAAGTAAATGAGGTTTTTATATCTTTAAAACATCGTGAATATGAATTTCTCAACGAGAAAAAAGTAGAGTGTAACACACATTAACATAACTCTCCGTCATTATAGTATTTTCAGTGAAAAATACTTACAAAATTATTAAGCTCCTCCCGCTCCTCCATTTTGGCTTTGTGTTTTTCAATCTTTCGAGCCAATTTATTCCTTTTCTTATTGACCATAACTTCTTCACTATTTTTATTGTTTTTGGCATCCTTGGTTTGTGTTTAATACTTATATTATACTAATTTTAAGAACACAAAACTTTTTCCCCGATGCGTCATACGGGCGCGAAAAAACGAATGACACTTAAATGCAGTGTTGCCAGGCGCGGCGTTTTTATTCTGTTTCAGATTGCAAATTTACTTTGATTAAAATAACTTTTATTTTTATCAAAGAATAAATCAAAAAAATCGCGTCAGGCGTAGCGAGAGAACACTACTACAAGTATATACATACCTCGGACTAATTTCGAATATAATACACATTTTTCTTTACATATTAATGCTACATCCATGTCAGTGAAATTTTTTTTTCTTAATAAAGATGTTTATGATTTCAGACACGAACGAAGAACACAGGAATCTCGCGGTTATATTATCAGCTGTTCCATATAAAAGTGCAATACCTACTGACCCGAAATATATGAAAGAGCTGATTTTTTCACGATTCTAGAGTTGGTCCCATAATGAAAGTTGTTCAGTTTCATGGACCGGGTTACCACCTAAGAGGGTTTGGGTTAATTTATTAACACTTTGTATATAGAGTGTTTATTCTATATAATTTTAGTAGGTAAGAAATTTAAAAAAAGACAGACTTAATGTGTTGATTATTAATATTACGTTACGCACGATTCATCCTTTACGGAGATGTGTCTCCCTCGACACTAAAGAACCTATCTTTTTTTTAGAAACACAATAGAAAAAAAACCTTTTTCCTTACATTTTTTTTTAATTACTGTAATTTTTATATTTTTTAACGTTGAAATTGCTAGAAGAGCAAGAAATTATGTTTATCGCTTACAATTTTAAGTTATTTCCTTTATTATATACTTATCAGAAAGATTTCAAAGAGACTGTTAGTAAGTAATAATAATAATATTGTTTATTTTAGTAATCACTTTAGGGCTAGTATTACACCTTGATTAGTGCGAGTCCAAGTTGCACTAATTTCAGATTTCAGCAAAAATTCCCTGGATACAGACCCCTATTTTGATGTGCTTTTTCGATTCACTGTACTTCACTCGCATCAATCAAAATGCAAAACAGCCTTTACTGAGTCAGCAGCTTAGCTGTTCTACTCGTACTCTTAAAACAATTATTACTTATAAGATTGGCATTTTTTAAAATAAATTCCTTTAAATAATAATTTAATGTGTTTTATTATTCACTTATATGTTGTGGTGCCTGGTGATAGCCCCTGGACAGGTATCCCAGAAATACCACATCAGAGCGACAGGATATGATCAGTCAGTGGAAAATATTTTGTTTTCCATGCAAAATCTATTTGTTTGAAAAACAAAAAAATATGCGAATAGCTTATAGTCTTACCAAAAAAGTATAGTTTCACTGACTGTTCATATTCTAACGCTATGATGTAGTGTTTCTGGGACACTGTATCCTATAAAGAGTTATTTGTAAAACACCGTTAACCTTTTAAGAGGTCATTGTACTCAACATTATGAAAAACTTTTACTATGGGACCACACCTGAAATCGCGAAAAAAAAAATCAACTGTTTCATACATTTTGACGAACGAACTTTTGTATAGAACAGCTGATTTTTTTTTCGCGATTTCATGTGTGGTCCCTTAGTAAAAGTTTTTCATAATGTTGAGTACAATGACCTCTTAAGAGGTTAACGGTGTTTTACAAATAACCCTGTATACTTACTCTAAATAAGTACAATACTTGAATATAACATTACCTTAGTTGATTCTAATAAGAGCACTTTATTACACTGAAAAAGATAACATTTATTTTTAGTATTATGGTATGATAAAAACAGAAAACTATACATACTGAACACAATAATATATTTCTTTGATCAATACAAATATATATTTTAGATCGAATATGCATCTCCATAGACCAACCTCGGCTAATGCGGCTTAACTCTAAAGATCGGCCTGTGCAGCTGTAATTATTTAGCCACGAGCTCCTCAAAATAAAGAACACGCTAGAGTTTTCACAGCATTCTTTAAGGCTACAAAAAAACTTTTTCAAAAAAAATGTAACCGCCTTCAAAAACAACCACAAAAAAGTGAAAAATAATCTACAAAATAACTTTTCTTTCGGAAGTCGGTGCCTTTGTTTTTTTTTTCTATTCATTGTCTTTTTAGCCACCGACTTCCGAAAGAAAAGTTATTTTGTAGATTATTTTTCACTTTTTTTGTGGTTGTTTTTGAAGGCGGTTACATTTTTTTTGAAAAAGTTTTTATTTTACTCTTTTTAGTTTAAATATTCAACCCTAATTCTTGTCAAGAACATTATTTTCTTACATGTGAACTAGAATTTTGTAATCCTTCGCACCGGTAATTACATCGCTCATGTACACAATATGATAATAAAATTCCATATCTCAAAAATTACTGAACCGATTTTGATGAAACTTGCAGCATTCTCTAAGTTAAATAATACCTAGTACAACAAAAAAAGAATTACTTAAATCGGACTTGTTGTTCCGGAGATATGCGAACACAAAGTAAATCAATCGATGCCTACTCCTTACTCTTAAAGAGTTGTACCTTCCATCATCAGGTCATCCACCTGAGATGATGATTATCAGATGCAAATACTTGAACAGCTTTAGAAAATATATGAAAATGGTACTATGTGCCTATAAAATTTGAAGGTTGCCCTCGATTTAGCTGGGATCCCATCATCAGATCCTGACCTGATGATCATGGGACCAATGGGAAAGTATACCCTTTCAAACAAAAGAAAAATTTTCCAAATCGGTCCAGGCGTCTTCGAGAAATCGGGGACCATACATAAAAAAAAAAAAAAAAAGATTCCGACGAATTGAGAACCTCCTCCTTTTTTTGAAGTCGGTTAAAAAATCTGTTACTTTCTCAAATCCCGAACAAAAAACTAACAAAATCAGTAGGTAACTATACCAGCAATTTGTAACAATCAAACGAAAACCGACAAATATTTAGTACGAATCTAACCATTTTCTACTCGACAGATCAATGTTCAATCATTCGTGTTATTGGTATTGACCAACGTTTTTGTGCTTCGGCAAAAGTGAAACCGTTTGAGGATATATTTGGGGGCTCTAAATGATAGCTGATCGTCTATTTTCGTATGTTTAGGAGGAAAGGATTGGTATCAGGCTAATATTGGGAAGTTTTTTGGATTGGAAAGTTCTGAGAAAAGGTAAATTGATGCAGGTTTTAGAGATTTACTTCCTTCTGCTTTATTTAGGACGGCATTTATTTAAAAATTCGAGCTAATAGTCCATACGAAAGCGGCGAAAATCAAAGCCTCCGTGGTTGTGAGGTGGTGTTTTCTGGCAAGTTGCGTGGTCAGCGTGCCAAGTCCATGAAGTTCATGGACAGCCTCATGATCTACTTTGGAAACCCGTCAATACAGCCACACAACATGTGCTGCTAAGGCAAGGAGTACTCGGAATTAAGGTCAAGATCATGTTGCCAAGGGATCAACAGACCAACAGACTACTTGCCGCAACGAAGTCTCAAACTCTCAACAAGACCTTTAATAAAATAAAAGAGACGAAGAGAAATCTCTCACATTCATGTTTCTCGAGGTTTTTCGCCGCTATATTAAGGAAGAAGGGTTTCTTCACCCAAAACTTAATTTTAAGTTTAATTAACGGCAGATTTTGAAGTTCTCTCTGTCCTTTGATACTTAATTAGCTTTTTTCCTCTGAAGATTAAAAGAAATCTGCCAGAGGCAGCACTAGTGGTGGGAGTACATTTTGACTTCTCTGTTGGGCGTTTTGATTTTAGACGATAACGATGACGACACGACACTGGAATATCGTCAGCTCAGACGACAATGATATCGTCTCACAATGTCGGTCGGTATGATATAGCCGATTTAGGGATGACATTAAGGAAATAGATTGTAATAAAAGGGCCCATTAAATACGTACATAATTCGAAAAGACTCATAGATTGTAGATCTTTGACAGTCGTTACTGTTAGTCAGAAGCTCATAAATCTGACAACCAGCCTTACCATGAGGTATCGTATTGCCCAGTTACTGGGTTGTGGAGGTCCTATAGGCAGTCGCCTGGAATGTTCGTTCGACTGGATGCCGACCCCAATATAGTAGGGAAAAGGCTAGGCAGATGATGATGATAATTCATTTGAATAGTTTTTTTAAGCTTGCATAGCTTTTAACGCGGCGACCTAATCAAGAATTTCCGTAACGAAATTTATTTTCGATGAAATAACCTAACGAAAACAAACCTAACACCCCGCATCGTCTGACGTCGTTTCAGTTCGGCAGAATTCGGCACGGTTTTTGTTTTTCTTGACGTTTAACTAGATTGACGTGGCTGACTAAAGCCAAAAAAAATAAATACATAAGTTGATAAAAAAAAAAGGTTGCACTCCAGGAGTGCCGGTAGAAGTGAAAACTTTTTTGTTACTATGTTTTATTTTAAAACTGGAGTAGTACAGATATGAAATTAACTAATTTGAATGACGTCTTACTCATTTTCGATCAGGGTCACGTGACCCTGACGCGAGTTTTAATTTTTTTACCCATTACAGAAAAAGTGTACAACGCCGCTAAAGAAGTTTTCACTTCAAAAATGCTATGCAATAGCTTTACCGCGGCAGTCCCCGAGTGCCACACGTATTTTTTTTTTCAACTTGCATGACTAGCGGAATATCTTATCAACCAAGTAACTTATATCCACCCGCGTTGCAACCTCCTCAAACGGACCCGTGCCAAGGCGCTCACAGGAGTCCTTTCCGCTCACATCTCCCCTATAAATCTCACTTATTTGTACACTACGTGGGCTAGGGGAGGGTCACTCAAATTGTACCGTTTTATTCTGAGGTCGAAGGTTACTGCGGTAATACCTGTTTGTGTTTCTGTTGGTTTTCTATTAAATTGGGAGGAGTGCTTAGTGGTATTAATGTTGGCTGTAGTAATACAGCTGGTGTCTAATAATAATCATTTGAATTCTAACTAATGTTAGAAATGCATAAGTTTGTATGTTTGTGACCTTTTACGCCAAAACCACTGGACTGATCATCCTGATCCACTTATAAAATACAATATCAAAATCAAAATCAAAGCATTTATTTCAAGTAGGCCTGTTACAGGCACTTTTGAATTGTCATAGACAATTAAAGGAATAATATCTGGTTGACCGAGCTTCGCTCGGTTTTTAAAATGTCTATATCTTGGGAACCGAGCTTTTCTCGAACCTGGGACTTGATAAATCGATTCCTTGAGCCGAAAAACACCTAATCTGTAACTTTCATGAAAATCCTTGTAGCCGTTTCCGAGATCCTGATTATATAATATAAATATACAAGAATTGCTCGTTTAAAGATATTAGATTATTTATACGTTTTCAGGAGTACCTGTCCAGAGAGGGAAATAGGGTAGGTACCTTTCATGATGCCAAAAAAAATACAGCTTCCGAGAAAAACAAAATGTTCATGTGATAATTTGATGAATAAGTGAATGTTCAGATCACAAGATACGAGTAGTTTGCTGGGCCACTATGGTCAGATATGAATCTTGAATGTATTTCTAAGTTTTTTTTAATGTAAAAAGACTATAATTATGTTTTCCTTGCAGTATAGCTAAGTACTGGATTTTATTTTATTAAACCTGGAACCGTTACAGGATTAAAAACAAAACGTCCATCAGAAAATAACTAGTCATAGAATAGATCGTCCTCGACAGCCGGTGGAACTTCAGGGAGCATTTCCTGAGTTTGGCCCCCAGGCTGAACCGGGCGGCGGCCGCCCTCAGGCGACTGCTGCCCAATCTCGGCGGGCCGAACGCCTCCTGCCGTAGGCTGTACGCCGGCGTCGTGCGGTCCATGGCCCTCTACGGGGCCCCTGTGTGGGCCCTGAGCATCCGGACGCGACCACTGAAGTTGGTCGCATGCCAGAGGGTCATGGCTATCCGGATGATCCGGGGATACCGCACGATTGCCGGCGAATCGGCCAACCTCCTTGCCGGATTACTGCCCTGGGATCTGGAGGCGACTGCCCTCCAGCGCGTCTATGAGTGGCGCGTGGAGGCGCAGCGCCGGGGCGTGACCCCGCTGCCCCGTGAAGTCGAGGCGCGGCGGGAAGAGCTCCGGCGCGATCTCAGGGCAGTATGGAGGGGACGACTGTCGCTACCGAAGGCCGGGCACGCCGCAATTGCGGCGGTAAGACCCCTCTTTGAGGAGTGGCTGGAGAGACGTCACGGCGTCCTGACCTATCGGATGACGCAGGTCCTCACCGGACACGGAAGTTTCGGGAGGTACCTGTGCCTGATGGGGAAGGAGGAAACGTCCGGGTGCCACCACTGCGAAGATCGCCCGGAGGACACAGTAGAGCATACGGTGCAAGACTGCCCAGCTTGGGCGGTGCACCGACGTGTCCTCACGGCGGCGATAGGCGGAGACCTCTCGCGCCCGGCATTGGTTGCGGCCATGCTGCGGGGCGAGACGGAGTGGGAAGCGGTCAGCTCCTTCTGCGAGGCAGTAATGCTCGTGAAGGAGGAGGCGGGCCGCGAGCGAGAGAGGACAGCGTCCTCCCTCCGCCCCAACCGCAGTGGTAGGCGCCCGCGGCGTCGGACGTCAGCAGACGATCTCCGGCCACCGTAGGCGCGGGCATGCGGGCAGCGAGTAAAGGGCAACTCGCTGCCCGACCAAGGACCATGCCCGGGTCGACGGCGCGTTGTGTCCCACGCGCGCCTCAAAGAGCGTCAGCATAATGACGGGGCCCCCCTCTCAGAGGGCCAAAGCCTGCCGGGGTCGCGGGATTATTTCCTTACCGTAACCCCGGAACGAAACAGGCTATGAAGGACACCGTGGATTTTAGTCAGTAAAAGTCTGACAGTCCCTCCCGCCCTGCCCGGGGCCGGAGGACTCATTTGATGATTTTACCACGCTAAAAAAAAAAAAAAAAAAAAAAAAAAAAGTCATAGAATAGATACAGCCTACAAAAAAGGTTTTTAAATTAAAGCCTTGCCTATCTAAAAACGAACAAAACATCGACTAGGCTTGTCAAACTTTACGAACCGATAGATTGGTTTATTCCAAATTCATCCGATACGGTTGGAATACAGACTATCGCTAAATTCCAATCGTTCACATAGATAAATTCGTCAAGCACCAAACTAAAGCCCTTTCCTTTCACAAAAAATAATTGCGAATACGCTTACACGGAGTAATTTGACTATACAACTACTTTTTTGACACTTATAACTATCCTCCAATTTAAAACTTTAAACTCTCCTGAACAATTTGGTTTTTGTCGCTAATGCCCTTACCTTTTAACAGTCAAAATACATTATTCAACTACTAATGGCAACAAATTGTTACTAATTGATCCCTAACAAACTATAGATTAATTTATGCACGAAAACTTTTTAATTTAATTTTAAGCTGCCATTAGACTTTAGCGCCTTTCAGCACGAGTTGTTAGAACGCTTTCACATTGAGACGACGTTAGCAGCGCGACAGTCGCGCGACTGATACTGCAAACGCGCGGCTGTACTTATAAAGCACTGATAAACTTGACTATTTTTGCGAATGTTACATTATAGAAGAACAAACAAGAGTGTTTTATGGGCCTAGCGCACCACAAGCTTCACCACAGTTCTGCCTGCGCAAGCCGGTTTGTACACGAATCACCGTGCGTGCGGTTGGTAAAACTCCTGTCCGTTTGTATACAGTTTATTCATGCGAGAAGCTTGCGCAGGCAAAACTGTCGTGAAGCTTGTGCATGTGGTAGGCCCATTAGCGAGCTTTTAACAAACTTTCTGGCGAGTTTTTTGCCGAGACGACTGTCAAGTCCGACATCTTCCAGAAGAATTTTTTTTTTGGCGACCATCGACTAGACCTAGAGCGTTCGTTAGAAAGATCAGTAGCGATGTTTGGCTCTATTCGTTGTTCAGTTCGATAAAATTAGAAACAGCGAATACAGCGAATGATCTGTTACAAGTGAATGCTGAAGTCTATCAGCAACTTAATGTGGAGGAGTGTGCTTCTGTCGCGCTGCTAATGTCTCTTATCATGTGACAGCGGCCTTAGGCCGTAAAATCGAAAGCACCGTTCCAATGCTGGCCAATTTGTTAAATTGCACTGTAATACAGTCATTTGTTCCTGTCAAGCAAGCGATGTAAAGCGGCCATTTTTTTTGTGTCAATCAATGTCGCTCGTTAGAAAGGTATTAATGGTGACTAAGTGAGGTTTAATCTTTTGGTTGTGATCAAATTGTGGGGGTTATCGGTGGGATGTTCAAAGGGTAGAAACGGAAGTTAATTTTGTGTGTAATTTTTATGTTGTTGTGATTTTACCACGCTAAAAAAAAAGTGTTGCGTTCATCAGATTATTTTACCACCTTAAAAAAAGAAAAAAATACTTCAGTTTTTTACCCAAACATGAAAAAAAAACCACAGCTACGTAACAAATCCCAAACCAACACGTGTGGGTCATTCATAAGCATGTAAAACCTAATCTTACATCCTAAACCAAACACGGCGGATGTTTATTTAGGACGAAGTAAAACACGTCGACTTGTCGGTTTTTGTTTCCATTCATGTCCCTTGCTTGACTGACGAGAATCATGGTGTTTAACATAACTTAACATCACGTCTGTAATCTTCGAGAGGTAAGGCAGAGATGTAGCTTAAAGTACATCCATATTTCACCTTATGAATGGTTGGGCATGCGGACGGGAGTAAAGGTCACAGCTCACTAGAGACACCCGGCACCCACTCCGCACCGCCCTGCCTCGTACGGTACATCAGCTCCGCAGCGTCACCAGATCGCCTCAATCGTAAGCCATCCACGCGCGGACGGCGGCGGGTGGACCACTTGCCACGTGACCACTCGTTGCTCGCATGCTTGCCTTGCGTTGAATGCGCATTGCCACTGGTTGACCGCGCGACGTTTATTGGTGATAACACGGCGTCCACCCGTCGAACACCTGTCGACAACGAGTGGACGCCGGGCGACTAAGCGGTGCGGGGTGGGTGCCGGGTGGCTCTAATGAGCTGTGACTCGCAGTCCGATCATGGACCATGCCTGGTCGACTGTTCCTCTCCATACATCAATATTCATACCCATCACTCTCAATCACATGAGCGTCATCCCTCCTCATCACATGTCCGTACCAAGACAGACGGTTCATCCCTTTCATTTTTTCTGTAACAGGCGCCCCTTTCAAAGTTCCCCTTTTAAACTCATTCCTTACTTTATCCATTCTTGTCACTCCACACGTTCTGTCACTTAACCAGAAGAAATTAACCACAGGATGTTAACTTAGGCGCACGCTAACTACAAAACTTATTTTTTTGTTCTCGCATGCTCACGTTTAAAAGAGACGTTGAACTATTTCTCAGTAAAAGTGGAGGTTTTATTAAAAAAAGGGGTTAAACATGACATGTCAGAGACTTTTAAGAAAGTATAGTTATAATATTGCAGTGGAAAATGTGACTCTCGTGGTCTCGAGAGAATATTGCAATTTTAGTTGTAACCTCGGTGGCTTATAGTATGAGGAGTGAAAAAGAAAATGGTCAGTAAGTTTTGTAGTTAGGAGTAGAATTTCATCTTATTTGAGTTAATGTTTTAGCTACATTATATTTTCCGTTCAGTTTTTTTTGTTCTTGACATTGGTTAGCGACTTTGACATTATTGTAGGTAATATTAATAATTAATAAACAATAAATGAAAGTAATAATAATATTTTGGGAGACTGGTGACTTAGCTAGGCTGCAAGCCTGTATTACCCTGCAACGTAAAGGGTTATTGAAGGATACCGTGGATTTTAGTCAGTACGAGACAGTCCCTTCAGTCCCGCCTTGGTTGGGAGGACTTATTTGATGATTTTTCCACGATAAAAAGAACTCTGTATTTCAGGAAAACAGGGTCTACATTACACGTAAATTATTTGGATAAAATAACATTATGTTTTGGTTACAAAATTATGTGTATGTGGGCTTATATTAAGAGAAAAAGCTCAAAATATAAAAAAAGGATAAGAAAAGTAAACATGATACATAATCTCAAGTGTTTTTCCCATGACAGTAAGCAGACTACGGAACGCTACCCTTCTACAATCCTTACATAGTAAATCTACTTCATCCATGTTTTTATCAATCAAATCCAAGGCATAAACAACAAACTAATAAGGAAAAGTTGCCCTAATAATGTCAAAATATTTGCTAACAAATCAGGTCTTCAAAAAATCAACATTGACTTATTGACGTCAAACACATCTTGACATTGACAACTAAATGACATCTCACTTCAATCTATCACTATGAAAAAAAAACAAAAGGAAAATAAAATTGTATTCCCATTTTTATCGCGACGTTTTCATCTCAAAGCGTGTTTGCTTCGTAATTTTGTGAAACAGAAGCAACATTGTCATGTCAATGTCAATGTCAACTTGTCATTTAGAACTGCCAGAAATTAGCGGTATAATATTATGTTACTGTAAAAGCTCGAACTACTGTACATCCTCAGATTTTCTAGTAAAACTATGGTTAGCTCGCTCCATCGTCGACCTTGTCTTTGTTACCCCTGACCTAAGCGCGGGCCACATAGAAAAGACGTAAGACGAGGACGCGTCGCGGTCGGGCGAAAATGTTTGAGAGTCGCGCCCGCGACGCGTCTCTTCTGTACGTTTTATGTCGCGACGCTTTTATACATTTTGTATGAAAGAGACGCTGAAGAGACAAATGTCTCCGCCCCGTCTGCGTCTTACGTCTTTTCTATGTGGGCCGCGCCCTAGAGGCCAAGAGCAAACCCATATTACATAAATATTTACCAATGGTAAATGTCCAGAAAGGTTTGGGATCCAAACGTTTACAACCATTCACTTACAAATTCTTTGGATTTACATAAAGGCACGGTAAATGTTGAAAAACAAACATGTCCTAACGTGGTTGAGATAAACGGGGCTCCTTTTTCCTCGTGCAAGGTTTGAATGAACCTAACCAAATGGAACCTCGGGGTGCCCAAGAGTTGTTCAAGAATTATTACTCTTTGTTTTGTTCCTAAAACCAACATCTACCAGCTGACAGCGGTAAAACCTAGATGCTGAATTTGAATG
This sequence comes from Agrotis clavis, assembly GCA_954870645.1. NCBI lineage: Eukaryota > Metazoa > Arthropoda > Insecta > Lepidoptera > Noctuidae > Agrotis > Agrotis clavis. Next base: position 20,049,837 of record OX940935.1, on the reverse strand, counting down.
GTAAAAGCCCTAAAAAATCGTCCCACTTTCAGAAATAAGTCGGTAAATCCTAAGACTTACTCTTTAATCTTAGGATTTACCATAGTTCGAGCTTTTACAGTAACATATATATGAAATTTAATCTGTGTCTGTCTTGTTTTATCAACAATTATGTAGATTGAGTCGTGGCAGCTTCCTCGAGCGGGATATTTATAAGAGAATTAAGTCGTTGGTTTAACTGTATTAATTTTGGCGTCAGACTCGTAACTTCTTTATAGAGTTAAAATTAAGTTGAGTTACGTTTCTGACAATTTCGGGGCCGCGGGACTGTCAAGGGACAAGGTAGGCCTATGGCGCAAAGGGCAATGGAACTAGGGTCGATTTTTAGTCAGTCTGACTGCCCCTTTCGCCAGGGCTCAGTACCCTTAGCACGAGTTTTCAGTATTTGAGACGTAAAGTAAACTGGAACTTTGACAATTTCAAATTGACAATTTTGAAGGAATTTTTTTCCTTCTTCGCACACCAGAGGCGCTTTTCCATTTGTTCATACAAGAAACGCTGTAAATACTGGAAAGACGCTGTAAAGTAAAAGAGTGAAAATTCGTTCTAAGGGTACAGTACCCTCAGCACGAGTTTTCACTCTTTTGCTTTACAGCGTCTTTCCAGTATTTACAGCGTTTTTGTATGAAAAAATGGAACAGCGCCTCTGGTGTGCGAAGAAAGAACTAATTTTTTCATTGAAAATTGTCAATTTGAAATTGTCAAAGTTCCAGTTTACTTTACGTCTCAAATACTGAAAATTCGTGCTAAGGGTACTGGACTGATGATTTTACGTTTTATGGTTGTTTTTGCTGTGCCCGACAGGACCCATAATGATCTATTTTATTTTAACTTACCATAGAAGTACACATGGTGAAATGCAAGTAAAATTTGAATTACATACCATCACTAAAAAACGGTGACGGACAATTTTTACTTTTTTTTTGTGAAGAATAAAAGTCACTTTCCGAAGATGCACAGAATATATAATAGTACCGAAGATGTACTCGCTGATGGTGGCGCGTGTGTCGGATCATTTAGCTCCCTCCAAAATGGTTGAGCTGAATGGTGCTGATGCATGTGTCATGTTCGTGAACGGGCGCTGTCAGTTGAGACTGGTCATCTCTTAGCTGCCACGGTTTATTTTAATAATTATTATTGATCATTTTGTTTTGAATTGTCTTTGTTTTAATTGTTACTCTGGACACTTTTAATCAAAAACTTGCTACATCGTTCTCACATAGTGTACCACCTCAAATGAATGATGTAACAAAGGTTCTGTAATTATTCTGGCGATCTAAAAAGAGTGTCCATGGAGTTTCTTGCACGTTCTTCTCCATAGAGATCTACTTCTTGGAACGGGCATCTACGGTACTTTCACAGTTTTTATGTCTTGTGACTGGGACTGTAGCACCATAACTTTTGTAGTGTTTAATAATATTCCTTTGATTGTCTATGACAATTCAAAAGTGCCTGTAACTGGCCAACTTCAAATAAATACTTTGATTTTGATTTTGTATATCATAAGATTCACCTGACAACATAAATAAAAGACGGCCATCTTTCTTTTTTGTTGACAGTGACATTTGGATAGTATTGTCGCGTTATCTCAATCTGAAAATCGCATCTACCGTTCCGTGCGGGACATGTGAGTTCACTCTCCTCTTTGTGGACACTTTTCACGCGATCTGATTACGTAAGTAGATTGAAATAATATTATTTCAATTTCTGATCCTGTTCTCTTTTTCTTTGTTTACAGTTTTTTTTTCTTTCAGCAAATATTACTAGTTAATTAATAGATATATATTGCCTGCACTTAAGGATGGTGATGGACGTGAATTAACGCGATGATGAACTTTCATACGAACTATTTTAAAGTTTACTATCGCGAATATTAATGTTCTTAGTGTCCGCCGCTTATGGCTCCGCATTACTGAAGATAATTAAAGACAGAACAACTTTTTCATAGTTTCGAATATATTATTATTTTATTTATTTACTAGCGGCCCGTCCCGGCTTCGCACAGGTGGACATTATAATTTATAGCCTATGTTTGTCAGGGTGAATCTAGCTTTATATTTGCGATTTTTTTTTCGAAATCGTCCCAGAATTTTTGGAGTTTATGCATTTTAAGGGCGCTCCCTCACCGCGAGCATTCACCTGTAATGTAACGCTTAAACATACACAAAAATACAAATCGTTTATTTTTATTTATTTATTGATAATCAAGTACGCTTACACAAATCTGGTTAAACGGTGATCCCCAAACTAGACATGTGTCTGTATCTTGGGGATCAGAGTTGTACATTTTTCATATTTCTAAAAGTAAACATCGTACCAAGTGGTTATTAACAAACAAAAACGAAAAGCAATTATTTAAAAGTTAAAACACAGAAACTTAAAAAAAAATGAGAGAAATTGAATACAATTTCGAAGCAAAACACGTGAATTAAATTTCAACTTGCATGTGGTGTGTGAGAGTGTGTGTAGGTATGTGACAGTGTGTGAATGTGTTTCGTGTGTGTGCATTTTAGGGGGTTTTAGGAGTGCTGACTAACTGTTTAGTAGGTACGCCTTTTTGCTTATTTGACAATCCTTTCTGTTTGGTCGTATGATAGTGAGAGAAGCCAGTTCTTTATGCTCTTTTTGCACTGGTAAATTGTAAGATCCACTATAATGTTACATTTTTTTACAGCTTCATTATATATGCGTGGGAATAAATAGGTTGAGGAACATCGTGCCATGAGAGAGTTTGTTCTGGGAATGGGTATCCTAAACTTCCTTTTTGAGATTAACTCTGTATAATCTGATCTGGATTTCAATTCCTTGTGTGTTTGAAGTATTGCAGCCAAGATGAAAAGCTGTCGCACACGGAGGACCGGGAAATCCTTGTAGAGAGTGTCCGTTGGGTAAAGTAAAGGCTTCTTGAGCATAACTTTAATAACTGCTCTTTGAGCCCTTTCGACTTCAACAAATGTGGTCTTGCCTGCACCTCCCCAGACTGAGATTCCATATTGGAGGACCGACTGACAGAGACTAAGGTAAACAGTACGCAGTATTGGAATTGGTGTGCAGTCACGTAGTTTCCTCATGATATGGATAAGTTTCCTGACTCTGCCTGATAGTGCGTGTATATGTGGTTTAAATGATAAGTTTTCATCCAAAGTAATGCCTAGATATTTCATGGAGTGCGACCGCTCAATCACACTGCACGAGCAGGCCACAGATCGCTGGTTAGTGGAGCAAGTATGAAGGGTTAGAGTTAGGTTTTGGGGGGGTCTTGTTGTCTTGGTTTTATGGAAAGCAATTATCCTAGTCTTTTTAACATTCAAGGTAAGTAGATTCCAGTCTAGAGCTGATGCAATTGTGCGAAGACCGTCCTCAGCAAAGCTGTAAGCCTGTTCCCAACTCTTGCCATGAAATATGATTGCTGTATCATCTGCGTAGGCTATTATTTCAGCATTGGTGAGTGAGACATTCAAGATGTCGTTTACATAGAGCAGGAAAAGCAACGGGCCAAGCGTACTACCCTGTGGGATTCCGAAGTTTATAGGAAGTGGGCTGCTGGAGTGGTCACCAAGCTTGACGAACTGCCTTCTATTAGAGAGGTAGTTTTTGAGCCAATCCAGGGGAACTCCACGTATACCCACTGCTTCCAACTTCCTTAGAAGGAGATCTATTGAAACGGTGTCGAAGGCTTTAGCTAAATCTAGGAAAACGCACATAGTGCGTTCTCCTTTATCGACTTTGGATGAGACGGTATTTGTTAAAAGCCTGGCTGCATCTTCAGTTGACCTACCGCTCCTAAACCCAAACTGTCTATTGGAGATAAGGTTGTGCTTTTCAAAAAAAGTTATCAGCCGTTTGTTAACAATTTTTTCGAGCAGCTTAGATAGAATAGGCAGTAGGGCGATAGGACGATAGTTATCGGGGATGTCCGTTGCTCCGCTTTTGTGTATGGGACTGACAGCCGCTACTTTCCACCCATCCGGGAATACTCCAGATTTCAAACTAAGGTTAAATATGTGAGTTAGTGGATGAATAATAGCGGGTTTAATTTTTTTTATTAGTCTTGCAGTCAGTTTGTCTGGCCCGGGAGCGCTGTCATTGTTGAGTTTTGTTATCAGGCTTTCTATTTCAGTTTCGTCTGTGGGGTGGAGGAAAAATGTGTGAGGGCAGTTACCCTTTGGAGTGTACTTAGCGGCAAGAGATACTTCTGTTTGTGAGAGTCTTTTGAGAATCAAGTCTGATAAATTTTTACCCAGTGTAGTAAAGTAAGTGTTACATTTATTCAATGATTCTGTTGGATTGCTATTGGTAACCAATTTGCAGGAGTCACTAGATGTCTTGTTGTTATCGCAGTAAATCGTTTTTATTGTCTTCCAAAGACTTTTTGAGTCACCGCGGCTATTTTCGATGAGATTACTATGATATCTGATTTTTAATTTGTGTAGAAGATTGTTGCAGAAGTTTCTGTACCGGGTGTAGACTAACCGTTTTGTTTCATCGTCGGGATATTTTCGCGAGGCTAAGTGTAGTTTGTCACGGTGTTGCATGCATCTTATTAAACCAGGGGTAATCCATGGTTTGATATTGAAGTTTCTTCTGCCAACTTTGACCCTATGGGAGTGTTTTTTTAGTGATGCCGTGATGATTTCCATAAAGATATCGACGGCGGAGTTGGTGCAGCGTTGGATCAGGACTTCAGACCATGATAGGTTGTTTAAGTCGGCGGCAACGGCTTCCTCATCTATTTTTATTTTCCATCTAGGTCTAGAGGAGCTAGATTGATTATTTTTTAAACAGGCAGCAGCCATCACAATGTCGTGGTCTGTGATCGAGCATTTAGAAACTGCTCCTGTAGTTTTATTATTAGATTTTATAAAAATATGGTCCAGACAAGTATTACATCTAGTTGGTATAGTTATTGCTGGAAGAAGATTATGTGTGGCCATCATTCGTAAATAATTTGCATTTTTGTTGTTAATATTATTGCATATGTCTATGTTTACTCTTACTGTTACTCTTTAAAATATTCTACAACGTGTAACGTTAATAGCGCAAAACCTCTCGTGGGGTAACTCAGCCCATGTTACTGAACAATGTTTGTAATAAAACTTTTGGAAAAATAAATAAAAATAAAATATTTTTCATACTGATGGGCTCGATCAATTTCTCATTTTGTATGAAAAATATTTTTTTTTTCCAAAAGTTTTATTTCAATCATTGTTCAGTAACATGGGCTGAGTTACCCCACGAGAGGTTTTGCGCTATTAACGTTACACGTTGTATAGTGTAGATCTAGTCGCTCAAGTTCACCATTTCCCCTAAATGCTTCGTCAATTGAGCAGTAATTGGTTATTGGATAGCCATTATATTTCGGGTTATACGGACAGACAGACATATCCACGTGTCTCACAAGGCGTCAGTAGCAAGATCCTCGTGTAATAGTAATTAAACATCTGTCAATAACATGTTAATTAATCCATTTGTGTTAAATTAATTATGATTGTGTTGCTGCCTCAATTCTAGGTGGTAATCTAATTAATTTGTAAGTGGCGGAGGTGCCAATCAGTACTAAATTAACTTAGTGGTAAGTACCTTTAATATTTTCGCGTAAATTTTACCAGCAGCATGAGTTTTTTTTTAATTGTAATTGATTTATCAACTGCTTAAATATTTTCTTACTGTATATTTTACAGTGTTTGTAGATCCAACGAAATACATGTAACAATGTGTAGACTTTTTTATTTATTTTGGTATGTATTTTTGACGAGTTTGTGTGTCGTAAAGTAATTAGGACTTCGATGTTAATTTGATGGATAAAATTACCTCGCCGTTCGCACACTCGATCCGCTTTTGCAATTTCAATTTAGGTCGTAATACTTTCAGCCAATTACGTGGAATTCATGCTGGGGCCTCTGAGTGCTATAGTACCTACTGCCTAAAACAAAAAATGCGAAATGTGTGAATGCACTTAGCTTGAATAGAATTGAATAAGGCGCTGTCTGCCCCATCACAAAACGACCTATTTTTACCCGACTGCGCCAGAAGAGAGGTTACTTTATTGTACACTAGATTTTGTTAGCGGCTTCGACTGCTCAGCCCCCATTCCCCTTATGGCTTACGTCAATCAAGACCAAAGTAGCTTACTACCGATGAAAGAATTTTTGAAATCGATCCAGTAGTTCTTGAGTTTATTCATTACAAACATACACACACAAAAACACAAAACTTTCCTCTCTGTAATATTATTAGTACTAGTGTACATAATTCAACTGACTTACCTCAATAAAGGTGTCAGAGACAAACCTCTGGACGAGCGAGGTCTTCCCGCACTGGGTGTCGCCCACCAGCACCACTTTGATCTCCTCCTCAGCAGACGGGGTGCTGGCGTTGTTGCTGTCAGTCTTCTTAGCTGACCACATCTTTAAGCTGGAACAAGAGGACATCGGAAGTTAGTTTGGGCTTAGCTTTTAAATTCTAGCAACGTGTACTCTTGTTTTCGTGCAAAGTCCAATTGACCCCTCCTTACGACGCAAGAGCCCGTTCAAGTTGATTCAACGTAACAGCAAACATTTCACCATACGGGTCATTTCACGCAGGCTCAATCCTTTACTAATTTCGGTGTATTTTTTTATTTGTAGGTTTTTGGATGAAAAAATAAACTTGTTTTATTCTGGAACATATTAGTATTCTTAGTATGAAATAAACAACTGTAGTTGTTTTGAAAATAAGACAGCCACCGAAATTGCCATCCCACCGAAATTAGTAAAGGATTGAGCCTGCGTGAAATGACCCATACAGATGCCGCTTCGATCTACAGTTGTCTTGTCTCAATAGAGAGACTAGAGCCAGTTTAGTTGAGTTATTCTACTCTGATACCCCAAATCGAGCCCCTCCCCCTGTCAAGTATTTTTACTTTTTAATTCCTTTCTGATCCACTGTAATTTATCATTCTGTTCTGATCCCCTTATTCAGAAAAAGAAACATATTGGTTTATCAAAGAGATGTTTTGTTTTATCGTGGTAAAATCATCGAATGAGTCCTCCCACCCAGGGCAGGGCGGAAGGAACTGTCAGACTCGCACTGACTAAAATCCACGGCTTCCTTCAATAGCCCTTTACGTTCCGGGGTCACGGTAATACGTTAGTCCCGCGACCAAACAGTTCGCGGTAGCAGTTATTTAGATTAGATCAACCAATCACAGCCTGCAGCTAGCATTTGATTTGCATACATTATGACTTGCAATATCGGGGTTCAGTATGTTAAAACATGATCAAAATTAATACAATGATAGTTTAAAACTGTATAAATTAGCTATGATACAATTCCCAAATTGCTTGCTGTGCCCCGCGGTTTCACAAAAAAAAAATTCGCGAACTGTTTAGGACCTCTGTTACGTGATTCTACGAAGCCATTGATTACAGCAGATTCCAAGAGCTATATTAAATCAAACCCAACCGGTTTTTGTGCACAAATATTCTTTGAGTTATTTCAAAATTTTGTTATCATCTGCCTGCCTTTTTCCAAGTATATTGGGGTCGGCTTCCAGTCGAACCAGATGCAGCTGAATATCAGTATTATACATGGAGCGACTGCCTACCGGACTTCCACAACCCAGTAACTGGGTAATACGATACGCTATGGTGAGACTGGTTGTCAGACTTTAGAAGAGTTTGAAGTTAGTGTAGGTCAACGACGATTTAATACTAGACTCGTAATAACAGGCGACCGATGTCTGTCAACACATTATGCAAAAAAGTCTTATATTCGTCTCATTTCGACCAATCCTGTGAGCCGTAAACATACGTTGACACAGAACAGACCTTGAGTTAGCCAATCACAACGTTGTACCCCGTCCCCCTCGCTTACGTAGTACCTCAGCGAGTAGACAGAATACTTTTTGTTCCTTAGATCGTGCATGCGGAGTCTAGTATTATATCGTCGATGGTGTAGGTACTAGTTATTCTGTGGCACAATATTTGTTGTTCATTCCTTAAAAAGTTTACACATAATCGTTATTCCGTAACAGGCAGCTAATGGTTCTTATCTCCTGACACACAACCTTTTTGTACACATTTTTGAAGAGATTTGTAAGTAATATTTGGTATTATGTACGCACAAGGAAACGCGCCTGGGCTTGGCATACCAAAATGGCGTCTGATATAGGGTTGCCAACTATACTGTTTTGAACAGTATTATACTGTTTTTCACTAAATTATACTTTTTACTGTTGAACAAAAAAAAAGTATAAAAAATACTGTTTTCAGCATCACAATGCAGACACATTATTATGTGTTACACTTAGACGCTCACAAATTTGTTTTTATTTAGTCAGAGGGCGCTCACTGATCAGTGCAGCGCAGCCACAAACAAATTACACTGAGTTAACAAACAAAGATTTTCTTGAAATGAGTACTAGCCAAAAGTGGTGCCATTTATTAGTAAACACTTCAGAAGAATTTAAAAACATAACTAAAATTGTCTCATATCTACTTTCTGTTCCTGCTACCTCGAGCATTTACTGAAGGAGTTTTTTCAGTACCTAATGAATTCTAAGTGGCGGGATGACAGAAATAGAGCATCTATCAATTTAATAAAAAATGAGCTCCTCATTTATTTTAATTTCAGTTTAAATTGTGATGAGGCGTATGAAGTTTTTAAAAATGATTGTAAATTAGTAAGTTGTGCGAGAAGCTCCAAAAAATATATGTATTTAAAACAATAAATAAATAAAATACTGTTCGTTTTTCTATAATACTGTTTAATTATCTTCATAGACCTGAAAATACTTTATTTCTTAAAAAAATAGTTGGCAACCCTAGTCTGATATGACAAGAATTCTCAACTGGGTTTGCGTGAGTTCATTCACGTTTATTTTACAAAGAATTGTACAAGTTAAATCTTAAGGTGCTCCCTCACCTCCCGGGAGCATTCGCGTGTAATGTAACATTATAGATTCGACTTTCAGCATTACATTACAGTACTACCTCTCTGACTGACGAGTATTCGCGTACATTTACGAGTAGTATAGATGTGATATAAGGTGCGCATGTGATGCTCGATTGTTCTCCCTCACCAATGAAATGCTCGAATGTGTAACGTTACATTACAGGTAATGCTCGCGGTGAGGGAGCGCCTTTAGGCAGTGGTCCGACCGGCGGCGGCGGCGAGAGTAACTATCGGCGATTTTCTCTCTCAAGAAACGCACAATGAATGTACATTCCGTGTAAACGAAAGAGATGCATATAAGATAGTTGCTCTCTGACTGTTTCGACGAGCTTTCAAAAATAAACTCGCTCAGCGATGCTCGCTCGGCTCGCTCGATCATTTCTTTACAGAGGACTGTGCGACCGCGGCGAGTGGCGCGAGTAATCGCTCGACGCACTTGCACACCGCGAGGCGACAAAACTATCGAAACTACACTCGCTTCCCGCTGATCGCCAACAAAGAGTTGGCGATCAGCGGGAAGTGAGTTAGAGTTCGCATTTCCGGAATCTATTAGTGATAGTAAAAAAAAATGTTTACGAATATCTATTTATAGATTATTTTTAGCAATTAATAAATGTATCAATAACTTATGTTTTATTACGAGTTTTATTCACATTAGATGCACCTGCTAAAATTATTACGTATTATCCTTTCACCTCGTCAATGTTCTTTTACATTTACTTTCCGAAACAAAATATTCACATACACATCCTATTTACATCTAAATGTTCCTCGTAAGCGGTTAGGTAACCGGAACATTTATCCAAGATGTATGTCCGTCTGTCACACCCCTTTCTCGGAAGACAATCGTTAACTTGCAATTTTGGCACAGCTTTTGGAGGTCATTCTACGCGCAAAATTGTGCGCGTAGAAAATTGTCACCCCGACTGAAAGTTAAACGGAGATATTAGGGGAGAAAATAAACAAACCCTTGTTTTTTTAGAAAGAAAGAAAATAAATCGCAGAAATTGTATTTTGGTTTACCTGATAAGGTAGTTTTTCGTGAATCTGTTTTCAGTGTTGCTAGATAGATCCAAACATGGTTAGTCCAGTATCGTTATACACATACATAAGGTATTATCATTATCATCACATCACAAGCCACCTCTCTGTATGAGGGAGAGGGCCATGATCTACCACTCGGGCCATTGAGGGGTGGGAGATCTCAGTCATGTCAAATTTTTGGTTCTAGAACATTCCAGTTGCCCCATCATCGTTTTGAGAACAGTACCCTTAGCACGAGTTTTCACTATTTGAGACGTAAACTGGAACTTTGACAATTTCAAATTGACAATTTTGAAGGAAAAAATTAGTTCCTTCTTCGCACACCAGAGGCGCTGTTCCATTTTTAGGGTTCCGTAGTCAACAAGGAACCCTTATACATAGTTTCGCCATGTCCGTCCGTCCGTCCGTCCGTCCGTCTGTCCGCAGTTTAGCTCAGAGACGCACAGTCCTAGAGAGCTGTAATTTGGTGTAAATATACGGATTTGTTGTGCCAAAAAAGTGGTAAAATAAAATCTCGTAAAATATTTTTTTTTAGGGTACCTCCTGTACACGTAAAGTGGGGATGTTTTTTTTTTTCTCGTGTACCCCTTAGTGTGGGGTATCATTAAAAAGGTCTTTAAAAAATATTGATAGTTTCCATTAACAATTTTTTGATAAAAAAATTCGTTTGTGAAATATTAAGCTTTAAAGTGCTAAATTTTGCTCGACTCGAGTGTCCCCCCCCTCTACCAGCTAAACGGTTATGTTTGGGGGTGTGAAAAAATTCACAATAGTAGTATATATAACGAAGTTTAAAAGAAAATTATCATGACTAAGTAGGCTTGACAACTTTACGAGTAATAGTCGACCAACTTATAAAATGTACTTGGATAACATATTTTCGTAAACAAAATGTATCGGAGAACATGCTCTTCAACTGCAAATGTAAGTTTGTCAACTTTATTTTTACAGCTTTAATAGGTATGTTTTTACGGTATGTTTTTTGGGGATAGGTAGGTTTTTATCGTCAACTATTTTCAACTTACTTCAAAATAAAAACTTTTTCAAAAAAAATGTAACCGCCTTCAAAAACAACCACAAAAAATGGTAAAATAACCTACAAAACTTTTCTTTCGGAAGTCGGTGACTTTTTTTATTAGTTTCATTGTGTTTTTTGCCACCGACTTCCGAAAGAAAAGTTTTGTAGGTTATTTTACCATTTTTTGTGGTTGTTTTTGAAGGCGGTTACATTTTTTTTGAAAAAGTTTTTATTTTACTCTTTTTAGCCTAGATATTTAACCAAAATTCTTGTCAAATACATCATTTTCTTACATATGTAAGAAATCCGTAGCACCGGTAATAACATCGTTAACATCTCTTTCATTCCTTCCCTATCTCAAAAACTACTGAACCGATTTTGATGAAACTTGCAGTATTCCTTAAGTTGAACGATACCTAGTACAACATAAAAAGAATTACTTAAATCGGACTTGTAGTTCCGGAGATATGCGAACACAAACATAATTTACTAAATCAGTCGATGCCGACTCCTTACTAGAGGAGTTGTACCTTCCATCATCAGCTCATCCACCTGAGATGATGATTATTAGATGCAAATACTTGAACAGCTTTAGAAAATATATGAAAATGGTACTATGTGCCTATAAAATTTGAAGGTTGCCCTCGATTTCCCTGGGATCCCATCATCAGATCCTGACCTGATGATCATGGGACCAATTGGATAGCATACCCTTTCAAACAAAAGAAAAATTTTCCAAATCGGTCCAGGCGTCTTCGAGAAATCGGGGAACATACATTAAAAAAAAAAAAAAAAAAAAAAAAGATTCCGACGAATTGAGAACCTCCTCCTTTTTTTGAAGTCGGTTATAAAGGGGGAGGTTCTAAATTCGTCGTAATCTTTTTTTTATGTATTTTCCCCGATTTCTCAAAGACTCCTGGACAGTTTTCAAAATTCTTCTTTTTAAAATTAAATTCAGCGAATCTGTTTAGTTAATTCGCATAAGTATTTTGATGGCCAACCACGGAACCCTACACTGTGCGTGGCCCGACACGCACTTGGCCGGTTTTTTTTCATGCAAGAAACGCTGTAAATACTGGAAAGACGCTGTAAAGTAAAAGAGTGAAAACTCGTGCTAAGGGTATTGGTTTAAGTTAGGCTTGGAATAGTATAGGCGATAAAATAATTACAAATGGAAAATTCTCTTTTAAAATAAACATGGTGCTTACGTCGCAAAGAATTCTAACATTTAGAAAGTACAGCATATACCTATCAATCAACTGAAAAATTTCGGTCTAAATTAGAAATCTTTTGTTAGTCACACCCAGGTACAATGTAAGGAATACTCCTTCATTAGCTGATTAGTCAATGTTTTCCACAAACCATCGCTAATTAGCAATGAGTAACAACAATTGCTTACTGTTCGCAATTTTGCAAGTCCGGAACAAGGCTACTACAGAGATAATTAATTTTGAACCCTGCTTTCGAAAAGACGAGAAAACATGAACTTTATAATCGTATTCCATTTTTTTTAATTTGATGCTTACTTGAAACTTAACCCTCCTGCTGCCATAGTCGGATAAAAAAAGTTTTATTTGACTGAGAGATTATGAATCAAATTAATTATGTCGTCCATAATTTATTTCGATGACAGAAAGTCGTTTCATTTAGAGAAGCGAAAAAAATTCTAAATCATAAACTATTCTCTGTATGGCACCTGAGAGGAATATTGATAGGTGCCGTAGGTATGTAGAACACCTCAGCTCAGGTGCCATTTGAACAGGACGGTGCTCCATGTGGAATTCCTCCCCAATCTTTAACAAAACTGGTCGGACGTCAATTCGTGTGGCCAAACGTCAACCTACACCAATCTGTCAAATTTTACCAATCGCACATTGACCTTCCGTAATTGTGATAAGGTTGAAAAATATGTATGAAAGTTTTCATCTTGGTCAAAGCTACTGGGCCGTCTTGGTCGACTGTAGCGTCTCCACTTTAAGGCCTTTGTCAAACAGACAGGCGATAGCGAACCGAACCGAATCATGTCATATAAAAATGCGAAAGCGATCCGATACTCTATGTGACAGGCTTCAAACAATTGCATACATTACAAACAAAAACGCTACGCCACGCATTCGGTTCGTCTGTCAGTTTGACAATAGCTTAAGAGATTAAACCAGATTTTTTACATTCATCGCCACAGGAATCTGATCTCATCTCCCAAACCCTTTTAATTTAATCAAACCAATTATACTTTTGAATTGTCAGAGAGTCGGTCAGTTAGTTAAAAAGTTGAAGCTTGCTTAATTTCAGATTCAGTGTTTTACATTTTACCGCCAGCATTTAAGTAGTGGATTTAATAAAATTTCATCTCTACCACATTAATTACAAGAGCACTAATCGCCTGTTGGATGAATTTTGCCGGCTTTGCTCCATCACCAGTTTAATATTAATGAACGGATACTTATCTAAATTGGAAAAGAGCTATTTAAGGGTAGTTTCGTGAAACTGAAGGATTAACCACGAGAAATTAGACTGGATTTGCATTTAAAGATTTTGTTGAAACATTTAGCACAAGGACACGGTAAGGATGCTGTTTTGTTTTTGAGACTACTTCATAACACTATTCCCAAACCACTGCAACTTCTTAGAGCCTATGCACACCACGTTTTTTAAACGCGCCGCCGGTGTAGCGCATTTGACGCGATACAGACGCAATACGTACGCAGGTCAGACGCAGCCTAAAACAAACGACAACAAACTGCTCTGATGAAAACGCGCCGTCGACGCGCGTTTCTTAAACGCGCTGAACCGGCGTTTAGAAAACGTGGTGTGCATAGGCTCTTACAGCCAGAATCAACAGTGGCAACCACCAGAAAAGCGCCGACACAATGAAGCTCTACGTGTCCTGTAGAATTAATTTAACTGTCTTGGATAAGGACATTTCCAGAGGTTGTGTTGCAGGTTTAATTCACGCGCCGATCAAATGTATGTATGGACTGGCCTACATATTGTGTCTCTAAAAATCGACACTGGTCGAGTGTTCCTTCGGTGGCCGTTTGCGTTTCAGGATCACGGTGTCTTTTAGAGACAGTCCCGAGAGTGATTAACGGCTCAAAGTGCTTTTCGAGGTACAGCGGAAATTCTTCAGTAATCTACTGTCTATGAATTGGCGGAACTGTCAGTAAAGTTATCATCTATACTAAATAATTTATAAAACAGAAGAATTAATTGTTGGGTGGAACGCTCTATTCTCAGGAATTACTGGTTCGAGCTGAAAAAATCATTTTGTGTTGGATAGATAGGCTTTATTAACATGACTCTACAAGAGCGTGCAGCGGGTGAAACCTAATCAAATGATCACCTTTAAAATCAATAAAAAATCAACACCCGTGTCCAAAAATTTGTCAAAATAAAATTAGGTAACATGACCAGAAACTTAGAAGGGTATTTTCCTGAATAAGTTTCATACAAAATTCGCTGTTTTAACTTAAAGGGGAGGTCTCAATAAGGTTCAATTTGCCCCATCAACTTTAATAGGTTTGCGATATTATGAACAATTTAAGAGGTACTTCACGCCAACTGGGGAACGATCGATTAAATAACGTGATAGAGTAGGAGGAAATATATTAGCTTCGTTCAAATTGTTGAGGAAAAGGGGTTGTTTTTGATGGAAAATTATTTAATGTATTTCTTGAACGAAAACTTATAAAAATACGCCCCATGCCTGCTGATTTACACTTTTTTTATCGCGTTAAAATCATCAAATGAGTCCTGCTACCCAACTGACCCCACTGGTGGGATCCAAGCCTGTTCTCTGTGAAAGAGTGTGGGATACAGGATGTCCTACAAAAATAGTACTTAATTCATTGCATTATGAAAATCACCTCATCATCTGCCTAGCCTTTTTCCCAACTATATTGGGATCGGCTTCCAGTCGAACCAGATGCAGCTGAATATCAGTATTTTACATGGAGCGACTGCCTATCGGACTACACATCTCAGTAATTGCGCAATACGATATTCCATGGTAAGACTGGTTGTCAGATTTCAGAGCTTCTGACTAACAGTTACGATTGTCAAAGATCTACAAATGACAGCCGGGACCGATGGGTAACGTGCTTTCCGAGACACGGAGCAAACTAGTTATGACAGATGGTCACCCATCCACAAACCATCCCCTGTGTCCATTATAAAAATCACTTAAAACGTTTTTAATTTCATTTCACAGCCAATTACAACTACACCATTTTACTAGTAAAACCATTATACATTCTTTGCACGATCGGGTCGGTTAAACCATCCAAACTCATCTGTTTCATGTTATATATTACAAAACGGAACGAGATGAAACTGTAAACAATGTTTGACCCGGGTGTCGAACCCGGAATGTTATGGTGTCGATAAATTATTGTAAACATTTATAATATCCGGGGTTTTCATAGCTTTTATTAGTACTACCGTATGGGGAATGATGTTTCCGTTAAATATTTAAATCATTAGATTGGTATTGATGCGTTATATTTATGGGTCACGTTGCTATTTTCATAGACAATAGCATTTAATTATTATATGAACATTATTTTAAAACCTATATGCAATTTTGTTCTTCATAATTTAACTGAACGGGGGTAAACAAAACAAGATAACATAACATTTGTATCGTGATAAAATCATCAAATGAGTCCTCCTACCCAGAGACGGGCGGAAGGGACTGTCAGACTTGTACTGACTAAAATCCACGGGTGATCCTTCAATAGCCCTTTACGTTTCAGGGTCCCACGACCCCGGCAGGCTTTTGCCCTCTAGGGCCGACATTTTGCTGACAGCTCTTTGAAGCGCGTGTGGAACACGACGCGCCGTCGACCAGAGCATTTTCCATGATCGGACGGCGAGTCACATACTCGTCGTCCGCATGCCAACGATTGTTAAAGTACACATAAAAACGTTGAAGTTCCACCAGCAAAAAAGGTTCATTATTTTAAAACCTATATGCAATTTTGTTCTTCATAATTTAACTGAACGGGGGTAAACAAAACAAGATAACATAACATTTGTATCGTGATAAAATCATCAAATGAGTCCTCCTACCCAGAGACGGGCGGAAGGGACTGTCAGACTTGTACTGACTAAAATCCACGGGTGATCCTTCAATAGCCCTTTACGTTTCAGGGTCCCACGACCCCGGCAGGCTTTTGCCCTCTAGGGCCGACATTTTGCTGACAGCTCTTTGAAGCGCGTGTGGAACACGACGCGCCGTCGACCAGAGCATTTTCCATGATCGGACGGCGAGTCACATACTCGTCGTCCGCATGCCAACGATTGTTAAAGTACACATAAAAACGTTGAAGTTCCACCAGCAAAAAAGGTTCAATCACATTAGCAGAGAACAATAGTTTTAAAAACACGGAACCTTCTTTCAACACCGCTTAAGTCGGGTAATAAATAAAGAATCAAACAGCACACGTTTCTGGCCAGTAAATATTGTTCGAGCCGGGTATCGAACCGGGAAGCGAGCGATGTTGCGCGGAATTCACACCTTTTCCTAATATTTATAGTATCCGCTGGCATCGTAGTTTATTTTACCAAAGTTCAGTTAAAAACGGACCGTTTCAATAACCTTTTGTGGTGGTTTGTGGGGTTAGTTATTAAGCGAACATAGCGTAAGTTATATTTGGACGATTTCAACGGAAAAAATACACGTTTTTCATATAACAAGTACTTAGTAATCCTCGACGAATAGGGAGGCAAACTAAAGGGCGTAGTTATCCACGCGCGCCTATGAGTCGAAGGCGCCCAACTCGATCTTAATAACCAGAGGTAGAGTAGTTACTCCAAATTGTAATACTTTTAGAAAATCATTGTGTTTTGTGTTGTTTCGCACCTAAGGTTCTATAAATGTTCACGGAATGATTAACCTTATTATGTACGCACGCTACAGAAAACTAAACAACCCTGTCCTAAAAATTACACAATATCTGAGATTAAAAATTTAGGTGCCCAAGAAGCTTTGGTACGTGGCCTGCCGAAATCAGAACCAGAAACCGAGCCACCACTCATGACATGCGGATTTTCGAGGTACTTATGCAATGTCTTGGCCACTAGCGCGCGTCAAAAAGTCATGAGTGGTGGCACGGACACTAAAGAGCCCATTAGCACGAGCGCTTCTTTTCCAGGCGTTAAAAAAACACTGAATGGAACAAATGTATTCCCACGTATCTGTTCACACGTCAGCGCTTTTAAACAGCGCCGCTTTTTAACTAACTGTATTTTATTTTAAGTTCTAAGCGGTGATATTTAAGTTCAATTTACCTTTTTGTTAAATCTCGGTGCTTTTTTAACGCACAAAAAATAGCTTCTGCACCGCGTTTTTGTAACATTTCATAAAACAATTAAAAAAATGCACGGAATTAATAAGTACATACAACTAAAAATGTTGACCAATAAGTTTTCCACCAATTTAAAAAAAATCGTTTAAAAATATCTAAGAGTGAATGTAAAGCCTAGACCAAAGGATAAATTCACACGCATTTCCGCAATGGCCATTTCTATAAATGAATCAGTTCGTGACTGAAAGACACGAGCGAATGATTATGGACTTCAGCTGAGTCCGAAATCAGAAATAGCGATGAATCCTACTGCATACACTTCCTCATTTGAACTTCTGTTAAGACAGTGTACATTGGTAGTTAGTAAAGGACATACAAATGTGCAAGAAACTTACATGTCACAATTGATTGACAATTTTTTATTGAAGTTACATGCTTCTACTTCTGCTCTTTTAATCTGTATTCATTTCTTTGAGTTCCAGTGCCTTCACCTTGCAGGCATTTGAGCATATCAAACAGCTTCTTAAGCCTTGGAACACATTGCGTCGAAGTATCTAGCCAGGTTCTCTTCAGACGGCAAGCTTAAAGATTAATCTTAGGCACAATAAAATTTACCCACCCATCCCAATTTACAGCCAACTCAATCAACTTTATTTCGAACCCCTGTAACAAACCACTTCAACCTCCCGACAATCACTTGAAAGCTTTTAGTTTTCATCAAATAAATTCTACTTTGAACCATAAATAGACTGTTCAAATGCTTGTCACATTCGCAGCCATCCACTTACAGGGTTCAAACTGGTAGACCCTGGAGTTTTGGGTAGTTGGGGGATATTTTACGAATGGAGTAATAAATCATTTTCGAACTTGATCGGTGCAATTAAGGGCTATACATTACTAGCTATATGCCCCGTGGTTTTACCTCCACTGCCCAGCTGTTTTTAGTCGTAGCGCGATGTAATATAATTCGACCCAGAAGTTCCTGAGATTAGCGCTTTGAACCAAACAAACTTTACAGCTTTGTAAATATTATTAATAATGCTCAATTTTGCCTATGACCGTAGTCGAAACGCCATTTTTGTATTTTTTTTTTAAACTGCTCTTTTTGTCATGTGTCATGCCAATGGAAAGAAATGTACTACCGTCTTTTCTTTTTGTTACGTGGTAGATCATGAAATGAGTCATCCTATCCAGGGCGGAACGGGAGGGACTGACAGACTTGTAATGACTAAAATCCACTGTGTCCTTCAATAGCTCTTTAACTTCCTTGGCCACGGTTACCCGATAAGATAGTTCCGCGACCCATGGGCGTAGCCAAGCCAGCCATGTGCACAGGGTGGTGCAAAATTCTAGATATGTGCTCACTTGCTCAGGGTGGGGCAAAATTCTAGATTTGTTTTGTGTCGTCTGACGATTGTCGATTGTGAGGTTTCTTACGGATATTAAGTAGGTATTGTATTAGGTAAGTACCTACATTATTTAATTTTGGTTAAAACACACCTAACAAGTCGGAGTCAGGGTGGGGCAAGCACCCCACCTTGCCCCACCGTGGCTACGCCCATGGCGACCACTGTAATATAGTCTGTGGTGTACAATCAACCCATATAATAAACAGTCCCGCGAACAGTCTATGCTTGAAGTTTCAAACTCAGGCTCTCTCAGAAGTCCCAATTACTCAACGAAATCAATCATCTAAATATAAGTATACCCTTGAAACATGACCAACGCTGTTCCTAATATAATATCAACAACGTGTCCTACTACGAGTCACGGTCACGTAAATAAGAGTGTCACAAATGGACGTCGAACAAGAATGAATGGGCCATGAATGGACACTCGACGGATTGACGGCCTCTTTAATAAATTGAAGGCGATACAGATTGACGATGAATGGAATGTGTTTCCTGTTAACAATAAGTAGATAAGAGAATAAAAGGCAAGAATTCAATAGGTTATGAAATAAAACTTTATTGGGAAATTATTGAGAGCCATTATCGATTTTGATGACATTTTTCTCTACTTACGCTCTAATAACTTTAATGCAGTGAGACGTCGCGTCGATAAATATTCTGAAATGTAGATAAATTGAAAAAAAAAATATGATGACTGTAGTTCCAATTTTGGAAACATTCACGCACAGAAATATCCATGCACAACTTACTTAATGTGTACATACAGCTTTATTTCACCCGGCAAGAGGAAGTGTCAAAAATAAGTCCACGCTATCTCAAAGACAACTAAAAATACACAAACTCCTTGCATCGTGCGACTGGCCGGACACGTCGGCTGCGCTCAGCCAAACGAAAATAAAACCAGACGGGTCAATGACGTTTGACCTGTTATCCGATTGTATCCAACAAACAAAATATCACATAAATAAATTACTCACAATGGACATAAACGAGGAGAAGCTCAAGGAAGAAGTCAGCAGCTTTGTGTCCTCACTACAAAGATTACTCCCAAAGAAGAAGGAGATTGTGGTGGAGCCGCGGAGGTATAGAACAATCAAGCTATGTGACATCCACGCCGAAGCCAAGAGTACGTTCCCGAAGTGCTTCATCGGCGCCAGACTGATCATCCTCAGAGAAATCATGGAAAAGGTCAAACTCGTTCAACAGTACAACTATGGGAAGACCAAGGAAACGTACAAAGGTTTCTCCCATTTGATACACAAGGAAATGGATCCAAAAAGCACTGGTGAAGGGCTCCTGATAGACTCCGCTGGCTCTGCGACAGCCACTTACAAGGAGATCTTAGAAGGAGCGTACGAGATGCGGCTCACGTCGAGGATCAGAGACTTGGTGTCGTCAGAAACTGAAATAGTTTTCGAGAAGGATAATGAGAAGTCATTGGGCTCGATTTCGTGTTCAGTGAGAGATGTGGACCCAAACACGCTGCGCTTGGTGACGCAGTGGATGTACAAGGTCATGCCAGACGTTTGTTTCGGTACAGAGATCGGATTCAGGCCGCTTACGTACCCGCCGACCCCGGATTTTTCTATCAGTGCGCGGTACGATAGACCCAGTTTCACATTATCGTCAACAGCTAGCAGAGCAGGCTTGCAGTTATGTTTATACAAACAGGTTTCTCCAGACTTGAGGTTAGCGACGATAATAACCGAGGGTTGCAAAGGGGCGCCGACAAATGTGAGTTTGGCGATGCACAAGAATTATGAAAATGGAATGGAGTTGAAGATGTTTGTTGATTCTCAGCGTTGTGGAGGCTTTACCTTCCAGAAGGATATATTGTTCTATGAGCCTCATAATGAGGTCCGCGTGTTGCGTTTACTTGGAAGTGCTTTGATTGACAAACAAAGGCGGGTGCGTTTTGGTGTCGGCTTTCATCTGGACTTTTGAGGTGAACCGAGTAAGAAGCACGCTTCAACTGAGTCTTCGCAGAGCAAATTGGCCGTGTGTAAGTTGATGGGGTGTGCTTACATTTTTGTAGATGTATTCATTTGTATATAAGTATACATAGGTTTTAGCTACTGTTTTACTTATGAAACTTGGTTTGAAATTACATAAAATTATTGAAAATATAGTTGGTGGTTTGACGAGTTTATTATGGTTTTTATTTTAGTTATTTTTGAGATTTACGGCCAGTCCCGACCTGGCCGCTGTGACTTAGCGCCGGGTGGCTAGGGGTATGATTAAATGTATAGAAATGTTTGAAACACACCACAGGCGCTGCCAGTGGCGAATTCGCGTACTTTCAAATTAATTAATGTCTTATTGGCACCGCTCACCCGTCCCTCCGCTTACCGCCGAAATCAAAGTTGTGAACGCTGTTATGCTTTGAAAAAGAAAGATATTTAGTATAAAGTCGCTTTTCGCTGTTAGTTGTGTGACTTTCTTAGGCGCGGGTCACATATAAAAGACGTAAGACAAAGACAAAGACGTCACGCGTCGCGGACGTGCAAAAATGTATGAGAGTTAGAGAGAGAAAATGTATGAGTGTGAGAGAGAGAGAGAGAGATGTGCGTGTGCGCATCCGCGCCCCGTCTCTTCTGTGTGTTTTACGTCGCGACGCTTCCTTAAATTTTGTATGAAAGAGACGCCGAAGACACATTATGTCTCCGCCCCGTCTGCGTCTTGTGGCCTTATTCTTCAAAATACCACAAAGAATTTTGGTGTGGTCTTTTCTATTCTTTACTTTACTATTTACCTAAAGTACCATTAGGGTCGCGGGACTGTCTCATCAGGTCACCGTGACCCTGGTACGTAAAGGGCAATTGAAGGATCACCGTGGGTTTTAGTCAGTACAAGTCTGATCCCTCTCGTCCCACTCTGGTTGGGAGAACGCTTTTATTGATTTTACCACGATAAAAAAGAAGTAATGTCATTGGCTTTATACGCACATCACACTGATATAAGATAATTGCATTTTTCTCCTTCAATTCGTTAAAATCGTTGTAACTTGTAAAAGTGAGTCCCTGATACTGAAAAGCTTTAACATCCACATTTGGTCTTATTGTATTCATCTACCTCTACCTCAATATATAATGACTCAAAGGTAACTGACTGACATAGTGATCTATCAACGCACAGCCCAAACTACTGGACAGATCGGGCTGAAATTTGGCATGCAGGTAGATGTTATGACGTAGGCATCCGCTAAGAAAGGATTTTGATCAATTCTACCCCCAAGGGGATAAAATAGTGGATGAAAGTTTGAAAGAAACTTTGTCAATTTGATAAAAAATACATTGTTAAGTTCCGACATCCACGCGAACGAAGTCGCGGGCACAGCTAGTTACAGGATAAAGATTACAGAATTCCATTACATATAAGTATATTCTTGAAAATCAGGACATCTGGGACAAAGTTCTCTTCAACAACTAAGAGTTACAGAGTTCTGTCTAGAAACAAGATAAAACTTCTCTAAAAAATGAAGCAGTACATTTCGAGAACTTCTGACAACTAGTAGACGGGGATAAGTTTAAGAAACTTTGAGCCTTGTTATCTAGTGATACGAGTTATAACTTATAAGCAAGACAAATTGTGGTTTATCTGAGTGTTCTCTCAATTCTCTTTGCCTCAATTTAATTGGGTTCGGCGAAGTTTTTCTTCTTCCATAAATTGTTTACCACTCGTCATCAAAATCACCTCATTGCTTGTCGCAGAACCTTAACCCCGGAATTAATACTCAATCTGAATCCAAGTTCCGTAAGTGAGGCAGCACGTGTCTCCAGAGGCGTCTGGTTCGTGAGGTGGACGCTGTCCTCTCGACAGCGTCCACCTCACGAACCAGACGCCTCTGGAGACGCCCACGGCAACAGACATTGCGGGACGATT
Source organism: Agrotis clavis (assembly GCA_954870645.1). Taxonomy (NCBI): domain Eukaryota; kingdom Metazoa; phylum Arthropoda; class Insecta; order Lepidoptera; family Noctuidae; genus Agrotis; species Agrotis clavis. Next base: position 20,027,200 of record OX940935.1, on the reverse strand, counting down.
ACCGGCCACCGTAGCCGCGGGTATGCGGACGGCGTGTAATGGGCGACTCACTGTCAAACATGGATCATGCCCGGGTCGACGACGGCCCGTCGTGTTCCACGCTCGCCTCAAAGAGCTGTCAGCGATATGACGGGGGCCAAAGCCTGCCGGGGTCGCGGGACTATCTGGTAAACGTGGCCCCGGAACGTAAAGGGCTATCTGTCTGCCAGTCCGTCCCGTCCCACTCTGGGTGGGAGGACTCATTTGATGATTTTACCGCGATAAATAAAAGGTGAAGCTTTGTTGTATGTTTGCAATTGATCTTTTTTATATTAAGCCATAAGCCACTAAGAGTCAATTTTAAATAAAATTTTAAAAGCCTTCACACTACTCCAATTTCCATGCAGGTATTGTTCTTTTTTAACAGAATAAGGGAGCAAAAAATCGCGTTCAGCCTTTGCTGTGCAGTAAGTGGGTTTCCTTGTTCGCAATCTTTCGGGCTGAAAGTCGCTGAAACGCGTCATATTTCGGTAGGATTACATGCGTGCTTTACCATAATAACTGGAACGTGACTTTTTTCAGGAACCCGGATTATGAATAAAGGTTCGGTTGTTTGCTTAGTTTTTTTCAGTGTTCGTTGTCCTGATTAACACTGAGCCACACCTTAAAAATGCGTAATAAAAGTCCTGTTGCATTGTTGTAATTTTGAAGGCACAGTTGACATAGTAGGGTTCGATTCCCGTACGTAACATAGTTGTTCGGGGTGTCAATGTTTGTGTATGTGAATCTAAATGTTTGTAAACATTTCTACGATAAAAGTTTAAATTGCTGGTGTAGAGTCTTTAAAAACAAACAACGCAGAGCAAAACTTTGAAAATCTCAATTTCTCAAAAACAAACTATCTCACGAGATAGTTTTTTTTTTTAATTTAGCGATAAGTTCTCGTTAGACCACGGTCTCACATGGTGGTGAGCGAAGATTTGTGGTAGACGGTGAATATAAATTTTGTAAAAAAAGTTTTCACGATTAAACGTTGTCATGACCGTGACTGTATTTATTGTTATCCATCTACTTAACTCTACCTAGACTTAAATCTTTATCCAGTGCGAGAGCAAAAGCCTCCTAACGTTGATCGTTCATATCGCATGTCGGAGCGCTAAGCCGGACTAAGAGCTTTATATTGAGCTCCACAAAGATGAACAGCACACATGCATAGATGTGCATGTGTGTGTGGGCCACAGAGTACAGAAGCGGGCGCGGTGGATGGTGCTAGATGTGGCATTATCAACATTTCTTACAAATGAAGCATGTAACCTACAACTCCCACGATCCGATGTACCCACATCGTGTACTTTGTCTCTCTTGTAGAAACTATAGTTAAAAAAAAGTTTTTATTTTGGAACAAAAGAAAACACAGTTGGCACAATACAATATATAACGATGATAGCAATATAAGTTTTTAACTGTGTTTTCTGTGTTAGTTTTAAATATTGTACCTACATGTACGCGTAGTTTATCAGAGGAGGTTATGCGTTTAATGAAGCTGGCCAGTCCTAACCATAGCGTTACAACGCAATTGACGGAAAAACTGATGGCTTTAATTGGCTGTAAAAAAGTTTTATAGACAGAACTTCTGCTCAATGAATTTAAATTAACGGCGCCACATCCTAATCAAAGCGATCCAATACGCGACATTTGCGTGTTCTTTGTTTACAACTCTACTATACAAAACTCCAATTTCTGGAGTTCGAAGTTTGAGGGACCGCCTGGAACCATCCCTCGCTTCTTCCACCAAATTTATTGAATAGAGTAGAGAGAGAGAACCTTATCACATCAGTGGAAGTTTTATATTTGATTGGTAAAATTTGACAGATGCGGTTAGGTTCACCTGCTAGAGTCTGGCTGTACATACCTCTGGCATGTCTCTATGTCATTTTTATTTATCCGGAAATCCCAAAGGCCCCTTTCGTTGGCAAAAACATGCGTTCAGGTTTGCCAAACAAAATGGCCTTTGGCAATTGCTTTGGCTAGAAGGCTAACAATATATCTAGGCACTCTGTATTGACTCCTTGCTCTATGGTATTCAAATATGTTACATATCGGGTTAAAGGGTGTTTCTCATTTTTCGTGCATATTACAAGTCCAGCAATAAAAAAAATATGTTTTCACAATTTATCAACATTTCTTTTAAAGAAAAACAACACAACAAAGTTATGCTACCATTGCACGTAACATTTACAGATCCATATAATATAATTAATTAATTATAAATAAAAATCTTTACAGATTCTCATTTCCTTCGGTGTCCATTTACTATTCTAATATAAACATTTGTATTTTAACCGAAATAATCAATATCAATTGTTAATAAATTAACCGTACCAGGAAACAATATTAAGAACACAACTTTTATACCTAAAATAAATAACGACATTTACCAAAAACAATACATTTTATTTCGTAAAACTTTTAACATATTTTTTTTCTGATTACCATCGATTTGTAAAAACATCTAAACAACAGTCTGCACATGAACTTAAACGTGCCTAAAGGGCCGCACCGCGCCCCGCACGCGTCTCAGTCACCCAGCAAACGTCATGGCAGGCGGATGGATGGTCGTGGTAAAAAAATACAATCGTGTAAAGTTTCGCTGGAGGTAATTATTCTGGAACCATTCTCATTCTTATCGTCCGTTTTACTACGTGAGTATTTATAATCTTGTTTAATTTGTAGCTAATTAAAATTTCTAATAATTACCTTCGTAGTTTATAATATGCACGAGATTCATAATTCTGTCATTTTTGGAAAAAATACGGATTAACGATTCAAACCTCATTACCTTCTTTCTCACTGCCTTCGTTTACAGTCGTTTTTTTTTAATTGTTTCATTACCCTCTGTTTTTCTTCATTACCTTCGCAGCTTTATGCCTTCACATTAAGTCTCAGTATCATTCCCTTCGGTAACGGTTCTCATTACCGTCTTATTCCGATTTTTTATTTTGTAATACTTCATTAAATCAAGTATAAACCACAAAATGTTGAATGATTATCTGTAAATTAATGATATCAGAAAAAAAACGAAGTTATTCGACATTTAATTTGAATTGTATAAATGTCTTGGAATATGCACGAACTGCGCGAAACACCCTAAATCGGGATTTCGATCGGAATGTACGAGAATTACAAAGTCTTTTTGTTTGTTTCTTTAAAGTTGAGACTTATTTACATGTACTAATTAACGTCTAAAATATATCAGATTTAGATATTTTGGAATCTTACTCCCTGATTTTGTTTCATTTCTCGTTGAATTATTTGATAGGTTGAATCGTTAGCTTATTGCAGATCATTAAAGGTAGATCTTCAGTCATTACTGTTGGTCAAAAGCTCTAGAGTCTGACAACCAGTCTTACCATGGGGTCTCGTATTGCCCAGTATTACTGGGTTGTAGAGGTCCGACAGGCAGTCGCTCCATGTAAAATACTGATATTCAGCTGCATCCGCTTGCCATTTCTTGCCCTTGTAATATGACCCAAGTCGCATTTCACGAGGTCGGGACCAACGCCTTAAACTCACACTCCACCTTAAAATGATTGCGAACAATATAGATGCTGTTATAAAGCACAGTTTCTACTTACACATTCAGGAAAAATTAGTAATGTAAATTATGTATTATAATGTAAGTATGCATGTAAAATATTATGAGAGAAAACAGCACGAGTATGTGTTTTATGAAAAGAAAATGTTTGTGCTTTCAAGATGCAAATATATTCGTCTGAGATTTTAGATTTCAGCTTAAAGTTTATGAAAGAAAACGTATAGTGGATTTCACAATTTCACGATGAATACAAAAAAAATATTTTACATTATTTGCTATTTGGATAATTGTCTACCTAAAATATATTTAATAAATATGTACAAGATACTAATTCCACACGACAGCACAGGTTCAGTACCAGTCTCTTCTTTAAGACTATTCTGTTTTCCGTCTTGGAATCTGGAGGCCAAGTTCTCAGTGCGTTTATGAGTGGCGCGTGGAGGTGCAGCGCCGAGGCGAATCCCCGCTGCCTCGACAAGGCCAGTCGCGGCGGGAAGGGCTATGGCGCGATCTTAGGGCATTATGGAGGGAGCAACTGTCGTAACTGAGGTCCGGGCACGCCGCATTCGCGGCGGGAAGACCCCTCTTTGGGAAGTGGCTGGATAGGCGTCACGGTGTGCTCTTACACCTTCCGTTTGACTGCCTAGCCTTTTCCCAACTATATTGTGGTCGGCTTCCAGTCAAACCAGATGCAGCTGGATATCAGTATTTTAAATGGAGCGACTGCCTGTCGGACCTCCACAACCCAGTAACTGGGCAATACGATACTCCTTGGTAGGACTGGTTGTCAGACTTTACAGCTTCTGAATAACAGTAACGACTGTCAAAGATCTACTACAAATTATAGCCGGGACCAACGGCTTTACGTGCTTTCTGAGGCACGAAGGAAACTCGCTATGACAGATGGTCACCCGACCACAGACCAACCTCGGCAAGCGCGGCTTAACCCGGAAGATCATCCTGTGCGGCTGTAATTATTTAGCCACGAGCAGGCTCCTCTCCGTTTGACTTCAGTTTACTTATTCTACAGGCCACGGCGGTTACTCCTGTTCTTTACCGTGCCTATCTGTTACTCTGTAGTAAATTCGATCAATCTATCAATTACCATCTTTAGACGCAGTCAGACGAATCTTCCAATATAAATCTTCAGTCCTACCCTATGTTTTACATTCAAAAAGAGAATGTAACATTAATCTGAGCGCGGGAAATGAGACCTATCTGCTAATAACGTTGATTTAACTGAGGAATACTTATGGCTGTTTTACTTTATGAGTCTGTGAATGAATTTAAACTGGTGTTCGTTTTACGGACATTATTTTGCTTGTAAATGTGTTGCAGTTTGAAAAGGGATTGCGTTTATATATTGCAAATCTATATGTTCGTCAGTGTGTCAAATGCAGTGGTGACCAAGTGGTGCAAAATTCGTTTTCATTTTATTTGACGGTAGTCTCGAACTAGACCACTGTCTCGCGATGGTAAGTGATGATGAGGTCAACGGTGAAGCCTCGAGAGAACGTTTGCTGAGAAGTAACCTATTTATTCTTATTCATAATGAAGCCAAACCAAACCTCAGGAATCTCCTTTGGTCACGGAGCTGTCTGTAACGGTAACTGTGACGCAAAGGGCTACAGAAGTGATACGGTAGATTTTTAGTATATCAGAGTCTGAGTTGCAGAAGTCCTAACTTATCATCATCATCAGCCGGAAGACGTCCACTGCTGAACATAGGCCTCCCTCTTAGACCGCCACGCCGAACGATAATTCGCCACTTGCATCCATCGGCCAAAGTCCTAACTCAAGGTTTGCCAAAGAGCGATGTAGCGTAACGTACTGGGTGTCAAACTGAGCGATCGTATTCGAAATACCGCTTCAAAACTGGGATCACAGATGTGAGCAACAAGACTGCCGGGTTGAAGCGGGATTGGGCGGGCCATGTGTACAGAATGCATCAGGATCGATGGGCTAGGATCGTTACGCAGTGCAGGGTGCCGGACAGAGTCGTGCCTAGGGAGGCTTAGGAAACTCTGTCATGAATGACGACATGAGAGATTGGCCGGAGAAAACCGCACACAGGGAAGAGTGGAAGGTTATGTTATGGGGGAGACCTTGGCCCAGCAATGGGTGAAAACAAGATTTAAAAAAGAGTATGCAGTTTTTGCTGCCCCACCCAAGTTGAGAGGTGGAATCTTTAATCCAACGTAGTTTCTACTTTAAACTGTTTTCTAAAAACAAAAACTAATGGTCATTAATTGCTAATTACCCTGGGAAACAAAGTAAGAAGCGATCCATGGTAGGTAAGTGTACTATTATGGGAATAATGTTACATTGTGAGACTCTATAGGGAATCTAGCAATTACGTTGGTCTAGTACAGTCACGAGGGAATCTTAGCCTGGAAATTGTTTTGTTATTGTTTTTGTTATCTATTACAAATGATGTAGTTTTATGCTTCTTTATAAGGGTTATTATTGAAGCGGAAATAAATCTTCCTTGCAATTAAAAAATAGAACGAGTTCTAAATGTTTTTGAACTTTATAAAAACTTTGAAAGTATGAGTTTAAACATCAAGCTGATAAAGTCACTGACAAAATTTAAAAGAAATATCCAATAGCACTTTGCTCAACCCGGGAATCGAACCCACACTCAGCAGTCGCGCTTGCGATCACGATAACCACTACTAAGTACTAGTATTCTAATATTTTGTCGAAGTACACTAGCGATAATTGGTAAGCTGATATTTATTTTTAATTAAGGTTGTATCGAAGGATTAATTTAGTTCAAGTTTTCAGAGTCTAGCAACCATTATACTTTAAATTAAGCACTAATGAACCCTTAATAAAACTTACCAATTCTTCAGACACATTTAAGAGGGTGTACAACGAATGGCAAAATGTTACAACCAAAATTTCTTTTTTTTTTGGAGTGGTAATATCCATCAAATGTCTGACTCCACAGACGATCTGGCGACCCGATTTTCTAGTCTTTACTTTTCGAAAAACTGAATGAAATTTAATTAAAATCGATACCGAGCTTTAAAAATTCATTTGAATGAGGTGAAAGGATTGTAGCAAATGGTGCTCTGTGGTTCATGTCTACCCCCATTGGAAAAAAGGAAGAGTTTATATAGATGTATGTAAACCGATTTAAAATATTCCATTGAAAATCAGTTCAGTCAGTTCGAAAAGTCATTATCATGTCCCAAATAATTATATTGGGGCCAACCCCAATATAATTATTTGGGACATTAATATCCATCAAATGTATGACTCCACAGACGATCTGGCGACCCGATTTTCGAGTCTTTACTTTTCGTAAAACTAAATGAAATTTAATTAAAATCGATACCGAGCTCTAAAAAGTCATTTGAATGAGGTGAAAGGATTGTAGCAAATGGTGCTCTGTGGTTCATGTCTACCCTCATTGGAAAAAAGGAAGAGTTTATAGATGTATGTAATGTAAACCGATATAAAACTTTCCATTGAAAATCAGTTCAGTCAGTTCGAAAAGTCATTATCATGTCCCAAATAATTATATTGGGGTTGGTTTTTAAGCTTCTGACTAAAAGGAACGACTGTCAAAGATCTACAAATGACAGCCGGGACCAACGGCTTTATGTTCTTTCCGAGGCACGGAGGAAACTCGCTATGACAGATGGTCACCCATCCACAGACCAATCTCGACAAGCAAAGACCCAAAAGATCGGCCAATACGGCTGTAATTATTTAGCCACGAACTCCTCGATCGTTAAAATCAGTTCAGTAAATTCGAAAAAAGAGAATTAGAATATTTTAAATGCCGTTCGGCGCGCCCTTATAAGCAGCAATCTTCAAACTTCAAAGTCATATTGACCCCAATCACATCTAAGGCCTCAACTCCGCAAGTGTACATTCAGAGGGAGTCTTTAGCGATGATAGACGTACATTTAGGTCAATCGTGGGGCCTCAAGTTGAGGGGTATTAGGGTTGTGAGGGGGTGAAACTGGGCTAAATTTAGACTAAGCTGGCAGGCGATGATGGGACTGTTTTGATGTTTGATACATTTATAATGTCGAAAATTTAATTTACTATTGTAAATTGTTTAGTGTCTATTAATTTGTAGTTTTAATAAGTTAGTAGGTATTTAGTTTATTTTATTGTTAATTATTAATCTAGTACTGAAATAATTGTCTGTCTTACATAATTATTATATTTTCACTAAAATGAAATAAAATCTCATTTATAATGCCTGATTTTCCGTGACTTATACCAGACGTTATGAGGCTCTAGAAATTCTAGCATGAATTCTATTAATTTGACCGTACTTCGTACTTGAAGTATGTGCGACGTTAAATTGTGTGGAAAATAAAAAAGCGCTTTTCATTTATCGTTAGGTGAGGATTGAACTTCATTCATTAAATTAACGTCAGAGTTCCTGATTGATTAAAGTCACAAATATCGTCAATCATATAGCAGTTCATCATGACCAGGCGGAAGACGTCCACTGCTAACCATAGACCTCCCCCTTAGGCCTCCACGCCAATTGACACATTGAAAAAACGACAATTCGCCACTTGCATCCATCGGTTGCCCACAACCCTCACGATGTCGTCGGTCCATCTAGTGGGAGGCCTGCCTACGCGCTGCGTCTTCCGATCCGGGGTCGCCACTCGAGAACTTTTCTTCGCCATCGGTTATCAGTTCTACGAGCGATGTGGCCTGCCCATTGCCACTTCAACTTGCTATGAACCGATGTCGGTGACTCTGGCTTAGCAGTTATTAGCAATTCACGTGTGCAGAAACTATCTCTTTATAATATTGTTATAACAGACAAAACAAGTATATACATTCGCGCTGAAACTATCTCCCATAATGACATACATAAAGATACTTCAAGACACGAAATACCAGCATAATATCCTTTTATATACCGTTTTATCATACCACAAAATGACAGTTATTACATCCCCTTTTGTCTTACAACTACGAGAAATTCTCGATGCGGGAACCATCATTTCCTTGCACGTTGCACAGTGGGCTGTTTGCCAAGAACGTAAGACAAAATTCGTGACGCCAAATGTGCGTCGGAGAATTTTTCACGAAACTTGAATTTTGGATGGAATATGAATGACGTGGGACTTCGGACTGACCCAGTTTTGTTATTGTTTTGTGTCGACGTCTGTTTTGTCCTGTTTTGGTTAAGTTTTGTTTTTTGTTTGTCTTTGAGGACAAATTAGAATATTTTTTCTAAAAAGACTAGATACGCTTTTTTAATGTCGCAGTTATTGTTCTGGAAGGCGTTTTTGCATTTCACATAAAACTTTGAATTTGTACTTTTCTCCTTTTGAATTTAGTAATTGATTAAATGTTTTGTTGAATTAAAAAAATTGAAAATGAACATGAATATTTTTTTTTAATTATTAATGTAATTCGTTAAATTTTACGGTATAAATTTAATTCGCATGACATAAAAACTACGCAGTCGTATCGATATATGAATGTAAAAAAAATGAAAAATCCGAAACTATAATATCAGTAAATCACTATTTTACTTTACAGCGTCTTTCCAGTATTTAGGCGATTCTCACACTGCCCCGCATGATGCTGCATGTTGCGTGTCGACGCACCTACGCGCATTCCTGCGGGAGTGCAGATCTGCATCATCGTGCGGGTTTTTCACGCACTCACGCGCGTAGGTGCGTTTTGTAGATTCACGCATGGCGGCTCTCATTTATTTATTCGCCGTTCTCTGTGGTGGTCGTGCAGGAGCATTCAAAATCACGCGCGGCACTGCGGGATTCGGTGTGCCATACCTTGCGTCTCGCCCCGCACCTACGCGCGGAGGTGCATGTTTCTCCGCGTGTACGCGCGTGATCCGCATAAACGCGCGTGGATGCATTTTCAGTGTGTAGGACTGTGCGTGTTTTCCATACAAACGGAGATACTTACAAGCAACGGAAGAACACGCATCCACGCGCTACGCTGCATCATGCGGGGCAGTGTGAGAATCGCCTTACAGCGTTGCATGGAAAAATGGAACAGCGCCTCTGGTGTGCGAAGAAGGAACTAATTTTTTCCTTGAAATTTGTGAATTTGAAAATGTCAAAGTTCCAGTTTATATAAACACCATCCTGCCTATCGACGATCGATTTGACGCTTGCAATTGTTTTTTTGTATTTGATGGCATGACATGCCAATTTGATAGGTCATCAAATCGATTTGACACAACGTCAAATCGGCAGCAGTGATGCATTTGGCTATTATTCGGTGACGACAGCTACAATTTTATAAATTTGTAGCTATCGGTCACCGAATAATTGCTAGATCTAGCTATAAAGTTGCTAAGTTGGCATCGCTGCTGCAGATTTGAAGTTGTGTCAAATCGATCGTACGATAGGCAGTATGGTGTATGGTGTATATGGACGAACTGCCAATTTGAAACAATTGCAAGCGTCATACGATAGGCAGGATGGTGTATGGCTACCATTACGTCATAATAATTGAAAACTCATGATAAGGCCTCAGTTACCTTCATTACATACTTTAACGCATCTCTTCATCTCAGTATCCTAGATCTCTATAGAATTTCACAAGCTAATTAAAATCAACCCTCTAGATAACCAGCTCTAGATAACCCCGTCCAATCACCTATGTTGCCTCACCACATAGTTTCCAAGCCAAGAGAGAGGGCTGGTAAATATTCTCCTCAAGGCAATTAAGGGGCAGCCACTTGAAAAGCATTAGCAGGATGAGACCGGGCTTAAGGGGAGGCTTGTCTGGACTGCTCCTTAGGGACGTGTGTTGAAACCTTTGTGTACAGGGTGTTAAGTGTTTGGACTGTCATGGTGTGACAGGTATGGGATTTTGATTAATTTTAAATCATTTTTGAACAAAACACATTAACTTTTTTGTAAGTTTGCCAACTACGTACCTATAATATATAATGTTTTCGGTTAATAAATGTTTTTGATAGCGATTTGTAGTTCTGTAGAGTTTCTTCGTAGGCGCAACTTTTTTTAAAATTTATTTGTGTCTAAAATACTTCCATTATTCTTACAACATGTATAGCTTCACAACGGAAACCTCTGGGTTTATTTGTGAACAACTACAACTGAATAAAGGTTAAGGGAAATTTCGTGAAGAAGCTCTGGGCTCTGGGCGATTTAGTCTGAAATTTTCATATCTGTATGACAAGTGGCTTTGACTTTACATGTCAGACATTACCTTCAACAAGCATAAGCATAATAAAGGATTATTTTTTTTTACTTATTTGAGAGTATAAAGTTTACTCAATGATGATATTGTTAAGGATTATGATCCAGCTAAATCATACTAAAGTTAGCTCTTTAATTACAGTACAATGTAGTTTTCTGTAAATGTATCCGTCACCTACATACTTTAAATTCGTCCCCCAATTTAATTGGAAGATACAAGTAAACAACTCTTCCCTTGTACCGACATTTGGACACCCTGTATACTAAAACCACTTCATTACCTGTGGCGAACGGACTTGTTGAAAATCTACATTATTTAGATTGCTGGGAGTAGTGTTACCACCCTGCTGGATTTGTGAGGACACGTCCTATTTTTAAGCGCAGCATCCAGACTTTGGCCAGCCTTGCCAACGCAAGGATATTTCGACGTGTTATGTTGTATTTGATATCATACAAAAATTCAAATATTTCTGTTGATTTTAACTCAAAACAAGATGTAACATAAATGTAATCTGCTCTCCTGTGCAGTAGTGTTTTTGCTCTTGTGCTAGTATACGTAAGACCCGTCAATTTAGTATGTTCGTTTGTTTCTGTCCTACTATAGCTTCCCATCATCATCTTCGTAACAATCACCCAAAAGATGTCCAAAGAACAAAGGCAAGACTTCTGAACAATGGTTTGGGATCTTAGACCGTCACGCCAAACGACAATCCGTCTGAGGAGCCGTGAGGCCTGTTTGACAATAACGACAATCGGTGGAGGATAAATATCGTGGGGATAATAATAATAATAAGCCTTTATTTCCCAAATTATTAGTTATACAATCATAATTCCTACAGTTTTCATGCACATAACAATATCTACTAATTCTTATTTAATATTACATTTTACACATTTACATTTCTATCACAGTTACATTAAAAATTTCAATTAGATTTGATTTTCGTACAATACTATTTTTAAATTATTTATTTGTATGTATGGTTATTTAGACGTATTTTTTTATTAATAATTTATGATTTCATTTAATTATATAATTTTCATATTAATTCATTATTTAATTTAAAACTAACCATTTTTTCAATTACATAAATTACATTTTTGAGTGATAGATATTTAATAAGTGATACATTTGTATAATTCGATTTTCGGAATACTTTGTTATATTATTATTGATACAAGTATATCATTGGGCTACCCATTTCTGGGCGTAGGCCTCCTCCAACTCTTTCCAGTGCTGTCTATCTTGTGCTTGGCGAGTCCATGTAGATCCGGCTACTTGGTAGATGTCATCACTCCAGCGTCGTCTAGGTCGGCCGCGTGGGCGTTTGTCTTCATAGGGATACCAATGTAGTATCCTTTCGCTCCATCTATTATCGGTAGCTCTTGCTGTATGTCCAGCCCATCGCCATTTCAGTCTGCTTGCTAGCTCGACGGCGTCTGTTACCTTTGTTATGGATCTAATGTATGTGTTTTTCTTCCTATCTTTTAGCTTTAAGCCCAGCATACTTCGTTCTGCAGCTCTTTGGAACACGTTGATCTTTTGTACGATGTCTTTTGTAAACGACCAAGTTTGACATCCGTACAACAGTGTCGGCATAACAACGGAGTCCATCGCTTTCCTTTTTAGATGCATTGGTAATTTACTTTTAAATATTTCCTTCAGCGACCAGTATTTATTCCAGGCTTTCTTTATGCGGCGCTCTACTTCACGAGATGTTTGGTTTAGGAATGATATGTTTTGTCCTAAGTATACATACTCATCTACATAGCATATAGAATGAGATTCAGTTTGGATTGGTGTTTTTTCGCTATTCGTCATGGCAAATGTCTTCTGTGTGTTCATTTGTAGCCCACACTTTCTACTCTCTATGTCTAGGGTGTTTAACATGTATTCTAAGTCCTTGTGATTTTCAGATATTAAAACAATATCATCAGCGAAGCGTAAGTTATTTAGATATTCGCCGTTTAAATTGATGCCTTTATTTTTCCCAGTCTAATTGTCTGAAGATATATTCTAATAGAGCAGTAAATAAATTAGGTGAGATCGGATCGCCCTGTTTCACGCCTCTTCGGATATCAAATGGCTCTCCTTTGCCTTCTAGCTTAACCACCGCTTTGCTGTTTTTATAGATCTCTTTCAGTATCTCTATATATCGGTCGTCGACTCTTTGCGTCTGCAGTGCTAACCACAAAGGTTCGTGTTGTATGGAATCAAACGCTTTGCAGTAGTCTATAAACGCTACATAGAGTTTCTTGCCATATTCAGAATACTTCTCGATCAGTTGTGTCAAGGTGAAGATGTGGTCTATGGTTGAGTATGTTCTTCTGAAGCCGGCTTGTTCTCGGGGTTGGTTGCTGTCTAATATTCTTGAGATTCGATTCAATAGTACTTTGGCAAACACCTTGTATACTGTTTGTTGTAAACTTATTGGTCTGTAATTTCCTAAGTCTGTAGGGTCGCCTTTTTTATATAATAGGGTTATAATCGATATTCCCCATTCTTTTGGTACTTTGTTGAGCGTCAGTATGTCATTGAAAAGAGATGTCAATATTGGTACTAGCGGGTCAATAATTGCTTTTAAAATATAATTTGTTATTCCATCATCGCCTGGGCTTTTATCAGATTTCAGGTTTTGGATTGCACAGCGCACTTCACTGTCTATGATGGATGGTACGACGCTCAGTGGTGTGGGTGGTTTTAGTCTAGTACGCTGATGGCTTTCCTCGTTTCCATAGAGCTCCCTGTAGAACTGTGTGGCAGTTCCGATGAGGCAATTCCTATTAGATGTTGTTTTGTTTTCTTTGTTTTTCAGAGACATAATCCATGGTTTAGATGTGTTCAATCTTACTTGTGCCCTTTTGACTGATGCTCTCTTTTGCAGCTCTTCCTCTATTATATTATATCGGTGTGCCTTGTAATCTCGTTGTATCTGTTTATTTATAAGTCTATAGAGTGCGCTGAGTTGTTTCTTCTCAGGACGTGTTTTGTTTTCTTTATTCTTCAGTCTGTTCCTTTCATTGATAAGTTTCTCCACATACGCTGACAGTGGAGCTATGTCTTTGTTCTTTATTTTAGGTAGTTCTTTTACCGATTCCTTTATTATTTTTATTAGTTTTCCATACGCTAGTTCCATATCATCGCACTGGAAGTTACCTATATGGTCCGCAAATATATTTTTCAAAGACTCTAACTCTAGGGGGTTTAGTCTAGAAACTTTGCACCTGTAGTCTCTCCGTGACTTATTTTTATTGCAGTGTTGTAACATGCTCACTCTAATTAATCTGTGATCTGTTGGAAAAGTGGTGTTTATTACCTGTACATTAGAGACATCTTTAATATTTTTAACTAGGATAAAGTCTATTTCATTTCGCACTTTTCCGTTTGGTGATATCCAAGTCCATTTCTGTTTAGGATTTTTCTTAAAGTGTGAGTTTGCTATGTAGAGCTGGTTTTCAAAACAGAATTGTAACAATGTATCTCCTCGTTTATTTCTGTCTCCGAAACCCCATGGACTCGTGGGGATAGCTGGACTTATCTATTTAATATAAGTCCCAAGCTTATTACAGGCCTGCGGGGACACCAAAGGCGGTTAAATTAACTCTGATACTAGAGGATGGTTAATGGTCACATCCTCACAAGAAAAAGAAAGACGGGTCTTATCATTATAAAATGATAAATTATGGAATCAGGCGTTACTTTGCGGAAATCCATGACATTAAATGTTATGAAAAATATGTAGTTTTAATTCCGCGACAAATTGTCAAACTGTCGCGGACAAACTGCACTAACTGCACTGTTGTTGACAAATTGTCGCGGAATTAAAACTGCATATTTTTCATAACATTTAACATTATAAAATGGTCACCCTAGTTAGATCCAACATGTTACTTTGTCTATTCGAAAGTTTATTTGTCTGTTTACCTGTTTATTTGTAACTGGGGACGTATACGTTTATTTTGTATCTCGGCTACGTAAATATGTAACAGATGTAGATTTTTATTTACTCCTCTTTTTGGTTATGAAAACAGATTGTTTGTGTACGAAGTTCCAAAATAATTTGATGAAAATGTAAACAGAAATCTGTACACAAGTCTGTATTTGTAGATGTTAAGTAAAGTGCTACAGCTGATTGAGTATTTTAGTTATGTATTTTGATGAATTTAACTCAAATTAGTTTGAGAACTTAAATAAGAACTTCAGTCGTCTACGTATTTGTCGGATGTTACTTGCTTTAAGCATCGGTGCGAGAAAAAGAAAATTACTGATATTATGTTAGGGCTATTAATAATTATGATTATTTTTTGGGGTAGATTTACTTTTTCCCAAACTGGGATTTATTCCTGCATCGTGTGTTACACCGTTAACTAAAAACTCAAATACACAAAAATGCACTGCCTATCTGAACTCTGCAACCCAGTAACTGGGTAATACAAAGGTATTCGTTGTACCCACATTTTAAGCCCCACGGGATGGAAGAGCCCTAAGCTAAGGTATAACAATTTACTTACACTTTTCTACCAACAAATATTGTATTACACTAAGCCGAGCGAACAATCACTTTACTCCTGATAAAAGTAAAAATGCGCGTTCTCGACACCTACGAGTATATTTTCATTAAATATTTATCATTGGACTTTTGAAATTTCAACTTTAAGCTCTCTGCTGAACGTTGGAAATCTAACGATATGATTGTATTTTGGCATTGATGTATGTAGGTACTCTAGTGATGTAACGAATATTCGTATTCGCAAAGATTCGATGCGAATGTTTGCGAATATATTGCGGAACATCGTTGTTCCGTAAATACCTTTGAGAAGACTGGTTGTCAGACTATCGAGCTATTGATCGAACTTCTGAATAGCAGTAACGAATGTCAAAGATCTGCACGTAAAGGTGTTTCAACACCTTAAGGCTGCATATTCTGAAAGTTGGCAACATCGCAAAAAGCTGTCAAATATTTACAAGTTTCAATTAATTTGGCAAATTTTCTGTATGAAAACAAGAAATATCGCACTGTAGTGCACTAAAAAAATGATATAGGAATGCAATTTAAACACTGAATTTGATGTTGTAACCGTTTCAGGTGTATAAAAGGCATTTGGAGAGCTTCCAAATGCTTTTTTTACATCTAAAACTATATATTCGGTGTTACGATATTAATTATTGCATTCCCTTATCAATTTTTTAGTGCACTACAGAGCCATATTTCTTATTTTCCTACAGTAACAATGCTAAATTAATTAAAACTTGTTAATATTTGACAACCATTTGCGACGTTGCCAGCTTTCGGAATATACGCTCTTAATGGGACTTTAAGTAATTAACTAAAGTAAAAACGACAGGCTAACAGGTGAGAGCCATTATTGAACATAAAAAAGGGTGAGGGTAGTCAACGAAATATATTTGCAACTACCCTCCTCGGAATTAAGCCAATATATTTCCTTCATTCCGTTTAGTGAAGTGTAACTGTAAGGTAAAGACCAGAAAGGGGTCTTCTCGAGAATTATTATCCGAATGGCACCTTTTATCACTTATAACAAAGCAGAAAACACACAGTATAGACTTGTATTAGTCTCGTAAATCATATCATTTTCAGTTTTTGCTCTTAATAATAGCAAAATGTTAAGTAAGCTTAATTCACAGACTAAACATTTAAGTTGGGCCACTTTTGCATGGACTACTTGGCCTAAAAGTTAGGCCTCCAGTCGGCTTTACGAATGTATTTGAACCCCACATAAATATTATAATTAATACTATCCAAAAAACATGGTTGGGAAATCGAGTTCCGTTTTTTTCTTCGTCGTCATAGTGGGTACAATCGTGATTTTGTTTTCTAAAACATGGACAGTTGTAATATTTAAAATATTTGAATTAGGAATTTAAATTTGTAATTTTGACTAGTCATGCCTTACAAAGACCCTGCGTGGATTTGTTGCTGTGTGAGTGGTGTGACCCAATTTGTCGTACTATCCTATTATTTGGTTCTAGGATATCCGGCTGGCTTCCTTACGATGTTTTTTTTCTCCGTCCATAGGCTCTAGCACGTTTTTACATATTTTTTTGACGTAACGTAAAAAATGAACTTTGAAAAATAGAAACTTTGTTGTACACTAGAGGCGCTCTTTATATTTTACATACAAATAAACACCGCTACATACATACAAACATACAGGTCGAACTGAGAACCTACATTTTTTTTAAGTCGGTTGTATATGGAATTCAGAGGATTTTTCACAAGATTTCTATATCGTATTTTATTTACAGCTTACTTGAAGTTTTTACTGCAAATAATGAAAGTCAAAGTTCTAATTTACGGTCAGAGAAACGTGAAAGTCATGCTAGGGCCTCAGGCATTACCCAGTGGCTATAAGAGCAGAAAATTAGCACAAATAAAATGCAGGAATGCTTTGTAATAAGTTAAAACTGATCCCAAATTCCCAGCTCAATTTGAAATTCTAGGCAGCAATTTAGTCCTGGAATTAAACGGGGCATTTAGAAAATTGCTAAATCGATACTTTTGTAAGAGGGGAAAGTTTCAGATCCACTACCTAACATTCAATGAATAATGCATGAAAAGTAGAAAAAAGTATTTCAAGAGATTTTCGCTACTATTTTTTTTCGAATAGCTAAATGTTGTCGAGTTACCTACTAATTATTTTAATTTAGAACTTTTTTAGATGGTTCTGCTTAATAGGTGAAGGTGACAGAGATAAAGAAACTATAAAAAAACTTTTATGGCTCTACATTGATTTTTTTCTAAGCAAAACACTGCAAATTATGTCCAATATCATGCCACTTTAAGCTGCACTCACACTCAATTTTGTTTTTACCGCTAAGCTATAAGGTTGGTGACAATGGGCAGGCCCTATCCCTCGTATAACAAAGAACCGATGTGGTTGAAAAGCTGTTGTAGAGTGGCAACCTCGCACCGGAAGACGCAGCGTAGACAGGCCTCCCACTAGGTGGACCGACGACATCGTGCATTCGCGGGCAACCGATGGATGTGAGTTGCGAATTTATTGTCGTTCGGCGTGGCGGTGTAAGGGGGGAAGCCTGTTCAACTAGCTGATGATGATAGTGATGATGTACGGTCATTACCGACCAATGTATTTGACCAGTATGTTCCACTTTTCTAACAGTTTTAAAATGATCTCATAAAATTATTTTCAAAACACGAAATTAAAAGTTAAATGACCGAATAATTTAAAATCCTATGACACGAAATAACTCGAACTCGCGCTTTTTTATGAACAGCCTGCCACGCACAGTGGGCAAAATGCCAGCATTTCCAGACATAATAAATGGCACTACGAATAGAATTAACATTCGTATTTTGTGTAAGTCTTTCTCTAACAGATGTTTTTGTCCAGAATTTGTTCCGATTGACAGAACTGGGCAGCACAGAGGTTGTTTTTTACCTGTAACAAAGGAAAAAACATGTTGTTCATTTTGTTTGTAACCATGAACTAAGAGGTCAGATAGGCAGTCACGTCCTTGTAAGATACCTACTGATATTCAGCTGAATTCAGCTATACTGTAATAGTAGCCATACACCATCCTGCCTATCGACGATCGATTTGACGCTTGCAATTGTTTCAAATTGCAATTGTTTAAAAATGCCAATTTGATGGCATGACATGCCAATTTGATAGGTCATCAAATCGATTTGACACAACGTCAAATCGGCAGCAGTGATGCATTTGGCTATTATTCGGTGACGACAGCTACAATTTTATAATTTTTTAGCTATCGGTCACCGAATAATAGCTAGATCTAGCTATAAAGTTGCTAAGTTGGCATCGCTGCTGCAGATTTGAAGTTGTGTCAAATCGATCGTACGATAGGCAGTATGGTGTATGGTGTATATGAACGAACTGCCAATTTGAAACAATTGCAAGCGTCAAATCGATCGTTCGATAGGCAGGATGGTGTATGGCTACCATAGCATAGTAGGAAAAAAGGCTAGGCAGATAATTATAAATGAATAAATACCTAACCGTGGTTCAATGAGGTTAAGTTCAGATTTTAAAATAAAAGTAAGTTTTATGAAAAGAGTCCTACTGTCCTGTGCGGAGCGGAAAAGTCTGTAAACTCCTACTGTAAACTCATTCCTTAACATACCTTTTGCGTTCTGGGGCCGCGGTGCACTGTTTAAAACATTTCCCAGGCCTAAAGATTCCGGGGTCGCGGGACTTAGGTATTCCTTTACTGTGACCCCGGAACATAAAGGGCTATTGAAGAACACCGTGGATTTTAGTCAGTACAAGTCTGACAGTCCCTTCCGCCCTGCCCGCGGTGGGAGGTCTCATTTTGATGATTTTACCACGCTAAAAAAAAGGCCTAAAGATTACACCTTGCATTTAAACTTGAAAAACTTATTTGTAATATTAGTGTAGTACTTACTAATGAAATTATCACTAAAAACAGAAGCAGGGTTCCTCTTGCCTTTGAACTTTTAGTTCCAGACCATTTTTCTTATCTAAGGATATTTTCCTTTTTCATGAAAACGATTTAACGAAATAATTTAAACAAAGCAAAGTGCCTGTTTATGTTCAAGGCTATTTTAGTCTATTTAATAATCGGAATCCGAAATCAGGTACCGAATTCTCCGAAATCGAAATCCGAATTTGAATAAAATACGACTGATTCTTCGAAATTGGGAGCAAATAATCTTGTGTTAAATCTGTTCGTCGTGTCTGTCAAGTTATAACACAATTTTCATATTACTTCAAGCGTTTATTGAAAAAGCTTGTTAAAGCTTCTAACTGGAAAATTTTATTTTATCACTCATATTGTGTTTGACTTTCCATGTTTCATTTTTCTTTATGAGTGGTTTCTTTATAAAAGTTCAGCTTTTTTATATCTTAAAAGTGATAATCAAGCATATGCCCCAAGGAGCGTTGCCTCAACGAGGTGACAAATCAAAAGTTTTCTTTAATTTAATTTTTTTCAATCATTAGATTGAAAAAAATTAAATTAAAGAAAACTTTTCATCCATACTTCTTATATTATGAGGAGGAGTTCGTGTCTCAATCTCTCAAGGTAGCGAGTAGTTGAGGTTGGTCTGTGGATGGGTGACCATCGATTTTAGCAAGTTTTCTCCGTGCCTCGGAAAGTTAAGCCGTTGGTCCCGCCTGTCATTTGTAGATCTTTGCAATTGCTACTGTTAGTCAGAGGCTTGAAAATCTGACAACAAGTCGTGCCAAGGCGTCGCCCCATGTGAAATACTAATATTGAGCTGCATCCGGTAAGAGAGGAACCCGACCTTAACAGTTGGGAAAAGGCAGGTAGATGAGATTCATAAATTAACCCACAGTGTGACAAGTCACTTTCTGAGAAGTAAAAAAATACATTTTTGAGGATAAACAACCTACTTATTGTAACAAAATATTGTCAATGTTACGTAAATATTTAAACAAGCCATTTTCGGGATAGGTTTCTCGGGAAACGGGTCGGGAAGATTGTAAATATTTTATTCGACATAAACAGT
This sequence comes from Agrotis clavis, assembly GCA_954870645.1. Lineage (NCBI taxonomy): Eukaryota > Metazoa > Arthropoda > Insecta > Lepidoptera > Noctuidae > Agrotis > Agrotis clavis. The sequence continues at coordinate 20,006,945 of OX940935.1, read as the reverse complement.
GAATTTACAAACATTTAGCTCGTTTAATGGAAATGGAACTTTATGTAGACAACTACTAATCTTGTTATCAACTTATGAACGTAGTTTTTTAGTTTTGTATTGTTATTTAACTCTCCTGACCCTTTTTTTTAATGATTGCTTGACCACTGCCTCGCCTGATGGTAAGCTAAGATGTGGTCGACGAGGTAACTTACTCACTCTTGACTTGAAGATCTCAAGGTTATAGCTGTCAGGAAATACATACCCTTATACGGAATTCCACTCCTTAACACAATAAAAGTATTTGTTTGTAATAAAACAAAGAGAGAAAGCAAAATATTGATTTTACTTTTATTTTAATAAAAAGGGAAAAAAAATGGCGAGCTACGCTCAACGACCATTTACAAGTTCTATGAAAAAGTATGTGTGTTGCCACACTTAAAAAACATTATTAAACTACAACAATGTTGCACACATAAAAACAAGTAAATAAAAAATAAACCACTAACATTTTGGTTTGATTCTAAATTATTGTAAATCACTGCAATTAATTGCATTGATTTACAATAACTTAGAAATATAAAAATATATGTTCACATTGTATTGAACATAGTTGGGGGGGAGGGGCTGACAAGTTATTAACAGCACAATGAGACACAATCATGAAAAAATGAATAAAACCTATAACACAATATTATTCCACTGGCAGAGGACATAACTTGGCAATGGATCTTAAATAAATTTTATTTTTAAATTTTATTTGAGCCACTCTAACATTGTTGTCTGGCCCAGGAAACACTTTGACAATCATTGCCATAGGCCATTGTAAAGGAGAGGCATTTACATCCTTAACGAGAACAAGATCACCTACCATAAGGTTATTAGCGCTATGCTTCCACTTAGGACGGCTCTGAAGTTGAGTGAGATAGTCTGTTGACCATGCCTTCCAAAAATGCTGCTTGAGTTTAGACACAATTTTCCAAAATTTCAATCTATCTAACGGAATTTCCAATAAATCAACCTCAGGGTAACTTGACAAAGCCGTACCAATTAGGAAGTGACCTGGAGTTAAATATCCACCTTCATTGGGGTTGGAAAGCAGAGGTCTAGAATTCAAAACACCCTCTATCTGGACTATCACCGTGTTAAACTCTTCATAGGTCAAGCACAGAGTGCCGACGACACGTTTGAGATGGTGCTTTACACTCTTTACCCCGGCTTCCCAAAGACCACCAAATTCAGGGGAGTAACTAGGAATGAACATAAATTTTATGTAGTTAAGTTTACAATAATTATATAAAGAGTCTCTATGAGCTCTGGAAGCTTGTAAGTTGTATAATTCTTTTAATTGGTTTTCAGCTCCCTTAAAAGTTTTTGCATTATCACAATACACCTTAGACGGTATTCCACGCCTAGAAATAAAACGATCAAAGCATGCCAAGAAAGTTGGGGTTGTAAGATCCGACACAACTTCTGCATGTATAGCTTTGGTAGAAAAACAAACAAATAGAGCTACATATCCTTTTGTTACGAGTGGTTTCCTAATTCTTGATACCTTTAAATTGAAAGGGCCACAAAAGTCGATGCCGACATGCTGAAAGGGCCTGGTTGCTGTGACTCGTTCCTTTGGAAGGGAACCCATGAGCTGCTTAGCAGCTTCAGCCTTCAAACGAAAACACTTCAGACATTTGTGCACTACCTTTTTGACCTCTCGTATGCCATTAATTATCCAGAATTTCTGTGATAATGAACTAAGCACCAACCTAGGACCTGCATGCAATAATCGCAAATGCTCTCTTTCTATAATTAAAGAAGTTATATTTGAATGTTTTGGCAAAATGATAGGGTGCATTTTATCCTGGGGAATGCCTGCATTTTGCAGCCTGCCGCCCACACGGAGTAAACCGTGTGCATCAATAAATGGATGAAGATTGGCCATCCCCGACTTAATTTTTTTATTGTTTATAATTGATTTTATTTCTTCCGAAAATGATATTTTTTGTATTGAACGAATTATAAATTCCAGAGCTAACTGTAACTCTTCAGGAGTTAAATCCTTATCTTTCACAATGTTTCTCTTGAGAGAGTTATTTATAAATCTAGATATATAAGCGACAACACTTTGTAGCTTATTTATATTTGAAAATTTTTCTAGTAAATAGGTTGGTAGAGAAGGCTCTACATTAACTGTAAGACAAGATTTGTCTGGTACTGTTTCTGTTCCAGTAAAATTTTCTTGCTTATGAACTAGATCTGGGTTTAATAAGTATTGTGGACCATGCCACCATAAATTATTCTCTTGTAACTTTTGTGGCTCCACACCACGGGATATAATATCAGCAGGGTTTTGAGAAGAGCGAACGTAGTACCAAGACGACCTATCGGTATAAGAAACAATTTGTTGAACTCTGTTATTCACGTAAGTATTAGCTCTGACTCTACCTGACTGTATCCACGCTAGTACTATTTGAGAATCACTGTACAAGCGTGTGCAATGCGGAAATCTAGAGCCAATTTTATCACCGACTCTTTTTGTGAGTTGGGCAAGCAATAAGGCACTATTCAACTCTAACTGAGGTATAGTGAGTACTTTAGCTAGTGGTGCCACACGTGACTTTGAACAAAGTAGATTTACTTCAACACTCCCATTTGATTTTAAAATTCTTAAGTAAAGGCAGGCCCCATAAGCTTTTGATGATGCATCAGCAAACCCCACTAATTCAAGAGATGAAAAATTGTTACATTGGACATACCGAGGTATAATAACTCTATTCATTAAATTTAAGTTATTTATAAATTTTTCCCACATCTGGGAGTATTTTGTTGGAAGAAGATCATCCCAACCTATCTTAATACTCCACAATTCCTGCATAATCATTTTTGCAACAATTATAATTGGGCTTATAAGACCCAATGGGTCAAAAATTTTCCCTATGTAACTTAGAATCTTTCTTTTAGTATTCATTTGTTCATTGGATTCTGTTAAAGGAGTTTGAAAATAGAAGTTATCACCTATGACATCATACTTCAAACCCAGAGTTTTAATAATATTTTCTTTATTCAAGTCAACTTCATCAAAATATTTATATTCGCTAGGGATATCATCCAAAACTATAGGATGATTTGAACACCATTTATGTAATTTAAAATTACCAAATTTAAGTAATTCAATTAGCTGATTTTTTAATGAATTAAGTTGCTCTATATCTTCGCAACCTGCAAGAATATCATCGACATAAGTGTTTGAGAGCATGGCTTCTGCAGCAAGAGGTAAGTCATTCTTATGCCTGTCTGCAAGTTCTGTTAAGCATCGAGTGGCCAAAAAGGTAGAGGCTTTCAATCCGTATGTTACAGTCTGCAACTGCAAACAACTTATGGGTGTATTAGGATCGTCTCTCCAAAGTATGTTCTGTAAGCTGGTGTGATGCTCATTAACATAAACACCACGGAACATTTTTTGTATATCACAAATTAAAACAAACAAATATGTTCGAAATAAAAGGAGAATATCAAAGAGCTCACTTTGTACCACAGGCCCATTCAGCATGACGTCGTTTAACGAAGTTTTGTTTTTGGATTTCATACTTCCATCAAAAACCACTCGCAGCTTTGTAGTTTTACTATCTTGGTTAAAGACGGCATGGTGTGCTAAAAAGTAAACAGAACCACTATTAAGATCATAAGAATTTATATCAACTTCCTTGGCATGCCCTAATGCTACATATTGTTCTATGAATTTTTTGTATTCTTCCAATAATATTGGATTATGTTTAAATTTTTTCTCTAAACTTAAAAATCTTTGCAGGGCGACTGAGAAAGAGTCTCCCAGCTGCAGCTCATTTTTAGGAACAATAAGCGGCATATCCACATGGAATGTGCTGTTAACAATTTGAAGGGACTCTTTAAAAATATTTTCAGCTTTTTGAAATTCATCTTTAATTTTTTCCAATGGAAGTTCAGATACTTTCTCAGTCAACCAAAAGTTTTCCATAACATTTTCTAATTTTCTTTCATCAAATATAGCACAATTTGAAACTAGATTTGAACAAACATTTTTACTGCTTATGCAGGATTTACCAGCAACCACATAACCAAAAACCGTATTTTGTAATACAAGACCATCCAATAATTTAAAACAACCACTTAACAAAGAATCAAAATAAATATCAGCTCCAATTAATATAGAAATTTCAGTAGGGATGTTAAATTCTTTATCTGATAATTTAATATTTTCAGGAATGGACAATTTAGAAATGTCTAACATTTGCTGCGGCTGTGGTGCTGTAATTGTATCAACTATATAGCAATTGACATTAAATATAATATTATCATATACAGTAGAACTTACAGGTAACTTAACAACTTGATTTATATTTGTGGTTTTATTCCCAATACCAATAATATTAGTAGATTGCAAAGTAGGAACAACTGATAACCTTTTTACTAAAGAGTTAGTTATAAAGGAAGCCTGGCTTCCACTGTCAAGCAAGGCCCGTACAAAGATGTCACGACCATATTTGTCACTGACTTTAACCTTAACCGTAGGTAATAAAACATTACAATTTGAAATGTTACTATGTGAACATAATGAGACCGGAGCCTCTTTATTATTTTCATGTAAAAGTGTATTGTGAGATTCCTTACAAACTTTACATTTAAATTTATATTTACAGACATTGTCAGTATGTGATTTTAAACATGTTGAACACAATTTGTGATCTTTTACAAAGCTCAGACGTGTTTCTATAGGAACCATCTTGAACTTGGGACAAGCAAAAATTGCATGATCCGTTTTATTACAATAGGCACACAATACATTGGATTGTGCAGCGATATTTGAGACTCGCACTGTAGCCTTGGATTTATTTTCAGTAATATGACCTTTAAGGGGAATAGTATCCTCCAGCGCCATGGCACGCTTTTCTAAAAAGTCTAAGAATTCTGTCATAGTTGGTAAAATTCTAGCGTCTCTATCTAAATGAAATGCTCTGTGTGTATATAAATCAAGCTTTTTAGAGAGTAGACACAATAGAAGACGATCCCAGCTATCCACTGGTTCATCAAGATTTTTTAGTGCATATAATTGTTGTTTAACTTGTGAAACAAAGGTTCTTATAGAAACCGCCGTTCCCTTTTGCATTGTTGGTATATCCAAAATTAAATTAATGTGGTTACATATTAAACGTGTCTTATTATCATAGCGCTTTCTCAACAATTCTAAAGCTTCCTTATAAGATTGACTAACTAGCGGTAGGTTAACTATTATTGACAAAGCATCATCAATTAGGTACTTTCGCAGATAAAATAACTTTTGGACATCAGTCAATGTACCGTTATTACCTATTACTGCTATAAACAATTCATAAAAGGGTTTGAATTTTGTAAAATCCTTGCCATCAAAAGTAGGAATTTCTACAGTGGGCAACTTAGAAGTCGAAGTACATGTGGATTGAGAAGACTCGGATTGGTTAAGCATACGCAGAGTTTCATTGATCTTAGCAAGGGTTTTAAAAAATCGTTCCTCAAACATACCTACATCCTCCGAATCTTTTTCATCCAGACTTAATATGTCTAACTGAATCGCTTCAAATTGTTTTAATGAAGTAATAAGCTTATCTTTCCTTGCCTCTAAAACGTCTATTGTAGCTGAGGCGAGGTTTATCGGATCTTCTACAAAGTTTTGAATACGCGTCAAAGTTGCTTTGCATGACGCTCGCGACAATTTAAGCTTCTTTACATCAGCCATTTTATTGTACACAAAATAATTTGTCCACTAGTAATTAGTATAACTATACCGCACAAACACTTATCACTTGTTTTTACTTTTTATATTTTAATCACGCAACGTGCACTAAACTTTGTATTTTTGTTTACTTCAGTGAACTGTCAAAGTCGAATGACATTTGACCAAACGTCACGAGTGTCAAACTCAAATGACAGGAATCGCCGACCCAGAGACAACTTCACGACGACTGAATGACGAATGATGATGACGTCACTTGAACTTGCTGGAATAATTTTATTGTAGGTACATACCAGAGTGATTGGGTAGGTATGAGAAGTTTACCAAGTTTACCCGCATACACAAAAATGTTGATGATGAACTTTTTGATCCAAATTCCAATTCCACAGTGGCACCAATTTTGCGATTTTTCACGACCTCACGTGTATGGCGCGAAACTGAAGTAGAATCTTCGTAATCGATGTGATCACCCAGAATATCGTCAGGGTGCGGGCTTCCAAATCGCACCAATTTTGTGATGTTTCACGATTATTGATGTGAAACCGGAACAGAATCTTCGTGATTGGACGTTATCACGGTCAGTGGGTCGTCTTAGATCACCCAAAATATTGTAAGGGTGAGGTTGCGCCGGGGCACTGAGACACCGTCCCACCGCCTTGCACAAGTTAGCACGTGTGCACAAAACACGACTGTACACCAAAATCACTGTTACTCGATGGACTGTCTTTCGAAGGACCACTTCTTTGTTTGTAATAAAACAAAGAGAGAAAGCAAAATATTGATTTTACTTTTATTTTAATAAAAAGGGAAAAAAAATGGCGAGCTACGCTCAACGACCATTTACAAGTTCTATGAAAAAGTATGTGTGTTGCCACACTTAAAAAACATTATTAAACTACAACAATGTTGCACACATAAAAACAAGTAAATAAAAAATAAACCACTAACATTTTGGTTTGATTCTAAATTATTGTAAATCACTGCAATTAATTGCATTGATTTACAATAACTTAGAAATATAAAAATATATGTTCACATTGTATTGAACAGTATTGGCAAAACGCTTTGTATGTACCGTAGGGATGTCCACCATAATTATAATCGATGGCGCTTTGCCGTACGTCTTGTAGTCCGTTGATGGAAAAGAAATGGAAAGTTTTTAATTTATTATGGTGGATAAATGTCTTGTTCTACCACACATATCTACAACTCGGTTCTCGTATTCACACAGTACATTTATCGTATCTTTGGTCTTCCTGCAGCATACAGAGATCTTTTTCATACTTAAAACTGTACCCACGTCATTTTTCTAAGTCCTCCCAATCGCATTAACCTACGTATTTTCTTCCTCTTTTTCATAAAGGCGGCAGTCGGTAAGGCAAATCTCACGTTGCTTTGGGTTATTAACAGACTTCAAAAAAAAAGTAGATTCTCAGTTCGACCTGTATGTATGTATGTGTGTATGTTTGTCCGCGATGATCTCGCGTTTGGCTGAACCGATTTTGATGCAGTTTTCAGAAAAGTATTTGTTACATTCTGGGGAAGGTTTTAGTATATAACAATATCGGACATCTCGTGAAGTTGCTCGCATAGATCCGTTTTTGTTGCTTAATAGGATTGTAGATTTTCAGAGAAGCCGATTTTATATGAAATTTTTTTTTGTGGAATATCTCAACTAAAAAGGGAAAATAAAAAAACTTTTTTAAAATAAAAAAAGGGAACCGACTTCAAAACCAAACACAAAAAACTATAAAATAACTTTTCTTTCAGAAGTCGGTGGCCAAAAGTTTTTTATGTTATTTATAATTCATTGATGCCTAAGACTCACATACACCGCACGACTGCACGGAGGCTTCCGCACCGCCTGTCCGCGCGGTTTGGCGGTGCTGAATACCTCGAAATGCTGTGGTTCCTTGATCTGATAGAACGATTGATCGATATTCGCCCGGAAGGCGTGCTCGTTGCTAATTCGTGACGACAGACGCCGTCAGCACCAGTTCGCGCGTTCGTGCTGACAAAAAAATTCGCAGCTAGCGCCCTCGGGTGGCCTTAGGTGGAAACCACCTTAAAGTAATTAGTAAATTTAATTAAAAAGTCTGGTCGTTATCAAGTTGGTATTGTTGAGCAAATGGTGAATAAACCACATAATGGGGTCTATATATTTTAACTGGGGGTCATTAGTGAGTGTTCGTCTTCCCCTGAATAGTGCTATTGTTCTGCCAAAGTTCGCGTTAATTTTTTTATTCGGCCGTCATTAAGAGTCGCCTTAGGAACTCGGAAGTGCTGCTATTAGAGTAAATGGCTACTGCGTCTATTTATTTCAATTGTTTGCAAACTTTTCTCCAGACAGGTTCGCCATTTTGTTTTTTGGATATCATTGCAGAAGTCTTAAACAAGTTTTTTAGCTTGCCTCGAATATGGTAGATATTCGAGGCAAACATAACAAACAAACATATCTACCAGCTCCCGAGCAATATTTAAAATATTTTGATCATAATAAAGAAGACGAAAAACAACTGTGACTAAAATATTCGAATAGAAAAAATGGTTCTTATTTTGAACAAAATAGTTTTATAAAAATAACATTTACTTTTTAGAAAATAAGGTAAGATAATGTTGAAAAACAATATAAAAATTCTGGCTTTCTTTTAGGAACCTAACTGGAAGAAAATCAGAAAATATAAGTCACGTTATACGGTCATAAATCATTGGGGGTAGCTCAAGATTTTTTGTTCTTACCCCTTTCAGTTAGGGTTGAACGTAACCCTTTTAGTGATTTTATCGATAACGGGAGCATTTTATTATGTTATATGTTGACGGGATCTTTAAGTCATGTCGGATTGATTTATTTATGACTAGATTTATATAAATATGCTCAGTAGCTTGTAAATCACAAATTGCTAAGCCTAAAGACCTGATTTCGTGCACCAAGCCGAAAAGTATTTTATGTATTGGTTTTTTTTTCATCAGGAATCGTCGTGTTACTGAGGTGTCAGTAACACGACAGCCTTTGGTAAGACTGGTTGTCAGACTTCCCAGCTTCTGACTAATAGTAACGATTGTGAAAAATCTACAAATTAATGGCAGCCGTGTCAAAGCTGGTGGTTTACGTACTCTCCGTGATACGAAGGGAACTATTCACACATTTTTTTTTGAATTTATTGATTGATAACTCGTCTTGTGTATCTCGACTTTAACGAATATAATATAATTATGATAAGTAACCTTAGATTTGCCTTAGTAGAGTTCATATAAATAGTACTAGCTGTTGCCAGCGGCTTCACCCGCTACAACTCGAAAATTATGCCACGGGAACATAAAATCGGGATAAAATATCCTATGTGTTAATTCAGGTTATAAACTATCTGTTTACCAAATTTTAGCCAAATCCGTTCAGTGGTTTTTGCGTGAAAGAGTAACAAACATACCTTACATACACATACATACATCCTCACAAACTTTCCCATTTCTAATATTAGTAAGACTAGCACTAGTCCGTCCAGGCTTCGCACGGGTGGCTTATATCACTCAGGGTGAATGTAGCTTTCTAATGATGAAAAAGTTTTTGAAATCGGCTCAGTACACACAATAATATAAATATTTCCTCTTTATAATAATAGTGTAGAGTTGTCAGATTATTTCGTTTGAAAGACAACCGTTTTTTTTCTGGCAAGGTGACAGCCCTATGTCTATAAATCTTAGGTCACATACGTGTGTCAGAGCTCTAAAGGCGCGTTCCCATTATGCAAGTGTTTGCATACATGTATGACGTCAGACATGTGTGCAAGTGATTTGAATTGGAAACACGATTTTGTTCAACTTGCAGCTTGCATACAAGATTTTAGTGGTATACAAGTTAGTTCTAGTTTAGAAAGATTGTTTTTTGGTTCCCAAAGACAATCATGTCTATGATATTCCTCAATAAACATTATTGTTTTCTCCGTATCCCATTTAGCAGTCATTTTTACAAAGTAGTAAAGTCATAAAGAAAGTAATAGGGTAAGTTGTCTCACATTGAACCAGGTAAATTTCAAAGTCTCATAGTGGGCTGGATTTTCAATAAATGCCTTTAATTTTTTGTTTATAGTTAGCATATTTATTTAGCTTCAATTTTGTAGAACATTAATTTCTCATATTCCTTTTAGTTTCAGTGTAAAACAGGTTTTTATAAAAAATGATTTTTGGTTCAATGAGTACTCCAGGTGGTACACATTTAACCAGGGTGACGTCCACATTGAGCCACCTTTTTTACTATGTCTTCTAGTTAAATTTTTAATACAAATACTTTGTAACAATAATAAAAAAAACAGTAATAATAATAATCAGTCTTATATTTTGTTACAATCACTTTAAATCTTTACAATTTGAGCAAAAAACTTTACGAAAGTCGAAACCGAAACTCGACATATAACTTTCCTTCAACTTAGCGCAAGTTAATAGGTAGTCGGAGCAACGCGGATTGGAAAGTTATGTAGAGTTTCGGTTTTGGATGCCATTGATTTTGGGTGGTGGCAAAATCATTTTGATATCCTTTAATTGGACATTAGCCAAATCGGGTTCCAAAGGCATCCGGAACTTCATGGTTTCTTTGTTCATTAACCGCATGAATGAAACTCCATAGTAGGGTTTGTCTACTTCAATGATCTTGGCTACATAATAAACCTTTATATTTTTTGCATCAAAAACCACGAGAACATAGTCATCTTCAGCGAGATTACGGGTCAATTTATCGAAATTTCCTCTCACAACAAACATTTCTTCTTCATCTACGGACTCATCTATCTCACTAATTTCAGTTTCGCTGTCTTCTAGCACCGTTTCAAGTTCTTCATCAGAAGTAGATTCATCTCTATCTACCTTTTTCATTTTCATTTTCTTTAGGGTATTTATTTTGACTTTTTTATCAGAAAGCACGGTACGTTTAACTTCTTTTACTTTAGTTTTAGTTTCTTTACGCTTCTTCTTGCTTTCTATAATTTCATTTTTTTTTCCGGAGTGTCCGTTGCGATTCTGCTTTTTCCTGGTTTCCTAACTTACCTGTAACTAGATCGGGGACTAGCTTTAAGTGGTGGCATAAATTAAGCATGGCCTTAAGCATGTTGGCAGCCGAATGCCCCCCTCTTTTTCTTATCATCACTTTGTTTCGCGCCATTCTATAACAAATTAAAATAATTGTAAATTAAAGACTGGGGTGTACACAATGAACCATGGTTCAATGTGTACCACCCTCAGGTGGTTCACTGTGAGACACACCACGTTTTGATAACAAACCTCAAAATTTTACCGGTAAATCAATCTCGTAAAAACACGAATCATACCCGTTTTAATTGCTTAGTAACCGTTGAAAACAGTATATATATAAAGAAATCGATATTACTTAAATGAAAAAAGCTAAAAAAAAAATGAAATCGGCAAAAAATACTTACTTTTTGAGTCAGTTTGCTTTCGAATGCTCCTCACACAACCACTTGACACGCGATCGCCACGCAAACTAGTGGGCAGGAACGGAACATAAATACCTCTCTTTCACTCATATTAGAGCGGTTTGGTAACGTCGCATTTTCGAGATTCGGAGGTGGTTAAATGTAGCTGCCTGGTTCACTGAGAGACACCCGACCTCTATGCACGACCGCATGCGCTTGCAACTTGCGTGCAAATGTGCCGACTTGATTATTGTGCGACAAGTTTAAACCTAATTGCATACAAGTTGCAACTTGTTTGCAAGTTGTTGTTTCCACTATACAATTTGCATGCAACTTGCAACTTGTATGCAAATCACTTGCATAATGGAAACGCGCCTTTAGGTCTTACGTTTATAGTGAGCTATCTAGGACACCTAAATTTACTCCTTTCATTTAAAGGACTGGAGAACTTATTGTGACATAGGTAAGTTCTTTCTTTTATTTTTCATAAGTTTTTATATTAAGACAAGCCGTGTGCCCGATGGGACTAGCTGTTTTTTGGTTTGCGTTTATCAAAGAGGAAACAGAAGCTAGCATGACTTTTAACGTTTTTGTGACAAAAAGTAAAGCGGAACTTTGACATTAATTTGATGGAAAAAATTGTACGCTTAAAAAAGTTATACGTACACTCATAGAGGCACTTTTTCTTGTCCATACAATAAATGGAGTAAATACTTCAAGTACGCTGTGAATAAAATTGTAAATGCTTAGGACTATGAGCACCTCTATGTGTTAAATAATGCTATGTGTGTTTATGATGGGCAGCGAGTAATGGGCGACTCGCTGTTCGACCATGGACCATGACCGTGGTCGAAGGCGCGTTGTGTTCCACGCGCACCTCAAAGAGTGTCAGCATTATGACAGGGCCCCCCTTTAGAGGGATACAGCCTGCTGGGGTTGCGGGACTAACGAATTACCGTGACCCCGAAAGGTAAAGGGCTATTGAAGGACACCCTGGATTTTAGTCAGTACGAGTCTGACAGTCCCTCCCGCTCTGCCTTGGGTGGGAGGACTCATTTGATGATTTTACCACGATAAAAAAAATATTGTGTAGTTTGTGTTTGTAGTAGATAGGATAGGTATATTATTTACTCCACAAATCCACACAATTCAATTTAATCGGAACCTCGCCGATAGTGCGTTACTACATCATCCTGTATAGCGCTGTTCATTCAGGAAAACCGCCAATTTCCTTCACTACCGCTCTTCAGACCAAATTAATAAACGTTTCGCTACTACAGTGTGGGTTTGCTTGGCATTTTGAACCTTGGAAATAGTTTGCAGTAAGTAATCTAATTTCTATACCTACTAATATTGTAAATGCACCCGGAACAACAACTTCTGGTCATACAAATATTTGTTCCGTGTGGGAATGGAACCAGCGAGACGCTGCGCAAGTCGTTCGCTCAACCACTGCGCAAAGATTGGTTGTTTGGTAAGTGCATGTTTGCATCAATCACGTCAGAACGACTGAACCGATCTTGATGAAATTTGGCTCAGAGATAGGTAATAGTTTTTTTTACGTTGCCCCACACTAGGAATTTTTACTGTGTCGTGGGTGCGTTTACAAACATACAAACTCACATACACAAACGCTCTGACCAGAAACAACTACTTGTGAATGATACAAATATTTGCTCCGTGCGGGAATCGAACCCACGACACGCATCCAATCGCTCAGCCACTGCGCTAACGGTGCGTACAGACTATGTAACATAACATGTTATATGTATAACATTTTTCAAAGTTTGGTCATGTTATATAACATTGTTAAACAACATTTTACGTACATTTGTAATGTTATATAACAATGTTATATAACATTGTTACATGGTCTGTACGCACCTTTACCGTGCCGTCATAATCTGTTCTTCATAGTCTGTTTTAGGTGATAATAATCATCATCATAATGTGTATCATATCTTAATGTTAATATTATTTGATAATTGACATTAAATGTAACTAATTAAATTTAATTCAATTTTAATTCAATTCAATTTAATTTAATTCAATCATAATCATTAAATTTAATTTATTCAATTTAATTAATTAATTTATCTAACCGGATCCAATTTTATTTTATTAAATCTTATATCTAATTTGACTAAATCTAATTAATAATAATAATAATAAATTTTATTCATAAAACTTTCTACAAATGTATAGATTAGCCACAGACAGTTATTATAGTAAAATCTTATGTAATGGTTTAATTAGTGCCAAAATTAAAATTAGTGAATAACTAAAGTATATTAATTACAGGTACACGATATTTAACTAGGGATTTCAATTATATGTAGCGACCTGCCTGAACTAAGTTTATTTAAACCTGTGTTTTTGTTAATAATTAAGCTATAATTATTTTACGTTGTAATTCTGTGTTTTCTTTTTAAACTACTAATAATAATTTATTATGTTATTTTTTGCGCATAATGTAGTGCATGCTGTGCTTTTCTGTAAGTGATGAGACGCTTAGACATAAGTTTACAATGGGCTAAAATTTAAATGCACATCAATAATTCTTTTTGTACACCAAAATGGATAAATGGTCACCAAATCTAAAACTCGCTTTAGCAAGATTTCAGGGACACCCCGAAGTTCGGTTTGGTTAGGTTCCTTTAAACCTTGTACACAGAAATAGAAGCCCCGCGAAGCGGGGCTTCGTCGACCCTGCTTAGGTAGATTTTTTTATTACACCTCGTTATGACATATTTTAATGAACATATTTTGGTGCACATTCAGTATATTTGGTGGAACACAGGCAAAATTAGGTAAATGAAATGGGAATAAATTGAAGTACTTTTAAATACCATCCTTTACAATGTAGTAATTATAAAGTAACAGTGTACTCATTGTTGAGAAGCCTAATATATAAATAAATCATTAAATGAGGCCTCCTGCCCTGAGTAGAGTGGAAGGGAATGCAAGACTTGAATTACCTAAAATACATCGTGTTCCTTCAATTGATCTTTACGTTCCAGGGTCACTGTTTTCTGTATATAGGGGAAAGGTGTACGAGATGATCCGTTGAGGGAAGATGATCCTTTGATATTGCAACGAACCCAGTAGCGTCATCTTGTTGTTTTTAATGGTAAAACGTAGTCCCCGATATTCCCCCGCCTCAGTCAAAAGTAGTGGTGTCGAGAGTGACAATTAATTTTTTTAAGAAATAAAACAAATATTCCGTGACTTTGATCTAAGGTAAGGGTGAGTTGAAGTTTATATCTAATTTGTTCTAGGTACTTTATTACTAGGCTGTGGTATTAGTTAGCTTTGAATATTGCTCTATTTTGTTTTTTTTAATAGCATGGTAACAGTTGAAAGCACATAGTTTAAGTTATCGAACATTGAATAAAAAAGTTTATGTTGGGGCAAGATGATTATGTTACCGGTGTACAAGATGATCCCCACGGATCTTCTTGTACACCGGTAACAAACCTACTATTACGGGGATATTTTAACCATTTGTATGTTATTATGTTTAAGTTTATATATTTTTGGTTTAAGACTATGCCTCGTAATTATAAAAAAAACTAAACGCGGATTGTGGTCGGAAGACTCCATGATCAAAGCACTGGATGCTGTTAAAAATGGCATTCCATAGCACAGCCTGCAAGTAAACAGTTTGGGTTGCCTGTATTATCACTAAAAACGCGGGCTAAAGTCAAAAATAAGGTGGCTGCCAGTACAATCAAATATAGGTGAAAAAATAAACCCAGATTATGGTTTTATTTAGGTTATTCTCTTCCTGGATCCTGGGATCATCTTGCCCCTACCGCAAGGATCATCTTGGACACCGGGGTGTACAAGATGATCCTTTGACAACATTTTAAAAATGTGTTTTTTTAATAGTAAAGCATCTAAAAAATTAAAATGTTGAGTTTGCCAACAATAAGATAGATAAATTTACTATGTTTATACGTATTTACATTCGCGCTAAGTAGAATATCATTTGATCTACAAGCAATCTCCCTTAAGGGAATCATCTCGTACACCTTTCCCCTACAGTCCCACGACGTTTTGGCAAGCATATTGCCATTAATATGACACATATAACATGGCTGCTATTAAGAAATTCCTAATGGAAAAACCCAATAACACTTTTGTCCAACCCAGAAATCGAGCCTGAGACCTCAAGCATAGTAGTTGCGCTTGTGACAACTGGTCTAATGAGGCAGTCATGAGATACAAATGGAAAGGTCTTAGTTTATGTTATGTATGGGAATTTCCTTGCCTTAATGAAATTCATTAGCGATTACAAAGCTTCATTAATATTGATATTTTGTGATTTTATTAATACTTCTTTCCTGGTTCCTGTTAACAATCATGAGATACTATTCCTGGGAAAGTTCACACAGTAAACATGATGACTCCACAGTAAAAGTTGCAATATCTAAATATATGTTGCAAAGCTGCTGAAAGTGTGTTTGATTGAACGCGCTGATTTTGGGAACTACTTATTCGAATTGTATACACTGGATAATCAATTTATCAAGGAAGGCTATAGGCTATATAAAACCATGCTTACGACAAGTAGGAGCCGGGCAGCGTGGATAAATCCACGGGAAACAACTAGTTTCGAGCCGTTTGGGGTTATAACTCTAGGGCCGTGGGATCCGAGTGCTCACAGCCTCTTCAGATATCTAAACGACTTGTTAACGCTTCCTGTGACCCAAGGGTTGGCTTTTATCTTGGGCAGAGGCTAAGCATTGCCATTTCAAAGAAGCAACGCCGCCAGTCTCTTATGGCTGCCACACACCTTACGATAAATCGTTACGATTAGTCGGTACAGTTCAAACTGCAACGATAAATCGACAAGTGTGTATGAGAAAAACTGTACAGTTTGTTCGATTTTTCTCATACATACTTGTCGATTTATCGTTGCAGTTTGAACTGTACCGACTAATCGTAACGATTTATCGTAAGGTGTGTAGCAGCCATTAGGAACTTTACCAATTCGACCGTTTCCAACTGCAAGTGAAAATCAATCTTACCACTACGATATTATGGCATAAAACACGTTGTCATTTACGGGTGAATGAAAAACAAAACACGATCGCCACGACGACGTCAAGTCAATCGATTTGCATTATTATTTCTTAGTAGCAAGGTTGATTTTCACTTGTAGTTGGAATCGGTCGGATCGTGTTGCATCGCGCCATGGGTCCTGGCATCCTTTAGGCACATTAATAGCTGACAGCGTTTGGGACTTTTTTGATGCTTTGAAATAGTTTAGATTTATTATAGTTTAGTAATTTATATTCTTGTAATAGATTAAATTATTACTTTTTTTTGCTTTTGTAAGATTGTATTAAAATTACTACTGATTTTATAAATGTAAGGGTTCGAATTCACGCCACGCGCAAGATACGCAACGCCGCGAGCAAGATAGTTTTTTTATAAATAGAAACATAGCTACTTAAAACTTTTATAAATTAAACACCACTACAATAAATTTGCCCCACACTACACACAAAAATCCGCCCCAAAATCTGGGCTTCAAACAAAGCCCGACTTTTTCACAAGTCCTGTCAAACTTAGCCTGACCTACAAGTCGTTAGGACGAGCCACACATGTTGCGGTCTCGCACTGAGCGAGCAAGAATGATAGCTAAAACAACTTGCGTTGATTACTGTACCAGTGTAACGTTAGTAGAGCGGGGATTTGACCTAATTGTATTATTACTGTTGTCCTGATTTTCAGGGATTTTTGGACTATTTTGGAGTGAGTATAAGTTATCATGATCATGATGATTTTTCGCTAGCGAGGCCTTGGCAAAAGCAAGTATTAAAGAACTTATAAAGAGCTTAAGTGTGAAGGGTCGTCTAATAGTTATAAACCATCACATCACACTACGCTGGAATCAATTAGGGCTAAGGACTTAGCCGACCCATTTCACTTAGAGTTAAGTTATAAGAAGTGACAGATTACTGGACCCTCTATTGTGACGAGCCAGCTGCCTTTTCACAAAGACTATGCGTACCTAGATTAATCTTACCTACTATTAATCTAATATCTTTAAACGAGCAATTCTTGTATATTTATATATAATCAGGATCTCGGAAACGGCTCCAAGGAATCGATTTATCAAGGTTCCAGGTTCGAGAAAAGCTCGGTTCCCAAGATATAGACATTTTAAAAACCGAGCGAAGCTCGGTCAACCAGATATTATTCTATGTTCTATGTTAGGGGTTATGGTTTCCGCACTTAGTCCTTCATGTGGACCATTGTGCGTGGGCCATAGTGGCCTTTGGTGGCTTATTCCAACCAGCCCACCTCCCTCCAGAAGTTGATTAGGTTCTTTGGTCTGTGGAGAACATCTGTGTAGGTCCTGGGTGTCCCGAGGGTCGCTGTCCTGATCTGGGTGACTCCTGTGCACTCGAAGAGCACATGTGCAACGGTTTCCTCAGTCTCCATGCAAGCCCTGCACAGGGGACTGTCCGTTATGCCTATGGTGTGGAAATGTTTGTTTAGGGAGCAGTGTCCCGTTATAGTCCCTGTCAGCAGACGCATGCCGGTCCTGTCCGGCGTAAAAGACGCCTGGTTAGCCTGCCATCTAAGGATGGCAGAGCTTCCCTGGATTGCCTGCAGCCTGGTGTCGAGGTCCACAATCTCTCTGCTTGTGTGAGGATGCGCTCCTGCAGCCATCTACGTATTTGGTTGAAGGGGATGGGTATAATGGGTTCGGGTCCGCAAACTGATGCGCTGGATGCTCTCCTAGCTAGTTCATCAGCCGCGTCGTTGCCCAGTGATCCGCTGTGTCCTTTGATCCATTGTAGTGTCACTTTGTTGCGTCTAGATACCGTTAGACGTTCTAGTGCATTGTGACATTCTAGTATTAAGCTTGAAGTGGTATATTGTTTCTCCAACGATTGAAGGACTGAGGCGCTGTCAGAGCTGACCAGATATTATTTATTTAATTACCAATGACCCACCCAGCTCCTCACGGGTAGTAGACTATATTTAATTCCCTGTGTTCATTTTTTAACTTATTACATTATATTTTTACAAAAAGATACAAAAACATATGAAAATAGCAGTCCACCAGCATCGGGAACAGGGTCCGGGCTGCCGGTGGTCAGGGCTCCTGAGAGCGTAAAAATATCAAGTCAAAAAAGTCCACGTGATCGTAAAAGAAATGTCACCTTTGTTCAACCTGGTGATATTTTTCCGAGGTGAACAAAGGACACCAAAGTAGTCCACTTTGTTCACCTGGGTGATATCACCTGGGTGAACAAAGTGGAATAAATCAACAATACGCGCTGTGTCCAGAAGTACTGCCTTCTGAGTCAGGCGCTTGATCCAGTTACCACGAGAGCCTCCTCAGATGTTGTTCGAGGCAGAGTATATTATTATTTTCAACTATTTAAATTAGACAATACAAAACTAATATGCTTGATGAGCTCGTGGCTAAATAATTACAGCCGCACAGGCCGATCTTCCGGGTTAAGCCGCGCTTGCCGAGGTTGGTCTGTGGATGGGTGACCATCTATCATAACGAGTTTCCTCCGTGCCTCGGAAAGCACGTAAAGCCGTTGGTCCCGGCTGTCATTTGTAGATCTGTGACAGTCGTTACTGTTAGTCAGAAGCTCTAAAGTCTGACAACCAGTCCTACCAAGGGGTATCGTATTACCCAGTTACTGGGTTGTGGAGGTCCGATAGGCAGTCGCTCCATGTAAAATACTGATATCCAGCTGAATCTGGTTTGACCGGAAGCCGACCCCAATATAGTTGGGAAAAGGCTAGGCAGATGATGAATACAAAACTAATATGCAAACTATAAAACTATTGTTGTACAGTGTCATTTTTACTAGGTATCATATAAGAATTTAATAAATCTGGCAAAATGTGGGAGTATTATTGAATACTCCTCTGCCTTACGTTTCCATGAGAACAATCGTGATATCTAAACCAACATAACATTACGAGCTAGAACAAGTATTTGCCTGAAACTCTAAAACAATTCTAGATTGATCAAACTTCACATTGTTCCACGTCGATGCGAGGAACTTACATCTGAGGCAAAACTTTGATTTACAAACTTCAATGGCTGTGTTAGTCTATAGTTAACGCAATTATTTGAAGGAGATCTCGAAGGGCTAGACTCTGTTAGCCTTACTACAAAATCTTAAACATCTGTTGAACACTTGTCTGAAAAAAGTGTGACTGCATATCGGACTTTATTTCAACGTCATAATCTGACATTTTTTTAGACAAGTGTTCAACAGACGTTTAAAAGTTTTTGTGGTACCACGGTGTTTGTTAATGTTTTACTAGACGGGTCACAGAGTAGCGGCAAAAATGTTGCCAGTGACTGTCTAAGCAGGTAGCCGTGACCCTGGAACGTAAAGGGCTATTGAAGGAACACCGTAGATTTTAGTCAGTACGAGTCTTACAGTTCCTTACGCTTCACCCAGGGCAGAAGGGTTCATTTGATGATTTGACAAAGCTAAAAGCCTATGCGCACCACGTTTATTAAATGCGCCGGTGCAGCGCGTTTTAGAAACGCGCTGCACCGGCGCGTCGACGGCACGTTTTCATCAAAACAGTTTGTTGTCAGGCTGCGTCTGACTTGCGTGCGTATCGCGTCTGCACCGCGTCAAACGCGCTGCACCGGCGCGTTTAAAAAACGTGGTGTGCATAAGCTTTAAAACACATTGCACACGTCTATTTCGTAACGTGTATGACCGGAATTAAATACCCTTTGCATCCCAAAACCCCGATTCCCTTTTAAGAATATCGCGCAACCCTGGAGCTCGTGGTCCCTTCCCTGCAAAGATAATTACAGGCGTAGCTCGTCTGAAAAAGACTTAAAACTACTATCCATCCATCCATCCAAACTAATCCAAACTAATATTATAAATGCGAAAGTAACTCTGTCTGTCTGTCTGTCTGTTACGCTTTCCCGTTTAAACCTCTCAACCGATTTTGATGAAATTTGGCACAGACAATCTTTAGACCCTGAGAAAGAACATAGGCTATCAAAACACCACGCGGGCGAAGCCGCGGGCGGAAGCTAGTGCTATATATCGTGGTTGTTTTCAGTGGGGGTTTATACTTATAGAACTTAGGTATTCACTGGGCACAGTTTTCCGATAATTTGATCAGGTCTCAAAGTGATAGCCTAGCTACTTGATATTTATTGGTCGTCGTTCCACACCAGTGTTATAACCAAAGAACTCGATTTAGTTCGTGACGGAAGGTTTACGAGGACAGCTTCTGCTTTCGTTAATGTCAGCAATGTCAGAGGGGATAAAGGCGCGTAGTGTTTTTCCCACGTTTTTATACACTCACTTTTCTTGTTTGTTTGTTTGTCGTTCCGGTTGGATTTTTGCAACTCAATTATGAGGCACTTCCCGATAAGCTAGCAGGCTGAAATTTTCAGGGTAGCTTCAAGCCTGATGACATGAAGGAGAAATGAAAAAAAAATCAACAACAAAGATAAAAATAATAAAATAATTAATAGATTTAAAAAATCGAGAAGGGCCACTCTAAACGTGGTGGCGTATATTTGCAAGTTAAACCCACGAGCTATACACGTCATGTAAATATGTCCCATAAAAAAATCCCTTAAATAATATGGCCCACGTTTTGAGTGGCCCCTCAGCCCCGTAGGGTTATTTTCTTATTTTTAGGACATTTAGAAACGTGTTTTTTTTAGAATTTTTAAATCTATTACTTAATTGTTTAAACTTTTTTTTATTAAGTTATATTGTCCCACAGCTGGGCAAAGGTCTCCCCCATAACCTTCCACTCTTCCCTTTGCGCGGCTTTCTCCGGCCAATCTCTCATAAATTCGTCTAGATCGTCACGCCAGCGTTTTCTAGGCCTCCCTCGGCAACGACGCCCATCCCGGCACCCACTGTGTGACGACTCTGGCCCACCGATCCCCATGCATTCTATAAACATTACACTTTAAACTTTACACTAGGATTTTTTCCTATATCATGGGTACGTTCACAAAACTTTTAAACTCTTATACGCAAATCTCCAGACGCGGAAAAACTAGGTCGTTGTTCCGAGAATTGATTTTTTTACATTACAATCATTGTACTTTTTATGCCAGCTTTGCAACCGATGTGCGTGTATGATCTAATGCAACATGACTGTGGCATCAAACGTGTGGTAAAGTAGATCTCACTGCTTACCTATCTTCGGAAAAAAGGCATGAATTTATGTACCTATCAGTATTATCACCATTGTGATTCACAGCTTGCTCTCATCCACTGCTGCACTGCAATGTGATGTTTATAAACCCATCACATCTAAGCTTCACTATCAGTCTATCCACGCTATATCCAAAACTCAGTCTAACCAACTGAGTTACTTCAACACGTGCCAAATATATTCAAAGGAGAATTCCCAAACTCGGTCATAGTTTACAGTAAATTACGTTTTAACTCAATATCAGTCGAGTTCGATCAGTTTGTTCTACAAATATTAAGTTTCAGCACTACCAGTACTATGTGTTATTGTTCGTTTAAACTGTAACCACGGTTATGTTGAACTGAAATTTAGCTACTGAAAGTTTTACTGAATAGTTCTGTTATTATGTTTGCGAAGCAAGGCACACAGACAAGCGAAACCTTGTTGATGATAGATACCACTGACTGCAGCCATTACTACCTGTCAACGTTATAGCCGTCAACGCGGCCGACGACAATGCGTCGGCGTCGACAGGTGTCAAAGGTTCTGTGGCAAGCGGCAAAGCGTCGGCGGCAGGCGATAAAGCGTCTACGGCTACGTAGAGCATGTGGCGACGGCTACAGCGGCAACTGCTATCAGCAAATGCTGCTCATCTTTAGGAAGCCTGCCCAATCCTTCAATGATTACAGGCGTGATTTTATATGACAGATCATCATGTATGTACCTATATATTTATTTTCTAGTTAAGTAATTCTTTAGTATGTTGTGCCTACTTTATCTTTGACTCTGCTCACCCTAAGGTAGACTGGTAGATATTTCCCAAGGCATTAAGTCCTGGGCAGCGAGTAAAGGGCAACTCGCTGCCCGACCAAGGACCATGCCCGGGTCGACGGCGCGTTGTGTCCCACGCGCGCCTCAAAGAGCGTCAGCATAATGACGGGGCCCCCCTCTCAGAGGGCCAAAGACTGCCGGGGTCGCAGGACTTATTTCCTTACCGTGACCCCGAAACATAAAGGGCTATTGAAGAACACCGTGGATTTTAGTCAGTACAAGTCTGACAGGTCCTCCCGCCCTGCCCGAGGTGGCAGGACTCATATGATGATTTTACCACGCCAAAAAAAAAATGTATCAACAAATGCTGCTCGTCTGTATGAAGCCTGCCGATTCTCTCACGCCTGTTACCCTTCAGTGATTACAGGCGTGATTTTATATGACAGATCATCATGTATGTATCTACCTATATATATTTATTTTGTAATTGTCTAGTATGTTGCACTTACTTTATCTTTGACTCTGCTCACCCTAAGGTAGACTGGTAGATATTTCCCAAGGCATTAAGTCCTCCGCTTTACATGTTTTTGGTAACTTGTGCATAAAGTTTTGTTAAATAAATATATCATGAGCGGGAAGAAGTCCACTGTTGGACAAAGGTCTCCTTCCTAGACAGCCACGAACGAACGACAATCCGCCACTTGCATCCTTCATTGGCATAATTTTCTGTGTAACAAACATCAATCGATCCAAAATTCCTTTAAATTCTTTCATTTTCATAAGACAAAGTAACTAGTTTTCATATAAGCCTTTATGTTTTCTCTAGCTTGGTAAAACACGTCTAAAACTAACAAAAAGTTAAGCAGGCGTAAGACAGCGCATCCTGTTTCCGTACAAGACAAACTACAAGTGCACAGTGGGACGTTACTAGAGTTGTTTTGATACTAGAGTTGTTCATTTTGTGTACTATGTTACTTATGGAGCAGTATGCTTATTTTGTTGTTGCACTTGTTTGTGTAAAGTGTTCGAATGAAAGTTACTTTCAAACTACTGTTACTGATAAAGGAGAATGACGATTTGATATAAAACCAGTCAATTATATAATCAATTACCAAATCATCGACTTACGAAGTATTTTTTTTATACTTTTACTACTTTATTATTACTTTTAAGTCGGTTAGCATTAAAAAAAGTTATGATTATTACGGTGAGTTATTATATTAGGAATTTAGCAAATATGAGAAGAGATGTAAAACACTTAGTTCAGGCTTCTAAGAAATATATTAGGTATTAATTTAATACAAATAGATAAACAACTAAGGTACTCATATTATTGTTTCGGTAGAAGGACAACAAGTAAGTGCTTTTCTTTTAAGGTTTCCTTCAAAACTTGATATCAGATTCGGAGAATCACATATTACTGGGAATCCCTCTTCGCAGTATTACCTACTTTAACATATATGAAAACATAATTTCTAAGTAAAAGCTTCTGAAACTTGTGTTTAATCTACTTTAGAAACAGCTTACATCGTTTTGAAACTGTTGAATTATGTATTCATGTACTTAAAGACTACTTGCGCACATAAGTTTAGATCGGAATGATTTGACTTCATTCAAAATTTTATTTATTTCAGATATACAGACGTAAGGTGAAAACTTTTAAAAGTTAAATGCATTAACGACTCCGCCGCATATATTATGGTAAAGCTATTTTTTTTGGAAAGGAAAGTTCAGGTGCGAGTGGGATTCGAACACGCGTCTTCTAGATAAGTACTACAGACGCCTTACCAATTAGACTTTCACAACTTCACTCGTTGAGGCCGAATATTTATTACAATACAATACAAGGGAATTAAAGATTAGGCCACAACCGGTCGAGTTACGATAGCTGTGAGGTGTCTGAAATACTGATCCAGAAGACGCGGGTTCGAGTCATACTTGCAGCTGAATTTTTCATTTTCCAAAAAAAAGGAAGACACCTTTTTTGGGGATGTGGGACCCACCCCAGGCAACAAGACCACAGGCTAACTCTGTATCCTGCGTTGATGTCTGAGCAATCGTTGGGCCAGCCAGGGAAGACTAGTTCACGACCACCATCACGGAACACAGTTTTTACTGTGTCCCGTCTCTGCGCGAGAGTTCCAGTTCCATTTTGGTGATCTCGCTCAATGCTGGCCTTATCATTGCTTCTAGGATAGATTGAGGCCTTTCATTTTTACCGTGGTGAATTCTTCGACTGTAAGCCTCGTACCGACGGGCATGCGGATGGCGAGTCGAGTGACTAAAATTCACGGTGTTCCTTCAATAGCCCTTTACGTTCTAGGGTCACGGTTATCTGTTTATACTGTCCCACGACCCGTCTAGATTGAGGCCAAGACAAAATAATCCGCACAAGTTTGTAGAATCCCTTAGATTTTATCATGTTTCTCACAAATTGAAAGTTAGTGAAAAAGACGTTAGTATCTTGTAATAATTCATTGAATCAAACTTTCTTGTTCCGAGTACTTATTAATTTGAAAAGTTTTGTTTCCTGAAAGTATAAAGGCATTAAAGAAACGAAAGCAATTTGAAAATTTCGGTCCGATACTGTTTCCCTTGGGGCAGCGGAAAAATAACTAATACAGAACCTTGAAGAAGTAAATTATGGATATATTCGGTAAAAAGATTGCGGGCCACTTTTGCACCCCAAACTTTTTGAATATTATCTTAAAACATGATACAGTTTCGGAAATTAAAGAGTTTTCTTCATGATTTCCGACCGATTTCTTTAAAGGAGATTGCCTCAACTCCGCTGTAGGTAGTTGTGGTCCCACGGCGACGGACGTCGCGAGACGATCTCCGGCCACCGTAGGCGCGGACATGCGGGCAGCGAGTAAAGGGCAACTCGCTGCCCGACCATGGACCATGCCCGGGTCGACGGCGCGTTGTGTCCCACGCGCGCCTCAAAGAGCGTCAGCATAATGACGGGGCCCCCTCTCAGAGGGCCAAAGCCTGCCGGGGTCGCGGGATTACTTCCTTACCGTGACCCCGGAACATAACAGGCTACTGAAGTACACCGTGGATTTTAGTCAGTACAAGTCTGACAGTCCCTCCCGCCCTGCCCGGGGTGGGAGGACACATTTGATGATTTTACCACGTTAAAAAAAAAAAAAAGGTAGTTGTGGTTCGTGTGCTCACATGTGCCGTTTGTAACCAATCTCCTTTGTGAAGATTCTCGCGCATTGCGAGCATGTAAACATGAATTTTGTTATTGTTTTTCTTCATTGTAATACTGTTTTAGAGCAGTGGTGGCCCAGTGGTATCGGTCCCGACTTACGAGTTGTAGGTCGTGGGTTCGAACCCCGCCTGGCGCATTACTTTGTGTAATTTATTTCATCACCACTGCTCTCAAAACGGTGAAGGAAAACATCGTGAGGAAACCGGCATGTCCTAGAACCAAAAATTCGAAGACATGTGACATCCACCAATCCGCACTGGGCCCGCGTGGTGGATTATGGCCCACTCCCTCTGATTATGGCCTGTGTCCCAGCAGTGGGAACATTATAGGCTGATGATGATGATGATGATGAATACTGTTTTGTAGTCTAATTGGGTCTTTTTATGTTTCTTATTAGAAAATATTTATAACATAATATATTATAACAAATTATAACTGACGAGAATTTAACGCGGATTCACTTTCTTCTTTTATAACATAATTATATAACCATACTAAGGTCCCATTTTTCTCTGTACCAAAATTCATCATCATCAGTTAAACGGTTAAGATGTGAAAGCGTAACAAACCAACAAACTCACTTTCGCGTGTTTTCTTTTAGTTATTATTTAATTTGGTCAAAGATAAATACATATAAGAATTTATATAATTATTTTTTTTTGAGTGAGAAATTTGACTACGATCGGAAATAAAACCTGCGTTTTTCTGGATAAGTATTTCAAACGCTTAACTAACTAAGCTATCGCATAAAAATTAGTTCCGAAAAACATAATTAATTCGGTTACTCCCAAAGTAGATATTTTAGGTACACTTTAGTCAGAGACGTTCAGCTTAACAAACTATAATAAGGGCTCACCCTAACATCATCACATGGACTTGCCTTAAGCCTTTAACATTGCCAACAGTCTCATACATCTACGACCTTCAGACTCAGTCTTTCACATCCATCAGAATTCCACGACTTTCACAAAGTCATGAGCCTGAGCTTATACGAGTACAATTTGATTTACAAATATAATTTTTGGCACGAAAATGAACTGTACCCTTTTTTAGGGTTCCGTAGTCAACAAGGAACCCTTATAGTTTCGCCATGTCCTTGTCCGTCCGTCCGTCCGTCTGTCCGCAGTTTAGCTCAGAGACGCACAGTACTAGAGAGCTGTAATTTGGTGTAAATATACGGATTTGTTGTGCCGAAAAAGTGGTAAAATAAAATCTCGTAAAATATTTTTTTTTAGGGTACCTCCTGTACACGTAAAGTGGGGATGTTTTTTTTTTTCTCGCGTACCCTTTAGTGTGGGGTATCATTAAATAGGTCTTTAAAAAATATTGATAGTTTCCGTTAACAATTTTTTGATAAAAAAAAATCGTTTGTGAAATATTAAGCTTTAAAGTGCTAAATTTTGCTCGACTCGAGTGTCCCCCCCCTCTACCAGCTAAACGGTTATGTTTGGGGGTGTGAAAAAATTCACAATAGTAGTATATATAACGAAGTTTAAAAGAAAATTATCATGACTAAGTAGGCTTTACAACTTTACGAGTAATAGTCGACCAACTTATAAAATGTACTTGGATAACATATTTTGTTAAACAAAATGTATCGGAGAACATGTTCTTCAACTGCAAATGTAAGTTTGTCAACTTTATTTTTACAGCTTTAATAGGTATGTTTTTACGGTATGTTTTTTAGGGATAGGTAGGTTTTTATCGTCTACAATTTTTAACTAACTTCAAAAAAAGGAGGAGGTTCTAAATTCGTCGTAATCTTTTTTTTTATGTATGTAAGTACTATTGAAATTGGCTTGGCTTTTTCAGTGTAGTTTCTGTTCATCCTAGAATTTTCTATCATCATCATCATCATCTCAGCCGTAGGACGTCCACTGCTGAACATATTAGGCCTCCTCTTTTGATTTCCACATATACCGGTTGGAAGCGACCTGCATCCAGCGTCTTCTATACCTAAGATAAAAATATACCTTTTCATTTAATCTAACTTTCGAAGCAGTTCTCCAAATTATATTTTGTTTGTGCCTTTTAGATAACAACAGAAATATCAAAACTAATGCATAGATTTTACATTTGTTTGTTTTTGGGAAGTGACACTTTTGTACGTAGTACTATTAGGTATTCTGTGCCGGGGTGGACAACAAAAAGGTGGCACCAAACTAAAAAAATCGGTCCAGGAGTCTGAGAAATCAGGGAAACCCGATTTCTCAGACTCCTGGACCGATTTTGAAAATTCTTATTTTTAAAATAAATTCAGCGAATCAGTTTAGTTAGTTCGCATAAGTATTTTGATGGGCAACTACGGAACCCTACACTGTGCGTGGCCCGACACGCACTTGGCCGGTTTTTATTTTAGTCGGTACGAGTCTGACAGTCCCTCCAGCTGTCTCCAGTCCCCTCCCAGCCCTGCCCGGGGTGGGAGAACCGGGGTCATTTGATGATTTTACAACGCTAAAAAAAAACTGTACCCTTAGCACGAGTTTTCACTATTTTACTTTACAGCGTCTTTTCAGTATTTACAGCGTTTCTTGTATGAAAAAATGGAACAGCGCCTCTAGTGTGCGAAGAAGGAACTAATTTTTTCCTTGAAAATTGTCAATTTCAAATTGTCAAAGTTCCAGTTTACGTCTCAAATACTGAAAACTCGTGCTAAGGGTACTGAAACGAAAATAAAATAGTAAATATCTTAGCCAAAAATCTTTACTTTCAGCCAGACTGAAGCAAAGTTTGACGTTACATTTTGGACATTATTTATAGTCTGTGGCAGGTGACAGGTGTCAAAGTGATAAATAACGTCATCGGAATTTATGGAGCCTTTGATGGCAAATAGCGAGCCGAATCAGAATTACTGAAGCGTAAATATTATTAAAACACGAAACGTATATTTATCTTAGACTTTTTTCAGTACATGACGCGTGTTGTTCACGAAGGTTTTACGTAAAATCCTGATATGAGTCCTCCCACCCAGGACAGGGAAGGATGGAGCTGTCAAACTTGTACTAACTAAAATCCATGGTGATCCTTTAATAGCCCTTTACGTTCCAGGGTCACGGTTACGCGATAGTCCCGCGACCCCGGCAGGCTTTGACCCTCAGACGGGGCCCGTCGGATTGCTGACAGCTCGTTACCGAAGGGTAAGGTAGAGATTGAATTCGAGATAGCAGTTCCTGAGATTATAGATTTATAGATGTTTGAGATTAATCATTTTCACCCACGGGTAAAAATAACTAATCTAATGAGCAGGTGCTAGGCAACTATGGGCTTCTCCCAGTTGTAATGTCCCTTTGTGCCTATTGGCCTTGTTTTGTTCTGTCTCCTGCTTGCATAGAGGGAAGTGGAAACAATTTTTTTCCTACTCCTCCACTATTCTTTTCTGATTAATTTCGTTGCAGGATCCAAGACAGGTACAAATTCATTCTCCGGGACACGTCGAGCTTCATTGTCTCGGCGCTTTTCTGGTGGTTGCCATTGTTGATTCTGGCTTTCAGGAGTTGCAGTGGTTTGGGAATAGTGAGGTGGGTTTGTCTCAAAAAAAAAATAAGATGTCAGAGAATAAAGATGTTAATAAAATCAAAATACTAAATGTATACCTACGTAAAATCATAAGGCTGAAGAGTTCTTTTGATTGAACGCGCTTCTTTTTTTTGTAAATATTTTAATTTCAATTACTATCTAATATCTTTAAACGAGCAATTCTTGTATTATATTTAATCAGGATCTCGGAAACGGCTCCAAGGATTTTCATGAAAGTTACAGATTAGGGGTTTTTCGGGTCCCAGGTTCGAGAAAAGCTCAGTTCCCAAGATATAGACATTTTAAAAACCGAGCGAAGCTCGGTCAACCAGATATAATAGTTTTAAATCTACACTTATATAACAAAGACGAAAGATTTGTATGTTTGTGTTAGGGTGCTAAGACAGGAAACCTCCACGTGCGCTCGTGGACTGGAGTTCCCTCTCGGATACGCCCGGGGGGAAGACCAGTTTTTCGACCCGGTGCACCCTGGGATGCGGGCAAAAACTCTTTGCCCGTATGCGAATAGCCTGTCAGGTGGACGCTCCAACGCGTGTCCCTCTGAATAGCAGAGGGCACAGCGGCGGAGCGGGCTTGCGGACGGTGAGTAATGGGTAGCTCGCCGTCCGACCAAGGACCAAGCCCGGGTCGGTGGCGTGTCGTGTTTCGCGCCAAATGCCTGCTGGGGTCGCGGGTTTTTTCTTAACCCAGGATACCGTGGGCCCGGAACATAAAGGGCATCCGAAGGAACACGGGTGGATTTTAGTCAGTAAGAGTCTGACAGTCCCTTCCGCCCCACCCAGGGCTGAGGACTCATTTGATGATTTTACAACCTAAAAAAAAAAATGTTTGTGTGTGCATGATTTGCATTGAATAAACTCAAAAACTAATGCGCCGATTTAAAAAAAAAAATTCACCACTAGAAAGATACATTCACCCTGAGTAACATAGGCATATAGGTATTATCAATTATAATGTCCATCCGTGCGAAGCTAGATATTTATTATACTTAATAATCTACTATTTTTTTAAATAACTATAAAAAATATATAAGTAACGTTTAGGAAAGTAAAGATTATGTCTAACCTTATCTTTTTAGGAGATAAAAAATCTCGGCAATATTGGGGGGGTCCAGCACTGTCTCTCATTAATGGATCGTCGCAGCTGCTGGGTGATCCAATTACATTTTATTGACAATTCCCCCTGAGACCCCCCGATCGCGACGCCTAATGAAATCTACACTCTAGGTACAGGGTGTCACAAAAGTGTTCGTTCTTTAGAAAATGAAGAGGCAAAGAGATTCCCTAACAGAGAAAACAGACCTAGAAATCTCTGAAATATATATTTACATATTTTTGACAAGAAAGAAATCTATCCTATTTTTCTCTTATTAACTAGATTTTATAACACAAAAAATAAGAATAGGGTAGTTTCCAGGGTCAAAATAATTACATTCTATTTAGTCCGTATTTTAGATTATAAAAAAATATTGGACACGTATTTTTTCTTTTTTCGATTAAACAAAAAAGAACAAAGATAATAGCCTATTTAAGTTACCTGTGAGCCTGTGACGTCACTCTGCGCGAAAAATTAATGCCACGCATCGTGACGTCACACGTAACTTTAATAGGCTATATCTTTGTCATTTTTGGTCTAATTTACAAATAAAAAAATACGTGTCCCTTATTTTTGAATAATCTAAAAGACGGACTAATTACATTTTTTTAGGCAACTAGCCTATAGTAGGCCTATAAAAGTGTAATAAGATTTTAAATAATTATTTCTCCTCTTATTTAGGCGAAATACTTATTGCAATTGGCAAAATAGAATAAAACTCAATAAACAGGTACCTAGCAGTTTTTTTTTACATTAAAAAATATAGCCAAAATATGAGAAGAACTTTGCAGTCGCCGAATACAGAACGGTCTAAAAAAGTCCACCTTAAAATTATTTATTGCATTCATTTATACTTAAAGGTGTTACAAAAGTAAATAGTGTGCCAACATGAAGACCCGAATTAAATGCTACTTAAAGGACTATGGCAAACTACAGCTATACGTCGGCCTAATTCGTTAACCTGCTAAGTCCATTTTTGGCAAAATTGACTTTTTGATGCAGTTAGAAAATTCAGCCTAATATAATTATACCGTAGCATTTAAGAAATAGCAGCGATTTCAGCCTAAAAAGGTGTAAAAAGCTATGCACGAAAAAGTGCTTTCTTACCACTAGCCAATCTCCACAACGCAAACCTGCTAAATCCTGTTGCGGCCTCAGTTTTGCACTGAAAACGTTCCCAAACTCACGTGCCGTTTGGGAAAATTGTTTATTTTATTTTATTGTTATAATAATTAATTGATTGTGATACAGTAGCAGTAGTAAAACAATATTTAATAGCTGTCGATAATAATAGTAAAATACTTAGGAGTACAACACGTACTACAAGACAGACAACACATTATAATAACGTATATTATAACGATTACTGATTGTTTATGAAGAGTTTACCATTTTTTTTATCGTGGTAAAATCATCAAATGAGTCCTCCCATCCAAGACAGGGCAGGAGGGAATGTCAGACTTGTACTGACTAAAATCCACGGTGTCCTTCAATAGCCTTTACGTTCCGGGGTCACGATATACGTAAGACCCGACACCGGCAGGCTTTGGCCCTCTAAGGGGGCCGTCATTGTGCTGACACTCTTTGAGGCGTGTGTGGAACACAACGAACCATCGACCTGGACATGGTCGATGGTCGGACAGCGACTCGTCCATTACTCGGAGCCCGCATGCCCGCACCTACGGTGGCCGGAAATCGTCTTACGACGTCCAACGCAGAGGGCGTCTACCACTGCGGCTGGGCTGTGAGGTGGACGCAGCCACGTCCTCACCTTTACGCGTCCCGCCTCTTCCTTCGCTAGCATAACTGCTTCGCAGAAGGAGCTGACCGCTTCCCACTCCGTCTCGCCCCGCAGCATGGCCTCGAGCAATGCCGGGCGTCAGAGGGCGCATAATATCCTATCGCCGTCGTGAGGAACGCGGCGGTGCTCTGCCCAAACGGGGCAGTCCTGCACCGTATGCTCCACCGTGTCCTCCGGGTGATCCTCGCAGTGGTGACACCTAGGCCTTTCTTCCTTCCCTATCCGACACAGGTACCTCCTGAAACTTCCGTGTCCGATGAGGACCTGAGTCAGGCGGTAGGTCAGGACGCCGCCGTGACGCCTATCCAGCGACTCCTCAAAGAGGGGTCTCCGCCGCGATTGAGGCTTTCCCGGACCTCGGTTGTGACAGTCGCTCCCTCCATACTGCTCTGAGATCGCGCCGGAACTCTTCCCGCCGCGCCTCGAGAAGTCGAGGCAGTGGAGATTCGCCCCGGCGGGCGGTAGGCGGCGCTGCGCCTCCACGCGCCACTCATAGACGCGCTGGAGAGCAGTTGCCTTCAGATCCCAAGGCAGCATGCGGCAAGGAGGTTGGCTGATTCACCGGCGATCGTGCGGTATCCTCGGATCATCCGCATAGCCATGACCTTCTGGTAGGAGGCGTTTGGCCGGCTGAGACTGAGCAGGAGTCGCCTGAGGGCGGTTGCTGCCCGGTTTAGCTTTGGGGCCAAACGCAGGAAGTGTTCCCTGGAGTTCCACCGGTTGTCGAGGACGAGTCTCAAGTACTTCATCGTTTTCCCGACACCGCCGCCGCCCCGATGCGAACCCCTCACACCGATGCGATGAAGAGTTTAGTTTAGATATTTTAACCCTGTTTCCTATTAAAGAGGGACTGATTGTTAAATTTTTAATTATAAATAATAATTTTGATTACTGATTGAATTCGTTTAAATGCACTATTCAATTATCTATACACCATACCAAAAAGATAATAACTGCTAAGTCCTCAAGCAATTTGAAATTTCACCTCGAATAACTGCTAAATAAACGTTTTCCTCATTTTTGAAAAATCTGTTTAGGTTTTTTTAAATATTATGTTTTTAAAATATCAAGAAAAAATATAGAAGTCAACGGGATTTTCAAAATTTTGATTGCTAAACTAATAAAGATATTATTTAGTTTTTTCTTTGCAAAAATGCACTTAGCAGGTTAACGAATTAGGCCGACGTATAGTACCCACCAAATAAGTCTGGAATAAAGGTCATTCATTGATCCTAATAATGTATCGTTTGAATTTCAAAATAAAACATAAGGTCAAGATCACCTCTTACTTGCTTTTGGTCGTTCTACGACATTTACTTTACATTTTTTCGAATGGTTTTGAAATATTGCAATATATTGGTACACGGGGGTCAACGTATTTCATTCCACACTTATCTGGCGAAAACTATAGTAAGAAATCAAGCTCAATACTCGAAATACACTGCTTTAAGAGGAATTCTCATTTCTAGTTGAGTTCAGTCTACCATGGATGGCTGTTACGAGGTTTCTAGACCATGTGCATCGAACCGCAGTCTCATCTTCACGCCAGCTTGCGAGCTAGTGCACTCGTCTAACGCTTTGATATATCCGTGGCACTACATTCCTTTGCACGCATTTTTTTTTCTTGTGGAGTTGTTCTATATTTGTAAAATAAAATATATATATATACAGGTTGTAAATTGTATGGCAGCTACGTGTAAATCGTATCTAATTAGTGGCTCATTTTTTTTGTTTAAACACTACATCGTAAGAAATGAAATGTTTCGTCGGTTACTTCAAAAATTAATTACAGTTGATTTTTCAGCATACAAAAGTGCAATAATTATGTTATAAACGGTTCAAACAAAAAGAAAATAATGTTTTTTTCTGTGTAAATAAATCTCTTTATGACTTTCCGTATGAAGTTATACATACTTCTATTATTATTTTTATTTTTATGGGAAAACATCAAGAAACTCGCATACATTAACACCCAGATCCGGAACAACTATTTGTAGGTCATAAAATATTTGTTCCGTGCGGGGATCGAACCCACGACCTTCTGCACAGCAGTCGGTCGCTCAGCCACTGCGTCAACCGTACTAGTAACGTAGTGAAAGTAAAGCCGGAAACACATTATTAACACCCGACGCCACCCGATGAAACGTGATGCGTGTTGGGTCAAATCAAATGTATTGTTTTCTATGACCAGAATCACACTATGAACACCCGACGCGACGACATGCGCTCACACGCCACCCGATCCAGACGTGGCCGGTGGTCGGTGTGTTGCCGATGGTGGGGGTAAACACGCCATCCGACGCATCACATGTAGTGTGTTTCTAGTCCAGACCCGACGCCACGCGTCAGTCGTTCGAAAACTTCAAGAACTATCACAGAGTATAGACACAGAAATCATCAATCCACAGAAAAGTCTGCTTAAGCCGCTCACAACCTCCTTAGGTTGGCCTGCAAGATGACACTCACAAAGAAGAAAATAATAATATATTTGTGGCGTCGCGCGTCGCCTGTTGGTTAATGTGCACGGTGCACATCGGGTGTCGACACGTTGCGTCGCGTGGCGTGTTAAGTAATGTGTTTCCGGCATAAGACCTCTAGGAAAAGTCGATTCTCGAACATTCGACTTCTACCTTTTTTACAGCAATTATAAAACGACATGAGATGCTCTAGGGACGGCGAGGGTTTATTGCCAAACGGTTAACTCTATCCAAAAACAACAAAACTTTTAGGTGAACAAACATTATTTTTGGCCAAACCTTTTATAAAGTTAGTTTCAAGCCAAACTTGAACAAAAAATAACTATTTGGTGCCGAAAATAGCAAAAAAAAAAATAAGGTGGTCTACCATCTTAAAGCGAGAGAAGTTCCACTATGGGAACGAGATGGCGCTAGACGACTTGTATAGCTCTGTCTCTCTCCTACAATAGAACTAATGTCGCTTTAAGGCAGTGGTCCGACCGCCGTCGATGAACGAGTAACGAGTAGAACTATACACTCTAAAAAGAGTTGGCGATCGGCGGGAAGCGAGTGTAGTTTCGATAGTTTTGTCGCCGGGCGACAGCAAGTGTTCAAGTGCGACGAGCGATTACTCGCGCTACTCGCCCGCGGTCGCTTTATGTGACATTTCATTCACTGTACCGAACGCGAGCAACGAGTGAGCGAGCATCGCTGAACGAGGATCGCTGAGCGAGTTAATTTTTGAAAGCTCGTCGCTCAGCGACAGAACGAGTAAAACGAGTCGTCGCCGGCAGTGTGAACAGTCAGAGAGCAACTATTAATATATGCAACTCTTTCGTTTACACGGAATGTACATTTATTGTGCGTTTCTTGAGAGAGAAAATCGCCGAGAGTTACTCGTTCTCTCGCCGTTGCCGCGTTGGTCGGACCAGGCATCATGGTATGCCCCATGATCCTAATCTTCATGATAACTTTGTGTGTTTAGATCTACAGGAGAAAAAATCTTCAGAACTACTTATCAGAT
The DNA here is from genome assembly GCA_954870645.1 of Agrotis clavis. Lineage (NCBI taxonomy): Eukaryota > Metazoa > Arthropoda > Insecta > Lepidoptera > Noctuidae > Agrotis > Agrotis clavis. Next base: position 19,971,714 of record OX940935.1, on the reverse strand, counting down.
TTCGAAAATTCTTTCATAAATGGAAACCTACATTATCCTTTAGTGCCATAGGCCTTCGCGGAACTGTCTAAGAAAGCGTCATGACTTTTAAACATAAAAGGCAAGAAGGAACACAGCTTAGTTAGTACGAGTCTGACAGTCCCTTCCGCCATTACAATAGTGCTCTCGTCATCATTTTTATTTAGAAAAGAAATATTGCGATAATTTTGGAATTCTACACGAACAAAATCACAAACCAAAACCTAGTCCAACATAAAATAACTCCCATTTTGACAGAAACCGACGTAAATCATTTAATTTATATTTTCCACAACAAAGCACTTGTGTACCCGACTGTACAACACGGCATTACGTTATGAGCCTTATTTATTACGTCGTATTTTTAAAAAGAACTTCACTTTCATAAAACATGGAATCTACTGAGCACTGGACAACTTTGTCTGAGTTTTATATCAAATTTTATATGGTAAGTAATGGATGAATACTGGATATACTCGTATTTCAGCTCAGGCAACATTGTGGGATAGATTTTAAATATAATTAGCTTATTCTTTTGAAAATCGTGCTGTCTTGGTACGTTACCCACTCACGTCTCGGACAAAAGATGAATTCAACAGCGGCGATGAATTTACCTGTAACAAAGAAAATAGTACAATGTTGTCAATTACATTCTTTAAAGTTTATTTTATCATAGTGTATACTTTGTCCTGACAGCAGTGGTGGCCCAGGGTGGGATTCAAAAGTGGGATCCAACGGGAATAATTCGTGGTATCGGCCCCGACTAACGGGTTGTAGGTCGTGGGTACGAATCCAGACAGGCGCACTGCTCTCAAAACGGTGTAGGAAAACATAGTTAGGAAACCGGCATGTCCTAGAACCAAAAATTCGAAGACATGTGACATCCACCAACCCGCACTGGGTCCGCGTGGTGGTTTATGTTCCACTCCCTCTCACAGAGAGGAGGCCTGTGTCCCAGCAGTGGGAACATTTATAGGCTGATGATGATGATACTTCGTCCTATTGCTTGGCAAAAGCCTTCCGTTTTTACTTCCAAACCTCTCTATTTTGGGCAATTCCTGGCCATGTCAGATTGTCAGCCCTGCAAACATGATCATTACCCTTAGCTTAGCACGAGTTTTCACTCTTTTACTTTACAGTGTCTTTCCAGTATTTACAGCGTTTCTTGTATGAAAAAATGGAACAGCGCCTCTGGTGTGCGAAGAAGGAACAAATTTTTTCCTTGAAAATTGTCAATTTGAAATTGTCAAAGTTCCAGTTTACTTTACGTCTCAAATGCTGAAAACTCGTGCTAAGGGTACTGATATCGTCGCACCACAACTTCATTTGATGTAATGACAAAGGCGCTATCCCGCGTCAAAAGGACTTCGTCTGTTACGGTATTATACGTCCGAAAATTTTTATTTTAACGTATTACGTTCGTTCATCTGTTTCCGAAACCGTGTCTTCGTTCACGGACATCCAAAGTAGACCCCCAGGTAAAATCAATGATAGGTATGGTATAGTCTTTTGCTGTTACGATAAAAAATACTAACCTAAGTAAATGGAAAACAATCATCCGTCAAAAAAGTTGAATCCCCAAGTTACTCTAAATTGTTCTCACATAATATGGAACCTCAAGAAAATTGTCTCAAGACCCTGACCTTTGACTTCTAGTTTTTTGTTAGAAAAAACTTGAGAGCGATATACTTCATCTTGACGTAATCTGTCAGGCGAATAAAAATTACTACCCGTACTTTGAAAAGGGTTAATGTAAGGCTGTTTTACAGGTTAGGACATTATGCCTGTAATCCCCCGAAGAGGATTTTTTTTCTGGAACTTGTCAAAAGATATTAAATGGTTTCTTACTTACTTATCTTAAAATTATAAATGCGAAGTTGGTAAGGATGGATGCATTTTTAATTCTTTTACACGAAAGTTTCTGAATAGATTTTGATGACAGCCGAATGAAAAAATATGAAAATTGGGGAAGTAAACCAGTCTTACTTACTCGTACTTTAATAAAAATCAGGTGGCCATGGTTACCATAAAGTCTTAACGCGATCCAGTTTAGGCTGTGGGAAAGAGATGGCACTAGACGACTTGTATAGCTCTGTCTCTTTCCCACAGCCTAAACCGGATCGCGTTAAGAGCTCGTGGTAAGGCTCCTGAAATCATCATCATCATCAGCCTATAAATGTTCCCACTGCTGGGATACCTACCTCCTCTCTGTGAGAGGGAGTGGGCCATAATCCACCACGCGGGCCCAGTGCGGGTTGGTGGATGTCACATGTCTTCGATTTTTTGGTTTTAGGAGATGCCGGTTTTCTCACGATGTTTTCTTTACTAATCTATACTAATATTATAAAGAGGTAACATTTGTTTGTAAGTTTGTATGTTTGTAAGTTTGTATGTAGGGGGTAATCTCCGGAAGTAACGAACCGATTTTAAAAATTGTTTCACTGGTAGAAAGCTACATTATCCGTGAGTGCTATAGGCTATAAATTATAAAAATATCATACATATTAGCCGAAATACTGCCCAACGAAGTGGGCACGGGTCAGCTAGTTATTAAATAAGTAATGCGCCTGGCTGGGTTCGAACCCACGACCTACTTACTCGTAAGTCGGGGCCGATACCACTCGGCCACCACTGCTGTCAATTGAATAGATACCAATATGTAACTGAACTTAAGCTCTTGAAAAAAACGGGATAAAATCGATCCGGATAACGGATAGCCCGTGGTATTTTGAATGGGCCATAGGGTATCGCATTTTCGAGCCATTCGTTTGAAGTGTAAAATAAAAGCGAAGTTCGTTCGAAAACGTTCAGGTTAGATAGTGCCCGCCTGTCCGACCATTCGGGAAATAAATTCATTTTTCGAACACCTTTTTCCGATATTCAATATTTATCCCAAAGGTTACGTGGGAATGGTAGTTTTTTTAAGTGTGGAATAGTGATGAATATAACGGCTGCTCTTTTTCTAATAAAGATCATCGGCTTTTTTCACGTTCTTAATTTTGCTAGCCCTACGTAAAAATTTGGTAGTATAAAATAGAGAGAGGTTTTTTTTTAATTTGGACTATTTTGGATATTACCCCATTATTTTAGTTAACAGTATAAAACAAAGTCGCTTAATTCTGTCTGTATTGCATAATATCTGAACAACTGCACAAAATTGGATAATTAGTCTTTTTTTTGTTCGTTAACGTCATTAAAATGTTTGTTTATAGGAAAATTTTTGAAAAGTCTTCTGGGAAAATAAAAAATTTGAATCTCTGAGAAGTTGGGGTGCACCAATAATAAATTTTATGGTAAAATTTCATATATTTTCTATAATTTTTATCCACTTTCACAAAAATATGAAACGAGAACTGTCCTTCAAAAGTTCTTGTTACCTTCAAACAACAATAACCAGAACTAGTATCCTAAATCAACAAGAAAACAATTCCTCTTCGTCAAATCCCTCTTTGTCCCCACAGTGGGCGTCCCCGGTCTGTCAGCTGGACAAAATACGGTAAAATTAATGATGCTTCGTCCATGTCCCGGACATGTCAAGGAACTTTGGTGTTTGGACGAGATTCTGTATTTAGATAATGAAAATAATTTTCTGGTAGATAGATGGAAGATGTTTTGATTTGAATATATTATGTAAAGAAGCTCAGTATATTTATATTAAAGTTTATAAAAAGTAAATATTATATCCGAACGATAAGAATGTGGTACTTGTATTTTTATTAATGATCATCTGCCTAGCCTTTTCCCAACTATGATGGGGTCAGCTTCCAATCGAACCGAATGCAGCTGAATATCAGTATTTTACATAGAGCGATTTCCTACCGGACCTCCACAACCCAGTAACTGGGCAAAACGATACCCCATGGTAAGACTGGTTGACTTCTGATTAACAGTAACATCTGTCAAAGATCTACAAATGACAGCCGGGACCAATTACAGCTTTACAAAGGACGGAGAAAACTCCATAAGATAGAGTAATAGTCTCGCATCCACAGATCAATCTCGACCAGCGCGGCTTAACCTGGAATAATGGTCAGTGCGTCTCTGTATATACATATTTAGCCACGAGCTTGATATTTTTTTATAAAATATTCCAGAACTATTACGCCATCTAGTCCCAAGCTAAGCAGAGCTTGTGTTATGGGTACTAGACAACTGATAAACATACTTATATATTTCTAAATACATACATATTATAGATAAATTACACCCAGACACAGAACAAATGATCGTGCTCATCACACAAACATTTGTCCTGGGTGGGAATCGAACCCACGACCTCCGGCATAGCAGTCAGGGTCACTAACCACTAGACCAACAGGCCTGTCGTATACAACATTATTTTTTGTTTATGCGAAACCCGATACACCTGTCATATATTTTTGTGAAAAGAATCTATCTAATACAAAATTTTAAAACCGTATCATAACAAATCACAAAGTTATAAGCTTGTATATTACTTGGTTGTCCGTTCAAAAACATGCTCATTTCACGGTACACCTGCGTAAACCGCGTCTTCTGTGTTATACACTCGTGATAATAGTTTGGCAATAGGTCCGACCTCACCGTACGGTGATTGTATTGTAATTAAGGCTTCCGTCTTCTTTTGACAAAATTGAATCGCGTTCGGCCAGTCGATCGTACGTCAAATTTCGGGCTCCCTTCCCGCAACCCCCCGCATACATCCTGCCTACTGAATTATTATAAAACAATTTTGATGCGGTAAGAACATTGCTCTACTAAGGATTATTTAAAAGGAGTTATAGAAATTGTTGCTTAATAAGGAGTTTTAATATGACTTGGTTTGTAATAATACGAGTATCACACAAGTGTTTTAATAATAATAATTACAATCGTGTTTAACTAATTAAACCTAAAAAAAGGTCAGTGCAGCAGTGATGCTGGCGAAGGAAGAGGCGGGACGCGTGAGAGAGAGGACAGCGTAAACCTTACATCCCAGCCACAGTGGTAGACGCCCACGGTGACTCGGTCATGGTCATCTCTGGCCATCGTAAGCGCGTAATGGGCGACTCGCTGTCCGACCATGGACCATGTCCGAGTCGACGGCGCTTTGTATACCCTTTGTAAACCGAGAACGTAAAAGGCTATTGAAGAACACCGTGAATTTAAGTCAGTACAAGTCTGACAGTCCCTTCCGCTTAACCTGGGGTGGGAGGACTCATTTGATGATTTTACCATGATAAATAAAATAAATATTTAAAAAAACAAAAAACCCAACTGCGTAAAAAAACTAAAAAGAAAGAAACGAGCCCAGTAGTTTAGAATTGACTCATTCACACTCACAGTCGGGGCCCATTCAAATTATACCAATCAATTCTTCCCAAGGGGCCCCGACTGTGAGTGTGAATGAGTGAATTCTAAACTACTGGGCTTGTTACTTTCTTTTTAGTTTTTTTACGCAGTTGAGTTTTTTGTTTTTTTTTTTAATATTTATTTTATTTTACTTTTTTTTAGTTTTTGTTAGCATTTATCAGTCCAAATTAAATTGAAACATATGTTATATATACATTTTGGTAAACCACTTTTAAAATCCTTTGATTTGACACCCCACTTGACAGAGTGTGAGAGATCTTAAAAAAATATTTTTAGTTAGGAACCCTTTGCACGCGAGTTCGACTCGCACTTGGCCAGTTTTATGTACCCAGTGACACTCTCACGTTTAAGACGAATCTAACGACACCTCTCAAGTTAAACTCCATCAAGCCGTTTAGGCTGCAGAGCAACACAAAGAAATATACATACATACATACACTCGAAAAACATAACCCTCCTGGCGCAGTCGGGTATAAAAAGTCCGGGGCCATGCCCGGGTCGACGGCGCGTTGTGTTCTACGAGCGCCTCAAATAGCGTCAGCATGATGACGGGGTCCCCCTCTAGAGGGCTAAAGCCTGCTGGCGTCGCGGTACTTATCTCATTACCGTGACCCCGGAACATGAAAGGGTTATTTGAAGGACACCGTGGATTTTAGTCAGTACAAGTCTGACAGACCCTCCCGCCCTGGCCGGGGTACCACAGTAACATCCAAGGACTGCACTCCTTGTCATAGGCACAGTCCATTACCACCTGGAGACAGAGTAACCAACGCTTTTGTTCATTGCTGGATTTTAATGAAGGAGCAATGTTAGCGAACGTGAATGTGATACAATAACTTGCTATCGTTAAGCAATTTAAAAAACAGGTTCAAACGATTTTCGACCTTATTGACATTTATGCAAAAACCGTATTTTAATGAAGGAGCAATGTTAGTGAACGTGAATGTGAGTAAAAACAAACCAAATTTTAAATGTTAATAAGGTCGAAAATCGCTTGAAGCTGTTTTTTTAACTTGTTATCGTTAAGCAATTTAAAAAACAGGTTCAAACGATTTTCGACCTTACTGACATTTATTCAAAAACCGGATTTTAATGAAGGAGCAATGTTAGCAAACGTGAATGTGAGAAAAAACAAACTAAATTTTAAATGTCAATAAGGTCGAAAATCGCTTGAAGCTGTTTTTTTTAACTTGCTATCGTTAAGCAATTTAAAAAACAGGTTCAAACGATTTTCGACCTTACTGACATTTATGCAAAAACCGGATTTTAATGAAGGAGCAATGTTAGCAAACGTGAATGTGAGAAAAAACAAACTAAATTTTTAAATGTCATTAAGGTCGGAATTCGCTCGAACCTGTTTAGTTACTTTTCCATATCTCTGCTATATAGTATAATTATAATGTCCTCAGGACTACATTATGTTAACTTTATTTCAACAGAATCGGTTCACAACTGAAAATTCTGTAGGAAAATTGACAATTAATTCCTTTTTTTCTACCCATATAGGCCGCGTTTAGTTTTGATATTTAAATGGGACCAACTTTCAGATACACTACGTACAACAAAAAAAAAAAAAAGAATTTTTGAAATTGGACCACGTAAGAAAAAGTAATGAATGGTCATAAATAAAATATATATTTATATATACATGTCGAATTGAGAACCTCCTCCTTTTTTTCCGTCGGTTAAAAAATATATTTTAATTTAATCAAGTAGAGCAACCTGAGATGCGTAACAGTGCGTAATCACCGTTAGAGCGAGAGAAGGTGCGAGCGAGAGGGACCAATAAAAATTCGTCGTGGACCTCACGTCCGATCGCTCCGGCCGTCCACCGGCCACTAAGGAATTTCTCTTGCAATTCTCGTTTATAAACACTTTTTGAGAGGTTATTTGAGATATTTTTTATTGTTGAAAAAAAGTGCTTTAGGTACAATTTTTTTTTTGTATTTGCTTTATTGATCTGTCGACATCAAAATAATCTAAATATTACATACCTACGATGCATAGTTCTTATGAAAAAAACTATTTATTGAGAGATAAAATCCGAGAATTTTGATAATATTCTGCCATCTTAATTTAGAAAATGAAAGATAAATATAAAAAACTAATCAGCGCAGTTTGAAGACGAGGATATTGCGGTCATTATGCGCTGCTCAGATTTTTAAATTAATTCTTCATTGTCTCAGATTGAGTGCACCAACGTAACTCGAAATGACGTTGGGCAGGAAAGAGCTGATTTGAACGCTTGATTTACCGTATATTATCGACTTAAATCAACTTAAAAAAAATAACTAGCTGTTACTTATATTATGGTTATTTATGTGCAATAATAATATTTCAAGCTATTGCACTATTTTGTTCAAAAATCACAAACAAAGTTACGCAAATAATTCGGCGCGAGTGAATTTTACAAGACCTGAGCCTTAACTGGTATAAAATTTAATTAAATATTTTTGAAAAAAAAATATAAGATGGTGTAAAAATTATTGGAATCGAATCAGTTACTGATTCTGAACAAACTATATTCAGGTTTCGCATATACTAAAAATAATGTTGTATACATATTTAGCCACGAGCTCCAATTTAAAAATGTTCTATGTTTATATAAACTGATGTTATCATAACAATTTAAAACGGGATTTTTACAGGTTTTTTACAAAATATAAATAAAAAACATGGTAAATATCCCGTTTTATGTTTTAATGATAAATAATTTCATTATTTTAAATCTTTAAAATACTTTAAGCTTTTTCCTTCAACTTAATAGAGCGTTACGCAATCATAATTTTACTCAAGTATCGCGATTTTTCATTTATAAAACGATTTAAATTAAAAGGAATATTTTTCTTTTAATTTAAATCGTATATAGCGACGAATTTAGGAAACAGTAGAAAATGTTTTTGAAATATCTAGAGATAATATTTCAAACATTTTCATGATTTAGTTTGGCCTCGTGAATTTAATTAAAATACCGTGTCAGTTTTCCTTTATAAAAGTAGAAGTTTTACCTATAGTAAAACAGTAATAATAATAATATCTAATAATAATAATAATAAGCCTCGACGAACACCTTTCGAGGCTCTCTTTAGGGGGTTGGATCAAGGGCCAGATTCAGAAGGCAGTACTTCTTGATACGGCTCGTATTGTGAGGAGGTTCCTGTCTCTGGAACCCTAACCACCGGTAGCTTGGACCCTGCTCCCACACCGGCGGACTACTATTTTTATATTTTTAAATGTTTTTTCTATGGTTTTGTTTTTTAAAATATTAAAAAATATAAATAATATGTATAGTAAATGAATAAACGAAATAATAATAATAAGTTCTTACTATAAAACAAGTGAACTATTAAAGAAGAACGGCAACTTTTTGCTATTATTAAAAGTGTACTCAAAGAAGTACAAAACGAGAAAACTTAAACCGACTTAGAACTGACTGTTACAAAGTAAGCATTGATACGTTATTTTATAAAGGGATTTCTATGTCAACTGTTTGATTTTTAATGAGAAAAACATTATTGTTTTTATTTAAAATGGGTATGTTATTGGCCCCAATCTAGCTCAGGACCAAAGGCAGCAAACTTACCTATAAGGAACTGAACTTCAAAAACACGGAAGAAAAGTTACCCCAGTCGTTCTTTTCCTACGTAAAAAAATGAATATCTCCAAGAGAAAACATCTTATATGTATATAAAATTTCCGTGTCACAATGTTAGTTACCGTACTCCTCTCGGGCACGCCGCAATCGCGGCGGTAAGACCCCTCTTTGAGGAGTGGCTGGAGAGACGTCACGGCGTCCTGACCTATCGGATGACGCAGGTCCTCACCGGACACGGAAGTTTCGGGAGGTTCCTGTGTATGATAGGGAAGGAGGAAACGCCCGGGTGCTACCACTGCGAAGATCGCCGGGAGGACACAGTAGAGCATACGGTGCAAGACTGCCCCGCTTGGGCAGAGCACCGAAGTGTCCTCACGGCGGCGATAGGCGGAGACCTCTCGCCCCCGCATTGGTTGCGGCCATGCTGCGGGGCGAGACGGAGTGGGAAGCGGTCGCCTCCTTCTGCGAAGCAGTAATGCTCGTGAAGGAGGAGGCGGGTCGCGATAGAGAGAGGACAGCGTCTCTCACTCCGGGGTAGGAGGACTCATTTGATGATTTTACCACGATAAAAAAAAAAAAACGTACTCCTCTGAAACGACTTGACCTATTTTTATGAAATTTGGTATGCATTTTCAGTAGGTCTGAGAATCGGCTACTATCTATTTTTTTTTTTTATTATGGCAAAATAACGTTTGCGGGGTCAGCTAGTTTAAATATAATTATGCGTGGCGCTCACTGACACATTTACAACATTATTTTTAGTAATGCGAAACCTGAATATAGTTTGTTCAGAATCAGTAACTGAATCGATTCGACTACGATCGACTGAGACGAATTTTTACACCATGTTATGTTTTGTCCCAAAATTATTAAAAAAATGTTACGAGTTGGACACCTATCCGCAATCATACACAACAAAGGTTATGGGAGGTCATATTGGCTTCACTAAAAACGTTACGATTTGTTTGTTTTGAACACTGAATCTGGATCCGATCCAATATCTGGCTCCCTCACCGAGCATGCATCTGTAATGTAACGTTACAGATTCGAACATTTCATCAGTGAAGGAAGACAATCGAGCATCACAATGCGCACCTTGTATCAAATCTATACTAAATGTACGCGAATGCTCGTCAGTCAGGGAGGTAGTATTGTAATGTAATGCTCAAAGTTGAATCTATAATATTACATTGCACGCGAATGCTCCCGGCGATCCAGCGCCTTTAGGAATTAAGATATGGTGCCTTAGCTCATTATTTTATCTACTAAACCATGCAGAATTTTAAGGTCATCAAAACTGCACAAAATACCAGCATTTCTGAAATATCTTGCCAACTACGAAGCCGCAGTTTCAAATCGGTTTTCTAAAGTATTTTGCGAAGTTTTAAAATGGAATACCTCAACTTGGATCTCTGAGTTACCCAGGTATTCCATCAGCTTAAAGCTACCGGGAGCTCATCGTCACTTTAACTTATAAATATGTTAGAACTGCTGGATTCCAGCTATGCTGTAAACGACTCCAGTTTCTGTTGAATAAGTATGTATCATCTTTTTAACCGACTTCAAAAAAAGGAGGAGGTTCTCAATTCGTCGGAATCTTTTTTTTTTTTTTTTTTTTTTATGTATGTTCCCCGATTTCTCGAAGACGCCTGGACCGATTTGGAATTTTTTTCTTTTGTTTGAAGGGTATACTTTCCAATTGGTCCCATGATCACCAGATCAGGATCTGATGATGGGATCCTAGGGAAATCGAGGGCAACCTTCAAATTTTATAGGCACATAGTACCATTTTCATATATTTTCTAAAGCTGTTCAAGTATTTGCATCTGATAATCATCATCTCAGGTGGATGACCTGATGATGGAAGGTACAACTCCTTAACAGTAAGGAGTAGGCATCGATTGATTTACTTTGTGTTCGCATATCTCCGGAACTACAAGTCCGATTTAAGTAATTCTTTTATTATTGTACTAGGTATCATTTAACTAAGAGAATACTGCAAGTTTCATCAAAATCGGTTCAGTAATTTTTGAGATATGGAATTTTATTAGCTTAATGTGTACATGAGTGATGTAAGTAGTGGTGCGAAGGATTACAAAATTCTAGTGCACATGTAAAAGAATAATGTTCTTGACAAGAATTCGGGTTGAATATTTAAACTAAAAAGAGTAAAACAAAAACTTTTTCAAAAAAAATGTAACCGCCTTCAAAAACAACCACAAAAAAGTGTAAAATAATCTACAAAATAACTTTTATTTCGGAAGTCGGTGGCTAAAAAGACAATGAAAAGAAAAAAAACAAAGGCACCGACTTCCGAAAGAAAAGTTATTTTGTAGATTATTTTACACTTTTTTGTGGTTGTTTTTGAAGGCGGTTACATTTTTTTTGAAAAAGTTTTTGTTAAAAGAACTCTTTGTTTTTCTTGTCATTTTGTTATTAATGTTGGAACTTGATTTGAAGGACTTCTTCATAATTATAATTTTCTTTGGCATTCAGGTCTAGTTCTTTTTTGTTCGATATCCGAAATTAATATTCTTATTCTATACAAATTCTGTTTCTTTGTGTTTGACTTTAAGACTGGGTTAGGCAAATTCGGTCGTTGATTGGTCACCGGCAGATATTGGGATCAAGATTGCAACCGATAGGACAGCTGTTTATACATATACATATTTTTTTATATACCTACATATTTAAATATAGTAAAGTTTATTTTATATATGAATTTAAATTTTGTGGTCAGAGAAGTTATATTTTTTTTAAATTTGTAAATTTTTAGTTGCTCTGACATTTTTTTTATTTAGTGTTAACAATTTCGCGTGGTCGCAAAATGAGACTGTACCTAGTTATATTCTACCCAGTCAATCGTAGGTACCTAGCTATAATTTCCTCCTATTTTTTTCACAAACAACTATAAAAATTACAAAAAAACCTTAATCATAAACCATATCAAGAACTGCACAGTGCACACGACACTCATACATCACATATGACACACAAAGCCACGGTCGCCGCACAGTGTGACGATCTCGCATGTCACTGGACAAAATCTGCCCGAGCACTGGCACAGTTGCCCACTGGACCAAACACGTAATAATATGAAATTAATGATCATTGGCGGACTAAACTAGGAATCAAGCGGAACACTGTGCAGGGTTGAGTGTTTTTCAGTGATTGCGGTTTCAGATTTTGATAGTATGATGATGGAGTATTAATTTACATATCATAATTCATTACTTCCGGGGTCGCGAGACTAACGAGCTACCATGACCCCGGAACGTAAAGGGCTATTGAAGGATGAAGGACACCGAGGATTATAGTCAGTATGTATTGACGCCAGCACATCAAGCTACCACAATCTGTCAGATTTCTTTAATAGAATTTCAACCTTATCACAAGAGCAGAAGGTTAATGTTTGATTGGTAAAGTCTGACAGATTCGGGTAGGTTGACCTGCTGGCGTCTGTACAAGTAATTTTACCACAATAAAAAGAAAACATGTGATTACTTCGAAAGTCGGTGGCTTTGCTTTTATTTTATTGACTTTGGCCACCGACTTAAGTTCTCTCTCGAAGTTGCTTTACGGCTTTTTTGTGTTTGTTTTTGAAGTCGGTTCCTTTTATTTACAAAAAGTTTTTGTTTTTATAGTTTTCTTTATTTTTGTTCAGATATTCAACAAAAATCTTCGTATGATTGGCGTTTTTGAAAAACTGCAATCCGAGTAAGCAAAAACAGTTCCATGCGTGAAATGAGAGTGCTTGTACACGGCGCATGTAACCCGCGCAAGCAAAGATGCGGGTTACCCGCGCGAGTAATATGCGCAAGCTACTTGATCAAGTTACCCGCGGGGTGCTTGTACACGGCGCATGCAACTTGCGCATGTTGAGGCACTTGCGCGGGTTACATGCGCCGTGTACAAGCACCCTGACACACGGTGACCGACGAGACGGCACGGTTGACGCAGTGATTGAGGAATCGTCTTGCGTTAGTGTGTCGCAGGTTTGATCCCCGCACGGAACTAATATTTGTATAACCTACAAGGTAATAGTTGGGTGTTTGTATAAGTGAGTTTCTATGTAAACGCACCGAAAAAAAAAACCTTATGGGTTATCCATTATTGTTTTAAAGATGCAACTGAAAACCAGTAATTTACATGAAGTGACTGCCTCTCAAACCTCCACAGCCCAGTTACTGGGTACTAAGATATCGGTTGGTAAAACTGATTCTTTAGCTCTGAATTAATTATTTATGTACTTACTCATTAGCAATTATTGTTTAAATAACAAAGTCTCATTTAAATTATCATAATAATCTAAATTAAAAGTTCTCGAGTGGCGACCACGGACCGGAAGACGCAGCGTAGGCAGGCCTCCCACTAGGTGGACCGACGACATCGTGAGGGTCGCGGGCAACCGATGGATGCAAGTGGCGAATTGTCGTTCGGCGTGGCGGTCTAAGAGGGAGGCCTATGTTCAGCAGTGGACGTCTTCCGGCTGATGATGATGATGAAATCATCATCATCTAAATTATTGACGGGTAAATGACTCATATTCCAGTTTCCAAGCTAAATGTACGACCCGGATATTGAACTTAATACAAGAAAAATGGCAACACAGCTATTAATGACAGGGTGTTACTTTCACCCGGTGCACAGTGGAGCGATGCCAAACGTGGAAAAAATTGCATTTTAAATTCGTATTTTTTCATCTTTGTGATGTGTTTTTCTTGTGATTTATTAAGTGCAGGCTGTCTTTTGAGGTTGAGAGGTTTAATTTCTTAAAAATTGTTGTGAATATACCGTATTGTCATATTTTTAATTTACTTCTGTATACTTTGTATTTATTAAAATTCCGTACTGTGAGAATACTCGTACTAAATTAAAATGATCAACAAAAGCTATATCTGACGTATTTAATCATATTTCACTAGGTTATTCCTGCGGCGTTGCCCGACAGATGGAGCAGTGGTGGCCCAGTGGTATCGGTCCCGACTTACGAGTTGTAGGTCGTGGGTTCGAACCCCGCCAGGCGCATTACTTTGTGTAATTTATTTCATCACCACTGCTCTCAAAACGGTGAAGGAAAACATCGTGAGGAAACCGGCATGTCCTAGAACCAAAAATTCGAAGACATGTGACATCCACCAATCCGCACTGGGCCCGCGTGGTGGAATATGGCCCACTCCCTCTCACAGAGAGGAGGCCTGTGTCCCAGCAGTGGGAACAATATAGGCTGATGATGATGTTGCCCGACAAATTCAGTAAATTATCCCAAAAACTTACAAACTTTTGCATTTAAAATAGTTAATAGATTATAGATTTATGCTGTCACTTATGCGTGTGTAATCAAATTTTTGTTTTAAAATGTGATTTAAAAAATATTTAGGTATTCACTTTTTAACTAAATTCCTTAAAGACTTAAGATGATCAGTCAAAAAAATGTATGTGAATTAAGATTGCTGTGAATGGCCCTAAATCGTTTTAAGAAATTGTTATCCTGCAATTCATTTTACAAATTAAAACAAAACTTACTTAGATAAACAATTTATCTTTTTTTTTCGTTCAACCACAGACACTGTGTAAGCCACATTTTTCCAGAGGGTAAGCACTACGATATTCAGAGATAATTATGTAAGTACAGTCACGAACAAAAATATAAACTGGATGATAATTTATTATTTAACGAGAGACATAATTATTTGGAACGCTTTGGCAGAAGAATACGTTTCACTTCGCCAGACATTTCTGGCTGATGGAATTATGTTTACACCAAATATGTTTTAGGAATAAATGTCATCAGCCAATCACAGACTAGCTCCTAAGTTTGAAAAACAAAACAATGTTTATGTTATTTGCGTTTATATCGGACCAAGAATGGATGTCGATGTCCATATTTTTTCCAGATTTCATGGTTCCCACAGAAAAACTTTACCAGAAGACACTTAATATGAAGTGTATCACAAGTTCACCATGAATACCACTCAATCATAACAAACTAATATTGGCTTAAGCAAGATTTAATTGTTATCTACAAAAGATTGTCGTGAAGCAGCAATTACAAAACATAAAAGAAAATACTTTAAAGTTTCAATCAATACAATACTAAAATACCAGCTTTAAAAGTAACTATAAACTTTAAAGTTTCTTTTAAAGTTTCCCGACAGCTATAACCTCGGGGTCTTCAAGTCAAGAGTGAACAGGTTACTTCTAGGCAAGCGTGCTTCACCGTTGACCATCATCTTCGCTTACGGCGAGAGAGGTCAACCGCGGTCCTTAAATAAAAAAAATAAAAAAGTGCTCGCGACTGTACCAGACTCAGTGCTGCCAACGAAAATACGAAGACGCTACATTTGCACAGAGCTGGCAACACAACTTTTAATTACAGCCGAGTGCTGTAGTAATGTAGTCGAGTGCGTTTTGTTATTCCATTTTAGATTAAATTGAAGATAGTGAAATTGTTGGGTTACTTAGCAAGTTGGTTTGTTTGAAATGGGAGATTTTATTTAATAAAAGATACGCCTGAAAGTTTGGTTTGAAGTTGTTAATTTTGTGAGACCTACAACTACTTATTTTTCCGTGTTTGTCCACGAATTCAACTCAAGTTCGTGGCACGACTGTACTGTGAAGTACCTACTTCGGGAAACTTGTTTTATTTTTTAACGCTTTTGATTTAATGACTTAGACACTAACGCCGCGTCACAAGGACTTCAGACGTGGCGCGAGCTCTGGTAGTAGACGTAGGTACCATACTCAAATCTGAACCAAAAACAATTAAAAACCTGAACTAAACAATACAAAACAACAACAAATCAAGGCAGGAACATACTACATGCAGGCCGAACTTTTTTAAAACGACAACAGACTGGCCGTATTCTCTACAGTCCTGGCCAAAAGCCAAGAGGCCGAAACTGAGAGAGCGCTTTAGGGAATAATGGCGGCAGTTTACAATATGGTGATTGATGATGATATTTAAGTGATTAATAGACTATTAGAAGTGGATTATCGCCGTATGGGTAGCATTAATTAAGAGGCGATTGAAAGGGTTTCCAACTATCTTTTTATGGAAAGACAGTGGCATCCCATCGCAATTTTGTTTTATTTTTCCATTTTAAATTCGTCGGCAGTGGTTTAAAGGGCAGAGGACGCTCAATAACGTACATATACAACATTATTTTTAGTATATGCAAAACCTGAATATAGTTTGTTCAGAATCAGTAAATGATTCGATTCCAATAGTTTTTACATCACGTTATATTTTTTTTCAAAAATATTTTAACAAAATTTTATGACCAGTTAATTACAATACAATCACCGTACGGTTAGGGACCTATTGCCAAACTATTATCACGACTCGTGATAATAGTTTGGCAATAGGTCCCTAACCGTACGGTGATTGTATTGTAATTAACTGGTCATCACGAGTGTATAACACAGGAGACGCGATTTACGCTGGTGTACCGCGAAATGAGCATGTTTTTGAACGAAAAACCAGGTAATATACAAGCTTATAACTTTGTGATTTTTTATGATACGGTTTTAAAATTTTGTACATAGATTCTTTACACAAAAATATTGGACAGGTGTATCGGGTTTCGCAGAAACAAAAAAATATGTTGTATACAATACCATTACCCACGCCTTTTCTTCATGGGGCTAGGCAGAAACAACGGAGTGTCACCTGTTAAATCCTTACATACCCTTTTCGCCTCATTCACCATTCATACATCTGGTCATACACGCACGCCGATTGCAAGTACTATGCACTCAGCCTTTCTGAACCACAAAACACATGACACTCAAAAACTTTAAAAAATTCAATTTAGTAATTTTCACCATTCTCAAATCTTTGTCGACTTCGTAATTCAGCAGAATCAACCACAACATCACTAAAAGAAAATTTTCAGTTTTTTTTTTTTTTCCACAACTATCACACAACGCCATCCAGTCCCAAGCTAAGCAGAGCTTGTGTTATGGGTACTAGACAACTGATAAACATACTTATCTATATATTTCTAAATACATAAATACTATAGATAAATTACACCCAGACACAGAACAATGATCGTGCTCATCACACAAACATTTGTCCTGGGTGGGAATCGAACCCACGACCTCCAGCATAGCAGTCAGGGTCACTAACCACTAGACCAACAGGCCAGTCAAAATTGCAGTTATTAAAAAAAAATGATGTGAATCAATAAATTCATCAGAGATATCCGTACCGAAATATATCCCTAGAAAAACCGGGAAACTGTTTACTCTGATTAATTAAACTTATTGCTTCCTGTTTTTATTTGTTTTACTGTTCCTTTGTTATGAATATCACATATCAGTGCCTGATTTCATTATTAATTTGGATGTTTTTGACAGCACGAGTTTACTATTACTTCATAAGTAAATCGTTAACAATGGTGTATGTGCCAATAATTTGGAGGTAATCATACCTTGTCACTACTCTGGTGTAAGTTAATAGTATGAAAAACATAAAATGTCCACCATTACTTTCTCAGGATATTTAAAAAAAAATGAGGTAAGAGAGAGAGAAAGAAGATGAGGTGCTCTGTCACCTTCTCAACTTCAAAGAGTCTTGGTCAAAATAGGCGTTGCAAATTACAATTGAGTTTTATTACGCCCGGAGATCATAAAAATCTGCCATAGCTCTTTCTTTGTCAAATCAAAAACCGCACTCCATGTTGTGGATATCAAGCCCTTAGATTATAAAATATCCAGTTTCGGTGTTTGAAACAAAACATAACGTTTCTAGTGAAGCCACTTTTTTACTAATATGTGCTTGAGAGTGCACACATATAAAGTTTTCCTTGGAGATATTCACTTGTTTTACGTAGAAATCGAATACGGGGGTAATTTTGGCTTCAATTTTCAGTGGCCTACTACAAATCAGGACATTCTATAATCTAAGTACCTACAACCCTTTCGAGTGTTTCAATTATAATATATTGTATTTATAAGAAAAAAAAAATAACAAAAAGCATTTTCGAATTGCAAACCAGAGTTAAGTTCTGTCATTTTGACCAGAGCTTTACCTATATTTAAAGCAACATAAACTGAGATGAAAATAAATTCACTGCATCAAGAGCTTAACGTCAATACATCCGTTATAATAAGGGTCACCATAACTTCAGATCATTTTCTCGGACATGACCTGTATTTTTTTCAAGAAAACTTCCAAAGAAGAGCTTCGAATGTTACAACGTATTTACACTTTGAAAAAATATCATTTCATTTGGCATAATTATTATGCGAACATCTATAGCAACGTTATCTGGTTATTCCCCATAAAAAGGGACAGAAGGTATTTCTGAAGGATATCGTTACATTCAGCATGTTTTACTTTGAGAAAAACAGAACTAAAACACCAATCATATTTTCACATTTAAGGTTTATGGAAGTGTTTTCTCTATTGCATTTAATTTCCTCGCATCGACTTGAGGTAAATTCTATAAGAGGGTCTCAGGTCTTACAGACTTTACCTTGGGCATTGTGAAAGTTACAAATGTAGCAGATCTCCTACACCTGAATAATCCCTGACTAGATTATCATTTGTTTGTGTATGTGAGCTTAAATTATTGCAAATGCACCCACGAAACAGGAGTTGGTAATTCCAAAAATGGGGCGACTTAAAAAAAATCTAGCTACAACTTAAAATCTAAATATATATAACTCAAAGGTGACTGACTGACATAGTGATCTATCAACGCACATCCCACACCACTAGACGGATCGGGCTGAAATTTGGCATGCAGGTAGATGTTATGACGTAGGCATCCGCTAAGAAAGGATTTTG
The DNA here is from genome assembly GCA_954870645.1 of Agrotis clavis. Classification (NCBI taxonomy): domain Eukaryota; kingdom Metazoa; phylum Arthropoda; class Insecta; order Lepidoptera; family Noctuidae; genus Agrotis; species Agrotis clavis. The sequence goes on along the minus strand of OX940935.1, from coordinate 19,952,971 downwards.
ATCAATTCTATCCCCAAGGGGATAAAATAGGGGGTGAAAGTTTGTGTGAAACTTTGTCAATTTTATAAAAAAAAAAAATACATTGTTAAGTTCCGACATCCACGCGAACGAAGTCGCGGGCACAGCTAGTAAATAAATAAATGTATTATACTACACACATTAAAGATTGTTCAGGAACTTATAACTTATCATAGCCTGTAACTGCACAAATAACTACCCAGGAATTGTCTCCTGAACCAAAGAAGCATGGCAACTTTACAGCTAATAGCGGTACAACATCCTGTCCCGCCAGTGATCGCAGTTTCACTTCCTCAGTGCTTTGGCGCTGGTCTGTCTTGGGAGAAAGTACTGACTTACTGCGCAGAACTGGATTTATTTAACAGGGAGGTAGTTTAGTACCCGTTGGCTAATTGAGATTTATTTGAAAGTAATATTGATATAGTCTTGTTGGATATGTTGCTTGTCTAAGTAGACTAAAGATTATAGACGGTGATTTAATTTGGAGATTGAATGTTTGCTTAATTCATCTTGTTATTTGCAAGCACCTTTATTGAGCTTTTTTATTATCGTAGTAAAATCATCAAATCATTCCGAGATTCCAGAGTGGAGCGAATGGAACTGTCTATATACAACATTATTTTTTGTTTATGCGAAACCCGATACACCTGTCCAATATTTTTGTGTAAAGAATCTATGTACAAAATTTTAAAACCGTATCATAAAAAATCACAGTTATAAGCTTGTATAATTACCTGGTTGTCCGTTCAAAAACATGCTCATTTCGCGGTACACCCGCGTAAACCGCTTCTCCTGTGATAAACACTCGTGATAATAGTTTGGCAATAGGTACCTAACCGTACGGTGATTGTATTGTAATTAACTAATAATAAAATTTAATTAAAATATTTTTGAAAAAAAATATAACATGGTGTAAAAATTATTGGAATCGAATCAGTTACTGATTCTGAACAAACTATATTCAGGTTTCGCATATAGGTACTAAAAATAATGTTGTATACGGTGTTCCTTCAATAGCCCTTTATGTTCCAGGGTCACGGTAACCTGATAATACAGTCGCGGCTCCGCATTCTTGCTGAGTTTTGGTTATGGATTTCTCGGGTCGACGGCGCGTACTGTTCGACGCTCCAAAAGCCTGCGGGACTCGCGGAAATTTGTGTCAGTCTGTACTTCACGGGATTTTACTATGGTGAAATGTGGCTGTGTAGAATCTGGTGTCAGAAGTAATTAAATTTGATGTTTCTTCTGGACTTGGGCCCATTAAAAAACAAAAAAACTTTTAAGTGGGCGTAAGTACTCTTCATCAAATATAGCAGCTCACAATTAGGACCCATTAATATTAGTAGTCATTTTTACCCGTGGTGCTAGGCAACTGGGCTTCTCCCAGTTGTAATGTCCCTTTGTGCCGATTGGACTTGTTTTCTTCTGTCTGCTGCTTGCATGGAGGGAAGTGGAGTTTTCCTACTCCTCCACTATTCTTTTATGATTAATTTCGTTGCAGGATCCAAGACAGGTAAATTTATTCTCCGGGACACGTCGAGCTTCATTGACTCGGCGCTTTTCTGGTGGTTGCCATTGTTGATTCTGGCTTTCGGGAGTTGCAGTGGTTTGAGAATTGTGTGGTTGGTAGGTCTGTTCCAAAAAAAAACTCTTCTTAGATTATTAAAGATGTCAATTGAAAACATGTTATTTTATTTTAGAACGCTGATTAAAAACAAAAGGTTTTTTGCCTTTATCCATTCTCAAATTTTGAAAGCGGGTCCAAACGACCAATTCAAAAACGCATTTGGTCGTTTGGACCCGCGGGTCCCGCCAGAGCGGGGTCAAACGACCAAAGAGCCCCAACAAACAACAGATTTAAAGTTTCCAGTTTAAAGAAAGTTCACACACATTTTCTTTTATTTTCTATTCTTCACTAAGATTCCTTTACAAGGATAATCTTTTTCTATTCATACACAGCAGATCTCACTGAGGGAACTCTGTCCATGAAAAGAATGGTAGAAAAATGTTTTGTGGAACAACTTTATTTTTAGTACAAACATTTATGATAAAAGGAATAATATGTACATAGTTTATTTTGAATAGTCTTTTTATATATACAAGTGTGTTAAATGTTACTATAGAAAATAAAATTTTGTCTTTGTTGTAAAGTGATTGGTTTAAGATAACATAACATCAGAAAACATATTTATCTACAAAATTGTATTAAAAATAACCGCTAAAGAACCTTGAAGAACCCAAAATATAAGGTGATAGATTGGATTTTAGTCAGTACGAGTCTGACAGCCCTGTACCACCCTGGGCGGTAAGAGTATTTTTTTTACGTGGTAAAATCATCAAATGAGTCCTCCCACCCAGAGCAGGGCGCGAGGGACTTTCAGACTCGAAATCCACGGTGTCCTTCAATAGCCCTTAACGTTCCAGGGCCACAGTAATTCGGTAAGAACCGCGACCAAAGGGGGCGGTAGGAGTTTGGAATAATTTGATGATTTTACAACCTTATAAAAATTATTGACTACCACTTGACTAGTATCTACAATTTGCCCTCCCTCGACACGTAATACCACTTTAAATTTTATTTCATGTAATACATTTAAAACAAAAACACAACTTTAGACGTCGTAATAAATTCTGTGTGTCCCCATTTCAGTTTCGTTTATGAAATATATTTTGTTATGTCTGTCTGGTTTAAAGTTTAAATATTTTCATGTTACAACAAAACTATGAAGTTTTGTTTTATATGTTTATCTACTATCATGCTATTAATCATCTATAAAAGAACCTATAACCCTATTGCCAACATTAAAACACGTGCGTGTTATTATGAATTTCAAAAAAAGAACATTCTCATGCAATGACATTTTCACCACCAGATCGCTAAAATTTTGAAAAAAGAACAATAATTCTTTTACTTATTAAGATTTGTTTATTTTACATGCTTCGCAATTAGACTTTTCTTGAATTTACAGGGTCAGAGCCCATTCGTACCCTATGATTCACACCCTGTGCCCACTCGTACCCTGGAAGTTTTGAGGGGCCCACTGGTCCCCTGAAGAATATTTATTTTTATTCATTCTTCTAATATAAGTACATGTACATGTGTATACTGCAGCTTGGTAGTCCTGGTACAGTCGCGCAGAAAAGGGTAAAATAAAAAAATTAGTAATTCGGTAGATATCATGTTTATTTCAAGTAAGATTAAGTTTAATAAATGCCTCTAGGCTCTAGGCATTACGTCAGTCTTCAAAATAATTAATCAACTTTTGGTTTCTTGTACATTTGTAAATATTTAGCAAAATATATGATAACTACATATAATAATCTTTATGCAGTAAAATAAAACTGTGTAACTATTTAAATAAAATCTCAGTAATAATAACTGAATTTTAGATAAATTTACATCCAGTGTACAAACAAATAACCAAATATCAATAACAATATAACAAAAATAACAATTAATTGTTAGTACTTTGTACAGTCAAAGAGATCTACAAAATAATGCAATAACACAATAACTTTGTATTAAAGAAATATAAAAAGTAAAATCAGTCTTCATCAACTATGTAAAACCAACATTATTACTAACAACAAATACACATGCAAAATCACAATGTCCTAGAAACTAACAAAATACAACTCTTTTTACAAAAATCAGCCTTGATGATGGTCAATCATATAAATCAACATTAAATATATATAAAAAAAAAATATATAAAATATGAAAAAAAAAATAGATCACATATCAACAGTAAATAATCACTTTTTATTTTTTTGTATATTTACAAACTACATACATGCAAAATCATATAACTCAATTTTTTTTCCCCTGTGACAACACTACAGCTAACAGCTGATTTTAAATTGTCCTTAATTTTTTTATTTTAAAAATTGTATTTATTAGTTTTCTAAAGGATTTTTCCAATTTCTCATCAAGAATATTGCTTATTAATGCATTTTCTGTATTAGATTCACATATTGAATGTAAATTTTGTGTATAATTTCATTGTGAAATAAGTGACAGTTACCGGCTTCAGGGAAACTTGCATTGTCATCTTAATCAAGGTACAATACTTCTTAATTATTTGCTGTAGTATTGTTTACGTGTCGTAATTACGTCTACTATTACTTAAAGTACATTTTCATTTGGATATTAATGATACTCACGACCTTTTCAAACGTAAACATAACCTTACTTAACTAGGTGACAGAACTCGCTTTTAATCTTGATTTCGTGTTTTCCCTATATACTATTCTGTTTTATCCTGCTACTATAGTTACCTACTCTCGCTCAATTTCTTTCTTTTCGATTTCCTTACTGTAATCATGACTATGACACGTAGTGCCCGCGCTCGCCAAGAAGAACTCACTCTGGCTTTGAGCGAATTGAAGGCATCAAAGCAGTCCTGTGACCAGTTAAGTAGGGAAATAGATGAGAATGAAAGGGTTCTCTTGGAGGTCCATGACAAGAATATAACGTTAAAAAGAGAAATGGCTCAGTTATACACTCAATACACTGATGTCATTGAGGACCGGGATAGGCTCCAACTTATTGTAGATGGATTCAGCCAATGTAGCACAGAGTATGAACAAGCTCTTAATGACAAACACTTTTTAAAACAACAGCTACATGAGGCTAGAAGTCAAATAACAGATCTCGAGACTACAAACATTAACATCACTGCCTCGCTGAATCAAAGTCTTTTCAGTGAATTGGTGCCTATTGCCCCGTCAATGGTTTCTGCCCTAAATCCCATTTGCACAATAGATTTGACCAATGAGGATGATTCAAAGTCATGTAACTCAGTGAGGGTAGTTACCAGTAAAAATAAATTAAATAAATATATTAAAATCAATAAATACATTGTAAAAACGAAAAAACTAGTCAAAAGGCAAAAGTTTTTCATTAAAAATGTAAAATTAAATAGAGAAAGACTAAACTTACTTAAACAATTGGATTTATATTCATTTAATTTGGAGCGAAGCACCGAGAAGCACAAAATTGAAACAAAAGATCTGCAAACTAAACTAGACTACCTACAAGAGAAGCTCACTTCAATGACTAGTAAGTACAATACCTCTGAACATCTTATGAGGGAATATGTGTTGGCAATGAATGATCTGGTAAATTCTCAAAATAACAACTGTGAGTACTGTCAAGCAACTTCCAATGTAATACCACCTTACCGCAGCCATGTGTTGAGTTGCATGCACCGGTGAATAGTTCCAAAGAAACATGCAAACAAAGTTATAAGGAAGTAGTAATTTTTTGTGATGAGATTGGAAAAGATCTAGGTCCTTTAATAACAGATGAATTTCCAGGAAATAAAATAATAAACCACTGTATGCCTGGCTGTTCTTTAAATGATATTATGAAAAAATTATTAAGTTTCATTTTAATCAGGACACTACTTTACTTATTTTAATAGGGAATAGAGGTAACTTAAATAAAGGGGAATTGCTCCATTACTATAGAACATTAAATAACTTAAATTTAAGAAAGATTGTTTTGTTTACTTTCCCTTATAGTAATAGTTTGCCACAGGAGGAAAATAACTCTAGATTTAATATTAATATGACATTGTACAATTTGACATGTAATAATGATGTATTTCAGTTAATTGACATTAATAATTATGTGGGTAAAAACTTTTATTTGACAGAAGATAGATATTTTGTAGAAAAGTACTATCTTACAAATTATTGTAAAAGACAGATAGCTGTGTCTTTGGCTTATTTTTTTTCTATTACAGCTCAGAACTTATGTAAACAAGATGCTTTTATTGAGCAATGCAATATTGAATTAAATAACTCTTACAATAATTTGATAACTTTGACTGAACCTGATCATCATTTAAATTACACCTTGAGACAATAGAGGCAATCTCTTGCAATTATGTAAGAAACTCGGATAATGAATTAAATGTGAGTGTTGGAAATTTTAATAGTATCAACCTGGTGCATCAAAACATTCAAGGATTTTTAAACAAGGAATTAGAAGTAGAACTTTTTTTTGAATTGTAATAAAATAGATATTCTTTGTGTAACGGAGCACTGGCTCAAAAGTCATCAGTTTATGTTCAATTTTAGCAATCACCAGGTTGGTAGTTCATTCAGCAGAGTAAATGCTATACACGGCGGCGCATTAATCCTAGTTAATAAACACCTCAAATTTAAAGACCGTAAGGATATTGTAAGCCTATCTGTTGAACGGACAATTGAAATAGCCTGTATAGAATTGGAGCAGTTTATCATATTAAGCGTATACAGGCCTCCCTCAGGGTTGTATGATTGTTTTGAGATTGTTATGGATGAAGTGTTGCACAGAATATGTAATTCAAATAAGGCTATTATAACATGTGGTGATTTTAATATTAATTTGTTAGAAAATTCTGTGTTAAGTACTAAAATTCTAAGCCTGTTCCGGTCATACAATCTAGAAAATCAATTTTTAGAGCCCACTAGAATAACCCCTACTAGTGCCACTTGCCTTGATAATATATATACTAATGTCAAAATAACTCATAAAGAAATTATTAACTTAATAGATTCCGATCATTGCGGGCAACTTATCTCTATTGAAAATGTAAAGACAAAAGTAATTAAAAAAGATGTTGTAATTAACCCCAAAACCAAAAGTCGATTGGAAACTTTTAAAAATAAACTTTTGTATAAATTACCATTTTTGTCAAGTAATGATGATCTGAATCAACAATATAACGATTTCTTCACAATGTACTGCAAACAATTTGATACCACATTTGTTCCCAAATCAATTTCTGTAAATAGTAAAGCTTCATTCAATGACTGGGCCACTATTGGCATTCACAAGAGTAGAAAACGACTTTATGAGTTATATGCAGAACGGACTTATATTAATACTGTGGAATTTAGTTTATATGTTAAAAATTATTCTAAACTATTCAAAAAAGTTTGTTATGCTGCAAAGTCACTTTATCTGAGTTCAAAAATAAAAAACAGCTCAAATGTAATTAAAACAACATGGAAAATTATTAATAGCGAAACGGGAAGGTCTTGCAATAGAGATAGTGACTACAGCCTTGATATTAGTGGTAATATTGTAAAATCTGATACTCTTGTTGCTACGGCGTTTGAGAATTTCTTCGCAGATATTCCCGTATCGACTACTAAATCATTGAACTCGTCTCCTGCCGCTGCAGAGTCTTTACTAAAACAAAATGTTCCAGTGTGTGATTCCGATTTTAATTTCCAGCATGTCACTTGTCAGGATATAATTAAAATATTTAAAACATTAAATGTCAAGAAGACCGCAGATCTATGGGGCCATTCAGTGGATGTTGCAAAATCCATTATAAACATTGTAGCTCCTTACTTAGCTGTAATTTTTAATAATAGTATTGACAGCGGTGAGTTTCCTGATTTAATGAAACATAGTAAAATAATACCATTGTTCAAATCAGGTAGTACATCGGACCCTACTAATTACAGACCTATTTCAGTACTGCCTACTTTTAGTAAAATTTTTGAAAAACTTATTTTAGAACAATTGCAACAATTTTTCAATAAACAAAAGTTATTTCATAATAAACAGTTCGGTTTTACAAGGGGTCGTTCAACTACCGATGCTGGTGTTGAACTGTTAAGTCACATTTATAATGCATGGGAGAACAAATGCGATGCCATGGGCATTTTTTGCGATTTGTCCAAGGCTTTCGATTGCGTTCTTCATGAAACATTGATCAGGAAACTGCACCACTATGGAATCCGGAACGCCTCTCTGGATCTTCTTACTTCATATTTGAGTGATAGGATCCAGAGAGTGGATGTCAACGGGAAAAGGTCTCCCGGATGTGAAGTAAAAATGGGGGTACCTCAGGGCTCAATTCTAGGCCCATTTTTATTTCTTGTTTATATAAATGATTTGCCTTTCCTCGTAAAAGACAATCATGATATAGTGTTGTTTGCAGACGATACATCTCTTTTATTCAAACTGAAACGTCAGCAACTTGTTACGGACGGTGTTAACAGTGCCCTTGCGAAGGTAGTAGATTGGTTTAATAGTAATAATCTTCTGTTAAATGAAAAAAAAACAAAATGTATAAAGTTTACTTTACCTCATGTTAGACAAGTAGAAACTAGTGTACTAATTAAGGACCAAGAGTTAAAACCAGAAGATACTACAGTCTTCCTAGGCATTACTTTAGATTCCAAACTTCAGTGGGGCCCCCATATAAAAAAATTGTCAAAAAAACTTAGTTCTGCAGCATTTGCGGTTAAGAAAATCCGTGAATTAACTGACTTAGAGACAGCCCGTTTAGTTTACTTCAGTTATTTCCACAGTGTGATGTCGTACGGTATTCTTTTATGGGGCAATGCCGCCGATATTCAAACAATTTTTGTTCTGCAAAAAAGGGCAATTCGGTCCATCTACAAATTAAGCCCTAGATATTCTCTTAAAGAAAAGTTTAAAGACATTAATATAATGACTGTGCCCTCTCAATATATTTATAAAAATCTCTTGTATGCACATAAAAATGTAAATCTTTTTAAAAAGTATAGTGATTTACACGATATAAACACAAGGAATAAAGACAAATTCATAGTTCCAGCGACCCGGCTCAAAAAAGTTGGGGTTACTTTTAGATGCCAGGGTATACGTTTTTTTAATAAACTTCCGTCCCATATTCAAACGCTCAGTATAAATAAATTCAAATCTTTTATTAAACGGAAACTGTGCCAGAAAGCCTACTATCATGTCAATCACTATCTAGAGGACAAAAAGGCATGGGATTAAACTGCTCCAATTTTTTTTTTAATTTTGCTCAGTGAATGAAGTCTCTACAGTCTCGGTGATTTATTTGTTGATTTATTTCTTTATTCGTTTTTTTATATACACTCTGACATATTATGCGATTATTTTATTTTACTTTATACACCCTGACATGTAAGACTTTTAATACTTTTTGACATGTTTTTTTTTTCTCCTCTTTTTGTTTATATACAACTTGACATGTATGTTTTTTTATTCATATACAATTCGACATGTATGTTTTTTTTTATCTATACATATTGACATGTATTATTGTGTATTTTTTTTTACTTTTTTGTTTTGTTTACCGTCTGACATGTATGATTTTTTTTTATATACAAACTGACATTTACAATTTTTTTTATATACATTTTGACATGTAATGTTCTTGACATGAATGTTTTAATTCCTTTTAAAGGTTTTTTTTTTTTTTTTTTTTTTTTTTCTTGAATATTACTTTTAATTCTGTTTGTTGTGAATGTGAGGATCTTTGTGGGTCACGCTTTCTATTTTTCGTCCGGTTCATTTTTGATTGTCTGACAGTTTGAGTTATTTATGTGGCCTACCCAAATGTCCTTTCTTTGGTACTGTTCGTCGTTACGTTGAGCTCCTTGAGTTATGAGTCGAGTTTCACGATAACTGACAAATGCTTGCACTGACTGGACAGGCCCACTCAAATTTGTATGGCTCTTTCTTCAAAAGACCATCTCGGACACAAACCTGCAGGGTCCTCGCATGACTTAACTAACCAATTTAATGTCTGGACTTTAAAATAGACGATGACCTCTGAGTTTGTTTCGGATGTTTCTTCTCAGAGTAGTCAGGTACGAAACACCGGCCTCATCTAGCTATAAAAAAAAAAAGTGTTTTGACTTGTAAAAGTGTTTGTGAAAACCTATTTGCAAAATAAATATCATTTATCATTTATCATTTATCATTTATCATTTAATTTGCTTGTGCGCAGATACTCTGATTAAGATTACCCCTCCCGCTTTGGCATTCCACACCCCGCGCACATCTGGAGAGTACTTACCAATTTTAACGCAATTTTTGGAGCAAAACGGAATTAAAACGTTGATTATTTTTAACCGACTTCCAAAAGGAGGAGGTTCTCAATTCGGATGTTTGTGTTTTTTTTTTTATGTTGGTTCGGGCATAACTCCGTCGTTTAACAACCGATTTGAATAATTCTTTTTTGTTGGTTATGGTATACTTCCGGAATGGTCTCATTAAAATTTTATCGAAATCGGACTAGCACATTTTGAAAAATCAACAAAAACCTAAAAAATTTTCAACTTTGTCTACACCGATTACTCCGAGGTTTCTGGTCCGATTTCGATGATTCTTTTTTTGTTTGATATACTTAGTATATCTGCCATTTGGCCCCATACAATTTGGGTTGAATTGTGAAACTAAAAAGGATAAAATAAAAAACTTTTTCAAAAAAAAAAAAATGTAAGTACCTAACCGACTTCAAAACAACCACAAAAAAAGTTCAAAATAACCTAAAAAAACTTTTCTTTCGAATGTCGGTGACAAAAACAAAAAGTTTATTTCGTTAGGCGAACTTCATTTAATAAAAGACCAAAGACACATTGAACAGTCTCGTATTCGCAGTCACTTTCAAGAACCAAGATGTCACCGAGGCAGCCATAACATACAAACAAAACACCTTATCTAATTTTGTAACCCGTTTTTTTTAACAAGCCATAATATTATTATCATGACGGATATCATTCATCATAGCTCTTTATTCAATGAGCTGTTATGATTTATTAAATTAATTCCGTTAATAAACTGTTCACAAGTGTACTCTGTTAACCGTTTCTTATGTAAAATATAGCTAATTTTATCTCAGGGGACCAATTATAGGCACCTGAATAGGTGTTGAATCTTTAACTTATATTGTATTATATTAGAGGGGACGAATGGGTACCTTAGAAATAATATTTTTTATTAAAATATTAATTGGTACCCTACCAGGAGACCAATGGGCACCTATATAAGGGCCGAATCCACAACTTTTATGCTGGGGTACGAATTTTAGGGGACGAATGGGCTCTGACCCAATTTACATAGTTCTTACAACACTGTACAACACCCTATGGTATGAGAATCTTTTATAGAGGATTCACATCATGATTGTAGATAAAGTCTTGTATGTAACTGTTATAATTAGGTATTAAAACACTCATGTGATACTATTATAACACTCGGCTACGCCTCGTGTGATCACCCACATTCGTGTTTTAATACCCCTGATTATACAACAGTTGCTTATTTAGCTATTAGCAAATAATTCATTCTAAATCACGATTTATTATGACTACAAGTTTTTTGCAGGATCGGATGACATTTTAACTCGAAATGAAAAATTATGGCTACAAAGGACAACACGGTTGCGCAGTGGCTGAGCTATCGACTGCTGCGTATATAGCATGTCCCGGGTTCGATCCCCGCACGGAACGAATATTTGTATGATCGGCAAGTATTTGTTCCGGGTCTGGGTGTGTATGAGAGTTTCTATGTTTCTAAACGCAACCACGATACGATATTAGTATAGGCAAAATTTAAAAAAAAAATTGACTTCTGCACACTCAGCATGACATCGTAGAAAAGGGTTTTGTCGACCAAAAACTAGACTAAAATGACAACATTTAGAAAGATTTATGTATTAAAGATTTTGTCTTAAAGTAGTTATTAAAGATTCAGAGGAAAAGTAGATCATTTATTTGTCACAAACACGAGTATAGTCCGTGTCACGACTCAAAACTTTTGGACGTGGCGTAAGTCGATGACATCAAATTGCATAAAAAAATATAGAACAACAACACACATAGCATACCTGAAATTTTCCCCAGACTTCTCCGAAAAGTTTCGAATCTACTGGCACAAGTTAATAAAAAAACAGAGAAACATATAAAGCTGAAAATCGAAGAAGAATTTTTCCAACACATCAGCTTTTCCTGAGCAAAAATTATCGAAAAATTCAGCACAAAAAAGTAATTTAAAAACCAATATTGAAGAAAACACGAAGTTTAAGCGACATGCCATTAATTTGGTAGCTTGATATATTCAGTCTTCAAATTGAATGTCCCTTCTACGGAACAAAGAAAATGTACCGGAAAAACATTGTCTCTAATATATTACTGTCATATATCTTCTTAGCTAGACAGAATCTAAAGTTCGCACTTTGAGACTGGGTAGCTTTGAAGAAAACGATTGTTTTTGCTACTAAGTTTACTAGTACTAGAAAAAATTGATCATAATATTATAAATATTATGTTGGGTAACGGTAAAGCAAGATATAATTCAGAAAATTTAAATCATTGTTTTAAAAAAAAACCTGTAATTCTATGAATTATTCTTGTATCTTAGGTGCGTTTACAATTATTTAAAACTGACACACTATAAACTAAATTCGGAACAATTAATCCGTAAGGGGGTTGACCCCGCGGGCATGCGGGCAGCGAGTAAAGGGCAACTCGCTGTCCGACCATGGACCATGCCCGGGTCGACGGCGCGTTGTGTTCCACGCGCGCCTCAAAGGGCGTCAGCAAGATGACGGGGCCCCCCTCTAGAGGGCCAAAGTCTGCCGGGGTCGCGGGTGATATCTCTGCGGATGAACAGCGCTTCTTAATAAGTCCTCCCACCCAGTGTGGGACGGGAAGGACTATCAGACTCGTACTGACTAAAGTCCAAGGTGGATCCTTCAATAGCATAATGTATCATGATAAGATAAGTCAGTCCTGCGACCCCAGATAGTCCTGTGAACCCATCAACACTTGAACAGCCCGCGCCTACTCACTTATTCGCCTTATTTATGAGAGTCGCTTAAATAAAATCCAAGATGACTCGAAAAAAACTTCTATATCCATTTCCTTCCGAATTCTCAAAGTCATAACACGCCATTTCTATTCGGAAACCTTTCTAAACTCAATCACGATAACGCACAATTTTATTTTTAAACTCTTTTGTAAGGCCACAACAAAAAGGGTTCACATATTCGAGTTTCGACTCAATAAAGGCGATACGATGAACAGAAAATAAAATTTTATTGGGCATGTTCACCCTTCATAAAATTGCTGAGATACTCGCCTATTTCAGTAAACATGAAGCATGTAGGAAATCTCGGGAAATGTTATAGGAAAATACAGAAGGTAGTTCGTTCAGGCAAGTAAAGTTGATGTCAGACGCTTCATTCACTCAAGTAATTGTTCACTCGAGTGAATGGTTGTTTTTTGTTTAGTTACACATTCACTTGATACCCATTGATTACTTGCATTGAGCGATCATCTGCTTAGTTAGTTAACTTCTAACATTTTCCGTATGCAAGTGAGAAATAACAATTTCCGTAATCAAAAATCGCTGGAATTTTGGATCAACCTGCTGATTCATTATTCACTTTTGATTTATTTTGTGTCGTGTGGAAAGTTTTAATTAAAATATGACTCTATGTTTATCACAATGAATGACCAACGAAGCTGTGGATAAACAGTGTCAAATAATTTACATCTAGACAGAGTCTGTCTCGCAGAATGACGACTAAACAGGTAAACGATTTTTTTTTAGCGTGGTAAAATCATCAAATGAGTCCTCCCACCCCGGGCAGGGTGAGAGGGACTGTCAGACTTGTACTGACTAAAATCCACGGTGTCTTTCAATAGCCCTTTTTGTTCCGGGGTCACGGTAAGGAAATAACTCCCGCGACCCCGACAGGCTTCGGCCCTCTGAGAGGGGCCCCCGTCATTTTGCTGACGCTCTTTGAGGCGAGCGTGGAGCACGACGCGCCGTCGACCCGGGCATGGTCCATGGTCGGACAGCGAGTTGCCCTTTACTCGCTGTCCGCATGCCCGCGCCTACGGTGGCCGGAGATCGCCTGCCGACGCGACATCCGACGCCGTGGGCGTCTACCACTGCGGTTGGGGCGGAGGGAGGACGCTGTCCTCTCCCTCTCGAGGCCCGCCTCCTCCTTAGCGAACATAACTGCTTCGCAGGAGGAGGCAAACAGGTAAACGATAAAGAAAATATGGAAGAAAAAGAACGTGCTGCATTGGTCACAAATTAGTCAGTACAAGGACAGAAGAATGATGATGATTCCTTTCAACTTTGAGTGTAAAGCGCCGAATAAAAAAAAAACAAAATTGAATCATCTGACGTCTACATAAGAAATAAACATCTCCTCACTTTTGTTGGGAGCTGTCAATCGCACAAACTGTCATAAGAATAACTGAAAATAGCGTAGTTTTGTGTTTATTTCGCCTATTTCAATAACACCAACAACATAAAAAATCGTGGTAAATGGAGGAAACAACGAATTCGTTTATTATTAAATCAGCCAGGCCCGATGGGATTATGACCTGTCGTGGCAATAATAAGGAACTTTCATAATATATTCTATCTTTTTGTAACCAATTTAGGGGATGAATTTCCTTTAATCCTTCATTGTTTGTGAACCTAGAGGACGTTGTGTGCTGCTTAATTGATCAATTCTGTTTGTGTTTTGAGTGTAAGGCTCTCAACGTTCACGGGCCTCCAAAATTCTTCCTAGGTGTTTACCTTCGAAACCTTCGTTTTATATTGCTTCACGATTCTCGATCCAACGTTTTAGATTCTTCATATTTTGTCAAAGAGTGAAAAACTACTACATTATGGTAAATAACCCTCCCTTGGCAGTCGGGTAAAAATATACCTTAACAAAATCAGGTAAGTCAGAGATAAATCAGCACAATATCAGAATTACGATTTATTCCCTTGTAAATATGGAGTCAGACACCCACCCATGCTTTGGGAGTTTGGGCGTTTAGTGACAAATTTCTGCAGTCAAAAACCCAATAACACATTACCCGACCCAGAAATCAAAGCTGGAAACTCAACGCTTACAGAAATGCTTTGGACCGCTCGACCAGCAAGAGAAACTTTAAATGAACAATGTAAATTGTAAGTAAGCAATGTTATTTTGTGTATCAGATAAGAACTACACCATCGACTGGCCTGTTGGTCTAGCGGTTAGTGACCCTGACTGCTATGCCGGAGGTCGTGGGTTCGATTCCCACCCAGGACAAATGTTTGTGTGATGAGCACGATCATTTGTTCTGTGTCTGGGTGTAATTTATGTATAATATGTATGTATTTAGAAATATAAAAGTATGTTTATCAGTCGTCTAGTACCCATAACACAAGCTCTGCTTAGCTTGGGACTAGATGGCGTTCTGTGATAGTCATGGAATATTATTATTATATTATTATTATCCGTTTATACAAATTACTTAAATTTTTAGACAAAAAAACATCTAGCGCCAAATTTAGTTTCACTAACAAATAACATATGATTTGGGTCTGAGCCCTCGATTTCTCCTAACAGCAATAATCTAAAAGTGCCAGACGAGAAAAAAGCCAAGTCCTATATTGGCTGGGCCCCTGATAAATCTAGGGTTTTACGAGAAGAGATCAATAAGAGCTGGCGATGATATTCTTGTTATAAGATGAGCTTGGTATTATTGTAACCCGATTACAGTCTGAAATGTGACTACTCCTTTATCGTCACGGACGCAAGCCCTTGAATAGAGCGTAGAGGAAATAAGGTTGATTTTCAAGTGAGGCAGGGTGCTAATAATACTAATACTGCTGGGTATGCCGACGAGGAGTAACTGGTGACTTGCCGTCTGATCTGCACCATACCCGGGTCCAAGTTGTGTTGCACGCGTGCCTCAAAAAGGTGTCAGCAATTTGACGGGGCTTCAATAGACGCTCAGATGTCCCGGGGTCTCAGGACTTTCTTAACAGGTAACTGAAGCCCTTGAACTAAGTGAGCTATTGAAAATTAAAGTCAGACAGTCCCTTACGCTCCACTCTGGGCCCCGGACTCACTTGATGATTTTTCAACGCTAATAAAAAACCCAAAAAAAAAATCTTCCCATTCTTACCTACTGTGCTCAAACCTGGTCCCTGACCGAGTCGCAAAAGTCCAAACTCAAGTTTTGCTAAAGAGCGATCGAGCGGAGCGTATTGGCTCAGCGATCGAATTCGAAATACCACAATACGCTCAAAAACTGGAATTCCTGATGTGGGCACTAAGACTGCCAGGTTAAAGTGGGATTGGGCTGGCCATGTGTATAGAATGCATAGGGATCGGTGGGCCAGAGTCGTCACGCAGTGGGTGGCGGATGGGCGTCGTTGCCGAGGGAGACCTAGAAAACGCTGGCGTGACGATCTAGACGAATTTATGAGAGATTGGCCGGAGAAAGCCTCGCAAAGGGAAGAGTGGAAGGTTATGGGGGAGACCTTTGCTGGACGGACTAAAGACCGCCAGAGTCGATGGCGTGTTATGTTTCATGTGAGCCTCAAGGAGCTGTGAGCTAACTGACGGGGCTAGGGCCAACAAACCACAGTTTATTTAAAATTTTGCTTAAAACCGTACAATACTTACTGACAAAAATAGCCATTTTTTTACAGCGAAAAGGAAGATTATTCCTCCAACAATAATTTCAAAACTAAAACCACATAAACGGTCTAACAACGCTGACAAAACTCCAGTTATGGCCAGACCCTTTTATAATTCTCACAAAAATGGCGGAATTAAGGTCCTATGCAAATTCTGCTTATTAAAAGTATTGTAGGAAAAGGACACTGGCCATTGAAATACGTAAAAAGTGCTAAAAAGCTGAATATTATGGAAATTTCTTGAATAGGCGCCATCTGGTGGTGGCCTTGATTGTCGAAAATCATCAAATGACAATGCCAAAAAAATGCCCTTTGTAACATGTAACCCTATCTACCATTTTATTTGTGTATCATGTATTTTTATGTGCAAATGGTACATCAAAGACTACCTACAGTACTGTTTCTCGCTTCTCTTCAAAACCATCCAAAGGTTGTCTTGAAAAGATCGCTTTTAGCGATAGGACCCATTGTGTCACCCTATTTATAAGATATTCTTTATATTTGTAATTTGTTTGGTGTGCATAATAAAGTGTATTCTATCTATCTAGGATAGTCGCTTTCTCGCCCTTTTATTTTTTTATGTTAAACTTAAAACTATGCCTGTTTCGCTCCAAATTACTTTAACGCGTAGCGGGAAAATAAGGATGGCAAACAGACACTTACTCGGTTGTGGAGGTCGGATAAGCAGTCGCTCCATGTTAAATTTAGTTGAGGAGCTCGTGGCTAAATAATTACAGCCGCACAGGCCGATCATTCTGGTCAAGCCGAGCTTGCCGAGGTTGGTCTGTGGATGGGTGGCCATCTGTCATAGCGAGTTTCCTTCGTGCCTCGGAAAGCACGTAAAGCCGTTGGTCCCGGCTGTCATTTGTAGATCTTTGACAGTCGTTAGTCAGAAGCTCTTAAGTGTGACAACCAGTCTTACCATGGGGTATCGTATTACCCAGTTACTGGGTTGTGGAGGTCCGATAGGCAGTCGCTCCATGTAAAATACTAATATCCAGCTGCATCTGGTTCGACTTGAAGCCGACCCCAATATAGTTGGGAAAAGGCTCGGCAGATGATGATGATTCAGCTGCATGAACTCGACTGGAAGCCGAACACAGCTTAGCTAAGAAAAGGCAGGCAGATGATGATGATAATGATGTCACTGATCTGAGTCATGATAAAATCGATTGTTACCCTTAAAAAGGCTTACTGTTCGGAAGCTGAAATTAATTCCATAAAGCTACACATGTAGGTATCTAATATTGTTTTTTAAACCACTCTTTGCTTTTAGGCTTAAGTCGGATTTGCAAAAAGGGAAGCCCCATGACGCGTTTCTTTTTTAAATGAAAGCTGTTCTGTATTGAGTCAAAAATATCGACTTCTATGTTTTGTTTATTGTTCTAGTGATGTTTTTATTGTTTACTAATATCGATCGTAGAAACGATGACCGTTGGGATTGTCTTGTTCTCGAGTGGAGACTACGAATCAGCAAATGTGGGGCGGGACACCCTCAGGACAGATGGCCGGTAAGCTGAATGATACTAGCCGGTGATCGAGTGAAATAGCGTGTGATTGGAGAGGCCTATACAACGTGAGGAAATCGGCATGTCCCAGAACCAAAATTTGAAGACATGTCACATCTACCAATCCACACTGTGACTTCTTGGTGGTTTATGGCCAACAGTGAGAACACTTATAGGCTGATTATGATGATGATGAAATCCAGCAATGGACAAGTGATGACGATGATGAGGATATTTAGCAGTGGACAGATGATGATGAGGTGATGTTTCCACATCAGGCCCTATAGACAAACAGACGACGACAGCAGACGACAATCGTTATCGCTCAGCAGTCACTAATACATTTTCAACTTTATACCCCAGCGTGTAATGTTGAAAATTTATTGAAGTTCACAGATCGTTTTCGTTTGTTTCGTTCGTTATCGCTCAACAGTTTTTAATAGATTCTTAACTTTATGCGCTAGGGTATAAAGTTGAAAATGTACCTATTAGTGACTGCTGAGCGATAACGATTATCGTCTGTTTGTCTATAGGGCCAGTTATGCTGCCGGACAATGTTCCGAGTCAGTCTTTTATCAATCGCCAGCAAATTGCTGATCACTGTTTTTTTTTTTGGTTTTTAAAATCATGTAATAAGTCTGGTTGCCCTTGGTGGAGCGGAAAGGACTGTCAAACTTTTACTGATAGTGCCGGGCGCGAGAGGTCGCTGCTTATCGCCATGTAATTTATCCTAAAACCTAATTAAGATAACTGAATAACCTAATTCCAGCGATGAATGAGTGTGAGAGGGACATTCACTGAGTTTACGATGTAAGGCACCTCAGTTATCTCCGAGACATCGGTCATTTTCCGGGATCGCACCGGATCCCGGGATCCCAGGATCTTCCCGTGCCGAATACAAATGAAACTATTATCTACTCGGCCTTAAGGATGGGCTATGAGAATAGCGGAGTTTGGGATTCTCATTAATTAAACGTATGTTTTGTTTTTTTTTTGTTATATGAAGATGCACACTTTCAAATAATACTCTTGTTGTTGTGGTTGACTAAAAGTGACTGTATTTTATTTACTAATAAAAAAAAAAGACATAGTTGTATTTCTTTGGCACAGATTAAGATAAAACCTATTAGATCAAACTAAGACAAGTTCCTAAGATTAGCGAGTTTAACCAAACAAATTTTTCAACCTTATAACGCTTAGTACAGATAAAAGATTTACCAACTTACGGTAACAAAAAGTCAATAACGCGAAATCTACGAGTATTACCTACTTACTCTCGGTAAAGTTTTTTGATGGCACATCTACAAAAAAGTGTTCAAGACTGGGGGTCTCTTAAGGCAACTTTAGATAGTGCAAGGCATATAATTATTCGACTCTATAGGTTATAGAGATCATGATCATAAGCCTCCTCTGTGTGAGGGAGTGGGCCATAATCTATCACGCGAGCTCAGTGCGGGTCGGTAGATGTCTCATGTCTTCGATTTTTTTTAAAATCTAGGTCGATTTCCTCTCTATGTTTCTCTACAGCGTTTTAAGAGCAATGTTGATTAAATAAATTACACAGACTAATACTGGTTGGGTTTAAACCCACAACCAACGACACGGTAGCATTTTTTAAAACATTGCCCTACACTTGTTATTTCCCTGTATTACCAACGTTTAAACTAACAATCAAAACCATTAATAATTATTATGATTCATATTACAATTCTATTAAAGCGGCCATTTTAGATATAGTTATGCTTCACCGCTTCGAAAGAATGAAAGTGACCGGGTTTCTTTATTTAATGATATTTGTCGTACTTACTAAGTAGATTGGAACAAAGCAATTTGCAACGCACAGCGTGCGATCACTTATTTTTTTGAAGTGAATTTCTTTATTCTGATAGATCATGTACAAAAAACGACATACGACGATGAATTTATAGAAAGTTTTAGAATTCTGGGTTTAAATCTGTAACAATTATATGAGAATATTACTCTAGTACTACGCAGTTTTAAATTAATCTTAAAAAAAAAATTGGTCATCTTTTACCATTAACTAAAAGAAACGTTAGAGCATCATTAGGTCCATCCGAAAAGCATTATTTAACCCATAGTTATATTAAAGAAGATTTAACCTTTCAGGGACTTGGCAAACCAAATATGATCTACATACTATTTTATATACAAAATACAATAATATGATTCGACCAGTGATTCGACACTAAAACTAGTCGAACAAAATCGTCATGCTTTTTTTTTAGAGTTCTATGTAATAGGCGCGTGATTTCGAGGTAGGTACCAACTGGTAAAAAACCACATACCTAAATTCTTGCAGCCATTACATACTCAAGCATCATTTACTTCTTTTTTGCCGCTAACTTTATGGCCACATAATAAGTAGGTCCGTAAGTAGGGCCAACGTTTGAAAGAGAGCGTAATTTGGTTTCTGCCCGTCTCTTTAATGTAAGTCATTTCACTGAATTTTTCGAAGGGATCATCCGTAAAATATGTTTAGAAATGAAGGGAAGGAGAGTAGTGCTTTTGTGGTAAGTATCGAAAGGGTGTCTTTTATAACCAACTCAGGTTTAAGTATGTTCTTTTCAATAGATACATAAAATTTTCAATGACTTAGTTTAAACGCATCTGCTACCATCATTGTTGGTCACGTTGTTCTGCTAACTGCTGGATTTAGACCACTGCTTTTTTTCCCTATTCCTCTCTAGTTTGCTAGGGTTTTGCCTGCGATCTCCTAATCATAATATTATATTTGTCTGTTGGGTGATAAACACTTCTTCTACCCATGATGTTTGATATTTATGCAAAATTATTCTCTCTAATTTGAATACTTAAGTCAATTTAAAACGCCAGTCTAAGAATTTGTTGTCATCACATTTGCGCACTCCATTACCAGAATGTGCCAACATTCATGAATACTTTCATGCTAAATTAATGTAAGAACACACTCTCCACACGAATTATGTAAATTTTAATTGTCACCCTTTTACCGAAAACGATAAACATAACAAATTACCGCCATCTTTAAACGCTGGAGTTACGCAACAGTAATTATAGGCATTGGCAACACTGGCTGCAATATTTCTGACATTTTCTTTACAGAAATTTAAATTTCGGCCACGTTAGTTTTGCGATCGTAAGCTTGACTGAGAAAGTTGAGTTCTAGGTTTGATTACTAGGTCAGCCAAAGTTTTATAGTATTTTTTTCATCGCAACAGCATAATTTGCGTTAGTGCGTAGTTGATGATTATGGAATCGCCTTAGATTACATTTCATCGACTTCTGTGATTTTACTTTCTGTAAAGTATGTCTAAGTGTACAATGGATTATACAGGGTGACTTTTTTACCACCGTCCAAAATTTTTCTAGACATTAGGTATCAATCACTAACCCCATTTTTGAAAAAAAATCGATACGTCAAATTGTCATAATAAATCATTTTCTCATCCGCTCTGTGTGGTCACTAAGCTAAACGTTAATAATATACACTTGCCGACGCATGAAACGGGCAGAGCACCTGAGCGACACATCACAGCGCGGTGTCCAGGTTCATCAACTTTTTATAGATAACATTGAGACGTGATATCTCGATATTTTTGTATTGAGTGATACAAATCGATTTTCGCCAAAGATTAATATATTAAAATTTGGATGGTGACTAAAAAATCACCCTGTATATTTACTATAGCTTCTGAACGTTTAAGGATATTTTTTCGTCATAATGTGGTCGATGAACTCTTCAACCCTTTTTTTTGTCAAATCCACGTAATTTACGTCCGACCCCTCAATAGTCGTAACTCATCACTTCGCGCCTCTTTTACGCTGATGTTGTATTTTTACGTCGCCTTTTGAGCTCTTTTCTTCAAATTGTTAATTTTCTGGATAAGATCTTAGCAATAAAATTGTTTTGTCTGTTTGTTTTGTTAAAGTTGTTTATTTGCAAAATGTCGTTGTAAGTCAGACGATTTTTTACTGCTATTTTTGAGAGAGGATTCGAAAAAAATCGTGAGGAAACCGACATGTCCTAGCACTATCAATTCGAAGACATGTGACATCTACCAATCCCTGTATTTCGCTCGTGTCTTAGAGGGGAGGCCTGTCCCAGCAATGGAAACACAATAGCCCTTTACATTCCAGGGTTTTGGTTACCTAATGAGATAGTCCCGCGACCTTGGCAGGACTTTGACCCTCTCCTCTCTCCCGCATCAGATTGCTGACACACTTTGAGGCGCGCTTGAAACGTCGACCCGTGCATAGTCCATAATCGGACGGCGAGTCACCCATTACTCGCCGTCCGTATCCTCGCCACGGTGGCCTGTCTAGGCCCTAGGGCCTCCTCCTTTGCATCGCCATCTCAAGCAACCACATATTCATTACTACGTAATTAGTTTGCTTATCAATTAATTAGTTCGTACAAGTGATTGTTTACATAAGAGCACCGTATGCAAATACTTGTGCAACTACCTATGAATACCTGAGTACTTGTGTCTTGAGTTCCTGATTAAATTATCACGTGTTCTTAATTGTAAGGAAGCAATGTGAGTATATGAATGACGTGTGTGTTCGATAAATGCTTACATAGTCTTACTGGATATCTTATAATACCATTTTACTTACTTACTTCTTATCTTCTCTGGTGGATAGAATTGGTAATGAGGTCAGCCAGAGAAACAAAGTTGCCCCCGCCTGCGGTGGCCGAAATCGCTTTTTTGTGCCTCAGAAAACATTATAAACCGTTGCGTTGTTCTCTAGTTATCGATTGTCATTTGTTTACAATCAGCATGCTGAAGTAGAAGTGGGCCGGCCATGTCTGTAGACGGACAGACGGTAGATGGAGCAGATCATGTGCTAGACTGGAGACCGCGAATGGGCAAATGTAGTGTAGGATAGGACGCCCTGCGACAAGATGGGTCGATGATTTGAAGAATGTGGCTTACAGCGGATGGATGCGGACTGCCCAGCCCCCCTAGCCAATTTACAAACGTTAATCGTAAACGCTCGGTACTCCTCAATAGATTTTCAACTTTGTACCCTAGAGCCTTAAGTTGAAAATCTATTAAAGATGTCTGAGCGTTAACGACTGGAACGAACGAAGAAGCTATACATTTTTCAATTGATCTTCAACTTTAGACCCAAGGACATAAAGTTGAAAATCTATTAAAGCCTAAACTCAGCGTTTGCGTTTATCGTTTGTTATATGGCTACAGGCCCAGGACTGGGATGGTTGGCGCTCTTTTGAGGATGTTTACTTTCAGAAGTAGACGGCAATAGACTGATAATAATATAATAAAAAGCGAGAGTATGTATATACAGGGTTAATTATAAAAGAAACAGGTGTTTCATACAGTGTCAACTATATTTTTTTCCATTTCCAGACGTGTATACTTTACGTGGAATCTCATAGATAAAATGGCGCCTCTACCAACTCGGGCCGCGTAGTGGATTATGGCCCCCTCCCTCTCACAGAAAGGAGGCTCGCGTCCCAGAAGTGGGAATATTATAGGCTGATGATGATGATCCTGTTGGGTTGTCAAATAGGCAGTCTCTTCGTTTGGTTGGTCTGAAGGCGATCCAAACTTAAGCTATTGTCAAACAGACAGGCGTGGCGAACGCCAAGCAAGGCGTTTTTGTTTGTTATGTATGGAATTGTTTGAAGCCAGTCACATAGACTTTCGCTTTTCTATGTGACTGGATTCAAACAGTTCCAGACATTACAATTTAAAACGCTTCGGATCGCATTAGCTTCACCTGATCGACATTAGCTTTAGGAAAAATCTATAGGTACAGTTTATGACACTAATAAATCTTAGCTGCCTGTTCACTAATCTATTTGTTTCCCTATACTTTACTTTACTAAAGTAACATTATTCATGACCTCATGAAGGAAGCGTTTCAAAGATATAACTAAAAGATAATGGTGTATCCACAAATAACTGGACTCCTTACTGTCGCTATCTAGAGCTTTGTCAACAAGAGTATTACGTAAATGTGCGTCGTTGACATAATCGGTGTTGTTATTAAAGATATTAGGCGCCTTATGAGTTGTTGATGGTCTTCTAGATTTAGATGAACAGGCATTTTGTAGGTATTTTGATTTTATTTTGGGGGCTTACCATGAACTCTTATAGCAGGTCAATTTTAGACGAAAAATAACCTGTCGTGCTAGTTTGTACCATGAGCGCGCCAAGTAGCAGGCGAGCCAGCGATCACGTGACCTAAGCCGGTGAGTGACTACGTCACAGCATTTCAGCCGACTGACCTGCGACTTATCCTTACCATCAAGTCTTTTTTGACATAAAAACATTCTACAATTGAACTGCCCTGCCATCATAATTTGCAGCCTTGCGAAAGGAACTTTAATTGAACTGTTTTAATTAAAAAATACAGCAAAAACGTAAGTAATTCATTAATTGTGATTTTTTTAATAAAATATAATTGGGGCGAAGTATTGTAAGATATATAAAATCCTAATTTAAGCACTGTGTTACCGTTTATTTTAGATGTGTGATGAAGATGAAATTTTTGAGTTTCTCGAGGAAGATTATCGTTCCAACAGCGCTAAACAAAAAGCCAAAACGCAAAGAGAAGCATTTTAAGAAAACTTTTGTAAAACGCTATAGGCTCACTGAAGAGCTTGCACTTGATCTATGTAATGGGCTACGACTTACGAGCTTTCATGCCACGCCCTACAAAATCAACAGATTTGTCGATTGAGGTCAAGGTTAGTACTGTCTGCTATTTTTTTTTATCCTTCTCCTTATCCGGCTTATCTATATTAATAATTTCGTGCAGGGCTACGGTAGACTCGATCGAAAGCTTGCCTGATTAATAAAACATTAAAAAATAAAGATTTCGAGTCGACAACATATATCCGCAAAATTCGGATTGTCGAGTATTTTGTACATTTCTAATGATTTTCTGACCAGACAGATCGCAGCCGCCATTTTTGACATCGGGTAACATGTTGAGAAGCTTTTTTAATTTTCTTTGTTTTTGGCAACCGAGTCGATAGCACTGTTAGCATGCCAGTGTCATGTGGTGTATTAAGTACTAAACCTCCTCGACACGTTGCGATATTATTTAGAAAAAAAAACTATGAACTGTAAGGCCAGGTTCTCACGGCGATTATTTTCCCGTATACCGTATAAACGATTTTATCGAATAGAGGAGTGACAACAGAATATATGTGAAAACTTAAAAATTGTTTACACGGCGTTCATACGGGAAAATCCCGTGTTCGAGAAATATATTTTACCGTATACCGTGCGAAGTTGTCACCGGAACGCCGCGTCTCGAAACGATTTTATCGAATACGACTCGCAGTGGCGCTTATGTTCATGTTGTGTCGTTCACACGACTCGCCCATTCGAGAATCGTACGCACTCGCATACGTGGCCCGAAAAAATCGAATCGAATGGTTGCCGTGTGAACGACTGCATCGTATACGGTAAAACCGTATACGTGAAAAAATCGAATCGAATGGTCACCGTGTGAACCTGGCCTAACTTATGTCAGTGTCAAACAAACGTGTAGCCGTAAACAATGATGACAGTGGCAACCACGAATGCCTTTCTGATCGAGAACGATATTACCTCCGGCTTCTTCACGTCAAAGGGCCGACTTGCTTCAGAGAGGAAAGGACCTATGAAAATATTATTTACTGGCTTCCAGTCCCGGCTTCGCACGGGTGGACATGATATAATAATTATAGCCTATGTTACTCGCTGCGGCGCGCAGTATTGAGGGAGCAACTGTCGCAACCGAGCTCCGGGCATGCCGCAATCGCGGTGGTAAGACCCCTCTTTGATGAGTGGCTGGATAGGCGTCACGGCGTCCTGACCTTCCGCTTGACGCAGGTCTTCACCGGACACGGATTTTTCGGGAGGTACCCGTGTCTGATGACGAAGGAGGCAAGGTCTGGGTGTCACCGATGCGAGGATCGGCCGGAAGACACGGTGGAGCATACGGTGCAGGACTGCCCCGCGCGCAACAGAGCACCGCCGTGTCCTCACGACGGCAATAGGCGGAGACCTCTTGCGCCCTATCTCTGTCCGACCATGGACCAACGAATTATTCCCGTTGGATCCCACTTTTGAATCCCACTTGAATATTTTTCGACGGCGCGTTGTATTCCACGCGCGCCTCAAAGAGTGCAGTCAGCATTATGAAAGAAAGAAAGAAAGAAAGAAAAGAAAGTCCGTGTTTTATGTTTGTACCACGTTCCAACTGCTAGGACATAGACTGAGAGGGAGTGGCTGGCGTGGCCGTAATCCACCACGCGGGCCCGGTACGTGTTGGTACATGTCTTCCAAATTTTGGATCTAGATATCTAGAACCAAAATTTGGAAGACATGTTTCATCTACCAACACACACCGGGCCCGAACATGCCGATTTTCTCACGATGTTTTCCTTCACCGTTTTGAGAGCAGTGGTGATGAAATAAATTACACGTAAGTCGGGGTCGATACCACTGGGCCACCTGCAATGCTCTCTGCCAAGAATAGACAAAGATATTTCTATAAAATCGTTTTGATTGTTATTCTATAGAATCCACTACAACGGAGATATTCCACGCGAGCTGGTCCATCATTTATCACTTCATAAAAACATAAATTCTTCTGCAAAATTTTTGCGCAAAACGAAAATCGAATACCCTTTAACAGAATTGGCGTATCTCCGGAAATTCTTCCTCCTAATATATCATTTTATCAGTCAAAACGTGCGATGATTCTGTAATTCCAAATGCCGTTGGGATGCCAACGTAATTGCGACTTGTCGGTAAAAGGGATCGATAGCAGTTCATAAATGGACATTGTTTTCATATGGGACCTATATTTAGGATGGGCAGTAATCATAGAGCATTGAGCAGTGTCAATTAAACATACAGGTGACAGGTATTGAGAAGAGAAAGGCGTTGGTGCAGTGGTCAAGTGACTGTTTCGCTGTGTGTCGCGGGTTCGATTCCTGCACGAAACAAATATTTGTAGATGTTCGGTGTTTGGCTGTTTGAGGAGAAATTACTAGTGCGAAGAAAAATGTGAAGAATCGGATAATTGGGTATTTCAAGAGGAACAAACTACCGCTTTAAAACATTAAGTATAAATATATATATAGATAGTAGCTTTCATCTAGGTTTCCGTCCATCCAATTACTTGCAACCTTACAATGTTATAATTACCAAACCCGGTGAGATATATGTAGCAGCAAGCCTTTTATTTTTTTTTTAAATTCTAAGTTATTGGGGCGAGCCTGTTGCCATCACAGACAGGCTCACGAAGTCTGACTATGCCTCATTAATGGCAATATCATTCAGCTATTGAAAAATTCTGATGCAAAATCGCAAAAACACTTTCGCTAGACGCGTGAATCGATCTCCAGACTTCAATCTAAAGTGGCTTGCGACCACAAAACCAACGAGGCAGTTAGTGGCTTTAATGGCTTTAATTCAACTAAAGCTAATACAGCAAACTCATAAAACTAAGTAATAACATAACTAAGACCATAACATAACCTATCAACCAGCCTTGAATTCTCACCCACAAGAACTCAAAAGCTAAGCCATTTTCGTGTTTAAGACCACTCAGCAGTATCAAGCGAAACTACCGCCGAAGCTATAAAGTTTATTGATTCTATTACAGTATTTATAGCGCTGCTTAGCATCGCTGCAGCGGATGCGGGCTCATTGAGCGTGTAATGACGATATTAATATTTGATTGGAGGGTCATTGTTGTGGTATGTGGGTAGTTTTGAATGGAATTGTGATGTGCAGGTTAATGATGGTATGTTGTAGATATGAGGAAACCCAACAATATATTGGAACTGGTCGATTTTCAAAGTTAAGCAATCCTTCATCGAGATTGGCCTGTGAATGCCCAATATAAGCTGAGCTGTAAGCCCCAGCTGCCCTTTCAAGACCTTTGCCAATCATTACAGAGATCAAAAGCCCAAGGTCTAACAACTAACTTATCACAGGCTTGCGGACGACGAGCAGTGGGTAGCTCACTGTCCGATAATAACCAAGCTCGAATCCACAGATTTAAATTCCTAGCGTGTCACAAGGAGCAGTTGGCATTATTGCCGAAGCCCCAGGCGCGCAACAAGGAGCTTTCAGCATTACTGCTAAGTCTAAAAAGGTATATCATGTTAACCAGTAAGGCCGCAAGACTATCGAAGCAAGATGACCCTGAGCCGCAAAAGACAACCGAAGAGACCGCGCAGATTTTAATTCAGTGACAGTTTGACAGCCTCTTCTGCTCTTGGACTCATTTGATGATTTTACCAACCGAAAAAAAACACCTCATTCAGTTATTCGATCGTAAAATTTAGACAAGCAGTACTGCTAAAAAAAACGTTTCTAGTCACTAGCATATGCTGATGTTTTTTTTTTTTAATTTATGGAAAAACAATTGAACTGTTTTATTATAATAAATACTAGCTGTGCCCGCGACTTCGTTCGCGTGGATGTCGGAACTTAACAATGTATTTTTTATCAAATTGACAAAGTTTAATAAAACTTTTATCCCCTATTTTATCCCCTTGGGGGTAGAATTGATCAAAATCCTTTCTAAGCAGATGCCTACGTCATAACATCTACCTGCATGCCAAATTTCAGCCCGATTCGTCCAGTGGTTTGGGCTGTGCGGTGATAGATCACTATGTCAGTCAGTCACCTTTGAGTTATACATATTTAGATTAGATTTTTAAATAAAGAATCTAAAAAAAAGAAGAAATCATAATGTATCTACCGTAACAAAAAAGATTTCAATTTTTCATAGTGTTCGCAAACTTTTTTCAATGTGTGTAGTTGAAAAAACTTTTGGATTACTGAGCAGACAGAGCATAGCACAAAGTGGATTAAAAAAACATTCTTAGGCATTTTAGTTTCTTGTTTTCTTTACAGAGACCCTAATAAATCGTACTATCGACAAATGAGGCAGAATGACTTCCAACATTGCCCAAAAGTGTATTTGATCCGTAAATTCCTTAATACCTTAATATTTCGGGAGGTTAATACTGCTTCATATATTGACTGGCCTGTTGGTCTAGTGGTTAGTGACCCTGACTGCTATGCCGGGGGTTGTGGATTCGATTCCCACCCAGGGCAAATGTTTGTGTGATGAGCACGATCATTTGTTCTGTGTCTGGGTGTAATTTATCTATAATATGTATGTATTTAGATATATATAAGTATGTTTATCAGTTGTCTAGTACCCATAACACAAGCTCTGCTTAGCTTGGGACTAGATGGCGTTGTGTGATAGTTGTGGAATATTATAATTATTATTATAAATACAGTTTATTTTGGCGACTGATTCGATAGGATTGCCTTTCAAGCTTATATTCCAAATAAGGGCCGATGGATAACTAAACGACTTTTTTCTGCATTTCCCGCGATAAATGGGCTATCCAACACAAAAAGAATTTTGAAATTAGAACCAGTGTTTCCTGAGATTAGCGCGTTCAACAAAACACACACAGGTTTATAAATAATTGTATGGATAATAAAATAGATTCTTACTTTAAAAATAATTTTAGTACGGAACTATGTAATTAATGTTAAAATTAACGACAATTTTATTGTTTCGAAGTTATTTTTCCAACGAATTTTATGTCTCTGCACTAGTTAAGAGAGCATTTTCGCACAAAAGTTAATTTATCTAGCAATAAAATTGGATGGTATGCGCACCTGCTCTACATAAACTATCAAGTTTTAAAATAAAAGATTTGAGATTATGACAGTCACAAATTAGAATAATAAACGTTATTATTTCAAAACAAAAGAATAACCTTCTTTTGTCATAATGAATCATCAGCATCAGAGCACATGAGATTCAAAAGTGGGATCCAACGGGAATAATTCATCAAAACGCCGCCATTTTTTAACACTGACATCTGTCAAAATGTTGGTCAGGCCCCAAAAGTTTTTTTTCGTTACACCTAAGTAAAGCTATCATTTTCAAGCAATTCAATATTTAAAAAGTTAAAAGAGTTTCTTCGTTTCTCTGTTTAGTTGATCACAACTCAGAAACTACTTGTTCGAATTGAAAAATATATTTTTGTGTTGAATATCCCGGCTATCAAGCTACAACCAAAAGAAGTCGAGCAGCGAGATAAACACATAGTTATCAATAAAAGCAATAAAACAGACTTTACTCCTAATAAATACGAACCCAAAACCCCCGACAAGACATTGCGACACGACAAAAAAGTCGCAAATCCACCGCGTCCCGTATCCAAAGTCCCCTGGCTTTACTCAATGACGAATGTGTCCCTTCAGTACCCCGAATCGTGACGTATATTATCTGCTACCGTTAACGGAAAAAGTTTTCCCTTAGATTGCTTTTTCCGGAAAATTATTTTCATTCAGAGCGGAAAACTCGGATCACGAGTTAGTTAGGTAGTTTCATTTGATAGGTTCACATTAAATCTTTCAATGTATTTTTTTCTTGGAAAGGAAAAAGTGAGGAGTAGGAATCTTTGATGGAAAGTTTCTGATTCATGTTATGGAGTTATACTTTTATTTTGCATGCAAATTGGAAGTTTTTTTTATTATGACTCGGGATTGAGTTTATTACTTATATCATTCTCATAACAACAGAAAAATAGGACAACTAGAATTAATCAGACGACTGCTGTGTCCAGTAGCAGGTAGACTACCGGACATTCTATGGTGCTATTTTCAAAAGTCTCAGCACGACGGCTGCGATGATTTTTCAACAATATGTTCTAGAGTCTACAAGATTAAATTGTAAATCTATTAAAGACAAGCTGTTTTAGTTCTCGACGTTGAGAGTTCGTCAGTTCGCTCATACCCGTGTTTTTATACCCCTGTGCCTCATACATAACTGTATCGAAACTCTTTGGGTATGGGGAAACCCATACCCAAAGAGTAACCATAGAATTTCTTGCTGGTTCTTCTTCATAGAAATTACCAACCCAAACCGCGAACATCTGTTCGTCAACTTTTCATTTTCAACAAATATTTTATCTCACATAACAGATAAAAATATTTGTTTTTTTTTTCCAAAATATTTCTGTTTCTGAAATCCGTGTTTCTCATACCCGCGTTCCACAGACACACGTGTTCCTAACATCCAACAAAGGCAATGAATCCGTTAGCAACTTTTCACATTACTCGTTCATTTCAAACTACATAATTAAACAGCGAGAAATGTTATCTGCCAACTGTACAGTTTTGGAATGAAACTATACGTTTCATATTACAAACATTTTGATGAAAATTCCTGATATCAGCTTATTGTTGGTACCTGTATAATAATTGTGTCGGGACTGTGAAGTTGAAACGTGAACTGTGTCAGTTTACAACATTTTATTATTGCATCAGGTTTGCAATAAGATCTCACTCATTTGTAATGTCCCTTTGTGCCTATTAATTGGCCTTGTTTTGTTCTGTCTCCTGCTTGATATGGGGGGAAGTGGAAACATATTTTTCCTATTCCTACTCCTCCACTATTCTTTTCTGATTAATTTCGTTACAGGATCCAAGACAGGTATATTCATTCTCCGGGACACGTCGATCTTCATTGTCGCTTCGCGATTCGCTTTTCTGGTGGTTGCAGTGGCTTTCAGGAGTTGCAGTGGTTGGGGAATAGTGCAGTGGGAACGTCCTAAATAAAAAAAAACCGGCCAAGTGCATGTCGGGCCACGCACAGTGTAGGGTTCCGTAGTTGCCCATCAAAATACTTATGCAAACTAACTAAACTGATTCGCTGAATTTAAATTTAAAAAGAAGAATTTTCAAAATCGTTCCAGGAGTCTTTGAGAAATCGGGGAAAATACATAAAAAAAAGATTACGACGAATTTAGAACCTCCTCCTTTTTTGAAGTTAGTTAAAAATAGTTGACGATAAAAACCTACCTATCCCCAAAAAACATATCGTAAAAACATACCTATTAAAGCTGTAAAAATAAAGTTGACAAACTTACATTTGTAGTTGAAGAACATGTTCTCCGATACATTTTGTTTAAGAAAATATGTTATCCAAGTACATTTTATAAGTTGGTCGACTATTACTCGTAAAGTTGTAAAGCCTACTTAGTCATGATAATTTTCTTTTAAACTTCGTTATATATACTACTACTGTGAATTTTTTCACACCCCCAAACATAACCGTTTAGCTGGTAGAGGGGGGGGACACTCGAGTCGAGCAAAATTTAGCACTTTAAAGCTTAATATTTGTTAATGGAAACTATCAATATTTTTTAAATACCTATTTAATGATACCCCACACTAAGGGGTACGCGAGAAAAAAAAAAACATCCCCACTTTACGTGTACAGGAGGTACCCTAAAAAAAAATATTTTACCAGATTTTATTTTACCACTTTTTCGGCACAACAAATCCGTATATTTACACCAAATTACAGCTCTCTTGTACTGTGCGTCTCTGAGCTAAACTGCGGACAGACGGACGGACGGACGGACGGACATGGCGAAACTATAAGGGTTCCTTGTTGACTACGGAACCCTAAAAACGACTTCAGAAATCTGTGGCTCTAGTGAAAAAGGGTCTAAGTCTAAAAATGCAACTTTACAGGAGACGCAAAAAACGCCCCGCGCGCACCAAATTACATGTTTAAGTACGTGTGGCATTTAAACAGCTGTCAAATTAAATATATGTGATATGTTATATAGGTAAAAAATGTATGTTCTTTCTTATTCTAGTATTATTTTTTACATAAACTGAATAGTTTTCAAAATAGCGACTTATACTTAACACAAAATGAACTACACAAGGGTATAAAAGAAGTTAGATCCCTTTTCTCATACACAAAAAGTTAATTCACAAAAGTGAAAAAGGATACGCATTTGGAGTTATTTGTATGATAACTAAGAAATTAAATCAGATAATTAGTGTTGGAATAGCCAAAATAAATGAACTGAATGTGTACTTTTTATCGACATGATAAAATTTTGAAAAATAGCAAAAATAAATAACTTGTATCTTTTTTCACATAGTTATTAGACGTAACATAAGGCGCATGTTGACTTACGTGAACCTTTTGTGTAAGTTATATCTATCTTTAAACCAAAATAAAACCAAAAAATATGTAGTTTTGTGGTGTTTATTTTTTTATTAAAGTGAAGAAAAGTATTTTAAGAAGTACCTATGACAGTTATTTTTAAATCATAAAAACAATTAAAAAACAAATGAAAAGTACAAATCGAGTCCCACAGAACCTTGAAAGTGATTCAAATCTTGTTCGATATCAAGAAATGTCTATAGCACAGTTTTTTTATAAGTCAGGACAAATCAACTGCAGTTGAAACCTGGGAAAGTGATCCAGAAAACCTTATTTTAATTTCACTTCTACCGATAATAAACTCCAGTTTTAAAATAAATATGCAGTTAGTAAAAAAGTATTGAAGAAGTTAATTAAGTATTATGACGCAGTTTTTTTAATCAGGAAAACAATTCAAAAATAAAAAAATAATCAAATAAATCAAGTCTAACAGAAACCTTAAAAATGATCCAGAAAACCTTATTCGATGTCGTCGTTGCTGTCGTTTAGAAGAGGATGTTGATCTTTTATATTATCATCGTCAATGAAAAGGTTGTTATAAAAAGATCGAACACTGGGGTTTATTAGCGGAAGAAGAGAAATCAAATCTCTCTTTTTCTCATTTGAATTAGCTAGGCCCATCGTATGACCTAGGAATACATTACCGTTTCAAACAGAGGGAGTGGTGATTTTCCTCTTTCCCTCTGCAAATTAACAATGTTCCATTCTTCCTCATCACACAACTTACAATGAAATTCTCCTTTTTTATATTTCTTTTGTCTTTAACTCGTCTGTCGTAGACTTCTAAGCTCCAGTAATAATTTAAAATAATTCTACAAGGTCCTAGTCTTTTAACTTTAAATTTCTCTTCTTTTTTATAGTTTCTGTATCTCTTCTTTCCTTGTTAATTTTCCTAGGATTACGTTTCCGGTCTTGTTAAGTACCTTTTTATATCCCAAAATGACTTATTATTGCTCGTATCTAAATCTGACTGTGGAATAATGACATCGCCTTTTACGTTTTTGTAAAAGTGAACAATCTGAGTTACTTGTGTCAGATTATTTGGAATGAAATCGTCACTACTTTCTGTGGGATAATGCAAATTGGGTTATGATAGCGTATCAGTGAACATAGAAATAATATCAAGATATAAGACAAAAGTTTCATCAGAATCAGTGAATGTATCGACATCATTATCAGGCTCTGCGAAAAGGTTTTTGAAACTTCCAGGTATTGGAGAAAATATTTAAGAGTTTCCCTGCTTTGGTGAGTTATTTTTTAAACATTCAAGCCTTGGATAATAACTGTTTGAACATCCTGATCTTGGAGAATGATCCCTAGAATGTGTAGCCTTTGGAGAATAGTTTCGGAAGATATAAGCACAGGTATAGATTCGCCATCAATCCAATCTACTTCATCCATCATTGCCATATCTTTGGAAACAAGACCCATCAAACAATTAATGCGACCACGACCAGCCATTCTAAAACAATAGATATATTTGACTGGCCTGTTGGTCTAGTGGTAAGTGACCCCGACTGCTTTGCGGAGGTCGTGAATTGGATACCCACTCAGGACAAATGTTTGTGTGATGAGCACGATCATTTTTTCTGTGTCTGGGTGTAATTTATCCATAATATGTATGTATTTAGAAATATATAAGTATGTTTATCAGTTGTCTAGTACCCATAACACAAGCTCTGCTTAGCTTGGGACTAGATGGCGTTGTGTGATAGTTGTGGAATATTATTATTATGTATTATATTATTTATTAAAACATTACATCAGGGAATCGCGATATGAAAGTTAAGTAGGTAAGTCGAAATAGAAGTATAAAATGTGCTAATTTGACAATTTTACGTATCTATATAATTATACTATAAAGTGTAGTTAAATATATATGTGAGGTTGATATCTGGTGGTTGTTTATTATAGCCACTGTTATTGTAGTGTTTTTGTGTGAAGAATTAACTAACATACGTACAAAAACAAAAAAAAAACAATGTCTCCTCTTCATAATAAGTTACGCAATGGAGTTTAAAATAAAAACTCGGTGTAATTGGGTACATTTGGACAAAAATCTAAATAACAATACGTACACTCAAAAATAATTTGCTAAAATATGTGAAAAAGGGTACAACTTACCAGTGCAATTACTGATTTTTTGCAGTGCGTCGACACAAGTTCCCTTCAATAGAGTGCTTGGACCACCGAAAGAGTGCGAGCGCTACGCACTTTCCACCCACCAGCACCATAACCCGTATCGGCCAGTTGTATCTTTTCTCACGAAAAATAGCAGCGAAATATTGGTATTATTTTAGTTATGTCAAATTGCATTTTTAATATAAATATTTCATACGTGAAAACTGATACCAAAAAACTTATTCTGGATTTTTGTCTTTTATTTTGGTGAAAACGGATTTATGTCAAGTGATATCGTTACTCACATAACAATTTTTAAGGAATTAATGTACTTGTGCCGGTATTCACTAAACAAATTGAAGCTCTGACAATACATGTTTATTTAGATCAAAAGACACAAAATAAAAATAAACATAGTTTTGTGTAAAGAAATTAAAGTGCACTTATACCCCGCTTTTGTAATATTTTTAGTGTTAGTTAACCCCCTTTGCACATTGCTAACTTCCTTATTTTTAAAGATAGGCAAGATCTGTTTTCACGAATGGATAGATCATTTTTTTCTGAACATTTTAGTGTACTTAACTCATTTTCGACAAAATCGGACTTAAACCCTTTTTCACTAGAGGCACAGAAATGAAGGAGGTTCTCAATTCGATTTTTATATGTTAGTTACCTAATAACTTACGACTGGGTGAACCGATATTGATGATTCTTTTTTTGTTCGATGCAGTATACCTGTCATTTGGTCCCTTAAGAAATTCTGTCAGTTTGGTTCAATAAGTTTTTATTTTATGAGCATTTTTCGCTAATTGTGTTCTACGACGATGTAAATGCCGAAGTAACGAATCATTTTGTATCGATACTGTGTAGTACCGGATTATTTTAATAGCTGCAATTGTTATGTTAATAGCTGCTTGTGTCATACATAATTGTGATTCCGCATTTAATATCTACTGATAAGCTATTCAAGTACTTCGTTTTTCAATTATTGTAATGAGTACCTACATATTATTGTCTAGACTTCATTTTTAACAACGTGACATTCTTTCAGCAATACATAATGGCGTTAAAGTAAATACAGTTAAGGTAACAATAATAAATATATTAATAATTATAACAATTAAATAATAAATCAATTATTATTACTTATATTTAATTGTATTTACTTAATAATCAATTATTATTATTATATTAATTACACAGGTCGACAAATGAAAAAAAAATTCTTGCGCACGGGTTTTACTTATTATATTCTGATTATACAAGCATATTTATTTAAAAAAATGTGATCACTAATCAAAAATATTTGCTTTAAGAGTTTTTTTCCAAAGCTTTCAGAGGCGAAAATTAATGCTGGAGCCTCTGTGGGCCCTCAAATAAAAAAATAGCCGATTGTGATATTTTCCTGAAGTTACTTAGCATTGAAGAGAAAGAAGCCAGGAACAGTTTTAAGGCAGTAGTTCATGGTTTTATTGTTAACCCTAGAGCTGAAAGTTATGACGAGCTGATCACTGACACGACTACGAAATTTTTCCATCATCGGAAGTGGAATGTCTCTAAAGACACACTAAAGATGCATATGCTACATTCTCATTTGGATAAATTTAAAGATAACATGGAAGCTTGTACGGAAGAACAAGAGGAACACTTCCATCAAGACAATTTGAGATTTGACAAGCATTTGAGAGACGTTACCAAGGCCAGTACTGAAAGGGACATGATGGGACACTATATTTGGGGGTTAATAAGAAAAAAAAACTACTAAAAATAGCAGGAAAACTAAAACTGTTATTTTTTAAATAATTTAACATTATTATAAAACTTATTTTGTAAAAAAAAACATGAATGGATGTACGGTTTCCTCTATAATAACTCATCTATGTGTCAATTTTTAGGTATTTTCAGGTATTTTCATTGATTTTAATTTACCTATTTTTTACTTATAAAAGCAAATTCAAAACTTTTTTTTGTTCATATTCTTATTTCTAGCTACACAAACAATAAAAATAACGTATGTAGAACCCGTGCGCAAAAATGCTGTCGACCTGTGTTATATAATATATTACGGTTAAGTTTAAGTTACCTAGAAGTTTAGCCTTATCTTATAGATGGATGTTTGTTACTCTTTCACGCAAAAACTACTGAACGGATTTAGATACAATTTGACACATATATAGTTTATATCTGAGATTAACACATAGAATAGTTTTTATCCCGATTTTATCTTCCTGTGGTATAATTTTCGAGCTGTAGCGTACAAAGCGGCATACAACAACTAGTTTAAATATAGATTAACAAATAAGAGAAGCTTTGAAAGCGATTGTCTGTTATCTAGGGTCAAAACAATTAAAAAACGTTACCGAAGCCCTGGAATGCAAAGAGCAACTGAAAGAATCGAGTGGGTTTACTTAGTAAGAGTTTGACAGTCCTCTCTACTCCACTCAGAGCAAGGAGGACTCTTTTATATTTTTTTTGTACTGATAATTAAAAAGTAATGAAATTCAGTTTTAATAATATTATTAAATATTATTACCTTTAGTTTGATATAAACAGTATTTTAAACTGGCCACTTCTCAGTACCTGCAAACAAAACATAATATGATGAGTTACAATTCGGATAAAAACATATTACTTAAACAACAGCATTTATATTTTTGCCTCTGAAACAACCTGAATTTCAGCGAATAACCTCCAATAACCTTCCAAAAACAATACCTATGAAACCATAGAGATAAACAAGACCAGAGATAAACAACTGTTTATTTGAAAAGGTTTATATTTCTCGAGTTTGTTGACACCGCTCTAGGGATTTGATTCGTTTTATATAATCTATGAGTTACCCGCGACGAGTTCATTGAACCTTTTCAGTCGCCATTTAGATAAGATTTTCGTGATTTTATTTACTTGATTCTGGATATAATATTTCTGTGAAATTAAGTTTTTTGTTGATAATGTTTTTTTGTCGAAAATGTTTTTTTAGTAATACCTGTGTATATTTAAGTTATTTGCTCGGGAATTGGAGTAAAAACATGTTTGTGAAATATATGTTGCCAGGACGAAAAACTGACTTCGTAAAAGTAGCAATACAGATAATTTATTGCTTTGATGGGGATGGGGTCAAAAAGTACTAGAGTGGAGACCACAGACTAGCAAGCGTAGCGTAGGACGTCCACCTGCACGCGTAGCATGGCGATTCTATCTTATTCTACCAAGAAAAGACAAAGTTATTTCATCGTTATTTCTACACAAATTGACTATTTTATTGCACAAATATGACACCATTTGTACACTATTGAAGAAAAGAACGTTTATTTTCCATATTTTTCACATTACCATGCTTAAAACCCTAAAAATATTTCTACGTTCTGTCATTTTGTCTATTCTTCCGTCGACAAAACCCCTTTCTACGGCGCCATGCTACGCCTGCAGCAAGGTGGACAGACGGAAGACGCTGGATGCAGGTCGCTTCCAACCGGTGTATGTGGAGATCAAAAGGGGAGGCCTATATTCAGCAGTGGACGTCCTATGGCTGGATGATGATGATTTCTTTGATGGAAAGCGGCATCTTCTACAAGATTTAATGTGTGTTTTTTTATTGTTTCACACATAGTTTTTCGACAAGATGAAAGAAGGAAATCTCTCGCTGACTCTAACACCAAATATGGGCATTTCTCACACGAAAAATGGAGAAAGTTACAGCCAGGCACAAAGGGAGTAAATGGTGCACTTATGACTGGTACTAAAAAAACAAGGCTTACCATAAATTTTACATACTGTTTACATTCTACAATAACTACCAACTGCCTGAAGGTAACGTTTATCCCAAACGATTGTCGAATCCTAATAATTTATTCGTAATTACTTCATTACAGTTCAGCAACGCAATTAACGTACAAATTGGGGGAAATAAGTATCCAATTAATGAAAGTTTAATAATTATCGCGACACCTATATTTCGACATTACAAAGACGTAGTACCTTTTACTGAATTTTATTATGTACCATTTGTAACAAAATTGGTTAGTTATCCGTAGATTTGTTATAAAAATTGGTACAAAATACCCTTACCTGTTTTTTCATTGATAAATTATGTATATTTATTTGAAGTTGATTATTAAATTAAAATAAACTTTTGCACGTCACAACCAATGTTTTAAAACCTAGATGAGGCCGGTGTTTCGTACCTGACTACTCTGAGAAGAAACAGCAGAAACAAACTCAGAGGACACAGTCTCTTTTAAAGTCCAGACACTGTTTTACTCAGGTCATACGAGGACCATACCTACGGGTTTTCGAGATGGTCTTTTGAGGAAAGAACCACACAGATTTGAGTGGACCTGTCCAGTCAGTGCAAGTTTTTTATCTCATCGTTTTCTCGGGTTGATTTCCTTCCTCCACACAGGCGAAGACGGGGACAAAAGCCAGTTTTATCATAATTTCCTCAAACACAACTATGACCCAACTTCTCAAACTTCAAACACACTACGTGGTTAAAGTTTATGTTTAAACCCATTGGTTTAAACTCCATAATTTACCAGCTCCCTTTAATTAAGCGTTTCAACTTACGTACAGGGACGGACTGTAAGTTTTTGGGGTCCTGGGCTAATATTTCTGCCTAATAGGCTTCCCTTATATATTTCCAATAGGACCGGTTGGAAGCGGCTTGAATCCAGTTTGATCTTGTGGTCTTCAGCAGATCGTGTATCTGCGTTGTAGGTAGATGACTTCATTCTGCTTGGTTTGTGGCGTTATGGCCTGCCACTTCAGCAATTTATTGCCGTTTAGTCAAAAACTGTCTTTGGTAATGATTATTATACTAGGTATAAGTTATGCGAAAACACACAGCAATTTCCATTATCTTCCAAGGATTGGTGGCCCTTTTTACCCAAAGGGCCTTAAGCCCAAAAAGTCCTTATACTAAATCCGCCCCTGCATCAGTAGGTGACAAATTGGCATCTAGTAACAACGTGAAATATGTTTGTAAACTTTGGAATGGAGATAGACGGAAGTTTTGACACCTCGTCTGTTGAATGACAGGCATAACTTCGAGTAGGAGCTTGTTAAGTTGCATATTGCGGTTTGCAGGTAAAATATTATGTCAATTTAAGGAAAGTAATAAAACTAAATTTGAGATACTTGTTCTAAGGCTTTTATGGTGTTCCTTCTTTTAAAAAAACGACGCCATTCCTTCACATTAGTGAAGGAACGGCGTCGTTTTTCAGTCAGTAACAGTTTGACAGTCTCTTTTTTTCCACCGAGGGCTCATGACAGTCACACTGTCAGCAATAACTTTGGGGTCTTCAAGTTAAGAGTGAATAGCTTACTTCTAGGCAAGCGTGCTTCATCGTCGTCCACAGATGTGACGGCGAAGATAAGCGAAATTCGCTTATCTTCGCCGTCAGACGAGATAGTGATGGTCAAACGTGAAACTATCTTTAAATAATAAGAAGTCGGTTAAAATAGTTAGTTACGCAGCCGTTCCAGGCAAACTCCTGGTTTTCTTGCTTCTAGGTAGATTGAAATATACAATGTGTCCCAGGGATAAGTGACCGCCCGGCGTTTTTTGAATATTTGTACAAAATTACATTTATATATTAATAATTACATTTATATTTGTGACTTAGCGGCTTTAGTTTTTTTATGTTTTTTTTTCTTTTTTTTTATAAAGACGCGTGAAAGATATTAAGGGGGCATTTTTTTGATTTATTTTGAAAAAACTGAAAGGAAGAGTTATTTTTTCTTCGAATTTTAATGTTATTTTTTATTTAATAAATGTTTTACTACATTTTAGTTATGTTTAATGATTTTAATTGATAAACTATGATGTCGGCTAGTCAGTAAAAAAAAATAATGAAAAAAGATGAACAAACTTAGGAAATATCGTAAAAAAACTGCAGCACGTCACGCGTCTTTACAAAAAAAAAAAAACTAAAGCCGCTAAGTCACAAATATAAATATAATTATTAATAATTTTGTACAAATATTCAAAAAACGCCGGGCGTTCACTTATCCCTGGGACACATTGTATATAGGGGGAGGCCTATGTTCAGCAGTGGACGTCTTCCGGCTGATGATGATGATGATGATGAGGTAGATTGAAAACCACTCCCAACTTAAACTTGAAAAATCTATGAACTGCACTGAAATTACTTTCAGTTAAATCTATACTAATATTATAATTATGAAGCAGAAACATTTGTTTGGTTGAACGCACTAATTTCGGGATCTACTTTTTCGAATTGAAAAAAGAAATTGTTGGATAGTCCTTATAACGAGAAAGGCTATATAATAATAAATAATAATATTCCACAACTATCACACAACGCCATCTAGTCCCAAGCTAAGCAGAGCTTGTGTTATGGGTACTAGACAACTGATAAACATACTTATATATTTCTAAATACATACATATTATTATAGATAAATTACACCCAGACACAGAACAAATAATCATGCTCATCACACAAACATTTGTCCTGGGTGGGAATCGAACCCACGACCCCCAGCATAGCAGTCAGGGTCACTAACCACTAGACCAACAGGCCAGTCGACTTATACACACATTACGCTACGAGTCTACGACCAATGGAGCCCGAGCAGCAGGTGAAATCGCGAGGAACAGTTAGTTTAAATAATATTAGTTAGTCGAGTTATACCATGGTGCTGCCCTGAATAAATAAATCATCATCTTTAAGAAAAAAACAGGCAATGTTTTACTATCGGGGTCCCACAGACTCCCTAGACGAAGTTTATTGAAAAAAACTCACTTCAACCGTAAAATTGTGTGCTTAAGGTTGTGTCGATGGCTCGTTGTGATATAATAAATTGTGTATGAATTTACTGCTTTGTTGTGGGAAAATTTATATTAGCACTGTTAAAGACGACCTGGTTTGGTTACAAAGTTATAGTCTTTTGATCTCTCATTTTAAACAAGACCAGGATTTTGTTCTCGAGCTTGTGCGTTGCGAGTAATAATGGGTAGCTCGCCGTCCGATCAAGCACTTGGGTCCTAGTGTTCCACACACTCTTAAAGGACCTGTCAGTAAACTGACGGGGCCTCAATATGGGTCAAACGCCTGCCGGGTCACGAGATCATAATAATATGTGAAGGTAACTGTGACCTTGGAAAGCACAGAGCAATTAACAGAAAAGGGTGGATTTTATAGTCAGTAACCCCCCTATTAATAAAACAAGAAGTAAAGTGACGCCAAGGTTAATCTATAAAAATAATAATAGGTAATAAAATACCACAACTATCACACAACGCCATCTAGTCCCAAGCTAAGCAGAGCTTGTGTTATGGGTACTAGCCAACTGATAAACATACTATATTTCTAAATACATACATATTATAGATAAATTACACCCAGACACAGAACAAATGATCGTGCTCATCACAAAAAGATTTGTCCTGGGTGGGAATCGAACCCACGACCTCCGGCATAGCAGTCAGGGTCACTAACCACTAGACCAACAGGCCTGTCAAAATGTATGGTTACTCGTAGTCCGAAGATTATCCTGGTTGTATCTTTAGTCCACGTTTATTAAAAGGGGGGGATTTCTAACATTATCTTTTGCTCTACACAGGGGGAGAATACATTTGATGAATTTACAACCAAACAAACCTGGACTGACTTTCCAGGTAAACGTGGCCCTGGAACGTAAAGGGCTATAGAAGAAAACCGTGAATTTTAGTCAGTACAAGTCTGACAGTTCCTCTCGTTTTGACCAGGGTGGGAGGACTCATTTGATGCTTTTACCACGTAAAAAAAAACGTTTCGGGGCACATCGAAGAAAAGTAAATTACTCATTTCGAATTCAAGCTTTTTT
Organism: Agrotis clavis; assembly: GCA_954870645.1. Classification (NCBI taxonomy): domain Eukaryota; kingdom Metazoa; phylum Arthropoda; class Insecta; order Lepidoptera; family Noctuidae; genus Agrotis; species Agrotis clavis. The sequence goes on along the minus strand of OX940935.1, from coordinate 19,910,218 downwards.
ATCATTCTAGTTCTTTGTGGTTATTTTATATTTTCAATTTTTTCTTTACATTTTTTGCCTGAACTGGTTTAAGTACCGGTTTTTTGTTACATCTCACGCGTGTGAAATTTCATGATACTAAAAATGAATTTTAATGCTTCAATTTGTATGCTTATTTTACATGGACATTACGACTAAATCGCGTTCAAAAGTAATTGTGATCACAGCAAAAATGTTTTAAAATATTGAAAGCTTTAAAGTGAATTTGGAGTAATTATTGCTAGCAATATTGCTAAGAAATTACGACAGCGAAAGTAATCATGGTACCTACTTAGTCGTCAGCAGCTTATAGCATACTTATTAAGTTTTCTATTGTCATGTATGTGTGGGTGTTTTATCTCCTACAGCGGAACTTCGTGCATTGACCCCAAGCAATTTAGAGAAAGTATTCGCCATTGTATCGCCATTTGTTGCGCAAGCGCATGTATCGCACGGTCGCCATGACAATTAGATGAATCAATTTTGGTGTTTTTATGAAAGTATGAATGAAATTATGATGGTTTTCATCATCTGCCTAGCCTTTTCCCAACTGTATTAATAGAATTATGATGGCTTTTATCATCTGTCTTACCTTGTCCAGCCAAACCAGATGCAGCTGAATATCAGTATTACATGGAGCGACGTCCTATCGGTTATCCACAACTCAAAAAACCGGATTGAAAACGTAGGAGAGCCGGAGCTTTTTTTTTCGTGATAAACTCATCAAATGAGTCCTCGGAACCCAGAGCAGGGCAGGGGGGACTCAAATCTTTCGTATATTTATAAAAAAACCGGCCAAGTGCGTGTCGGGCCACGCACAGTGTAGGGTTCCGTAGTTGCCGATCAAAATACTTATGCGAACTAACTAAACTGATTCGCTGAATTTAATTTTAAAAAGAAGAATTTTCAAAATCGGTCCAGGCATCTTTGAGAAATCGGGGAAAATACATAAAAAAAAGATTACAACGAATTGAGGACCTCCTCCTTTTTTGAAGTTAGTTAAAAATAGTTGACAATAAAAACCTACCTATCCCCAAAACATACCCACCTATTATAACTGTAAAAATAAAGTTTACAAACTTACATTTGCAGTTGAAGAACTTGTTCTGCGATACATTTTGTTTAGGAAAATATGCTATCCAAGTACGTTTTATAAGTTGGTCGACTATTACTCGTAAACTTGTAAAGCCTACTTAGTCATGATAATTTTCCTTCAAACTTCGTTATATATACTACTATTGTGAATTTTTTCAAACCCCCAAACATAACCGTTTAGCTGGTAGTGGGGGGGGACACTCGAGTCGAGCAAAATTTAGCACTTTAAAGCTTAATATTTCACAAACGAATTTTTTTATCAAAAAATTGTTAATGGAAACTATCAATATTTTTTAAAGACCTATTTAATGATACCCCACACTAAGGGGTACGCGAGAAATAAAAAAAACATCCCCACTTTACGTGTACAGGAGGTACCCTAAAAAAAAATATTTTACGAGATTTTATTTTACCACTTTTTCGGCACAACAAATCCGTATATTTACACCAAATTACAGCTTTCTAGTACTGGGCGTCTCTGAGCTAAACTGCGGACAGACGGACGGACGGACGGACGGACGGACGGACGGACGGACGGACATGGCGAAACTATAAGGGTTCCTTGTTGACTACGGAACCCTAAAAAAGGAACACATTTTTCAACAAAATATCTTAAAAATTAGAAGAGAGCACAGTTGCACATTTGCCTGACATTTGACTGTCAGACTTGTACTAACAAAAATCCACGGTGTTATTCAATAGCCCTTTACATTCCGGGGTCAGGGTAGCTCGTTAGTCCAGCGATTTTTTATATACTAAAGGTCTTTTTGCAATTACACTTTTTTTTGTCAAGAAGTGTTCAACACAGTCATGTTTCACTTTTTTGTAGTAAAACCAAGAATGTTTTCAGAATCAGCAGTTCTAAATCTCTAGTAGCCTTGACAGCACTGGCGTGATAGTATGTAGTGTTTATAACCGGATTCCTAAGAGCTATTACCCCCATAATTTCTTATAACAGCCAGCTATCCATTGCTTACTCTCTATAATATCTCTCAACAAGTTTGCACGGTGTTGAGACAGACTATCTATGGATACATCTATCTTGCTCTGATTGCGCTGAGAAATTGGAGAGATGACCACAGATCATGGAATTCTTAGAGTGTAGACATGGCAGTTTTAATCAAAGACCTCGATAGAAGATAAGTGGTTGCTGTGGAGTTGTTTTAAACTATGCTCCACCTGTCATACCCTTTTGTATAAACATGCAGGTAAAGTCAACTCAATGACATCGTGAAAATGTCAAGAAAACGCATTTCGACGCCATTAAGAAGAGAAGTAAATTAATTCGTGAAACAGAAGGTGCATTGACCGCAAAACTTCTTTCACAGACTACCTTTCAGCTGATGAAATCAACCAATTTTTACCATCAACGATGTCAGGACTTTTTACTGGAGTATCTTAGCAGGATGACTCTGGAATTAAATGGCAACCGAAAGTCAGGGTGGACTTTTAGACAGTAACAGTCTAACAAATTCTCTAGCAACACATCTGTTCGATAGTTAATAAATGTTATTTAATATCGATTAAACGGTGACAAGCTTATTTAGACCTAGCTGTTTTCTGCGGTTCCACTCCTGCTGCTCTTAGTGTGACTTTTATAACCGAATAAGCCTTCCTCGATAAATGGACTATCATACCGAACATTATTTCAATTCCTACCAGTAGCTCGTGAGATTAGCGCAATTAAAAAAACAAACAAGCACACCCTTTTAAATATTAATATAGTATTTTGGTATAGATGCCACCTCTACCAGTAGCAAGCTCTACGTTAGATACATTACAGTTATATTGGACATGGGACATGTGCTACAAATGCTCCTCGTCTGGGCATAGAACCGACTCACGGCAAGTAATTGATTGATCGATAGAAACCTAGCTAATGGATGATCCGTCAATTATGTAGAACATACTTTTGATATTTGATAAATGTATGTGTATGTGAAATCTTATAATAAATAAAATAAAATAAAAAGCCTTATAATTCCAATAGCTAATTAAAAAAAGTTACATTTTACATGCGTCATCAATTCTGGATCTAATTTTATATAAAACAAATTAAAATAACAAAATAATTTAAATTAAATAATCCATATTGACTTAATTCGAAAAACAAACATGCAGTATTTTTAAATTACCTTTGCAAATGATAACAATATTATAATTAAAAATTGAATAAAAATAAAATTGTCAAACTAGTATTAAAATTATAAAATAAATAAATAAATTAATATTAAGCTAATTGGACCCCTTTTCGGGTAAAGGCCTCCTCCAGAGAGTACCACTTTTCTCGATCTTTGGCGACATCTGGCCAGTCTTTTCCTGCGATTGCCTCTACTTCGTCTTTCCATCTCGCTTTTGGTCTGCCTCTACGTCTGTAACCGTGAGGGCCTCTCCATAGTGTTACTGTCTTTGTCCATCTATCGTCTGTATAACGGGCCACATGTCCAGCCCATTTCCATTTTAAACTTCTAGCAAATGATAGAGCGTCTATAACTTGTGTTTTTTTTCTTATTAATTTGTGTTGTACTCTATCTTTTAGTTTTATATTTAGAGAACTCCGTTCTAGTGCTCTTTGACACGTAGCAATTTTTCTATTGGTTGTAGAGTCAAATATCCATGTTTGACATCCGTACGTAAGGCAGGGTAGGAGGCATGAGTCCATCACTTTCTTTTTAAGTTGTAAACTCATGTTTGACTTCATTACCTCTTTGTAGGCCCAGTACTTCTTCCAGGTTATTGCTATACGTCTGTCTAACTCCTCAATATTATTCTCCTTTCGAAACGATACCTGCTTGCCGAGATAGATGTAGTCGTCTACGTATTCCACTATGGCGTTATTTAAAGATATTGGTTTTTTGTAATGGTTAGTCATAACCTTTGTTTTTGATATGTTCATCTCTAGACCAATATCTGTGCTAGCTGTGTTTAGCTCTTCTAACATTGATTGTAGATCTGTGGCATCTTCTGAGAACAGTACGATGTCGTCCGCGAACCGTAGGTGGTGAAGGTGTTTCATTCCTATTTTTATGCCTTTTTCAGTCCAGGGTAGGTCTTCCATTATGTTTTGTAGTACTGATATGAAAAGTTTCGGGGATAACGGGTCGCCCTGTCTCACTCCTCTACAAATTTTTATTCTTTGGCCTGATTTTTCTAATTTGATTCTGCTTGTACTGTTTTTGTAGATATCTTTTATTATTCTAATGTACTTTTCATTGATATTTTGACTTTGTAGAGCGTTCCAAATACTTGTATGTGATATTGAGTCGAAAGCTTTTTTGTAATCGACGAAAGCTAAATATATCGGTTTTCTGAATTCGTAGTACTTTTCAATTATTTGTTCGAGTACTTGTATGTGGTCTGTAGTGCTGAAAGATTTTCTAAAACCAGCTTGTTCCGTTGGTTGGTGGGCTTCGATGTCGTCATCAATTCTTTCTAATAAGCAGGTCGCGAAGAGCTTGTACAAACTTGGCATTAAACTTATAGGGCGGTAGTTTCCTACATCTGTTGGGTCGCCCTTTTTGTACAGTAGTATAATTTCAGACTCAGTCCATGCCTGTGGGACCTTCTCGTCTCTGAGGATTTTGTTGAACAATTGAGTCAATGGTTTTAAAATTACTGTTTTTGCCAGTTTTATGGCTTCGTTTGATATACAGTCAGTTCCTGGGCTTTTATCGTCCTTTAGTTTTTTGAGCTTTATAAGTATTTCGGACTCTTTGAATTCTGGGACGTCCTTGATATGTTTCTGATTGTTTGTTGTTGCGTTGACTTTCTGGTTCGGCTCTTCAAAGGCATTATAAAGTTGTTTGTAAAACGCTGTTGCTGTGTCGATAATGTCGGTACGGCTTTGGTGTTTTTGAGCCTTGGAATTTAGCGATGGAATCCATTGTTTTTCAGAGGCCAGTTCTTTGAATGCTTTCTTTAGACTGCCAGATGACTTTAAATGTTTTGTGAGAATAGCTTCTCTGTGGTCTTTGTAATTTTTCTTTATTTCTTTGTTTGTAGTTTTAAATAATCTCGTTAGTTCTGTCTTTTCTTCTTGGCTTAAACCGGTCTTGTACAATAATTGGTTTCTTTGTTTCATTAGATTTCGCGAACATTCTGTTAATATAGGCGATTTTTTCATATCTTTATTTTCACTGTCTTTAAGGCATTTTTTCATAGCATTTTCTATTTTCTTGTAGGAAGTATTTACACTGGAATTCGCATCGTCGTACAAATCCAGCTCCGATTTTTTAATTTTGTACAGAAATTCTGAACGTTCATCGTTTGTTTTCAGTTTATTTTGAAAATGTGAAAAGTTTTTCCTGCTTTTCTTTGTTGTTTTTAATACAGTAGTAGCTCGCAGCATCTTGTGGTCGGAAGGGAAAATGGTAGTTATAGTTTCGTAGTTCGTGCATATTTGAGGTACATTACATAAAATAAAATCAATTTCGTTTCTTGTTTTTCGGTCAGGTGAGAGCCAAGTCCATTTTTTTCTTTTCCTCTTTTTAAACAATGTGTTGATCACAACCATCTTCTGCTCGTAGGCATATTGAAGCAGTCGTTCGCCTCTTTTATTTCTAGAACCGTATCCGTGTTTACCTGTAATCAGTGATTCGTCCTTCTTTGGTATTCCGATCTTTGAATTAAAGTCACCCATACATATTATATGTTTTCCTGCTATATCGTGTGCTTGCTGTATTTCTTGATAAAACCTTTCAACATCTTCGTCTTTTGCGCTCTCTGTAGGAGCGTATACTTGTATCAACGTGAGGTCGTAATTTTCAAATTTCAATTTTAGTACGCAAACTCTTTCTGATATTCCTATGTAATTTTCAAAGTTATGCTTAAACTTTTTTTTTAACAGGAAACCAACGCCATATTGGCCAGCAGTTTGCCCTGTAAAGTACATAATATGGTCTTCGTCTTCTATGATTTTTGTGCCTAAGCGTCGTACTTCGGCCAATCCTATGATGTCATAGTTGATGTTTTTGAGGGCTTCTTTTAGTTCTAGTAGTTTCTCAGTTGTGCTTAGTGATCTGACATTGTATGTGCATATGTTTAACTTTCTTATATTTTCTTTTATCTCTGGAGGGTTAAAGTCGCATATCCCCGCGGTGACAAGCCGTTCTGGGGATGATTGGAGGGGAGGGGGATATATTCGTTGCTATTCAATAGGTTGAGTTGATAGGGTAGGTGATTTATGTTCTGTGTTGTTTGATTGACGGGCACCTGAGATTCCTCTTCTTGGTGCGAAAAAAGGGTTAATGTTTGTTTTGTTTCTCTTATGTGCTTGTATTTGTACATCTGTATTCGGACTGGTATTAGTTTGATTTTCGTTTGGTGACATTGATAAGTTCCTTTTTTGATTTTTATTATTTTCGGTATGGTTGTTTTTGTTCTCTAATATGACTATTTTGTCGTATTTAATTATAGCTTTTACTCCTTCTGCTTTATATTTATTTATTTCTGTTTGTAATTCCTTCCTTTTTTCAATTACCTTTGGAGGAAACTCTTCTTTTATATAGTAGGTGGTGTTTTCCAGATTTTTTTTGTTCGTCAGTATCATTATCTTCTTTCCTAAAGTCGAAACCGTTACAGAGATTGGTCTAGGGTTTGTACTTTTTCTACCAAGTCTTCTAATCATTTCTAATTCCGATCTTTCACATGGTATCTTTAAATTTTTATTGAATATATTTAGTATTTTATCTTCTAGTTGGTAGTATTTTTCTTCAGATTCTTCTACTCCGAAGAGTACAATGTTCTTTTTCAAGCTCTGTCGCTCTATGAAGTTTAATCTACGTTCTTGTTCTTTGACGAGTGATTCTAGTTGATAATAGTTTTCGTTCATTACGTTGAATTTTTGGTCTATGTGTCTATTTATATTTTCGGTAATATTAGTTTCCATTTGTTTTGACGCCATTAAGAAGAGAAGTAAATTAATTCGTGAAACAGAAGGTGCATTGACCGCAAAACTTCTTTCACAGACTACCTTTCAGCTGATGAAATCAACCAATTTTTACCATCAACGATGTCAGGACTTTTTACTGGAGTATCTTAGCAGGATGACTCTGGAATTAAATGGCAACCGAAAGTCAGGGTGGACTTTTAGACAGTAACAGTCTAACAAATTCTCTAGCAACACATCTGTTCGATAGTTAATAAATGTTATTTAATATCGATTAAACGGTGACAAGCTTATTTAGACCTAGCTGTTTTCTGCGGTTCCACTCCTGCTGCTCTTAGTGTGACTTTTATAACCGAATAAGCCTTCCTCGATAAATGGACTATCATACCGAACATTATTTCAATTCCTACCAGTAGCTCGTGAGATTAGCGCAATTAAAAAAACAAACAAGCACACCCTTTTAAATATTAATATAGTATTTTGGTATAGATGCCACCTCTACCAGTAGCAAGCTCTACGTTAGATACATTACAGTTATATTGGACATGGGACATGTGCTACAAATGCTCCTCGTCTGGGCATAGAACCGACTCACGGCAAGTAATTGATTGATCGATAGAAACCTAGCTAATGGATGATCCGTCAATTATGTAGAACATACTTTTGATATTTGATAAATGTATGTGTATGTGAAATCTTATAGTAGCAGCATAATACTTGTTTATTTTTCAGAAAATCCAAAATAATAAAGTAACTCTTATCACGAGTTTTCAGTATTTGAGACGTAAACTGGAACTTTGACAACTTCAAATCGACAATTTTCAAGGAAAAAATGAGTTCCTTCTTCACACACCAGAGGCGCTGTTCCATTTTTTCATACAAGAAACGCTGTAAATACTGGAAAAACGCTGTAAAGTAAAAGAGTGAAAATTCGTGCTAAGGGTACGTTACTCGTAGCTAAAAAGTTCGACATAATTCCGCTTACTAGCATTCAGCATACAAATGTTTTTATCGGTAAAAATAACGGTAATCAGCCTATAATTTCCCACTGCTGGGACACAGGCCTCCTCTCTATGAGAGAGAGGGCTGTAATCCACCACGCAGGCCCAAGGCAGGTTGGTAGATGTCAAGTCTTCTTATTTTTGGTTCCAGGACACTGGACATCCTAACGATGTTTTCCTTATCGTTTTGAGAGCAAAAGTGGTGTAATAAATGATACAAAGTAATGCGTCTGGCTGCGATGCTATTGCATTGAATTTTGTTTAAAACCTCATTCCTATAATAATACGTTTAATTAAAATATATTGATTTCGTTTTAAAATGGTTCGAGAATTGGCGTTAAAAAAAGCTAACAAAACTTAACACATTTTTAATAAATCATCCCGATTTAATAACTAATGACATAAAAAGAAAAGAAACTTGTAGTGCAACCCAAGTCTAGTTTTTCCCGCCTGTCAGTGAAACTTTCCCGCCATTACAAAATGGCGACCATGTTGACGCAGCTAAAAGTTAATGGCGGGTGGAAAAAGTTTTAAAGTTGGAATGCGTTCGATCTGTTTGAGCTATTGGTTCGTTCAATTTTGTGGGGACTTATTTACAAAATGTCCGCTTTATTATCATAAAGCGGACATTTTGTAAATAAGTACGATATATATACGATATCTCGTATTGCTTCATGATAGATAGCTGTCAATGGACTGCAAGTCTACAAGCAGTCAAGCATTGTTTCCAAGGGGTATGTCCTTGCGATAGGCGGAGACCTCTCGCGCCCAGCATTGGTCGCGGCCATGCTGCGGGGCGAGACGGAGTGGGAAGCGGTCTGCTCCTTCTGCGAGGCAGTAATGCTCGTGAAGGAGGAGGCGGGCCGCGAGCGAGAGAGGACAGCGTCCTCCCTCCGCCCCACCTGCAGTGGTAGACGCCCACGGCGACGGACGTCGCTTGATGATCTCCGGCCACCGTAGGCGCGGGCATGCGGGCAGCGAGTAAAGGCCAACTCGCTGCCCGACCAAGGACCATGCCCGGGTCGACGGCGCGTTGTGTCCCACGCGCGCCTCAAAGAGCGTCAGCATAATGACGGGGCCCCCCTCTCAGAGGGCCAAAGCCTGCCGGGGTCGCGGGATTATTCCCTTACCGTGACCCCGGAACATAACAGGCTATTGAAGGACACCGTGGATTTTAGTCAGTAGAAGTCTGACAGTCCCTCCCGCCCTGCCCGGGGTTGGAGGACTCATTTGATAATTTTACCACGCTAAAAAAAAAAAAGGGGTATGTCCTGTACTAACTGGGTTTTAAAGCTCTTATTAAAGGCAGTCACTCGATCTAAAATACTGGTTCTTAACTGTATCTGGTAGGTACCTTTTTATCATGGTAAATTCATCAAGTGAGTCGTCCCTGAGAAAAACCTAGACAGATCATCATCATTTGCCAAGCCTTTGTTTTTTCTAGCTATTTGATAATTCCGCCATCTTGTTTTTCTGATCCTGTCATAAATGTTAACTGCAATAGCCCTCTTTATAAACGTCGTTCACTTTCCATGCAAAAATACCGAATGTGAACAACAATTTTGAAGCCCTGTATTTACTCAAAAATCGTAGCGTTTTAAAACTGCTTGTGACATGAAAACTTTTTTTTATTTGCTGTTGTCGGCCAAGGAAAACCATAAAAAAAAAAACAAAAATCATTCCCTTTTTAAAAGTTAAAAAAACAAACCTTACAATACACTGTCTTTTGATTGTTGATCTTTACAGTAAAGTGATCTCTATTCTCTTTGACTTAAGGTTCATGAACTTCAAAGTAATTAAAAAGTATAGAGGATGTAAAGCTATCACATAGGCTCGGGGATGAAATAAAAAAAATAGCACAAAGAAAGACTTGGAACTTTCATAACATACTCGTATTATTGTTTTCAAAGACAATGAGTTAATTGAAAGTGCTGCGGGTTACCGACTAGACTTGTACAGGTAATGACTGAAGTGTTTCTTAGTATTTATTGAATAAAAAAGATCCTGGCAAATATATTTTTTTCTGACAAGTTATTTATGTTATGAACAAAATTTAAGAAAATTTTAATACGCAAGATTAATATTATTTAATAATATGCAATTTTATTACAGGTTAACAAATAAATGCCATATTCTATTCTTCGAACATCTACACGTGTTTTTTTTTTTAAATTAGATTCGGTAAGCTTAGGTATTAACATTGCTTTTTATACATAAAGATTACGGAATACATACTTACTTCAGAAAAACATATTATAGTTATGTTTTAAATAGCCGCTGGCATCGACCTCAAAAAATATCTAGTTATAATTCGAGGGTCGCGGGACTAAAGAATACGGTGACCCCGGAACGTAAAGGGCTATTGAAAGACACCGTGGATTTTAGTCAGTACAAGTCTGACAGTAACTCCTGCCCTACCCTGGTGATGATATTAATATGCTCAAAAAATAATAATGAGAAACTCCTCCTGCTAGGCTTTGCTAGCTAAATAATTTTAACCCAATTTGTATCTGTGTTAAATCAGCATTGTGTACCTACGTGACTTTTTCGCTTTACGTAAAGGAGATTGCTCTGCGCCCATACATTGTTCGCCCTGGAACCAAGAGCATCGGAAAATTATATTTTGTGTTGTCGATCATTAGTAAACTCCTATCTGATCTTATTTTTATAGCGGACTAGCTGCAGAATAGATATATTCCAAAAAAAGAATCAGATTTTGAGGTTATAATCGAACCATAACAACGACTAGTAGGTATAGTTTTTCATAGATTAGTGATTTTTAAGAAACTGAAAAGCAATGTCATAAAATATTTAGCTATTTTAAGCACCTCCCTAGATAATTTGATAGGTACCTATGCAGTTTTTTTCTAAAGCGTAAGTGTATTGTAAGTTCAACGTTTAAATGCATAGAATCTATTAACATGGCTACCTGTATTCTTAGAATTCGTTTTAGACTGACAGTGACATTAGTGACTAGGGACGACGATCTAAGATCGATTAATCGAAGAATCGATTTTTCAGGTCCAATAGATCGATTTTTTTAACCGAAAAAATCTGATTTTACTGATAAGAGATCATTTAATATCTTTCTTGTTTTTCATAAAATGGATAATATTTACATTATAAATGTAAACTTGAAAAATACAATCGTTTTTAGGGTTCCGTAGTCAACAAGGAACCCTTATAGTTTCGCCATGTCCGTCCGTCCGTCCGTCTGTCCGCAGTTTAGCTCAGAGACGCACAGTACTAGAGAGCTGTTATTTGGTGTAAATATACGGATTTGTTGTGCCGAAAAAGTGGTAAAATAAAATCTCGTAAAATATTTTTTTTTAGGGTACCTCCTGTACACGTAAAGTGGGGATGTTTTTTTTATTTCTCGCGTACCCCTTAGTGTGGGGTATCATTAAATAGGTCTTTAAAAAATATTGATAGTTTCCATTAACAATTTTTTGATAAAAAATTTCGTTTGTGAAATATTAAGGTTTAAAGTGCTAAATTTTGCTCGACTCGAGTGTCCCCCCCCTCTACCAGCTAAACGGTTATGTTTGGGGGTGTGAAAAAATTCACAATAGTAGTATATATAACGAATTTTAAAAGAAAATTATCATGACAAAGTAGGCTTTACAACTTTACGAGTAATAGTCGACCAACTTATAAAATGTACTTGGATAATATATTTTCTTAAACAAAATGTATCGGAGAACATGTTCTTCAACTGCAAATGTAAGTTTGTCAACTTTATTTTTACGGCTTTAATAGATTTTTTACGGTATGTTTTTTGGGGATAGGTAGGTTTTCATCGTCAACTATTTTTAACTAACTTCAAAAAAAGGAGGAGGTTCTAAATTCGTCGTAATCTTTTTTTTATGTATTTTCCCCGATTTCTCAGACTCCTGGACCGATTTTGAAAATTCTTCTTTTAAAATTAAATTCAGCGAATCAGTTTAGTCAGTTCGCATAAGTGTTTTGATGGGCAACTACGGAACCCTACACTGTGCGTGGCCCGACACGCACTTGGCCGGTTTTTTTTAGAAATCGATCTACTTATACGATTTTTCGTAAGTCGATACATTGGCTTACGATTCGAATCGATTTAAAATCGATATAAATTATACTATAAGGAAATTAAAAATTCAGTCGATCGATTACAATCAATCGGCCATCCCTATTCTCTAACCGCACGACATGACGTTTGGTGAAGATGGCGGCCATTGATGTTATTAGTCGCGTAAAATACTTTTTATTGTTCATTTTGGCATACAGCTAGTCCGTTTTACAAAAGTATTTGCAACTAATATAATAAAATAGACAGTTATTTATCGTGTATTCCAATACATTTTGTTGCATAGGGCCATTCCGGGCATTGTCCTTTTCTACCAAAAAAATCTGTTTGTAGCAATTCATTAAACATTCAAATTGTAACATATCCGATACACATACTTTAGTCGAAATTATCGTTAGCCAATGGTCTTTGTAATAGCCAAATTGCAAATATAAAATAAGGTTAATGTAGTATAATTTACCATACAGTGCGTAAATGTAGGTAATTAAACAAATCTACATTAATTTACAGAGTATTTAATACAAATATGATACGAAATGAAAATATATTGACTATTAATTTGATAAAATAGATTGCTATCAGTTCTATGAACGATGCGCTGAACGGAGTACGTAAAAATTAACAGGGGCATCAGTTTTATTATATCTTGCCGACTCTCGTGAGAAAAAAGTCTGAGTTTAGTTGAGTAAACGGTAGTAAAAATTGACAAACAGAAAATACATATCGAAAATCTTTTACCGAATATGTGAAAATATCGAACCATATGAGATTTTAACATTAAAAACCAGAAACGAAAAAAAAAGTAAAAAAAACTCACCAAAATAAAACCGTCAAAAGAAAAACGAGAAATGAGAAAACATTTTTTCGAAAACTCCACAAATCAGAGCCGGCAGTTCGTTAGTCTATTTTCATTCCCGGGGAAAAAGGATAGTGAAGCACTTTTACGCTCACCAGTACCACCCTGCCATCGGTATGCAGTTGGTACGTAATTACTCGCTGTTTAAAAACTCACTGGCGCTTTCAATTTAAACGATTTCATTATTTTAACGGATGTACTCGACAGTGCATTACTGTGATTAAAATTGTGATAGATAAATAGTGCGCGAGTGTACGATATAAAGTCAATCGAATGTTTTTAAAAGCTGAAGTAATTGCGATTGGTATTGATAAAAGTATCGGTAAACATTGCCATCGTTTTATAATTAAAACAAACATTTCCTGAACAAAATCGCTTTTTGTTGTCGTTAACGACGACAACAAAGAGCTATATTGTCACAAAAAACTGAAAATTTAAACAAAGCAACATTAAATGTGCAATCAGCCAAATATGGCTCAATAGAGTTTTTTTGGCATTTCGATATAAGGATGGTTCTGAGGTATTAATTCCCGTTTCAGCAACTAATTTAGGGCACTTAAGTTTAGAGCAAGGATTGTATTTCCACTTGAGCACCTATCAATAAAATGAAAATATATTTCAAATCTATTCCCATTATAGCACCTACAGTCCTACAGTGCGGCAGCTTTTATCCACCACAGAGGTCCAATTTAGCACCGACAGCATTGGAAAACTGTTTGAAAATTGCTGCCTGCATACCTAACTGCTTTACTGACTGTACGTACGATTCTATCAAACAGTACGCTTTGAAAGCTTTGTTACCTGTTTGCATCAGAAATTCAGTTTTCCCAGAATTTCATATTGATACTCAACGCAACGTAATACCTTTAACGAGGGAAGCTCAGGTTCCCGGAAATAGCCCAAAAAGCCCATTTCGGAAAATGGCAACCGAGTCGCAAAAGCTCAAATTCTCTAAACGCCTGATTCTCAAAATGGCAAATGGTCAAAATGGAAAACTTTCTACAATTTATTATTGGAAGCCTTATTCTTCTAAATAAAATATTTCTGAGGCCGTACCACGAGGTCTTAACGCGATCCAGTTTAGACTGTGGGAAATTTGCCATTATGAGAATTAGGCTTTTAATAAATTTGCCATTTTGAGAACTTGTCCTTTTGCGACTCGTTTGCCATTTTGAGAATTAGACTTTTAGCGCCTTAACCGTTGTTCGGTTCTGGATATTTGTGTTCTACTAGTATGTTTGTAAACGCACCCACAAAACAGGAGAAATTCCTAATCTAAAAAAAAACAAAGCCACGCAGCTTTTACCGAATCTCAAAGTAATTTTGTAACAGAACATTTTATTATACCTTTGACAAATTAATGTTCGTATCAAAGTAATTAAACATGCGTTTGATATGGGCCCAGGTTTAAACTAATTTAGGATCCCAATTCCCCGTAGACTACAACAAGTTAAATTAAATGCTTTAACGTAGGTACTCTTTTAATTTTAAACCTTCGAATAGTGAAGGGATGAAATTTCTGTATAATTTTAGTGAGGCGAATAATTTTTGTGGCGAACTTAGAACAACCCGCGACAACGCATGCATACACCCTTTAGTTTCATTTAAACTAAATTAAGTCTCTTACATTGTACAAATAATAATAATATTCCACAACTATCACACAACGCCATCTAGTCCCAAGCTAAGCAGAGCTCGTGTTATGGGTACTAGACAACTGATAAAGATACTTATATATTTCTAAATACATACATATTATAGATAAATTACACCCAGACACAGAACAAATGATCGTGCTCATCACACAAACATTTGTCCTGGGTGGGAATCGAACCCACGACCTACGGCATAGCAGTCAGGTTCACTAACCACTAGACCAACAGGCCAGTCAATACATAAAATAAAGATACACAAAATTTAAAATACAATTCAATTGTAACGTCGACCGTAGTTATTCCTTATCCAGTCTCAAGTTCAAAGCTAGAAGGATTAAACGAGACATATTTAGGTAAAGTTTTGATTTTCTTGAACATTTTGGGGTTGACAATTTAATCCCTTTAGGGACAGTCTAGGACAGAGATTTATATTATGTAAGGTGCGGTCAAAGCCAACGGCTGTAGACCCTAGACTTTGACAGATTTTTAACTACATTACCCTTCAATTTCCTATGTTTTCAAAGATCGATCCGAGGCACAATCATGTTTTTCCAGTTTTTTGACGTTACGTAAACGGGAACATTGACATTTTTTTTACGGATTGCTACCGGTCGGCAGGTAAACTTTGTTTAAAACTACATAATTAACTGTATCGACTCGTAGTTGTACTTAAGAGCAACTAGTAACTTCTTAAATACGGCTTCTACCCTATTGCCAAGTATGTTTGACGCCAATGCCGAGTATTAGGGTTCCATTTTCAGGTAGGTAGGGTAAAGTGTTTTTGTTTTTTCAGAAATATTTCAGCAACAAACGTGAGCCTGAAATCATGATTTATGACTATAGGCTCGTCTCCTATCATTTATGGAATATAAAAAAAACAACTAGTAAATCTTTTTTTTAACCGACTTCAAAAAGAAGGAGGTTATCAATTCGACGGTATGTTTTTTTTTTATTGTGTGTTTGTTACGCGGTTACTCCGCCAATTGTGGACCGATTTTCAAAATTCTTTTTTTGTTCGAAAGGAGATATTTCAGGAGTTGTCCCATTGTCACCATGTCAGGATCTGATGATTGGATCCTGGAGAAATCGAGGGCAACCCTCAAATTTTATAGGCCTACACATCGTTTTTCGTAAATTTTATGAAGTAATAACTTAAGTATTTGCGTATGGTAATCATCATCTCGTGTAGCTGAGCTGATGATGGAAGGTACAACTCCTCTGGTAAGGACTCGGCAACGACTGATTTAGTAAATTATGTTTGTGTTCGCATATCTCCGGAACTACAAGTCCGATTTAAGTAATTATTTTTTTGTTGTACTAGGTATCGTTCAACTTAGGGAATACTGCAAGTTTCATCAAAATCGGTTCAGTAGTTTTTGAGATAGGGAATTATGAATGTAAGAGATTTTAACGATTTCGATTACAAAATTCTAGTGCTCATGTAATAAAATGGTTGAATATTTAAATTAAAAAGAGTAAAACAAAAACTTTTTCAAAAAAAAAATGTAACCGCCTTCAAAAACAACCACAAAAAAAGGGTAAAATAACCGTCAAAACTTTTCTTTCGGAAGTCGGTGACTTTTTTTTATTAATTTTATTGTCTTTTTGCCACCGACTTCCGAAAGAAAAGTTTTGACGGTTATTTTACCCTTTTTTGTGACTTTGATCGACGCTAGGAATTTCTCCTGTATAGTGGGTGCGTTTACAAACATAGAAACACACATACACAAACACCCAGACCCAGACCAAATACTTGTAGGTCATACAAATATTTGACCCGTGCGGGAATCGAACTCGCGACAGCGCAGCAGTCCAATCGCTCACTACGCTAACCGTGCCGTCAATCTATAGTTCTATACTTAATATCATAAAGCTGAAGACTTTGTTTTGTTGAACGAGCTAATCTCAGGAACTACTACAACCATCCGGATGTGAAAAAATATTTTTGTGTTGGATACCCCATTAAAATTTGTCGAGGAAGGCTATAGGTAATTGTATTGTTAGGGGCTCCCTTTTCCGCATTTGGACTCGTAGGTCCGTTATGCGTGAGGTGGGATGGTTGGCTTTATGAGCCAACCCAGCTCCTTCCAGAAGCTCAGAAGTCTCCTGGGACGTTCACAGGCTTCTTGGAGCGACCTGGGAATGCCAAGGTTTTGTGCCCGTTGGTTAACAACGCCCTCGCATTCCAGGATTACGTGGGTAGGAAGGCTATAGGCTATTAATTATAACATCACGCTATCACCAATAGGAGTCGAGCAGTGGGTGAAACCGCGGGGAACATCTAGTTATACGAAGTAGGTATTTATACCAGGGTTGGCATGATTAAAACAAGTTGTTTTAAAACACCTGTTTAAAACAGCTTAAAATTAAACAGTGTTTTTTATTACCCATTTCAACTACTTTTCAAGGCGGATGAATGCATATAAAATGAAAATAAATTAATATTCAGGAGTCTAAATAGTTTGACTTATAACCATTTGAGTCTAATGCCACTGCTTTGTCATATTTTTAACTTTTATTGGCATTGTACCTAATGAAATAATCCTTAAAAATATTAGAAAAAAAAAACATCGCATTTTTTTTCCCATAGATAATTTTTCGTTAAAAATTTCATTACAAAGGGCGAATTTGAAAAGATGTAGTCTAGAAATGAAACATGATTGATTTATACGTTTAAACATCAACAAGCAAGGTGGAATTAATTTGAAAAAACAAAACAGAAACTAAAAAGAAAAAAAAACACTTGTTTAAAACAATTTGAACTGTTTCTTTTATAAAATAAAAAATAAACTGTTTTTTTTCCAACCCTGATTTATACATTCAGCACTGCTAGTTGATTCAAATACTCGTAGTCCTTGAATACCAGCCCAAAGTGGGTAATTACTCGTATGATGGACACAATAAAAACGTACTCATGCATAATGTGAACGAGGACAAAGTACAACACTAGAAAATTACTACAATACTCGTATTTTGTACTGGCTACTAAAACTCGCCACTTAACTTGATTCAAAACAGCATTTAAACGAGGCTTTACATAATTAGTCAGACCTTGGACCAGCTCATTGTAGGTATATAGCTTTACTTAATACGTAGATAATTATTCTACAACTAGCTTCTGCCCGCGACTTCGTACGCGGATCCTGTTGCTTATGCCAGCAGTCGAGGTCGTCAAAATTGCAAGCGTCAAATCGATGGTTCGATAGGCAGGATGGTGTATGGCTACCATAAGGGACTTTGGGCCAAAACACATAACCGCGTTACGGCGCCGCGCCGCGAGAATCAGCAGTAGCGTCACTGCCGATTGTAGCGGCGCGGCACTTTGTCGTTTATCTTTTTAATAACAAATAGCAATAAGTTTCTCACGATGGTCCATGGCAGAGACACGTCTATCCACAATCAAAAATCACGAGGAACTGGATACCCTACCATACGACATTAAACTGCTCTTTTTCGCAACGCCGCGACGCCACAACGTAAACCGTCGATTTTAGCGGCGCGGCGCCGCAACGCGGTTATGTGTTTTGGCCCTTTACTCATGGCGCGATGCGACGCGATTCGAACGAATTCCAACTATAAGTGAAAATCAAACTTGCCACTAAGAAATAAAGATGCAATTTGAATGACTTGACGTTGCCATGGCCATCGTGTTTTGTTTTTCATCTATTCATACATATCAAACGTGTTTTGTGTCTTATGTCTTAGTGGTAAGGTTGATTTTTACTTGTAGTTGGAATTCGTTCGAATGGCGTTGCATTGCGTTGCATCGCGCCATGAGTAAAGTCCTTATAAGAAGCAGTGTCAAAGTCCTAGAAATGACAGCCAGGACCAACAGCTTTACTTTTTTACCGAGTTACGGAGGAAAGTCGCTATGATAGATGAGTACTCATCCACAGACTAACCTCAGCAAGCGCGGCTTATTCTTGTAATCGGTGTGTACGGCTGATATTACTTAGCTATAAGCTCCTCATTCAACAGCAAAAAAATAATATCTACTATATAAAAATAAGTCGGGTTTTCCTTCCTGACGCTATAACTCCAGAATGCACGAACCGATTTCCACGGTTTTGCATTCGTTGGAAAGGTCTCGGGCTCCGTGAGGTTTATAGCAAAGAAAATTCAGGAACAAAAACGAAGCCATCTGGTGGCGAAACGGAGTTGCCGGGTTTGCTAGTTACTTATAAAAATTCGAACTCCGTAACTGCGATTGAAAAACTTTAACGGAAAAACCTAATAACACTTTATTTGACCTGGGAATAGAACCCAGGATCCCTCGCCAGCAGTCGTGCTATCGACTACTAGCCCACGAGCTATTAGTAATAAACTTAATCAAAATATAAAGTCACTAATTACTTATTAACAGTTTAAACCTGAAATAATTAAAACAAAGTTATAATTAAAATATTTAAACAAGAATTGTTCGCGACATCTTGTACATCTTAATGATAAATTGATTCAATTATTAGTTGAATTAAGCTGCTAGAGAGTTATATTTCAATAAATCTATTCAATTTACTTGAAAAGCCTTTGTTTATTTCAGGTTCAAGATTAAGTTTCAGCAGCTGAAGGAAAAGCTACCTTGAACTTTGAAGACAGGGTTTAAAATCGAAGTGAAGGTACGGAAAAAAGGGTTTCTGAATAAAAATTATGTTGGAAGAAAGGAGGTAGATAATGGCAACATTTCCATAGCTATTTGAAAGCGGAGGAAAAAATGTGGCAGCTACTTATCTTGTCTTGCGAGATCGAGTTGATTCGCCCGAAATTTTCTCGCTATTTTGGTATTACTTTGATATAAACTCAAATGGTTATCTGTTGTGAAAAATTCTGGCATTTGAAATTTCTTGTGTGATTTTGGACTACCCAATCAGACTAATCAATTAACAAATATTTGCTAACTGATTGGGTAATCAGGTAGCAAAATATTTGTATGATCTTCAAGTAATTTGTGTTTCTGGGCGTTTGTGTATGTGAGGTTATACAACGTGTAACGTTAATAGCGCAAAACCTCTCGTGGGGTAACTCAGCCCATGTTATTGAACAAAGTTTGTTCTAAGACTTTTGGAAATTCGCAAAAAAAAATGATTTTTCATACTGATGGGCCCGATCAATTTCTCATTTTATATGAAAAAGCAATTTTTTTTTTGCGAATTTCTAAAAGTCTTGGAACAAACATTGTTCAGTAACATGGGCTGAGTTACCCCACGAGAGGTTTTGCGCTATAAACGTTACACGTTGTATACCTATATATATGTATATTATTATGTAAATGCACCCCCATCATCAAATGAGTCCTCCCACCCAGGGCAGAACGGGAGGGACTGTCAGACTCGTACCCTTTATGTACCGGGGTCACGGTTATTTATGAGTCCCGCGACCCCGGCACTCGGCAGGCTGTGTACAAGGGGCTTAGGCAGTGGTCCGACCAACGACGGCGAGAGAACGAGTAACTTTCGGCGATTTTCTCTCTCAATAAACGCACAATAAATGTACATTCCGTGTAAATGAAAGAGATGCATATATGAATCTCTCTGACTGACACACTGCCAGCGACGACTCGTTTTACTCGTTCTGTCGCTGAGCGACGAGCTTTACAAAATTAACTCGCTCAGCGATACTCGTTCAGCGATGCTCGCTCACTCGTTGCTCGCGTTCGGTACAGTGAATGAAATGTCACATAAACCGACCGAGTACGGGCGAGTAGCGCGAGTAATCGTTCATCGCACTTGAACACTCGCTGTCGCCCGGCGACAAAACTATCGAAACTACACTCGCTTCCCGCCGATCGCCAACTCTTTTTAGAGTGTATAGTTCTACTCGTTACTCGTTCATCGTAGCCGGTCTGTGTCAAAACTACCGACCGAAACCGAAGCTTTCCCGAAGGTAGCCGAAGCTTCGTTCAGAAACTAGTTATTACATTAAAGCAAAATTCAACGCTCGAAGCTCCCAAACTTCAAGTTCGTTCGGAAGCCTCACCATAGTGCATGCTCTCTCGGTCAGAAGGTCCTAGATAATACCTAGTTTTACTAATCCTATTAACTAGTTAGCTTTAGTTTCAGTTAACGTTAATTTTATACGGTTCAGTTAGTGTTTAAAGTTAAAATCGATGTGTTGAAGTTTAAATTAACCGATTGGTTTAGTTTTGCTGGACTTTGTTGGAGGAATTTTAGCTTATGTTTCATTATGAGGTATTATTATAATTAATTTTTAATTTTAGCAATACTTCGTCTTTATTTACCACTAATATGTACTAACATAGTAGTGGTAAATGTTCACCAACAATTAATATGGTTTCCGAGGTGAACAAAGTGGACAACTTTGGTGTCCGCAATTCACCTGGGTGATATCACTCAGGTGATATTTTCCCGAGATGAATTGAGGACACTAATGTTGTCCACTTTGTTCACCCAGGTGATATCACCCAGGTGAACAAAGTGGAATAAACCATTAATATTACCTCTCTTATTGAGGTGGAAAACCTTCAAACAGGTAAATATCATCATCGAAAATGTTTCTAAATGCTGAAATGAGGTTAAGTACCGTTTATTTGAAAGTATCAAATTGCGAAGTGGACATCGTGCTCCGGGGTCGCGGGACTGTATGAACAGGCAACCATGACCCTGGAACGTAAAAGGCAATTTATGGAAAACGTAAGATTTTAGTCAGAACGAGTCTGACATTTCCTTCCGCTCATCATCATCATCAGCCTATATTGTTCCCACTGCTGGGACACAGGCCTCCTCTCTGTGAGTGGGATTGGGCCATAATCCACCACGCGGGCCCAGTGCGGTCAGTTCAGTGTCACGATGACATCCACCAATTTTTGATTCTAGGACATGCCGGTTTCCTCACTTTCCTCACGATGTTTTCCTTCACCTTTAAACCTCATTTGATGATACCTTGAAAAAGGCATCATGCTACAAAATCTGTTTTTCTAATGCCTATATTTTTGACAGGCCTGTTGGTCTAGTGGTTAGTGAACCTGACTGCTATGCCGGAGGTCGTGGGTTCGATTCCCACCCAGGACAAATGTTTGTGTGATGAGCACGATCATTAGTTCTGTGTCTGGGTGTAATTTATCTAAGTATAATATTTATGTATTTAGAAATAATAAATATATAAGTATGTTTATCAGTTGTCTAGTACCCATAACACAAGCTCTGCTTAGCTTGGGACAACGCCATTTGCGTTGTGTGATAGTTGTGGAATATTACTATTACTACTATATTAAAAACAAAATATACTAACATGTCTTACTCCTCCACTATTCTTTTCTGATTGATTTCGTTGCAGGATCCAAGACAGGTAAATTCATTCTTCAGGAAAATATGAGCTTCATGGTCTCGCCACGCTTTTCAAGTGGTTGCCATTGTTGATTCTGGCTTTCAGGAGTTGAGTGGTTTGGGAATAGTGTGGTGGGTTTGTCCCAACATAAAAAAATAACTACGTGTTGAGTTTTACGTTTTATCTCCTAGATACTGCACTAAGCAATAGTTTTAAATAAAATAAAAATGAATTGCGACGCATTCACATAGCTACAAACAGCTCAACTTACAAAGGGGTAAAAAACAGAAACTGCAAAGCGTCCCTATTTCATTGCAGTAACTATAAAAAGAGCATTAAATTTTCGAGACTCGTCTCGTGAGTTTACTGCAAAAGTACTTTATTTTATTTATTTTGTACTAAACTGTGAGTGAGCGCGCGATCCTAAACGAATTCTGGCAGGCGGTGAATGAATTTATTATTTTATAAGTCGTGCGTCCGAAGGGATTTCTGGACAATAAAAATTATGGGGTTCCTTACAAATTGTGACCCCCGGTTTACTCCTTTTGGGGGTTAATTTTTGAGAATAGTCTCATGTTTGGGTTTTCTAGAATCAGAAATAAAAACTGCGCGTTAGGCCAAGACTCCACCAAAGCTGTACGAGTCGAGACGTGTTTTGAACAACCAATAGAATTGCGTTGCGGCACGGGTTGCGGAGTGGAGCTGTGTCAATAACGCAATTCTATTGGTTGTTCAAAACACGTCTCGACTCGCACAGCTTTGGTGGAGTCTCGGCCTTACGGTTGTTTTGTTGCGGTTGTTTCTACTTTTTCTATTTCATGTTAATAAAAACTAGGAACCTACAGAGAAGTTCAAGGGTCATAACTAGCTTTCTAGCGCCATCTTATTTTTAGGGACTTCGCGACCCGTGGTAAAAATATCATCAAATGAGTCCTCCTATCCGGGGCAGGACGGGAGGGACTGTCAGACACATACCGACTAAAATCCACGGTGATCCTTCAATAGCTCTTTACGTTGCAGGATCACGGTAACTTGGTAAGACAGTCACGCGACCCCGGCAGGCTTTGTCCCTCTAAGTCCCTTCAGATTCCTGACAGCTTTTTGAGGCGCGCGTGGAACACGACACTTCGTCAATCCATGTGCCATGATCGGACTGCAAGTCACCAATTACTCGCCGTCCGCGTCCCGTCCGCTACCGTAAATTCTCTAAGGTTCAATCATTTTGATGTAAAAACGGAACATATTTACCAACATTTTCGTATTTTATAATAAGTTTTTATAGGGACTAAGGACAGTAGTATTTCATATCATGAACTTACAGGTGAAGTCAATGGCTAAAAACACACGATAATTAATGAACTAGATAAAACCTATCGCTATTTGACTTCAAAATTTTGCATTAAATACACTACTTTACAAAAGGTTAATTGATACATTCATTAATTAACTTAACACTTTTAAAAGGTCATATAAAGATAAAAATACACATGCCTTTTAAAAGGGCACGTGCCGATAACATACACTTTTCTACAGGAAGTATTAAAATTGCCTCCTTGGTCTAGTTGTGTCAAGAGCGACATCTGAGTACGATGTCCCAGATTCGATTCCCAGGTAGGGCAAAGTTTTGTTGGGTTCTCCCTTTGAGAATTTCTCAGTAGCAGCTACATAGTCTGGATTTGTGCCCGAATGATGGCAATAAGCTCAGTCCCTATTACATGAGCCTGCAAAGATAACTGGCAAAATATGAGAGCCTTATGACAGTATTAGTATTAGATTTAGAAGGTTCTTTCAAATACATACGTTTATTTCAATATTATTTACGTACTCTCTTTATAATATCAATTAAACTATAGAAATATAAAAACTAAATTAAAATAAAACTAAACTAAACTATTACAGAGCATCGAAAAATTCATCCTCAACGCTGTCAGCTGGCAATGTGCCCAAGAGACTGGCGGCGTTGCCTCTTTGAATGGCAATACTTAGCCTCTGGCCAAAGTAAAAGCCAGCTCTTGGGTCACGGGAAGCGACAACAAGTCTTTTAGCAATATCTCTGTAGAGGCTGTGAGCACTCCGACCCCATGGCCCTATAGTTTCAACAAGTTTAGAAGTATTAGATATATGTAAATCGCGTTCAATTTGCCCGATAAAAGCTCTAATTACATAAGATCTCACTTTTCAATTATCAAACTCAGTGAAAGTCTGCAAATTGCCCATTACCCTAAGTTTTTCACTTGCACAACGTCGAAGCATGTCTTAACTTAAACTACCCCTATTATGTGTTCTAGCAAAAAGTGTCTGTTACAACTTATAACACTTTTTGTCGTTACCTGACTAGTATAACTTGAGATATCAGGGTGGCGTTGCTTGCTAAGGATATTGAACTGGACGCATTTATTTTGAATAGATCAGTTTTAGCTGGTCCTGAACAGTTACTTTAGAAATGTCATAATTAATAAGATGAAGCTACAGTCCCAGTGTGAAGATATGGTGTCTTATGAAAGTACTGTAGTTGCTCATTATTGCAAAGCAAAGATCTCTATGGGAAAGCATTGGCAAGAAAGTTCACGTATACGACACTCATTAAAAGAAAAAATATTTTATAACAAATTACTAGTTTTATATTTCTATGGTTTAATTGATATTATACTTACTTGATAAATTACTAGTTTTAATCTATAATTCTAATAACTTTTACTTAACTGAGTCGTCTGACAGGGAAGTATGAAAGAAGAAAACGTGTTGCGTCGATTCCAAATGTAAAGGGAAATGGGCAAAGAAGATGATTTTTAAAGCCTTGGTAAAAACACAAAAAAAAATCAATCCCTTGTCGAATTCCAAACATTTTAATATTCTAGTTCCAAATTACGACGTCTCAACATAAACTGGTCATAATAATAACATCAACGAACAGTTACAACGGTTGTTACACCTGCGTAAATGTCACTCGACGGTTACGAACGCAACTGCGGTAACGAACTAGTTTAAAATACCACCAGTTGCGTAATAACACAGGCAAAAAAAGTGAAGCATTATTACGTTGAAGTTCTGCGAGAGCTTAAATGCTAAAGACCGTACTCCGTAACTAATTACTGACGGAGGTGGAAGGGTTAGATTAAGATGGAGGCTTCTAAATGGCTGATCGTTCTTCAACTCATTGTCTACTTATGTATTGTTAGCTGTAAGCCACCCAAATACAATAAAAAAAAAAAAGATCGCAAAGTCCTTCCAGTGTCATCATCTGCCTAGATATTGGTTGCAGCTTCCAGACAAACTACATGCATCTGAATATCAGTATTTTATATGGAGCGACTGCCTATTGGACCTCCACAACCCCCTTAACTAGGTAGTACGATACCCCATGGTAAGACTGGTTGTCAGACTCCAGAGCTTCTGACGAAGTAACGACTGTCAGAGATCTACAAATGACAGCCGGGACCAACGGCTTTACATATTATTTAGCCATGAGCTCTACTCGCAATCCTGAAGTTAGTATCCGGTATGGTATTAGGTATTTACCAGTAGTTGCGATTTAAAACACAAGACCAATGAGCTAAAAGTGTTTTCCACTCGGTCATTTCTTTCGGTAGTGGGATATTCACGTATCTCTTGATCCTGGGTCAGATTGTCGTCCCATTTGACTATGTGAGTAAAGGAACAGCGAGTGTACCTATATACACATTAAACGTACAATATCACATCTAATGCTAATGGCTAATTCATAAAACCACGACATTTGAGACCATTGCTAAAAAGAGTTGTACTTTTAGTAATACACCACAAGCTTTCACATTGAATGCCAAAGCTCTAACTAAAGCGCTTTTAAAAGGGGTTATTCGCGTCTAATAATGAACATTTAAGTACAGACAGCTGCATTAAATAGGTACCCGACACGCATTATAAAAAAGACACGCATCAGAAATAGGGGTTGCTAATCTATGTAGCTGTCATTACGTCCGGTGTTTCGTTGGTAATAATAAGGTTCCACTAGCAATTTTCATTTTTTATTAAAACGTTGACTAAGAATTTCTTTTGCATCTTGGGTGCATTTACAATTATTTTTAAGCTCTCATACACGGGGTGCTAAGACAGGAAACCTCCACGTGCGCCCGTGGACTGGAGTTCCCTCTCGGATATGTCCGGAGGGAAGACCAGTTTTTCGGGCCGGTGCACCCTGGGATGCGGGCAAAAACTCTTTCTTAGGCACTGTGTGCCTAAGGGGTCTCTTTGCCCGTATGCGAATAGCCTGTCAGGTGGACGCTCCAACGCGTGTCCCTCTGAATAGCAGAGGGCACAGCGGCGGAGCGGGCTTGCGGACGGTGAGTAATTGGTAGCTCGCCGTCCGACCAAGGACCAAGCCCGGGTCGGTGGCGCGTCGTGTTTCGCGCCAAATGCCTGCTGGGGTCGCGGGTTTTTTCTTAACCCAGGATACCGTGGCCCCAGAACGTAAAGGGCACCCGAAGGAACACGGGTGGATTTTAGTCAGTAAGAGTCTGACAGTCCCTTCCGCCCCACCCAGGGCGGGAGGAATCACTTGATGATTTTACCACCTAAAAAAAAAAAAACAACTCTCATACACAAAACAGCCGGACTCAGAACAACTGCCATGACTATACAATAAATTGTATTCTTTCTGTGCGAGCAATCCTATATTTGCCGTGGGGCGCCGGCTTAGAATTGCGCTCCCCCAAATCATCCCGTGGGTGTCGTAAGAGGCGACTAAGGGACAAACCGGAGGTCGGGCAGCAGCGTCCTCCGTGTACTGCACATCCTTACTGCGATCGCCAACCCGCCTGCCAAGCGTGGCGATTAAGGCAAATTACCCCCTATAATGATGGAAACCACAGAAACCAGGCCCCCAGTCCCCGGCAGCTCCACTATCCCTGGCGCGGGTAGCGGTCAAGGTAACGGCGGAGCAGGGGGTGCTAAGAATCTCCGGAAGAGATCCGGCTACCCACCCCCACGACGACTGGCCCTGGTAACACACAACATACGCACATTGAGGACTGACGAAAAGATCTGCGAGCTGGAAGAGGAGCTGAGCAAGTTACACTGGGACATTATGGGGTTATGCGAAGTCCGAAGAGAGGGGGAGGACACCGTAACCCTGAAGTCTGGTAACTTGCTCTACTACCGGGAGGGCGACCAACAGTCCCAAGGTGGTGTCGGGTTTCTCGTTCACAAGTCCCTCGTAAACAACATAATAACCATCGACAGTGTGTCGAGCAGGGTGGTATACCTAATACTCAGAATATCCAAAAGATATTCGCTGAAGGTCATTCAGGTATACGCACCGACCTCGTCACACTCCGATGATGAAGTGGAGACTATGTATGAGGACGTTAGTAGGGCCATACATAGCTCCAAAACCCACTTCACTGTTGTTATGGGGGACTTCAACGCAAAGTTGGGCAAGAAAAGCGGTGATGAGTTGAGAGTGGGGCAATTTGGGTATGGGCAACGGAACCCTAGGGGACAGAGGCTGGCCGACTTTCTGGAGAAAGAGGAACTCTTTATGATGAACTCTTTCTTCCAGAAGCCGCCTCACAGGAAATGGACCTGGCTGAGTCCCGATGGTTTCACGAGAAACGAGATAGACTTCTTCATGACCGACAAGAAACGGATATTCAGCGATGTCTCTGTGATCAACAGGGTAAAAACCGGTAGCGATCACCGAATCGTAAGAGGCTCGCTGAATATCAATGTTAAACTTGAAAGGTCCAGCCTGATGAAGTCTACGCTCCGACCTACTCGGCCCCATATTCAAAACCCCGAAAGCTTTCAACTCGAGCTCTCTAATCGCTTTGCTTGCCTTGAGAACTTAGTGTCAGTGGACGAGATCAACGACGGGCTAGTGGAAACTGTCCGCACGGTAGGGTCTAAGTTTTTTAGACCCTGTCGTAAAGATAGACCCCAGAAATTGACCGAGCAAACCTTAAACCTCATGGCTGAACGACGTTTGCTACAGTTGCAGTCTTCCGATGACGCGAAGTCATATAGGCAGCTCAATAGACGGATATCTAAGTCCTTGCGACATGATCTGCGTCTCTTTAATACGAATCGTGTTAAAGAGACCATACAGCGAAACCAAGGCTCTAAAGTGTTCGCAAAGGACAAGTCTATTGGGCAGAGCCAGATGACAAAGCTGAAACGGGAGGATGGCAGCATAGCGTCGACCAAAGCAGAGGTTTTAGGCGAGATCGAGAGGTTCTATGGACAGTTATACACTTCGGTCGCAAAGCCCGTTGACCGCTTGGTAGGAGATCCCAGAGCCAAGCTGTCCCGACATTATACCGAAGATATCCCGGACATCAGTCTGTACGAGATTAGGATGGCCCTGAAGCAGCTTAAGAACAACAAGGCGCCGGGCGAGGACGGAATCACTTCAGAGCTTCTGAGAGCGGGTGGAACACCGGTACTTAAAGTCCTCCAGAAGCTCTTTAATTCTGTCCTCTCTGAGGGCAAAACGCCTGAAACATGGAGTAGAGGTGAGGTGGTGCTGTTCTTCAAAAAAGGTGATAACAGCCTATTGAAGAACTACAGACCCATCACGCTTCTAAGTCATGTTTATAAGCTGTTTTCAAGGGTTATCACGAACCGTCTCGAACACAGACTTGATGACTTCCAGCCTCCCGAACAAGCCGGTTTCCGAAGAGGCTATAGTACCATAGACCACATCCATACGCTGCGGCAAGTTATACAGAAGACCGAAGAGTATAACTTGCCATTATGCTTAGCGTTTGTGGACTATGAGAAAGCCTTCGATTCGGTGGAAACATGGGCGGTACTTGAGTCACTCCAGCGATGCCGTATTGACTATCGGTACATCGAGGTGTTGAAGTGCTTGTATAATAACGCCACCATGTCGGTCCGAGTACAGGAGCAGAGCACGAAGGCGATTCCATTGAGAAGAGGCGTAAGACAGGGGGACGTTATCTCCCCGAAACTGTTTACTGCCGCAATGGAAGACGCCTTCAAGCTCCTGGAATGGCAAGGACTTGGCATCAACATCAACGGCGAATACATCACTCACCTTCGGTTTGCCGACGACATCGTAGTCATGGCAAAGTCGATGGAGGAACTCAGCATGATGCTCGATGGCCTCGACCGAGTTTCACAACGGGTGGGCTTGAAAATGAACATGGACAAGACGAAAATTATGTCAAATGCCAATGTTGTGCCCACCCCAGTCTCTGTTGGAAACTCGGTACTCGAAGTTGTTGACTCATATATCTACTTAGGACAAGTGGTCCAGTTAGGTAGGTCCAACTTCGAGAAAGAGGTCAACCGCCGAATCCAACTCGGTTGGGCAGCGTTCGGGAAACTACGCAATGTCTTTTCGTCCGACATACCTCAGTGCCTCAAGACGAAAGTCTTCAACCAATGTGTGTTACCAGTGATGAGTTACGGCACCGAAACGTGGTCTTTCACTATCGGCCTCATCTCAAAGCTCAAAGTCGCTCAACGAGCTATGGAGAGGGCTATGCTAGGTGTTTCTCTACGTGATCGAATCCGAAATGAGGAGATCCGTAGACGAACTAAAGTCACCGATATAGCCCACCGGATTAGCAAGCTGAAGTGGCAATGGGCAGGCCATATTGCTCGCAGAGCAGATGGCCGATGGGGTCGAAAAGTACTAGAGTGGAGACCACGGACTAGCAAGCGCAGCGTAGGACGTCCACCAGCAAGGTGGACAGACGACCTTATAAAGGTCGCCGGAAGACGCTGGATGCAGGTCGCTTCCAACCGGTATAAGTGGAAATCAAAAGGGGAGGCCTATGTTCAGCAGTGGACGTCCTACGGCTGAGATGATGATGATGATGAATCCTATATCTATTCTATCAAGAATAGATAATGTTATTTCTATAGAATTCGACTTTATTAGAACCGAATATGGCACGATCCGTTTCTATTCCGTCGACTGAAGGATAGAAAAAAATATTTTTGCCTTCCATTTAAAACATCGCCATGCTTAGGAAATTAGAACAATAAAACCTTTTATTCAACCATCCATCTTCTACTCTATTTAATAGATTTGTCATAAAGTTGAAAATCTATTAAAAGCCTTCTATTTGAGGTATTCCTCGTAGCGCTCCCGTTTTGAAGCGCTCCTATCTAAGCGCTCCTGTTTCATTCCTCCAAGCGCTCCCAAAAGGAGCGCTTAGAGGAACGATTAAAAATATTAAAATTTATTTCCTCGAAGCGCTCCCACGTTTAAAAATAGGGAAAAGCATGAAGTAAACGTAATGAATTATATCGATATTTTTTTTTTAAAACTCATGTGTGCATCATCGACATCGAAGTTGCTTAACCAAATTACGAAATTGAGAGAATAATATCATTTTGCTTTCGGCACTCTTATGTGTATGAGCGCAATACGTTACTGGGCCGATAGGGCTTGCAAGAACCGGTTCTTTTTAAAGACCGGTACCGAAGTTTCGGTACTGGCTATGGAACCGGGATTTCCCGGGAAATTCGGTACTTTCGGTACTCACGTACAAATGTCGCTATTAACTTATTGTATGAAAGGCACGAGCGTGCACACTACCTACATGACGTATGTTATTATCTAAATGGATTGAAAAATGAACTCATTACAAATGTGGGTGGGATGGTGTAGTTCATAAAACATTTTTTTATTCGTAAATCTATAATTGACAATAATCATCAGAACACAATCTCAAGGAACCGAATTTAAATGCTTTTTATGGGCTCTGATCGCGGCGACCAAATCAAGACATTCCCAACAAAAACCTAACGAAAATACCTAACACCACGCATCGTATAACGTCTTTTCAGTTCGGGAGACTTCGGCAATAATAAAAATATCCGTCATAAAAACAGTTTGCTGATTCTAGACGAAAGATAAGACGGAAATATAATCTTTCCGAGCGTGTGAGGTGAACAAAAAGGTAGCTTCACCGCGGCAATTTCCGAGTGCCACATGTATATTTTATATTGATATAAAAAAGCTTTTAAATATAAGAATTAAAATATATCAGGCTCAGATCAAAGAAAAAAGGCAGATTAAACGATCAGAACACGCTAGTGGGTCCACCAGAGTTAATACAAAATCAAATCGAATTACATTCCATAATGTTTTCTTTGTTTTTGAGAACAACTTTTACAATGGTTAAAAACACGAGACGGCATATTTTGGCAAACAACAACAACGACGCGCAGCTTGGTACTGTCGCGACTTTGTATTAGATTTTGATTTTGTATTAACTTTGGTGGAACCACTCGTGTGTTCTGAGCGCTCTATCTGCCTATTTCTTTGATCTGAGATATCAGGACTATATTTGGAAATTCCTACTAAATTTCGGCTTTGTTCCTTCTACCATAAATAAATAATATCATTAAACAAACAGTAGCTAAACAAATATAGTATAATGTTTTTTCGAGATGAAAAAAAAAAGAATGTAACAAACGCTATTTCCTTTAAAATAAAGGTAGTATCATAAAATAGTAAAAGCTTTTTACAGATTAATAAACCAAATAATTAT
Source organism: Agrotis clavis (assembly GCA_954870645.1). Lineage (NCBI taxonomy): Eukaryota > Metazoa > Arthropoda > Insecta > Lepidoptera > Noctuidae > Agrotis > Agrotis clavis. Next base: position 19,878,856 of record OX940935.1, on the reverse strand, counting down.
AAAATACACAAAATCTGAGCATGATTAAAGTTATTCTCTTTAAAATGAAAGTAATGCAATAAATGAAACAAATCAAAAATCTTCTGACATCTATAAGTAGATTTTTGATTTTTTTCATCACAGCTGACTCCTTACTTACATTGCTGATTAGTTTTATTTATGTAATTCTCATTATTTTCAAATAAAATGTTTTATATCAACAATATTGTAAAAGAATAGTTTATTGGATATGATACGTTACTTTATATTGAAAACAAGAAGGAAAATAATAGAGTACCGAAAGTATCGAAAGTACCGGGACTACGGGTTGAAGAACCGGTACCGGATTGATTAAAAAAATCCCGGGATTTCCCGGTATTTTCGGTACCGGGATTTCCCGGTTGCATGCCCTAGTCCCGGCTCAGAGCGGGTGATTTTAGTCAGTAGGTGGTTTTAGTCAGTAAGAGTCTGACACTCGCCCCGCCTAGGACAAGGAAAGTCATTTCTACCATTGACGTAAACGATAGACAACTCATTGCCATAATTCTACGAAAAACTTCCGACAAAACATTGAGGTGTGCGGGGAGGGGGGTAATAATGGGAAACATAATGGAAAGAAATCATAAGCTTTCTAAACAATAAAAAAATATGAATAGGTACATAGTTATGACGGCAGAATATATTCATCTATTTGGTGGACTAAAGCAGGGTTTTTCAACCTTTTTCATGGCAAGGGGGTCGCCCCTTAGTATGAAGAAATATTTCGCGACCCCCTACCCGTTGCTTTTTTCAAGCATTCAATTTTGACGGCACGGTTAGCGAAGTGGCTGTATTTAATTTCACATGTGACAATTTCTTCGCAACTACTTTTTATGGGGTGAAAAATTTATCAAATGCGAACGTCGGGAGTTCGTTGGGTGGAGTAAAAGGTACTGTCAGACTCTTACACGTTTCATTTCATTTCATTTATTTATTCAATAACAAGTGGTTTGTATCTGAATATTCACTTATCATTACTTCAATTTATAACAGTAACTACAATTTAATTTCATTTTTTTTTTCAATTACTTACATCAACAATTTAAAATACATGTCAAATTCACAAAAACAACGCCAAACAATAACATTGCCATAGTCATGACTATGGCAATATTACTACTCAACGCTGTTTTCACAAACCTGACATGCATTTTACATTGTTGATGTAACTATGGCAACATTATTATTTAACGTTATTTTTATAAATTTGACATGTATTTTTAATTGTTGATGTAAAAATAATAATACTGCCTTAAAACCAACCTATTCCTTTAGTTGTCCTTTACATTTCAGGACCGCGATGCCCTTTTAAGACAATCACGACCTCTACGTGACAACTGGATCGATTCGCATGATACATTTCGTTGACTTTCACGGATTTTGTTCCCTTAATTGTCTTTTTGACTATGTTGATGATAATTATGATGATCTCATTAAAATACTTTTACATCTGATTTTGCGTTTCAAGAAAATCGAGGTGGGTATGATTTTTTGTGTTATTATCAGTAACAAGTCAATTAAAATCATAGTGATCTTTACTATCATAACAATAAGTTTGCTGTTCGATTGCTCCTGCAGTTGAAAAATAAATGTACATTAATGGTCCTTTGCACCGTGATATAAAATGGGCGAACAGTCCACTTAAACAGAAGTGGTTTTAGCGCGCTAGGAAAAGCCGAGGTATTCCTCGTAGCGCTCCCGTTTTGAAGCGCTCCTATCTAAGCGCTCCTGTTTCATTCCTCCAAGCGCTCCCAAAAGGAGCGCTTAGAGGAACGATTAAAAATATTAAAATTTAACTCCTCGAAGCGCTCCCACGTTTAAAAATAGGGAAAAGCATGAAGTAAACGTAATGAATTATATCGATATTTTTTTTTTAAAACTCATGTGTGCATCATCGACATCGAAGTTGCTTAACCAAATTACGAAATTGAGAGAATAATATCATTTTGCTTTCGGCACTCTTATGTGTATGAGCGCAATACGTTACTGGGCCGATAGGGCTTGCAAGAACCGGTTCTTTTTAAAGACCGGTACCGAAGTTTCGGTACTGGCTATGGAACCGGGATTTCCCGGGAAATTCGGTACTTTCGGTACTCACGTACAAATGTCGCTATTAACTTATTGTATGAAAGGCACGAGCGTGCACACTACCTACATGACGTATGTTATTATCTAAATGGATTGAAAAATGAACTCATTACAAATGTGGGTGGGATGGTGTAGTTCATAAAACATTTTTTTATTCGTAAATCTATAATTGACAATAATCATCAGAACACAATCTCAAGGAACCGAATTTAAATGCTTTTTATGGGCTCTGATCGCGGCGACCAAATCAAGACATTCCCAACAAAAACCTAACGAAAATACCTAACACCACGCATCGTATAACGTCTTTTCAGTTCGGGAGACTTCGGCAATAATAAAAATATCCGTCATAAAAACAGTTTGCTGATTCTAGACGAAAGATAAGACGGAAATATAATCTTTCCGAGCGTGTGAGGTGAACAAAAAGGTAGCTTCACCGCGGCAATTTCCGAGTGCCACATGTATATTTTATATTGATATAAAAAAGCTTTTAAATATAAGAATTAAAATATATCAGGCTCAGATCAAAGAAAAAAGGCAGATTAAACGATCAGAACACGCTAGTGGGTCCACCAGAGTTAATACAAAATCAAATCGAATTACATTCCATAATGTTTTCTTTGTTTTTGAGAACAACTTTTACAATGGTTAAAAACACGAGACGGCATATTTTGGCAAACAACAACAACGACGCGCAGCTTGGTACTGTCGCGACTTTGTATTAGATTTTGATTTTGTATTAACTTTGGTGGAACCACTCGTGTGTTCTGAGCGCTCTATCTGCCTATTTCTTTGATCTGAGATATCAGGACTATATTTGGAAATTCCTACTAAATTTCGGCTTTGTTCCTTCTACCATAAATAAATAATATCATTAAACAAACAGTAGCTAAACAAATATAGTATAATGTTTTTTCGAGATGAAAAAAAAAAGAATGTAACAAACGCTATTTCCTTTAAAATAAAGGTAGTATCATAAAATAGTAAAAGCTTTTTACAGATTAATAAACCAAATAATTATAAAATACACAAAATCTGAGCATGATTAAAGTTATTCTCTTTAAAATGAAAGTAATGCAATAAATGAAACAAATCAAAAATCTTCTGACATCTATAAGTAGATTTTTGATTTTTTTCATCACAGCTGACTCCTTACTTACATTGCTGATTAGTTTTATTTATGTAATTCTCATTATTTTCAAATAAAATGTTTTATATCAACAATATTGTAAAAGAATAGTTTATTGGATATGATACGTTACTTTATATTGAAAACAAGAAGGAAAATAATAGAGTACCGAAAGTATCGAAAGTACCGGGACTACGGGTTGAAGAACCGGTACCGGATTGATTAAAAAAATCCCGGGATTTCCCGGTATTTTCGGTACCGGGATTTCCCGGTTGCATGCCCTAGTCCCGGCTCAGAGCGGGTGATTTTAGTCAGTAGGTGGTTTTAGTCAGTAAGAGTCTGACACTCGCCCCGCCTAGGACAAGGAAAGTCATTTCTACCATTGACGTAAACGATAGACAACTCATTGCCATAATTCTACGAAAAACTTCCGACAAAACATTGAGGTGTGCGGGGAGGGGGGTAATAATGGGAAACATAATGGAAAGAAATCATAAGCTTTCTAAACAATAAAAAAATATGAATAGGTACATAGTTATGACGGCAGAATATATTCATCTATTTGGTGGACTAAAGCAGGGTTTTTCAACCTTTTTCATGGCAAGGGGGTCGCCCCTTAGTATGAAGAAATATTTCGCGACCCCCTACCCGTTGCTTTTTTCAAGCATTCAATTTTGACGGCACGGTTAGCGAAGTGGCTGTATTTAATTTCACATGTGACAATTTCTTCGCAACTACTTTTTATGGGGTGAAAAATTTATCAAATGCGAACGTCGGGAGTTCGTTGGGTGGAGTAAAAGGTACTGTCAGACTCTTACACGTTTCATTTCATTTCATTTATTTATTCAATAACAAGTGGTTTGTATCTGAATATTCACTTATCATTACTTCAATTTATAACAGTAACTACAATTTAATTTCATTTTTTTTTTCAATTACTTACATCAACAATTTAAAATACATGTCAAATTCACAAAAACAACGCCAAACAATAACATTGCCATAGTCATGACTATGGCAATATTACTACTCAACGCTGTTTTCACAAACCTGACATGCATTTTACATTGTTGATGTAACTATGGCAACATTATTATTTAACGTTATTTTTATAAATTTGACATGTATTTTTAATTGTTGATGTAAAAATAATAATACTGCCTTAAAACCAACCTATTCCTTTAGTTGTCCTTTACATTTCAGGACCGCGATGCCCTTTTAAGACAATCACGACCTCTACGTGACAACTGGATCGATTCGCATGATACATTTCGTTGACTTTCACGGATTTTGTTCCCTTAATTGTCTTTTTGACTATGTTGATGATAATTATGATGATCTCATTAAAATACTTTTACATCTGATTTTGCGTTTCAAGAAAATCGAGGTGGGTATGATTTTTTGTGTTATTATCAGTAACAAGTCAATTAAAATCATAGTGATCTTTACTATCATAACAATAAGTTTGCTGTTCGATTGCTCCTGCAGTTGAAAAATAAATGTACATTAATGGTCCTTTGCACCGTGATATAAAATGGGCGAACAGTCCACTTAAACAGAAGTGGTTTTAGCGCGCTAGGAAAAGCCGAGGTATTCCTCGTAGCGCTCCCGTTTTGAAGCGCTCCTATCTAAGCGCTCCTGTTTCATTCCTCCAAGCGCTCCCAAAAGGAGCGCTTAGAGGAACGATTAAAAATATTAAAATTTAACTCCTCGAAGCGCTCCCACGTTTAAAAATAGGGAAAAGCATGAAGTAAACGTAATGAATTATATCGATATTTTTTTTTTAAAACTCATGTGTGCATCATCGACATCGAAGTTGCTTAACCAAATTACGAAATTGAGAGAATAATATCATTTTGCTTTCGGCACTCTTATGTGTATGAGCGCAATACGTTACTGGGCCGATAGGGCTTGCAAGAACCGGTTCTTTTTAAAGACCGGTACCGAAGTTTCGGTACTGGCTATGGAACCGGGATTTCCCGGGAAATTCGGTACTTTCGGTACTCACGTACAAATGTCGCTATTAACTTATTGTATGAAAGGCACGAGCGTGCACACTACCTACATGACGTATGTTATTATCTAAATGGATTGAAAAATGAACTCATTACAAATGTGGGTGGGATGGTGTAGTTCATAAAACATTTTTTTATTCGTAAATCTATAATTGACAATAATCATCAGAACACAATCTCAAGGAACCGAATTTAAATGCTTTTTATGGGCTCTGATCGCGGCGACCAAATCAAGACATTCCCAACAAAAACCTAACGAAAATACCTAACACCACGCATCGTATAACGTCTTTTCAGTTCGGGAGACTTCGGCAATAATAAAAATATCCGTCATAAAAACAGTTTGCTGATTCTAGACGAAAGATAAGACGGAAATATAATCTTTCCGAGCGTGTGAGGTGAACAAAAAGGTAGCTTCACCGCGGCAATTTCCGAGTGCCACATGTATATTTTATATTGATATAAAAAAGCTTTTAAATATAAGAATTAAAATATATCAGGCTCAGATCAAAGAAAAAAGGCAGATTAAACGATCAGAACACGCTAGTGGGTCCACCAGAGTTAATACAAAATCAAATCGAATTACATTCCATAATGTTTTCTTTGTTTTTGAGAACAACTTTTACAATGGTTAAAAACACGAGACGGTATATTTTGGCAAACAACAACAACGACGCGCAGCTTGGTACTGTCGCGACTTTGTATTAGATTTTGATTTTGTATTAACTTTGGTGGAACCACTCGTGTGTTCTGAGCGCTCTATCTGCCTATTTCTTTGATCTGAGATATCAGGACTATATTTGGAAATTCCTACTAAATTTCGGCTTTGTTCCTTCTACCATAAATAAATAATATCATTAAACAAACAGTAGCTAAACAAATATAGTATAATGTTTTTTCGAGATGAAAAAAAAAAGAATGTAACAAACGCTATTTCCTTTAAAATAAAGGTAGTATCATAAAATAGTAAAAGCTTTTTACAGATTAATAAACCAAATAATTATAAAATACACAAAATCTGAGCATGATTAAAGTTATTCTCTTTAAAATGAAAGTAATGCAATAAATGAAACAAATCAAAAATCTTCTGACATCTATAAGTAGATTTTTGATTTTTTTCATCACAGCTGACTCCTTACTTACATTGCTGATTAGTTTTATTTATGTAATTCTCATTATTTTCAAATAAAATGTTTTATATCAACAATATTGTAAAAGAATAGTTTATTGGATATGATACGTTACTTTATATTGAAAACAAGAAGGAAAATAATAGAGTACCGAAAGTATCGAAAGTACCGGGACTACGGGTTGAAGAACCGGTACCGGATTGATTAAAAAAATCCCGGGATTTCCCGGTATTTTCGGTACCGGGATTTCCCGGTTGCATGCCCTAGTCCCGGCTCAGAGCGGGTGATTTTAGTCAGTAGGTGGTTTTAGTCAGTAAGAGTCTGACACTCGCCCCGCCTAGGACAAGGAAAGTCATTTCTACCATTGACGTAAACGATAGACAACTCATTGCCATAATTCTACGAAAAACTTCCGACAAAACATTGAGGTGTGCGGGGAGGGGGGTAATAATGGGAAACATAATGGAAAGAAATCATAAGCTTTCTAAACAATAAAAAAATATGAATAGGTACATAGTTATGACGGCAGAATATATTCATCTATTTGGTGGACTAAAGCAGGGTTTTTCAACCTTTTTCATGGCAAGGGGGTCGCCCCTTAGTATGAAGAAATATTTCGCGACCCCCTACCCGTTGCTTTTTTCAAGCATTCAATTTTGACGGCACGGTTAGCGAAGTGGCTGAGCGATTGCACTGCTGCGCTGCGTGTTGCTGGTTCGACTCCTGCAAATATTTTTATGATCTACAAGCAGTGGCGTAATTTAAAATTGTCGGCGCCCTGGGCCTGTACAGCTTGCCGCCCCAAAATTTGAATAAAAAAAACTGTCTAGTGCGAGTAATTGTGCACCGACATTTCCACACCGCCTTCTAGAAGAAAAACTTAAAGCAGGAGTATACACTCATTTTGTACTACAAATATAAGTTTTTAAGTTCGTAAACGGTAAGAGTACGCTCGCTGCGTAGTTCATTTTTCAATAGTAGTTTCCACAAAAGCATTATTGAAAAATGAATTATGTATGAAAATCGAGGTCATTAGGTCATGGAAACTTAAAACATATTTTCAAGAGCGAGCGCAGCGAGCTCGAAAATTTATAGATTTCTGGACTATGAAAAGCCAAATCTACAAAGAAGATTGAACGCAGAGTAAGTACTCTAAAAGTTAAACGTTTCCGTAGTACGACAGAACAAGTTTTAATCTAAAAGCGAGATAAAAAAATTAAAGACTTGAAGAGTGAGCGCGGCGTGTGACAGTAAATCTACTATTTCTACACCAACATAAGACAAGTTTTCATTGAAAAGTGACCTAAAAAAGTTGACTTCTTTTTACCTTCACAAGCATACCCTTCATTAATGGGCGAGCGTAGCGAGGCGGAAAAATTTTAGCTAAATTGAAATAGAGGTTGATAAATGTAAGGTTCTCAACTTTTAACAACTCAAGAGAAGCTTCGCGACCCCCCTGAAGAGGCTTCGCGACCCCCCAGGGGGTCGCGACCCACAGGTTTGAAAAACCCTGGACTAAAGGATTTACAAAAAAAAAATACCAAACCCGTGCGAAGCCGGGACGGGCCGCTAGTTGTATATTATAACAATGTGTTCTACTTATTATCGATAATTTCAGTTAGTATAGTCCCATCTCTATCCGAAAGTTAATAATGGGAGCGCTTCGAGGAAATGAATTTTAATATTTTTAATCGTTCCTCCAAGCGCTCCTTTTGGGAGCGCTTTGAGGAATGAAACAGGAGCGCTTAGATGGGAGCGCTTCAAAACAGGAGCGCTACGAGGAATACCTCTTCTATTTTTATTTAGCCACAATACCATCCTCGTTTAAAACGCGTTATTTATGACTCAACAATCTACTAGCAAAACTCCAAGTAGGTAAGTAATAAGTTTAAGTTATTATTAATTTCGTAGAATAATGAAGATAACAGATTTTCCTGTTACCAATAATATTCGTGAATCCGGGAAATTGAGATCGTGAGTTCTGGAAAACCCAATATTTACCTACGTATGTGAACGGGCATTAAGGGCCTGGCCCCATGTCTCCGGCGCGGCGCCGTGCAGCGGCGCGGCGCCGTGCCGAGCCACGGCGCCGCACCGCGCTTCGGCGTCGTGTACCGGCACGTACCCTATGTTCAGCAAGTGTATCCAAAGATAAAAATTACAGTTATATAACATGTTATGTTACATAGTCTGTACGCACCGTAAGGTAAGAAATAAAAGAAATTATTTTAACTTATTTATTCTTATCATAGAATTTTTTTTTTGATGTAGACATACGTATGACTACATACATACATATGTATACACTAGCAACAGGACCAGGATACGCCTTTCGCGGTCCATATCAAATCAAAACTGTAATTTTTATCTTTGGATACACTTGCTGAACATAAGGTACGTGCCGGTACACGACGCCGTAGCGAGGCACGGCGCCGCGCCGGAGACATGGGGCCACGCCCTTATTCCATTTATGAGTTTTAAAACATAACAGAGGCTCTTTGGCACATGACTTCCGTATTTTATCGCGCAGCAAACTTGAAGTATTTGCAACGATTATTGTATGGAAATTATATAAGCGCCTCTAGAACGAAGAACAAATTTTTCCATCAAATTAATGTCAAATTTCCCATCGTGTCACCCTATTTAAAAGATATTGTGAACTCAAATGGGACTGGGCAGGACATGTCTGTCGCATGCGACAAACCGTGGGCTAAAATAGCTCAAAACTGGTGCCTTGAAATAGGGAGGCGGGTCGCGTGAGGCCACGAAGGAGATGGCGGGACGAACTCGATAGGTACTTTCCGAACTGGAAAGAGGAGGCACGGGCTCGCGAGAAGTGGGAGGAGTGGAGACCTTTGCCCAGGAGGGAGACTGAGCAGGCTACTAAAAAAAATATTATATGGTGTGCATAATAAAGAGTTAGTATTCTATCTATCTGTCTCAGCAAGAGCACTGGTGGCCCAGTGGTATCGGTCCCGACTTACGAGATGTAGGTCGTGGGTTCGAACCCCGCCAGGAGCATTACTTCGTGTAATTTATTTCATCACCACTGCTCTCAAAACGGTGAAGGATAACAACGTGAGGAAACCGGTATGTCCTAGAACCAAAAATTCGAAGGCATGTGACTTCTACCAACCCGCACTGGGCCCACGTGGTGAATTATGGTCCACTCCCTCTCGCAGAGAGGAGGCCTGTGTCCCAGCAGTGGGAACATTATAGGCTGATGATGATGTTTAATCCATATTAAATCCGAGATGATAATATGATCATATTGAATCCGAGTAGGATTAATAAAACAGGCTTTGGATTTGCTAGTAATATTATAAACGTGAAAGTTTGTTTGGATGGATGGATGTTTGTTGCTCATTCACGCAAAAACAACTGAATGGATTTCGATAAAATTTGATACGCAGATAGTTCATAACCTGGATTAACACATAGGATAGTTTTTATCCCAATTTTATGTTCCTATAAAATAATTTTCGAGTTGTAGCGGGCAGAGCCGCGAAAGCTAGTTTACATTTATAGCTGTTTTCGCAAACTCTACTATTTCTCCACCACAATAGGATACAAGTAGAAAGTGTATTTATTACTGTATTACTTAATCACACTTGTATAAAACAATGGACAACTTTACATACAGGAAACGGTTGTCACGGAAAGCGGCGCCGCCGGCGCAATTGTTGGTCAACTACTTGCTTTGTTTTACTTTGGACTTGAGTTGCTTTCCGGCTCATTGCTTTACCGCTTCTTGGTTGTTTAGAAGTTAAAGAAAGAAAAAGTATTAATTAGTTTATCAAGTTTTCAGAACTAAGGGACTCTTTTTTGCGGGCATGCGGACCACTAGTTACGGGTAACTCGCCGTCCGATCATGGACCTTGTCCGAGTCGGTGCGTCGTGTTCCACGCGCGCTTCAGAGAGATGTAGCGATGACGGGATCCTCATAAAGAGCAAAGCGCCTGCCGGGGTCGCGGTACTGCCTAAACAGGTAACCGTGGCCCTAAAACGTAAAGGGCTATTGAAGGCACACCGTGTGTTGTAGCTAGTACTAGTCTAACAGTCTCTTCCGGTGCACCCTGTGGGGAAAGAACTCATTTGATGTTTTTACCACGCAAGAAAAAAAGGAATCTTTTCGGTTGGTAAAATCATCAAATAAGTCTACCTAACCTGGGTGGAACTAAATAAAAGTCCCAGATTCATTCAGTGACCAATTGCAAAATCAAAATATAAGCATTTATTTCAAGTAGGCCAGTTACAGGCACTTTTGAATTGTCATAGACAAATAAAAATAATTTAAACACTAAAAAGTTATGGTGCTACAGTCCCAGTCACAAGACATAAAAACTGTGAAAGTACCGTAGATGCCGGTTCCAAGAAGTAGATCTCTATGGAGAAGAACGTGCAAGAAACTCCATGGACACTCTTTTTAGATCGCCAGAATTATTACAGAACCTTTGTTACATCATTCATTTTGAGGTGGTACACTATGCGACCTCCGCAGGTTTTTATGGGTCAGTGCCAGTTCATGTTTGTAGCGCCTCAAAGAACTGGCAACTCCTCCTAATTGACTGCAAAACGAGTGAAGCCGCATTCAAAAGCTCTCTTTATCAAACTGCTAGAAGTAAAACCACGTGTTAGAACTCCCATACATACAGTAACAGAAATTCCAACCGTCATGAATATATATTATGAAGAAACTAACTTACTATTCAAAGTTAATCACAACGTTGACTCTTCATGAATAAACAAATCTCTTTCCCGTCTGTCTGTCTGTCTGTGAGAGTTAAGCTTTGAAACCAATGACGAATTGCATTCTAGTTTATATAGGGTGACTGGTAATTAGTGTACGATACTTAAACACGTGATTGTGCTCATGATAACCAACAACTTTTACCATGGGAACAAACCTGAAAACGCGAAAAAAAATCAGCTGTTCAGTACATTTATGATGTTTGCTTAATGTACTGAACAGCCGATATTTTTTCCACGATTTCGGCTTTGCTCCCATAATAAAAATTGTTTGTTATCATGAGCACAATCACGTGTTTAAGTATCGTACACTAATTACCAGTCACCCTATAGAAGGCGATAGATTTGTGTTATGAAAGAGATTGAGATATTAATTATAAGTGTGCTTTAAGTAGTCGACCAAATTCTTTTGAATTTTAAGTTTACAAAAATAAAAACTTAATCGGTTAATCTGTTGAGGTGTTACGATGTGACAGACATGCATGATAGTCAGGGACCGCCTTAAAAGGGCACCGAGGCCCTTGAACTCAAATGGCATGTGAAGGAATGGGGTAGTTTTAGCCAGTAAAAGTCTGACGGTCCCCTCCACACAGAGGAGCAGATGCACATTTGATGATTTTTAAAACCATAAAAAACAGATGTCACCCATCCACGAACATATCTCTAAGGCGCGGGCCACATAGAAAAGACGTAAAGACGAGGACGCGTCGCAGACGAGCGGAAATCGAAAATGTATGAGAGTCGCGCCCGCGCCCCGTCTCTTATGTGTGTTTTACGTCGCGACGCTTCTATACATTTTGTATGAAAGAGACGCCGAAGAGACATAAATAATTATGTCTCCGCCCCGTCTGCGTCTTACATCTTTTCTATGTGGCCCGCGCCTCATATTTAACCTGAAAATTATATATATTCTGCGACTAACCAAACCAAACATTTAGAATTAAAGGAAGTCACATATTCACAGAATTAAACGACATGACAGTTCCAATAACCGATATAAATCTAGTACCTAATGTCTATTATTACTCAACGTGCATAAGTAATTCACATTCGTAGTTACTCAAACGGAATGATGATAAAACTCACACAATGTCCTTGCTACTACTAAGGCTCATTATACACTGACGCGTAGGGGAGGTAAGCCTGAGACAGGTAGCCCACATAAAACGGGTACCTATGTCAAATTCTCAGTTACTATACAGCTATTGCAACAGTTTCTCCGTCCGATAATAAATATCTCCTTTGTGGTGGGTGCATTTACAATGATTAAAACTCACATAAAAATACACACAGTACAGCCACGAGCAATAACATGTATACACTTAACAAAATTCAAACGCAACTTACTCGTGAATTACTGGTTTCCACTTTGAAATAAGACCTATTTCGTAATAGTATGGCTTCCAAAATAGAAATCTAATGAAAAGGCAAAAGTTTTATCGAAATAGTAGCAGAAAAACGCTTTTGAATACTGCTTAGTGTATAGATACTTTTGCTCGTGACTGTACAAATACTTGTAGAGCAAAAAGATATTTGTTCCGTGCGGGGATCAAGCTCAAAACCCCGCAGCGCAGGGATCGTTTAGCTGTAGCAACTGCGCCGATCGTGCCGTCAAAATTAAATAAAATGGAATTCAGTTTTGACATTATATATGTATTACCTTTAGTTTGACATAAACAGTGTTTTAAACTGGCCACTCTTCAGTACCTGCAAACAAAACGAATGTTATCATGTGTTACAATATTCGTCAAAAAAACATATAAATGTACTTAAAGGTCATTCCATGACAAACGCTACCAAAGCCTCAAAAAAAAAGTGTAATAAAATAAGTCAACTATAACCTGATTTCATAAAAAAACATTATCACACACAACAACAATTTTCTATAAGAATCAGCGCCGCGGCAGCGCTGAAACTACAATTTGTCTTCAATTATTTTTTTTACTTTATGCTCTAGATCTAGAGTACAAAGTTGACAATCGAAACTACAGCCATCGTGGATGAGGCGAATAAGGTAAGGAAAGATGTAGCAGTTGGCATGCGAAATCGTAAGATACAGTTAAGTTCGGCCCCACCGCGGCGCATGCTGTACACGGGCACGCGGTGCATTTTAGCTGCGTGTATTAATTTAGTTGAAAAGTTTGAAAACGGTGGTGTCCACTGCAACCCATGGAGTGGCTACGCACAAATTGACGTAACTGATACACGCGTGTCTTTCTCGAATAGGCGGTACGTAGTTCAACGCTGTCAAAGTGGGTTTACGTTTCCACTGGAGTACACACGACTATGTATATCGTGGTGCGGCGCACGGAGAGGCTACGCACGTACTACCACTGCAAAACTGCGCTACGATAAGCGAGCTGTACTTAGTCGTGGGTCATATTCGTGTACTCCAGTGGAAACGTAAACCCACGTTGACAGCGTTGAGCTACGTAACAGCCTATTCACTTAACACTACTCAACACTTATACACACAATTAATCACACGTAAACGTCACTTAGAGATCGCTTCCAGTTCACTTCGAGTCGCCTCGATCGTAGTCAAAACCAGACTGAATCCCGGCGGGTATCGGCGCCCTATTTATACCCCGGCCGGACCCACTAGATGTTTCTAGAAGATGGTCGAATGTTCTGGAAACATCCATAGACTTCTACACAGTCCCATACTATCTAGAATATTCCAGAATCATCTCGAAACATCTAGATCAGGGTAGAATTTTCTAGAAACTTCCAGACCAATCTTCAGTAGAATAGTCGAGAACCTTGTGGAACCTTCGAGAAGCCTGTAGATTGGTCTCGCAATAAGATCGACGCGTAACACTAATAAAGTTTTTTTTAATAAAACATCGTCCCACACTAGGAATTTCTCTTATGTCGTGGGTTCCTTTACAAAAATAGACACTCACATGCACAAACACCCAGACCATAAAAAAAATGTATAATGTCTAAAACACCCTTCTGTTTTACTACATGGCAATGTAAAATGAACCTTATATATAATAATTTATTCCTACAAACGTTGGCGTATGCGTTGGTATGTGGTGGTACCACAAGTGAATTTGCATTTGGTATCGGTGAGTCATCATCATTTACTCTATAGTGGAGGTGAACAAGACATCTGGTAAGATGAGGTGATGGCAGGTAGAGTAGAACCCTCTCTGAATGGTTTCATGAGAGATCAGATGAGATACTGAGGGGCTAGATGATAATTATTAAAAAAAAAACTTAAAAAAAAAAAAATAACCGCCTTCAAAAACATATGGCAAAAAAGACAACGGAATAAAAAAAACAAAGCCACCGACTTCCGAAAGAAAAGTTATTTTGTAGGTTATTTTACCCTTTTTTGTGGTTGTTTTTGAAGGCAGTTAATTTTTTTTAAGTTTTTTGTTTTACTCTTTTTAGTTTAGGTAAATATTCAACCCGAATTCTTGTCAAATACATCATTTTCTTACATGTGTACTAGAATATTGTAATCCGTAGCACCGGTATTAACATCGCTCATGTACACAATAAGCTAATAAAATTCCCTATCTCAAAAACTGCTGAACCAATTTTGATGAAACTTGCAGTATTCCCTAAGGTGAACGATCTCTAGTACAACAAAAAAAGAATTTTGAAAATCGGTCCACTATTGGCGGAGTAATCGAGTAACAAACACACAAAAAATAAAGATCATCATCATCGACATAGCGGAATTCAAAAAAAAAACTCACAAAATAAAAAGTACTGAAGCAAATTGGATGAAATTTTTATGGGAACAAATGGCAAGTATACAGCATCGAACAAAAGAATCACTCTAATCGGACTAGAACATATATTATACATAAAAAAACTCCTCCTTTTTTTGAAGTCTGTTAAAAACATGGTTGTGACTCGCGCAGACCACAAGTAGAGCGGGAGCCCGTAACAGATGTCCGTGACCAATTTCCTCTCAAGCGATAATTAGTAGACTACATAAGGGAGTCATATCATAAAGATTCGTGGAAGTCAGCTGCGATTCCGTTGGTGGGATAAGCAGCAATCGCCGTTCAAACACGTAGAAAAAATCTTTTTTTTTAGTCATTACCTCCCAACTGAAACCTGGTTTAAATTGAAGATTACCTTGTATCACGAAGAATAAAACCAATCAGCCGACGGTACAATGGTGGAATACACGTCAGCTGGTCACTCGAACATGTAATTTTTTATTTTATTTTCAGTGATTTCCTCTCAACCCAAATTTAACCTGATGAAAGTTTACATGTAGTTAAGGCTAAAAACAGACGTCAGCTGGCTGTGTCTCGGTGGAAAGACCGTCAGCTGATACTTTGAAAATTACAAACAGGACTAAGGCTCTCAGCCTAAATATGCATTTAGTTCAAAGTTTTCAATTCCTCCCTACAGAAAACAAGTTTATATTGACGCTTACTCAATATCACGATGAAAAAATACGTTCAGCTAATGTTTACAGACAGTTATGGATCAAAATACAGAGTTATTCTTATTAAGCTGGGCATCAGGAACATATGTGATTCCGTAAGAGATACGAAAAAACTTATTTAGATAACATAAGCTCTTTTTTCAGTATAACAATTTTATCATTTTATTTTTTTGGTCAAGTGTGAATTGTTCACTAAAATGAATTCGCTAGGAACAATATTTGGATTATACAAAATGTGCAAAACCTTAAAAACTACTTAACCGATTTTCGTGAAACAAACTGTACAATAGTTTTTACAACAAGACCAACACATTAAAATAAAGTCCATTGCAATAACCCCATAAACAAAAAATTACATTTTCAAGTTACGTAATTATGATCAACATTAGTAAAATTTTCTAGTTAGTTTCGTTACATTTATTATGTATTTTAATTAGCACTAATAAGAAAAATACAGTATTATAATAAGAATTTAGCACAAACAAATAACATAAAAAAAAATCTGATTAGAAAATATATTAAGAAAGTCTCCTTACAAACAATATTTACCTACATCTTGTAGCACTTCCCACTACGTGCACCTCTCGTCATAGCGGTGGTCTCATAGCCGACTTTTAATACTTTGGAAAAGCCCAAAAAATGTATGGAGCGTGATGAATGTTAAATGATGTCCTTTGACCAATTTCCGCCATCCTGATTTTTGTTTTCTGATACAACGAAATGATCTTTACATGAAACAGAGTCGAAAGGCATTAAAAAATAAATCTGATATTAGATAATTATGTTGATCATAATTACGTAACTTGAAAATGTAATTTTTTGTTTATGGGGTTATTGCAATGGACTTTTTTTTAATGTGTTGGTCTTGTTGTAAAAACTATTATACAGTTTGTTTCACGAAAATCGGTTAAGTAGTTTTTAAGGTATTTCACATTTTGTATAATCCAAATATTGTTCGTAGCAAATTCATTTTAGTGAAAAATTCACACTTGACCAAAAAAATAAAATGCTAAAATTGTTATACTGAAAAAAGAGCTAAAGTTTTCTAAATAAGTTTTTTCGTATCTCTTACGAAATCACATATGTTCCTGATGCCCAGATTAATAAGAATAACTCTGTATTTTGATCCATAACTGTCTGTAAACATTAGCTGAACGTATTTTTTCATCGTGATATTGAGTAAGCGTCAATATAAACTTGTTTTCTGTAGGAAGGAATTGAAAACTTTGAACTAAATGCATATTTAGGCTAAGAGCCTTAGTCCTGTTTGTAATTTTCAAAGTATCAGCTGACGGTCTTTCCACCGAGACACAGCCAGCTGACGTCTGTTTTTAGCCTTAACTACATGTAAACTTTCATCAGGTTAAATTTGGGTTGAGAGGAAATCACTGAAAATAAAATAAAAAATTACATGTTCGAGTGACCAGCTGACGTGTATTCCACCATTGTACCGTCGGCTGATTGGTTTTATTCTTCGTGATACAAGGTAATCTTCAATTTAAACCAGGTTTCAGTTGGGAGGGAATGACTAAAAAAAAAGATTTTTTCTACGTGTTTGAACGGCGATTGCTGCTTATCCCACCAACGGAATCGCAGCTGACTTCCACGAATCTTTATGATATGACTCCCTTATGTAGTCTACTAATTATGGCTTGGGAAGAAATCACTAACGATATTTTGGCCTGGCTCCCGCTCTAAAGAAGGAAGAGGCATTCAGCAATGGGTGGTAAAAAACTGTCAACGATGATGAATAGATGATAAATCAATGAATGAGTATTTTAATTATTCGTTTTGCTGTTGGCAGATTAACTGGATGCAGCTTAATTTTTATAAAAAATTGTTTCGTTGAACTCGCTGATCTCAGGAACTACTGGTTGGAATTGAAAATTTTGTTTTTGGGTTGGATAGTCCATTTATTGAGGAAGACTATGTAACATCACGCTAAGACGAATAGGAACCGCCCAGTGGGGATGGAACCGCAGGTAGTAGGTAGTAATTGATAAGAAGCAACTGCTGACCTGACCTTCAGTAAGACTGAGGACAAGGTCAGTGCGTGGCTGAACTAAGACGCTTTGTTGCAACTGCGACGACCTGCGTACACCCTACTCGTAAAATGCATTGATACGTTACTACGACGCGACGCGACGCAAAGGATCACATAACAGGGCCGCACTATTGCTAGATATTAAATAGAATACCGCTTAAATAACACTAGTTATCATTCTTTTAGGTTCTAACTTGTAAAGCTTATCAAATGCCCGGGACTAACAGCTTACCGTACTTTCCGAGGTGGACGGAAATGACGTCAAACAGTTATTATAACCCACGTTCACACCTTCGCCTCATATTGTTCAAGATAGATGCTCATTACACGATCATTCTCAATTTATCTCAGAATTACTGTCATTACGGCTTCGTATGATGTCATGTCATGAATATTAAAATAATGGAGAATCGTGTACTAGGTGCGTAAGAAGTGGAACACAGTTGCTTGATAAGGTATTGTTTTCGATCCAACAATTGTTGAACAAAAGAGAAAATTCCGGGAGAGGACAACCTTATAATCAGCCTATAATGTTCCCACTACTAGGACGAAGACATCCTCTACAATACACGTTTGCTGGAAAATGCACTGTATACTACAGTTGTTGAATAACTAAGACAATGCCGGGAGAGGACAACCTCATGACGGCCTATACCTAATGTTCCCACAACTGGGACGTAGACATCCTCTAAATGAGAGGGAGTGGGCATAACCCACCACGGCCCAGTGCCGGTTGGTTATGTATTATGTAGAAGGGTCTTCGATTTTTTGTTTCTAGGACATGCATTTCTTGACGATGTTTTTCTTTACCGTT
The DNA here is from genome assembly GCA_954870645.1 of Agrotis clavis. Classification (NCBI taxonomy): domain Eukaryota; kingdom Metazoa; phylum Arthropoda; class Insecta; order Lepidoptera; family Noctuidae; genus Agrotis; species Agrotis clavis. Next base: position 19,860,449 of record OX940935.1, on the reverse strand, counting down.
TTGAGAGCATAATTATACTAATAGGGTAGTTTCCAGGGTCAAAATAATTACATTCTATTTAGTCCGTATTTTAGATTATAAAAAAATATTGGACACGTATTTTTTCTTTTTTCGATTAAACAAAAAAGAACAAAGATAATAGCCTATTTAAGTTACCTGTGACGTCACTCTGCGCGAAAAATGCCACGCATCGTGACGTCACACGTAACTTTAATAGGCTATATCTTTGTCATTTTTGGTCTAATTTACAAATAAAAAAATACGTGTCCCTTATTTTTGAATAATATAAAAGACGGACTAATTACATTTTTTTAGGCAACTAGCCTATTAGTTAATTCTGATAAAGTAAATTACATAAAGTAATGCGAACGGATAGGTTCAAACCTACGGGTTCAATCTCAAAAGATCCAATGGCCAGATCCTTAATGGATCTAATGAGAATTATTTTTCTCCTTGGATTTTAACTTCAAGATGTAGACCAGAGGGCCTACCATGAACTCATAGTTTAGGATGTGGGAAAGAGATGGCGCTAGACGACTTGTATAGCTCTGTCTCTTTCCCACAGCCTAAACTAGATCGCGAGAGCTCGTGGTAAGGCCCCTGGGCCCGTATCGCTGGGCCATGGACCATCTAGAAGGAGATTAACTGCACAGTGAAAGATTTCCGGCGCTTTCAAGATTACATACCATATAATTTATGTTAATTAATACTTGCTTGTCTGTCATTTGCAACCCAGTTACTGGTTCCGTCAACCATTTAGTAAAACAATCAAACAGACGGGACCAACGGCTTATTTTCTAATTAATATACTTAATATCTTCCTGAACAATTTATCAAGAAAGCTTCACCCATTTCAGGAGTCTTACCATGTGGAAACAAACACGCGATAAGCGATTATCATCTCAACTAGATCTGACAACGCACTAAACCTAATAATCTTCAGAAACTATTTTATAAGGTATTGTGTTACTGTTAAAAGTGGAATGGAATGGAATTCTCTGCCAGTGTCTATATTTTTTGATAAACAGAATCTTTTTTTTAAGCGTGATAAAATCATCAAATAAGTCCTCCTACCCAGGGCAGGGCAGGAGGGACTGTCAGACTTGTACTGACTCACACTGTCTGTCACAACTGATCCACAGTGTCCTTCAGTGTCTTATCAATAGTACGAGTAGACAGGCTGGGCCCTTCTAAGGGGGCCCCGTCATAGTCCATGATCGAACAGCGAGTTGCCCATTACTCGCCCTCCACATAGCCCGCGCGATAGCTACAACTTTGGAGTCATTTAGTCAAGAGTAAATAGGTTGTAACCTATTTACTCTTGACTAAATGACTCCAAAGTTATTGTCATTTAGACAAGTTTGCCTAAATGTATTTAGGCAAACTTGTCTCACCGTCGACCATAATAAACCATCATGCTTGCTATCTTGTATGATATACAGATTCGTAAAGAAGAAAAAGCTAACAAATTGGTGTATATCTTAGGTGTTTATTGTGACTCGCCGTCCGATCATGGACCATGCCTAGGTCGATGGCGCGTCGTCGTGTTCCACGCGTGCCTCAAAGAACTGTCAGTAATCTGACAGTGTCGAGGGCCAAAACCTGCCAGGGTGTCATAACTCTGGAACGTAAAAGGCTACTAAAAGAACACCGTGGATTTCAGCAAGTACGAGTTTGACAAAATATAAATTAAATATAACAAAGAACCCCACTGCGTATGTCTGTCTGATAAACACAAAAATATCGGACGGTCTTTTCTCCAATATTTAAGAAGTACTGATTACATATTTAATAATTACGTAGTGTTAGTAAGGCGATTCTCACACTGCCCCGCATGATGCAGCGTAGCGCGTGGATGCGTGTCTCCGTTTGTATGGAAAACACGCACCGCATCCGCATGAACGCGCGTGGATGCATTTTCTGTGTGTTAAGCCCTTCGTACATTAGGCGACTCGGGTATCCGATACTCCAGTCGAATACCCAAGTCGCGCGACTCTAGTAGCGCACGATCCGTACGACAGCGGCGACTCGAGTCGTAAGACTCAAATCGTCTATTCGGCCACCATTCTATATTCAACCTTAATAATACATTGTACAAAACACAAAATGTACATCTCATAACATAAATTAAAATGCTTCTATTTTAAAAATGACGAGCGCATTCCTATTTCAAATTTTTGGAATTAAAAATTGGCGCGTATAGAGGAAAAAAATCAATCTAGAAAGAATATGGTTCATAATTTCGCCGCGCCAACCGGCTACGAGGTAGCTCGATTTGTTCAAGCTTTGACTTTCAAGGTGGTGACCATGGGTTCAATCCCCAGGTAAACATAGAAATTTCTTTTTCGTGTTTCAGTTGTTTTTTAGAGGTTTATTCAATTTTTTTCTAGGTTTTTTTTATAGTTTTCTTTTATTTGCACCGGAACGCTGACGCCCTTACTGCTATGATGATGACCGTGGTTTCAAATTTCAGATTTGAATAGGTTTTTTTTAATGTTTTTGTTTTCTTAATTACTTTATTTTTGTCGTATGTGCAAGTACATGACGAAGCCGGGTTAAAGTAGTAATGTTTGTAACGAAACCATAATAATTTATAAAAGTGCAAAAAGTTTGACACCATGCTCGATAGATGGCGCTGTCGTCGAGTTAGATCGCGCTATCGTTTTGTTAGGTTCTATTGAAGGACACCGTGGATTTTAGTTAGTACGAGTCTGACAGTCCCTCCCGCCCTGCCCGGGGTGGGAGGACTCATTTAATAATATGATGATTTTACCACTTAAAAAAAAAAGCTTATTCCATGCTAATTATCTATTAGAATATTCTTTTGAATTTGACAAGCCTGTTGGTCTAGTCGTTAGTGACCCTGACTGCTATGCCGGAGGACGTGGGTTCGATTCCCACTCAGGACAAATGTTTGTTTGATGAGCACGATCATTTGTTCTGTGTCTGGGTGTAATTTATCTATTATATTTATGTATTTAGAAATAATATATAATTAAGTATGTTTATCAGTTGTTTAGTACCCATAACACAAGCTCTGCTTAGCTTGGGACGAGATGGCGTTGTGTGATAGTTGTGGAATATTATTATTATTAATTGTAATGATACAAACAAGGATATTTTTCTACCTCAGATACTTTAATAATAAATTTTAAAATAATAGATACAAATTTTTCGTCGGTTAAAAATCGCGAAGACTTGGGTATCGGCGATCTTGATAGATGAGTAGCGAGCGACTAGAGTCGGCGACGCATGTCGGCGACGCGACCTGTGTACGAGCCTCTATGGATTTGTATTGCGATAGTCGCCTGGAAACCAAAATCGTAAGGTATCGGAAACTTGCGTCGCCTCGTGTACGAACCTTCGTACACGAGGCGACGCAAGTTTCCGATACTAGAGTTTCGCCACTACTCATGACCTGCGGAAAATTCGAGGTACTAAATTTTTATAATGCAATTTGATGTAACGACATAGACACTAGCGCCGCGTCAAAAGGTCATGATGGGTGGTCAAGAATATGAATTTATAAAATGGCTGACACATGACTGTAACGATCAAAGTATATTTTTTAGGGTTCCGAAGGTTCAAAAAAAAAACGGAATCTTTATAAGATCAGTCGTGTGACAGTCCGTCCTTCACAGTTAATTTCCTGGGAACCTAACATTAATCCAAATCCAAATACTATAACATAATTTAAAATTTTTATTCAATAAAATAGAAAAAAAAACCATCTCTCCCAACTTTTTAATAAAACTGCATACAAAATTATGATTTGATAGAGGATTGTAAATATTTTTCTATCGTTTTAAAATAATTAATTTCCAAAAATGATTCAAGAATATGCTACGGAACCCTTTATTCTGTGAATAAAATTAAAAATGGTAAATGAATTGTTCCGCCATCTTGAAAGTCGCGGAAACTCAAGTCGCCGCGATGTCAGCAGATAGGTAGCGCGCGATTGGCGTCGCGCGTCGCGTGCGTGTGTACGAACGTATATGCATTTCTATTGCGAGAGTCGCCTGGATACTGAAGTCGTAAGGTATCGGAAACTTGAGTTTCCGAATGTACGAAGGGCCTTAGACTGTGTTAACAACCACGCGCTACGCTGCATCATGCAGGGCAGTGTGAGAATCGCCTAAAACGAGTAGTGCCCAATGATTATAATGCGTCATTGGTAGTGCCTACATTTTCGGCACGTATATACCAGTTAGTTTAATTATAGAAACGACCTTGAAGACAACAATGGACGATTAATTGAGCAGTTTTATGTGTTGGTAGTATTGAAGAAGGTCTGACTAGTTAACGACTAATTTGTGAGTGGAATTTTATGAATAGAAATAGACAATTGTTTGCGAGTCTTGTGACAAAATTTTCAAATGACTTCTCTCGCTTTGGGTAGAGCGAAAATGAGTGTCAGATTAGCCTAATTAAAAACCACCTTGTCCTTAAGTCCGCCTTGGTATTTCAGGGTTATTGTGCCCTTTTATGACATTCCACGACCCCGACCTACAAAAAGCCTTTTGCCGACAATGTAACCACCCTCTGAAATCAATTATTGTATCCGTAATCAGTGTCCCCGTCACGGTGACAACAGAACGTCATTATAATTCTTTACCGTTGTCCCCGTAATCTGTGTCCCCATCGCAGGGACATCAGAACTTCAATACACAAATACAAATAATATAATCTATAATACATACTTGATTCCTTACCGTTGTCCCAGTAATGTACATATAGGGAACGAGGACAACGGACTGTTTAAGATTTCAGACCCTTAAAACCTTTCAGGCCGGTAACCTCTTCAGACATTCCCTACAGCTGTCATTAAATCTAAGTTCTGGCTCCTATATCAGTCTCTAAATGACAGGAGTTGTGACCACGATGTGGAACTATTGATAGCTCGTCAAACTAACTTCAGCTGTGAGATCGGCAAACTTGAGAACGGTCACGGCTTGTCGTAAAACCGACCTAGTTTTTGTTACGATACAGTTGAAGTTTCCGCAGTTTACGTGTTTATATTCGTTTGTCGAGGGAAAGACGATAGAACAAGATTACAAGACAGGGATCATAGATAATGATATTGAAATTGTTACCGTGAAGTTTTTTACGCAGCTAATACCTGGGTGGGAATCCAACCCACGACCTCCGGCATAGCAGTCAGGGTCACTAACCACTAGACCAACAGGCCTGTCATTATTTACCTACCAAGTATCTTTAGTACTTCACTGTGTTCCCTGAAAACATTTTTATCACATACTTTACACCCACAAACGTTAAGTAACAGGAAATTAGAAGACTTTTTAAAAACCTTGAACTTTCGTATTTTTGTTATTCCTTTTTTCTTTTAGCTTTTAAAAACTCTTTTTGTTTTTCTTCAAGTACCCAGTTACCTGCTTATAAAGTTACAAGCCAACCACAAAAGTAACCTCAGACCACATTTGTTGAACAACCATGCAAGGTTGTTGGATTCATTCTACCTTGTTTGTGGTGTCTAGTATGGAATTTAATATTTTATGTAATTAGAATATTGTGTTATTCCACTTCTGAAGTATTCTTTCTATGATAAAGTATTTTAAATCTTATTAAAAAAAACTGGTTATGCAGATATGCATTTCTTGCATGCTGGAATCTGTGCATGTAATGCAAGACTTGCATGCTGGTATCTATGGATGTATGCTTTCTATAGCTGTTTGCTACATGCAGCCAAAGAATCTGATATGCAAATACATTGAAACTTATAACACAATCTTGGAAAACTGTTTAAAACTTACTGTCTGAATACCTAACTCTTTTGCTGACTTTACGTACCAGATTTTGCCAGTTAAGTTTATAACCTCGATTAACACACACTTTTATCCTATATCACGTTCAGGTAGGATGAAATTCAACCTCCACGCAGGCGGAGCCGCAAGCAAAAACCACTTTCCATAATTTCTTATGAAATCAATTTCAGCTTTGCTCGCTTTTCGCTTATCGGTGAGACAAGCATCCATGTTTGCCCAGAACTGAATCTCCAGGCATGTTGTGTCGTGGGCAGTTTACAAACGGCCCTGGTAATATAAATCAATCCGGTGAAATGTTCCTAGCTCCATAGTAGTCGGTGGAATAAACATTGTGCACTTTGGGTCTAAGTCACACCGAGAGAATTTGAAAAACTATTTTAGGTGAAGAAATTCGTTGTTCGCATTTTTTTGTTTGCTACCGGTCTAACTGTCTAAGATTTGTAAATAGTAAAATTAATTAAGAGGATCGTCTACCGAGCGCTCGTCCATACTAAAAGAGAAAACGTTTTCCTACCCCTAAATGTTATCCTATCTCAATGATTTTTTAGAATGCTTCTTACAGAGTTAAAAACTAGGTTTATAGGTTTTCTTTTTTTCAAAAATTATAATAATTTGAAAGTTACAGGCGCCTAAGAGTTACTTTAAAAAAAAGAAAACCTATAAACCTAGTTTTTTACTGTGTCAGAAGCATTGTAAAAAATCATTGAGATAGGATAACATTTAGGGGTAGGAAAACGATTTGTCTTTAAGTACGGACGATCCTCTTAAGAATTAAAAAAAAGTAGCAAATCCAGTGGCTTATTAAGAAACATATTTGCTTTTATCAGTAATTAATAAATTAAAGTACTTTAACTAATAACCTTAATTGTATTTATATCATTAATGAATATAAAGCTTATTATAATAAAAGAGAACTTTCTCGTTAATAAATTTACAATTTATCGCTTAAATTGTTGATGAAGAAACTTTACGAGGATTCTGCTTTGTTGATTCTCTTCAGATATTTGCTTTACTATCACAATTAAAATTAAAAGTATATCTCAATCCATATTATGAACCTCATTCCTTGACTGCTGTCTTTACAGTGGACGATATGTGTAATCGATAATAGAATAAGACACGCCTCCATAATTATTTTGAAATCAGTTAAAACTTGAAAAAAAAAACAGATTTGGTGGGTATGTTAATACGTTAACAGTAGTCTGTAGCACCGTAACTCTGTAGTGTTGAATCATATTTATTTTGTCTTTGACTATTCAAAAGTACCTGTAACTGGCCTACTCGAAATAAATGCTTTGATTTTGAGAACTGAAGCAGAATTTCTACTAATTCTGGAAATCGGCCCCATTATAGCTAGGATAATGACGATGCACCTGCTTAATTTAAAGATTTTTGTGGGACAAAATGTTATCAAAACAAACACAGATCTTGTCTCATAAACTGTAAGCTCGGTGTGTGACCCGGACTTCAAACGGCGCCTACATCGGCCACATCTTAGCCAGTGGGAGGAAGACAATAAAATAAACAATAAAACGACTATATCCCAGTATACCCACACTTTGGTGTGATGTCAAGCCCACACGCGTGCCCGCAGTCATACCGTCGAGAAGCTTGATAATAATTTTAAATTAGCTTTGTTGGGGTTCCTTAATAAAAGAATGTCAACGAGGCCCTGTTAGTTGAGTTCCGCTGTCTATAGAGCTAAATCTTCTCATTCAAAACAAATGTAGGCACACTGGCACAGGTATGAAATGTTTTTTTTTTTTACATTTCATCTTTGGTTGCTATACCTAGTAATTTCTGGCTAATATTATAAATGGGAAAGTTTAAATTTGGATGAATTTTAGTACAAAAATGGGTATGATAGTCTGACAACATGGGATACCTTTTATCCCGATGTTATGATCCCGTGGAATAATTTTCGATGAAAAACGCAAATATATTCGGATTTCCATATGGCAGCCAACGTGTTAAGAGGAAATTAAAGTTTTATCGAATATCTATATTGATGGACTGCACCTTTAAGAGCGAGCGAAGCGAGCTCGGGACGCACACAGGTGAAGCCGCTATTGTTAAAAAAAAAAATGGTTTTTTCTTTTCTTGTGTAGGATTCTTCTTGCATAATTCAGACTCGCGCTTGACCAATTTATCTTAAATGAATTGTGTAGAAGGACGTGCAATGACACTCTAAAACGTTATAATTAGAGTTCAATTTTATCTATTTTACGATGATTGATTGGGTTCCTTCTTCGTTGACTTTGCTAGCCTTGCGCCCACGCACCAAAATTAATTATTCCGTAATCGAAGTTCTTATTAAATCGATAAGTATTTTGGTTATGAAACAGAGTAAAGTATGCTGGTGTTTAAGACATATTTATTTACAAAAAAAAATGGTTTTGTGCATGTCGGACCACGCATAATGAAGGGCTTCGTAATAAAAAATAATGTATCCCACAAACGAAATCAGCATTGTAATTGAAAAAAAAAAATTGTGAAATGGTTACGGAACAATTTTATTGCAGTTTTTAAAAGAATTGCTATTTTATTTTAAAAAGGGGGACTATAATTGGTCGCGGGATTTATTTCCTTACCGTGACCCCGAAACATAAAGGGCTATTGAAGGACACCGTGGATTTTAGTCAGTACAAGTCTGACAGTCCCTCCCGCCCTGCCCGGGGTGGGAGGACTCATTTGATGATTTTACCAAGCTAAAAAAAGGGGGACTTTAATAATTATATCTTGTTCAAACCAATTTTCGTTATAGAACCCCAAAAATTAATGATGAAAATAGGAGCCATCACAGTAAAAAGTATTTAAGTCTAAATATCGCCCTTTTCGTTTGTTTTCTACTCGCTCCTCATAACCATCACATTATCATTTTTATACAATAAAAAAGTGCAATTACTGAATTATTAAAACAAACCATGTCAAAGAGGCAACGAAAATAAAGAAGATCGGCAAAGAGTCAAAGTCACCAAATGCCGAATTAACCGAACTGATACGCTTCGGTGTAACAGTCAGCCTCGCATCATGCGCATCACGGAACCTGCACTTTATAAGGATTGCAGCTCCTTTGTGCTAAAAATATTGTCCCCCCCGTACACCGGTGTAACCAGAGGACACCTACTACATAATGTATTGTGGACTGATGCATCGCTGACCAAAGTTATAAATAGCTGAAGTTATGATCTTGAATTCTAATCCGACAAAGGATTTATTTGCAGAAGAATGGAAGAGGAATTTTATTGCCATGTCACCAGTGCTGGAAAGTTTTTTTATTCTAGCCCATGCTGCCCCACTACTGGGCAAAGGCCGGGGAAGTCTTTGTCCTACGCCATCACAAAAAACCAAGTTTAAAAAAAGGGACTGTCAGACTTGTACATCCACGGTGTCCTTCAATATACAACATTTTACACAACTTAACATTCGAATGAACGCTTGGTTTAACTTAGTGGTCTCAATTAATTTCCCAGACTTTGCAGGTGGACATATAAGGGAAACACAGAAATACATAAGACCTATATACATGTTATCTAACATAATTATTATCATCCGAATAAGCTGGTTACATTACACGCGGTAAGGACCCTACTTATGGGTGAAAAGGGTCTCGACAAGAAACGCCTCGACAATCCAGGTGTATTTTATATTACTACGCAATTAGAAGAGTATTTTATTTTTTTGGGACGTATTTATATGTTGTACAAGGCCTGTTTAATCCGATGTGTATGTATTTGAGTTACAAAGATAAATATTTACAAGATCATAAATAGATTTTTTTACAAAAAAAGGAACAATGAAAAAATCTGGTTAGAAAAATACCGACAAGTGCTGGCTTCGACTTACAAGTTGTAGATCATGTTGTGATCATGTTCGAACCCAGCCAGGCGCATTAGGCTGCGTTTCCACTGAGGCGGAGCGGAGCGGAACGGAGCGTAGCGGAGTGCGATTCACCAATCACATTGCTTGAGTGGAGAAGAGTGAGATAGGAGAGAGTGGATTTCTAGCCTTGTGATTGGTGAATCGCACTCCGCTCCGCCTCAGTGGAAACGCAGCCTTACTTTGTGTAATTTATTTCATCACCACTGCTCTCAAAACGGGGAAGGAAAATATCGTGAAGAAACCGTCATTTCGTAGAACCAAAAATTCTAAAACATGCGACTGGCACAGGGCCCGAGTGGTGGATGATGGCCCACTCCCTCTCTGTAAGAGGAAGGCTGTGACTCAGGAGGATGACGTGAGCAAAGCCGCGGGAATAAGCTAGTATAAAAGTAAGAAATTGTCAAAAAAAAATAATAAAACATAAACAATATTATTATTAAATTCCTCAACAAGAACGCAAACTATGTCAGGAATTCCGACTAATAATTAAATACCGTGATAAGAAATTCTAATTATTATTTTAATGTTTATGTCAGACAGAGATACCGGACTTTAAAAACCGGTTCTAAAAATCTAGAATGACTGGCTGCCTAACCTAGTGTAACTGTTTTTTTTTAATCCATTCCAATACATTTCATTATCTGCCTAGCCTTTTTCCTACTTTGTTTGGGTCTAGTAGGGGATCGTACTAGGGGGTCTACTCTCTAAGCACGAAAACCGTGGTTTCGGCCTTAGATACTGGCGTTTTCTACGCCCCGTGACAACGAGCCTGAACAATAATACTATCCGAAACCTTAAGAGGATCATCTACCGAGCGCTCGTCCATACTAAAAGAGAAAACGTTTTCCTACCCCTAAATGTTATCCTATCTCAACGATTTTTTAGAATGCTTCTGACACAGTAAAAAACTAGGTTTATATAGGTTTTCTTTTTTTCAAAAGTAACTCTTAGGCGCCTGTAACTTAATATATAATTTATAATTATCTAATTATGAATTTTAGTAATTAAAATTAACATTAATAAGATTTTTGTTTAAAAAACAAAGTAATCTTAAATTTTTCGGAGAAATGCGATTTCGCAAGTCTTTTTGAATGAGACCTGCGCTGGAAAATAGTCTCTCTGATGCGACAGAATTCATTTGGAAACTTTTTTGGAAGTTGGTTTTTTTTTTTTGTTAAAAAGTATCGTTGAATCGGTCATAAAAATGTCGTCGATAACGATATTATATCGGCTAACCCGAAGTATCGCGGATATATCGGTATCGGTATCGGTATCGCATGCATCACTAGTTTTAAGTTAAATTCGACCGCAAAGATTTTGACGTCAGTTACGTTCGTTAATCTGTATCTGTGTACCCGCGTGTCTTCTTTAGCGGATTTAGAAAGTAGACTCCCTGATGCAGCTAAACATCAGTAGGTATTTTACATGGAGCGACTTCCTGTCTAACCTCCACAACCCAGTTACTGCGTTGTGAAGTGTTGGTAAGACGCATGACAAAGCTTCGAGCTGCAATGGCTTTACGTGCTTAAAAACACGAGAGAAACTTGCTACTTATAATAATATTGGGCACGTCAGTCTCATGGTAGGCCAGACACCTTTTTTTTATTATCGCGGGACTCTCTCATCTGGTAACCGTTACCCTGGAACATAAAGGGCAATTGAAGGATACCTAACCGTGGAATTTAGTCAGTACGTGTCTGGCAGTCCCTTTTACTACACCCAAGTTGAGAGGATTCATTGATTTTACCAGGTAAAAAAAACCATCATTTTTGCCCAACAAAGTTGATCACAAACACTCTAGATTTATAGGCATACTTTCAAGCAACATTCTCAAAACTGATTGCCGACTCAAGCGTCACTATGCTCTGATAGATTACCATAATATTTCGAAAGCAATCGATCAGCCTGACGTACAGAAAATGGCTAAAGAAACTAGGCAGAATAAAATATGGTCTTTACGAAATGTCCGAAAGAAAAATATGGAATGTATGGACGGCAAAGGTGTGATATTGGGTATTAGAATTTTTAGAAAAACCTAGGTTTTAGGTAAAATTTATTATTAGGTGACAAAAAGGTGAAAGGGAAAAATATGAGCTTTTGTCCGTGGTTTTTCGTCTGAAGGTAGCAAGTTTTTTTACAAAAATGATCTACTATACTTACCTAATAGGGTAGATTAAAAATGATTGAACAATAATTATACCTAAGTACCCTAAAGGACAAACAAAGGTTGACGAGAAAATACCCTCCAATTTTGTAATAAAGTCTCTTAAATTAACAGCAACATGGTAGGTACAAATCCAAAGTCCATAGTTATGGCTACTTAGTGAAATTCGCTTTGCCCAACCTGGGAATCACCCCAAGGAGCTCACGCTAAACAGTCGCAGTTACGATGATAAAACCAACGATGACCTATTTCTAATTGTTCATCATCATCTGCCTAGGCAGATGATGATGGTGATGATGATGATGATTCCAATATAGTTGGGAAAAGGCTAGCCTTTTCCCAACTATATTGGGGTCGGCTTCCAGTCAGATGCAGCTGAATATCAGTATTTTACATGGAGCGACTGCCTATCGGACCTCCACAACACAATAACTGGGTAACACGATACCCCATGGTAAGACTGGAGAACTTCTGACTAATAGTAACGACTGTCAAAGGTCTACAAATTACAGCCGGGACCAACGGCTTTACGTGCTTTCCGAGATACGGAGGAATTTCTAATTTAACAATTCATTATAATGAAACAAAGAAATGTAAAATAGAGTCAATTCAAACAAAAAGGACATAAGTCAATAATAAACAAAGCGTACTGATAAACAAAGAGTTGTTCCATTTATAAATAACTCAGTACATAATAAATTAATTGTTCATTTACATAATCACGAAACCAATGTTCAATGCATTCTACTGTTAAGTGGCTAGCTATTAAATTAAAATATTATCTATCACACGTTTTCTGAATTAAGAATGTGCCAAATGCCAAAGTAATTTTTTTTAAGTATTTTTTTTGCGACTTTCTTTGAAGATAACTTAATGGCCGGTATACACGGCAACGATAAAACTGCGCAAACGAACTGCACAGTTCATTTGCGCAGTTTTATCGAACGTATGTACAAAAATCGGCGCAGTTTTTTTTGGTTGGTGCAAGCCATCGGAGCAAGGATTAAAATCTATTCGATAAATCGTACACTGCGCAAACCGACTGCGCAGTCAGATTGCTACGTGGTAAAAAAAATCGTATCGGCTAAAAGGCGTATCGATGCATCCCTAGTTAAGATAAGCATAATCCAATTACCTACTAGAATTAAAATTCAAAATCGGCCTGCACCTAAAGAAAAAAATACGAATTATTCCCGTTGGATCCCACTTTTGAATCCCACTTGAATATTTTTCCCGTTAAATCCCATAACAAAAGAAAAACATTTTATTCCCGTTGAATCCCAAAAACTATTCCCGTTGGAACCCACATGCTTTAAAAAATCTGAATGCGAGCACTTTCAACGACAAAATTGCTTTTGTTTTAGAACTTTTTTTTGTATAATTCATAAATTAATAACAGAGAATAAATCTTTCACATAAAGGTAAGTAACACTTTCCGTCTGAAATGCACACATGTTGTCATAACGTGGGATTCAACGGGAATTAAAAATGGGATTCATCGGGAATACCTAAAAAATGGGATCCAAAAGTGGGATTCAACGGGAATAAATCAAAAATACGAGATAGTGGTCAAATGCAAGATCGAACAAATAAAAACAAAATGAGGGTAATACCTATAGCAAGCTATGGAAAAATAAAAACGTCCAAAATAAATAATTAAATTTGAATCAAAATTTTAAATTAGCCGAATTATTTTTCATTTTCAAACAAGATAAGTAATTATGATGCAAGGAAAGGGTTTCTTCTTATTAAAAATCGGCAAGTAAATCACCAGTACTCTTTTGAAATATTTTGTACCTAATCATTTGTCTTAGTACCTCAAAACAAACGAAAGAAATAAGACCACATTTTTGTATTGACAGCTAAACAACACCAAACCACAAAGAAACGTCATGATACTTGTAATGAGGTTAAATACGCATTTTTCCTCGTAAGAACCATGTACGTGTACGCAGGCATTTCACCATTTCTGTTCATATTACATTTTATCAAAAGTAATAAGTAATACGCATAAATATTCATAAAAAAGAGGAAACACAGAAGTGTCTACTATTTAATTTCTAAGAATCTTAACAGAATATCCAGCCAGAATAGTCCAGCCATTTTGTTTTTACCTGCGGTAAAATCATCCAATGAGTTCTCCTGGGCAGGACGGGAGGGAATGTACTGACTTAAATCCACGGTGTCCTTTAATAGCTCTTTGCGTTCCGGGACCACGGTTACCTGATCAGACAGTCCCGCGCCCCCGGGTGCAGTCCCGGCGACCCGGATCGCCCGTCACGCCCTGGGTGGGAGGACTTATTCGATGATGTTACCACGACAAAAAAAATGGTGACTATTTCGTACATGAATTTCTTATCACAAATCCAAATAAACCTTCTGCTCCATTTACACACTGTCTTTATCACAGACGACGCGATAAGTGCTAAAGCTGGTAAATATTTGTTTGCCAGTAATCTGCAGTCATTCGCGTCTTGTACTCATATACTGTTGAAATAAGATAGTAAGTAAGTACACTTCCGCATTTTATTAACAAAAGCTTTTTAGAAAAGAAAGAGGAGTAAAGGTAAAGGCCTATCCGCACACAACAGTGCCGACACGTTCCGTACCGTACCGTTCCGTCTCGTGCTATTCATATATACGAGTGGAGTGAACGAACATCACTGAACGGCACTGACACTGATGAGTACGGATAGCGTCGTACAAAATGTATGGTACAATACAATATCATTTTTCACTGACACTGATCGATACGGCACTGATCACGTTACGGAACGGTACGTTACGGAACATGTCGGCACTGTTGTGTGCGGATAGGCCATAAATGTAAGCGTGACGGCTGATGGGGGAATGGGGGAGAACAATGTATTACGCCGACCTGAAGTAATTTGGGACGAAGGAAGGAAGACGATGATGGTAACTTTTTATTATTATTGTAGCCCAGTTTTCTAAACCATCATTGAGAAGCATCTGATCAGCTAAGTTTAAGCAATAATAATTATTATGAGCATTAACATCGACTCTATTAATAAGTGACGTGCTCTTCTAATAATTTTTCGCGTTTTTACCATCTTCATACAAGTTACTTGATTTACGAGAAATTTTTATCCCGAATTTCGCTCGGAATTCGTCGCAGTTTGACACACAGCTTTGTTGTCAAATCTCAAGTTAACTGTCTGAAAATTTAATGTCAACGAAAAAGAAAACATTAATACTAAGACATTAAACTATATACGAGCAATAGACGGGACATCACGAAGAAATCTTTGATCCAAAACTTTTTACCAATAGGTAAAAAATCCCTCAGTCGCGTTGCTATGCAACGTTTAGATAGCGCTACTGACGCACGGCATCAACAATTTTGTATGACAATTTTCCCAATGCCCGCTCTATAGGTTCTTTTAAATTTCTTTGCATTAATATAACAAAATGCCTACAATATTTAAAAAAAGAGCAGTGGCGGCTCAGTAATAATGGATACGAATGTGTGGTCATGGATTTGACGCCAGACAGCGGCATCACCTATGTACAAAGACATTAAACTATATTCGAGCAATAGACGGGACATCACGAAGAAATTTGTGATCCAAAACTTTTTACCAATAGGTAAAAAGTCCCTCAGTCTAGTAGTCGCGTTGCTATGCAACGCTAAGATAGCGCTACTGACGCACGGCATCAACAATTTTGTATGACAATTTTCCCAATGCCCGCTCTATAGGTTCTTTTAAATCTCTTTGCCTATGTAATAACTTATTAGCGACCTGCCCCGGCTCCGCACGGGTGGAATCCCTACTATATTATACATGTTATATAATAATTATAAACCTTCCTCTTGAATCCCTCTATCTATTAAAAAAAAACCGCATCAAAATCCGTTGCGTAGTTTTAAAGATCTAAGCATACATAGGGACATACAGACAGCGGGAAGCGACTTTGTTTTATACTAAGTATGTAGTGATAGTGATTTTATTACCACTGCTCACTTAACGGTGAAGGAAAACACCGCAAGGAACAAGTATTTGTATGACCTACAAGTATTTGTTTCAGGTCTGGGTATTTGTGTAAGTATAATTATGAGTTTCTATGTTTGTAAACAAACCCAGGATACAGGAGAAATTCCTAGTTTAAAGGTAAGCGGCCACAGGTCCGCATCGCACGTATCGGGCGTATCGTACGTAACGGATTTTAGTTTGCCTTGTATTAAAACTCATACAACAGCGTCCACTGATCCGCATCGTACGGACGGCTCATCGGCAATGCCTACATGCGATGCGTGCCGATGACGTCATACGGAATGCCGATCAGTGGACGCGCGCGTCCCGCACGCTTACTGAACCAATGATATTATAAATGAATATATACGTTACCTACACGACAATCTATATTCAAAAACAGCACACTAACGCACACATGAATAACTAAATATTGCAATAGCACACTACATCACGATTAGGCACTAAAGTAGGATGGCATCGCAAGTGAAAAAGAGACAAATATAATTTTACGCGATGTTCGGTAATGACATCTATCACTGTTGCACTCTTTCTTTTTTGACGCCATATTTTAGAAACGTAATGTTTGATTTGTGAAAATTTTAAGATAAATAGTATATTTACGAATGATATGTGATTCCTTGACTTTTAGAAGTTTTGCTTGTATAATTTGTACAATATCTCATAACACACGACGGCATTTTCGGTGGTTTTGGGTCATATTACTTTGTACTTCGTGACGTGCGTCTGTTGTCGCCGGCAACGTCGCACTGAGGTCAAGATGTGTGAATCAGCCTGATTTGAGCGCGTGTGTTTTTGAGCGCGTATAACGTATCTACACCTTTTACTTATAATATCATTGTACTGAACCATTTGTTCTTTTTTTTTCTTGCATTCCTCTTCTGCTAATAAATAAGCAATAACAACTTATGCATCGCTTTCCTCCTTTCTCACAAACACTTTCCGAACGTAAGTACAGTCAGCATCAAAAGTCGATGACCACATTCAGATTTTCAAAATTACTGTACATTATATCACCCATAAATCGCTCAACAAGATAGGCACCAGTACTGAATGAACATTATTAAAGTTCAAAATTAACGGAACACTATTATGTCAAAAGTCACTGAACACCATTTTGTCAAAAATTGCTGATCGTTATGATATCCGAAAATATCATAACATTCCGTTTTACAATAGTCAGTGAACAATATAAAATGCTTGTTTTGGTTATCCAGTGTAATCACGGCAACATCCAAAATTAGCTTAACATCATAACAAAAGTCACTGAACAATATAAAATGCTTGTTCTAGTTATCTAGTGAAATCACGGCAACATCCAAAATTAGCTTAACATCATAAATAACAAAAGTCACTGAACAATTATAAAATGCTTGTTTTAGTTATCTAGTGAAATCACGGCAACATCCAAAATTAGCTTAACATCATAAATGACAAAAGTCACTGAACATTACTTTGTTTCGGATACGTAGCGTGTAAACTTATACCTAACTACTATCAAAAGTAGCTGAACTGCAAACTAAAAAATCTTCAGAGTTTTAAATTCAATCTATCTTATCCAAACTAAATCATGTAAAAAAAAATTAAATGGATGTAAATTTCGAATTTAACATTCCAAAATAATTTTGTTTTTTTTCATAGTATCAATGAGAAATATTAGAAGAGGGTGTTCAAGCGACATGCACATTTTTTTTTTATTTTATGGCTCTGCAGTGCTCTAAAAAACGAAAATAAATGAGAAATTAGAACTTGGCTCTAATTTCACATTTATGTTTTTGATGGGATTTCATAACTTTTGGAACATAAATATTATTAGTAAGTAGCCTGTGCTGATTGTTACATGTGTAATTACAGTTACAGGCACTAAGTTTAAATTTAGTGTGCCTAAGGGAAAAAATGTAATAAAACTAGAACTCCGACGAACTTAGGTCTATTCCTCTGTGAATTTCAATTAAACCTTTTTTGTGGGATACTTTCGGAAAATCTAAAAACATACCGTGTCACCTCAGTTGATTGTAGGTTTTCAAAAGGAAGGGGTTGTGGATGGGTCAAAATTAAGTCCAATAGGGCTTAATTTACTTATTTTGACTTCATTTTGAGGGAACATTAATGACAATAACCTGTACTAAAAGAGAAATAATAATTATATGGTTTCTAGATTCTAAACCGAACGAATAAGATATACAACAAAAACAGATAGATATATAGAGACAGATAGACAGACTTGAAAGAATATATAGGTCAAGTTTTGCTTTTATTGAATCATGCAATAAAATCCTTCCTTTAAAACTTGAATACCCCTTTTCACTAACTTGGGAAGTGATTTTCTAAAAATCTAAAAAGACGTGTTTGATCAATTTTATCTTATTTCTGTAGGTATACTGAGTTTCAAATTCGTCCGCTTGCGTGTTATGATTTTCCCATACAAACGTTTTAAAAAACTAATAATGTCAATCTTTTTTATTTGTCTTGCCGTATTCATGGAAGTTCCAAAATTATAATCCCAAGGAATTAGATGTCACATAAACAGGTTTTCACTCTCTTAGAGGTGGATTTTCGTAAAATCTTTTCTTAATGATCACTTACCTAATAAACTGCAACCACCATTCAAAATTCAAGTTTCTACGTTTAGCGGCTTAACATCCTTTCCTTAAATCTGGAATATCCTTTTCCACCACCTTGGGGGATAATTAACGCGTATTTTAGGTTTTTTTTTCTTATATCATAAGAAAAAAAACCTAAAATACGCGTTAATTTATTTTTGATCAAGTATATAAGTACTGATTATTTAATTAATCGGCCCGCGCGTTATGATTTTCCCATACAAATTTTATCATCGTCTAGATCACCAATGGATCACAATCTTTTTGATTTACTTATTTTCATATTTATGAGAAGTTTCAAATGTACAAACCTGAGGAATAAGATTTTTCATACAAAAGTTTTCACCCCTTTTCACCCCCTTAGAGGAGGATTTCCGCAAAAACCCGTCTTAGTACCCCCCTACAAACTAGACTGCGACTAATGTTCAAAATTCAAGTACGAGTATATACCTTTAGCGGTTTTGGCTGTAGGCAAGTCTTACGACCATTCCCTGTTCTGTTTTAAGTTTTTATGGAGAAAATAATAAAAAAAATACTAGTTTCAGATATCTAATTACCCATCTGCATGCCAAATTTGAACTTTCTAGGTCATTTGGAATTGGATTATAGTTTTGATCTATGGGTCAGTCATACAAATGACGATATTTCGACGTTTATAACTAAGTACCCGTTTGGGATATGCTTATAAAATTTTGGAACACGTATGTATCTCGCTAGTCTCAATATAATTATGATCCAAATTTGACAAGTCTAGGTGAAATAATTTTTGAATTATGAAGAGCTCTAAAGTGGCTCCAAATGGTTCGTGTAATATTACACACTGTTTGCTGCACGCCTGACCTTTGCTTGACAGGCTCCCGCGTGTCTAGATATTAAATGACAGTTAATAATAAAAACAAATAATAATTATTGTTAACGAACCATTTAATTTAATTTTGTTAAAAATAAAATAAAAGGGTTGTGATTAAGGGCGACTTTTACCAACGGTTAAACATGTTTAAAATTTTATTTTAGCACAAAATTCAATAGAATTTTGTGCTTACAAAATTCAATAGAATTTTGTGCTTAAATAAAATTTTAAACATGTTTAACCGTTGGTAAAAGTCACCCTTACATGTGCATGTGTCTACTTAATTTATATAGACACCAAACACATATACCTACCGAAAAAAATACACACGCATTTGAACCCAAAAACATTTCATTTTGTTCAGGGACTTAAGAGATAAACAATGGTATGCTATTTTTGTCAAAAATTAGTTCAGAAACTTTAGAGATGAAGAATGTTAAGCTTTTTTTACTATAAATTTGTTTAGCGACTTTTGAAAAGTGATGGTCACCTACTAATGCACTTTTATGATAATCATTAATTTCTGGCGCTTGTAATGGTGAGCAATTTATGTATAATACGGTGTATAGCGATTTTGAAAATCTAAATGTGGTCATCAACTTTTGATGCTGACTGTACGACCACAAAAAAAATCCAAATGAAGGTGGCATCGGCAATCCGATTGCTGATACTCGCGTCGGCAATCCGATCGCTGCCGATACAGTGGACGCAGTCTAAATAATCCGTTTGATGCGGACCTGTGGACGCTTACCTTAAGGCAACATAAATTGAAAAAAACAAAAGAAGACTTGTGACATTGGCCAGCCCGCACTGGATCTGTGACGGTGACGTAGATTACAGCCCACACCCGCTCACAAAGAGAGGAAGCCTGTGTCCCAGCAGTGTGAAAATGTATAGGTTTATGATGATGATGATGAAATAATCGAGATTCCACTAAATACTTATAAAATCTCGCACTTGATCTCTTTTGACATTGACCTCCTCCAAGCTATTCCTATCTAGAAAGTAAATGAATTAGAAAGAGAGACTGTGTAGTGTGTTTTCCTCTACAACCCATTCCCTCTCTCACGAGAGGAGGTTAGCTTTGTCCCTGCAATTTGCTGATTCTGCTACAATCCCCGAAAGGTAAGTCGCATCTTCAATTTCAAAAGTTACATAATAAAATCCATGTGCAAACAAAACATACATCGTCAATAAAAATACTTATATGGTATGGAAGTGTTACTTCACCACAGTATTATTTAAACAATAATTAATTATTATTTTATAACAACAAAAGTATTACAAGGTTGGCATGAATTTTAATTTTATTGTCAATTATGTCAGTATTCAAACAAGTTGAATTGACGTCAGCACATTTTAATAGCCAGAACCTAGATTTCTAGAACACGAGCGCAGACATCATTAAAATATAATTATTATGATAAAATAATAACTTGCTCCACGTTTAACAAAGCCAGTTTTAGCAATTCCACTAAAACACACTATTTTAATTTTGTCTTTTGACAATTCAAAAGTGCCTGTAACTGGCCTACTTGAAATAAACGATTTGATTTTGATTTTGATTTGATTTTGATTAAAAAAGATTAAATTCGTGAATTCATAGCCAAATCGTTAGCAATTCTTTTAACATTTGTCGAACAGTTTACACACAAGCAGAATTGCATAATATCTGAACATAAACTTCATGGATTGAGCTAATGCTCACTGCTATACTCTCTAGAAAGAGAGAAAAACAAATGTAGGGCCTTCTATCTCTTTCTTGTACGACATAGATATTGTCTTTGGTGGTTTCTTTATAGGTATAGGTCTGTATTTTATTTATATCGCTAGTAAAATGAAAGAATTAAGGAAAGCTGTATCTCGAAATATTCGTCGATGGCAAAGTGTTAGGTAAGCTTGTTGAAAATATGATGGCACATTAGCTATGGGCTTCGTCGATCGTGAGGTTACAAACCGTGACCAAAAAGCAGAAAGTTAGGTTTTTGATATCAGTCACTGAATCAAAATTAAGCTTTGTGAGATTTTGTTGGGGTTTCAAGCGATTTATGGTCATGCAATTTTTTTTTTTTGTAATTTTCATTCATAGCACTCTCAAAGTGTCTAATGAGACAGCGAGTGATGTGCTGTCATTTATTGAAGGTTTTAATTTCTCCAAGATCCCTTATCAGATCCTGACTTGAGTATCATGGGACCACCTAAATGCCCTTTCAAACACAAGAATACATGAAAAAATATTGCGACGAATAAATTGAGAATCTCATAATCTTATTTCGATTTCGTTTAAAAATAAATAGACACAATTATTTTCAATACAGGTTTCCCACAATATTTTGAGGAGCTCGTGGCTAAATAATTACAGCCGCAAAGGCCGATCTTTCGGGTTAAGCCGCGCTTGCTGAGGTCGATCTATGGATGGAGGACCATCTGTTACAGCGAGTTTCCTCCGTGTCTCGGAACGCACGTGAAGTCGTTGGTCCCGGCTGACATTTGTCTTTCTTGCCAGTCGTTACTGCTAGTCAGAAGCTCTTAAATCTGACTAACAGTCTTACCATGGGGTATCGTATTACCCAGTTACTAGATTGTGTAGGTCTTATAGGCAGTCACTCCATGTAAAAGCTGCGTCTGGCACTCCATGTAAAATACTGATATTCAGCTGCGTCTGGTTCGACTGGAAGCCGACCCCAATGCAGTTGGGAAAAGAATAGGCAGATGGAGATGTTTCCTACAATATGTTTTTGATAAATCTCATAAAAGTAACACTTTTAAGATTGCAAGTGGGATTCGAACCCGCGTCTTCTGGATAGGTACTCCAGACGCCTTAACCAACTAGGCTATTGCAACCCACACTTGCAAGCTGAAATTCTCTATTCCTCGTTTACGCTTTTCGGTAGCGTAGCGCCATCTCTTGGATTAGGGTTTAACTAACTTCCACCCAACACGTTGACATTACAGCCAAATCAATGTTGTATAATGAGATAGCAACTACCATACTTATTAATTATTTTAAACGCATTAACGCATGCGACGCGCATCGTAAAGATGATTTTTTGAGGAAAGAAAAATTTTAAGATTGCAAGTGGGATTCGAACCCGCGTCTTCTGGATAGGTACTCCAGACGCCTTAACCAACTAGGCTATTGCAACCCACACTTGCAAGCTGAAATTCTCTATTCCTCGTTTACGCTTTTCGGTAGCGTAGCGCCATCTCTTGGATTAGGGTTTAACTAACTTCCACCCAACACGTTGACATTACAGCCAAATCAATGTTGTATAATGAGATAGCAACTACCATACTTATTAATTATTTTAAACGCATTAACGCATGCGACGCGCATCGTAAAGATGATTTTTTGAGGAAAGAAAAATTTTAAGATTGCAAGTGGGATTCGAACCCGCGTCTTCTGGATAGGTACTCCAGACGCCTTAACCAACTAGGCTATTGCAACCCACACTTGCAAGCTGAAATTCTCTATTCCTCGTTTACGCTTTTCGGTAGCGTAGCGCCATCTCTTGGATTAGGGTTTAACTAACTTCCACCCAACACGTTGACACTCGAATCCCACTTGCAATCTTAAAATTTTTCTTTCCTCAAAAAATCATCTTTACGATGCGCGTCGCATGCGTTAATGCGTTTAAAATAATTAATAAGTATGGTAGTTGCTATCTCATTATACAACATTGATTTGGCTGTAATGTCAACGTGTTGGGTGGAAGTTAGTTAAACCCTAATCCAAGAGATGGCGCTACGCTACCGAAAAGCGTAAACGAGGAATAGAGAATTTCAGCTTGCAAGTGTGGGTTGCAATAGCCTAGTTGGTTAAGGCGTCTGGAGTACCTATCCAGAAGACGCGGGTTCGAATCCCACTTGCAATCTTAAAATTTTTCTTTCCTCAAAAAATCATCTTTACGATGCGCGTCGCATGCGTTAATGCGTTTAAAATAATTAATAAGTATGGTAGTTGCTATCTCATTATACAACATTGATTTGGCTGTAATGTCAACGTGTTGGGTGGAAGTTAGTTAAACCCTAATCCAAGAGATGGCGCTACGCTACCGAAAAGCGTAAACGAGGAATAGAGAATTTCAGCTTGCAAGTGTGGGTTGCAATAGCCTAGTTGGTTAAGGCGTCTGGAGTACCTATCCAGAAGACGCGGGTTCGAATCCCACTTGCAATCTTAAAATTTTTCTTTCCTCAAAAAATCATCTTTACGATGCGCGTCGCATGCGTTAATGCGTTTAAAATAATTAATAAGTATGGTAGTTGCTATCTCATTATACAACATTGATTTGGCTGTAATGTCAACGTGTTGGGTGGAAGTTAGTTAAACCCTAATCCAAGAGATGGCGCTACGCTACCGAAAAGCGTAAACGAGGAATAGAGAATTTCAGCTTGCAAGTGTGGGTTGCAATAGCCTAGTTGGTTAAGGCGTCTGGAGTACCTATCCAGAAGACGCGGGTTCGAATCCCACTTGCAATCTTAAAATTTTTCTTTCCTCAAAAAATCATCTTTACGATGCGCGTCGCATGCGTTAATGCGTTTAAAATAATTAAAAAGTAACACTTGTTGCCAAGATTTCTTTTTTTTTTTTGACGTGGCCTCTCGTAGCGCAACAACTCTAGAAGGTTGAAGCTACTTAACCGGACAATCCTGTGGTGGCCAAAAATTACTTTAAGGCCCCCAGCCAGGGCTTACAAACTAAATATTCATTAAATGAACATCACTAAGGGCACCCCCTGTGGGGTTCGGGCCTAGGCTTAGTGTTGTCATTGAGGGAGGGCAGCAAGGGTCAGGCTGGGTCGGATTATTATTTGGGGAATTTGACGTTACTTGCTCGGCTGCGCGAGCTGGCGTTTCGAGCAAGGGTCGGGCGGTAGCATTACTGGGGGAACGCGGAGGGCCCCGGCGGCGGGGCCGGAGACGCGGACGGTATTTGTTTTTGTATTTTTTAATAGTGCTAGCTTCCCTACAGCTCTCTTGGAGGATGGTGATGGGATCATCGGGTTCTAGGAGAGTGTGCCTGGGACGGCGGATCTTACCTATTTTGGTGGGGACGTATCGGGCGGCCGATGAGATGAGTGGGTTGGAGTGTTTCTCGGCTGAATCGAGAAAACGCTTCGTAAGGCGTTTCATAAGCTGTTTGATGGTTGGGATTTTAAGGTCGACATGAAGTCGTTCATTCCTTACGTACCAGGGTGACCCCGTGGTTCTTCGGAGAAAACGATTTTGTAATGTCTGCATCCTATGGATGTGGTGGGGTTTGGCATGCGCGAACACGGGGCACGCGTATGTCATGATAGGACGAACGCAAGCGATGTAAGTACGCAATTTGCACCTGAGTGACAATTTGCTGCTTGCGTTCAGCATGGAGTGGAGCCTACCGAGAGCGAAAGCGGCTCGCGAGCGAACCGTCTTTATGTGCTCGTCGAAGGATAGGCGTTGGTCGAGGATGACCCCTAAGTATTTGGCTTGCTTTTTCCAAGGAATCGGCTTGCCGAACATAGAGATCGGAGTGGGTGGGGCTGGGATGGTCGTGTGGGGTCTGGAGAACATGACCGCCTGGCTCTTGTCGGGGTTGACCTCTATTCTCCATTTCCGGAACCAATCGCCTAGGGCGTTTGCGGATTTTTGGAGAGATAGGGCTATTTTCTCTGGGCTTCTGCCTGAATGATAGATAGCGGTGTCGTCAGCGAAAAGTGCCAACTGAGTCGCTCGTCCTATCGGAATGTCGCTTGTAAATAGCGAAAATGTTAGTGGGGATAGCACGGCGCCCTGAGGGACCCCGGCTAGGATCGGGTGTGGCCTGGAGAGTGCACCTTCGATGCGATATCGGAAGCTGCGGTTCGACAAAAAGTCACGTATTATGAGTACGAGACGGTCTGGCACACCGAGCCTGTATAACTTGTATATCAGTCCGTTGTGCCATACCTTGTCGAATGCTTTCGCGATATCGAAGAACAGGGCACCTGTCGTGTTGCCACGTTGACGTTGGGAGAGGATATTTTCTACTATCCTGTGCACCTGTTGGACGCAGGAGTGTCCGGCTCTAAAGCCGAACTGCTCTTTCGGAATCAGGCTCTTTGCCTCGGCGTAATCTTTGAGTCGCTTATAAATAAGCCTCTCGTAGATTTTGCCTAATACATCGAGTAGACTGATGGGGCGGTAGCTACTGGGAGCTGATTTTGGTTTGCCTGGTTTGGGAATACCAATCACCGTGGCTTGTTTCCATGCTTGAGGAAACATGTTATTCGCTAATGCGCCATTGAAGATGGCAGTCATTAGAGCTATTAGAACTGGTGGGAGGAGTTTGTACACCTTATTGGTGATACCATCGGCGCCAGGGGCCTTTCTCGGCTTTAGTCCCTTTATGATCTCCCTCACCTCGTCTGGCGTGACGGGGGGTAAGGGGTCGTTCGGGTCTTCCACCGGGGGGAGGGAGGTACGGCGTTCGACTTCAGCATCCACTTCAGCGAGGTGGGCTGGGTCTACTGGCTGAGTACTGGGTGAGCATTGGGCCTCTAGGCTGTCGGCCAGGCACTCGGCTTTCTCGTCGTCGTCAAAGGCGACGCTCTTGTCGGGGCGGATGAGGGGGGGCATAGAGGTAATCTCAGGGGAGCGGAGTTTCCTCTGAAGATTCCAGAAAGCCTGTTGCCAAGAAGAATCACAACTTGTTTATAGGTGTAAACATGTTGTGTGAGTGAGACTTAACGATCAAAGTACACGACATAAATCGTATGAGTCACGTTGTAAATGATCAACAAAGAGATATAGACATTACTATAACAGTTGTAACGGTGTCTGTTATAGTAACCACATCTGTTAGTAATAATTGCGATACGAGTCGAACGGTAGCTACTCAAACGGCAAGTTTACAGTCCGTGCTGTCATGAATCGGGATCAATAATTGCCAATGTTCTTTATTTTTAACCGAATATAAAAAAGGAGGAGGTTCTCAACTCGACTGTATTTTTTTTCATGTTTGTGTCCTGATAACTTTCGACTGGGTGAATCCATTTTGTTTTTTTGTTTGATGCAATATACCTACTATCATTATTGGTCCCATTAAAATTTCATTCAGTTTTATTCAGTACTTTTTTATTAAGTACAAGAGCATTTTGCGCTTAGTGTGTACTTGAACGATGGTATTATTACCGATACTACAGATTACAAAATTCCGTTAAATCTCAGTAGATCCATGATGGATTAGTGAGAAATGTCTTTCTCATTTCGTAAGAACACTTGACGAGGCTCATGCTGGAAACACATACAGTAATCTTTCCGAAGCCCTAGTATTTACATTCCTAAGAATACAATCATAAATATAATACATGGTGTAAGGGACAGTCCTCCACAAACTTTCAGGGCTTGCTCAGTAGACGAAACTGGACAATCTTCCACAGTTAATTTGTATGGTGAGGCCGAATTATTTTTTTCATTTCTTGAAAAAAGAAATTGTGGAAGATGGTTCAGTTTCGTCTACTGAGCAAGCCCTGAAAGTTTGTGGAGGGCTGTCCCTTACACCCTGTATAGATTCGCCGTTCTTATACTAGAGGTACTTTTTCATTTCCCATACAACAAACGCCGTAAATACTTCAAATACGCTGTAAATAAAATACAAAAATCTTGTGATAAGGCTACTGATATGTGCCGTCAAATTGAACATCTGTAACAAGCCAATCCTGTGCTGCCAAATGCCGAAATGATTCGCAGAATCCCGATCAATCGCATGATTGATTGATTTGATAGGTTCTGGAATATCACACAGGAATTACATTCCTATATCTGTATGTCTAGAAATTGATACATGTAATTGGACATTGATAGATAAGTTTTCATAAAATATCTATGTACAATTTCTTTCTTTTTACATGTTTCAAATCATCAAATCAGTCCTCAAGGGGTTATTACAACGTATTAGAACCAGGCTTGTTCCAGTGACTGAACGAGATGGCGCTAGACGACTTGTATAGCTCTGTCACTTTCACTCGCCGGAATAAAGCTGCGAACAAATTATCGGACGCGTCCGTCAGCCGCGGCTGAGGGACGCGGCTTATTCATTATCTAGCCAGTACATTTAATACTACACTGTGCAAACTGTCGGTCGTAAGACGCGGACGTGACCTTGAGCGTTCGGACGTCCGAACAGAATCTGGTCGGCTGTCGTCCGAACTACCGTGCACACTGCTAAGCCGCGTCCCTCAGCCGCGGCTCATGGACGCGTCCGATAATATGTTTTCAGCTTTAGCCTGGTTTTAAGACGTTGTAATACCCCCACGGCGGGACAGGACGGACTGTCAGACATGTACTGACTAAAATCCACGGTGTCCTTCCACATCCCTTTACGTTCCGGGATCACGGTAACCTAATACGACAAGTTCCACGATACATGCAGGCTTTGGTCTTCTAAGGAGACCCCGTCAGGTTGATGACAGTTTTTTGAGGTGCGTGTGGAACACGACCCGCCGTCGAATAATGCTTGGTCCTTATCGGACAGCAAGCTACTTGTTACTGTTCGGGGCTTCCAGGTGTGTTTTATAAAAGGTTGTGTATGTGATAAAAACGATACATTTCATCATATTTCCCAATAGGTCTACCCGGGGGACTGACCTATGTCTTTCTTCTGACATTAGTCTTATGCGAACAAACCTTCATCAGTTAGAAGGATGACAGTTTTTTGTTATATTTGTATCATACCTTAATCATTTATTTATTTTTGGACTTCGCTATCTACTAAATCCCAATAGAGCAATGTTGGTAAATGCCAAACTGGTATTCTCAAAAAAAGGTGGAGATTCTCTGTTCTTAGAATTTTTTACGTATAACATTTTCTCCATTTTCTCAAAAACGCCTGCACGATTGCAACGACGATTTGGATTTTTTTTGATTGAAAGTCTTTACTCGGGAGGAGCTCGTGACTAAATAATTACAGACGCACAGACCGAACTTCTGGGTAAGGCCGCGCTTGCCGAGGTTGGTCTGTGGATGTATGACCATATTTGACCATCTATCATAGCGATTTTCCTCTGTGTGTACGTACTTTGTGAGACGAAGGTAAAGACGTTGGTCCCGGCTGCCATTTTTAGATCTTTGACAGTCGTTACTGTTAGAAGCTCTAAAATCAAACAACCACTTACCATGGAGTATGGTATTACCCAGTTACTGGGTTGTGGAGGACCTATAGGCAGTCGCACCATGTAAAACACTGATATTCAGCTGCATCTGGTTCGACTGGAAGCCGACCCCAATATAGTTGGGAAAAGGCTAGGCAGATGAAGTTGTTTTAGAAGTAAGTTATAATCCTTATCTAAAAAAATATATTTAAACACAGTTTATTTAAACCATGCGATGAAGACACATGTTCATAAATAGGTCATATCACACCACATTATAAAGCTATACGAAGTAACACTCCCGCTAAGTTATATTATAATTATGTCTATTTATATTGTAACAGCTTTGCACTATATCCGGAGTTAGAACATCTGGCTAAACTGGAAGCTTTTATGTAAAGTCAATTGTTACAGATGTCATGAGTTCACGAAGTTAGGGATTTTGGGAATTTAAAGACTGATGTTTTTTGTTCGACAGCATTTGTAACATGAAATTATTCACAATTGAACATGACCATTCTTCTTTAGTTAAATTTTTTTGGCTATTGGTTTGCCTTTGTCCACTATCTGCCTGATTGCAATTGAAGATGTCTCCTCAGCCTTGCTCACAATACATCATAATTTAAGATTTGGAAAAGTGTCCATGGAGTTTCTTGCCCATTCATCTCTATAAAGATCTACGCTTTCGAATGGGCAACTACAGTACTTTTTCAAGTCATTACCTATATCTTGTGACTGGCATGTAGCTTCATTTTATGTACATAACATACCTATCTATTTTTTCTCTTTTAGTAATTAAAAAAAACCTGTTATGGTCAACAAATTGAAATGAATGCTTTGAGGGTAGAGTTTGGGCAAATTAAGAAAATCTAGTACATAATGTAGATAAAGATGATACATTTGGGGTAATATGATGGGCTGGCGCCTGTACCATGTTTTTTTTATGATAATGTCACTTACAAGTGTGCAGTAGTGCCAAAATAACGGACAATAAACTAAAAAGTCTACGAAAATTTCTGACAAAACAGTTCTCCCAAGTTGACATAAATAGAAATGCTATCACATTATGATAAGACCACAATTATTATTGTACATTATCAGATAACAAATAAACTTGATAAATATTTGACTAACTGTGCTAATGTGGTTAGTAAGAGATAATAGTATTTGTCCTGATAAGACGAAGACGCTTCGGGTAAAAGATTTTTTTTGATGTTATAGGTACCTAGTATTTGATTTGGTAAAAATGGCTGATAGCATTTATCATTCTATGAAATTAGGTACGAGAAACGATAACGATATAATTGATATACCTAATTTGTAGAATTTTCAGAATGGGTGTGACGAGTCCACCATTTTCTTATCTATAAAATAATGGTCGGCGCAATTTTGCTTAAAACACTAATCTCTCTATCAATTGCCCTTAATTACTTCTTTAAGAAATAAGTAAAACATTAAGATTACGTTACTAAAATACAATATCATCATCAACTGCCAAGCCTTTTCCCAAAGGAACCGCGACTTCCTATCGGACCTCCACAACCCAGTAACTGGGTAATAAATGATACCCCATGTTAAGACCGGTTGTCAAACTATCGAGCTTCTGTCTATTATTAACGACTGTCAAAGATCTAAAAATTACGCTTTACTATCGTTCCGGGGCACGGAGGAAACTCGCTAGGACAGATGATGAAGTATCCTCAGGTCAACCTCGGCAAGCGCGGCTTAACCCGGAAAATCGGCCTGTGCGGCTGTAATCATTTTCCCACGAGCTCGTCAACTAAGTACAATGTAACTATTGGAAGTATTATTAAGAGGATCGTCTACCGAGCGCTCGTCCATACTAAAAGAGAAAACGTTTTCCTACCCCTAAATGTTATCCTATCTCAATTTTTTTTTTTTAATGCTTCTGACACAGTAAAAAACTAGGTATATGGGTTTTCTTTTTTTCAAAATTTATAATAGTTTGAAAGTTACAGGCGCCTAAGAGTTACTTTTGAAAAAAAAGAAAACCTATAAACCTAGTTTTTTACTGTGTCAGAAGCATTCTAAAAAATCATTGAGATAGGATAACATTTAGGGGTAGGAAAACGTTTTCTCTTTTAGTATGGACGAGCGCTCGGTAGACGATCCTTTTAAAAACTATTACCAACATAAAATAAAAGACGATAAACAAGACTGGCCAAAGTTCTTTCTTTATTGTTTCACTCCTTTACCAAAGTTTGGCAATTAGGGGATGAGTAAAGATCTCGGTAGTTCCAACCGGGCTTGTTACCGAAATTGAGCCAACAATTCTCCAAATTAATTTAACGCCCCGCAGGAACAACACCAACAAAATAAGAAAAGTGTTGGTATAAGGCTGTGGTACCTACAGGGAACGTTGCATGTTTTAATGAATTTTACTCTTCTGATACATTACACATTACAGAAATATTTAAAACTTCTTTATATCTAGGTATGCATAACACAGACAAAATGCTTGCACATGGGAACCTCTCAAATCTGTGGGGTTGTTAGACCATCTCAGACATTAACCTGCATGGTCCTCTTATGACTTTAAAAAAGACAGAGACCTCTGATTCCTCGGTTTAGCTTCTGCTATTTCTTCTCAAGGTACCTAGTCAGTTACTAAACACCGACGTCATCTAGCCTCGTCCTGCCCATTGTGATTTCAAAATCACAAAATATACTTCACGGTTCCTGCCCACCTAAAATATTGTAAAATTCTAAATTCTGCCCACTGTCCTTCAAAAATCACATATTAAAATTTCGCGCTTAGAATTTGTATTTTCTACTCTAATGTCGTTTTTGAAGTTTCCCATGATTGGCTAGGTTATAACCAATGAGTGAGCCTTAAATCTATGCGAGAAATAGACAACAAACTAAAATCAGAAGCCATTCATGCTTCAAAAATGGAGTCACGTCGGAGAAGAGGTATGTTTAATCTCTTACTATAATTTAAATCGGTGGCTTATCTTTATTTAAAATAAACAGGATTGAAGTTAAATGATCAATACTTTGACTTTTGTAATTATTTTTGATTTTCGTTAATAATTGTATTTTTAGTAAACATAAATAACATTATGTGATGCAAAAATCACATTGGGCAGAACTTTTTTAAATTGTGATTTTTTCGCAGAGTTGGACGATGAAGACAACGACAATTTATTAGAAGACAGTGCTGCCGCACTTCTCAGGCAAAACAATACCTGTATTGGAAAAAAATAGTCCAGGTGTAGGTCCTGCCATCATTACGACAAAACACACTTTAAATGTATTTCATGTCATTTAGAAACTTGTGCTTAACTAAGCAAAAAATTGGTTTGCTGAATTCCATTCCCAAATAATATTTAGGCATGGAAATCAGCAAAGCAATTTCTTGCTTTCCTTTCTCCGAATCCTTTTAAAAAATATTATTTTTTTAAAAGTCTTTGGTTTGTTAAAGTGTATTAACATAAAAATAAGGTTTTGTTTTATTTTTATTTTTTGCTTGAATTGTTTAATTACTTTTAAGTACACAGAGGCTGCGATAAAAGTTAGTACATTAAGTACTAAATAAAGAGATGAAAAATCAAGACTGCTTAAAAATAAATAATAAATAACATAAAAAGTTACTTTTGTAATATTTATTCCCATTGTACCCAATGTCTTTTAAGAAGGACAAACAAAATACAGCTGATTTCGGCAATTCTGCCCAGTGTACTGTAAAAAGAACAAAATGTATGATATTGAAAATAGCGTGAATCATTTCATTATGATCTATATACTGCCATAAAAAAATATAAAAAACTAAATCTTATGCGTGACCTTTTTTTTCGTTCTTATTATTCTGGGCAGGAAGCACCTGTATGATTTTGTACTTTGAAGAGAACAGTGGGCAGAATTACCAAACAGGTTCTAATTTGATTGGGCAGGACGAGGCTAGTATAAAAAAGACGACGTGTAAAAGTGGTTTTTTAATCCTAAATACATAAATACCTAAATCTTTTTATCATCATTTCACAGAAAAGAACGAAAAACGTTTTTTATCATATTGACGAATAGAGAAGAAATAAGAAGAAAATGATGAGGTGATTCTCATATTGGAAGAATGATAGAAAGATGATGATGTTGATGATGACTCAACTAAACAATTCAAACAAGCAATTATTACGCAAGATCTTGAAAAGGTTAATACGTTAACACATGATATTGATGAAGCAATCAGTATATGTGATGATTTTAAAGACGCAATGATAGTTCTGGAAACGAAAGATGATGGCAAATCATAAGAAAGGATAAAAAACAATAAATTATAATGTAGGCCAGATATTAATGACATACACAGTGAATCATGTAATAACACAACAACTTGTAACCAAAACAAAACACGCAAAGACGCTTATAAAGAAAAAAATAAGCCTGATTATAATTTTGGTTGAAATGATTCTGAAAACAGACACAAATAAAGCTTGGCAGGAACAGACACTAAATGAAATAAAAATATAACACCATAAATAAAAGAATTTCAACAACAAACAAAATTCTCAGGTAACCTAAAATAGATTCCGTGAAAATAATCTAAAGGAGTCACAACCAGTCCAAACAATGCATGCAATCAGACATGAAATTGCAAACCAAATACCTTCCCACGACTGGCCGGACGAAAAACCGGTTGTTGCATACAGAAAGGAAATCATTCTTATACGTTCCTTACTAGTAATTATTAAAAACTACAGAGAACTGGTTGACATACCTTCCACACAGAAATCCAATAAACGAAGCTAGAACACAACACTAGAACTCATAAACACACATGTTTTTAAACTTCACTGCGAAAGATTAAATATGTGAGTCGACTATCAATTAAATAGTCACTTTCGATTTGATTCTATCGCACACGCGGTCGCCGGCTTTCGGCGAAAATTTTCGCACACGTCCACTCTGTAACAAGTCTCGAGCGACACTGACTTTGCTGTTGTGAATGTGAGCGAGCCCATTCTCGAATACTACGCTACGGCCATTCAGGTATGTGAACAACCTCTGAGATGGGATCACTACAATCGAAAATCAACTATACCCTCTCGAGAATAAAGTTAAAATTCAGTCAAAGGCGTGGCAGTGATAAGGCTGCGTCGATATCAGGAGCTGCGTCTAGGATTCCAAACGGAAAGAGACGGGTGACTAACGCGGGAAGTGTGAAAGGGAGGAGACTATTTCGACATAAAGATGATTGGAGCGTGAAATTTTTATATTCAGTTTGCAGCAAAAGCGCAGCTTCAGGACAATAAGTAAGTACTGGAGTCTGCAAGGTTTTGTCTCATAGTTTATTTAACGATAGAAAGGGATGACGTTATTGTTCAATGTTTCTAAGCGGCTTTTCTTGAGATTCTGTTTGCGGTCTTCGTTAGCAGTATTCCGTAAGGATTGGAATTGAAAACATGCATTTGATCGTCCGGAATTTCTGATTGAATCAAAAAATTGTTTTTATGGAAGAATCGTATACTAACTATTCCTATAATAGCACCAGCGAAAACTACTGATAGGTGCCGTATGTGGAACACGGTATACATGAGGTGCCTTTTCAGCGGGTGTCTAACCTGTCAATCATTTTTCAGATTTTGTAATGCATCCAGTCATCCACTATTTGACTAGTGCTTTGTCTATCGCAGGACTATCTGAGAAAGTCACAGAGGCTCTGGAATGCAAAGGGCAAGTGAAAGAGCAGGGTGATTTGTTGTCAATCAAGTCTAACAGTCCCTGCAGAGGGGCAGGTCTCATTAATGGGCCTTCCTAAGCATCATCACATCTAGGGTATCGAACCGGGAAATCCCGGTCCCGAAAATCCCGGGATTTCCCGGTTCTTGAAGTATATTTTAAAACCCGGGACATACGACTGAGAACCGGGAAATTCGGGATTTTCGGGACTCAGAAAAACAGTATAAATAATTTGTTTAAACTTGTTAATTCTTTTATAGAACAAAAGAATCAAATTGGATGTAAGGTATTTATTCACTTCGCCGTTAAATACGGAATAACATGTTCAGATACAAGTGTTGTTGACAGAGAAGAAAAGTTGATAATGTAGTACTGGTTATATCTCGAAAGCCTTTGACAGGGTCTCGAGACAAAAAGCTTCCTTGCTTTTGGTATCTCAATTTTTGCAGCTGGATATCAGACTTTCTTAGTGAACGATCAATCAGAGTTGTCGTTGATGACTGATCCTTTGAGCTTTTGGTTATTGACTCTGGAGTTCAACAGTTATCTGTTTTCTTTGCAACTCTTATTTTGCTGCACATTTCTTACCCACTTCAGCCTGGTATTGTTGGATAGGTAGATAACAGTACTGTTTCATTGACATACTTGCCCACTGCAAAATCCAGTGGGGATGAAGTTCATTGCTTCAGAGAGACCATGGTAGAGCAAACAGATTTGATATTTAGTATCCCATAAAAGAGAGAAGTTTCTTGTTCGCTCACACAAGAAACTTCTCTCTTTTATCGCCACCAACATACAGGCGTATATTTCCTTAGTGAAGTAGGAGTAAATCAAAACTACATCTTTTATAGAGTAATTTGGACCAATTCCTATTTTTACTGTTTCTGTAACTGATGACCTTGAGCTTTTGGGCATGGAACTGACATCCAGTGTCAACTTTGACGTGGGCATCCTAAATAGAGTGAAGCGATACCTTACACCTGGATATGTGCAAGCCCGTTTCTGCATTGATTGCGTCGTAGTAGCCCGCGAAATTCAAAGTTTCTTATGTTTTTTCTAACGGAGTATTGCAGCAACCTTACTCAACTTAATCATTGGGATGGCTCAGATAAATACAACTTACTGCACTAGACCCAGTGGAATGCAGAGCTCCTTAGACTAATTGGCAACGTGAAACTGGTGGATGGTTACTCCACAGCTTAGCTCATCTTATCGACGCAAGCTTAAGGAATAATAATAATGTAAAGATGTACATTATAGCACGATACATCTCATTACATCTTTCCATAGAAATCGTCAGGAGACCACACACTGCAGCAATAATGTATATTTTTACATCTTCGAATCTAAGGTACTGAACACGAAAATATACGAAAATATACATTTATATTTCGATACACCTATACATCTCAATACATTTCCGTATATCTCTCTTCGAAAAGGATGTTATGAAATGTAGGGAAATATACATTACATTACCTGTTGTGTGTGTGATACATCAAGATAATTTAAAGCTATACATCCCGGGATGTAATGTACAATCGACCAAGTTGAATCATGACCCACCATAAGCTTAATTTCCTACAGACTTTAAATACAATTAGGTCCACATTCGCGTAAACATACATATCCATGGTAACGACTTTGATCTTTGTCAATTTGACGGATTCAAACGATTTTTTGTCAAAATGGGTCATGATTCAACTTTGTCGATTGTACATTAATATACATTATAGCTGCTGTGTGCGAAGCCCTCCCTCTTTTCGTTTTTTTTATTGGGATCGCTCGTGCTAAGATGAGACCTAAAATAGGTCGAACTCATGAATTCTACAACCTCTTTCCACCGGCCTACTTGCATTAGGTACATCTAATGTCCAGTATTGGACATCTAGATGAACTGCAAGTTTCCATAGTTAGTACAGTTAGAGTGAATAGATTTGCCACCTCTGAATAGAAAAGAGGCTAGAGCAAACCCATGTCCATGAGGCCGTCGAATAAGTTGGTTGTATGATTTTAATCAGAATAAATACTGTACCATAAAGTTACCTTATTATTTTCATTGTTTTCTAATGCCATGGAAATTTTTGTCCCGAAATTCCCGAAAATCCCGGGATTTCCCGGTTCCTTGGACGCCTGTCCCGAAAATCCCGGGACTTCCAACAAGGACCGGTTCTCGATTCCCTAATCACATCGACGCGACGTGAGGGTCTTAATAGGCCATTTGAGGCAATACTCCTAATAATTCACTTCGCAATGTCATTGGCTAGATTTTCAAAGTCGATTGTATGTTTGTTCACGATTATCTCACGCTTGACCGATTTTCATGCGGTTTTCGGAAAAGTGTTTGCTACATTTTAGAGAAGGTTTTGGTACTCGTATAAAACAATAATGGATATCTCGTGACGTTGCCCGCATAGATCCATTTTTGTTGCTCGCTTTGATATAGATTTCTAAAGACGCATCATACGAAGAATGTTGTAAAATATCTGAACTAACTACTCGTAAAAGGATAAAATAAAAACATTTTTAAAAAAGTACCGACTTCAAAAACAAATACAAAAAAGTTTAAAATAACTTCTCTTTCGGAAGTCGGTGGCAATAGTCAATGAAATAAAAATCAAAGCCACCGACTTCCGAAAGAAAAGTTATTTTAAACCCGAAAAGAAGCTATCATCAATAAAATTCGATCATCGGACAACAAGACGTACGGCAATGCACCATCGAATATATTATGGTGTACATCCCTCCGGTGCGTACAAAGCGTTTTGCCAATACCTTTATTGTACGCACAGCTAAGGAGTGGAATTCCCTGCCGCCATCTGTATTTCCCGACAGCTATAACCTTGGGGTCTTCAAGTCAAGAGTGAACAGGTTACTTCTAGGCAAGCGTGCTTCACCATCGACCACATCTTGGCTTACCATCAGGCGAAATAGTGGTCAAATTCGAACCTACATTTAAGTAAAAAAAACTCCATTATTTTGCATTCGACAAGTCCTTATCCACTTCACCCAAAATTAAAACTGTCAGTTCCCACAATTACATCCCACAATAGGGTCCATTCTTTGTTTTTTTTTACACCCCTCTGAGTCAAATAACAGAACAGGTACCTGTCATGCGAACATCCCTAATGCAGGAGCAAAAAACTGTTTGCTTGAGACCGCCTTGCACCCTATTGGGGTTTTTGGAATGCTTACTTCACACAACTTTGGGTAGTTAGCCAGTGATGAAGCTACTTGTTGTTCAAAATTCTTGGCCCATGGTGATAGGCAGGGTTATTAGTTCATACTCTCTCACAAATCTTATCATTAAGATTTTCTTATGTTTGTGGTTTCGCCTGCTAGGTCCTCGTCCTCAGCCTATATGTTCCCACTGCAAGGACACAGGTCTCCTCTGTCAGAGGGAGTGAGCCATAATCCACCACGCGGGCCCAGTGCGAATTGGTGGATGTCACAAATCATCGAATTTTTTGATCTAGGACATGCCGGTTTCCTCACGATGTTTTCCTTCACCGTTTTAAGAGCAGTGGTGATGAAATAAATTATACAAAGTAATTCGCCTGGCGGGATTCGAACCCACGACGTAAAACTCGTAAGTCGAGGCAGATACCACCGGGCCACCACTGCTCGGTTATCTTACTAATATATAAAACTACTAATGTATAAACGTGAAAGTTTGTTTGAATGGATGTATGTTAGTTAGGTACCTACTCTTTCACGCAAAAACTACTGAACGGATTTAGATAAAATTTGGTACACAGAAGTAAAAAAAGCCATTTTCAAGTTGTAGCGGGCGAAGCCGCAGGCAACAGCTAGTAGTAAAATAAAAGGAGGTTGAGTAGTAAATTAAAATTAGCTTGAGTTAATCCTGAAACTGAAATGTGGTACCGTCACACAACACAATTTCAAAATGTTATGTTTTTTTTTGTTTTAAGTACCTCAATATCTGGTTGACCGAGCTTCGCTCGGTTTTTAAAATGTCTATATCTTGGGAACCGAGCTTTTCTCGAACCTGGGACCTTGATAAATCGATTTCTTGAACCGAAAAACCCCTAATCTGTAACTTTCATGAAAATCCTTGGAGCCGTTTCCGAGATCCTGATTATATGTATATAAATATATACTTTCATGTCACCATCATCACTGCCTATAAGTCTAGTCATTAATTCTTTAGTTCGACTCGATGTTACGGGGGGTATAAAACTCTCGTAACTAAGGTCGTAATCGCGGGTTTCAAGAGATATAGAGCTCTTGGTCCTTAAAACCATTCCCTCAATTTATTTCGATCGGTAACGATAGGAATTTCAATAATCTCAAATTAATGAACTCCAGGGTAAAGTATTTTACAAATATATCCAGAATACTATTCATTCGTCATTAGTGGACCCGTTTTCTAATTACACGTAGGTATTGGATTCGAATTGGAAAACCTGTTGGCTGAATATTTTGGAAATTCTTCAATTTACGAAGATATTCATTTAAATCAGTGGTCAAATCCAGACATGCCCAAAACTTTGTATAATTTCAGTCTGCAAGTTCTAAACGATGAAAGAAAACATCGTGAGGAAACCGACATTTCCAAGAACCTAAAATTCCAAGACATGTTTCATCTACCAACCTGCACTGGATCCGTGTGGTGGATTACAGCCCATTTCCTCTCACTGAGAGTAGGCCTGTGCCCCAGTGGTTGATGGTGTGAAAACCTAGAGCTACAGAAAGCACAATTAATCCTTTATTTCTAAGCTTAACCTCTCTGCGGTAGCGCGGCCATACTATGCCGTTATGCGATGGATATGCTGTACTAACTATGTATAACACCTGTAAACTTACCATATTCTACGAATAAATGTCTGTCTTTGAGTAAATCACCATCAGGACCACCATTTCTCAACATAGGCCTCCCCATAGCTTTCCAATATAGGACCGGTTGGAAGTGTCTCGCATCTAGCGCGATCCTGTGATATTCATCGAATCGTCTGTACTCCTTGTAGGTGAACGTCTCATGCTGCGCTTGCCAGTGCGTGGTCTCCAATCGAGAACCTTTCGGCCAATCGGTACTGGCCCTATAGCCAAGCACGACAGCAGACGATAATCGTTATTGCTCAGCAATTACTAACACATTTTCAAATTTATATCCCATTGTTTAAAGTTGATAATCTATTATTAAGTTCTCAGATTGTTTTTGTTTGTTTCGTTCGTTATCGCTCTGCAGTCTTTAACAGATTTTCAACTTTATGTGCTAGTGTATAAAGTTGAAATAGTTATTTGTTATGCAAGGCTGCAAAGTTGATTTTTGGCGCGAGTACTTTAATTGAAAACTGAGCGAGCGAAGGATTTTAAGATTGAACCGCGAGAGAAACGAGCGGTTCAAATATAGAATCCTGAGCGATGCGAAGTTTTCAAAGGTACGAGACGCAGAAAAACTTTGCTGCCGAGTGCGACACACAACTTTTCACCTCACTAAGCGAGAAAATGCAGTGGGGGCGGCTCGCCTGCCAGTGTAGAAAACAATTGAGTAAAGCGTGTTCGAATTTTGAACAACACTTTGTGCTCTAGAGCACAAAATGGAGTTTTGTGCTCAGATTTTGAATGAGAAATAGAATCTTTTCGAGCGCGTGAGGTGAAATAGTTATTTGTTATGCAAGGCTGCAAAGTTGATTTTTGGCGCGAGTACTTGAATTGAAAACTGAGCGAGCGAAGGATTCTAAGATTGAACCGCGAGAGAAACGAGCGGTTCAAATATAGAATCCTGAGCGATGCGAAGTTTTCAAAAGTACGAGACGCAGAAAAACTTTGCTGCCGAGTGCAACACACAACTTTTCACCTCACTAAGCGAGGAAATGCAATGGGGGCGGCTCGCCTGCCAGTGTAGAAAACAAATGAATAAAGCATGTTCGAATTTTGAACAACACTTTGTGCTCTAGAGCACAAAATGGAGTTTTGTGCTCTAGAGCACAAAATGGAGTTTTGTGCTCAGATTTTGAATGAGAAATAGAATCTTTCCGAGCGCGTGAGGTGAAAATGTATTAGTGACTGCTGAGCGATAACGATTGTCGTCTGCTGTTTGGCTATAGGGCCTGTTCTCTGCCACGAGTAGCTTTCAATGTTTTGCTTACAATAACTTACGAAATCAACACTCGTGACCGAACACTTCTCGAAAACATGTTCATGAGAATTCCTGTACAATTCATGGTCCGCTTTTAGAACTTCCAATGGGAAGTACAAATACATTGCTTTGTCGGTCATCGTGTCCACAATAGGGCGTAATTGAGACAATTGATAAATGGCTGACGGAGTACATAAACAGTACTAAGATAAGATGTAACGATTATCTAAATTGCTCGTTAACGTTTTAAGGAAATACAAACACGCATCAAAATAGTTTGTGATCACTAGCATATGAAGACTTTTGTTTTGTTTTAAATTCTAAATCTATATTTTTAAATAAAGAATCTAAAAAAGAAGAAGAAATCATAATGTAATCTATGGTAACAAAGAAGATTTAAAATGATCGCAAACTTTTTTGATGTGCGATGTGTGTAGGTACTTATTTTCTTTCTGATAGGGGTGATTTATAGGGATAAACTAGGCTATATTCTTTGAACATTTCCGATTGTGTTCAGTACAAGCCTGGTCAGTATTTGCCTGCTATTTTATTAAAACTTCAGCTGATTTTTTCCCTGAAAAGCATCTAGGACTGGTATAGCGCATTTTCAAATAGGTTTTTTTTCCAATATTTTCTTTTAACTTTGCAGCCAGTACGGATCATTTCAATTTTATTCGCATAAAGATTTTTGTACATCCAAAAGTGTTTTAAAGGCGTTCCTTCACCGGGAGCATTCGCGTGTAATGAATAAAATAAGTACAATATATGTATTATAGATTCGATTTTGAGCATTACAATACCACGTCCCTGATTGACGAGCATTGGCGTACACATTTAGTATAGATTTGATACAAGGTGCCCATTGTGATGCTCGATTGTCTTCCGTCACTGATGACATTTCTGAATCTGTAGCTCCCTCACCACGAGCATTCACCTGTAATGTAACGTTACAGATTCGAACATTCGAAGACAATAGAGCATCAAATTGCGCACTTTGTGTTACATTACAGGTGAATGCTGGCGGTGAAGGAGCGCCTTTGGTTCTGTACTCAAAGAGTGCCAATGTGAATGCATATAGCTGACTCTGCTGACTAGGCACGTCCATCCATGTCAGTTCTTTATATTTGAAACAGAAACGGGTAATCACTTGATATGTATAATAATTATTCTAATGTATAGAACGCAACAATTAGTCTACATTTTCAACGCTAACCTCTATAAATTAAGTTCTTATAACTACAATGAGCGGCGGTTTCTCAGCTTGTGTAGAATCTTTGTTCAAAATAAATTCATTCCTTTCAGTGTTCTTGTTGATTAGCCTTCGGCGGCTTATCAGAGGCTTCTTATCAGGGTTATAAGAGAAGTAGTAGCGAGGTCTGGGCAGTTTGTCAGACTTGAGCGTTACAATGTCAATGGCCACTGCTGATTCTGATCGATTGATTTGTTGGACTGCTGTGAAGAAAAAAACCTTGGTTACTAGGTTAAAATACACAAAAATTGACAACATCGAATACACAAATACAGGTCCAGTTGAAACTAGCGTCGAGCAACTAGTTGCTAGACATTTTGCTGTAGGTAGGTACTGGACCTATTTGACGCAACCATGTTAGTTTAAAATTCCCATTTTTTTGTTTCTTGTGTGTTAGGTATTTATTTTGTTGTGTGTTTGTGTCAGTTAAACGATTTTTCTTTCTTTCTTTTCTTTCAATGTTTTTCAGGATGAATGCGTTTTATCCCGAAAAACACCTTCGCTCCACTACTCAGAGCGGCTAATGGACCCCCCCCTCCAAAAAAGACTTAATCAAAAATCACGAAGCTCAATGTAGCCCGACATCAAAAGTGATAAAAATAAAACAAAAATAACGTACTTAAAAATAATAAAACATTGCCAAGAGTCGAAAACATTTTATATTAAATTCAATACAGTATCGATGGCTATCGAACGACTTGTTGATTTAATGTGCCTGTTACAAAAATATTTCATTACTATAATATATTTTTACGATATTTTCCAATAGGTAGGTACCTACGTAATAGTACATTATGATTGTAAGGTATAGTGTCTATGTTTGTTATTTAGTAATGTGGGTATGCGCTTAATATGAATAAACCAGTCAGCGATCCATCTCCGTGTTTAATTGACGTCCCATTTGGCGACGAGTAAATCGAATTCCACGTGCGTGTAAATTCTTATTAAAAATGCCGATCGGTCGATTAGAACCCTTTGACATTAATTCGAAGCAGTGGCCGTCGTATATTCGCCGTGTCAAACAGTACATACTACTAAATGAGATTAAAGAGGACTTGCGGGTGCCGTTGTTAATCACGGTAGTGGGTGAAACGACATACTCGTTAATGTGCGATCTTTGTGCTCCGGCGGATCCAGAAACAAAAAAATTCGACGAATTAGTACGTTTGGTGACCGATCATTTAGAACCACAGAGATCGGAGATTGCCGAACGGCACGTGTTTCGCTTGCGTAGACAGCGTGATGGAGAATCTATGACAGTTTACCTCCAAGATTTAAAACACCTCGCAACCACGTGTAACTTTGGTGCCATGCTAGAAGAAAACCTTCGTGACCAATTTGTTTCGGGACTATCGAACAGTGCGATGCGATCGCGTATTTTCGCGGAGAGAAATATTAAATACAAGGAGGCTGTGGAGCTGGCTCTGGCTTTAGAGGCTGCAGAGAGGCACGCGGAGGTGAGCGCGGCGACCGCCGCCGCAGTCACGACCTCAGGTGCAGGCGGCGAGGCGGGCGAAGGCCTGCATAAGACGGACGCAGGACGACCACGTGGCGGTGGAGCGCGCCGGCCGGGGCGCAACCCAGGCGCTAGGGCTGGCGGCGGCAGCGGCGTGGCGTCGAGAGGGGGCACCTCTGCGGCGGCACCGGCGCAGGCCGCGTCGACTCAACAGTGCTGGCGGTGTGGGAAACCACATCGGCCGGAAAGATGTCGGTACATCAATTACAACTGTGACGAGTGTAACCAACGTGGACATTTGAAAGTGATGTGCAAAGAGGTGCGTAAGAGTGGTCGGTATGACAAGCAAAACTACGTAAGTGAAAACGATTCGGGAGACGAGGATTTGTTCAACATCGAACTGACGTCTAAAGGTAACAAGCCTTACTTTGTTAGTGTGAACATTGATAGTTACGAAATTAAATGTGAAATCGATACTGGAAGTCGCATTTCGGCGATTAGTGAAGACTTTTATAAACAGATGTTTCCAAACAAAAAAATTCAATCCGATAATTTAATGTTACGATGTTATGCAGGAACGCGGATTGAGTCATTAGGATTTATATTAGTCAATGTCAAGCTAGGTAATGTTACGGCAAATAATGTGCGTTGTTATGTTATTAAAAATGGTGGATGCCCATTGTTGGGCAGGGATTGGTTAAAGTCCCTCAATGTAAAACAAATAAATTTTCATGATATCATTGCTGATCCATGTATTAGTCAATTGGCTAAAGAATTTCCTGAGGTTTTTACGGACAAACTAGGAAAATGTAAAAAATTGCTCCAATTGCAACTGACGGACCAGGAACCCGTGTACGTGCGGGCGCGACCCGTGCCGCTTGCGCTGCGCGCGCGTGTCGAGCGGGAACTCGAGCGGCTGGAGGCCGAGGGCACTATCTACCGGGTCGAGCACTCTGACTACGGTACACCTATCGTGCCCGTTATCAAGACGAACGGCGATATTCGAATATGTGGCGATTATAAAGTGACCATTAATCCTAAACTTAAACGTGAGTTTTACCCTCTCCCACGAATCGAAGAGTTGTTCGCAACTCTAAGTGGGGGAAAAGAATTTACCAAAATTGACCTAACCCATGCATATCAACAAACGATGCTGACGGATGATTCACAACCGTGTACAGCTATAACTACACACATCGGCACATTTGTTTATCGCCGTACGCCATTCGGATTGTGTTGCATTCCGGAAAAATTTCAAAAGTTAATGGAGGAGACATTGCGCGGCGTGAGTGGCACGGTGGTTTTTCTTGACGATATTTGTGTGACGGGTGCTTCGAGAGCAGAACACTTAGTGAATTTAAGACAAGTACTGGTTAGATTAAAAGATATGGGTTTAACCGTAAAACTAAATAAATGTTGTTTCCTACAAGCCAGCGTTAAATATCTCGGGTTCATTATTGATAAAAGTGGTCTGCGCCCGGATCCCCAGAAAGTGGACGCTATTGTAAAGGCACCACCGCCTATCGATATCACACAATTAAGAAGCTTCCTTGGTTTACTTAACTATTATGGCAAATTTATTCCCAAATTAAGCATTTTATTATATCCGTTGCATGAACTTTTAAAAAAGGGTGTCTGTTGGAATTGGAGTAAGGAGTGCGATGAGGCTTTTAAAGAAGCGAAGCGGATTCTATCAGGTGACAGGGTACTCGCACATTATGAAGAGGGGCGGC
Organism: Agrotis clavis; assembly: GCA_954870645.1. Classification (NCBI taxonomy): domain Eukaryota; kingdom Metazoa; phylum Arthropoda; class Insecta; order Lepidoptera; family Noctuidae; genus Agrotis; species Agrotis clavis. The sequence continues at coordinate 19,815,806 of OX940935.1, read as the reverse complement.
CTTTAGTGCTATCGGTGGACAGCAGCGCTTACGGTCTAGGCGCAGTATTGGCGCATCGTTTTCCAGATGGCAGTGAACGTCCGGTCAGCTGCGTGTCGCGCACACTCAATGACGCGGAGCGCAATTACAGCCAGATTGATAAGGAGGCTTTGGCAATATTTTATGGTATCACTCGACACCATCAATACCTGTACGGTAGAAAATTTGAATTACGTACAGATCACCAGCCTCTAAGTTATATATTTGGAGCGAAAGTGGGTATACCTCAAACTGCTGCCAGTCGCTTACAACGCTGGGCTGCCCGATTGGCCGCGTATGATTTTACGATTAAATATATAACCTCAAAACAAAACGGACCAGCGGACGCGTTGTCACGTTTACCTTTAGCACAGGAGCGCCGTTCCACCGAATCGATGAGTTATGTTAGTTTAGTACAACAATATATGCCAGTTAATTTCCAAGACGTAGGTAAAGAAACTAATAAAGATGCCATTTTATCGCGAATATTGGGGTATGTTAAGTTTGGATGGCCGTCCGTACCTAGTTGCGAAGAAGAAAAACCATATTTTGCACGAAAAACTGATATTACAATGGATTTTGGTTGTCTCATATATAAATATCGAATCATAATACCAAAACCGCTACAAACAAAAATTCTAGAAGAAATCCATCAAGGTCATTTAGGAGTTCGAAAAATGAAAAGTTTATCACGTAATTATGTTTATTGGCCGACCTTAGATAATGACCTTGAAACCATGTGTCGTACATGTGAGCCATGTCGTATGGTGCGGGATGCAGCGCCTCGGGCTGACATGCATCCGTGGGAATTTCCACTGTTACCATGGCAACGCTTACATGCAGATTTTGCGGAATATTCAGGAAGAAAATATCTCATTATAGTCGACGCGCATTCGAAGTGGATTGAGGCACTTCCCATGGGTCGTACAGACGCACAATCAACTATCACGGCTCTAAGTACAGTTTTTAGTAGGTTTGGGCTACCTTCGCAACTCGTTACGGACAATGGACCACCATTCCAATCGACTGAATTTAAAAATTATTGCAACAAAAATTGTGTTGATCATGTGACAACGGCACCATATAGGCCACAGGGTAATGGCGCCGCTGAAAATGCGGTGAAAACTGTAAAGAAAGCCATTAAAAGAGCGATTCTTAGTGGTGAAAATGTACTACAGGCTTTAAACACATTTTTATTCAATTACCGCAATTGTGAACATTCAACTACGGGCGTGCCACCGGCAGTATTGCTTATCGGGCGTCGGATGCGGACTAGACTGGATGCGTTACGACCGGACGTCGCGCAAGTGGCGCGCGCGGCTCAGCAACGTCAGGTGGCACATGCAGGAGGCACGCCCCAACCAAGTATCCGTGTAGGAGAACCGGTGCTCGCACGCGATTACACCTCGAATTCAAATAAATGGTCCACGGGAACAGTGTGTAAAACTACGGGACCGGTGTCATACCGCATTGACATGGGAAACGGGGTCGAGTGGCGCAGACACCGTGACCAAATAGTCCCCTTAAAAAACAAACCGCGGTTATCACTGTCGATGTCGCGAGCAAGCATCGGTACTCAGAAGGGGGAAGGTGGGGATGATGACAATGATGCTTTCGAGGATGCATCTGAGGCATCCAGTGAGTTGGAGGTCGAGGAGGGCAGTGCGAACCTGGCAAACTCGACCGCGCCAGCTGTGTCGCGCTCCCCACCGCCACCGCCGCCTCCAGGGGCTTCGGCCCGTACCATACGAGCGCATGTGCGCGCAGTTCATAAAGACAAAATTGGGTCTCAATAATTAAGACTGTATTTAAGAGAGAGTTTCGGTGGTGTTTATATGTTTAGGTTAAAATACTGTGTTTGAATATTTTTTGTTAGTTAATAGTTTTGAATAGTTAACATTTAATCTTAGGGGGGAAAAGTGTAAGGTATAGTGTCTATGTTTGTTATTTAGTAATGTGGGTATGCGCTTAATATGAATAAACCAGTCAGCGATCCATCTCCGTGTTTAATTGACGTCCCAATGATATAAGTGCAGTAAGTTGAAAATTACAGCTGAGGCGATATTGCTAGCCCGAGCCGTAGGTGAGGGCTATAAGAAAGCAGAGGCTGTAATTATCTAACCACACATATAATCATACGACGTTTTAAAAACGTGTTATAAAATAAAACATTTGTGAGGAAATAAATAAAACTCGGACTTTCTTGACGACATTTTCTAATAAAAACAATACAGCGAAAAGAAAAAGCGCGCGGTTAATTTATACTTTTTCACAAATTAATTTTGTTTATGGCAAAGGCACAAAAAACAGCCAGTATTACTAATAAAGTAAATTAATACTTTTGTGTTTTTGTTACAGATGAATGGTTGTAATTAATTGTCAAAATTAATTAAATTAAAGAATTAAATGTTTATTTTTTACTAGCTGACCCGGCGAACTCCGTACCGCCTGAGAAACGATTAAAAAAAAAACCTTTTAAACCTTCCCTGGACTTTCCAAAATAATTCAAAACCAAAATCAGCCAAATCGGCCCAGCCGTTCTCGAGTTTTAATCAGACTAACGAACAACAATTCATTTTTATTTATATAGAAGATAGATAGATAGATATTTTATCTCCCAAAGTTAATTTTATTCATGTAATGTTGACCGCTTTTCTGACATACATATAAACTCTTTGCTAAGATATAAAAGAGTACCGTTCGTTTTAGACGAAGCATCTTGATAAACCGTGCGCTTTACATTACAATTACGCACAAGTACGTAATGAGATACAATACGATATTGTAATTGGTTCAGTAAGAGACCTTTTACGAGCAAATGTGTTATAAAATGTATTTCGAGCTATACTAACGAGGCGAAGAAAAACTTAGATATTTATGAGGCCCATCTTCCGGATTTAGCCGTGCTTGCCTAGTTTGGTCTGTGGAAGAGTGACCATCTGTCATAGCGAGTGTCCTCCGTGTCTCGGAAAGCACATAAAGGCGTTTATCCCGGGTGTCATTTGTAGATCTTTGACAGTCGTTACTGTTCGTCAGAAGCTCATAACTCTGAGTCTTACCATGGGGCATCGTATTGCCCAGTTACTGAGTTGTGGAGGTTCGATAGGCAGGCGCTCCATTTAAAACACTGATATTCAGCTGCATCTGGTTCGACTGGAAGCCGACCCTAATATAGTTGGAAAAAGACTAGGTAGATGATGATTTGAACAACAGATTTCTTGGAGTATTTTTACAGTCACTGGAAAACATCATGAACAAACTAGCTGTAAGAAGACATACATACATACTATTGCATTGGTAGTATGTATGTGGAGTATGTGTGTTTAGTATGGGTTCTGCTAAGTATCTCGATGGGAATCCATCTGGAGTCATCTGGGGATGCTTGTCTAAGTCCTCGCTTGGGTGTCGTGATGGGATCCAGTCATAGGATCCAGTCGAAGGTCCTTGGTAGCTGCTCGTCTTTTCTTAATGCCTTTGTGTGAACCAGTCTAGGGGCTTTGCTGGATGCTCTTATGCTTTATATCCAAACACTATATTCTTTAAAAATGGTATCATCTGGCCGAAGTAAATTTTCGAACCTCTTTCAATATGATTTTCGGTATCAAGCGGCCCTGGTCCCATAAGAGGGTAGTCGTCTTCGATATAGTAACTGTCGACCCATATGGGCTTCTCCCATTGTGGGTACTTTGGTGGTTGCCCGCCTGGGTACCCTGTTGGGTACCCGACTGGACATTTTGGTGGATACGTGTATTTATTTTGGCCTGGTAGCTTTGGGTAGTATCCGTCTGGACATTTTGGTGGGTATCTGTATGGAGACCTGTTGTGACTGACCATGTAATGCGGATGCCACTTTGATTGACGCTGGTCTGGTCGCTTTGGTGAAGTTGTTGGCTGCATCGAGTCTGGTGATGGTTTTTTTGGAAATAAGTTTTGTTGCCAGGATGGTAGGGGCAAGTGTGTTCCCCTTGTAAGCGAATCTTCGAGTGGCCCCTTTGGTGAGATTGGGATCTTGTTTGGGTACTTTACTGGGAGGCTGCCTGGTCTCCATGATTTTAATAACTTCTCACTTCCGTTCATTACAATTTTCGGTTCGAAAGTGGGAGTTACCAAAGTGTATGTATTTTCTATTTTAGGTGGCTGAATGCGATATTGTTTTGACACTGAGGATTCGAATGCATTTAAAGGCAGGTAAACTGGAAGAAAGCGAGAATTTTATTATATATTAGGATCCCAGGTGGTTCAAAGTTATAAGGGTCAAAAAGGGTATAAAATTATGTGATTTTAATTTAATTAACATGACTCACATTAAATTTCTTTGTCGGCACGGTTAGCGCAGTGGCTAAGCGTTTGGACTCCTGCGCAGAGTGTCGGGGGTTCGATTCCCGCATGGAACAAATATGGGTATGACCTACTAGTAGCTGCTCCGGGTCTGGGTGTTTATGTATGTGAGTTCCTATATTTCTAAAGGCACCCACGACACAGGAGGAACTCCTAGTGTGGCGTAACGGTTTTATAAACAAAAATTCAAAGAATGCTACCAATCACCGGGTATAAAAGATGCGACCGAAATAAAAACCTTCTCTTTTTTAAATCGGTTAAAAATACAGTGTTAGTACTTATTTTAAAATAAGTACTCTGAGGCTTTGGATGCTTGGAGAAACGCTTGCCCGAATACCGATCTACCCGGCAATCCATCTTCCCAGAGACAGTGGGATGAGCCGCTCTGCGGTGTAGTACAGAATAACTTACTAAACACATCTGCTACTACTGCTGAGCGTGCGCGCCTACTGGCTGTGGGTAGGTGGGAGTCGGGTCTTTGGCTTCACGCACTGCCGTCGTCGAGCATCGGCACCTTACTCGACGACACCACCTTCCGGGTCGCTGTTTCCCTCCGATTAGGTTCCCCACTCTGCTCTCCTCATCGCTGTCACTGTGGTGAAGCCGTCAACAGCCTCGGACACCATGGCCTGTCTTGCAGCCGTAGTGCGGGCCGTTTTGCACGGCACGCGAACATAAACGACATTATCCGACGAGCTCTTGTTACCGTCGGCGTTCCAGCTGTTTTAGAACCTAACGGCTTGGCACGCGACGATGGCAAAAGACCGGACGGTATGTCTTTGTTTCCTTGGAAGATGGGTAGGCCTCTAGTATGGGACGCAACCTGTGTCGATACTCTTGCGCCATCCCATCTTCCAAGTTCATCGTGCTCTGCTGGCGCTGCTGCTGCGGTTGCTGAAAACCTCAAGCGGCGTAAATATAGTAACTTGAGTAGTAACTATATTTTTGAGCCGTTTGGGGTTGAAACTATAGGGCCATGGGGTCCGAGTGCTCACAGCCTCATCAGAGAAATTTCGAAAAGACTCGTTGACGCTTCCCGTGACCCAAGAGCTGGCTTTTACCTTGGTCAGAGGCTAAGCATAGCCATTCAAAGAGGCAACGCCGCCAGTCTCTTGGGCACATTACCAGCTGACAGCGTTGAGGATGAATTTTTCGATGCTCTGTAATTATTAGCTAATTTACGTATTGGTTTTATGTACAGTTTTCTTTGTTTGTTAAATATTTAGGTTTAACTAATTTTATTAAATAAGGTCCCCATTATATAATCGATTCTTTTTTAAAATGAAAATACGAGTACCTACTTACATAGAAAAAATAAATTAAGGTATAAAACTGGCATATTATTTGTGTAAGACATGGTATGAGTGTAGCGAAAATAAGTTTTAGAAAACAAGTGAAAGAATTTAAATTGTACTTATTTATTTACGACACTTTCAATATTCAATAAAAAAAAAACGAGTGTTGCGAAAATAAGTTTTGGAGCAAGTGAAAAAATTTAAATTGTACTTATTTCTTTACGACACTTTCAATATTCAATAAAAAAACCATTACTTATAGATAAGACAAAGAGAAAAAAAAACATTCAGCATTATAGGGCGGCCGCATACATCACTTTTTTTTCGTTCGGAATTCGAAATGATGAATGAAATCAAATAAAATAAATAAATAAATAAAAATATTTTTATTGACAATAAAATACAATGATACAATGTGTATTGTAACCCTGACTACTGAGCTAGGCAAAGCCTGTGTTACAGAAGTCAGCGTCGTTGTTGATAATTGAACAACACACACAAAACATGCACACACATTTGTATGAATTCACTGTCACAATGGATAGAAAACGGATCAGGATTCCTTATCAGTAAAACTGATGTATGCTTGACGTGACTCTATTATTTCAACACAAAAATACAATTTTAGTAACTCGCTCCAATTTTTTACACACCACAAGAAATTGAAGCTTATTTAGCATTCTTGATTTATTTATAAAATATCACCATCGCCATCGTCTAGTAAGACAACGGCTATCGTTATACTAATTCACAAATTCCAGACTTTTATCACGTTTCATTACAATTTCAATCACGAAAATTACACAAGAAATCACACAACCAAAAATCCAAGCGTAGAAGACTCCGGCAAACTGCATCAAGGTAATGGAGCACCCAGCTTGACAACTGTAACTACTGGTTATCATGTTAGTGTTAGCACTGGTTGCTTTAGCCACCCATGATATGCCTATACCTTCGGTGAACAACCTCCTTGTTATACCAGCTTCGAACAACCGCTGCATCACGCTCTGGAATCGGGCCACAAGGGGGCTATTTTTCCGGAGTATCATTTCGTTATACACAGTCAGCATGTTTTCTGTTGCTCTTAGAACTCTAGCCTCATCATGCACTGCCGACATTGCTTGAAAAATATAAAAGTTACCTTGTAAGATAACTGTCAGACCATTGTACTTCAATGTTTTTTCAGCGCAGTCATCAAATGTGACACAATTCTCGGAAGTATCCGCGAATTTGGTATACTTCTCTTCCTGTATAAAATATTTTGATGTGTTCATTAAGTATGGTGTCCTTCCGGATGTCATGACGTCAGTATTTGTTTTAAGCAAATGTGGTGGCGCCCGAATAGTCAGGAATGAGTAGAACTGCATACTTACGTAAGCAGAAGAATATATGCACATGATTAAATACATTAAATTCAAAAACTTCTGCTTGTTAGACCTCGCATCTTGCAGAGAAGTAGCACCGACAATGGGGATTGTCTTAATTTTTCAAACATTCGATTTTATTTTATTTTCTGCAAATTTAGAGCATTTTGAGAAACTAATTTGAATATTTTTATGATTGGCTCAATAGTTTTTTTATTTTTAATATTTTAATTTTTGAGGTAGCTGACGTCACCATTGACCAAAAAGTTGTGCCGTTGCCTCACCAGTGAATAATTTAAAAAACTGCCTGACAACACAACGTCACTTTCTCCTGATAGTAGACGTCAGTTAACATCCTTAGTCGGGGAGCCCAGGGAGGGAATTTTAATTTGACTCCAGCGCATCAGATTATCATAAAGGAGAAATCTTGCACCCTTTAATGTACCTGTACCAAGTATCAACCCTTCATATTATGGTCCCTACCATTGGTTGTGTGGGAGAACCCGCCAGATTAGTAAAAAAAAATCGATCCACAGAAATACTTGAGCGAGTCAGATTACGAAAAGGTAGATTAATTACGTTCAAAAAATTGTATATGATTATGTACATTGAAGATGGCGGACATCAAATCACGACCGATACTTGCGAACTAACAGGTAGTTCACCTTTTCTCCGCGAGTCTACCGACATTGCCCCATGGAAAACGTCAGATTATTAGTATGATTTTTACAGTGTTAGTTTCAATTTAAAAAAAATGGAACGCGCTCGAGTATTTCAAGATTACGTTTTTTTTACCAATAGAAATATGAATTATTACTTTGTGCCACATCCAAATCGTCAGACATTTTAATACGACACTTTTTAAGGTCTACTTTACATACACTTTGAATATATGACGCGCTTGATTAACTTTTTTTTTGGATTTTCAACCGCTTGCCACGGACAGCCCCCTCGAGTTAATCGTCCGATTAATATGTATTGGTTATCAGAAATAGAAAAACGCGTTTACACTGTAAATAGCTGACGCGCTCGAGTATTTCTGTACAACTGTTTTTTTTACAGTTTTAAAACTGTTTACACGCCCTCCCCCCCACTAAAATAGAAAACTTGTCAGAAACTTTTTTCTTTTTAGAACATATTCTTTCAAATCCAATAGGTCGCCATGATGCTCGAGTAACTGCAAATTAGAATCCTCGCCTCCCCTACTATAAAAATACAATAAATTTTTGAAATCGCTTTTTATTTTTGTTTTTTAAAACGGAAAGTCGTCGACGAGGTGACATTATTGTTCGTTTTCCTGAGCAATACTTTAGCATTAACTTAATGAATATACAAAGTTATCTAAAGCTTTGATATCTTACTTACATCAAAATGATCTTCGCAACAGTAGGTACATTTTATAAACCTTGCAATATTACACGCCTACATCACGGCATCACTTTTCTCGCAAATCTTATAAAGAGATTATGAGGCATGTTGCAGAAATAATCATAAAATATATAAAAAACTAAACATATTATTTGTTTACATTTTTGACATTTTTAATTTGACACTTGACAGATTGTTGAATATACTTGCCACTTACTTTTTATTGTCTGAGGCAACGATACAAAACGGTACAGCCAATAATAACGTCACTTGAAGGGCAAGGAAGGTCAAGCGTATTTTATCAAAAATATCAATCAAATATGAACATTTTTCATTTTTGATTGGTTACTAATGATTAGTAACGCTATTCCTAGAAATGGTTTTTCAATTACAACATATTGAAAAAAATGAACAATGCCCATTGCTCCCCAGCCATTCAGTAAGGTAGTTATCAATGACACGGACACTCCATCGAAGAGAGAAATCAAACACCACACGAATGAATAAGTTAAGTAGAATATGAAAAAGTAATATACGTCGTTTAGTTTACTTACTAAATTTTCCCAAGATCTATCTGCTCTTTGGGCATGATAGACCCAAAATACACTTTGACGGACGTATACGCCTGAGTATTCAACTACATCTCCGTAAATTCTATACAGACCACCAGCACACGCGTCTAAGCTTCCATTCAGTACAAACTCCATCCAGCCTTTGTTAACATAAGGATTTGCTTCTTTTCTGTAAATGTAATGCATTTCCAAAGTTGCATTGAAATATTCGGTAATGATTTTCATAATTTCAAAATCAGATCCCTTGATTTCTTTGACGGGATCGTAATCATTGAGAGATTCTACATTCGATATCGTTGAAAAAGGAAACAGTGTTGCCATGCCAACTCTGAATGGGCATTTGTTAAGATTCCCATAACTCTTTATCGGAAAAATTTCTTCATCTTGTATCGTTCCATTAAAACAAGTATTTATTTGTGTTGGTTTGTCAACAACCTCCTCGCACGTATTTTGGTCTATTTTCGAGAATATAGTGACGATTGCATTTTGATCGGTGTTATAATCTTGAATAATGAATGTTACAGCATGTTTGCTTACTAGTTCCCCTATATGGTCAAGTTTCTCGACACAAACATTATTTGTGGGATCTGATATGATGATAAGAAATCTCATATCCTTATCTAATCTTGTAAAATCAAAGTTATTAACATCGTCACACGAATTGAAGAATGCAACTGACAATGAGTTGACGTACATATTATGATTCTTCTCATTAAGAAAGTCTTTCATAATTACTTGAGGTATGTTATATTTCGTTAATATATCAATCAATTCATTAATGAATGTATTTTCTTCTGTTTCTCCGCTTGTTTGTTCTAATATTGTCACTGTAGCTCTGTAATATAATTCTCGGTGACTTATAGCTATTATGCAATTAGTTATGGAATTGTATTTATTACTTTGTATTGTGTTATTCTCTGGTAAAAGAAGATAGATGTCTTCGGATCCGTAAACAGTAACAAGATTTAATATAATGACGTAAATCTGAATACACCACATCTTGATTTTTGTATGAAGATAGATTCAATTTTCGATCGCCTTTGGTTCAGTATTTCTACTTTAGCAGACAAATGTGTTGCTTGTTCCACCACCAATTAAGCTTTTGGAATAGCACTACTTTCCGAAATTTCGAGGTTCAAAAACTGGCTGATACTTCAAGCTACTTTAAATAAATACTTTTAATTTAGATGTTTTATGCCTTGTTCAATAATTGTCTATTAAAATGGGGCTGGTCCCCGTTCCTCTGCATGGTTTTCACTACTCTATTGAAAATTTACTCACATAGGTTCACGGACATGTGAATGATCGTTATGATTGAAGTCATTTATCGAAACAGCTCCTTTTACATACAGATTATGGTTAACATTGTTTTAACATTAGTCAGTTTTACTATCTTATTATACGTTTATTATAAAAAACAAAATTCATATACCTAGCGCTGTTATCGGTTTTGGTAGTCTGTCAGTCGGTATATTTTTTTTAAAAAAGGATAATAATAGAATGAAGTGTTATTTTGTGAATGTTGGCAATTTCATTGCTTTTATAATTCGTACCGCAATCTACAAAGATTTCTTGTTTCAAAATTCGAGCCTCGAAAAACACGTAAAGCCGTTGGTCTCGGCTGTCATTAGACCTTTGACAGCCGTTACTATTAGTCAGAAGTCTGACAGTCTTACCATAGGGTATCGTACTGCCCGTTACTGGGTTGTGGAGGTCCAATAAGCCGTCGCTCCATGTAAAATACTTACTGATATTCAACTGCATTTGGTTCGACTGGAAGCTGACCACAATATAGTTGGGAAAAGACTAAGCAGATGATGATGTGTCATCTATTTTTTGATAATAATGTAACTGACTGACGCGACGGACTGATTAGATTTTTTCAGTCAAATAAGTACCCTACAGTACTGCAAGTGTACATTTTTTTTTCAAGCGAAAACGGCTGTATGTCTAGTACAAATTACCTATTATATGTATAACAAATGAAACCCAGTAAGGCTTTTATCTCGACATGTTTAAACTTTCACAAGTTTCGTTCACAATAATGTAGGTACCTTGACTTAAGCTTAACATTGATACTACATTTAGATATCCAGTGAAACGTTTTCTGAAAACATGTTTTCAATCTATTTGTTTCTGTTTGAATTGGTTATTAATGTATTCTTTGTATAATGTGTGATTTATGTATAGCTGCGTAATATAAAAAGTATATCTAGCATGTACCTATGTTACATGAATCTGTCTTATTTCAAATATTTTACTGCTCTTAATCATTCCTCTCAGGTTCAGAATGTCCCTTTTCCAAAATGTCCCTTATTTTCAAATAAACATCTCATTCCCGAAACGGCCCTTCCCTGAAATTCTGCAGCCTCTAACAATTGACCATTTGGCAGGAACAATAAATTACAAGTCCAATCAAGCACCCCGTCATTAAAATTAAAAAAAAACCGTCACGTATTTAATTTTTATCTTTTGTTAAATTGATTTTCTTAATATATTTACAAAAAAATAACGCATCAAAATTCGATAGTGGGTGCTCGTGACGTCAGGATTAAATAAAAAATGTACTAAAAATTGTGACATAATGCAATTTTAAAAGCATCGGATCTCCGTCAATTTTTGTTTGCGTAAAAAAAAAGATCAGAAGCTATTGCGTCTATGTGTGGTGATCAATAAATAGCTGTCAAAAGGTGAATTTCCTATCCGGCTTTTGCATTTGCAATGAAACTGATAAATGTAAATGTTCCCTAAAATCAACAATTCTTCTAACACTCTTGAGGCTCTCCACTCCTCAACTTAGCCTCATAACAGATATCAAGCCATCCAAGTTCAGTGGATAACCGCTGCACGCTGGTCAGTGACTATCAAGTTAGCCAATAGACCTGCTGGCAGTTAAAGAAGCTCGCAGTGGGCGCATAAATAAAAGGCTTCTAGATAAAAATCTGACAGCGTAGATACACGCACACGCTCACACATAACTCACGCTCATATTACAAGTTTAGTATATTAGCCGAATAGGTAGTCCCTAGAGTCACTCGTGTTTCTTCGGAGGGAGATAAATCATTGGCGTTGACTGCCAGAGCTGCTGCTGGATACTGAATCAAGACACATAATATAATTTTACTAGCTTCTGCCCGCGACTTCGTACGCGGATCCTGTTGCTTATGCCAGCGACAAGGGGTTTCGTCAAAATCGAAGATCTGAAAAGTCTGATACCCAATTCCAAGAGCCCGGGTAAAAAAAATAATGGGAGTTTGGCCAGTACAGTAACATTTTTACTCATATATTCATCGTCATCGAAAATCAGTCCTAAACTGTTATCTTCTTCACTGCGTAGAGGTACTCACAATTATGTAAATGAAATCTCAAAAACACTGATGCTCAACCTAGAAATCGAACCCAGGAACTCATGCTCAGCAGCTGAGCTTGAGTCTTACTTAGCACTCTAGCTAAGGCGCCATCTCCACGAGCGAGAGAATCGCGGCGATAATTATCGTCGTGCCACGTATTTCCATACACTCCTATGAACGCGTCTCCACACGGCGATATTATCGCGGCGATGCTAAGGCGATTCTCACACTGCCCCGCATGATGCAGCGTAGCGCGTGGATGTTAACACAGTCTAACACACAGAAAATGCATCCACGCGCGTTCATGCGGATGCGGTGCGTGTTTTCCATACAAACGGAGACACGCATCCACGCGCTACGCTGCATCATGCGGGGCAGTGTGAGAATCGCCTAAGAGTGGCAATGTGTGACATTAGTCGGGCGTATCGCCGCGCGCCCGCGACGAGCGCGTTACCAACCAGTAGCGAAACAAAACAAAACTATAGCACAACGACTCGTCGTGGGCGCAGGCGCGCGGCGATTCCGTTGAGAGACGTCGCGCGCGCGTGGCGTTTCCGTGACGATACGCTAGCGGAATAAACGCTCGTCGTGGAGATTCTCCGACGATAGAAGGACGGACTCGCAGCGTTTTCCTCGCTCGTGGAGATGGCGCCTAACTAAACTGGTATAAATATGAAAAAATAAAACACCTCGAATTGTAATAAATAAAACATATTTTTATTTACATCGGGATTACGTAGCACTTATTATATTTTTTGGATATTCTTTTAGAACAAGTAGGGTAGAAAAAATATAAAATCTAAGCTCTTCTTTGAGCTTTGTAAGGCTATAATAACATTTTCTATAAACTTTTATGTTTAAAATACCTTCCAAAAAAAGAAAAAAAAAGGGAAATCTTGGCAGGAATACTGCCGTACACCCAACTTAAACGATTTAAGGCGATGCCACAATAAATAAATTATTATTTACGATTAATACAGATTAGTGTCCGACCGAAACTGATTTATCAGCCGAAACCGAAACCGAACTTTCGGCCTTGCTCTCAGTTCCGGCCGAAACCGAAACCGGAACTTTTCAACACATTTAAAATTTCGATTATTTTGTAAAATTTACCAAATGTTTTTTTTTTACACTTGTTAACACAGAAGAAAAAGTGTAGGTAAGCCGAAGTTTCGGCTATATTTTGGTCGAAACCGAAACTAAGCCCGAAATTAGATTTTTTGGCCGAAACCGGCCGAAACCGAAATTTCGGTCGGTCACTAATACAGATTTATTTAGAAAAATACTTAAAAGTAGGAGAAATGACTAGAATCGTGGGTATCACTTTGTGAGATATTATTAAACAAAAATGTTTGTGAAAATACAAAAAAAAAAAACTTTTTTCACGCGAACTTTTCCGACAACGTTATCAGTAAAGCGTAAAAAATACTAAATGAGAATGCTGGGACTATTATCTGCTTGCAGTTATGTAAATTACATTAATTTTATTCATTTAAAGCAAAATGAAGAAACAAGATCACATTTTTATTACCTCTAATGAAAGAGCAGAAAATTCTGAAAACTTTAATTTAATTCTTGAAAACTGAATCTTTATTACAATTTAATGCAAAGATTTCAAGAATTCATAAAGCTATGTCATGTCTGCATCTAAATTGCGGAAATTATTACATTTACTTTCTTTTTTAACATTCTGTGAACTGAAGTGCAAATATTATAATAAAATGAATTATTATTTTCATTATGAAATTAAAAACGGTTGGTAATTTTAAAATACAGCTTGGCAAATAAGGGTCAATTCACACGTACCACACAACCACACCACAGCCACAACCACACCACAACGACGCCATGTGGTCGGGCGTATATTTTGTACTGAAAATGAATATTAACACGTACCACATTTTGTCGTTGTTATCGACCACCTGTGTAATACGACCACATCGCAACCACATCGCGACGGCAACGCCACAACCGGCGGCGGCACCGCGGCCACATCGCCACGACATGACGTCATCAACAGCGCGCGCCTAGCTGGCGCCTGCGCTCCTACCTTTCATTCTGCGTTGTACTGAGTTGCACATGACCACGTGGTTACCACATCGCTGCATCGCAACGACAGCGACAACGCAACCACATCGACATTTTGTCGGTACCACAACGCAACTACATTTTGTCGCTGCGATGTGGTGTGGTTGTGGTACGTGTAGCTGTAGCTACTCATTCAAAATATACAACAAAACAGTAAGATGTCATTTTGCTTGACTTAATGACATGATCAAGCCAAATGTCACTATTGTCAAAGTGACGTCATCGTTACGTTTAAACTAAAATGACAGCGGCACTGCCGCTTGCGGGTTATTGTAGCTGCACCGAGACTCACGCTTCTCGCCATAATATAATTGCAGCTACCAGAGTGATTAATTTTGACACGTAAAATTTTAAGACAGTGAAAATCGGATAGTGTCGGCTTTATATAGCGCTGTCTCTGTCACAACTATACTATGTGACATTTGTTGCTAATTAGTCGATATAAACGCCTAAACTTGAGCATAAAAAATATTACAATTCACATAACTAGCTTAGAAAATATCCCAGCATATCCCAAAAAAGTCCTTGAAAGAGCTTTCTCTAATCTTCTTTATCGGCCCAAATGCTATCGCCGTTCGCAACGCTAGTTCCTCTGACGTATTTCTGGATTACTGGCAGTTTGTAGAGGTAGACTGACAGGATGGATCCAGCACAGGCTCCTATCCAGTAGACCACAGCGTGTTCCAGTAGGGTATGACCTTCGCAGCCAGCTTTCAGAGATGTAGCCAGAACCGGGTTGAAGTAACCTCCGGAGTACTCGAACGCTGGAAAGAGGAAACAGGTCCTTAATTTCAAGCAGTAGTAAAGAATTTAAAAAAAAATCTCTTAAATTTTTTGGTTGGTCGTGGGTACAATCAGTTAACATTATTTGTTACGTACAGGAATCGAACCCGCAGTGAAGCATAGCAGTTAATCGCTCACCCATTACGCAAACCGTGCCGTCGTAAGTTATGTCGCTTACGAATAGACAACCAAATTTAATGTTCTGCATATTGCTGACAATTCTTTATTTATTTTGATTTTTATATTACAAAACGAACTCTCAAAATTTATTTTATTAAAATTAATAAGTTTTACCCATAGGTAAATTTTTTCAGAAATTTAATTCAAAGTCGTGGGGGCAGACACGGCCAGAAATTGCCCAAAATAGAGAGGTTTGGAAGGAGAAAGGGGAAGCTCCTGCCCAGCAGTGGGACACAGAATAGGCTAACAAAAAAAAAACCCTTCTTAATCATCAGAAAAGCTTTTTAATAGCGTAAATATCTAAAAAAATATATTTCTTAATAAATAAAATAAGCCACAACTACCTATAACAAATCTACAAGAAGTAAGTAATGATAATAATATAATTATGGATAGTGATATTCTGTACAGTGAGAATGACTATGTTGAAAATGGCGATGGACTATACTGATTATGATGATATTGAATATGACTATACTGAATAATGATGATAGTGAATTATGAAATGCGTATGAAAAGTGATGCTCATCCATGCACATTTAATGAAGCTAAAAGCGTTAAGGGCAGTGTTTTTTGAAAGTTGGCAACGCTATAAACATAGGGAATCGACTGAGCCATAGACATATAGCATAGACAGAGCCTTTCGAGTCAAAATGTAAAAAAATGCCGTACTCTGTAAAAATAATTAGGTACAGAACCATAATCTATCTCTTTTCTTTACATATAGCATAGACAGAGCCTTTCGAGTCAAAATGTAAAAAAATGCCGTACTCTGTAAAAATAATTAGGTACAGAACCATAATCTATCTCTTTTCTTAACGTTACCATAAAATTTGTATACCGTTGTCTTATAAGAGAGCTAAAATATATTTAATTGTTTTTCTCTCACTTACAGTAGAGGTATTGTTAGGGAATTTTACATTAGTTAATTACAGCTAATTAATAATTCGACAGCTATTTACAAGACGTTGTTGCCAACATTCAGAATGCACTTTCCTAGACCGAATTTCACCATAAAATTGAACACGATCAGCAATATAAAAATAATGCACTGACAGTTCAATCACTGAGCTGATTTTTTTCCATTTTATTGATAAAATCGGCCTTAATATTAGTGGACATTTAGTTACACAATTATGTACCTTTTCCTAAATGTACTTTGCAAAAGATGGACACACTTAAGTCCGCATTGGCACTATTGTCTTGATAGCGGTAGACGAAAACTGTGTGCCTAGTGAGGACCCCTGCAACATTGACAGCTACGAGTGAGTATGTGAGTGAGTGAATGAATGAGTTGATATTGTTGAGTGAATGGATATTGGGCAGTGAGAAGCGATATTGACGTTATGGGGAAAGCTTAGGCCAGCAAGAGTGCGCGTTTTAAAGGTTAATCCACATTATTGTCCCGCGACTCTTATTTTTTTTAGAGAAAAAGCTGTGTTCTTTGTGCAATAATGTGCATGGATAAGAAAAACTCGTGGGTAATCAAAAAGAAAGTGTGCCTACATGAACAAAATATTTACTATGTTCATAAATTCAAAGTGAAGTTAACCCTTAATTGGTCGGTACATCTTTCAAGATTCTTAAAACTTTCTCTAAGTTTTTTAAATTCAGAATTTCGCTTTTCTTTGAGTCCAAAATCATCCAATTAACCACTGCTCACATATTGTGTAGAGTGGAGAGAACTGTCAGACACTGACCAATTAAGGGTTAAATGGCAGTCAGTATCAGTAAGTGTTCAAAATAAACCCCGCAAAAAACATAAACGTACCAGCAACAACAAGAGAAGTTCCGATGAATGAATCAATGGCCGTTGCAAACCGAGGATTTAAGTCACCGAGAGATTTCGAAGCCAGGCGACAGAGGCAGGTGGCAATACCTTCCACTACGGCTCCGTAGAGCACTGGGACCTGGAATATTATAAAAAATAATGATTGAATCTTTGTTCAATGATATCAGAAAATGTCCTACGTGGGACAATTGCAAGTCTATGATGCCGACGTGCGGGGGGATTGATGACGCGTGGCGCTGTTTGTTTATCTATCTGTCACTTTTCTTCTTATTGCGTTTTATCAAGCTATCCTTTTTACTTCTAGTGAAATGTAATGTGTGAATAAAAAAGTGTGTATGTGTGCGCTCGGCGCGGAACAGTTTTTTCGGTTGTTTTGTAAGTGTATAACATATCTGTATATTAGAATATCATTGTTTGTTGTTGAAAGGAGGGTGCTCAAAAAGAAACAGCTCCTGCAGAAAGGTGTTGTACCTACGTCAAATAAAAAAAAAAACAGATTAAAATGTATATTTGGGAACCATAAACAAAAGAATAAATACAACAAGTGGATCGATAATACTCGTAGATGCAAAAGTATAAAACTGCAGCGATAACAAAGGTGCCGTATGCCAATGGTTCGCGCCAGAGACCGCAACAGTAGACAGCGACAGAAGACCGCGACATTAGGACGTAGACCTACTTAACATTAGGCAATGTATGAGCGGCAGTTCGCGCACAGTCTCCTGTCGCTGTCTCACTCGCGAACTGCTGCTCATAAAACTCATTTAAACACGCAAAAAGTAAAGATCATCATGTCATCCAAGTAGCCGAAATCAATAAAAATGCTCACAAAATAAAAAGTACTGAACCAAATTGGATGAATTTTTTATGGGACCACACTGCAAGTATACTGCATCGAACAAAAACGAAAGAACACACAGACATAAAAAGACAGAAATAAAAAGAGTTACACTAATCGGACTAGAAACCTCGGGGTAATCGATGTACATACATAAAAAAAAATACCGACCGAATTGAGAACCTCCTCCTTTTTTTGAAGTTGGTTAAAAAACATTAAATATCATTTTTTTTTCTTGGTCGGCCGAGAACTTTTCAAACCGCCCTCGTATCTTTACGTCAAAGTTCCCGTTTAAAATAATTAAATAGTTACGACACAAAAACGTAAAACGTTTTTGTATCGTTAACTATAACTCTAATAACTCGTGCTAGGGCATTTGATATCTATTTCCTCGGTCACGTTTCACATTATGAATCCATGCATGTTCCAACAAGCCACCGGCATCGCTCATTGATCGTCGTGCAGACGAGTTTCACTAACTAAACACATGTATAGCTGATGCCCGCGTCATTGCCTGTAGGGTAAAGTTGCCGATATTGTACCAGTTAACAAACTTCTTAAGCTGTCATAAAAACTATTTAACTTTAAAAGAATATATTATTAGAAATAAAAAGGTTGTTCTATTAGCGATAATTTTTTATTGAAAGGAAATGTGGAATTTCAAAAATAAATATGAATATTAAAGTTTTTTTAAAAGTCTGAAAAAGTACAATTTAGGAAACCGGTTTCCTTAATTGTACCATAGGCATCCTAAATTGTACTTCATATTCTAAATGAGATTCAAGTGCTTCTTAATAACTAAAAGTACAAACATCTTTATAAAAAATATTATATAAATAGGTATGAATATTAATTATGTACTTAATATACTCATACGCCAGTTTTCTTACATCTTCTTCTTCTATATCTATCTATCTTCTATACTTATAATAAATCTGTAGAGAGGTCAATTCTGTACATGAAATATATTTCCAAAATAACTATCAGGGGGTGATTAGGGATCGATACTGATGCCAAAAATGCAATTAATAAAATTATTGTCTGTCTGTCTGTCTGTCGGTCTGTCTGTCTGTCTGTCTGTCTGTCTGTATAACCGTTATAGAAACAAAAACTACTCGACGGATTTTGACGAAACTTGGCACAATTATTTTTCATACTCCTGCGCTGGTTATAGTATACTTTTCATCACGCTACAATCAATAGGAGCAGAGCAGTGAAGGGAAATGTTAGGAAAACGGGAGAAGTTACTCCATACACGCTAATCTTCGGAACTACTGGACGGATTTGATTGTTTTTTTTTTGTTGTATAGCTATTAAGTCTGGGCCACATATAGGCTATAATTTATCTTGGAAACTTGAACACCTGATGCAGAACTGCAATAGATCACCTAAACTATAAGAGATACAAAAATAGCGCCATAGCAAAAATTGTTCCGCGTGATGAGCATTTTCTGCTTATAAAATAAATTTGAAGATATGGAATACCTGATGTGGAACTCCAAGAGCCCAACTACACTATTACATATACAGTAATGACGTCTTAGCAAGAGTTGTTCAGCCTGATGAGCACTCCCTGTTGTCGTATAAAAACTGAAGATCTGGAACACCTGATGTATGGAACTCCAAGAGCCCAGCTACACTATAACATATATAGGAATGACGTCTTAGCAAGAGTTGTTTAGTCTGATGGGCATTTCCTGTTGACTTACAAAAATGAAAGATCTGGAACGTCTGGAATCGTCATGCGCATCCTGTTGTTTTCCCGTCCCCAGGCTCTAAGAATTCGACATCAGACGTTTCAGATCTTCGATTTTGACGACCCCATTGTCGCTGGCTTATGCAACAGGATTCGCGTACGAAGTCGCTGGCAGAAGCTAGTCTATAATAAAATTGTAAGCCCAAACATATACTTTTCCACGTTCAACAAATGCGACACAAGCTCTTGTTTAACATCATAGTGCAAAACAGTGGGCCTGCCCTTGGAAATAGTATTTTCTTTCGCATACTTGTTCGAACTTGATAAATGTCTACTTAAAGTGGGCTTAGGTACCTACGTTGAATGTGCGTGAACACTCATTAATTCCAATTGATTTCTTTTTCAAAAAATCTAAGGCCTTTTCTACTTAGAAAAGGCCATGGCAATGGACACAAGATGACTTAATCTTGTGTCCATTTTTAATACTTTTTAGCTTCTCCAGACATCTGAAAACATTTCAATCTAGTTGACCATCAAGTTGAAAAGCTACCATACACCTAAATTGTACTGGTACATTTTAGGGGTACCACACTTGGTACAAATTAGGCAACACTAAGTTTTATTTTTATAAACTCGAAATGCTAAACATAAAACTATAGTCTCAAAAAAGGTCACTAATATACCTGCTTTCCAAAAACATAAATAATAGTTGCAGTGTCCTTACCGTTGCCACAAGAAATTCTTAGGTAAACCCCCATAAAATAATACTAGAACGCCGCAAAAAATATTTTTGTTTTTTGAAATTTACTCTGTTGTGTTATCGAGTCCAAAATGGCAGCGGTTGCGTCATGTTGGTAGTACTGCTTTATAGTGTTGCCAATTTAAAACTAAACATTACTGTTTGGTAGATTTTGAGGTGGTACAAATTACGAGCCGGTCCAATTTATGCAACTCGACCCTATATTTGCCTGTGTATTTCCTTATTTATAAATTATCCTTATTTCCTTAAGGAACGACAGACCTAGGTTGGGAGGACTCTTGACGATTTAACCAAGTAAAAAAAAACGGTATAAATATTTGTGAGATCTGTAAGTTGTTGTTCCGGGTTTGGATTTTTGTATATGTGAGTTTCTAAGTTTGTAAACACACCCACAAACAAGAGAATTTCCTAGTTAGGGACAATGTTAACAAAGAAAAAATATCCTAGTGCGAGTAAGAGTTGAGCCACATCTGGCAGCACGGAATCGCCTTTTTCCGTCGCCCTTTCTCTTTCTGTCGCTTAGAACTGCCATTTGCTAGACCGAGACAGAAAGCATAATGCGATAGCACGAGGTGGAATCCTCGAGGCGGCTGCGTGCTATCGCATTGTCTCGGTCTAGCAAATGGCAGTTCTAAGCGAGAGAAAGAGAAAGGGCGACGGAAAAAGGCGATTCCGTGCTGCCAGATGTGGTTCAACCCTAAAACGTGTGTCGACGGCGCGTTGAGTTCCACGCGTGCCTCAACAAGCTGTCAGCACAATGACGGGAGCCCAAAGACTGTCGGGGTCGCGGAACTAATGAGCTACCGTGACCCCGGAACGTAAAAGGGTTGTGAAGGATACCGTGAATTTTAGCCAGTAAAAGTCTGACAGAAAAAAAGCGTGAGTAAACGTTTTTAAAAAATAAGTAATATCTGTACCTACACCTAGAACTTTCGAATAACAAGTAAAATCTATTATTTATATGTGCCCTGACGGACTCTAAACTGACATTTATCAAAATGCAGCTCTGTCTGGACAGGACCTGATATTTTAGCACTTCATTCTCAAACACTCGCCATAAAGGACGCGGTTTTATCTATCAGTGCATCATGAGAAAAGGCGACTGCGTGTATACTTAAAAAAAAATTAATTTCAAATTCAATGATGTAACTAAGGTTCTGTAATAATTTTGGCCATTGAAAAAGAGTGACCATGGAGTTTCTTGCTCATTCTTCTTCATAGAAATCAACACATTGGAATGGGCACCTACGGTACTTTCACAGTTATTATATGTCTTGTGACTTGTCGTGTGGCGAATTGTCGTTCGGCGTGAGACGGTCTTAGTGGGGAGGTCTATGTTCAGCAGTGGACGTCTTCCGGCTGATGCTGATGATGATGGAAGTATAATTATTTTTGCGAATAATAGATTTTTACTCCTCGAATGTTTCATGTAATGTGAAAATCTCATTTTTGCCTGAGCAAAAAAAAAAAACAGACATTTTCTGGTAATTTTAAGGGTAAAGCTAAATCTAATCTTTCAGAGGCTTTCATTCGACAGACAACTTGATCCAATAATATGAATAGTTAGTTATTCAAACCGACATCTTGTTTGTGCAATGCGCGGCTGCCAGGTTTCCTACATACATCTGTGAGACGTCAGTTAATCCTACTAAATTATAAATGCGAAAGTTTGTGAGGATGTATGTATGTGTATGTAGGTATGTTTGTTACTCTTTCACGCAAAAACCACTTAACGGATTTGGCTAAAACTTGGTACACAGATAGTTAATAACCTGGATTAACACATAGGATAGTTTTTACCGCGATTTTATGTTACCGTGGGATAATTTTCGAGTTGTAGCGGGTGAAGCCACTGGCAACAGCTAGTCTTTCATATAACGAACTTGAGACGTGCTTGTAGGTTTGTTTATTCAGCTGTGGTTTATTATTTAAACAGTGTACTGAAAATGTTTGTGTTGACGTCAATTTTCAGACTTTTGGACCATTTGTAAATATTCTAAAGCCCTAGCACGAATTCTACGCATTTGGCCGTACTTGGTACCTACTTGAATTATTTCCGACGTAAATAAAATTGTAAATGATAAAGCTCTAGTCTACGAATGAGGATCTAATTCTATCCATTAAATGAAAGTCAAAGCTTTCATTAACGTTACGTCAAAAAAAAATATGAAAATTCATGCTAGAGCGTCAGAAAATGTTTGTGCTGTGACAATAAAGGTAAGCGTCCACAGGTCGGCATCGTACGTATCGGACGCATCGCATCAAACGGATTTCTGTATCGGCAGCGATCGGATTGCCGACGCGAGTATCAGCAATCGGGTTGCCGATGCCATCTTCATTTGGATTTTTTTTTTGTGATCGTACGTTCGGAAAGTGTTTGTGAGAAAGGAGGAAATCGATGCAGAAGTTGTTATTGCTTGTTTTTTAGCAGAAGAGGAATGCAAGAAAGAAAAAGAACAAATGATTCAGTAAGCGTGCGGGGCGCCTCCACTGATCGGCATTCCGTATGACGTCATCGGTACGCATCGCATGTAGGCATTGCATTGCCGATGAGCCGTCAGTACGATGCGGATCAGTGGACGCAGTTGTATGAGTTTTAATACAAGGCAAACTAAAATCCGTAACGTACGATACGTCCGATACGTGCGATGCGGACCTGTGGACGCTTACCATAAACGTCGCTTTTTCAGTTTTTGATCCACTGGTAAATTATTCTGTTTAATTTTAATTTTGTTTTTGATTTTGATCACTCCATGATTTGTATTAATAATTATATTTTTTTCTGATTACTATCATAATATGGCCTCGATGCTTGATACCTAATATGATTTTTTTTTAATTATTTTTTTATTTAAAAAACCCGTCAATGTACCTGTAAATCAGCCTTGCAATCTTCAAAAGCCTTGTCCTTATGTGTGTCTGAAATCTCCAATGCCCAGTACATCTGAACATATTTGAAAACCAGCATACCACCGCCCAGTTCAGCCCAGGTCTTTAGCAGAGCCTTGCGGACGTCGCCCTTGCCTGGAAAATACAAAAGTTCGAATAATCCCCAAAGATAATAAAGTTATTATTTGTTCTTCCTCTTTTGGAAGTATTTTTATAATATATACAGGATTTCTTTGTGCATTTTCGTTGCAAATGGGGATCATCTCAGCCATAGGACGTCACTTGCTGAACATAGGCCTCCCCTTTAGATCTCCACATATACTGGTTGGAAGCGACCTGCATCCAGCATCTTCCGGCGACCTTTATAATAATAATAATAATAAATCATTTATTTTCAGGTTACAAAGACCCATAGATAAATACCTTAACCTAAGTATACATATGTTTTAGTACAATTGTGTTAGTAAATATAACTTAAAGCTATGTTAGTATCACTGCGTTGCACTAATCTTTGTGCGATCTGGTGGCACTTGACCGCGAAAGCGGCCTATATAAGGTCGTCTGTCCACCTTGTTGGTAGACGTCCTACGCTGCGCTTGCTAGTCCGTGATCTCCACTCTAGCACTTTTCGACCCCATCGGCCATCTGCTCTGCGACCAATATGGTCTGCCCATTGCCACTTTAACTTGCTAATCCGGTGGGCTATATCGGTGGCTTCAGTTCGTTTACGGATCTCCTCATTTCGAATTCGATCACGCAGATAAACACCGAGCATAGCTCTCTCCGTAGCTCGTTGAGAAACTTTGAGCTTTGAGATGAGGCCGATAGTGAAAGACCACGTTTCGTTGCCGTAACTCATCACTGGTAACATGTCTTGAGGCACTGAGGTATGTCGGACGAAAAGACATTGCGTAGTTTCCCGAACGCTGCACAACCGAGTTGGATTCGGCGGTTGACCTCTTTCTCGAAGTTGGACCTACTTAAATGGATTACTTGTCATAAGTAGATAATATATGAGTCAACAACTTCGAGTACCGATTTTCCAACAGAGACTGGGGTGGGCACAACATTGGCATTTGACATAATTTTCGTCTTGTCCATGTTCATTTTCAAGCCCACCCGTTGTGAAACTCGGTCGAGGCCATCGAGCATCATGCTGAGTTCCTCCACCGACTTTGCCATGACTACGATGTGGTCGGCAAACCGAAGGTGAGTGATGTATTCACCGTTGATGTTGATGCCAAGTCCTTGCCATTCCAGGAGCTTGAAGGCGTCTACAAATTTCCATTTGCAAATGGGGAAAATTAGTATTATTAATACCCTAGTTGAGTACGTACAGCATGGCCCTCGGTCTCTGTGTTTTACCCCAATAGTGGCCACAGTGGATCATGAAATCGGGATAAAAACTATCATTTGTGTTATTATATAATTAAGGTTATAAACTATCTCATCTGCCTAGCCTTTTCCCAACTATATTGTGGTAGGCTTCCAGTCAAACCAGATTCAGCTGGATATCAGTATTTTACATGGAGCGACTGCCTGTCGGACCTCCACAACCCAGTAACTGGGCAATAGATACCATACCCCATGGCAAGACTGGTTGTCAGACTTTAGAGCTTCTGACTAACAGTAACGACTGTCAAAGATCTACAAACGACAGCTGGGACCAACGGCTTTACGTGCTTTCCGAGGCACGGAGTAAACTCGCTACGACAGATGGTCACCCATCCACCGACCAACCTCGGCAAGCACGGTCTAACCCGAAATATCGGCCTGTGCGGCTCTAATTATTTAGCCTCGAGCTCCTCCTAACCTAAGGTTAAAAAAGGTAAAAAAATCTTCCATATCTGTTCAGTGGTTTTTGCGTAAAAGAGTAACAAACATCCATCCAAACTAACTTTCGTGTTTATAATATTAGTAGGTTACCTTCAATAATATCCTCGATGTGTGTATAAGGACAAGCAGTAGCATCTCCCCAGTTGAGTGACCACCAGATGGTGAGAGCGAACAGGAATATCGCATACGTCCCCACGCCAAAGTTATCAGCAACTGAAAAGGTAGAAAGAAAAATTCAATTATTGTATCTGTGCTGGTAGTAAATATAATTATGATTAAAGTTAACGAACTATGTCAAACGAGCGAACGGAAGGGAGTTCATCTTCACATCTTAAAACATAAATGGTTACACCACATCACACGCATACACGCATAAGAAAAATTTAATCACTATCATTAGCCGATACCTATAATTCTTTTTAAAATTTTATTTAACAAGTTGAACTGTTTTATAATCGAAATCTAAGGAATCATAATATACTTAAGTAGGTACTTAAATCTTAATAAATATTTAACTTACATAAAAAAATATTTAGATTTTTCAACTTTTCGCAAACTTTTTATTTGTAATATGTTTTTTTTTCTTATAGGTACCTATTGTATTGTTGTTTTTTTTATTATCTTTTCTTTATCCTTCTTTGTAACATACGTATGTATTTTATTATTTTACTCTTGTTGTTGCTAAATTTTGTCTATAACCAATTTTTATTTTTCATTTTCAAATAAATATTTCCTGTTATTTTTTAATTCTATGAAACTAATTTCAAACTCACTAATAATAAGTTCGAAGCAGCACCCGCATAGCTCCGCAGCAGCTATGGCCTCCTCAAACAGTAGCCTGACGAATGGTTCCTTGATAGTCTTCTGAACAGCTCTCCTGGCGCAGTGGGCCAGCAAGGAAGTGAGGAGGATGAAGAGGGTGGAGACAACCAGTGGCGCGAAGGTTACTTTGTTCACCTGAAAGTAAAATGAAGACCGTTTAGTATAGCCTACTGGTTTTAATTCCCAGGTTTGGCAAAGTGTTCAGTATCCTTATCGTGAGTTTTCATAATTTTACTTTACAGCGTCTTTACAGTATTTACAGCGTTTCTTGTATGGAAATTTTTAAATGTCCTAAAAATAAGAAAATAACCCTACGGGGCTGAGAGAGAGGCCACTCAAAACATGGGGGCGTATATTATTTAAGGGATTATTTATGGGATTTATTTACCTACTTGAAGTGTATAGATCGTGGGTGTAACTTGCAAAGATACGCCCCCACGTTTTGAGTGGCCCTCTCTCAGCCCCGTAGGGTTATTTTCTTATTTTTAGGACATTTAAAAACGTGGGTTTTTAGTTTTTTTTTAATCTATTAAGTAATTATTTTATTTAATAATTATTAATATTTTTATCTTTATTCACCGGGTTTGAAGCTACCCTGAAAATTTCAGCCTGCTAGGTTATCGGGAAGTGCCTCAAAGCCTGTCCGCCATCTTGGACGTCCGCCATATTGGATTTAAGACACATGACTGTTTTTTTCGTATTCCTGACAGCAAACCCTTTCATTTGATATCCATATCATGGGGGTGGATTTCAAACAGCCAGGCTGCCATCTTGGGGAGGCCGCCATATTGGATTTGTTATGACGTTTCTTAGCTAGTCATGCATTGTCATCAGAACTCAGAGCGTGTGCAAAATTTCTACCTGCTAGCTTATCGGGTAGTGCCTCAAAATTGAGTTGCAAAAGTCCAACTGGAACGACAAACAAACAAATAAACAAACAAGAAAAGTGAATGTATAAAAACGTGAGTATAATGGAACAGCGCCTCTGGTGTGCCAAGAAGGAACAAATTTTTTCCTTGGTCAATTTGAAATTGTCAAAGTTTCAGTTTACTTTACGTCTCAAATCTGATTACTCGTGATAAGGGCTCAGTAAGGGACACAACATGACTCGTTAAGTCATGTCGCCATACGTGCGATTTTCAATTTCTATTATGTAACTAAAATAATTAATAGATTTAAAAAAATCTCAAAACCCACGTTTTTAAATATCCTAAAATTAATAGATTTTAAAAAAAATTTAAAATATTATTTAAGGGATTATTTATGGGATATATTTACATGAAGTGTATAGATCGTGGGTGTAACTTGCAAACATACGCCCCCACGTTTTGAGTGGCCCCTCTCTCAACCACGTAGGGTTATTTTTAGTATATTTAAAAACATGGGTTTTTAGATTTTTTTAAATCTATTAATTACTAGCTGTTGCCCGCGACTTCGTCCGCATTGTAGGTATTTGGTTTTATGGCACCTAATACCAATATTCTCTTTTTTAATTCGTTGAGAAAGTGAGGGTACCTGATGTCCCACTTTAAAGTTTGTTATAGAATCTATAACAAACTTTAAAGCAAATGAAATGAAAACTTCCAGACACAACACTTTATATACGACATTGGTTGTTTTTCCCTCTGGTGCTAAAATAAAAAGCTGGTCAGCATTACTGACAGGCGAGCATGTGATAAATATAGTTGGCCGTGGGAAAAACAGTTGGACCTTAGGTCGACATCAGCTTCCTTCAGGGTCTGTCCTTGGGGCTTATTTATGGTCATCGCGAAGTAAGCGGCTACCGGGAATTGTGTGAGTTTGAACTGGAAAAGGAAATTGTTGGAGATGAGTGGTATTCACGGTATCAATGCAGTTTCCCCTGAGCCACATCCGGTGAGAATTTCAGCTTCGCTTTTTCTGTGTAATGCAGTAACTATTAGTCGCGTTACATTGCACAATTTTGGTGGAGTTAGATTTCTTAGAAGCATTATTATTACTTTTAGGTTATTTTATGAGCTCGAGGACCACAGGCAGTTAATGAATTTAAAATCTCGAGTGGGTAGTTGCTGGCATCATCCTGATTGACGACGTTATTGTATGACGTGTGAACCACATCATTCCCAACAATTTCGGCTAATATGTTTTCATTTATTGCAGCGGTTCGGTCATTTTTTTAGTATCGCACGATCAAATAGCCAAGAATTTTCCTGAAGTGTTATACTTGACGGGACTCCGAATACGTAACTTATCAATTCTTCTTACAACGGGCAGTGTCTGCCGGAATTTTCCGGAGAACAGTACCTACCGTGATATTGTCCATGGGTCTATAATCATGGCGAATGTCTCAAAGTGTTCTGTCCACGGCCTCGACGGCTTTTTTGTTCGACATGGTACATTCAGACGATTAAATTTTTTTTAGCGTGGTAATACATCACGTGGAACACAACGTGCACTCTTACTCGCCGCCCGCATGGCCGCGCCTACAGTGGCTGGAGATCGTGTAGCGACGTCTGTCGCCATCGGCGTCTACCGCTGCGGCTGGGCTGGAGGTGGACATTGTCCTCTCCCTCATGCGTCCCGCCTCCTCCTTCGCTAGCATGACTGCTTCGCAGAAAGATGCGACTGCTTCCCATTCTGTCTCGCCCCGCAGCATCATGGTCTCGACCAATACTAAGCCCGAGAGGTCACCGATTATCGTCGTAGTGAGGACACGGCGGTTCTCTGCCCAAGTGGGTAGTCCTGCACCGTATGCTCCACCGTGTCCTCCAGGCGATCCACGCAGTGGTGACACCCAGGCGTTTCTTCCTTCCCTATCCGACACTGCTACCTCCCGAAACTTTCGTGTTCGTCGAGGACCTACGTCATGTGGTAGGTCAGGCGGGACGCCGTAACGCCTATCCAGCCACTCCTTAAAGAGGGGTCTTACCACCGCGGTTGGGGCTAGGGTTGCCAACCGTACTATAATATATAGTACCTATTGTACTATATTTAGGGTCTCCGTACTATATACTTTTGAAGAAATATATAGTACGCGAAAATACTATATTACCGTACAATAGCTAAATGTTTATACATATTTTGCGTTTCTATTTCATTACTAAAATTAGTAAAATAAAAAAAAACTTCCTGCAATTTACGAACACGTTTATAAAAAATATGCCAAGAAGTGCAAAAAAATATAGTTTAAAAAAAAATAAGTAAAAATATAACTTTAGTCTATTTTTTATTCTACCCTACTAAAATACTATATTTTTTTGAAGCGTACTATATTTTTTATGGCTTTTTCAAAAAAAAAAAATACTATATTCTGACAAAAAAATGTTGGCAGCCTTAGTTGGGGCGTGCCCGGAACTCGGTTGCGACAGTCGCTCTCTCCATATTGCCCTGTGATCGCGCCGGAGTTCTTTCCTGGGATTCATCCTGGCGATTGTATTGTATTGTATAGCGGGCTGGTATCCGCAACTCCACGTCATATGCGCGTATTTTGCGTGCGGATGAGAAGATCATTCTCCTGGCGATGCGCCTCGATAGACGCGGTGGAGGGCCGTCGCATCCAGGGGAAGACGACTACATTACAATCCTGAAACACCTTTGCTTTGTCACAGTTTCATGACTACGAACACGTTGAATGTTGCAGTGTTGTCTTAGTCAAATGGGATTTTAAACCACAAAAAACAAAAAAAAATACGCATCTTACTTTGTTAGTGACGTACAACAGAGACTGCTCATCAGGCTGAACAACTTTGCTAAGACGTCATTCCTTTGTAGCTGGGCTCTTGGAGTTCTACAACAGGTGTTCCAGATCTTCAATTTTTATACATCAACAGAGAGTGCTCATCAGGCTGAGCAACTCTTGCTAAGACGTCATTCGTATATATGTTATAGTGTAGCTGGGCTCTTACTGTTCCACATCAGGTGTTCCAGATCTTCAGTTTTTATATGTCAACAGAGAGTGATCGTCAGGCTGAACAACTTCGCAAAGACGTCATTCCTGTATATGTAATAGTGTAGCTGGGCTCCTGGTGTTCCACATCAGGTGTTCCAGTTCTTCAATTTTTATACGTCAACAGAGACTGCTCATCAGGCTGAACAACTTTGCTAAGACGTCATTCCTTTACATGTTATAGTGTAGCTGGGCTCTTGGAATTCCACATCAGGTGTTCCAGATCTTCAAATTTATTCCCTCAGCAGAAAATGCTCATCACGCGGAACAATTTTTGCTATCGCACCATTTTTGTATCTCTTATAGTTTAGCTGGTCCGTTGCGGTTCTGCACCAGGTGTTCAAGTTTCCAAGATAAATTATAGCCTATGTGTTGGCCAGACTTAATACCTATACAACAAAACAAAAATCATTCAAATCCGTCCAGTACTTTTTGAGTTTATCCCGGACATACATACAGACAAACAGACAAACAGACAAACAGACAAACAGACAAAAATTCTAAAAACTATATTTTTGGCTTCGGTATCGATTGTAGATCACACCCCAAGTATTCTTTTCAAAAAATATTCAATGTACAGTTTTGACTTTCCTACTATTTTATTATTATGTATAGATGTATAGATGTATAGATGTATAGATTTTTATCTTTGTTCATCGGGCCGCCATATTGGATTTAAGTCACATGACTATTTTTTCGTATTCCTGACAGCAAACCCTTTCATTTGATACCCATATCGTGGGGGTGGGTTTCAAACAGTCAGTCCGCCATCTTGGGGAGGCCGCCATATTGGATTTATTATGACGTTTGTTGGCTAGTCATGTATTGTCATCAAAATTCAGAGCGTGTGCAAAATTTCAGCCTTCTAGCTTATCGGGAAGTGCCTCAAAATTGAGTTACAAAAGTCCAACCGGAACGACAAACAAACAAACAAATAAACAAACAAGAAAAGTGAGTTTATAAAAACGTGGGAAAAAAATAAGAAAATAACTCTACGGGGTTGAGAGAGGGGCCACTCAAAACGTGGGGGCGTATATTACACTATTTACACTGGTCTACAGCATTTTTGCGCACAGGTTCTACCTAAGTTATTTTTATTGCTTGTATATCTAGAAATAAGAAAATGAACAAAAAAAGTTTTGAATTTGCTTTTATGAGTAAAAAATGGGAAATTAAAATCAATGAATATACCTAAAAATTGACACAGAGATGAGTTATTATACAGGAAACCGTACTTCCATTCGTGTTAAATTTTTACAAAATAAGTTTTAAAATAAAGTTAAATTATTTAATAAATAATAGTTTTAGTTTTCCTGCTATTTTCAGTAGAAGTTTCTCTTATAACCCCCTAATAATTATAGTCTCCCATCATGTCCCTTTCAGTACTGGTCTGGGTAACGTCTCCCAAATGCGTGTCAAATCATAACTTGTCTTGATGCAAGCGTTCCTCTTGTTCTTCCGTACAAGCTTCCATGTAATCTTTAAATTTATCCAAATGAGAATGTAGCAAATGCATCTTTAGTATGTCTTTAGAGACATTCCACTTCCGATGATGGAAAAATTCGTAGTCGGGTCAGAGATTAGCTCATCATAACTTTAAGCTCTAGGGTTTACAATAAAACCATTAACTACTTCCTTTAAACTGTTCCTGGCTTCTTTCTCTTTAATTCTAAGTAACCTCAGGAAAATTATCACAATAGGTTTTTTTTTATTTGAGGGCCCACAGAGACTCCAGCTTTAATTTTCGCCTCTCAAAGCTTTGGAAAAAAAAAACTCATAAAGCAAATATTTTTGATTTGTGATTACTTTTTTTTTTAATAAATATGCTTATTTAATCAGAAAATAATAAGTAAAACACATGCGCAAAATTTTTTTTTTGTTTGTCGGCCATTGTTATTTAAGGGATTATTTACGGGATAAATTTA
Source organism: Agrotis clavis (assembly GCA_954870645.1). Taxonomy (NCBI): domain Eukaryota; kingdom Metazoa; phylum Arthropoda; class Insecta; order Lepidoptera; family Noctuidae; genus Agrotis; species Agrotis clavis. Next base: position 19,783,967 of record OX940935.1, on the reverse strand, counting down.
CATGAAGTGTATAGGTACGTATAGATCGTGGGTGTAACTTGCAAAGATACGCCCCCACGTTTTGAGTGGCCCCTCTCTCAACCCCGTCTCAACCGACTTCGCACGGGTGGACATGATTATTTTTGTCCTCTAAAACCTGGCGCTGATGGTTACAAACACAACAAAAAAGAAGTAGCCGAATCGGTCCCGCCGTTTTCGAGTTATGAGCTTAGCAACACATTTTGCGATCCATTTTTATATTATAGATAGATAACTTATTGTCTACCTTTCATTGTCAAGAATTTGTTAATACAGCGCAAACTACCCCTAAAACCCTGGAGAATAACCGGGGAGAAACAAGCCGAGGCAATATAAATAATGGTTATAAACGAAGGTAACGTAACTGAAAACGTTACAACCCCACGGGGTCAACTGAGGGAGGGTAAAGAGGGGTATAAATAATGTCTGTCTGTCTGACGACTAATATTTGTTACACTGTGTCATGCTTACTCAAAAGTCTCGCTGATGGTGGCGTGTATGTCGGATCATTTAGTTCCCTTCAAAATGGTTGAGCTGAATGGTGCTGATGTATGTGTCATGTTCGTGAACGGGCGCTGTCAGTTGGGACTGGTCATCTCTTATCTGCCACGGTCTATTTTAATTATTACTTGTAATAACTTTATTTCTGAATTGTCTTTTTATTTAACTATGGACACTATTAACTAGCCACATCGTTCTCACATAATGTACCATCTGATGATGAACAATGTAACAAAGTTCTGTAACAATTTTGGCGATTGAAAAAGAGTGTCCATGGAGTTTCTTGCTCGTTCTTCTCCATAGAAATCTACTATTTGGAATGAGCACCTACGGTACTTTCACAGTTTTTATGTCTTGTGACTGGGACTGTAGCACCATAACTATTTTTGTACTAGTTTTCATTTTATGTCTTTTGACAATTCAAAAGTGCCTGTAATTGACCTAGTTGAAATAAACAATTTGATTTGATTTGATTTGATTTGTAGCTTGTACAAGCCCAGGTAGCATTTTTACGTCATTATGTCGTCAGTTTACGGTACTGCTCGACGTGAGAGACGTCATGTCTAGACGTCGGGGGTCCCATCAGATGTCGTCAATTTGTCACAGCCTCAAGACGTCAGTTTACAGACGTTACAGAGACGTCATATACTGAATTTATAGGGACGTTACTGGGCCGTACGTATTAGGGCAGCCACTGACGTTGGAGTGACATCATATACCTACTGAATTCATAGGGACGTTACTGGGCCGTACATATTAGGGCAGCCAATGACGTGCAAAACCATGTATAAATCCGCAAGTCTCTTTGGAGTGGGTTGTTATTGGAACACTGTTAACACTGGTAAACTTGACACTTCTATTTCACTGTACCGATGCATTGCTCTCAATAACTTCTCAACAAAACAAAATTAATTCTTCAGACCTTATACTATCGGCGGTAACGAAACCATAGCGACTTCTATTTCAACTACAACGCCATCTATCGAGCTAGGCGGTACTATTTTTCGAAACTTTAAATAAATATTGATCGCTGTGATTCCGTTCTCGCTGTAGCTTCTAGTAAAAAATTGCTATGCCGATTTTTATTTTTTTATGTGTTATCTTATCCTTAAATACATAGGTTTGTTACCTTTTTCATTTTCAAACGTCATTATTTGATTAATTTGACATCAAATAATGTTGTTTAAAAAGGAAAAAGTTTTGGATTACTATAATTATTATTATTTAAGGATAAGAAATCACATAAAAAAATAAAAATCGGCAGAGCAATTTTTCACTAGAAGTTAGAGCGCGTTATGTAAAAAGTTAATTTGGAGTGACACTGAAATCGAAATTTTGTTGGATTTTTATACTTCCCTATTCTAACTAATACATTTAAACAAATACAAAAAGAATTAGAGGCTGAGGAATTTTTCACAGAGAGTTATAAGCAATTTTCAAGTTTTGATAAAAAAAACGGAACTTCTAGGCTTAACAATTTTTGGATTATTGTGCATCTGTAATCTGTATCACCTACTCTCATCATATGCCAAATTTCAGCGCCCGCCGGAGGATGTTTTCGAAAGTCTTCATACAAAAAAATCCTCGTTGACTGGAAGATGCATTCCATAAACTGTTCTTTAACCAGTCTTTAGCTCTTTGGGTCACTTTAGGACCAGATATGTCATACAACAGTCGTCAACCTGAGGGCAGATTTAGACTAATAAGGGACAGACTGTAAAATGACGTTGTTAGGAGGTATCATTTATGACCTATACAGTACGTACAGTACAGTACTATAATAGTACGTAAGTGTGACGTACAATAATGACGTAACTGTGGTGACCCTAAATTGACTTAAGAATGTCGTCATTTTTTAGTCGCCGACGTCACTTGCTACCTGGGAGCTAAGCTAGCTAACACATTTTAGTTCTATGCTTTTGAAGCTGAAATGTTTACAGGAATAGTGTTGCAAACTTGGAACTGCTTTGTGTTATTCATCATCATAATTATGTCTACACTTTTCTTATCTTATATGTTCAGCGAGTAATGGGTAGCTCGCCGTCCGATCAGAGACCATGGCCGGGTTGATAGTGCGTCGTCTTTTACGCGCACTTCAAAGACATATCAGCAATCTGACAGGGCACCGGGTCGCAGGACTGACTAAATAGGTAACTGTATCCCTGGAACGTAAAGGGCAATTGAAGGAACACTGTGGATTTTAGTCAGTAAGAGTCTGACAGTCCCTTCCGCGCCTTCCAGGGCGGGGTGACTAATTTTATGATTTATAAAATCTCATTAAAGAAACTAGTCTGGTAGGTACTATTTAACCTTCAAGTACCGACGTGAGCTTCTAGTTACATAAGTACCGACGTGACGTCTGGCAGACCACCGTCGCTTATATGACCAAAAGTTTTATGTTTTTGGATTATTTAAAAAAATAATGTTTAGTATATATTTTTGACATATCTAGATAGCGTACGAGTAAAACAAAATGTAAAAGTTTTCATTTTAGTACTAATTATACGCATTTATCTGTCAGTCTCAACTTTTTTGAGATGAAAAATTAACTTTTTACTTAGTAATTAACATTTATAAACTGAACATTTTTTTTTCTTCACAACATTTTTTTTCTTAAAGTTTAATAACTAAGCAAATAATGAAAATTATAAAGAAACAAAAAATTAAGTGATTTCTTGGAAATCGCAATGCACAAAATATTCGAAACAATCAAATTTTACAAACAGTCTTTGCTGCATTGTAAGCACACATATTTCATGCAAGTGTGTGCATTTATAAGCAGTCTTGCGCTTGATGAATGATGATCACTCTCCATAGGAACAAAATTTGGATCGATGTCATCATAGTCGGACTCCAAGCTCTCATTTAGCCATTCCTCTATAAGGTCTTTACTTTGAGGCCTTGCAAGGTATTTTTTACTTTACGTTTTACTCCTGAAGTACTTGGTTGATCTATTTTCGTATGTGACTAAAAATATCATAAAAAACAATAAAACTTCAAACAAGTCTCATTCAAAATTGTTACACAAGTACAGACGAGTGGTCTGGTGGACCACTCGCGATCTTATAAAAGCTAAAACTCCCCGGAATCGCACGTGCCAACACAACCACTCTTCTTAAACGCTGCGGGGCGACTGCTCGAGGGGTAGACAAAAGCGCGGGGGTGTATGTCTTTGCTAACACAGATAACTAGACAAATCGGATACCCAAAGTGTCTGTCAGACCACACGTCGGTACTTAAAGGTTAAGGGCGCTTTCACCGCGAGCATTCACCTCTAATGTAACGTTACAGATTCTAACATTTGAAGACAGTAGAGCATCAAATAGCTCACTCTTATGTTACATTTAAGTAAAATTACCAATTACATACTTATTACTTACGTAATAAAATTAACAACAGTCTTTTACTATTCCTAAAATCTCAACTAAATAAATCAGACCACGAAAATTCTTATCTAATAAATTATGTAGCACTAAATTATTCAGGACCTAGGCAAAAACTGACGGTTTAAGACCTAGATTAGCTTTCGCTAACGAGCTAAGTTTTTGCGACTAAAACCTTCTAAAGGTATAGACTACAGACCGTACCATCTGGAACATAAATACCTTACAATATGCTAGTTCCTAGCATCAATAAATTACGATATATATCAATATCAAATAATTCAATATAATAATGGTTTTCGGGTGCTGTTAGGCTTACCTAGGTACTGCAGTGCGTCGGTCATGTTCGCTTGGGCGCGGGTTTATGACTTTTATGCCATCATGAGGAAGAAGGCAGCCTCGTTGCTAGGCAGAACTAGGACCAGCGCTAACGGCATCCTACAAACCGTGGCCGGCAAGTACGATGCGCCGGTGCTTAGGCACTGGTTAACATTGCTTGTGCGGCAGTAATGAATAGTTTTTTAAGTGTTACTAACCCTTAGTAGATAAGTTGTTACTAACCATTGGACCTTTTGTTGTCATTAAATAAATTATTATTATTATTACAAATGTATTTAGTGTATCAGTTAAAATATTGTAAAATAACGGACACGTATTTATTTATAAAAATCAATGAATATTGACATAGATAAAACGTATCAAATCTCGGATGTTTTGATTCTTTACGCATTAAATTACGTTGTGACGTACCTAATGTGATTTTTTAAGGCGATCTATAAGAGAAAAATACGGACTTCCCCGTGTATCTTATAAAACTAGAGGTTCTCTATTGTGTTACCTAACTTTTTTATACATACTTAATCTAATGTGACATAATTTTTTTTGTCCTAATCGTCATTTGTCCGAATGATAACTTGCCCGAACTTAACACCACATAATTTCAAATGCCATAACATTGAAATTCCTAAATACTGTATGTCCTAAATTCGTTTGTCATAAATATAACAATCAATAATATACAAAATACATAGAACCGATTGCCATAAAATACATTAGTCCTAAAGTTTGTTTTGTTACTGATTACCACCCAATAAGGAATATCGACGGAGCCCCGCTTCGCGGGGCTCCTATTTCTGCGTGCAAGGTTTAAAGTAACCTAACACGAAGGGGATGGCCCGCCATCCCCTTCGAACCTAACCTATCCGTGTCGAGGTGCCCACAAGTCCCGAGCTCGCTTCGCTCGCTCTTGGATCCCAAGATCTTCAGTTTCTAAACAATTTAATGAAATATCAGTTTTACTATACCTAATTGAACATTCGGAATAATACACATTATGTAATACAATGATTAGGACATAATATGACTTTATTTCATACAAAGTTAGGAGATTCAATTATTATGATACTCGATATTATGCCAGAAAAGCCTTAGAAGTGAAAATAATTATGTAAAACAATATTTAGGACTTTTGATCATTATGGTTACTGAATTTTATAGCAAACGTGTTATGGATAATGATTTTCGGACAAACAGTTTTAGGTGACGAAAAGGGATACCAAAACTAGATGCTGCTTGAGGGTGCATTGGAGCAGCTTACTTATTGGCAGTAGAAATACATTATCAGTGAAATCAACTGTCTAACTATCACGGTTCACGAGATACAGCCACCAGGCATACAGACGGAAGAACGGATTTGAACCTTACCGGTACCGAACCCTAAAAATGAGATAGCTGTCGAGATTGAATATCAAAAAATAGCCGAGATTTCTCGAAATTCGAGATCTTGCGAGGTAGATTGCAATGGGTCCATATTGGCTCACCTAAAGTTGTTTACCCGAAATTGTTCTTCCTAACGATTTGTAATCCGAATGATCACTCTTCCTAAAATTTTTCATCCTAAAGTTTTTTTATTCATACTTTTTGTAGTGCTACCGGCGATGTTCATAACACTCATTTTTCCGAAAATTGTTATCAATAATATCGTTATTGTAAATATATTGAAACTCCTACTGTTTTTTATCATAACGTTTTTATCCCTAAACATTATTACGGTGATATTTGTATTTATTCATTTTACTGGATTCCAGTAAAATGTCGACAATTTAGTCAAGAAAATTCGACGGAGCACCGCTTCGCGGTGCTCCTACTTCTGGGTGGTTTAAAAAAAAATCTTCTAACCTAACCTGTCCGAGTCGGGGTGCCCCCAGTCGTTTTTGGTCAGAGTGTCGTGTTGGGGTCACTATGAAAAAAATACTGGCGACAAATTTCCAGGTTGCGCTCGCCGGCCGCTGCCGCGGCACCGCTCGCTTTGCTCGCTCGACTCGCGAGTAGCTGGTCACAGTTCTAACCTAACCTAACATAACTTTAAATAAAATTAAAGAAGACGCTTTAACTAATAAAAAAAAAACTAATTCATATAATTAGTGAGTGCGAAGCAAGCACTTCCTCAAGTATACGTGCTAATATGCCAACAAAATAAAAATAAATCTAAACAAAAATTATTAAGACTTTGAATAATAGTGTAAAAGAAGGTTATGTTGAGAAAATATAGGAAAACAAATAATAGTATAATAGATGTTTATTGCTACCGATATTATGAAGTCGAATGATTCGGAATTACGAATATTAGTGACAGTGCAACTAAGAGTTGTGATCATTAGGATTAAAAATGTTAGGAATACAATTTTCGGGTTTCCGATGATCGGAGTTTAAATTTTAGGTGAACTTTGGCGCGCCCGATTGCAATCCTTAGTCTTCCTCTCTTATTGCATCAAGATGTTAACACATTCATCACTAGATAAAACTTTGTAATTTAACAATATGCATGAACTAACTATTAAATCATTCGAGACAATAGAAACAAAATAATGATTCATATTCAAGATTCAAAACACACTCTTAATTCATCTTGTCTGCAATTCATTATCGTGGAAAGTCATATTTATTTTGTTTAGTTTATCGATGTTTATTAGTGAATTGAACGATTTACGAGTATCTTGTTTATAAGACGTTCAATAACGTAATCGAAAATCCTACAATTTGAACACGGCTAGAACGTTTTCTAGCCGTGTTTGCTTCATAATTTATCGTTTAGGCAACGACGATAAAATACTAGACTCCTAATAACAGGCGACCGATGTCTGCCAACACATTAGGCAAAAAAGTCTTATATCCGTCTCATTTCGACCAATCCTGTGAGCCGTAAACATACGTTGAGACAGAACAGACCTTGAGTTAGCCAATCACAACGCAGTACCTCGCCCCCCTCGCTTACGTAGTACCTCAGCGAGTTGGCAGAATAGTTTTGTTCGTTAGATCGTGCAATGCGTAGTCTAGTAATCCAAACTAATATTATAAATGCGAAAGTAACTCTGTCTGTCTGTCTGTCTGTTACGCTTTCCCGCTTAAACCTCTCAACCGATTTTGATGAAATTTGGCACAGACAATCTTTAGACCCTGAGAAAGAACATAGGCTATCAAAACACCACGCGGGCGAAGCCGCGGGCGGAAGCTAGTAATATATAGTCGTTGCGTTTAGGTTAGGCTCAAAAGTGTGATTGAATTTCTCTTTAATGTAGACATCAAACGTGCCCTAAAGAGGACGTAAACCCTGTTAAACTTGTTACTGTGCCACTGAATTAGGTATTATAAAACAACAAACCCGCCCCCAACAAAGTACCCTATGTTTCTGTCCTATACTTGTGTATTCGACACTGGATCGTATAGCGAAGTAGATTCCATTGTGAGCTGACGGTCTGCGTTTGCGAACCTTGATGAAGGGCGTCAAGCTCTAGGTCTATATTATGGTGTTTCATTTGTATCAGATCCAGCCTAGCCTGGCATGTTGTGTGATACTAAAGCGCTTTTCACTGACAAAAAAAGCACAAATACACATATTTTTATGAAAATTCAATAGTTTTCTCGTGGTATTAACGACTACAACTTTCCAATATGATCTCTTTTAAAATATTAAATTAAGTAATGTATGGTGCAGTAGGTATCTCGGTAATCATAATCTTACTGATATCTTAGAACTAATATTCTAATAGTTTGTGAGGATGAGGATGGATTTTCATGAAATATGGACTACAGATAGTTTACAATCTGGAATTCTCCCGTAATTGTGTTCCCGTGGGATAATTTTCGAGTTATACAAACAAAGTAGCAATAGCTCGTTATACGTAATTATTATAAACGATGCATCATAAGTGAAATGTGTTATTGGTATCTTTTCGTATAGTAAATAAAGTTAGATTTTGAGGCGCTCTATTGAAATGCACGGCAGCGTCGCGTCTCAGTGTGTGGACCTTATGGAATAGATTTTTGAGAAATGAAGTTAACGTTTTGTATCCTAATCATGTCTACAAACAATTCACGAAACTTTCAGTAATTACGGTTGAAACTGTGAAATGCAAGTGGTATTCATTCCGTTTAAGAGCGCTATGACATACTGAAAGAACACAGTTTCTGTCAATTTGACATCGTGATGCCCCCCGCATAAAAACAAAACACTAACGAAACAGCTATGCCTCGTATAACAGGAAGAAAACAACATGAGCTTTCGCCACTTTTCTTTCGAATAAACAAAGTAAGATCCCGGGCTTCTACTTATATTCATAAACGAATGGATTATGATAAATGTATACCTATCAAAATTAAATAAGGGCCACTCATTAAATTACACTTTAAACCGCACATGGTGTCAATCTGCGAATTGGATTTATTTGTAATTTACAAAGTGTGCATTATAAAGATTATTCAATTCCATTCAATAATACGAGTAAATTATCTTGTTATGATATCTTTCAAGTGTTAATTTTGTTTCTAGTGGCTAATTTGAATTCATAACTTATTTAATTAGATTTTTGAAATTATTTAGAATTTACGATTTGGCGTTTAAAATTTTTCAAACTTTTTCTTTGACTTATACATCAAACAGTCATTTAGGCCATCTATTCAGAGACATAATGGACGCAAAACCAGCCACTTGGGGTGATTACGGTGACATAGATAAGGAGATATAGCCAGAAGTGGTCGGTTTAATGCTCGAATATTTCCAACCAGTGGCAGTGGTACAAAATATTTGAAACTAGTGTCAAAAGAGACGGGTAATATCACCAAACGCCGTGATCCAGGAAGAAAGTGAGTAAGGCCCAAGAAGACCATCAAGTTCGTTAAACCGCGCAAAGAGAGCGATAATCTACTGCGCGGATCATACAAACTCCATTGCGACCAGCCACAAGCTATAATTGACAAGACAATTTCGAATCGACACCATGAAGATTAAAAATATTCAAGAAGATTCTTGGTTCGCCTGCAGTTAACTGTGAACGGATGGTGCAAATCGTTAATCATTTGCAAAGGAGAAAATTTATTGAACTGTTTTGACTGGGCTTCAGTGCTTCAACTGGGTTACAGCTGGTTTATTTTTTTAATAAAGACAGATCTATCAGAGTTCAACAGGTTTCAGATCATTTCACTCTTGAAACAGAATGTTTTGGTGAGCTTTAAATTATAATCTCTAGAGGGGGAGGACACCGTAACCCTGAAGTCTGGTAACTTGCTCTACTACCGGGAGGGCGACCAACAGTCCCAAGGTGGTGTCGGGTTTCTCGATCACAAGTCCCTCGTTAACAACATAATAACCATCGACAGTGTGTCGAGCAGGGTGGTATACCTAATACTCAGAATATCCAAAAGATATTTGCTGAAGGTCATTCAGGTATACGCACCGACCTCGTCACACTCCGATGATGAAGTGGAGACTATGTATGAGAACGTAAGTAGGGCCATACATAGCTCCAAAACCCACTTCACTGTTGTTCCCATAACTTTAACGCAAAGTTGGGTAAGAAAAGCAGTGATGAGTTGAGAGCGGGGCAATTTGGGTATGGGCAACGGAACCCTAGGGGACAGAGGCTGGCCGACTTTCTGGAGAAAGAGGAACTCTTTATGATGAACTCTTTCTTCCAGAAGCCGCCTCACAGGAAATGGACCTGGCTGAGTCCCGATGGTTTCACGAGAAACGAGATAGACTTAGACAAGAAACGGATATTCAGCGATGTCTCTGTGATCAACAGGGTAAAAACCGGTAGCGATCACCGAATCGTAAGAGGCTCGCTGAATATCAATGTTGAACTTAAAAGGTCCAGCCTGATGAAGTCTACGCTCCGACCTACTCGGCCCCATATTTAAAACCCCGAAAGCTTTCAACTCGAGCTCTCTAATCGCTTTGCTTGCCTTGAGAACTTAGTGTCAGTGGACGAGATCAACGACGGGCTAGTGGAAACTGTCCGCACGGTAGGGTCTAAGTTTTTTAGACCCTGTCGTAAAGATACCCCAGAAATTGACCGAGCAAACCTTAAACCTCATGGCTGAACGACGTTTGCTACAGTTGCAGTCTTCCGAAGTCATGAAGGCAGTTCAATAGACGGATATCTAAGTCCTTGCGACATGATCTGCGTCTCTTTAATACGAATCGTGTTAAAGAGACCATACAGCGAAACCAAGGCTCTAAAGTGTTCGCAAAGGACAAGTCTATTGGGCAGAGCCAGATGACGAAGCTGAAACGGGAGGATGGCAGCATAGCGTCGAGCAAAGCAGAGTTTTTAGGCGAGATCGAGAGGTTCTATGGACAGTTATACACTTCGGTCGCAAAACCCGTTGACCGCTTGGTAGGAGATCCAAGAGCCAAGCTGTCCCGACATTATACCAAAGATATCCCGGACATCAGTCTGTACGAGATAAGGATGGCCCTGAAGCAGCGTAAGAACAACAAGGCGCTGGGCGACGACGGAATCACTTCAGAGCATCTGAGAGCGGGTGGAACACCGGTACTTAAAGTCCTCCAGAAACTCTTTAACTCCGTCCTCTTTGAGGGCAAAACGCCTGAAACTTGGAGTAGAGGTGAGGTGGTGCTGTTCTTCAAAAAAGGTGAAAACAGCCTATTGAAGAACTACAGACCCATCACGCTTCTAAGTCATGTTTATAAGCTGTTTTCAAGGGTTATCACGAACCGTCTCGAACACAGACTTGATGACTTCCAGCCTTCCGAACAAGCCTGTTTCCGAAGAGGCTATAGTACTATAGACCACATCCATACGCTGCGGCAAGTTATACAGAAGACCGAAGAGTATAACTTGCCATTATGCTTAGCGTTTGTGGACTATGAGAAAGCCTTTGATTCAGTGGAAACATGGGTGGTACTTGAGTCACTCCAGCGATGCCGTATTGGCTATCGGTACATCGAGGTGTCGAAGTGCTTGTATAATAACGCCACCATGTTGGTCCGAGTACAGAAGCAGAGCACGAAGGCGATTCCATTGAGAAGAGGCGTAAGACAGGGGGACGTTATCTCTCCGAAACTGTTTACTGCCGCAATGGAAGACGCCTTCAAGCTCCTGGAATGGCAAGGACTTGGCATCAACATCGATGGCGAATACATCACTCACCTTCGGTTTGCCGACGACATCGTGGTCATGGCAAAGTCGATGGAGGAACTCAGCATGATGCTCGATGGCCTCGACCGAGTTTCACAACGAGTGGGCTTGAAAATGAACATGGACAAGACGAAAATTATGTCAAATGCCAATGTTGTGCCCACCCCAGTCTCTGTTGGAAACTCGGTACTCGAAGTTGTTGACTCATATATCTACTTAGGACAAGTAGTTCAGTTAGGTAGGTCCAACTTCGAGAAAGAGGTCAACCGCCGAATCCAACTCGGTTGGGCAGCGTTCGGGAAACTGCGCAATGTCTTTTCGTCCGACATACCTCAGTTCCTCAAGACGAAAGTCTTCAACCAATGTGTGTTACCAGTGATGAGTTACGGCACCGAAACGTGGTCTTTCACTATTGGCCTCATCTCAAAGCTCAAAGTCGCTCAACGAGCTATGGAGAGGGCTATGCCAGGTGTTTCTTTACGTGATCGAATCCGAAATGAGGAGATCCGTAGACGAACTAAAGTCACCGATATAGCCCACCGGATTAGCAAGCTGAAGTGGCAATGGGCAGGCCATATTGCTCGCAGAGCAGATGGCCGATGGGGTCGAAAAGTACTAGAGTGGAGACCACGGACTAGCAAGCGCAGCGTAGGACGTCCACCAGCAAGGTGGACAGACGACCTTATAAAGGTCGCCGGAAGACGCTGGATGCAGGTCGCTTCCAACCGGTATAAGTGGAAATCAAAAGGGGAGGCCTATGTTCAGCAGTGGACGTCCTACGGCTGAGATGATGAACTGGAATGTTTGGGAAGTTAGCGAGTCTGAAATTACATTTAATTACCAATTCAGAAAAAAAGCTATCAGAATTATTTACATTATTTTATTATCTACAATTATATCCACATTCGAATATAGTGGGAAAATACAATCAACACATTATATATTTACATTGCAAACAGATCAAAATTAAATAAATTCAAAATATTAGCTTGTATCAAGAAAGGTAGGTTATGCTGTATTCTTGGCGATTGGGAAAATTACTGGCCTCGACTCATGACCTGCGGAAAATTCGAGGTACTACATTTTTCACATGGAATTTGATGTCATGACAAAGACACTAGCGCCGCGTATAAAGGTCATGAATGGTGGCGTGTATTTTAAATTTTAATAATTACGTGACTAATGTCAAAATGGTTGCGAGCGATACGTCCTCCCTCAAAAGGCGCCCCGCGCCGTCTAAATCAAAGAACAAACCGTTCTTGGCTTTATGTTGAATTTTGTCATTGCATATTATAATTGTTTAATACTATTATTTAACTTTTAAATGAGCTAATTATTTTTTTAATGCAAGCTAAGATAGTAACCTTAGTTATTCAATACTTTTTGATTGAATATTCAGTAAATATTTATAGATAAAAAATATAATTTCGGACGAAAAAATGTCAAATTCTTCCTGTTTTGAAAAATTATTTTTGGTGTATTTCTGAATGAAAAATAAAAAAGTGATTAATGCAGTCCAAATATAATCTTTCAGATGCACCATGGACATTTTCAAATAGTATTTTACTGTTATGCCTTCTATGTAATTCGGTACCAAAGTATGACAAAAAGTAGAATTTTATGAAACATCATTTGCAGAGACAAGGTTTTTACTCATATATGTAAACAAATCTAAAAAATTGTTTAAAGCACTCCACACAGAAATAATCAAACTTTCTCGAGTATATATCTTTTTTTAATTTGTGGCAATGACATACCCAGAATCAGGTTCCAAAAGTCGCACAAAAACAACGAAACGTGTGAAAGCCCTCTTAACTCAACGGACTTGAAGTAGATCCGATTTTAATGTTACCTCGCCAACTTCGCGCAACTTGTGCTCAGGGTTGCCAAACTGTTTAGTAATTAGCAGAGCTTCGGAGTATTTTCAACGATTTGCTGTTCTTGCTAATGTGTTATTATTTGGTTAGGAAAACAGTGCGGAATTAACTTTTTCACATTAAATTTACTAGTCTACTAAGTCCGTTAACGAAGACACGGGTGTCGGTATGTAGACGGATGACGTAGGTACTTACGAACGTAACTAACATCAAAATCAAAGCGGACGGAGACATACCATAACGCTAATGTCTACGTAATTACATTAAAATACATAAAAAAAATTAGGTAATTCCACGAATGTTTCTTAGGGCATGAGTGGTGGCGTGGACTCGGAGCTATCTGTCATATCATATTATATCATTCATTCTTACTTCGGGCTCGTAATCAAAACGCCCGTAACTAAGGCCAAAACCAAGGGTTTAGAGCTTACAGAATAGACGCTGTTTATTGAGGACGGCGAGCTACCAATTACTCGCCGTTCGCAAGATCGACGCTTCGGCTGTTTTTCAATAAGAACAGCCGAAGCCAATCATGGCTCAATCCATGAACCCCACTAAAACCACCCTGAAAATAGTTGGAAAAAGGCTAGGCAGATGATACCTCAGATTTTAAATACGATTCGCCTTTTGATCTCCGAATCAAAACACGGTAAAGCCAAACACCTACACTGAGCTATATCAAGATTGGCAACTGAACAGTTGTTGATGTACATATACTTTGTATCAACACATACACTTGACTTGGATACTGACGTTTAGATCACGGCAAAAAATAGACAACCTTCCTATTTCTTTTCTAAAAATAAATAGGTCACAAAGTTTGTTGATACATGCATCTTCTAAATATAAATTATATTGTTTTTTTGGCTGTCTATGGGACTTATTTACTAATTTTTTTTAAACCTTTGCGCTACTAATTCATGCTAAGTATAAAAAAAAAAGGAAAATGTGGCCTATATCATAACACTAGCTTAAAAATTGCTAGCGGCTTAGCCCGCACTTTGTCACTCAGGGCCAAAGCAGCTTCCAACAGGTGAAAGAATTTTTGTAATTATATCCAGTAGTTTTAATACAAATCTTTCTTCCTTTAAATAAGTATATCCCGAAAGGTAAAGGGGTGTATTTTATATTCTGGGGCCACACTCACGGGAAATGCCGTTAAATATTATCGTAATGACGGACGCTTGCACGAACATTTAAAGTTACGATAAACGGCGTTTACCGTTTGAGTGGTCCCCACGTAATAATACGCCACATTTCGTTAGTTAAATGTGACCAAAATATTTTGAATACCTACCTGCAAGTCTATTCGGACTTTATTGCAAAAATATTCCGTATATCCTTGTATTGACATTCGCATAGATTAATGTTAAATAAAATAATCTATATAGGTATTGGAAAACTATACGATCAAAATCGCACACATATTGTTTCAGGAATCGTTTTCAATTTCATGAAATCGGGTCATGTTTGGACTTAAAATCGTTTAGGATAAACTTAGAAATTGATAGGTAGTATTAGTGAAATGATAAAAATAGTAATAAGAATTAATATTATCATGTAAATAATTATCAAGTATTAATTCCTTTCATTATAAATTATTTTTTCCTTTGTTTATATTTTTGTTTTTCTTTTCTTAAAACCGTTGCTCCTCACTAATATTATTATGTATGTATGTAGCAAATACATTATAGCATTGCCGTGATGAATTACTGATTGCAAGAAGTTAATTTGAGCAAACAAGCAACTAAAAAAGAATAAACAAAAGTAAAATTAATGAGCCTATGCTATGGTTTCAATTTCCAGCTCATTTTTTCAGGAGGTAATGTCACGCAGGCTAAATTCGTGCCTGATTGTTGGCTATAGGCTCAGTCCTCATTATCCACAACGGGCTATATTAACCACAAGCGGCTATATTAACCACAACTGGCAAGGAAACGTGAATTCATCAAAAGTAACACCAAATATCTATAAAATACCTACCATTTCTTAACACACACTGTGTCCGCACTAATTTTGAAAGCTTCCTTCACGAAAATCACACACACACTTTCCAAGATGTAGCCGTTTTAAAAGAGTTCTATTCGCTTAAATAGAAAAAAAAATATCGTTGTTTACAACAGTATGCAGCAGCTTGTACTAGCCACATTAAACGATTGATTTAAAAACAAAAACTGTATGCAATGGTCTGTGTTTTTCAATTGAATACATCCGTATATAGTTAACTATTTGATTCACAGGCGTGGTAAGCCATTTGCTAATGCAGTCACCCGCTCTTGACAAAGGTAGGACTCCGGGTCCATATAAAAATGCATAGCGGGACATGTTAATCGAATCACGCCAAATCAAGAATTACATAATCTTATCTTACTTCTTATCTTACCTATATTATTAAAGTGACACTTTGTTTGGATGGATGTTTGTTACTCTTTCATGCAAAAACTACTGAACGGATTTAGATGAAATTTGGTACACAGATAGTTCATATAACCTGGATAATGTTGAAAATTTCAATAAATTGCAAATCTTATTGCTTAGTTAAAGTTTTGAAAAATAAGGGATACCTATGTATTTTATGTTCTGTTATGATAGTGCATACAAAGATATATAAAGCTTAAAATTCGAGAGTCGGTTCGTGACTTCAGTAGCAAGTAAAACTGTAGGTACTAGCTTGTGATGTATTGGCAATTTAAAAGCATCGTATTTTCGTCAATTTTTATTTGCGTAACAAACGTAATATTTTTACGTTTGTTACGCAAATCAAAATTGACGTCGTGACGAATATTTTTTGATAATCTAAGTGACGGAAAAACTTATTAGTTTTTTTTTTCAGTTCAATACCTAATTAACACACTAGATGGTTTTTACCCCATTTCTGTGTTCTCGTGGAATCATTTTCGATGTTGAAGCGGGGCAGAGACGCTGGCAAGACCTAGTTTTATAATTTGTAAATATGTGAGGTCGGATGGATGTTTATTATTCTTTCACGTGAAAACTTCTTACCGAATTTGGATGAGAATTGGTAGACAAATAGTTTATAACCTGAATTAACTTAAAGGATAGCTTTTATCCCAATTTTATATTCCCGTGGAATAATAACATATGAGTTCTACCGGGTGAAGCCGTGGGCAACAGCTTTGTTGGACGATAAAGACAATAGCCCGATATCGTTGCACTGGTAATTACTTTTTCTTAGGATCACATTCATATTACATCGTTATCGTCAATGATATCGTCATCAATACAACAATGCAGATATCTGCGGATACCAATTATTTCGGGCCCGCGGTGTGCACGCAGGAATATCATGGTTCATTTTAGTATAACAGTCTATATCCGGTTTGGAGATATGGCATCTCCAAACCGACCGATATCGTCGGAAGACGTAAGGTGAGGCTGTCCTCTCCCTCGCGTCGTCCGCCACCTCTTTCGCTAGGACGGATCGCCTCCTATTCCGTCTCGCCAAAGTTATACATCTGCTGAACACTTGTCTAAAAAAACTGTCAACTGCATTTGATCGTACCACTCACCGCCCCGCAATAATTAAGTCACCACTCTCACCGCTAAGGTGGCCTTTAAAGCGAGAGTTGTTCCACTGTGGGAATGTGATGGCGCTAGACGACTTGTATAGCTCTGTCCTTTTTCCACAGTGAAACAACTCTTGCTTTAAGACGTCCCATGGTAGGACCCTGATCTTTTCAGTTGTCGTCAAGAGGAAGATTTATTCGTATAATGCCGGCCACTCACCCACAAGTGTAGGACGACATTTGCAAATGATTGTGCGAAGTTTTCGTTGCATTCGTTTTCCAAGCTGTGTCGGTTTTTTAACGCACATCAAAGCGCGCGAACCTCGATCCTTCACGTAGTCTCCTACACATTCGTGTGAACAGTTGCGCACACGATTGCGAACTACTGATCAGTTTAAGTACAGGCATACATACACGGTAAAATTCTGGTCCTTTTAATCCCGTGGAGGGTCGATTCGGTACATGAAACAGTGTCGATTTGTAAAGATAAAATTAACTGAGACATTCGTAAACAAGTGTAGGAGGAGGCGCAAACATTCGCAAATAGAGTATTCGAATCCATTTGCAAATCCGCTAAGTTTGCGAATAAAATGTCTGACGGCCTTTCATATGCGTGCAAACATTCGTACGATGTACGAATGTTTGCGCGCATGTGAGTGGCCCTGGTAATATCCTACTATTATTATAAATGCGAAAGTTTGTGAGGATGTATGTATGTGTATGTAGGTATGTTTGTTACTCTTTCACTCAAAAACCACTGAACGGATTTGGCTAAAATTTGGTACACAGATAGTGTATAACCTGGATTAACACATAGGATAGTTTTTATCCCGATTGTATGTTCCCGTGGGATAATTTTCGAGTTGTAGCGGGTGAAGCCGCTGGCAACAGCTAGTGAGTTATATTAGTATTACCCGTTCGAATAAGCGCATAATTTCGAGTCAGGTTATCAGACCCTTAGTTACGAAGATAATTCAATCGAGTACAAGGACTATTTTGCTGCAATAAGTGCATATTGTAAACTTATGTCAATAAAATTTTACGACTTCGACAAGATAACGGCCCGATTGGCGCAGTGGTGATCAACTGCTGCACTTCGCGTGGCAAGTCCGATTCCCGTGCGATCCAAAGTCTTTGTATGATGTACAAATAGTTATTCGAGGTCCTAGGTGTTTGTGTATGTGATTTTACAAACTTTTCAAAATCAATGCATTAAAAAATAAATAAAGTAAGCGAACAGTCGAAACATAGAAACTATGTGCTATCTAATCATGACAATATTTTGTGATCTTCAGCTTCACAGGCAGGTTTTTTCAATCTGCCTGTGTCTGTTTTTTAGTTTCCATGGATAAAACTTCTTTTGTTTGCAGGAGGTTCATCTTCTATTTGTACTGAGTTAGTAGCAGCAGAATTTGGTATAATATTTTGAATTTTCTCGCGTAATTTGCGACTCAAATAAAGAATTCCAAGTCTCCAACTTTTCAATTTCTGCCTGTTGCAATGCCCGATATGATCTTGTCGTGGAGCAGGCTTAGTTTATTAATGACTATAAAACCTAAAAAAATACATATTATAAAAAAATGATAAAAAGTAATTAAATCAACCCGAAAAATATTCGAATTAAAAGATACGAATCACATAATGTGGGGTCAAAGACATTAAACTACACTTCTCATCAAAAAAATCGAAACACCTCGCAGTTTATGATTTGATAAGGATTATCAGAAAAATGT
Source organism: Agrotis clavis (assembly GCA_954870645.1). NCBI lineage: Eukaryota > Metazoa > Arthropoda > Insecta > Lepidoptera > Noctuidae > Agrotis > Agrotis clavis. Next base: position 19,765,489 of record OX940935.1, on the reverse strand, counting down.
GTATATTTAGGAATAAATGTAAAATGTCATTTAATAGTGAGTAGTATGAGGTTTTTAAATCCTAATGTTAATGTTCTAAATTCAAATTAAGTCTTCATAGGTTTCGTATTTTGTATAATGAGTAATTTTTACCCTGTATGGAATATGAAGGAAATGGGTAAAACAACACGCGTAAATGAAAAAAAAATGTAAGAAACGTTTATTTAATAACTTGTATTCCCTCCGCGAGCTCTTATTACTGCTTCCATACGGTTCTTCATCGATCGGATGAGAGTCACGATCACATGTTGTGGTATATTATCCCATTCCTCTTGGATTGCATTTTGCAGCTGGCTAAGTGTTTCTGGGGCTGGATCTCTTGCTCGAATTCGTCTCTTTAATTCATCCCATAGATGTTCAATGGGATTCATGTCCGGGCTTCTTGCTGGCCATACCATAATGGAGATACCGACTTCGGTAAGATAATCTCGTACGACGCCCGCGGTGTGAGCTCTAGCATTGTCGTGCATGAATATGAAGTCGTTGCCAATAAAATGTGCATAGGGCATCACATGAGGTTCAAGACACTGTTCGATGTACCGATGAGAGTTTAGTGCAGGCAGCCGTGGCCCAGACACAAAGGCAAGTTCTGTCTTACCGTCGGCGCTGATTCCTCCCCAAACCGTCCACGAACCGCCACCATAGCTGACCTTTTCTTCAATGCAGCATTGTGCAAAGCGTTCTCCATCTCTTCTGTAGACCTTGTTCCTTCCGTCGTTACCATACAGCATAATTTTACACTCATCAGAAAACAGTACTTTGCTCCACTGAAGGTATGACCAAGTTAGGTGCTCGCGTGCAAAGTTAAGGCGCGCTCTTCGATGGTCTGCAGTTAATTTCGGCCCATTCGCTGGCTTATGCGGTGCCAATCCGCGTTCCTTCAACCTTCTTCTTATTGTAGAGTCACTTACAGCTACTCTTCGTACAACGCGAAGCTGCTGCTGCAGTTGAAAAGCGTTAAGGCGTCGATTTCGTAAAGAAGTTGTTACAATAAATCGATCATCTCGCTCAGAAGTGACCCGATTCCTGCCAGATCCTGAACGGCGCGTGAACGAACCAGTCTCCCGATAGCGTTTGTAGACTCTATGAACAGATGATAAGCTTAGATGCAATCTTGCAGCCACAACACGCTGACTAAGTCCAGAATCCAGCAATGCCACCACTTGGGCGGCTTCTGCGGGCGAAGTATCCATATGTTTTAGAAAAAAAAGTTTTTTCAGACGTCCCAAAGTCACAGTAAATGAAATAAGAAACAGAAAGTTTAAAGACAAGCGCTAATTTTTAGTTTTTAAACGAGAAACGTACTCCAACCCTAAATACACATTTGTCTCAAAACAGTGATTAATTTCATTTATAGGATAAACAAATGAAATTATTTCGAATTTTGATTTTTTTCTTCTTACTGTAATGACCAAACTGCCAGCTACACAGTAATGTTTTTTTTTCATGGAATTAATTCTCTTTTGTAAAAAATTAGGATAAAAACAATAAAAACGAAAGTGTTTCGATTTTTTTGATGAGAAGTGTATATACGAGCAATAGACGGGACATCACGAAGAAATTTGTGATCCAAAACTTTTTACCAATAGTTAAAAAATCCCTCAGTTTAGTAGTCGCGTTGCTATGCAACGCTTAGATTGTGCTACTGACGCACGGCATCAACAATTTTGTATGACAATCTTCCCAATGCCCGCTCTATAGTTTCTTTTAAATCTCTTTGTGTGGGGTCATTCTGACTCACGGTGGAACTATATCTGCATAATTATCAACAATGGTTACCTGTGACACAAGTGCACTATTCGAGACCTTTGACTACGTACTGAGTTGGCTGGCACAGACGAAGCGATACATAAAATGTTTGGAAAGATATAGATGAAAAAATTTCGTGAGTGAGTCATTTTGACTCACGTTATGTATCTAGGGTTAAGAGCCCATACTACCTCAAATGGCTTAGCAGAATCCTGTGATACGTCGAAAATACTGCAGCATTAATTTTGAAATAAATATATGGTAAACTTGAGGATTAATTTTAGGTCTTATGTTTGGCGAAAACATGATTCCATAAAAAATTCTCGATAGAAAAAAATCCCAAAGTTACCTCTAAATTGAACAATAAACCGCTGGCAATCATAAAATACTTAAAATTACATCATGAAACTTTTTATACTGAACTAACTATAAAGCAGGTCTTGATTTATTTATTTTTTTGAATTTTCTTTTTTTTTTCGCCGTAAAATAAATAGATTTGCGTGTAGACAGCTAAAAGAAAGAGCAAGCAATAGTGCGTGGTACGTGCAAGTGCGAGCGAGTAAGATTATATTGAAGTACTATGGAGCCATAATGAAAGATAATTTTTGAAGACATAGAAAGTTGTGTGATGTTTATTTTTTTTACATTTATAAAACAAGGGCATTAAGATTAGATTTTATAAAGTTCCATGTTATAATAAAAGACAGTCTATATATTGCCTTCATTCAGTCACAAATCTAGACTGCAGAGAATGCTAGTCATAAATTCTGGATGGAAAGACCCTATAACATTTTTCTCGACCTGGAAATCGAATCGGATCTCTTGTATCTGACACAGTAAAAAACTAGGTTTATAGGTTTTCTTTTTCTCAAAAGTAACTCTTAAGCGCCTGTAACTTTCAAACTATTATATTTTGAAAAAAAGAAAACCTATAAACCTAGTTTTTTACTGTGTAGGAAGCATTCAAAAAAATCATTGAGATAGGATAACATTTAGGGGTAGGAAAACGTTTTCTCTTTTAGTATGGACGAGCGCTCGGTAGACGATCCTCTTAATAAAGACTATTTGAAATCGAAAATATTGTTACAGAACTATCAACGCAATGTCAGAATGTTGTCCGTCTTTCAGAATCAACTCAATTTGATAGTCAATTGGCTCAGACCACTACAGAGAGACAACTGATTTATAGGGATGTGGTGAATAGTTGCCGACTATTTGGTACAGCCGACTTACGACTAGTCGGCTACTGCTGGTAAGCTGTTTGGAGTGTTATGATACAATTTCTTGTTTAATAATATCTTTACTTGAAGACAGCCAATTAAGTAATCATAATACATTAGTTAGCTTCTTCCTTTCGTGCTGAATTATTTAACTTTTCAAGAGTTATCAAAACATTTTAAGAAAATTATTCAAAGGGAACAAAAATCATGATAAAACCTATGTGTTAATTTCATCCAAATCCGTTCAGTAGTTTTTGCGTGAAATAGTAACAAACATCCAGCGATCCTTACAAAATTTCGCATTTATTTATTAGTAAGACTCAATGTAAGTGACTATTAGCTGTAGGTAAATGAAAAGTCAGTCAAAGAACTGAACTCTTAAGAAAAGTTCTTGTCGGAAGATCGTCAATTGTCTTGTCCGACTATCGATGTCGATTGTCGGCAAGTCGGCCAGTCGTCGCCTCTCTACTGATTTACAATCCCTCGGGTCAGTTCAACAAAATAGGCCGCAATATAAATGATGGACGAGTCAACATGTCGTAATAGACTATTGTTTCTGTTTCATTCTAATGAATTTGTGTTAATATTTTTGAAAGCAGTGGTGGCTCATTGGTATCGGCCCTCTTTGAACCCACATGATTAATGGCTGGTTGAACCCAGCCCTTTCTATGTGTAATTATTTCATCACCACTGCTATAAAAAAGGTGAAGGAAAACATCGTGAAGAAATCGAAATCCTAGACCCAAAAATTCGAAATCATTTATCATCTATCAACCCCCACTGGGTCCGCGTGGTGGATTGCGGTCTGTGTGAAGTGACTGATGTGTCCCATCAAATAAGTCCTCCTTGAGGGAGAGGAAGGGAGTGGCAGACTCCTATTCCCTTATTAATAAAACGAGAAGTAAAGTTACGCCAAAGTTAATCCTTAAAAATGTATGGTTAGTCCGAAGATTATCCTGGTTGTAACTTTAGTCCACGTTTATTAATAAGGGGGCTATTGACTAAAAACCACCCTGTTTCTTCACATGCCCTTTACGTTCCAGGGCTGTGTTAGCTACCTGAGCGCTTGAGCTCAAAAATTTACTGTGTACAAATAGAAACATTTACTGCGTCTGCGTCACACATTCTTGAGAACTTTTAAAATGCGGAACTTTAAATTTAAAACAGTGTTAAATATTGGAAAATTAACGAGCTCTAGATTTTTTGATTAATTGTTCGTGTACGTATAACATTTTTTACCTATAAATATCAAATATTTTTGTTAATATTTTACCAACTTATTATAACACTTATCAAAAATTATATTATTTGTTAATTTTATTAGTCTTTTGTATTTTTGTACTAGGTTTTTTATTGTTATTGTAAAAATATTTAAAATATAAAAAATAAGAACATCACAATCAATTAATGTTATTAGTTTTGTAAACAGATTTTCAGTTAAAAATAAAACTTACCTTTACGACCACTTTTAGAAAAATCCCCAAAACATCAACTGTGAACTTCATTTTGTTTTCTTCAGCGATAACCACACGATTATTTTCACTTTATTCTCACTTTTCGAACTGAAACATTAAGACGAAAGCCAATTAGATCACAATCCACAACTGTTACGCGAGCATTTTAATAAACTTTGCTTTAAAAACTTTCAAGTGCATCTAATTTTAGAAACAAATCGAGCTTACCATTTTATGAAAAAAAAACGTCAAAAATATTATGAAATCACATGAAGAATTAGTATAATATCGGTTTAAGTCGGGTTCGTCGGAAAAATATAATATGTACTACGTTTGGTTTTTATTGTGTGAACGTTTGGTGTGCGCGTACGCATTGCGAGGCCAGACGAAGGCGTTCTTAATATAGAAGCGAACGAAATCGGACTAGAGATCCGATCACCCAGGGATTTAGTTTTATACGCTCAGTTGTAGGGAATAGCAGTATTAAAAACACGGACTACACTTATGTTGCACACGTGTTGTGCCGTACTGTGTCTTGTCAACTATAATAATGACGATAAAATTATAGTTTCCTCAGAGCTACGGTTCGGGGGACATGCGGTTACATAGAGTAGATATTTTCACAGAATGTTTATTATTTAACCTATACTCTCCAGCTGCTAAGCAAAAAATCTCCCCCAATAACTTTCCCTCTTTTCTTTGGGCAGTTATCTCCGGCAAATCCCGGATAAACGCGTGTAAGTGATCACTCCATCCGTCGCGTCGTCGACACAGAGCCTTGTTTTTTTATTATTTATTTTATATAATTTTAATACAGGTTTACATAAATTATGTACCTACCATTAAACCAGAAATGGTTTGTATTGGTACTCACATTCGCTACAAGAATACTCTTTAATCAGTACCAAACAACGGTAGAATTAAAAACAGATAAATATAGTCACGATACGTTGCTGTCAGTAGATTAGTGAATTATAATACCAAACTGAAGTTATGAAGCTCCGCAGGACACAAGACCTTAGAGAGTAGAACTGCTGTTATGATCGCCTCGTCCACACTCATACATCATCATACATGGTTGCGAGTTCTAAGCACTTTTCTAAAGTAAAAGTCAGGTGGAAGTGCATTCAAACTTTTAATATTTTTATGCAATAACGACTGCGTCGTGAATCGTAAAGCTTTTCTGTGGAAAGAAAAATTGGATAGCGGGCAGGATTTGAACCTACAAAGTACACCGTACTCTTTACCAAAAGCCACCGCAGATGGCCGGCAAGCTCGCATTTTTCAATCCATTCTTGACATCTTTCAACAAAAGAAACGTTTAAACTAGTAGAATCACCACTCCGTTTCCTACATAATCTTTGGCGCCCCGTTGGTAAAGCTATTGACGCTATAATTGATATTCATTACACGGTCCGTCTGTATATCCGATGTTCGTAATATTATTTTCACCTCACCCGCTCGGAAAGATTCTATTTCTAATTCAAAATCTGAGCGCAAAACTCCATTTTGTGCTCTAGAGCACAAAGTGTTGTTTAAAATTCGAACACATCTTGTATTCAATTGTTTTCTACACTGGCAGGCGAGCCGCCCCCACTACATTTCCTCGCTGTGTGAGGTGAAAAGTTGTGTGTTGCACTCGGCAGCAAAGTTTTTCTGCGTCTCGTACCTTTGAAAACTTCGCATCGCTCAGGATTCTATATTTGAACCGCTCGTTTCTCTCGCGGTTCAATCTTAGAATCCTTCGCTCGCTCAGTTTTCAATTCAAGTACTCGCGCCAAAAATCAACTTTGCAGCCTTGCATAACAAAATATAACTATTGCGCCTATTTTAGTATCTACGCATCAGTCAATGATCTCAAAACAGTGAAATGACTGCTGTCATCTCTTTTGCATCAGAATTTGTGGGAATTTGTAACACACTGTTGCCAGCGGTTTTGACAAAAACAATTTTATTTTTATTTGATTAAACAGGAACAACAAACAGCTACACTATGTGATATAACAACAGAATAACATAAAGTCCCTGAGATATCACATTTGGTATCTAAAAAGTTTTCAGCACCTGCAGCAGCAGCGCCAGCACAACACGCTGTACTAGGAAGATGGGATGGCGCAAGGGTGTCGACACATGTTGCATTCCACACCACACCACACCTACTCAGCTTCCATGGCATTATGGTCATACCATTTGGTCTGTTCCCATCGTCGCGTGCCAAGCCTCTGGGTTCTAAGACGGCTGGCACCCCGGCGGTGCCAAGAGCACGACGGATTATGTCGTTTAAGCTTGAATGTCGTGCTAACCGACCTGCATTCCTGCTACAGGAATGGCCATGGTGTCCGAGGCAGTCAACTATTTCACCACATTGACAGCGGTGTGTCCCCACAAGGAGCGCCCAAACACAAGTAGCGACCCGGATGGTTGTGTCACCCAGCATAGTACCTGTGTTGGGTGACGGTAGCGCCTGAAACCAAAGGACCAACTACCACTCACCCACAGCCAGCAGGAAGGCACGCTCCGCAGTATTGGTGGACGTATTAATGAGATTATTCCGGTCAACTTGCACAGCGATTTATCCCACTGTCTAGTCAACGAAGAGTTTTAAAGGAAAAATCTTGGAACACAATTTTTGACTACACATCTTTGTTTGGACTAGTTAGGAGGTGAACATATCAAAAGTCCCCGCCCCTAGCTCTTGAGCTGTGGGGGAGGGGGGGTTGGAACCTTCCAACCCCCCCTCCCCCATCAACCATTTTTTGGTTTTTCGCTTATATCTCGGAAACCATGCGTTCTAGCGGCATAGCATGTATTAACGAAATAAAAGCTGAATAAAAAACTCGTAACTTTTATTCAGTGAGTATTTCGGTATCTTGTATAGTTTTCGAGGTATATTCTTGAATGTCTGTAATTTGGGAAATATCATTTTTACCTTTTCAAAGGAAAGTTGTATTTGATATCGCCAAAGATCCAGAAAGCAGCAACAGTCTTTTCAGACCTTCCTCTCACCTCCTACGATGAACACAGACAGGAGAAACCTGCATGTTGAACTGGTTTGGGGCTCCAGCTAAAGAAGTCTCCCTCAATGTCCACAAGTATAAGTAGTTCTTGGAGTCGGTGGCCACCATCAAGCTTGATATCTCTTGTCTACCTTCCTCCCAATTACAGACATTCAAGAGCAGATACCTCGAAAACTATACAAGATATCGAAATGCTCACTGAATAAACCTTACGAGAAATTTATTCAGCTTTTATTTCGTTAATACATGCTATGCCGCTAGAACGCATGGTTTCCGAGATATAAGCGAAAAACCAAAAAATGGTACCTTCCAACCCCCCCTCCCCCACAGCTCAAGAGCTAGGGGCGGGGACTTTTGATATATTCACCTCCAAGCAAGGTCTTATGCTCTTCAAAACCGCCTGTCATTTCTTTTTAAGATTTACAATAAATGAACTAAGTACATTATATCAAATTTTTAAGCTTACAGGAATAAGTTTTTTTTAAATTTATTTTTGCAATTTAAATGTAAAGGGTCTGATGACGTGTACGGCTGACGCCTGCCAGGTCATGGCGATTGCCCTTAGCATGCTATAAATCAGAATTGTAGTTTCTAACCTTACAGGAAGACCGTTACTCGCGGGGTTCAGTAGCTCTCCAGCTATGGGTAGGATACTCTACAGCTTGATAAGTAAACATTTTAACAGGGTGTTTTATATTTCTAATGTACTAATTTGTTAATAATAAAAATTATTATTAACGATTTAAAAAAATACTCGCTTAGAGGTACCTATTTTAGGTCGGATACATTAAGTGGACAACTTTTGTAAGACGACTAAAAAGTCACGGTGTAGAGTTGTTTTACTTATCTCAAGTACTTAACTTTCTGCACCAAGTCTATGTACTGGTACATTAATGTGATGGGTACAACTACAGGGTACCTAATGGAAGCAAATCTTTGAAGGTGCCTTTGAGTCCTCGGCGGGTGTCTGGCACTAATCACGTTAGTGCCAGCTTGCCGACACCTGCAACTACGGTGACCTGGCTTTCTGGTACTTCAGGATATCGTAATTTAGCGACGACTAGCTAGTACTACCTAGGTACCTACTTGTAAGCACATCGAATTGTCGTTTGACTGATACGCTGGTTGTAAGCATACGTAGTAGGTATCTCTAAGTAGTCTGTGGTTGTAAGACAGTAGGCACTTGGTTCCATAAGTCGTTTCTCGCGCATTATTCAAAATCATTTAATTCATTAGGCCATCAACATTAAATTTTTTTTTCTTTCCCCAAAAAAATATCAGACGATTGCCGTCCACTGCTAGACGTAACCCTAAATATGCCAACAATCCCAGTCTTGGCCAGATTGCATGAATACCAGTAATCTTCTTAAAAATAAATGTACCTGTCCCAGAATGGCAATTATATTCCATTTGTCACCCTTTTTTATGGGTTGTTGTAAATTTATCAAAAATTCACCTCGAAAAAACCTATGTGTAAATTAGCACACATCAGTTTTTGTTTTTTTTTTATTTTCATTTAGTGTAAATTCGCCCCATTTCTCTTTTCCGCACAATAGCAAAACAATGATAAAATCCAGCACAAAACTAGAAAAAACGAGGGCACAATGTGGAATCTGAACAGAAGTACTAGGAGAACAGGATCATGTAGGTGTTGGAACCGCCGTCTTCAGTAAAAATTATGTGTACGAGTAATGTAGGTATGTGGCAAAACAGTAACAAAATCTAGCTGTGGCGTGTACGTTTAAAAACTGTGGCAAATGTACAACAACCCTTTTTTATTGTGGTAAAATTACCAAATGACTCCTCTCACGGTAGGACGGAAGGGACTGACAAACTTGTACTGACTAAAATCCACAGTGATCCTTCAATATAATTATAGATCTTACGTTTCAGGGTCACGGTTGCCTGATGAGACAGCCCCTTGACCCCGGCGCCATGGTCACCCTAGCTAGTTATACTTGTAATTTGTGAAAAGGTAAAATGCAGATTTTGCACTGAATAATAATGATCCCAGTTTCTTTTTCAGTTTTTAACGTAATTTTGCTGAAGCATTTCCTTAGAGTTACGGTGAAGTTAATTTTAGTAGCAACATATACTTAAGCCGGAAACACATTATTAACACCCGACGCCACCCGATGAAACGTGATGCGTGTTGGGTCAAATCAAATGTATTGTTTTCTATGACCAGAAATCAGAATCACACTATGAACACCCGACGCGACGACATGCGCTCACTGCACATCGGGTGTCGACACGTTGCGTCGCGTGGCGTGTTAAATAATGTGTTTCCGGCTTAAGTTTGATGTCATTTACAGTAATGGCAGAAGTAAACACATTTTTTAAATTAACCTAAATTACCAACTGTTATACCACTGAAAGGTATTTATTTATAACTAAAACCACTAAACAGTCGAATATTGCAATCAGAGTTCTTATATACCTTGTTTAACACTAAGAGCTCTAAAAAAAGGCTGCCGTAAGCACTAAAATGTTTGTTTAGAGAACGCTATTGAAGGACACCGTGGATTTTAGTCAGTAGAAGTCTGATATAAGTCCCTCCCGCCGTGCTCGGGGTGGGAGGACTCATTTGAAGATTTTACCACGATAAAAAAAAAGGGAAAAGAAGTGCCGAAAGCTACCTTTTTTTGAAGTAACGTCAAATAAAATGAAACAGCTAGGTTCACAGTTTAAAAACATAATTATTAATTCGCCTCATTATTTATTAAGTGGCTTATTTCTTTCTTCTTCTTTCTGTTTTATTTTCAACAGCGTCTTGAGGCGGTTGATGAAATAATTTTCTGGGTACTTCTGTATTTCGGTCTTGAACGCACCAGCGCCTATTTCCACATTTGGTCTCATTTCAGTCATTCGCCTAGTAAATGTGGATAGCAATGCAGCTATGTAGCTTAAGAAATCGAAACTCACCTGTAAATCATTAAATTTTAATTTATTATTTAAATAAAAAAACCGGCCAAGTGCGAGTCGGACTCGCCCATAAAGGGTTCTGTAACAGCAAGTAACATAATATAAAAGTTCTTGTAGTTGGTATTGTAACTTTGAAAGGTAAATTGCGGTTTACGATTTATGACGATAAAAAAAAAACTAATAACTCGATCTCGTTCAAACCAATTTTGGATTGAAGTTTACATGGTAATGTACATCATATATTTTTTTTAGTGTTATCATTCTCTTATTTTAGAAGTTACAGGGGGGGCACACATTTTACCACTATGGAAGCGTTTCTCGCGCAAACCGTTCAGTTTAGAAAAAAATTATGTTAGTAATCTCAATATCATTTTCCAAGACCTATTCATAGATACCCCATACGTATGGGTCAGGCGAAAAAAAAATGTTTTGAGTTTCAATTCTAAGTACGGGGGGTACCCTCTTTGGTTTTTGTTTTATTTTTGTGTGAAAATCCTAATGTGGTTTACATAATACATCTACTTACCGAGTTTCAACAGAATAGCTCTTATACTTTCGTCAAAAAGGGCTGTGACATGGGACGGACAGACAGACAGACATGACGAATCTATAAGTGTTCCCTTTTTTGCCAATTGGCTACGGAACCCTAAAAATAATTAAATGAAGATGGATGAAGAGGTAGGATGAGGAGGCAGTAGTGGCGCAGTGGTATCGGTCCGACTTACCTACGAGTTGTAGGTCGTGGGTTCGAATCCCGCCAGGCGCATTACTTTGTATCATTTATTTCATCACCACTGCTCTCAAAACGGTGAAGGAAAACATCTTGAGGAAACCTGCATGTCCTAGAACCAAAAATTCGAAGACATGTGACATCCACCAATCCGCACTCGGCCCGCGTGGTGGATTATGCCCACTGAGAGTGAGAGGGCTCACAGAGAGGAGGCCTGTGTCCCAGAAGTGGGAACATTATAGGCTGATGATGATGGATGAAGAGGTAGAGAGGATGTGCAGTAGTCCCAGTTTCTTCAAGGTTGGTTGGCTCCATCTTACGGACTGTTCACGACTTACAAGTTTACAACGACACGATTGGCATAGTGGCTGAGCGAATGGACTGCTATGTTGCATGACGCGGGTTCGATCCCGCACAAACCAATTATTTTGTTTATATTTATGTATATGCGGTTACGCCTAGGCAACTTCTTCTTCTTCTTCTGTCTTTTTTGCCTAATGTGTTGACAGACATCGGTCGCCTGTTATTAGGAGTCTAGTAATATATCCTCGTTGCGCCTAGGTTTAACCGGCTAGGTTAATGCGGTTAAACCTAGGTGTATCCTACTTATCTTCGGTTAGAACTAGGTTTAGCCGGTTAAAACTAGGTCTAACCTCAGGACTTGCTGGCACCCCGACTCGGACAATTTAGGTTAGAAGAGGATGGCGGGGTCTGAAAGAACCCGCCATCCTCTTCGTTGTTATTTTTTTTTAAAACCACGCAGAAGTAGGAGCCCCGTCAAGCGGAGCTCCGTCTTGCTCCTGTGAAGGAAGAATACACCTAGGTTTAACCGCATGTGGTTGGTTACACCTAGGTTTAGCCGGTTAAACCAAGGTGTAACCGCACCTCGGGTATAAGCCGTAACATATACCTATAATTAATTATTTTGAACGCATTAACGCATGCGACGCGCATCGTAAAGATGATTTTTTGAGGAAAGAAAAATTTTTAGATTGCAAGTGGGATTCGAACCCGCGTCTTCTGGATAGGTACTCCAGACGCCTTAACCAACTAGGCTATTGCAACCCACACCTGCAAGCTGAAATTCTCTATTCCTCGTTTACGCTTTTCGGTAGCGTAGCGCCATCTCTTGGATTAGTGTTTAACTAACTTCCACCCAACACGTTGACATTACAGCCAAATCAATGTTGTATAATGAGATAGCAACTACCATACTTATTAATTATTTTAAACGCATTAACGCATGCGACGCGCATCGTAAAGATGATTTTTTGAGGAAAGAAAAATTTTTAGATTGCAAGTGGGATTCGAACCCGCGTCTTCTGGATAGGTACTCCAGACGCCTTAACCAACTAGGCTATTGCAACCCACACCTGCAAGCTGAAATTCTCTATTCCTCGTTTACGCTTTTCGGTAGCGTAGCGCCATCTCTTGGATTAGTGTTTAACTAACTTCCACCCAACACGTTGACATTACAGCCAAATCAATGTTGTATAATGAGATAGCAACTACCATACTTATTAATTATTTTAATAAACTGCAATCTAAAAATTTTTCTTTCCTCAAAAAATCATCTTTACGATGCGCGTCGCATGCGTTAATGCGTTTAAAATAATTAATAAGTATGGTAGTTGCTATCTCATTATACAACATTGATTTGGCTGTAATGTCAACGTGTTGGGTGGAAGTTAGTTAAACACTAATCCAAGAGATGGCGCTACGCTACCGAAAAGCGTAAACTAGGAATAGAGAATTTCAGCTTGCAGGTGTGGGTTGCAATAGCCTAGTTGGTTAAGGCGTCTGGAGTACCTATCCAGAAGACGCGGGTTCGAATCCCACTTGCAATCTAAAAATTTTTCTTTCCTCAAAAAATCATCTTTACGATGCGCGTCGCATGCGTTAATGCGTTTAAAATAAAATTAATAAGTATGGTAGTTGCTATCTCATTATACAACATTGATTTGGCTGTAATGTCAACGTGTTAGGTGGAAGTTAGTTAAACACTAATCCAAGAGATGGCGCTACGCTACCGAAAAGCGTAAACGAGGAATAGAGAATTTCAGCTTGCAGGTGTGGGTTGCAATAGCCTAGTTGGTTAAGGCGTCTGGAGTACCTATCCAGAAGACGCGGGTTCGAATCCCACTTGCAATCTAAAAATTTTTCTTTCCTCAAAAAATCATATATACCTATAATTTTTACACGCAATAACGCCTGCTTCGCGAAACTATTTTTTTTTCTAAAAATAATATCCCACCCGGTATAAAACTTAGGGTCTAAGCTGCAGGCAGTCAGGGCTTCAGAGACCCTCCTAACAACTTGGAAGTCAATAGTAAGTCAAAAATAGCATTCTTTAAATTACCTTTGTAAATTTTCCTGATAACGATGATGGCGCTAGGAGATCTGTCCCGATATCCGATAAAGCGCGTGGAGTGATTTGAAGTGCTCTATTGGCTATGTTGGCAAATTTATCAAATAAGATCGGCACATCTAATGAGAACGATATCTGGTAGCAATATGTCACGCTGAACGCTGTAGTTAGTACGTAGATGATATCTAAAAGGAGAAATTTATTATTGAGCTGAGAACATATTATCGGACGCGTATACACAGCTTTGCGCTGTGGTGGCGGCGTGGCGGCCGGCGGCGGGCGGCGGCGTCGTGTACATGAGCTCTTACGAATCCCTCACAGAGGGCCAGTCTCCCGAAGTAGCGAGACTATCTATAGGCTTTATGTTCTAAGGTTCACGTCGAAGGGCAATTGAAGGTACACACCACCCAGGGCGGGAGGACAGATGATTTTAAGACCGTAAAAAAGGCAGAGAGGTGTAACTTATAGTAGGTACCTATCTGCTTCGAATTGCTCATAATCAATGATGCGTTTTCCAGGCGGACCCCAGACTACGCGGGGCCTTTACACCTTTACTGGCCTGGCTTGCAGACTTGCTTACTAATAATATCATTGCTTGCAGAGTTAGCCCAGGCAGTGTTTCCAGCCAATCTCGCATCATCTTAACGAACAATTAGAACGTGTAGTAATTCTTTCTTCTTAACAGTTTGTTGTTCTTGCGGAGCGCTACAACGTAAAATATTAAATAGTAAAACTTACTAAAAGCACCCATTTCTATCTCTTGATAAACTTAATTTTTGATTAAATTTTCATCACATCAAACAATAAGTTCCTTTGAAAATTTCCAAACTATTTTTTTAATGATCAAACAAGCTTATGTGGATGAGCGAACAGATAGGAAAACTAATCAAGTTAAAACGAGTATTTTTAATTAGAATCTGAATTGCTGGGTATTGGCTACGTCGAGAACATTCATTGGATTCGTTTCACTATTTTTCAATTTAACTGTATTCAGCACGTGGAAATTTGTAGTCGAGAGTTCAACGAGTTTTTGTTTGTTTTTAACCGATTTCGAAAAAAGGGGGAGTTTCTCAATTCGACTGTATTTTTGATAAATTATAGAATCAGGCGTTACTTTGCAGAAACCCATGATATGACATTAAATGTTATGAAAAATTCCGCTAATTGCGCTACAAAAACCCAGGCTTGGATCACTTGGATGCTTGCATGTGGGCCCGGGAGGGATTGCATCCTGCATCCAAGCCTGGATTTATGTAGCGGAATTAGAGCTATACCGATATTTTTCATAAATTTGATGTATTTTTTTTTTTTGTTAAGTACCTCATGACTTACGACTGGGTGAACCGATATTGATTAGGTACATACTTAGATATAAGATTTTTTTTTTGCATACGGCCTGCCTGCCTGATGTAAAGCGGTCACCGTAGCGTAGCCTATAGGTAGACGCCTGCAACACCGCGAAGAACGACGAACTACCTACGATGCCTATGTAACAACTTTTATAAGTACAGAATCCTCGGTGCACGAATATGAGTCGCAGTTCCTTTAAGTTAAAAAAATCAGTCCCGCAAGCCCAATACTGAGCAAGGTTCGTAGATGATGATTGTAGTCTATTGATCCGAGGAAGGTCAATTTTATACTAGAACAGAACACAGGTGGCTTACCTCTTAACGCGATCCAGTTTAGGCTGTGGGAAAGAGATGGCGCTAGACGACTTCTATAGCTCTGTCTCTTTCCCGCAGCCTACACTGGATCGCGTTAAGAGCTCGTGGTAAGGCTTCAGGGGCTTTTTCTAATACGATGAAAGAAGCAATCCTAAAATTTGTAAGCATCGTAGTAAAAACTGAAACATTTTACCTACTTAGCCATGGAAATAATTTTTTATTGAATTCTCATAAAACTAAAGGCAATTTTATGAAAATCGTAAAATATACGAATGGGCTTTTATATTCTCGATTTGTTAGAGATGTAGGAGTCACGTATTTACCTATACCTACACGATTAATCATCATGTCCGTTGTTGGCTTTCAGATGAAACATTGTAAGTACCTAACCCACCTAGGTGGAGCGAAAACGACTGTCAGATCCTTACCGTCTTACTACAAAAAGTTAAACATCTGTTGAACACTTGTCTAAATAACCTCCTTTTTTTGAAGTCGGTAAAAAACAGCAACTGCGAAACGTCATTTGACGTTGATATAAAGGTCGTTTTGCAGTTGCACCTTTTTTAGACAGGTGTTTAACAGATGTTCAACTTTTTGTACTAAGACGGTTACTGTCTTAAAATCAAATTGTGTTCCTTCGGTTGCGTTCCAGAACGTAAAGGTTACAGATAGCAGTGGTGCCGTTGACCGGGGTAGATTATACTAGGACCTTGTAGTCGCTATGAAAATGTTAAGATTTCATTAATTAAAAAAAAAAAATTACAGATTCTCTTTTGCTATGGACATTATTGATAGTTTCAATGCATTCAAACAAAGTCAATGGAAACCTGTCCGATGCACGTATACTAACAAATTTTATAGAAAAAATGAAACCTAAAAGTAATCAGCTTTTTGATGTCAAACGGAGGTTCTTGGCTAAGGATAATATAATATTATTGCCAGAGATTGAAAGTGAAATCAAACTTAAAGTAAAAGAACTAAAACCGATACTACAAGACGAGGAATATAATGATTACACAAGAAGAGTAAATTATTTTAAAGGCAAAAGTGAGGAAACTATCATATTAGAACTCGTGCCAGAAAATAGAAGGCGGGCTAACACGTTAGCAATAACACAAAATAAACAGTTAACAGAC
Organism: Agrotis clavis; assembly: GCA_954870645.1. Taxonomy (NCBI): domain Eukaryota; kingdom Metazoa; phylum Arthropoda; class Insecta; order Lepidoptera; family Noctuidae; genus Agrotis; species Agrotis clavis. The sequence continues at coordinate 19,749,187 of OX940935.1, read as the reverse complement.
ACATTACACAAAAATATCAAATACTACAAACAGCTAAGGCAAAACATAACAAAGATGTTGGACGAAGTAAAAATTGCAAGTTCGACGAAAACGCTAATAACTAGAACATTCGACGAAATTTTATCTCTACTCATAAACCAGCAGTGTCAGAAGAAAAACATAAACACAAGAGATGTCTTCCAGCATCTCGTTAAAGACATGCGCAAGTCAATTCCAAAAGTGAATGATATATTTGAAATTTTGGAAAAACAAAAAAACCTTTACAATGGCGTTGAATTTAAGGATAACACTGGTAACGAAAGTAAAATAATCAACGAAATATTGCCTCAGTTACTGATGCCTCTGAATACAATAATAGAAAAGTATAAAATAAAATGTTACTTGGATCATAAAGAAAGTCCCAAAAACGAACGGAATGAACGTACCCGTCCAAGTATCGAAGCTCAATCACTCTATAATAGGAGTAAAGATCAATGTGAAAGTTTCATAGTATGTTCCAATGAACTAACCGATTTCCTAAAACTAATTTACAATTCCTTGAAGAGTATCGCTATTAGCAGTTTTGGTAATTATAAAGATTGGTTTAAAAGAATAAACAAAGATATAAACGAAGATATAAATAAAACAATTCAAGACATTTCCAGCTCCGAATTTAATAAGGATTTACACATTTATATAGAAAAAGAATTCAAGAAAATATTCATTAAACATGTAAAATTCTTCACGTTAGACAAGAATAAAAATAAAATAGCGAACATCCAGCTTATTAACAATTTCCATGTTATTTTGCGAGAAGAAATTATAAAGAGCGTTACTGGACTTCTGAATGGCAAATTGAATGTTGACGAAAACGTTAAAATATTTTACGCTCACAATTTTAGATTAGACTTGGAGACAGTCAGTGACCAATTAACTGCGGAACTTTGTGATTTTTTCAAACTATGTAATGGTCGCACAATACAAATGAGAAAAGAGGCTAGTCCATTAAATACTCTTCAAAAATTAACATTTGGAAATGTTTACGTTAAAGTACAAAATAGTTCGAACGATGAAAAAGCTTCGTCCAATTTTGGTGAGCAGAAATTCAATTCTGCACAAGGGAATGTGACCTCTCCGTTAAGGAAAAGTGTGAAAGATGCAATTGATCACAGGAAGTACATTCATAAAAATGTTACCAGAACTACAATACGTTCGACTGCTACAACAAATGGTCCAGTTAGGAAGCACCGTAAATTTTGATTACTTTCCTTTTTATTAATCGTCATCATCATCTGCCTAGCCTTTTTCCCAACTATATTGGGGTCGGCTTCCAATCGAACCAGATGCAGCTGGATATCAGTATTTTACATGGAGCGACTGCCTGTCGGACATCCACAACCCAGTAACTGGGCAATACGACAACCCATGGTAAGTCTGGTTGTCAGACTACAGCTTCTGACTAACAGTAACGACTGTCAAAGATCTACAAATGACAGCCGGGACCAACGGCTTCACGTGCTTTCCGAGGCACGGAGGAAACTCGCTATGACAGATGGTCACCCATCAACAGACCAACCTCGGCAGGCACGGCTTAACCTGGGAGATCGGCCTGTGCGGCTGTAATTATTTAGCCACGAGCTCCTTCTCCTCCTACTTTTTAATCGTAATAAAATAATATTTAACACTTTTTTTTGTAAATTATCACGTCAGCATATTAACTTCCCAAAGCTGGGACACAGGCCTCCTCTCTGCGTGAGGGAGTGGTCCATAAACTAGCATGCGGTCCCAGTGCGTGTTGGTAGATGTCACATGTCTTGAATTTTTTGGGTTCTAGGACATGCCGGTTTCCTCACGATGTTTGCCTTCACCGTTTCGAGAACAGTGGGGATGAAATAAATTACACAATGTAATACGCCTGGCTGGTGGTGGTCTTGAGGTTCGAACCCACTACCGATAACTCGTAAGTCCGGGCCAATACCACTGGGCCACCACTGCTCTAAATAAAGTAAATATTTGGTTTTATTTTAAACTAGCTTCTGCCAGCGACTTCGTACGCGGATCCTGTTGCTTATGCCAGCGACAATGGGGTCGTCAAAATCGAAGATCTGAAACTCCTGATGTCGAATTCATAGAGCCTGGGGACGGGAAAACAACGGGACGCGCATGACGATTCCAGACGTTCCAGATCTTTCATTTTTGTAAGTCAACAGGAAATGCCCATCAGACTAAACAACTCTTGCTAAGATGTTATTCATATATATGTTTTAGTGTAGCTGGGCTCTTGGAATTCCACATCAGTTGTTGTTTAATTGATTAATTGTACACCACAGTACTACCAACAGTAAGTCTCTCTTTCTTCCTAATCCATCCAAAGGTTGTCTTGAAAAGATCGCTTTTAGTGATAAGACCGCCTATTGTGTCACCCTATGTTTAAGTTATAATTTGTAATGTTATGTACCTTTTAGTTGTATGGTGTGCATAATAAAGAGTACCTATTCTATCTATCTATCTATCAGTTGTTCCAGATCTCAATTTTCATACGTCAACAGAGAGTGCTCATTAGGCTGAACAACTCTTGCTAAGACGTCATTCCTATATGTGTTATAGTGTAGCTGGGCTCTTGGAGTTCCACATCAGGTTTTCCAGATCTTCAGTTTTTATACGACAACTGGGAGTGCTCATCAGGCTGAACAACTCTTGCTAAGACGTCGTTACTGTATATGTAATAGTGTAGCTGGGCTCTTGGAGTTCCACATCAGGTGTTCCATATCTTCAAATTTATTTTCTCAGCAGAAAATGCTCATCACGCGGAACAATTTTTGCTATGGCGCTATGTTTGTATCTCTTATAGTTTAGCTGGTCTATTGCAGTCCTGCATCAGATGTTCAAGTTTCCATGATAAATTATAGCCTATATGTTGCCCAGACTTAATAGCTATACAACAAAAAAAAAAAAAAACAATCAAATCCGTCCAGTAGTTCCGAAGATTAGCGTGTATGGAGTAACTTCTCCCGTTTTCCTAACATTTCCCTTCACTGCTCTGCTCCTATTGATTGTAGCGTGATGAAAAGTATACTATAACCAGCGCAGGAGTATGAAAAATAATTGTACCAAGTTTCGTCAAAATCCGTCCAGTAGTTTTTGTTTCTATAACACGGTTATACAGACAGACAGACAGACAGACAGACAGACAATAATTTTAATAATTGCATTTTTGGCATCACTATCTGGTGAAGGCGTGTAAATAGCCTGCACCTTTGTGAAGGTTGTGAGAAAGTTTGAATTAAGAACCTACGTAATTATAAGAAGTAATGGCGGACCTAAAAATTATACCAAATTTCCCTATTGATGAATCCCCGAGAAACCAATACCAAAAAAATTATTAGCAGCAAACCATGCCCACGTACCTTGACAATCCAGAGATCCCACTCAGACCCAGGGAGATGGGAAGATACCTCGTTCATGCGCGCGATGGCTTGGTATGAGCTGCCGGCCGGCGAGCAAAATCTTCTTGAATCCACCGGTGGAATGGTTAAAACTCCAAAAATCAACACTGCACTATAAGTTCTCAATGAAGCACAGATGCAGGTCCATTTATTTTATGAATATCATCAAGGTTTCACCAAAAAGGAATTTTTTAAAGGCGGAGCAAAGAACACACAGTGTCTTTTTCAATGGCGACGGGAAGAGAGTGCGCCTCGCTAAAGCCATCTATTGGTCAATTGCGAGAACACTCCAGAAAGTTTCGATACAAATGGGCGCTGCGGAAACAAAATATTGGTGCGAGGATTCATCAATAGACAAACTAAAATATGTAATCTGAACTACTAACATATTATATTATATGGAAAAATCCTAAAATATTATTATTTATTTTATTTATATTGAAAAGGCATTGACGCTTCACCATGCTCGGGGGCTTTGGAAGGACGCAAGTGCTTTCAAAAAGAAAAGTGAAAAATTATAAGTATTTACTGACCTATATTTAGATCAGAGAAAAATCCAAGCTCTATGACTGAATGCGAGAAACAAATAATACAAGTTATTTAATGTATTTCCTAAACCTTAAAGACTACTAGTATCGTATAAGAGTTAACGTTTATTGCGTTGGAATAGGATATAATTTAGCGACGGCACGTTTAAAGTTACCGAACTTTGTCTTTACCATTGCAACACGAGTGACATTATCCGTGCCTTTATAAACTTCAGTTATAACTCCTAATGGCCAACTCAGAGGAGCTGAATTATCCTGTCCCACTAGTACGACAGTTCCAACTTCTACGGGTTTGTCAGGAGTTGCCCATTTTTGTCTGACTTGCAGCGTATGCAGATACTCTAGGTGCCATTTCTTCCAGAAGGATTGGACCATACCATCTAACAACTGTTTGCGCTGCGACAAACTAATGCGCTGACCAGACAAATCGGCTGCCGGCAAATACTGCAATGGAGTCGACATCAAAAAGTGAGCGGGAGTAATAACTTCGGGATGGGGATCGGAAGACAAAACGCTCAGAGGGCGCGACTTCATAATACACTCTATTTGAATGAGTACAGTTTGTAACTCCTCATAAGTTAGAAGCTGACTTCCGATCACGCGATAAAGGTGCGTTTTTAACGTTTTTACATTTGCTTCCCACATGGCGCCAAAATGTGGGGAGCGAGGTGGGATCATTTTCCACATTATGCGGCGTGTTGACAACTCATGTAAAAGAGACGAATTGAAATTTGAATTTAATAAGAATCTATAAAGCTCATCTAGTTGGGCCTTAGCCCCAACGAATTTTAATATATAGGAAACAATGCGCAACAATTTATCCCATGATGAGGTACGTTGAGCAAGTTGATATAGAAGGGGTTGTTCTACTTGCGTGGTCACTGTTAAGACATTTGCCTTGTGCTCGGGAAGTTCCCCACAATTAATAGGAGAGAACGGTTTGACGAGCCAATCCTCAGGAGCACAACGAAGCCAAGAGGGGCCGTTCCACCAAAGTTCATGTGACACTAACTGAGAAGGGAGGATGCCACGAGATAGACAGTCGCTTGGATTCTCAACACCTGCCACATGGTAAAAATGTTGAGAACCCAAGTTCTCCTGACATTGAGCAACTCTATTGCTGACAAAGACTGACCAGCGGTGCGGAGAAGAGTGTATCCAAGATAAAGCTATCGTGGAATCTGAAAAGGCGTAAATTCCTGCAATAGGAACACGTAAAGCGTAAGAATCACGAACAGTTTTTACCAATTTTGACATGAGCACGGCGGCACAAAGCTCCAGACGTGCAAGAGTTGTAACCTTGGTAGGTGAAACCTTTGATTTCGCACAAAGTAAGCGGACTATGACACCAGATGGACCAGTAGAGTGTATATAAATCACACACCCGTACCCACCCATACTAGCATCAGCAAACGCGACTATACGAACGGAACAATCATCGGTAACGCCCACATGGCGTGGTATGCGTAATGTATCCAGCAGCGGAAACTCTTGCATGAGAATGGAAAAACGTTTAAAAATATCGTCAGGAGCGGGATCATCCCAACCAATATTACTCAGCCATAACTCTTTGATGAGCAACTTGGCATAAAATATCACGGGGGCGACCAAACCGAGAACATCAAATAAGCGTGCGACTATCGAGAGTATATTTCTCTTAGTACATTTCTCAGCTACGTGAGCGGAAGTGAAGAAAAAATTATCCTGAGAAGGTTCCCACGAAAGGCCTAAAACCTTAGACACATCACTCCCAGCGTGAAAATCAAGGGACTTACGATGCGAGTCGGGAAGACTGTTTAAAAGAACGGGTGAATTGCTACACCATTTAACAAGGTCAAAATCGCCCGATTTAAACATCTTTATAAGATCATGCGATAGCTGCATGGCGGTGTCTTTATTATTCACAGAATACACCAGATCGTCCATGTAGAGACTGGTCTCTGCTACTTTAGCAGCTTCGGGATAATGCGGACTGTCAGCGGCCAGCTGTCGCACAGTGCGCATAGCTATGTAAGGACTCGACTTAAGAGGATAGAATAGCTGCTGCCATTTCAAAAAATAGGTATTTAGAAAAACTCGTACTGTCCCTCTCACGCGTTGAAAAAACCCCGATCGTGCGATAGAGAGCGTTGCAGCTCGCGACTGACTGTAAGTATTTTTTATATGAAATTTGTCTCTCGGGAGAAAACGTTTTTCACATACTAAATCACGACCAATCTCTTAGATTCTGGTGTCAATCGTTTCAGCATATTATATTCTAGGTTTGTAGGTTTTGCTTTTTTTCTTAAACTTCTTTGTTTTTTAAATACAAAGGTTTTACTTCAATGAAGATTTTGTCATAAAAATAGTAACTTTTAGGCGCCTGTAAGTTTCAAACTATTATAAATTTTGAAAAAATGAAAACCTATAAACCTAGTTTTGTACTGTGTCAGATGCATTCTAAAAAATCATTGAGATAGGATAACATCTAGGGGGAGGAAAACGTTTTCTCTTTTTGTATGGACGAGCGCTCGGTAGACGATCCTCTTAAGCCCGAAAGGTAAGCGATTAAAGGCGAAGGTTAGCACAGGTTCGTTCTCATTGAATCGAAACAAAATGCGTAGGTATTTACGCTGGTCAACGGGTACACCAATGCGTAAATACATTTGTTTAATATCAGCATTTATAGCGATGGGAAATAGTCTGAAATTTATTAAAAGAATAAACAAATCTGTTTGTAAATTTGGACCAATATGGAGTACATCATTTAAAGATAACCCTGTATGAGTTCTAGCACTAGCATCCAATACAATGCGCGGCATCGGTTTGTCTGGCCGAACGACAGCGTGATGAGGGATATAGTACCCGTCATCAGAAACGGCAGATTCGTCGACCTGACTTAAATAACCGTTGTCCATATACTCTTTAATCACTGCATTATAATTTTTCCGCAACATCGGCGATTGGCGGAGTTTCCTTTCAAGCGCAATAAGCCGACGATACGCGGCGGTGCGGGAGTTACCCAACTCGGCGGGATCCTTACTAAAAGGTAACGCGACGGTATAACGTCCCACATCGTCTCGTGACACGGTCGAGGAAAAAATATTCTCACATTCGGTTTCCTCAGGAGAGAAAAAACGTTTATTATTAACTTCTTCCAATTCCCAAAACTTTTGTAATAAATCATTGAGAGCCAATGCCGTGAAAGAAGAGTTAGGTAAATTTAAATTATCACTATTATGCGGAAAATCACCCATAAAGATATACCCGAATGTGGTCAATAATGCAGGTGGGGCGCGTGAACCAAGATCGACCCTATTCCCCAAGTAAATGTACGGAAACAGTTGAGCGCCCAACACTAGGTCAATATCCCCTGGAATATTCCAGCTTAAATCTGCGAGCGGAAGCGCGTGGAAGTCTATATGGCTATCCCACTTAACATGGTGCGATGGTAGCTGGTCCGTAATGCACTCAACTACGAACGCGTGAATAGTATATTTTTGATCAGGATATACGCGAGACTCGATATCTAAATGTACGTATCCTATTATCGGTCGCGATACAGAACCAACTCCTTTAACAAATGAATTACTCAAAGGAATTATCAGTAAATTAAGTTTTCTACAACATGCTGTAGTTATTAAATTATTCTGCGAGCCATTATCAATTAAACACCTCACTACTGTTTTGTGACCCGCACTGTCACTTTTAGCTCGCGCATAAACCTGAGCTGTCGATAACAGCACTATCGCCTTAGCCTTCGCTGCATCAGCTGCTAATAACACGGCCGAGCTGTGAGCCGAAGACGCTGGCGTCACATCACACGAATCAGACGCAATCGCCCGTGCGGAAATATCGACCTTATCGCAATCAACGTAAGAGCGATGCATCAAAGGCGTACCGGGGGTCGAAAGGAGCGCGGGAGGGGGGAGAGACAGCGGCGCGGGAGACGACGACGCCACGACTACATTGCAATTCGTCGCTTTAACATCAGCTGTTTGCGGTTTATTTTCTTTATCAAAATGTAATCGTGTATGATGGCGTTTTTTACATAAGTCACAGACTGATGTTGACTTGCAGTTACTCAATCCGTGCAATGTGCTCAGACAATTCGCGCACCCACGTTTGGATTTAATAAACTCGAACCTTGTTCTAGGAGTCAACACGGATTTAAACTTAGCGCAGTTATACAAATGAACATGAGCGTTATCATTACAATACGCGCAGCATGGAACCGCGATCGCGGGTAAACAAGCGGACGAGTCAGCTGACTCGCTCACAACAAACGCTTTTGTCTGTGTGCGTGACTCGCGAGGAGCGGAAGCGGGGTTTCTACTAAAGTTTCTCGCGTTCGAATGATACAAATTCGAGCGTGCCAATATCTTTGCCTGATCTTGAACGAAGCTTATCAATAATTGCGTTGTGGGAATTTCAACATCTCGAATGGTAAGTTCAAACGATTGAGTAGTCTGTGCATCGATTTTTCTCATTGCGCAGTGCAAAAGAATAAAATCAGCAAGATCCGTAATCCCAAGTTGTTTCAAGGCAGAAATAGACGCACTAAATGTTTCTATGAAAGAATCGAGACTATTAGCGTTAAATGAACAACTTTTTAAGAGGCCTTTTACCCATTTGCGCGAAGAACTAAAATTATGATCGTCTAATTTACCATATTAAGTAATACTCCAACATTTTTGAATACCTGTAAAAGAAAGACCAGTCTTTCGTGTTGTAATTTGACGTAACATATTTCAAAAAACTCTTTTATTAACTTTGTGGTAATTAATCTCCGACAAGTAGTTTACTGAAAAATCAACGCAGAGTCGATTTGCGACTCCTACATCTACCATTAATATTCGTAATTTTAACCAAAAGAAATACACAAATCATCAGACATACGTTTTTGTCGTCAAACTGCGTAGTAGAATTTATATTTTTAATAACACAAATTGGTAAAAAAATAAATTCTGAGGTCAATTTTTACGTTTTATATCGCTGTTTTATCGCCATTTTTGGTTCGAACAAAGCGTAATTACATTAAAAAAACTATGTAAATATAAACTATGTTTACAGACTAAACTAAGTTCTAAATTTCATTAAAATCCCTTCATGTAATTAAACATACTATCGTTTTTAAAATCACTCTAAACTAGTATAAATTACGAAACATAACCGGGCTGCGATCAGTACGGCTCCAGCGCCCGTCGACGTAGGACCTGTATCACTTTTTTCCTCGTCCTGAATATAGAGCGTACGTATCGTGAACGGAATATTATACTACGACTGCCACATTTTGATTCTCTCCATATTTTTTTCATAAGGTAAGATTTTCGTTACTTTATCAAACTAAAGTATTATTATAATTATAATAGTAGTTTGTAGAATTTGTGCATTAATTAGCCATCCGTTTTTGTTTTATTAGTTTTTGCAATGGGGCGCAAGAGTGGTGAGAAATCCAATATGGCGGCCTCCCCAAGATCGCGGTCGGGCTGTTTGAAATCCACCCCCATGATATGGGTATCAAATGAAAGGGTTTGCTGTCAGGAATATGAAAAAAATAGTCACGTGTCTTAAATCCAACATGGCGGACATCCAAGATGGCGGATTGGCTATTTGAAATGCATCCCCATGATATGGGTATCAAATGAAAGGGTTTGCTGTCAGGAATATGATAAAAATAGTCACGTATCTGAAATCCAGCATGGCGGACATCCAAGATGGCGGATTGGCTATTTGAAATGCATCCCCATGATATGGGTATCAAATGAAAGGGTTGCTGTCAGTAATATGAAAAAAATAGTCACGTGTCTTAAATCCAACATGGCGGACATCCAAGATGGCGGATTGGCTATTTGAAAGGTACCCCCATGATATGGGTATTAAATGAAAGAGTTTGCTGTCAGGAATACGAAAAAAATAGTCACGTGTCTTAAATCCAACATGGCGGACATCTAAGATGGCGGATTGGCTGTTTGAAATGCACCCCCATGATATGGGTATCAAATGAAAGGGTTTGCTGTCAGAAATATGAAAAACCCACGTTTTTAATTTTCTTAAAAAAAAAAAGAAAATAACCCTACGGGGCTGAGAGAGGGGCCACTCAAAACGTGGTGGCGTATATTATTTATGGGATATATTTACATGACGTGTATAGATCGTGGTTGTAACTTGCAAAGATACGCTCCCACGCTTTGAGTGGCTCTTCTTTGCCCCGTAGCACTGTAAAAATATGGATAGTACGGAAATTACGTACTAACGTTCGAAACGGTGCACTCACACAAACACGCGCATCTGCGAGGCTTCTAAGCGGACATCGCAGTGCTGTCAGTTCTGAGTGCCGCGTAAAGACGAGTTGCGTTAATTTATGTTACGTATAATTATGGCTGTTTGAACTCGGCTTCATCATAACCGGAGATTTTGTTTTTTAAACTCCCTGCTTATTTTGAAAGGTAAGAATGATTTTTATCAATATCGAATTCTATATCCGCGTGACCGTTTAATAAATTCGTAAATAATTTGTAAAAAAAACCAACATGGTTTCTGCTACAATTTCTCATAATAGGCGTCTTTTTATAGTTTTCGTCTTCGAGGGTTTTGAATCCGATAGTGCTGTCAAAATGTAAATCCAAGATGGCGGCTGCAAAAATATCGAGGTTTTCGTCATGGGTGTCGTTTTCATGGTTTTCGAGGGTGTTGAAACCGATGGTGCAGTGAAAATGTAAATCCAATATGGCGGCTGCATAAATTATCGAGGTTTTCGTCATGGGTGTCGTTTTCATGGTTTTCGAGGGTGTTGAAACCGATGGTGCAGTCAAAATGTAAATCCAAGATGGCGGCTGCATAAATTATCGACGTTTTCGTCATGGGTGTCGTTTTCATGGTTTTCGAGGTTGTTGAAACCGATGTTGCAGTCAAAATGTAAATCCAAGATGGCGGCTGCATAAATTATCGAGGTTTTCGTCATGGGTGTCGATTTCATGGCTTTCGAGGGTGTTGAAACCGATGGTGCAGTCAAAATGTAAATCCAAGATGGCGGCTGCATAAATTATCGAGGTTTTCGTCATGAATGTCGTTTTCATAGTTTTCGAGGGTGTTGAAACCGATGGTGCAGTCAAAATGTAAATCCAATATGACGGCTGCAAAAATTATCGAGGTTTTCGTCATGGGTGTCGTTTTCATGGTTTTCGAGGGTGTTGAAACCGATGTTGCAGTCAAAATGTAAATCCAAGATGGCGGCAGCATAAATTATCGATGTTTTCGTCATGGGTGTCGTTTTCATGGTTTTCGAGAGTGTTGAAACCGATGTTGCAGAAAAAATGTAAATCCAAGATGGCGGCTGCATAAATTATCGATGTTTTCGTCATGGGTGTCGTTTTCATGGTTTTCGAGGGTGTTGAAACCGATGTTGCAGTCAAAATGTAAATCCAAGATGGCGGCTGCATAAATTATCGAGGTTTTCGTCATGGGTGTCGTTTTCATGGTTTTCGAGGGTGTTGAAACCGATGGTGCAGTCAAAATGTAAATCCAAGATGGCGGCTGCAAAACATATCGAGGTTTTCGTCATGGGTGTCGTTTTCATGGTTTCCGAGGGTGTTGAAACCGATGGTGCAGTCAAAATATGGATAGTATGGAAACTAGGCCTAATTGTAGAAATAAATACCTACGCTCTCAACTGCAGCGTTAGGGTTGTCACGAGCGCGGAGAATGGAACATAATTATGTGGCGCTGATGCTTGATTAACCCGGTGGCTGCTCACCGTACTATGCGTTTCAACTAAGTATAAGATGACCTAGGCACCATATTGTAACTGCAATTGTGTTTAACGAAAAATACTTTGCGCAAATTACTTTTCAATACTTAATATTTATCTTATTCATGTTATTTTCATGTGATTTTTGTTATTTGACATCTGGGATTTCTATTTTGATAGCAATATCGGTTTCAACACCCTCAAAAACCATGAAAACGACATCCATGACGAAAACCTCGGTAATTTATGCAGCTGCCATCTTGGATTTACATTTTGACTGCACCATCGGTTTCAACACCCTCGAAAACCATGAAAACGACACCCATGACGAAAACCTCGATATTTTTTGCAGCCGCCATCTTGGATTTACATTTTGACTGCACCATCGGTTTCAACACCCTCGATAACCATGAAAACGACACCCATGACGAAAACCTCGATAATTTATGCAGCCGCCATCTTGAATTTACATTTTGACTGCACCATCGGTTTCAACACCCTCGAAAACCATGAAAACGACCACCATGACAAAAACCTCGATAACTTATGCAGCCGCCATCTTGGATTTACATTTTGACTGCACCATCGGTTTCAACACCCTCGATAACCATGAAAACGACACCCATGACAAAAAACCTCGATCATTTATGCAGCCGCCATCTTGGATTTACATTTTGACTGCAACATCGGTTTCAACACCCTCGAAAACCATGAAAACGACACCCATGACGAAAACTTCGATAATTTATGCAGCCGCCATCTTGGATTTACATTTTGACTGCACCATCGGTTTCAACACCCTCGAAAACCATGAAAACGACCACCATGACAAAAACCTCGATAACTTATGCAGCCGCCATCTTGGATTTACATTTTGACTGCACCATCGGTTTCAACACCCTCGATAACCATGAAAACGACACCCATGACAAAAAACCTCGATAATTTATGCAGCCGCCATCTTGGATTTACATTTTGACTGCAACATCGGTTTCAACACCCTCGAAAACCATGAAAACGACACCCATGACGAAAACTTCGATAATTTATGCAGCCGCCATTTTGGATTTACATTTTGACTGCACCATCGGTTTCAACACCCTCGATAACCATGAAAACGACACCCATAACGAAAACCTCGATAATTTATGCAGCCGCCATCTTGGATTTACATTTTGACTGCAACATCGGTTTCAACACCCTCGAAAACCATGAAAACGACACCCATGACGAAAACCTCGATAATTTTTGCAGCCGTCATATTGGATTTACATTTTGACTGCACCATCGGTTTCAACACCCTCGAAAACTATGAAAACGACATCCATGACGAAAACCTCGATAATTTATGCAGCCGCCATCTTGGATTTACATTTTGACTGCACCATCGGTTTCAACACCCTCGAAAACCATGAAAACGACACCCATGACGAAAACCTCGATAATTTATGCAGCCGCCATCTTGGATTTACATTTTGACTGCACCATCGGTTTCAACACCCTCGAAAACCATGAAAACGACACCCATGACGAAAACCTCGATATTTTTTGCAGCCGCCATCTTGGATTTACATTTTGACAGCACTATCGGATTCAAAACCCTCGAAGACGAAAACTATGAAAAGACGCCTATTATGAGAAACTGTAGCAGAAACCATGTTGGTATTTTTTACAAATTATTTACGAATTTATTAAACGGTCATGCGGATATAGAATGCGGTATTGATAAAAATCATTCTTACCTTTCAAAATAAGCAGGGAGTTTAAATAACAAAATCTCCGGTTATGATGAAGCCGACTTCAAACAGCCATATACCTACACAACGCAATAGACTCGTGATTTTATAGAAATAAACGCAACTCTTCTTTTACGCGGCACTCAGAACTTCTTACAGTAGCTCGTTCTGTGTTCTTGTAGTAAATGTTTAAGGTTCACATTCATAAAAAATATGAAAACACGGAAAATATATTAAATTTAGGTTATATTCGATGACTAAGGGCTGATTTATAATAGTCAGACAACTTTTATCTGAGGAATGAAAATAGCAGTTTGACATATTTTCTATAGATAAGCTGTCGAACCGCCATTTTTATTCCTCAGATAAAAGTTATCTGACTATTGTTCAAACTTCACTTCGGTTAATCGCAGATTCAGTTTTACTTCCACAACAATAAAATATAACAAACTTTAACTCACAGGATATTTTTAACACAAAATTTAATTAAAATCACCAGAACAGTTTGTTAACATTCGACATCTAACGAATTATCTAACAAATAATTATGGCGGCGCCGCCGCCAGGCACATGTCGTTCAACCAATCAGCGTGCGAGATGCTTTCCGTTCTATACCATTTAACAGTCTAATAGACTGAATAAACAAAAAAAAACTTTTTCAGAAATGTAACCAAAGTGCATTACGATTATATCGGCTCAAGATTGTTTAGTCCGTCTCAACACTAGCGCTACACTGGTTGCGTTGTGTATGTGTGAATAGCTACGCACACATGAACATTGCTCCCGTCTTTTACCTAAACTCGAGCGTTCGAATTTTGTGAACTGGCTCTTAAATCCAATATGTTATTTTAATAATGCATACCTAGTGAGCGCTTCTCTTGATATTTTTTAACTAAACTATCCCATAACAACTTGTAAGTATCACCAGTAGGCACAATTCCAGCGGTAACCTTCAATGCGTTGTGTGTAAGCCTACCTATCAAGTACTGCACACGCTGCGAGTCAGTCAGCTGATCATTATCATGGATATTTGACTTAAACGACTCGTAGAAAACGGGCCAATTCTCAGTTTTCCCATCGAAAGATGGCAGCGCGATAGGAGGCAACTTTATTTTAGGCGGTTCAAAAAAAGTCTTTGAGTTGCTACTGGGTAATGGTGGCGATTGATTGCTGTTTATTTTATTCCTAACACGTTTAATATGAATATACAAATCTTCAAAGGATTCTAAACAAGCATAGTCGGCACTTGAACCAGGTTTTAAACTAATGTTTATTTGATTAATTTGATCGACAAAAGATTCAAATTTATCTCGAATGTCATCAATTGTCTCTGACTCAGTCATAAAACTTTCATTTTTCCTCGAATCGAACGACGATATATTTCTTGATAAATCATACAAACGATTAATGCGTTTAAATAACAATCCTTTCTTTTCGTGAAGAATAGTTAATAAATCTTCCGGCTTCAGTTGTTTATCCGTCATTTTGCTAATTAAAAAACGAAGACAATAACAATAAATACCTACCAGGCGGTTTGCAATATTATCGCACCTACCAAACTATGAGTACCTAGGTATCTATCTAAATATTAATACGCACAAAGCCGAGATGAGTTGGTAACTACCTACTTATTTACATATGAACAAAGCGAATTTTTAAATGCGGATACCTACTTAGAATGAACTTTACCAATAAATACGTAATGTCGTTCTATGCAAACTATTAGGGTAAATACGCCATACGTCGGCCCCCCCCCAAACTTCGGCCCTCTGCACATTTTCAGCTTGCGTTCATTTAAAACGTAATGAAGTGACAAATTTGCCACTCGAATTATCAGCTTAGTTCATACTCTATATGTACAAACCGTTACTTTCCGATTACGACACTCACTCTTCGCACACTGAGCTTCAGCAGCGATTGCGCCGTCGAAGCGTCAAGTTCATATTGAAAGTACCTTACTTGCTGTGAATACCCACACTTCGGGGATTGATATTAGAACGGTAAAACATTCCTTTTTTATTGTTTTAACCTTTATTATCAGTAATTAGTAATTTTTACTATATTTTGAGACAGTTTTTTCAATGTTTAACGTATTGTTTTAAAAGAAAAATAGGAGGCCGCCAATAGACTACCAATTTTGAGTTAAAACCGGATTCTCGGCCATGGTCGACTTAAAGTAAATGCAGTCTGTTTTATAAATTCCAATTGTACTAATTCCATTGGATTACTATGAGAATTTGCAACGCATATAGGCAAATAAATCTATTTTACGTTTAATCACCAAATACCGGCCGGGGTGATAGAAGTTGAATCTCGAGAAATAGTGTACATGAAATAGGGGCCGGCTTTAGAAATATTAAAGATCGTAATGTCGACCAGCCTCGAATTCGAGCCCAACTATACAGGATGATTGCTTTTTATTATTTTCTCAAAATTAAATGTTCATTGTACAATTTAATTTATTAATAATATTAAGAGTTACGTTTAAATGGGAGGATAAAATTGGAAACATTTATGATAGCTTATTACGGTTTGGGAATATAAGATAAAAATTGCTCTTTGGAACTTGCTACCTAATAAAGCCATGTTAATTAGCTTAAAAAATATAAATGGTTGGTCGTGAATCTTTCATTCATTAATTAACCTGCATGTCACAAAAAGCTGCATTTAGAATTAATGATTTTAATTTAAGGTACTACAATGACAGAGCAGGGAGATCAAGGGCCTTTACGGAAACAGAAAATTACCTATGTAGTTACGATCGCAACTTTACCTAACATTATTTAAGTGCATTTAAAAAAAAATACTTTACCTACTATTAAACAAAATTCGATTAATAATGTATACTTAGTGAGACTCCTGCCAAAATAAATCATATTAATAATATTTGTCTGTCTTAATTTAAAACACCCTCTACCCGGCCGACATTTGGGAAAAACGCGACCGACCATGGGCCGTGAATGGCCGACTTTAGGGTTTTTTCGTTCTCGACGCATCTAAACCTTATTACTTTTTCCTTGTAGTAGAAATGTCAACCTTATGCCCATAAACATAAAATAGGTTTATCAAACTATCCAAAACCATACTGGAAGCTATACTTTCGTTGCAAATTGATGGTTCCAGACCGATCCCAAAACAGAAAAACCGTAAGGGGGCCGACATTTAGCGTATTTACCCTATATTAATTGAACAGATTTACCAACAAATACGTAAAATCTATTGTCAATTTAATAAGCTGCGTTAATTAGGTGTTAATTTACCGAAAGTTTACGTAATTATACACCGTGTTCTTCACGTTATCCATAAACTTTAGCAAATACTTCTATGGCTTTTACAAATCAAATCCAACAAAGGAAGTAGTACTTAAAAAGGCTTCGTTACAAAGATATTTGTAATTTCATTTAATGAAATTTAATTGAGCTATGCAGTGAGAAAGTATCTTAATTTGGCCTATGTTGCCGCTTAGTGCAATTAAAATGATAAATCTATCAAATACTATTTGCATTTCATTTGCACGTACGAGAGGAACCCGAGAGTTAGCGAAGAAATACGATCATTTGCGATAACGAATCTTTCAAAGAGATTAAACTGGTCGCTATGGATACCTAAGTTGTTATTTGTCATTGTTTGTCATGCATGATTTTAACTGTCAGGATTATTGTTTATTGTAATTTGCTTTTGGGTTTCCGACTAATTTAATCAATCATTTTGATTACAACTTTCACTATGCCGCACGAATATTCTGCTCAACACCAAGCTGATATTCACTTCGTCTACGGTTTCTGTGACGGAAATGCTACAGCAGCTGTGCGAGAGTACCAACGGCGATTCCCTGGTCGGCGCGTTCCTGATATACGAACATTTATTAACATACACAGGAGATTTTGTGAGATCGGAATTAGACCACGCCGCCCTGAACGAGCAATCAATTTGAGCGTCGCTCAAGAAAACAGAATAATGAACCTTATTATTCATGATCCTACACTCTCAACGAGACGCGTTGGGAGAATCGTGGGTGTATCTCATAAGCTAGTGTGGAAACTGTGGAAAAGATATGGTTTGCATGCCTACCACTACAGAAAATCCCAAGGCATAATACCACCTGATCACTTCTCAAGAATTGTTTTTTGCCAGAGAATGAATCAAGAACTGATAAATAATCCAATACTGCTTCAAAAAATTCTTTGGATGGATGAAGCCCAGTTTACAAGAGCGGGAGTATTCAATTCCAAAAATCAAGTGCAGTGGCATGAGAGCAACCCGAATTTACATTGGCAGGCGTCACATCAAACTGAATTCTCTGTAAACATGTGGGCTGGTGTTTTTAACAATCAGCTGATCGGCCCTATTGAGATTCCCCACCGCCTAAATGCTGACAATTACTTAGAGTTCCTAAGAAACGTCACTAGCTTCGAATTTTTCGAACAAGTGGATCTTCAAACTCTGCGAACCATGTGGCTCCAACATGATGGGGCCCCTGCACATTATGGCACACAAGTGCGTGAATATTTAAATGCAACGTTTCCTGGCCGTTGGATTGGACGAGGTAGCACAAATATCGCATGGCCAGCTAGGTCCCCAGATCTGACTCCTTTAGATTTTTATGTCTGGGGAACCTTAAAGGAGAAGGTGTACTCCGTACAAATTCAGAACCGTGAACAGCTCTTAGATAGAATATCTCAGGCTGCTGAACAAATAAGACAAATGTCTGTAAATTTAAATGGCCAAATTAGGACTCGTTTGAATATTTGTGTCGAAAAAGAAGGTGGTCATTTCGAAAACTTTTTACATTAAATTTATTTTTTGCTTTTTAGAGTTTATTTTTTATTATTAAAAATATTTTTGAATGACATTACGGCTGACGTAGTTGTCTAACCTACAGTGTTATATGGATCTTTGGACACTCCAGGAGAGCGCTCATTTGTGAAATGTATTGAAAAATAAGATGGTGGCGTTAGTTCTGATGTTGCCCACGCAACAAGTGTGCTTATAAATTATAATTATTCTACTCAAATGCATAAAAAAAATATGCTGTGATTACCATTTATCTTAATTTGACCGAGACCTATCTTTTGAGAGTATTTTTACGAATGTACGTGAGCTCTAAGCGTGGTCCCCAGATTGCGTGTTGAGCTGCCCCTCTTTTAGTCAATAATTTTGAGATTGAATGTTCGTTACTTAAGCCGAAACGGCAGAATGGGAAGATAATTATGGTAGCCTACTCCCCTTCCCGTCGTTGGAGGTCCGGCGTTGCTTTAAGCCTAGACTAAAAATAAGGACTGCAGAAACGTTTTGCGAAGGCTGCATGTCGTGGGAAGAGGTTATCATGATTTGGTTATGGAATTTTGTTTTTTTTTTTATTCCTCAATTAAAAAGACAATTCGAAATACGTATCTACCTGCTTGGTAGCCTTATACGTTCTCTTTAGATAAGTATAGTACATTGACAGTGCTATGAGGAACGAGATAAAAAATCAAAGAAACTGTTTTGACAAGTTTCAGCCCGCCAAATGTTAGGAATGAAAATACGACGTTGCCAATTCGGATAAAGAGGCATGCATATCGGGTTATTTACGTCTAGGTATTTAGTTTGTATGAAAATTAACAAAAAATAAAAAATAAGAATTTATTAATGTGTCCATAATGAAAAATGCTTACTTCCGTGGTCTGAACATCTGGTCGAAGTTTATGTATATCGTCCGGAACGTCACGGTGTATATCTATTGTGCGTTATTGAACCTATATGATTTTCACCAAACAAATACGCAAAAATCTAGGTACCTACTGGTTATTTATCCGGCTCGAAGGACCACTAATTATGGTGAAGGCGTGTAAATAGCCTGCACCTTTGTGAAGGTTGTGAGAAAGTTTGAGAAAGTTAGAATTATAAGAAGTAATGGCGGACCTAAAAATTATACCAAATTTCCCTATTGATGAATCCCCGAGAAACCAATACCAAAAAAATTATTAGCAGCAAACCATGCCCACGTACCTTGACAATCCAGAGATCCCACTCAGACCCAGGGAGATGGGAAGATACCTCGTTCATGCGCGCGATGGCTTGGTATGAGCTGCCGGCCGGCGAGCAAAATCTTCTTGAATCCACCGGTGGAATGGTTAAAACTCCAAAAATCAACACTGCACTATAAGTTCTCAATGAAGCACAGATGCAGGTCCATTTATTTTATGAATATCATCAAGGTTTCACCAAAAAGGAATTTTTTAAAGGCGGAGCAAAGAACACACAGTGTCTTTTTCAATGGCGACGGGAAGAGAGTGCGCCTCGCTAATGCCATCTATTGGTCAATTGCGAGAACACTCCAGAAAGTTTCGATACAAATGGGCGCTGCGGAAACAAAATATTGGTGCGAGGATTCATCAATAGACAAACTAAAATATGTAATCTGAACTACTAACATATTATATTATATGGAAAAATCCTAAAATATTATTATTTATTTTATTTATATTGAAAAGGCATTGACGCTTCACCAGTATCGATCCCTAATCACCCCCTGATAGTTATTTTGGAAATATATTTCATGTACAGAATTGACCTCTCTACAGATTTATTATAAGTATAGAAGATATTCATAAACTGTACTTACATACGTATGAATATAATTAGAATAACTAAAATATTAAGAGCTCTTGTTTGTGGTTTTACACCAGAAACCTGCCAACAACAAAAGTGTAAAATCTATTTGATCCGTTCATGATAAAACGGCTAAATAATTTGGTTAAAAGGCACACAATTTATTCTAACGGGGCCGTATTACGTCTCAAAACCAGGCTTGTTCCAGTGAGTGAACGAGATGGCGCTAGACGACTTGTATAGCTAGCTCTGTCTCTTTCCCACAGTGGAATAAACTCTCGTTTTAAGACGTTATTGTAGGCAACCTGAATTAACACACATGTTATAAGCACCCATATTTTTCTAAATAATCATTATAAGCATAATATTTTAAACTCGATGACGTATTAGGAACTCTTTATTTACTCATACAGACTACAAATCTACCCTGTTCCTGTCGGTTGCTTTGTGTTCCAGGATCACGGTATCCTGCTTTGACTGCTACGCAACACATGCGCGGACGCATTATAAATTTTGTATTGAAAATAGTAGCATTAATTCGAAAATCAAATATGTTTCGTATGAATCGTTCTATAGGGATAAAAAAACTAGTTTTTGAGTACAAAAACATTATATTACTTTAAAACATAACATTTAGAACTGTTTTTTTTTTATTTATTGTTTACGATTCGTATTGTACAGGTATACACCGTGACTTTTTAGTCGTCTTAGGGTCGATTTATACTAGCGCAGAGTCGAAGCGCATCGAAGCGAATTTATAAAACTGAACATAACAATTTCTACCTTAACTACACAGCGTAACGCACATAATTACTTCTAAGATTTTAAAAAGTCGCGCGCATTCTTCAGAATTCGCGCGTCTGCGCGCGAACAACGCCGATCGTGAATCGTGAAAATCTTCGAAGTAAAGTGTGCGTTACGCTGTGGAGTTAAGGTTGAAATTGTTATGTTCAGTTTTAGAAAATGCACTTCGATGCGCTTCGACTCTGTGCTAGTATAAATCGACCCTTACAAAGGTGACTAGAACACGTATAAAATAAAAACAAGTGCGTGTCGGGCCACGCACAGTGTAGGGTTCCGTAGTTGCCCATCAAAAAACTAATTAAACTGATTCGCTGAATTTAATTTTAAAAAGAAGAATTTTCAAAATCGGTCCAGGAGTCTTTGAGAAATCAGGAAAAATACATAAGAAAAAAGATTACGACGAATTTAGAACCTCCTCCTTTTTTTGAAGTTAGTTAAAAATAGTTGTCGATAAAAACCTACCTATCCCCAAAAAACATACCGTAAAAACATACCTAATAAAGCTGTAAAATAAAGTTGACAAACTTACATTTGCAGTTGAAGAGCATGTTCTCCGATACATTTTGTTTAAGAAAACATATTATTCAAGTACATTTTATAAGTTGGTCGACTATTACTCGTAAAGTTGTAAAGCCTACTTAGTCATGATAATTTTCTTTTAAACTTCGTTATATATGCTACTATTGTGAATTTTTTCACACCCCCAAACATAACCGTTTAGCTGGTAGAGGGGGGGGACACTCGAATCGAGCAAAATTTAGCACTTTAAAGCTTAATATTTCACAAACGAATTTTTTTATCAAAAAACTGTTAATGGAAACTATCATTATTTTTTAAAGGCCTATTTAATGATACCCCACACTAAGGGGTACGCGAGAAAAAAAAAATCCTCACTTTACGTGTAAGTACTGGAGGTACCCTTAAAAAAAATATTTTACGAGATTTTATTTTACCACTTTTTTGGCACAACAAATCCGTATATTTACACCAAATTACAGCTCTCTAGTACTGTGCGTCTCTGAGCTAAACTGCGGACAGACGGACGGACGGACGGACGGACGGACGGACGGACGGACATGGCGAAACTATAAGGGTTCCTTGTTGACTACGGAACCCTAAAAATAGGTATACAGGGTGTTTCTTTTAAATTGGCCAAAAGGGAGAAATCCGCATCCATAAGAGATACGGGAAAACTTTCTTAGGAACCTTTATCTCTTTTTTGATGTTGACAATTTTGGCGTTTTTATTTTTTTGGTCAAGTGTGAGTTGTCCACAAAAATGAGTGAAAATGTCCAATTTTTTTTTAACGCCGTTCGACTCTGTTTCATGTAAGGATCATTTCATTGTATCGGAAGAAAAAAATCGGGACGGAGGAAGTTGGTCAAATTAAGCAAAATATTTTTTCGTACAAATTGTATATGAACGAAAAAATTATGAACTTTTTTTTATGATGTCGTTTGATTTACTGTCATGTAAGGATGATATAATTGTGTGGGCAGAAAAAATATCTGAAAAGAGAAATATCAGAAAAATATGTGCTGGCGTCTGTACCTACAACAAAGATGAAAAGTCATTTTCAGGACCTGTTATAACATTTCTTATATTAACTGACGAATCTTAACCTAAGATTAATTTGAAAGATTTTCCTTACATTAAATTATTATTGTCCTGGTATAATTATACCATAGGTCAGTCAAAAGCAACATAGGGCTATGTATCCTCAAGTTTGCAACACTTAAAAAGTTACCCAAGTCGGCCCCTAGACCTACAATAAGATTGAAAGGCGCTCTGAATCCAAACGAGCAATTATATTGCACAATAATACGTACTGCATAATGTTTTCGTGTTCAATCGGAGAATAGTATTGATCCCGATTATTCCCAATATTGCGCAATACTGACCTACACGATGCAATGAAAAAATATTGTGCAATAAAAATTAGACTCGCTCAAACTTTCGGTCAATCATTGCGCAATCTTCAATGTTTACTCTAAACGGTCAATAATATTGCACAATTTGTAATATTGCGCAATATAATTGACCGTCTAGGGGCCGCCTTACAACAAAAATCGCGCCAAGCCGCGATATTTTTCAAATTTTGTTCTATTTCTCCTAATCAATGCATTTTTCATCGAATTCTACTACATTACTGACCAAATCAAGCGCAACGCTTCAGAAATCAATGGATCTGTAGCTGTCCATTGGTTTCTGAATTACGACACAACACATTGAAAAAAATAGGCCAGTTTCAATAAAAAAATAAAATTATGAAAAAAAGCCAATATTAAATATTAAAGACTAACATTATTTTGATGTGTTTTATTTCAAAATACTTCAAATATTCAACTCGCAAAACGGTGATAATAAGCTTGGTCTTTACAAAGGATGCCATTGTTTCCCATAATATACCTACTTCCAGGTTTCAATAGACTGTGTCTCATAGCGGGTTTTCTTTTTATTTTGGAAATTATTTTTTAAGGGACTTTACTCATGGAGCGACGCGATTCGAAAGAATTCCAACTACAAGTGGAAATCAACCTTGCCACTAAGAAATAAAGATGCAATTCGATTGACTTGATATTGTCATGGCCATCGTGTTTTGTTTTTCGTCTATTCATAGATAACATGTTTTATGTCTTAATATCATAGTTGTAAGGTTGATTTGCATCGCGCCATGAGTAAAGTCCCTAAGTACTGAGGTTTATGCGAGTCAATATTTTTTGTTATTTCTTTTAATTATAATGAATCAATAGGGACGCCCTGGTGACCTATATGATATCTTAAAACGAGAGTAATTCCAGTGTGGAAAAGTGACAGCTATGCAAGTCGTTTACACTGGAATAACTTTGCCTCAAATCTTGCGGGCAGCGGGGCGGCGGCGGCGGCGGCGCGGGAGCGTCAAGATGTTATGCGTATAATCAAATGGACCGACTCTCGAAAACAGCGGCGCGGCAGCGGGGCGGGGCGGTGTACTCGACAAACAGTCACCGCCCGCGCGCCTGCGCTCTAGTTTTTTGACCACAATGAAATCGAGCGTTAGGAATAAATTTGAATAAAAAAGATGTTACCGTCATTGTTCAGACATAGTCCAGTCAAATTAGTAAGTTCACCTCGGAATTCGAGATACCCAGCTGTAAGTCTGTAAATACTTGTATGTTGACACCCTTAAAGTTGTCTCAAAACCTACATATGGTAGGGTGTACGCAACTATTAAATTTCAAGGTCAAAAGTCACAAAAATCGGTATTTTGCGCTTTTTTTTTGTAAATATCTCATTTCCTATGGGTTTTTGCTATTTGTATCTATGGTCAATATTGTAGAATACAAAATTCTCTACAAATTTTGCGTACATTATTTTTTTATACGGTGTACCGTTTTGGAGATAGAGGGCGGAGAGCGCGCGGTCACAGCATCACTTCAGGAACCGGTGCCTCCGGTCGAAAACGCGCCATATATGTATAGTTGATGAACTATCGATAAATCAATGATTGTAAATATTTGTCAATTTTTATTAACTATTATATTATATTTAACCATTTTTTTCCTAACCTATCCACTTTTTTTTCAGTATTGATTTATTTAACAACACTTACCTGCCCATGTAATTGCAGAATTGTTAATGAAAATATAAGAATTACATTTTAATTTTAACCTAATTAATTAATATTAATAACTTCTTACGTTATGAAAAAAAAACAAATTATGAATTAATCTTTTTATTAAAAAAATATCATTCAATACATTTATACATATAATAAAATTGTAAAAAAGTGGTCTCTGTACAAAGGAAATATATAAAAAAAGTAGCAGGGGTTGTTATTATATCGATGCCGAACCCGAAATTGTAATTAATTTTTTTTTTGTCTGCTTGTCGCTTTGTCTGATTGTCGGTTTGTCTGTGTTTTGTGCAACTGCAATAGACGAGCTAAACTAAAAGAGACACAAAAATAAAAAAAGATAAAAAAAGTGGCACTCTCTGTTGTCGTGTAAAAATTGAAGATCAACATCTGATGTGGAACTCCAAAAGCCCAGCTACACCATAATATATACAGTAATGACGTCTTAGCAAGAGTTGTCCAGCCTGATAAGCACTCTCCGTTGTCGTATAAAAATTGAAGATCTGGAACATCCGATGTGGAACTCCAAGAGCCTAGCTACACATCATCTTCTTCCTCTTCATCGTCGTCTTCCGGCTGCTGGTAAATTTCGAACTGGTCTTCATTATCGTCTTCAATTAACGACATTATTTTGTCTCAAGCTCTTCTATGATTTCGGGGTCAAAGGTTCCATTTTCGTTAATTTCGCTCTGATATGGTAGAGCATTGAGACAAGCTTGCCCATTACAATGTCCACAAGCTAAAGAGCATTGCAAGCCCGCTTTCCTGCATCCGCATCGCGACCCACAACCACTCTTGCAGTTGCAGAAAATTGTGTTTAGCAAATCTTCTGGAGCAGGTGGTAAAATTGTCATGATAGGCTCCAGAAAATCGTTTCGCATTGCCCAACCCCATACCTGCGGTTCCAAATCATGCCCTAACCAAGTTTGAACTTGATAATACACGTTTGAAATGTTGATGAGCAGCTGCACTTGTTGGTGGAATAATTGAAAGCTGCACAGGTTTGTTAAGTTTTGTAGACTTGACGTAATGCATATAACAGAGGCGGCTCGCTCTAAGGAGCGCTGGTGCAGTGAACTCCCTCCCATAAATAATTATAATAAAATTTTAGTCCTAAATTTCATTACTAATATTATTACTTAAAATCTATTGTAAAAAAACTACTGTAAATACCAATTTAAAATAATACCTATACACATTAGGTACCTATCCCATACATCATAATTTTCATAGGCAACGTGCGAAGCGGAGCGCTCACGATTGCGCTCCAATGAAACAAGATTCAGTATACGAAATCCAACAGGATTGAAAGAGAAATTTCGCCACAGGCCTGCGCGTGAAACAGAAGATTTTCTATGAAGAAATAGCCAATTTTGGAGCGCCGCTCACGCGACATTGCCGGACGGTTTTACCACATGTCGCCCGCGCCCGTTTTTTTATACTGATCATCTATTGGCGTCAAAACTTTTTTTACTGGCAATTTTGAGAACTACAACCAAAACTTTCCGGAAGAAGAATTTAAAGAAGTGGTTAAAACATATGATTTTTTGGAAAGCTCAAAACTTAAAAACGAGCTAGTAGTTATTTACAGCAGGGAAGATTTCCATAACGCGGATGGCGCGGTAGCTTTACTGCAACACTTTAGTCTTGTCTAAAAGAGTTCAACCTAGAGTCAGTTTTTGTTGAAAGTATTAAACTATTACAATTAATTTGTACAATACCGATGACCTCGGTCGAAAGTGAGCGCTGCTTTTCCACCGTAAATAAAGTGAAAACTTTTACACGTAATAGCATGACACAGGACCGTTTAAATGCTTTGTTCATGATCTCAAAAGAAAAACGGCTGATTAATCAGATATCTGATTTCCACAAAAAAGTCATAGATATTTTTGCACACCAAAAAGACAGACGTATGCATTTTCTCTACATATAAGTAATTTTGTTTAAAATAAATTGTATTACCATAACGCTGTGTATTTTAATTGTTTTTACCTTTTGTACCTACCACATTAACAGCAAATAAATTAGGAATTTTGACTTTGACTTTTCAAGTGAACACCCGTACAATTTTGTCACGAGCCGCCTCTGGCATATAACGAAGATGATCGAGACTTTTCACAGATTTCGGAGCATTATAGACTGCCAATAAAGTTTGAGTTCCACTCTCTAATAATCTCTGGGCCGAACAATTTTCTTCCTCAAATGCTGCAGCCAGTTCATCCAAATAAAGTCAGTTTCTCAAAAACTTATTATTTACGATGTTTTCATAAAGTAAAATAGCATATTTATTAACCAATCAGCCTTATGAATGTGACGTTTTCGACCGGAGGCACCGGTTGACCTGAAGTGATGCTGTGACCGCGCGCTCTCCGCCCTCTATCTCCAAAACGGTACACCGTATAAAAAAATAACGTATGCAAAATTTGTAGAGAATTTTGTATTCTACAATATTGACCATAGATACAAATAGCAAAAAACCCATAGGAAATGAGATATTTACAAAAAAAGCGCAAAATACCGATTTTTGTGACTTTTGACCTTGAAATTTAATAGTTGCGTACACCCTACCATATGTAGGTTTTGAGACAACTTTTAGGGTGTCAACATACAAGTATTTACAGACTTACAGCTGGGTATCTCGAATTCCGAGATTCTTACCTAATTTAAGCTAAAATGACTGGACTAACATTTCGTTCGCGAATAAAAACAAATATCTCGACGACAAAATCATGAACACAATACTACGCGGCTATAGTGACGCGCGATCTGCCCGCTAGTTTCGAGAACGGGTCTGCGACGAACGCGCCCCTCCCGCGCCGCCGCCGCCCGCCGCGCCTCTACCCGCAAGATTCGAGGCAGCGGCCTTAGACGTTACGCCAGGCCACCTGGGGACTTTGGGACGATAACACATTTAGGATCAATTTAGGCAATTTTTGGCATACCGCCTCTAATACATTAGGGCGCTCCCTCGCCTCGAGCATTCACCTGTTATGTAACGTTACAGATTCAAACATTCGAAGACAATAGAACATCAAATTGCGTACTTTTATGTTACATTACAGGTGAATGCTCGCGGTGAAGGAAGCGCCTTTAGGTTTTTTATAGAAACTCGGGGGGCCTCAACGATCGTTGGGCCCTGGGTACATTATCATAGGGCCCAATGGAGGACGGTCCTGTCAGTAGGTGTCAGTGTAAATGATAGGGAAGTGCTGCACTCGTCCGCTCGACCAGGCGATTGTAAGGCAGGCCCCTTCCGTGAAGTTCCGTTGAAAGACGATGGTCGATGGAACCTCCACATCAATTCCGCATATGAAGCAACTGAAACAAAAATAGTTTGGGGTTATTCAATATAATTTAATTTTTTAAGGCACGTTTGGTGCATTGCCTGAAGTCTTAAGGCGTGAGTATTGCAGCTGTGCGAACGAGATAGCGCTAGACGACTTGTATAGCTCTGTCACTTTCCCTCAGCGGAACTACGACATCATGGTAGGCCACGAAAAAAATATTTCTATGATCTAAAAGTTGTTTAGGTGTTTGTTTGTGTATTATAAGAGTTCATATTCTGTACACAGAAGCTGTTGAAAAATCTCTTTAATAAATAAATAAACGAATGGGGCAATGGTTAAAAAAAAGAATCTTAAAATACTCTGTGGTTACAAATTATAACAGACATTCCTGTCGTAAAACCTTAATAACACTTCCCAAACCGGGAGCATCGGAGTAAAATGATCATAGATCAACAACTAAGGGTCTATTCACTTTGGGACAACGAGTAATAAGATCATTAAGATAAGATCATGGACCATGCCCGGGTCGACGGCGCCTCGTGTTCCACGCGCGCCTCATAGGATGTCAGCTATCTGACGGGGCCCCCGTAGAAGGTCTGCCGGGTCGCGGGACTATCTCATGCCGGCTCCAGACTATTGCCGTGAACACCCGTGAACAGGCGCGAATGAGAATGTGGATGGTTTTCGCGGGGATCACGGGCGTAATTCGCACCTGTTCCCCGATCAGTGTCGGTATTTTGTCCCGCGACAAAGGGTTCGCGCCTCCTTCGCGCGATGTTCACGCGTACCCTCCACATTCACGGGCCCGTGAACTTAATAAATTAATTACTATTTTTAATTTTTAATGTAATTCTATATTTTTTAATGAAATTCTGCTAACTATTTGTTCATAGAAAGTCTCAAATGGATTTTATATAATGAATAAAGACAGTTTTAATCATATTCCTACAAAGTAAATTCAGCAAACAAAGTTAATGCAGCAGCAGCATCTACGTCTATTTCACGGCAGGTTTCACGAACGACTGAGAGCATCCCGATAGTGTGGAGGGCACGACTTGTGCCGAGAATTCACGGCGAGAATTCGCGGCGCGAATTCACGGCAATAGTTTGGAGCCGCCATCAAAAGGTAACCATGACTTTGGAAAGTAAATTTTGAAGGAACACAGTGGATTTAGGTCAGTACGAGTCTGAGTCTCTTCCGCTATACACCGCGAAGACTCATTTCACATCGCAATCACAGAGCAAATGAAAAAAAAGGCTGCAACGACTCTATTCACACATAACCTCAGCTCGACGCTAAAAATATAGCCATAAAAACTAGTAATCTATAATATAAAAATCAATGCCGCTTTTCATTGTAATTTTACAACTCAAGAACGGGCTTACCTGTCCAATCCAAATATTTGGGTTTTGTTTTGACTATTCACTAGATAGTTTATGTGAAGTTTGCACAAAATCGGTTGAGCGGTTCTTCATTTATCACATTTTTCTTTAAACATAGCGAAGCACGTACCAGGCCGCTAGTAAAATATGAAAACGAACAAGAAAAACTCACCACGGTGTTATCTTAAGCTGCAACATTAACCTGGTGGTACAGAAGACAGTGACGAGATGAGACTCCTCGAATAGGATGGCCAGGTACCTCCCAGTGGGGTCCCAGCACATGTCCAATATAGGCCCTCCTACTGTGTCGCCTGAAGACAGCTCCACCTTCGTCACATCCAGGACTGGAAGCGCTTTACTGGTTTGTGATCCTGAAGAAAATGGTTATTGATTAAAACCCGCTGGAAATGAAATGCTAAAAGGCATGAATAATAATGTCATCAATAAATTGTAAATCAATTAGAGTCCATCAGTAAGTTTTAAAAAATAATGAACAGGTCCGTTTTTCAAAATTCGAGAGTCCCGCTCGTGAATAAACAAGTGAAAAAAGTACTTGCTTGTGACGTTTTGGTAATTTTAAAACTGTTGTTTCTTCGTGATTTCTGTTTTATGTAACAAAAAAGTGACTAAAAGTGACTAGGTAACAAACTAATTAGATTTTTTCAGGCAAATAACCTATTTAAATGGGTGATTTTTCTTTTCTGTCGAAAAATAGTTGTATATTTTATTTGATTGAGTTTAATAAGCTTCATTCACGTTTAACCCGATCAACCGATTTGTACGATTTTTAGTAAATAGACAAACGGTAATTTTTTTTCTTTTTGCATTGTGGATCTCAATTGTCGTTTGCGTTCCACGCGGTAACACTTTTACATACAATTAAAAATTGGAATATGAAAGTGCAGTCAACGGAAAAGCTAGTTTAGTATAGAAGTTTTGCCGTTGCCAGCGAAAACTCGAAATTATTCCTCGGGAACATAAAATCGGCAAACGTTTGCATTAGTAGGATAAGATACAGACCACTCATGAGTCCCGTATTAGTAAGAGCATACACCATAGGCTCTCCTTTGGCAGCAAACAGCAGTATATCGTTGGATCCCCAGCACGCAGCCACGACGCGGTTACCACGCGCGCACCATCGCTCTGGTGTCCATCGCTTTGTGTCCCATACTCTGGAAAAATCAGACTGAAAACATGACAAGTCTGTAGATAGGTAGTCGTACTATGTGGATGTTAATGTAAATAAAAGGAAGAATACGTTTTTTTCGCGCCCGTTCGTGCGAGCGTTTTCAAAAATTTAGGTGCTATCATTTCCCACTGCGCCAAGCGTGTCCACGGTTCTCAGTCGCGATGCAAACGCGATAAAATCAAAATCAGTAAGTCGTTCTCAACTCACACTGCGCCCCCACCCAATTTTCTTCTCGGTGTCGTCCGACACGAGAACTGTGCAACAGCATCGCTACAAAAAGTCGCAGTGGGCGTTACGGAACAAGGGGGAATGGGAATCTGGAACCTCCTCTTACGAATCACTAATGAAATAAACGGAAAGCGTGGGGACATGCCACGCCACAGCTACGGGGTGAGGCGCCGAGGGCGTCGACTTCACAGGGCGATTGAGTAAGGCTTTCATTTATTAACACATGCAGGTGCTGTGGGACTGTCCGAAGAAACAGGACAAGAGACAGTCAGTAAGAGTCTGTGCCTTATGACAAGGGCTCATTTGATAATTATAGAAACCCAAAGAAAAAAAGATATCCAGTTTCTTCCTGTCATCATAGTGACTACAAATATACACAGTGAATTTTTAGTCGTCTTACAACGGCAGCCCAGTTCATGTATTGAATGACTAGTACACATTAATTATAAAAAAATAGGTAATAAAGAGATAAAAAAAAGAAGTCCTTATTATGATGCAAGGCATAGTTAGAAACACCCTTGTCTCATACGAAATGGAGATGGAAGGATCTGACCGACTATTGTGCTGGGTAGGTATACTCTACATATCAAGTTGTAGAGTAATATATCAAGTTGTAGAGTAATCTACATATCAAGTTGTAGAGTAATACATAAACATTTTAACAGGGTGTTTCATATTTCTAATGTACCTATACATATGTATATTAATAATAAAAGTTTTTATTAACGATTAATAAAACCTCACATAAAGATGTTTTAGGTTGGATACATTAAGTGGACCACTTTTGTAAGACGACTAAAAAGTCACAGTGTATAATAATACTCACCTAAATATAATAGAAGAAGTGGCAGCAAACACCTTGCCAGCATCAAATGACCAGCGTGCAAACACAATACCACCGCCTGCCACCCTTCGTAATGGCACTGCGGTCTCCATGGACACGTCCCAGACTAACATGGATGTGTCAGCACCAGAACAGCTGATAAGCAAGTCACCATTAGGAGACCAGCTCACATCGGTGACCGGACTATGGCCTGGCCTGTAAACGGAAAAAATATTTTGAGTATGGCAACTAATAACTAAGTAGGTACCTAATTCTGTAACATAACCATTTTTATTTATTCCATTAGTAACCATTAGCTGAGTATTTTTGAACTCTTAAAAGAAAATTAACCTGCTGACAATGCAATAAAGCCCCATCCCCCAAAATTTTTATTAAAAAAATATAAATACAATAAATGTCATCCAAATTATTAGAGCGGTTTCCACGATAATGGCGTAATCCTATTGCCTTCAAAAATACAGGAATGCCAACTAGATTTAAATTATATAGGTACCGTGGGGTATTTAATTTCTAAAAAAAAAATCTTTTAACTTTTCACAACTTGGAAATTAAGCCAATTTGTATTAAAATTGAATAAAAATCATATTTGAAGTACATAGTTACTAAAAGGAGGTAAAACAAAGAAATCACTGCACACCTTTTCAAAACCACCGCGTTACTAGATGAAGGCTTCGTAAACATTGAATTAGGATCCACAGTCCACACAATGACACCCTGTTCACATCCCACAGCCAGTTCAGAAGCTGAGAACGGTCTCCAACTTAATGAAGAAACATGTCCTTGTGCCTTACATTTCAACGTAGACACAAATGACACTTCTGAACAGTATATTCTTACATTATCATCCACTGTTGCTACAGCCATTTTAGTTGTATGAGGGTGCCACGCCATACATTTGATTGGACCATTCCCCCAGTTCCTGGTTCTTGAGTAATTAGCAACGATTTTAGGCCCTATATCCTTCAAATGTGGCTGTAAAAAGTATCTGAATGCTGTAAAAACGTTTGCGACTTTCAAAACGTATGACGCGGCAACGGCTAGGATCTGACTCTCGCGGTTCACTGAGGGATCTGCAGCAACCCCTAAAGCTTCTAAAAATCCTTGTTTGTACCACACACTGGTGATTTTCTTGAGTAAATTATCCTCAACGTCTATATACATAGAAATGTTTTCATCCGAAGTCCTGTGGTGATGTATGTCACGAGTTACGTTAATCACAGGATGGCTTTTCGTCTGAAACCAACAATGACAGTTAAAATATAGATTTAGTCAAAATAATTGCGAAATTATGGAGCTAACCTTACCGAATTTGTAAACGTAGTGATATTTCCGTATCGTGCATTACCACAACAGAAAACTTCATTTAGTTTGCAGAAAGGAATCTCCTCTGGCCCTGGGAGGTCCGGAAATCCATGAAAAGCCGACATTTTTCTTTATAAGTTGAAATTGTTGAAGTTACAACCGGTGAGCTGCATTAATTTTTAAATATTTTTGACACTACTTTGACAAATGACAGGTGACAGAATGACTTGACGCTAGGGATGGCTAGGGATGCTATGTTATGTGAAATCGAATAAAAGAATCGATTTTTGAATTAAGTAATAAACATGTTTTTTTATTTCGAATTTAGTAGTTTTTTTTTTTTTTTTTTTTTAGCGTTGTTAAATCATCAACTGAGTCCTCCAACCCCGGGCAGGGCGGGAGGGACTGTCAGACTTCTACTGACTAAAATCCACGGTGTCCTTCAGTAGCCTGTTATGTTCCGGGGTCACGGTAAGGAAATAATCCCGCGACCCCGGCAGGCTTTGGCCCTCTGATAGGGGGCCCCGTCATTATGCTGACGCTCTTTGCGGCGCGCGTGGGACACAACGCGCCGTCGACCCGGGCATGGTCCATGGTCGGGCAGCGAGTTGCCCTTTACTCGCTGCCCGCATGCCCGCGCCTACAGTGGCCGGAGATCGTGTGCTGACGTCCGACGCCGCGGGCGCCTACCACTGCGGTTGGGGCGGAGGGAGGACGCTGTCCTCTCTCTCTCGCGGCCCGCCTCCTCCTTCACGAGCATTACTGCTTCGCAGAAGGAGGCGACCGCTTCCCACTCCGTCTCGCCCCTCAGCATGGCCGCAACCAATGCCGGGCGCAAGAGGTCTCCGCCTATCGCCGCCGTGAGGACACGTCGATGCACTGCCCAAGCTGGGCAGTCTTGCACCGTATGCTCTACTGTGTCCTCCGGGCGATCTTCGCAGTGGTGGCACCCGGGCGTTTCCTCCTTCCCTATCAGACACAGGAACCTCCCGAAACTTCCGTGTCCGGTGAGGACCTGCGTCATCCGATAGGTCAGGACGCCGTGACGTCTCTCCAGCCACTCCTCAAAGAGGGGTCTTCCCGCCGCGATTGCGGCGTGCCCAATTTAGTACAGTACGCCAAAATTAATAATGCTCATAGAAATCTTCGTCACTGTTCGGCAACGGTCGTATTCCCCGAGCGTCGGAAGACGATATTTATCATAATTATACAGTGTGTCCGGGCACGAGTTAGCGATATTTGAAGGGAATATTCTAGGCTCATTTTCATCGACAAAAATGGTTTAAAAAAATTCTTACTCCAATACTTCGCGAATGGCAGCCATTTTAATTTTTTAATCCGTCGAACTGGGGTGTGTACAATAAAATGCAAATATCTTGGAATCCAAGAGACCTCTATTCATGAAAATGACTTTATTGCAAAGTTAAACGTTGAGGCTTATCAAAAACTTACGAAAGTTTTCTAAATAATATGTAAAAAAAAATAACCAAAAAACATGGGCAAACACGAAATTGTACACAAAAATTACTGAATAATTTCACATTTTGAACTCTAGCTCGATAAGTACCCCTGAGTTTTGTTAGGGTTTTTGCAATAAATTAAAAGTGTTTGAGTCAGGCTATAATATGGTATCAAAATTATCACTCTACGTTAGGTATCTTAGGAGTTATTCTCACTTGAACATCACCCTTCCTTAGCGCATGTACCCCAATATTACAGGCGTCGCATTCTCTGGGCGAGCTAAATCGTTCCAACGAATATTTATCAGCTGGCATTATTGACCACCATAATCCATAAACTGAAATGGTACATTTTTTTTTATTATGAAACCACTTCTAGGAATTATTGCTGCGGGGCGAGACGGAAGGGTGATGTTCAAGTGAGAATAACTCCTAAGATACTTAACGTAGAGTGATAATTTTGATATCATTTTATAGCCTGACTCAAACACTTTTAATTTAATACAAAAACCCTAGCAAAATTCAGGGGTACTTATCGAGCTAGAGTTAAAAATGTGAAATTATTCAGTAATTTTTGTGTACAATTTCGTGTTTGCCCATGTTTTTTGGTTATTTTTACATAATTATTATTTCGAAAACTTTCGTAAGTTTTTGATAAGCCTCAACGTTTAACTTTGCAATAAAGTCATTTTCATGAATGTAGGTCTCTTGGATTTAAAGATATTTGAATTTTATTGTACACACCCCAGTTCGACAGATCAAAAAATTAAAATGGCTGCCATTCGCGAAGTTTTGGAGTAAGAATTTTTTTAAAAGCATTTTTATCCATGAAAAAGAGCCTAGTATATCCCCTTCAAATATCGCTAACCCGTGCCCGGACACACTGTATAGAGTGGTTTATGCATAATTTAGTAGAATTATGTGTTTTGTGCTAAAAGAGATAAATATTGATTTATCAGTACCTAACGAAAATGATTCGATAATTCGATGACGGTGGATTTACTGAGAAATCTTAAGATTTACCGTACTAAGGAAAAATAACCGGACGTGGACCAATTCAAATTTTATTGTAAAAATAATACATAAAGACTAATAAAACTACGTTCATAAAAGAGTAAAAGTTCAGTACTGGCGTCCGTCTTGCTTTTTGTTTATCAGATCTACTGACGATGAAGAAAAAATATGTTTAAAATTTGTATTAAAAAAACTGTTCTGTTACACTATTTTCACTGCTGACTATACCTTTCGTATTAGATTTTGTCCTCATAGTAGTTCTAGTGACATATTTTACATTATTATGTTTTCCTTGATCAAGCATTTCATTATTGTTCACACTACCCAACATAGACTTCATATCTCTTCGTCTAAAATCCAGGCTTTGCTCACTAAAACGGGGGGATAAAGAATCCTTCAATTCATCATTAACTCTACGCTGTACTTCAACGTAAACATTTTTAGCTTCTTTTGGTCTAAAAGCCCGACGTTTTCTCAAATTTTTAATCGCCCGTGAAATCCCGTTACAATTTACGAAATAACTACAAATGTTATTGGAAAGCAGTCCACTTAATCTATCTATAGCCTGTTTCATATCTTTTGTAAGATCGTCTCTAATTGTTATTAACGTTTTATTTCTCAAAGCAGTCAGTTCGCGATCTACTTGAGTGTTAATCCCACACTTACTTTTACTTGTTATAGCTTTTGTGAAATCCTTGATATTTTTGATGTTCGCTGTCTTATTTTTATCCTTGTCTAGCTTGAAGGTTTTCAGTTCCTTCAAAAATATTTCTTTAACTTTCGTTTCTGCAAAATTCTTTAAAGCATCTAATTTTAAGATGATAGAATCATTTGTGTATACAGTTTCTTTTTTAACATCTCTATGATACATATCTGTATAATCCTTAAAGACGTTAGTGGCGGTATATTTCAGGGTTTTATAAGACATTTTAAAGAAATTTGTGAGCTCGTCCGTACAAACTATAAAACTATCACATGGATCTTTTGTTCCATTGCCTTGATAAAAAGTTGTATTAATTCCTGCATTTAGAAGATGTCCCTTTGTAATTTCCGGATCTCCTTTAGGGTGCAAGTTACATACTAATTTATAATTGTTTATTAGCTTATTTATAGGTTCCACTAGCTGGGGCAATATAATTTGCATTATTTCACTCATGTTACCAGTTTTGTCATGAAACTCATAGAAAGGAGCTGCTTGTCTCAGTATTGTCATGGCTATGTTTGTCAGTTCTGGCATTGACTTGCGTGTGCTATTGGTGAAATATTTGAGGAGATGTGTCATGTCTAGAGCATTTAGCTGACACTGCCGTTTTATTAGTAGCGCTAACATTTCATGCAACGATCCAGTTATCAGCTTCTTTGTTGAACTAGGTATACTAACTTTGTCTAACAATTTGGTTATGTTTTGACTTAAATGTTTGTAGTTTTCGATTTTTTGTTGGAATGTGTCTGTTGATTGTTTAGTTTGTTTCCTTATGACTGAGTTTGTGTCAACTGTGTCGGCAGGTACGAATTCTATAATGATTTCACCACTACCTTCTTTTTTGAAATTATTATTTCTTCTATTCTTTTTATTTTGATCATCGTTTTGTAACATCGATATAAGTTCTTGGACTTTTTTTTTTATTGCGTTTTCAATCTCGGGCGGCGGACTTTGGTTGTCAATGATTTTTGGGGATATGATGTTTTCCAGTAAACTTGAATCCGAGAGATTTCTTTTGATTGCGTTTGAGTTTACAGACACTATTATTATTAACATCCATAGTAGAAGTGCTACTGTGAACAAATTAAAGGTATTACTGCCAATGATGAATGTATTGGTATTTGTGTTACTGTTTCAGTTTCGGATGTAAGTCAGTCAGTCATGTGATGCTGATCTTTAAACGAGCAATTCTTGTATATTTATTTATATATAATCAGGATCTCGGAAACGGCTCCAAGGATTTTCATGAAAGTTACAGATTAGGGGTTTTTCGGCTCAAGGAATCGATTTATCAAGGTCCCAGGTTCGAGAAAAGCTCGGTTCCCAAGATATAGACATTTTAAAAACCGAGCGAAGCTCGGTCAACCAGATATTACAAATTAAAGTAGGTAATTGTCAAGTTACCCGCTTTCCAGTCACTGGAAAAGCTTTATATTATATCAATTAATTGCAAATCTAATTAAGTAGTCCGTTCTTTAGTTTTAATAAGGACACGTTTTTCTCTTTTGTTAAATCTTCATTGATTTAACAAAAGAGAAAAACGTGTCCGTATTTGCAAAGAAATATCTCATGATACTCGTGACGTCCGTATTCAACAAAAATTGTAAGTACGTATGAGTTGTGATGTATTGCCAATTTTAAAAGCGTTATAATGTCCAAGTTTGGTTCAAATGTGAAAAAGAAAAAAAAATTATAATCTAAAAGAGATTTTTTTTTTTTTTGTCAAGTTGCCTTCTGCCTTCTTTTTAAGAGCGCGAATTCTGAAAGTTGGCAACGTCGCAAATAGCTGTCAAAATATTTACAAGTTTTAATTAATTTCGCAAACTTTCTGTATGAAAATAAGAAATATGGCTCTGTAGTGCACTAATAATCTGAAACAGGAATTTAATTAAAACACTGAATTTGATGTTGTAACCGTTTCAGGTGTATAAAAGGCATTTGGAAAGTTCCCAAATGCCTTTTTTACATCTAAAACTATATAATACGATATTTACTGAATTCCCTTAACATTTTTTTTAGTACACTACAGAGCCATATTTCTTATTTCCATACAGTAAAATTGCCAAATTAATTGAAACTTGTTAATATTTGACAACTTTTCAGAATAAGCTCTTAAATATAAGTGTTACTTACAATGTTTTACCCGTAAGCCATTTAACATGATGGCATATCTCGTGTGTGTACTAGACTAAATCTGGAACCTTCGATCAAGATTGGCATCGACATTTCGCTCCATTTTACGATATTCATAAAATTCCTATAATAAATTTAATATTGAATGATACGGCGCGAA
This sequence comes from Agrotis clavis, assembly GCA_954870645.1. NCBI lineage: Eukaryota > Metazoa > Arthropoda > Insecta > Lepidoptera > Noctuidae > Agrotis > Agrotis clavis. The sequence continues at coordinate 19,711,032 of OX940935.1, read as the reverse complement.
ATGTTTTTATGGCTACAATTTTTTTAATGCAATCTTAGGTTGGAAATACTCTGTTCATGAAAAAGCAACGTACGGCACTTTATTGAAAAAAAAAAAAACAAATGACAATACTCTCTCCTACTGCTTTATTGCCAGTTATAATAAACATTTTACCTATTTTGTAGTAAGACGGTTTAAATCGTTGCTCTTGGCCTCAACCAAGCCTAGAGTGGTTGCTACTTTTATTAAACAAGGGGATATAAAACCCAGTGCCGTAACGCACCCAATGAGAGCTTCTTTAACTGTGCCCTGGCCTACCATAACGTCTTGATGTGTGGGTGATTCCGCTCACGAAACGAGATGGCGCTAGACGACTTTGAATTAGCTCTGTGTCTGTGACCGCAGTATGCCACGGCCATCCCGCCACGGAAGCCTGTGGCGCGTCTTTTGCTGTGCGATAAAATCCCTTTCAATGCCACGGCATCATTTTAAAGCATAGCAATAATTTATGTCGTATTTCTGTAACAGTACGGTTGAATGTCGAGGTAGAATCATCAAATGAGTCCTCCCCACCCAGGGCAGGGCGGGATCCCGGACAACTCATACTGAGTCTGACAACTCATACTGACTAAAATCCACGGTGTCCTTAAATAGCCCTTAATGTTCCGGGGTCACGATAATGAGAGAAGTCCCGCGACCCCAGCAGGCCTTGGCCCTCTAGAGTGGGGCCCCGTCATCATGCTGACACTCTTTGAGGCGCGCGTGGAACGCAAAGCGCCGTCGACCCGGGCATGGTCCATGGTCGGACAGCGAGTCAATTACTCGCCGCCCACATGCCCGCGCCTACGGTGGCCGGAGATCGTCTGCTGACGTCCGACGCCGTGGGCGTCTACCACTGCGTGCTTGGGCACCCTTGGCTTAAATACCTACTACCTACTATTTTTAGAACTATGTCGCCCCCTAAGCTAATTTTTAGGATAATAGTAATATTTCTGATAAGCTAATCCTAGTATACTGAACGGATTTTGATGTTTGACACACAAATAGTTGGCAGAAGTCGGCTATAGAATGAAAAGAAACTAGTATTTGTCGATAAAAGAAAAATAAAGAATATATAAACTTATCTTATTATATATAAATCTCGTGTCACAATGTTTGTCCTCAATGGACTCCTAAACCACTTAACCGATTATAATAAAATTCGCACACCATGTGCAGTTCGATCCAACTTGAGAGATAGGATAGTTTAAATCTCAAATTATAGTCGCAATTTTAATAATATTATAAAGATTGCACCCGTGCGGAGCCGGGGCGGGTCGCTAGTAAAGAAATAAAACAAAGTTATTTTTCTGATATTCATTTAAAAAACTGATCCGTGTTTTCGCTACTGAATTTACCTTCCGCAGTAGCGATCGAACGTCTAGTACTTCTATTTACATTTGCATAACTATACTTCTTTGATTCACTAACAAGACCTCTCGGTTCAGTAATGCTTTGTTCTTGTTCTAAATTCAGGTATAGGTCTCTAACACGGATTGAAGAATTCTGTAATTCGTCGTTCAACCTCCGTTGGAATTTAACGTAGGATTTTCCATCATCATTTTCTTTTAATGACCCACGCATATTAGAACGTTTAGTCCCCCGTGGTGTTCCATTACAAAGTAAGAAAAAACTACATATCTCGGAAGTTTCAGATAATCTATTTAAATTATCCATGTCCATTCTCAAATTAACTGTCAGATCATCTTTCATTGTTGAAAACACTTCTGTTTTCATAGCGCTCATCTTGTCTTCCACAAGCCTATGAATACTACTTTTAACATGATTTATTGAAGATTTTATGAAATTTTTGATAAGTTCAATATTCACTGTTTTATCTTTATTTTCATCAAGCGTAAAGTGTTCTAATTCTTTTAAGAATATTTTATTGACTTTGTTTTCTGCTGAAATGCCTAAATGTTCTAATTCTGAGCTTACAACATCTTTCGCTGATTTATTTTCCTCTATAACATCTCTGAGATACATAGCTGCGTAATTAGTAAAGGTGCTGACGGCAGTTTCATTCATGCGGTGGTAAGTTATTCTTAAGAAATCTCTTAATTCTTCCGAACAAACTTTGAAACCATCGCAGTGATTTGTAACTTTAGTTTTACTGTCTCGAGTACTAGTTTTATCAGATGTCTTCATGCGAGGAGAGTCGTGCTCGGGATTCTTGCTATAGACATTACTATGAAGCTTTGATTCATCGGGCCTTAAGAAACACATTAATTTGTAATGGCCATCTTCTTTATGTTTTTTTATAGAGTTGTATGCGTTTTTGAGGAGATAATTTACTACATCTTCTGAATCTACATTTTTCCTTTCAATCAGTAGAGCTAACATTTCATCCAAAGTTCTTGTTATGAGCTTACTCGTTGAAATTGAAGTTTTTTCTTCTTGTAGCAATGATTTTATGCGTTGCCGTAATGCTTTATACTTTTCTATTTTATTATTTAATGAATCTGTTTCCTGTTGAGTTTCTCTTGATGACGACCTTAATTTACCTCTCCTATTACTTTCAGACAGGAATCCTAAAACGGTGGTTTTATCGTTTTTGTTTATATTTACATTATTTTTCGGTTTTACTTTATCACTGTGCTCGATATCTTGAAGCATCGGTTTAAGTTTTACTACTTTTTGTCTAATTGCATTTTCAATCTGAGTTAGCATTTTGTTTTCTGGAGGATTTTTCCTGTGTTCGTCGTTTAAAAGCTGTTTGCTTTCTATGTAAGGTAGTACTAGTTGTCTTAGAAAATTTGTTATTGTACCCGTACCTGTCGAATTTCCCTTGATTCTGTCTGAGCCGGTTGATGCTATCAATAATGTCCATAGTAATAGTGGAACTGGAAACAAATAGATATGGCTAGTTTGGTCTATTATGTTATAAACTGTTGGGCTTCCGCTACGCATTTCTGCTACTAAGACAACTGAAAATCTAGGTTCTATCATAAAGAATGCAGCAAAATGCAGTTTCACAGATATTCGAAATGTTAACGTACCTATGTACCTACTTTATGGCCCCGAAGGGACAGCCAATGTTGTTATATTGGCTAACCCTTCGGGGTTAAACCCTGGCGTGATATGTTATGGTATCTACACATTTAAACTTAATAGCCTATACCTTATGTTCCCAATGCTGGGGTATAGACCTCCAGTTAGAAGGGGTTGGCTTTACCACTCGGGGTCAGTACGGGTTGTAACATATGTCACACGCAGTGCCGGTTTTAGCACTACCAGCGCCCTCGAGATTTTCTACGGCGCCCCCTAACTGCAAGGGCGGATCTAGCTTTTACATCAGGGGGGGTCACCATGTCGCAGGCAGCTTTTGTCTCCATAGGCTAGTTCCGATAGATATAGCTATAATTTTTTTATCGTGGTAAAATCATCAAATGAGTCCTCCCACTCAAGGCAGGGCGGGAGAGACTGTCCTTCAATAGCCCTTTACGTTCCGGGGTCACGGTAATTCGTTAGTCCCGCGACCCCGGCAGGCTGTGGCCCCGTCATTATGCCAACGCGCCGTCGACACGGGCATGGTCCATGGTCGGACAGTGAGCCAACAACGCCCGCAAGGCCCGCGCCTACGGTGCCCAGAGACCGTCTGTCGACGTCCATCGCCGCCCAACGTGCTCGTTTAACGGCAGATTCTGGCTGAAGTTAGATTAGTAAAAAATTATCCTTCCTTTTCCATAGCTTATTTATTCATTTACACTCATAAATCTCGTAATTTCGATAAAAAGAAAACTGATCACTTACTTCCGTTCGATCAAACAGAATGAAAAAGTTCAACTAAGGGACTTTACTCATGGCGCGATGCGATATCGAATTGCATCGATGGACGATATCGGTCCACAAGCGTCCGGCTGAAGAAAATGTATGGACAATCGCTAGTGTTTGCTAATGGAGTCGCACCTATTGACGATATCGCTCACAGATCTGCTCGATATCGAATTGCTTGTACGTCCTAATGACAATGCATAATTATGATTCTGTGTTCGAAATTTGATTGCGCAAACTATTCGTCTCTGGCGATATTTTTTGTCTTTGGTTTGCAGCGCCTTTATGTCGTAGTATTAAGGTGGATTTTTGAAGTGCAGGTCGAATTTCATCGCATCACTCCATTAGTACACACGCGCGACTTAAATCGGCAATCGACTCGATAACGCACGAATCGCGTCGCGTCGCATCGCGCCATGAGTAAAGTCCCTACGGTGACTTTCTGTTATGCATTTGTGCATGTTTGCAATGCGTTGCAATAGACGGCGCTTTACTCAATTGAGTGACGAAAAGCATGTAATTTTGCACAAAAGTTCCTTGAATTACGTAAGTTTTGTGTTTTCTTTAGACGGGTTTTGGGTTTATCCCCTAAAAATGGGATGAAAGAAATTGGGAAATTTACGAGAAAGTAGGCCTGCGGCGCCCCTTCGTATTCGGCGCCCTGGGCGGTCGCCTAACCGCGCCTTACCCTAACGCCGGTACTGGTCACACGTCTGACGACGTTTTGAGAGCAGTGATGAGATTTTCGGTAAGATGGACACTACTAGTGACAAAATATGAAATGTTGCTTATTTTAAAGACCACTCTATACTCAATTTGGATAAGGATCAAATCACTACTACTAGTACTACTACGCGTTTTATGTACGTATTTCTTTTTTGAATATAAATATCATCAACACTCTCTTGCCTTTATTCCTTGGGTTGGCGTACCATGCATTATTCTTCCATATTACTCTATTACTCAATATCATCAGCAGAATCACCTGTATTTAACACACATAATTATCATTCCATCGTTTCTTTGGTCTCCTCTCCCCTCCTCTTACATTACTTTCCTCACCACATTATCCTCATTCATTCTTATCACATCCCCAGCACCACTTTCAGTCTTCCTCTATAATACTTTTTTTATTGTAAAATAATGTTTAAAGAAATAATTCGTACCTTTTATCTGCACTACAAAAAATACCATGACTAAATTTGTTTCATTTTATGGTGTCCATAAAACTGCTGTAGTGTTAAAATTTGGTTAGCTAGTTTTAGCTGTTGGCTTCGCTGGCAATAAAACAAGTATTAAGCAAATAGCGTTTTATTTAACAACATTACATTAAGATTCAGAAGTACTGAATAAAATCAACATACGTAGACATGAGTAGGTCGTACAAATTTTATTGCAGAAGCCCACTTTTAAGCTTATACACTAGTATTGCAACATTGGTATCACTTGCATATAAAAAAAACCCTTAAGTATATTTTTAAATATATTTCTTCGTATATTAAATCATTAATTCTGGCTAATATGAAGACTTATAATTAAAGTCAAATTGTCGATTTTTCTAAAAAAAATACATAGTGTATTAATATTGAGCAATTGTATTTCTTTAACGATTTAAGTCGTTTTTGAGTAAATCAATATAGTTTCTATATAAGATTTAACGGTATTTTTATGGAGCATTGATTTATTTTCATCTTTGATCGATTTATTTTCTCGATGTTTCCACAATATTAATTCCGTTGAGACTTAAAATAAGTAGTATAGACCATATTATTTGATATCGATAACTAGAATATTTAAAACTTGTTTAAAACCATCTATGAGTAGATTTACATTTTTACATGACTACAGTAAAAATAAGTACCTACATAAATTATATCGTTAACGAAATTTTATATACTAAATTTAAAATACGTATCTATTCCTACCAGATACGTATGAAAATTTAGTTGAAAAATAAAATATATAAAAATTAACGTCAAATAACAAACAAAAACATGCATTTTTTTATTTTTATACATAAAAACATATTACTAAAGATGAATGTGTTGGAATTATCTATTTTAGTCTAAATCTACTTAATCGACTCGGAAAAAACCTTGTTCCCATCGTCATGTCATGTGAAAAAAATCGGTTATTAAAATACGATACATTTTCGCTTATCAATCACTTTAAAAATTATTTGGACTCGTTATATATTAAGTACATATTATATAATTATTTATATCGAGCAACGAATATAACTTTCTACAATGGCGTTGCCTCACAACTGCTGCGATATAATGTGACTAAAATAATTATCTTACCCTTAAAACCGCAAGTGAAACCGCGCGGCATGTACTAGAGTAGTTAGTCACTTTGGGCTCTTGTTCTTCATTACACAGATTGCGAATGCTCTTTAAATTCCCTTTAATCAATAAAAAATAATAAATAGCAATAATTACAAAAACTAACCTAAATAAATTAAATTTTATGTTCGTAATGAGAGAGCTTAATCTGAGCAACTTTTCTCCCTGACTGTGTTTGACAAGTTACAGTCCATTCACAATTATTTTGTTTTTTGACAGCTGTAGTCCAAAAGCAAGCAGATTACCATTTTGACAGGTTTGTTAACAAACTAATATCAATCTTACTGCGATTAACTGTGAAAGAAATGTAGAAGTGTCGTACCGCGCGGTCTTCACGCGGTTCCTCTCTAGAGGTGGGCGCACTCCGGTCCCTGACGTGGTCGAAGGTCTACTCTAAGAGGTTCAGCTTGCTGTTGGTCTTACGCAGTTGTGCTCGCCAGGGTATAATCTTTGCTTTCTCTTCTTCTTCGTCCTCGTGTTTGCCGTTGGATGTAGAATGACCTGCAAGTGTAATTTGCAGATTTATTTCATAGTCCTTGGAAAAATTGGTCGTTTCCTATATTTTATTTTTTATTTTCCTTTTTTTAAAACATTGCCCTACACTTGAAATTCCTGCCGGTTTCATGGGTGCGTTTGCAAACATAGAAAAGTCACATACTCGAACACAAACACCCCCAAAAAGTATTACACAAATGGGATCAGAAACTCGCAGTAATCGGTTAAAAAACCTTCTCCTCTTTGAAGCCGGTTATAAATACAGGATTTAAAAATACAAACCATTACAATGATCACTGGACAGCTTGGCCTCCGAGGGCGCCCGGATATGCTGCGCAGGAGTATCGTAGCACATGCTGATGTTGTCTATGGACACGGCCCGCTGCGTCCCGCTCGGGTAAGTCCGCCACTCGCCGTTCGATTGCCCATTCGATTCTTCCACCTTAGGAGTGTATATGGAATTTCTGGAACGGTAAAAGTTGTGGTTAGAGTTTTGGCAAATCTATGGTTTTTTTTTTTTATCTTAGTCACAGTTGACAGATGTCAACTGTTACTTGAAAATGACGTCTACATAAAAAAATGCTTTGTGCAAATTAATTTATCAATATTAGTTTTTATTGCATGCAACTGTTAGAAAAGCGAGCATGACGTCACAATATGGCACAATCAGAGTTTTATTCTTATCGTGCTCAGAATACCGTAGACTCCTTAAATTAAACTGTGTATTTTATTTTATTTTACGTCATCGGCACGATGCCTTTTGACCTTATACGGGACTAATCAAGTTTTTTTTTCTTTTACTGCTTTTTTCTCTCTCTTTAGATATTATTTTTTGCATTTTTTTAAAATTTCTGAATTTAATAAATACTTTTTCTAACCACCGTTGTTCTCTTTTATTTTGAAACCTAACCTTTTTAGTTCCACACTACGTCCCAATCCGGGCTATTCCACATTTTGGTTACCTGGCATCTGTGAATACCTAACCCGTATGTGGAACAGTAAAGGTGCCATTAGCTCAGGTGCCATTAGCTCAGGTGCCATTACAGCGGGTGCCCAATATAGTATACCTCCCAATTCCGACCCTATCAAATAAAAAACGGACCTCAACCTGTTCTCAGCCTCCTCCCTCCGTTGCAGGAGTTGCCTCTTCCATGCGGGCACAGCAGCTGCCCTTCGCCTCTCCGCTTCTCCTGCCAGCTCCCTCTCCAGGTCTTTACGGGCCTTCTCTGCAGCTCTTCGGGCTAACATCTGGCGCTTCCAGGCGGGGATGACGTTTCCAGCTGCGTCTCGTTCCGGCACCTGTGCATACCTCTGCCAATCGACCAGCCGTTTTTGATAGTTAAAGCGAGCACAGTCTATCTTTAGTGGGGAGATATGCTATTCTCTAAAAGACAACATCGAGCTCGTCGTCAAACTGACTGATCGAATTGTTTCTCTACTTAATTCTCTCTCTCTTAGTTGAAAATCCATTAAAAGAGTCGTCTCAACGACGAAGACCGAAACAATTTGTCGTTAATAGACTTTCAATGTTATGCTCTAGACCATAAAGTTGAAAATGACAGCGCTGTCCCAGTGTTGAATCTTTAGAGAATAGCACTACAGGTTTTCGGAGTTGATTTTTGAGAGCTTATTATTTTGAGATTGTGTGTTCGTGAGTTCAGCCTTCCAGAAGAAAAGAGAATACATTTCTGAATCATGCCCAAACGGCTGAACGGATCTGCATGAAAATTGGCACAAATATAGATTGTAGTCTGATATTTCTGTGGTAATAACAATGAGGCTACCTTTATCCTGTTATTAAATTGATTCATCATTATAACTAGCCTCTTCTCATCTGTATTGCGGCAGGCTTTTAGTCGAACCAGGGGCCTTACTCTTGAAATCAATCCCAATCTCGATCGTATTCCAATTCGATTCAGTTTCAATTCCAATATTCAGAAAATTGGCACTGTTGAACGAAGTCGAGATTGAGATCTAAATCGACTGCATGTTCGACTATACACCTACACTGATTGTCATGAGGTGGCCATACAAATGAAAACGTTAATTACCTACCAAATTTAAAAATATTGAATTACTCATTAAATCAATAAATAAATTTGTGCTGATATTTATTTTAGTTCGAGTAAAGTCGATTTCATTTAGTTCCAAAAAAATCCGCCCAATACTGTTTCAATCGTGAGCTAGTGTAACATTCAAGAGTGCCAAAAATGACAAGATCTCGATCCCAATTTCAATTTCAATTGAGATCGAGTGTCGAGAGTAAGGCTGCTGATGCAGCTGAATATTTCTGGATTTATGAAATTAATCTTGTTGCCAAACCAATGATTGCTTGATGATGTCGGGCAAAAGATATCCGTGTCACAGAAACTAAGGCTGAACTCACACAGACTTGTGAAACTTTCTCAAAATATAACTTCCAGAATCATTGAGCAATCGTGACGAATTAGAAAAGAATAGGTATCATCAATTTCAAAAGACTAAATTTTTGTATGCAATAGTGTTGCTAGAATAATTTTGTAATAATTAGATTTATTTCGCAAGTTAGACTGTGCTTGCTTTTTTCATCTTAAGTTTGTGTGCACACTGAAGCTTGAAGGGTTCAAATCTTCTTGTAGCTTGTTTAGGCTACATTATGCAATTGAAGCTAAAAATTTAATTATACAGTATGCGCACTCACTAAAGGGATTCAGGTATGCAAGAGTGGATGTTAAATAAAACTTAGACAAAAAATACACGGAATTTAATACATGGGATATTTTTTATCCCAATTCTTAGTTCCCGTGGGATAATTTTTGAGTGCTAGCGGGCGAATCCGCTGGCAACAGCCAGATGGATAGATGTTTCCCAAGTAACACAAACGTGTCTAGAAACGTACTACTAGATAGCTTATAGAATTATATTGAATTGTCTACCATAAGAATAAAATATCTAAAAGCAATCTTCTAGAACGCTTATAGACAGAGTTTAGTAAAAGTGGGCACATTCTTGTACCCTCTCTTAAGAATGAGTTAAGAAAACATGACTAGATAGAGTTCAGATCAAATTGACTTAAGAGATGTTTCTAGTGTCTCTCTAAACCGTTTATAGACCGCACGTTTATCTAGTAGCGTACTAGTAGATAGTTTATAGATAGATTTTTAAAGGAATCATTGCTCGTCAAGTTTTAAAACCAAATGATCTTAAGACTTACAACTTTAAGTAACATTTTACTAGTGACGCATAATGGCGTGGAACTTACAAGAGTTATTTTACTTAATAATATTTGCATCATGGCGTAACAAATTTATTACTTTTTATTAATTTGTGTTTTAATAATGGGTAAATAAGCAAATCAATATGCGATTGAAATTCTATCGTTGAATATTATGTAAAACTCTTGTAAAATAAGAGCGCCCGCTGTAAATGTAAGATTTAACATTATTTTTTCAAAATATGAATATTATTTGGTATAAGCAAATTTTCGAATTTACAGTTTAATGCTTAAAATACTCATTTTATTTAAAATATAGTAATTTAAAACATATAAAGTGTCTAATTAGACATAATTTAATGATAAAAACATTAAAATACGTAACAAAAATTATTTGAAGCAAAAAATAGGCAATAAAAATGGCGTCCAGATAAAATTTACTAGAAAACCGATTTATATAGAACAAACAGTCTAGAGATTTTTTTTGTAGTATGGCTCTAGAATAATTTTACTTACTACATACTAAATTAACTAGTGAGAGAATAAACAGATTTAAGAGTGGTTTAAAATTATCTAGTAACTGTCACTCTGTATTCCTTTTTATCTTGTCACAGTATTTCTAGACGTTCTTCAGTGAATAGGTAATTTCATGTGTTGTGAACGTAAGACCATTTTATGCAGTAACAAACCAATATATTTAATCAATACGAGGGTACCCGAGTAAAAAGTATTTCTGATTTATTTAAGTATAAACAATGTGAGAAATAATAATTATAATTGTAATAACATTAATACCCTTTCATTTGATACCCACATCATTGGGGTGGATTTCAAACAGCCAGTCCGCCATTTTGAATTTAAGTCACCTGACTATTTTTTTCGTATTCTTGACAGCAAACCTTTTCATTTGATACGCATATCATGGGGGTGGATTTTAAATAGCCTGTCCGCCATATTGGATTTAAGTAACGTGACAATTTTTTTCGTATTCTTGACAGCAAACCCTTTCATTTGATACCCACAACATTGGGGTGGATTTCAAACAGCCAGTCTGCCATCTTGAATTTAAGTCACGTGACTATTTTTTCTATTTCTGACAGCAAACCCTTTCATTTGATACCCATACCATTTGGGTGCATTTCAAATAGCCTGTCCGCCATCTTGGACGTCTGCCATCTTGGATTTAAGTCACGTGACAATTTTTTTTGTATTCCTGACAGCAAACCCTTTCATTTGATACCCATATCATGGGGGTGCATTCCAAATAGCCTGTCCGCCATCTTGGACGTCCGCCATGTTGGATTTAAGACACGTGACAATTTTTTTCGTATTCCTGACAGCAAACCTTTTTATTTGATACCCATACCCATATCATAGGGGTGAATTTCAAACAGCCTGTCCGCCATCTTGGATTTAAGTCACGTCACCATTTTTTTCGTATCCCTGACAGCAAACCCTTTCATTTGATACCCATATTATGGGGGTGTATTTTAAATAGCGTGTCCGCCATATTGGATTTAAGTCATGTGATTTTTTTTTCGTACTCTTGACAGCAAACCTTTACATTTTTGATACCCATATATCATCAACAATTTTCTACGTTTTGGAGGAAGTTACTAGGAAGTTTCGATTCTTTTTCGGTCGTCTCTTCTTCATTTTTCTTTCTTTTTAAATACTTGCGGATTTTTCGACGAAAACCACCAGATCTTTTAATTTGTTTCATCTTCTCCATTGCATAAACTCATCCAATTTAAATTTCTAGTGCAAATGCACTTAACTAAGCCACTTTTAAGGATAAAAACTCCAAAAACACGACTTCTCTATCAGTTTTCTAGACAAACTTAAAAATATCTAGTAAAGTATTTTATCTAGACTGAAGTATCTATAGAAAAAAAAGATAAGAGTACCATTAGCTAAAATAGAATATCTGTAGAAAGTTTTGTCTTCAAATATATCGTTTTATCTGTAAAACTACTTCAAAATAGGTACCTTTAGGCTCTTTTAACTATTTGTAGAGTATTTTATCTAGAAACATTCGTTATAACTATAAATGTACTTAAAATAAGTGTTCTATAGAACAAATGCTCTTAAAATAATAAAGCTTTAGATAAAAAACTCTATAAGATTAAATGTTCTTTATCAAACCCATCTTCAGAAAGCCCGTATCTAAAGATTAACCCTGAATAGACAGTCTATAGACAGATTGGTTTTAAAACATCCAGACTGTGTTACTTGGGTTGTTATTATTTCACGCAAGAACTACTGGATATGAAATTTGGTGCACAGATAGTTTATATCCTGGATTAACACATGAATAGTTTTTACTCCAATTATAGGTTATCATGGGATAATTTTAAGTAAAAGCGGGCAGCGCTGTTGACAACAGCTAGTTCGTTTTAACATCCTCAATTTCCGCATGCTGTTTCCTTCACTGATGTCAGTAATATTCAAGTTAAACCGTCTTAAACATCTGTTGAACATTTGTCTAAAAACTGTCATCTGCAAAACGGAATTTGACGTTGATATAAGGGTCGTTTTGTAGTAACACTTTTTTTAGACAAGTGTTCAACAGATATTTAAGTTTTTTGAAGTAAGACAGAAAAAGTATAATACCTTGAAAAATAGAGATTGTTATTTTTTAATCTAGTTAGCAACAAAGTTTAATAACTCGGCCTTCTCTAGCAGTTAGTAATTATAATAAATAAACTTGTGTGTTATGTTCCTTGTAGCATACAGTAGGTATATAAATACGGGTACAGCTAGTTGGGGCCACTGATTCAGCGGGTAGTTAGTTACGTAACACGCAAGCGGGTGCAGTGGCCGTGACGTGGACCTAACGGGATCCAGCCGGCTGCTCCGTAACATCTTCAGCCTCCGTTTTCCTCCTGTTTTTATTTTACGTGGTTAAATCATAAAATAAATCCTCCCACCCTGGGTTAAGGGATTGTCAGACTAAAACTGACTGACATCAATGGTGATTTTTTTTTGGAAAGAAAAATTCGAATCGCGAGCAGGATTTGATCCTGCGACCTCCGGATTCAGTGCATCCGACGCCCTCTCCAATCGAACCATCGAGGCTCACACCTACTGCGTTAAGCTCATCTATCCATTTCTATCGTCTAATAACATCAGATTGCTGATAGCTTTTTGAGGCGCAACTGGAAAACGTCGCACCGTCGACCCGGGCATGACCCATAATCGGACAGGGAGTCACCCATTACCAATAAATGTTTCTTCTAGGCGTTGATCGAACCCGCGACACGCATTGCTACAGTCAATTTTATATTTTACTAGCTGTGCCCGCGACTTCGTTCGCGTGGGTGTCGGAACTTAACAATGTATTTTTTACCAAATTGACAAAGTTTCACACAAACTTTCATCCCCTATTTTATCCCCTTGGGGGTAGAATTGATCAAAATCCTTTCTTAGCGGGTGCCTACGTCATAACATCTACCTGCATGCCAAATTTCAGCCCGATCCGTCCTGTGGTTTGGGCTGTGCGTTGATAGATCACTATGTCAGAGTTATTTGCTTACCCTCGTCCGTGTGTCACCGCGTGGTGCCAATTGAAAACCAGCGCTGGGTGTCTTTCGCCCAGCATAGGCTGAGTTGGTAACTCTTTTGGTGTGGACATGCTCAGCAAAATTGTAATTCTATTATTATTTCTGTGTGTGTCCAATATCGAATATAAATGTTTTTTTCTATTCTATCACTCAGACACTGCCAACAAAGTAGGTACATACCAACGTGTCTTTTTCAATTCATAATATATTATGTACTTCTACTTTCTAAGTTTATTTTGGACATCACTGACATCGGTGACGGAAAACATCATTGGGGAACCTGGACTATAGAGTACTTATCTAATGTCTTTAAACGAGCAATTCTTGTATATTTATATATAATCAGGATCTCGGAAACGGCTCCAAGGATTTTCATGAAAGTTACAGATTATCTATCTCTAATATCTTTAAACGAGCAATTCTTGTTTATTTATTTACATATAATCAGGATCTCGGAAACGGCTCCAAGGATTTTCATGAAAGTTACAGATTAGGGGTTTTTCGGCTCAAGGAATCGATTTATCAAAATCCCAGGTTCGAGAAAAGCTCGGTTCCCAAGATATAGACATTTTAAAAACCGAGCGAAGCTCGGTCAACCAGATATTAATCTATAATGTAAGTCCAAAGCCATGACAGACCCCTGTGAGGTTTCAGAGGCGGCTTTACTAACTCTGACACAATTAAGAGCCTGACGACGTCTTCAAACAAAATAAATAAGCACGAGCTAATTATCCAAACATAATTCAAACTAAATACATGTAAGTGAAACTTTCATAAACCTAGAAATAGTTCTACAATGATTACTTGCATTAAACTATCTCAATGTACAATATTTGGATTAGATTTCTTTCGAAAGTCGGCGGCACTTGAAGCTGTAGGTATATCCATACTACTCCATTTCACGGATATGAGTGTTTGAGTCATAACTAGGGTTGGCAAAACTGATTTTTAGAAAAGATCAGAGTACTAGTCACCGGCTAAAATCCTAACGCCTCATCCACATTCATAAATCAGAGGCCCTTTTTGTATCTTGGTAAAATCATCAAATGAGTCCTGGAACCCTTACTGCCAGACTTGTACTGACTGAAATCCTCGGTGATCCTTCAATAGCCTTTTACGCTCCAGGGGCATGGTTACTACCTGAGGAGACTATCCCGCGATCAAGACCTTTTCCGTTTAGTTATAAATTTTGCAGCGGGTTTCTTACTATAGGACGTAGGGCTCACTAAGACGAAATTTTGCGAAATTTGACCCCTTAGGGGTTATTATTGGGGTTGATAGTTTGTATGAAACTTCTTTACTACAACTGCTAGGAGTGTACGTTGGATATTTATTTGGATTTCCCATTATTATTCCATAAAGACGTTAGGTGACTGGCCGGGAGTAAAAATTCACAGAGGATTTCGAAATCGCATGCAAGAGTACGGTTGGGCAACCCTACTCTTAACTTGAACGTCTAGATTATTGAAAGTGATAAAGAACAGAACTTATACTCTGGTAATTGAATATCACTTAAAATGTCTCAGCATTTTTGGAGTAAACTTTCCGTAAACAGTAGGTATTGTTGTCCCACTAATATTATAAATGCGAAAGTTTGTGAGGATGTATGTATGTGTATAATTGTGTATGTGTATGTAGGTATGTATGTTATACTCTTTCACGCAAAAACCACTTAACGGATTTGGCTAAAATTTGGTACACAGATAGTTTATAACCTGGATTAACACATAGCATAGTTTTTATCCCGATTTTATGTTCCCGTGAGATAATTTTCGAGTTGAAGCCGCTGGCAACTGCTAGTAGACAATATTGTAGAGCTGTGGTGACCTACAGGAATTACAAGGTATTCATCGTAGGTTCAAACCCAGGCAGTTATTGAAAATAAATCATCACCACACTGGTCTACGAATTTAACATGTTCGTTGTCGTTCATTGTTTTGAAATTAACTGATCTAAGAAAAATTACAATTTAAAACCAGTACTTTCCTACCCGGAGCTTCAAGAACAAGTGTGGCCTGCACATAATTATGTTTACAGAAAAAAAACAACTATTTCCAATTATGATATTATCTAATATCTTTAAACGAGCAATTCTTGTATATTTATAAATCAGGATCTCGGAAACGGCTCCAAGGATTTTCATGAAAGTTACAAATTAGGGGTTTTTCGGTTCAAGGAATCGATTTATCAAGGTCCCAGGTTCGAGAAAAGCTCGGTTCCCAAGATATAGACATTTTAAAAACCGAGCGAAGCTCGGTCAACCAGATATTTATATTGATAAAAACAAAAAATCCAATCCAAAAAATCTTATCGTCTGGTATCAAAATTCTATCTCAATCCAAATCCCGATTCATTTCCCTTAATGACAGCGTCAGACTGGTAATATTGGAATGGATAGGAAAAATTCGGTCATTAATAAGTTACCGACAAAAATAACAACCAATATGGTAACCAAGAAAACTCAGGATTAATAATCGCGAACTTTTCAAGTACCTATTTGACGACGGAATGTAATCGAATTATCATTAATCTTTTAATTAGGAGTAAACAATCTGAAACTGAAACGGTAAAAAAGTTAGGAAGAATGTAAAATCGCTTAAATTTTACGCTTGAATAGCGTATGACGTAGATATTATGACTTCTTCTGCTTTTCAAATATATGTTTTTGCCCCGCGGTTTAATCCTAGCTGCTTTTTTGATCGTAGCGTGATGGTTATATAGCCTATACCCTTCCTCGATAAATTGACTATACAACACAAAAAGATTTTTTGAAATCGAGTCAGTAGTTCCAGAGTTTAGAGCATTCAACCAAACAAACAAACACTTCAAGCAACACTTAAGTTTTTCTTGCATCGTGAGCGCGTTTACATAAATTTTTTACCCGACTACAGCAAAGCCAAAAGGAGGGTTATGATTTTGACCGGTATGTATGTATGTATGTATTTAAATCACATACACGAACAGTCACACCCGGAAGAGGGCTATAGCTAAAGGTACAAATGTTGCTCCGATCGGGTATCGAAGCTCGCAGTAACCGATCGCTCAGCCACTGTACACAAACGTGTCATAAAAAATAAAATAATTTTAAACATAAAAATGAATTATAAACATCTTAAAAATAATAATGAATGAAAAATACTTTCAGAAATAACGCACGGCAAAAGTCGTTAACGCGACTCAGATCCAATTACAAGACGCGAAGTGAAATTATATAAAATACGGTTAATAATTAACAATATTTTGAAAAGATTAAATTTAAAACGTGACAGCGCTCAAGACGCGACTGCGCAAGAGCAGAGAAAGCGTGAAAACTTATACACCTCTCAGTTTGTGTAAAAATATAGTGATTTTTCATTCAAATCTTGCTAATTGATGTACAGGGTTGGCAAAATCTCGAAGCCGTCACGAACCCCACAGGCTCGCGCTAGATGTTTTACCAAGGCTTGCAAAATATAATAAAAGCTGCATGTTTATGTGTGTCCGGGTATACAATAAGATACCAGATGAATCTAAAGCGCTAAATATAAGAGTATCTAAAATACAATTACACAAATGGCTGTCTGTTAAAGGTTTTTATAGTGTCAAGGAGTTCCTAGAGCATAAAATCGGATGATGAAAGTTGTGTTATATTACTGTAAAATTTGCATGCTTATATACCTAAAAAGCAAAACATGTATGTTCTAAACTGTTTCCACCATCTTGTTTATCATGTTTTATGCAAATAAATGGATTTGAAAAATAACGAAAGTGGTATAGAGTCGAAAATGGCTAAAATCGTATGACGACACGGCTGGCGCAGTCGCCGAGTGATTGACTGCTGCAGAGCGGGTCGCGGGTTCAATCCCCGTACGGAACAAATATTTGTATGATCTGCAAGTACCTACTTGTTCCGGGTCTGGGAGTTCGTGTATGTGAGTTTCTACGTTTGTAAACGCACCCACGATACGGGAAGTAATTCCCAGTATATGAAAATGTTTTTTTTTTTAAGAAAAAAAAGGTTTGCCCGCAACGGATAGTGGCTGCTAACTGTAGCGGGCAACTTTGTAGAGAAGTAAAGTAACATCGTGATTGTAAATTTACATGATCGTATGGCGAAGAAAGTGAAACGTTACTGCTTGCATTTCGCGGAAATTGTAAAAGTTATGTTATGGAAACTGGTAATTGTGACAAAGTAAGAAAACCAATCACTTTATAAACTTAATGGCGTTAACGTAGACATTTTGTTGCATGATAAAAACGTTAACCGTCTTAACACAAAAAAAAAAACATTTGTCTAAAAAAGTGTAACTGCAAAACAACCCTTAAATCAATGTGAAATGTCGTTTTGACATTGACAGTTTTTTTAGACAAGTGTTCAACAGATATTTATCGTTTTGTGAAAAGACGGGTATAATGTTTTTCTTTTGCCTTATTTAAATATCTTTTAAATTCTTCAAGGGTAAGCTAGCTTAAATCGAAGTTTAACAAAAAGTTTAACGAAACAAAGTAAAAATAATGAATACATGAACACTCGAACATCTAAAGTTAGAACATCATTTAGGTACTTAGTAAAAACCGCTAGGAATTCTGTTCACCCCGTTACGCTAACCGGTGATGTAATTATCTTCTTACCGAGAATATACTCGGTATTCCAGGTTTCACCAGTTATGAGTAGGTAGGTGATAAATCTAACATCGAGCACTATTTCTGCCTAATGTCAATTTTGCGTTCGACTGTATCTACAGAAAACTTTAACTTTTTTTTTTACTTGGCAAAATCATCAAATGAGTCCTCCCACCCCGGGCAGGGCGGGAGGGACTGTCAGACTTCTACTGACTAAAATCCACGGTGTCCTTCAATAGCCCTTTCTGTTCCGGGGTCACGGTAAGGAAATAATCCCGTGACCCCGGCAGGCTTTGGCCCTCTGAGAGGGGGGCCCCGTCAAAAGAAAAAAAAAACTTTAACCTAAAGATTGTTTCAAGTTGTAATGTAGGTTCAGGCACAATATGGCGCCGAGGTCATCCCATTCTTAGTTGAAACGCATAGTAAACATATAAGTTTCCACTAAAAACTACTGTAGTGAACGGTCATGATGAGGCACCGTAATTGCCTAGCTGGGAAAACGGACTTAGCCGCAGACCGCAGTACTGGTAACGTTGTCCGTATATACAGGTTAGACGTGAAAACTATACAGGGTGCAATCTTGGTCGTGGGCAATACTTTAATCTAAGACTCTAGTCACGATACTGACTGCATTAGGGCTAATAATTCGCAAATCAAAAATATTTTTATAGAGACATTTCAGACATAGCCTCCTCATGTCACATGTCTTCGAATTTTCGGTTATAAGTCATGCCGTTTTCTCATGTTTCCCTTCATCGTATATCAAGAGCAGTGATAATGAAATAAATTGTACAATTATGCGCCTGCCTGGGTGGGAAACCCACGACTTACAACTCGTAAGTCATGTCCGTTACCACCGAAACTAAGTGTATTATAGTTTTAAATGTAATTAAGTTTTTTTTTAATGTGGATGAGGCGAAAGGTGTATATGTATGTACCTAAGGATTGAAGCAGGTGAGGCACTGTAATTTATGCCTTACATTTTTTGTAAGTTTATCTAACGTGAATGTGACTTTTCATCCCGCTATAACACTCCCGTTGAAATTTTCGAGTTAGGTACACGCAGTCGCTAACAGCTAGCAATTAATATTTATTTTATTGAATAATTCAAAATTACACGACGATTTATTCCAAAATGAATCAATCACACCATTTTATACGGTACCAAAATAATTGTCCTGACACGACAGCACTTTCGCCGCGACAGTACTGTTCACTACAATGCAATTGATCTGCTAATTACCTTATAGTCACGTCGTGATGATACAGTGAATGGAAGATGAGATCGCGTCTTTGTTGTCTTTGACAAAAAGTTATACAGATAGTCTTGTCTTACAAAGATCGTTGCATCATTATTTTATTTAGTTTGAATGACTTTGTATAATGTTTAATGTTGTAACTTTTTTTTGAGGTTAGGTACATACATCCTGGCGTAAGATAGCTGCTGAATAGCCGGCTTTTGACTAGAGAAAAACCATCATCGTATTTCTCAAAAAAAAAACAACGTCCCACACTAGGGTATTCTCCCGTATCGTGGGTGCGGTAACAATTATTTAAATACATACTCGTACACATAACAAATAATAGGGAAAAAAACTATTTTTGTATCAGTAGGTATATTATTATCGTTTAAGCAACTGTTTCAGGGCACCGAGGTTGAGACAATTATTATATTGCTATTTTGATGAGTTGCTCAATCGGACGGCAATATAATTCAAATCTATTCCCATTAGAGCAACACAGTAGCTTCTCGTGTACCGTAACGTAACGTAAATAAATTCACTCGCCTACATTCTAAAATTAATAAAATCGAACTAGATTTTAAGATTATGACCAGACCAGCATCAAAATCCGTAAACCACACATCAAATCCATAATTAATCAACAACATAATTAATAACAACTGCAGTTAAGTATCGCAACACATAATTAACTTTGCAACACTGAAGTCTTACGTCAGAAAAATCGGTGTCAGTCTATTTCGCGGTTCAACAGAATTTTTGTCCATTCGTGTAGACTTTTGTCCTACATTTCAAATTCCAATGCTATTGTGTCCACGTTTGAGAACGGTGAATCGTCCTCAGATAATTGGTGCAGTTTTTACCGTGTTTTTAACCGATTATGTGAACGTTTCGGATGGTTGAGACAGTTTTGGGTGATATTCTTTATTTTTGTACTTGCTTTTGTTATTAAATCTTGACGGTTTAGAGGAAAAGCAGTTAGTTTTTTCTCCACATGAACAATCTCGCCAGTTTTCTTTCTCGATATCCAACTAATCTTTCTTTATTTATTTTTTAATCATCAAATGAGTCCTCCCACACCGGGCAGGGCGGGAGGTACTGTCAGACTTGTACTAACTAAAATCCACGGTGTCCTTCAATAGCCCTTACGTTCCGGGGTCAAGGTAATGAGATAAGTTCCGCGACCATCCTACTAATCCTACTAATATTTTAAATGTGAAAGTTTTGATGGATGGATATTTTTTGTTACTCTTTCACGCAAAAACTTCTGAACGGATTTTGTTGAAATATTGTACACATATAGTTTATAACCTGGATTAATCCTCATAAGAAGCTGGCAGTTTAGAATCAGTAAGAAAAAGTAAATTGTCTTTATGACGGATGTTTTTATGATTGCCGAAGTCTCCCGAACTGAAACGACAGACGTTAGACGATGCGGATATTTTCGTCAGGTTTTTTCGATGAGGAGTAATAGAGAAGAATAGTAGACCACGGCCCTGCAACGTAAAGGGCATGTGAAGACTCAGGGTGGATATTTAGTCAGTAAAAGTCCGACAGCCCTTTCCGTTCCACCTAGAGTGGGAAGGACTCATTTGATGCTTTTACCACCCCAAAACAGAAAGCACACATAATAATCAAAATAATTTATGGGACAATACAAACGGAGCATTAAATTAAAGTTGAATCTAAAAGAAAAAAAATAAAAACCAAAACTTTGCCAAAACAGCACCTACATACTTTCACTTAATTAAGATTTTAGAACCACGAGATCACTTGAAATTGAAAATGTAATGAGCATGAAAAATAATACAAACTTCTTTTCATAGATTTAAATGAAAATAAACTTTGCTACATTAAAATACCTTAAGTAAAAATTCAAGCTCGCGGTACTGTCTCTTGGTAACCCTGACCCTGGAACGTAAAGAGCTATTGAAGGAGAAGGTGTATTTTAGTCAGTACGAGTCTGACAGTAATGGGAAGGAAGACTAATTTGATGATTTTAAAAGTTAAAAAAAAAAAACTAAAAGTAATCAATCCTAGAATTTCAGTCAAAATATCGAGCGAAAAGATTATCATAATTTGCTAAAAAGACAGACTTTAAAATCACTCGAGCAGCGACGCGGGCAACAGCTAGCAATTAATATTATGACGAGAACTTACGAAACTCTTGTATTAATTAATAAAAAAATAAATGTCAAACTGAAAACTCGAAAACAAAATGTTTTTAAGGACAAGGAATTAAATATTTCTAGCAGTCAAATTAACTTTTACGAGGTACCTACGTACTTTACAATGTACAAACCGAGTTTGATCCCGAAAAATACAAAAGAAAAAAAAGAAAGAATGTCTCCGTTAAAAAAAAACAACGTTGTCCGATACAAGTTTACTAGTTGTCCAAGTTATAACAAAACGTCAAAAAAAAAAAGAAAAATAACTGCGCAAAAACAATTTTCACCCCGACTGTACATCAGTTTGGTCAAAACCGCGACTCATGCGCATTTCACGGCTGTTACACAAAGACGGGCATTCGCAGAGATAGCTACCAACAGTGGGGGAACTAGATCAGTAGGTTATATACGAGTATGCTGTGGCTTCTAGGAAATGCGTACCGTAGACCGTACGCAAGTCGCTATGCTATTTTTTTTTCTATAATTCTTTGATTAATTGCAGATACCCAGTGGTATCGGCCCCGACTTACGAGACCCTGGCCAAGCAGCCACTTTGTGTAATTTATTTCATCACCACTGCTCTCAAAACGGTGAAGGAAAACAACGTGAGGAAACCGGCACATCCTAGGACCAAAAATTTGAAGAAATGTGACATCTACCAACCCGCACTGGGCCCGCGTGGTGGTTCACGGCCCATTCCCAACAGGAGGCCTGTGTCCCAGCAGTGGGAACATGGAATGATGACTTGAACTTTGTTAAAAAATATGATATCTTTTTTTAGGGGAGTTAAAATCATCAAATAAGCTTTCCACCCTGTGTGGAGTCAGAACTGTCAGACTCTTACTGATCAAATCCACCCTGTTCCTTCAATTTCCCTTTACGTTCCAGGATCAGGTATTAGCCTGCTTTGACAGTCTCACGACCCCAAACATGTGTCGCTGATTTATATACAACGTGTAACGTTAAATGCGCAAACCTCTCGTGGGGTAACTCAGCCCATGTTACTGAACAATGTTTGTTCTAAGAATTTTGGAAAAAAAAATGGTTTTTCATACAAAATGAGAAATCGATCGGGCCCATCAGTATGAAAAACCTTTTTTTTTTAATTTTTTTTCCAAAAGTCTTAGAACAAACATTGTTCAGTAACATGGGCTGAGTTACCCCACGAGAGGTTTTGCGCATTTACCGTTACACGTTGTATAATCTATCTCGGTAACAATCATAATATGATATCTATTTTTATAAATAACCAATCAACAACCTGATTTGCCTATCCGAGTTTAAAAACGTCCAATTAGAAGCCGTCACTGAAAAACTCCACAGGGTGGTCAGAAAGAAAGAAAGAAAATGTACAGATTCCTTATTCAAAAAAAAAATGACTGTAACGTTTTGTAGTGAAGCCACTTTTTTATAAATGTGTGAGTGCCACGCACACATTATTAAATTTAGTTTTCCTTGGAGATATTCACTTGTTTTACGTAGGAATCGAAAGAAGGGGATATTTTTTCTTCGTTTTTTTGGCTTTAATTTCTCAGTGGCCTACTTAGTGGCCAGATTCAGAAACGAAAAAAAACCCTCTATATAGGATATATTATCGCCCTTCTCACACGCTGTGTATCGATAACATAACTTAATTATGTCATTCTTACATAAGCCAAGTAATAATTTGAATAAATTTTGCAACATTAAGTTGTTTATCTTACTCAATCACGCATAAATTATAATAAAAAAAGCAGTGAGCCTTGACAAACTAACATTTTAGAACGAAAGTGAAGATGAGTATTAAATATGTAACTGACATAAGGTGTCAAAAATGATGATTTTGAAAGTTGTTGTACAAAATAACGCAATACTTTACAAACGATTCTCACTTGTCTGGCTATCATGATCTTAACTTTCTGCAAGGCAGTTGAATCGAGAGCAAAATTTAAGTATGTATATAAGTATAAAACTAGTATTATTACACCCGCAACTTCAATTGTGAAGGTTTTATATTTCCCCCTATAATTTTCCAATATCTGGTTGACCGAGCTTCGCTCGGTTTTTAAAATGTCTATGTCTTGGGAACCGAGCTTTTCTCGAACCTGGGATCTTCATAAATCGATTCCTTGAACCGAAAAACCCCTAATCTGTAACTTTCATGAAAATCCTTGGAGCCGTTTCCGAGATCCTGATTATATATAAATAAATATACAAGAATTGCTCGTTTAAAGATATTAGATTACTCCTTTTTACGTGTTTAACCATCAAATGAGTCCTCCCGTCCAGAGCAGGACAGGAGGGACTGTCAGACTTGTACTGACTTAAATTCACGGTATCCTCCAATAGCCCTTTACGTTCCGGGGACACGATTACCTGATACAGTCCCGCGACCCAGGCAGGCTTTGGCCCTATAGTGGGGAGTATTCAACTTGTTTAATCAATTTGGTCGATAGTTTTACATTCGAAGTTTGAAAAGACTCATTTTCGTACTAACATCCCCTTCTTGACCCTTTAGGGAAGAATTTTCTAAAATCTAGTCTCAGTGCATACTTACGTCATAAATTATAAGGAACGTTTGTGCAAATGTTCTTGCTTCTAGACCGGTAGGGGTTTCAGCTGTGCGTTGATTGATCAGTCAGAGTCAGTCAGTATGTCCGTACATTAAAGATATTAAAATAAAAATAATATGGAGGTCATTAGTACAACAATAGCCAAAACAACAGGTTTTAGAATGTTTGCCTGTCTGTATGAATGTTTGTACTCTTATTACTCCAAAATTCTTGCATCATCATCATCAGCCTATAAATGTTCCCACTGCTGGGACACAGGCCTCCTCTCTGTGAGAGCGAGTGGGCCATAATCCACCACGCGGGCCCAGTGCAAATTGGTGGATGTCACAAGTCTTCGAATTTTTGGTTACAGGACATGCCGGTTTCCTCACGATGTTTTCCTTCACCGTTTTGAGAGCAGTGGTGATGAAATAAATTACACAAAGTAATGCGCCTGCCTGGATTCGAACCCACGACCTACAACTCGTAAGTCGGGGCTGATAATATATAAATTCTTGCTTATAATTGAATAAAGTTTTCACCGATATATTGCTAAAAATCTAATTTAAAAGATAAACTCCATAATACTGCTGAAAAATACAACTGTCTTTACAAAATTAATACGATATAATTATCTATGATATTTAATTATTTATATGTAATTTATTTAATGAATATAGATAATTAATTCTAAATTACACGCGCACGTAGTCGCGGCCAAAAGCTAGTCTACTATAAAATGTCATGGTTGTTCTGGTTGATTTCATTTGGTTAATGAATCTACTGAAATAAGAACGAATAAATCGATTTGTTGACCTTAAAATTGAACAACAACAGTGATCTGAAGTCTAGACATTCACAAATCAGGGTCACTTCATTCGGGGTCTCGGGACTGTCGAATCATCATACCGGAGCCCTGGAAAGCAAAGGGCAAACCGCTCAAAGCAAGGTCGGAGGGATCATTATTTTGATTACTTTATCACCCAAAAAATAGGGTCATGCCATTGATAGACAACATCTTAGGTAGTTTTTCAGGTAACAGTAGCTCTAGTTATTATTAATTTAAAGTCAGTTAATTTAAATCTTCATGGCTTAAACGTATGCTTTCTTTTAAAAACATGTGAACATCAGCAATAATAATTAAAAATAATATAAAACGAGCTATCACTAGCTACTGTAAGTAGTCGCATAATAATGTGTTACACCTGACACCTCTGTATCCTTGGTAATAAGGAACTCGACTTCAACTTCGGCTTCGACTTCGTGTCCGAGAACGACTTCTAGCTTGTTTGTGTCGCTGTTTAACCGTGCTCACCCATCCGAAGACAGGCCTCAGCAAGAATTGCCATCACCGCATCACCGTCAGACATTTGATTTGAGCACTTCCGTTTACTCACTTCCATTACATTTGCTATATAATAGAAGCGATAAGAAAGATGTTGTGTGAAAAAAATAACGAACTATTTAATAAACTTAATCCTTCAAATAATAATAAACTTTCATCTAAATAACTAGCATGATAGATGACTATTTGATTAATGTTTCTTAACATATAAATTATTACTCAATTACGGAGAGAAATGTTGATTGAAAGTTTCTAATTTTCATAATTCAATAGTCTGGGAGCAGATTGTGTCTTGCAACGCGTAACTAACCAGTGTTAGTGTCCATGTGATTCATTCGCTAAAAGATTTATGTAATTAAGCACAGTAACTATGTAAATATAATAACTGAAATCAAACACTATTAATTAACGTGGACTAAAGTTACAACCAGGATAATCCTCGGATTAACCATACATTTTTTAAGGATTAACCTTGGCGTAACTTTGGTCCACGTTTATTAATAAGGGGAAGACCACTAGAGGAAAAATTTCAAAAAGATATTCTTTCAAAACACTACACTACCAAAAATTAACATCCACTCTTTTGCACACTATAAAAAAACTTCATAATACAAAGTAAACAAAAAGTTCACTGACCTGTTCCACAAAGTTCTCCGCTGTGAACCGCTTGGTGAACTCCGTAAACGTCTCCTTATCCTGGAGGCTCTCCCGGCGCGCACGTTCCACTTTCAGCTTCTTGATCCCCGTTATATCCTTGGACATCTTCAGTTCCTCTATCAGATCCGTTTTTGCGTTTTTGTATATCTCTGCGGCGCTCGGTAAGCATTGTAGACTGACGGAGCGGGCTGGAGGAGGAGCTGATAATGTCTTTGTGGCTGGTGTTCGGAGTCTGACAGCTGTGAGTTCAGCACTGCTGATGGCTGCCAGGGGCTGGTGGCTGGTGACCGGCGGCTGCGGAGGCGGCGGCGGCACGTTGTCGACCGGCACCGGGGGCGGCGGCGGAGGTCGCGCCTCCGCCGCGCTATCGTCCCGCTTGCACGGCGCCGTGATTGTTTTCAAATACTCCGACGGTTTGATAAGACGGTCCGGCGCGTTTTGCGGGAACGCGGGAGGCACGAAGGGAAGCACGGCTTGCTTGTTGACGAGGTTGGGCCCGCGCGGTCTGTCGTCGTCTGCGGACGCCGCCGAGCCGCGTCGCCCCGCTGCAAGATTTCAAGATGGCCGCTATTAGGGGGGAGAGAAAGTCCGCGCTTCGGCGCGCACGCACCCCGCGATGCGCTGCGTGTACATTCGGTGCCACAAGTGTTTGATGCATTGATCAGATAATATTTGGATGATGTTTTAATTTTACATAAATTAGTATGATCGTGATTATGTTTTTAACGGGCATGGCTCCGATTGTACGCGCTGCAAGGGCAATACGGTTTTTCGTAGATATTAGATCTGATCAAAAGTGGCCGTTTATTGAGTAATACAATCATTTGTTCTTTTCCAAAGGCTTATAAACATAAGCAAAAAGAAAATTATCCTTCCTCATTCTAATATCCCAAAGTGATGGTATGTGACTTGTC
This sequence comes from Agrotis clavis, assembly GCA_954870645.1. NCBI lineage: Eukaryota > Metazoa > Arthropoda > Insecta > Lepidoptera > Noctuidae > Agrotis > Agrotis clavis. The sequence goes on along the minus strand of OX940935.1, from coordinate 19,684,186 downwards.
ACTTGAATAATATTTCTCGTGTGTTCACGTGCTAAATGTTCACCAGTTAACACTGATTATTAGCGAGACATCTCGGCGCTCAGATCTTTACGTGCATTTCTAGAACGTGTGTGATACAGCTTAATTTCATTTTGCTTATTATGATTATTTTCTTCATCATTCGCTATGTTTTAGCTAGGTATAACATAGGTTGTAAATATTTCGTTACTAGTTACGTATCGGGTTCAGATAAGTAAGGGTAAAAACACGTCGCGGTACTGGCTACACAGTTAACCGTGACCCTACGACAACAAGGGTAATTGAAGGAACAGGGTGTTTTTAGTCACAGTCTCTTCCGCTCCACCTAGTATGGGAGGACACATTTGATCATTTTCACACTCCTAAAAGAGTTCAAAAAATATCCCACGAGTTACTAGCCGCCGGGATAAAACTAGGAAAAAATCTGTACTAATGTTATAAAGCTGAAAAGTGTAATTGGTTGAACGCGCTAATCTCAGGAACTCATCATCTGCCTAGCCCTTTCCCAACTATATTGGGGTCGGCTTCCAGTCAAACCAGATTCAGCTGAATATCTGTATTTTACATGGAGCGACTGCCTGTCGGACCTCCACAACCCAGTAACGGGTAATAAGATACCCCATGGTAAGACTGGTTGTCAGACTTTAGAGCTTCTGACTAACAGTAACGACTGTCAAAGATCTACAAATGACAGCCGGGACCAACGGCTTTACGTGCTTTCCGAGGCACGGAGGAAACTCGCTATGATAGATGGTCAAGCAAGATGGCAAGCGCGGCGCGGCTTAACCCGTAAGATCGACCTGTGCGGCTGTACTTATTTAGCCACGAGCTCCTCAGGAACTACTGGTCCAAATTGAAAAAATCTTTTTGTGTTGGATGCTCCATTTATCGAGGAATGCTATAGGCTATAACATCACGCTACAACAAACAGGAGCGGAGCAGCCAGGAACAGCTAGTCAGGACATAAATAGAACTTTTGCCAAACAATTTAGAAATTCTTTCAGTTTTTTGCCATAAAGAAAATAAATGGCACACAAACACTTTTGCTTTTACTATTACTTGAATGTCATTTTAAGTGACATAAAAACTAGGGGTTGAATCTGGACAAAGAAAAGATTACCAATGTACTGAGTTCCACGTTCGACCCTCAGGGATTGAATGTGGAAACGTTTAGGGGTCGAACGCGGAAGAGGGTAGAAAATCGTGGGGGTTGAACGCGGAATAAACCATATATTTTACTTTCAGATTTATAAACATTATTAAGAACAATGATATTATAAATAAAAAGGTAGATATCGCACTAGCACGCACAAATTGTTGAGGACAAAGTAAGACAATTGTTGCTCTTTGCTATCTGCTATCTCTTTCTATCTTAATACGTTCAGCATTATCTATCGCTGTCGTAGTTTTAAATTACTATAGTAAGAACGCAACGATATCTGAACGCCATTCAGTATGAACATGGCGTATCTTTCTTTATAATATAATTGAATAAGAACGTATTTTGGAAGTTTTTATCAATAATTATAAAATATCTAGCTATCGAAATGACTAAAATTAATTGATACTGGATGTAGAAATTCTTCGACTGTATTTGGACATTATAAAACTGCTCACTTATGGGCCACTATGGCCAATTATGGACCATGTAATCGATTTTCATTTATCTTGACAAAGCGTCAAGCGTGACCGTTTAACACATGTCAATATTTTGTTAGTTATATAACTTAATGGATTTTTTATGACCAAGTGTTACATAGTTAACAGTTACAGAAACTTTAACGCAATATTCAATAACAAGCTGTTATTATAATTGTAAACAAACGTTGCCTTACACTTTTTTTTTTTTAGCGTGGTAAAATCATCAGATGAGTCCTCCCACCCGGGCAGGGCGGGAGGGACTGTCAGACTTGTACTGACTAAAATCCACGGTGTTCTTCAATAGCCCTTTATGTTCTGGGGTCACGGTGAGGAAATAAAATCCCGCGACCCCGGCAGGCTTTGGCCCTCTGAGAGGGGGCCCCGTCATTTTTGCTGACGCTCTTTGAGGCGCGCGTGGAACACGACGCGCCGTCGACCCGGGCATGGTCCATGGTCGGACAGCGAGTTGCCCTTTACTCGCTGTCCGCATGCCCGCGCCTACGGTGGCCGGAGATCGTCTGCCGACGTCCGAACGTTGCCTTACACTTGGTATTTCTCCTGTATCGTGGGTGAATATGTAAACTCACATACACAAACACCTAATAGACCAGGAACAGTGAACGAAGAAAAACCAGGAACCAGGAACAACTACTTCTAGTTTATACAAATATTTGTTCCGTGCGGGGATCGAACCCGCGACACGCTGCGCCGCAGTCGATCGCTGGGCCACTATCATCAGCCTATAAATGTTCCCACTGCTGGGGCACAGGCCTCCTCTCAGTGAGAGGGAGTGGGCCATAATCCACCCCGCGGACCCAGTGCGGGTTGGTAGATGTCGCATGTCTTCGAATTTTTGGTTCTAAGACATGCCAGTTTCCTCACGATGTTTTCCTTCACCGTTTTGAGAGCAGTGGTGATGAAATAAATTACACCGACCATGGACCATGCCCGGGTCGACGGCGCGTTGTATTCCAGGCGCGCCTCAAAGAGCGTCAGCATGATGACGAGGCCCCTCTAGAGTGCCAAAGCGGGACTTATCTCATTACCGTGACCCCGGAACATAAAGGGCTATTGAAGGACACCGTGGATTTTAATCAGTACGAGTCTGACAGTTCCTCCCGCCCTGCCCTGGGTGGGAGGATTCATTTGATGATTTTAACACGCCAAGAAAAAAAGTTACTGTCTTTACGGGGGCCACGCCGCAGGCATAAGCTAGTGAAGTATTTTAAATTTAGAGACAAACCGTGAAAGCTTAAAACAGTGTTTATAAGCTAGTGAATCAAAAAACTTATTCGATTAAACATTTCACAAGCTGAATTACAATTAGAAAGCACCCGAAAACATTCCACTAGGCTACCACTCGGACAAAACATTATGGTGATTTAATATTCAGGTGTAAAACTGAAACCGTTTCACTCTGTTTACTGAAATTGCCTTGATTTGCAATTAACCGCCGGTGAAACTGTCGAGCTAGGTATATGAGTTGGCTGTCAACTTTATATATAGGCACTAAGTTTTCTTTCTTCATATTTTTTTGCACATACATACGAGTTTATAAACTCAAAAATAGTATGCGACCTGTTTCTACTAGGTACAAATATGGATGTACAATTATAAAGACATAGTGTACCTTTTATCTCGATAAAAAGTACTTTCTGAGAAAATAGCGAAGCAATTACGTTCATGTGGTAGCGCCAAATTAATTGTCAAATTGTCAGCGTGGGCTTAAGACTATTGTCTACCGACCTCTCGTCCATACTAAAAGAGAAAACGTTTTTCTGCCCCTAAATGTTATCCTATCTCAATGATTTTTTAGAATGCTACTGACACAGTAAAAAACTAGGTTTATAGGTTTTCTTTTTTTCAAAATTTATAATAGTTTTAAAGTAACAGGCGCCTAAAAGTTACTATTTTTATGACAAAATCTTCATTGAAGTAAAACCTTCGTATTTTAAAAACAAAGAAGTTTTAGAAAAAAAGCAAAACATACAAACCTAGAATATAATATGCTGAAACGATTGACACCTGAATCTAAGAGATTGGACGTGATTTAGTATGTGAAAAACGTTTTCTCCCGAGAGACAAATTTCATATAAAAAATACTCACAATCAGTCGCGAGCTGCAACGCTCTCTATCGCACGATCGGGGGTTTTTCAACGCGCGAGAGGGACAGCACGAGTTTTTCAAAATACCTATTCTTTGAAAAGGCAGCTGCTATACAATCCTCTTAAACTAGTTTAACAATAAATTGCAAACCTAATTGGTCTGTCAGCAAGTTTTTAAAAACAAAAGACACGTATTGTTACTTTTGTTAAATGATTTTCTGAGCTGTGTATTTCGACCACCATGCGTTCTTAAAACGAACCAAAACATGAAAAAACATGGTTGTACTTCTGTCGTGGTTGCCAATTTAAAAATTATCGTTACGTCAATTTAGGTTTACGTAGTGAAATAAAAGTACGGGTCAAGTATTTTTTTATAATATAATTGACCGACTACTTCTATTATTCAGCCCAATAGCCTATTTTACAGAACCAAACTAATAGACTGAATAGAACAAGTAAAGGAATTTCACTCAATCGCGGGTAACCCTGCGTATTTTTGTCTTTATTATATTTGCCATAAATTCTCTTGTAGTTATACAACGTGTAACGGTAAATGCGCAAAACCTCTCGTGGGGTAACGCAGCCCATGTTACTGAACAATTTTTAGGGTTCCGTAGTCAACAAGGAACCCTTATAGTTTCGCCATGTCCGTCCGTCCGTCCGTCCGTCCGTCTGTCCGTCTGTCCGCAGTTTAGCTTAGAGACGCACAGTACTAGAGAGCTGTAATTTGGTGTAAATATACGGATTTGTTATGCCGAAAAAGTGGTAAAATAAAATCTCGTAAAATATTTTTTTTTAGGGTACCTCCTGTACACGTAAAGTGGGGATGTTTTTTTTTTTTTCTCGCGTACCCCTTAGTGTGGGGTATCATTAAATAGGTCTTTAAAAAATATTGAGAGTTTCCATTAACAATTTTTTGATAAAAAAATTCGTTTGTGAAATATTAAGCTTTAAAGTGCTAAATTTTGCTCGACTCGAGTGTCCCCCCCCTCTACCAGCTAAACGGTTATGTTTGGGGGTGTGAAAAAATTCACAATAGTAGTATATATAACGAAGTTTAAAAGAAAATTATCATGACTAAGTAGGCTTTACAACTTTACGAGTAATAGTCGACCAACTTATAAAATGTACTTGGATAACAGATTTTCTTAAACAACATGTATCGGAGAACATGTTCTTCAACTGCAAATGTAAGTTTGTCAACTTTATTTTTACAGCTTTAATAGGTATGTTTTTACGGTATGTTTTTTGGGGATAGGTAGGTTTTTATCGTCAACTATTTTTAACTAACTTTAAAAAAAGGAGGAGGTTCTAAATTCGTCGTAATCTTTTTTATGTATTTTCCCCGATTTCTCAAAGACTCCTGGACCGATTTTGAAAATTCTTCTTTTTAAAATTAAATTCAGCGAATCAGTTTAGTTAGTTCACATAAGTATTTTGATGGGCAACTACGGAACCCTACACTGTGCGTGGCCCACTACGCACTTGGCCGGTTTTTGTTCTAAGACTTTTGAAAAAAAGAAATTAAAAAAAAATGGTTTTTCATACTGATGGGCCCTATCAATTTCTCATTTTGTATACATTTTCATATACACCGTGTAACATTATATGCGCAAAACGCATTTAATGTTACACGTTGTTTAAGCATTGTTACATAAAAAAGTTTTATTTATTATATTTTATATTTTATGACAAGGAGAGTCTAGGTAGATACGTAATTGTTTATTCCAGTTGGTAGTGTGTTGAGAGCTTATGAAAATATTTAAAGAAACTTTTGGTTCTCTTTACAAAATATAATTTATGACACTGCGTAGAAAAAGTAGCCTATAAAAATCGAGCTGGATTTCCGAAAAATGGATGCTGCTGAATACTAAATAATTATGTAGGTACAACACCATTGGTAAGACTAAGTAGTCACCAGAAGTAAAGCTAGGTTTATTTTTACGAGTACCAAAGGTAGGTTTATTTTTATAAGCCTTATTATCTGTCTTACCTTTTTACCATCTTAGGTAGCACTTAAGACCGTGGCGAATGCCACCCAGTGATTTTAGATACTAGCCCAAAATACTGCTATCTCAGACTAACCCATGCAGAATTGATTAGAAAACTTAATTAAAGTTAGATTATGCGCTTTTCAGACTAGACTAATTTTGTAAACAATATTAGCAAGTCATGCAGAGCTTTTTTATTTTTAACGTGATAAAATTTTATCAAATGAGTCCTCCTACCCAGGGCAGTACGGGAGGGACTGTCAGACTTGTACTGACTAAAATCCACTGTGACCTTCAATAGCCCTTTACGTTCCGGGGTCACGGTAATTCGTTAGTCCCGCGACCTGACAAAATCTTAGAACAAACATTGTTCAGTAACATGGGCTGAGTTACCCCACTAGAGGTTTTGCGCTATTAACGTTACACGTTGTATTTAATCAATGCATATTTACAAAGATGTAACGCTTCAAAATTCGAAAGAGGGGACTCGTGACTTGTGACGTCAGAAACAAGTAAAAATTGTACTCGCTGGTGACGTATTGGCAATTTTAAAAGTGTCGTATATCTTCGTCAAAATTGTATTATTTTTTAAAGGGTTTGCTCTTGACCTTAGTCGAGGTCAGGAGTGACTAAGACAAGGTCGACGTTGGAGCGAACTTACCCAGAGCCTGTTCACTTCTAACTTTGTAGAGATTAGGGTTGTATGCGTTCGGAAACACAGACACAGGCAGAGAGTTCCAATCCTTCGCTGTCCGCATTATAAATGACGCGGACGCTTGGAAACAAGGGTTTACGTGACAAAGTAAAAATACATGTTAAATATTTTTTGATAATGTTACTGACCAAGTAATTAGATTTTTTCGGTCTAACACCCTATTAATAATATAAGTTAGGAATTAGTTAGCGTAATACAAAGTATTCTAAAGCTCAGCAGATATACAACGTGTAACGCCAAAAGCGCAAACCTCTCGTGGGGTAACTCAGCCCATGTTACTGAACAATTTTGTTCTAAGACTTTTGGAAATTAATAATAATAATAATAATAATATTCCACAACTATCACACAACGCCATCTTGTCCCAAGCTAAGCAGAGCTTGTGTTATGGGTACTAGACAACTGATAAACATACTTATATATTTCTAAATACATACATATTATAGATAAATTACACCCAGACACAGAACAAATGATTGAAATTCGTAAAAAAATATTTGGTTTTTCATACAGATGTGCCCAACCAATTTCTCATTTTGCATGAAGTACCAAATTTTTTTTTGCCAATTTCCAAAAGTCTAAGGACAAAAATTGTTCAGTAACATGGGCTGAGTTACCTCACGAGAGATTTTGCGCTTTTGGCGTTACACGTTGTATAGTTAATTCTAGTTTCAAGTAAACATCGGTCTAGTCTTAATAGGTCGACGCGTTAGCTTTCGCCTGTAATTAATGGTTTTCCACTACTTTCAATGGTCTGGTAAAACTGAGCATTGCACTGTAGTATACTTAGTATTTTATATCTAGAAGTTTGTGCTTGCCTCGCCTCGTAGGTTTATAGTGGCAAAATTAGAATTACATTGAAAAATTACAATAGAGGCGTAAGTTTTGACTATAGTTACGTCAAAAACTACGCCAAGAAAAAAAAAACAAGGAAGAGAAACCAATTTTTTCTTCCTGTTTTTATTTTGAACTAGCGCAGCACTTGCTAGGAGCCTTTTGGCCTCGCACAGGAATAGTATCTTGTTTATTTTTTCTTTTTGTTATTATTCTTTTGACATTATTTTGTTTCCTTTGTTGTTTATAGAATTTTGTTGTGCTGGCCTGTGCGTGTCAATAAATCCCTTTTCTTTATTTCTTTTTCCCTCTTTTCTTTTTCGTGTAAGTATGTTGCCACCCTCTATTATCAGGGTCATGACTAATCAAGCAAGCAAGACTAAATTTACAAGCGGCCCGGTACGTGCTTCGCAACGCCAAAATGAAGTGACCTCATGAATGTCAAAACAACATGCTGGTACTGTCAACACTGAAAAAAGTTTCAACTTGACAGCAAAATCCCCAATAACAAAATAATATAATATATAATAATAATATAATATTCCACAACTATCACACAACGCCATCCAGTCCCAAGCTAAGCAGAGCTTGTGTTATGGGTACTAGACAACTGATAAACATACTTATATATTTCTAAATACATACATATTAAAGATAAATTACACCCAGACACAGAACAAATGATCGTGCTCATCACACAAACATTTGTCCTGGGCGGGAATCGAACCCACGACCTAGCATAGCAGTCAGGGTCACTAACCACTAGACCAACAGGCCAGCCTATGATCCGCCATAACCCTAAACATTTGGTTTGAATAGGTGAGCCCGTTCTTGAGTTATAAAATTACAAGGAAAAGTGGCATTGATTTTATATAGATTGCTTGCGATTTCTGCGAGACATTCGCAAAACCTCAATCCCCAGCTCTCACCAGACACAATTTTGGAAAAATCCACATTAAATCCGCGAAAGAACCGGTTGTTTTAAAATGGAAAGTACAACACAAGTTTTAAAGCAAGCAAGTCGTATTATTTTTATTGTCTCCACAGAATTAGAACGTTACTAACAGCCCATTTCGTTAGAAAGTAAACGCATTTCATTACCGCTCATCTTAATTTCTTTCTATTAATATTAATAGACGATGTCAAATTTTCTAATTAAGACACAATTAGGTATTGCTACGTGGTTTATGTTAATTTTGAAGCTGATTGTTCTTTTTTTTTGGTTGTTTTTTCCGCGAATTTTTACGCTGGTTTGGGTTTGAGAGGGAATTAATTATGCTAAGAGAAGTGTGCTTGAAAATTTAGTGGGTTTATTAGGTAATATTGTATGCAAACTATATGATTTTTTAGGGTTCCGTAGTCTGAAAAGAATCCTTATAGTCACACCATGTTCTGCCTGCCCGTCTGTCTGCGGAAGTACTTACAAGGAATTTGTTAATCGGCATGAATAGACCAACAGATTCACGACGCCATCAAAATGGTAAAAAGTTTCCAGTTTTCATATGCGAAAAAAGTTTGGGCATCTCATCTAGGTATAGCGGGTGTATTTATATTTCTCGCGTCGATGGAAAATCGAATCATCAATTTTTTAAAGCAAATAGGGAACCCGTTACTACATAGGTCTTTAAAAGAAATACGAAAAATTACACGCCTGTATTTTAAACGTTCAAAAACAACTTTTTTCTTTTTGTATGTTATAGCCCGATTTATAAAGAAGATTATCTACAGGTTATTTAAGATCACGCTACGTCCCTTAATGTGCATTTACAGTGGCAGCGGGGCAGGCAGCGGAATCCGCTGGTGGATAACGCAAACACATAGTATTTGACTAAGGTGCACCAAGTGCATTCGAGGCGGGTGAGCGGAAATCTAGTCTGTTTCGTGACCCGCCACCCGCTCCCGCTGCCCGCCCTGCGCCACATGTAATTGCACACTAAGGCCGGCCACATACATTAGTTTTCCTGATCCGTTTTCTATCCGAACACAATGAATTTATACAAGTGTGTGTGCATGTTTTGTGTGTGTTTTTCACATTTCATCCATGATTTTGAATTCCGAACGGAAAAAAACTGATGTATGTGGCTGCTCTATTTGGCTTATCAGTGGGTAAAATATAAAAATACTTTAGACTTGCTGATTACCATTGTTTCACCACCGCTGTTCAGCTGCTACTGGTCGTACCGCCATGTTATAATTGGACGTAGATAACCAAAAAGGATCCACCCCACAAAATGTTACTTTTGAGATAATCGAGAATTCGAGATTGAAGTTTATCCTGTGTTTGTTCATTATAGACTTGCTTATGTTTAATGGTTTCTTAAGAAAATATGTGTGTGGCAATGTATATTTTACTCATATAAATAAATTTAAGAGAATTTAGTTTTATTTCTTGAGATATTCAACTAAATGTGTCTTAGGATCCTTTTTGATAAAAGCTATTTTCAATTATGTTAACCTCAATTTCATTTAGCAAAAACGATTCAAAATAGCTAATTGCCACTTAGATCGTTAAAAACTATTCATTTCATTAATAAAACAAGTAGTTTGATATCACCGGGTGCCGACCTACCTCCGCCGCGTGGTCGAGGCCTATTTGATGGACAGGGCCGTCATCTATCCCGGCCACCGGGGGGATGTCGTGCGGCGTCCCACAGGGATCGGCCACGGTCAGAGTCCCGCATAACGGTGGAAGGGGCTTGCATCGGCGTCGAGTCGATGATATAGTACCTGGGACTCATCCTCGACAGCCGGTGGAGCTTTAAGGAACATTTCCTTCGTTTGACCCCAAAGCTGAATCGGGTGGTAACCGCCTTCAAGCGGCTCCTGCCCAATCTCAGCGGGTCAAACGCCTCCTGCCGTGGGCTGTACACCGGTATCGTGAGGTCTTAGGTCTACGGGGTCCCTATGTGGGCCCTGTGCATGCGGAGGCGATCGGCAAAGCTAGTCGCATGCCAGAGCGTCATGGCCATACGGAAGATTCAGGGATACCGCACGATCGCCGCAAATCGGTCAATTTCCTGGCCGGATTGCCGCCTTAGGATCTGAAGGCGAAAGCCCTCCAGTGCGTCTACGACTGGCGCGTGGAGGCGCAAAGTTGGGGGAATCGCCGCTGCCTCGACAAGTCGAGGCACTGCGAGAAGAGCTCCGGCGCGATCTCAAGGCGGCATGGAGGGTAGTAAGACCCCTTTTGAAGAGTGGCTGGAGAGGCGTCACGGCGTCCTCATCTTCCGCTTGACACAGGTCCTTACCGGGCACGGATGTTTCGGGAGGTTCTTGTGTCGCATAGGAAAGAAAGAAACGCCCGACTGGCCCGCTTGGGCAGAGCACCGGAGTGTCCTCACAGAGGCGATATGCGGCGACCTCTCGCGCCCGGCATTGGTCGAGGCCATGATCCGAGACGGAATGGATCGCGGTCGCCTCGGCGGAGAGGAAAAGGAAAGAGGAGGCAGGACGCGTGAGGTATAGAACAGAGTCCACCTCAAGACCAGCTACCGCGGGAGACGCCCACAGCAACTGACGTCGCGAGGCGATTTCCGGCCACCGTAGGAGCGGGCATGCGGGCGGTGAGTAATGGGTGACTCGCCGTCCGATCATAGACCATGCCCGGGTCGACGGCACGTCTTGTTCCACGCGCGCCAGCAATCCAACGCGGCCCGCTTAGAAGCCAAAGACTGCTTGGACGTAAAGGGCTATTGAAGGGTCACCGTTGATTTTAGTCAGTACGAGTCTGACAGTCCAAAATCATCAAATGAGTCCTCCCGCCCAGGGAGGGACGGGAGGACACATTGGAAGATTTTAGCATTCTACACGTTTTTTTTTATAAAGGCAGTCTTTAGATATAATAAAAATAATGTACTGTCAATGATTGACTAGTACGATTTTAATGTTACGGGTTTGTCTCCCATAGCAGTCATAAAACATTTGGATTAAGTTTTGTTTTATATATTTAATCAAACACGATCCCACTTCTTGGACGCCTCTACCAGCTTCGCCTTCAATCTTCAAAATATAGGTACATATAATGACTGCGATGTGTATGGATCCCTTTCGTTGTATTCATCAATACCAACAGAAACACAGAAATGTGTTTAGCGAAAAATATCCACGCGTACTGTATCGTTTTTGTGATTTAACCAGTGCATTTTTTAAATAAAAATTAAGTTTCACAAAAAAGATTCAAGCTTTCTGAATCTTTTTAGTGATTTATCTTTTGCAATGATTTGAAGTAAAATATTATAATCTAAAAGGATCCACATGCTTTGGATTCTTTTTAACATTTTAGTTTCGTGTCCGCATCTTAGATTGACCGTTTTACAATATGATCCAAGGGGAATGGATCGTTTTTACGAAACATAAATAGGGGTTCGCCATACATGTGGCTTGGTAACCAGTGTCATTTTAATGTCAAAATATTCATATTTAAGTTGGATTGTTTTTGCTAATCGAAAATATAGACCTTGATGAGCAGTTTGGTCTACTTAACTCATTTTCGGTCATGTTGTGGGTTGGATCCTTTTTGTTTATCTACGTCCAATTATAGCCTATAGCCTTCCTCGATAAATAGACTATATCCAACACAAAAATATCTTTTCAATTCAAACCCGTAGTTCCTGAGATTAGAGCATTTAACCAACAAACAGCTTCAACTTTATATTAAAAAATATTCTTTAGATTTCCGCTACAATCTCTCACTGTAAAAACTTAATGTAATATGTATAAAGGAGAAAAAAATCAGGAACAATGGAAGCGAGTCGAGACAAAATTCGAAGTCGAGGTAAAATTAATAACTCAGAAACGAAATCATTAGCGGTTCGTGTAGCATGACGTTACAAATTATTTTTTATTAAATTTGGACGAAAACGCTAAATGGCAGTCCTGGAGGGGGGGGGGGGGGTATTACAACGTATTAAAACCAGCAGGGCTAGCATGCGCAAGTTGACAAAATTTTGTCGACACATTATCTCGTGCTGGGACGACTTATGTCTGTTTGTCGATGGGAGGGGCTAACATGCGCAACATTATCTCGTCCTGAGACGACATAATGTCTGTTTGTCGATGGGAGCTAACATGGTGACACTAATATGTCGTGTCGTTCTGACATAGAACTCATGTCGTTCTGTCAAACCTGTTTTTGTCGTCATGCGCGCTATATTTAGTCGAATTTTGACATTTTCCTATGACAAGTTTCTCGTCGATGGTTTTTGAAGACGAGAAATCGCGACAACAGTGACTAAAAACTGAAAACAGTGTTCTGTGAACTTTTAAGTACCTATAATGGCGGCGCCGTACTACAATTATGATTTAACTGTGTATGAGGAGAGGGAAGCAAGAAAAATACAGAGGAAGGTGATTCGCGACGTCTGCAACCCATTTGACCTAAGGGATAACGAGTTCCAGTTCCTTTGGCGAATTACAAAGCCTATGGCTATTTATGTTATAGATAAGCTCCAAGACATTTACAGTTATTTACAGTTCAATTTGTGACTATCAATCTATCTCTTTCAATTGATAAGGGCACTATTATTGTACAGTGCACACACGACAAGTAAACTTTCGTTCGTATTACGAATAATGTTTCGCAGCAATTTCAGAACTTTGTACTTACTGAATAGTCAACATTCAATCTTGATTTATGGTTGGCATAGTGTTTATTTTGTACATTACATTTAGGACATTTCATCGAGATAATTAATGTTACATAGTATTATGATTACATAACTTAGAACTTTAAAAAATCCATTATTTACACGGTTTGTTTTGTAAATCAATTACAACATTCATCATCATCATCATCATCAGCCTATATTGTTCCCACTGCTGGGACACGAGCCTTCACTCTGTGAGAGGGAGTGGGCCATAGATATAGAAGGAGATATGGCGTGGAGTTCAAAATGTATAGAAAACCGGTGAAGCCACAACTGCCCCACCATAATAAAGATAATATTACGCATGTAGTATATCAAAACAACACTACGAACAAGTGCACACACGCGCCGTCGAAAACTCTGTCATTTAAATATAAACCTTATTCTTTTCACAGCGTACTTTTTCCGTGTAATTTACTCACACTAAAACAATTATCATTGTGTGTCGTCGGGACACGGGGGCGGACTCGACAGTGTTTGACTAAATCGAAGAGTTCACGATAAATATATCGATAAATTATAAAGGTTTGGAAATAAAATTAATAAAAAACGATATGAAACCGTTTTTATTATCTTTATTGTATAGATTACTATTAATTTAGTCCATAGATTACTAAACTAAACATTAATTAATTTACTTAACCATCTTCGGTTTCGCATTTATATAATACTCTGTAAAATAATAAAAAATTGTAAAAATCCATGAACCACATCGGCCTTCCAGCCTTATTACAAGATAAAAAATTAAAAAAAAAAAACTGAAATATTAAAATAGCAATTAGCAGTCGACTTTCTTGTCGATAGACTTAGTCGGATTTCCAAGAGCACGTCACTAGCCAGCGGTCGTACCATGCGACATTACGGCTGATTGAGGAATCGTTATCAGCGTTGCCAGACCGTACCAAAAAGTACGGTTTTCCGTACTATTCATCACACAATCGTACCACAACCGTACCTCAGTGCAGACCGTACCATTTTCGTACCTTTTCTATACTAATGATTTATTTTTCACTACACAGGGTAAAAAAAAAATAAAAAAACCCTTTTTCCTGTTTTTATCAGCATTTTGAATCTGCGTTTAAAAAACATTTTTCTTCCAACCAAATAAGTTTAGTCCGTATTTTAGATTAAAAAAAAATATTGGACACGTATTTTTTCTTTTTTCGATTAAACAAAAAAGAACAAAGATAATAGCCTATTTAAGCGAATCGAGCAAAACAACAAAACTTAATGTCAATCTGACAGCAGGATAAAATTTTGCGAGGTAACTTAACTAATAAGGTTTGTTTTCATGAAATGGTAACATCGGTTATCTCGCGTCGTGAAGGCGAAGTCACGACGAGATATCTTCTCGAGCTCTCGTGGTGCGCATGTTATGAAAAGTGACAAACGAATCGAGAACGACAAAATAAGAGATAATGTCGCCTTGCGCATGCTAGCCCTGCAGGCTTATTCCGGCGAGTGAAAGTGATAGAGCTATACAAGTCGTCTAGCGCCATCTCGTTCACTCACTGGAACAAGCCTGGTTTTAAGACGTTGTAATACCCCCCCTGGTGGCCTACCATGACGTCTTAAAGCGAGAGTGAGTGAACGAGATGGCGCTAGACGACTTGTATAGCTACGTCACTTTCCCACAGTGAAACTACTCCCGCTTTAAGGTCGTCACCGTAGGCCCCCTGTAAACATAGCCTAAGACCGAGCCTTCGCGAAGCAGTCATGCACGCGAAGGAGGAGGCGGGCCGCGTGAGGGAGAGGATAGCATCCTCCCTCCACTCCAGCCGCAGTGATAGACGCCTACGATCTCCGGCCACTGTAGGCGCAGGCATGCGGGCAGCGAGTAAATCCACGGTGTCCTTCAATAGCCCTTTACGTTCCGGGGTCACGGTAATGAGATAAGTCCCGCGACCCCGACAGGCTTTGGCCCTCTAGAGGGGGGGCCCGTCACAATGCTGACGCGCGTGGAACACAACGCGTCGTCGACCCGGGCATGGTCCATGGTCGGACAGCGAGTCGCCCTTTACTCGCCGCCCGCAAACGACGACGCCGCCGACGAGATGGCGCTAGACGACTTGTATAGCTGTCTCTTTCCCACAGCCTAATTACTAAGACGTCATGTTAGGCCACCCTGAAGGCTAATTCACGTAATTTTATGACGCGCCGATGAAGTAGTAGTGCAGTTGCAGTTAAGTTCACGTTCGAGTGATAAACGGTATGTAATCTTTGAACTGCGCGTAAGCTGCGCGTGAACTACACGTCAACTGTACGACAACCAAACCAGGAGAGAAAAATTATTGCCCACTGAATAATCGAATGGAATCGATTACATTTCAATGAATTTGGCATTAAAACTGCACTTTGATCGAATTGAAACTTGTATACTGTCATTTTGAAACGTCAAACGAATAGTAGAATACCGATCATGTTGCGATCCAAAGATCCAAAACGCGTGACGCGAACTTGACGCGAGCGTGTCTGACAGCGACGGAGAATACGAAAAGCGTTGTTTTGATCGAAACTTAACTGCAACTGCACTGCAACAGCACTTCTTTAGTTACGTGAATTGCCCTACAGGGCTGCCTGGCTCACAACCACAATCCTGTTGGAGTCAGCAGCCAAATGACGACACGATTGCTTTTTTGGTCTACGAGTATTTGTTCCAGTTCTGGGCGTTTGTGTATGTGAGTTTATATGTTTCACGATACAGAAGGAATTTCTAGTGTGGGGCAACGTTTGTAAAAAAAATGTGTTCCGTCGCTGCGCAAGAGTTTCAGTTCCTTCAGCATGTGCTAACTTTATCTAAGGTCTCATCTTTGTTTCTAAGCTAGATTGAAGCTAAGAGTGACACCATTTCCAAAAAAACTGCCGTATCCGAGGGTATAGACTTCAAACCAGCGTATTTTTGGCGCATTTTTTGAAGTATATGAGGCATGAGTATGCGCCTTTTACCACACACGTTCACGGTATTTGACGGGCATTATAAACACGTACAATCCAAGTCGCAAGAAACCCCTCAACGATAGTGTTGTCATCCTGCATGAAAACGCCAGATTAAGCGCATACACGCACGTTTTTTGAAGCACAACGAAATGTTCAAAAACACATTTTTTTTCATTAGGAAATACCTACTTAGATAGCGGTCACATACCATCACTTGCTGTCAAGAGACCTATTCGATTTCAATAAATATGTGTGGAGTGTCCTGTGGAATTTGCCAGATGTCAAAGTTCACTTTTTTCAGTCCGATCCGCTCTTCAGTTTTCTAGGTTTTTCCAACCCTTCACTTTGTTCCACGCAATCACTATAACATGTCTAGATAGTATAGCTTAAGACCAAGGTCTAAGGTTCCACATCACTTCCTTATAGTAGCCATACACCATCCTGCCTATCGACGATCGATTTGACGCTTGCAATTGTTTCAAATTGCAATTGTTTTAAAATGCCAATTTGATGGCATGACATGCCAATTTGATAGGTCATCAAATCGAATTGACACAACGTCAAATCGGCAGCAGTGATGCATTTGGCTATTATACGGTGACGACAGCTACAATTTTATAAATTTGTAGCTATCGGTCTCCGAATAATAGCTAGATCTAGCTATAAAGTTGCTAAGTTGGCATCGCTGCTGCAGATTTGAAGTTGTGTCAAATCGATCGTACGATAGGCAGTATGGTGTATGGTGTATATGGACGAACTGCCAATTTGAAACAATTGCAAGCGTCAATTCGATTGTTCGATAGGCAGGATGGTGTATGGCTACCATTAGACATAGCCAAACTTATAGCCGATACAGACATACGGCGAGAAGTCTACCTAAAACGTCTAGTAAAGAAAGAAACGTGGAGAAACCTGTCATAATCACGCTTCTTGGGATTTCTCGCACTGAATCTGTATGAGCTATTAAAGCCAAGGATACACTAGGGGACAAATGTCATGCGACACGTGTCGCCACAAATCTCGCCACATCGAGCGACACAGTTAATCAGCCACGTCAGATAAGGTATCGCGACATGTCTGGCAACATCGCGGGACACTTGTCGCCAACTACACTGAGTGAAGTAGCGTATGTAACATAAGTCGCGCGATGTCACCAGATATGTCAGGCGAAATTTCGCGAAGTCGCACGACTTCGTCTGACGTCGCTGCGGACATAAGTCACGCGTTGTCGCCATATTTGTCAGGCGAAATCGGCCGGCTTTGCTTGACATGTCGCCGATACATGTCGTGGCACATTTGTCCCCTAGTGTATCCTTGGCTTAAAACTATAAATCCACTTACCCAACCTACTCCTCAGCTCCGAAGGTTTAAGCGCTGGTTCTTCTAGCACAACAGGTGGTGGGGGTGCGGGGGGAGCGGGTGGCGGTGGAGGAGGAGGAGGCGCCTCGTCTCCCGAGCTGCCGCCCGAAGACACGCCGGAGGAAGCCGAAGCTGCCGCGACTACCGCTGTGTCGTCGGACACGGAGGCGCGGCGACTGCCTGCCGCCGAAGAGAGGCGGCTGGCCTGAGGGGGAGAGGTCTTTTAAATTAGGTGATTGAAAAGAGAGAGACGAAGACCATCGTCTGCCTAGTCTTTTCCCAATATTTTTTTGGGTTGGCTTCCAGCGGAACTAGATGCAGCTGTATCTCAGTATTTTCCATGGAATAACTGCCTTTCTGACTTCCACAACCCAGTTACCGGGCCGTTACTACTTGGTAAGACTGGTTGTGAGATTTTCGAGCTTCTGCCTAAGAGGAACGACTGTCAGAGATCTACAAATGACAGCCGGGACCAACGGCTTTACGTGATTTAGAAACACGTAGGAAACTCGCTATGATACTCGTAGATGGTCACAAGCTACAGAGCCAGCTCGATTAGCGCAGTTCAACCTTGACGATTGACTTGTGCAGTTGTAACCTAGCTAAGCAGATACCTAGAATGAATACGAAATAAATAAATACTTACAAAGTTTTGTGCCTTGTGTGTGAGGGCGGCCAGTTTGGTAGCTATCGTTGATTTGGTATGCGCCTCTAATGCTGGAGTGACTTCCTCGTATGCTTTGCTTGCGCTACGGAAAATAATATTAGATTAGAAAGGGCTATAACTAAAAGTAACTGTATACGTCAATGAACAATATATTCAAGTCGCAGTACTTTGTTTAAGAGTTCCTTGTGTTAAAAGGAGGCGAGCCACAAATCCGGGTCTGTGGTTGATACTGAGAATTCTAAACATCAAGTAACATTTTTCAAGATCCGGTGATCGAACCCAGGACCTCATGTTAGTCTCACTTACGACCTAGTGGTCCTTTAGCTCTTTTTTGATATTGACAATTTTGGCGTTTTTATTTTATTGGTCAAGTATGAGTTGTCCACAAAAATGAGTGAAATTGACCAACATTTTTTTTAATGCCGTTCGACTCTGTTTCATATAAGGATCATTTCATAGTATTGGAAGAAAAAACTCGGGACGGCGGAAATTGAGTTAGGTAGTTTCGTTTCGCAGCTTTTTTTATTTTTATGGTGGTAAAATCATCAAACATAGTTGTACTGACCAAAATCCACGGTGTCGTTCAATAGCCCTTTACGTAATATAGAAGGCGAAACCATTTACCATTAATATTAGCCTTCAATTGCCAATTCTGGGTTGTCACTGCTACAAAATCTTTATGGCAAGTCCCAAGAGTTCTGATGGACCTGGGAATGGCATCCAGAAATCTCATAATTAGAAGACTATAAAGAGGCTTACGTGTCAATATTGTCTTTGGTGTTGTAGTCCACCACCAGGGCGGCGCTTCCGGGGCGGCTGTGACTACCGGAGTCGCGAGAACTGCTCCTGGTGAACAAAAAAAAGATAAAATGATGTAGGTGGTATATAGGAGTTAATATCATAGTAAATTGTTATCTAGGATGGCTTATGAACCGCCAGTGTATCCAAACGCACCGAGAATCATATGCATTTGCTAAGGGAAATTAGATGGTGGAAGATAAGCTGAAGCTAGGGTATTCTCTAAAAGGCTCTATGACGAGCTCTTCGATGACTTTGTAATAGATTTTCAACTTTATGCTGTAGAAAATCCACTAAAGAATTGCGTATTAGTGAGTCTTTAGAAAATGGCAGTGATAGGAGTTGTAGTTCGACTTGGAAATGCATTTACGATTGAATTAGAATTTATATCATTGAGAATCCTCATTAGAATAATACTCAAACAGATGGGCGGTACCACTGGGTCACCACTACTCGTTTTAAATGACAATTATCACAGATACTACAAGAACAATATAATCCACAAACCTTCTCCTCTGCTGTTCCTCTCTGGGCATGTAGATATCTTCATAGTGATGGTCGCGCCTGTTAGCCTCAGCACCACTATCACTGTCGGACTGCTCCTGCGCAGTCGTCGCTTCTGCAGAGCCGTGGATCTCTGCTTTCACTGCATAAAAGATCTTCGTAAGAAAGTGTAAGTAATCATGAAAAAATGGTGGTCAGATATTTCACGACCTGCTTTTTGAAATAATTAGGGAAAAAAAGTCGTGCCTATTCTAGGTATTTCTCTTGTCTTGTGGATGCTTTTATAAACATTTCGTGGAACAATTACTAGATCATTAATATTTGTTCCGTGCGGAAATGGAACCCGCGACACGTCACGCCGCAGTCTATTGTCCAGTCACTGCACCAATAATGCCATCAATTGATATGCTCATATTTCAATTATGACGATCTTACGCCAAGGTTTCATAGAAAGTTGACATCATCTTTTGACTTAATTACTATGGTGAAGCTACGCGATGAAGTAAAAAAGCATGGATAGATATTTTAAAAATCTTCTTGTCTAATACCTTGTCTTAGACAAGAAGATTTTTAAAATATCTCCATTCATGGCAGGATGGCATGGCATTGTTTTCGAAGGCTATAAACTCAAACATAGTTTAGAACAAAGCAAATGATAAAAGGGTTTTCTTCTGGCTCTTATATAAAGAAGAAATCGAAGCATATTTTTATAGAAAAATAAGAAAGAAAACAGTTGAAGTAACAGTATTGGATGATGAATATAGGATACATTTTCAATAACCAACCAAAATATTAAATTGAGATGATGATCGAACCGACGGTATATATGTATTTAATTTAGCCAAATTTACTAACAGAAAACAAAACCATTAAGCTGAAACATGCACCTGTAATACCTCTGCAGGCATTGATGCATTTGTGTGCGTGCGCGCATCGAAAAGTTGATGTGTATTCCAAATGTTACCATGTGGGTGGTTGATCTGAATCATGCTGTTTTACCTCATCCACACTTCTACTTTTAGTGGTGGTAGAACGAAATATTAACAAAAATTCTGAACCATCTCTGAAAATTTGGCCGGCCATTGAAAAGTAACCATGTAGAAGCTAGCTCCAGTTTTGTTGGTAAACCCTTACCAGTCATAATGGAGTCGTCGGGCTCTTCGGACTGCCTCGACCCTGGACAATAACGGTAGTCTAACTATCGGGAAATTAAAGACTCGGTAACTGAATAATATATTTTATCAATCAACTACAAAACTGAATGGCCATCTGAATTGGGTCTGTTTTTTTGCGGACTTTACATATTCAGTTCATGGTCCCTTTTAGAACGAAATACAAAACCCTGATGCATGGTTTAGCATAATAAGAACTTCTTTTGCGCTATGCCAGTTGTGCCACTAACTTGCATGTTGCCCCAGCATTACGCTTATCGATGAATGTTTTCTCCTACTTATTATTTTATTTTATCCCATGCTAAAGTCAATTTTCACAAAGGGGTGGTCATATTCAAGGCATATATGTGATGAAAAAAAAAAACAGGTACAGGACGGTACATCATTATTTTATTTTGCAGTTGCTGTGTTTCTTGGAGAAAATTATTCAGTTAAATGGTATTTTGGATGTGGTAGCCTGGTAGACTGGAAGCCGAGTCGGCCCAAACATAATTTGGAAGAGCAGATGATATGCGAAAGCCTTGAATAAAACCACACCATTCTGACGCTGTCTTATGACCCAAGTTTCATTTCCTCTTACTATAAACCCTTACCAGTCATAGCAGGCGCCTCCTGCCCCTCAGCAGGGACCCTGGGTCCAGGAGAGCGCGTGTGGAACAGGTCACGCACACGCTGGTACAGCGCCGCCGGGGCTCCAGAACTACTGCCGTTGTTGTGGAGGAACCAGCCGCTGGTCGTGTGGTCTGCGTCTGATGCGGAGCAGGCTGGGGATAATTGTAGCTGTTAGAAGTGGTTTTTAGTTTTCAGAGGTATATGGAACAGGGTGGAAAGTTTTTCCAATATTTTCCATGGAGTAGGTCTGGAGTTTGTTTGGATGGATGTTTGTTACTCTTTCAAGCAAAAACCACTGAACGGATTTAGATTACATTTGGTAGGTACATAGATGGTTTATAACCTGGATTAACACAAAGGACAGTTTTTGGAACGAAGTTCCTTATCGCGCGTTGTGAAAGGGGGGGGGCTAGACGGAAAAAATTCTTACGAATTTTTTCCGTCTAGCCCCCTCACTCACTTCCCAGAATTTGATCCTCATTAGCAACACTATCGAATGGTGTAATAATACGAGCTTTGATTTTTTTTCCAAAATCAGCGGGTTCGATTCCTGGCCAGGATTATTGATTTTTCTAAAATCCAACAATGCAGTTTTATTTTCGTCAAAATCGGCATCGAGATTCCTTTCAACGTTTTTCGATATTCCTCATTGTTTCGGAGATAGCCATCCACGCCCAGTTGAAAAATTCACCCTGTATATTAAAACCTTTCTCGGAATGTAACGCACACTTTTCTGAAAACGGCATCAAAATCAGTTCAGCCAAACGTGAGATAATTTTGATCTTACAGGAGAAAGTTTATTTTTCCTCATCAACTTTGCACTTTTCAATTCGCCTGTCACATACTTGTGCACCTTGTAATCGCCTGTCATTTTTTTTCCAAGATTTACAATAAATAAACTACATCCTGTTAAATTTTTAAGCTTACAGGAACAAGTTATTTTTTTTACACATTGAAAATAAATTGTCTAATGATGTGCACGGCTGACGCCTGCCAGGTCGTCGCTATTGCTCTTAGCATGCTATAAATATTACGTGTACAAATTTCTAACCTTACAGGAAGACCGTTATTCGCAGGGTTCAGTAGCTCTCCAGCTATAGAGCTCAAAGAGTGGATTGGAGTGGAGTGGAGTGGAGGGGAGTGGAGTGGAGTGGAGCGGAGTGGATTGGTGCGGAGCGGAGCGGAGGGGAGGGGAGTGGAGTGGAGTGGAGCGGACTGAAGTGGAGTGGAGTGGAGTCGCGACGATTATTTTTGTTGAGTGTATACAGTAACTTCGTTCCATCCGGGTGTCCCTTGACACCTCTCAAGTTTTTTATCCCGATTTTATGGTCCCCTAGGATAATTTACGATTTGTGGTCCGTGAAACCGATGGCAATAGCTAGTGTTACTGAGACAGAGTAACCTCCTTTCATTCCGAAATAAAATTGGTACCAACTGTTCCGAACTGAAAAATTACGAGAATATAACGCAAGCGAAGCTGTGGACAATAGCTAGATTCCGCTATTTTATAAAAAAAAGTGTCATTTTATTTGCCTGAATAAAATAAATAAATAGATTGGCTTTGATGCAGAAAGGAAGGGTTTTCAGATTATCGTACCACCAAAAGATAAATATCTGTTGAACACTCTTGTCTAAAAAAAGTGCCATTTGCCATTTTGAAGTGGTCATTTTTTTTTGACAAGTGTTCAAAAGATTTTTAACTCTTTTGTAGTTTGTAGTAAGATCTTTAGGGTAGACCTGAATGTAGCAACAAACTTTTATAATCCTACTGATTGATTGATAACAAATTACCTAGCGTGCAACTACATTATCCACCTCACATTTACGCTTACATAAAGTCGATTCTTCATATTATCCAGTCAATCCGATCTACGATTAATCACATCGCACCTACGATTACTACAACAGATTACGCAAAATTCTTTAGATTATTTGAAAATTGCAGAGTTAGTGGATCGTTATGTTGTGGCTTGTGTTATGTAGGTATGTATGAGGCAAGATATTTTTACCTAATGGGGTAAACCGAGATTTTTATTATTACCTAAATATGACTTATCTAGCTGTGGCCAGCGGTTTCATCTGCTAAAACTCTGAAATTATTCCACTAAAATCTCGATCATAATGTAAAGACATTATGATCGAGATTTTAGTGGAATAATTTTCTTTTTTATTTTAATCTTCTAGGTCTTTCGTGAGGGTTAAATTAATAACCCTCACGAATGACCTAGAAGATTGAACCATTAGGGTGGACACACGTTGAGAGAAATTTTACTTTATGGGTTTGAAATTTGAATACGTGTCTCTTCCTCGTTTATATTATCACTCTATACAACGTGTAACGTTAATAGCGCAAAACGTCTCGTGGGGTAACTCAGCCCATGTTACTGAACAATGTTTGTGCTAAGACTTTTGGAAATTCGCAAAAAAAAAAAAAAATTCATACTGATGGGCCCGATCAATTTCTCATTTTGTATGAATAAGTAAATTATTTTTTTGCGAATTTCCAAAAGTTTTGGAACAAACATTGTTCAGTAACATGGGCTGAGTTACCCCACGAGAGGTTTTGCGCTATTAACGTTACACGTTGTATAATAGAAAAAATGTTCAAAAATACAATTTTTCAAACATAATTAATGAAAGCCTTAATGTACCTTGTGCAAAATACACTAGAGTGAGCATGGAGGCTCTGTGTTCACTTCCCAGAGCAAATAGTTTTATTGAATTTTTCCTGGAATTTCGCAGTATCAACTACGGAATTTGTGCCTTTTTAAACTAGTGAATAGGATTTAAAAATCATCAAATGAGTCCTCCCACACCGGGCAGGGTGGGAGGGACTGTCAGACTTATACTAAAATCCACGGTGTTCTTCAATAGCCCTTTATGTTCCGGGGTCACGGTAAGGAAATAAGTCCCGCGACCCCGGCAGGCACTATGATAAAGCTTAAGGAAATACTGGCGAGATGTAATGTATTGTAAAGATAGCAATTTATGAACACACATTAACAAAACGATTATTTTCTACCTATAAACGGGTTTTAACGATTCAGGATATCTGGCTGTTTGCGTAAGGGCCTGGCCCCATGTCTCCGGCGCGGCGCCGTGCGCCGTGCGGCGGCGCGGCGCCGTGCCGGGCTACGGCGCCGCCCGCCGGCGAGCGGCGCGGCGCCGTGCCGAGCTACGGCGCCGCCCGCCGGCGAGCGGCGCGGCGCCGTGCCGGGCTACGGCGCCGCCCGCCGGCGAGCGGCGCGGCGCCGTGCCGAGCCACGGCGCCGCGCCGCGCTTCGGCGTCGTGTACCGGCACGTACCCTATGTTCAGCAAGTGTATCCAAAGATAAAAATTACAGTTATATAACATGTTATGTTACATAGTCTGTACGCACCGTAAGGTAAGAAATAAAAGAAATTATTTTAACTTATTTATTCTTATCATAGATTTTTTTTTTGATGTAGACATTACGTATGACTACATACATACATATGTATACACTAGCAACAGGACCAGGATACGCCTTTCGCGGTCCATATCAAATCAAAACTGTAATTTTTATATTTGGATACACTTGCTGAACATAGGGTACGTGCCGGTACACGACGCCGTAGCGCGGCACGGCGCCGCGCCGCCCGCCGGCGGGCGGCGCCGTGGCCCGGCACGGCGCCGCGCCGCTCGCCGGCGGGCGGCGCCGTAGCTCGGCACGGCGCCGCGCCGCTCTCCGGCGGGCGGCGTCGTAGCTCGGCACCGTAGCTCGGCACGGCGCCGCGCCGGAGACATGGGGCCACGCCCTAACACAGCGCTCATAATTATTTCCGACTACTTGGGTGCGGTTCATGGCTCTTTCTTTTTCTTTTCTTTTTCTAATTATAAACCAGTTTTGAGCCTATCGACTTCCACCCAGTATGTTTAATTTCATACCATTTATTTAAATTATAATAATTGTTAAAATTCATAGATAGGTGTTGGGTCTGCAATCAATCAATGATCAATCAAATATAAATAGTACCACAGTTCCATGTGCAAGAAAACTGAATACCTACAATAAATAAGAATAAAATATACTTAATATATTTTAAAATAATTCCTCCCTAAATCGTTCAATAGGAAGTTTGCATTTTGACTGATGATAAATCCGTTATGGGACAATCAATCTTCAATATTGCTTTTAAAGATTATTTGCGGAAGACAAATGAATACGGGCACTTTTCTTTTAACATTGTGAACAAGAAGAAACATTATAAAATATATTTTAGGTAATAAATGCATTATAATAAACTACATAAATACAATACACTACCTATAAACGCTTATCCCTTTCAGAAATATATTATAATTACAAATGTAGATAATATGCGAACTTATCACTGAACACACCTAATTGTAAATCTATAACGTCCACCCAATCCTGTATCAAAGATCTCTTGGCCACATCCATCTTGAATATCGCAAAAACCAGATTATATACAACCCATTAAATAATTATAACACCCATATTTTTCGTCGGGGATTTAAAAAAAAATTGATGTCACTTTGGACAGACACACGAAAAAAAGATAAAAAATAAATGCGATGTGAACCACACATTGCCAGTATTCTTTATATTTTATTTTTACATTTGGGCTAAATTAAGTGCGGATTACACGTCCGCTCACGACCACGGTAGGAAATCAACTGCTCAATGGGGTGCAACCGTTACCTAAGCCTGCGTATGCGCTTCCTGGGAGTCACTTCCGTCGTGTTCACAATTAGATCCGCTCGATTTTTCACGCGTTTACTTGGCAAAAATGGCAAATGTAATGGTATATGGGTGCTGTGTTTAGGCTGTCTATTATGACTGAAAATCTGTATTATTGAGACACAGAGATTGTCTATGGGTAAATTACGACTGTTATCTAAATTAGATATCTTTTTTAACCATATTTTATGAAATGCAGTGGTATCGGCCCAGACTTACCGGTCGTGGGTTCGAACCCAGCCAGGCGTATTACTTTGTGTGATTTATTTCATCACCACTGCTCTCAAAACGGTGAAGGAAAACATCGTGAGGAAACCGGCATATCCTAGAACCAAAAATTCGAAGACATGTGACATCCACCAACCCTCACTGAGCCCGCGTGGTGAATTGTATCCCACTTCCTCTCACAGAGAGGAGGCCTGTCCAGCAGTGGGAACATTTATAGGCTGATGATAATGATGCAAAACATAACATAACATCGTGAACACCTACAATCTTTATTAAGAGATACATCAATGATATTTTAGTAAACATGTTGTTATGAGCGCGCAAAACGTGAAGACCAGAAAATGTCCTACGTGGGACAATTTGCTAGTCTATGATGCCGACGTGCGGCGCTGTTTGTTTGATGAGCTGTCACTTTTTTTCTTATTGCGTTTTATCAAGCTATATTCCTTTTTACTTGTAGTGAAATGTAATCTATCTATCTATCTATACTTAAAATACACACATCAAAAGTGTCTAGGGATCAAGCATTTTTATGCGGATTTCTTGAGATTGAGATGTGGCTTTGTAATAAATTTATGATTTTATAAATTTATATGGATCCTTTTTGGTGCATTTCATAATTTGAATCAGGAACTGTAAATCAAATTCGAGTAAAAGATGAAAATCAGCTGTCAATATTTTCCCTGTAAAAACATACAACGCATTGAAGACATTATTAGTGCTACTGTTTCCCTACTACTGATTAAAACCAACGTTATTATGGAGCGGCGACGTCATTTAAGCAGGGAAGAAATGCTCAGAGCCGTGGGAATGATAGAAGCTGGTTCCCGGCAACGTACTGTGGCTTTAGCTCTGAATACAAGTCAGAGTGTTATCAGTCGACTTTGGACACGTTACCGAAGCACTGGTACCGTGGCTGAGCGCCATGGAGGACGGTATCGCTGCACCACACGGAGACAAGACCGATACATTCAAATCTTAACTCGAAGAGCTCCAACAATAACCGCCATGATGTTAGCCGTGAGGCTTCATCACTCTTCAGGGAACTTAATTAGCGACCAAACAGTCAGAAACCGCTTGCATGAAGTGAACCTTCATTCCCGAAGACCGCTACGGGTACCACCTATAGCAATGTACAATCGTAGGATTCGATATCAATGGGGTCTTGAACACAGAAATTGGGCAGAAGAACAATGGCGTTTCGTGTGCTTTTCTGATGAGTCTCGTTTTGGTATGAGACCAGATACAAGACGTATACGACACTGGAGAACCCCTGGACGCCAACAGCGATTAAAATCCTGCCAGGAACTCCATCCTTATAGTGGTGGAACCATCATGGTATGGGCGGGTATTTGGATCGGCGGAAGAACTGAGTTGATTTGGATCAGAGGCAACCTCAACGCTCAAATTTATGCTGAGACGATTGTATCAGACGTCATCGTTCCTCTACAAGTGCAAATCGGTCCCTTATTTCAGTTAATGCATGATAATGCACGACCGCACACCGCAAGAGTTGTAAGACAGACTCTCGCCGCAGCTAACATCAATGTCCTGCCCTGGCCTGCTCAGTCGCCAGACTTGAACCCGATTGAGCATGCATGGGATATGCTACAGAGAAGAGCTCTGCCGAATATGGAGGGTATCCAGTCGCAAGAAGACCTTTTTTTGTTGTTGCAACGAACATGGGCGGCCATTCCACAGCGTGATTTGGATGAACTCATTTTGAGTTTGCCAAACCGATGTTCTTGTGTTGTTAGTGTTCGCGGTAGAAACACGGATTATTAATTGTTTAAGTTACCCAATAAAATTTTAAAGAAAACCGTTATTTCAGTCTTTTTTTCGAACTTTACTGTTAGTGGTTCAAATGTCAAAAACCCCTTTATTAGGAAAATGGCAAATTTCTTTATGAATGCAAAGGTGACTTGGTTTATCGTTACTGTGACAAACGATAACACTTTATTTGATGAATCCTTAAAGAACATTTTAATTAATATCAATCAGGAGAAAAGTTATTGCAAAAATATATGTTGATCCCTAGACACTTTTGATGTGTGTAAATCTGTAGAGAGGTCAATTCTGTACATGAAATATATTTCCAAAATAACTATCAGGGGGTGATTAGGGATCGATACTGATGCCAAAAATGCAATTAATAAAATTATTGTCTGTCTGTCTGTCTGTCTGTCTGTCTGTATAACCGTTATAGAAACAAAAACTACTCGACGGATTTTGACGAAACTTGGTACAATTATTTTTCATACTCCTGCGCTGGTTATAGTATACTTTTCATCACGCTACAATCAATAGGAGCAGAGCAGTGAAGGGAAATGTTAGGAAAACGGGAGAAGTAGTACTCAATACACGCTAATCTTCGGAACTACTGTACTGATTTGACTGTTTTTTTTTTTGTTGTATTGCTATTACGTCTGGGCAACATATAGGCTATAATTTATCTTGGAAACTTGAACACCTAATGCAGAACTGCAATAGATCAGCTAAACTATAAGAGATACAAAAATAGCGCCGTAGCAAAAATTGTTCCGCGTGATGAGCATTTTCTGCTGAGAAAATAAATTTGAAGATATGGAACACCTGATGTGGAACTCCAAGAGCCCAGCTACACTATTACATATACAGTAATGACGTCTTAGCAAGAGTTGTTCAGCCTGATGAGCACTCCCTGTTGTCGTATAAAAACTGAAGATCTGGAACACCTGATGTGGAACTCCAAGAGTCCAGCTACACTATAACATATATAGGAATGACGTCTTAGCAAGAGTTGTTCAGCCTAATGAGCACTCTGGGCATTTCCTGTTGACTTACAAAAATGAAAGATCTGGAACGTCTGGAATCGTCATACGCGTCCCGTTGTTTTCCCATCCCCAGGCTCTAAGAATTCAACATCAGACGTTTCAGATCTTCGATTTTGACGGCCCCATTGTCGCTGGCATAAGCAACAGGATCCGCGTACAAAGTCGCTGGCAGAAGCTAGTGTGTGAATAAAAAAGGTGTGTATAAATGTGCTGCACCTCGACGCGGAACAGTTTTTCTGTTGTTTTGTAAGTGTATAACATATCTGTGTAGTAGAATATCATTGGGATACATTGATTACCATAATATACTTTAGAAATAATCCAATAGGATCTCTCAATAAGAATTTTCTTGACATAGGAATTAGATGATGACTTTGATTGCGTAGGAATAGATATTATAAAGTGGGCGCTGAAAAACATAAGAAGTAACGAAAAATGAATGCCCGATTGGTGTTGGAAAATAGTTCTTGGAAATGTAGGTAATTATTACGTGTTTTCACATTATTTTCCTTACGTGAACATTACACTATTAATTAGTTAAACATAACATACTATCAAACCTATATTTACTCAAGATTAAGTAACGCAGAAATATATCGCCTATTCACCTAAAAATGAGCTTTGAAATCTTACTTCTTAGATGTATCGATCTGATCTTCTACCAATATTGTTGGGAACTTGATGTTTGGGTGGGCCTCCAGTCTAATCTGACATAGCAGAATAGCAATTTTTAGATGGAACGAATGCCTATCTTCTTTTTTAAATCATTACTCATCACTGGCGGAAACCTAAAAACTGTATAACATAAAGATGTCATACATATACATACATAGCCTATCACCATCAGCCTATAATGTTCCCACGAGGGAGTGGGCTATAATCCACCACGCGGGCCCAGTGCGGGTTGGTGGATAAGCCTCTAACTCAAAAGTTTCTGGTTGCAGGTCTTGCAACTTTTCACGCCCTTTATAAGGGTATGAAGAAAATAGGAAGGAACGTTTTCCGACAGTGTGTGGGTCTCCCAACTTTCGGCACAATGACCCTTCAAGAACCGGTATTTAAAAATTATGAATGAAATAGTAAAACTCCCATACTGGTCGTGCCATGCGTCAAAGCTTCAATCGATTATTAATATAAACAACCAGTTTTAAAAGTATCTCACAGTAATAAAAGTCATCAGGAAACTAGTTTTACTTCTTCAGTAGGTAAATGACTTATAGTACCTATATTACGTTGGTGTAAAGTTTGTATCTTATAGCGGCGAGCATTATTTTGCAGTAGTTTTTTTTTGTTTTTATATAGACATAGCGGCACATAACCATCTTGTTATAAAAAATCATCTTATCTCAATATTACAATTATTATATCGCGAGAAAATCGCTTTTGATTTTGGAAAAGGATACTACTGAGGGACTAACGAATTGCCGAGAACCTGGAACGTAAAGGGGTATTGAAGGACAACGCGAATTTTAGTCAGTCTGACAATCCCAGGATGGATTTGCCCTGGCCTCGGTTCGGACAGATTTGATGATTTTACAACGATAAAAAAAAGAAAAAAGTCACATACGAGTAAGTAACTCAAAAATGGGAGAAATTTTTATATAGTCTGGTACATTATGGCAAAACGTTATTGTATAATATAGTGCGTGCGCACGCGCCGCCATTCAAGAACCGGCTTAACTGTCCGCGATCGACCTTGTGACGTCACACACCTCCGGTCGACTCTTACTTTCATCTCGAGACGTTAATCTCTTAAGTATTGGAAAGCAAAAGTGTCCAATACTACTTTATATTGAGAAATTCGGAATTTATTACCGGTTGGTATATCTGTTTATTTATAGAAACTTGTTTTTAGTGCTTTTAAAGATTATGTTTTTAGACGTCAATGAGATAATGCAAATATGGTCGAAGTGTTTTGGTGTCTAGGTCCATTGTAATTTGGTCAATTTTGAATGAAATAATGCTACAATTTTTACTGTTCGTCATTACGAAAGAAGTTTTCAATCCCATTATTTTCTCGTCAGCCCCCCCAGTTAAAACATGGCTATATAAAAAAAAAACTAAAATTAAATAATAAAAACGGTGGGATGAGGTCGTAGAGTTCTTGCGCACACTCTCCGAAGCACATACAATCTATAGAAAATTGACAAGCAGGCAACCTTGCGGCGATGATTTCATGATGACATCCACCAGTTTTACGTCGCCAATAAGCCTCTTATCTTTTTTTTATCGTGGTAAAATCATCAAATGAGTCCTCCTACCCAGGGCAGGGCTGGAGGGACTGTCAGACTTGTACTGACCAAAATCCACTGTGTCCTTCAATAGCCCTTTATGTTCCGGGGTCACGGTAGCTCGTTAGTCCCGCGACCCCGGCAGGAAGCCTCTAATGCTAGGTTTGTTCAGAATTTTGCAATTTTGTTCACTTCTAACTGTTAACTTTCGCCATCCCATTGACTCTTTCAGGTTATTTCTGATACAGAACCATGAACCAACTGTCCAACTCATTCCACCATCAAACAAACTATCCTAAAAGACTAGAAAACCTTCAACCTTACCTGAACTCTCCTCCCCGGAGGAGCTATGATGCGTCACAGTGGTAGACGCGGCTCTCTGCATGGGGTCCACATACAACCCGTCGGGCGGTCCCGAGCGGGACGAACCCAGCGTCCCGACCGTGGAGTCGGAGTTGCGTCACTCTCCAGCTGTCCAACTCCTCTCACCTTCAATATCTATCCAAAAGACTAGATACCCTTTTGATTACCTGAACTTTCCTCCCCAGAGGAGCTATGATGCGTCACAGTGGTCGACGCGGCTCTCTGCATGGGGTTCACATACAACCCGTCGGCCGGTCCCGAGCGGGACGAGCCCAGCGTCCCAACAGTGGAGTCAGAGCATCGTCTCTCGGCCACTGAGTTGCGTCGCTCTCGCTCGGGTGCGTGCAAGTAGAAGGGGGAGCGGGTGCCATTGATGTTTATGCAGTTTGGTAAGGCGCACTGAAATTTTGATAAGAGGGGGGGTTAGTTTGGACAGTTGAAGGAATATGTGGGATGAAGGAGGCTGTAGGATTTACATGAAGACATTATTCCTGATGCTCAAAGTGTAAAATAACTTATCTTTCGGAAGTCGGTGGCTTTGCTTTTGTTTAATTGTTTTTTGCCGGCGACTTCCGAAATATTAAATTATTTTAAAGTTATTTTACACGTTTGTTTTTTTTTTAAAAAGGTTTTTTATTTAACACTTTTTAGTTCAAATATTTGACGTAAATTCTTTCAAATTGCCCAGTCGAAGTAATGTGGTAACAAACATAACAAAACAGTCGAATTAAGAACCTTCTCCTTTTTTATAATTCGGTTAAAAATGTTGGAGCCATAGACAAGCTCCCTTATAATGCTGCTACTTGCTAAGGTAGAAAAGCATATTTATAGCTTTTCACAGTCGAAGTAAGTTTTGAGAAAATCGACGAAATCTCAAAGCAATAAAAGAAAAATTGATAATAACTCCTAAGTTGATTTGTTCAATGTTTTGAATTAGATTATTATCGCTCTTTGGCCAAAACCATTAGTTGCGAAATATTTACAGCTATAAAAAGCACCATGACAAGGTACATAGAAAAAATGGATTAATGCTATGTAAAACAACTCATTTGATTATTATGTGCATTACGAAAATCATCAACATATTCTAGAAAGAATTACCCATTGTATAATACAACATTAGCAAAAAGAAAAAAAAAGATTTTGTAACCGTTACTTGCGTAACTCGCTCCGTCAAAATAAACGTAAGAAAACCAGAACAAAGTCGAAAAAAAAAAGTTAAACAAACACGAGTTAGTGACAGTCGGTGAACGATGGAAGGTCAGGGGTTCAGTCTCGTGTTGTACAAGTCATTTTATGCAAGCACGTTTACCTGAGTTGGTCACAGCGTAAATGATTTAAAATTCAAGCTACTTTAAACTGTTAAGCCGAAACCACACTGGTGTAACGCGTAATGTAATCCACCGTGTTACATGTAACGCTCGCAGTGCCGTCCACACGTAGAATTCGTGTTACATTGCACAGTGGCATTGCATTACATGACGCGTTACTACAGTGTGGACCCGGCTTCTAAGAATATTTTCTCTTTTAGATTTCGTCAAACCGACTTGTTTAGATGTTTGTGTACGTGAGTTTAAATGTTTGTAAACGTACAGTCACGAGCATTAACATGTATACACTTAACAAAGTTCAAACGCAATTTACTGGTGAAATACTGGTTTCCACTTTGAAATAAGACCTATTTCGTAATAGTATAGCTTCCAAAATAGAAGTCAAATGAAAAGGCAAAAGTTTAATCAATATGGTAGCACAACATCGCTTTTGAATACTGCTTTTTTTTTTTTTTTTTTTTTTTTTTTTTTTTTTTTTTTTTTTTTTTTTTTTTTTTTTTTAGCGTGGTAAAATCATCAAATGAGTCCTCCAACCCCGGGCAGGGCGGGAGGGACTGTCAGACTTCTACTGACTAAAATCCACGGTGTCCTTCATAGCCTGTTAGGTTCCGGGGTTACGGTAAGGGAATAATCCCGCGACCCCGGCAGGCTTTGGCCCTCTGAGAGGGGGGCCCCGTCATTATGCTGACGCTCTTTGAGGCGCGCGTGGGACACAACGCGCCGTCGACCCGGGCATGGTCCTTGGTCGGGCAGCGAGTTGCCCTTTACTCGCTGCCCGCATGCCCGCGTTTGAATACTGCTTAGTGTGTACATACTATTGCTCGTGACTGTACCCACCCACAGGTTTTGCTGTGGAGTTGTTCCGCCACTTCTTCCTAGCCAAAACACTAGGAAGTGTCGAAGGGGGGGCGCTTTGGGGGACTGTCTTATGTAAAAAGACCTTCAAAAGTGCTGATAAATCAGCCTAATTTGAATAAATGATGTTTTGATTTTGAGGAGTTTCCTGGCGTAAGGCAATGTTCTTTATGGAAATAAGTGAAATGAACCAACTGGGCCAAACCCCAGATTTAAATAAAAAATCTTGATGAGTATGATATGACAGAATGGGAAAGATACCGTGAAGAGAGTTTTGATTATGAATTTGGATGGCTCAAAACTTAGGAAAAGAACAACCAAACGATGTATGGAAGTCTACCAACACTTCTACCGTCTTTCAGTTACCAACAGGTAAAGTTCTACTCCATTCGACGCTCTTAAATAATATTGGATACTCACTCGTGCCTCCCCTGGTGCGCAAGCGCAGGCGTGGATTGCTTTGTAGGAGGAAAGTTGTTTGTTGTTATCCGCGCCCGCTGCGCCGGCGGCTACCAACACGTTCAGGCACTGTGGAAGGAAAAACAGTTTTAGTTTATGGTTAATGGTGAAAAATTGTAAAATACAGCGTGTGACTACCCCGTTGGTCTTGTTCCGGGGAATAAAAAAGCCAGTAACGATTTACCCAATTTGGGAATACTATACCAAGTTGGATAAATCGTTACTGGTTTTTTTATTTACGAAGTACGGCAATAGGGTCGCCCTCTATTAGCTACATGGGGTTTCAAAATAACTGGAGAAATGCGGAGTGTTCTCTGCCAAACCCTTTGAGGATTACTACAGCCGTGATATCATGCCTTTCTTCAGGTGCTTACATCATCAAATGAGTCCTCCCGCCCTGTGTGGATCTGAAAGGGCTGTCAGACTCGTCCTAATTAAAGTCCACCCTATTCCAATTGTCACGGGACAGTCTCATCACGTAACCGTGATCCTGGAAAGTAAAGGGCTATTGAAGGATCACCGTGGATTTTAGTCGGTACGAGTCTGACAGCCCCTCCCGACTCGACTTGTGTAGGACTCATTTCATCATCTGCCTAGCCTTTTCACAACTATATTATCAGGGTCGGCTTCCAGTCGAACCAGATGCAGCTGAATATCAGTGTTTTACGTGGAGCGACTGCCTATCGGACCTCCACAACCCAGTAACTGGGTAATACGATACTCCATGGTAGGACTGGTTGTCAGACTTTACAGCTTCTGACTAACAGTAACGACTGCCAAAGATCTACAAATGACAGACGGGACCAACGGCTTTACGTGCTTTCCGAGGCACGGAGCAAACTCGCTATGACAGATGGTCACCCATCCACAGACCAACCTCGGCAAGCACGGCTTAACCCGGAAGATCGGCCTGTGCGGTTTTACGATCCAGAGTCACTATTACCCCTTAGGACAGATCCGCGATCCCGGCAGGGTGATGTTATGCCTACCATTGGAATTCTCGTAACTTTTCCTCATATTTCCACCGATATTTCAGTGAATTTCCCATTGTATCATCAACATAATAAAGTGACATTGACCTCACTGAGTCAGCTGTATGTATGTCGAATTCAATCGGTACACAATTGGCGACCGGAAGTGACCTGCGCCATTGTTTCGTATGTCTAGCTGTCAGCAGGGGTCGGTGATTCGTGATACTTACAGATGTTTCAGATGAAATTATGTATCATAGAGAAGAATGGAATAAGAAGTTGATAATTATGCTATGCCAATCCAGAGGTACAGTCAGTAAAACAATCTATGCAAGCATCAATTTTTTATTAGGTATGTTTAGTTGCACAATAAAGAAAAAACTTTAAAGTTATGTATGTACGAGTATATCTCTTTTATCAAAATTTTCCTGAAATTCATCGAAAGGTTGGCTATAAAAAGATCGCTTCATTAAAACTTTTTGCAAAAAAACGTACAAATGCGGACTTAATCCCAGCATTCTCTACCAGTCTACCTTTTAGCGATAAGATAAATATAAAGTGTATTTTATCTATCTATCTATTGTTTGAATGTAACATTGTTTAACTTATGTAAATAAGAATTCATAGAAAGCGAGAGCATATCAAATCCAGCATGCTTGCCATAAATAATCGATTTCCTAACTTACTTAGTAAGACTATGCCTAGACGTAAATAAATGCAGGAAGCTGAGATAGGAAATAGCTCGTTAAAATAGATCTCTATTACATATTTAATGCAATATTTATCGTGAAATATGATTGAGTTAAATGGGTGTTCAAGTTTCTATAAACACCAGCCGTCTTACCACACGCACACGAAAGATTTAAACATCTGTTGAACACTTGTCTAAAAAAACTGTCAACGTCAAATCGACATTTCACGTTGACAAAGCCAAGATACACTAGGGGACAAATGTCGTGCGACACGTGTCGCCAGCGACATGGGTGAAGTAGCACGACGTCGCCGGACTTCCGTCGCCATGTCTGGCAACATCGCGCGACATTTCTAACTACATCGAGTGAAGTAGTACTGTAAGTAACATAATAAGTCGCGATATATAGTCGCCAGTAATGTCAGGCGAAGTTTCGCGAAGTCGCACGAATTCGTCTGACGTCGCTGCGGACATAAGTCGCGCGTTGTTGCCATACCTATTTGTCAGGCGAAATCGGCCGGCTTCGCTTGACATGTCGCCGATACATGTCGTGGCACATTTGTCCCTTAGTATATCCTTGGCTTAAAGGGTCGTTTTGCAGTTACACATACATAATTTACACGTACGAAAAAAGATAAATGAGAATCTAAATGCGATTGGTACTCTAAAAAAACTATATGTAGTTCCTGGGTAGCGGGACTGTCTGTGACCTGTTACGTAGGACCGTCTGTAAAGGTATCCGCGACCCTGGAAAGTAAAGGCCTATTGAAGTAACAGGGTGGATTTTAGTCGATAAGAGTCTGACAGTCCCTTCCGCCATCCAGGGCACTGGACTTAATTTGATACAAATAAATAAAAATACAGTAAATAAATGTACCTATGGCCTGGTCGCTGGGCTTACCGAATTACCGTGACCCAGGAACATAAAGGGCTATTGAAGGTCACCGTGGATTTTAGTCAGTACGAGTCTGACAGTCCCTCCCGCCCTGCCCTGGGTGGAAGGACTCATTTGATGATATAATCACGATAAACAATAAGCCTAGGAAATTTCCTTAACGACATACAAATGTAGTTTGACTTTCATTAGCTTGACCGGTGTAAAAAATGAACAATTAACGTTACTCGCCGAAAACAACGCATCGATGTGTGACCAGTGAAATGTGATACTTTCAAATCGTGAGCTTTACTAATTACGAACAGGTGTAGAAAGTGGACAGTACCGTGATTTATGTATTCATGAACATAACATCATACCACGCATGTAATCCCTGAACTGTTAAGTAGAAGGGTACCCACATTTCAGGCATTAATAGGAACCCTGTGCGGGGCTCCCATCGACGATGTCTTATATCAATATAACATTATTTGTTAAGATTATGCGTTTAAAATCTTTTTTAACGTGGTAAAATCGTCAAATGAGTCCTCCTCACAGGGCGGGACAAGAGGGACTGTCAGACTTGTACCAGCTAAAATCTACAACGATCCTTCAATAGCGCTTTACATTCCAGGCCCTGCAGTCTCGACAAATATAACGACATAATTCGGTCGTTAAGTCTAATCGATGTCAAATTTCTTTAATAGATTTTCAACCTTATGCTTTCGAAATAAAGTTGAAAAGGTTGAAAGGAATTTGATAACGATACGACTTAGGGGCCGTCCATTAATCACGTGGTGTTTTTTTTTGCTTTTTTGTACCCTCCCCACCCCCTTGGTGATACATGGTGAGGTTTAAGACTACCCCCCCACCCCTCTTCCTATATCACGTGTATTTTTTACTACCTGAAAATTTTGTAACTATTTTTAAATATTCATAAAATACAGGTTTGGTTATAATCTAGTTTTATTATTCTACCCAGTGGCTTGATCGGACGGCGAGTCAATCATTACTCGTCGTCCGCATGCTTTACAAAATCATGACTAACATAAAAAATTATGCTTTCCCGGCAATTAATGAACGCGTCCCTAGCGACATCTAGTAGGATTACAGTAAGATACTAATGTGTGATGATCATTATGCCAAATAACGTTATGCTAATTGATTTGCGACATTGTATTTTATTGTCTTGTCATGACTAAACCCCTTTAGAACGATGGGGCAGACTTCTTCATACCCCTCGCGTTTCCACCAGTCATAGAAAGTGCGCTATAACTACGAGTACATCAAGTCATTACTGCTACAATTAAGTTGAGCAACAAGTAATCTAGACGTGTTAACGTTTTCATTATGTCTTTGTGTCGAGTTTTCTTTCGCCTTTCCTAGTTTCCGAGAATTGTGTAACGTGTCTAACGTATTATAAAGATTTGTTTTCATTTCATTACAAAGTGGTACACGTACAGGTGCCAGTAGGTACTTAAGTACGCTAGTTAGGTACCTATTGATTGTAATAAATTAAGTACAAATGTTTATGTTTGTTATCTTATATATTCAATACTTGTATTTTATTATAACTTCTATGTTCATTTTGAAGTTGCTGTGCCCTTGCAGGGTTCATGACAGGTTCTGGCAAAATTGTTTAACATCTTGTAACACCAGATGAATGCAAAAATGTTTGAGTTTGAGTTTACTTTAAAATATGTGATTGTTTGCTTGAAGTTTTGGCCCACTGAGTCGCATCATCAATTTTTCTGACTTTGTTTTGTGTACCACACTCCGTCGTACCAGTAGCCATGGGCTCCCATAGACAAAATTTGTGGTAGCTCAGTTTTTCCGAATAAGCTGTGTAGATGATCTTACCCCTAATTTAGGCAAACTGATAAATCTCTTACCTCCAAATGATGGTTTTCAGCTGCATCATTGATGGGGCTCTTCCCATGCCTGTCCAGGTGAAGTCTGGCTCCGTGTCTGAGCAGCCAGCGGACTGTGCTGAGATGTCCTCTGGAAGCTGCGAAGTGGAGAGGAGTGGCGCCATCTCCATCTCTTGCGTTGGGATCCACGCCGCGTTCTACTATCTAAAAAAGAAGGAAAGACCAAGTTTAGTCGTATGTGTAAGAAACTGATTGATCATTACTCGCCGTCCGCATAACCGCGCCTACGGTCGCGGTGGCAGGAAATCGTCGTGCAACGTCTTTTGCCGTGGGCGTCTCCTGAGGTGGCTGGGTCGCGAGGTGGAATCTGTCCTTTCCCTCACGCGTCCCGACTAACAGTAATGATTAAATTAAACCAGTTCAGTAATTTCCATAAAGTACTCTCAGTCTCAATTCAAAGAATGAGAGATGAATTCTAAACTCATTGTATAGAAATGTTCTCTATATTTCTCTCTTGAAACAACATCAAAGAACAATGAGCATGATACTTGTCATGCCAAAAAAAACCGAATGTTACATGACAACAATAATTTTAAAGCTGCAACTAAGATTTCACGTTCATAAATTCCAGTTATTTTCACTTGAACGCAACACTAGCTCGTATTTTATCGGCCAGCTAACATGCGCTCGCGCGTTCAAATAAAATGACATGACGTTACCAGATTTCACTAAAACATTGTAACTGTTTTATTGAAGTTGTAAAATGTTGATATTTTACACTGTTAATGTTCATCTATACTCATGTCCCCACTGCTGGGACACAGGCCTCATCTCTGTGAGAGGGAGTGGGCCATAAACCAACACGCGGGTCCAGTGCGTGTTGGTGGAAGTCACATATCTTAGAATTATTGGTTCTAGGACATGCCGGTTTCCTCACGATGTTTTCCTTCACCGTTTTGAAAGCAGTGGTGATGAAATAAATTACGCAAAGTAATGCGCCTGGCTGGGTACGAACTCACGAACCTACAACTCGAATGTCCGGGCCGATACCACTGGGCCACCACTGCTCGTATATGTACTAAAAATACTATACTCCTTACTTATTATTATAAGACTAAAAAGTTTATTTGTTTGGTTTAATGCGTAAACGCGCTTATCTCAGGAAAGAACGGGTTCGAATTGAAAAAACCTTATTGTGTTGGATAGTCTATTTATTGAGGTAAGGCTATAGGCTACAGGCTACATTAACATAACGCCATAACCAATAGGAGTCGAGCAGCAGAGTCAAACCACAATGAACAATAAGTTTTCTCTAACACTTTTTTAGCTTGAGGCTATGTGTAGTTCCGAACCAGAGCACTGAATCGGATAATTAATTCTTTTTTATTGTGTTCGTTATTTATCAGGACAAGATTTGTGTGGACCGGGGACTATCTAAGGAAGCTACCGTAACCCTGAAACGTAAAGTGATTGAATTGAAGAAACACGGTGGATCTCGAGTTTGACAGTCCCATCCGCTCCACTCAGGGCGGGAGGACTCATTTGATGATTTTATGATCTGATCTTCCATATAGATTACATATTATTCATCACTAGCTGTGCCCGCGACTTCGTTCGCGTGGATGTCCGAACTTAAAAATGTATTTTTTTATCAAATTAACAAAGTTTCATACAAACTTTCATCCCCTATTTTATCCCCTTGGGGGTAGAATTGATCAAAATCCTTTCTTAGCGGGTGCCTACGTCATAACGTCTACCTGCATGCCAAATTTCAGCCCGATCCCTCCAGTGGTTTGGGCTGTGCGTTGATAGATCACTTTGTCAGTCAGTCACCTTTGAGTTATATGTATTTAGATTATCATATCCGCCGTATGACGTCCACCGCTGAACATAGGCCTCCCCCATAGATTCCCGATAGGACCGGTTGGAAGCAGCTTACATCCAGGCGATCCCAAGATTTTTATCAGATCTTCTGTCCATTTTGCAGGTGGACGTCTCACGCTGCGCTTACGTGGTCTCCATTCGAGAACCTTACGGCCATTAGTTCTCCGTGCTATGTGGCCTGCCCACTGCCACTTCAACTTGCTAATTCGCTTATTCATTAAATGATAAAAGACATTTATTTTGTAAGTTGATTATAAAAACAAAACTCTTTTACACGTCACAACCAATATTTTTAAAACTAGATGTGGCGGGTGTTTCGTACCTGACTACTCTAAGAAGAAACAGCCGAAACAAACTCAGAGGTCACAGTCTCTTTTAAAGTCCAGATATTGTTTTGCTCAGGTCACACGAGGACCATCACGTCTGAGATGGTCTTTTGAGGAAAGAACCACACAGATTTGAGTGGACCTGTCCAGTCAGTGCAAGCATTTGTCGGTTATCGTGTAGCTCGATTTAGAACACAGGGAGCTCAACATTAAGACAGTTTATTCCGGAAGCAGACATATTCTTTGTCAAGTCATCAAATCGTAAGAATTAAAGGTGGGACAGTAGTTTAACATAAACAAACTCATATTACATAGAAAATTTTCTCGCTAGCTAAGTGCTCTTGAGCAGTTACTCAGCATGTTATATTAACAAGCCGTTTTCTAGTCGAGTTGTTGAGCCGTACCGGAGTGCCACTAAATGAAAGCCTGGTTTTAACAAAACTAACTTCAACGATGTAAAGCTGTTTGCAGAAAACCCACTTTAAGATTCATATGAACATTAAATTGAGCTTATTATCATTTTTCCTGACTTAAAGGATTATTCATTGTAATCTTAATAACTCTCCAGCCCTTATTCTTTTTTTTTCCTTGGTAAAATCATCAAATGAGTCGTCCCACTTACTGTCAGACTTGTACTGAATAAAATCCATATCTATTGAATCTTCAATAAAACTTTTCGATGGGGTCATGGTATTCTTCTCTGATAATGTGAAAAATACGTACTTACCTAGTATAAAATTACGGGCTTGTTCAGTACTCGAAATATCCCTGTCCATAGAGAGAATATTGATTACTCTAATAACTGCATTTTCCATGCTCTAAAAATAATAAATCCACTGACTTTTATCATCAAAAATCGAGCACGTTTATTATAATTTCATAAAATAAATAACAGTATATTTGCAATATATTATGCATATTAATGCTGTCAACATGCCAATTGCATTTAAAATGATATTTTTGTTAATTCATTCTTTAAACCAGTTCTTTCACCCGACGTCGACGCAGATAAGGCCTTGTCTAAACGCTTGCACAACTTATGCATCTGCGAAACTCCTGCGCAGACTTTATAATTTTATGTTTTTACTGCTTAGCACAGCTATTATATTAGCGTTAGATACTATATCTGAGCAGTTTA
This sequence comes from Agrotis clavis, assembly GCA_954870645.1. Classification (NCBI taxonomy): domain Eukaryota; kingdom Metazoa; phylum Arthropoda; class Insecta; order Lepidoptera; family Noctuidae; genus Agrotis; species Agrotis clavis. Next base: position 19,642,425 of record OX940935.1, on the reverse strand, counting down.
TCTACAATTTATTTGCCTACTTATGTAGAATGTTCTAAGAAAATTGTTGCGGTAACGGTGTACAATTTTCTTTTGAAAACATTGCCACAGAAACTTAAAAGTCTTTCTAGTAACTATGTAACTTCTATTGAGTGCCTATTTCTTTCTTATATTTTTTTTTTTGAAATATCATGTAGTAGGTACTTTTTGACTTGACTCTGTATATGTTGCAGTTTTGTAGAAAACAGTTATTTTGGTTTTTCTAGGTTTATGTGCTGAATTCATGACAGCGTTTGTGCATCTGATCTTTGTCCTATTCTGTTTGTAAGTCATGCTTTTATTTTATTTATTTTTAAGTTTTGAAACAGGTGGCGTTCTGTGGCTTTGAAGATTATATCCATGGGAAAAAGGTGTTAGTTTATTTATGTATATTCCTGTCCCATCGAAGCTTTTAACATAAATAATAAAATCTTACTTGTCACTCTTACTAATATTAGAATAATGCGAATTGGTACACAGGTGCGATATAACGTGGATTAATGGCGAATATTTTTATCCACATTTTAGGCTTTTGTGGGATAATTTGTCACGGGACTGACAAATTACCGTGACCCCGGAATGTAGAGGGCTATTGAAGGATACCGTGGATTTTAGTCATTAGAAGTCACCACACTAAAAAAATAAAAAATCGTGGGATAATTTCGAGTAGTAGCGTGCGAACCCGTTGGCAATAAGAGTAAGTTGTCGCCAATGTACGTTATGTTGTAATGATTCTAAGAGAAAACATGAAGTAAACATAAGTACAAAACAAGACGATCACCAGCTACAGAAACTTAATTTCCGATACATTCATCTCAGTTGATCAGGAACAAGGAATTCCTGTGGCTGATCGGTGAACGTGTACAGAGCAATGTGCTCAGTGACGCGTTTCCTTAAGCATTGGCCATCGTGGAGACGACCTTTATTACACAGTGGACTACTATGTTTTACAACTAGCTTTAGGAAGATATACTGGTACCGTAATAGCTACAATCTAGGTTATGGAAGACAGGTAGGATGGACAGGCGTTTGTTATAGCTGTACTTATAAGTATAACAGTTGGCACTATATTGGTTCCTAGTTTTAAATATCACGGAAAAACGTACCATTTTACGCTTAAATGAGTTGTTTATTTAAGCGGTTCAGAAAGTTCCAATAGCTACTTGCTACTAAAAGCTACTTACCCTATGAGCAACGATCGGGATTTTAATTTTCTATACGCAATGTGCGAAGTCCGTGATGTAGAAATGTGAATAGTTTACTCCGCAAGTTGGGTTCCCACACACGGGCCACAAAACGCCGCCACACGCCACTCGCGCGATTCCACACCCTCTCTCTCTTACCTCAGTAATTAATGCATCGGTTAAAAAAGTAGCAGGTAACGACCGCAAGTGTCGACCACCGGCCACAAATGGTCGCGCGCTTCAGCTACCTCTGTAGCCGCTTCTACCTTCTCGTGGCGGCGTTTGTGGCTCGTGTGCGGCGACACTTAAATATGTATGTATCACAATCTGTTTAAGTACTTTTTCAGCTTTTATTTAATTTTGTATGAAAAACAAGCCAAAATTGTTTATCTAAATATCTAGATGGGATGCCAGACTTTATAGAGCATAATAATGTGGATTGATGGATGTTCCTCTTTCAAAACAAGTGGGCAATCCTCGATTATTGTAATAAAGTTCTTACTATCAACGATTATATCAATAGATTATTGTATGGATCAGTACCTAGATAAGCTTGAATATCAATAGATTATTGGATAAACCGGTAGATAGGCTCTACATAGTCGTGAAATGCGTGACTACCGCACGTTTCTTACATGTAAGGTCATTCAACTCGGATGATTTTCACTTAGTAAGTAGGTACGTGTTAAACGATAAGTTATTTTACGAGTATAACAAAACCACTTTCATGTAAGTAATAAAACAGTACTTTTTCATAACTGAGATTGCTTTGATGTCACGTTGAGTACATTTTTAATTAAAAGCAAAATAACTGAGAAAATGTCAGATGAAGAATTGAAATAGGGACAGCCCACAGCTTCTCATTTGAAAAAGGACCCTTGTTTATCAGAAATAAGTATTTTATAGGTATGTTTGTCAAAACCAAAATATTTTGTTTTACAGAAGCTCTAAATCGACATATTTTTCACCAGCAAGAAACTAAACTAACTAAGATTATTCTATAACAGGATATCCATCAGATAGATAAAAAACACTTAGGGAAAAACTAGAATTACGGGGCGTTTTGTCAACCAGGGCGTATTACCTAGTTTTCATCATCATCATCATCATCAGCCTATTAATGTTCCCACTGCTGGGACACAGGCCTCCTCTCTGTGAGAAGGAGTGGGCCATAATCCACCACGCGGGCCCAGTGCAGATTGGTGGATGTCTCATGTCTTCGAATTTTTGGTTCTAGGACATGCCGGTTTCCTCACTATGTTTTCCTTCACCGTTTTGAGAGCAGTGGTGATGAAATCAATTACACAAAGTAATGCGCCTGCCTGGATTCGAACCTACGACCTACAACTCGTAAGTCGGGGCCGACACCACTGGGCCACCACTGCTCTACCTAGTTTTACCCTATATCAAAATTGGTTCATTCGTTTAGAAGCTTCGATGCCACAGATAGACACAAAGGTAAAGGCAAGTAAAATCAGATAAATTCATTCTCCGGGACACGTCGAGCTTCATTGTCTCGGCGCTTTTCTGGTGGTTGACACTGTTAATTCTCACTTTCAGGAGTTGCAGTGGTTTGGTAATAGTGTGGTGAGTTAAGCCCAATCAAAAAAATACAGATACTCAGCTACTTTTTGCGTCAACGGCTCAAAAATAATCATTCTCTAATATATCAACTTACCATCCACTTAACGCAGTCCAAACAGCCAGTCTGCGCAGCCGCATGTATGGGCAGCATGCCATCCCTGGCTCTGGCATCTAGTCTCCCGCCCGCCTCCAGCACCAGGTATTTGAGCACTGCCAGGTGGCCCTCCTGAGCTGCCAGATAGACTGGCGTCACGTCGTTGTCCATCGCCGTATTGGCACTGGGGAAGAAGAAAAATATCGGTAAGTAAACAAGTAAATTATTCTGATCATTATCATCATCAGCAGCTAAGTGTTCCCACTGCTCGGACACAGGGCTCCTTTCTGTGAGAAGGAGAGGGACATAATCCACCACGCGGGCCCAGTCCGGTTTGATAGATGTCACATGTCTTCGAATTTGATAGTTCTAGGACCGGTTTCCTCACGATGTTTTCCTTCACAGTTATGAGAGCAGTGATGAAGAAATAAATACGACCTTCACGACCTATAACTCGTAAGTCGGGGCCGATACCACTGGGCCACCACTGCTCAAAATACTGTAACGTCGACTGTATTGCAATACCAATATACAAGGGTCTCTAAGTGTCCACAAGGTTCTCGACAATTCTATTGAAGGTTGCCATGGGAGATTCTAAGCTCTAGAAATTTCTACATTGATCTAGATGGTTCGAGATGGTTCTGGAATGTTATAGTGGGTATGGGACTGTGTAGTGTAAAAGTCTATAGACGTTTCCAGAATTTTCGACCATGTTCTAGAAACATCTAATCTGATCGCGGCGAATAGGCGCCGACGGCAGCCGGCGACGCAGTCTGGTTATGACTACGATCGAGATGACTTGAAAGTGACAAATAATGAAAATTGAAGAAGTGAATTCTTCGCAACTTTTAAGTATGGTGAATAGTGTTCAGTAGAGTTTTGTCTCAATAAAAGATATTTGGTAAAATTGGAGTTATTAATTTATCCCACATACAGCTCGTAACAGTAGGTACTCTTATGTGCGCTAGCTAAGGAGTGGAATTTTTTGCCAGAACCTGGGTTTTCTGATAGCTGCAGCCTTGGGGGTTTTAAGCAAAGAGTGAATAGGTTACTTCTAGGCAAGTGTGCTTCACCATCGACATCATCATTGTTTATCACCAGGCGGGATTGATCACGTCACAGACAAACGACGGTGGTTAAAAGTTATTCTTACTTTATTGAACACGAGCCTATCAATTAAGCAAAGGGTGGAACTCCCATACACCCTTATTACTGACTAAAAATCCACACTACTCGTTTAGTTGCCCTTCGATTTACAAGACCGCGGTGCCTTATCAAGACAGTCTCGCAACGACAAATTGACATCGAGATTAAATTCAACCGTTATTATAATAATTAGGCATCGCATCTTCTAAAGTAAATTATCTTTAGACTTTACTAAACTGTTTGCTTATTGTTTGTCAATCGCAGTTTACATACCTTTTTCGCAATTTACAAATTCCATCGAAATTTGATTTTTGGGCTATTATAAGCTCCATTTTTTCACAACACAGTTCACATACTAACTTTATTAGAGAAAACAATTAATTTAGACGCAGTCGTTAAAAATCACATGTCAACATTTAAACCACATTTAAAAAAAGAATAACACCACACAAAACTTTTTAAATTCATAGACAATAATATTCTTAGACCAGCTTAGTATCGTTCATCTCGACTAAATACAGATGCTTTAATAAAACACTCAAAAAGCTACAACGAAGCCTGACCTTCTTATTTTAACTCAGACTTTCGAAATCACCAAACTATCGTTCACCAACGGATACGAGGTGCATTGATGAACGAAATCAAAAGTAATTCTAGATTGAAATACATGCATTTACTTATTACTAGCTTAGCACGCAACTTTACTCGCGTTAATTAGAATTTGACAAATAAAATTGATAAGTATATTAGTGTTTTGTTATGCATCTGTCAATTGACAATTTTCAAGGATAAAATTAGTTATTTCTTCGCACACCAGAGGCGCTGTTCCATTTTTTCATACAAAAACGCTGTAAATACTGGAAAGACGCTGTAAAGTAAAAGAGTGAAAATTCGTGCTAAGAGTACTGAATAGCATTATAGAGCTAAGCATAGAGTCAAAAGGTAACTCTTCGTCACAATACTGCAATGCAACATTGTGCTTAAATCTAGTGACTGTCATGAAAGCTTAAAGGCCTATTCAGACCTAAGCGATATTCGCTGCCGCTGTGGGTAGAGGTACATACCGCGCGGGTTTCGCTCAGGTATTTAGTATCAAGTACCGCGGCTAGAGCGACCTGAGCGAAATTCGCTGCCGCTGTGGGTAGAGGTACTATACCGCGCGGGTTTCGCTCAGGTATTTAGTATCAAGTACCGCGGCTAGAGCAACCTACCGCGCGTTATTCTACCCACAAGGATAGCGAAATCCGTTTTGATGTGAACAGTAATATTACCGCATACCCACTGGGTTTTCTCTGCCGCAGACGGTAGCGAATACCGCTTAGGTCTGAATAGGCCTTTAAACGCCATTATGTACTTTACATAATGTATTCACCACTGAACCTTTGGCAATTTGTCAATAAGTATCTTCATTATAAACTTTCAATGTTTGTGACATTTAGAATGTGTAAGATGCACTATGATCTTTGATTTAAACTTTAAGTTACTCAAAGCTCTAAGTGGATGCACTTGAGTGTTGAGGGTCTAGACGAATAATAACGTTTTTCGAAACGTTTGATGCTACAAAGACTTAAAAAAGCAAATTTTATTGAATTTACTATTTTTGAATTTTCGAGAGTCCACGCTATCAATGAAGTCCTTTTGACGCGGCGCTAGAGTCAGAGAGATATCATTACATCAAATCTAGTACCGTGAATTTTCTGCAGGACTCTTTTTAATAAATGTTATAGGAAAATCACTTTGACTAGTTCATTGTGTAAAAATAGGGCCGGGCAGGGGTGCACGGCCCTATTTAAGGCCGAAAATTAGTGACCGACCGAAATTTCGGTTTCGGTTTCGGTTTCGGCCGGTTTCGGCCAAAAAATCTAGTTTCGGCCTTAGTTTCGGTTTCGGCCAAAATATAGCCGAAACTTTCGACCCCGCCGAAACTCAGGTGTCGGTCAGTAAAATTCGTAGCTAACACGTGCTTGCTCACCAGCGGGGCCGGGGCCCCGGCTCAGTTTGCCACCGTCCATTTAATCGTGAGTTGAGGTTACGTTTTTGAGTTTGCTGCCAAGAGTAGGTCTTGTTTATTCATGTCATAATAAAATATATTTGTTACGTATGTTAATGACTAAAAAACTTATTAATTAGAATTAGGATTAGGCGGTATTCGAAACATAATTAAGTTAACGATTTCTTCTATGAAATAATGCATTTTTTTTCAACTCAGTAATTTCGCAATGCTAAATTAATATAGTGCGATTGTTGAGACTTCAAATCTAGTGAAACATTGGAAACCTTTTTAGTAACAGTATCAAATGGTGTAATAAATTAATAATACAGTTTGTGATTTTTTTTCCAAAATTAGCGGGTTCGATTCCTGGCCAGGATTATTGATTTTTCTAAAATCCAATGATGTAGTTTTAGTTTTCAGCAAAATCGGTCTCGAGACTCTATTCAACGTTTTACGATATTCCTCATAGGCAAGAATATAGCCGTCCACGCCCAGTTGAAAAATTCGCCCTGTATATTTGACACTTTTTCTAATTGAGTTAATAAAGTAAAAAAAAACAATAAATTTCAGAAAAAAACGAAATTTTAAACGTTTTAAAAAGTTTCGGTTACGGTTTCGGCCGAAACTGAGAGCAAGGCCGAAGGTTCGGTTTCGGTTTCGGTTTCGGCTGAAAAATCAGTTTCGGTCGGACACTACCGAAAATACATTATGTGATAAGGCCCAGCTCACACCGCTGGAGGCGCGCGGAGCGCATTTTAAGATAACAATTTAATACAAACCTTATCTACCTTGACATACGGTCACGCGCATTCTCTTATGGTAGCTTGAGGGCGCTCCGAGCACCGTGTCCGAATTTATTCTTATATTGACTCTATGTCAAGATAGTTAAGGTTTATATTAAATTGTTATCATAAAGTGCGCTCCGCTCCGCTGCGATTCCAGCGGTGTGCGCTGGGCCTAAGAGTTCTTGGATCAAATTCAATAACTCTTATCACTATATTTAGGTCACACAATCAGGATATAAGATTTATTCAGGAATTTGTCAGTAGTTGTCACATCCGATCTATGGTACCAAATCAATCACATCCTCAACTTAAAAATAACTGGCGAAAAATGGCTTACAACGCCTTTTCGGAGAATTAAAGGGGCAATGTTACGTTACGTTCAGTGCCGAAAATAGGGGTGTGTTTACGGTGCCCAGGTACAGGACGCAGCCCCTGGAGGTGCTCAGAAAGCGAAGTTACAGACAGTAGAACTTAGAAGCTACCTTCCTTTTTTCCAAAGTGCATTAGGCAATTTGGAAACTTGCTCAATACTTCTTTAATTATAATATCCCTAAACACAGAAATGCAGACGGCTGAGCAAAAGTGGTTTTGACCGAAGCAAGATGCTACCATGGAATCCAAAACCAAGTGATTTGTTAAAAATCTGATTTCAATTGAAACGGTCAGAGATGTTGAAGTTGCGAACGCAAGGTGACGCTAAAGTCGTGCATGGTGCCAATAGGGCCTGGTTATGTTTTGTTTTTTCTTTATCTTTACATATAATAAAATCGTAGAGCTGTCATTCCTGTACATTGAATATTTTTTTCTTTTTGTATTTTTTTCGAGATAAGGGATCGATTCTGATGCCAAATCAACTTTTTTTTTTTCGAAATTTTTTATGTTTTTTTGATTTGATCTATCTCCTAAACTACTGTAAAGTTGTCGATCAAATTTTCCTCAAATGTTTCTAATAATATGCTTCTGTTAATAGGCTATGTATTATTACGCTATTTTCCCTGGGAGATAAGCAATTTTGAATTTTGTTGTTTTGAAATGTTTGTTTGGAGTTGGAAGCTAAACCACTGGATATTATTTATTCATTTTTTTTCTCAAATATTCCTTAAACTGCTCTTCAATTAATAGGATATGTATAATTACGCTATTCTCCTTGGGGGATTAGCAATGTTATAATAGGTTGATTTTCAGTCATTGTTGACATTTGTAAAGTTGTACTCATCGAGTCAAATAATTAGTTATTTTTTAGGTATCACTGGTATCAGTATCACGCGGTATGCTAAAGGGAGAAGAGCAATGCTATCGTACGTTCAATTTGCAACGATACTGTAAATCGACCAAAAAATTATGGTCTAATGTTTAAGATAAACACGGATCTTTGAAATTAATGTCGCTCAAATAAGGATGTTTCCTATGCAAACTATGTACCTAGCTAGGTATAACATTATTGATCTAAACTAATAATAAAAATGCAAGTATGTTTGTTTTTTTACCTTTTCACGCATTACTACCTACTGAATCGATCGTCCCAAAATTTAGCAAATACGTTGTCAGAAGTATAGACACGGATATAGGGTATCTTTCATCCCGAATAACAGAAGAGAGCTGTTGTGAGAAAACAATTACGTTCATATTCCAGATGGCGCCACTTACACGATCCGTATTGTTTCTCAAATTCTAAATTAACGCAAGCGAAGCCGCGGGCAAACACTAGTAAGAAAATAAAACAAAGTTACCAGTACCCTTAGCACGAGTTTTCACTCTTTTACTTTACAGCGTCTTTCCAATATTTACAGCGTTTCTTGTTTGGAAAAATGGAACAGCGTCAAAGTTCCAGTTTACTTTACGTCTTAAATACCGAAAACTCGTGCTAAGGGTACTGAAGTATTCAAATAACAGATCTTTCACTGTTTCTCACGCGTTAAGAATTCGATTGCACCTGTTAGGCCGCTGGCGATATTACAAATAGTACAGATTTGAGATTCAGATCTAACATCAGTAATATTGTATTACTTCTGACCTCTTTGGATTGCATCTTAAGATATAATCGTCAGTGTGAGATAAGATTTATTGTGGACTAACTTTCTGTTTCACCCGTACTTACAGCTTTTGTCGAATTACGAAAACAAAAATGTAAACGCGGCGCTTTTTTCGTCAGTCTCTTCTTTCATGGGTTGCGGGACTAACGAGAAACGACTAACGTTGCTTTTCAACTGCAGCAGCAGCTTCGCGTTGTACGAAGAGTAGCTGTAAGTGACTCTACAATAAGAAGAAGGTTGAAGGAACGCGGATTGGCACCGCATAAGCCAGCGAATGGGCCGAAATTAACTGCAGACCATCGAAGAGCGCGCCTTAACTTTGCACGCGAGCACCTAACTTGGTCATACCTTCAGTGGAGCAAAGTACTGTTTTCTGATGAGTGTAAAATTATGCTGTATGGTAAAGACGGAAGGAACAAGGTCTACAGAAGAGATGGAGAACGCTTTGCACAATGCTGCATTGAAGAAAAGGTCAGCTATGGTGGCGGTTCGTGGACGGTTTGGGGAGGAATCAGCGCCGACGGTAAGACAGAACTTGCCTTTGTGTCTGGGCCACGGCTGCCTGCACTAAACTCTCATCGGTACATCGAACAGTGTCTTGAACCTCATGTGATGCCCTATGCACATTTTATTGGCAACGACTTCATATTCATGCACGACAATGCTAGAGCTCACACCGCGGGCGTCGTACGAGATTATCTTACCGAAGTCGGTATCTCCATTATGGTATGGCCAGCAAGAAGCCCGGACATGAATCCCATTGAACATCTATGGGATGAATTAAAGAGACGAATTCGAGCAAGAGATCCAGCCCCTGAAACACTTAGCCAGCTGCAAAATGCAATCCAAGAGGAATGGGATAATATACCACAACATGTGATCGTGACTCTCATCCGATCGATGAAGAACCGTATGGAAGCAGTAATAAGAGCTCGCGGAGGGAATACAAGTTATTAAATAAACGTTTCTTACATTTTTTTTTCATTTACGCGTGTTGTTTTACCCATTTCCTTCATATTCCATACAGGGTAAAATTACTCATTATACAAAATACGAAACCTATGAAGACTTAATTTGAATTTAGAACATTAACATTAGGATTTAAAAACCTCATACTACTCACTATTAAATGACATTTTACATTTATTCCTAAATATACACATTTTTCTGATAATCCTTATCAAATCATAAACTGCGAGGTGTTTCGATTTTTTTGATGAGAAGTGTATATTACATAGCATTCATAATAAACCCATAATGTAAACTAAATGCTGAATCTTATGCCTCCGCTGTATGCGAGAGTATACAGGGTGTTTCTTTAAAATGGGACAAAAGGGAGAAATCCGAATCCATTAGAGATACGGGAAAACTTTTTTAGAAACCTTTAGCTCTTTTTTGATGTTGACAATTTTTTTGACCTGAAATCGTGAAAAAAATATCAGCTGTTCAGTTCATTAAGCAAACATAAATGTACTGAACAGCTGATTTTTTTTTGCGTTTTCAGGTTTGTTCCCATAGTAAAAGTTGTTGGTTATCATGAGCACAATCACGTGTTTAAGTATCGTACACTAATTACCAGTCACCCTATATATATTGCGCTGGTCAAGTGCGGGTTGTTAGATGACACATGTCTTCGAATTTTTGGTTCTAGGACATGCCGGTATCCTCACGATGTTTTCCTTCACCGTTTTGAGAGTCATCATCTGCCAAGCCCTTTCCCAACTATATTGGAGACAGCTTCAGTCGAATCAGATGCGCTGAGTATCAGTATTTTACGTAGAGCGACTGCCTATTGGATCTCCACAACCCAGTAACATGGGTAATGCGATACCTCATGGTAAGACTAGTTGTCAGACTTTCAAGCTTCTGACGTTCTGATCGTTGGCCACAGCCAACGATCAAAGATATATGTAGAAATGACAGCCGGGACCAACGGCTTTACGTACTTTCCGAGACACGGAGGAAACTCGGTATGACAGATGGTCACCCATCCACAGACCAACCACAGAAAGCGCGGCTTAACCCGGAAGATCGGCCTGTGCGGCTGTAATTATTTAGCCACGAACTCCTCACCGTTTTGAGAGTTGTGATGATTAAATAAATTACACAAAGTAATGCACCTGGCTGGGTTTGACCCTACAACTCATAAGTCTTTACCAATGAGCCACACTTGTATTATGGAGAAAACTTGGTATAAGCCGGTGCATTGAAGAAAGGATTCTAAAATGGCGGCTTGTACTTGCGTTGACAGATAGTACAGTCAGCATATAAGATTCCAAATTAAAGTTTTTTTCAAATTAAAAATACTCAATAAAAACAAGTCTGGATCACAATAATTTCTCAAACTTAACCTTACAATAAAACAAAATTAAAACAACAATAATCAACAGGTAACAACAGAAACATAACAGAAAACTATAGTAAATATTCTTAAAAAAGATCACTGAGCGCGTCAAGACATCAAGGCTATTTTTTTTTCTGCTAACGCTACGCGCGGGAGTGAGTATAGACGGCACTAGTGTGCGAGGGAGAGAACACAATAAGCGCCGCCATTTTAGATTCCTTTCTTCAATGAACCGGGTTATATGTACCCAATTAATGCTCACCCATCCACAGGTAACCGTATGGCCATTATATTAAGCCACGAAGCCCCTACCAAAATAAATCATCATTTGTTAAAAATCTTTCAATCTCTACATTTCAAAATAGTTTGACCTCATCGCTCAGACTGGCACCTAGCTGTAGACAAGCGATCTATAAAGAATTTAGTAATAACCTATCAAAATCTGTCGATCACAGCTGATAATATTTTACTATTACACCTATAGTTCGTCTTTAAGAATGTCGATAGCAATCTCAATTAAGTTGATCCAGAATTTAGCAACGATTTTAGCAAGACTTTGGCAAGAAAGAGGCACGCTATTAAAAACTATCGGCTGAATGTTAAGCAGATGAATGTTGAGAGCAGTGGTGGCCCTCTCCCTCTCACAGAGAGGCAGCTAGTGTGATAGTGATAGGTATGTGCCACCAGTGGGAACATTTTATAGGCTAATGATGATGATGATGATGGGTGGAGGACGTTTAAGAGCAGAAAAAAGGATGACTCTTTTAACGATATTCTTTAAACGGGTTTGTCTCCACGGATCCCGGTATCAGATTGAATTAGCCACGGATCACGGCGACTTGTTTCCACCGATACCGTGATCCGTTTCCAAAACAAAAAAAAAATGTAGCCACCGATCACCGATCATCGTGGCTACAAGATATAAATTGTATTATTTTTGGAAACTGATCTCGATGCGCAGAGACAAGAAACAGAGTAAAATGTTTTTCAAGCCTGTTGTTTTTTTTCTTGGGTTAAAATCCTCAATCATTATCTATTATATTATGTGGATGAGTTGATAGTTCTGGCAATCGAGTGCAGTCCAGCAAGTGCACTACTCTTCCTAAATTCCATCCTTATGACTCCAGTGCTGGATTATTTTTCAACCTGATTTTGATTTTTATCTAATTTCCCAAATCAAAAGAAGTTATACTTTAAAAAAATCTTATTATGCGGATACCGTGATCGGTGGCTATTTTTTTTTTGTGTTGGAAACAGATCACGGTATCGGTGGAAACAAGTCGCCGTGATCCGTGGCTAATTCAATCTGATACCGGGATCCGTGGAGACAAACCCCTTTAAACGTTTCTAGGAATTTATCCGGTATCGTGGGTATGTCCCGGGTATTTAGACCCGGAACAACTACCTGCAGGCCATACAAATATTTGTTCCGTACGGGGGTCGAACCCGCAATACGCTGTGCAGCAGTCGATCACTCAAACATTAGCGCAGTGGTCGCCGAGCCGTCGAACCGATATTACCACGATTCTGAGACCATCATCTGCCTAGCCTTTTCCCAACTATATTGGGGTCGGCTTCCAGTCGAACCAGATGCAGCTGAATATCAGTATTTTACGTGGAGCGACTGTCTATCGGACCTCCACAACTCAGTAACTGGGTAATACGATACTCCATGGTAAGACTGGTTGTGAGACTTTAGAGCCTCTGACTAACAATAACGACTGTCAAAGATCTACAAATGACAGCCGGGACCAACGGCTTTACGTGTTTTCCGAGACACGGAGGAAACTCGCTATGACAGATGGTCACCCATCCCAGACCAACCTCGGCAAGCGCGGCTTAACCCGCAAGATCGGCCTGTGCGGCTGTTTAGCCACGAGCTCCTCGAAATCCACGATAAAAAAAACGCTGTAAATAAAATATAGAGATCTTGTGATAAGGCTTCAGTCTTGACTAGGACTCTAGTACACAATCACTTGAAAGGAATTTTAAACTCAAGATTTTTCTAGAAATCAATATGTCAGCTTGAACTGCTTCTTACCTTACTCAAGTACCTAGATCAACTTATTGTTATTACGGCAATACATCGATCTCGCGGTCTCTCACGTTTCACTTTTCTCTTTTCACTGAGAGCGTTGCTAGGCAACCGCGTCTGACGTCACACGGTCGTCTAAGCTCGAGTTGAATGGACTGTGATGGTAAATGTGATGTTATGTTATAGGTAGTAAGGTTTAATGTGAGAATGGCATTTGTAGGCCGTTTTACGCTGAGGCCTTATCATGACTTTTCAGTTATTCTGACGTAAAGTAAACTGGAACTTTGACATTTTCAAATTGACATATTTCAAGGAAAAAATTAGTTCCTTCTTCGCACACCAGAGGCGCTGTTCCATTTTTCCATACAAGAAACGCTGTAAATACTGGAAAGACGCTGTAAAGTAAAAAGTGATAACTCGTGATAAGGGTACTGTATTAAGAGCGTATATTCCGAAAGCTGGCAACGTCGCAAATGGTTGTCAAATATTAACAAGTTTTAATTAATTTAGCATTGTTACTGTATGAAAATAAGAAATATGGCTCTGTAGTGCACTAAAAAATTGATAAGGGAATGCAATAATTAATATCGTAACACCGAATATATAGTTTTAGATGTAGAAAAAGCATTTGGAAGCTTTCCAAATGCCTTTTATGCACCTGAAACGGTTTCAACATCAAATTCAGTGTTTTAATTGCATTCCTATATCATTTTTTTAGTGCACTACAGAGCGATATTTCTTGTTTTCATACAGAAAAATTGCCAAATTAATTAAAACTTGTAATTATTTGACAGCTTTTTGCGACGTTGCCAACTTTCAGAATATGCAGCCTTAAGTGTTTATAAACTACTATTACAAAGCTGAAGAGTTTGTTTGTTTGGTTCAACGCACTTATCTCAGGAACTACTGGTTCGAATTGAAAAAATATTTTTGTGTTGGATAGCCTATTTACCGAGGAAGGCTATACGCTTATACAAGATTATACTACGACAAACAGGAGCCAAGTAGCGAGGTTGAAAACTCTGGGAACAGCTTGTAGTTTAGGTAAAATAAGAATTAATGTAATGTTTAGGTTGTAAAATCATCAAATATGTCCTCCCACCTCGGATGGAGACTGAGAGCAGTGGTGGCCCAGTGGCATCAGCCCCGACTTACGCGTCGTAGGTCGTGGGTTCGAACCCCGCCAGGCGCATTACTTTGTGTAATTTGCTTCATCACCACTGCTTTCAAAACGGTGAAGGAAAACATCGTGAGGAAACCGGCATGTCCTAGAACCAAAACTTCGAAGACATGTGACATCTACCAACCCGCACCGGGCCCGCGTGGTGGATTATGACCCACTCCCTCTCACAGAGAGGAGGCCTGTGTCCCAGCAGTGGGAACATTATAGGCTGATGATGATGATGACCTCGGATGAAGGGGAAGAGACGGTCAGATTCTCACTGATTCAAAGCCACCTGTTACTTGTCCTTACCATTTGCGTTCCAGGGCCAAGGTATCTGCTTAGATAGTCCCCGAAATATGATTGTTTTTGTAGTAGGTAACAAAACGGCCGAGTCACATATTTTTGCTACAGTGTAAAGTGTATTAAATTATGGTTTGTAGAACTAGAAGCTTGGCTCTACGTTAGATCTTGTTTTTGACACCGTGAGCCAAATGGTCTCATTTTGGCAACATTTAATGTGATAATGTTTTTTGGGATAGGCAAGAGTTCCAGAGAAACTCGCTATGAAGGATGGCCATCCATCTAAAGACCAACCTAGGCAAGCGCTTAACCTTGAAGACCGACTGGTATTAAATCGTATTTAGCTAAGAGCTCTACAAACAAAATATTTGATTAATTTACATTTCTTTGAAATGAAAAAAAATCAAGTAATTTACATCAATTTCTACAAATTCTACCTTTTTGATAAATGATTCAAAGGTGAGGTCAATAATATTAATTTATCACCGTTATGGGATTTTAGAAACTGCGATAGTAATCTATCTAGTCTCGTTCGCTTTTTACTACCGTTTGAAATTATGTATTTTCAAATGGTTGATTATAAAGTTCCCGTCGAAAAAAATCCATTATTAATGATTGCGAAAAATAAACAATAAAGGCATTATTGCTGGTAACGGAATAAAATAATCAAAATCAAACTTTTATAAGTTCTTAACTTTAGTTATAAATGTCTTAATTCTTGTGGTCATTAACACTTTAATAGGAATTTAAATAAACTGACAAAAATACCCCGGTAAGTTACAAATTCATTATTTAATAAAATTATGTTTCCGATTACGTCACACAATTTCCTCCTATTTTTCACCATCTTTCAAACCTACAAAGCTTTAAAAGCAATTAGGTCTAAAATAAGTTACAATATTACTTTTAAAGCTTTCCTCGTATATCTACAACGATTTTCTACATAAATATTATGGAATCAGGCGTTACTTTGCGGAAATCCATGACATTAAATGTTATGAAAAATCTTGTCGCGGAATCAAAACTAGATATTTTTCATAACATTTATTAGATTTTCTAGATGTTTAACTTAAGCTTTTAGTAATTAAAAATGTACTCGTATAAATGGTGTGACAATTTTCATTTTTTTATGTTTTGACTATTGGAATAAATTACTTTGTTCAGACTACGAGTATTATGGTAAAAGAAATTAATGAAGCTTTTAAAACGATGTCTTTCAAAGTCATGAAAGTTTTTTACATTATTGACAACAAATCCAAGATTTTAAGAGTACATTTTGAGATAGATAGATAGATAGATAAATAAAATCATCTATCTATCTATCTATCTATCTACATTTTGTTTCGGTCTTATAATCATGTAATAAGGGCCAATTTCTTTTTTCATCAATTTTTAAATGCTACCTTTCTTTGTAATTCTTATACTTTGGAAGGCTTTTATTATAACTTAAATTAATTAACAACTGTTTACAAAACAAACACTGCATATTTACCGTTGTCTACCCGCATAAGTGCCTGATTTATTCTTCAAACGTTTTCCATTCTTGTTCTTTCGGCCAAACAACTTGCTTGTCACCCGACTGTAAGGCGGGGTTGCATGGTTTAGTGTCATTTCACTTTAAAAATAAACACCCAAAAAAACCCTCGAATTAAAAAAACAAGACAGAAAACAACTGGAAAGTAATCACCTCATTGCACTTTTATTAAAAAACACTCATAATATTTACACGTTTATTTTTGAAAATTCGATTTTCCGAACGCGTTGTTTCGAAGTGCGCGCGCGCATACCGCGGTAGCTTCGATCTTACTGGTGAGCTTAAGGCTTGCGCACGATTTCTACATGAAAACAGCGAAAGTGGCCATTGTGAGGCTTGCTTATTGATCGATCGATGTATGTTGTATTGTGTGAAGTTCTGTTCGTGTATTGCTTTAGTTTTGTTGTGTGATGCCATTGTTTCTTTCGTTTTTTATCATAACATTATCTGACAACACGTCTATTTTTCTCTAAACTGTTTTGGTTAGGTCAGGTATATCTTTTTTTAACATCATGAAATGAGTCCTCCTACCCAGGGCGGGGCGGGAGGGCCAAATCTAAAAATAAAAATACAAAATCTACGCTGATCTTTCAATAGCCTTTTACGTACCAGGGTCACAGTTTCCAGATAAGACAGTCTCGCGGCCCTAGGCTATGTCCATCTACGGCAGTAGAAGTTGCCTTAAATGCCGCTGTCCACTGACGTGAGCATGTTTTTATTAAGTCAGAGTCTGACAGACCCTACATCACAGGGCGGAAAACATCTATTAATAATTTCAACCCCGATAAAAAAAAAATCTTAGTTATTCCTGTTTTAACTATGCTTTTTTTTGGGTGTGTGAGTGATTGTGGAGTATGTTAAGTGCGTCCACGTATCCCAGTCAAGTGACAAGAAGGTATCCTGTGTGGTTAGGGTCTAACAGACCCCTAATTGGACAAACGTAAAAATAAATACATGTGCGACCCATAATTATTTTGATTAGTTTAACATAAGCTTATCATAACATCATAGTAAAAGAACGTTACTATAAGAATTTTAATGATGGCCCCTGATATAAATATAAAAAATCAAACTGAGGAAACATTTTGATTAAAATAACATTGAAAATCAATGACTAGTATGTTTGTAACAGTAGGAAAGAAAATCTATCAGTAATTATCTATCTGCCACGCTTTTCACTTTAATGATCAAGTGTGGGTGGTAAATAATAATTTAAAACCACTTTGAACGGTTAGACCGCTAAGTCATGTTTTATGTGAGTTCGAAGAGTAAGCTTCGTTGTGCATTTAATAAGGTTGTTTAAGAAAATTCTAAGAAAAATATTTGCTGTTTATGACGATGCCAATTTTCAAATTGCATCCAGTGAAAATCTTTCAAATTAAATTAAAAAACGAATCTGCGTACCACGATAGAGACAATTATTAATTTTCTTTATCCGATGTTATACCATTTTTTTTGGGTGATAAAATCATCAAATCAGTCCTCCCACGCGGGTTGGAGTGGAAAAGAGTGTTGTACTCTTACTGACTAAAATTCAACCCTGTTCCTTCGGTTGCCTTTTGCGTTCCAGAGCCATGGTATCCTAATTGATCTGTGTTTTACTAGAACTCATTTTTTAAGTTGGATAACAGAGAAAAATCCGAATCCATAACAGATACTAACCTAACCTAACCAAATCTGTTCAGATACTAATACGTAAGAAGGCAACAGATAGACTTACAAAAATACTTTCGCATTTTAAGCTAATATTTATTAACACTAATTCAACAAAGTTGAAGAGTTTGTTTGAAGAGTGAAACTACGGAACACAGCTAATATTGATTATGTATTGTATGTAGATAGCCCATTTACTCAAGCACATGATACAGCAAAATCAGCCTATAATGTTCCCACTGCTGGGACACTGGTCTCTTCTCTGTGGGAGGGAGTGGGCCATAATCTGACACGCAGGCCAAGTGCGGGTTGTTAGATGTCACATGTCTTAGATTTTTTTTGTTTTAGGACATACCAGTTTCATCAATTTGTTTTCTTTCATCATTTTGAGTTTTGAGAGCTGTGGTGATGAAATAAATTATACAAAGAAATGCGCCTGGCTTGGTTCGAAACTGATAGAGCCACCACTGATCCACATGATGTAGGTATTTTTTTTTTTTTTTTTTTTAGCGTGGTAAAATCATCAAATGAGTCCTCCAACCCCGGGCAGGGCGGGAGGGACTGTCAGACTTCTACTGACTAAAATCCACGGTGTCCTTCATAGCCTGTTATGTTCCGGGGTCACGGTAAGGGAATAATCCCGCGACCCCGGCAGGCTTTGGCCCTCTGAGAGGGGGGCCCCGTCATTATGCTGACGCTCTTTGAGGCGCGCGTGGGACACAACGCGCCGTCGACCCGGGCATGGTCCTTGGTCGGGCAGCGAGTTGCCCTTTACTCGCCGCCCGCATGCCCGCGCCTACGGTGGCCGGAGATCGTCTCGCGACGTCCGTCGCCGTGGGCGTCCTACACCGCGGTTGGGGCGGAGGGAGGACTCTGTCCTCTCTCGCTCGCGGCGCGCCTCCTCCTTCGCGAGCATTACTGCTTCGCAGAAAGAGGCGACCGCTTCCCACTCCGTCTCGCCCCGCAGCATGGCCGCAACCAATGCCGGGCGCGAGAGGTCTCCGCCTATCGCAGCCGTGAGGACACGTCGGTGCACTGCCCAAGCTGGGCAGTCCTGCACCGTATGCTCCACCGACATGATGTAGGTATAACAAAATATTTGTAGCGACTGACGTACTCGTATATGTGCTGAAGCTTTTGCAATCAAAAACTATGTAATACATAAGGAAAGTCGCTTCTGTTACATAGTAACGAGTGCATGTGAATACATAGATGCCATAATTATTTTGTCTAGCAATAATTACGTATCATAGTGTCATTTCTGTGTTCATTTGTGGTGCAAGTCAAAAGCGTAAAGCGGGGGCATAACGGGCAGTCGGGCATATCTTAGAATTGTTTGTTCTAGGACATGCCGGTTTCGACAATTTGTATTCATTCATTATTTTGAGTTTTGAGAGCTGTGGTGATGAAATAAATTATACAAAGTAATGCGCCTGGCTTGGTTCGAAACTGATCCACATGATTTATAACAAAATATTTGTAGCGACAGACGTATATATGCTGAAGCTTTTGCAATCAAAAGCTATGTAATAAATAAAGGCGCTCCCTCACCGCGAGCATTCACCTGTAATGTAGCATAAAAGTACGCAATTTAATGCTCTTTTGTCTTCGAATGTTCGAATCTGTAACGTTACATTACAGGTGAATGCTCGCGGTGAGGGAGCGCCTTAAGGAAAGTCGCTTCTGTTACATAGTAACGAGTGCATGTGAATACATAGATGCCATAATTATTTTGTCTAGCAATAATTACGTATCATAGTGTCATTTCTGTGTTCATTTGTGGTGCAAGTCAAAAACGTTAAGCGGGGGGCTGTCATAGAGTATTTAATAGAAAAAATATAATAAGTTCGTTAATTGTAAAAAAATATTTGACATGTATTTTATTTATGCCACGTAAACTAGAATTGACGATGCTTTAGAATTGCCCATTGATACGTCACGAGAAGTAGTTTTTACTCGCTTCTGACGTCATGAGCATCCACTCTCGAATTTTAATGCGTTATATCTTTGTAGATTGAGAGCAGTGGTAGCCCAGTGGTATAGGCTCCGACATGCACGTCGCGGGTGGGTGGGTTCGATACACAGCCAGGCGCATTACTTTGTGTAATTTATTTCATCACCACTGCTCTCAAAACGGTGATGGAAAATATCTAGAGGAAACCGGCATAAAAATTCGAAGACATATGACATCTACTAACCAACCCGCACTGGGCCCGCGTGGTGAATTGTGGCCCACTCCCTCTCACAGAGAGGAGGCCTGTCTCAGCAGTGGGAACATTGTAGGCTGATGATGATGATGATAAAGTAAAAAATACGTATCTATTAATTATTTTTCGAACGGCTTATTTAAAATTGCAATTAATTGATGCTGTCTACAATAATTATTACAACATACCTGTCCCCGAAGTGGCAAATTTTTGTGTCATCATTATATTTGTGTCCCATAAAAAAATTACCGAGCCTACTGCCATAAATCAAACACAAATTCAGTCTCCGTGACGATCAATGAGAAATTCATAAAAGACTGGCTGTGCCCGCGACTTCGTTCGCGTGGATGTCGGAACTCAAGAATGTATTTTTTTTAAACAAAGGAATTTATCTAAAAAAAAAATGCCTTAGTTATTCCTTATTATAACAGCTACCTGCTAATAGAAGTCCCGGCCATTTCAGAGATTAGCTATTACAAACAAACAGACAGACAGAAAGACAGACAAAAATTGTAACTCGCATGCATGTAGTAAAAAACGGGTTATATCAATATCATAAACAGACACTTCAATTTTATTATTTGTATAGATGTATAGATAACCCAATAACCTGACCTGGAAATCAAATGAAGGACATCATACTGCAGGTCATAATAATTGAAATGTCATGACGTCATAGTTGTTAATTTCACAATTCAACAATGCCCATTGTGAGACACAAAAGATGTTTAAAAAAATTGTGAATGCATTATGCGCTGATTAACCAAATATTATGGATTTATCATCTACTGTATAAAAATAAGTCGGGTTTTCCTTCCTGACGCTATAACTCTAGAACGCACTAACCGATTTCCACGGTTTTGCATTCGTTGGAAAGGTCTCGGGCTCCGTGAGGTTTACAGCAAAGAAAATTCTGGAAAAATTTCAACAGAAAAGCGGCGAAATCTTTTTTCACATACAGAAATGTTACATAAAACGAAGCCGTCTGGTGGCGAAACGGAGTTCGCCGGGTTTGCTAGTAATTTATAGGTTCTAACTGATCAATTTATTTATTTATTTATTTATTCATATTTTAAAGAAAGCTTACAGACTAATAACAATTATAAATAAATCTTGTATAAATAAGGACAATTGCTAATGACAAGCTTCCACATATGAAGAGAAAATAACAAAATCTTCGAATTGACAAAAATAACAAAATCTTTATTCTTTTTCCATCTCAAATACGGAAAGTTTGATCATTACGTAAATTTGCGTTCCGACCACTGAAAATATTTACGGTTTATTGACTTCATTCATGTTAATTTAATAGTTATAATTAAATGTTCACTTTAAAAATAAGTAATTAAATTACCGAAAATTAAACACACAATAAAGGGCGGCTTCCAAACAACAAATGTGACTTTTTTGCCGTTTTTGCAGATAATTAAATGGTACGGATCCTTGCACACCCGGCCGTTATTTTTTTCATATACCTATCCGATATGTACCGCAACTAGTACTTTTCCAAAATCGCTGTAACTTATAACCTGGCCCACAAACAATGCGTTTCACCGGAACGTGACTCCGTCGGAACATGACAAGCGTTTTACTTACACTTTCGCTCACAAGCCGCCGAATATTGACACTTTAATACGTAATAATGTTGGGAACTGTTATCTTGTAACTGTTACATATCTCGGACTGTTATAGAGTTGTTGCGGTAGTCTGTCACCTGTTTAACAGGTTATGTTTTGACGTGGGGTTTATTTTGTCGAGGACAATAGAAACAGGTTTTATTTTAATGGCTCGGTTAGCGCAGTGGTTGAACGTTCGACTGCTTGCTCTGCGTGTCGTGAGTTCGGTTGTTCGGTTAAGGCGCAAAATTACAACCAAGTCGCAAAAGGATAAGTTCTCAAAACGGCCAATTCTCTAAACGACTAATTCTCAAAGTGACCATTTTTCTAAAGAGCTAATTCTCAAAATGACCAATTATCTAAACGCCTAATTCGTAAAATGGCAAATGATCAAAAGTTAATTTTTCTATGTAATTCCTACAAACATAAGATTTTTTCTCTCTGTTTAACTAATTTGTTTTATGTTTTGCGTAGAATTCTTACTATTTATAAGAATTACACTCAAAAACGTAGAAGAAAATTATATTGATCTTTTGCCAATTTTAGAATTAGGCTTTTAGTGAATTGGACATTTTGAGAACTTGTCCTTTTGCGACTTGGTTGCTATTTTGCGAATTGGGCTTTTTGCGCCTTAACCGATTTTTCCACAGATAAAATATTTGTGACACAAGTAGGTAGTTGTTCCTGGTCTTTGTGTTTTGAAGTGTTATGTAAATGTGTTGGTAAATATAAATAGCATTACACTCTTGTTTTATGTCCCAGCTAGTTGGGGGCAGGACTATTGTTAAAACTGGGGGTCAAGTTACTATTACTTTACGATACTATAATGACGAGAAATCTCTCGGAAATAATTAATAAGACTGGCATGCCCAAATTAATAATCGAACCCGGGTAGTAAAGCTCAGCATTCGTCTTTAAAAATAAAATAATTTCATATTATATCAACGGTTAAATAATGATTAAAAGGCAATAATTGCAAGAAGAAAGCATTCCCCCACAGTAGCTTACCATGTCAAAAGCAATACCATGATTAATCTTGATCGCGATCACAAAGTTTACAATGCCGCACTTAACACCAGTTTGCATGTTAACTGACATTTTTTACCACAGTTTAACTATTAAACGACGCTTTGTTTAATAGAAACTGTCTTTCAGGGTCAGAAACTAATAGATCATTCATTTTATTGTAATGAAGAGAGAAAATCTTGTCACAATAATCGTTGCATTTTTTCCGAACGCTATTGTTTCTACTCGACGCTAGATGGCGCTGTAAAAAGTTTTGTATTGTTTGATAATGATTGTATGTTAGTGTTTTTTTATACAGTGTTAATTGATTTATTTTGCGTTAAGTAACAGAAATTCTTCAGGCTTAATTTATGTACTTAATAAGGCAATTGAAATACCCATGTAGGTACTTATTTAAACTTGCTATAACGATGATTGTAAGGTCAACACCAGATTAAAAATTGATCGATGTTCCAAAACTAAATTACATATTTTTCAGGTATATGTTACGTTCGTAATTTGTTAACTATTTTATTTTTCATTTTCGTTGCACAAATCAAGGATTCATGTCTATTTTTATATTGCTAAGTGCTATAATAATCTACCACTAGCTGCTTTAAACGTATTTATTTCCGAATATTCAATAAGATTTACCAGAATGAAATTTTAACTCACATTATCCATTCATTAATATTTGAAAAGTTTCAATAACGACTTCATGCAAATTTAAGCAATTTCGGTAAGTAGGTCTTAGGGACCTGCGTACCGTGACCATTTTAATTACATAAATCATGTACCCATTGTGAGACTTCGGGCACCTGTGGGTACAGCAAGCAGCCTCATTTGTGGAACATTGAGATGCGATTCCACCGTTAAGCAGCACTGTGCGGCACGTGGTATCATCGGCCCCGTAGATAAGAAAAATAATAATTCTGGTCTAGTAGACACCAGCAACAGCTAAACACGAGCTTTAAACGCGATCCAGTTTAGGCTGTGGGAAAGAGATGGCGCTAGACGACTTGTATAGCTCTGTCTCTTTCCCACAGCCTAAACTGAATCGCGTTAATAGCTCTTGGTAAGGCTCCAGGGTGTCGAGTCTGCCAATTATTAGTCAGAATGGCGCCACAATGGCGTTTCAATTTTCGAACTATTTTTTACTCAGCAATAAAAAATGATTCGAATAAGCACTACAATTGAAACGCCATTGTGGCGCCATTCTGACTAATAATTAGCAGACTCGACACCCTGGTCTAACAAAGTATCAATCTTTTTTAGCGTGGATTAAGGCAGTCGGACAGACCGTCACCGTCACGGCAAGTAACTGTTTGCTTAATGACACAGTCTTAGATAAATAGTTTGGTACTAAGTTCAACTGTACTATCGATCGGAGACCTATATCGTTCTATTTAGATTTCATTTTATATTTTTAACTGTAATTACACACTATTTGCTGGGCATCGGCTTTACTTGCCTTAGTAAAAAATAGAATTAAATAGATAGACAGTTTAGTTATCTATCTACCTACACACATCCACTCACATAGAAAAAAATATATAAACAAACATAGAACACACACGTAATCCATCTATTTCCCTGTCATATCACTTTCTCTAAGGAAATCGTGGAAATTATCTCGTCTATTCAGAGATCCGACATGTGACGAGGGGAAGCTGCAAGACATAGACAAGACAAGTAATCATATAATTGCTATGAAAGTTTGTCATATTGATATGAAGATTGCATACTATGTGTTGTTAGGTTATGTATTCTATTGTTTTTGTTTAGATAGCGTTTGTAATGTTCCCATGCTCGTGGCTTAGAAATAACAAAACAGATCGGTTACGGGACTGTGTTAACAGGACACCGGCTAGAAAATAAAAAAAATGTTTTTATTGGCATTAAAACTATAAAAAAAAAAAAACAAATCTTATAATGCCAAAAGTGTCACCGCTTTGATTATTAGCCATTACCTACATGGGTTTATGTGACTTGTTGTGTTTTAATTAGATTCATCCCCAAATACGCAATAAATAAAGTTTTACATATTATTTAGTAGTGTTCCATGCAATCTGAAGTAGTAAGTTTGTGAAAATGAACAATGATTAAATCAACAATGGATTATTTTGACACTATTTGTAATAGCAGACTTGAAGCCTTGGGTGGACATTTAGTCAGTAACAGTCTGACAATCCGCTCCAACCAGAGAGACAATTCCCCAAAAAAAAAAACGGTGTATTTGAACGCCAATTTGTACTTACCAAGTAACAGCTAGTAAGCTATAAATGAATGATGCTAATGAATTAAAACCAATTCATTTGTAAAACGCAACACTGAAACAAAACGAGTTGCAGGAAGTTTCAGAACGGAACGAACCGCTACTGTGTATGGCGTGGTATTGCATTAGTTCATTTACTATGTGCACTCCATTGAGCTAAATACTTTATAAAGCTTTAACATCATCATAATTACATTCATAATGATAACAAACTTGTTCAGATAACTGATTACTAGTCAGAGGTACTGTTTATATCAATGGACAAAAAAAAAGTAGTAGGTAGTACATTTTTCACTTATTTTGCTAGTAAATTAAGGTGGATTCTCCACATAATTATAAATGTGGAAGTGCGTAATGTCTGTCAAATATTTTTGTGCATGGATGACAAGGCCAAACAGTTATAATTCCAATAATTATATTATAGTTAAAATCGAGACTCAGTTTTTTCTTATTTTTTAATACGATTTAAAGAAAAGACATAAAATGTAACTTAATTGTTGCTAGGCCTGAAAAATTAAGAGACTGAAAAGCCACTAAAAGATTACTTTCCAAGGTCTATCGATGTCAAAGTCAAAAAGAAAAGTCTAATCATTTATTAAGTCAAAGTCGAATATTAAAAAGAAAAAATAGATCTAAGATAACCTAAGAAGGTCTGATTCAAAAGACCCATGTTGTTCCACGTGGTCTTATCTGCCCCTATAGAGGCAGATGGGAAAAATAATAAAACTATCGTTCTGAAAACCTCACAAGTAACACACAAAAAAGTTTTAAAGAGACCCACCCACCTGATAGTACTTGCAGGTACCGTCTTGGAGTACTTCAGCCTCGTGGAAGCGGACCTGGCAGGTCGTTCCCTCCTCGGACACGTCGCCATTTTGTTTTTGATTACGTCACAATTCTCCATCACTTAATACATAGTTCGTTCGTTCGTTCAAATTGATGTCAAACTTTTTCGTTTAAAAAAAGTTCTGCGTATTTTTTTATTTATTATTAATTTTATACGGCTTATAAAGCGTTATGTTCAGCTATAGCTGCTTTTTAAAGAAAGGAGTTATTAGAGTTTTTTTTTGTACAAAAAATATAGTTTTAATAGACAAGCAGATCGCTTTGGCTTGTATTTAGCGTTCATAGGTGTATTCCCGGTATCCCCATTACAAGTGTCCCCCACTTATGAAGACAGCTTAAATAAAATAAACAATAATTGGTCCCACTGTCCCCATTGAGGATTCAGGTAATGGGGACAACGGGAATACACTGGCTCATTGGACAGGATAGTGGAATATAGTGTGCGACATAGCTTTATATCCATACCCATTACACACTTGACTCGACGAAACCGTGGAAAAGGTAATGCTTTGGGCCAATAAAATAAAATGCCGTGCCAGCGATACGTAGAAGAAAACAAGCATTGAAATGCATATACCTCGAAAAAAAAACATTATAAACAAAATTTGAGAAATTAATTTTCACAGAGAATAAAGAAATCACTTCAAATTAGCTAAGCGAGCACACTGAGCAACAAGACGAAAAAGAGAAGAAAAAATAAGACACTAAAACAAATAAGACAAGTTAATAATAGAAGACATTTTAATTAAGATGCTACAGTAATAAAGTCGAAAGCAGTAAGTATAATAAATCTGAATAAAATATAGCCTGAGTAGAAAATTAATAACGAAGAATTTCTTATAAAAAACTTACAACAGTAGAAAACACAAGTGCAAACAAATAGAGACTATTATAAATCTGTCACGATAAAATTGATTTATTGAAGACGATATTTAAAATTAAAACTAAACAACAGAGAAAATTGTGATCAAAAATAGAACAAAAAACTAAAAATAAGTTCCAATTATGTGAACTAACGAAAACCTTTCACACAAAAAGTAACCTTGCACCCCAAACATACTTAAATACCGTCTTCAGGTGGCCTACCGTTTCGTCTTAAGGTGGCGCTAGTCACGGGCTCGAACTCACTGGCAGGCACGACCAAAACCATGATATTTCACCTGATATCAAGCCATATTGTTCATGTGTGCGTGAGCGTTATCCCCTCGTACCACGCCCGGGGAAAACATTATTCAGTGAGATGCACGATCATTCAGAGTAAAAGGCGCGCGTAAAAAAATACGAGGCCTTTGGAAGGAGGGGGTTTTATGGAAAAACGACTGCATAAATCATTTTCAAAAATTTTTTTTCAAATTCCTCGATAAATTTGCCGTGTCGGTACAGGCTTTGCTTTGGAAATTTGATGCTTCTTGAATTTCTAATTTACGCCCAAATTTGGATTAAAATTAGCAATAAAAACGAATCTTTAAATGCTCATAACTTTTTAATGGCTTCTTATTTTACAATTCTGCTTCCGTACAGACAAAATTAATAATGAGACAAAACGATATCATGTTTAACTTTGGATGTACATTGTCAAATAGTAGAGTAAAACCCCCCCGAAGTTTGTATGGAAAAAATGTTGACTTGTGTCACCTTAAAGCGTGAGTAGTTCCACTGTGGGAGCGAGGTGCCGCTAGACGACTTGTATAACTCTGTCTCTTTCCAACAATGGAACTACTAACGCTTACTGCTGGCCATACACCATATATACTGCCTATCCTCCAATCGGCAAGAATTGATCGTGTGTGACATGACAGATTGGCATGACAGTTAAATTTGATTGGCTTGATCATGCTGATTGGATCCTTCCGATTGGAACGTGTATGGGGGTCGGTTTATTTAATTTCGACGTCTCTGCAGATTTGAAAGTTTGATCAAGCCTGAATTGTCATGCCGATTGGACGATAGGCAGTATGGTGTATGGTTAGCATTAAGAGGTCATGGTAGGCTACCGTCCTGCGCAGGTAACAAACGTCAATAAATTCTACTAATACCGTCATCCTACTAATATTATAAAGGCGAAAGTTTGTAAGTATGGATGTATGGATGTTTGTTACTCTTTCACGCAAAAACCACTGAACGGATTTGGCTAAAATTTGGTATACAGATAGTTTATAACCTGGATTAACACATAGGATAGTTTTTATCCCGATTTTATGTTCCCGTGGGATAATTTTCGAGTTGCAGCGGGTGAAACCGCTGGCAACAGCTAGTAAAACATAGATTCCTACGACATCGTATCTAAAATAATCTTAATAATAATAATAATAATAATAATAATAATTTTTATTTGCAACAGTAAGTGACAAATACATTATAAGCTCTGCCTCCCGAACTAGGTGGTTAGCCTGTATCTCAGGAGACAGTTCCCTTCCATATTACAATGAGCCAGTTCGATTACATGCTACAAATCTACTTGTAAAATTAAGTTAAATAAATAAACAGGAGAAAATTTTAAATACATGCGACATTACAATGAATGAGAAGCTAAAAAAAAAAGAAATATTTAAGAATTACCATAAAATAATATGCTAGGTATATTATTATGATTGCTCACGTGTTTTGCTTATTTTGCATATTCCAAAGAATTACAATGTGAGTGTGTGTGTGTGTGTGTGTGTGTGTGGGTGAGTGCCTGTGGGTGTGTGTGTGTTAGAGCGTGTGTGGGTGTGAGTGTGCGTTTGTGGGCGTGTGCAACCGTGTATTTGTATGTATGTATGCGTATTGTTAGTTCAGTCGTTATATTCGTTTGTGTTGACAAGCTTTTCTGTTTGATCGTAGTCCAGTTCACCTAGCCAGTCAAATAGGACTTTTGCAAAATCGTGATTATTTAAGTTCTGCACGTTTTTTATTTTAATTTTGTTGTAAGTACGCGTTGCGGTAGAGTTGAACTGTCTTTTCGCAAAAATCGATTTTACTGCGGGTGTCGGACATTTGAAGCGTCTCTTGGTACACGGTAGCAGCGGAGGGATTATGATGCGGTGGATTCTCCGAAGTATCCGATAAACGTAAAGCTTTCGGACCGATAGCACACCAGTGCGCCTGTATAAATCCGTTGTGGGGTGCCGGTACGGTAGGGTCATGAGAACCTTAAGGAGCGCACGTTGAGCACGTTCCAGTTCGATCATTACTGATTTCATCGCGCCCCCCCAAGTGCAAATACAGTAATTAAGTACGCATTCGCCTAGGGCTTTATATGTTGATATTAGAAGCTTTGTAGGCGCAACATTTCTTAGTTGTTTAAATACGTAAATTAATTTTCGTAATCGAGCACTTAGGCTTGAAATGTGGTGATGCCAGTTAAGGCTCTCATCAACTATAATGCCCAAATATTTGATTACTTTTGACCTTGCCAATAAATCACAGGTACACTGGGTACTACCGCCCGAGTTTCGGTTGCATGGGAAAGTGTGAATTGTCAAACTAAATGACGGATCCGGACGAGAGATGTTAGTCTTAGTGAAGCATAAATATTTTGTTTTGGAAGTGTTCAGCGATAGCAGGTTATCCTCAAGCCATCTCGTGACAATCGCGAGACCTTTTTCTGTTACTTCACGCACCTGCTCCCATGTTTGACCATGGAACAGGATGACCGTATCGTCTGCGAACATAATGGTTTCAGCGTTGGGAATAGCAATCTCCGCAAGACTGTTTATGTATGTTAAGAAAAGAGCTGGGCCAGTCGCACTTCCCTGCGGAATGCCAAACGTGCAAGTTGCAGCGTCACTCAGATGCCCATCCACCCTCACACGCTGCTCCCTACCTACCAAATAGTCCTGAAACCATTGGAGAGCGTGTCCCCTTACACCCATATTGTCTAGCTTTGTTAGAAGTATAGGTATCGACACTGTATCGAATGCTTTTTTTAGGTCAAGAAAAACACCGATTACTTTCTCTCCTGCATCCACATGCTTAGTTATTAGCGACGTCAACCTTAGTAGGGCATCAGTTGTAGAAATTCCTTTTCGGAACCCATATTGTCGATCTGTTAGCAACTTGTTTTTTTCTAAGTAGCTGACGAGTTTTTTTGTCACAAGTTTCTCAAGAATCTTCGACAAGCATGAGAGCAGAGAGATTGGTCGATAGTTTGATGGTATTTGCTTATCATCAGCCTTGTGTATAGGAGAAACTATTGCCGTTTTAAAAATGTTAGGGAAAGTGCCGTGTCCCAGGCTTAGATTGCAGAGGTGGCTGATAGGTTCTGCCAGTACGTCTTTAGCTAACCTAACTATTCTACTGGAGATATTATCGGGTCCAGGTGCACTATCTGGTTTAAGAGATGCAATGATACTACCTATTTCTGTAGCGTCTGTGGGCGTAAAAGACATTGTTGTTGATGCTATGCTTTTTCTTGATGTACTAGCTAATTCGTGTTCGGTCTTGTTTAATTTGCGGAGGGTGGCGTCGGCTAGCTCACTCCCAACAGTCGTAAAATACGTGTTGACTTGATTCAACGACTTAGTTGGTGTGCTGTCAATATGCAGTAAGTCTCTAGGTGTGTTATTACTTTTTTTCATGTTGCAGATATCTTTTATTATACTCCAGGTTTGTTTCAGATTATTACTATTAATTTGTAGCTGCACACGGTAGTATTCAGACTTTAATGATTTAATTATTTTATTGCATGTATTCCTATATTTAATATATACTTGGCGTAATGGCTCGTTACTGGGTTGCTGCCTTGATTCTTGGTGAAGTTTATCTCTCTTACGGATTGACTGTACAACGCCCATAGTAATCCATGGTTTCAGAGGGGCCTTTCGTTTAGGTTTGGATGTAACACTTGTGTAGTTATTAATGATATCCTGGATCGTCTTAGTCAAGCATTCTGCGGCGAGGTTAGCATCATCTAGCTTATAGAAGTCAGACCAGTCCACTTCTTTGAGCTTTAGGTGTGCGTTAACATAGTCCACCTTTTTACTAACAAACGTAGGCTTATTTTTAGGCAACCCTGCGCACTTGACACACAATAAAATTGGACTGTGGTCTGTTAGTTCTGGAAAGATTATTGTTTGCCATTTGTCCTTTGTTCTAACCATAAAGTGGTCTAAGCAGGTGTTTATTCTAGTTGGCAGTAAAATACCTTGTTGCAGCCCGTGTGATGCCATGATACATAAGTAGTCATTTGCATAACTGTTATTTATATCACCTGGTAACGTATTAATATTAATATCTCCAGTGAAGATGACGTCTCTATTGCGAGTCTTTTTAAGAATCTCGTCAAGTGATGTTAGGTAAAGCTGAGGATTTTTATAGCTAGGCGGACGATAGGAACAAATTATACTATGCTGGTCCGTGTCCAATTGCAAACAATTCCCCTCCACCACGCTTGGTTCAGAGACAACGACATTTATTTCTGTTCGAACATATGCTACAATACCGTCATTTTGGTTAAGGTTGTTCTTTGTGTAGTACATATTGTAGTCATCTAAAATAGGTGGCTCGACTCCTTTTTTTGTCCAGCACTCAGTCAGGACTATGACGTCCACTGTTATGTCTATGGTTGCAATAAAAGAAAGCAATAAATCGAAGTTGCAGTATATACTGCGAATGTTCAAACAAAGAATAGAAATGGAACCCAAACCTGAGTTATTATTTAAAATAAGAGAGCATTGGGACGAATCATCGAGTTTCGTACAGTTAGGAATGCACGTTTTATCAAGGTCATTAATTATATTCAAATTAGAGATGTTGAATTTTTTTTCTTAGGGAACCTGATGTACCAGCTATATGACCGTTTGTAGTTAGTCGTTTCCGTAGAACTATCAATACAGGTTTGAATTCCATGTGATAGTAAGGACTGAATTCTAATAAAAGCCTGGATTTAATTTTGTACTTGAATAAGCTTTTGTGCTTCTTAATAATTTGTGTTTTTTGTGTGATTTTGTTGCGAGTGTGATGTAAGTATGAGCAATCATTTGCGCCGCAGTGAGTTGCTGCTTTAATGTGGCTATACAAAAAGTACAGGCGCTGTTGACAGATTATTGTAATAAATAACATAGCAGGTAAACAAAAAAATAAAAACATTAAAAGTACGAAAGATAGTATAAAACTTTGCATGCGATATTTTAGTTTTATGATTACAAATAATAGTCATTGAGTTTTAAGGATACTGAGATCAGCTTCACTTCTTATTTGAATATGTTCCTGCCCTTCTGCTTTCCGTAGAAATATCCTTCCATGAGCTACCCAGCAAAACGAGTATTCATGTTCCTTTGCAAATTCTCGACACAAATAAAAAAGCTTCCTTGCGTTTACCGTTAGGGTTTCTGATACGTATATCGGAGTTTGCGGCCCTTTTATTTGCAAGTGGGTAGTGTTTAATTTGTTGTTCTTATTGTCGTGGTTGAATTTCTTCACGCCAGCGATAATTCTTTCCCTTGTAAGTTTGCTGTTTAATTCGACGATAATTGGTTTATAATTGTCAGTTTTTGTATTAACTCGAAAAATGTCTCGGATCCCAGTTGATTCAATGTCTACGTTGATAATTTTTCCCAATTGTTTTACTGAGTTGATAAGATCTGTGGTGGTCTCTTTCATTTCGATTTTGGGTATGTTCCTTATCTCGATAGTTGAGCATTTTAAGTTTCTCTCCATATTCTCTAATTTATTTTCGAGCGATTGAATGTATTGTTGTTGTTCGCGTCGTTCCTTTTCCAGTTTTGATATTTTAGCAATTATTTCATCGAACTTATCCGAGTTAAACTGTACTGATTTCTGCAATGCACGATTTTCGTCGCGTATTTCACTTATGCTAGTGAGTATTTGGTCGATTTTGTTATTTTGAGTGTCAGACCAGGTTTTTAATGTGCTCAGCATTTCAGTTTTGAAGGACTGCCACTCCATCTTGTAATCATGATCGAATTTACGTTTCTTTGGGCGCTTGCATACAATCTGCGAGGATTCACCCAGATCCTGTTCATCAAAGTCGCAGGTGGGAATACTAGGTTCAGAGCCGCCGTGGTATGGGGAAAGCAGAGGTTCCGAAGAGGTCGCAGTTTGCGTCGGAGACCGTCGAATCATGTTAACGGTAGCTTGGACGTGTGCGCCTGGTACTTGTTAACAGCTACGCTCCCGGTGCGCGCGCACTTAGTGCTGCGGCTGCGTACAGTAGTCGGTGACCGTAGTGTCGCGTAGGTGATTAGGCTAATTACTCACGCAGAGATAGCTGCTGTCGGTGGGTTGCGCTCGTCGCACGCCGCTAGCACTTGACTTCGTACTGTTTATGGGTGCCTGGTACTTGCGCGAATTTTTAACACTTGATTTAATTATTTAAATTTATTTTTTTTGACAAATGAACTGGCTTGAAACACGTCTGTATCGCACAGAGGTCCGGGGGGAAAGGATTAATGCTCTTTAATCTTACAAATCCTAATCTCCCATGCATCGTAAAAATCATAATTAAGATAGACCATCTTCCATAAACAATGCAGATAAAAAAAACAGCTGCACCAGAAACGCGAAACCGGTAATTACTCCTGTCAAATTATCGGCTCTCGAAAAATAGTTAACTTTTTTCTCATTGACGGCTTACCCGTCTTCGATTACTGGCAACACGAATGTAATGCTCTTGCGATACGCGCATTTCAACACGCGATTAGCCTGACAAGACATTTATATCAGCGGAATTGATGCTTGTAGAGTGCTTAGTCTATTAGTACGATGACGTAGCGGGAACTAACGCCGCCATTTTGTTTTTTGTTTTTTATTTACAGTTCCATAGATAAAAATGTACACATCATGTTTACCAACAGTACAGGTTCATTTTTTCACAGAGAAGTCATTTTAAAAACTGATGATATCGATAACTTCCAAAACAGAAGTCAAATTGCGCGGTGACGGTTCCATTTTTAATCTAATTTAATGCAATGAGGATGTCAAACCGGAAATTAAAAAAAAAAAGCAGAGTTCATAGCTACTAGTTCTAAAAATAATAAAGTTTTGTGCTTATAATAGGTTACAAACCGCCTAAAACGATCACATTAATCTAAATTATGTAAATATTTAGATAAATTTGAATGCGTATTCTAATGGAATATTGTGCAATAATTGTAACAAAAAAGAAACATACGTGTCATGAATAGCGGAAATAACAAACATTTTACCATATTGGATTTCGATAAGCCTCTTTTAGCATAAAAAGTAATAGAAACGGGGACAATGGAAATCGGATCGACATCGTTAAATAACAAAGCTTATAATGAGTTTATCAAACAATTAAATTGACATTAACAGTTCACTCAGTAAATAATGTGCATACCGTACCATAACGTCTTGAAGAATCACACAGATTCCTCAAGACGTTATTGAAGACAATTTTCAGACAAATTTCATCGAACACACGTCATCATTGTCAGCTCGTGGCTAAATAATTACAGCCGCACAGGCCGATCTTCCGGGTTAAGCCGCGCTTGCCGAGGTTGGCCTGTGGATGGGTGACCATCTGTCATAGCGAGTTTCCTCCGTTGGTCCCGGCTGTCATTTGTAAATCTTTGACAGTCGTTACTGTTAGTCAGAAGCTCTAAAGTCTGACAACCAGTCTTACCATGGAGTATCGTATTACCCAGTTACTGGGTTGTGGAGGTCCGATAGGCAGTCGCTCCATGTAAAATACTGATATTCAGCTGCATCTGACTGGAAGCCGACCCCAATATAGTTGGAAAAAGGCTAGGCAGATGATGATGGTACTTTTAAATGTTGGCTGATTATTATTATATTTTTTGACTTCAAGTGTCACACAAAGTGACATCTTAATAAAGGTATCCATAATAAGATTTGATTGATTTATATTCAATTAAAACTTCTGTTTTACATTAACTGTTCTTCACCAAATTATTAGCATATCTAAGTATAATAGACTATAAATAATGTTTCCACTGCTGGGACACTGTCCTCATCACTAAAAGAGATTTCACTTTAATCCATCATGCAGGCCCAGTGTGGGTTGGAAGATATTACATGCCGTCTTTATGGTTTTAGAGACAGGCCAGTTTCCACAGGATGCTTTCTACACCGTTATCAGTGATGATGAAATCACAAAAGTTTGCATCTGTTTGGGTCCAAACCCACGATTCACTACTCGTAAGCCATCACTGCTTTTAACAGATACTCAAGCGCAATCATCTTACCAGTAAAACACTTAATTAGATTAAGAAACAGCCCAACTTCAGTACATTTGTGATGCGCACACGCATATTTGGCGCGATGTCTCGCTTTCCTTCACTTTCGAGAGTTAATAGCATATATGCTAATTTGATTCGAATTTTGATTGCATCTACACTTAGGCTAAATTTCACTGGCGTAGTCAAGTAGCCACATCCGTTTTAAGTTATCTGTGATCAGCGTTAGTTACTGGATAGATTGTTGCATTGTTTTCATGATTTAAGGGTGCTATTTAACATGCTTAGGTGATCATGGGCCTTAAGTGAATCTGATTACCTATATCACGCAATATTGATCATCCGCCCAACTTTTTCTTAGTATTTCTACGATTAAAAAAGTTTCAAACCTTATTTCCACAATGGGGCTCGATATTCATTTCAAGGACATTGCTGTTGATAAATATTTACTAAATTGTATTTGAAAGTATTGAAAAACAAGATGGCGGATTTAATTCTGACTATAACTAAGCAGAATGTGACAACAGAAGCACTGGCACGAGAGGGTGGTGAAATGAAATTACGTAAATTTTTAGGCATATGCCTAGCCCTTTCCCAACTATATTGAGGCCGGCTTCCAGTCGAACCAGATGAAGCTGGATTTCAGTTTATTACATGGAGTGACTGCTTATGCAAATATCATATCTATTCTATTCTATTTTAAGTAAATAATACACAAAACAAGCATTAACTTTTAAGTCGCGGACTCGTGCTAGCGTTTCAGTGACGCAACTGAAATACAGATTTCTAAAAGATATACGAGGAATATTCGCAGCATTATTGCGGATATCAGTAAAGAAAAAAGAGCATGAAGATTAAATTAATAAATAACAGTCGTTAAGTTATTCAGTGGTTACCGTACAAACAGCGATGGATCAGATAGCAGCGGTATCCAAATACCGCTGCTATCTGATCCATCGCTGTTTGTTCTAGCGTGACTGCCAAGACTGCATTAATTTCTTATATGAACAGAATTTTTCATTACTTTACACATTAAACTACCCCAATCTGTAGAATTTATTTGAAAGATTTGCAACTTTGTCACAAAAGAAGAAGGTTCTTGTTTGATTGGGAAAATTTTAGGATAGGTTGAAGAGCCACGTGGCTCCTGAAGTAGCGTAGGTAAATCTTAATAAACTGGTATCATAAAAGCTAAAAGAAATAGAGAACACAATATTAAAGACGTAGGTTTAACCTGGAGGAAAGTTGCTACAAAGAAAAACTAAGGCATGATGTTAGAGAGGACTGAAATTAGAGATATTCTTCAAAAATACGAAAGCAAGATAACATTAGTACATCGTAGTATAACCACAGGTATAACTGCGTGTTTGTAACTGTAAACTAATGTACCAGTGAAATAACTCTGTCAGTGAAGTTCGAATAATGTTCTCAACCAATGGAAATCAAAAGGTGTCGCAGAGACCTCTTTGTAAATGGCTGGGTATTATTGATAAAACTGTAGTAATCCATTTTGGAACTGGATTGAATTAACTGTGGAAGTCATGGGCCATCGAAGCAGACTAGAGCGTGGCAGTGTAATGTCATTTATAAAGGCGTTGATCATGGCTTCAACAAAGCCCTGAGCACAGAGGACGCCTAAGATCAACCGAGCTTACCCAGAAAAACTATATGACGCCGGATTCCGACAAGATGGTGATCGTAATCTGGAGATCTAAGTGAGGCATATCACCACCAGTGGTACAGCTCAACCGTTACTGCAGGTTACAAGTAGCCTTTTTTTTACGTGGTAAAACCATCGAATGAGTCCTCCCACCCAAGACAGGACGGGAGGGACTTGTTTTTGGGACAAACCCACCACTCTATTCCTAAACCACTACAACTCCTGAAAGCCAGAATCAACAGTGGCAACCACCAGAAAAGCGCCGTGACAATGAAGCTCGACGTGTCCCGGAGAATGAATTTACGTGTCTTGGCTCTTGTAACGAAATTAATCAGAAAAGAATAGTGGAGGAGTAGGAAAAATATGTTCCCACTTCCCTCCATACAAGCAGGAGACAGAACAAAACAAGGCCAATGGGCACAAAGGGACATTACAACTGGGAGAAGCCCAGTTGCCTAGCACCACGGGTCAAATGACTAAGTACTAATATTAATGGATCCTAAATTGTGAGCTGCTATATTTGATTTCAATAATAGGTATGGCAAAAACGCTTAAACTCACGGAAGGACTGGACTGACAGACCTGTACTGACTAAAATCCACGGTGTCCTTCAATACCCCTTAAACGTTCCGAGGTTACCCGTGACCCCGAGGTTACAGTAGCCTATGATGCCGTTGTTCAGGGTGAAATTATTATTATTAATAATAATCAAAACACCATTACATGTAGTTCAGGTCATGGTGACAATACATCACAAATTAACAATGAACAATAGATGTGCATTATTATGCATTCTGACCCAGATTTACAACATGCAGCTGTGACCTGTTCAAATCAATTGGACAATACATTGTTATTAGAAAAGTACTGTCAAGGGAAGGTTACATCTTGTTAATGAAGCTGGAATTTCAGATCTAAGAATAGCAGGGTAGGACTCACAGACCATCTGAAGCGATGGCCACATAGAAAAGACGTAAGACGCAGACGAGGCGGGGACATATGTCTCTTCGCCGTCTCTTTTATACAAAATGTATAGAAGAGTCGCGACGTAATAAACCACACAGACGAGACGGGGCCCGGACGCGACACTGATACATTTTCGCACGTCCGCGACGCGTCCTCGTCTTACGTCTTTTCTATGTGGCCCGCGCCTAAGCAGAATACCGTGCCCCTGCAACTCAAAAGGTTATTGAAGGAGTGGTGGATACTTAGTCAGTAATGACTCTGACAGTCGAGTCAGTTTTGACAGCACGGTTTGCGCAGTGGGGTCAATCTTCAATTTTGAAGCTTCCGTTGAGGATAATGACGCCCGATACTTTTATTACTAGTGCAAACATTCATTGACAAAAAACAAAAATATACATTATTTTAATTTAATTAAAGTTAAATGTAATTAAAATAATTTATATTTTTGTTTTTTGTCAATGGATGGTTGCACTAGTAATAAAAGTATCGGGCGTCATTATCCTCAACGGAAGTCTCAAAATTGAAGACCCAGTGGCTGAGCGAATGGACTGCTTCGCTACGTGTCGCGGGTTCGATTCCCACACGGAACAAATATTTGTATGATCTGCAAGTAGTTGTTCCGGGTCTGGGCGTTTGTGAATGTGAGTTTATATGTTTGTAAACAAATGGCATGACACTTCAACGGTTTATGCGTGAGAGAAAATTACGAGTAGGAGGAATGCAAGGTTAAGGAGGAGACCTTTGCTCAGCACTAGGACAGTTGAGGTTTAAGATAAAACCTATTAATGGCAAGAACTTTTGATAATTCAAAAAATTACGAATTCGAAACTACCTTGTAATCGTAACAAAAAATATACCTAACCTAAAAACCCTCATTTTCACAATACGAATGAGTATTTCTCTCCTAAACTGTTATTTTATACGTGGTTTTTATAATTAAAATATTTACATACAAATATCCTACCATAGCTTTCACCCCCACCAGCGAAAACAAGAAAAAAGTCAACTATTTTACAGGAAAAAAAAAACGATAATACATCAAAATCCGACCACACAATAATATCACGGATACACAGAGAATTCCCGAACGTAAATCACTTGAAAACGCATTCCCGTTCAGAAAATGGTTGGACCACCAACTCACACGCACACTGCACTCGCGACGAGCACGCGGTGAGTAGCATCTCACTCGACTGAGTGAATTACTACTAATGTGTAATACGGAGCTCTACTTATTATTGTGCTGTAGGTTAGTGATGAGGGGAACGATTAGGGGAAGCGGGCGCGATTTTATCTCGATTCTTCGTCATCTGTCTAGCCTTTTCAGAATAATTGTGTTGGCTTTTAGTTTAACCGAATGCTGCTAAATAACAGTATTTTATTTGAAACGACTGCTTAACTGAGTTAGCACTTTGTGGTCACCAAGAGTCAGAAAAGTTACTGCCTTTGGAAAGACTTTAAATCTTATTTGCTGATTCACAAAGGCATTGTGAAGGATGCGCTCTTACGCAACTTTAAATGTGCAAAAAAACATATTTCAAATCCAGTGCCTCCATCCCAAATCAGTACTTTTAATTCTCATACAACAAGATCAATCTAAAGCATTTTGGTAAATGAGACAAATATCATTCAAAGTAAAATAAGTGGAAAGTAAGTAAATAAGTTTTGTTTGTTTGATTCACTCTTTTTACCAACGACTACTAGGTAAAATTGGCAAAGTTTAACCCCCGAACTTTGCAGAATCCAGTCACTCTAGAGCAACTGTAACAGTTGACAAGATCTAGTTCAAAGGATTGAAACATCCAGCAATGGATTGCTGTAGGTAGAAAATGATGATTAAAACAACTACAACTGCACCGTTTTATCTTGGTCACCTATTCCGGCTCTCCGCTCCGCTCATCACCATGCGACCACCCTTATCAGTGCAACAGACCCACTTGCTTATGGCTGCTTTCTTTGCAGTATACAATTACGTTTTTATTTGCACTCCGACGGGTTTCCTTAAACAACCCGTTATTTTTCTATATGAGGAAATGATTGCATTAACTGATCTTTAATTGAAATTACCTACTGGCAATTGAATTGAGAGATAATGTTGGGTGATGAAAGATATTTTTATTTTTTTATTGTTGATTATCATTAAGTTGCTATAGGTATTTTTACATTTTATTGATCAGTACTCTTAGCACGAGTTTTCAGTACTTGAGACGTAAAGTAAACTGGAACTTTGACAATTTCAAATTGACAATTTTCAAGGAAAAAATTAGTTCCTTCTTCGCACACCAGAGGCGCTGTTCTATTTTTTCATACAAGGAACGCTGTAAATACTGGAAAGACGCTGTAAAGTAAAAGAGTGAAAACTCGTGCTAAGGGTACTGATGAAGACCACAGGATCACGCTGGATGCAAGCCTCTTTCAGCCGGTCCTATTGAAAATCTAAAGGGGAGGCCTATGATCAACAGCGGTCATCCTACGGGCTGATAAGATGATGATAATAATTGTTAGATTATATTTTTTTATTTGATATGTCATATTATTAGTTGCAACTCGTAAAATGTCCAATTTCATGAAGAAATTCGGGAATAACTATTTCAAAACGTAATAGTCATCTGCGCATTTCCAAAGTCTAATGTAATAGTGAACGATGCTATTGTAACCAAAATTAAGACTGCGGGGCTCATGAGGTAACCGTTACCCTAGAACGTAAAGGGCTATTGAAGGAACACGGATTTTATTCAGTACGAGTCCTTCTTGTCCCGCCTTGGACGTGAGGACTCATTTGTTAACCGACTCACTCAAAAAAAAGTAGGTTCTCAGTTCGACCTGTATGTATGTTTGTATGTAGGATGTTTGTCCACGATTATCTCGCGTTTGGCTGAACGGATTTTAATGCGGTTCCAGGAAAGTGTTCATAAATTCTGGAGATGGTTTTAGTATATAAAATAATGGATACGTCGTGAAGTTGCCCACATAGATCTGTTTTTATTGCTTAGTAGGATTGTAGATTTTCAAAGACGCCGATTATATTAAGATTGTTGTTGAATATCTAAACTAAAAAGGGAAAAATGAAAAACTTTTTTTAAAAAAGGGAACCGACTTCAAAACCAAACACAAAAAAACTGTAAAATAACTTTTCTTTCGGAATTCGGGGGCCATAGTCAATGAAATAAAAAACAAAGCCACCGACTTCCCAAATAGAAGTTATTTTACAGTTTTTTTGTGTTTGGTTTTGAAGTCAGTTCCTTTTTTTTCAAAAAGTTTATTTTTATTTTACCACGATAAAAAAAATGGTTAGAACTAATAACACTGCCCCAGTCTCTAGTGAAATGGAGCAACACCAACACAACGCCATTTGATGATTTTTACAACAACAGAAAAAAGGTAGTTTTTTTGTTATAAAAATCATCAAATGGCCCGCTTTGGTTGCAGAGAAAGGGTCTTTCAGACTTTTACTAATTAAAATCTACCCTGTTCTTTCACATGTCCTTTGCGATCCAGGGCTGCGGCATTTTTAAGACAGTCCCACGACCCCGGTAGGCATTTGGTTCTATCAATTTACTGACACTTTCATGGAGCCCTCAATAGATTCCCCAGCAACACATCGCTACATTATTTCTTATGTGTTAAAGAAGGAATGTAGCCTCTACCCCCAATTACCAAACAGCGTATAATCGCTTTAAAAAAACATTTAACAATTCTTTTCATAACAGGCCTCGGTCCGAAAACTTCGAGGCATGCGATTTGCTCAACGGAACCACGATACTGCGGTACCACGAGCTACAAATTGTCCATAATTGTGATATGCCTTACGACATTATCGCTTATGGTGGCGGACATATTAACTTATATGCCTGTATCGCGAGTTTCTTAATGGTAAATGGCCTTAATGTGTACTGGCACTAAGTATTACACTTGCGAGATAAGTTATTTACGCTTGCGTGTCATTTTTGCTGTTGCAAAAGTAAAAGCACTTTTTAGGGTCATTGTACTTTG
Organism: Agrotis clavis; assembly: GCA_954870645.1. NCBI lineage: Eukaryota > Metazoa > Arthropoda > Insecta > Lepidoptera > Noctuidae > Agrotis > Agrotis clavis. Next base: position 19,600,828 of record OX940935.1, on the reverse strand, counting down.
AATAGTTATTCATTTGAATTTCATTTGAATAATTATTCAAAGTACAGAGACCAACACGTCAACAGCGGCCTCTGTTGACGTGTTGGTCTCTTTTTCTTATCACGAGTTATCACGTTTCTGTAACGTAAACAGGAAATTTGCCTTTAATTTGATGGAAAAAAAATTAAAAATATAGTACCCCGTTCACAGAAACACTAGAGGCGCTTTTTAATTTTACATACTATTTAATAATGACATACATAATACTCCAAGTACGCTATTTTACGGTCAAACACGTAGAATTCGTGCTAGATCCTGAACTCCAAAGTTAAAAAAAAATCCAATCAAACACAGACCATCTTGTTTTGTGATAAAGTTGAAAACCTCTAAATAAAATTAACTAGTTATAAAGTTAGGTCACAGCTTGGGGCTTGCACAAGCTAGATTTCTGCTCGTACTGCCTTAATATAAATTTAATCAGATATTTCGTTCATAGAATAAGAGAGTTCATAGAGCGGGGCATCTCTGGAATAGAATTTAATATTATTGAACAGCGATAACCCACTGGCTTGTAGGGAGCCCTTCCGGCACAATCCGACCCTGGCAAGGTCCTTTTCACCAAACAAAGGAGATGACCTTGAGCCTTTCTACAATTTCCACCCAAGCAGGGCCCATGTCTTATTGAAAAAAAAACAAAGGAAGAAGCTAACCCTTTTTTTTATTTACTTGTTAAAATCATCAGATGAGTCCTCCCACCCAGGGCAGGACGCGTTACGTTCCGGGTCCAGGGTCACTGGGCTACCTTAGTAGCCCAGTGACCCTGGCAGGAAGAAGCTAACCCTGAATCAGACTAGAAAACACGGCAACATGTAAATCCGAGGTTTCCGTTCACAATAATTTCTATAATTAGAAACGTAGGTGCAGTTCCAACTTATAAAACCAATTGTTTATCGGTTTCACTTAGATTAAAAACATTAATATCGCTGTTATAATTATGTCGTTTGCTGCAGTTGTACGGTTATAAATGGCGGTATTAATGGCTGGTTCTCATGATAATCTTGTCGGGAAACTGATACACTATCTAGACAACGAGTATTGAAGATGATCATTTACTACACATTAAATATGAAGATACGGATGAACAAAAACTAAAGCCTTCAACATTATAGTTTCTAATTTCTACGTAAGGTTTCTGGAAAATGCATACATAATGTAATGAAACCGCCTTCTCTACGACGTACCCCATTGCAAAACCAGCGAGTAATTTACCCAAGTATTTTCATTGGCAACATAAATGTGTCACAGGACGGCTGCGCCGGCGCAGGCGTGAAGATCGCAGATGAGCGTCAGCGCGCTAGATCGCGATAACAACTATTAAGTTGGTAACGCTTTCTCTACTCGTCGCACTGGACGTACGTTGTGGATTTTTCTTTTATTTGTTTAGGTGATAAGTTGTTGATTATACAGACAAATAGTTTAATAATAGACAGGGTTTAGTGGTCTTTATTACATAGTATTAAACATAGTCGCTTTCCGCGTCTATGCGCTTAGATTTTTCAAACTACGCAACTTTTAGAACGGTTTTTCATAGAGTTTTGAATTTTAAATTGTTAACAGCACACACGGTTCAATTAAAGGGTTAAACAACGCTTCCCGAGGTTGGTTAATGGATCGGTGATCGTCTAATAAATATATAGCTTGCTCGCGGCTCCAATTATGTTCCAAATATTACAACATTTTTTTTATTTTTTATGGTAATTTCAAGTATTTTATTTCAATTAGGCCATAAAAGAGGCACTTTTGAACGTCGATTTTTAATATTAAAGAAAATGGGATGGGATGGAATTGATTCTACACCCTCTCGCAAGGGTAGGTTCGTATGGAGAAGAATGAGCAAGAAAATGATTTTTTAAATGTCACAATAATCTAGGCCCTCGTCCGCTCTACTAACTACCCTACCTACGCACCATCATACATGACCTAGCCAACACAAAACAGATTGCATCTCGCTGCGCGTACGCACCTGAACACTAACAGTTGTTCGCACCGTTAGCTCCCGTGACTGGCCAGTTACGGACAGAAGATCAGCTAACAAAAAATCCTTACATGAACTGATTAGTTGGAATCGGGGTTCCGTATTAGAAACTTGGCTGGGTGAACACACAAAAACAGTCATCAAGTTTAATCCAATATGTCTACTGTGCAGATAGTTCGTTAAGTTAGTCGCTGCAAGTTTTTTTGTATGTTTATTTTAGAGTTACTTGAATTGAAGAACCAGAAAGGTTCGATTTCGAGGTCGATACCATTTTTTTATTTACTTCGCTCTTCTAGGAATTTCTCCTGTATTGTGGGTACGTTTACAAATTTCTATGTTCACAAACATATCTGAAAAACTATGTGTGGGCCGCGATAAGCAACGCAGCAGTCACATGCTCAATCACTACGCCAACCGTGTCGTCAACTTTGCAATTCTTCCAAAGTCTGGAATTGGTGTTTAATTGGCGCTTTTCCATTAGCTGGCACGTACTACGCCGGCGCCGGCGTAGTGCCGGTGCGAGGAAGCAAAAATGTAAGTGCAAAAGCGAGCCATACAATTTCAAACAGTTTTGCTTCCCCGGCACCGGCACGGCGCCGGCGCTGGTGCCGGTGCCGGTGCCGTGCCGGCTAATGGAAAAACGCCCAATGTCCATGCCAATTTCCTCACTAATTACGATGAAAACAGTGATAAAAATAATCCATCACTATTTCTGAGGATTATAGAAGATTAAGTGAATGCTTTCTTCATGACGATCTTTAATTTTCATAATAAATTTTTACTTAAAATACTCATAATTGTTTTATCATCTCAATTTGTTCGGGAGGACTTTGTCGTGCAACGGATTAAACCAATAAAAGATAGAAGTCAATCTCCTCAAAGTGACTCCTAACATGTCTGTTACCGATAAGTCTCGCTCAGATGCCCCGATCTCGCAGACATGCGCGTACGCAATGATGTGTGACCGCTTAATGAGACGCGCGCGCATGTTATTGCCAACCTAATAGATTATGTCTTTACATCCATCTTATTGCTATGATAAATCTCATGTCGTTCATGAGTAATGGCACAGTTTTCACCATGTGATTGACACCATTTACCACCACACGGTAATGAGGTCTACCGATGGTTATGCATGCGTAGCATAACCAATACTATATCTATTCTACTAGAAAGACAAAGCTATTTCTTTTTTTGCCCCAATATGGCTCGACATTCGCCATTTTTCACACAATAATAGAATGTTACAATGATTATACTCACGACACATCAGGCGTGGTGTTTGTCAGCAGCCGCACGCAGTCAAGGCAGCCTCGTGCGGCCGCGTAGTGCAGCGCCAGGGCGCCGTTGTTGGCGCGCCCCCCCGCCCCCGGCATCGCGCGCCCGCACCACCAGCCCTCGACCGCTAGACGACCGCTCCTGGAGTTAAGGCACAACCTAGAGTTAGAGGATGCATTTTTTTTTAAAATTTAATGAGAAAGAAACTTGGTTTGTTACCGTTACCGTCACTTTACATTTACGAAGTATGTATGTTTGTAGCTAAGAATAAACAATTATTTAAAACGGCAAATGATGTTAATCCTAGGAATAGACGCGATCCGTATAATTTTGACTTACCTAGACTAGCTAAATATAATAATATCTGCCTTGCAATGTGTGTGCGTATTTATAACAAGATACCCAGGCATTTCATAACTTTGAATTTGAGATTGTTTAAAATTAAGTTTTATAAATGGTTACTTGAAGCTTGTTTTTATAGTTTAAAGGATTTTTTGGATAAAAAATTTTGATGCTTTTAAAATGTGAATGGCTGCAGTCCCTTCACTAAACTTTATAATTTTGCATGCTATGTTTTTATTCCGATAAAAACATAGCATGCAAAATTATAAAGTTTGTTATTAAGCTAAACATGTTTGTGCCATATTTTGTATTTAACACCTTTTTATACCATGTTTTACGTAAATAATATTTTATCTTATCTTATCTCATGGGGTATCGTATTACCCAGTTACTGGGTTGTGGAGGTCCGATAGGCAGTTGCTCCATGTAAAATACTGATATTCAGCTGCATCTGGTTCGACTGGAAGCCTACCCCAATACAGTTGGGAAAAGGCCAGGCAGATTATTCAACGATAGGTTCGCGTTGGACCACATCTCGTCTTATGGTTAGTGATGCTGTGGTTGACGATGAAGCACGCTTGCCTAGAAGTAACCTATTCACTCTTAACTTGAAGACCCCAAAGTTGTAGCTACCAGAAAACAAAGGGAATTCACTCCTTAGCTGTATGCTCAATTAAATTATTGGGAAAACGCTCTGTATGTGCCGGAGGGATGTCCACCATGTAAAGATGGCGCATTGTAGTCCGAAGATGGAAAGGACTATGTTAATTAAGGATTGTGGAGATTAGATCGTGTCGAGATTGTTTTACTGAGCCTGTCAATTTTTTTTTTCTTAAATGTTTTATTTGGGACAGTATGAACAGCTTATTTGAATAAAACGAAATTACGATTCTTTGATAAAAATCTTCATTATTTGACTACGAAAGTAAGCTGAACAAAAGACATCAACGCGTTCACTCTATTGTAACGCCATCTAGTGGCCGATAGTTGTACTATTCAATCGACACGCTCGCGCTCACGCGCAAATGGATGCACGAGCGTTCAAACGCCTCTAGCCACGGAGAAGTTCACATCTAGTTTCTGCTATTCCATAACAGATGGCGTTGTTTGAAACAAAGAAGATACGTGTTTAAATTTTAAGAATAATAATATTATTCTAAATAACGGACTTAAAAATACTTATAGAAGTAAACATATCACTAAAATCTAGATTAAAGAGATTTGATACAATTATGTTTTTTTTTAAACTTTTAATTAAGTGAACATTAATCACAGCGTGACAACGGATTCACATTGAACTTTCAAGATTTTTAATTTCAGATTAGACTGAAAGTTATTGTATCGAAATTGCAAAATTAGATCAAAATAAATATTAACTAATTGACCTTTGAAGTTCCCTCCACAATCCTAATTGTTGTATTTACATGATAATAAAGTTTTTGATTTATTTCTTGATGAATCTGTCGGAACGCTTACTAAAAAAGGTTACCTATCTATTTATAGGCTTTATTTAACAATAACTTGATATCAATTTAATAGCATGGTGTAATTGTGGATTGATTTGATATTTTGCCAATTGCCACACCATCAATCAAGCTCTCATCACCATCATAATATTATCATCACCCGATTAATTAAAAACATCTATTTATCATCAATCATCTTCCGTTCTGATGTAGACCACAGGATCACGCTGGATGCAAGCCGCTTCCAACCGGTCCTACTGACAGTCTATAGGGGAGGCCTATGTTCAGCAGAGGACGTCATACGGCTGATATTATGATGTTGATGAATTAGTACCTGAATAATGAAGAGTCTGGCAGTGTATATGACTCCACCAAGTGGGAGGACTCATTTAGTAATTAGACTTTTTTTTTTTAGCGTGGTAAAATCATCAAATGAGTCCTCCCACCCCGGGCAGGGCGGGAGGGACTGTCAGACTTGTACTGACTAAAATCCACGGTGTCCTTCAATAGCCCTTTATGTTCCGGGGTCACGGTAAGGAAATAAGTGCCGCGACCCCGGCAGGCTTTGGCCCTCTGAGAGGGGGCCCCGTCATTTTTGCTGACGCTCTTTGAGGCGCGCGTGCAACACGACGCGCCGTCGACCCGGGCATGGTCCATGGTCGGACAGCGAGTTGCCCTTTATTCGCTGTCAGCATGCCCGCGCCTACGGTGGCCGGAGATCGTCTGCCGACGTCCGACGCCGTGGGCGTCTACCACTGCGGTTGGGGCGGAGGGAGGACACTGTCCTCTCCCTCTCGCGGCCCGCCTCCTCCTTCGCGAAAATAACTGCTTCGCAGAAGGAGGCGACCGCTTCCCACTCCGTCTCGCCCCGCAGCATGGCCTCGACCAATGCCGGGCGCGAGAGGTCTCCGCATGGTAATTAGACTTAAGAAAAAATAAACTAACTAGCCTGGAAGCCGACCTCAATGTAACTGTCTGAACTGTCAATGGTCACGGGACTGTCGAAACAAGTAATTGTGACCCTGGAACGTAGTGAGCTATTGAAGGAACACCATAGATTTTAGTCAATACAAGTCTGACAGTGCCTTTGGCTCCACCCTGGAAGTATTCATCTGGTGATTTTATCACAAAAAAAAATCATTGCTGTGAAAACTCTAAGATAAGATGATGATGATGATGAGTGACGAGTTGATGTAAGTCACGATTTAAAATAAGATGTACAGATAGAAAAGTAAAATCGGAAATGATTTAAATCAAATCATAATCTTTTGGAGTCGATTAAAAATAAAACATAACGTAACACAATAGTGCTGTATCATTTTGTAAAATGATCTCCTCGCATCTATTTCAGTAGGTAATTTTATATGTGAATCATGGATTCATGATTTAAAAGAAGTTTAATTACGATATTGTGCACCATCATGTGCAAAATATATCTTATCACTGAAATAAAGATATGTATTTCTCTCAAAAAATAAAACTTGTCATCTTTATTTTTGTCTCGTGGTTTTTTTTTCTATTTACTTTGGTATAAATATAAAACTTTCTTAATGAAATGTTGCACAATGATTTATCGTTATTATTGTTTAAGTAGAATCTATTTGAATTCGCTAAAATGTCCTATAGTCGCAGGCTAAAGCTAGCTACGCTTTTGGCTGCGACTACGCTCACTTGATTTGTGATAAGATTTTCTAAATCAGATCAGTACATCATTCTGACATTCAGACATATTTTTAAGCGAAAAAGGGATAGGGAGAGGAGAAAATTACACGTGGTCCTCGCGTAATTTTCATTAGATTACATAAAGGCAATTATATCTCATTGTTACGGCAAAACGCTTCAACAAAATAGACAAAATGTGAGTGATCGAATGATACACCTCTACTTAGCCCTTTGGGAACTACACACGTCATGTTACGTCACCAATGTTTATTATTACTCTATCACAAAATAAAATTAAACTCTATCATGTTAATCAACAATATAGTAGTAGTTAAATGACTAGAAAACACATTCTAGTGACGAAGTCGAAATATTAACGGAGTTGAACAAACTGTGTGCCGAGTCATTGACTTTGAAATGCACACTATTAATGAAGAATTTTAATAATACTATGGGTAGTTCTTCGAAATTTGATTCTTTGACTGATTCATATGGTCAAATTTTAATTTCACTTTCAGTTCAGTAACACATGTTCATATGAAAGTAGATATTCCAAATAACATTTATTTGTTTGAGGGACTCCTTTTTACAAATTAGTTTTTAAGATATCGACGTTTAAAAATTTTGTGCCCAGATGAATCAGAATTTTGTACAGATGAATCAAGAACAGAAATAAAAATGGAAAACTATAAATAAAAATGGGCTTTGGATTAACAAAATAATCATAATGTTATAACAACAATAATACTTTTTTATAAAACAATTAATTATCAGTGATCATAGATCATTTCAACAATAAAATTCTTGTTTTTAAACTAACAATTACAGAAATAAATACTTACAGAAAAGCGAGAATTTTGTTATAAATAGGAACTAGATAGTTATTTTAATGCTACGTTATAATATTCTCTCTGTTTACCTTTGTTTTTTTTCTCTATTTTTTCAAATATAATTCTTTCATTTTTTATTTCCACGCAGCATACTTGTCTGGATCTTTTCTTATTTTCCATCTTAGAAGGATGAAAAATTCGTACGTTCTGTGAGTCTCTTTTTCTCATAGATATATTTTTTTCCATCTTTTCTACTATTGATAGTGGCATTGTTGTGAACAGCAATATAAAATAAAATAAAATAGATAGAGTTTGACTTATGAATAAATACCGAAAAATAATGTCAAAATTATCTCACACACACTCTACTGACATGGAAAAGTAAAATAACGTAACAAAAGTGCTCCTTTCTGGCTGGAAAAGAGGAAAACTAATTTATTTTCAGATTCATATGGGTTTTTGAACATATGAATCAGGCACAGATGAATCATGATTTTGCCTAAAATCATGCTTAACTCATCATTCATACAGACTTCAGTATTATCATTTTTCTACACGAATCTGTAACCCAAAAGCATCACACGAAACTCAGATTAAAGTCTTAAAACAGCAAAATAAAATTAATAAATTAGGCATTGTAATCAGCAAGGTACCTAAACCAAGCACAGATGAATCAGACATTTACCTTTGTTTCACCAGGTTCTAAGCCAACCAGCCTCACGTCCGCCTTCTACCACGTACGTTGTACAACAGGTTTCCCCCCACGTGGGATGCCAGACTCTCATCATTATTCCTCGACCAAGTACAGTCAAGCGAAGCTTACTCCACATGAATCAGTATTATACGCCGGACACTTCTTATTTACTTAATTAAAAACACACTAACGTAGTTATATCTAATATGTATTTTTTTTGTAAGAGGTCAATTAATTACCTTTCGATATAACTTTAATTTATATTGATGAATCAAAAGGAAAATGCGACATCGACCATTTTGTTCCGGAAAATGGGAAACGGACGCCCTATATGAATCAGGAGAACAGACTTCAAAATTTTTTATTTTGTATCTAGATAGCTACTATTAAAAAAATATAATTTGTCCCAGGTAGAGCTAAACCTAAACTGTACAGAAAAAAATATTACATGCCGTTTTGTTAGTTGGTTACAGAAATATACCCACAGACATCGAAAATTTTGTCTCTGAAGAACTACCCCTATACATTTATTTACTTGTTTGATTATGTTACGTAAGCTTTTAAATATTTTGTTTTAATGCATTAATGACTGCGTCGCGAATTGCAAAGCTGAATGAAAAGGCACCCGAGGCTAGGCCCCTTAAAGTGCATGGCCGGGGGCTAGATTATGAAAATTAAAACTACCAACCAGTACATTATTTCCATAGAACATTCACTTAATAAAGAAGTCGGTTAAGAACCGTGTTACTCTCATTCAGTTACATTAATTCAGATCTAGATGTTTCCATGCGTTTATGTAATCTTTTAAGTAGTCAAAGAATGTCTATAACAAAAAGGCTAATTCTTTAGCATTGTTGTAAGAAGTAGTTGGCATTCATAACTGGTAACATAGTATATATTTTTAATTCAAGTAAGCCAGTAAGCTGTGGGCCAAAATAACCACTTTGTGGAGCCCTGACACAGCCAGAAAGCATCGCGGCAGACCTCGTAGAAGATGGCGGGATGAGCTGGACAAAACCAACCATCAGTGGTCCACTTTGGTCCTGGATTGTGAAAACTCGAGATCATGGGAAGAGGCTTTTGCCCAGTCGTAGGATAAGTGGGCTAGCAGTATCTGTATTAGTAAACATCATGAGAATTCCGGCAGTTTTGTGTGCACAATGACGGTGCCTCTTACTAACCACAATATTGGAGAAATAAAATCTGCAAATTTTTGCCAACTAGATATTTCAATAAGCATTTACGGCTTGTTTTTCATTAAGATTGAGCCTAAAAATTACTTAAAAAGATTGTGGTGCATTTTTTCCCACGTTTTTATAAACTCACTTTTCTTGTTTGTTTGTTTGTCGTTCCGGTTGGACTTTTGCAACTCAATTTTGAGGCACTTCCCGATAAGCTAGAAAGCTGAAATTTTGCACACGCTCTGAATTCTGATGACAATACATGACTAGCTAACAAACGTCATAACAAATCCAATATGGCGGCCTCCCCAAGATGGCGGACTGACTGTTTGAAACCCACCCCCACGATATGGGTATCAAATAAAAGGGTTTGCTGTCAGAAATACGAAAAAAAATAGTCACGTGACTTAAATCCAATATGGCGGACGTCCAAGATGGCAGGCAGGCTATTTGAAATGCACCCCTATGATAAGGATATCAAATGAAAGAGTCTGCTGTCAGAAAAACGAAAAAAATAGTCATGTGACTTAAATCCAATATGGCGGACGTCCAAGATGGCAGACAGGCTATTTGAAATGCACCCCTATGATATGGATATCAAATGAAAGGGTTTGCTGTCAGGAATACGAAAAAAATAGTCATGACACTTAAATCCAATATGGCGGACGTCCAAGATGGCGGACAGGCTTTGAGGCACTTCCCGATAAGCTAGCAGGCTGACATTTTCAAGGTAGCTTCAAACCCAATGAACAAATATAAAAATAATAAAATATTTAATAGATTTAAAAAAAATCTAAAAACCCACGTTTTTAAATTATATCCTAAAAATAAAAAAAGAACCCTACGGGGTTGAGAGAGGGGCCACTCAAAACGTGGGGGCGTACCGTTGCAAGTTACACCCACGATCTATACACTTCATATAAACATATTATCCCATAAAAATAATCCCTTAAATAATATACGCCCCCACGTTTTGAGTGGCCCCTCTCTCAACCCCGTAGGGTTATTTTTTTATTTTTAGGATATAATTTAAAAACGTGGGTTTTTTAGATTTTTTAAAATCTAATTTTACTTGACGCGTAGGTACTTCATTCTACGGTGTCTCTAATTGTATTCTCATTTCTGTCACATCGCGAGTTCTCAGTCTGTACTTCTGTAGTCAGTCTCACGACCGACTCCAAAGCATACCATAATTATGTCAGGCTACATTTTAGCTTATAGAATTTGCCGATTTTTTTTTCTACCTATGACTAGAACCATTTTATTAAACCTTGAAAAGTTTGGGCGTAGGTGTGATGTTAGTTTGTTTAGAAACATCCGCCAAATTATATTATTCATCTTCAGGCCTACGGAATAATTTGTCAATCATGACCGTTAATTTATGACCACAACGGACAAAAAGCATAAAATAAAACAAATAATCGTTACTTTTGGTTCAACAATTTCGCATGGACGGTGACCGCTTCATATTTAGTCACAATGGTTGTCAATAACGACGCTAGTATCGTCAGCCTCAAAAAGATCTATTACATTGACGAGAATTCAATTATTGTAAACAGTAACAGTTACTTTGAAGCTCCTAATACGTAATTATATTATTATTATGTTTTCATCTGTATAGCCTTTTCCCAACTATATTAGGGTCGACTTTTAGTCAAACCCACTTAACTTATTTTACATGGTGCGACTGCCTATCGGACCTCCACAACCCAATAACTGCGTAATTCGATACCCCATGGTAAGACTGGTTTCTGACTTTCTAGCTTCTGACTGTGACTAACACCTGTCCAAGATCTACAAATGACAGCTGGGACCAACGGCTTTACGTGCTCTCCGAGGAACGTAAGAAACTCGCTATGACAGATGCCCCATCCACACATTTTTTATTATGTAGAGACGGTAAAAATGAATTCCTGTCGTGTACACACATGTTTTAGAAGCTGTTAGTACACTGTATACCAGTATTAGTCACCCAGTAATAAATATAGGGGACAGAACTACAATAGTGTAACGGTAGGCTGCTCACATATCCGGAGGTTAGTGCACAATTTCTAAATTGTGACCTTTGATACGGATGACCTCAAATACGGAATTCGGTTTAATATTTTTTTCTTTGTATGGTTTGTATTTAGTGATCACGTTGACGGTCTAGTTAAACAAAACATTACTGCTAAGTAGAAGGTTGCTGATTTGATAAAAAAATCGAATGTTTTGAAAAATTTCTTGTAAAAATGTGTTTCACAAGATAAATAATTATAATTTATGGTGCTTGAACTGGCACATTGCTCTTTGTGTACAAGTGTAACATTACGTTACAAATATTTTGTTACCTTAACATTTAAAAAACCCTAACTGCACTAAAATTATCTAAAAAATCTAAAATGTTTACAATTACATTTACTTACATATTATATCAGTAAGTAATATTAGTTTTGCGAAATATATGTAAGTAAGAAAAAATAGCAGTTTGGGGGCACACTTCACAAAACTTGGGGTTAAAAAAGGTAGGTATTCAGATACAAAAATATCTACAAAAAATACGTCAACGTATCTTGATTTTCGAATTACGCATTCTGAATGGATGCTAATAGATATTTATTTAATGAAGATAAATACATTTCTTTATACCTGCCTAACTATACAAATAAAATCACCCACAATAAGAATACTAATACAGCTGTATTTACCATTACTTAGCAACAAGCAAACATCTACGCAGCTAATGACTAATTCATCCCCGCGACGAGCCACAACTTTACTTTCACTCTCAAATCTTACGAACATCTAAAAACATGTAAAAAGCATTTACCTAAAATTACCGGCGCGTAACGCAATCTGTAGCGTATCGAGGTCCTCCTCATAATCGTGGCACAACTCCATGGTGGAATTCCTCGCCTCGTGGACATCGAAAAGCACTGCACCATCCCCTAGTTTGTCCGTCATTACACTCCTATAAGACCGAGTTCCAAAGCTGGACGTCACTGAAGCCCCTCTTATGAACCTCCTCGGAGGAACATTCACATTCTGGGAAGGAAGACCAGGTTTCTTCATTCTCCGCTTCATATATCTCCTCATTCGCAAAGACAACATCACACGAATCCGTATATGCCTCTTTATATTCCTATCGTATCGTAATTGCTCTTTCATTTTCTTATTTCGCTTTTTCCGATGGGGGATCTCGTCTATTCGTTCGAGTTGGGTGTGGTTCCGCTCAATTAGCCGATGAGAATCGAGGGTAGGGGAACAGTTGAAGAAATCTGTGTTGTTGTTTCGCCACGCTTTGCTTAGAGACCAGTTCTCGCCGCACGTTGGGGTTTTAACTTGGATGGGTTTTTCGTAAATGTCCTCCTCTAAGGCGAACATTCTTCGGGAGAGGAGGAAGTTGTCGATGTTACGTCTGAGGGTACTGTTTTGAGAACTGATCGTTGTGTTGACTAAGTTTGAAGTTAGAGTTTCGGAGCTTTTCTGGAACGTGTTGCCGTAGGTCAGTTTCGGAGGCTCGGGGGCCTCCCTCGTTTTTCTCTTCGTGATTGATATGATTCTTCGGCGCATGGCAGACATGTTAGTCAGTTCGCTCTTTAACAGTGGTCCTTTACGCTTATCTGAAGTCATCTCTGGGGACCAGGTGCCGTTCTCCGAGCAACTGCAGAAGTCCTTAATGAGCCGTGCTATAGCATTACAGTCACCATCTTCTGACCGTTCCCTAGGCATTGTTCATCGCTCACAATAGTTCTTGTTCGTTATTTATCTGTCACTATTAAAGTAAGAGCACAGAAAATCACTGTTACCTACGAGTCAAGGGTTAATTTGGTTACACGGTCGTCGTATTCTGTAACACTTCCGTATTCTCATCTTATTGTTATGATTAGGTTGCGTAATCGGTAAACTCGACCGTGTCTTTCGGAACAGGTCGCATTTTTGCATGTTATATGTACGCGCAAATTTCAATAATTATGTCTATGTTACTCGTTGATCATATAGCTTTTTAATGACGAAAGAATAATTAAAATCGTTTAGTATTTTTTGAGTTTTATCAAAAATTACAAGCAAACAAAAAAAAAATTCCTTTTATAATATAAGTTTAGATAGTTATGAGTTGTGGCCAAATCGATAAACGTTGAATCTCTATTGACGATGTGATCGATTACTCAATCGGTATGTATTGTGAATCTACTCTTAACTATGTAGGTTAAACGGTAGAAAACTTGTTAATGAAAGCCGAAATATTTAAATCGAATAATTTCACTAAACAGGTAGAATTATAAATTGTGTGAAGATTTATATATGAATGATTACAGTTACATAATAAGAATCTATTTTTAAATTTTGCATAGTTGAGATAATTATTTTAGACATACATAAGTCGGCTTACTTTTACTTTAAACAGCATTTTAATCACATACCCGTGGTAAATAGATACTATATCTAGGCAAAATTTTGGGGACAATGCTCTGACGACATTAAGGATTACTGGGTCTGAAGTCGGTTAGGTCAGAGGATAATTATTATTAAGGGTTTTCTGGCACAGTTAGGGAGAGGCATAATGTCCAGCAGTGTGTGTTCATAGGCTCAGTTGATTAGCCGATTGAACTTTTTGCTCGTAATTATTGTAATTATTTAAATGTCTTTGTTCTAAATAAATATGTCAGACTTGTTTAAATCAATTTCTTTAGGAACTGTTTGAGTACAAGTAGCCTATGATGTTCTCATTGCTGGATCACAGGTTGGATCTCTGTCATGTAAGTCAAAGTATTGTTTTTCAACACATCTGAACACAAACCCGAAATTTGGAGTTGTGTCAAGTTGGCAATAGGATCGCCCCCTATAACGAATTAAATATAAGTGTCTTATTGCCTTTTTGTATTTTATTTTAATAATAATGTATCTAATTTTCGTTTCAATTTAGTATCTTTTGGAAATATTTAATTGGTCAAACATGTATTTTTTAGTTTTAGTTCTGCATACATTTTAATCACTGAAAATGGTAATAAATGATGATTTTATGTTGATTACTCTTTTCCACAAAAAAAAAGTAATGCAATAATAACACCACCATTAAACACTCCAATTAAAATACTACAAAACAAACTAATTCAATTAATCATGAGCATCAAATTAATGTCTTAAAAAGTAACAAATTACTTCGTTCATAAACTACCTAGTACCTGTCACCACGATAATGGCACGAATCGTGTTAAATATCGCTTCCTACATATTTAACCGATTATTATTAACGATTATTTTTATCGATTAATTGTAGGAACTTCACTTGTGTACTGTGGCTATCTGGACTTTAATTAAACGTGGTTCTACCATAATGAAGCAACCCACAATTTGTTATTTATACTTGTATATACCTACAGGGTTTTCCAGGCCAGATGAATATAATTTTTTTTAGGTAGTCGGCTTAGGGACCTAGGTGTATCCGCCAGGAAAAAAAAAAACTTGTCACCCGCTTACAAGATATGTTTTATTTTTTGGAATTTTAGAAATATCACCAGTTTTAATGTTTTTTATTTACTTTTTTAATGAAAAATTATATTATGTCTTTATTTTAGATGCTTACTTAGACATTGCACTCTCTCAGAAAGAAACTTTTTTTTTTTTAAATATCCTGGCGGGTAGATACAAATAGGTCCCTAAACGGACTACCAAAAAAATTTTAATTCCATTTGGCCATGACCACCCTGTATATATTTTTAGTGCTGGATTTTAGGATGGAATCACGTCAGAACGGCTGAACAGATTTTGATGAAATTTGGCACAGAGGTATATTATTAAGATATCTTTTATTCCGGTAGTATTAAGCTTCCGTGGAGTAATTTTGGGCATAAGTAGGTGAATACGTGTGAAACCGCTGGCAATAGCTAATCATTTTAAAAACGTCAAATTAATCCAATAATAAAAAAAAAACTTTAATGTTCTATTTTTATATTAATTGTTTATTTAAGAGCGTTCAAGTGATAGAAAAACGTACACGAGGACACAAAATGGCTCCATTCCAGATTCTCCCGTAGAGTGATCGCACAGTATCTACAATATTATTATAAGTGGAGGATTAAAATTATTTGTTTCGGTTGTTATTGTCTTCTCAATTCTTGCTGTATTAAGCACCTCGTTGTGTTATACTAAGAAGCTTTTTTCCGCTAATTAGCCCGCGTGGACAAAGAGACGGAATCACATTCTTTACAATATTATGGATAGATGAGATATTTACGAATTATCCTCATGTTTATCACTATTAACAATGTAACCCATTCCAATATTTTGTCTTTTATAAAATGTGTCTCATTTTACGTTAGATAAATAAAATAAATTTTATGAGTTTTTCTTCCTCAATTTTATCGTGTTAAAACATATTGATGCGCCCGCCACAATTTATGATTACGCTTTATAATATGTGTAGCGCTGCGTTTCGCTCTGCAGCGCAAAGCGCTTTCTTTGTCATGTTACATGCAAATGCAATAATATACTTATTAAGAGCTCTTTACGAAATGCCGGCGAACTCGTGAAGAAATTATTATGTAAAATATTTTGTTTTTTACCACATTTTTCACTAGCATTCCTATTTTCATGGCAGGATGAAATCGAGTATTCTTTGTAATATTTAAGTTAAATATTAATGAAAATGTAAACAGAAGTATTCCAGAATAAACTATCCAAATAATTGTTGAAACCACATCAAAATCTGTTCAGCAAACATCAATTTATTTTGTTTTTTTGCATAATATTGGTTATTTTGCATTATTTTTGGACTTAGACACCAATAAACGACAGTGAGTGTTTTTTTATTCATTTATACTTTCACACATACGGTTTTTAAGAGTAACTCTTTAGTATCAATGATATTTTTTTAAATAATCTATATATATAAAAATCAATGCCACTTTTCGTTGTAATTTTATAACTTAAGAACGGGCTCACCTATTCAAGCCAAATGTTTAGATTTTGTTCGGACTATTTAGTAGATGGTTTATGTGAAGTTTGCACAAAATCCGTTTAGCGGTTCTTTATTTATCACATTTTTTTATTGATTCTGTGATGCTACTCGTACGAAGTTCGCGAGGTCAGCTAGTAGCATATATATTGTTTGCTAACATCACAAAATAAATTCCGACCGTTAATGACTGAAATATCCATAATCATACCTAGTAGGTATCAAAATATTTATAATATGCATACCTAAACATTGATTTTTGCTTGAGTACATAAACTTCGCAACGAATAAATTCAGACCAAAATTAATTAGGTTCGGAGCAATATCCTTTGCATACCTAACCTATTTATAATTCAATACCACTTACAAATTAATTAATGTCATAATTAATTAAAAGCAACGGGCAAATTTTAATTTTTGAACCAAGATTCATGAACTCAATTCAGCAGTTTTATTACCTAAAATGTTATAAAGTACAGCAGTAAAAAAAATCGAATTTCTCCAAAATGGCGGCAAATGCCCGCCATAATGTTTGCAGAATACTCGTATCAATGTACCTACTCATTATGCAGTCCGCGTCCAACAAATTAAGTAATTATCGTAGAAACGAAAGGTAACAATTACTATGCACATACGCTCATGATGCTACGATTTGATTGAGTTCCCAACTTTTTCCATGCATTTTCTAACCATGTTTCTACATGTTTTCCCAGCTATCAAACTATTGTTGCATTGATTCCTGTAAGAAAACACGTTTACGTAAACAAATACAATGGAAACAGTTTGGGAAACAGGCCACAACTTACAAATTTTACAGTTTTCATTTCATGTATTTTTTATCGATAAGTGTTACAGAATACGCCGGCAAAACATCGTTGAAAATAACCAAAAATTACATTTTTGAACATCCAAGAACTGATTAAAATAAATTAATCGTTTTGAATGAACTTAAAAAAAAAAGTCATTACAAAACACAAGAATTCTACAAAAATTCATCTCGTGAACACCGAAGATTTTTTAAACGCTTACGCAATAGTTAGTTTCACATTCACTTCATCACGATACGATTAATAAAAATGTTAATTCACTTTCGTTCACGAAACACGTTCCTATAAATCTTGATGTGTATAGTCTTTGGTACCGAAAAGCGCGCGAAAATTTGACATTTGACTTTTTTTTTCGAGTGACGCGTCGCGTTCAGATACGCGCAATTGTGTTTTGATCACATACGCTCAGTGCACGTAATTATGTACAGTTGACCATGTCGAATTGAGCGTGTGGAGCGACTGCCGCCGCGGGCACCGGCCTCGCTCTTTCTCCCATTCCTACATAAGTGATATGATGATCCACTATGCTGATGGAAATTAACGTGCGCCCGTGTTTTACATTGTCACTGATTTTGACAGCTGTTAGTGCATCGCACCATGACACGTTTCCGAACCGGTTTCCTGTTCAAACAAACGAGGTTTTACCTACTTGCTAAAATAAGTGAAAATGGCTAGAAACTTGTAATGTTGCATAATTATGGTAATTTCTGTGATTTACACGCTACATTAGAGTTGAACTTGTGATTTGTTAGCGCATTAGTTAAGTAAAACATGCATGAACTCTTTCGATAAATACGTAGGTATTTTCTTAAGAAAAGTAAAAGTTCAATTTTTCTTTAAGATTTTTTCGGTTAGCATTGATTATTATAATTGATGCAAATGACACTAATAGGTAAATCATTACTACTGATGTTAATGAAATCGAAATTAATAATATTACGACTACGTAATTTTCACTTTCCCTGGAATTTCCCGTCACCATAATTACAACCATTTTACATAAACGCATACAAAAAATATCCCACGTTCATTTAATTAAAAAAAATGAATCTAGTAGTTGCGATCATGGCCATAAAATGTACCATAACATAATTAATCCGGAAGCCATTTGCTGGTCTTTACATCAATTTGTAATTATTTAACACATAACACCAACACGCCGTCACAATGGCTGTTTAAATCATAGACAAGCAACGTGTAGCTGCCAAAATCATGTGGCGCTAGTTTCGCAAAGATGGCGTAAGATTTTAAACACGTAACGATTACCTATATTATGCAGAGATGCGTTTCAGAGCGGAAAGACAGGTGTAAGGAAAATTCCAAAATGTTGTCTGATTTGGCTTAGCCGTCATGGCTCTTAAACTCCAAAGCCAGACGTGTATTGTCACACACTCATAATTCGCCAATGGTGTTTCAAGTTGTTAACACTTAAATTAAATATTTTTCATGTGAAGCTGATCTCTTCATCGTTCTTTTGATAATACAGCTGTCGACGAGATAAAAAAATGTATACAGCAAGTAAATTATAGTAGTATTCTCCACGTGTTCCCTTTAATAAAAGGGATCAAACGAAGAATTAGCTCCATAATCGTCAGAATTGGCAAACAAATCGGTAAACCCTGAATATACAATGAAATCGTGCTCCTATAATCCTTTTACGGTTTTTTTTTCCGATTTTATGTAAACATATATTTTTATTCAGCTTAGCTTTTTTTTTATTTTTATTTTTAGCGTGGTAAAATCATCAAATGAGTCCTCCTACCCCGGGCAGGGCAGGAGGGACTGTCAGACTTCTACTGACTAAAATCCACGGTGTCCTTCAGTAGCCTGTTATGTTCCGGGGTCACGGTAAGGAAATAATCCCGCGACCCCGGCAGGCTTTGGCCCTCTGAGAGGGGGCCCCGTCATTATGCTGACGCTCTTTGAGGCGCGCGTGGGACACAACGCGCCGTCGACCCGGGCATGGTCCATGGTCGGGCAGCGAGTTGCCCTTTACTCGCTGCCCGCATGCCCGCGCCTACCGTAGGCGCGGGCATGCGGGCAGCGGCCGGAGATCGTCTGCTGACGTCCGACGCCGCGGGCGCCTACCACTGCGGTTGGGGCGGAGGGAGGACGCTGTCCTCTCTCTCTCGCGACCCGCCTCCTCCTTCACGAGCATTACTGCTTCGCAGAAGGAGGCGACCGCTTCCCACTCCGTCTCGCCCCGCAGCATGGCCGCAACCAATGCCGGGCGCGAGAGGTCTCCGCCTATCGCCGCCGTGAGGACACGTCGGTGCTCTGCCCAAGCGGGGCAGTCTTGCACCGTATGCTCTACTGTGTCCTCCGGGCGATCTTCGCAGTGGTGGCACCCGGGCGTTTCCTCCTTCCCTATCAGACACAGGAACCTCCCGAAACTTCCGTGTCCGGTGAGGACCTGCGTCATCCGATAGGTCAGGACGCCGTGACGTCTCTCCAGCCACTCCTCAAAGAGGGGTCTTACCGCCGCGATTGCGGCGTGCCCGATTCAGCTAAGCTAGTATATCTATTGGTAACGGAAAATAAACTATGAAACACTATACGCCATATTTCATGTCAACAAGTCGCTGTACGAGAGGAAATTTACATTCCTGGCAGGGATCGCACGGATATAATTTAATAAATACTTGTCCACCACACTTAAATCTTTACAGTCTACACCAATTTATTGCCCCCAATCAATTATTAAGACATCAAGAACACTGACAAAAGAAGTTTATCTATTCTACTAAATCAATAAATAATTATGTCAAAATCTACACCGAACTTGTGGCAGCCACCAATTTGGTTTGTTCGTGTTCACGTGCAAATATTCAACGTCTTTTTGCCACGGAGCATAGACTAATTTATAGAAAAAGTGCTTTTTCACTTGAAGTGACGTAGTGACAGAAAGAATGTTACGCAATTAGGTTTTGTTCTTGAATTTTAGTTATGTAATTGTTTGAAGAATTTTTTAGTTAAATGTTTACTGATTTTTACGTTATTGTTTAATAGAGAATGTTTCAAATCTTGAATTGAAATCTCAGGAATGAATTTTTAAATGGCTGAGTTAATTATGTTTGTTTTTAGACATAAATAACAAAGAAGTTAAGAGGAAGCTGAGGAAGTAGTATGATAAGTTAATTATGGTAGAGAATAAGTACGTGGGGTTTCACAGGAGACAAAGGAAGAAGAAAATCTTTTTGTGCGGACCCTAAGTAGAATGAGTTAAGGGCAGGAATATGACGATGACATCTGTCACAGTTTTCTCCAGAGCCCGGTCCATTGCGGTCCGGATATTGTTCGCCTTAATACATCATCATCATCAGCCTATTATATTGTTCCCATTGCACAGGGCTCCTCTCTAAGAGAGGGAGTGAGCCATAAACTACCACGCGGGCCCTGTGCAGGTTGGTATATGTCACATGTCTTCGAATTTTTAATTCTGGTACATGCCTGTTTCCTCACGATTTTTTCATCCGCCATTTTGAGAGCGGCGGTGATGTAATAAATTACACAAAGTAATGCGCCTGGCTGGGTTCAAACCGACGACCTACTCGTAATTGGGGCCGATACCACAGGGCCACAACTGCTCTGCGACGTTTTAATACGCTCGGTTTAAACTCGGCCTAAGATTAAATTCTTCGGTCGCGGGACTTATTCCATCACCGTGACCCCGGAACATAAAGGGCTATTGAAGGTCACCGTGTATTTTAGTCAGTACAAGTCTGACAGTCCCTCCCGCCCTGCCCGGGGTGGGAGGACTCATTTGATGATTCTACCACGCTAAAAAAAAAAAAGATTAAATTCTTAAAACTCGGAAGCTACAAATTATAGCGTAATTGTAACAGCAATTATTTTTTATGATCTGTTAGACATGTATGTCGAATTTCTGATTGAATTTCACTCCGTAATTTTTCTTAAAGTCATCGTGATAAACAATTTCGGATAGTGCAACGCCAACATGAAAAATTTTCTGTGAACTGTACGTAATGGTTTTTTCGTATTGGCATTTATAGAAATACACGAGAAATAGACTCCTGTCTATTTCTCTTGTATTTCTTTCAAAAATAAGTAACGATAAAAAATGTCACTAAGGAACAGGGTTGTTTTTAATCAATAAGCCCATTTGTAAACTACGCGACGCAATTCTCCGATACCTTACGACTTTGACTTTGGTATCCATGGACGTGTGCTTGTGTACGAATCGCTAGGGATTTGTATTGCGACACTCGCCTGGATACCAAAGTCGTAAGGTGTCAGGGATTTGTGTCGCATCGTGTACGAAGACTATATGACAGCTTTTTGCGCACCCCCCAAGACGGAGGCGTCGAGCTTAATGTCGATTTTTAAACCACAAAAAATAATTGTGGATAATTAATTTTCATGTCAATCATCAATTTGGTTCGACATTAATTTCCCTAGCTATACAAGTATGTAGAAATAGAAAACCAGAAGCGCAAGCGCAAGTACATTACGTGTAACATCACAATAAGTTTCCTCACAGCTCTAATCTGTAACACTTCCTCGACTGATGTTTATCGCACCGTGTCAGAGTAATTGACATGATATCCTATTTAAATATCTATGGTAATTTTTAAATAGATCTTTTTAAAAGGGAAGAAAATTACCCTGTCGAAAAGGAAAATTCAGAAAACTCAAATTTTAGCCGTCATTTCAGTTTTTACGTATTTACATTTTCACCTTAACATAGTAAAGACAATGTAACGTAAGTCTTTGTGCTCCCTTATAACTTAAAAACTACAGAATAATTATTTCAGGGCAATGACTGTAAACAATATTTTCAGTAAATCCGCCTAACGTGGCGGATCTTCTATCGACATTTTGAAGTCATGTGAGGCCGAAGCGGGCCACTATTTTAATAAATATTATTATAACACACGCAATAGTACAATTAATACCTTAGAACTACGTAATGCCATTTATATTTAAGTCCTATCTCTTGGGGCGAGGATCCCACTTTTTACAGAAAAAAAACTTATGGAAAATTCCAACAACACTACCCGAGCTGCGAATCGAACCTCATGCGCAACACTGGAACTGCTAGAACTCGCAACTGCTAGAACGTCAAGGCATTTTTTCCAGACCTCTTTTATTTTGTTAAACTAAGTTTCTAAATGATTAACTTTGAAAAAGGCAAGCTAAAACCCATCAATATTTCACGAGAAATACCCACATGTGACGTAAACGTGCCTACAACCACAATTACTTCAACACATGAAATGATAATGGATGCTAAATCATCCTAACATCATCTTGAACAAATATTCATTAATTCAAATTCATTTAAAACCTGTCTCAACTGATTAATTAATTAATATTCGCAAATTGACTAAGGCAGACGCTGAAACGTGAGGAGAATCTGAATACTCTTTGAAAAGTACTAGAGGAAAGTATGTGTCAATTAAATACACAAATGGATAACGAATCATGAAACGTTGGATAGTAGTGCTCGGACGCCTTATTTCCACGAGTTTTCACGTCATTGTGACGTAAAGTACACATGGACTTTGACGTCATAAAATTATGATGGGTAAAAGTTCCTAGTTCGCACACTATTGGCATATTTTTGAAGTGAAAACTTCTTTAGCGGCGTTGTACACTTTTTCTGTAATGGGTAAAAAATTTAAAACTCGCGTCAGGGTCACGTGACCCTGATCGAAAATGAGTAAGACGTCATTCAAATTAGTTAATTTCATATCTGTACTACTCCAGTTTTAAAATAAAACATAGTAACAAAAAAGTTTTCACTTCTACCGGCACTCCTGGAGTGCAACCTTTTTTTTAATTTTCCATACAATAAACCCCCACATACTTTGTCCACTTCACGTATGCTGTACAGTAAACTCGTGCTTAGCCCAGTTGTATGATTTGAACATTAAAACCTAAGAATATCACTTTGAAAGGATTATTTTGATTTGACAAGAGATTTCTGTCCTATCCTTTTCCCAACTATATTGGGGTCGGCTTCCAGTCGAACTAGATGCAGCTTAATATCAGTATTTTATATGGAACGACTGCCTGCAGAAACTGGGTAAAACGATACCCCATGATAAGGCCCGGAATCCACCAAAGCGGACAAACCAATCAGATGTCAACTGAAGCTAAGCGGAGAGGAGATGTGGACATCTGATTGGTTATTCAAACACAGTCATCTCCTCTCCTCTCAGCTTTGATGGATACCGGGCCTAAGACTGTGCGTTAAGTGGGTTCCTGCGCGGGGTCCCGCGCGTGGACACGCGGCTGGGCTCCGTGGGTATGCGACGGTCCCCGTCGCGGAGACCGATTTACGCAGTTTCGCTAGTTCAATTTGAAGATTTTTATTAGGGTTCCGTAGTCAACAAGGAACCCTTATTGACTGAAAAAGCCCACGCGTGGCACCGCGCGGGGACCCGCGCGGGCGTCCGTCGCACGGATGCGGGCCCCGTTGCGTGGGTGCGGGGCGCACCTCCCCGCGCGGGTCCCCGCGACGGAGCACTTTTGTATAGAACCACGCGGGCATCCGCTTAACGCAGTTTCGGCCCTTAGACAGCAACTGTTAAAGATCCAAAAAAAAAATGACCAATAACTGTCATTTGTCTGTCTCTCCCGAACTGCTCCATTGCATATAAACTGCTTCAAAATAACTGCCAGAATCGAAAACAATGACGTCACGGTTGGCGCAGTGACTGAGCTATCGCTCACTCCTGCGCAGCGTGTCGTGGGTTCGATCCCCGCACGGAACAAATATTTGTATGGTTGTTCCGGATCTGGGTGTTTGTTTAAATGACTTTCTATGTTTGTGAACGCACCCACGACACAGGAGGAATACTATGTGGGGGGCAACGTTTTTAAAACAAAAAAAATGCGCCATCTTTGTTTATCAAAGAAGAAAAGAAAAGGAGATACACTTAAGCGAAACATATATGCTAATAGCCGGACTACGTCTGACGATAAGTCACGCTTTGGCGAATGTTCCAAGAAACGACTTTAAGAGCGTATATTCCGAAAGCTGGCAACGTCGCAAATGGTTGTCAAATATTAACAAGTTTTAATTAATTTAGCATTGTTACTGTATGAAAATAAGAAATATGGCTCTGTAGT
This sequence comes from Agrotis clavis, assembly GCA_954870645.1. Taxonomy (NCBI): domain Eukaryota; kingdom Metazoa; phylum Arthropoda; class Insecta; order Lepidoptera; family Noctuidae; genus Agrotis; species Agrotis clavis. The sequence continues at coordinate 19,576,499 of OX940935.1, read as the reverse complement.
GCACTAAAAAATTGATAAGGGAATGCAATAATTAATATCGTAACACCGAATATATAGTTTTAGATGTAGAAAAAGCATTTGGAAGCTTTCCAAATGCCTTTTATACACCGGAAACGGTTACAACATCAAATTCAGTGTTTTAATTGCATTCCTATATCATTTTTTTAGTGCACTACAGAGCGATATTTCTTGTTTTCATACAGAAAATTTGCCAAATTAATTAAAACTTGTAATTATTTGACAGCTTTTTGCGACGTTGCCAACTTTCAGAATATGCAGCCTTAAATTTACATCGATGCGCAGACGCATACGAAAAGCGTGCTGATTACTTTTTAGAGTTCCGTCAAAGTCAAACTTTATTTTTCAAACCCAATCACGATGCACTGACAAAACATACATTCTTCATCATCATCATCATCATCATCGGCCTATGATGTTCCCACTGCTGGGATAGAGGCCTCCTCCCTGAGAGAGAGAGTGGGCCATCATTCACAACACGGGCCCAATTTGTGTTGGTGGATGTCACATGCCTTCGATTTTTTTTGGTTCTAGGACAAATGCCGGTTTCATTACGATGTTTTCCTTCATCGTTTGCGAGCAGTGGTGATGAAATAAATTACACAAAGTTATGCCAGGCTGGGTTCGAAACCCACGACCTACGTTGTCGTTTAATACTCACACTACCACTGCTCCTATACATACAAAATAAGTTAAATATTATCGGAACCCTTTGTGTGCAAGTTCGACTCGCACTTCACCGGATTTTTTTATTTGCTAGAACGTCTGCTAACTTGGTAGTTTCAGATTGATGATAAGTTAATAACATTTTGTTTTTCTTTTTATTTCTGTTTATGGCGAATTTTCACCCGTGTTGAATTACCTAATTGGATTTTACAAACTCGTATTTGGTTTATTATTTATAACAATTTTCTTTTATATCATGTAAATTAAATCAGTTTGTGACTATTTTTAAATAGCTGGAAATCATGTTCGCTATTTTTATTGTGTTTTAACTTTAGAACATTTTTAGTAACACCTAGTTTGACGAGAGAACAGTGACAAGTTCATTTTAACTATCATTATTACAATGTAACCCTTAGTACACATAAACATTTATATTTTCACAATGTCGATTTTCCTTTAGCCATATTATAAGCCAAGCCACAAAAAGATTTTCATTTTACACTTTTTAGTGAGTACAGACGAGATAAGATGTTATGTGATTGCGTAAACAATGCGTACCTAAGCGGCGAGATAGCAGCGATTTTTTAAAGAGTTCTCTCTATTTCTACAAGTTCTCAACATCAGATCCTGACCTGATGATCTTGGGACCTTCTCGAAAGAATTTTCCGAATCGGTCCAGGCGTCTTTGATAAATAAAGTAACAAACGTACAAAAACACAACCTCAAGAGCTTTGCAAAGCAACTAACGAGTCAGACAACACACACGATAATATTCATCTGATTACAATTTACTGTCACTTCATGAATACCGACTTTTACAACTCACGAAGATTTATACAATACATTACACACACACAATACTATGCGACAACAATAACGGTAAAGTTGTGACGGCGCCATAATTGTGACGTCATGCACACTTTTCTAACACTTACTTAAATAACCTGCTGCACATCAATGACCTATTTCAATCTGGTATTGTTGGGTACGCAGATGACAGTACGGTTTCAGAGAGATACTTTTCCAGCACAAAAACAACCGGGGAGGAAGTTTGTTCCTTGAGAGAGGCCATGGTTGAGCGGACAAATTAGGCCTTAAACCTTGTCTCCCAGTGGGGTGATGACGATTTGGTCTCTTAACGCCACTAAAACACAGGCTTGTCTTTTTACCGCAAAAAGGAGTCGTTTAGACCAAACTCCCACTTTTTGGGGTGCATCTGTACCTCTGAGTGACCGACTCGAGCTCCTAAGCTAATAGGGGGTAAGCTCGCACCATCGTCAACCTTGTCTTAGTCACTCCTGACCTAGACTAAGGTCAAGAGCAAACCCATTACGCATTAAAAAATATGTTTTTGAAAATTAATTTGCAAATAAGTATTTTTTTAAACGTAATTTTCAACGCAGTCACAGGTAGACGTGTTTTGACGTGTTCACTACTGTCATATTTGTCGCTTTTTTATACACAGTTGTACCTCATTTTTGAAGCCGCCGCATAGCTTACTATGTCCCTTAAAAGAAGCTGCAAAATATTTAAAAACTAAATAAATATATTTCTCTTTTTCTTAAAAATTAAAAAAAAAACGATTTTTTTTTAATTTTTCTTAAAAATTAAAAAAAAAATCGTTTTTTTTTTAATTTTTAAGAATTAAAATAAGAATTTTATTTTTGTTAAATATAACAAATTAAAATAAGAATTTTATTTTTGTTAAATATAACAAAAATAGACATACAAGTTTATTTACAGGGATTAGTTTCAAATTCAACCACAGATTAAATTTATTAAAGACACACGCTATGAACTATTACAGATTAAAGATTAGATATGAGAGCCTAAATTATAATTTACATAATTTATATTATACAATGACACTAATCTCATCCATTAATTTTGTACCGGAAATCATTCTAAAAACTTATTAAGACATCAATTGTTTTTCTGACAACTCCATCTTTTATATCTTCTCAAAATGCGTGGAAATAAAATTAATCGGCCTAATATAATAATTAAGATATAATACTTCATTTTGCTATAACATGTACGATGTTATGTCAGACATTATAATTATTATGTTCTCAGAAGCCCGAGATTAGCACACAATTGAAAGACAATGAATTAGAAACGATGGCAACCCAGTTTGTATTTCTTACTACCTACTTTCATGTAAAAGTTGGTTTGCACGAGTCAGCTGAATTGACAGCTGTCAAAATTGTCAAACAATGGCGGGATAACTTGTCAAATTGCATTTTATTTCGAACTGCCGTTTAATACGTCGTATTTCTATTGGCGCTTAAACATTGAATAACCCTCCTTCTGGCGCAGTTGGGTAAAAAAGGGCGCCGTTGGTAAACATTTTGTGACTATGACTAAGTATCTGGGGCCACGGTAGTAGCCCCGCCAACTACGAGCCAAGCAAAGCGCAAGGGCACTACCTACATGTTACGTTATAGTCTGTACGCACCTTTAGCTTTGCCCTGTGAAAAAGATATCAGATCTCATGTAGAACCAAGCTTCTGAATCTACACGGTCTAACTCTACAGACCCTAACTTCACAAATTCTACATATCAGTAAAAATGTATGGCTTGGCTGTTTCGTTACTTGGGTGCCCTCTATCTGGCAGAAACTTGTTTCTCCGAAACCTATTTGGCAGAACTCACTTGGCAGAAACTTTTTTAAACGAACATTGTTATGGTATAAATTTTTTTTAATATAATTGTTTTTTGGCCTAATGTTTTTATGTCCGAATTTAAATTGGGATACTTTTAAGATGGCAGAATTGTATTGGGCATAATTACTTTTGTCAGAGTTACAATTTTGCATATTTTCATTTAGCATAACGTTTATTTAGAGCGCCGATTATTTGGAATAATTTGACTTGGTATACTTCGAAGATCACAGAATTTCAGAATAGAAATAATTTAATAGTCATAATAAAAAATAAAAAAATTGTTTTATAAAATCAATATGGTGTGCTACAAAAGTTAGTGACAGAAATGAATCGCTGCAAAACCGACTTCACTTAGTCTTGTCTGCCCTACCCCTAGAGTGTAATTTATAATCGCGTAGGCGCGGAGGGGCGAGGCGGCCCGTGAGCTGAGGAGCAGGTGGTTTTAACGCACACCGCCGCGGCTGAGGCTGGCCGGCTTGCCGGCCAGTAAACCGAAGCTGCGGTGGTGGGCGTAAAATCATCTGCGACGATTAGCTCGCGTGGGACCGCCAGAGACCCGCAGCGCCGGAGCCGTGACAGAAGCCATGCCTGCTGCATGTGCTGAATGCTTGCTGCATGCTTACTGCATCATCTTACTGTCTGGGAAATAAAAACCACACAATTATGCAAAAGATGATTCTGGTTGTGAACTTTCTACGATATGATGGTTATACTTATTGATTATTATGGAAATGAAATTTATGCCTAAAGATGATTCTGACTTACAAAATTATGGGTTTCGGTGTTATGGTAAATGAGTGTTACATGCCAAACGATTTTCTGCGAAAAGAGGTTTATGCTATCCGTTGCTATGCAAAATAAAATTATGACGTAAAAAGTTCTGCTATAAAGGGTGGACCCTCGTTACTTACTAAAGAATCTTTCTACATAAATAACTTTTATGACAATTAACACGACTTTTATGAAGACATATTTTAAATTTTTTATATTTTATATTTATTTAAATTATTACCTATCTTAAATCTCTTTGGGACATTAGCCAAGTCTTTTCTCAACTGAGTTGGATTTACTTCCGGTCAAAGTCTAAGTATTCTACGTGGCCTATCTGTACCCTTAGCACGAGTTTTCAGTACTTGAGACGTAAAGTAAACTGGAACTTTGACAATTTCAAATTGACAATTTGCAAGGAAAAAATTAGTTCCTTTTTCGCACACCAGAGGCGCTGTTCCATTTTTTCATACAAGAAACGCTGTATATACTGGAAAGACGCTGTAAAGTAAAAGAGTGAAAACTCGTGCTAAAGGTACTGATCTCTACAACCATTAGTATCGGGCCATAAAGTAACCTTAAGACTTGCCAAAAAAAAAAAAAAAAAAAAGTAACCTTAAGTTAGATTAGTGTTGTCAGATTTTGAACCACTGACTTGGTGATTTTGGAATACAGGGGGGGGGGGTTATTACAACGTCTTAAAACTAGGCTTGTTCGCCGGAGTGAAAGTGACAGAGCTATACAACTCGTCTAGCGCCATCTCGTTCACTCACTGGAACAACCATGGTTTTAAGACGTTGTAATACCCCCCCAGGTACCTGTAACGACTGTCAAAGATATACAAATGACAGTTGGGACCAATGGCTTAACGTAATTCGTAGCACTGAGTCTAGCTCGTGTACCCAGTACTTATCGATATTGCGGAAAAATTACAAAATGAATGATATCAATGAGGCAAGTTATGATAATTAGAAGAATTTGTGTTTTTAACCGACTACATTGTATTTGCGATGGAATGCCTTTTCTTCTATATATATCTATATTATAAAAATCTCTTTATAATATAAAAATGGATCGCATATGATGCTAAGCTCATAACTCGAAAACGGCTGAACCGATTCGGCTACTTCTTTTTTTGTTGTGTTTGTAACCATCAGCGCCAGGTTTTAGAGGACGAAAATCATCATGTCCATCCGTGCGAAGCCGGAACGGGCCGCTAGTAGATAATAAAAAGACACTGCGATAGATCAAACCAATTGTTTCTCCCACGAACGAGATTATGTGTTTGAGTCCGGGCGAGTTTAATAATTGATGTAAATTCATCGAAAGTTTCTAGAATCGAACGCAAAATGATGAACACATGCACGCACACATTCAAAAATGATGCAAAGGATAGTATGCAATGCAATCCCAAACGAATCTATAGATACTACCTCGTGATTCGCATAGTAACACGTCCTGATCTCATAGCTTATAGATGTATCTGTGCTCTGTTTCGCCGACGAGCTCGACGTAGCGTACAGCCTAGAAATTGTCTTTCAAAGAATAGCATATCAGAGTATGGACGTGGATGAGGTGGAAAGGTTGCGTAAGGATGGAAGCACGTGGGTCGCGGGTCTGTTAAACAGGAAATCGTGACCCTGGCACGTAAAAGGCTATTGAAGGACACCGTGGATTTTAGTCAGTACGAGTCAGTCCCTTCCACTCCACTCAGAGTGGGGATATTCATTTGATGATTACCAGGTAAAAAAACATTCCGTGTGGTGTCCGGACATAAAGAATAGCGCCACCCCATATCTTCCAATGGGTGTCGTAAAAGGCGACTAATGGACCTTAAGACCCAGTGCATGGTATCAAGCACTTTGGGTCACCCGAATGGTGGCGGGTAAACCACCAACAAACGCATTCCCAAAGAGGGTTAGTGTCAGGCAGGCGGCCGGCTATAAAAACAAAGCCAAAACACTAAGCAACATGAGTAGAGAAAATGAGATGCGCGATAGTGCTAGGGCGTACCCCGCAGGCGACGCGCAGGTGCAGCACCCGGCCCCTGCGGGAAATGGACAAGGGTTGTCGCACCAACTCGGGCGGGTGCGACGTAAGAAGCGAGCTCGGGAAGAAAGATTGAGGTATGCGAGTTGGAATGTTGGAACAATGACTGGAAGAGCCAGAGAGTTAGCAGATGTATTGAAAAGAAGAAGAATAAACGTGGCGTGCTTGCAAGAAACTAAATGGAAGGGTACGAAAGCGAGGGAAATTGGGGAGGGATACAAGTTCTTCTACTGTGGAAGTGATGGAAAAAGGAATGGCGTGGGAATAGTGTTTGATAGTAATTTGAAAGAAAGTGTGATGGATGTTAAAAGAATTAATGATAGACTGATAGTCGTGAAAGTTATGTTAGGAAATGTTGTACTGATTTACTGAACGTGATTAGTGTGTATGCTCCACAGGTAGGATGTGAGGAAAGAGTGAAAGAGAAGTTTTGGGAGGATTTTGATGCAGTTTTAATGACCATCCCAGTGCATGAGGAATTAATTATTGGAGGTGATTTTAATGGACATGTGGGAAGAATGAAAGGAAGTTATGAAAGAGTACACGGGGGATGGGGTTTTGGGAATTTAAACAATGAGGGGGAAACTCTGTTGCAATCAGCTACAGCATTTGATCTAGCAGTAGCCAACACCTGGTTCCAAAAAGCCGATGGACACCTAATAACATATAAGAGTGGAGCACATAATACACAAATAGACTACTTCCTTGTTAGACGCAGCAATATAAAGCACATCAAGGACTGCAAAGTGCTACCGGGAGAAGATTTGGTCTCACAGCATCGACTCCTGGTTATGGAAGTAGTCTTAAAAATAAGGCTTATAAAACATAAAGAGCGCCCCCCTCCTAAAATAAAATGGCATATGCTAGAGAAGAATGATTGTGCTGGAGAATTAAGAGAGCGAGTGGTTAATAAAATGATTGAGATGGGTGATATGAACGACCAAAGCGTTAACGAATGTTGGAATGAGATGGCTCGGTGTATTAGGAGCGCAGCAAGAGATATTTAGGGAGAGACGAAACGAAGGGGCACGATAGATAGGGATACATGGTGGTGGTCGACAGAGATACAGAATGTTCTGAGGGAAAAAAAGAAGAAATTTAAGGAATGGCAGAGCATTGGTAATGAGCATGCTAGTTTGAAAGCTGAAAGAAAGAATGAGTATGATGCTCTTAAGAAAAAAGCCAAAAGAGCTGTGGCTATAGCGAAAGCAAATTCCCAAGACAAGCTCTATGACACCTTGGATACCCCAGCAGGCCAAAAACAACTTTACCGGCTTGCTAGAGCTAGGGAGAGGAAGGCAAAGGATGTTTGTCAGGTAAAGTGCGTAAAAGACGATGCTGGAATAATTCTGTCGGAAGATGAGAAAATAAAGATTAGGTGGAAGGAATACTTTGAAAGACTGATGAATGAGGAGAACGACTGGAGTGGTGTGCTTGAAAATAAACCAGTAAATAAGGGATTAGTAAGAAGAATAAGTGTGGATGAAGTGAGGAATGCGGTAAGTGGAATGAAGAATGGTAAGGCATTAGGACCGGACGGAATACCTGTCGAAGTGTGGAAAGTATTGCGGATGGATGGTTGGACGTGGTTAGCTTTATTCTTCAATAAGCTGTTGCTGGAAGAAGCCATACCTGATGAATGGTGCAATAGTTCGCTAGTGCCCATTTTTAAAAACAAAGGTGATGTGCTGGAATGCAATAATTATAGAGGAATAAACCTAATATCACACAGTATGAAAGTTTGGGAGAAAGTTATTGAAAGGCGACTGAGAGAGGAGAGTGAAATTTCACAGAACCAATTCGGTTTTATGCCTGGTCGGGGTACGACGGATGCCATTTTCGCTATCCGCCAACTGTGCGAGAAATACAGAGGTGCGCATAAAAACTTGCACATGGTGTTCGTCGATCTGGAAAAGGCATATGACCGGGTGCCCCGTGAGGTTCTGTGGTGGGCCCTTAAGGAGAAAAGTGTGCCTGGGAAGTATGTACAGTTGATCCGTGCAATGTATAGTCGATGCAGTACCCAAGTCCGGTCTACAGCGGGCACTACCGGCAGCTTCAATGTCGCGGTTGGCTTGCACCAGGGGTCGGCTCTCAGCCCGTACCTCTTCCTGATGATAATGGATGCTCTGACGTCGGACATCCAGGAAGAGGCCCCCTGGTGCATGCTGTTTGCCGATGACATTGTACTGATTGCCGAGAGCGGCCTAGAGGTCCAGAGCAGATTGGAGGTGTGGTGGCAAAGACTGGAGAATGTTGGCCTGAAATTAAGCAGAACCAAAACAGAATATTTGTTTTGCGATTTTGGCGGTCTCTCCAGTCCCGTGCCCATTACCCTTGCCGGAACGCCCATACCAGTCTGTTCCGACTTCCGGTACCTTGGCTCGCTTGTCCAAGGAGATGGCGATGTAGACCGGGACATAACACACCGGATCAACGTGGGATGGATGAAATGGCGACAGGTCACCGGAACAACCTGCGACCCACGGATGCCCCTCAAGTTAAAGGGGAAAATATACAAATCCGTGATTAGACCTGTCGTATTGTATGGATCGGAATGCTGGGCTGTGAAAAAGATGGATGAGAAACGATTGCATGTAGCGGAGATGAGGATGTTGAGATGGATGTGTGGAGTGACAAGAATGGATAAAGTAAGGAATGAGTTTATAAGGGGAAGTTTGAAAGTGGCGCCTGTTACAGAAAAAATGAAAGGGAATCGTCTATCTTGGTATGGACATGTGATGAGGAGGGATGACACTCATGTGACTAAGAGAGTGATGAGTATGAATGTTGATGGATGGAGAGGAAAAGGAAGGCCAAAGAAAAGATGGATGGATTGTATACGAAATGATATGAAAGAAAAAGGAGTAAATGATACTATGACGTCTGATAGGGGAGAATGGAAGAAAAAAACGTGTTGCACCGACCCCAAGTAAAAAGGGATAAGGGCAGGAAGATGATGATGATTACCAGGTAAAAAAAATGTTAGCACTTGAGGTTTTATAGTGTCTGCGTATCCCTCAAATTGTAAAGATGTGAATATATTTCTAAATGTATGTCATGTCAAGTCAAATCATTTATTCCAATTAGGCCATCAAAGAGGCACTTTTGAACGTCGATTATTAAATTTAAAGGAAATAGGAAGGGATGGGATTGATTCTACACCCATTCGCTAAGGTAGGTTGTATGGAGAATAATAGGCAAGAAACTCCATAGGTACATACTTACTCTTTTTCAAAAATGTTTCTTAATGTTTTGAAATAACAAATTTAAAAAAAAAAATGTGAAAGTGATGTACTCCGGTTATGACCATTTAAACGAAAAAAAAAACAATAATTATACAGCTAAAAGGTTCACGGTGTATGTATTAACTAATACATTTTGATAGATAGATATGTAATGCAATTTAGACATTCTTATGAGCTTCCCAAGCTCTGTCAAAGATACTTCAAAGTTTCCAAAACGGTAATTAAATCATTACAAAACTAGGTCAACCTACCCAAATCCGTCAAATTTTAGCAATCGAACATTGGCCTTCTAAAGTCTGACTATTGTGATAGGGTTGAAAATCTATTAATGAAAATAATAATATATTAGATTGTGGTAGCTTCTTGATGCGCTGGCGCCTGCACTTCAATAAGGAAAAACAACCTAATAGGTATTTCCCACTACACACACACACACACAGATTTTAACTATAATAACCCTAATTACATAACTAAACAAAATAAATAACAAAAAAATACGAACATTTTGACGCATGCGTGCGACACAGACGCGTGTTTCCGCCGGAAGTGGTCGAGCAGCCATATTGAAAACAATAGTATTAACATAAACCACATCACTGCACTAGTTTTTGTATTCCGAACTGTCCAAAATCACAGAGTAACTCACGTTGACAGAAACTGCATTATTTTTTTCAAAGTTTTTTTTTGTTTTAATTTTAAACGGTTTTTTTTTGTTATATTATTTATTTTGAGGGTTTTTTTTTACTTTTATGGTTATTATTTTTTTTTGTTTATTTTTACGTAATCTTTTTTTTTCTCTAATTAAAAATATGTAGTGCATGTAATACACATGGAACCTGTCCGTTCACTAAACATTACAATAATAGAATCGATGTAAACAAGTATGCGTGTGAAAGCAAGATACATAGACAAGTAATGTGCGCAAGAGTCGTTCACGCAAACACCTAAGTGGCGGCGCTAGCATCGCGAGAAATCATAGTGTGTAATGAAATTGAGTTTTCACATTATATTGTTTATTTTTCTCATGGAACCTGTTATTTATTGGTTATTATTTGTTTTTGTAGGTTAAGTACTTGTGTCATTTGGTTCAGTATGTGTACAAATTGTCATTGATATTATTGGAATAGCTATAGACACGCAAAAAAACAATTAAACACATCTAAACGCTTGAAGTTAAACGCGCATTATCTGAATACACATACAAACCTGTTTCAATATTTACACACTAATTTAATGTGTATTCACAATTGTTTAGACAAGTTAAACAACTGGTATTAAATTATGTGCCTAAGTCAACATAGCAATTTTTTTGTTTTTATACTGTCCCCGGCGTCAATTTCGAAAATTAATCCTAGCTACGGGCGCGTTGTACGGGGATAAAAATATCCTATGGATTAATTCCAGGTTATAATCTATGTTTGTCCCAAACATGCAAATCCGTCCAAGACTGAAATCTCTACGTTTAAATTACTCTACACTAATGAGTAATGACTCAAGCGCAGAAATTGAACAAAAAATCAAAAATCTTTTGCGCATTCCTCCTTTCATAATTATTTGTTTTGCTCCCAAAGTCCCAACATAATAACTACAACTGCGTAGTAGCAAGGCAAGTGCTTAGCAGGAGTTCGCCTCTACTGCATAATAATTATGACTTAAAAAAAAACATAACTTGCGAAATGTATGAGAACTATTTCATTCACCTCTGCCTAACTATTCGGGGGATTACAACTTACAAGCGTGATAATAATATGTTAATTATATTTACGAACAATCAGAGTATCAGCCTCTTTCTAATTGATTGTTTTAATGAATTCATAATTAAATTATTTCCAAACAGGTTCACCAACACCATACGACAACGTCAATGTATGGACACTTTCACAGACAACTTTTACTTTTTTGTAAACTCTACTGTCTTTTAAATTAATATCGATTAAATTCGCCGGCTGTTTCAAAGGGAACGAGTTACTGTTTATGGAGCTAAGTCCCTTTACTTTTTTTTTGGTGTTATTTAAATTAAACTGCCGAATTATGTATGTGAAATTGCAACAGGATAACTGTATGCTTTCGTAAGATTTTTTTCTTTTTAATTTTGCAGAACATGTAAGATTTAAACAATATTTTTCAAACTTTAACTAACTTCAAAGGAGGAGGTTGTTTCTTAGATAAATAATTTATTTAATATTTTTTACTTTAAACACGAAAAAAGAATTTTTAAGTAAGATTGGCGCCGGGCGGCGTGTGAACAATTAATTACACATATTTAGTCAACATGTTTTTTTTAGATCTTTATTTCGTCCTTTTTCGCATTATCATTACGACATGATCTATCTAAAATATTTTAAAACTCAAAACTGTATCAAAATCGGTGGGTAGGTAAGTAACGCATTTCAGAAGGAAGCGGGCAAATTAACAAAATATAAAAGCGACTTTAATTTAGAATAATTACTTTTTTTCCCTTGAAATTTTTAGGTAAAAAATAAATAGGCTACTTTTGGGCAAGCGTGTTTAAAAAATGTATTATAGAAAAATACCCAAAGAACCTAAAATAAAAACTGTGAAGCAAAATAAATATATCGACAAACTAACGCCACCAAGCGGCTAGACGCGTAAACGCGATACTTATAATTTCCAGTAGCGTGAAACCGTGAACACATAACCGGCGGCGCACGCGCATAACAATGCCTCGTTTGTTACAACTGTTAGCTACATACGATAGATGGCATATACATACTTACTAAGCCATTTGCACGCGATAGTTCTATGATCAAATGCGCGGATGTCGAATAATTATGAACTATGGGTTTGATTTTAAAGTCTGTCATTGTCATAAGGGTGTTTGAAGTCAGTTTTTTAAGCAACTTAAGATATTTAAAAGGTCTTTTTTACACGGCAAACTTTAATACATGGAAAGTATAATTGATTTTACTAAATTAGAACAAATTTACTTTTTTGGAAACGTAATATCGGACTAAAAGATCCTTTGTGTTATTTCAGACTAGGTATAACATATCTCTGTGCCTTTCATTAAAATTTGTTCTGAACTGATTGCACAACAAACATTTCTCCATCCATCCAAACTTCCACATACGTTTTAAACGATAAACAGTTTCTGTCTCGCTTTAGAATTACTTTTTCTCTCACAATACAAAAAAAAAACTAAACCGCCTTCTAACCGCCATATAATATTAAAAAGATAAATCTAGATTAGAAAACTACAAGACTGTATTAACACTCCAGTTTACGAACATAGTCATAGAAATAATTTTCCGTGTAACTGACAGTGTAGTTATAAACAACATGGTTTTACTTGGAAAGTAACCTGGCTTAGCGTGCCTTCATTTAGGGTGCCTTTCCACCAGAGATGTGCTATGCTATGTAGCTACCGAAGGCCGGGCGCGCCGCAATTGCGGCGGTAAGACCCCTCTTTGAGGAGTGGCTGGAGAGACGTCACGGCGTCCTGACCTATCGGATGACGCAGGTCCTCACCGGACACGGAAGTTTCGGGAGGTTCCTGTGCCTGATGGGGAAGGAGGAGACGCCCGGGTGCCACCACTACGAAGATCGCCCGGAGGACACAGTAGAGCATACGGTGCAAGACTGCCCCGCTTGGGCAGAGCACCGACGTGTCCTCACGGCGGCGATAGGCGGAGACCTCTCGCGCCCGGCATTGGTTGCGGCCATGCTGCGGGGCGAGACGGAGTGGGAAGCGGTCTCCTCCTTCTGCGAGGCAGTAATGCTCGTGAAGGAGAGGCGGGCCGCTTGAGAGTGAGGACAGCGTCCTCCCTCCGCCCCAACCGCAGTGGTAGGCGCCCGCGGCGTCGGACGTCAGCAGATGATCTCCGGCCACCGTAGGCGCGGGCATGCGGGCAGCGAGTAAAGGGCAACTCGCTGCCCGACCATGGACCATGCCCGGATCGACGGCGCGTCGTGTCCCACGCGCGCCTCAAAGAGCATCAGCATAATGACGAGGCCCCCCTCTCAGAGGGCCAAAGCCTGCCGGGGTCGCGGGATTATTTCCCTGAACAGAAAGGGCTATTGAAGGACACCATGGATTTTAGTCAGTAAAAGTCTGACAGTCCCTCCCGCCCTGCCCGGGGTTGGAGGACTCATTTGATGATTTTACCACGCTAAAAAAAAAAAAAAAAATGTTATGTAGCTGTGCTGCGAGAATGTAAAAGCTGAGCTACGAAACTGTGTGACCGTTTCCACTGATGCTACGCTATGTAGCGATGCGAGTAAGATGTGCTATGAAGATGCGCCGCGCCGCAAAGAAGAAGATACGCAGCTCGAGCTATGCGATGTATCGATAGTAGGGAAGACGACCCATAGGCCATAGCACGCAGCGTGGCTAGCACGCATCCTTCTATATTAAAAAACACAGTTGAATCCGATTCCACCAGTGCTGTGCTATGTAAACCAATGAATATGATTGGTGGATATCAAACGCATCCACAGCAATGAAACATAGTACATCTCTGGTGGAAAAGCAGCGTTAGAAGCAAGATCGGTACTAATCGGTGCAGGTAAAATAAACACATATTATCTTAAACACTCGTACATATTAGACACAGGTTGAGAGTTACCCATGAGTCGCAGAACTGTTCTAAACAGTCTACCGAGAGTCCGTGGCTCTAGAACGTGAAAGGTAATTGAAGGAACACGTTAGATTTTCGTCTGTACTAGTCTGACAATCCCATACGCTCCACCGTCAGAAGGAGGACTACTTTGAGGAAAATACCACCTTAAAAAATCTCGGCCGATCAGTACAGATCTGTCTGTACCAAAAATCTGGTTCTTTATGAAGGCACCTGCAGTTTCAACGCTGGGGCCCAGTTGATACAAGGCTGTATCCATAGAGGATGGTAAGACTTCACATGGAGGGGAACAGCATACAAGATGCGGACGCGAAGTATGATGGGAAATCACACACAATACTAACGTAGCGCAAGCGCCAACAGGACGCCATTTGTTAATATGGCCGCTTGCAAATGACGTCCTGTGTGTGTTGTGTTAAGTGTGCTAAAAGAGTGCATGTCCCCATTTACACCTCGCATCCCCGTCAAACTGTTCCCCTATGAACTTGGACAAAGCAAAAGGAGTGTATCAGGATCGTAGGAGATGAATCTTATCGCTGGATGCTATGATGTGCTCTTTGAGGTGGTTCGATCGTACAGTTCGAGCGGTGAATAAAGAACTTTCGTCCCAGTGTGGCGTGAACGCTGCGGCCACGCTGTCTCAAAAGGCTATAGTTTTTAGATGCACTGCTGATGTTTCAGCCTACACCATGGTAAAAAAAGTTTGTTTGCATGTTTGTACATCTGGCAACCCGACATTTAAAAATAAACTCTTCCATACAAGCGGAACATATAAGGCATGGAAAGTTATGTTGTCCTGCGACTTTTTCTTACTACGACGCCCACTTGTCGCATGTCGCATGCACTCTCTCGTAGTAAATGCGTGGGCGCAACACACGTGGTAAAACAAGACGTAAGAAGAATTAATTTAATATTGACGTAAGAATAGAGGTCCAGCCTATACATATTTAAATAAGCACAAAACTTTGCCTGACTAACACACTAACACTAAGGCCGAGACTCCACCAAAGCTGTGCAAAGCGTTATTGACACAACTCCACTCCGCAACGCAATTCTATTGGTTGTTCAAAACACGTCTCGACTCCGCACAGCTCGACACAGCTTTGGTGGAGTCTCGACCTGAATCTTGGGACAAGACTTCATCATCATTATCATCAGCCGGAAGCCAACTGGACGATCGCCTGCTGCGCTGCAAGACGCAGGTTCGATTCCCACACGGAACCAATTAATATTTGCACGACCTATAAATAGTTCCTCCGGATTGTGTATGTTAATTTAAACAAACAATTAAATGCCATACAGGAGAAATTACTAGTGACGAATATTTTGAAAAAAAAAACATTAATTTAACTACTGCTTTTAAAAGACCGCATCTTATCTATTTTAATCAATTTGATTATTTTGTAGTTTTCGTAACTAAATGAGATATTGCAGCGTCTTCGAACCGCTAGATATTATGCAAATGAGCATTTTAAGCATGTTGATGAAGGCAAAAAAAAAACTAAAGAGTTCTTTTTAGTTCTTAATGGATAGGCTAGACTTCAAGAACGTCTTTCTCTTTTATTCATTAACTAGCTGTGCCCGCGACTTCGTTCGCGTGGATGTCGGAATTTAACAATGTATTTTTTAGTGCGAAGCGTTTAATTCCCGCCACGTTTTTCATTTATAAACCTTGTATTTCGAATTCAAGACTATTTGACGTGTTTGTAATAAACGCCCTCTGTTGTTCAAAGGCAGTACCATTTAATTGCTATTGGAGAGTAGTTTGTATATCGATTTGAATTCGATATAGTTTAATTAATTAAATGAATGTTGGTATGGAAAAAAAATTGATGGAACCTACTCTAAATCCTATTTCAGCGCGCGTGAACGTAAAGCGACAGAAAGACCCGCTCCACTCCACTCCACCCGCTCCACTCCACTCCACCCGCTGCACTCCACTCCACCCTCTCCACTCCACTCCACCCGCTCCACTCCACTCCACTCCACCCGCTCCGCTCCACTCCACCCGCTCCACTCCACTCCACCCGCTCCATTCCTCTCCACCAGCTCCACTCCACTCCACCCGCTCCACTCCACTCCACCCGCTCCACTCCGCTCCACCCGCTCCACTACTCTCCACTCCACTCCAGTCCAGACCAGTCCACTCTATTCCACCCTCTCCACTCCACTCCACCCGCTCCACTCCACTCGCTCCACTCCAATCCACCCACTCCACTCCACTCCACTCAACCCGCTCCACTCCACTCAAGCCGCTCCACTACACTCCACCTGATCTACTCCACTCCACCCGCTCCACTCCACTCCACCCGCTCGTCTCCACTCCACCCACTCCACTCCACCCGCTCCACTCCTCTCCACCCGCTCCACCCCCTCCACTCCACTCCACCCGCTCCACTCCACTCCAGCCGCTCCACTCCAGTCCACCCGCTCCACCTCACTCCACCCACTCCACTCCACCCGCTCCACTCCACTCCACTCGCACTACTCCACTCCACCCGGTCCACTCCACTCCACCCGCTCCACTCCAGTCCAGTCCAGTCCACTCCACCCCACTCTATTCCATTCCTCCATTCCATTCCATTCCTCCACTCCACTCCACTCCATTCCATTCCAGTCCAGTCCAGTCCATTCCTCCACTCCACTCCACTCCATTCCATTCCATTCCATTCCATTCTGTTCGATTCCTTTAAATCGTTTTAATTAATTTGGGGTATGAATTGATTACGATAAAACAAAATACCGTACATAAATGTTACTTCAATAACACCTCTATTCCAGGTTTTCTTTAAACGCCATCTGCCGTGTGTTGAAATAATTATGTTTACATTTATTATTTGAAATAAGTAGTTTTTCCATTCGAAGCTAGATCGCGCTACTGACCTGCGCGTCTCGGTGTGAACTGACCGTAATTTTACTACTGGAACACTTTAAATTCAAATATCTTTTGATAGACTGAACCGATTCCAATGAAACAAAAACTAAATGTTACTTCAAGTTACGGTCAGTCGTTGTGTATTAAAGTTATCTACAAAGCTTTCGTACATTTTACGTGATGCCTGAACAAATAAACATACAAACAGACAAACAGACAAAAATTCTAAAAATGCTAGAAATGGGTTCTATTGGTTGTCCTTTAACACCCTGGCTATATTTTTTGAGTTTTTTTTAATGTACAAAAATTACTTTTCTACAGTTTTATTATACACACATCAAAAGTGTCTAGGGATCAAGCATTTTTATGCGGATTTCTTGAGATTGAGATGTGGCTTTGTAATAAATTTATGATTTTATAAATTTATATGGATCCTTTTTGGTGCATTTCATAATTTGAATCAGGAACTGTAAATCAAATTCGAGTAAAAGATGAAAATCAGCTGTCAATATTTTCCCTATAAAAACATACAACGCATTGAAGACATTATTAGTGCTACTGTTTCCCTACTACTGATTAAAACCAACGTTTTTATGGAGCGGCGACGTCATTTAAGCAGGGAAGAAATGCTCAGAGCCGTGGGAATGATAGAAGCTGGTTCCCGGCAACGTACTGTGGCTTTAGCTCTGAATACAAGTCAGAGTGTTATCAGTCGACTTTGGACACGTTACCGAAGCACTGGTACCGTGGCTGAGCGCCATGGAGGACGGTATCGCTGCACCACACGGAGACAAGACCGATACAATCAAATCTTAACTCGAAGAGCTCCAACAATAACCGCCATGATGTTAGCCGTGAGGCTTCATCACTCTTCAGGGAACTTAATTAGCGACCAAACAGTCAGAAACCGCTTGCATGAAGTGAACCTTCATTCTCGAAGACCGCTACGGGTACCACCTATAGCAATGCACAATCGTAGGATTCGATATCAATGGGCTCTTGAACACAGAAATTGGGCAGAAGAACAATGGCGTTTCGTGTGCTTTTCTGATGAGTCTCGTTTTGGTATGAGACCGGATACAAGACGTATACGACACTGGAGAACCCCTGGACGCCAACAGCGATTAAAATCCTGCCAGGAAGTCCATCCTTATAGTGGTGGAACCATCATGGTATGGGTGGGTATTTGGATCGGCGGAAGAACTGAGTTGATTTGGATCAGAGGCAACCTCAACGCTCAAATTTATGCTGAGACGATTGTATCAGACGTCATCGTTCCTCTACAAGTGCAAATCGGTCCCTTATTTCAGTTAATGCATGATAATGCACGACCGCACACCGCAAGAGTTGTAAGACAGACTCTCGCCGCAGCTAACATCAATGTCCTGCCCTGGCCTGCTCAGTCGCCAGACTTGAACCCGATTGAGCATGCATGGGATATGCTACAGAGAAGAGCTCTGCCGAATATGGAGGGTATCCAGTCGCAAGAAGACCTTTTTTTGTTGTTGCAACGAACATGGGCGGCCATTCCACAGCGTGATTTGGATGAACTCATTTTGAGTATGCCAAACCGATGTTCTTGTGTTGTTAGTGTTCGCGGTAGAAACACGGATTATTAATTGTTTAAGTTACCCAATAACATTTTAAAGAAAACTGTTATTTCAGTCTTTTTTCGAACTTTAATGTTAGTGGTTCAAATGTCAAAAATCCCTTTATTAGGAAAATGGCAAATTTCTTTATGAATGCAAAGGTGACTTGGTTTATCGTTACTGTGACAAACGATAACACTTTATTTGATGAATCCTTAAAGAACATTTTAATTAATATCAATCAGGAGAAAAGTTATTGCAAAAATATATGTTGATCCCTAGACACTTTTGATGTGTGTATGTATATAGATTAGATACTTTGTCTCGCTTGTGGTTTTTAAGTAATCTATACATATAATAAAACAGTAAAAAAACTGTGTCTGTACATTGACTATATTAAAAAAATAATAATTGACGGGGGTTTAGAAACAGTAATAGAGCACGAATCCAAAAAAAAAATCTGTCCGTTTGTCTGTTTGTCTGTTTGTTTGTACACGCTAATCTTCGGAACTACTGGACAGATTTGAATGATTCTTTTTTTGTTGTATAGGTATAAAGTCTGGCCTAAACATAGGCTATAATTTATATTGGAAACTTGAAGGCCTGATGCAGAACCGCAACAGACCAGCTAAGCTATAAAAGATACAAACATGGTGCTTTAGCAAAAATTGTTCCACGTGATAAGCATTTTCTGTTGAGGAAATAATTTTGAAGATCTGGAACACCTAATGTGGAACTTCAAGAGCCCAGCTACACTATAACATATATAGGAATGACGTCTTAGCAAGAGTTGTTCAACCTGATCAGCACTCTCTGTTGACGTATATAAATTGAAGATCTGGAACACCTGATGAGAAAATCCAAGAGCCCAGCTGAACTATAACATATAAGTGAATGACGTCGTAGCAAGAGTTATACAGCCTGATGAGCACTCTCTGTTGTCGTGTAAAATTTGAAGATCTGGAACAGCTGATGTCGAACTCCAAGAGCCAAGCTAAACTATTACATATATAGGAATGACATCTTTGTAAGAGTTGTTCAGCATGACGAGCACTCTCTGTTGATGTTTAAAAATTGAAGATCTGGAACACCTGATGTGGAACTCCAAGAGCCAAGCTACACTATAACATATAAGTGAATGACGTCTTAGCAAGAGTTATTCAGCCTGATGAGTACTCTCTGTCAACGTATAAAAATTGAAGATCTGGAACACCTGATGTGGAACTTCAAGAGCCCAGCTACACTATAACATACCTATACAGTAAAGACGTCTTAGCAAGAGTTGTTCAGCCTGATGAGCACTCTCTGTTGACGTATAAAAATTAAAGAACTGGAACACCTGATGTGGAACTCCAAGTGCCTAGCTACACTATAACATATACAGTAAAGACGTCTTAGCAAGAGTTGTTGAGCCTGATGAGTAACCTCTGTTGTCGTATAAAATTGAAGATCTGGTACACCTGATGTGGAACTCCAACAGCCCAGCTTCTTTATAAAATATATAGGAATGACGTCTTAGCAAGAGTTGTCCAGCCTAATGAGCACTCTCTGTTGACGTATGAAAATTGAGATCTGGAACACCTGATGTGGAACTCCAAGACCCAAGCTACACTATAACATATATGTATAGGAATGACGTCTTAGCAAGAGTTGTTCAGCCTGATGAGCACTCTCTATTGACGTATAAAAATTGAAGATCTGGAACACCTGATGTGGAACTCCAAGAGCCCGTGAGGAATGACGTCATTCCTATATTAGCAAGAGTTGTTTAGTTTGATGGTCATTTCCGGTTGACTTACAAAAATGAAAGATCTGGAACGTCTGGAATCGTCTCGCGCATCCCGTTGTTTTCCCGTCCCCAGGCTCTTAGAATTTGACGTTTCAGATCTTCGATTTTGACGGCCCCATCGTCGCTGGCATAAGCAACAGGATCCGCGTGCGAAGTCGCGGGCAGAAGCTAGTTTATTTATATAGTTTGAAATTGGATATTTGTTAAGGAGGGCTGAAACGCACGTGACTAAAAAAGTATGAAGAATGAGTATTAATTTATACAACGAGAGAGGACAGCCATGAAAAAATAGTTGATGAAGAATAATGATGAAGATGATCCAGCATCGCTGGTTTATTGATATGTGTCGGGTTTAAAAAAAACGTTATTATTATAAAACCATAACATTGGTCAGTATTATTAACGTTAGGCACTATCAACGAAACCCCGCTAAGCAGGGCTCCTATTTCAGAGTAGCTTAAAACAAATAACCATTCTGTTTAATGAAGAAATTAATATTATTTGTGGAATATTATAATCTAGTCTGACCAAGAAGTTGAAGTAGTTTTTTCAGAACTATAATTTGAGACGAATTCACAAAAACAACAGCTAGGACATAATCGTAACACACAGGAGAAAGGCATTCAGTGACCGGTAGCAACTCAAACTGGCGTCGATCACTGACCGACACTACACTCATTACAATGATGATGCAACACATTCAGACTACCCAGTATTTAGTATGCCTGTCGAGTGTTACCTAAGGTATTGTGCCGATACTTGTATGATAGTCTAGATAGGGAAGTAGTATTCATAGCATCTACACGCAGAGAAATGTCTAGCTACCTGTACGAGAACTTCTGGTTGCAACCGTGACAGCAAGACTCACTAGTTGACTTTACAACATTTGTAGTAATAAATACTAAGTAAGTAGTAGAGATATCAAGGACTTAGTATTTATTACTAGAAATTTTGTAAAGTCTACTAGTGAGTCTTGCTGTCACGGTTGCAACCAGAAGTTCTCGTATACATTTCTCTGCGTGTACCTGTTATTAACTGAGGTGAGTGTGTAGAGTTATACCCTTTTTTTCATCGTGGTAAAATCAACAAATGAGTCCTCCCACCCAGGGCAGGGCGGGAGGGACTGTCGGACTTGTACTGACTAAAGCCCTCGGTGTCCCTCATTAGCCCTTTAAGCTTTAGCCCGTTCCAGGGTCACGGTAATGGAATAAATCCCGCGACCCCCACAGTAGGCTTTGGCCCTCTAAGGGGGGCCCCGTCATCTTGCTGACGCTCTTTGAGGCGCGCATGGAACACAACGCGCCGTCAACCCGGGCATGGTCCATGGTCGGGTGGCGAGTTGCCCATTACTTGCCGCCCGCATGCCCGCGCCTACGGTGGCCGGAGATCGTATTGCGGTAGTTATGACTAGATAAGCTTTCTTCATCATCACCAGCTTTTAAATATTCCCACTACTGGGACACAGGCAGACTTCCTTTTAGTTGAAGGAGTTGGATAAAATCCACCACACGGACCCCAGTGTATGTTGGTAGTGTCATTTGTTTTCGAATTTTTGGTTCTAGGGCGTGTCGGTTTCCCCACGATGTTTTCTTTCACCGTTTTGAGAGCATTTGTGATGAAATAAATTACACAAAGTATTGCACCTGGCTGTGTTCGAACTCACGACCTCGTAAGTCAGGGGCCTGGGCCCACACCACTAGACCGCTCCTAATAATTATATTTTTTTTATGGTGTAATAATTCACATTGCATAAAAACTGACTGTAGGGAACTAAAAGGAATGAGAGCACCAGGTTCACGGTACTTCCCGGGATCGCAAGACTATCTAAGAAGATTAACATGACCCTGGAACATAAAGGGCAGTTGTAAAAACACAGTGAATTTTAGCCAATACCAGTCTGAAAGTCCCTTTCAAATTCAAACTACGTGGCCTGACCGTATAAAAAATCCAATAACACTACCTGAACGCTGGAATCGAACCCAGAACCACATCTTTGGTAGTCGTGCTTACGACTATACTAGCCCACACTCGTCCAAATGTTTATAATTTAAATAATTTATATTCTTTTTTAAATTATTTGTTGTTATTTTAATGGTATGATTAATATTATGTATTTTTGAATGTTTTAAATGATATTTTTGTTATATTGTACTTATATTATTGTATTTTATATAGTTGGTAGTAACATCGCTTTGGCGTCATAGGCTGTTAAGGTGTTATTTACATAATGTTTAAATAAATAAATAAATAATGTTTGATCGTAAACAAATAATTTTAAAATCACATACTACAATCCACACACGAGCAAACACAAAACTATTAGCGATCTCTAACAGCTTAATAGCTACATTATTAGCTAAATAACTAGTTATTTGTAACGAAACCATATCATTTATAACGATACCCTGTTATTTGAATCGTTATTCGCAAAGTTTTGTAGGCCAGTGAGAATCGTCGCTATAATAATTGACACAATTTGTACTTTCATTGCGATGTCTTGTGTGTTTCTATTGTTTTCTGTTGCATTGCATATTTAGTTCAAAAATGTGAAACTATGTATCGTGACCTGAAGAGACTTGCAGGTCATAAGGTTATTTGACGGGGGCTTACCGAACGGCGAGAAATGGCTTACTCGCCGTTCGATCAAGAACCACGCCTCCACCGGGTGTCTACCAAATTATTTGACGAGGCCCGATAGAGCCAAATACCTGCCAGATTATCTGGGATTATTTGGATAATAATAATATTCTACAACTATCACACAACGCAATCTAGTCCCAAGCTAAGCAGTAGGGACATGGTCGTAGGACTAACGAGCTACCGTGACCCCGGAACGTAAAGGGCTATTGAAGGATCACCGGGGATTTTGGTCAGTACAAGTCTGACAGCCCTTCCCGTCCCGCCCTGGGTGGGAGGACTCATTTGATGATTTTACCACGATAATAAAAGCACTACAATATAATAAACTGAAGAAGCATAGTATAAATGGTTTATTAGGGTAAAATCAAAGCGTCTCTTAATAGCAGTCTTGTTCAAAATAGCTTAAGAAAAGTATTCAAAAAATGCAGGAAAGTCAAATGGATGTCTTTACCACGACACCGGGATGTGTTGCGGTCAGTTAATGGTGCAATTTGAACCAATATGGCCGCTTTTATAGGAGAAATGTGGAATGTCAGTAAAGAAAACATTGCTAGACATGTGAAAAGAATTTTAAGGGGTGTCTTAAATTGCGAGAATGTGAGAAGTTATCGCGACCCTGGAACGCATTGGACGGTTGAAGGAAATGGGTGAGTCTTAGACAGTGTTATAGTAGCCATACACCATCCTGCCTATCGACGATCGATTTGACGCTTGCAATTGTTTCAAATTGCAATTGCTTAAAAATGCCAATTTGATGGCATGACATGCCAATTTGATAGATCATCAAATCGATTTGACACAACGTCAAATCGGCAGCAGTGATGCATTTGGCTATTATTCGGTGACGACAGCTACAATTTTATAAATTTGTAGCTATCGGTCACCGAATAATATCTATAAAAAGATCTAGCCATAAAGTTGCTAAGTTGGCATCGCTGCTGCAGATTTGACGTTGTGTCAAATTGATCGTACGATAGGCAGTATGGTGTATGGTATATATGGACGAACTGCCAATTTGAAACAATTGCAAGCGTCAAATGGATCGTTCGATAGGCAGGATGGTGTATGGCTACCATTAGTCTCACAGTCCTCCCTCATCAACCCCATTTATCGCGCTCTACCTGGAGGTCTACTTTGGTGGTGTGCTACCCAATAAACAAATTAATTATATTTAAGCTTCATAATCATACAACCGTGGTATATTGCACTGTTGAAATATTAACGTTCCGCGCTGAACCAAAGGCTGCAAAGTGAGGATAGCTCGACGTCCGATCAAGGACCAGAGAGACCAAAAGGGCTGTCAGCGAAATCATTAGGCCTGACCGCCTGATAAAGCCAAATGCCTACCAAGGTCGCGGAAACGCCTTATAGGTTATAACAATCCTGCAATGCAAAGAGCAATTAAAGCAACGACGATATATTACTAGACTCCGCATGCACGATCTAAGAAACAAAAACTATTCTGTCAACTCGCTGAGGTACTACGTAGGCGAGGGGGACGGGGTACTGCGTTGTGATTGACTAACTCAAGGTCTGTTCTGTCTCAACGTATGTTTACGGCTCACAGGAGTGGTCGAAATGAGACGGATATAAGACTTTTTTGCCTAATGTGTTGTCAGACATCGGTCGCTTGTTATTAGGAGTCTAGTAATAATTATATATCGTCGTTGAATTAAAGCAATATAAATTCATTTCAATTCATTCAAAAAAGGCTGAAAAGTGAAAACTCAACACTGCGTTTTTCAAAAACAAGTTTTGTTTTTGCATTTTGCATCATTTACATACCTAACGATACCACTGACTAATTCCAAAGTTACTCAACATTTACTAATGATAAATCGAAGAGAAAACTTTAATATGACACGATGGCACCATAATTAACCCGTCAAAAACACCGAACGATTTCCGTGAATTTATTTATAGTAAAGTTATATAACTAAAGTTATTTATATCTTGATGATCCGTGATTTTTAGGCTGCCCACATACAGACTGCTCGAGCAATCAGTGATTTTATTTTGATTTGGTAAATCATCAAATGAGTCCTGAACCCTGAGTGAAAAGACTATCAGGAACATGATTTTAGTCAGTACGAGACTGACTAAAATCTTGTTCCTTCAATACGTCTCAGGTCCACTGTTAGAGCGGTTTCGCACTACGTCCGATCCGAATCCGATCCGAACCTGTGAAAAATAATCACGGACAGAATTCGGATATTGCTTACGCACTATTCCCATCTCTGACAACCAGCCGCATACCCCCCGCCCGCCCCGCTGCCTCTCTGCTCGTACGCAGCTCGGATTCAACTTGGACGCAGTGTGCGAACATACATACAAATAATACTAATATGGCTACTTCGGTCCGTCATTTTTTCTCCGAAACGGAGATTCTCGGATGACGGAAAGACATATGACGAAAATCGGATCTAGTGCGTAAAATACCATAGAAATAGTTCTACGGCTACAACGGACCGTATTTTTCACGGGTTCGGATCGGATTCGGATCGGAAGGAGTGCGAAAACGCCCTTACCCGTTTGGACAGATAGCTGGCAGGCGTTTGGCTTTCCATGGGGCTCCGTCAGATTTCTAACAGCAATCACAGCCACAAGACGCGCTGTCGACCCAGGCATGGTCCCTAATCAGATGGCAAGCCACTCATTAATCAGTATATATGCCTGGCGACTGCGACAAGTAGTTCGACCGCCCGAAGTCGGAGTTGAAGCAGTAGTATCGACTGCTTCAAGCTGCGACTGAATAGCAAACAAGTATTCTACGGAACCAATTGAGCGATTGAAATCAAGGAGCAGATGCCTCACCATTAAGCTGTGGGAAAGAGATGGCGCTAGACGACTTGTATAGCTCTGTCTCTTTCCCACAGCGTAAACTGGATCGCGTTAAGAGCTCGTGGTAAGGCCTCAGTTGATATCAAATGCTGAAGCAGTAAGCAATGGCAGCTTCAAGCGATTGAATTTGACTGCTCGAGCAGTCTGTGTATAAACAGCCTTATTGAGTAGAAAATGAACGTGTTCACTGTGGTGGCGTATAATGATGCGGTAAAGTTCAGACTATAATCATCGTTAACACCTATCGCATGCCTTTCTTTGACCTTAGGTTCCTCTAAAGCCTAGTATGATTGAGGAATGCCGTGAGGAAAGTGTTGAGTGTGAATATGAAGCCATTGAAATTCACGCTAGAATCATCGTTTTTCGTCGAAAAATACGAAAGATGGACTGCGTGAAACATGATCTAAAAACTGTCAGAAAACACAATTACATGATAATTAAGAGAAAATAGAAAAAAAAAAACAAAAAACAAATAAATTGGGACAAACAGATCTAAAAATATGTATAGTTAGATGATAATAAATAAAGTGTTTGCGGAGTTTTCAGATCAAAAATCTCAATCCAGTACAAAAATGATATGTCCATTGTCCAAACCCAGGTTTTAGGTGGTATTCAACGGTAATATCTCAAAAAAATTGTACGGTACCTAACAGTAAATAGGTACAGCGTTTTTTATCAGCATTTACGAATAAAGAGCTCTTAGAAAATGCCACAATAATTCACCATCACATTTCACATCATAATAATCTACACACAAATCCGATCAGCCATATTATATGGAAGCCATTATAAACGCGCACAATCTCATCATCGCACGCGCAGCTCCAGAATGCGCGCGCGCACTGTCACAACACAACGTACATATTAGCGTCCGTTATGGTGAAATTGGCGTGGCAACGCATGCGCGAGGTAATAATGCGGTGTAGGTAAAAAACAGAAGATTCACTTCAATCTTGTTCCATATGGCAGCTACACACCTTACGATAAATCGTTACGATTAGTCTGTACAGTTCAAACTGCAACGATAAATCGACAAGTGTGTATGAGGAAAACTGTACAGTTTGTTCGATTTTTCTCATACACACTTGTCGATTTATCGTTACAGTTTGAACTGTACCGACTAATCGTAACGATTTATCGTAAGGTGTGTAGCAGGCAATAGAAATTCGTCAAAGAGAACATAGATTTCGAAAAGGATCCGAAACCTTGTATTTTATAATACTATAAGATTCAAATGAAGATTCATAAGGCAAGAATTAAAACGATTGGAAGAATATGTGGGGAGGCCTTTGCCTAGCAGTGTGACAGAAAATACTGACAAGAAAAAAACAATCAGATGGTTTTATAGACAAATGGTATTGAAGCGTGGTGTGGGGGTGAGTGGACAGCCAATTCCTGAGGCATTGGTCGCTCATGCATGTCCGTAGTAATAATAATTTTAAATTCCACTAACTTTAGCTATAAGTCTACTAGGCGACTAACAAAATATGGACTTGTACTTGTGCTTGGTCTGAAATAAACAATTTCAATTCAATTCAAATTGTAATATTGAAAGAACACTGGATGAAACTGGCACAAGAACGTCGAGATTAGCATAAGCAATTACTAATCCAGTATAGTAAATATAGTCCAACTAGGTTTTCCGCCTTGGTTTCAACAGTCATTCGTAGATCTTTGAGAGGCAGTCTTGCCATATCGTATCTTTAAATGTAAAGTCTAGAGGCCTAGGAAAACGGAAAAGCCTCTGGTGTTCATCGAAGAACTAATTTTATCCATCAAAATCTCAGTTTACTTTACGCCACAATAAGGCTACGTTTCCACTGAGGCGGAGAGAGCGGTGAGCGATTCACCAATCACATGGCTTGAGATCCACATATCTTCTCCACTCAAGCCGTGTGTGATTGGTGAATTTCTCTCCGCTCAGCCTCAGTGGAAACGCAGCCTAACGAGATTAGGAAAAGACTACTCAGATGTTGTTACATGCAATAGATAAAAAGGTTTTTGAACTGGGCCTTCTGATCCGCCTCTATTGATTCGTTATAGAAGTACAAGTGGCAATAAATCTTAAGCTAGAGAGAGCTTTTACTTGACAAGTTGATACAACAGGATGTTTGTATACGTTTCACTAGTTATACAAAATACTGATATTATGTCAATTTGTAGATAAGAAATATTGATTTATTTATTTGAATATAACACAAATATTATTGATTGTAGGCTTACCTACATGTTTTTGTATTTTTATTCAAACGCGAACCTTACTATTAGTCAGAAGCTCTAAAAGCCAGACAACCAGTCTTACCGTGGGGTATCGTATTATCCAGTTACTGGGTTGTGGAGGTCCGTTAAGCAGTCGGTCCATGTAAAATACTGATACTCATCTGCATCGGGTTCGACTGGAAGCCGACCTTTTTTTTTTACGTGGTAAAATCATCAAATGAGTCCTCCCAAATCCACGGTGTCCTTCAATAGCTCTTTATGTTCCGGGGTCACGGTAATGAGATAAGTCCCGCGACCCCGGCAGGCTTTGGCCCTCTAGAGGGGGGCCCCGTCATCATGCTGACGCTCTTTGAGGCGCGCGTGGAACACAACGCGCCGTCGAGCCGGGCATGGTCCATGGTCGGACAGCGAGTTGCCCTTTACTCGCCGCCCGCATTGGAAGCCGACCTTGGGGTCGTTATCTGTATTGGTACAGTTGGGAAAAGGCTAACGCCGGATCCACACGTTGGCCGTGTTTGCCAAACAGAAGGAGACGGCGCTATACCAGAAAGCAAGACGCAAATAATTCTATCTCATCTCGTTTCTTAGTATAGCGCCGTCTCCTTCTGTTTGGCAAACACGGCCAAGGTGTGGATCCGGCGTAAGCAGATGATGATTAAAACGCGAAACTACGCGTTTGATCACTATCTCGCCTGATGGTAAGCAATGATGTGGTCGAAGGTGAAGCACTCTTGCCTAGAAGTACCTAACATAATCACTCTTGACTTAATGACCTCACGGTTAGCTATCAGAATTTCGTATCAAAGACCCCGACAGGGAATTCCATAGTTGCACCTAAATGTATAAGTTTTTTAGAACAAAAAGATACATAATTGACGTAAAACTGTGCTTTGGGTTGCTACGTATATGTCTGATACTGCCAGATATTACAGAGCTTAGCAGCCAATGGAATTATGCCGAACAGACCAGAATGCTGGACTGGTATAATGCTGGACTAAGTTAAACTTGACTTTTTGAAAAATTAATATCAAATCAAACTTTCAGCTGTTTTTTTTTCCTTTTTTTCGTGATAAAGTGATCAAATTAGTCTTCCCTCTAGGTGGAGCGGAAGAGATTGCCAGACTCGTACTTATCCACGGTATTCCTTCAAATAGCCCTTCTCGTTACAGGCTCACGGAAATGTGACGTCACAAATCCACACAAGCACACACTGGGTTCAATCCACGGCGTAATTTATGGATGGCCCCTTATGCCGACTTTATTATATTGCTCCACAGATTGCCTATATGAAGCAACAAATGTTCAAATACGCAATTGCAT
The DNA here is from genome assembly GCA_954870645.1 of Agrotis clavis. Classification (NCBI taxonomy): domain Eukaryota; kingdom Metazoa; phylum Arthropoda; class Insecta; order Lepidoptera; family Noctuidae; genus Agrotis; species Agrotis clavis. The sequence goes on along the minus strand of OX940935.1, from coordinate 19,547,212 downwards.
ACAAAAGTTAATCCAAACATTATCTATGATATATACTCGTACCTACATTTAACATTAAACAGTAGCTTATCGCGATAATTAGAGTTTTATTAACATTATTACGAATTTAGCAATACTCGTATATTGCTCATAGCATACTCATTGCTACTTTTAAATGCAATAACGATGGTCAAACAGTAAGAGAAGGTTTACCTAAGAGAATGTATAATATAATAGGTAAAGCATTAAAACAATAACATAATCCGCATAAGAGAATGTATAATATAATAGGTAAAGCATTAAAACAATAATATAATAGGTAAAGCATTAAAACATCCTCTTTCGTCCAAACTAGCATAGGTAACAGACGTGTTATTCGTTACTCCACACTAATTACTTAGTTACTTCAACCGATTTTGGTACATATAAAACCCCTTCTACACGGTCAGACCTTACCGCCTGACAGAGGTGAACTTGGTCGTGTCAACAGTACCCGACCGTCTGGAACGCTGTCGGCTGACGGTCGGGTCCCACCGCGGACGCAGCCTGTCGGGACGGCTGCGCTCCCGACTGACTCCGCCCATATTTGGTCGCACACCGGACCAAGGTCACCTCTGTCAGGCCTGACCGCCTGACCGTGTAGAAGGGGTTTAAATAAGTATCCAATTGATAATCTGCCGTACACCGCGCATCGACACCGCGGAGGAGCGCCCGCGCACCCGCTCACCTCGGGGAAAAGAAACAGCCGCCATAATTGCTGTCCTGCTCCTGCATCGCCGCAGCCGCCCGCGCCGCCTCCGCCGCCACCCGCTGTGATCTGCCATCCCGTACTACGTAGCAGGCTGCTACGAAACTGGTTTCCGCTACGAACACACGCGAGCGTGCTACGGTGACCACCGCCTCCTACTTACATCGGCTACGCGACACGACACGCGGCCTCGAGTAGTGAAGTAAGTGGCTGACTATTATAATTTTATTCGTCGTAAACAACATCACTTCCTGCGTCCAAAACATGAATCCCTCCCGAACGCCACCACAAGGCTTTTCTACGTCGGATCCGAACCTAAGTAGGTCTGATAGTAGCCAATTGATGCCCCAGTCTAATGTCACTACAAGAGGCAACGCAAAACGTGCCCGTCTAGGAGACGATGACGGTAACTGTTTCGATCTGTTTAGAGAGGAGATTAAGGACATGTTCTCAGAATGGATTAGTCAACAAAATCATAGACTAGATAAATTAGAAAAGAATCTGTCCGAACTAAATAAAAACTCCTGCGGCATTCAAGCAACCAATAATGGGATTGAGAAATGTTTGGAAGACATCTCAGCTCAGATGAAAGACCTAGACAGAAAGATGGACATGCTGGAAGGTGAGCGGAATAATGCACGGGCAATAATCGCTGACTTGGAAGAAAGGAGTGAAAGCCTGGAAAGATTTGTTAGAAAAACTAGTGTTGAGATAAGAGGCGTTCCCAAAAAGAAGAAAGAAAAAAAGGAGGAACTATTGGGTATGGTGACAAGTCTAATCAAAACAACCGGATTAGAATGCTCCCCCTACGATATCAAAGACATATACAGACTACCCTCAAAAGAGAATGCTACCACATCCACAATTGTTACTGAATTCTCAAGCAATTTTATCAAGGACAAATTCTTAAGTAGCGCAAAACAATATAACACCGCTCAACGAGGACGACAACTGAACACGTCTAATCTGGGACTTGATGGGCCAGAAGCGGCCTTGTTTATTTCAGAACATTTAACCTCGAAAGCAAAAAGGCTCCATTTTCTTGCTCGTGACTTTGCTAGAACTGAACATTTTCAATACTGCTGGATTGCAAATGGACGCGTGTTTCTGCGTAAAAAGGAAGGAGAAAAGTATACAGTGGTTAAAAATGAAAATACATTTCAGCAGCTACGAGACATTTATAGAAGCAATAATTAATGTCAAGTATATTATAAAACTTTCTATTTTTTCGCTATGTATTGTAGTTATGTTACTAAAATCTAATTCTAACACTTGCTTATACACACCAACACAAAACACATTCACTACCATAAACCTCACCGTGCTTTCAATATCACAAAACTTTAATATCTGTATTGGTTACCCCACCGTCACCTCTATGGTCTACTTGAGTAATCCTAAACAAAAGAAACCACCCCACCCCTATATTAGTATTAATAATAAAAATGGCAAACTGTTATAATTTAATAAACGATTTAGATGAGACTCACTTATACATAAGCACGAAGCAAAATAACCCACAAAACTGTTTGAATGATATTGGGGATGTGTCCTCGCAACTGACGATAATCAGTCAAAATATAAGAAGTATTCAAAAGAATTTTGATAATTTTACAGTTTTCTTATCATGTCTGAACTTTTTACCTGATTTAATTATTCTGACTGAGTGTCGCTTGAGCGATATCACACCTGTATTTGGTCTTGAAAATTATGAATGCTTTTACTCGAAACATTACCTCAACCAAAACGATGGCATTGCTGTCTTTTTCAAAAGTAGTCTCCGAGTGGAAATTGACGAACCGCCTTTCAAAGACGCAAATTGTTTAATCATTCATGTTGGTAAAGAGTTTATGATCTGTGCTCTCTACAGGTCACCATCGTTTCATAACACCCATAATTTTTGTAATTCTCTTGAGAAAATCATGCAATCAGATGAATCAACAGCTAACTGTATCATTATTGGCGATATCAACATTGATATAGGTATTGATTCTGGAGACAGTCGCGTCAGCGATTATCTGGACATAACTGGACATTATGGTTATTACCCTGGCCATCGTTTTCCGACTCGTGATCGTACTTGTTTGGATCATGTTATGTTAAAAACCAAAAGACCGGCTAGAGTTATAATTTGTAACTCTGGAATAACAGATCATGACACGGTCATTGTTGGAATTGCTAAATCTGATCCCTGTAATCTACCTAGCAACAATAGCAGAGTGAAGATAGACTACCCAAATTTATCCAAAACAATTACGGAATTGGACTGGAGCCACATTTATAATTACAGTGACGTGACTGAAGCTGTCACAGATTTCACTAGAATTCTCAATGAGACAATTTCCGCTTTTACAACTACGGAGTCTATACGAAACTCAAAGGCCATCAAAAAACCTTGGATTACCAAAGGCTTGCTAAAATGTATTCGAAAAAGGGACCAGTTGCATATGGAAGCAAAAAAAGTAATTAATAAAGATAATCCGATCATACAGCAGCGATATAAAACCTACAGAAATTTTTGTAATAACCTAATTCAAAATTTGAAAACAGACTACGAAAGAAAACTACTGGAAGATGCAAACGGAGACAGTAAAAAAACATGGAAGGCTATTAAAAATATATGCAACATCAGTTACCCGCGATCATTCATTAAGCAAGCACGTACTTCGCTTGATCGGTCCTTTTTGCCAGTGGTTCTAAACATTTTGTTCACCTTTAAACTTTTAAGTCAGTCATGATGAAGTGTGCAGCTTGTAACTCTGACTTTAACGATGGCGTTCAATGTGCATCATGCAAGCGGCATCTTGACTTTGGCTGTGCTAGTATCACGGAAAGTGGGTGGAGAAGATTAGGAGTTGACCGAAGGGCGGCATGGAAATGTCCGAAATGCCGGATATCCTCACCGTCACCGTCCCCTTCCCTGTCTCCATTACCGACACCTGAACCTGCGTCTCTTGAAACGATCCTGAACGAGATTCGCGAGCTGAAAGTTCAGCTGGCTGGCCTGCCGACACTGTCTCATGATGTCAAGTGTATAAAGGACGAACTCAATGAGCTTAAAATCAACGCTGAATTCAACGGGAAACGGCTGGATGACTTCTCTGTCAAACTTGTGGACATCGACTCGAGAGTCGCGGATCTTGAGCGTCTTCGGGAAACTGTGGGCTCCCTCCAATCTGACATCGATTTGATTAGGTTGGAGTTATCAGCTAGTGATCAGAGATCGAGGCTGAATAATGTGGAAATTAAGGGCATTCCCCTAAAAAAGGATGAAAACCTATTCGCTATCTTAGACAAAATCAGCGAAAAGGTCAACTTTACGTTTCCTAAAGCCCAGGTCAATTATATATCCAGGATCCCACTATTTAACACCAAGGAGAAGTCGATTGTGGTGAGCTTCCTGAATAGATATGTTAAGGAGGACTTCGTCGCGGCTGCGCGCACTCTCAAGACATTGTCCACCCATGATCTTGGATTCTCGGGCCAAACGAATCGAGTGTACGTGAATGATCACCTCAACCCTGACTCCAAAAAGTTGCTGAACAAAACCCGAACTATAGCTAAAGAAAAGGAGTACAAATACGTATGGGTCAAACACGGAAAGATTCATGTCCGCAAGCAGGAAGGATCAGCTGTCTTAGTTATATCGAAAGATAAAGATTTAAACAAACTATATTAGTGTGGTGCATCTTTCTGTTATCGTTATCTTTCAATTTTAAACATATTAATTTGTCTCAGAGTGAACTTGCTTTCTATTGTGATCTATTAATCAAAATTGTTTACCAATTGTATTTTTGTAAAAGGTTTAGCATCCCTGACGTGCTCGAGGTTTGGTCACCTCTTTTTTATATTCGCAAATGGGTCTTTTGTTTCCCTTATCGCACTGTTCTATTCAATAGAACAACCCAATTTATGTTTATCTCGCTCGCACCTGCTAATGAGTCTAACTATTGCTTGCTTAGTCGCACACCTACCTGCGAAATTGTTTTGTTTTTTGTACCGCTTAACATTTGTGTGTGCCTAATTACCCTAGATAATGGTTTATTTTACGATATTATTTTGTCATATTTGAATGTCTTTGAGTATTTACTTCCCGTAAATATTGTCTCAAACACGACAATTGTTAGTCTTTTGACGTTTTGTTACATGAGTGGTTATTACCTTCGTATTAATTCTGTTGCTTTAAATCTTATTAATTATCAATGGCTCTAAATGATAATAAAAAACTACATGTCTATTATCAGAATGTTCGCGGGCTCCGTACCAAGACTGAAGCCTTCTTTCGTCAACTATGTCTATGTTCTCACTATGATGTTATTGTTTTAACGGAAACTTGGCTAGTAGACGACATAAACAATTCTGAGTTGTTTGGTGATCAATACATTGTATGGCGTCGCGACCGGGATTATTCTCTCACAGGTCAGTCTCGTGGCGGTGGTGTCTTGATAGCTGTTCGTAAGTCTATTTCAGCGGCTCCCCAGCCATTATTTCACTCCTCGGCCGAAGACTTGTGGACCACTTTGAGTGTGCGCCAACCTAACTCAAGGAATTATTTTAAATTAAATCTTTGTGTAATCTATTTGTGTAAGCAAAACCGTGGTTATTCCTTTTCTGACCAGCTATCAAATTTTCTCCAAAACTTAAGTAATATAGTGCTAAACAATCCGACTGACAATTATTTAGTTATTGGTGATTTTAACCTGAGTGGCATTTCGTGGCAATTAAACAACAACACATTTTTACCGGTAAATATTAGTAGTAGTGACGAGTACACGCTGACGGATGAGCTGCGTGTATTAGGTTTAAATCAATGTAACGGTATATTAAATGAATACGGTAAAATTTTGGATTTAGTTTTATGTAATGACATTGTTTCAGTAGGTGAATCTTTGGTGGCTTTATCACCTGTCGATAAATATCATCCAGCTCTTAGCATCGAAGTGAACTTTGCTGAGTACAGCTATTTAACTCCCGCTCCTTTTACTCGGTATCTTTACGGTAAGGCTGACTTTATGGCCATTAACAAAGAAATAGCCGCCATTGATTGGTTGAACGTATTTTTAGACATGTCGATTAATGATGCCGTAAACTACTTTTATTCCACTATATCGGATATTCAAAATAGATTTGTTCCTACAATGTCAGTTTCCCACAGCTTATACCCTATTTGGTACTCCCCGGGACTCAAACGCTTGATTAAAGAGAAGGCCAAATACCTCCGTAAATTTAAAACGTATGGCAGACTTTCAGACCAGGCAACCTTTAGGCATTTACGTGAGCGGGTTAATAAGCTTGAAGCTGATTGTTACAATAGCTACTTAGCAACTACAGAAGCCTCTATCGAAACTAATCCTAAGCGCTTTTGGAGCTTTGTGAAACAGCGTTCTAAGTCCAGTGCCATGCCCAGTTTTCTAAAGTATGGTGATGTGACGGTTTCCTCTCCTGAATCTATCTGTAACGCATTTTCTTCTCACTTTCACTCTACTTTTCTTGACCCAATCAATGACGTACCTTCTACTTTTTGTTCTCCCGAAACTGCTACAAGTTCCAATGCACCCTCGGATATTCACTCAATCGAGATTGACCTAAATGTAATAGTTAAGTTGTTAAGTAATATTGATCCATCTAAGTCCGCTGGTCCGGACCATTTATCACCTAAATTGTTGATTGGATGTGCTAAAAGCATTGCCTTACCAGTGTCCCTATTGTTTAAGAAATCCCTATCCTCATGTTGTGTTCCCCAAATCTGGAAGTCAGCCTTTATAACTCCGGTGCATAAGAAGGGGCACAAAAATGAAATAGTTAATTACAGACCCATCTCTAAACTGTGCATTTTAGCTAAAGTTTTTGAGAGGGTTATCTACGATCAAGTCTATGCAGCGCTGAATCAGTCTTTTAGCCCTTCTCAGCACGGTTTTCTGAAGGGTCGTTCAACTGTATCCAACCTAGCTTTACTCAATGACTTCTTAACAGCCCGAATGGACGTTGGAGCACAAGTCGATGTCGTTTACACAGATTACAGTAAGGCCTTTGACAGAATCGACCACAACATTCTAAAAGCAAAGCTTTTCAACAATGGTATCAGAGGTGATCTGCTACGCTGGTTTGCTTCTTACCTTGAGAACAGATCCCAGGCCGTGGTCATCAGTAATTATATGTCGAGCTGGGTTTCAGTCCCTAGTGGTGTTCCCCAGGGCTCCTTGATGGGTCCTTTGCTTTTTATTATTTATGTAAGCGACATCGACTCGTGTTTTCATAATTCAAATTTGCTTTGTTTTGCTGATGACATGAAGATATTTTCTGCAATATCGTCAGATGACGACATGAATGCTCTGCAGTCCGATTTGGCGAGATTGGATGATTATTGCTCCATAAATAAACTGGATTTGAACCCCACAAAATGTTCAGTTATATCATTTACCAGGAAACGATTACCTCTCCCAACAACCTATGAACTTAAAGGACAATTATTACAGAGGTGTGACGGTGTACGTGATTTGGGTGTCTTTCACGACTCCAAACTGTTGTTTAACATTCATATTGAGCAAGTAGTGGCCAAAGCTTCAAGATCGCTGGGTTTCGTCATGAGACTCGCGGGGTGCTTTAAGAAGGCCAAAACTCTAAAAATTCTCTATTGCTCCTTTGTTAGAAGTCATCTCGAATATGCATCACAAATTTGGAACCCGTGTTACCATAAATATATCGATCGAATTGAGAATGTACAAAAAAGATTTATCCGTTTCCTATGTTTTCGGCTACGTATACCATACCATTCTGAAAATTACATAAACCTTTGTAGGAAATTTCATTTACAGCCACTCATAAATCGTCGACGACTAGCAGATTGCACGTTTCTTTTAAAAATTTTGTCTAACGACATTGACTGTCCTGATCTTCTGAACAAACTGTATTTTAATGTACCTCAGAGGTCAGTTAGATTTAATCCGCCTATATCTGTTCCCTTTTCTCATTCCAATTATAGGCAAAACTCATATATGGTGCGAGCGAGCAAAGACTTTAATATTATTTGTAAAGAGTTCTCCCTCGACCCGTTTATTACTAAATCCCACTCTGTACGCAGTCAGTTGAATGCGAGCTTTTTCAAAGGGCCATAATCTTCATTCATTTTAGTTAAATTTATCTTTATATATATTACGTGCTTGTTAGATCCTAAGTTTTCTAATACTTTTCCTATTTCTATCCGTGAGAACCTGTTATTGGCTCTGTGTTGCATGTTACCACTGTTATTCATTTGTTATAGCTGTTGGTTCTCCTTAAATAAATAAATAAATAAATAAATAAATTAAAAATAAGAGCCAGAGTGGCCTAGAACTACTAGAAACAAACCCTGATCCCATAGAGTCGCTAAATAGCATAAATGAGTACTTCACGAAAGTGGGTGAGCAGCTTGCCGAAAACACTCTGCTCAATTTAAATAAAACAGAAGTAGAACTCGCTGATATGGCACATTTCCATGACAATAACCCATCCAGTGAATCTTTTTTCGTAACACCAACAGACGATGTGGAGGTAAAAAAGATCATATCTAGCCTTAAAGACAGCTCTGCACCTGGATGGGATGGAGTCACCAACAAGATACTTAAGCTATGCATAAACTCTCTCGCTGCACCAATTACCTTTCTGTGCAACTTAAGTATCTCGACTGGAAAGGTCCCTATGCAAATGAAAACTGCTAATGTATGCCCAATCTTCAAATCGGGCGATAAAACAGCACCATCTAATTATCGCCCGATTTCCCTACTCACCTCCTTATCTAAAATCCTAGAGAAGATTATGAACAGTAGGCTCCTCATTTTCCTTGAGAAAAACGGCTTGTTATCAGAAAATCAATATGGCTTCCGCAAGAACAGGTCAACGGAAGATGCAGTCACCAACCTAGTTGATTTTGTAGTAAACAAAGTTGACAACGGCTATAAATGCACTGGTGTCTTCCTTGACCTGGCAAAAGCCTTCGACACGGTGTCTAGGCGTATTCTCCTTAAAAAAATGGAGGCTGTTGGTATTCGAGGTTTAGCCCTGGATTGGTTTCAGTCATACTTGACAAACCGCACACAAAGGGTCCGCATGAGTGACAAGTACAGCGGCTATGCCAACCTAAACTACGGAGTTCCCCAGGGAAGTGTGCTCGGGCCGACACTATTTATTCTATACATAAACAGCCTCTGTACTCTGAAACTGCACCAAGCAAAAATCTTTGCCTACGCTGATGATACCGCCATGATCTTCTTTGACAAAACTTGGGAAGGGGTCCATAAGGCTGCTAACATGGGTGTAAACCTGGTCTCAACTTGGCTGAATCACAATCTACTAACTCTCAATGTATCGAAAACGAAGGTTGTAAATTTTAGCGTCACCGTAAGAACTTCGTGTCCAGACCATCTCTCAGTTAAACTGCATTCCTATGATTGTAATGAACCATCAGGATGTGCCTGCCCACGCCTTGAGCAAGTCAAGCACATAAGATATCTCGGCGTTCATATAGACAAACACCTTAAATGGACAAAACAAATAGAGCATGTTAGTTGTCGCGTAAGAAAGCTCATACACATTTTCAAAAGAATGGGCCGGATTGCAAACAATACTGTTTTAAACATGCTTTACCATACACTCTGCCAATCTGTCCTCAGCTATTGCATCATAACATGGGGTGCAGCTCATAAGACACATCTAATGAAAGTGGAGCGCGCTCAACGGGCTCTACTTAAGGTTACTTACGATAAACCAATGCGCTTCTCGACTGACACTCTGTACCAAGAGACTTGTGTTCTACGCGTGCGTCAATTGTACATTCTAGCAGTGACTCTGAGGTACCATAAAAATGCCCATAACTTGGTAACATACACAAAAATGCGTTCTCTTAGAAATGCTAATAAACCCAAGTGGCGTATACCTAAATGTAAACTCTCTTTTGGCAACAGATGCTTTCTCTATATGGGACCATTTATCTACAATAAGCTCAATGGTGAAATTAATATACAGACCATGACCAGAAATAAATGCAAAAAACAACTCACGAAACTTCTGGTAGGAATGGATTATGACAGCACGGAAAAGTTCCTTAACTCATGATCACAACACACACATTCATCACACTAATACAACATAAGGGTTGATTTGGACCAAACGAGTTAATTGCTTTTCGTTTGGCCCAAACCTATCTAAACTCACTCATTCACCACACACCCACACAACACACCACATACACAACACACGTTTAAATTTAACCCAAATAGTATCATTACATAGATATAATAATACTTATAGATTTTTAAGTTATGGTAGTATTCCAAAATTGTCGCCTTACAAATTCTTCTCACTTATTAATGTTACATATGTGTTCACTTAGACAACTATTTCTTGTAAGACTAAAGAGACTAGTCTCCACGACACAGGGAATCCTAGTGTGGAGGCTAGTGATATTTAAATATGTACTACTTTGTTGAACAATAAAGTTTTATTATTATTATTATTATTATTATTATAAGGTCACACCTATTATCCCCGAAAACTTAGACAATTAGTCAGACAAGTCTGACCTGTCCCGCCTTGGGCAGGAGGACTCATTTGATAATTCTGCCACGTTAAGAAAAAAAGGTGTAGGTACGTAATACAACCACTTTCCATAAGTATGTTTAAAGACATTTGTAATAAGGAGTTAGCCTATTTCAGCATTGCCTTAAAATTGTGTTCGATTGAACCGGGCATAAATATCTTAACTTCGAGGCTTCTACTCAAAAATTATAAATGGAAAAATACAATAACACTTTCCCCGAACCGAAAATCGAACCAACGCCAAGTTTGAAAAATCAGCATTAAGTCATTATTACAATGCAATCAAAATCATTGCATGCTGTCAAATGATAATGATATTACTTCTTAATCCAACTCGACACAATAAAAGAATATCCGATACGATACTAATTTCATTGATTGAAGCTTCCGTCCAAACCTAACAATACCAACAAATTATGTCATACATAAAAACATCAGTCAAACTTGTCAGTAAATACTGACAATATCATCAAGCATTATCTACAATGATTGGCATACAATTAACTTGTTTATATTAGTGATGATGCACAATCTGCTGCTTTATAATATCGATATTACACGATGCGATACAATTAATCTCACGGTAATCTCGCATCGTTCATATTATGAACGAATACGGATACGGCTTTGGTATCGAAATTAATGTTTCGAATCGTACTAATTTGTCTTAAATTGCATGACCAGAAGACCTGGTGGCCATGAGGCTCAGGCGCAAAATGTTCCTTTCGCAAAATGTCCACAGGTAGCAAAATGCCCCTTTCGCAGAATGTCCCTTTCGCAAAATGTACCTTTCGCGGAATGTCCCATTTCGCAAAATGTTCCTTTCGCAAAATGTCCCTTTCGCAGAATGTACCCTTCTTCATTCATTCATAGGCATTTTGCATCAGTGAAAAAAACTAGTCAATAGCCAGGAGGTGCAGAACACAAAAACCGTCTGCCATACTATTTAAGTAATTGCACTGTGGGAACGAGATGGAGCTAGATGACTTGCATAGCTCTGTCTCTTTCCTACAGTTTAACTGCTCTCGAGATGTAATGGCAGGCCCCTGTAATTTTACTATACTTCAGATGGATAAATAAATAATTATTTTTCAAAATACAGAGACGGATACAATATTATTGATATTTGGAGAATCGTCGTCGATACGCTGCTAGAATTGTATCGTAGTTGCGTAAAATTATCGATACAAAGGCATCACTAGTTTATACCGCAAGCAATATTGCTCACATCGAACACACACTATTACAACAGCCTATACATATTGAAGATTTACCTCAAACGACAAGTCATTGGCACACTAAATATGAGCAATTTATGGTACAGCACCATAGGAGATGACTATTTGAATTTGTGTAAATTATTTCATCACCACTGCTCTCAAAACGGTGAAAAATCCGAAGACATCTTAGATCAACAAAACAAGGCTATTTTTCATTGTAATGTAATCCTAAATGGGTGCCATAAAAGCTAGCCAGATGATGATGATGTAAGTAAACACTACCTACTTACTCATCATCTGGCTAGCCTTTTTCCAATATATTGGGGTCGGCTTCCAGTCAAACCAGATGCAGCTGAATATACGTATTACGTATGGAGCGACTGCCGTACTGATTTCCACAACCCCATGTTACTACTGGGTAATACGATACTCTACGGAATATGTTCGTTCACTAAATGTTTATTTTTGACGTGACAACGTCATATAATTCGATGGAGCCGACTGCACGCACGATAAAACATGACGTCATGCGGCGTTACCTCGCTCTGAGGCGTTCCAATTTTCAATTGTTTATAGCAACGTAAGTGCCGGAACACACAGCGCATTGCGGCGCTGCACCGCAAAGATTTTGCTTCACAAATATTTGTCACGTGTGTCTGCCAGTAGGGCGAAATTTTTGCGAAGCGGCGCCGCAACGCGTTGTGTGCTGCAGCACTTAGTGCAGTATTTTATTATGATGTTGTCACGTTCAACAATCGTCAGTAAACCGCCTTTACAGACAACCGATTTTTTCTAATAATAAAAGTAATTAGCCTTCAATTTTTGAGTTAATGAGTTTTTTGACGCCCTTTAAATTTTAGTTTTAGTTTAGTTATTTAATATTTTACTCTTAATTTTAGTTTTTATATATAGTATGTATATATAGGTATTTTTTAATATAATAATCTTGTTATAGTTGTATATGTATAAATAAATACATTTAGTAGCCGAAATCCTTCTGTCCTCCAAATTAGCCTTCTGTTATGTAAAATCTGATTAATAATAGGGTTCTGTTGTATAATATTCATAATTCATAAACTATGAATGATTTCCGGCCTTTCTTTTTTATAATACAATTATAAATAGATTAGAGGTGGTTCGTCTTCGTTAGTGCACACCGGTCTTGTAGTTTACGAGTATTTTGAATAAGTAATTGATTTATCAGCAAGAAATTGCGCGTAAAATACGAATTTTTACCTATGGATTATAAAACGGAGAAAATAAATTAAAACAAATAAATGTTAATTAAAGCAAATAAAGGCGATTTTGACAACTTGTTAATTTTGTTTGGATTTTTTAAAATAAAAATTTATAAGACTACCAAATAATTAGCTAAATATCTACAATCAAACATCATTATTATAGCGAAGAAATTACTTAATTTAGGAGTTTACCAAATACACAAATATTTTAAGGAACGTTTTCGGATGCAGAGACACCAAGTAAAACAATTAAAGAAAAAATACTTAAGTTTATCGGCCTAAGTATTAAACCTGTGGCCCCTTTTTTAAAGCGGTGAATGTCAGACTAGTAAGGACTTAAATTCTCCCTATTCCTTCAATTGCCCTTTACCTTCCAGGGTTACCTATTTGTCTAAATACACACACACGACCCTTCTTTGGCCCTCAAATCTGTGACCCTTAGCATGAAATCCCATCGCTCAACCACCAAGCTAACAGGAACTTCAGGTTCTTCAATAAAATCCATCAGATAGGATTGAATAGTGGTCATGTCCAGTATTTACCGACAGTTGACCATCTGACCGATATGTCGGACAGTCGTATAGACGAAGGAGTTCCGATCTAGGCCTCCTTGCGGTTTCAGCGGTAATACTTAATCGATCAGCCATTATGCGGCAGATACGAGGTACAATTTACTTGGATATTCAGGTTTGTACAGTCAGCAACTTTAAAGAAATATTTTTGGTTTTAATTATGCTTTTCTGAACAATGTTTAGATTAATAATATAATAATAATAATATTCCACAACTATCACACAACGCCATCTAGTCCCAAGCTAAGCAGAGCTTGTGTTATGGGTACTAGACAACTGATAAGCATACTTATATATTTCTAAATACATACATATTATTATTATAGATAAATTACACCCAGACACAGAACAAAATAAATGATCGTGCTCATCACACAAACATTTGTCCTGGGTGGGAATCGAACCCACGACCTCCGGCATAGCAGTCAGGGCCATTATAGGACCATCTACTTCTTTCCTGCATGACGTAATATAAAGGAAAGAGCCCTACGACTTTCATATATTGCTAAATTAAATGACAAATCATTAATGAATGAATGACCTCTGTCAACACGACAGATCAATGACCGCATAAAAGTATCAAGAAAACCTCCCATTTGACACGCGTTTTATACGATACGTCTAATGTAATGGCGAAAGTGACATTTTAAAATGACATGTCACGCGACACAGCACCCATGACATAAAGTTTACACCATAGACAAGAAAAAACTAACGATTTCTTAATCCAATAGAGACTAATTGCATTGAATTGTGAGCTGTTGATTTTATTATTGCCTCTTGTGTTATTTTTATGACTTTATTTTTCATGTGACTTTTGTTGATATGTATAACTCTGTTTCGAAGGCAGGTTTTCTCTATGTACGCTAGCGAATTGTCTCGGCTGCGCTAGGAATATCCATACAATTTTTGCTTTGCCATAATTATATCAAAAGAAAATTAGACAGCGTTTTCTTTATAAGCTTCCAAGCGGCTGGATGCCCTTAGCGTGTGGTCACTAGTTTTCAAGTTTAGTTTGTAAGCGTCTGCCTGGAGGCCTTAAGTATAAAGATTCAAGGCAGAATTATCTGTATAAGCAGCTCACATTTTTCTATAGGTGGAGCCGCATGACACAAGAAAAAGACTTTAGAATACACTCAAACCTTCCTCACGAATCACTTTATGTCATTTGAAAATCCGATCAGTAGTCACTTCCCTTACATCATCATCATCATCATCAGCCTATAATGTTCCCACTGCTGGGACACAGGCCTCTTCTCTGCGAGAGGGAATGGGCTATGATCCACCATCACGCGGGCGGGCCCATTGCGGGTTGGTAGATGTCACATGTCATGGAATTTTTTGGTTCTAGGACATGCCGGTTTCCTCACGATGTTTTCCTTCACCGTTTTGAGAGCAGTGGTGATGAAACTTTGTGTTAAATTACTTTGTGTAATTTAACACAAAGTAATGCGCCTGGCGGGGTTCGAACCCACGGCCTAAGTAAGTCACTCGTAAGTCGGTACCGATACCACTGGGCCACCACTGCTCCTGTTCCCTAACATACAATTATATTAATGCCAAAATCACACTGGTTGGTTTCAAAGTTTTGACTATGATATTGACATTGAGAATGATTATATGAAAACGAGTTTTTTAAATCAGAATATTATTCGTATTTCGTCATGTAAATTTTTATTTGTTTTACATAATATAGAAAGTTTATACAACACTTAATTTGTTGTATATTAATTTTGAAACTTCCACAATATATTATACATGCTAGTTGAGAGTATAATAAAGCATGGCAAAGGCAGGAAAGAGACCTGAGATGACCCGATGAGGACCAGACCTTACTTCAAGGTATAAAACAAAAAGAGGGTTCTGATCCTGTTTTTAACCGTAATTTAAAGGTGACGAAAAAAAACCGTTCATGCCCCATTTTTCTGAGTGAATTCACTCCATTTTAAGTCAGATCTTTGATTCTGGGCTAGATTGAAGCCAATAGTACAACCGACAAGTACTTGTAAGTACTGCATAGATTTAGTAAAAAAAAAACTGAAAAAATGACCGAACTGAGAATCTCCTCCTTATTGAAGTCGGTTAAAAATAAAAATATAGTAGGATGTCGTGATTTGCAGGAGCGAATTTTAAATGCCTGTAATAACATTTTGGTGAATCCGATTCGGTTATATTTAGTATTGATTACAATTACCAAACAAAAATTCGGTATTGATCAACAAAATCAAAAATAATGAGCCTACCGTAACAAATACCTCCATACTCTTTCGAAATACGAGTAATATTGCAGCGGTTGAAATACTTACACGTAAGTAATTACAACATGACATGAACACGTAAAAATGGCTAATTATTAATTAACACACATGTTCTCACCATAATATTTCACATAATAACTGTAACGCGGTGCCTTTAATTTGAGTAAATATGCCACACAAGTTGAACTTTAAAGTTAAGCAAAGCAACATTTGGTGAGGTCTGCTTATGGATGGGCGACTACGCATTACGCATCAAGATCCCTTTGTGGGCCATCTGATGATGCCTCCTCTCGCTCTGGGTTGACGAGGTTGGTCTGTGGATGGGTGACCATCTGTAATAGCGAGTTTCCTCCGTGTCTCGGAAAGCTTAAAAAGCAGTTGGTCCCGGCTCTCATTTGCTGATCTTTGACAGTCGTTACTATCTATTAGTCAGAAGCTCATAAGTCTGACCACCAGTCTCACCATGGGGTTTCGTATTACCCAGTTACTGGGTTGTAGAGGTCCGATAGGCAGTCGCTCCATGTAAAATACTGATATTCAGCTGCATCTGGTTTAACAGAAAGTCGACCCCAATATAGTTGGGAAAAGGCTAGGCAGACGATGAATTTATCAGTAGCAACTCATAGAGTTGTGTCCTATTCTACCCTGTCAAGAAGTCTCAATACATCGTGAAAATAAAATAAAAATGCTTTAAATGTTGTATTTTGTTGAAAATGGTAGCCGCGCAAAACCGGGGCCAGGTGCTAGTATATTTATATTACTCGTAAGCTTAACGGTTAATGTTATGCTCTAGAAAGGAATCTCGCACCATCAAGGTTCTCCGGTCATTATGCATAATGTGTAAAAAGTGCGTGAATCTGTGAAACTTTCAATGTCGTCGCTATATCCGGTCGATTGCGTAAGCTTTGTTTTTTTTTTTGTTAATGTTAAATAACTACCACCGTGCTTATGAAGTCGCATTTTAATTTTAATTGAAAATTAATGGTTGTGAAATGAATGGCTACCGGATAATTAATGATACCAACATTTTTTTTATGTGACCATCAAATGAGTCCTCCCACCCAGAGCAGGACGGGAGGGACTGTCAGACTTGTACTGACTAAAATTCACGATGTCCTACAATAGCCCTTTACGGTTCGGAGCAATAACATGCACGGGAAAATAAACATCGTCTTTTATGTGGGCTTAAACCTAGAGGAGGCCTGCCACTTACTTTACTTTTTAGGCTGTTTATGAGTAGCAGATTTTAACAGTCCACTTAAGGTAACAGACCACGGGCGTTTCTAGAGATATTTTCCAGGGGGGCCTGGCCTCCTGGTTACAAAATAAGAAAATGCAATGAAAAGTAAAAAAACGATATTATTGTGTGGGTTTATTTTTATTTTTCTAGTTTATTTTAATAAGTAATATGGGGTGGGCACAGCCAACCCTCCTCCTTCATACGCCCATGCCCCTGAAATATACCACAGTACAAAACAACAGCTATACAAATTAAAAACAAAACACTAACGCAGACATAACCAAGCAGATTTTCATCGCAATTAAACAAAGTACGGAGCAGCTAAAAACTGTGCATGCTCCAGTTACTGGGCATGCGCCAGAGCAGACATGTTTAGATCCAACTGTAGAGCTGTGCGCACACGTCTTTTGTTTTTTTAGTACTGCAATTATTGAGCAGTTTTATTTACATGTGGTGTTGTGGAATTATTGATGAACTGGGGGGCTTACCATGACGTCTTAAAAAAAGAGTTGTTTCACTGTGGGAATGAGACAGGGCTATACAAGTCGTCTAGCGCCATCTCGTTCCCTCACTGGAACTACTCTGGCTTTTCATTCGATTTTTTTTGCTCATGGTAGGTCACCAGATGGAGCTCCACCCTGGGTGGAGCGGAGGTGTTAGACTCGTTCGTACCTACTGCTAAAATCCATGGTATTCCTTCATTAGCCCTATAAGTTCCAGAGTCATGAATGGCTTTAGTAAAAAAAAACAAGGTGTCTTTGCTTTATGGCATCCATTTAGATGGCAGAAGTAATCCAAATTGAAAAAGAAAAGCCAGAGTAGTTCCAGTGAGGGAACGAGATGGCGCTAGACGACATGTATAGCTCTGTCTCTTTTCCACAGTGGAACTACTCTCGCTTTAAGACGTCATGGTAGGCCACCTGACAGCTATATTGGCACATAGCTTTTTTTAATATTGTAACGTTTTGTTTCCACTTGTGTTCCCAGTGTTGCCCTCTGTCTGTATTTATAGTGACGTTAACGGGAGGTTGAACCTTAAATTGTAGAAAAAAGCCAACAATTAAGACATCAAAATTTACATTTGTTCACTAATGAATGACTAACTCAGAACACCCAGTTAACCAACTGACCGAGAAAAGTGGGAGACGCTTCTAAATCTTACGTTTTCGCGGAATAAAACGTTGAATTTTAAGAATAGAATAGAATAATTATTGTTAACAAAATATTTAATTTTTCAAAATCATAAATTGAACACTTGTCTGCGTTTATAGCCTGTGTTGCTATCGTCAATATAGAGAGCACTTAAAAATTTAAAATTGACACCTACCTATATTTTAGTAAAAATGACAAAATATATTCCATACACACTTGTTTCTGCCTTACAATAAGTCTAAGAGCTTATAAAACCATACAAAACTAAAATAGAGAAAAAGATTTTATAGAAATTATGTTTGCAGAGCTCTTGCACAAAAAAAAACTATCGTAAAAAGTGTTACAGATTGCATTTTTTATACACAATATTCATATTGTTTTTATGACATTTTTCTGAAAATTAGGACGTGGATAACTGGAGAAGAATGCACTACTATACTGTTGGGTTATTTACTATTTGGCTTTTCCGTTCTTACAGGAACTAAATCGCGTGATACGCTCTATAATTCCGATCGATACCTGGATCAAGATCAATAGTAACGATACATTGAACATGTCAGGCTTTTGATTTATTTGATTGGCAATACTACTGTTTGAATGTGTACCAATTTTAAAAATGAAACGTTCGATTCTTTATGACTGGCAACAAGTAACACTATTTGATGATGCATTCGATTAGGAATGGCACAAAATCCCAGAAGGCATTCCAGAAATATTAATTAAAAAACGATAAGGTTTTTTTTTTATGTTCTGTCTTCGAAATATCGCACTGCTGAATAAAGTTTTAAAGGATAACTGCACTTTATTTGAAAAGGTAAAGAGAAAAATCGAATCCACTTAAATTCTGTAATTTTAGTTTACTGAAATTGTCTGCCAGGGTGAAAGTATGTCTGAAATTCTTCTTCAATCTTAAAGGATTCATAAGGATTTACGTAATTATGCAAATATTAAACTTAAATGCTATAGGTATTTAAAAAAATATCATGGACTTCGTTACGCTTTCAATATTAAATCATAAAATCCAAACATACACACTAATTAACTGTTAATTTTTGTATAAACGGACCACAAGTGCTACCGAAAACGGTTATAACTATGCGTTTTAATTAACGAGTAAATGTTACGTTGTAACTTTACGTTATTTTATGTAACGTGCATGTCATATGCATTGTTTGTGGATGACACTGATGGCCTGACGTGTGTCGTCAGGTGTGAACTTTGACACATTTAGGTATCTAGTCTAAAGTCACTGTTATTTTTCCTCTGAAAATGATTATGCTAGCGCGAAGTGTTAGCGAGAATATAAGTTACTGTAAGTAGGTAAGGTACACTGCAAAATCAGAGTTATATAATAAATTATAATAAAATCGGAATTTTGCAAGCCTAGATTAATTTCTAATATTCTGATTATGGTAATAATTAAAAATCTACGCATGATATATTTTAGTTGATCAACAAAACCAGAGAGCTAAAAAGAGTATATTGACATATCAACTACTTACTGAAAAGCTCATGTCAATTTCATTGATATTTCTAAACTATTTTCATCGTGTTTAGTCTGCAGGAAGCTAAACACAGACGCCAGCACATCAGCTACCTCAATCTGTCTTTCATTAGTAGATTTTCAACCATATTACAATAGTGGAAGGTATGTTCGATTGATAAAATTTGACAGATTCGGATTGGTTGACCGTCTGTACCTTCAATACCTTCTATCCTACTTTAGTCATTGATAGTGTTCTATACGCTAAAAACCTTTCAGTTTATTTTCCTCTTACGAAATGAAAGTAAAGCATAAAAATTATAGCATGTCATTGACATAATAGTAATAGTAGACCGGGGAAATGCATTACCATGCAATAAACTCTTCAATGATATTGCTATTTATGATCAACACCGATGAAAATAGCGCTTTTAGAAATTTTATGAAGTTTCTTTAGAGAAAGAAGTACTGTGATTCAACGGCATAATAGTTTTTCAATTTATCATGTCAAGGTCGCGAAAAACTGTCATGACCACAAAACGTCATTATACTTTAAAGGTACTATGGTAGGCATCATGCCTTTTAAATAGTAGTAGTTATTTGAATCTGGATACAGTTATAGAAATGATCGATTTTGCTATAATTTCCTTGCTATAATTCACCTAGATTTTGATAAAAAAGTAAAATATATTGAGTAATAAAAGCTGTAATAACAGGAACGGTATAGGTACTATAGAGTATGTATGTAAGTATGTCCCATACCTACTTTAAGTAAAACCTACTTTATTAAGTACTTAAAATTAAATCACAAAAAAAAACAATAACTGCAAGTGCTTTTGCAGCTTTAGCACATAAACCGCTAATTAGAATAATTAAAAAAACACAGTTAACCAAAAAAGTCATAAAAAATTACTTACAAGGCCAAAGTCAAATCCAAAACAATATAAAATTAAAACTTTATCACAGCACTAAAAAGGTTTCAAGCACTGACACTATAAAAAAAATACAAAAACAATCATGGCGGATCAATTTGCGCGGGAGACGCGTGTTCGCGCCGTCAGACGATGTTCGAATGCGTGCACATGCGCGAATGGAGATTATCTCGCGGTAGTATCGTACGCTATTACGTAGCTAGCAGTTACCGTACGTCTTCACATTGTACCGGAGACACGAAGTTACGGTAATATTTGATTTTTGATACACATTATTATAGGTCATTCTCATGATGACTAACAGCCAGTTTCTCATCTAAAAGTGAAGTAAAAGTTTCTAGGTTTCTTAATTATTATTTAACAGTGTCTTAGTGTGTCTGTGTTATCTGCATAATTTTGGATTTGTATGTAAGAAGTTTTGCAATCATCATCATCATCATCATCTCAGCCGTAGGACGTCCACTGCTGAACATAGGCCTCCCCATTTGATTGCAATGACAAAATCTAATGGGAATCCGGGTATTTGAATTGAACCTGTTCTAAAACGGGGCGAACTGCTAACTTTTTGAAAATTATTAACAAAATTACAAAGTTTCCCTTGACCATTACTGATGTTAAAGCAAAAATATTTCTTGCATGCAAGTTACAGCAAGATTATTAAAAGCCACAATAGAATGATAAAATCCAAAAATCAAGGATTTTTTTTTTCACAATTCACAGTTCAGTTACGCTACTTTGGCGTTATTTTTTGTGAGCATAATGGCTGTAAGCTCACTGTAGCTTTAGAAATTGATATCTGAAATTTGGAGCATCTTACTCAGGTCAATGATGAAGCTTTTTCAAAGAATTGAAGAATAAATAATCAATTTAGATACTCTGTAATTCGATTCTAAAAAGACGTGATACCTACCCGTAATTACACAGATAAACCCAGAATAAGGAAAAAAAGACGTAAAATAGTATTTTTTTTTTGTTTTGTATTAGGTAAGCTATTTCCGGTTATAGACTGGAAGTTGGCCCCAACATACAGTTGGAGAAAAGCTAAGCATGATGTTGATATAACGTAACATATTGTTGATATGCATAAAATACACATCATTGAAGAATATAAATACTTTCTCTCGATTCCTAGCAGGCAATAAAATACTACAGCAGTTAACGGCGTCAAAGATAATAAATTACTATGAAATCGATGAATTGGTCTATGGTTTATATTTTTTAGAGTCCTTGCCATGTTGTAATTGGGATAACTAAATTACAGTGATGTCCTACTATTTATCTTGTTTTCACTTTTTTAGTTATTTTTTTGACACGGCAGGCGTGTTTTTTTGATAAAGTCTAGAGCTGTTATTTTAGGCACAAGAACATTTTCTCTTCAAATACAATGAAAGTTCCAATTTTAATAGCATTCCTTCTCTTACATGATAAAATAATGTGTAAAATTTATTAAACACATTATTTTATCATCCAAGAGAAATTAATTAATAGCATTAAAAAAAAATACTCTTTACCTCAAACTAGCCCAGAGGCAAAGATGAGGCCTAAAGAGAGGCAAGCTCACCCAGAAGAAACTTGAGCTGTGGCTTGAGCTGTCCCTGGTGAACCCTACTGTCGCCATTGGGATCAGTCGTATAAGCAGAGTAAGTCGTTTAGGTCATGTAACGAATTTGTACGGGAGAATTTGATCTAATCAAAGTCTGTCTTTAATTAGGACAAGTTCTCCCATACAAATGGCAGTTCCTGTAAAGACAATCCAGCACAAGCATTCAGTTTATAATGCGCACAAAGGAGTGGAACTCCCTGCCTGTGTTCCTATTTCCGAACGTATACAACCCAAATTTCATCAAAAGTTAGAGTGAAAAGGGTTCTTCTGGGTAAGCTTGCTACATCGCTGTATCTGAGTCACCCTTGACCTAGACTGGAGTCAAGAGCAAAAAATCTTTCATTAAGAAATAAAACTTAAGAAGTAGTCTCACCTGCAAGGAAAATACTCGTTTTGAACATAAAAGTCAAGTAAAAGCTACCTACCTAGTAAAAGTAATTTAAATACACACACAACCACTCCATCGACTTACTAACCTGTTTATGACTTGCAAACCGTGAAAATAATTACATATGGTAACCCATGCATAGCATAGTGTATGATTATTGCATTTAAACATCTAATTATGTATCAGAACCCAATGGTCTAGTGATTGTATGCTAGGTTGTTGATTACACGCCCTGTGTTTGATTCTCATGAGTGAGAAAGTCTTCATTTACCTAGGTAGCACTTTTCCAAGCATGTTGAAGTCGGAAGACCAAGAGCATCACATTCAGGGGTCTAATCTCTAAGAACGAAATTCGTGGTTTCTGCCTTAGCGCGTTTTGACAGGACTTGGTTTTATTTTGCCTTAAATGACCCATAACCGTTAGAAAGAGAGAAAAATAATTACAGTACCTTTATCACGAGTTTTCACTATTTTACTTTACAGCGTCTTTCCAGTATTTACAGCGTTTCTTGTATGGTAAAAAGGAACAGCGCCTCTGGCGTGCGAAGAAGGAACTACTATTTTTTTCCTTGAAAATTGTCAATTTGAAAATGCCAAAGTTCCATTTTACTTTACGTCAGGATAACTGAAAACTCAGGTTATGGCCTCAGGACCATCTATCTCTTCCTGTAAGACGTACAAGTACATACATACATAGATAATGTTTGTGGTAATATAAAGGAAAGATATAGAGTTCAAACTGCAGTTCCATACCAATATTTGAACGATTGCTTATCTGCAGCCTAGCATGGCTTTTACGTTCTTGCGACGTAAAGTAAACAGGAACTTTGACGTTAAAATGGAAAAAAAAATAGTTCCTCGTCAGTACACTAGAGTTGCGTTGTCATTTTCCATACAATAAACGCTGTTCTCTATGTAAATCTTGCGATAAGGCCTGTCTATAACCCAGTGCAATATTCCTTGGTAAGATGGGTAAGTTTTTAATATTTCAGGCCATTGACTATTGCTTCCCGTAATGAAATTATTAGAAAAACTCTGATGTTCGCCGAAACGACACTGTCAAGAAACCCGGGGTCGCGGGACTGTCTCCAGGGTCGCAGAATTGTCTCATCAGGCATCAGGTAACCGTAACCCTCGAAAGTAAAGGGCTATTGAAGGACACCGTGGATTTTAGTCAATACAAATCTTACAGATGGGAGGAAGAACTCTTTTGATGATATTACAAAAAAAGCGCTAAAAAAAATTCTGGCGGATCGTCAACTTCTGATGATCACCGAAAGGCACTCTCATATATTTTGTATTGGAAAAGTTGCCCTATCAAAATTTAGCTGGGGTGCTAAGGAAACCTCCACGTGCGCCCGTGGACTGGAGTTCCCTCTCGGATACGTCCGGAGGGAAGACCATTTTTTCGGGCCGGTGCACCCTGGGATGCGGGCAAAAACTCTTCCTTAGACACTGTGTGCCTATAAAGGGGTCTCTTTGCCCGTATGCGAATAGCCTGTCGTGTGGATGCTCCAACGCGTGTCCCTCTGATCAGCAGAGGGCACAGCGGCGGAGCGGGCTTGCGGACGGTGAGTAATGGGTAGCTCGCAAATAAACAAATACCTACCTATCATCAAGAATGATATTTACAAACTATCAATGTCCAAGAATTTAAATACAAACAAACAACGACAATACCGATTGTTGCAATGTGACAACATGGTGGTTTTTAGAACAATAGACTGATGAGCGGAAAACTGGGTTTATGTTCACACAGCTGTTTTGGTGGCCATTTTGGTCGAAGGGCCAATAACTGTAGCTAATGAGGGTGACGAAGCGGACGACGAGCTACCCTTTCTAGCCGTCCGTATACGGACAGCAAGAAAGGTTAGCTCGCCGTCCCGTCCGATCAGGGACCGTGCCCGGGTCGATGACGCGTCATGTTCTACGGACGGCAAGAAAGGGTAGCTCGCCGTCCCGTCCGATCAGGGACCGTGCCCGGGTCGATGGCGCGTCATGTTCGACAGACGGCAAGAAGGGGTAGCTCGCCGTCCCGTTCGATTATGGATCGTGCCCGGGTCATGGGCGTAGCCACGGTGGGGCAGGGTGGGGTGCTTGCCCCACCCTGACTCCGACTTGTTAGGTGTCTTTTGACCAAAATTAAATAATGTAGGTACTTACCTAATACAATACCTACTTAATATCCGTAAGAAACCTCGCACTCGACAATCGTCAGACGAGACAAAGAAAATCTAGAATTTTGCCCCACCCTGAGCACATGGCTGGCTATTTTGCCCCACCCTGAGCACGAGGCTGGCTACATCCATGGCCCGGGTCGATGGCGCGTCATGTTCTACAGACGGCAAGAAAGGGTAGCTCGCCGTCCAGTCCGATTAGGGATCGTGCCCGGGTCGATGGCGCGTCATGTTCTACGCTCGCCTCAAAAACCTGTCAACAATCTGACGAGATCCCCACAAAAGAAATTGACAGATTGGTGCACGCAGAGAAATGTCTAGCTACCTGTACGACAACTTCTGGTTGCAACCGTGACAGCAAGACTCACTAGTTGACTTTACAACATTTCTAGTAAAAAATACTAAGTAAGTAGTAGAGATAACAAGGACTTAGTAATAAATACTAAGTAGTAGAGATAACAAGGACTTAGTATTTATTACTAGAAATGTTGTAAAGTCAACTAGTGAGTCTTGCTGTCACGGTTGCAACCAGAAGTTCTCGTATACATTTCTCTGTGTGTGTAAGAAGTGCTGGCGTCTGTACAAGAAATCGATCGTTACTTATTCATTACCAAAAAATAAACAAGATTATGTAGATAACCTTGGAACGCGTGTAAAGT
This sequence comes from Agrotis clavis, assembly GCA_954870645.1. NCBI lineage: Eukaryota > Metazoa > Arthropoda > Insecta > Lepidoptera > Noctuidae > Agrotis > Agrotis clavis. The sequence continues at coordinate 19,521,987 of OX940935.1, read as the reverse complement.
ATGGCAATTCATCTTGTCACTGCAAAAGTAAAAGTCCCTTGGCACGACGAAAGTTCGCTTTTACATCTGAATAAATATCTTAAAATTCACAGTCAAAACCGCTAGGCATATTAAATCATGATTGGGAGAAGAGTTTCTTGTAGAATTCACATGAGAATATTATAAACAAAATCCAAATAATTTGATTTTTTTTTAAACATCTACTGGTCTACGTTATTGATGTTTTAATGGACACAGTGAAAATTTGTATTTAGACTTTCCTGAACCATTTTAGTCCGTAAGTTAAAATATCGTGATACAGTAATAATATCTTAGCTCTACATCGATTTAGTTGACTGATTTTCATACAAATAGGTACGGTCACAGTTTCGTAAAGAAAAATGTTTTCTTGGTATCTCACAACAGATTTGCTCATATTCGTATCCTAACAAATAATCGCATTTATGATAGTAGTGAAAGCAGTGATATAGTATGATTCATAATGGCTAAAATTTAAATGCGCATCAATAATTCTTTTTTCACCTCACCCGCTCGGAAAGATTCTATTTCTCATTCAAAATCTGAGCGCAAAACTCCATTTTGTGCTCTAGAGCACAAAGTGTTGTTTAAAATTCGAACACGTCTTGTATTCAATTGTTTTCTATTTTTCCACACTGGCAGGCGAGCCGCCCCCACTACATTTCCTCGCTGTGTGAGGTGAAAAGTTGTGTGTTGCACTCGGCAGCAAAGTTTTTCTGCGTCTCGTACCTTTGAAAACTTCGCATCGCTCAGGATTCTATATTTGAACCGCTCGTTTCTCTCGCGGTTCAATCTTAGAATCCTTCGCTCGCTCAGTTTTCAATTCAAGTACTCGCGCCAAAAATCAACTTTGCAGCCTTGCATAACAAATAACTATTTCACCTCACCCGCTCGGAAAGATTCTATTTCTCATTCAAAATCTGAGCGCAAAACTCCATTTTGTGCTCTAGAGCACAAAGTGTTGTTTAAAAATCGAACACGTCTTGTATTCAATTATTTTCTACACTGGCAGGTGAGCCGCCCCCACTGCATGTCAGTGCACCAACCTATTTTTTTTTTTCTGAACATTAGTGTTAAGTAATAGATGTCGTAGGTAAGTTTGAGTTTTTAAAATTCGAGAAAATCGTCTCGAGCCGCCTTACATCTGTCTCTGTCTCCAACATTCACAATGGAATCCAATGAGTTTGAGCAATTTTCCGCAAATTTACGTAATGATAACACACAAGTGACAAACACAAGTATCAATGTTCCAAAAAAACATTTAACTTTCAATATTAACAATTGTAGTAATTTTACTTTTAATTTCTAAAATGAATAAATAAATACTTATATAGTAAATTGTTTAAGCTGTTTCTCTTACACCTACCATTTCCTCGCTGTGTGAGGTGAAAAGTTGTGTGTTGCACTCGGCAGCAAAGTTTTTCTGCGTCTCGTACTTTTGAAAACTTCGCATCGCTCAGGATTCTATATTTGAACCGCTCGTTTCTCTCGCGGTTCAATCTTAGAATCCTTCGCTCTCTCAGTTTTCAATTCAAGTACTCGCGCACAAAAATCAACTTTGCAGCCTTGCATAACAAATAACTATTGTATACCAAATATACTGAATGTGCACCAAATCTAAAACCCGCTTTAGCAAGATTTCAGGGACACCCCGAAGTTCGGTTTGGTTAGGTTCCTTTAAACCTTGTACACAGAAATAGAAGCCCCGCGAAGCGGGGCTTCGTCGACCCTGCTTAAGTAGATTTTTTTTTATTACACCTCGTTATGACATATTTTAATGAACATATTTTGGTGCACATTCAGTATATTTGGTGGAACACAGGCAAAATTAGGTAAATGAAATGGGAATAAATTGAAGTACTTTTAAATACCATCCATTCATAATAATTCACTGCTGATCTATTAAAACAAATCGATCTAATGTAAACATCGTTTCTCGGCGCTATCATGATCATTTTCCTGAAAATGTTCAGGAAAATGATCATCCAACTTATTTGTGGTCGGCAAGTTTTATTCTTACTTACATACTTTTCTCTATGAATCCATCTTTCACATAATCCATCAGTCGTTTTATAGTTTTGTCATCTAATTTTACAGCTGATAGCTGTCGATATAAAACAGAATTAAAACAATCAACGTTTAAAAATTATTATAAAATAAAACATAATTCGTTTTCTTTAAGTTATTTTATGTCCTTTTTTATTTGCAAATCAAAAGCAATTCCGCTTTTTCCATAGACTCACACTTATTTAGCATGCAAAAAAAATATTTAAAAAAGCAAATTATACCCAAAACGGAATAAATTAAGTAGGTATCAAACGAATCATATTATATTTATATTTACAAACATTTCTCTCGTAAAGAAATTCAAGATGTTTTAGTTATAACAGCTGTGACGGCCATTTTGTGAAATAAATTCAAATATGGTGGGTTACGTTTGGTTGAAAGCGAAAATGTGACGGTTGACGGTTTTCTAATATTTCTCTCAAGATCATAAATATCGAAATGTACTGTTGTACAATGTACAGGCACGGTGAAACTTGCTGACCCTTTTGCTTTTATTTGATTCTGTAGGTAATATAATACTATTTACTAATCTATATAAATAAAAATGAATTGTTGTTCGTTAGTCTGATTAAAACTCGAGAACGGCTGGGCCGATTTGGCTGATTTTGGTTTTGAATTATTTTGGAAAGTCCAGGGAAGGTTTAAAAGGTTTTTTTTTTAATAGTTTCTCAGGCGGTACGGAATTCGCCGGGTCAGCTAGTACAAAATAAAAATAATAAACTCATACTAAGTACCGTGAACCTGGAATGTAAAGAGCTATTGAAGGACACCGTGGATTTTAGTCAGTACAAGTCTAACAGTCCCTCCTGCCCTGCCCTGTGTGGGAGGGCTCATTTGATGATTTTACCACGATAAAAAAAAAGTAAATAAGACACCTTATAGAGCGACTTTTGGAAGTAGGTAACTAAATTAAATTGAAATAAACTACAATGTATTTAAATAAATCAAATGAGGTTCATTTGCCTCTCTATTTTATGTATATCGTAATTGTCAGGAGGATGAGAGAGCCAAAATGGCCAAGAGGTCCGCCTCTTATGCCCAAGAATGTGAGTTCAAACCCAGGCAAGTACGAGAGTAATTTCTCAGTCCAAATGTACCTCGATCCTAAGTTTATCTTGGACAGCATATAAAAATTTAGTGTGAAATGTAATTTTTAATGCCTCAGAACTCTTCTACACGTCAAACTTTAAACGAGTGATGGGCACCGTACGATGCACTACTTAAAACAGTAGCCACTAGAAACCATACAAAACACACCTTATTACCCCACCCACTTCACCACTATAATCCCACAACACCACTTAACAACCCAGCAACCACATCGTTTAGCAGCGTTTATTAGAAAACCGAAGCGTTACGAACCACTTCTGTGCACGAATGTGCCTCTGAAGAAAGCGACCCTGTGCAACCGGTTGCGCGGGATGCGCAAGAGCATGCGCGGTAGACGCTTGTGATCGTGAATGTACGACATCCGTTATAGAGTTTAGTTTTTTGTATCTTAATTTATTTAAAGAAGCAGCTGGTAGGAAGTGAACGACCTTGACTTTCTAGTATCGTGTCGAATGAAAATGAAATTATTATTGGGATTTGACGAGTTCGACGCATACCTCCCGTACACGCATGTTCTACACCAGGGGTTCCCAAACTTTTTCAGTTCGCAACTCGCATACATACAGGTTTAGAATTTTTTCTCGGCGCCCTAGCTAGTTGATAGCAGGTGAATACTTAAACAATAAAACCTGCAGCCTAACTCTCGACACTCGATCTCAATTGAAATTGGAAATTGGGATCGAGATCTTGTCATTTGGCACTCTTGAATGCTCACGATTGGAACAGTATTGGGCGGATTTTTTTGGAACTAAATGAAATCGACTTTACTCGAACGCAAATAAATATCAGCACACATTTATTTATTGATTTAATGAGTAATTCAATATATTTTTTAAATTTAGTAATTACTTAACGTTTTAATTTGTATGGCCACCCCATGACAATCAGTGTAGGTGTAGTCAAACATGCAGTCGATTCAAATCTCAATCTCGACTTCGTTCAAGAGTGCCAAATTTCTGAATATTGGAATTGAAACTGAATCGAATTGGAATACGATCGAGATTGGGATTGATTTCAAGAGTACGGCCCCTGGTTCCGAACTCCACGAAATCAGAGCACGTGAATCTGGTTTTGTAGCTGCAAAAGAGATCAATGAGACTATGCTCTTCTTTCTGGTGAATAATTTATGTATTTAGAATCTTGGGATCCACGCAATATCAATCCGGAGAATGAACCCTCGCGTCTCAGTTTGGAAACCCCTGTGCGGAACCATGGATAGGTGAGCGGACTGTCAGACTCGTACTTACTAAAATCCACGGTGTCCTTCAATAGCCCTTTATGTTCCGGAGTCACGGTAATGAGATAAGTCCCAGGCCCTCTAGAGGGGGGCCCCGAGCATAGGTGAGCTTGGATTCCATTCGTATTTTTTTTTCAATTTGGATTACTTCTGCCGTCTAGATGGATGCCATCAAGCGAGGTTAAATTGATTTTTTTACCACATCCATCCTCATCCATAGTGATGGTGCGAATGTTCGATTTTTGACATTCGCGAATGCGAATGCGGTTGCGAATATTTAATTCCTATATTCGCGAATGCGAATGCGAATCTTCAGTTTAAAATCAATCACGTTTGATTAAATCACTTTTAAATGATCGAATTTCAAAACTTAATTTTGAATTTTTACATTTACAGCTTTTTTACTTCCTGTCTGTAACGAGTATATCCTACCTGGAGTCCTGAAATACAGGGTTACCCTAGTTTAGGCTCCAGTCCACTCCATGATAATAATGGCTGTACTGTATTCTTTTTATTAGTGTGGAAAAATAAATGAATTTTTACTTTTTTTTTACTTTTACAGTATGGAAAAAGTATGTAAGGGTAGCTCTAAAACACGTTTATCTTAGCAAATGGTAATTAAAAATTACCATTTGCTAATTTGATTGATGTTTGTGATTGATTTGATGAACATTACATTGATGAATAGCGAGATAAAGGCAGAATGAGTAAAAGATGAATGGAGAGGAAGACGCCAGATAAGAATGAATGAAATGTGTAGAAGAACGAGTTCCAAATATTGGTATATTTCACTCGTTCGTATTCGCAAAATATTCGCATGAATTTAAGCGGATGCGAATGCGAATGTCTAAAAATCTGCGAATATATGCGAAATCGAATATTCGCAACATCTCTAGTACGAACGAGTCTAACACCTCCGCTCCACGCAGGGCTGATCATCTGGTGGCCTACCATAGAGTCTTAAGCCAGGTGAGGGAACGAGGTGGCGCTAAACGACTTGTATAGCTCTGTCTCATTCCCACACTGGCCAGGGGGGTATTACAACGTTTTAAAACCAGGCTTGTTCCGGCGAGTAAAAGTGACAAAGCTATAATAGTCGTCTAGCGCCATCTCGTTCACTCACTGGAACAAGCCTGGTTTTAAGACCTTGTAATACCCCCCCTGGTCATTTTCCGACGATGTGTAACACTGATGGGGTAGGTTGACGTGCTGGCATCTGTACCAAGACCTATTATGCATATTAGCTTAGCAGTAAATATCTTCTGCCAGTAATTGTATAGGCTGGCGCTCAGTTAGCGGCGGCTGTCAAGTAATTAGACCATACAGCCGATACCTCTACTATTAGACATGCCAACGGGATGCTGAAATGGAGCTGAGAATATTTAATTTTATACAAGGTGTAATTATTCTTAAAATAAAAATAGTATGTCGACTAAAGGATGGCTTGTGGTCGTAAGTACTAACTACTACTGAACACTAGTACCTGGAGTTTATTCTCAGGATGTAAAAAAGTCCACTTTAACAGAAATATAAATTGCGATAAAATTGTTAATACTTAATAATTATCTGCTCCGTTTGAGCAACCCCACCCTAGGAATTTTTCCTGTGCTGTTTGTTTACAGACATAAAAACTCAAATATACAAATACCTAATCCCGGAACAGTTACTTATAGGTCATTCAAATATTAGTTTGGTCCAACTAGGTACTGTTCTGCCTTAATCTTCAGCATTCTAATTAACTCTGTAACTTTCATATATCTTAATATCCTAGTAAAGAGACCAAAAACGCTATTATGTCGTCGCTTAATCGTTGAATTAGCCACAACGTGATATGCCTAGACACATTGTGAAACGCCGCGCCGGCACTTCATGATATGCCCAGAAAAAGTTCAAAGTAAAGATTGAAGTTTCTTTTCTCATTTGAAAAATTCGAAACCAAGTCAAAAAAGTCTTTTTTTTTTTAGGTGGTAAAATCATCAAATGAGTTCTCCCGCCCTGGGTGGGGCGGAAGGGACTGTCAGACTCTTACTGACTAAAATCCACCCGTGTTCCTTCCTATACCCTTTACGTTCCGGGGCCACGGTAACCTGGGTTAAGAAAAAACCCGCGACCCCAGCAGGCATTTGGCGCGAAACACGACGCGCCACCGACCCGGGCTTGGTCCTTGGTCGGACGGCGAGCTACCCATAACTCACCGTCCGCAAGCCCGCTCCACCGCTGTGCCCTCTGCTAATCAGAGGGACACGCGTTGGAGCGTCCACACGACAGGCTATTCGCATACGGGCAAAGAGACCCCTTAGGCACACAGTGCCTAAGAAAGAGTTTTTGCCCGCATCCCAGGGTGCACCGGCCCGAAAAACTGGTCTTCCCCCCGGACGTATCCGAGAGGGAACTCCAGTCCACGGGCGCACGTGGAGGTTTCCTGTCATAGCACCCCAAGTCAAAAAAGTCTAAAATAACTTTTAAGTAGGTGACTTTGTAACCTATTTTTTTTTTACAGACTTTCTTTAAAATAACTTTACATTAAAAATTACAGTTTTTGTGTTTTATTAGAATTTCGTTTTTTTTAAAGAGTTTTTAATTTACTGTTTTAGTGCAAGCCTATTCTGTTATGTAATTGGATTGCTTCAGCCATGCTAAGATATGCGATAGCAGCAATCTCCGTTGATTTGCTGTAATTTATTGAAGAAATTCTTTGATTTCTCTAAGTTCTCGTCATTAGTCTCTGTGTGTAGTGTATATACTACCCTTTCAAACAAAATAAGAATTTTCCAAATCGGTCCAGGTGTCATCGAGAAATAGAAGAAAATACATAAAAGAAAGGACGAATTGAGAACTTCCTCTTTTTTCGAAGTCTGTTAAAAACACGTGGTTCTCTTCGATCAACTCAACTTTTTACTGGACACGTCATCTTGAAGTTACGGGCGTGGCATAATACGGTATACCTAGGCAAATCACGATATGGCTAATTCAACGATCGGCCGACGACATGAATAACGCGTTAATTAAAATAAATATTATAAGCATGAAATGTAAGCAACATTATAAAATATTACATAACCGGTTCGCAACTATATCACATAAATATTTATAGCCGGTTCAATTTCTAATTATATTACGTGCTCTTGAAGTATGTGTAAAGCACTTTTATTTTTACTATCACGTCGTAATTAATTAAATGTAGTAAGCGGACATAATCTCCGATGAAAGCAATGGGGAAGGCAAGTGTCAAAGTGAAAATGACAGTTTGGTCCCCAAAGAACTGTAAAATCAAAGGAATTTTCAGAAAAAAAAACATTTATTGATGTAAAATGACTAGATGTTGTGTAATAAGCTGTAAAAATGATGGAATACACTTTTCAAAATAATATCTACTTTTCTTTTGGAGGTTATGTACCAGTATTGCATCGCTCGAAAATCGAAGAATTATCACCTGGAACGAGTTTTGTAATAGTTGTGGTGTTAAGAAATTAAATATATTGTGATATTTCTCGAATCTAAATAGAAAAAAAGGTTAAAATTACTGACTTAAAACATTATGATATTTTATCAAAATAGAAAGTCAAAAGCAGCATTATATTCTTGATAAAGGAGAGGACAGGTAAAACATACCTAAACTCAAAAATTGAAACCTCAACTACAAGTAATTGTGGATTTATTACGGTAAAATCAAATGTATAACCACTCAATTAAATCACTTTTTTTCTCTTGTAGATGCGCCGCGGCGTCTTAATTCTTCTTTTAGTATATAGTACTTGCATGGACGAATAATTTTCCATATTTGTTTTGTATTTATACTCAATTTTTATAACAAATAATCTTGTTTGTTTTTTTGTACAAGGTAGACGTGGGGACCAACTATCGCAGCGCCATCTACGATTAGCTTTGAGTTGCCATCCCCATTGGTTTATGATTGTTATTAATATTATTCGTAAAGAATTCTTGTTTCTTTTTTAACTCTTTCTTCTTTTTGTCGAAAAAAGATGACGTCATGCGGCGTTACCTCGCTCTGTAGCGTTCCATAACAACGGCGTGTCAATTGTTTGTTTATAGCAACGTAAGTGCAGCATTTTCTTATGACGTTGTCACGTTCAACTAGCGTCAGTAAACCGACTTTACAGACAACCGATTTTTTTTTTATTTCTCCTGTATCGTGGGTGTGTTTGCAAACATTTGAACTGACATACACAAACACCGAGACCTGGATCAATTAACTAGAGAAATGTTTATTAGGTGTGGGAATCAAACATGCGCAGTAGTAGATTGCTGAACCAATGGGCTATCCGTGCCGTCATTAGAACGTAGAACATTCACCGCTACATTATAACACTCTTGCAAGTGTTATAACATGCAAAGAGTGCCGAAATATCAGAATTTTAATTATAAATATGGTCAGTTCAAACGCTGTATTCCTATTGGAAGTCATGTTGCTTCTAAATAAGTTGATAATATCAAATCTTACGACGTACGACTTCAGTAAGACTCGCTTGTTTATTATAAACAACGAACACAGTTGCACAATGCATAATATCAAAACATCTTGTCTCATGGAGCAAAACTAAATAGAATTTAATGGCCGTTCTTTCAAACAAAGAAAGAGTTAAGATTATATTTCAATTAGATAATTATACTATAGGTACAGCTTAAGAATTCGCATGATACGATACGAGTATGAACACTCGATTAACTTAGAACAATAAGTTATTGTGGTGAAGATATCGCATTCTGCATGTAGGTATTATGTACAACTTATAATTTCAACTAATTGATCAACGGTCGTTTCTGTAATTTATCAATTAGTTGAATGTATCAACTAATTGATAAACATGGACCTAAAAAAAAGGCGGACGGAACTTCACTAAGAAACAATTGAAGCACCCATAGTAAGTCAGTGCGCTAATGTGGACAAGCCAGCACGCACACATTCACACCATAGTAAGTCAGCCGTCGGCCATTACGCTTCGAACGACACTCGCGGTTTTATACGGTGTTATTTTGTCTAATAAAAATCAAAGTATGCCGTCATGTGTTGCAAAAAGTTGTCTAAACCATAGTAGTTCAATTAAAAAAGCCAGGGGATCACTTTTCATAGTTAAGCATGTCAATTTGAAGCTTATTTCTCGATTTTACGTCAATAAATTTAATAAACATCTCGAAATCAATCAGTGTTGCAACTATTTCAAGGTTCAAATTATTTTAAAATTGGGAGATTTATATTTTAAGTTACTATTTATCGTTATTGTATTCTTCTATATTTTTACAGATTTCCCACGGCAAATGATGCATGGAAAAATGATTGTATAAAAATAATAAGGGAGTGTAGACATGGAATAGGAATGTAGACGTGTAGGAATGGAACATAAAATAGCTTTAATTAAATATTTATAGCCGAAAAATACTTAAACATTCGTTTTCACCACTTAAGTAAATTAGAAGGGATTTCTAGATGTGTCGATAGCAAAAGACAAGTCTACAAAAATTTGAATCACCAATAGGGATTGTAAAACTTTATTAACATTAAACGAGTTGTAAATATTTTAATATCCAATGTGCTTAAATTATTTTACCTTTATTTTAAAAATAGGAATCCGTCACAAAAAAATTGTAATTAAACTTAAGTTCAAGGGAGACCTTAATTAAACATTGTTTAATAATGGGTAATTTTTTCCTTCATCTGGCATCCCTACACACACGCACACATATTTACGCCGCCGCCATTGTGGTGCTTCAATCGTTTCTTAGTGAAGTTCCGTCCGCCTTTTTTTTTAGGTCCATGTTGATAAATTACAGAAACGACCGCGTGGGGTGCGTATCACCCTGTCCAACTTGCCATTAGAATAAAATGATATTCATACAAAATCACGTGATCATAAGATAAAGGTTCTCGTGTTTTTCTAAGATAAGAGAAACTACAGCGCTTAAAAGAAAAGTTATCACTTAAAATGTTCCCACTGTCTTTTTTTAGTCTCAGAGGGTAAGGGCTACACCACATCTGGCAGCTGGCCGCCTCACGGATTCCGCCGCGTGCTATCGCATTATGCATTCTGTCTCGGTCTAGCAAATGGCAGTTCTAAGCGACAGAAAGAGAAAGGGCAACGGAAAAAGGCGATTCCGTGCTGCCAGATATGGTTCAACCCTAATTGAATTATTTACTTAACCTTATTATTATTTACTTAGTTCTATTTTGTCTCCACTCTCCTTCTATTAAAATAAATACGTACTGACAAAAACAGGAGATTGTACAAATGCTTTGTAGACGTCGGGTTAGCATGGCGTGTTTGTTATTTCCCTTCGATGTCATTATAAACGGTTTCCACTGTACTTAGACACGAGTTCCTCAGTCGCTTCATGTTATAGCATGTTATAATCACCCAGTAAACAAGAACATTTATCTAGCCAGCCGTTAGTAGCGGCCGTTGATAAAATAAACAAATTATAATGAAATTACAAATTACGTATGATTCTGGAACGCAGCGGGTCGTCGGACTACAGTTAAGAGCGAACGGGACCCCAAGTGTGTGGCCATCTCAACATATACTTAGCTATAAGATATATATAACTACCTATATTATCACGCGTCGCTTCACACGTTGGGTGAGTAGAGCAAGGCCTGGAATACCTATAGTTTTCTTTAAAGCAATTGTCGATTATCCAATTGATGAAAAGTGGTTGTTTGTATTGTATCTACAATTCTGATAAACTCTTATGGAGATAATACTGTTACGATAAAAAAAATACAACAGTGTAGATAGCTGGATTTCAATATTTAATTCGGTGCTAGATTACCACTTTTAACACACCTTTCAAAAATCCTGTATCAAAATAAAATCAAAATTAATTTAAAAAAAATCCTTACGTAACCGCTGCTTCAGAAATCAAATTGTAATTATTTTAACACTAACTAATCGTGCATCTTTTGATATTTCAGACTTTTCGTACGATCCGACTACATCATAACATTATTCACCAACATACTCGAACCGCCATCTATCGCCACACGTTCTAACTAAAGTAACATACTACTTCAGCTACTCGATAACAGATGGCGCTAAACACTTTCTTTTGTCTGCAAAGGTTGATGCAATTTATAGTAATTTGGTTAAATAATAAAACTAGAAAGTGGTTGAGTAATATAAAATAATAAAAACAAATTGGCTTGATCGATAATAATATTGGTTAAGTCGTTGCTTTTCCATGTTGGAGGAGGTAATTGAAAACCGAGTGAAAAGCGATTTCGTTATGGTCTAGCGAGTGAACAAACTAGCACTTTCGTCGGGCAGCTGCCCTTAACATTATGGGCTATTATCCAGGTGATATTAGCCATAAACCAGTCCACAAGCCAACTGTAAACGCTCTAAATGTTCTTTTACTTGTTAAATGGGCTTGTTTCTCAAAAGGTGGCTATTAACGCAGTTTATAGTAGTTATTGCGCGTGTTTTGCTCAATTTTATGGTGATTCTTGTATAAACTAGGCGTTTGATTATTATTATTTCAGGTTTCAAGCCAACAAGACAGCTCAGCGGTTTCACAATTTTCATTGTGTCCAACAACAACAAATAATCAACAGGCCATGATAATCCCCGAAGAATTCGCCAGAGGTTTATCTTACACTAGCTGTGCCCGCGAGTTCGTTCGCCTGGATGTCGGAACTTAACAATGTATTTTTTATCAAATTAACAAAGTTTCATACAAACTTTCATCCCCTATTTGATCCTCTTGGGGGTAGAATTGATCAAAATCCTTTCTTAGCGGATGCCTACGTCATAACATCTACCTGCATGCCAAATTTCAGCCCGATCCGTCCAGTGGTTTGGGCTGTGCGTTGATAGATCACTATGTCAGTCAGTCACCTTTGAGTTACATATATATTTAGATTACATTAGGTACATACACATCCACATTTCCTCATCTTTATTTAAGTCCCATATACCTATTAAGGAGTGACCAATTGCCATCAATTGGTCACAAATCAAGACTCCGTGGGTGCTACTGTTGGACAACCCATGAAAACATTGCCCAGCACAGGAATCGCATCTGAGACCTCATACGCAACAGTCTCGCTTGCAACCACTAGACCAACGAGACAGTTGCCAATAATATAGGTACCCTTGAAGGAAACACATGTTAATTACAATTAATCAACAGTTAAGTGGGTACTACGAAACACTATTAGCAACTACAATAGTTTTTATCATTCCACAAGCTGGTACCGGCAATAAAGCACTTTGTAACACACATGACGTATTTAATGGTATGTATGTACTATGTAGTGACGTACAATCCAATCTGAGTCTATTAGTTTATCGAACACTATGTAGTATTTGTCGACACACTTGTTTGTATCAGTCAGTCGTTATTTATGATTTACAGGCTTGCATGTTTTAGCATTGTATATCGGCGTAAAACACCTTTTTCTAACAAAGAAACAACTAAAAAATCGAATGGATACAGATATCACATTCATGAATCTGATTTTCATTAGATCTCAAAATAACGTCAAACGCTCATATTTCTCGTGGGATTAAACAAGGCAAGGTTGTCGTGAAATTAAAACTAAATATTTTCATAACATTTAATGCATTCTGATGTAACACTCTGAAACATAACTCCGACAAACGTTTCTCCGCTTAACGATTCGCCGACACAACGATTCATTCCTGGACGGTTCGACGACAAAAACTTTCACCGCAGAACGATTCGTCGACAAAGACATGGTTTGACATTATAGTACTAGTAACTAAATCCGACATCAGGGGCACCCCGAGGTTCGGTTAGTTAGGTTCCTATAAACCCTGAACACAGAAATATGTAGAAGCCCCGCGCAGCGGGGCTTCGTCTAAATGGCTTCATTTACACAATACTTCATGAATCACAATACTCATGACTTAATCGTTCTGTCGGCGAAACGTTCGTCGAGGAAAGGTTCTGTCGTCGAACCGTCCAGGAATGAATCGTTGTGTCGGCGAATCGTTAAGCGGAGAAACGTTTGGCAGAGTTATCTTTCAGAATCATTCTGTAATTTATAATGATTTCCGCAAAGTAACGCTTAATTCTATAATTTATCTTATTTATGATATTATTATGGTGAAAATGTTTGTGTATTTGAGTTTAAATATTTGTAAAAGCACAAGCACCCACGATTAAGAAGTGATTCCACGTGTGCGACAAGTTTAGTAGGAAACGTCAAGCAAAATGGGAAACATCTTCTATCTCACGAGATAAACATCACTTAAAAAAAACGTTTTTACAACAAGAATTAAATTGTACAAAAAATTAAGTGCTCACAAAAAAAATATTAAAATACAACAAAATGACAGCACAAATAAGTCAAAAATGAAAGCAGCACGTTTTTGTTGCGTTACAATCGTAATTTTCTCGCTGTTTGATTTTCTTCGATAGTTGTTGTTTTAGTTACGGTTAAACGGTAACGAACTAACAATGCTGTTCTATAAAATTTTAATGTCCGTATACTTTATTTATAATATTTAAAAAAACGAATTAAATTATTAATAAATGATTTTTTTCTTCTAAATACATATTACTAAGCAACTGTTTTTGAACGGGCATTTACCTGAAACTTTTTAACCAATGCACGTTTATTTTATGTTAGGTAGCAAAGAAAAGGCGTAACTGTCTCGCTATACGCCATGCCTTTTCCTTTATTCCCTTTCGCATGAGGTGGGCATGAGGTAGTTAGGCTACGTGAGCCAACCCAGCTTCTTCCAGTAGCTCAGAAGTCTCTTGTGGCGTTCACAGGCTTCTAGGAGCGATCTTGGAAGGCCTAGGTTTTGTGCCAGTTGATCAGCAACACCCTCACTTTCCAGCACGCGTAGCATGGCGATTCTATCTCTATTCTACCAAGAAAAGACAAAGTTATTTCATCGTTATTTCAATACAAATCGACTGTTTTTTTGCTCAAATAAGTCACGAACCGTACACCATTAAAGAATAGAAACATATTCTCTTCTATATTTTAAACATTACTATGCATAAATCGATAACAATCTTTTAGGTTCTGTCATTTTGTCTATTCTCGCGTCGACACAACCCGTTTCTACGGCGCCATGCTACGCGTGCAGGATTAGGTGTATACTTGATTTCTTGGGTTGACGTTTCATCAGCGTTAAGGCAGCCGCTGCACAGCGAGCTATCTGCAATTCACTCATGACACCGACTTTCGTTCACGTCGCAATAACCACATACCTATTACTTGAAACAAGACATGTAATATATTGCTTTACAGAAAGAAGTAGAGTAGGTAATTCAAAGTAATAAGTTCTATTACTTCTAAAATAGGTACCTACTTATATCAATAAATCGTGTCTCCGTACCGTGTCGTTCGTACAAAAATTAATAAAAAGAAAAGTTGCCCGACTTTAGCGTCGGGATCGAATCGATTTTAGACGATTATATAATGCTGTTAACAGAATCAAGTCATTTGGCGCTCCGTGGTATTCGTTATAACTGTGGCCCGTTTATTTTTGTTCTAATTTGAATTGAGTTTTGTTTATGATTGGCCGAGACGTCTGATGACTCAACCAAATGAATCTATGGATAACTAAAACGCCTTTTCTGGTCCCCAAATGGTTAATCTAATATATCTTTTAAAACACACAGATTATGCAGAGATCGGGATTTCGGGAAAGTGGACAACTTGCCCCGCTTTGAAACTGGGACCAGGGCTTGGTAGGGAAATCGTGGAGAACTTGGTCCCAGTTGCCCATTATCAAATCAGAGAAGGTGGAATCGGTCCCTAGTCTCAGTTACGAAGTGGGACGAGTTGCCTCCAAAACCCAGATTCCCCTATACAGGGTGACTTTTTTACCACCGTCGAAAAATCACCCTGTATAGTTATTGCCATTAACAACAGACTGGTAGCAAATTCCTATTAATTTACTATGTCATAACAGTCGAACCCAGTATCTCATGATCATGATCAGCAGGCGGACTTGCGATCATCTAACGAAGCAGTCATTCAGATAGTATATAAAGTATTTACCGAGTCTATTTGGCAGCTGTGAAGCACAAACAACAGGATTATTGCATGGGCTGAAAGTAAATATTACAGGAGTGATTTAAACTTTACTTTTGCATAACTTTTTTCTTGTATTCCAAATCTACGTCTTGACATAGACATATTGCTTAACACGTTCCCTGCGCCATCACTTTCAAAGAACTTTCAGCTGGTGCGTTGGAGACCTAAAAGATCTCGAAACTAATCTACCTTTTGGTGCGTTTGAGACCTAATCAGTCTCCTAAAGATACAGTTTTGAAAATAATTTATATCTTCCAAAAAAACAATCAAATATATTTTGAAGTTTTTGTGGGTGAAAGATAGCCTATTGCTTTATATTTTGCTAGGTTCGCACGCAGTTATGACATTTGAATAAACTACAAATACCAAAAAAAAATATGGTATCGATTGTATCTCGTACCGCAACCGAAGATAGTTCAATATGTGTAGTAAGTAGTGATGGGAATAAAATAATATCTCAGTTGTCGATTGAAAAAGTTTCATTTTCTTTTTAGGTGCGTCAAATATTTCATAATCAGAATTACTGTCATTATTTATTAGCCAATGGGGGGCAAATTTGAACATTTTCCAAAAAAATATTTTGCTGGACGATGCAGCAGTATAATCCGGCGTTGATTTTTTGTTAGAAATCTCACCAAAATAGATTTTTTACACTTTTTTCTTTTAAAAGCACTCATTGTATAACAAAAATGATAATCAACACGTAGGTTTATACGCGAATGTTATTTCGCAAACGTGCGCGCGACATCCCACGTCGATGCTAGGACAACACTAAAACGAGTCACCTTCCCTCTCTTGCGTCTACGAGGCGTACGATTCCACGAGTACCGACATATCTCCTAACGCAAGGAATTAAAATAATTACAGTACTGTGCGTTAGGGACCTAATCCATCTCTAATTTCTTTTTTAATGTCCTTGAATTCAGCTTTAAGTAGGAAGCAAATATGTATATTTGTCCTACTCATACCTAAAGAACTTTACACGTTAGATCCTCCCGCAAGGAGTGAAACAACACGATTATGTTCAACGCACAATACAAAAGTCCTGCAAGAGATCTGATAGATCTCGTAATGCAACGAACGTGTTAAATCGTCACAGTCGTAGAACAACGACGGTTTTGATTATTTTCAATTTTTGCTTTTTTACGTAAAATGAGCTTATAATTATGCCGTGCTTTATTAGCCAATAACTCTTTTTTTTTAATATTATTTAAAATAACTCAGATACTGACTAGGAATACTGACGGATTTGATTTCTTAACGCAGTAAAATGACGTAATATTCTATTCGCCCGTGTACTACGCTGCCCTCTACCCCCCGCGCCCCGCTTACGCCCGTGAGCGCCTGTCGGATTGTTAGTTCCGTCCATATTCTGAGTAAGGTTGCGCGTGGCCTTCGCTTTGCACTAATTATTACGTTAACTTATTTTTATTTAACTTTTAGGCTATTATTGCATGTCCCATAATATTATTTTTTTTGTGCAGATTTTCCTAGAATAACGACGGAAACCACTTTGCGTCATGTAATTACGAGAAAAATCCGCAAAACAACGACGTATGATAACATACGACACACAAGTTTTCATAAAACAATGATATTTCATAAAATTTAGCCGTTTTAGGAATTTATCTTGTTGGTCAGATTATAAAAGTTCAGAAAAAGAACAACATGTCCAAATTTCACACTTAGCGGATCAGCGATTTCTAAAATATACCCTTAAACTCCATTAGACAACTTTAAAGCGCCGTACTGTAAAGTTACTGATTTACAGAACCGTCTTTGTTCTACGACTATGACGAAATTATGGTTAATACGAGTATCTGGTTGACCGAGCTTCGCTCGGTTTTTAAAATGTCTATATCTTGGGAACCGAGCTTTTCTCGAACCTGGAACTTGATAGATCGATTCCTTGAGCCGAAAAACCCCTAATCTGTAACTTTCATGAAAATCCTTGGAGCCGTTTCCGAGATCCTGATTATATATAAACTAGTATTTGCGCGTTGCGCGAGCTGCAAGCAGCTCGCGGGGTCGTGTTTTGGAGAAGTATTCCTAACCTGAGCAGTGGTGGCCCAGTGGTATCGGTCCCGACTTACGAGAAGGTGTATGTAGGTCGTGGGTTCGAACCCCGCCAGGCGCATTACTTTGTGTAATTTATTTCATCACTACTGCTCTCAAAACGGTGAAGGAAAACATCGTGAGGAAACCGGCATGTCCTAGAACCAAAAATTCGAAGACATGTGACATCTGCCAACCCGCACTGTGCCCGCGTGGTGGATTATGGCCCACTCCCTCTCACAGAGAGGAGGCCTGTGTCCCAGCAGTGGGAACATTATAGGCTGATGATGATGATGATTCCTAACCTTAATAAAATTTTGAGAATCCATATACACTTCTGGACACATCTATTGGCCCACCTTGTATTTTCAGTTTCGTTTGGTCCTAGCTAAAATTTTATATTAGGTCGAGCAAAAAGTTTTTATGCAGTTTTGAACCTGGCACATTCACAATTTCATTCAATAGTCTTTTTTTGAATTTCGAACACAAAATTTAAAGAAACAAAAGACAATTTGGAGCCTGTTTGTTGATATCAAACAATCGAATAGTAAGAAAACTTGGTTTTATTGGTTTACTTGGATTTAATTCTTGAAAAAGTGATTGATATCTTTGGTTTTGCAACAAACATTACTTATTCTTAACATTAAGGTGAGGTTCTATCCATAATCCATGGATACTTCACCTGAAGTCGCCGCCCAAGCTGTGGCACTTATTCAGGCCGGACACAGCCAAAGAAACGTGAGTGCTCAACTTAATTTAAGTCGATCTGCGGTCCGAAATGTTTATCGGAGGTACCTAGAGACTGGCGGCTTTGTTCGTCGCCAAGGAAGGCGTGTTAGGGCTCGTCAGCCAGTTGCCCAGACGATGCAGGAGTTGAAAACTGCCATAGAAGAGGAATGGGAGATGATCCCTCAAAATTTCATAGAGCGGTTGATAAACTCTATGCCTAATCGTGTGAAAGCTGTGGTAGATGCCCATGGAGGCAACACGCGTTATTGAATTAAACCTTTATTTGATAAAACATGTTTTTTATTCAAAAATCATTGCCTTTAACAAGGCGCATATCCGACTTGTTAGGCGTAGCTAGCCATGTCGTATGGTATTCTGAATTCAATTTTAAAACAATACGATCGAAAAAGATGGTAAAATGTATCAGGTTTAAAACTGCATCAACAGTTTTTGTTCAATCTAGCAATCATATTTCGGTAGGGGCCATCGAAACCTAAACTCTAAGGTGGGCCAATAGATGTGTCCAGAAGTGTATATCTTAAATGAATTGGAAAATCCATAGCCCTTAAAAGATTTTGTAAATTATATAAAATATTTTTAATATTCTGAAAACCCGTATAACTAATTCAATAAAAAAAGAAACAAAATTTAAAAAAAATACAAAATAAATTAAGAATTCCTTAGGATAGATAAAAGAATTTTAAAATCCGTTAGAAAACTTAAAAGATTTTGAAACCCTTTAAGAACCCCCTAATCCAATCTAAAACCTTATTTAAAACTCAGAAGGGAGGCGCATCCGTCGATTGCTGAGCTTGCAGTGCGCCCCGCCTGCGTGCCCCACAGCCCCGCGCTCGTCACCGCGGCTCCTCCGAGCAGTGCCGCACGTACCCCTGGCCCCGTCCCGCTACCAGTGTCTGCAGTCCAGGTGAATCCCCCTCAAAGGGATTTTGCTAGCGTCACCGCAAGTGTGCCTGGCGCTCCCCGTAAGCCCGTGCTTGAAAAGGCACCGAAACGGGCAGTTGATGATGATGGTTTCGTGACGGTGCAAAGGAGGAAGCGCCGTCAGCGAGCCAACAAGAACCGCTGCGGCAAGGCTCCTACGGAGCCCAACACTATACGTGCTGCCATGCCTAACACTCCGGTGTATATCTCTCGCCTACACTACACCACTAAGGCTGAGGACATCGTCGAGTACGTGCGCCAGAAGACCAAGTACACGCCGAGAGTGCAGTTATTGGAATCGCGCCACAACGTCAACTTCAAGGCGTTCGTGGTGCGTGTACCAACGTGTTTTCTGCACCTCGTCATGGAGGAGGACTTTTGGCCGAAGGATGTGGTGTTCCGTCGCTTCCGCGGACAAGTGCCACCAGAACGCACAATGACTAATTCCTAACCTTAATAAAATTTTGAGAATCCATATACACTTCTGGACACATCTATTGGCCCACCTTGTATTTTCAGTTTCGTTTGGTCCTAGCTAAAATTTTATATTAGGTCGAGCAAAAAGTTTTTATGCAGTTTTGAACCTGGCACATTCACAATTTCATTCAATAGTCTTTTTTTGAATTTCGAACACAAAATTTAAAGAAACAAAAGACAATTTGGAGCCTGTTTGTTGATATCAAACAATCGAATAGTAAGAAAACTTGGTTTTATTGGTTTACTTGGATTTAATTCTTGAAAAAGTGATTGATATCTTTGGTTTTGCAACAAACATTACTTATTCTTAACATTAAGGTGAGGTTCTATCCATAATCCATGGATACTTCACCTGAAGTCGCCGCCCAAGCTGTGGCACTTATTCAGGCCGGACACAGCCAAAGAAACGTGAGTGCTCAACTTAATTTAAGTCGATCTGCGGTCCGAAATGTTTATCGGAGGTACCTAGAGACTGGCGGCTTTGTTCGTCGCCAAGGAAGGCGTGTTAGGGCTCGTCAGCCAGTTGCCCAGACGATGCAGGAGTTGAAAACTGCCATAGAAGAGGAATGGGAGATGATCCCTCAAAATTTCATAGAGCGGTTGATAAACTCTATGCCTAATCGTGTGAAAGCTGTGGTAGATGCCCATGGAGGCAACACGCGTTATTGAATTAAACCTTTATTTGATAAAACATGTTTTTTATTCAAAAATCATTGCCTTTAACAAGGCGCATATCCGACTTGTTAGGCGTAGCTAGCCATGTCGTATGGTATTCTGAATTCAAATTTAAAACAATACGATCGAAAAAGATGGTAAAATGTATCAGGTTTAAAACTGCATCAACAGTTTTTGTTCAATCTAGCAATCATATTTCGGTAGGGGCCATCGAAACCTAAACTCTAAGGTGGGCCAATAGATGTGTCCAGAAGTGTATATCTTAAATGAATTGGAAAATCCATAGCCCTTAAAAGATTTTGTAAATTATATAAAATATTTTTAATATTCTGAAAACCCGTATAACTAATTCAATAAAAAAAGAAACAAAATTTAAAAAAAATACAAAATAAATTAAGAATTCCTTAGGATAGATAAAAGAATTTTAAAATCCGTTAGAAAACTTAAAAGATTTTGAAACCCTTTAAGAACCCCCTAATCCAATCTAAAACCTTATTTAAAACTCAGAAGGGAGGCGCATCCGTCGATTGCTGAGCTTGCAGTGCGCCCCGCCTGCGTGCCCCACAGCCCCGCGCTCGTCACCGCGGCTCCTCCGAGCAGTGCCGCACGTACCCCTGGCCCCGTCCCGCTACCAGTGTCTGCAGTCCAGGTGAATCCCCCTCAAAGGGATTTTGCTAGCGTCACCGCAAGTGTGCCTGGCGCTCCCCGTAAGCCCGTGCTTGAAAAGGCACCGAAACGGGCAGTTGATGATGATGGTTTCGTGACGGTGCAAAGGAGGAAGCGCCGTCAGCGAGCCAACAAGAACCGCTGCGGCAAGGCTCCTACGGAGCCCAACACTATACGTGCTGCCATGCCTAACACTCCGGTGTATATCTCTCGCCTACACTACACCACTAAGGCTGAGGACATCGTCGAGTACGTGCGCCAGAAGACCAAGTACACGCCGAGAGTGCAGTTATTGGAATCGCGCCACAACGTCAACTTCAAGGCGTTCGTGGTGCGTGTACCAACGTGTTTTCTGCACCTCGTCATGGAGGAGGACTTTTGGCCGAAGGATGTGGTGTTCCGTCGCTTCCGCGGACAAGTGCCACCAGAACGCACAATGACTACTAGTGCACAGTGAAGTGAAGTGTTTACTAACATAGGCTTAAGTTTCTATTTACTAACACAAGTTGTTTTTATAAAATTATGTATGTTAGTTTGTAAGGTATATGTCTATGGGCCAATGTAGCCTGATATAAATAAATAAATAAAAAAAATAAATAAAAAAAATAAGGGGCAAAAAAAGGGTTTTTACTTTTCCGAGCCTCCTCTATATGAATCCGTAAAAAAAAAGAACACGGGTCTCTTAGTGTCTGAGATACGATTGGGAGGGGGGGGGAAAGCCAAAAAGGAGAGGCTTAGTACTTTTGCCCTACTCATGAGAGTTACTTGTAAGTTTGCTTGTCGTCACCCGTGAGTTACGCTTCATCCATTAAACCTTCGTTACGTCCCATGATGAAATTGATGAACATTTCGAAAATTATGGAAGCCGCCATCTTGGATTTTGATTTTGACCTCACTATCGGCTTTTAGCATCCTCGAAAACCATAAAAACGACTCCCATGATGAAATTGATGGACAATTCGAAAATTATAGCAGCCGCCATCTTGACTTCTCATTTTGACCTCGCCATCGATTTTAGCACCCTCGAAAACCACAAAAACGACACCCATGATGAAAACACAAAAACTATACATCTTAAAAAGAATTTTTCAATTCGAAACCAACCAAAACAAACTTTTCATGTTAGATAAAAAAATATGATATTAAAAATATTATTGTGTTGGGTACGCGCTTACTGCCCCTCGAACACTGCATTTTTTGAAGTCACCATCTTAAATTTTGATTTTGACGTCACTATCGGCTTTACCATCCTCGAAAACCATGAAAACGACTCCCATGATGAACAATTCGAAAATTATCGCAGCCGCCACCTTGGATTTGGATTTTAACTTCACTATCGGCTTTAGCATACTCGAAAACCATGGAAACGACTCCCATGATGAACATTTCGAAAATTATCGAAGCCGCCATCTTGGATTTTAATTTTGACCTCACTATCGGCTTTAGCATCCTCGAAAACCATGAAAACGACTGCCATGATTAACATTTCGAAAATTATGGAAGCCGCCATCTTGGATTTTGATTTTGACCTCACTATCGGCTTTAGCATCCTCGAAAACCATAAAAACGACTCCCATGATGAAATTGATGGACAATTCGAAAATTATAGCAGCCGCCATCTTGACTTCTCATTTTGACCTCGCCATCGATTTTAGCACCCTCGAAAACCACAAAAACGACACCCATGATGAAAACACAAAAACTATACATCTTAAAAAGAATTTTTCAATTCGAAACCAACCAAAACAAACTTTTCATGTTAGATAAAAAAATATGATATTAAAAATATTATTGTGTTGGGTACGCGCTTACTGCCCCTCGAACACTGCATTTTTTGAAGTCACCATCTTAAATTTTGATTTTGACGTCACTATCGGCTTTAGCATCCTCGAAAACCATGAAAACGACTCCCATGATGAACAATTCGAAAATTATCGCAGCCGCCACCTTGGATTTGGATTTTAACTTCACTATCGGCTTTAGCATACTCGAAAACCATGGAAACGACTCCCATGATGAACATTTCGAAAATTATCGAAGCCGCCATCTTGGATTTTAATTTTGACCTCACTATCGGCTTTAGCATCCTCGAAAACCATGAAAACGACTGCCATGATTAACATTTCGAAAATTATCGCAGCCGCCATCTTCGATTTTGATTTTGACCTCACTATCGGCTTTAGCATCCTCGAAAACCATGGAAACGACTCCCATGATGAACATTTCGAAAATTATCGCAGCCGCCATCTTGGATTTTGATTTTGACTTCACTATCGGCTTTAGCATCCTCGAAAACCATGAAAACGACTCCCATGATGAACAATTCAAAAATTATCGGAGCCGCCATCTTGGATTCTCATTTTGACCACGCCATCGGTATAAGCACCATGACAAAAACTTTGAATTTTTTGCAGTCGCCATCTTGGATTTTGATTTTGACCTCACTATCGGCTTAAGCATCCTCAAAAACCATGAACACGACTCCCATGATAAACAATTCGAAAATAATCGCAGCTGCCATCTTGGATTTGGATTTTAACCTCACTATCGGCTTTAGCATCCTCGAAAACCATGAAAACGATTCCCATGATGAACATTTCGAAAATTATAGCAGCCGCCATCTTGGATTTTAATTTTGACCTCAGTATCGGCTTTAGCATCCTCGAGAACCATGAAAACGACTCCCATGATGAACAATTCGAAAATTATCGCAGCCGCCATCTTGGATTCTCATTTTGACCACGCCATCGGCTTTAGCATCCTCGAAAACCATGAACACGACTCCCATGATGAACAATATTCGAAAATAATCGCAGCCGCCATCTTGGATTTGGATTTCAACCTCACTATCGGTTTTAGCATCCTCGAAAACCATGAAAACGACTCCCATTATGAAAACTTTGAATTTTTTGCAGTCGCCATCTTGAATTTTGAGTTTGACCTTACTATCGGCTTTAGCATCCTGGAAAACCATGAAAACGACTCCCATGATGAACATTTCGAAAATTATCGAAGCCGCCATCTTGGATTTTGATTTTGACCTCACTATCGGCTTTAGCACCCTCGAAAACCATGAAAACGACATCCATGATGAAAACTTTGAAATTTTTTGCAGTCGCCATCTTGAATTTTGAGTTTGACCTTACTATCGGCTTTAGCATCCTGGAAAACCATGAAAACGACTCCCATGATGAACATTTCGAAAATTATCGAAGCCGCCATCTTGGATTTTGATTTTGACCTCACTATCGGCTTTAGCACCCTCGAAAACCATGAAAACGACATCCATGATGAAAACTTTGAAATTTTTTGCAGTCGCCATCTTGGATTTTGATTTTGACCCCACCATTGGCTTTAGCATCCTCAAAAACCATGAACACGGCTCCCATGATAAACAATTTGAAAATAATCGCAGCCGCCATCTTGGATTTGGATTTTAACCTCACTATCGGCTTTAGCATCCTCGAAAACCATGAAAACGATTCCCATGATGAACATTTCGAAAATTATCGCAGCCGTCATCTTGGATTCTCATTTTGACCTCGCCATCGGTTTTAGCACCCTCGAAAACCATGAAAACGACATCCATGATGAAAACTTTGAATTTTTTGCAGTCGCCATCTTGGAATTTGATTTTGACCTCACTATCGGCTTTAGAATCCTCGAAAACCTTGAAAACGACTCCCATGATGAACATTTTGAAAATTATCGCAGCCGCCGACTTGGATTTTGATTTTGACCTCTCTATCGGCTTTAGCATCCTCAAAAACCATGAAAACGACTCCTATGATGAACATTTCGAAAATTATCGCAGCCGCCATCTTGGATTTTGATGTTGACCTCACTATCGGCTTTAGCATCCTCTAAAACTATCCTCTACTGGACAATTCTTTTGAATGTGAGAGCGGTCCGATTGGCCTGTTGACGCATAATATATCACATTCGGAGAGGTCATCGAACGCTGTGAGTGACAATTGTGCGAAAGGTGTGAGCGAGACGCTGAATGATACCATCATAAATGTTAGTGTCGTCTCACCGCCGCAGCCGCCGCCGCCGGCGCAAGGAATTGTGAATAGCTCCAGCTATGACAAGTGTGGGGAGGCCAGCACCGCGGTTTCGTCACAAGATGTCGTTGATGTGACAGAGACGGCGACACCAAAGAGGGCGTTAGGAAGAGATGGAGCGATGAGGCCAACGGCGGAACCGAATATCGAGACTTTTGGCGGTAGTGAACGAAAAGTATTAGTGTCAGATGTGTTAAAAAAAGGCGGTGATTGGAAAAATGAGTTGCCAAATGACGGTTGGGTTAAAGTGCAGCGTAAAAGGTTGCGCAATCGTTTTATTGGGTTAAAAGGGAAGGCAGATAACTCGCCTCAGTGTTCGTTTAAAGCGGCGGATGTCAGTGTTCCTTTTTATATTTATAACGTAAATATTGAAACGAAGATGGAAGATATTGTGTCGTACATTAAAAATAGGACTAATGTTGAGGTTTCATTGCAAAAAATGGATATGAAAAGGAACAAAGGCTACGCGGCGTATAGGTTCTTTATTCCGAAACGGGATTTAAATGTTTTTATGGATGTAAACTTATGGCCTACAGGTGTATCTTTCCGTAGGTTTGTATATCATGGTGGTACAACCGAGCGGAGGCACAGTGATTTGGTGCCAACCGTCAGTGTGAATAATAATAAAACCCGTTAATGGATAATTTAAATTATAAATCTTATGTTAATGTATGTGGTAATTTTGTGAGTTACAATTGTAAGTCTTTGAAAAGATCGACTATATGTATACAAGAGTTGTGTAAAACTGCGGATGTTATTGCGTTACAAGAGACATGGTTGTTGCCAAATGAGGTTTCTTTACTTGGTACTATCGATGTAAATTTTGGTTTTTTCGGTAAATCAGCGGTGGATACGTCGGCAGGGATATTGAGAGGAAGGCCATATGGAGGCACAGCGATTTTGTGGAGAAAGTCTGTATTTACGTCTGTTACGGTTATACCTTGTATGAGTGATCGCATAGCGGCTGTTAAAATGACTTGCGCTGACCGAACTTTGTTATTGTTTAGTGTGTACATGCCGACGGACTCACATAATAACTTAAACGAGTTCTGTGAATGCTTAGGTGAAATAGCGGCTATTGTTGAAAGTGAAAATGTAGAATATGTTTATATCTTAGGGGATTTTAATGCTCACCCTGGTGAATTATTTAATAGGGAATTGCTGAGTTTTTGTGTGGAACAGAGTTGGTTTTGTGCCGATTATGAGAAACTGGGTATTGACTCTGATACATATACCTTTGTTAGTGAGGTTTGTGGAAGCAGACGTTGGTTGGATCATCTCCTGGTCTCTGAGATGGCGTGGAAGACACTTAAAAAAGTTGAAGTATGTCATGATATATATTGGTCGGATCATTTTCCATTGTCATTTCAAGTTGATCTGGGGATGGTCCCACCAACGGAAGTTTCTTCTTTGTTGGTAACAAATAAAAACTTTGATAAGGCTATATGGGGGGAAAGAAATGTATCGCAAAGGGATGGTTACTATGAATTGTGTATGGAAAAGCTAAAAA
The DNA here is from genome assembly GCA_954870645.1 of Agrotis clavis. Classification (NCBI taxonomy): domain Eukaryota; kingdom Metazoa; phylum Arthropoda; class Insecta; order Lepidoptera; family Noctuidae; genus Agrotis; species Agrotis clavis. The sequence goes on along the minus strand of OX940935.1, from coordinate 19,495,402 downwards.
ACATAGATTTTCCGTTTGAATTAGGAAAGTGTTGTGATACTTTTTGTCAAGATTTGAGTCACAGATCTATTATTGATAATTTGTATAGAAGGTTAGTGACATCGCTTCGGGAAGCGGCAGAAGGCAGTTCTGGCTCTGTGAGTGATGGTAAGAGACGACGTGCAGTGATCGGCTGGAATAAGTATGTTAGAGAGGCGCATGGAGATGCAAGGAAGGCTTTTCTGAACTGGGTGTGGCATGGAAGGCCTCGGAATGGTAGGGTATATGAGGAAATGAATGAGACGCGCAAGGTGTTTAAGCAAAGGTTGAAATACTGTCAGGATAACGAGGATCAGATCAAAATGAACATACTGGCGACTGAGCATGGCCGCAAACATTTCCAAAATTTCTGGAAATCCACTCAGCGATTGAACCCAAAACCTACAGTTCCAATCAGTGTGGGTGGAGTTGAGAAACCTGAGGAGATTGCGGACATGTTCAGGAGGCATTTTGCAGTAGCTCCAGTTCAGGTAGAGGAGCAGGTGCGTATCGCTGGGGACATCATGTCTGGAGAGCCAATCAATATCTCGGCACGGGAGATAAAGGATATTATTAAATCTATGACTAGAGGCAAATCCCCTGGACATGATGGCCTAAGCATTGAGCACTTTCAGTATGCTGGTCCTCATCTTCCTAGGATCCTATCCATGTTTTTCAACTTTTGTGTGAGGCATTCCTATCTGCCTGCGGACCTGATGAGGACGATAGTTGTGCCTATAGTTAAGAGTAAAACTAAGGATGCGTCAGACAAGGATAACTATAGACCAATTTCTTTAGCCACTGTAACAGCTAAGGTGCTTGACCGTGTGTTTGAGCGTAGGATAAGTGCCCAGCTTAAACCGCATGATGCTCAGTTCGGTTTTAGAGCCGGGTTGTCCACTGAGACTGCTATTCTGGCGCTTAAGCACACGGTTAGGTACTATACTGATAGGAATACTACTGTGTATGCTGCTTTTCTGGACCTCTCCAAGGCATTTGACCTGGTTAATTATAATATCCTGTGGTCAAAATTGAGACAGAATACCATACCTCATGAGTTGGTTAACCTCCTCGAGTTTTGGTATAACCACCAAATTAACCAGGTCAGATGGTCGGGTGCATTGTCTGGTGAGTATGGGCTGGAGTGTGGCGTGAGGCAAGGTGGCTTGACCTCCCCAGGGCTGTTTAGCCTATATGTCAATCAGCTGGTCGAGGAGCTCGGCAGCACTGGTGTCGGATGCTCTATTGATGGCAAGGTCATTAATAGTATAAGTTATGCTGATGACATGGTGCTGCTGAGTCCTTCGATTGATGCACTCAGACGGTTGCTTGGGGTGTGTGAACAATACGCCACGGCCCATGGACTCCTCTACAATGTCAGGAAGAGTGAGGTCATGGTTTTTCGTGTTGGTACCAGAAAACCTAAGTACGTTCCTCCAGTCTTCCTTTATGGGGAACCACTTAAGAGGGTGTCTCAATTTAAATACCTTGGGCACGTTTTGAATGAGGATCTGAGTGATGATGATGATTTGGAGAGGGAGAGAAGAGCGTTGTCGGTTCGATGTAATATGTTGGCCCGCAGGTTTGCTAGGTGTACTAAAGAAGTGAAACTTACACTGTTTAAGGCCTACTGCCAGACTTTTTACACCTGCAGCCTGTGGATCAAGTATACGCAGAAGGCCTACAACGCTCTTCGTATTCAATATAATAACGCCTTTCGGGTGCTGCTGGGGCTTCCACGGTTCTGTAGCGCGTCGGGCATGTTTGCAGAGGCTGGCACTGATAGTTTTGAGGCTATCATGCGCAAAAGGGCGGCCTCCTTAATGCGTAGGATACGTGGGAGTTCCAACAGCATCCTCAGCGTTATTGCTGAAAGACCAGACTGCCCTTTCCTGGCGCACTGGACCCGTAGGCATGCCTGCTGGCCCGGTGCAGAGGGAAAGTTTTTGAATTAAATGTTTGTAATTGTTGTTATTATTTTGTTTAAGGTTACTAACATAGTTCTAAGTTTTTTCTGTTACTAACTCATTATGGATTTTTAATTTGTCCGAATTAAATGATTATTATTATTATTATTATTATTAAAACCATGAAAACGACTCCCATGATGAACATTTCGAAAATTATCGCAGCCGCCATCTTGGATTCTCATTTTGACCTCACTATCAGCTTTAGCATCCTCTAAAACCATGAAAACGACTCCCATGATGAACATTTCGAAAATTATCGCAGCCGCCATCTTGGATTTTGATTTTGACCTCGCCATCGGTTTTAGCACCCTCAAAAACCATGAAAACGACATCCATGATGAAAACTTTGAATTTTTTGCAGTCGCCATCTTGGAATTTGATTTTGACCTCACTATCGGCTTTAGAATCCTCGAAATTCTTGAAAACGACTCCCACTATGAACATTTTGAAAATTATCGCAGCCGCCGTCTTGGGTTTTGATTTTGACCTCACTATCGGCCTTAGCATCCTCGAAAACCTTGAAAACGACTCCCATGATGAACATTTCGAAAATTATAGCAGCCGCCATCTTGGATTCTCATTTTGACCTCGCCATCGGTTTTAGCACCCTTGAAAACCATGAAAACGACTCCCATGATGAAAACACAAAAACTGTCCATCACAAAAAGAATATTCCAATTCAAATTTTCAAAAATCAAAATAGGCCAAAAAGGGGAGGCTTGGTATTTCTGCCCTTCTCATGAGAGTTACTTGTAAGTTTGCTTGTCGTCACCCCTGAGTTACGCTTCACCCACTCAACCTTCGTTACGCTACGGAGGTCGCCGGCTCGCTTCGCTCGCCACCTCCCCCCCATCGCTCCACTCGGTCTCGCAGGTTCGCTCCACTCAAGACCTACCTACCACCGGAAAGCTATCGTGACCTTTTCCCTACTCTACCTAGTTTCCGAGATACGATGGGGGGAGGGATGAAGGGGGGAGTGGGGTGAGTTTTGAAAATGATTTTGACATACTCATACATTTTTTTCCGAGCCTCTTTACGAATCCGTAAAAAAACAGAACACGGGTCTCTTAGTTTCTGAGATACGATTGCGGGGGGGGGTGGGAGAGGCCAAAAAGGGGAGGCTTGGTACTTTTGCCCTACTCATGAGAGTTACTTGTAAGTTTGCTTGTCGTCACCCCCTACCACCGGAAAGCTATCGTGTCCTCATCCCTACGCTTCGCTTTACCGCTACATAATTTTTCCGAGATACGATGGGTGGAGTGGTGAAGAGGAGGAGAGGGGGGAGTTTTGAAAAATTATTTTGACATACTCTGGGCCCCTCGACATGAATCTGAAAAAAAAATGTTCCAAGTCTCTTCTAAGATCCGCCTGAAAGGGGGGGGAGACGGGGGTAAGAGGGGGAACTTTGCAAAAATTGGATTTTTCTTTTCCGAGCCTCCTCTATACGAATCCATAAAAAACCAAAACACGGGTCTCTTAGTTTCTGAGATACGATTGGGAGGGGGGGGGGAGGCCAAAAAGGAGAGACTTGGTACTTTTGCCCTACTCATGACAGTTACTTGGAAGTTTGCATGTTGTCACCCCTGAGTTACGCTTCACTCACTCAACCTTCGTTACGCTACGGAGGTCGCCGGCTCGCTTCGCTCGCCACCTCCCCCCTTCGCTCCACTCGGTCTCGCAGGTTCGCTCCACTCAGGACCTACCTACCACCGGAAAGCTATCGTGACCTTATCCCTACGCTACGCTACGCTTCGCTTTACCGCTACCTAGTTTTTCCGAGATACGATGGGGGGAGGGGTGAAGAGGGGGAGAGGGGGGAGTTTTGAAAAACGATTTTGACCAACTCTGGGGCCCTTGATATGAATCTGAAAAAAAAAATGTTTCAAGTCTGTTAACTTCCGAGATCCGCCTAAGGGGTGGAGAAGGGGGGAAAGGGGGGGGGGAACTTTGAAAACGGTTTTTACTTTTCCGAGCCTCCTCTATACGAATCCGTAAAAAAACAAAACACGGGTCTCTTAGTTTCCGAGATACGATGGGGGGAGGGGTTAGGAGGGGGAGAGGGGGGAGATTTGAAAAATGATTTTGACCAACTCTGGGCCCCTTGATATGAATCTGACAAAAAAAATGTTCCAAGTCTCTTCTAAGATCCGCCTGAAAGGGGGGGGAGACGGGGGTAAGAGGGGGAACTTTGCAAAAATTGGATTTTTCTTTTCCGAGCTTCCTCTATACGAATCCATAAAAAACCAAAACACGGGTCTCTTAGTTTCTGAGATACGATTGGGAGGGGGGGGGGGAGGCCAAAAAGGAGAGACTTGGTACTTTTGCCCTACTCATGACAGTTACTTGGAAGTTTGCATGTCGTCACCCCTGAGTTACGCTTCACTCACTCAACCTTCGTTACGCTACGGAGGTCGCCGGCTCGCTTCGCTCGCCACCTCCCCCCTTCGCTCCACTCGGTCTCGCAGGTTCGCTCCACTCAGGACCTACCTACCACCGGAAAGCTATCGTGACCTTATCCCTACGCTACGCTACGCTTCGCTTTACCGCTACCTAGTTTTTCCGAGATACGATGGGGGGAGGGGTGAAGAGGGGGAGAGGGGGGAGTTTTGAAAATTGATTTTGTTCAACTCTGGGCCCCTTTATATGAATTTGAAAAAAAAAATGTTGCAAGTCTGTTAACTTCCGAGATCCGCCTAAAGGTGGGGGGGGAGGGGGTCAAGAGGGGGACTTTGAAAATGGTTTTTACTATTTCGAGCCTCCTCTATACGAATCCGTAAACAAACAAAACATGGGTCTCTTAGTTTCCGAGATACGATGGGGAGGGGGGAGAGGGGGGGCGAAAAGGGGAGGTTTGGGATTTTTCCCATACTCACCAGAGTTACTTGTTTACGAATCTGTCAAAATATACCCACCTCCCCCTTCACCATCTGGGAGAACAATTATGTCAATCAGTGAGTGAGTCAGTGGTATTCTAGCTTTATATAGTATAATTCTAGCTTTATATAGTATAACTAGTATTTGCGCGTTGCGCGAGCTGCAAGCAGCTCGCGGGGTCGTGTTTTGGAGAAGAATTCCTTATCTTAATAAAATTTTAAGAATCCATAAGAATCTTTAAATGAATTGGAATAGTCTATAGTCCTTAAAAGATTTTGTAAATTATATAAAATATTTTTAACATTCTGGAAACCCTTATAACTAATTCAATATAAAAAATAAAAAAAAGAAAACAAAATAAATTGCGAATTCCTTAGGATAGTTAAAAGAATTTTAAAATCCGTTGGAGCACTTGAAAGATTTTGAAACCCCTTAAGAACTCCCTAATCCAATCTAAAACCTTATTAAAAACTCTGAAGGGAGGCATAAGGGGCAACTTTGAAAAATGGTTTTTACTTTTCTGAGCCTCCTCTATACGAATCCGTAAAAAAAAAGAGCACACCCTCTTAGTGTCTGAGATACGATTTGGAGCCAAAAAGGAGAGGCTTAGTACTTTTTCCCTACTCATGAGAGTTACTTGTAAGTTTGCTTGTCGTCACCCCTGAGTTACGCTTCATCCACTCAACCTTCGTTACGTTACGTCCCATGAGGAAATTGATGAACATTTCGAAAATTATCGAAGCCGCCATTTTGGATTTTGATTTTGACCTCACTATCGGCTTTAGCATCTTAGAAAAGCATGAAAACGACTCCCATGATGAAATTGATAAACAATTCGAAAATAATCGCAGCCGCCATCTTGGATTCTCATTTTGACCTCGCCATCGGTTTTAGCAACCTCGAAAACCATGAAAACGACATCCATGATTAAAACTTTGAAATTTTTTGCTTGGATTTTGATTTTGACCTCACTATCGGCTTTAGCATCCTCGAAAACCATGAAAACGACTCCCATCATGAAAACACAAAAACTATCCATCACAAAAAGAATTTTTCAATTCCAAACCAAACAAAACAAACTTATCAGTTTAGATAAAAATATGATATTTAAAATATTATTGTGTTAGGTACGCGCTTACTGCCCCTCGAACACTGCATTTTTTGCAGTCGCCATCTTGGATTCTCATTTTGACCTCGCCATCGGTTTTAGCACCCTCGAATACCATGAAAACGACTCCCATGATGAACAATTCGAAAATTATCGCAGCCGCCATCTTGGATTTGGATTTTAACCTCACTATCGGCTTTAGCATCCTCGAAAACCATGAAAACGACTCCCATGATGAACAATTCGAAAATTTTCGCAGCCGGCATCTTCATTTTGATTTTGACCTCGCTATCGGCTTTAGCATCCTTGAAAACCATGAAAACGACTCCCATGATGAACAATTCGAAAATAATCGCAGCCGCCATCTTGCATTTGGATTTTAACCTCACTATCGGCTTTAGCATCCTCGAAAACCATGAAAACGACTCCCATGATGAACAATTCGAAAATAATCGCAGCCGCCATCTTGGATTTGGATTTTAACCTCACTATCGGCTTTAGCATCCTCGAAAACCATGAAAACGACTCCCATGATGAACAATTCGAAAATTATCGCAGCCGCCATCTTGGATTTTGATTTTGACCTCACTAACGGCTTTAGCATCCTCGAAAACCATGAAAACGACTCCCATGATTAAAGCTTTGAATTTGTTTGCAGTCGCCATCTTAGATTTTGATTTTGACATCGCCATCGGTTTTAGCACCCTCGAAAACCATGCAAACGACATCCATGATGAAAACTTTAAATTTTTTGCAGTCTGCATCTTGGATTTTGATTTTGAACTCACTATCGGCTTTAGCATCCTCGAAAACTATGAAAACTACTCCCATGATGAACAATTCGAAAATTATCGCAGCCGCCATCTTGGATTTGGATTTTAACCTCACTATCGGCTTTAGCATCCTCGAAAAGCATGAAAACGACTACCATGATGAACATTTCGAAAATAGTCGAAGCCGCCATCTTGGATTTTGATTTTGACCTCACTATCGGCTTAACTATCCTTGGAAACCCATGAAAACGACTCCCATGATGAACAATTCGAAAATTATCGCAGCCGCCATCTTGGATTCTCATTTTAACTTCGTCATCGGTTTTAGCAACCTCGAAAACCATGAAAAACCATCCATGATTAAAGCTTTGAATTTGTTTGCAGTCGCCATCTTGGATTCTCATTTTGACCTCGCCATCGGTTTTAGCAACCTCGAAAACCCATGAAAACGACTTCCACGAATAACAATTCGAAAATTATCGTAGCCGCCATCTTGGATTCTCATTTTGACCTCGCCATCGGTTTTAGCACCCTCGAAAACCATAAAAATGACTCCCATGATGAAATTGATGAAAAAATCGAAAATTATCGCAGCCGCCATCTTGGATTCTCATTTTGACTTCGTCATCGGTTTTAGCAACCTCGAAAACCATGGAAACGACATCCATGATTAAAGCTTTGAATTTTTTGCACTCTGCATCTTGGATTTTGATTTTGAACTCACTATCGGCTTTAGCATCCTCGAAAACCGTGAAAACGACTCCCATAATGAACAATTCGAAAATTATCGCAGCCGCCATCTTGGATTTTGATTTTAACCTCACTATCGGCTTTAGCTCCTCGAACCCATGAAAACGACTCCCATGATGAACATTTTGAAAATTATCGCAGCCGCCATCTTGGATTTAAATTTTGACCTTACATCGGCTTTAGCATCCTCGAAAACCATGAAAACGACTCCCATGATGAACATTTCGAAAAATATCGCAGCCGTACTCATTTTGACCTCGCCATCGGTTATAGCAACCTCGAAAACCATGAAAACGACATCCATCATTAAAACTTTGAAATTTTTTGCAGTCGCCATCTTGGATTTTGATTTTGACCTCGCCATCGGTTTTAGCACCCTCGAAAACCATGAAAACGACATCCATGATGAAAACTTTGAAATTTTTTGCAGTCGCCATCTTGGATTTTGATTTTGACCTCGCCATCAGTTTAAGCACCCTCGAAAACCATGAAAACGACTCCCACGATGAACATTTCGAAAATTATCGCACCTGCCATCTTGGATTTTAATTTTGACCTCACTATCGGCTTTAGCATCATCGAAAACCATAAAAACGACTCCCATGATGAACATTTAAAAAAATATCGCAGCCCGCCATCTTGGATTTTGATTTTGACCTCACTATCGGCTTTAGCATCCTCGAAAACCATGAAAACGACTGCCATGATGAACAATTCCAAAATTATTGCAGCCGCCATCTTGGATTCTCATTTTGACCTCGCCATCGGTTTTAGCACCCTCGAAAACCATGAAAACGACTCCCATGATGACCAATTGGAAAATTATCGCAGCCGCCATCTTGGATTTGGATTTTAACCTCACCATCGGTTTTAGCACCCTCGAAAACCATGAAAACGATACCCATGATGAAATTGATGAACATTAGCACCCTCGAAAACCATGAAAACGCCACCCATGATGAAATTGATGAAAAATTCGAAAATAATCGCAGCCGCCATCTTGGATTCTCATTTTGACCTCGCCATCGGTTTTAGCACCCTCGAAAACCATGAAAACGTCACCCATGATGAAATTGATGAACAATTTTCGAAAATCATAGCAGCCGCCATCTTGGATTCTCATTTTGACCTCGCCATCGGTTTTAGCACCCTCGAAAACCATGAAAACGACTCCCATGATGAACATTTCGAAAATTATCACAGCGGCCATTTTCATTTTGACCTCACTATCGGCTTTAGCATCCTCGAAAACCATGAAAACGACGTGTCTCGCGCCCGTCGCGTAGAAGGGCCTTAAAAGATTTTGAAACCCCTTAAGAACCCCCTAATCCAATCTAAAACCTTATTAAAAACTCAGAAAAAAATGGCCGAGCCTCCTCTATACGAATCCGTAAAAAAACTGAACACGGTTCTCTTAGTTTCTGAGATACGATTGGGAGGGAGGCCAAAAAGGGGAGGCTTGGTACTCTTGCCCTACTCATGAGAGTTACTTGTAAGTTTGCTTGGCGTCGCCCCTGAGTTACGCTTCACCCACTCAACCTTCGTTACGCTACGGAGGTCGCCGGCTCGCTTCGCTCGCCACCTCCCCCCTTAGCTCCACTCGGTCTCGCAGGTTCGCTCCACTCAGGATCTACCTACCACCGGAAAGCTATCGTGACCTCATCCCTACGCTTCGCTTTACCGCTACATAGTTTTTCCGAAAAACGATGGGTGGAGGGGTGAAGAGGGGGAGATGGGGGAGTGTTGAAAAATGATTTTGACCAACTCTGGGCCCCTTGATATGAATCTGAAAAAAATAAGTTGCAAGTCTGTTAACCTCCAAAATCCGCCTAAAGGGGGAAGAAGGGGGGGAACTTTGAAAAATAACTTTTACTTTTCCGAGCCTCCTCTATACGAATCCATAAAAAAACAAAACACGGTTCTCTTAGTTTCCGAGATACGATGGGGAGGGGGGAGAGGGGGGGCGAAAAGGGGAGGCTTGGGATTTTTTCCATACTCATGAGAGTTACTTGTAAATTTGCTTGTCGTCACCCCCGAGTTACGCTTCACCCACTCAACCTTCGTTACGCTATGGAGGTCGCCGGCTCGCTTCGCTCGCCACCTCCCCCCTTCGCTCCACTCGGTCTCGCAGGTTCGCTCCACTCAGGACCTACCTACCATCGGAAAGCTATCGTGACCTTATCCCTACGCTACGCTACGCTTCGCTTTACCGGTACATACCTACTTTTTCCGAGATACGATGGGGGGATGGGTAAAGGGGGGGAGAGAGGGGAGTTTTGAAAAATGATTTTGACTTACTCTGGGCACCTTGATATGAATCTGAAAAAAAATGTTGCAAGTCTGTTAACTTCCGAGATCCGCCTGAAGGGGGGGAAGGGGGGCGAAGGGGGGTGGAACTTTGAAAAATGGTTTTTACTTTTCCGAGCCTTCTCTATACGAATCCGTAAAAAAACAAAACACGGGTCTCTTAGTTTCCGAGATACGATGGGGGGAGGGGTGAAGAGGGGGAGAGGGGGGAGTTTTGAAAAACGATTTTGACCAACTCTGGGGCCCTTGATATGAATCTGAAAAAAAAAATGTTGCAAGTCTGTTAACTTCCGAGATCCGCCTAAAGGGGGGAGAAGGGGGAGAAGGGGGACAAACTTTGAAAAATGTTTTTTACTTCTCGGAGCCTCCTCTATACGAATCCGTAAAAAAAACAAAACACGGGGCTCTTAGTTTCCGAGATACGATGGGGAGGGGGGAGAGGGGGGGCGAAAAGGGGAGGTTTGGGATTTTTCCCATACTCACCAGAGTTACTTGTTTACGAATCTGTCAAAATATACCCACCTCCCCCTTCACCATCTGGGAGAACAATGATGTCAGTCAGTCAGTCAGTGAGTGAGTGGTAATCGAGCTTTATATAGTATAACTAGTATTTGCGCGTTGCGCGAGCTGCAAGCAGCTCGCGGGGTCGTGTTTTGGAGAAGTATTCCTTACCTTGATAAAATTTTGAGAATCCATATGAATCTTTAAATGAATTGGAAAATCCATAGTCCTTAAAAGATTTTGTAAATTGTAAATATGTAAAATATTTTTAATATTCTGAAAACCCTTGTATCTAATTCAATAAAAAAAAGAAACAAAATTAAAAAAATACAAACTAAATTGAGAATTCCTTAGGATAGTCAAAAGAATTTTAAAATCCGTTAGAGCACTTTAAAAAATTTGATACCCCTTAAGAACCCCCTAATCCAATCTAAAACCTTATTAAAAACTCAGAAGGGTGGCATAAGGGGCAACTTTGAAAAATGGTTTTTACTTTTCCGAGCCTCCTCTATACGAATCCGTAAAAAAAAGAACACGGGTCTCTTAGTGTCTGAGATACGATTGGGAGGGGGGGGGAGCCAAAAAGGAGAGGCTTAGTACTTTTGCCCTACTCATGAGAGTTACTTGTTAGTTTGCTTGTCGTCACCCCTGAGTTACGCTTCATCCACTCAACCTTCGTTACGTCCCATGATGAAATTGATGAACATTTCGAAAATTATCGAAGCCGCCATCTTGGATTTTGATTTTGACCTCACTATCGCCTTTAGCATCCTCGAAAACCATGAAAACGACTCCCATTATGAAATTGATGAACGATTCGAAAATTATAGCAGCCGCCATCTTGGATTCTCATTTTGACCTCGCCATTGATTTTAGCACCCTCGAATACCATGAAAATGACTCCCATGATGAACAATTCGAAAATTATCGCAGAGGCCATTTTGGATTCTCATTTTGACCTCGCCATCGGTTTTAGCAACCTCGAAAACTATGAAAACGACATCCATCATTAAAACTTTGTAATTTTTTGCAGTCACCATCTTGGATTTTGATTTTGACCTCACTATCAGCTTTGTCATCCTGGAAAACCTTGAAAACGACTTCCATGATGAACATTTCGAAAATTATCTAAGCCGCCATCTTGGATTTTGATTTTGACCCCACTATCGGCTTTAGCATCCTCGAAAACCATGAAAACGACTCTCATGATGAACAATTCGAAAATTATCGCAGCCGCCATCTTGGATTCTCATTTTGACCTCGCCATCGGTTTCAGCACCCTCGAAAACCATGAAAACGACATCCATGATGAAAACTTTGAATTTTTTGCAGTCTGCATCTTGGATTTTGATTTTGACCTCACAATCGGTCATACTTACGCTACAGAGGTCACCGGCTCGCTTCGCTCGCCACCTCGCAGGTTCGCTCAACTTAGGACCTATACCTTCCACCGGAAAGCTATCGTGACCTTATCCCTACGCTACGCTACGCTTCGCTTTACCGCTACCAAGTTTCCGAGATACGATGAGGGGAGGGGTGAAGGCGGGGAGAGGGGTGAGTTTTGAAAAATGATTTTGACATACTTTGGGCCCCTTTATAAGAATCTGAAAAAAAAATGATGAGTCTCTTCTGAGATCCGCCTAAAGGGGGGAGAAGGGGGTCAAGAGGGGGAACTTTGAAAAAATGGTTTTTTCTTTTCCGAGCCACCTCTATACGAATCCGTAAAAAAACAGAACATCGGCCTCTTAGTTTCTGAGATACGATTTGGAGGGGGGAGGCCACAAACGAGTGGCTAAGTACTTTTGCCCTACTCATGAGAGTTACTTGTTAGTTTGCTTGTCGTCACCCCTGAGTTACGCTTCACCCACTCAACCTTCGTTACGTCCCATGATGAAATTGATGAACATATCGAAAATTATCGAAGCCGCCATCTTGGATTTTATTTTGACCTCACTATCGGCTTTAGCATCCTCGAAAACCTTGAAAACAACTCCCACGATGAACAATTCGAAAATTATGGCTGCCGCCATCATGGATTTGTATTTAAACCTCACTATTGGCTTTAGCATCCTCGAAAACCATGAAAACGACACCCATGATGAAATTGATGAACAATTCGAAAATTATCGCAGCCGCCATCTTGGGTTTTGATTTTGACCTCACAATCGGCTGTAGTATCTTCGAAAACCATGAAAACGACTCCCATGATAAACAATTCGAAAATTATCGCAGCCGCCATCTTGGATTTGGATTTTGACCTCACTATCGGCTGAAGCATCCTCGAAAACCATGAAAACGACTCCCATGATGAACATTTCGAAAATTATCGCAGCCGCCATCTTGAATTTTGATTTTAACCTCACTATCGGCTTTAGCATCCTCCAAAACCATGAAAACGACTCCCATGATGAAATTGATGAACAATTCGAAAACTATAGCAGCCGCCATCTTGGATTCTCATTTTGACCTCGCCATCGATTTTAACACTCTCGAAAACCATGAAAACGACTCCCATGATGAACAATTCGAAAATTATCGCAGCCGCCATCTTGGATTTTGATTTTAACCTCACTATTGGCTTTAGCATCCTCCAAAACCATGAAAACGACTCCCATGATGATCATTTCGAAAATTATCGGAGCCGCCATCTTGGATTCTCATTTTGACCTCGCCATCGGTTCAAGCACCCTCGAAAACCATGAAAACGATATCCATGATGAACAATTCGAAAATTATCGCAGCCGCCATATTGGATTTTGATTTTGACCTCACTATCGGCTTTAGCATCCTCGGAAACCATGAAAACGACTCCCATGATGATCTTTTCGAAAATTATCGCAGCCGCCATCTTGGATTATGATTTTGACCTCACTATCGGCTTTAGCATCCTCGAAAACCATGAAAACGACTCCCATGACGAATATTTCGAAAATTATCGCAGCCGCTATCTTGGATTCTCATTTTGACCTCGCCATCGGTTTAAGCACCTTCGAAAACCATAAAAACGACATCCATGATGAAAACTTTGAAGTTTTTTGCAGTCGCCATCTTGGATTTTGATATTGACCTCACTAATGGCTTTAGTATCCTCGAAAACCAGGAAAACGACTCCCATGATGAACAATTCGAAAATTATCGCAGCCGCCATCTTGGATTTGGATTTTATCCTCACTATCGGCTTTAGCGTCCTCGGAAACCATGAAAACGACACCCATGATGAACAATTCGAAAATTATCGCAGCCGCCATCTTGGATTTTGATTTTGACCTCATTATCGGCTTTAGCATCCTCGAAAACCATGAAAACGACTCCCATGATGAAATTGATGAACATTTCGAAAATTATAACAACCGCCATCTTGGATTCTCATTTTGACCTCGCCATCGGTTTTAGCACCCTCGAATAACATGAAAACGACTCCCATGATGAACATTTCGAAAATTATCGCAGCCGCCATCTTGGATTTTGATTTTGACCTCACTATCGGTTTTAACACCCTCAAAAACCATGAAAACTACACCCATGATGAAAACACAAAAACTATCCATCACAAAAAGAATTTTTCAATTCCAAACCAAGCAATACAAACTTTTCAGTTTAGATAAAAAATTATGATATTTAAAAAAATATTGTATTAGGTACGCGCTTACTGCCCCTCGAACACTGCATTTTTTGAAGTCCACATCTTAAATTTTGATTTTGACGTCACTATCGGCTTTAGCATCCTCGAAAACCATGGAAACAACTCCCATGATGAACATTTCGAAAATTATCGCAGCCGCCATCTTGGATTCTCATTTTGACATCGCCATCGGTTTAAGCACCCTCGAAAACGATGAAAACGACATCCATGATGAAAACTTTGAAGTTTTTTGCAGTCGCCATCTTGGATTTTGATTTTGACCTCACTATCGGCTTTAGCATCCTCGAAAAACATGAAAACAGTCATGATGAACAATTCCAAAATTATCGCAGCCGCCATCTTGGATTTGGATTTTAACCTCACTATCGGCTTTAGCATCCTCGAAAACCATGAAAACGACTCCCATAATGAACAATTCGAAAATTATCGCAGCCGCTATCTTGGATTTGTATTTAAACCTCACTATCGGCTTTAGCATCCTCGAAAACCATGGAAACGACTCCCATTATGAAACAATTTGAAAATTATCGTAGCCGCCATCTTGGATTTTGATTTTGACCTCACTATCGGCTTTAGCATCCTCGAAAACCATGAAAACGACTCCCATGATGAACAATTCGAAAATTATCGCAGCCGCCATCTTGGATTCTCATTTTAACCTCGCCATCGGTTTTAGCATTCTCGAAAATCATGAAAACGACATCCATGATAAAAACTTTGAATTTTTTTGCAGTCGCCATCTTGGATTTTGAGTTTGACCTCACTATCGGCTTTAGCATCCTCGAAAACCATAAAAACGACTCCCATGATAAAATTGTGAACAATTCGAAAATTATAGCAGCCGCCATCTTGGATTCTCATTTTGACCTCGCCATCGGTTTTAGCACCCTCGAAAACCATGAAAACGACTCCCATGATGAACAATTATTCGAAAATTATCGCAGCCGCCATGTTGGATTTGGATTTTAACCTCACTATCGGCTTTAGCACTTAGCACCCTCGAAAACCATGAAAACGACACCCATGATGAACAATTCAAAAATTATATATCAACCTCCTATCGGCTTTAGCATCCTCGAAAACCATGAAGACGACTCCCATGATGAAAACTTTGAATTTTTTGCAGTCGCCATCTTGAATTTTGAGTTTGACCTTACTATCGGCTTTAGCATCCTTGAAAACTATGAAAACGACATCCATGATGAAAACTTTCAATTTTTTGCAGTCGCCATCTTGGATACTGAGTTTGACCTCACTATCGGCTTTAGCATCCTCGAAAACCATGGTAACAACTCCGTAAATGAACATTTCGAAAATTATTGCAGCCGCCATCTTGGATTCTCATTTTGACCTCGCCATCGGTTTTAGCACCCTCGAAAACCATGAAAACGACCCCCATGTTGAACATTTCGAAAATTATCGAAGCCGCCATCCTGGATTTTGATTTTGACCTCACTATCGGCTTTAGCATCCTCGAAAACCATGAAAACGATTTCCATGGTGAAATTGATGAATAATTCGAAAATTATCGCAGCCGCCATCTTGGATTCTCAATTTGACTTTGCCATCGGTTTTAGCACCCTCGAAAACCATGGAAACGACTCCCATGATGAACATTTAAAAAATAATCGCAGCTGCCATCTTAAATTTGGATTTTAACCTCAGAATCGGCTTTAGCATCCTCGAAAACCATGAAAACGTCAGCTCCCATGATGAACAATTCGAAAATTATCGCAGCCGCCATATTGGATTTTGATTTTGACCCCACTATCGGCTTTAGCATCTTCGAAAACCATGAAAACGACTCCCATGATGAACAATTCAAAAATTGTCGCAGCCGCCATCTTGGATTTTAATCTTGACCTCAGTATCGGCTTTAGCATCCTCGGAAACCATGAAAACGACTCCCATGATGAACATTTCAAAAATTATCGAAGCCGCCATCTTTGATTTTGATTTTGACCTCACTATCGGCTTTAGCATCCTCGAAAACAATGAAAACGACTCCCATGATGAAATTGATGAACAATTCGAAAATTATAGCAGCCGCCATCTTGGATTCTCATTTTGACCTCGCCATCGGTTTTAGCACCCTCGAAAACCATGGAAACGACTACCATGATGAACATTTAAAAATATCGCAGCCGCCATATTGGATTTTGATTTTGACCTCTCTATCGGCTGTAGCATCCTCGAAAACTGAACACGGGTCTCTTAGTTTCTGAGATACGATTGGGAGGGGGGGGGGGGAGGCCAAAAAGGGGAGGCTTGGTACTTTTGCCCTTCTCTTGAGAGTCACCTCACCCCTTCGCTACGCTCGGTCTCGCAGGTTCGCTCCACTCAGGACCTACCTACCACCGGAAAGCTACCGTGACCTTATCCTTATGCAACGCTTCGCTTTACCGCTACCTAGTTTCGGAGATACGATGGGGGTAGGGGTGAAGAGGAGGAGAAGGGGGAGTTTTGAAAAATGATTTTGACCAACTCTGGGCCCCTTGATATGAATCTGAAAAAAAAAATGTTAAAAGTCTGTTTACTTCCGAGATCCGCCTAAAGGGGTAGAAGGTGGGCAAGGGGGGGGGGGGACTTTGAATAATGGTTTTTACTTTTCCGAGCCTCCTCTATACGAATCCGTAAAAAACAGAACACGGGTCTCTTAGTTTCTGAGATACGATTGGGAGGGGGGGGGAGGCCAAAAACGGGAGTCTTGGTACTTTTGCCCTACTCATGAGAGTTACTTGTAAGTTTGCTTGTCGTCGCCCCCGAGTTAAGCTTTACCCACTCAACCTTCGTTACGCTACGGAGGTCGCCGGCTCGCTTCGCTCGCCACCTCCCCCCTTCGCTCCACTCGGTCTCGCAGGTTCGCTCCACTCAGCACCTACCTACCACCGGAAATCTATCGTGAGTGACCTTATCCCTACGCTACGCTACGCTTCGCTTTTCCGCTACCTAGTTTCTGAGATACTATGGGGGGAGGGGTGAAGGGGGGGGGAGAGGTGTGAGTTTTGAAAAATGATTTTGAGCAACTCTGGGCCCCTTGATATGAATCTGAAAAAAAAAGTGTGAAAAGTCTGTTATCTTCCGAAATCCGTCTAAAGGGGGGAGAAGGGGGTCAAAGGGGCAACTTTGAAAAATGCTTTTTACTTTTCCGAGCCTCCTCTATACGAATCCGTAATAAAACAAAACACGGGTCTCTTAGTTTCTGAGATACGATTGGGAGGGGGGGGGGGAGGCCAAAAACGGGAGTCTTGGTACTTTTGCCCAACTCATGAGAGTTACTTGTAAGTTTGCTTGTCGTCGCCCCCGAGTTAAGCTTTACCCACTCAACCTTCGTTACGCTACGGAGGTCGCCGGCTCGCTTCGCTCGCCACCTCCCCCCTTCGCTCCACTCGGTCTCGCAGGTTCGCTCCACTCAGCACCTACCTACCACCGGAAATCTATCGTGACCTTATCCCTACGCTACGCTACGCTTCGCTTTTCCGCTACCTAGTTTCTGAGATACTATGGGGGGAGGGGTGAAGGGGGGGGAGAGGTGTGAGTTTTGAAAAATGATTTTGAGCAACTCTGGGCCCCTTGATATGAATCATGGTCAAAGGGGCAACTTGGAAAAATGCTTTTTACTTTTCTGAGCCTCCTCTATATGAATCCGTAATAAAACAAAACACGGGTCTCTTAGTTTCTGAGATACGATTGGGAGGGGGGGGGAAGGCCAAAAAGGGGAGGCTTGGTTATTTTGCCTTACTCATAAGAGTTACTTGTAAGTTTGCATGTCGGGACCTACCTACCACCGGAAAGCTAATCATGACCTTATCCCTACGCTACGCTGCGCTTCGCTTTACCGCTATGGGGGGAGGGGTGAAGAGGGGGAGAGGGGAGAGTTTTGAAAAATGATTGTGACATACTCTGGGCCCCTTGATATGAATCTGAAAAAAAAAATGTTGCAAGTCTGTTAACTTCCGAGATCCGCCTAAAGGGGGGAGAAGGGGGGCAAGGGGGGAGGAACTTTGAAAATGGTTTTTACTTTTCCGAGCCTCCTCTATACGAATCCGTAAAAAAACAAAACACGGGTCTCTTAGTTTCCGAGATACGATGGGGGGAGGGGTGAAGAGGGGGAGAGGGGGGAGTTTTGAGAAATGATTTTGACCAACTCTGGGCCCCTTGATATGAATCTGAAAAAAGAAACGTTGCAAGTCTGTTAACTTCCGAGATCCGCCTAAAGGGGGGAGAAGGGGGGCAAGGGGGGGGAACTTTGAAAAATGGTTTTTACTTTTCCGAGCATCCTCTATACGAATCCGTAAAAAAAACAAAATACGGGTCTCTTAGTTTCCGAGATACGATGGGGAGGGGGGGAGGGGGGGCAAAAAGGGGAGGTTTGGGATTTTTCCCATACTCACCAGAGTTACTTGTTTACGAATCTGTCAAAATATACCCACCTCCCCCTTCACCATCTGGGAGAACAATGATGTCAATCAGTCAGTGAGTGAGTGAGTGAGTGAGTGGTAATCGAGCTTTATATAGTATAATAACTAGTATTTGCGCGTTGCGCGAGCTGCACGCAGCTCGCGGGGTCGTGTTTTGGATAAGTATTCCTTACCTTTATAAAATTTTGAGAATCCATATGAATCTTTAAATGAATTGGAAAATCCATAGTCCTTAAAAGATTTTGTAAATTATATAACATATATTTTTAATATTCTGAAAACCCGTATACGAATTAAAAAAAAAAACGAAGCAAAATTAAAAATAAAAAACAAAATAAATTGTGAATTCCTTAGGATAGTTAGAAGAATTTTAAAATTTGTTAGAGCACTTAAAAGATTTTAAAACCTCTTAAGAAACCCCTTATCCAATCTAAAACCTTATTAAAAACTCAGAAGAAAGGCATAAGGGGCAACTTTGAAAAATGGTTTTTACTTTTCCGAGCCTCCTCTATAATAATACGTACGTACGTACTGTTAAAAAAAAACACGGGTTTCTTAGTGTCTAAGATGCGATTGGGAGGGGGGGGGAGCCAAAAAGGAGAGGCTTAGTACTTTTGCCCTACTCATGAGAATTACTTGTAAGTTTGCTTGTCGTCACCCCTGAGTTTCATCCACTCAATCTTCGTTACGTCCTATGATGAAATTGATGAACATTTCGAAAATTATCGAAGCCGCCATCTTGGATTTTGATTTTGACCTCACTATCGGCTTTAGCATTCTCGAAAACCATGAAAACGACTCCCATGATGAAATTGATGAACACTTCGCAAAATTATAGCAGCCGCCATCTTGGTTTCTCATTTTGACCTCGCCATCGGTTTAAGCACCCTCGAAAACCATGAAAACGACATCCGTGATGAAAACTTTGAATTTTTTGCAGTCGCCATCTTGGATTTTGATTTTGACCTCACTATCGGCTTTAGCATCCTCGAGAACCATGAAAATGACCCCCATGATGAACAATTCGAAAATTACCGCAGCCGCCATCTTGGATTTGGATTTTAACCTCACTATCGGCTTTAGCATCCTCAAAAACCATGAAAATGACTCCCATGATGAACAATTCAAAAATTATCGCAGCTGCCATCTTGGATTCTCATTTTGACCTCGCCATCGGTTTTAGCACCCTCTAAAACCATGAAAACGACATCCATGATGAAAACTTTGAATTTTTTGCAGTCGCCATCTTGGATTTTGATTTTGACCTCACTATCGGCTTTAGCATCCTCGAGAACCATGAAAACGACCCCCATGATGAACAATTCGAAAATTATCGCAGCCGCCATCTTCGATTTTGATTTTGACCTCACTATCGGCTTTAGCATCCTCGAAAACCATGAAAACGACTCCCATGATGCACGTTTCGAAAATTATTGCAGCCGCCATCTTGGATTTTAATTTTGACCTCACTATCGGCTTTAGCATCCTCGAAAACCATAAAAACGACTCCCATGATGAACATTTAAAAAATTATCGCAGCCGCCATCTTGGATTTTGATTTTGACCTCACTATCGGCTTTAGCATCCTCGAAAACCATGAAAACGACTCCCATGATGAACATTTAAAAAATTATCGCAGCCGCCATCTTGGATTTTGATTTTGACCTCACTATCGGCTATATCATCCTCGAAAACCATGAAAACGACTCCCATGATGAATAATTCGAAAATTATGAAGCCGCCATCTTGAATTTTGATTTTGACCTCACTATCGGCTTTAGCATCCTCGAACACCATGAAAACGACTCCCATGATGAACATTTCGAAAATAATCGCAGCCGCCATCTTGGATTCTCATTTTGACCTCGCCATCGGTTTAACCACCCTCGAAAACCATGATAACGACTCCCATGATGAACATTTCCAAAATTATCGAAGCCGCCATCTTGGATGTTGATTTTGACCTCACTATCGGCTTAAGCATCCTCGAAAACCATGAAAACGACTCCCATGATGAACATTTCGAAAATAATCGCAGCCGCCATCTTGGATTCTCATTTTGACCTCGCCATCGGTTTAACCACCCTCGAAAACCATGAAAACGACATCCATGACGAAAACCTTCACACTTCTTGCAGCCGCCATCTTGGATTTTGATTTTGACCTCACTATCGGCTTTAGCACCCTCGAATACCATGAAAACAACTCCCATGATGAACAATTCGAAAATTATCGCAGGGACCATCTTGGATTCCGAGATACGATGAGGGGAGGGGTGAAGGGGGGGAGTGGGGTGACTTTTGAAAAATAATTTTGACGTACTCTGGGCCCCTTGATACGAATCTGAAAAAAAAAAAATGTTCCATATTCCTTCTGAGATCCGCCTAAAGGGGGGAAAAGGGGGTCAAGAGGGTGAACTTTGAAAAAAATGTTTTTTTCTTTTCCGAGCCTCTTCTATACGAATCCGAAAAAACCGAACACGGGTCTCATAGTTTCTGAGATACGATTGGGAGGGGGGGGGGGAGGCCAAAAAGGGGAGGCTTGGTACTTTTGCCCTACTCATGAGAGTTACTTGTAAGTTTGCTTGTCGTCACCCCCGAGTTACGCTTCACCCACTCAACCTTCGTTACGCTACGGAGGTCGCCGGCTCGCTTCGCTCGCCACCTCCACCCTTCGCTCCACTCGGTCTCGCAGGTTCGCTCCACTCAGGACCTACCTACCACCGGAAAGCTATCGTGACCTCAGCCCTACGCTACGCTTTACCGCTACATAGGTTTTCCGAGATACGATGGGGGAAGGGGTGAAGAGGGGTAGAGGGGGGAGTTTTGAAAAATGATTTTGACCAACTCTGGGCCCCTTGATATCAATCTGGAAAAAAAATGTTGAAAGTCTGTTAACTTCCGAGATCCGCCTAAAGGGGGGAAAAGGGGGTCAAGAGGGTGAACTTTGAAAAAAATGTTTTTTTCTTTTCCGAGCCTCTTCTATACGAATCCGAAAAAACCGAACACGGGTCTCTTAGTTTTTGAGATACGATTGGGAGGGGGGGTGAGGCCAAAAAGGGGAGGCTTGGTACTTTTGCCCTACTCATGAAAGTTACTTGTAAGTTTGCTTGTCGTCACCCCCGAGTTACGCTTCACCCACTCAACCTTCGTTACGCTCGCTCCACTCGGTCTCGCAGGTTCGCTCCACTCAAGACCTACCTACCACCGGAAAGCTATCATGACCTTATCCCTACGCTACGCTTCGCTTCGCTTTACTGCTACCTACTTTTTCCGAGATACGACGGGGGGAGGGGTCAAGAGGGGGAGAGGGGGGAGTTTTGAAAAATGATTTTGACCAACTCTGGGTTCCTTGATATGAATCTGAAAAAAAAAAATGTTGCAAGTTTGTTAACTTCCGAGATCCGCCTAAAGGGGGGAGAAGGGGGTCAAGAGGGGAACTTTGAAAAAATTGGTTTTTACTTTTCCGAGCCTCCTCTTTACGAATCCGTAAAAAAACAAAACACGGGTCACTTACTTTCCGAGATACGATGGGGGGAGGGGTGAAGAGGGGGAGAGGGGGGAGTTTTGAAAAATGATTTTGACCAAGTCTGGGCCCCTGAATATGAATCTGAAAAAAAAATGTTGCAAGTCTGTTAACTTCCGAGATCCGCCTAAAGGGGGGAGAAGGGGGGCAAGGGGGGGGAACTTTGAAAAATGTTTTTTACTATTCCGAGCCTCCTCTATACGAATCCGTAAAAAAACAAAACACGGGTCTCTTAGTTTCCGAGATACGATGGGGAGGGTGGAGAGGGGGGGCGAAAAGGGGAGGTTTGAGATTTTTCCCATACTCATGAGAGTTACTTGTAAGTTTGCTTGTCGACACCCCTGAGTTACGCTTCACCCACTCAACCTTCGTTACGCTACGGAGGTCGCCGGCTCGCTTCGCTCGCCACCTCCCCCCTTCGCTCCACTCGGTCTCGCAGGTTCGCTCCACTCAGGACCTACCTACCACCGGAAAGCTATCGTGTCCTCATCCCTACGCTACGCTACGCTTCGCTTTACCTTAGTTTTTTCGAGATATGATCGGGGGAAGAGGGGGTGAAGAGGGGGTGAGGGGGGAGTTTTGAAAAATGATTTTGACATAGTTTTTTAGGCCCATTGATATGAATCTGAAAAAAAAAACAAAACACTGGTCTCTTAGTTTCCGAGATACGATTGGGAGGGGGGGGAGGCCAAAAAGGGGAGGCTTGTTACTTTTGCCCTACTCACGAGAGTTACTTGTAAGTTTGCTTGTCGTCACCCCCGAGTTACGCTTCACCCACTCAACCTTCGTTACGCTACGGGGGTCGCCGGCTCGCTTCGCTCGCCACCTCCCCCCTTCGCTCCACTCGGTCTCGCAGGTTCGCTCCACTCGGGACCTACCTACCACCGGAAAGCTATCATGACCTTATCCCTACGCTACGCTTCGCTTCGCTTTACTGCTACCTACTTTTTCCGAGATACGACGGGGGGAGGGGTCAAGAGGGGGAGAGGGGGGAGTTTTGAAAAATGATTTTGACCAACTCTGGGTTCCTTGATATGAATCTGAAAAAAAAAAATGTTGCAAGTTTGTTAACTTCCGAGATCCGCCTAAAGGGGGGAGAAGGGGGTCAAGAGGGGAACTTTGAAAAAATTGGTTTTTACTTTTCCGAGCCTCCTCTATACGAATCCGTAAAAAAACAAAACACGGGTCACTTAGTTTCCGAGATACGATGGGGGGAGGGGTGAAGAGGGGGAGAGGGGGGAGTTTTGAAAAATGATTTTGACCAAGTCTGGGCCCCTGAATATGAATCTGAAAAAAAAAAATGTTGCAAGTCTGTTAACTTCCGAGATCCGCCTAAAGGGGGGAGAAGGGGGGCAAGGGGGGGGAACTTTGAAAAATGGTTTTTACTATTCCGAGCCTCCTCTATACGAATCCGTAAAAAAACAAAACACGGGTCTCTTAGTTTCCGAGATACGATGGGGAGGGGGGAGAGGGGGGGTGAAAAGGGGAGGTTTGGGATTTTTCCCATACTCACGAGAGTTACTTGTTTACGAATCTGTAAAAATATACCCACCTCCCCCTTCACCATCTGGGAGAACAATTCTGTCAGTCAGTGAGTGAGTGGTAATCGAGCTTTATCTATATCTTCTATCTTCTATCTTCTTCTTCTATCTATCTATCTATACTTATAATAAATCTGTAGAGAGGTCAATTCTGTACATGAAATATATTTCCAAAATAACTATCAGGGGGTGATTAGGGATCGATACTGATGCCAAAAATGCAATTTTTAAAATTATTGTCTGTCTGTCTGTCTGTCTGTCTGTCTGTCTGTCTGTCTGTCTGTCTGTATAACCGTTATAGAAACAGAAACTACTCGATGGATTTTGACGAAACTTGGTACAATTATTTTTCATACTCCTGCGCTGGTTATAGAATACTTTTCATCACGCTACAATCAATAGGAGCAGAGCAGTGAAGGGAAATGTTAGGAAAACGGGGGAAGTTACTCCATACACGCTAATCTTCGGAACTACTGGACGGATTTGATTGTTTTTTTTTTTTGTTGCATAGCTATTAAGTCTAGGCAACATATAGGCTATAATGTATCTTGGAAACTTGAACACCTCATGCAGAACTGCAATAGATCAGCTAAACTATAAGAGATACAAAAATAGTGCCATAGCAAAAATCGTTCCGCGTGATGAGCATTTTCTGCTAAGAAAATAAATTTGAAGATATGGAACACCTGATATGGAACTCCAAGAGCCCAGCTACACTATTACATATACAGTAATGACGTCTTAGCAAGAGTTGTTCAGCCTGATGAGCACTCCCTGTTGTCGTATAAAAACTGAAGATCTGGTACACCTGATGTGAAACTCCAAGAGCCCAGCTACACTATAACATAATATAGGAATGACGTCTTAGCAAGGGTTGTTTAGTCTGATGGGCATTTCCTGTTGACTTACAAAAATGAAAGATCTGGAACGTCTGGAATCGTCATGCGCGTCCCGTTGTTTTCCCGTCCCCAGGGTCTAAGAATTCGACGTCAGACGTTTCAGATCTTCGATTTTGACGAGCCCATTATCGCTGGCAAAAGCAACAGGATCCGCGTACGAAGTCGCTGGCAGAAGCTAGTATAGTATAATATACAAGAATTGCTCGTTTAAAGATTATAGTAGGTAGATTTATAAGTAACTTTTATTTTGAAACCAACCGATATATAGATTTTTTTTATTTAAGTATTTATTTTTTTAATATTTATATTGTCTGCAGTCATTTCACGTATCAAATCAATGTATTTTCTTTGATAAGTGAAAAATGTCCACCATTCTGCCACGGAACCCGCGCATCACATTACAAAGCAATGTATTCCGCTGCGTGGATGAACGGCTGTTTTCCCCGGAAAAACTTATGATAAAATGATACAGCGGTGAGCAGCGGGTGTAACGCACTGGTGCCATTGTTGCCATTCCGTCTACGATGACGTTATTGACAGCACGTCTCGCTGACACGCGAAATAATTAGGTACGATTAGCTGTCATGTTATGAGACACATCTGCGTTTTAATTTTTTTATTTAACATCTGTATTTATGCCATTTATAAACCTACTGACTGTTTTTCTAACTAAATGGTTGCGTTACAGGGGAAATTTGTAAAGAGAGACCTGTTCGCTGGCACCAGAAATACAGCGGGAAGTTTTTGAATTAAATAATGTAATAAATTTCTCTTAACTTAGAATTGCTGAAAGCTCAAAACAACGAGCAATCACGGAAGATTTCCCGTAAATAACAGTATAAGTTTAATATTAAACTGTGAACACTTAAAACAGTGTACTCTAGAAACTACGACATTTTGAATTATTTTGCAATCGCTTAATTATTCAAAAAATCTACATAACAACACGCTATATCCCTTAGGAACCGAACACAAATTTTTTTTTGAGACCAAAAGGCACAGCTTTCTTTAATAATCAAATGGACGGTAATGGACAATAACCATCACTGTACTCATCGCAATAACGATAATTATCGTATCGCGTTGTAACACATCGTATATGATTTAAAGCGATAAACAAACAGCTAAAACGATGTATTATGCATGTCATACTCATCATTAAAGCTGGAGTAGACTGACTGATTTATTCTTAAGCGGCGTTCACACTACTTTTAAGGATCCGTAGCAAAAACCGGAACCTTTATGGATTCGTCATAACTAGTGATGGGTTTTTGCCCGGGAATATTCCCGAGTTGGGAAAATTCCCGATACTTTCCCATTTCTTCCCGGGAATATTCCCAAATGACGGGAAAATATTTTTCGTATAAAATTATGCAGTTTAATTTATTTTTTACAAAGTTTTGCATTTGTGTGAGTCTGTGCATGCATGTCGTGGTTAAAAAAAAAGACATTAATTGTAAAAGAATGGTTACAGCATAAAAGTAAGGGATTTTATGTATGGAAATGTTTGTTGATAGGTATTTATTTAAAAAGACTTAAAAACAACTTCGAACAAGTCTCAAAAGTATCACACCGATCTTTTTCTGATTATTAGGAATATTAGGTTGTTTTTTGAATATTAGTTTTGCTATAAATGCGGCTTTATACCTATAATAGTAATCAGCTGACTTTGAAGGTAGATCTATTACTTGGTGCGCTGAAAAGTGGGTATTGTATGTACGTATAAACAGCCACATAATCATAGCTCTAATCTAACAATTTATATTTTTTTTAGTCTATCTTTGTAGACAAATGGCAAACGTAAACTCTAGTCTCTAACAGATTTTCAACGTAATATATGGTCTTAAAAAATTAACTGGAAGAATTTAGTGTGCTTACTCGTATCAATAACCAAGTACATTCCAGAAAAAAAAAAATATATATTTTTTTCAATAATCATCAATTTTTTTTCAAAAACATTTTTTTTTGAAGCATTTTTCTTTTGGCCTATTAATATGGCCAATAAAATAAGTTATTTGTAAGTATTTCGATGAATTGCCAGTTCAAAGTCTGCAAAATGTGATGGAAACATTGGAATCAGCTGTGAACGCTACACACGGGTTAACGAACTCAAAGAGAAATCAAATTCATTAATACGCTCAAAAATAAATGCTTGAAAAGGCGCGCGTGGGACACAACGCGCCGTTGACCCGGGCATGGTCCATGGTCGGACAGCGAGCCGCCCATTACTCGCCGCCCGCATGCCCGCGCCTGCGGTGGCTGGAGATCCGTCTGCCGAAGTCCGGCGCCGTGGGCGTCTACCACTGCGGCTGGGGTGGACGGACGCTGACGCTGTCCTCTCCCTCACTCGGCCCATGCATGACTGCTTCGCAGAAGGAGTCCACCGCATCCCACACCGTCTCACCCCGAAGCATGGCTTCGACCAAAGCCGGGCGTGAGAGGTCTCTGCCTATTGCCGTGAGGACACGGCGGTGCCCTGCTCAGCGGGGCAGTCCTGCACCGTATGCTCCACCGTGTCCTCCGGGCGGTCCTCGCAGTGGTGACACCCAGGCGTTTCCTGCTTCCCCATCCGACCCATGTACCTCATGGAACTTCCGTGTCCGGTGAGGACCTGCGTCATGCGGTAGGTCAGGACGCCGAGCCGCCTATCCAGCCACTCCTCTAAGAGAGGGTGTTACCGCCGCGATTGTAGCGTACCCGGACCTCTGTTGCGACCGTCGTTCCCTCCATACTTCCCTGAGATCGCGACGGAGCTCTTCCCGCAGCGCGTGCATATCGCAGTGTTGCCACTTTCAAGAACTGTGTCGAGCACATACCTGTAGTACGGCACTTCTGATTCCACAAGGTTGTATTTTAGAGCAAGTTGGTGGATTATTCTGGCTACAGGGTTGTGTCTATGCAAATATTCTCCGTTAGCGAGACGAGAACACCCGGAGAAAATGTGATAGATTGATTCGCCTGGACATGGTGGCATGCCCGACACATGTCAGCCCAGCTATCCTTCACAATAAATCTCCGGTAGTTATATGTCATCATAACTTCATCCATGATTGCTCTGACAAAACCTTTGGTTTCTCCAAAGGTTGTATCTATGTACGGCCCGGAAAAAACGGTGAAGCTCCTTGTTCTGTCATATTTCCATGCGACCATTAGTGTCAAGCACTGCAGGTTTGCGCCAGTTCTCTTTAGCCCAGGAGAGTGGGGTAAGGCCCTTGTCCACCGCTACTACATCTCGATGTATTTCCACGTCGGCTTTTAGGAAATATTCACTGAGATTGCATATCTCACGATTGTGGAAAGTCTTAACGTTTAGAAAATCTCAACCTCGAATATACAATCTCTTAACCGAAGACCGTGAGTGATGCATTCGATATGCAGTAAGCAATGTACGGACCCTCCTATCGCCTTGGATACGAGGGTCCGTACAAATAAGTTCTGTTTGAGTCCATGAGTATGTCAAAAGAGTACCTACATCAATACTGGCAGGGCCCAGCCGTTGCAGGCCTTACTACCATCTTATTACCACCTAATACAATAATTATTTACATATTTTTAACATTGTTATTGGTTCAATATTTATTTTCCCGTCGTTTGGGAAAATTCCGGGAATTTATTTTATTTTCCCATATTTTCCCAATCTTTTTTTTCCCTCCCATTTTTTTCTTCCCTTCGGCCCATCACTAGTCAT
Organism: Agrotis clavis; assembly: GCA_954870645.1. Lineage (NCBI taxonomy): Eukaryota > Metazoa > Arthropoda > Insecta > Lepidoptera > Noctuidae > Agrotis > Agrotis clavis. Next base: position 19,467,384 of record OX940935.1, on the reverse strand, counting down.
AACTGTCTGCCTGTCCGTCCGTATGAAATGGCCACTATTTATTTAGATGTATTCTGTAAACCGCATTATCATTTTCACTTGAAAATAGAAAAAGAACGGGGTTCCTTAGGTATAATTAGAACTGAAACTTAAAAAAAAATCTTCATCGAACCCATACACGTGTGGGATATCTACTGTGGCATATATGTTACCCATATACGTGTAGGATGTATTCAAATGAATATTAATGTTAGAAACTATTGAGGTTTCTAATATATATTTTTTTCTAAACTGAATAGCTTTTTTTTGTCCCGGGGACAGCTTTCAAGAAAACAAATACTTACACATTTTTATAATCAACGGGTCTGGGTGATTATTTGAGTTTAAATATTTGTAAACGGACCCTTATAGGGAAAAAGTACCACAATGTTTAAAAAAAGTAGGCATTTCTCATTTAAACCTGTCAAAAAATGATTCCCTTCTAATTTGTATGGCAGCATTAGCCTATTTAATTTGCGAACTCAATGTGTGTGTCCACTAGGGCATGCAACCGGGAAATCCCGGTACCGAAAATACCGGGAAATCCCGGGAATTTTTAAAGCAACCCTGTACCGGTTCTTCGTCCCGTAGTCCCGGTACTTTCGATACTTTCGGTACTTTATTATTTTCCTTCTGTTTTCAATATAAAGTTACCAATCATATCCAATAAACTATTCTTTTACAATATTGTTGATATAAAACATATTATTTGAATATAATGAGAATTTCATAACAAAAACTAATCAGCAATGTAAGGGGTCAGCTATGATGATGATTATGATTCATTTATTGTATTACTTTCATTTTGAAGAGAATAACTTTAATCATGCTCAGATTTTATGTATTTTATAATTATTTGGTTTATTAATCTCTAAAAGCTTTTACATTTTTTATGATACTACCTTTATTTTAAAGAAAATAGCGTTTTTTACATCCTTTTCTTGAGTTTTATATTTTTTTCATCTCGAAAAAGCATTATACTAGTTTTGTTTTGCTACAGTTTGTTTAATGATATTTATTTATAGTAGAAGGAAAAAAGTGACCAAGTATGTGATGTTAAAGACTTATTCTTTAGAGGAAAGAAGAAAGCAATTACGTGACAAAGATAGGCTTATTTCTAATTCAAAATATAGATAGTATGAATTTCCAATATTCAAAATATAGTTCTGTACCCTTAGCACGAATTTTCACTCTTTTACTTTACAGCATCTTTCCAGTATTTACAGCGTTTTTGTATGAAAAAACGGAACAGCGCCTCTGGTGTGCGGAGAAGGAACTACATTTTTCAATGAAAATTGTCAGTTTGAAATTGTCAAAGTTCCAGTTTACTTTACGTCTCAAATACTGAAAATTCGTGCTAAGGGTACTGATATATTTTAATTGTTATATTTAATAAAAGTTATTTTTATATCAATATATATACCTCATGTCCTGCGAACAACTGCAATGGCGCTCTGTTTTTCGGCCGGTGAATATGCCTGTCCAGTATGGGACCGTTCTGCCCACGCCAACCTAGTGGATTCAGCTCTTAATGAGACGAACCGGATTGTTAGTGGTTGCCTTAAACCGACCCCGGTACGAATGTTGTATCCACTAACTGGGATTGCGCCTCCTAAAGTAAGAAGGCTTATAGCCAGCCGCACTGAAAGGACAAAGCTACAAACTGACTCCCGCCACCCGATGTACGGGTACATTTCCGTGACTCCGAGGCTAAAAAGCCGTAACAGCTTCTTTGGGTGCGTCAGTCCAACTAGTCCAGCTGGTAGAAACGCGTCTACAACAAGGTGTGAGGTTTGGCGGGAACAGCTCAGACCTCCTGATGGCTTTATCGAGCCTTCTGAAAGCCTTCCACCTGGTCACGCGTTGCCGTGGTCCACTTGGAAGTCGCTTAATAGACTGCGAACCCAGGTCGGCCGCAGCAAAGATAACCTTCACAGATGGGGATTCACTGACGGCTCAGACCTCAAATGTATATGCGACGTGTCCCGACAGACAATGCCTCACCTTCTCTCCTGCACCGCAAGTCCTGTCACCTGTACACTTGACGACCTTATGACTGCATCAGAGGGCGGGGTTCGCGTAGCTGAATTTTGGGCTAAACAAAATATATAAAATCATATTTGCCATCGACACGCTAAGAAGAAGATATCAATATAAAAAAATACATGTGGCACTCGGAGATTGCGAGAAGCTACCTTTACCTTTTACTCCATTTTGCACGCAAAACGCGCAAAACTCCATTTTGCGCGCTAGAGCGCAAAGATTTATTCAAAATTCGGACAAATTATCTTGTAGTCAATTATTTTCTTCACTGGCAGGCGAGGCGCAGAGCCGCCCCTACTGCATTTCCTCGCTTAGTGAGGTGAAAAGTTGTGTGTTGCATTCGGAAGCAAAGTTAATATAGAATTTCTTTGTTGCAGGAGAATTTTATAAATAGGTTTCATTGTGAAAACTCCTTTTGTAGCTAGCCGTTTAGAATTAGTAAGATAAAGTAAATTGTTTTTATGACGGATATTTTTATGATTACCGAAGTCTCCCGAACTGAAACGACGTTAGACGATGCCTGGTGTAGGGTATTTTCGTTAGGTTTTTGTTGGGAAGACATTCCCAACCATTAGGTCGCCGCGCCGCGCCGCGATCAGAGCCCGCGATAAAAGCTATGCAATAGCTTAAAAAAGCATTTAAATTCGGTTCCTTGAGATTATGTTCTGATGATTATTTTCAATTATAGATTTACGAATAAAACAAAGTTTTATGAACTACTCCATCCCACCCACATTTGTAATGAGTTCATTTTTCAAATGATCTAGATAATTTTATGTACTGCGCACGCACTCGTGCCTTTCATACGATAAGTTAATAGCGACATTTGTACGTGAGTACCGAAAGTACCGAATTTCCCGGGAAATCCCGGTTCCATGTCCCAGTACCGAAACTTCGGTACCGGGCTTTAAAAAGTACCGGTTCTGCAACCCCTAGTGTCCACACTGGAAGCCTAGCGCGACGGCGGCAAAATACAGCGATGTTTTTTAGAGAAATTGCACCTTGGAATTATTGGTCAATGGTGTGAAGTTTCTACCCATTGCTACAATTTTCTTTATTGGTAATAGTAGACTTTTTTGAAATCTCCGAACAAAAATAATGTACAAATAACATTAATACATACTATTTGCATGCACTTATATCAACGAGTAGGTATATCTATATGAATACTAGCTGACCCCGCAAACGTTGTTTTGCCATATAAATTAAAAAAAATAGATAGTAGCCGATTCTCAGACCTACTGTATACGCATATAAAATTTGGTAAAAATCGGTAGAGCCGTTTCGGAGGAGTACGGTAACTAACATTGTGACACGGAAATTTTATATATAAGATATTATAAAGCTGAAACGAAGAAAAGACAAAGTTATTTCATCGTTATTTCCACACAAATCGACTGTTTTTTTGCACAAATATTTCACCATTCGTACACTATTGAAGAAAAGAACATTTATTTTCCATGTTTTTTACATAACCATGCTTAAAACGCTAAAAATATTTCTACGTTCTGTCATTTTCTCTATTCTTCCGTCGACAAAACCCCTTTCTACGGCGCCATGCTACGCCTGCTGAAGAGTTTATTTTGTTTGTTTGGTTGTACGCGCTATTCTCAGAAACTACTAAGCTGTTCCCCGTGATTTTACCCCCGCTGCATGGTCCACAGTCGTAGCCTAATGTTTTACAGCCTTCATCGATAAATGTACTATCAAACATTAAAATTATTCTCTCTTCAGACTATACAGCATTATTTTTGTTACGTTTTTTTTTTAGTTTTAATATAGTGTATAAACTAAAAAAATACGTAACAAAAATAATCCGCAGGGATTAAGGGAAAGTGCAACAAACAGTCTTACAACCTCGCCTCTGGTGTACCTATTATTAAATACGTAATTTCAACGAGGACCACATTTTCTTCATTCCTAACTCTCTCATTTTAAATACATATTATTATGTTACATAACATAATGAGATATAAGACACGCACTATTACAATGTTACCATTCCAATCATGACAGATGAATAATTACGTTCCAGTGTTACCAACATTTATCTGCACACACGTATAATAAGTGGTAATAGACGCCTTGGTATGGCAACACCGTTATTTAAAGTTTATTTACAGCTTTCTAGTTTATATAAGTTAAAAAAAAACTGTTGATGGTGTTGTTTTCGTGAATTGCATAGTTTTAAATTGTTTTTGGTACCACAATGCGGATGTCATTCTTAGAATTTAATAGTCATTTACATCTTGGCATATATTATACCACAGACTACTTAGAGATACTAGTTGACAGCGGTTTCACCGGCTACAACTCGAAAATCATCCCGTGGGAACATAAAATTGGGATGAAAACTATCCTATGTGTTAATTTAGGTTGTAAACTATCTGTATACCGAATTTCAAATAAATCCGTTCAGTGGTTTTTGCGTGAAAGAGTAACAAACATACCTACATACACACATACATCCTCACAAACTTTCGCATTTATAATATTATAGTAGGATAGTAGGATTATCTACTACATCTTTGTCACCAACTTTTACATAAATGTCTACTGGAACAGTTTTCAGTTCAGTTTCAATGTCGTCAGAGGTGTTTTTTTTTTATATCTATAATGCTCGGAGTATTTTGGCCAAAGTAGAATAATGCTTGTCACTGCTTGTATGAGCAGCGGGTCTAAAACCTCCTGTTTGACAACATTGCCATAAAAAAATGCGATAAAATGCGTAAAATGAATATTCTATGCTATTGCCGTAAGGTTCTCGAGTGGAGACCACGCACCGGCAAGCGCAGCGTAGAACGTTCACCTGCAAGGTGGACAGCTAGACGAGCTGATTAAAGCACAGGATCGCCCTGGATGCAAGCCGCTTCTAACCGATCCTATTGGAAATCTATGGGGGAGGCCTATGTTCATTGCAGCAGTGTGTGAGTCTAATAAAAACCTTTTCTTTCTTTCTTTTCTTTCTTTCTTCAGTGGACGTCCTACGGCTGATATATGATGATGATAATGATGAATGATGATTGCTGTGACGGTTTTAGAACCGCTGATGTACAGTCACGAGCAATAGTATGTATACACTAAGCAGTATTCAAAAGCGATCTTCTGCTACCATATTGATAAAACTTTTGTCTTTTTATTAGACATCTATTTTGGAAGCCCTATTACGAAATAGGTTTTATTTCAAAGTGGAAACCAGTATTTCACGAGTAAATTGTGTTTGAATTGTATTAAGTGTATACTGTGTATACCTACATGTTATTGCTCGTGACTCTACTTGAAAAGAGTATGTAAGGATTGCAAAAAAAAGAAGAGAGATTTATGTTCGAGTAAGTCACATTTAGAACTTTAACAATCACCCTAACAATTACAGATGGCAGTTACTGTGTGTGTCTGAAATGATGGCCTAAAACACAAAAAATAGTATGAAAGCAAAAAACTGTAAGCTAGAAATATCATGTATTGATAGTCTAATTAATAGCTTATTTGTTTGCTGTTTCATATGGTAATTAGTAATTAATCAAGCGTTAATGCAAGTAGGGTTAGCACTTTTTTATATTATCATAGTTAAAATCAAGACCTCAATTCGACCTTGTGACAAACGAGGGCCCAACACATTCCCTTGTGAAACACCAACATCTACGTATTGTTGAGATGGATCTGGCACCTTCCTGCCATTTTCAATAATCATTGTGATTTTCAATAGGTAACTAAAATATATCGCTACCTGAATTTTAACCAATAATTTATAAAAATATTTTTTTAGAAATTTTATGAGAGTCAGAAGCCAATACACATCAAAATCGAAAGGAAGGAGTTACAAAAAAGTTTTATGAATTAAATGTTACCTACTGCTAAAATTGTGGCGACGCTTTACCATTATCAATGGTTCCGATTCCTGGCCAGGATAACTAATTATTGTAAAAATTGGTTTTATTTTTTATTAAAATCGTTTCGAATTTAGCCATTTACGCCCAGCTTGATTTAAACCAACTCTATTTGGCCTCTACCCATTTTTAACCGACGAAAAAAAAAGGAGGAGGTTCTCAATTCGACATGTATATTTTTTTTTTTTTTTTTTTTTTTTTTTTTTATGTATGACCACGCATAACTTTTCCTAACGTGGTCCGATTTCAAAAATTCTTTTTTTGTTAGAAAGAGTATACCTCAAAGTTGGTCCCATTTAAATTTCAAAACTAAAATCGGCCTCTAAGGGCAGAAAAAAAGGAATTAATTGTCAATCTTCCTACAGAATTTTCAATTATGAACCGATTCTGTTGAAATAAAGTTAACAATTGTAGTTCTGAGGACAATATTATATAGCAGAGATGTGGAGAACATAACATGATGGCGTCACCATCATCAGATCAACTCCAGATCCCTGTTATTTTGTGAAGTCAGTCCCAAGAGTTCCTTAACAGTTAACAACAGCTATATCGTGTTTGGGCTCATTTCACTCAGCTTGATGAGAACTTTAGACCTAGCTGAGGTATCATTGCCATCGAGGGTCTGAGGATGGTGACGGATAGCAGGGGCAAGAGGTCCTCAACAGTTAACAGCACCTTTATCGTGTTTGGGCTCATTTCACTAGTCTTCATGAAAACTTTATACCTAGCTGGGGTATAATTGTCATCGAGGGTCTGAGGATGGTGACAGAGGGCAGTAGCAAGAGATCCTTAACAGTTAACAGCAATTATACGTATTTGGGCTCATTTCACTCATAATGATGAGAACTTTAGACGTAGCTGGGGTATGACAGTCGTTGAGAGTTTTTAGTTACAGAAATTGACACGAGATAGGAAACTCAAAAGTAAAAAATAAGTCCTTTTTAAAAAAAAATTCAAACCGACGAAACATCGAACTGAAAAGCAAAAAATAAATTTTGAGGCGGCGCCAAAGAAACAATCAACGAATAGCTACGACGAGCTATTCAACCACGACAAGCTATACAACGAGCTATTCTGCTCTTCAAATAGTTAATTTATATGTTTGTTTGTTTGGCGCCGCCTCAAAATTTATTTTTTGCTTTTCAGTTCGATGTTTCGTCGGTTTGAATTTTTTTTTAAAAAGGACTTATAATTAATTTGATTAATTTTGCTACAATATTCAAAGAATACTAAATAGCTAGCCCTAAACAAGTCCTACCAATTAGTCTTAATTTCATAACATCATAGGATATTAACCTTTTGCAAGAAGCATTCAGTGCATTATTTTGCTGTTCAACAGAGCGTGCATACGCAATGAATAAAGGCGACGCTTGTTTCACGCGAACAATGTTTGTCTTAGCTAAGTCAGGCAAGCTTTCTGTATACAATGTTGAATTTGTCACGAACGGTCCTAATCTTTGCATGGGTAGATAACCAGAGATGTGTGTCGATTTAGTTAGAGTAGATATTATAGAGGAATCCAGGAAAAGGTGTACTTTCACTAAAAAAAGAAATTGGATTTATTTACGCAAAGATGGTGGTGGGTACCCCCACCACTGTCAACGTATACTGTCAATAAAGTTAGGAGAGATGGCATAGATTCGATATTTTATTACAAAGTAGGTCCATGTTCAACAAACTAACCAAAGTGCCTTTGTTTTAGAATAGAATATTTTTATTGTACTAAGTAAAGACAAAAAATATTAGTATCACTAGAAAAAACATTTACTGAAAAGACATTTTTAGTGACACAATGGGCAGTGCTTGACCTCTTCCTGATCAGATATTTCGATGGAATAAAGGGAGATGGACAAAAATATCTAATCATACCTACACACTGAAGAAAGCAACTTTTAAAGGCAGAATAGTACCTACGATACTCAAAGAAAAAGGTTTGTCAAGATTTGAATCTTAATTACCGTCCCAGCTGATCCGGTTCTAATTGACGGCTCTTTCACTTCATAATACTACGTAAACACATGTGAAAACTAGACGTAGATACTTATATTACAACACAACAATAAAAACATACATTTAGCTGCAAAACATTGAGGGGAAAATGTCCAAATGACGTAAATAATGGAGAGACAAGCAAGTGCGCTTTTGATTTGGTTATAAGCAGGTGTATTACTCCGTAGATAGTCACAATTTAGTCACGCTTCGAAACTAAAGTTTCAAGTGATAGAACGACTGGCTGACCTCCACAACCCAGTGACTGGGTACACTATACATCTTTTGTCTAGAGATCGGGAAAAATCCTCAGGAGTTTAGCTAAAAATTCCATAAATATTTTACTGTAGGTACGTAAAGGAACACAGGTACCATGTTTCATGTATGATCCTGACACCTCAAGTTCTATTGTGACTTGAAAAGTAATAAAAAGAGACAATAATCATGAGCGTTTCCCATAGATTCTATTCTCCATAACTTGCGATAAGACTACAATTACTTACTTTTTAATTACAGTACGTGTACCGTAAGGTTGTAGATATGTTTATAACAGACTATGAGTAAAAACAAACTAGCTTTGCATTTTTTTTTATGAATAAGTTGATAACGAGAGCAGATTGTTACAAGACAACTAGATTAATTAAAAACATGAGATAGTAACATTTTATGAGCTAGGTATAGATTATTATCATTAAGAATCTACACAGTATACAGCGACCCACCCCGAGTTTGCACAGTTATCTATTGACTAAGATATACGCAAGACACAATCATTCGTCAAAAGTAGAAGTTTCAAATCAGAAATTGAAAAGAAAACACTCACCCAAAGTTTCCAGGATAGCAGACAGGATGACAAACATGCATATTCGGTGATGTTCTCTTCCCGCTGAAATGGTGTCCACCATTGAAGATCACTTCAGAACAGCAAGGAGACGAGCACCTCCCACTGTCAGTGCACTCCGAGCCACAGCAGGATCGGGAGCCTTCCGTGCTGCACCAGTGGTCCTCACACGGCAGGGAGTACCGCCACTCAGGAGACGGGACCCTGTAGCTGTACCTCCGATCCCAGTGCATCGAGCTCAAGTCCGTGCACCTCTCCACGTAAGCCCCCGCCAGCTGCTCCATGTACTGCTTGTACAACCGCTTCTGCCTTTGATTCTGCGACACGTGCAGACGGAGCACGTTCAGGAAGCACATTTTGACAGCGCGCAGGATCCGGGGGAGCACGCCCGCACTCTCCACCAATCTGTACGTCGGCATATGCTCGACTACCAGAAACGCACGAGCACAGGCCCGCGGAATCTCAGAGAAAACAGATTTTACTGTCGCTATTAGACCGCATTGCAAACGCGTTGTTAGCAAAGAATTCAACCGTGATTTATTAATTTCCCGTTTGCTTTTGTAATCTGTTTGGTGTTTGTTTCAGTTAACTGGATTGGTAACTATTATCATTTGCTATCTTTTGGTCCAAAAGTTAACAAAGACGTTTTAGGTGTCGAAAGATCTGTTACACTTTTTAAATTTCGCGCCAAACGTCACGGTTCCATTTGAAAGGGCGCGAGTGCGCGGGAGCACGGTTCGAGTCTGATGGCGTACTGCGCCTGCGCGGACTGGGCGACCGCCATAATAGCTTTACGTCAAATTAACTCGCATTTCCCCGAGAGGTGAAAAAACGGAACAGTTAGAGAAAATACGGCACCGCTGAAAATAATTGGGGTTATAAGCCGTAGCCAAATGCGACCTACAGTGCTGTAATTGAACGCAGTCGCAGTTTTTAAATATTGTTTTGAGAAGAGCTTCGTAAAAGGGAATGGTATAAATGTGAATAAAGTGGTTAGATATAATTATTTTTTAATTTATTAAGTTCTTAATTGAAACGTTACAGCATTTATACGTAAAATTAATTTAAATAACTGTATTGAGAATAACTTAGATTGATTAGGGTCATCAAGTTTTGGAACCTTCACAATTCATTGATAAAGTTTCGGTTAAAACAATAATTTACTACTTAGGCTATACACATCTGCATAAATTATAAATCCTTTAATATCAAGAACTGAATAGAGTACCTACATAACATTGCACGTAAATATAATCAAGACGATATTGCAATAGAATCATTAGAACATATGGTCCTAAGTCTAACAACGCGAGAAATTTTAACAGGTTCATTTTGAACAATATTCTCCTTTTCACTTGTGACACTATTTTTGGGTGGATCTCCAAAACGGGCGTATTCGTGTGATCGCTCTGGTGCTTTTCAGATATTGATATTTAACGGTAATTATGTATCTCATTAAAAAGTATGATATTCAAATAGTATAGTTTTACTTTTGGCCTTCAATTTACACTAACAGTTATGGAAATATTTAAGTTCAAAAAATTTCGCGACCAGAGCAATCATAATTGGTGCCAGAGCGATCATAAATGGTCAAACCGATTTAAAAAAAAAAGATTTTTGATAAAAAATTATTAGTTTTGGCGTTTTTAGTCATATTCAGTTGGTATACGTGTAACAAATAACATGTAAGTGATACCTTTTCTACCGGAAGTCGGTGGCTTTGTTTTTTATTTCACTGACTATGGCCATTCGACTTCCGAAAGAAAAGTTATTTTATACTTTTTTGTGTTTGGTTTTCAAGTCGGTTCCTTTTTTTTCAAAAAGCTTTTTTTTATTTTTCCCTTTTAGTTTAGATATTCAATTAAATCGGTGTCTTTGAAAATCTACAATACAAGTCAGCAAAAAAATGGATGTATGTGGGTAATGTCACAAGAAATCCATTAGTTTTATATATTAAAACCGTTCATCATCATCAATCTCAGCCATAGGACGTCCACTGCTGAACATAGGCCTACCCTTTTGATCTCCACATATACCGGTTGGAAGCGACCTGCATCCAGCGTCTTCCGGCGACCTTTATAAGGTCGTCTGTCCACCTTGCTGGTGAACGTCCTACGCTGCGCTTGCTAGTCGTAGTCTCCACTCTAATACTTTTCGACCCCATCGGCCATCTGCTCTGCGAGCAATATGGCCTGCCCATTCCCACTTCAGCTTGCTAATCCGGTGGGCTATATCGGTGACTTTAGTTCGTCTACGGATCTCCTCATATCGGATTCGATCACGTAGAGAAACACCTAGCATAGCCCTCTCCATAGCTCGTTAAGCGACTTTGAGCTTTGAGATGAGGCCGATAGTGAAACACCACGTTTCGGTGCCGTAACTCATCACTGGTAACACACATTGGTTGAAGACTTTCGTCTTGAGGCACTGAGGTATGTCGGACGAAAAGACATTGCGTAGTTTCCCGAACGCTGCCCAATCGAGTTGGATTCGGAGGGTTGACCTCTTTCTCGAAGTTGGACCTACCTAACTGGACTGCTTGTCCTAAGTAGATATATGAGTCAACAACTACTACTACTACAACGAGTACCGAGTTTCCAACAGAGACTGGGGTGGACACAACATTGGCATTTGACATAATTTTCGTCTTGTCCATGTTCATTTTCAAGCCCACCCGTTGTGAAACTCGGTCGAGGCAATCGAGCATCATGTTGAGTTCCTCCATCGACTTTGCCATGACTACGATGTCGTCGGCAAACCGAAGGTGAGTGATGTATTCGCCGTTGATGTTGATGCCAAGTCCTTGCCATTCCAGGAGCTTGAAGGCGTCTTCCATTGCGGCAGTAAACAGTTTCGGGGAGATAACGTCCCCCTGTCTTACGCCTCTTCTCAATGGAATCGCCTTCGTGCTCTGCTCCTGTACTCGGACCGACATGGTGGCGTTATTATACAAGCACTTCAACACCTCGATGTACCGATAGTCAATACGGCATCGCTGGAGTGACTCAAGTACCGCCCATGCTTCCACCGAATCGAAGGCTTTCTCATAGTCCACAAACGCTAAGCATAATGACAAGTTATACTCTTCGGTCTTCTGTATAACTTGCCGCAGCGTATGGATGTGGTCTATGGTACTATAGCCTCTTCGGAAACCGGCTTGTTCGGGAGGCTGGAAGTCATCAAGTCTGTGTTTGAGACGGTTCGTGTAATTATAATTATATTAAAACCGTTCCCAGAATAAAACTAACACTTTTCTGAAAACCACATCAAAATCGGTTCAGCCAAACGCGAGATAATCGCGGACAAACATTCATACACACATACAGGCCGAACTGCGAATCTCCTTTTTTTTAAGATGGTTAAATAGTTTTATAACGTACAATTAATGCAAAATATCATTGCGCTGGTCTTTTTGGACAGAGCAATCACAGCCATAGCGATCAGAAAAAGTCACAAAATCATGAATATAGCCGAATTTAAAAGCAGTAGAAATTTATAATTACGTGTCATAAAAACCATCATAAAGATCACCCAATTCACATAAAAAACTAATTTACAAACTTAATTTTTAATTTGAATAACGTGCCATATCAATCATAAAATTCGAGAACCAAATCCAGAGTAATCATAAACTTGCCTTCGTGAACTTACCTTCGCGGATACGTGGCACGAAGGTATCTTCCTCAACGGTTAGACCACTGCTGGTGCTACCCAGCGAGAGTGGAATAGAGTGTCTATAACGCGTAACTAGGCATGAGCGCGATGTTTTACCTCAGCGCAGAGCGATGAGATAAAATGCCCGGACACGAATTTAAATTCAAATTGTGGCAAAAGTATTCATAATAAAACTACAAGTATTTTATAACAATGAAGATTAACTATTTCTTATGTAATCTAAATAAGTTGTTTCATACGTAGCTTCTCATTAAAAAAATAAAGAATATTTTTTTCATTCAATCGGGAGTGAGGACAACCCAGAGCGATCAGGATTTTAGGGTTTAAGATTTTTTTTTAAATATTTTAAATTAACTTATTCATAATATTAGCCTTGTACCAGGTAGATTAGACACTGAACTGCATATAAAAAAATATTGGGAAAACGTTTTTCAATTTTAAAATGGGTTTATTCAGCCCGACACGAAAAAAAATGCCTCTGGAGATCGACCCTTTTATCTCCATCCGGATTAGGAAGAACTACATTCTTAATTAGATCTAAAGAATCAGTCTTAACAATATTATTAGTTTTTGCAAATACTTTGGCTACTGATAAACAGTTCTCAAAAGCAGCAACAATGTTTTTAAATATATCCAAACATTTTGATCCGCTACCGCTAAATCTATGTCCCAAATATTCCATCAAATCATTTTTATTATCCACAAATAAAAATGTATTGTAAATAAACGTAGCATTAAAAGTATCATGATAAACAGTACAAGGAATCTTTTCACCACACAATTTATTTAAATAATTCATATGCTGAAGGCAATGTTGGAATTCTGACAGATTATGAATAATTGGAGGATTGTACTTGAGACGTAGATCAACTTTATCAAATAAAAACTTCAAGCTATTGTGAAAAAAAATTGCGTCCTTTGCAGTACTTGAAATTGTTATACTCTGGCCATTCGTTTTTAAATTTTCTACTATCTTTGAAACCGGACCGAGCATTAAATACGATAGAAGAACACAGTAGGCGCCTTTGATAAAGTCCTTATTTTTCTTTAAAACATAATACACTAGAGTTAAAATAAGAATCTTACATTCTTCAGATACAGTATCAAGTGGTTTTTTATAATCATATCCAGGTAGAACTTCTTCAAGAAACTGTTCGAAAGCATCAAACTCTTTCGTTAATAACTTTATTTTTTTACTAACACGGTGTTTCGTAAATATGTCTCTATTCGAGATTTCTCTGTCCCAATGTGTAACGATTTCTTTTACTGAAGATTTCTTGCCCTCCCTCCCAAGAAATGTTATCGTGGAATCTCGAGAGTTCTTCAAAAGACAATGGCTGTAAACGATTATTTCAATAGCTGCTAGTAAAGCATCGGGTTGCTTGCATTCGTTCATTATCAAAGATCCACATATTACTCCGTTCTTCTTCAGATTGATGTACGGTACTGCTATCCTGCTATTAGAAACACCTTTAGCAAACCATTTCTTGTCATCTTTGAATAAGCCATGTGCTCTGTCTCTCTGAAAATATTTTACAGCAAGATTGCTCAATGGAAACGTGTATATGTGATGAATTTTCTCATAAACTTCTTTAAAAACTTTATTTTCATTTTCGTCATCAATACTTCTTGATACGGTGCCGACGACAGTTGTCTCCTTTTGTCGTTTGACCCATCGTATTACTGGCCATATAGCGTCACAATCTTCTTTTTCAATTATTTCACCAAGCTTTTCTAAGTAGTCACCACTTTCGTTTAATAAAGCCAGTAATATTGGCATTTTACTATAAACACCAATGGTAGTTTTTACTTTCTCATACTCATAGATTGTGCAGTTTAAGTTTGTTGAATCATTGTCAATTTCCACTGAATTCAGTTCGATGCAGGAGACACCGTAACAACTGTACTCTACGTTATTGGTTAAAACTGGACACTTTAGTTTTTTGGCTACTCCCACGATGGCTCCTATAGAATCATATTCGCAAACAAAATACTTTATACCCATTTGTTCTAGTACTTGTTTTTGTACGTCGTTGATGAGAAGGGGTTGAAAATATCCTGCCATGTCTATCCGAGCAATATCGTTTCTGTTATCGATGATGTGTTGATGAAATTCTTTTAGTTTGGATATATCTTGTGTTGTAGTGCCGCTGAAGATTACATAGCATTTAACTTCCTTGTCGAAGAACTTACGAAGCTTCTTAATGATGAATTCTGCGTAATGATTGCAGTCTGGTCCTAAGACGAATTGGCAGCCGCTTTTCTTATAGGTGTCCCTGAAGAAGCTGTCTCCATCGATGACGAGTTCGCATTTTTCCAAAACGTGGGTTGACGACATACTTTTGTTGCTTTTGATGAACCGTCGCAACCCTGCGAACTTCATCTTGAGTTTTCTGAAATGATGAAAACATTCGTGAAAATATGGTGCCGCATATAATTAAATATCTACATTTAATATTATAAATGCGAAAGTTTGTGAGGATGAACGGATGGATGAATCGATTTGGTGACGCTAGTAAGAAATGAGTTTAGCCTATGACACTTCAAATAGTACTGAAACTGGAGTAAGACCGTCTTGTGTCGAAAAGACAGAGAGACCAGGACCAGACCAGTATTACAACGTCTTAAAACCAGGCTTATTCCAGCGAGTGAAAGTGACAAAGCTATACAAGTTGTACGGAACCGCACATTATTTTACAAACTCACGCGCCGTGCATTCTGCGCGCTCAGCATTTTCATTAAAGTTGATTATTTTGTATAACCAAATTAATTCAATAAATCAGTGTTCAACGGACATTCGCGGTGGTCGGTTTTATTTCATCATCATCATCCCAATAGAATCACCCCGGTATCATCAATAAGTGCAGGGATCCCCTACATTTATTTTTTGGTCCTTCGAGATTACCAAAAGGACCACGTCGCGGTACTTTGAGCTAGCGCGCGCACGGCTCAGTAGTAAAATCTCGCGGACGCGGTACTGTGATCAAACCAGTAGACTATTTTAGTGTAAAACTCTTTCACTCATACGTTCATCCAAGGCCTGAGCCAATTAGCTTAGGTCGTCAGCGTGATTGTGGTAAGCAGAACTCGGCGTGACATCATCATCAGGCTTCGTGGAGCTTATCATCGAGTCGCGCAAAGGTTCAGCGTCCGCAGTCAGCTTCATCATCACGTGGATCATCATATTTCCAAGTAAGACTGTTCCTTTTACCTGCTTACATCATGGAAGATCTTATTGCCCGTCAATCGGAAATCAGCGCCAATTTTACGGCCATCAAGATTAACTTCAGCAAGGACTCAGAGTCCCGCAAAACTACGGAATACCTCAGGAAACGTTTAGACACGCTAGACGTCCTCTGGGGAGAGTTCGAGCAAAACCATAAGAAAATATCGGAGCATAAAGATGTGGCAGTCGACTATTTCCTCGACAACACGTATCAAAAGGGCAAAGATCAATATCAAGCTGTACGGAATCTCATAGCGTCTTACGGAAAGTCAACCAAATCAACACAACCCGATGGCAAGTTAGACGAATTAATATCACTGCAACGCACTAACTTTAGGGCATTCACTCGGCTGATCAAAGGTATCAAAATTGATCAGATATCAGACAAATGGGAGCTTGAGGATGAACTCAAAAACATCCAAACAAAGTGGAACGTGATCGATGCGCAACATTTGCAAATTGATCATATCCTTGCTGGAGGTGACTTATCATACGACGAAGAATTCAACAAACATGAATTGGCCTACAAAAACATCAAAAGAGAGTTGAATAAGAAAATCTCCTCAACAACTCATTTAGAACGATCAACCCCGCACATTGACATACCGTCATTTAGCGGAAACTACACACAGTGGCCAACATTTTATGATTTGTTCACCGAGACAATTCATAACAACAATTCTATCACGAAAGCTCAGAAGATGCAGCATCTTAAGGGAAAACTTAAGGGTGAGGCAGAGCGTCTCATTCACCACCTCCATATATCATCGGATAACTACGATGCCGCGTGGGATATTGTATTACACAGGTACAATAATACTCAACTTCTTTTCACCAATCACATTGAAATGTTTCTGAATCAACCAAACATCCAAAGGCAAACATCATCAGACATCAAAAGATTGTATGATACCTCAACCGAATGTATTCACGCCATACACAATCTCGGTGTTGATACGAATACATGGGATCCGTTGTTGGTTCACCTAATCTGCAAAAAGTTGGACCCAGAAACATATGCTGGATACAAAGAAGCACGCAGGAATCCTCGGGACTTACCAAAGCTGGAGGAGTTAATGTCTTTTCTAGAGAGTAAATTCATTGCTCTTGAGCCCATTAAATCGAATAAGGAACCTTCATCATCGAGCAAACGGAACCCAAATCAATCGCTTAATAAGCAAAACAATTATAAAAGTTTCGCTAATAGAAATTATCAGGCCATCATTACACAAACTTCGAAATGCACGGTTTGCAATTCAAGCCATGCCCGCAACCTGCTATCATGCAAAAAGTTTATGAATATGTCATCAGACGTACAATTAAAAGTGGTTTCGAAATCAAACATTTGTCGAAATTGCTTATTCAGTCACGATGAAAATCAGTGCACTTCGACGAAACGTTGTAAAACCTGCCAAGGTGATCATCACACAATACTCCATGAAGCATGTGTTTCATCATCAAAATCAGCTCCTCAAGTAGCTCCATCATCATCTATAATGACCGCTTCATCATCAAAATCGTCAAACAAACACCCTAATGTTAATCATGTCGCAGGAGAAGACGAAGAGTTATTGTTAACCACCCTTTCAATCAATGTAAAGTGCTCTGACGGCAGCTACATAACCCTTAGGGCACTTCTAGACCAGGGATCACAAATATCATTAATATCGGAAAACGCTGTTCAGCGATTAGGGTTGCAGCGTCAACGATACAACGCATCAGTAACAGGGATAGGGGCTGGTGCTAGGCAAAGCAAAGGACGGGTATCAATCGACTGTAGATCTATCTATGACGACTATCATTTTACCACAGAAGCACTGGTTCTGTCAAAGGTCGCCAATCGCTTGCCTGGTGCACCATTCAAGAAACAATCATGGCCTCATATCCAACATCTTCAATTAGCAGATCCTGAATACAACGTGTCTAAGCCAATAGATATACTCTTAGATGTGAGTATTTATTCTCAAATCATCATGGATGGTCTCATCAAGGGTCCAGCGCAGGCTCCAATTGCGCAACAGACCGCACTCGGATGGATCCTATCGGGCAATGTTCGCACATTTAATTGTCATGTCGCAACAAATAACTTATCAGATCTATCAAAATATTGGGAGATAGAGGACGTTGAAACATCATCATCATCAACCCCTACCAGTGAAGAGAAGTACTGTGAAGAGTTTTATCAGCAAACCACTCGTCGTTTGGATAGTGGTAGATACGAGGTGGGAATACCCATGAAACCCGAATATGAAAATCAGCTTGGATCATCTAAATCAAAGGCTATTGCACAATTCAAACAGTTGGAAAGAAAAATGTGCAATAACGAAGCGTTTGCAGAAAATTATAAAGCATTTATGTTTGAATATCAACAACTGGGTCACATGTGTAGAATTAATGTTGATGAATCAAAACGTGCCTTCTTCTTACCACATCATGGCGTGATGAAATTAGACTCAACAACAACTAAACTTAGAGTCGTTTTTAATGCGTCGGCGAAATCAACGTCAGGAAAAAGTCTAAATGATCTCATGTGCTGCGGACCAAATCTCCAAAAGGATCTTTTGTCACTCATTTTGACCTGGAGAACATACAGTTACGTTATCACCGCAGACATAGAGAAAATGTTTCGCCAAATCTTTATTAGGGAATCAGATGGCCATCTTCAGTCAATTGTTTGGCGGCAATCACCTCAAGAATTACTCAATGAGTATCGTCTTACTACCGTAACGTATGGTACTAAAGCCGCTCCTTACCTAGCGATGCGAACGCTTAAACAGCTGGCAATAGATGATGCCGAAAAGTATCCTCTAGCTGCGTCAGCCTTAAGTCAATCATTTTATATGGACGATCTGTTCAGTGGCGCAAACACCATTCATCAAGCCAAGGAGCTTCAGCACCAACTCATTGAGGCGCTGAAGGGAGCTGGTATGAACCTCCGGAAATGGTCTAGTAACGTACCTGACCTGCTGGTAGATCTATCACCAGATCAATTAAACGACCCCATACACTTCAAGTGCTCGGAAACAAGAAAAACGCTTGGACTAGGATGGAACTCAACAACGGACTCCTTTAGCTTTGAAAATCAATTACTTTGTCATGATAAACACGTCACAAAGAGACAGCTGCTTTCGGAAATTTCAAAGCTTTTTGACCCCTTAGGCTGGCTGTCACCATTATCAATCAGGGCAAAACTGCTTTTCCAAAATGCATGGTCATCGGATTTATCATGGGACCAAGAAGTTCCGCAATCAATCCAAAACGACTGGATTCAGATCAAGAATGATTTCAACATTATAGATCAATTCATCATACCTCGTTATCTTGGTAACACAAACCAATTTTATCAAATCCATGGATTTTGTGACGCATCCGACAAAGCATACGCATGTGTTGTGTATGTAGTAGCTAGAAACAATAAAGGCGAGAGTACATCAACGCTCGCTGTAGCAAAAACAAAATTGGCACCACTGGCGAAAAAGGTATCACTACCACGACTAGAGCTATGCGGTGCGCTACTGTTATCTCAACTTATAAAGAAGGTCATGGAATCATTATCGAATCAAGAGCTAGAGATTTATGCCTGGACAGACTCAATGATAGTTTTAGGATGGATCCAAGGCGATGTGAAGAAGTGGAAACAATTTGTAGCGAACAGGATAATTAAAATCATTAATATCATTCCATCATCAAGTTGGCATCATGTGAGGTCAGAAGAGAATGCAGCAGATTGCGCTACTCGGGGCCTGACGTCACGCAAATTATCAAGCCATTCGTTGTGGTGGCAGGGTCCGAAATGGATAACTAATTTCGAACAAAGCACCCTTCCTATCATCTCATACCAATCACCAGAATTGGAGACCAAGAAGCTTAGTGTAAACACGACTTTATATCAAAATCATATTTCATTCATACACGAGTGTTTACAAAACTACAGTTCCTTAACTCGCATTGTGAAAATCGTCGCTTGGATATCGCGTTTCATTACGCAATCACGAGGTAAACACACATCAAAGACAGCTGTATTATCGTCATCAGAAATGGACAATGCATTGATTATAATTATCAAAAATGACCAACTGCAGCAATTTCATGAAGATATAATGTTTATTAATCAAAAGGGGCATGTGCATCCTAGAAGCAAATTATCATCTCTCAATCCATTCCTCGATGAACACGGTATCCTTAGAGTGGGTGGACGACTGAAAAACGCACGCATCAGCGACTCATCAAAGCACCCTATCATATTATCAAGCCATAGTCGTCTCACTGAGTTAATCATTGATCAGGCTCATATCACAACATTGCACGGAGGCCCACGGCTGACAATTTCATACATCAGAGACAAGTATTGGATCATCAGTGGAATCCGTACTGTCAAAAGGAAGCTGAGATCATGTGTCAAGTGTCGGCGCTTTAGTCAAACACAATATCAACAAATCATGGCCGATCTTCCACAGCCACGAGTCACCCCATCACGACCTTTCTCTCACACCGGTGTCGATTTTACTGGACATGTTGAGTTAAAGGCCAATAAGGGACGTGGAATCAAGACCGTGAAGGGCTATATTGCCGTATTTGTTTGCTTAGCTACCAAGGCTGTTCATCTGGAACTCGTTTCGGATCTAAGTACTCCAGCATTTTTAGCAGCTTTTCGTAGGTTTGCTGCTCGACGTGGAAAACCAAGCCACGTTTACAGTGATAATGGCACGAATTTCGTAGGTGCAAGCCGTATCATAAAAAAGGAGTATCATGACATCATATCCACAATCAACACCGATTTCTTCAATAACATCAATGATATGAATATAAAGTGGCATTTCAACGCTCCTGCGTGGCCAAGTGCAGGTGGACTTTGGGAGGCTGCGGTAAAGAGCCTAAAGTATCATCTTAAGCGCATCATCGGAGATCAGAAACTCACTTACGAGGAGTTTACTACGCTACTGTATCAAATCGAGGCATGTCTGAACTCAAGGCCTCTCTGTCAGTTGTCAGAGAGCCCTGAAGATGAAGTTCTTACGCCAGGGCACTTCTTGGTAGGCGGCCCACTTCTATCTAGACCACAGACTGATCCAGATCACATAAATCAGTCAACAAGATGGCAACTCATTCAATCAATGAACAAACAGCTTTGGAAAAGGTGGTCAAGCGAATATCTACAGCAACTGCAGGCTAGATCAAAATGGCGTAAGCCAAGTAGGAATTTTGAAATAGATGATGTCGTTCTCATCAAGGATGAAAACTTGCCACCCGGCAAGTGGGCGCTAGGACGTATTCAAGCTATTCACCCTGGAAAGGATGGTTATGTCAGGGTTGTCAGTGTAAAAACCAAAAATAATATCATTCAACGTCCTGTGACCAGACTTGTATTGTTACCGGTAAACGAGGATACAATACAAGATCAAGATCATAATGTCAACAGTCACAACAAATCAGACGAGCAAAGTAAGAGAAAGCGACTTCCTCGCAGCAAACTGTCCGTGTTGTTCACCAGTATTTCATTACTATTATTTATGCTACTATCATCTACTTCAGCGCAACCTCTACCTTATCATCAATCGTATAATCTGACATCATTAGAACAAAATCAAGCAATTTACTTCGATACAATATCCAACCTTCAGTACATCCAGGACGAATGGCGTCTAGTTGTCTACTACAACATGACGACGTACTGGAAAGGCTTAGCCGACATCAAGAGTTACGTCAATCATATCAAGTCATTATGTATCACCCATTCAAGTAAACAATATCAGAGTATCACTCATCAATTAGAGCACGAAATAAGCGAAATTGAACATTATGATATGTTACTTAAATATCAAAGTCCGAAGAGGCTGAAAAGAGGCCTCATAGATGGCGTGGGTTACATTGCCAACTCCTTATTCGGTGTACTAGACGAAAGGTTTGCTGAAAAATATAAGGGTGACATCGAGCAGATCAGTCACAATGAAAAACATCTACAGAACCTCATAAAAAATCAAACAAGCATTTTAGAATCAGAGTTTAACATCGTACGCCGTAATGAAGATATCATGAATAAGCAATTTTCATTTATCAAAAAACGACTTCAAGATTTATCCACTGTGGCGAATAAAGTACGTTTCGAAAATGAAGACAACCTTTATATTACCTCATCAGCACTAGCAGCATCAATAATTCTGTCAAATATTCGTTGGATTCAGCAAACGCTAATCAGTACCGTAACAGATATCTCACACGGGCGCATTGACAGTCATTTGCTGTCACCAGAGCAGTTATCGTATCAGCTGAGCACTATCTCCAGTCAACTGAATGGTAAACTGACAATCCCTGTGGACTTGAGGAATGTCAAAGATCTGTACCGTTTACTAAAAGTGTCAGCTAGAGTTTTCTCTAACTACCTAATCATTGAAATCAAGGTTCCACTCCTAAGTAACGAGTTGTTTGAGTTGAACAAAATCATACCTATTCCTCAAAAGAGAGGACTTCAATATTATAACCTGATTACATCAGTACCTCTGATAGCCTACAACCTGCGCAAGGATACAGCACTTCTTCTATCAGAAGCAGACCTGCAATCATGCACCCATGTTCCCAATAATATCTTGTTATGTTCATTAAATATGCCCATCTACGATCTTAACATGAAGCAGTCTTTCTGCGATAACAAAATATTCGAAAAACAATTATGCCACTCCGTAAAATCATCATGCAACGAGCAATGGATCAAATTACACCGGCCGAACAGCTGGTTGTATACGTGTTGTTCGAAATGCCAGACTCGCATTATTTGCGTCGACGGAGTCACTATGGTGAACCTTGTTGACAGTGGGATTATTACCCTAGGTCAAGGTTGCACATTGAAAGGCGAAACCTTTAGTATTTATGCCCATAACAATTTCTTTAATCATGTAAATATTCATCATGACATCGAAGTCCCAGAGGTGTCCGTACTAAACAGAATCATGAAAACGTCTGCACCAGAGAATTTCAGTGAGGCTGAAGATCATCATCTCATTTGGGATCAATTAAGAGCTCAGATTGACGAGGTAAAGGAACAGTCGTCTACGGATCTGAGCATTCACGACATTCATCACTACACTGTGTTGTATATCAGTGTAGCTGCGGTCATCATCTTGGCTAGCGTCGTTGTGTACCTCATCAGAAGGCAACGCAGTTCGGGCACAGCAGCAGCGTCGCCGGCCCCCCAGGGCCAGGAGGCTCTTGGGGCGGGGCCGGTGACAGTCACGTTGGCTGACACGGCACCGGTGGCATCGCGTTTACCGGAATCAGTGCAAAAGTGCAGTGAAGTGTTCAAAGTTAGTGGTGTAAACAGGGCTACATCGCCCACGTTTGTACGATCAGTGCACTCACAAGACCACGATGATTAAAGACATTTTTGTGTATTTTAGGATAGTTGTGTTAGCTAGTTTTATCACATTTGTATCATTATAGTAATCTCTTTTATCATTTTACTTTACAATATTACTTCATTATTTTACTTGTTCCTTACTTTATCTATCTGTCAATCAATTATGTCAATCGTATCACTTGGGCGGGCAGGATGTACGGAACCGCACATTATTTTACAAACTCACGCGCCGTGCATTCTGCGCGCTCAGCATTTTCATTAAAGTTGATTATTTTGTATAACCAAATTAATTCAATAAATCAGTGTTCAACGGACATTCGCGGTGGTCGGTTTTATTTCATCATCATCATCCCAATAGAATCACCCCGGTATCATCAATAAGTGCAGGGATCCCCTACACAAGTCGTCTAGCGCCATCTCGTTCACTCACTGGAACAAGACTGGTTGTAATACATTGTAATACCCCCCATGTGCTGGTAACAGCAAAGTCTTGTAAGATGTACGTCATAGATTGCGCATTACTTTGCGTAATTTAATATTTTATCACCACTGCTTTCAAAACTTGAATGAAAACATAATGAGGAAAACCAACATGCTTTTGAATTAAAGTGACCACAACCCACACTGCAAAAACGTGGTAGATTACAGCCCACTGCCTCACAAAGAGGAGGCTTGTGCACCAGCAGTGTATACGATCAAATTCAAAGAAATTCTATCCTTCCTACAATAAACGTGAAAGTTTGTTTGGACAGATAGATGTTTGTTACTCTTTCACGCAAAAACTACTCAATAGATTTCGATGACATTTGTTACACAGGTAGTTTATAATCGATTACCACATATGATAGTTTTTATCCCGATTTTATGTTTCCGTGGGATAATTTTCGAGTTGTAGCAGGTGAATCCGCTGGCGCTGGCAATGGCTAATAAGAGAAAATTCTAGAATTTCCCCACAAACACAGTGAAAGAAACATTGCGATAACGCATGACCAAGCATGGTGGTCAATGGTCCATCTAACTATGTATTACCGAGGGGATACATTCAACATGACGATGATATTCGCTTGGAACTATTAATAGCCACCCACCTGCTTATTTATTACAAGCTTTAATTGTTTTTTTTGTTTTATGTGAATTTAAATATTTATAAACACGCTTACGACACAGTAGCTTGACTGCTGCGCAGCGGATCGCAGGTTCGATCCCCGCACGGAACAAATATTTGTATGATCTGCAAGTTTTGTTCCAGGTCTGGGTGTTTGTGTATGTGAGTTTCTACGTTTGTAAACGCACCCACGATTATCCACAATACATAGGTACAAGAAGAAATTCCTAGTGTGGGGCAAAAGTTATTTTATTTATGAAGTAGAATTTACTAGATTGGTGGGGTGCAGATTAAAAGAATATTTTTTCCCACGGGAAGGCAATACTAGGATAAACGGTACACTATGTGTTATTTCAAACCATAACCTGTCTCTGAGCCAAATTTCATTAAGTTTTGTTCAGCCGTTCCGACGGGATTGAGAGATAAGATACATTTATACAACGTGTAACGTTAATAGCGCAAAACCTCTCGTGGGGTAACTCAGCCCATGTTACTGAACAATGTTTGTTCCAAGACTTTTGGCAATTCGCAAAAAAAATATTGCTTTTTCATACAAAATGAGAAATTGATCGGGCCCATCAGTATGAAAAATCATTTGGTTTTTTTGCAAATTTCCAAAAGTCTTAGAACAAACATTGTTCAGTAACATGGGCTAAGTTACCCCACGAGAGGTTTCGCGCTATTAACGTTACACGTTGTATAATTATATTACAATAATTTGATTATATCTCCTTGTCCTTAGATTTCTAGGTACCGAACGTATGTACTCGAAGATATAATTATGGTTATTCTAACAGGTACTTAAAGTAATACTAATTATAAATAAACACAATGCCTCATTCATTCTAACAAAGAGATAAAAAACCGGCCAAGTGCGTGTCGGGCCACGCACAGTGTAGGGTTCCGTAGTTGCCCATCAAAATACTTATGCGAACTAACTAAACTGTTTTGCTGAATTTAATTTTAAAAAGAAGAATTTTCAAAATCGGTACAGGCGTCTTTGAGAAATCGGGGAAAATACATTAAAAAAAAGATGAAGACGAATTGAGAACCTCCTCCTTTTTTTGAATTTAGTTAAAAATAGTTGACAATAAAAACCTACCTATCCCCAAAACATACCCACCTATTGTAGCTGTAAAAATAAAGTTTACAAACTTACATTTGCAGTTGAAGAACACGTTCTCCGATACATTTTGTTTAGGAAAATATGTTATCCAAGTACGTTTTATAAGTTGGTCGACTATTACCTACTCGTAAACTTGTAAAGCCTACTTAGTCATGATATTTTTTTTAAACTTCGTCATATATACTACTGAATTTTTTTATATTTTGAATTTTTTCACACCCTCAAACATAACCGTTTAGCTGGTAGAGGGGGGGGGGGACACTCGAGTCGAGCAAAAATTAGCACTTTAAAGCTTAATATTTCACAAACGAATCTTTTTATCAAAAAATTGTTCACTAAAACTATCAATATTTTCTAAAGACCTATTTAATGATACCCCACAATAAGGGGTACGCGAGAAAAAAAAAAACATCCCCACTTTACGTGTACAGGAGGTACCCTAAAAAAAATATTTTACGAGATTTTATTTTACCACTTTTTCGGCACAACAAATCCGTATATTATCACCAAATTACAACTTTCTAGTACTGGGCGTCTCTGAGCTAAGCTGCGGACAGACGGACGGACGGACGGACGGACATGGCGAAACTATAAGGGTTCCTTGTTGACTACGGAACCCTAAAAAGGGGTTTAATATTAAAAACCACAAGAGACATAAAGACGTCAACAAAATGAATGGTTATATAAATATGTATAGTCGCTAATATTTACATAACTAAGTATATGAATAAATAAACTAATTTCTAGAATAAATGGAAGTGTTGAAATACACTCGCAAGCAAAATCCGTGGTTTCAATTAATTTGGTACCTATCAAAGTATCAATTTAAAGTTAACATTAAACCTTTAAAATGATATTATTTTAGTTCACGGAATCGGAGTGATTCCATACTTTTGCTCGCTAGTTTAGATTGTCTGCATATCCCCCACACTAGGAATTTCCCCTGTGTCCGTGACCGGTGACCGTAACAAAGAAAATCACATACAAACACCCAGACCCGGAACAACAACGGTCATACAAATGTTTGTTCCGTGCGGAGATCGAACCCGCGACACGCTGTGCAGCAGCCCACTAAGCCACTGCCCTAACCGTGCCGTCATACTACTCATACTAAAGAGTTTTGAAAACAATTATAGTAGGGGAGCCGAGGATGCTAAATCTGCAGTTCCTCGAGCGCCATGGCAATCTATTGGATTTGAAAGATTATGTTTTAAAAAGAAAAAGTTTCTGACAAGTTTTCTATTTTAGTGGGGGGGGGGAGAGCGTGTAAAATTTTTAAAATTGTAAAAAAAAACAGTTGTAAAAAAGTACTCGAGCGCGTCAGCCATTTACAGTGTAAACGCGCTTCATATTCCTGATAAACATTACATATTTATCTGACGATTAATTCAAGGGGGCTGTCCGTAACAAGCGGTTGAAAACCCAAAACGAAAACGCCTTATAAATAATTAAAATTAATTACTTAGACGGAACGCTGATTGCTATAAAAAAACGAGCAGGCGGTACGTTTTTGTTATAAAACTTCAGGACTCGCTCATTTCCTAATGCCACTCTCAAATTGTCAGATTATTGAGATATACACTCTTCTGAACGTAACTAATCTACCTTGTCTTAATCTTACGCGCTCGAGTTTTGCTGAGGATCAATTTTTTTTAATAATCTGACGTTTTCCCCCAAACAAACCCCACCATAATTATGGAGGCTTCATATTTGGTACAGGTACATTAAAGGGTGCGAGGATTCTCCCTATACCTATACTTATCTGACACGCTCGAGTCACAACACAAATCCCTTCCTCGCCGCCCGCCCCTACCATTATGTACCCAACTTTCATTCATCATTCTGATCTCGATCCCTTGTCTTCTCCAATTTATTTATGGTCGGCACATGTCTTAACATGTCTGTGTCCAACCTTCCACACTTTTCTATTACTCGTTCTTTAAACATTCAAAATCCTTTCAAACAATATCAACCTCCACGCAGCTATTGCACAAAAACAATAAACAGAAACATTAATTATTTACGGAAATGAATGTTTTATCTTACCTTGATAGTAGAATTAGTAGATGTTGCCACTCGAAAGATAACTTTAAAAACGTTCCACAATATTGAACTGATTAATCAGTAAACTGTCGGCCAGTCCCAATTAACCAACACGTCCTGCGCTCACGAAACACAGAACAACATTGAATCAGAATAATATGACGCAATCAACTTATATGTTCGTCATCATACTCTTGGTATATAGCCATGGCCATGTATAATTTATATGTATCTGTAGGACACATCATGCTCTTATTAGAACAAGTCCCGACCATAGACTACGGCACATAGTCAGACATAAAGTACATAGACTTAAAGAATGGACTGAGCAATAGCTCTTTAAAATTGACTATACTCTCTAGAAAGAGAGAGAAAAACAATTATTTGCTTATAAGCCCATGCAAGTAATTAATTTTCTCTCCTTCTTGAGAGGACAGTTTAAATGTCAGTCAGCTAGGTAGTCGCAGTCCATCCATTGTTTAAAATATAAGACATTTTTTAGAAATGTTTATTATTCTGCCATTTCAACACTATAATATCTAGAAAAATGTGAGCAAGTTACTTTTTTATAACATTTATTTTAAGCAAATAAAATATTGATGATTTTACAAAATTCGGTATCTGAACGTCGCGGTCGTAGCGTTCAATGACATCTGGTGACATTTCACGTCCCTGTCCGACTGTCATTTAACCTGTCATCAGTCATCACCTGTCATCGAGAATTTATAACAATCTCTGTTTTTGTTTTGATTGCTTGATTCCGCCAAATTTTAAATATTTGTTCCGATAAATCTACGAAAAAATATGTCATCAATCTGACATTATCATGTTATTTGATTCACACAAAAATATTGGTACCTACAATTATAAATGGACCAAGAGAAGAGAGGTGAGCAGGGTGCTGTAGAAAAATTTGATATAAAATTAAAATCGAAGCCAAAGGATGGTGTCATACTACAGCTGCATCATACAGTTCGCGGCACTAATGGCGAATGTCGCAGAATACGATTCTCCAGCGGTGTGTTTGACGACAACAATGACAAACTCGCGTGTGCAGACAACGCCGGTAACATTTTTATTCTGGACTTTTCCGACCTAAAATTCTGGAAACTAACTGGAACGGGGCCGTGCACTGCCTTACAGTTCGTGCCTAACAAACAGGACATCATAATCGTCGCTATGTCGAAGAAATATGAGATGAACTTCTTGGACACCGAGACTGGACAAATCTCCCTCACACTGGCGGGGCACACAGCACCAGTAAGACACATTTCCTTCTCTAACCATGTAAAAACGAACAATCTTCTGACGGCAAGCCCTGTAGAAGCTATTCTGTGGGAGCTACGCAACTATACCAAATATTTCACCTTGAACACATACCTGGGTGCTCAAATCCAACAAATAATGTTTTCTCCCGCTGGGGAGTACCTTGTGGCTTGTTTTCAAAATGACACTGTACAGATTTGGAGACACGAGAACATGAAATCTGTGAAGCAGATAATACCAAGTGAATTGAAACACATGAAAAGTATTGCTTTCACCATGAATGGTCGTGCTATGGCCATGGCGGGTCTTGCCAACATGTTAATTCTATTCAGTATGGATACTTGGAAGGCCCTAAACTCAATAAACTTGTCTAAATACAACATAAGTGGTGCTCATCAAATAGCATTTATTCCACAGTTATTTGATGGTGGAGCAAACAAAATCCTTGCTATATTGAGCAGTGATTGTATACTTTATTTACTAGATGTAGAATCTTTAAATATAGTTCATATTATACATCCTGAATCATCAGGTATTCGCAGGTTTGTTGTCAGTCCTACAGGAAAATACTTCTTATGCATACTGCAACTCGGTGAAGTCAATATCTACAATTGTTCATATGTTATGGATTCAGTTCAAAACTGTCAGAACTGTGTAGTAGAAACTATGACTAAGGCCACCCCAGGCACCTCGGCATTTAAAGCTCCTTCCCAGAAACAAACACATTCAAAATATAAAATTGAAGAAAAGATGCGCATTTGTATGGATAGCGCTAGATTAAGGAGAATATTGATGCAATATGGTGAATATCCTGATAAGTTCCGCTCAATTATATGGAGGTCATTGTTGGATACTCCACGAAATAAGGCTGCATATGCCACGCTCCTTGAAAAAGGCATTCATCCTGCCTACAAAGATATTGAGAAGCAGTTTACTATCCACAGTGCAGTGACACTGAAAAGCTTAAAACATCTGTTGTCCTGTCTATCTCACTGGTGTTCATTATTTGGTGTGATGAAGTTCTTGCCTGGTTTTGTTTTCCCTTTTGTGAAGGTACTTCAAAAGGATCCTCTTTTACTATTTGAATCTGTGGCTAGTGTATTGTGTAATTATTGTCAGCTATGGTTTGAATATGCTCCGTTTCCTCCAATAAGTGTGTTGGCCATTGTTGAAAATATTCTGGCTGAGCATGATCAACCACTGTTGACCCATTTCTGTGAGGTTGGTATCACAAGTCAAACATATGCCCTTAAAATTCTAGAAACAGCTTTTAGTGAGGTACTAACATGCTCCGAGTGGCTGATACTGTGGGACCACATACTGAGTAATGAGCCAGCATTCATTCTCATGGCTGTAGTTTCATACAACATAGTGCAAAGAAATGCATTGAAAAGGCTAAAGTCTCATGAACAACTTGATCATTTCTTTCACATGCAGAACCCTATTGATAAAAAAACATTTCTCAAGAAGGCCTATGTGCTACTGAATGAGACACCAGAAGATATTCACCCTAGAAGATTTTTCAAACCCTTTGTATCACTGGAAAAAGGAGGATGCTATCAGCAATTCATTGGATACCCAAAAGCTACAATTTGCCTCAAATTAGCGAAAGATGACAGGAAAAAAGGAACAAGAGCTGAAAAATACACTTTAAAAGAATTAACTACCAAGGTTCAACAAAAGGAAATTAATAATAGAGCAAAACATGAACAGTCAGAACAAAAATCAGTAAATACTGATGAAGAAAGTCCAGAAGAGGTCCATGTTGAAAAAAATAGGAAGGTAAAAAAGTCCAGCCGAGATGCCATACAAAACAAAGGGGATAGTTGCGTGAAAGGAGCAAGAGAAGAATTAATTGAAAGTATCATTTATCCTGCTGCATTTAATCTACAGAGAAAAAAAAGTTCTGAAGAAAAAGCACATAAAAAAGACAATGAAGCCAAACATTCAAGACCAAAAACAAAAAGAAAAGAATACAAAACTGATTCTTTAGAAAAAGAAGTTGTAAAATTAATGAGAACTTATTCATATTCTGACTTATCTGATACTTGACGGTATTGCAAATACATAAATGTTATTATAGGATGATAACTAAATAATATAGTATATTTAAAATATTAGTTTAATTTAGTGTCTGACCAAAGTATTTTCTGCCGAAATAGAATCTAAACCTTATGCTCTGACTCAAATTTCGGCCCAAACGAAACATTATTTAGACATATGAAAATGTATTTATAATCAATAAAGCTTGTTTATCTAGCTTTTAACAAAAACTCATATTTTAAACAGACAATTAACTCGTTTAAAAAACAAAAACAATAGCTAAAGTATGCAACAAAATTATTTATTTATCAATAATTATGTTAGACTTACTCTTGTAAGAGAACTTTTCAAAATTGGCATTTAATTACATTCACTTTGCGTATCCTCTATTCAACGCGATCGCGCCGGACTACTAGCACCTATGCTATTCCCTATAAGAAATCACATCGCTGAACTCTACGATGTGTGCTCTTCGACGCGACAGCGATAACCGTTCAGGCCCCGCAGATTGGTTAGTTTCGGAGTCAGTCGCTTAGAGCACAGCAAACTTTGCCCCAGGGTTGCGTAAGCACTGCGGGCCGCACGGTCACAAAGCTGTGTTTATTATATTATATTCACCCCAAATTAACCCGACTATTATACATAAGAAAAATTCACGAATACTTTTCGATGCTGGGGCCGAAACAGAACCCGCAGTCTCTCTAAAAACACAGCCTTCTGACAGCGCGGCGCGGCGGCGCGGCCGAAGTGCTAACGCCACGCTGGGACCAAACTTTGCTATTCGCTATAAGCTATCGACAGCGACACTAGCCCTTACCGCTCGCGCTGCACGATCGGACGATCTCAAAGCCGCCTCGTCGTAGAGCGTGGAGTCCAAAAGGATGAGAATTCTTACAAAAAAAAAAATAGCTTAGCTGGTCAAACTGAACCATCGGTCGGTCACTAGTTTATTGTAACTGCCCGCTAACTAGTTATGATTTTACTAAAATAATTATGAGTTTCTATTCTTTCTTCGAAGAAGGTCTTGGTATAGTTGATTTGATATGACTGAATTTCTTTCTTGATGAACTGAGATTAGGGCTCGCTTCCATGTTTGATCTTGGGGTACGCACTGGTGTTACTATTTTTGGCTTGAACAGACCTGCAAAGATGTCAAGAAGAAGGTAGTTATTGAAAGGTACTGTCAATTTAAGCTTTATAATCTAGCAGTGCTGGAATACACGCCTCGTTCTTATGAGGTTCTTGGGAGTGGGCTAGAATCCATTAGGTAGGTACGGTTTGGTGGATGACACGTGTGTTCGAATGTGTAGTTCTAAGGCATAGCGGTTTCCACACCATACGAGTGAAGTGCATAGATGTGAGACATCATCGACGACACAAAATTCGGAACTGCTGTGCCGGAAATGTGTCGGTACACATCACTCTGTCACAAATCAATAAATACTAAATTAGTTTGTACTAGACTATTTCATACATCTGAGGCCACATAAAGAGTGCTAAGAAGAAACGTTTTAGGGAAAACTTACTGTTAAGTTTACTTCTCGCGTCTTGCGCTTTAGTTTTATCAATATTCGTACTCGGGGAATCTTTCTTTCCTTTAAATATATTGGGTGAAATTCGTCGCAGTCGGGAGGTGATCGTCTTGTCTTTTGCAGTTACTGGTCTAGGCGCTAGATTGGATGTTGAGGCGCTTTCAAATCGCTTCAAGTGGCTTTTTGTTAGTTCTTCCTTGGGCATGCCTAAGCCGGATAGATTTGGGCTTGATGCAAATTGAGCTTTGGAGGCTTCAGGACACTGTAAACAAAAATTAATGTTCTAATTCAGTAACAAAATTAAGAGACCAGGGGTTGTATTACAACGTCTTAAAACCAGGCTTGTTCCAGTGAGTGAACGAGATGGCGCTAGACGACTTGTATAGCTCTGTCACTTTCAGTCGCCGGAATAAGCCTGATTTTAAGACGTTGTAATACTCCCCCAGGTGGCCTACCATGACGTCTTAAAGCGAGAGTAATTCCAGTGTGGGAACGAGATGGTGCTAGACGACTTGTATAGCTCTGTCTCTTTCGCACATCATGGTAGGTCACCAGAGGGTAGATATTTTCCCCTTCACTCTAGACTTTTACTTTCATTTTGATTTCCTACCTTCAGCAACGAAATTTTGGAGACGTCCAGCGTCAGCGAGGACATTGAAGAGTCATGTTTGCCGTCTTCCATAAACTCTCTGATGACGTATGTCAGTTTATTATGCAGCTCTTCAGCGGCTTTCTCCGCTGCTATCAAACTTTCCAGTAGGGTATTTTGAGATGCTTGTATGGGACTGAAATATGAAGCCATAGATACTCATTGATTTTATGTGAGCCCATGAAGAAATCTATTCACAAAATTTAGTTTTGTTATCTACTAACAGTACCCTTAGCACGAATTTTCAGTATTTGAGACGTAAAGTAAACTGGAACTTTGACAATTTCAAACTGACAATTTTCAAGGGAAAAATTAGTTCTGGCTTTGCACACCAGAGGCGCTGTTCCATTTTTTCATACAAAAACGCTGTAAATACTGGAAAGACGCTGTAAAGTAAAAGAGTGAAAATTCGTGCTAAGGGTACAGATCGGGATCGATATCGTACGAATAAACTGGCAGTAAAGATAGTAAGTAATCAAAATGATGTAGTAGGCGAAATGTATTGAACGATGTGAAAGAAAAGGGAGTAAATGATACCGTAAATGCAGATTCTCTTGAGGAATACAACAAAACTACCAAATTTGACACATTGGTACCTAGAACCGCGCCAAGCCGATGATGTAGCAGTATTTATTGTAGCACAAAAAAGTGGTGATATTAACTGATTAGCAAAGGTGTAATTTTATATTTTGTACTTACCTTGATGTTTTATTTCTAATCCTGGCACTGCCAGGAGTGGACGATAGAGTGTATGTGCTCTGTCTGCGACACATAATCTGCTGGAAATCAAATAAGTACGTAAGAAGAATGCCGAATATGCAAAAATGGGTAGGGAACGTAATTGGTAGGGAAAAGAAAAAACATTAGGTATAGCGGCGAGTCTAAATTAATGTCGCATACGATTTCTTGCGTTAAAGAATTTAATTTCCTTTTTCAGTATTCAGAAATGACCTACATACTAGGGTAAATACGCTAAATGTCGGCCCCCTTACGGTTTTTCTGTTTTGGGATCGGTCTGGAACTATTAATTTGCAACGAAAGGATAGCTTCCAGTATGGTTTTGGATAGTTTGATAAACCTATTTTATGTTTATGGGCATAAGGTTGGCATTTTTACTACAAGGAAAAAGTACTAAGGTTTAGATGCGTCGAGAACGAAAAAACCCTAAAGTCGGCCATTCACGGCCCATGGTCGGTCGCGTTTTTCCCAAATGTCGGCCGGGTAGAGGGTGTTTTAAATTAAGGCAGACAAATATTATTAATATGATTTATTTTGGCAGGAGTCTCACTAAGTTTACATTATTAATCGAATTTTGTTTAATAGTAGGTAAAGTATTTTTTTTTAAATGCACTTAAATAATGTTAGGTAAAGTTGCGATCGTAACTACAGTAATCGCTCGGACGTTGCACGGTTTCTCAATCAAAATCTTGTTTTATTATGATGACATTAGTTGGAGGACAATGCGTTGCCTTTCCTTTACTTTGCGTTATACATAGGTAATTTTCTGTTTCCGTAAAGGCACTTGATCTTCCTGCTCTGTCATTGTAGTACCTTAAATTAAAATCAGTAATTCTAAATGCAGCTTTTTGTGACATGCAGGTTAATTAATGAATGAAAGATTCACGACCAACCATTTATATATTTAAGCTAATTAACATGGCTTTATTAGGTAGCAAGTTCCAAAGAGCAATTTTTATCTTATATTCCCAAACCGTAATAAGCTATCATAAATGTTTCCAATTTTATCCTCCCATTTAAACGTAACTCTTAATATTATTAATAAATTAAATTGTACGATGAACATTTAATTTTGAGAAAATAATAAAAAGCAATCAGCCTGTATAGTTGGGCTCGAATTCGAGGCTGGTCGACATTACGATCTTTAATATTTCTAAAGCCGGCCCCTATTTCATGTACACTATTTCTCGAGATTCAACTTCTATCACCCCGGCCGGTATTTGGCGATTAAACGTAAAATAGATTTATTTGCCTATATGCGTTGCAAATTCTCATAGTAATCCAATGGAATTAGTACAATTGGAATTTATAAAACAGACTGCATTTACTTTAAGTCGACCATGGCCGAGAATCCGGTTTTAACTCAAAATTGGTAGTCTATTGGCGGCCTCCTATTTTTCTTTTAAAACAATACGTTAAACATTGAAAAAACTGTCTCAAAATATAGTAAAATTTACTAATTACTGATAATAAAGCTTAAAACAATAAAAAAGGAATGTTTTACCGTTCTAATATCAATCCCCGAAGTGTGGGTATTCACAGCAAGTAAGGTACTTTCAATATGAACTTGACGATTCGACGGCGCAATCGCTGCTGAAGCTCAGTGTGCGAAGAGTGAGTGTCGTAATCGGAAAGTAACGGTTTGTACTTATAGAGTATGAACTAAGGTGGTAATTCGAGTGGCAAATTTGTCACTTCATTACGTTTTAAATGAACGCAAGCTGAAAATGTGCAGAGGGCCGAAGTTTGGGGGGGGGGCGACGTATGGCGTATTTACCCTACATAGCGAACATTTTTCAGTGTAGGTAACATGTAGATCAGGTGACTGACGCAAGAATGACTCCATCAAGTTAAATTAAAACTAAAAAAAACACCTTACGCTAGGAATTAATAAATAATGTAATCTCGGGCGCAATCTTGACTCCGATATTAGAATTTGTAAGTTCTAAAGACGTACCCAAATCAAAAGTAGCCATCAAAGAACAGGGATCAATCAGGACTTTGATTGATATACAATATTAATTTCAGGCGTACACACTCGGCTTCAGAAAAAAACTTAACCCTTTGGTAGTGATTAAAGTAGACAAAGGAGATGAGTTTTCTCTGAAGCTTATACCGTACCAGTTAAGTCAGCAGGGCCTCGGCTCCAAATTTTAAGTAAGAACTAGGATGCATTACGTAATACCTTTTTATCTGTACTCTCTTCGGCAGATGCATCGGCGACATCCACTTTCTGTAAGGGCCCGGGCTCAGGTAGAGGTTGTTCACACTCCCTTTTAGGTGCAGTGAGGGTATCGAGCGAGCGGTACCGCGTAGGCGTCTCATTTTTGACCGGGAATTCCCTAAAAACGTAGAAGAAATTGGACACCAATGTATGTTTATAAACTTTCTTGTTTGTAGCATTTGGCAAGCGTTCCGGTAATATTTAAGAGATTTGAATAATGGCGAATCGGAAACTAGATGGCGTAACTGCATAGTTCTAAGAATTGACGCGTCACTGCCTAATAACATTGAACAGGTGCACTGCATCCGCGAGGGATTGCCTTTGATTAGTCTTTAACTATATCCATCGCTTAGAAATCCTGCAAAAACCTTACCTAAATAAAGTAAGAACTTTTTTCAAACACGACGTGATAGTAAAACACAACTTTAACGACGAAGTTTCTGAGATTACAAAATCATAACAGGTAGGTAGTTATACGACATCTTACATTTTCTCAGGAGTTTTCAGCTCAATCATGCTGGTAGACTTATTTTCTATGGCATCCATGGGTACCTCAGCATCCGATTCATTATGTTGCTTAATGCATCTGATCATCTCATGGAGCTCCTTAGACAGACGTTCGCGGTGACTCTTCGGAAGAGAACCAAGTAGGGAACATCCGAATTCCTGGAATAAGAAATATTTGTATGTACACAACATAACTTCATACCTAAATACCCAAAGTACAGATAAGCAGGTCAACCTACCCGAATCTGTCAAATTTTACCAATCGAACATTAACCTTCCACTATTGTGATAAGATTGAAAATCTATTAAAAAAGATAGATTGTCTTGATCTTCATGTGCTGGCGTCTGTACATACATAAGTTTAGATAAGTTATTTGTTTTAGTTTGCCCCACACTAGTTTCTCCAGATAGAGAAAAAAAAAACAGCATAGATATGGTGTTTTTTTTTTCACGTGTTAAAATCATGCAATGAGTCCTCCCAGCCAGGGCGGGACGGGAGGGACTGTCAGACTTGTCTGACTAAAATCCACGGTGTTCTTCAATAGCCCTTTACGTTCCGGGGCCACGGTTACCTAAAAAGACACTCCCGAGTCTATGGTGGGTGCGTTTACAAACATTGAAACTCACATACACAAACCACTTGTAGATCATACAAAATATTTGTTGCATGCGCGAGAACCGAACTCAAAGACACGCAACGCAGCAGTCGTTCCGGTCTGTCGTAATTAAATTCATTGCATCCTAAAATAACATCGTTTTTAATTAACTACGCTACGGATCTGGTTCAACAGCGGACATACCTTACCACAAACAATATTGTAGAACTATCAAAAAGGTACTTTCCCCTGCGGCCAGAGCGAATGCTTGTATTCGGGAGTTCCCGGGCTCTAGTCTATGCTCTAGATGACCGCCGCCATCTAATTACACCATAACGGACGTGGGTTTATCATAAAGTATGAAGAGACCATCAGACCACTCGTTAATTTTTTTTTTTTATCAGTCTAACGAATTTCTGATAATAATATTATAACGCGCTTTTATTTACGTGCAACTTAGTGACGTAAAAATAAATATAGATATATAATAGTGACCTGTCTGTTATAAATGCTGTTCAGCAGTGGACGTTTTTGATGAAGCTGTAGTAGGTTTCTTTTTTTATGAACGTTGCGGACACTAGTGATTTCTCCTTTATCGTGGGTGCATTTACAAACATAGAAACTCACATACACAGTAGATTGTTACCTTGTCAAGTTGTTTTCCCCCTGCGATGCCCGACACCTGCCAAACTCCGCTGTTCTGCTGGGTGGTGGTAGTCGGACAGGAGCACGACAAACTCGGGCTTTCCAACACCACGTGGAGACCAGATGACTGAAAATATGGTTTTGGTTGGTGATGGTGTTATTTACTTATAATATACATGTTGACAATATCGATGAATTGCAAATCTAATTAGTCCATCGCAGTTAGAGTTTAGAAAAGTAATGGACACGTATTTTTCTTTTGATAAAACAACGAATATTTACAAAGATAAAATGCATCAAAATACTAGAGTGGATGTTAATGACGTCACAAGCAAAAATTGTACCTACCTAGGTACTTGCTTTTGACGTATTGTTAATTTTAAATTGTTTGTATCTTCGTTAGGTTTATTAGTTTTTACCTACCTAACCTACAGATAAAATGTGTCAAAATATTTTTCACCTCACACGCTCGGAAAGATTCTATTTCTCATTCAAAATCTGAGCGCAAAACTCCATTTTGTGCTCTAGAGCACAAAGTGTTGTTTAAAATTCGAACACGTCTTGTATTCAATTGTTTTCTACACTGCCAGGCGAGCCGCCCCCTGTATAGGTCAATGCCCCCACTTCATTTCCTCGCTGTGTGAGGTGAAAAGTTGTGTGTTGCACTCGGCAGCAAAGTTTTTCTGCGTCTCGTACCTTTGAAAACTTCGCATCGCTCAGGATTCTATATTTGAACCGCTCGTTTCTCTCGCGGTTCAATCTTAGAATCCTTCGCTCGCTCAGTTTTCAATTCAAGTACTCGCGCCAAAAATCAACTTTGCAGCCTTGCATAACAAATAACTATTTCATCCCACCTATTCGAAAAGGACGACTTGGTTCGCCTTTAAGTGCGCCCAAAACTAGTGTTTTCTATAGGGAACTTTTAGCGGGCAGGAATGAGTTTTTAATCCTCTTTAAGTGCGCCGCAAAGAACTTTGCCGCGCACTTTTTGAATTTGGAACATCTTAGTGCTCGGCACCAAAGAAATCGAACGCAAATAGTGTTTGAATAAAGACTGGCTGTAATGATACGTAGTATCTCTAAGTAGTCTGTGGTAATGACGGCCCATAGTCACGCCGGGTCGCTGGCTGAATAAAAATTGTAGATTGTATGACAAGGGACAATATAATTATTTTCACACCACTTGCTCGTAAATGTCACATTATAAGTCATGCAAACTGGCCGTAAAGCAAGTCATTGTTCCCCACACTCAAACCAGGGAATAATATATGTACTGAATTTCATTATTCCCTGGGAATAATGTGATTTGAATTTGGAACCTCAAACAAAACATAGTATGAAAACTTGGAACGAAGGAATTGAAGCAGCGGCGGCTGCCCCCCGGCAGTCCCCACTGCAACAGCTGATCGCTTGCTGAGGTGGGCACCACAGCATGCTCACGTTCGAAGGTTGTCGTACCACATCAAATTTCAAAATTCGAATTTATTTCCTCGCAGGTGGTGTGAAAAGCAGAGTACTCACCTCAGGAATAAAGCTGCCTTTGTCTTGGGCTAACTTAAATCCCTCTCTGCACTAAGGATTCTTATCTTAATTCCCTCGTTTCACTCGGGAATTAACACTTGAACCTCCTCGCTGCGCTCCGGAGGTTCACCCCCAGAATCCTTAGTGTCGCTTCGGGATTCAATACGCCCGTGACGTAAGGCACTGCTTTATTCCCTTGGTGCGTAATCTACTATTATATACCTAAGTACTTTTTTTTTCGGACAGTGGCATGGATGCATTTTCGTCTCGTTCTCAATGGAATCTTGTACAATTTTCATAATTGCGAAAATGTGTCAAATGTAAATACAAGTTTTAGTTGTTTTATTATTAGATAATTTTAATTTAGTTGTTACTATATGTTTTATTTAATAATAATATTACAATAAAATATGAGGCGCTTTTTATTTTCTCATAGTGGGTGATGAAAAGTAGAGTGTATCACTCGGGCGCAAAATATGAGGCGCTTTTTATTTTCTCATAGTGGGTGATGAAAAGCGAAGTATATTATTATACCATGATGAAAAGTAGAGTGTATCACTCGGGCGCAAAATATATCATCATTTTGCTCCCTTGTTATACAATCTACTATTGTTTATCTAACCGATGAGCTAATAGGTAGACTATTCTATGGTTGGCATCTATAATGATAGTTACATACTGCATTCAAGGTCGTATGGAATTATGGATTTTACCACGAAAAAAAGGTCGTATGGAATGAACTGCAATAAAATTAATGTTGGTTACAAATTCATGTCTTGCAGCTGTCATGCACCAATAATTTAACCGATCAACGTGCGTGATAGCATTTAATAATCTCTTATTGGTAGGTAATATAACTTCTAGTTAATTTGCTTAATTAGAAGTTTTATTACAAGCATCTCATTATATGCATGAGATGAGCATAGAAGGCATACATAGTATATATCAATTGAAACATGCTGCTATTCGATTCTTTATTCCGTAATTACCCACTCAAAAAGCCATGTAAAGAAAACGCAACAAACGGCACTTATGTATGAATATCTGTACATTGTCATAGGAAATGATTCATGAAATTCAATAAGGTAATCTCTCGATTGCGTATTCATTGGTTGTTTGGCCCAGCTAGCTTGGCTGACAATTTGGGTAGGTTCTTGAGGCACGCTGAAAACTTCATCCAAGTTCCTCCTTAAATATTCAATCACAAAATCTTTGAGCGAGGAACATTGGTTGTGTAATAAAAATTAGACCAAATTGACCTGTTCAATTTTCGTTTACTTGACTCCCTTGTGCTAGCCTCTAATGATAGTTTTTACCTGACAGTTTATAACCACACTCCTCATCCCCCCATCTTGGCTGATGTTGCCGTCGCTGGAGTCCAGGGACTTGACACTGAACCCCAGACATTGCAGCAGGGCACACAACTCCACCACATCCGTATATGCTTCCTGGAAATTGTCGTAACATATTGAACTTATCTGAGACGATGACTATTGACTGGCCTTGGATTCCGAGGTTTTGCTATTTTTACGCCTAACGGCACTCCACTACTGGGTCAGTAGAGAATAGCAACAGTCAACTTTTTAACTTAATTTTAAAAGTACATTAATTAAAATGTACCTACGGTCCACTTGAACACTTGGTTTTGAACACATTTTGGTTTAATTAACAACAAAAGCATAATGACCATATAATGACAACTGTGCGCAATTACATTAGACAATGGGGGTCGATTTGAAGCATCTCTTAAATACTTACTTCTGATGTTAAATAAATGCTCTTCTTATCTCGTTATTTGAAAATTACATTACTAAGTTTAGATTTTGGACCTCGTACAAATTGTGGTTTATATATGAGTTCTCATAGCCTAAAACTGCTGAACAAAATCAGTAGTATTTTCTACAATAATGAATTTAGGTACTTACGTTTTCAATCACAGCTTGCGACATTTTATGTATAAAAATAAACCACTGAAAAAACACCAAATTACTGAAAAAATCTAATTAGGTATATACAATTTAGAACCGTTTTGCTTTCACTTTTTTCGGTTACAATACCATTGATTCAATACCGCATTTTTTAATTAAAAATGACTGTCATCATTTGACAAGCATTTTTTTATTCAGCTACCCTCATAACTTGTTTTTTTGCAAGTTTATTTGTGAAGCAAGTAACTTAGTAACAGCTGGCCAACTATTTTTACCCGACTGCGCGACGCAAAGGAGGGTAATGTGTTTATCAGTCTATGTATGTATGTATGTTTGTTTGTTTCTATGTGGCGTTCTAGACACTAAATGCGTAGGCCGATTTTGATAATTCTTACGTCAATCGATTCGTCTTAACCTTGCGAGTGTCACTAAAGACATGACAGTAATCAAAATTCACCACAGCGACAACCAGACGCCATATTGTCAAAATGAAAAAAAAAGTCTGTGAACTATGTCAAAAGGGGTGTCGTTGAATAGGTATTTTACCTTGGGAAGATTTGATTGGTAAAATTTGAATGGGCCCCGACTGTGAGTCGTTCTGTTCTGTTTCTTCCTGCTGTTATGTTGGGCTTGTTTCTTTCTTTTTTTTTGTTTTTATTTAAGTTAATTTTTACACAGGTTTTTTTTTATTCGCTTTTACGCAGTCGGGTTTTTTGTTTTTCTTTATTTTTTTTATTTTCTATTCTATTCTTTGAAGCTCTATTCTTGCAACTTATATTGTTAGTAAACCTCTGCCTTAGCATACGTAAACGTGATATTTTTAAAAAAGTTGTTACACATGCCTTACGGCCGTTTCCAATATTCAATCAGTCTCTATTTTTTGCTTTACTAGAAAAAGAAAAAACTTTCTATCTCTAGTTTTTCTTCTTATCTCTAGTATGGCAAATCCAGACAGATTGAACATTTGGAGCAGCAGTTACTACTGATCGGTTGCAAAAAGGTCACACCTCTAGTTATTTCACTGATAAACAAATAATGAATACTTACATCGTGCATGTGATCATTTAAGCGGTTTTCTGCAACAAGCATTCTTCTAGTAGCCTTTGGCTTAATTAGGACAATATTTATTTATTAATACAACATGATTGTGATAGGGTAAAAAATAACAATAGATATTATTTTACAATAAACTTTTATTAGAAATTATTCAAATACAATATCTAAGTTATTTTTAAGGGACTGCATTCATTACCCACTTAATCTGTAATCCGTAATATTCAGATTTGAGTCCATAATAAATACATATCCCATCATCTGAGTGCCATAATCATTGCAAAGATGAAACGGTAACAAAACAAAAGTTCATTTGAAAACAGCGTAACACCAACAATCAGTACAATGAAAAAAGCACCCAGATG
This sequence comes from Agrotis clavis, assembly GCA_954870645.1. NCBI lineage: Eukaryota > Metazoa > Arthropoda > Insecta > Lepidoptera > Noctuidae > Agrotis > Agrotis clavis. Next base: position 19,425,013 of record OX940935.1, on the reverse strand, counting down.
GAATACAAATAAGGCATTCAGTTGTAAGTCATGTAGCGAGGCGTTGCTGAGAACTTGGCGTATGACTTGATGACTTTGTTGACGGCCTCTAAGAAGTCTTTTTCAGTTGCTACCTTACGGCGGGCGCGGATCGCAAACATACCCGCTTCCGTGCACACGGATCTGAGGGAAAAAGAAAGTGTTAGCGAGTTTGCCGAGTGAGACACGATTCGTGCTTTTTGCAATTTCTACTAACTAAAAATGAAAATCGGCCTTGCTACTTGCTACGTCGTCGTGGCGAGCGTGTTATGTTTTTCACTTAACCGTAGATAACCGCACTGTTAAGCGCATTTCACACAGAGAGCGGGCGCGGGTCGGGCGCGTTTCGGGGCGGGAGTACGGCGGGTCTAGTTCTTTGTATTTAAATGGAAGACTTCACACTGAAAGCGTGCGCGGGTCGGGCGCGGGGCGGGTCGTGCGCACGCTTTCTGTGCGAGGCGAGATGTGCCTCGAACAACCAATAGAATTGCGTTGCCGGAGTCGTGCCGGAGTGGAGCTGTGTCAATAACGCAATTCTATTGGTTGTTCAAAACACGTCTCGACTCGCACAGCTTTGGTGGAGTCTCGGCCTTAATGTCATATGTATTAGTGGTAAGTATGATTTTGACTTGTAGTTAAAGCACGCTTACATATCAAAACATCAAGCCAGTAATTTCTGCTTTTTTATCACAAAAGTTGGGGGGAAAAGTGACTAGAAAACTGCGCACAGATGCAGACTCCAAGCTGCTATTGATATTAGGCTTTGAGATAATAGGTCATTTTCAGAATTAGGTTTTGAGAGAAATTGTCATTTTGATAATTAGACTTTAAGAGAATTTGCCTTATGCGGTTCGGTTGCCTTTTTAACGCACTTCGAAAGAAGGAGGAGGTTCTCAATTCATCGTAATCTTTTTTTTTTATGTATTTTCCCCGTTTTCTCGAAAGCGCCTGGACCGATTTAGATAATTCGTCTTTTGTCTAAAAGGGTATAGTAGTTCACAAATGGCCCCATGGTAAGAAGGTCAGGATCTGATTACGAGATCTTGGAGAATCGATTTCTCCTCTGGAACTCTTCAATAAATTACAACAAATCAACTTCGATTGCTGCTATTTTTTATAATTATGTATGTATTGGTTACGTAATCATACAACAACATATAACGAATGTACCCACTAAAAAGAAGTATTACTTGAATGTTTCGGTTAAATCATACATACCTAATCTCAGCTCCAGTAGAATTAGGACACAATCTAGCCAGCAGATCGAATCTGATGTCCCTCTCCACGCTCATGGACCTCGCGTGGATCCTGAAGATATGCGCCCGACCTTCCAGGTCTGGTAGACCGAACTCCACCTTACGGTCCAGACGACCGGGACGCATCAGCGCAGGGTCCAGAGTATCGGGCCTGTTTGTGGCCATCAACACCTGGGGAAGAAGATTTGTAAGTGAAGTTATTTTTAAGACAAGCAAAGAAGTTATCGGCCAATGATCAACAGCAACTTTGAGGCAAGAAAGAGATAAAACATCCGCAGGAAGTATTGTTAAAAGATAAATTATATTTATTTCGCAAGTTGGCCGACCCTGGAACGTAAAGGGCTAGTGAAGGACACCGCGGATTTTAGTCAGTACGAGTCTGACAGTCCCTCTTGCTCTGCCCTGGGTGAGACGATTTTACCAAAATAAAAAAAAAATGGTTGTTAAAACACACTTTTACTTGCAAACAATATTTTTTAAAGCTAGATGACTGACTGAAAGTAGTAGTCAGTTGAATTACATCATTATGTCGTAGTTGTAAGGATGATATTTACAATTCAGAAGTTGTTAGGAAATGCAAGTTGGCAATGACTTCAGAATACTCCACATACCTTGATATTACCACGAGGATCAAAACCGTCAAGCTGGTTAATCAGCTCCAACATAGTTCTCTGGACTTCGTTGTCACCACCAGCGCCGTCGTCGAATCTAAATAAAACGTTAAATACAATTTAGTTAACTTACATGTTAATCTATACTTTAAATAATAATATAAAGCCTAACCGCCTTATTACAAAACGAGGTCTAACTAAAAACCCAGGTTTAAATCACGTAAAACTATGGTTTACACAAAAACGTTATTACAAAACGTGGTTTTGCGTTAAACCGTGTACTAAACCAAGGTCTAACTTTAAACCCCGCCGCCCCCTAGTTTAGCAATGGTCTAAGTCGTCGCTGTCAAAGTTGTGTCAATTTTTCATTGCATATTTTTCATTGTGTTGTTGTTTTTGTGGTATTTTTACCTAAAACATGATCGACTTAATTGATAATGAGGATATTGAAGCCGGTGAGTTGTTTGAAACGTTACGCCGACACAACAGAATCATGTTCGAGTCAATCCCTTCATGGAATTATATCCAATAGATTTATTTATATATATATTTATTTATTTATATAAAGAGTTTGTTTAGTGATTGCGCTAATTTCAGGAACAACTACTTTTCCGAATTTATAAATTGCTTTTGTGTTGGATAGTCCATTTATAGTCGTCACGCCAGCGTTTTCTGGACCTCTCTCGGTGATGACCCCATCTTCTACCGTCTTCTTCTACCATAAATCTTCTTCTTACTAGCCTGCTCTGTCCCACTCCTGGGCAAAGGCCTCCCTCCACTCCTTCCATCCTTCACGACTCTGTGCCTCCTCTTTCCAATTCGAGCGGAATCTGTCTAGTTCGTCCCGCCATCTCCTGCGTGGTCTGCCTCGACCTCGCTTCACTATCTCAGGGTACCAGTATTGTGTTATTTTGGCCCACAGTTCGTCTGGCATGCGGCAGACATGTCCGTCCTGCCCAGTTCCTTATATGATTAGTAAAATAAAACATTTTCACTTTATAAAACCGTCATGATAGTTACCTACTATTTTTTGTGTCAAGTTAAAAAGAATAACCTAGAATTGCTGTTCGCACCTCCCGGTTAGAGTATGAAAGTAAATAGAAATTATAAAATTAATCACCTGGCACCACCAATGGCGTCAATTTCATCAAAGAAGATGAGACAGGCCTTCTTGCTGCGCGCCATCTCGAACAGCTCCCTCACCATCCTGGCACCCTCACCGACGTACTTCTGGACCAGCTCGGAACCTTAGAACGAAGGTATATTTAAGTAAAAGAAAGATGACCGGTTTATTGTTACGGAGGCTAACAGGAAATGATGTTTATTATCGCGATAATAGACTTTAACAGGGTCCTAAAACTCAGTAAGTTTGCATTTTGTTCTGGGCTATAGTTCTGGTACTGGACTTTAGATGGCATGACTGTCTCAATTTAATATATATTGAAATACAAATAAAAAACAAGAAATATTGTTCGAAGATCTATAAAATTTTAACTATTTAAATTTGTTAAAAAGAAAATTAAATAAAATGAAGACAATATTGTATAAAATAATTCTATGACAACACTGATCCGTAGTAAAATAATGATACGTTTCATTTTACGCACGCATTGAAACATAAAGCCGAAGTAAATTGACATATTCATTGTGATAATTTTTATTTCTTGCTCTCAAAGAAATAAACTGAGCGGTAATTAAAACAACTATTTAAATTTTAGACTTTCTTTAAATTTATAAAATAGTTTTCAAATTACAATTTCAAGTCAAATATTTGCACTGCAAAAAACGTTAGTTACGGAACCTCCTTGTCGGCCATTCCGAAATTGTTGTTTTTGTTACCATGGTAACATATTAATATTATGTCTTGTGTCCACTCGTGTCAAACTCGATATTTTATGTTTTGTTTGATGTATTGAGAAAGTTTTAACCGTGATTTTCATTTACGACCTGGATAGTGGCTATGTTATTTGAATTATTGTGGATTGATTGTGTTCTTTTTACCCGACTGCGTGACGCAAAGGAGGGTATCAGGGTAATTACTCGTGCAGTGCCCGTGCATTCTCTTGAACTCATGGAGTTTTTCATTGGAATTTCCTGTGACCTAGTGTTATCTGTTGTGTGTTAAGTTGTTTTTTTAGTTTCTACAAACTTAATAAAATGTTGTAATACTCAATTTTGTGTTTTATTCTAAACAAAATAAACATTATATTATTGTAAGTGAAGAAAGAAAGGGATAGCTATATAGCTATCCCTTTCTAGGATACTGCACATAAATGTGTGTAATATGTATGTATCTATAGACACACACATGCACCGCAAGTTCTGGTACTGGACATCAGATGGCGCTTGTCGTTGAGGTCAAGTTAAGTCTCTATACCCCTATATACAAATGTACTCTATGGACTTTAACTTTACCGCGCCGCCGCTGCCGCAAAATCTTAGCGAATAGCGGCGCGATGACGATGCGACGCGGCGGCGGCGCGGTTGCGGCGCGGTCGCGAAGATATAGGCGGTGTCCTGCGTGAGCGACAAATACGACGCGACGCGACGCGACACGAAGTAAATTTATAATGGTATAATATTATGTAGTTGAAATAGTACGAATCGCGTCGCGCCGCGTCGTATTCGTCGCTCACGCAGGACACTGCGATACACAGCATAGAGGCGCGGTGGCAGATCGGTGTCGCAGTGGCGGCGGCGACCGTGTACAGAAACCCTTAAAATTCATTTAAAAATTGGGGTATCTACACTATTAATAATTGACATCGTCCGACAAAGTTTAAAGAACAATCACCTCTGTTTATATTATAGGCCTTCCCAATGGTCTCCACAATGACCTCACGTCGTTACCTGCTTATTTATGTTTGTGTGGTTTTCTAAAACATGTCTAGAACGCAGACGAGTTTATATTATAAGTATTTTAAATAATCACAAGTTGTTTGTTTCTGCAACATGCTGCAATGTCAACAAAGCTCAAATTGACAATATGGCACATTAGATAACTTTACTGTAGGGGAGGCGTATCAGAAATCTGTCTAAGCTTATGGACAGGTTTCTTTCTTAACTACCCATAAAAAAGACCAGAGGCCTCACCACAAGCTCTTAAAGTCTTAACGCTATCCAGTTCCATGCCATGAACCCTTAAAGCGTGATTCTTAGGCTGTGGGAAAGAGATGGCGCTAGAAAACTTGTATAACTCTGTCTCTTTCCCACAGCCTAAACTGGATCGCGTTAAGAGCTCGTGGTAAGGCCTCAGGTGGCCTACCATGACGTTTTAAAGCGAGAGTAGCGCTAGACGACTTGTTTAGCTGTCTCTTTCCCACAATGGTATCAAGGGCTTCACACACAGCAGCTATAATGTAAAGATGTACATTATTGAGAACGTGCACGACATCAGCGCCACCTAGCGTTCGCAACTTTAGGGGCTCTGACCATTCTAATGGTTTTGGATTCCATGGCGATTCATTGGCACTGAACAAAATTAAATAAGCATAGGCAAACTGTATTCTAAAAGAAAAATATCAATTTAAGGATTAAAATTAGGGTTATGATGTTATTCACTTTTTCTCTTCACGGCAGCTAACCATCTCCTGAATTGTTCATCTTTCCGAGAACAGCTTGGGAATCAATAAAACTTAAATGTACTATTTCTGCTAGTATTCTTGCAGTTTACAACACAACAACTATTTTTTCCAGCGGAATAATGCGATTATAAAAAAATATGTACAGACGACAGAGCTGAATGTCAGAGCCGTCGTATTCCGACTGCGCCCCAACACCTGCCGTTGAAGAAACTACGATATCACGTCAGATATTCATTGAAATCAAATGATGTCCAAGGCATTTTGTTTAAAATTAAATGCTTGTAATGATTAACGCATTTTTTTGGATATGGATTAATACTATATTCATTAAAACATTGTCGTAAGAAATGTATTATTTTAAAACCAATTTGATTTCCAAAAGAAAGGTTATGGTGAGTTAATCTTAAAAGATAGACATATGCTGTCGCGGACTTTATTTTAGAACGTTTCATGAGGAACAATTTCGTCATACATCATTTTTGCGTAATATAAACCGTTTACGCAGCGTACGCAAGGGAAGCTTTCAAGAAGAATTTCCCGATTTGACAACATTTTTCATTGCTGCTCTGCTCCTATTGGTCATAGCGTGATGCTAAATAGGCTACCTCGGTAAATGAACTATCTAACACAAAAAGAATTATTCAATTCAAACCAGAAGTTCCTGGGATTAGCGCGTTTTTAGCAGTTGGCAAAACTGAATGTCCTCTGAGATAATCCCTCATTAGTTCTACTATTCGCCACCTTGAGCGCTGCAATCGAATAGTACTACTCCCACCGCCGTCGTGCACGTTCTCAATAGCACGGTACATCTCATTACATCTTTCCATAGAAATCGTCAGGAGACCACACACAGCAGCTATAATGTATATTTTTACATCTTCGAATCTCTGTGGAAAGATGCAATGAGATGTATCGTGCTATAATGTACATCTTTACATTATAGCTGCTGTGTGTGAAGCCCTTCACTCTCGTTTTAAGAAATGGTAGACCCCCACAACATAACCATAGTTTGAACGTATTTTTCTCTCAATCTCCGTCTCTTTGGAACGTTTTCCCTACCAATAACTTTCAAATATCACTTAGATAATGTTGATTCGGGTCAAATCTTACACTGGTTAAAATTGCAGAAAAAACTTTATTTATGAGTTTAAACCGTAACATTATGCGATACAACATCATCATCATCATCGTCAGCCTATAAGTGTTCCCACTGCTGGGACACAAGCCTCCTCTCTAGTTATGCGATACAATGTGTTTTTTTTTTATTGTGTCAAAATCATCAAAATAAATGAGTCCTCCCAGACTGGGCAGGACGGGAGGGACGTTCCAGGATCACGGTTACCTGATGACACAGACCCGCGACCCCGGCAAATGATACAATGTTAACATCTATAAGCCGGTTCATTGAAGAAAGGATTCTAAAATGGCGGCTTGTACTTGCGTTGACAGATAGTACAGTCAGCATAAGATTTCAAATTAAAGTTTTTTTTTCAAAATAATAAAAACAAGACTGGGTCATAATAATTTCTCAAACTTAACAATAAAACAAAATTAAAACAACAATAATCAACAGGTAACAATGGAAAAATAACAGAAAAAAACTATAGTAAATATTCTTAAAAAAGATCACTGAGCGCGTAAAGACATCAAGACTAATTTTTTTCTGCTTACGCTACGCGCGGGAGTGAGTATAGACGGCACTAGTGTGCGAGCGAGAGAACACGATAAGCGCCGCCATTTAAGAATCCTTTCTTCACTGAACCGGGTTATATATTGGTGTACTATCAAGTCAATTCGATCAGCTACTCACCAATAACCCTGATAAAGCAGGCGTCAGTTCTGTTGGCCACTGCTCTCGCGCACAAAGTCTTGCCGGTACCGGGGGGTCCGAACAGCAACACTCCCTTGGGAGGCTCGATACCGAGCTTCACGAACTTCTCAGGCTGTTGGGAAATATTGAAATTACTAAAAGTATAACTTAATATAATGCCTTTATTTCTCGAAAGATTCGGTTGAGGTTTACACGTCGGCGAGGGAATAGTCAATAAGTCGATAAACCCCAGCAGGTTTCAAGAGAGCAACATAGCTCATAGCTCGAATTTGAACCTGGTTATAATTGCCATAAATGATCTAGATAGTAGCTCGTAGTCGATCAGCATTCTCAATCTTCTAGCTCCCTTCTAAGGGGTGCTAAGACAGGAAACCTCCACGTGCGCCCGTGGACTGGAGTTCCCTCTCGGATACGTCCGAGGGGAAGACCAGTTTTTCGGGCCGGTGCACCCTGGGATGCGGGCAAAAACTCTTCCTTAGGCACTGTGTGTCTAAGGGGAGTTTTTGCCCGTATGCGAATAGCCTGTCGGGTGGACGCTCCAACGCGTGTCCCTCTGAATAGCAGAGGGCACAGCGGCGGAGCAGGCTTGCGGACGGTTAGTAATGGGTAAGCTCGCCGTCCGACCAAGGACCAAGCCCGGGTCGGTGGCGCGTCGTGTTTCACGCATCACCGACGGGGCCCCTTATGGGGCCAAATGCCTGCTGGGGTCGCGGAATTTTCTTAATCCAGGATACCGTGGGCCCGGAACGTAAAGGGCATCCGAAGGAACACGGGTGGATTTTAGTCAGTAAAAGTCTGACAGTCCCTTCCACCCCACCCAGGGTGGGAGGTCTCATTTGATGATTTTGCCACCCAAAAAAAAAAAAAACTATACACTTAGATTAGAAGAGCCCCAAACAAGTTTTGATATGGGACCCTTTCTGGCCTAGCTACTCCACTGGAAGGAAGATTGAAAGTTCGAATTGGCGGAATGGAGAATATGTATGGGTGGTAATTAACAGTACGTCTACATGTCCAATAGTGTAGAAATTTGATATAAACTCTGCTGAAACACAATTTGACAATTGTAAAGTATTTAAATAACAAAGTTTAAAAATCAACTCACATGTAAAAGTGGAGTCTCCACAACTTCCCTGAGCTTCTCAATCTGCTCCTTGCATCCTCCGACGTCGGAGTAGGTCACATCTGGCTTCTCTTCCACCTGCATCATGGTTACTGTGGGGTCGATCTTCGGAGGCAGGGGAATGTGGATCTGGTATTTGTTGCGGTCCACACTGAAGGAGAACAGAGTAGAGTGAGTATAATAGGAGATAGAATTTGAGCAGTCTGGGATTTTATTCTTGTCGGATTTCCATCAAGGGTGTAGAATCACTCCCATCCCATCTCATTTCCTTTAATTTCAATATTCGACGATCAAAAGTGCCTTTTCGATGGCATAATTGAAGTTTGCCTGTGCAGACGAGTGAAGAGGTATAAAATGCATACTTTAATCATGTGAATACGGTATAATTAGTGTCTTCACTATTCTACGATTTCTACGGTTGGCGCAATGGTCCAGTGATCGACTCTCACAGACTGTGCAGCGTGTCGCAGTTTGCATAGAACAAACATGTGTATGAACTACAAGAAATATTCCGTGTATTTGTCAAATTTAAGAGGATCGTCTACCGAGCGCTCGTCCATACTAAAAGAGAAAACGTTTTCCTACCCCTAAATATTATCCTATCTCAATGATTTTTTAGAATGCTTCCTACGCAGTAAAAAACTAGGTTTATAGGTTTTCTTTTTTCAAATTTTATAATAGTTTGAAAGTTACAGGCGCCTAAGAGTTACTTTTGAAAAAAAGAAAACTTATAAACCTAGTTTTTTACTGTGACAGAAGCATTCTAAAAAATCATTGAGATAGGATAACATTTAGGGGTAGGAAAACGTTTTCTCTTTTAGTATGGACGAGCGCTCGGTAGACGATCCTCTTAACTAACTACAACTGTACAATATCCAATTAATTAATTAATTATTTATCTACCCCTGGCCTTAAAAATGGCCTCTTGTAACATAGGCACGATTATTCTATGAAAAAACTACTGAACTTTAACAACAACTCTACAATTCCTTCTAACAACTAACAAAAAAATAAATGTACATTTGTGGTTCAAGGTATAATCTGATATGTAGCTCGATCATACTAGACTTTTGCAATGAACCTGGGTATGATCTTAGGAGAGGGGTAAAGAAGTTGCCGACGCTTATAACAACCACTATCAACTCTCCTTACTAAATAGGACAGCGAAAATATATGTGGTCTTGTCTTTTTAACCGACTTCAAAAAAAGGAGGAGGTTCTCAATTCGTCGGACTCGTTTTTTTTAATGTATGTTCCCCGATTTCTCGAAGACACCTGGACCAATTTGGAAAATTTTTCTTTTGTTTGAAAGGGTATACTAGTAATAGTTTCATCAAAATCGGTTCAGTAGTTTTTGAGTTAGGGAAGGAATGAAAGAGATATTAACGATGTTATTACCGGTGCTACGGATTACAAAATTCTAGTGAACATATAAGAAAATGATGTATTTGACAAGAATTTTGGATGAATATTTAAACTGAAAAGAGTAAAATAAACACTTTTTTTTAATGTAACCGCCTTCAAAGACAACCACAAAAAAAGGGTAAGATAACCTACAAAACTTTTCTTTCGGAAGTCGGTGGCAAAAAAAAAATGAAATTAATAAAAAAACCACCGACTTCCGAAAGAAAAGTTTTGTAGGTTATTTTACCCTTTTTTGTTTGTGGTTGTTTTTGAAGGCGGTTACATTTTTTAAAAAAAGGTTTTACATTTTATGAAGCCATTCTTTTAAGTTATTATGTTAGCCATCAGGGGAAAAAACTGAATTCATAAACAATACCGGAAAAGTTTGTTGGAAAAGTTTATTAGATTAATAATTTTGTCATACTTTTTTCTGTCAAGTGCGAGTTGTCCATAAAAAAAATAAGAAATAAAAAACAGTAAATTAAAGCGTTCGACGCTGTTCGGAAGAAATAATGTTTACTCCTTGCAATCTAATGGCAATTAAAACTATATTTTTGAGAAATGAGTTACTGAAAAAAAATCTATGTAATTGTTACTAATTTTAAGAAAAGTAAACACGATGAAATCTGAATCTGTTCCACATCACCACATAAAAGACTAGTCCACAAATATTTTCACCATATTAATTAAATATTTAAAAAAGCGGCTAAAAAGCTTTCAAGGCATGTCTACTTGAAAAGCATTGGCAACTTAAATACCTAAAAGCGAAACAATAACCTGATTTTTAATCCTAGTTAATCTATAATTAGAACTAGCTTCTGCCCGCGACTTCGTACGCGGATCCAGAGGTAACGGGGTCGTCAAAATTGAAGATCTGAAACGTCTGATGTCGAATTCTAAGAGCCTGGGGACGAGAAAACAACGGGATGCGTGTGACGATTCCAGACGTTCCAGATCTTTCATTTTTGTAAGTCAACAGGAAATGCCCATCCGTCTAAACAACTCTTGCTAAGACGTGATTCTTGTATAATGTTTATTATAGCTAGGCTCTTGGAGTTCCACATCAGGTGTTCCGATCTTCAGTTTTTATACGACAACAGAGAGTGCTCATCAGGCTGAACAACTCTTGCTAAGACGTCATTACTGATGTTATAGTGTAGCTGGGCTCTTGGAGTTCCACGTCAGGTGTTCCATATCTTCAAATTTATTCTCTCAGCATAAAATGCTCATCACGTGGAGCAATTTTTGCTATGGCGCTATTTTTGTATCTCTTATAGTTTAGCTGGTCTATTGCAGTTCTGCATCAGGTGTTCAAGTTTCCAAGATAAATTATAGCCTATATGTTGCCCAGACTTAATAGCTATACAACAAAAAAAAAAATATCAATCAAATCCATCCAGAAGTTCCGAAGATTAGCGTGCACAAACACTGCTTTTCTACAATTTTATTATATGTAATAGATAGATTACCAAAATAGGTTGAAACCCCACTTGATAACGTAATGCTTGCTTCACACGGTGCGATTAAAAACGCGGTATTACGTATTAAAATTAAACGCGCCAGTCCGCAAGAGTTTGAAAGTTTCGAGTTTGATAACTACTTAAATAATTATAATACCAAATTATATCAATAAATAAAAAGAGTCTGTTTGGTTGAACTCGCTAATCTCAGGAACTACGGGTCCGAATCGAACAATTATTTTTGTGTTGGATAGTCCATTTATCCGGGAAGGCTATAGGTTATACAACGTGTAACGTTAAAAAACCTCTCGTGGGGTAACTCAGCCCATGTATTCAAAATGATTTTTCATACACTAATGGGCCCGATCAATTTCTCATTTTGTATGAAAAACCTAATTTTTTTTTTTGCGAATTTCCAAAATTCTTAGAACAAACTTTGTTCAGTAACATGGGCTGAGTTACCCCACGAGAGGTTTTGTGCATTTAACGTTACACGTTGTATAACATTAGGCTACGAACAATACGAGCAGAGCAGCGCGGGTAGCTGGGCACATCAGCCTACCTCGATCAGTCAAATTCTTTAATAGATTTGCAACCTTATCAAAATAGCAGAAGGCTAATGTTCGAATAAAAAGTTTTTTTTTTTTTTCTCATTGTAAATCTTGTGCATGGAATTAATAAAGCTATTTTGATTTGATTTGAATGTTCGTTTGGTAATTTTTTACTGATTCGGGTAGGTTGACCTGCTGGCGTCTGTACAATTAAAAAAAAAACTCAATTAATCAATAATTAATATGAAAAGTCTTACCCAACCCTCATCCCTTCTTCAATGTCCGTGGGCGCGACAGAGTCAGCGAGGTCCACGACGAACTTAGCAAACTGCTTCACATTGATTATGTATTTCGGGTCATTCGAGTCTGCATTGATGATCTTTGTACATCTCGCTACCTGTGACAAAAAATTTCATGAGCAAATAATTATGTACTTTATTGGATTTACTTACAGTGTATTTTACTTTACTTGTGTAGACTAAGAAACGGTATGAGTTGATGATTTATTATTCGCCGCATTTAGTACAGTGTCCATGAATGTCAGAGCTGTGGGTCTAAAATCGTCGCTTTACCAATGTTGCTAAAATTATACGAATTTTATTGCAATCAAAATTCTTAACATGTAATATTCTATTCTATTTCTCAAGTAAAATAATATAATGGATAAAGAACAAGTAACTTTGATAATTTGGTGGTTTTAGATCCATAATCTTCCACAATAATTATGAAATTATGTATTTCATTGTGGGAGATTGATTTACCTTGATTAACAAAATTACAATAATTTGTAAAACCATTGTAACGTGACGAGAAAATAACCAAAGTATTTAATTATTTAGGTGACAACAAAACAGTTAACTTGGCTACAAAAAAAGTGTGTTTCACAGTAAAAAACTAACACAAAGCTTAGTATGTTAGTCCAGACGTCAATGAACCTTAGTTTCATCTAGGAGCCTGCTTTACTGATTGCTAAGTTTTAAAACAATCAGATAATTTTCCCATTTCGCACCAATGGGATAACCCATTATACTTGAGGTCAGCACAACATTCTTCTTTTTTAACCGACTTCAAAAAAAGGAGGAGGTTCTCAATTCGTCGGAATCTTTTTTTTCATTCTCTGCAGTCAGACTTCACGTCATTCACTCCTTTTATCTTTCATAATTATCATTCCTCACCCCACACACTCGCATCTTTCTTTTTTTTTTTCGACCTTCCTTACTGTCCCTATCTCATCTTTACTGCGTTCAGGACTCCATCTTATTTATAACCTATTAAAATACAGTAAAAAATCTGTTGACTACCATAATTTCTCAGGAATATAAAAATAAACTATACTACTTAATTAACTATAGAATAAGTGTGGTTCACAGTAAATAACTAACACAAATCTTACAATGTTGGCCCGCCGCAACATCAATGAACCTTAGTTTCATCTAGGAGCCTGCTTTACTGATTGCTAAGTTTTAAAACAATCAGATAATTTTCCCATTTCGCACCAATGGGATAACCCATTATACTTGAGGTCAGAACAACATTCTTCTTTTTTCATTCTCTGCAGTCAGACTTCACGTCATTCACTCCTTTATCTTTAATATCATTCCTCACACCCTCCATCTTTCTTTTTTTTTGCCTTCCTCTCCGTCTCTATCTCACCTTTACTGCGTTCAGGACTCCATCTTGTTTCTAACGTATTAAAATGCAGTAAAAAATCTGTTGACTACCATAATATTTTCTCAGGAAAATAAAAGTAAACTATACTACTTAATTAACTACAGAAAAAGTGTGGTTCGCAGTAAATAACTAACACAAAGCTTAGCATGTTAGTCTAAACGTCAATGAACCTTAGTTTGTTCTAGGAGCCTGCTTTACTGATTGCTAAGTGTTAAAACAATCAGCAATTTTTAAAGTCTACATTCGTTCTTTGCCCGCTGTTATCCGCTTATCAAACAACTCCTTTCAGTCACACGCATTTCATTCCTCATCATCGCATGTCAGTACCATGACAATTCACTTTATCAAGCCTCACATCCATCTCAGCCATTCTCACCTCTGCTATGAGCAGGACTCCATTTTGACAACTTTGCTTTTTTTTTTTTTTCAGCGTGGTAAAATCATCAAATGAGTCCTCCCACCCCAGGCAGGGCGGGAGGGACTGTCAGACTTCTACTGACTAAAATCCATGGTGTCCTTCAATAGCCCTTTCTGTTCCGGGGTCACAGTAAGGAAATAATCCCGCGACCCCGGCAGGCTTTGGCCCTCTGAGAGGGGGGCCCCGTCATTATGCTGACGCTCTTTGAAGCGCGCGTGGGACACAACGCACCGTCGACCCGGGCATGGTCCATGGTCGGGCAGCGAGTTGCCCTTACTTGTTGCCCGCATGCCCGATGAAGTATATCAAACAATAAGTAATGTTATTGTTATTAATAGGTATACTTATGAGTAAAAAATACATTAGTAAAAATAAATACCTGCAGTGGCTGCTCATTTTGGAGGGTCTGCTTGTCAGCTGCAAGATCCCACAAGGCAGGAGGTGCCAGGCCCGTATCTGACTCCTTAATCCCTGTTAACTCATTTACCCTCTTCATCACAGTTTGTATACCATCTTCGACCTCTTTGATGATCTTCGTGTATTGTCCTTGGCCCTGCAATTCGATTAAATAGTTTTAAAAAAGAACTGAAAAAATGCCAGTCATCAACATCCTTTCTCCACTTGTATACTTGATTATTTACTTACGTATGACTTTAGAAGTGCTATATCACCCTCATCCAGAGCTGAAATACATAATGTATGATTATTTCTTCTGAAAATACAGCGGTACCTAAATGATTGGTTATGTGGATTACTGTAAGTGAATGATGCAGCAATTCTTACTTACATTTGATTTCTTTTTCCGGCTCCTCTGTAGCATCTTTTATTTTACGCATATCATCTCCTAAGTGGTCAGGCATTTTGAAGTTTTTCTAACAAATAAACTAATATTTTGTAAAATCAGCACAAAAGACGAACGCTCATCCGTCACCAAATCAATAATTTCTATGACATTCGATTTTACGCATGCCTCAAAGATAAAACCAGCAATCAAACAATTTTATGAACAAGTGTCTAACATATATCCTCAGGGTTAACAAATTATACGTGTAGCGAAACGTACAATTACAGTTTTACGATACACGCAGCTGTTTTCAAATTTAATTCTGTTAAATTGTGTTCATTATCTCTTATTATTTTGTAAATCTTAAGTTAAGCGAAGATATGGAATGATTTAATTTTATCGCAATTAGTACATACCCAGCTTTTAATATTTCTTACCACTTTTAATTGTTCTTATTAGAGATCAAAATACTATGTGAAACGAACCGCATTTAGCGATGACAAGCAAAATAAAAAGTGCGTTCACATTATTACAAGTTTTGGACATTTATTTTTTATTTTCAAGAAATTACTATGCCGTTTTAATTAACTATCAAATATAATCAATGTTTAACTCATCAATTTATCTTACTGATTGATTTTATAAAAATACAAAATTATTTTAAATTAAAACAAAAATCAAACGCATGAATGCATTGACAATGTTATGTACGCGTACGCCACCTGACAGCTAATTTCAGTACTACAGGCCTGCGACAGCTTTAGTTCCAAAAAATGCGCTCGGCGCCACTTTCGGTAGCCATGTTTTTGGCAGCCATTTTGGTACTTATCAAAGTCAAACTGACAGATTGGATTTTAATAAACTGTCATTCGTTTCGAAGTTCGTGTGCTGAAGAGTTATTTTCTCCTCGCTTTATTGCTTGAGTTGAGATTGATTCCAAGTTCCTTGCTCGATACGAATTAGACAGCAGTGATCTGGTGCTTTGGTCCGCGGCCATGGCTCCTATCAAATGCTGTGTTATCGGTTGTACTTCAACCAACGAAACTCATCGTCTTTACAATTTACCTAAAGACGATAAACTTAGGGCTTTGTGGCTGTCGTTTTTGGTGCCAGTGAATTCTGAACTTCTTGGTCTGTCAAAGGATCAGTTAGTGAATAAACGTGTGTGCCAAAAACACTTCGACAGATACCAACTGGATGACAAGGGTGGCCGTATCAGAGATGGTTATCCATGTCTTTTTTCAACTGAAGAAATCGAACATGGGGTGCCTTTATCTGGTATGTGTTTCTGTATATCAAGTACACTTCTTGTAATTATATGTTTGCTGGGTGAGTCTCACTATTCAAATTACCCATTGCAATGATAATACTGAGACTGCATGCGTTTTTCAAATCAGTCTCATTATACCCATTGACAATAACAAGCGACGAATGGAAATAGTGAGACTCATGTTCTTCTACAAAGTGTCTCACTATTGGGAACAGTGACACTCATAAGAGCGTCTTTTAACGCCTGGTGAAAATTATGCATTGTAGACATTTTTATAGTAAAAAGCTCTTAGCCATTTTTTTTATTTATAGCTTGTTAGCAATAGTTAATCAAAGTTTTTCAAAATTTCATTGTATGATGCTATTTCCATGTATGACCTAGTAGTACCTACTTAGGATAATATTATTGAATAATAAACATTGTTTGTCTTTTTTCAGGTGATCATTATGATCATAACTACTGTAAAAATGAAGGCATTGAGGAAATTTCAGAAATTCCAGTTGTTGCCCAAGGTAATGACCCACTTTTCAATCTTACGCTTTGATATAACTTTATAAGTACCTAACTTAATATGTTTTGTTTTCTGATATAACCATTTCCCATTTTAGAACATCCAGTTGATCATTTATATTCAAGAAAAGCTGATACATATGTGGATCCTGCTGCATCTTCAATTCTCTATACTGGTAATAAATTTTTAACAACTTTTAATTTTGAATTAAGCATTTTAATTTTATAATTCATCAACATTGCAAAGTGTTAATAACTTTTGCACAAAAACAAATGCATATAATATAAAACATCACACCTAGTTACCCTGATGGTTGAGCAGATGCTGGGAAATTTCAGATGGACCCTAGTTCCACAATCTTGCATTAAGTGAATGCCGCGAATATTTAGAGGTCTGACCTACCTCCAAAATCTAAATAAGGCTCTCCTGCTCACAACTCTACGTCTGCAACTCATTAATCTTTTGCCATGAGTGCAGGAAAAAGATTATGTACTAAATTATAAATTAATTAATATACATAATTTTATTGCAGGTATCACAACATCCAATGTCATTGAATCAAGTGAAGTACCAACTACAAGCAAGTGTGAAAATTCACTACAAAACATGCAGGTTGACTCTTTAGGATCCCAAGGTTAGTATCATGGAACTTACCTAATTTTAAAATATTTAATTTTTAGTTAGGTTTTAATAAATGACAGGTCAGTTTTCCATTAACTGCCGTCGAATTGAGAGTGGAGGAATGGAAGGGAGGTTGGGGGGAGAGGTACTATCCCCCCTTAAAAGGTAAAGTTGGGAGCCCTTTTTCGACATTTTTAATTCTGACAGAATTTTCCTCATTTTATGGATTAAAAATGGTAAAAATTTATTAAACAGTAGCCGGCGGTGAAAGTTGCTCAGGATCCCTTAATAACTTTACACGACATTCTAGATTAACCCATACTTAAAATTGAATGTTTCTTCTATTTACAGATGTGATTTTCAGTGTGGACCAAACTCAATTAACAAGTAAAGCACTAAAAAAAAATATTATTAGAAGAGGAGGTAAAATATGTTATTATTTTCCTAAATTATGCATAAAATATAAAACAACATTTTTTCTTTTTAACAAATACGAAAAAATAAGCTGTTGTTACCCTTGTTACAGAACAATAAACTACTAAAAACACTGTCAAATAAGTTTTTACACAAAAATATATAAATGTTGTTTGATGTTTTATGAATAAAATCTCAATAAGTATTTTGTCATAACCTATACCAGTTTATTAACTAAATAATGTAATTATTTTTTACAGTTAATAAATTTACCCCAAACAGCCAGAGCTTTATAAAAAAGATGAGAAAAATGGCCATTGAGGAAAACAAGACTCAGAAGCCGTTTTCACAAAGATTAGATGCTGCTAAGGCAGTATGCTACAGCCAACTGTTTAATAAAAAATTTGATAAAATGTCTCAACAAGCCCAAGATTTTCTACTCATGCAGTTAAAAATGGCAAACCGAAAGAAGAAGGCAATGAGATATACAAACAGTGAAAAGCATTTGGCATTGACCCTAATGAAGGAAAGCCCTAAGGGATATAGATTGCTACAAAAAATATTTAATTTACCCACCAAAAGAACACTAAACCGTCTAGCAGAAAATATAATCTTTAATGTGGGAATAAATGATAATATTTTTAGAGTATTAAAGCACAAAGTACAAAAATGGGACACAAAGAAGAAACTGTGCTCCATTTTATTTGATGAAGTTGCTCTCACACCTCATCTCACTTATGTTGAGTCCCAAGATGAGATAAGAGGCTTTAAAGACTTTGGTTACGAAAGACAATTAAGGTTTTGCGACCATGCCCTAGTATTCATGTTAAAAGGAGTGTGCTCAAACTGGAGGCAACCTATTTGTTTTTATTTTTGTGAGGGAACAACTGCAGCTGCTACGGTAGTCAGGATTTTGAAGGAAGTTGTCACTAAAGTGTCAGAATCAGACCTGATACCTTTAGCAATTGTATGTGACCAGGGCTCGACATTTAGAACAGCTATAAATATGATGAAATTGGAGACTGAACGTAAAAGGATTTTAAATGAGGAATATCATGGTGAGTAGATAATTAAGAAGGATTAGGATCTGTGTAGGATCCATCAAATTAACTTGTTAATTGAACTCAATATTTATTTTGTTTCCAGATGGAACTATTGAGGTGTCAGGACAACAGTTAAGTGTTGTGTATGATCCTCCGCACTTACTTAAGGGCTTTAGGAACAACCTTCTAACAAAAGACATGCTGTTCAAAGGCAAAGTGGCTACATGGAAGGATATAGAAACTGTGTATGATGCTGATTGCCAACTAGGCCACACAAGAATGCATAAAAAACTAACAGACCATCATGTTTATGCAGCAAAAATGAAGAAGATGAAAGTTAGTGTAGCTGCCCAAACTTTAAGTGCAACAACCAGTGGAATGCTTAAATACACTGCATTGTTCAGTAAGTTTTTACTCTAATATCAATATGCATTAAGTATCTAATAACACTTAATCCCCTAATCACTCATTCTCTCACTTGTTTTATTTATTTATTATTTTAGTATCTACATATAAAATAAACACATTAGATCACACTACCTTTGTTAAAAAAATACTAGGTGCTTATTAATTCAATTACAATTTAGCATTTTAAGAATAAAAAGTCTGATAGAATGGAAACATTTCATAGTTATTTTGTTTGCTTGTATGTTATGTATACTTATTTAACTATGTAATTACAGAAACTACGGCTTCTGGTCAAAATGTCAGCCAGACAATGGCCACAACAGGTGAAGCTGTGGAATTCATTGACAAGCTCTTCGATAGCGTGAATGGATCTCGAGGGAGCACTGTCCGGGGCAAACTGCGTGGACCAATAAAGCCGACCAGCCATCAGGTCTACAATTTTTGGAAAGAAGCCAAAAAAATACTGCAAAACATTCAATTTATTGATAAAACTAGCAAGAAAGCCCTAAAGAATAATAAAGTGTATAAGGTTCGAGTTCCTTCTCTTAATGGATGGGTTACAACTATAGAAAGTTTTGAAAGGTTGTCTAAACTGTTGTTTGAAAAGTATGAAATACAGTATTTTTATCCTAGGAATGTAAATCAGGATCCTCTAGAGAACTTTTTTGGTAGGATCAGAGCCATCAACTACAGGAATGTCAATCCTGATGCAAATACTTTCATGAATGCATTTAAATCTCTGCTAATGTCCAACGTTATGGGTCCACACTCAATATACGCAAACTGTGAGGATGAAACAGGAGACACAGTAGTCGATTTTCTAAAACTCATATCCTCATCAAATGATGATGAGAATTCATCAACACCATTTGATGAGGATAAAGAAAATTTATCACATGCTGGACCCATAACGATGACCCAAAACATTAGCAGTAATTGCAACCAGTCACTCAATCCCATAAATGAAAGATTGCGCGTGCACTCTTCTGCATATACAGCAGGGTATATGTGCAGGAGAGTGACACAAAAATTTAAGTGTAGGAGATGCTCTGATTCTTATACTCAAACAAATAGAGATGTTTTTCATAGATGGATTGAGCAAAGAGAGTACACCCTTTTAAAACATCGTAATTTAGCTTATCCATCAAAGAGGTTCTTAATGTTTTATAGGGATATCTCGGGCCTCATACACGATTATTTGAATAAATATGGTTTTAAAAAATGTATTAAAAAACATATAAAATATGAAATATTGAAGAAATTTGATGTGAAATGGTTGGGGTGCACACTTCATAAAACCGAGGTGATAGACTGGTTGCTCAATTTAATGATACGCACCCAGATACACAATTGGTGCAACATTTTAAATAAAATTTTAAAAGGGGATGTAGCGGAAAAACATGTAAAACAAATGTGTGCACCTCAACAAACTGCTTTTGAAAAATATAAAGCCCATAGGTTAAGAGGAAGAAACAAATAAAAAGTAAAATCCGAAGAAAAGTCTTTTATTTCATTTTATTCGTTATTTTCCTATCCATCCATGGCAGTCTTAGGACATAAAGAAAGAAATTAAACCTATAAGTATTTTCCGTGGAACATCACTATGCAATCGTGAATCGACATTCTAGACTACTAGATTCATGACTAATACATGTAGACTAACGTAGTACGATGTAGGCCATCACTAGAAAGGTGACGTTGCGACCAACTGCGACACTAGCGCTTGGCGTATATTTTTGGAACTAGACGTCAACTTAGCACTGTCCTATCTGTCTCTGACTAATATATAGTTATCTGTGCAGTACTAAAATTTTGTATTCGTAGTGCTGAATGGAGAATCACATTTTTTCGTGTTTTTCATGAACAAATTCTTCTGAATTAGCGAATATTTTGTTTTAGGTAAGTCTGAAAATCTATGAAATAGAACTTTGTTTGGACTAACTATAATTTACATGAAAAGTAATGGCTGCTTCAGTCTGTCCCTCTGGTTATGACCCACAACGTTATGTCAAAGCCCGGTTTGATTTAACATTTTCATTGTATTACGCACTGTTTTACATTTAATGAGATGCGGTTATTATGCATTGGATAATTGCCCAACTGAGTTGAACGAGCGTTTGAAATATAGGCGGTAAGTAAATATGACTGATGCGCGATGTCCCCGGTATGCGATTGGTATTCCATTCTAGTTTTTCAACGTAAAAATCTTGCGTTTTTATCTTAACCATATCTTTTATGTTATCGATCAATCGTGGATCATCTTCTTTCAAAAATAATGTGTGAATTCAATGCCACACCATTGCCATGTTTTGCATTTTTAGAAAAGTGAGTAATGTAATGTTCTTTGTTTAAAATTATTTATTAATTTGCACCACATGCCTTTGTGTTCTCGTTCTGCCTTTTAAAAAACAATACACATTGTTTGTTACATCAGTTTTGGTTTAAATTGTATGGTCAACTCTTATCAGAAATGTGTAATGATAACCTTATTTGTTTAACCTTATAATAGGAATATTTATTAGTTTCATTGTGACCTCTGTTCCTTAAACCTCTAATTCCCTGGTACTGGTATGTATTTTTAATTTATTGCTATGAGAATTTCTGACAGAAAAGCATTAATCATGCTTTAGGTATAAAGTGATTATCTCCAATCTATGATATAAAATCACTGAGTGTGATTGATTGATCTTTATTTTATTTATAAATCCCTACATATTTTTAAATTATTGTAAAAATTTGTAACTCAAACTGTCAATTCTATCTGAATTAATTCTACAATTTCAAAATATTCATAGATCATTTTTTATGTCTACCTTTTTTTTTTTAACATAAATTAGTTTCAGTCATGCTGATTCAAACTATTAATTTCTGAAGTAAATAATAAGCCAATGAAGATCTTTACAAAAAATACCAATACATAAATTAAACAATTGTTTACGGATATATATTATTATCTATATTATAAAAATATAGATATAATTAAGATGTTGCTCAAAATTTACTATAGCTGCATATGTCACAAATGTTTGTATGTACATAACACTTCACGTGGGATGCTTTCTATAAATAACCATTGACAACGTAGACTAATGAAAGTACACACAGTTTTTGTGCATAGAGATTTTATATGCAATGAAATAATTACTTGTTTTTCTTTAATTATTAGTTTTGTGTTCAAAAAGACAGAGGAGTGATTGTATTTTATTTTTGATGCTATAGTGGAGTGTGAGAATGATGTTCATAAATATTTTTGGATGCACTGTGAACTTGGGTTTTTTGCATTGTAATGTTTGGGTTTAGGAACTTTTTCATCAAGGTAACTAGGTAACAACTATGTGCACATAATAATATATATTTTCCTATTTTACACTAATTTAGTCATTCATATAGACATATTAACCTGTCTGAAGAATTTAAACTACATATTTGCCCAACTTCTTCATGATTGTGTTAAGAAAATTGATGACTGCATTGATGATGATTCAAATAATCAAATGTAATTGAATAAAGAGCTTACTTTTTCTTATTTCATGAACAAAAACTAAAAATAAACTTAGATTAAACTTGCTATTTGGCACAATGTACACATTTGTCTATGGGTAATTGAGCTAAATAGGTTTATCAACAAGTGCAATAATCAGCATTACTCACTGATATGAAACTACTTTCATTTTCTAACAATGGGCATTTGATAGGCTTGTTTTACGATAATATTAGTAACTAACTCAATATTTCACCTTGGAAATTATTGAAGAAATCTAGGTAGAAAAAAATAATAGAAAAATCAAGAACAGTGTTGACAAATTATCCTGAATTATCTTATGTTTTGTAATCATGTTACATTCATCATTCTCTGACCTTTGTTGAATAAGGGCTTTGAGATTTTGGTTCAGTCCAATATCTCTTCTTATGTACTTCTCTATAACTGCATCAGCTGACCAGTCATCCTCTTTCTACCCGTATAGACATCCATATCACGTGATATCCGTGTCACGGGACTTTAATTCTTGTCATGTAATCATGACCCTATAATGTAAAGGGCTATAAAAGTTTGCATAATTTTATCACATTAAAGCCCATATACCCTGTCCTTCATACAGTTAGTTCATTGGCATCGTCGTTAATATAAAACAAAAATCCATGTCGAATTGAGAACCAATTTTATCAGTAAAATCATTCAAAATTACCCAAATACAGCCTATCTGATAAAGAAATTATTTCTGCATAGTTCAACACAAAGCACTTACCAAAACAAGCTGCGTGGAAACCTTTTGTGTAATTTCGGCGGGAATTTTACGACTCAGCCGAACGCGCGACTCAATCGTAAAATTCTCGCCAATCTTTACCCGCCCTTGTTTGTGAAAGGGATGACTTACGTTAATTAAATTATTGTAAACATGCATTAATTTAGATGTTGGGAAATCCAATATTTTGTCAGGAATGACATCAAATTATATATTAGTTCTTTATAATTTATAATTAGTTCATTCATCCGATCCTTATACTATAAGGCAAACATGGTGAGGAAACGGCATGTTCAAAACCAAAAGTTTGAAGATATGTACCAATCCGCCCTGATCCTTGCGGTGAATCACAGCCCACTCTTTCCCACGAAGAGGAGGTCTGTGTGATCTGTGTCCCAAAAGTGTGAACATTTTAGGTTGATTATGATGAGGCGTAAATCAACTTTTTACTCGATGACGTGACGTCGCAAGCGGGTCTTCCATAGTCCGCGCCATGGCTGTCATAACCAAATATATCCAGAAAAAAAAGTATTTATCTTCTTCTAATTAAAGTCTAAAATTCATTGTTTAGTGCTGCTGGCGAGTCGGCGAGATGCACACAGCCACTGCAGATGGACAGTTCCGGAGTACCAACGGTGCCACACACGGACGTGACAAGGTCGCCATATTGGATGCCGGATCTCAATATGGGAAGGTAATTGGAATTTTATGAAGGACTCCTTCCGCAGTACTTCAATAACAAAGTAATCCGATGCCGAGCTGAAAACATGTCAACCCACTATGCGTTTTAACTAAGTTTTAATTTTCTGATCCCGATCTTGATTCTTGTCAGAGTAAAAGTCTGACAAAATCGGAATAATGAAATAAATCAATCAATATTACCCCCTACACGTTATCTAGTTTTGTAAGGTCAATGCCACCTAATCAATTGTCTAAAGTCACATTTCGTAACTACTACCCACGCGATAAGATGTCCCCAAATAAAACTTCTGTTTGCATAATTATTTCAAGTTGTTTCGTAACAATTAGAAGAAATTTCGCTAATAAATAGAATAAGTAAAGATAACAATTCAAAGTTGTCTAATTTGATCTAGTTACTTTTGACTGTTTTGTAATTAACTATTCCGGGGTCGTGTAATTGTCTTAAATGTGCACAGTCATCCAAAGGGCCAAAGCCTGCCGGGGTCGCGGGACTGTCTCATCAGGAAACCGGGACCCTGGAACGTAAAAGGCTATTAAGTACCGTGGGTCTTAGTCAGTCCAATTCTGACAGTCCCGCCTTGCTCTGGGTGGGAGGACTCAATTGATGATTTTACCACCATAAAAAAAAAAAGAACAGATTGGACTTTTGGTTCACTGTTCTATTGGTTAATATTTTTCCGTTTCTCCGCTTCGCAGCTTTGTTCTGCTCCTGTAAACAGGCCGCCATACAGTCCCTCCCGGTCCTCCCATGTTAGAAGGACTCATGATGATTTTATCAACTCATAAAAAAGGAACGGTCTGCCTTGGCGTCGCAAGCGCTTCTGCTTAGCCAGAGGTCTTGTGTTCGATTTCTAGGTTGGTCAGTGTCGTTGGGATGTTTCCATGGGGAATTTCTTAGTAATAGTATAAAGTCTGTTTTGTGCCCGGTTGATCATTATAGGGTCGCTCGCTATTACATGGAAATTAAACATAACTGGTGAAATAATTATGGATGTACCTACTATTACAAACTTTTCGCTACTTTGGTCTTATTAGTGGTGCGGCGGGCGGCGGAGGGGAGATGTAGATTTCTGATTGGTTATTCAAACACATCTCCTCTCGTCTCCGCTTTAGTCGAGTCTGGGCTTAACCCTTCGGACATAAATACAGGCTTGATGTTTCTTTTAATGGCACTGTACCTATAAGTTTTCAAAGATACGCTTTAGGTCGTGCGTTTTATAAAAATAAGAAAACATAAAATTAATTAAAAACTTATGGAGTTTCAGGAAACTCAAACTCATTCGTAGTATATTAACGTCGACACTTCAACGGTTTCACATTATTAAGTTTCGTCCACGAAACATACGATCTACTTGCACCACAAACCACTAAATTGTAATTTTAAACGCTATTCTGTTGCTTTCAATCATTTAATATTCATAGAGATTGATAATGATATAGATATAAATCTGTAATTATTTCATAGAGCTTTTACGTCCTCCATGAGTCCTCCATTATAACCATGATCATTATTCTCATGCCCCAAAAACATTAAAAAAAAACTTAACCATAAACAAATTCCCCACAGGTAATAGACCGTCGCATCCGCGAGCTATGTGTGGAGTCGGATATCCTGCCGCTGGACACGCCAGCCTACCATCTCAAGGAGGCCGGGTACCGCGCCATCGTCATCTCTGGCGGACCTAACTCCGTGTACGCTGAGGACGCGCCGAGATACGACTCCGATATATTCAAGATCGGCTTGCCTGTGTTAGGTGAGTAGGATTTTTATGGCTACAATTTACATCATCATCTGCCTAGCCTTTTCCCAACTATATTGGGGTCGGCTTCCAGTCAAACCAGATTCAGCTGAATATCAGTATTTTACATCGAGCGACTGCCTATCGGACCTCCACAACCCAGTAACTGGGTAATACGATACCCCATGGTAAGACTGGTTGTCAGACTTTAGAGCTTCTGACTAACAGTAACGACTGTCAAACATCTACAAATGACAGCCAGGACCAACGGCTTTACGTGCTTTCCGAGGCACGGAGGAAACTCGCTATGATAGATGGTCACCCATCCACAGACCAACCTCGGCAAGCGCGGCTTAACCCGGAAGATCGGCCTGTGCGGCTGTAATTATTTAGCCACAATCTCCTCAATGGCTACAATTTACATGTTCAGCAATAATTATTATTTTTGTATATCAAAATGGATAAATGCTCACAAAATCTACAACTAGCTTTAGCAATATTTCAGGGACACCACGAAGTTCGGTTTGGTTAGGTTCCTTTAGACCCTGCAAACAGAAATAGAAGCCCCGCGAAGCGGTGCAATAGGTACTTTTCTGGTAGGCGTTTAAAGACAAGCCTATTTTTATTAGATTCTAAGACAGGGCGCAAATGTTGAACACATCCAGTATAGAAGTATCCATTTTTGTGTCCAGCTGCTTCCACTTAAGGTGATTGCTTCGATGTAGCCCGCGAAATTCAAATTTTTTTACGTTTTTTGCAATTTGCAGGCCAGTGACATGTTGTAACTTTATAAATATATGTGTTGCGGTAATAACAAGTATAATTTTAAATATAAAAATTATCAAAAAATTCGCTCCATCAGCTCTCACATAGAAAAGGTGCATCGTAGTTAGATTTCGGAGATTTTAACATGATGCACCTTTTCTATGTGAGAGCTGATGGAGCGAGTTTTTTGATAATTTTTATATTTAAAATTATACTTGTTATTACCGCAACACATATATTTATAGAGCTACAACATGTCACGGCCTGCAAATTGCAAAAAACGTAAAAAAAATTGAATTTCGCGGGCTGGTTGGAGCATCCCCCTTAACACGTACCTACTCATGAACTACGGTTCCCTGCAATGTGATGGTGTACCGCGTCGGCAACAAAGTGCCTACGTTTGCGCAGCGCCTAAGCTAAACACAAACATTGAAACCCTTATTAGGGTTCCTCAGCCGAAAGGAAAAGTCGATACCCTTATAGATTAATCTTGTCTGTTTGTCTGTAAGACCGCCCGTTCGTACGTCACAGCCACTTTATTCCGCAACTGTTAGGAACACTATTTATTTATTTATACACACACAAGTTAGGTTACATGCAAACAACAATAGAAGAGACAATGATTTAGATTACAGAAAGAAATACCCGTGGGCCCCAAACTAGGCTCAGCCTGTATCTTGGTGGCCCAATAGTAGCAGTAGGTAAAGCAGATTAAACAGGTAGGCGAACGTTCAGTTTGACACAGCAGAGTGGGTTAAATTTTTAATTTGATTAAAAAAATTGTAAAACTTGAAACTTGGTTGGTATTTTGAAATGGCTTTACAATTTTTATAAAATACTCGTAAATGATTACAGGGAAGTCTTAGATGGGTTGCGAGACTGATTAATCAGGTTACCGCGATCCTGGAACGCAAGGATGCCCTTTGGAGGAACAGGGTAGATTTTAGTCGTGACAGTCCCTTCGTGAAATAAAAAAAAAAGAAATGTAAATGGTCATACTGGTCATAGTCAAAATAAAAGAGCACGAATAAAACGTTATCAAATAATTATTATCATGAAATTAAGTAAATACAAGTTTAGTATTCCTATTGAAATAATTTCACGTAATTTCGTTATGCTAGCTACAAATTACATTCGCGTGTTAACAGGAATCCGGTTCCAATTAAACATTAGTCGCTTCGCGTGGCCACGGTCGCGAGGAAATGATTGTTGTTTTGTTAGTATTTTTTATTTTGTACAATTATTTAGCTTTGGAACTTTGAAAGACCATCACTGTTGTTTGGTGTAATAATTTACACTTGAAGTTAATGGCAAAATTGAGGGTAAGGTACTCGGGGAAAACCACAAGAAATAATAGTAGTCTATTAAAGTTTTCATAATTCTATTAATTTTATACACATCTTGTTTTAAAACTTTGCCCCTTATTATGAATTTCTCGTGTGTCGTGGGTGCGTTTACGAACATAGAAGCATATTCGCGAACATTCAGACCCTGAACAACTATTTGTAAGGCAGAGAAATATTTGGTCCGTGCGGGGATTGAACCCACGGCACATTCCGCAGCAGTCAATCGCCAACACACATAGGTATAAATTATATACCGATCGATCACATTTATATAAATTATACACCAATCGATCATACAATCAGACAACCTTTCTGGCGGCATGCTGTCAAACGAATATTGTGACTATGGAACTTTTACCAGAAAAATATGCAAATTTTTCTGAAGTGAAAGTTTGATTATTGTTTGCGACTTGGCTAGGGGGGCAGATTCGAATTTAAGCATTACAATACTACCTCCTTGACTGACGATCATTATCAGGACTATTCTATTTTAACTTCTAATAACCCCCACGGTTTGGGATTCAGGATTTTAGTCCTGGTGGACGGTGTACTGGTGATGATCGACTACCGGGTTGGTTATAGTGGGAAATGAACAAGTCCCCACACTCGCTGGTCTTATCTCTAAAGACCGAACGCCTATTGAAAGATATCTCTCTCCCCCTCCTCCTCATACTACTTTTATATGAAAGACAAAGAGAGAAAAAAAAATATGTAACCATTCAATAAACAATCTGTCTTGCAGGAATATGCTACGGCATGCAGATGTTGAACAAGGAGTTTGGCGGCTCAGTGTTGCGGAAGGAGGCCCGCGAGGACGGACAGTACGAGGTCGAGGTTGAAACCACATGCCCGTTGTTCAAGTGAGTTGGTGAACCAAAGGAATAAACGCAAAAAAAAATTGAGAACCATCAACCTAGGGCTATTATTGACGGAACACCGTAGATTTTAGTCAGTAAGAGACCGAGTATTTTCTGCTCCACCCAGTGTATGACAACCACACCACGTCGCAGCGACAAAATGTGGTGAAGCTGTGGTTACGTATGAATAGTGTCGCAGCGGCTTTTTACAGTTGTGGTACCGACAAAATGTCGATGTGGTTGCGTTGTCGTTGCGATGTGGTAACCACGTGGTCATGCTTGACTGAACTTAGTCATGAAGGAAAGATTATTGTTGCGATGTAGCCGCGGCGTCGCCGCCGGTGGTGGCGTTGCCGTCGCGATGTGGTCGTATTACACAGGTGGTCAATAACAACGGCAAAATGTGGTAACTACGCGGCTACGTGCGAATTGTAATATTCATTTTCAATACAAAATATATGCCCGACCACATGGTGTCGTTGTGGTTTGGTTGTGGTACGTGTGAATTGACCCTTATTTTTTCACGTAAAAAACAGGCACATCAACCTACTCTAATCTGTTGATTTTTTTAAATAGATTTTCAAACTTTATCACAAATATATATAGAAGGTATAATTAGACTTATTGTGGTAGGTTCATACTTCGCTTTCGTTTTCTTGCTTGTTACTGTCTTTACCTTAAAAAAATGTACATTTAGTTTACGCACATTTCCAGTTTTTCCGACAAATATCTACCAATATGTGCAGAGAGGGATCAGGGTAAAACTATTGTTATTTTGCCTAATGGGTTAACTAGCTTTTAAGCCCAGCTTGTTTTTAGTGGGTCACGAACAAGCAGTGTGAAAATCGCCAGGCCACAAAAAAATGTTTTGGAAACACTGTTTAGTGTGTAGTTTATCAAACAAATCCAGAAAACATTGACTTCCAAATCAATGTTTCACAGGTAATTCTGAAACCCCATAACCCCATTGTTTCTCCATCAGTCGTCTAGAGAAGCTGCAGCCGGTACTGCTGACCCACGGTGACAGCGTGCAGAAGGTCGGAGAGAGGTTCCGTGTGGGCGCGCAGTCTTCCAACCATCTCATCGCTGCGATATACAACGAGCAGATGCGGCTGTATGGTGTGCAGTTCCACCCTGAGGTAAATATGGCAGGGATCAGGCTGCGGTTCCACTGAGGCGGAGAGGAGCTGTGCCTTGATCCACCAATAACAAGGCTTGAATACACATGTGTCACGTGGCCAGCCATATGATTGGTGAATCGCGGCACAGCTCGTCTCAGTGGGACTGCAGCCTCAGAGGGGTATTTACCCAAATACCAAAGGGTCATGGCAGGGATATGAACGTATGTGAATACTGTCTGTTACTTCTGTCGCGGTCTGCAAACTTGGATAACACGTAATAGCAACTGTGCAGGGTAGTACAACAAATCGCCGTGTTGGAAGAGCCTTGCTATCGTTTTTTAGTCGTCAGTTATAGTGGAATTTTAAACTTATACAAATTGAAGTCCATGGCTAAATAATAACTGTCACACGATTTTCAAAGTTGAGCAACTCTTGCTGAGTTCGATCCGTGGATCGATTACCATCCACTACTTACCAAATTCTTTCCGTGTCTACAAAAGCATGTTTAGTCGCTGATCACGGCCGTCATTACAACAATCTGGTAATCAGATACGAAAATTCGGCAAACATTGTAATCGTTTAACACAATAACTGAATTTTGAAAGTCACCATAAAACTCGTATTATATTCTACTACTCCTAATTAGACAATAGGCAAGCCGGACATTTTGAGAAAAGTCTAAGCTGATGATAATGTTTTATTCCCCAGGTGGATCTAACCCCCAAAGGCAAGCAGATGCTGTCGAACTTCCTGTTCGACATCGCGGGTCTGTCGCGCTCCTTCACGCTGCGCTCGCGACGCGACGCCTGCATACACTACATACGGGAGACTGTGGGCGATAACAAAGTGCTGGTGAGTACAGAGTAACTTAGGTTGATTTTCAATAAATGTTTCCAAAAGCTTTTTTATCCGACTTTGAAACGAGGAGATGCTCAATTTTTTTAACCGACTTCAAAAAAAAAGTAGGTTCTCAGTTCGACCTGTATGTATGTATGTATGTATGTATGTATGTTTGTCCGCGATTATCTCGCGTTTGGCTGAACGGATTTTGATGCAGTTTTCAGGAAAGTGTTCATTACATTCTGGAGAAGGTTTTAGTATACAACACTAATAGATATCCCGTGACGTTGCCCGCGTGGATCCGTTTTGCTTACTTGGATCGTAGATTTTAAGGGACGATTGCATGTTTGTCCGCAATTATCTCGCGTTTGGCTGAACCGATTTTGATGCAGTTTTCAGAAAAGTGTTTGCTATATTCTGGGGAAGGTTTTAGTATATAACAATAATGGATATCTCGTGAAGTTGCTCACATAGATTCGTTTTGCTTAATAGGATTGTAGATTTTCATAGACGCCGATTTTATGAAGATTTTTGTTGATTATCTCAACTAAAAAGGGAAAAATAAAAAACTTTTTGAAAAAAAGGGAACCGACTTCAAAACCAAACACAAAAAAACTATAAAATAACTTTTCTTTCGGAAGTCGGTGGCTATAATTATGTCAATGAAATAAAAAAAACAAAGCCACCGACTTCCGAAAGAAAAGTTATTTTATAGTTTTTTTGTGTTTGGTTTTGAAGTCGGTTCCCTTTTTTTCAAAAAGTTTTTTTTATGTATGTTCCCCGATTTCTCGAAGATCCTGAAGACCTGAAAGGAAAAGCCTTTTGGAAAATTCTGCTTTTGTTTGAAAGGTTATACTTCTTAGATGATCCTGTTTTAATCAGGTCGGGCTCTGATTATATTATGATCTTGGTAAAATCAAGGGAAGTCTTATATCAATGAAAGCAAATCATCGGCGATTGCTGCTATCGCATATCGCATTGCACAGCGTACAACCCTAATCTCTTCAAAGGCTTCTGGGTAAGCTCGCAACATCATCAATTTTGTCTGTCACCTCTGATAAAGTCCAAAGCAAACCCATCTCAAATAAAAAGATCTCTTGAAATACGCGGAATTAGCAGTCAATATAAAGATGCCCGATTTCCGGCTCTAAAGAATCTGACTGCATTTCACTGCTCTCAGAAGGCTAATTCACGTAATTTTATGACGCGCCGATAAAGTAGTAGTGTAGTTGCAGTTAAATTCAAGTTCGAGTGACAAACGGTATTCTTGTAATCTTAGAAGTGCGCGTAAGCTGCGCGTGAACTGCACGTCAACTTTACGACAACCAAACTTACTCATGGTGTGGCCACAGGAGAGAAAAATTATTGCCCACTAAATAATCGAATGAAATCGATTAAACAATGAATATGACATTATATTCAAATAATACCCCAGTACAGATTTTAGTGCTGATTCACAATCAAGATTCACGATCATGTTGCGATCCAAAACACGCACCAAAGACGCGCAACAGTAGAATACCGATAATGCGTTCGCGTGACGCGAACTTGACGCGAGCGTGTCTGACAGCGATAGAGAATACGAAAAGCGTTGTTTTGATCGAAACTTAACTGCAACAGCACTTGTTTAGTTACGTGAATTGAGCTACAGACTGCAAACCATCCATGCTGCCCAATTTCAGTCAGTATGCAGTCCCGACTGCACGCTAACTGCAACCTAGCTGCATAGTCGAGCAGTTCAAATGCAACTAGACCAACTTGCGTTCCAGGGATGCAGTAACCTTGTTCTGAGATTCCCGCTACCCATATCTCATGCCTCAAGTTCTAAATCAATGAAATTCTTCTACAGGTGTTAGTAAGCGGAGGAGTGGACTCCACCGTGTGCGCGGCGTTACTTAGAACCGCTCTCCGTGAAGATCAGGTCATCGCGTTACACATTGATAATGGTAAGTGCCTGAAAATACTAAATTGGGCAGAGGTACCCAGACTTTTCAGTTCGCGGCACACATGTTTAACATTTTGTCTCGACGCCTTAGCTATTGAATACCAGGTGACAATTAAAACTCCTGATTGATAACATACAAATCTGAGTTCAATATGACTGTCGTCTTTTTTTTGGGGATTTTATTCTGAACACAATCTTGGATTCACGCAAATTCGATTTCGAACGGTCAACATTAGCGTCTCAGGACGCCTTTCTATGCACACCGTTTGGAATCCTCGGGGACGAAAGAAAAGAAAAGATGGACAAAGATGTCCTTAAATTACGACGCAGTTCGTAAAACGAGACGTTTTCAACATGACAAAAAAACATAACGAAAACAAAGAGTCATTCAGGTCATGAAATATTTCTTCTCGTGTATTTTATAAGATGGAGAAGAAGTAATACAAGAATTCCATGAATGATGCCCTTTGTGTGTCAATGTCATGCTTTCTTTTACAAATAAAATACGCTCTGTTTTCGTAACTCCACTTGGCGTATATCCAAAATGCTGCCGTTAATCAATCTACGGTCACATTGAATGAAATTATTTCGTTTTAACGTAACTGTGTAAGCGTGGGTGTACTATACTACTCCGTAGCCAAAGACCAATAAATATCAGATGAAAATAGTGCATTGTCCTTATTAAGTACATATTTGACAATCGTCCAACAACACTGTTTACACTAAAGTTATACTGGTCTGGCTGGACTAGTTATACGGGAAATATTCCGTGATTGTTCATTATTTTTAACTCCTTTCGACGTGGTGGGCCAACCAGCTACCATGGCGTTTGCAACAGCGTAATGAACAATCAAGGAAGATAATGTCGTAACAGTATAAGTATCCAAAAAGTTTTAAAGAGTCAGACTCAGCCAGACTCGGTAAGGGTGATTAAAAGTAGAATATCCATCTCGGGAGCAACACTATTGTAAGCTCACGTAGTTTGAATCCATCCCTCGCTGAGCTCTGGATGCTATTTAGAATGCCTTACTATGCTCGGGATGCTGTTCTAGAAACACTCTCGGGTTTAAAATAGTTCATTGCTCCCTAGAGCAGTAGTGGCCCAGTGGTATCGGTCCCGACTTACGAATTGTAGGTCGTGGGTTCGAACCCCGCCAGGCACATTACTTTGTGTAATTTGTTTCATCACCACTGCTCTCAAAACGGTGAAGGGAAACATCGTGAGGAAACGGACATGTCCTAGAACCAAAAATTCGAAGACATGTGACATCTGCCAACCCGCACTGGGCCCGCGTGGTGGATTATGGCCCACTCGATCTCACAAGAGAGGAGGCCTGTGTCCCAGCAGTGGGAACATTATAGGCTGATGATGATGATGATTGCTCCCTTGGTAAACAATCTACTATTTCTGGCCTCTCTTAGTGTCGTTACTGATATCAAGTTTGCCTGGAAAAAGTAATAATCGGTGAGTTTTGTCTTCGTATAAAGCTATCTCTGTCCCACCGAGTAGGGTGTGGTACCTCTGTATGGTAATTACGTCTCTGTTGTTCTGGGAATTCCTACAAGTGTAATTATGTAATTGTTTTATTCGCAGGTTTCATGCGTAAGAACGAGAGTGCTAAAGTGGAGAGATGTCTCAGAGAGCTTGGCGTCCGTCTACATGTAGTTAATGCGACTCATCAGGTATGTTTATTTTTAAATAACATTGTAGAAATATGATACAAAAATGTTGTAAGACTGTACTTTCAAATAAAATAACAGTATTTTTAAAGAAAGATGAAGACAGTAAAACAGCAAATAATCATCAGCAAAGTATCAATATTCATGGCCCTTGCACAAGCGCCGAAACTCAATAAAAATCTTGATTTCTTCTAATCTCTACTCTCATCCAAACTCAATAAAACTCTTTACATTCAAATTAAAAAATGGTACCATTCGTACTTTTTATCTTTCATTTGTGTGTATCAGTATGTTATAGCCAATATGAATCTACTTCCCTTTTCCGTTCAGTTCCGCCAAGGCAGCACGGTGGTCCGCGAGGCAGGCGGCCGCGCTCGTCACACGCCGCTGCTGTGTCACACGGCCGCGCCCGAGGACAAGCGGAAGATCATCGGAGACGTCTTCATACGGATCGCCGAGCAGGCCGTGCATGATCTGAACTTGCAGTGAGTTACATACACTAGTTATAAGTTATTTTGCTAAAAAAAAATAGGTTAAAAATCGTTTAGTCAAAATCTAGTATGAATCTGGACATTTTGGACGTAAAGAATAGATCAGTTTTTGGAATCAATGAATTGATAATCTACGTCCGTCAATACGGACACGTATTTTTATTTTTTTTGTTTATCAATGAATATTGACAGATAAAACGCATCAGTACTCGTGAAGTCAAAACGCACTACAAATTATACAAGTCGTGACGTGTGAATTTTAAAAGTGCAAAATCTTCGACAATGGGGAAGTCCGGTCAAAGCTAATTGTAGGTGGCGCCACCATAGCTAGGTCCTAATCCGACTAATGAGATAGTACTATTTTGAGGTACCTATAAGATTTGAACCAATGACGATGCTGGGAACAAGCTATGCTAGCGCCATTCGTTTCCCAGTTGCCATCCTCATTGAAAATAAATATTTTGGTAATTTGACTAACTACAGACTTAGTAATTCGTTTTTTTCAGTAGACAAGCCTATTAAGATTTTCCCCTAAAACATTTCACAACTTCCTAGCTATTTTAGCTGAAGAGGAGAAATGTCATAACACAACAACTTTGTTCTCACCTTAATATTCAAAAATCATATCTCTTCTCCAGGGAAGACCAAGTCCTCCTCGGCCAAGGCACACTAAGGCCGGACCTCATCGAGTCCGCGTCCTCTCTGTGCTCCAACAACGCGGCCACCATCAAGACTCACCACAACGACACGGAGCTGGTGCGAGCGCTGCGCCAGAGAGGCAGGGTCGTCGAGCCACTGCGGGATTTTCATAAGGATGAGGTCAACTTATTGCTGATTTCATGTTTCACTATACCAACATTGCTGTCATCATGAAAAAATATGTTTGCACCAGTCCTGTACTGCGATTTCCGGCCACCGTAGGCGCGGGCATGCGGATGGCGAATTATATGCGATTCGCCGTCCGATCATGGGGACCATGCCCTCGTGTCCCACTGTTGTCAGCAATATGACGGGGCCTCCCTTGGAGGGCCAAAGTCTGCCGCTGACTGTTATGTCACATAACCGTGGCCTCGAAACGTAAAGAGCTATTGAAGCTCCGTGGATTTTAGTCAGTACAAGTCTGACAGTCCCTGAGGACTCATTTAATGATTTTACCAGGTAAATAAAAGCTCTGGTCTGGGGTCAGGCTGTTAGTCAAGGCTAATCATTAAAATCCCAGGTGAGTTATATCCACCTGTTAGAAAGCGCCACGTGGAAATAGCTGTCCTATAAAGCCGAATAGTGGTCGGAAAGATATAAATATACCCATTAAATCCCCAGATATGGTCCGTAAAAACGAGTGAATTTGTCATTGGTAAGGATGTTAATGACCCTGCTCTTCAAACCCTAAAATAATGATGTTTCCCCCTCAGGTCCGTGTGCTGGGCATGGAGCTGGGTCTCCCTCCGGCGCTGGTGGAGCGCCAGCCGTTCCCGGGCCCCGGCCTGGCCGTGCGCGTGCTGTGCCAGGACGAGCCGTACGCGGAGCGGGACTTCGCGGAGACACAGGCCAGTACATACACACATAATCATCGGCTTAAAATGTTCCCACTGCTGGGACACAAGCCTCCTCTCTGTGGGAGGGGAGTGGGGCTATAATCCATCACGCGGGCCCGGTGCGATTTGGTAGATGTCACATGTCTTCGAATACTAGGTTCTAAGACATGCCGGTTTCTTCACTATGTTTTCTTTCACCGTTTTGAGAGCGCCTGTCTGGCTTCCCACGACCAACTACTCGTAAGTCGGGGCCGATACCAGTGGGGCACTACTCAAATAATATGCGCTTCGTAAATATTTGTTTCCAAGTCGCCTCTTTGAGCTATGCTCTAACTCATCGAGTTCTCACCCGCCATATCCCCTTATCGCTACAGATGCTATAATGATACAATTTTATCATAACGTTAAAAAAGAAATGAATGGAACATAATAGTAGCCGCATTCCAACATTAGATACTAATTAAGCATAACTTCCACAGGTCATAGTAAAGATAATGGTGGAATACGCGTCGATGTGCGTGAAGTCCCACGCGCTGCTGGGTCGCGTGGCCAACGCGAGCACTCCGGCCGAGCAGGCCGAGCTCAAGCGCATCTCGTCCAAGTCGCCCGTCGCCGCCACGCTGCTGCCCGTCAGATCTGTTGGAGTGCAAGGTAACACCACCAAAAATACTTGACTATCAAAATTACCCACCATTTCAAATCACTAGTTAAAAAAATCTCATCAAAAACATCATCAGCCGTAATCCCAATGGGGATGGCAACTGGGAAACTAATGGCGCTAGTATAGGTAGTTCCAAGCATCGTCATTGGTTCAAATCTTATAGGTACTTCAAAATAGTACTACCTCATTGGTCGGATTAGGACTTAGCTATGGTGGCGCCATCTACAATTAGCTTTGACCGGCCTTCCCCATTATATGAATTTACAGTTTGGGTTTTAGCCATCATGTGGAGTCCAGGCTACCTTCAAATCTCCGTATCATCGTGATGATGGACGTTTCTACCAACATACACTACAGCATTATTACAAAAAGTTAAAAATATGTTGAACACCTTGTCTAAAAAATATGTAACTACAAAGCCATCCTTATATCAACGTCAAATGCCGTTTTGCAATTGACACTTTTTAGACAAGTGTTCAACCGATGTTTAACTTTATTGTAGTAAGTCTCTATTACCGCGAAAATTAACGGCATTTCCCGTTAGTGTGGCCATTACGATATTTTGATACCGATAGCTGTTGATCGCGTTTAGATTGTACGATGAAATCGGTTCAAAGTGTCTAACCATACCATGTTGTGTTCTAGGCGACGGCAGAACGTACAGTTACGCGGTGGCTCTGTCGACGGAGCGCTACCCGCCGGACTGGAAGGACATGCACTACCTCGCCAAACTCATACCGCGTGTCTGTCACAATGTAAACAGGTAGATGCTTATATTAAAATCACTTGAAATTGATCCATTTAGCTGTAATTTTGGTTAAAAAAATATATTTTCAAATGCTAAGCATAGAGCAGTGGTGGCCCAGTGGTATCGGTCCCGACTTACGAGTTGTAGGTCGTGGGTTCGAACCCCGCCAGGCGCATTACTTTGTGTAATTTATTTCATCACCACTGCTCTCAAAACGGTGAAGGAAAACATCGTGAGGAAACCGGCATGTACTAGAACCAAAAATTCGAAGACATGTGACATCCACCAATCCGCACTGGGCCCGCGTGGTGGATTATGGCCCACTCCCTCTCACAGAGAGGAGGCCTGTATCCCAGCAGTGGGAACATTATAGGCTGATGATGAAGCATAGTTTTATGTTACTGAATGCAGCCGCAGAAGAATTCAAAAACTTATATTTATTTTGTCTATGTTGTTTACTTATTTTTATTTTATCTTTTCCAATTTAGTTAGGGTCAATCAGGGTAATTGTAAACTGGGGTGATTGGAAACAACTCCCATTAAACTTTTAATAATGTATTTAGGTTGACGGTCATGAAACAGAACGTTATTTTAATCTGTTGTCCATCACTACAAAGAGCAATTTATTCATTTTTCAGAAAATTAATCTCAATTTCAGTGTTACGAAAAGTTGTCTGCAGAAAAATTGTTTTTAAGTTTTTGCACGAAGTTGATAGTAAAATATTTTGTAAGAAAAGTTGATAGATAAGTTGTTGATTGTTTTTTTCGCTTTGATTTAATGAAATTATCTTTGCATTTTTCAAGCTTTCCATCAATAACATCAATATAACAAGCAGCAAAGTAGTGTTTACATTTTCCCATACGATTTACTAGGTGGAGGTAATTGTAAACAGGTTAGGGGGTGATTGTAAACAGTGGGGTAATTGTAAACTCTTATCATTTCTGCTACTAACATAGTGATGGGTAAACGTAAACATTTCTTTTCAAGTACTTTTTCAAAATGCCACGCGTTTACATCCAAAAAAAAGACAAAATATAGGTACCTTAACGGACTTAAAAAATGCTGTTAGGATGTAAAGAAAAACAAGAAGATTTTTGCCATATTGCCAGCTCGCGTGGAAGAACACATAGCTGCTTGCCTTAAAACTCGGGCACAAATGGACCTTCCGGCCTTCCCGTTATAAAAGAAGAACTAAAAAACCTCGTTAAGGAGTATTTTGACACTATACCAGCTACTATGATTGTGAAAAACGTAAATTTGCTTACTTTGAATGAAAAAGAAACCCGAGTTTATAGTGATGGATGATGAAAACTATGTTTGTTTTGATTACTAAGGCATTATGTACCATAACCATCTCATGGTTGCAGTTAATTTAAAAGCAAATAATAGACAGCGCTCCTACATATTTTGTTTTCTTTTACCCCCTTTAAAAATGTATGGGTTTCCATAATTCGTTTACAATTACCCGTAAAACAATTAAATGTTTCCAATCACCCCGTAATTTAGTCAATGCAAAATATCGAATCTACATGATTTGTTTACATTTACCCCTGTATATTGGTAGAAGCTCAGAACAAAATCTTTTGCATTTATGAGACTCAAAACAGTGAAAACGAGTTAGCGGAATTATAATGCTTATCACGTAGGCTTACCTTTGATGTTCACATTTACCCCAAAATATCATTTTTTGTTTTAAAGTCAGGGTAAAATGTAAACACTTAATTTTCAAAGCCGCTAATGACGCAGTTCAAATGGTTGATGTTGCAGCTCTTAGATAAATTACTATACAATCAAAGTAATTAACTCTTCTTTTCTAACTACCAATATTTTTTTTTACAAAGCCAAAAGTTTATTAGTTCAAAAGGTATTTTTCAAAAACGTTTACAATTACCCTGATTGACCCTATATTCTGATTAGTTTTGTGTTACATTTGTGGAATATATATTTGACAAAATAGAATCAAAGATAGTTAAACTAAACCTAACCTAACCTAAAGAAAAAATACTCATAAATACATAAAGTGGTATCGAAAAAGTCAAGAATGCATTACTTAACAAAGTTACTTGTCACTACTACTCTATTAACTCTGTGTTCTACAGCTAATATCTTCGTATCCTCAGGGTTTGCTACGCTTTCGGAGGCTTAATCAAGGAGCAAGTAACAGACATTACGCCCACCTTCCTCACACAACAAGTTATCTCAACTCTACGCCAGGCAGATGATCTTGCCACACAGGTAACTTCTTTTATCATCATCATCATCATCTCAGCCGTAGGACGTCCACTGCTGAACATAGGCCTCCCCTTTTGATTTCCACTTATACCGGTTGGAAGCGACCTGCATCCAGCGTCTTCCGGCGACCTTTATAAGGTCGTCTGTCCACCTTGCTGGTGGACGTCCTACGCTGCGCTTGCTAGTCCGTGGTCTCCACTCTAGTACTTTTCGACCCCATCGGCCATCTGCTCTGCGAGCAATATGGCCTGCCCATTGCCACTTCAGCTTGCTAATCATAGTGCACAGTGAAGTGATGTGTTTACTAACATAGGCTTAAGTTTCTATATATATACTAACACAAGTTGTTTTTATAAAATTATGTATGTTAGTTTGTAAGGTATTTGTCTATGGGCCAATGTAGCCTGAATATAAATAAATAAATAAAAAAATAAAATAATCCGGTGGGCTATATCGGTGACTTTAGTTCGTCTACGGATCTCCTCATTTCGGATTCGATCACGTAGAGAAACACCTAGCATAGCCCTCTCCATAGCTCGTTGAGCGACTTTGAGCTTTGAGATGAGGCCGATAGTGAAAGACCACGTTTCGGTGCCGTAACTCATCACTGGTAAAACACACATTGGTTGAAGACTTTCGTCTTGAGGCACTGAGGTATGTCGGACGAAAAGACA
This sequence comes from Agrotis clavis, assembly GCA_954870645.1. Lineage (NCBI taxonomy): Eukaryota > Metazoa > Arthropoda > Insecta > Lepidoptera > Noctuidae > Agrotis > Agrotis clavis. The sequence continues at coordinate 19,384,455 of OX940935.1, read as the reverse complement.
TTGCGTAGTTTCCCGAACGCTGCCCAACCGAGTTGGATTCGGCGGTTGACCTCTTTCTCGAAGTTGGACCTACCTAACTGGACCACTTGCCCTAAGTAGATATATGAGTCAACAACTTCGAGTACCGAGTTTCCAACAGAGACTGGGGTGGGCACAACATTGGCATTTGACATAATTTTCGTCTTGTCCATGTTCATTTTCAAGCCCACCCGTTGTGAAACTCGGTCGAGGCCATCGAGCATCATGCTGAGTTCCTCCATCGACTTTGCCATGACTACGATGTCGTCGGCAAACCGAAGGTGAGTGATGTATTCGCCGTTGATGTTGATGCCAAGTCCTTGCCATTCCAGGAGCTTGAAGGCGTCTTCCATTGCGGCAGTAAACAGTTTCGGGGAGATAACGTCCCCCTGTCTTACGCCTCTTCTCAATGGAATCGCCTTCGTGCTCTGCTCCTGTACTCGGACCGACATGGTGGCGTTATTATACAAGCACTTCAACACCTCGATGTACCGATAGTCAATACGGCATCGCTGGAGTGACTCAAGTACCGCCCATGTTTCCACCGAATCGAAGGCTTTCTCATAGTCCACAAACGCTAAGCATAATGGCAAGTTATACTCTTCGGTCTTCTGTATAACTTGCCGCAGCGTATGGATGTGGTCTATGGTACTATAGCCTCTTCGGAAACCGGCTTGTTCGGGAGGCTGGAAGTCATCAAGTCTGTGTTCGAGACGGTTCGTGATAACCCTTGAAAACAGCTTATAAACATGACTTAGAAGCGTGATGGGTCTGTAGTTCTTCAATAGGCTGTTATCACCTTTTTTGAAGAACAGCACCACCTCACCTCTACTCCATGTTTCAGGCGTTTTGCCCTCAGAGAGGACAGAATTAAAGAGCTTCTGGAGGACTTTAAGTACCGGTGTTCCACCCGCTCTCAGAAGCTCTGAAGTGATTCCGTCCTCGCCCGGCGCCTTGTTGTTCTTAAGCTGCTTCAGGGCCATCCTAATCTCGTACAGACTGATGTCCGGGATATCTTCGGTATAATGTCGGGACAGCTTGGCTCTGGGATCTCCTACCAAGAGGTCAACGGGCTTTGCGACCGAAGTGTATAACTGTCCATAGAACCTCTCGATCTCGCCTAAAACCTCTGCTTTGGTCGACGCTATGCTGCCATCCTCCCGTTTCAGCTTTGTCATCTGGCTCTGCCCAATAGACTTGTCCTTTGCGAACACTTTAGAGCCTTGGTTTCGCTGTATGGTCTCTTTAACACGATTCGTATTAAAGAGACGCAGATCATGTCGCAAGGACTTAGATATCCGTCTATTGAGCTGCCTATATGACTTCGCGTCATCGGAAGACTGCAACTGTAGCAAACGTCGTTCAGCCATGAGGTTTAAGGTTTGCTCGGTCAATTTCTGGGGTCTATCTTTACGACAGGGTCTAAAAAACTTAGACCCTACCGTGCGGACAGTTTCCACTAGCCCGTCGTTGATCTCGTCCACTGACACTAAGTTCTCAAGGCAAGCAAAGCGATTAGAGAGCTCGAGTTGAAAGCTTTCGGGGTTTTGAATATGGGGCCGAGTAGGTCGGAGCGTAGACTTCATCAGGCTGGACCTTTCAAGTTTAACATTGATATTCAGCGAGCCTCTTACGATTCGGTGATCGCTACCGGTTTTTACCCTGTTGATCACAGAGACATCGCTGAATATCCGTTTCTTGTCGGTCATGAAGAAGTCTATCTCGTTTCTCGTGAAACCATCGGGACTCAGCCAGGTCCATTTCCTGTGAGGCGGCTTCTGGAAGAAAGAGTTCATCATAAAGAGTTCCTCTTTCTCCAGAAAGGCGCCCCACGGCACTACACTACACGGCACTTCTTTTATATTGAAGAAAATTAAATGTATCATCATCATCAGCCGGAAGACGTCCACTGCTGAACATAGGCCCCTTTAGACCGCCACGCCGAACGACAATTCGCCACTTGCATTGCACGGTTGCCCGCGACCCTCACGATGTCGTCGGTCCACCTAGTGGGAGGCCTGCCTACGCTCCGTCTTCCGGTCCGTGGTCGCCACTCGAGAACTTTTCTTCCCCATCGGTTGTCAGTTCTACGAGCGATGTGACCTGCCCATTGCCACTTCAACTTGCAAATTTTATGAGCTATGTCGGTGACTCTGGTTCTTCGCCGAATATCCATGTTCCGGATTTTATCCCGCAAAGAAACTCCGAGCATAGCTCTTTGCTCTTAGCCTCTGTAAAAGGCCAGCAGTCAAAGACCACGTTACAGTGCCATATATCATCACTGGCAACACACACTGGTTGAACACCCTTGTCTTGAGACACTGTGGGATTATCGATGAGAAGATATCACGTAGCTTCCCAAACGCTGCCCATCCGAGATGGATGATTAGTGCTTTTTAATTAAAACTATTTGAAGTTTCCACTGTATTGTTAGTGCATTTTTTTACAATCATTTTAATTCACAAACACCTAACACCCGGAACAATAGTTGCTTGTAAATCATATAAATAATGTTTGGGATGTGATCTAGGTTTTGCAAGCACAGCTACTTAGCAGGTTCAATTTTCAGGTTGGGCAGTGTTGTTGGATTTTTAGATTTTACAAGTTTCGTGTCCCATCAATGATTGATGGGACCTGTTTTATGGTACTAAAAATACAACTGGCAAATGTGTCTCTGCCCAACGGATTTTATTGGCATGATCTACTTTAGGATATTTTTGTATTAGTTACCTCGATGAGTCTATTTAATTGTAGTCTGTTAAATTCTAATAATGGCTTTAAAATCGTGAGCTGGACACAGGGCCTGATTTACCCTTAGGCTAATTAGGCTGCAGCCTAGGGCGCGAGGATCGGGGGGGCGCTGAAATCTTGTCTATGATGATGCCTCTCTTCTTTTTTTTAAATATTTTTATTTTTTCTCTAGAGTAAATATTTAAAAAAAATGCTCGAGTCGAAGCAACTTCACGCCCTAGATGACCACGCTCATGATGGTCAATGGCATTGGCAACTAAGTTGTCTATAGAAACTAAGCCAATATAAGTCATCCGGTCAAACACGACATAGATTTGGTTTTCTACTTGGTAGCCTGCAGTCACTTGTCATGATTTTGGTCTTATAATGCGTGAGGTAGATGCCTTTATGTACGGTCAGCTTAAAAAATGGTTTGCCACCCTAAGGTTGAATGTCATCGGGCACGCCGCAATCGCGGCGGCAAGACCCCTCTTTGAGAATGAGGAGTGGCTGGAAAGGCGTCACGCCGTCCTGACCTACCACATTTGTTTTTTCGTGGTAAAATCATCAAATGAGTCCTCCCACCCCGGGCAGGGCGGGAAGGACTGTCAGACTTGTACTGATTAAAATCCACGGTTTCCTTCGGTACACAAAGGGCTACCCTTTGTGTACCGGAGTCGCGGTATACGTATGTCCCGCAACCCCGGCAGGGCTGTGACTGTGACCCTCTATAGGGGGGGGCCCGTCATTATGCTGACACTCCTTGAGGCGCGCGTGGAACACAACGCGCCGTCTGTCGACCCGGGCATGGTCCATGGTCAGGCAGCAAGTTGCCCTTTACTCGCCGTCCGCATGCCCGCGCCTACGGTGGCCGGAGATCGTCCCGCGACATCCGTCGCTGTGGGCGTCTACCACTGCGTCAGGGCGGAGGGAGGACGGTATCCTCTCTCTCTCGCGGCCAGCCTCCTCCTTCGCGAGCATGACTGCTTCGCAGAAGGAGGCGACCGCTTCCCACTCCGTCTCGCCCCGCAGCATGGCCGCGACCAATGCCGGGCGCGAGAGGTCTCCGCCTATCGCCTGCGTGAGGACACGGCGTACTCCACCCAAGCAGGGCAGTCCTGCACCGTATGCTCCACCGTGTCCTCCGGGTGGTCTGACCTACCACATGACGCAGGTACTCACCGGACACGGAAGTTTCAGGAGGTACTGTGTCTGATAAGGAGGGTGGAAACGCCTGGTTGTCATTGCTGCGAGGATCGCCCTGAGGACACGGTGGAGCATATGGTGCAGGACTGCCACGCTTTTTTTTTTTTTTTAGGTGGTAAAATCATCAAATGAGTCCTCCTGCCCTGGGTGGGGCGGAAGGGACTGTCAGACTCTTACTGACTAAAATCCACCCGTGTTCCTTCGGATGCCCTTTACGTTCCGGGGCCACGGTATCCTGGGTTAAGAAAAAACCCGCGACCCCAGGAGGCATTTGGCGCGAAACACGACGCGCCACCGACCCGGGCTTTGTCCTTGGTCGGACGGCGAGCTACCCATTACTCACCGTCCGCAAGCCCGCTCCGCCGCTGTGCCCTCTGCTGATCAGAGGGACACGCGTTGGAGCGTCCACACGACAGGCTATTCGCATACGGGCAAAGAAACCCCTTAGGCACACAGTGCCTAAGGAAGAGTTTTTGCCCGCATCCCAGGGTGCACCGGCCCGAAAAACTGGTCTTCTCCCCGGTCGTATCCGAGAGGGAACTCCAGTCCACGGGCGCACGTGGAGGTTTCCTGTCTTAGCACCCCAGGACTGCCACGCTTGGGCAGAGCACCGCCGTGTCCTCACGATGGCGATAGGCAGAGACCTCTCGCGCCCGGCATTGGTCGAAGCCATGCTGCGGGGCGAGACGGGGTGGGAAGCGGTCGCCTCCTTCTGCGAAGCAGTCATGCTGTGCTTGGAGGAGGCGGGCTGCGTGAGGGAGAGGATTAGCGTCCTCCCTCCACCCAAGCCGCAGTGGTAGACGCCCACGGTGACGGACGTCGGCAGACCTACTTATAAAATTCTCCGGCCTCCCCATAGGCGCGGTCATGGGGGTGGCGAGTAAAGGGCAACTCGCTGTCCGACCATGGACCATGCCCGGGTCGACGGCGCGTTGTGTTCCACGCGCGCCTCAAAGAATGTCAGCATTGTGACAAACCGCCCTCTAGAGGGCTAAAGCCTGCCGGGGTCGTGGGACTTATCTCATTACCGTGACCCGGAACGTAAAGGGCTATTGAAGGACACCGTGGATTTTAGTCAGTACGAGTCTGACAGTCCCTCCCGCCCTGCCTTGGCTGGGAGGACTAGTTTGATGAGTCACTATGGAAAAAAAAAAAGTTTAATGTCATGCAGATTAAAAAATACGTTAATTTCGGTTGCAGATCGATCTTAAAGATTTTGTAGTATCTGATGGTGAACCATGACCATCTTAAAATTTTCACACTACTATTTACTCAGTTACGAGTACTACATACTTTTTAGGCCGTCCTCCGTAACACGCCAGGCGGGGGGCGCGTCTTCCTAATTAGCCTAGGGCGGTCAGAACCCTTAACCCTAGAAAGATAATCATATTGTGCAGTACGGAGAAGATAGTCATGCGTAAAATTTACGCATGTGTTTTAATTAGCTGTAGATTGAGGTTTATTAATATATTTCAATAAAATCGTATGCTATATATAATAACACATATATAAGAATAATTAAGACTGCTGATAATTTATTTATAATTATTTATTTATTAAATAAAATAAAACTTTAATCTTCTGCTATAAATGATCTATTTTTTTGACACTTAGTATTTATTTATTTTTTTTCTATGATAAGCAGCGTTTTTATAGCACAAAATCAATAATTAGAATATCTTATAATATATTAGAAACTTAAAGATGTGTAAAAATCTGTTAAAAACAACTTTGGCAAATTTCAACGTAAGGCTTACGACAGTTTGGTTTCTCCACATTTTTTTCAGGGCGCATTTGCCATTCGCCTCATTATAAAAGGGGAAAGGGGCTGTTCTTCTTGTAACTCATCTATAAAAACTTCTTCTGTATCATCTTCACTTTCATGGTCCGCTGCTTCACAGTCGGTATCCTCACAGAGAAGCTTGTCGTCGCTTTGCATAAGGCTGGCCAGGATATGTTCTTCGTCCAAGTTTCTACTACCCCATTATATTATATTTTTGCTTCAATATCTATAAAAGCAAACTGATAATATAAGTAATGAAATACAGTTATAGAAAGATAAAAATAAATAAAAAGAATATACAAGTCAAAATCTTAAAAGTCACTTAAAAGATAATCATGCGTAATTTTGACGCACGTGGTCGTTATATTTCAAAATCGGTTACACATACCTTAATGACACGTGCACTTTTCGGTAGCTCCCAGCGACTAATGAGATGTCCTAAACGCACAGCTATGGATTCGCGCTATTTAGAAAGACAGAGCTATATTTCGAAAACGCATGCGTAAATTTTACGCAGACTATCTTTCTAGGGTTAATCAGTCGCTGGCTGGACACGTTTATGAGCGTTTACTCAGGCGCTCAATCTTACCCAAGTTTATTTTCCCCAGGTGTTAATATCGAGCGGCTGCGCGTCCCGCATCGCCCAGATGCCAGTGGTGATGATCCCGATCCACTTCGACCGCGACGCGGCCGTGCGCGCGGCCTCCTGCCAGCGCTCGCTGGTGCTGCGGCCCTTCATCACGTCGGACTTCATGACCGGCATCGCCGCGCTGCCTGGATCTGATGCTATGCCGCAGGATGTGAGTAGCTTAGAACCGTTCATTCTAATTTATCAAACTATTGAGTATACATTTGTCACATTTAATTCGACATGGTGTAATCGGTTTAGGGCTCAAAAGTGGCTCCAAATGGTTTGTGTGATATTACACACGGTGAGCGCAGATCTTAGCTGACACGCGGCCGCGTGTCTAGATCCAGGTAATTAACCGATTCTTTGCGGATGGCACGTTTTGCCATCACTTTCTTTTGCGTGCGGCGTTAGGCACGGATGTGTGTTATTTTAAAATCGATGGTAACTCCTTATTTTTGTTCGACGCCACAGCTAGAAGTTATCGAAATTAGACATCGCAACGAATCGGTTAAGATGAATGCACGTCGTCTGTCCACTCGACTTTGAGTTACAAAATATGTCTCTCTGTCAACTCTAGATACTCTTTCGGTCCACCACTTTTCTGTATAAAGACATTATCAGAATTGATCTCATAATTATTCAAAACTAAGAATTATCTCTAAACTAGGCTGATTAGTGTGACTATTGTAATTGACCATTTTTATATTGTTCGGCAGGTTTTAGACAGAATGCGCAAGGAGCTGCTAAGCGTGCCGGGTATCTCCCGCGTGCTGTACGACCTGACGCCGAAGCCTCCCGCCACCACCGAGTGGGAATGATCGCCGCGGCTCTCACACTTTTATATATTTTTTTACTGAACGAACGCACCCACGGGCAGTGGTCGCCGTCATTTTGTTTTATTTGATGGAAGGCATCCCCGACGCGACGTAGTGAAGGCAACGAACTCGACTAACAGACAATATCGTTATAGTACATGACTTATGGGAACATTCTTGACTTACACTATCGTTATTCAAGTGCCTAATCAGTGCAGTATGAACTCGAAAATGACCATTTCCATTTCCCAATACATACTACCCACAAATTCTTCCTCAAGAAATGGAATTAACGAGATCGACGCACTGCACAGCTGCTGTTAATTTGTAACTTTTTAAACTGTTATTACTATCGGGCATTCATCCCATAAATGACTATTTTTTACGAATTTTCGGTTTAACATAACGTTGATTTTATTTTGTTATTAGTGTTTTAGCTATATAGAGTTTTTATCATTTGTAAGTTTCAATGGTTGCACCACTGCCCGATATAATGAAGTTTTTGTAAATACATTGGTGTCACATGTTATAATATCAGCTCCACTGATCAGTTTTGTAACATGTAGTAATTTATTGTCAAAGGCTGTGTAAAAATTTATAAAAAAGCCCATAATTATTCCGCGCGACAAGATTGTTATAAATGGATCTTGTATGAAATCGAAGACACATTGTGTTTTATGGAATGGTTCAGTGTTATTGACTGGAAGTTTCATAATAAAAATTATATTATGCTTTATTTTCATATTGGATTTTATTTCAAAACCTTTATCACAATTTTATATAAATATTATAAAATAACACAAGTAAAATTCAGTCAGTTAAAAGTTAGTCATGTACATTAAAAAGCCTTAACGATAGTTAAGGCTTTTTAATGTATTGTATTGTATATGTGTATGTTTATTTTCATATTGGATTTTATTTCAAAACCTTTATCACAATTTTATATAAATATTATAAAATAACACAAGTAAAATTCAGTCAGTTAAAAGTTAGTCATGTACATAAAAAAGCCTTAACGATAGTTAAGGCTTTTTAATGTATTGTATTGTATATGTGTATGTTTATTTTCATATTAGATTTTATTTCAAAACCTTTATCACAATTTTATTTAAATATTATAAAATAACACAAGTAAAATTCAGTCAGTTAAAAGTTAGTCATGTACATTAAAAAGCCTTAACTATCAGGCACTAATAAATTGATATTCTTGCCAGAAGAAACTTGTCCACCTATGAAAGTTTCCTCTTCACCTCTAATAGACAGACCCTCAGAAAGTGCCACTTTCTTTTCCCTCATCATTGGAGCTTTCACCCAGCGCGAACTACGGCAGTTACTGCAAGGATGTAGAGGTATAAGTTCTAAGGAAACAGTTCTGTTATTACAATCAGCACATTTGAAGAACCTCTTGAAGGAATCCAAGACTTTCAGAGGATGCCTTTCATCCTTGCATATCTGTGCTGCTGAAAATGCAGTATACTTGCATTTTACACATCTCACAGCTTTGCAAGCCAGCTTGAATGTGTTCAACATTTTCTCCTCCATTTGTTCTTTCTTCTCTAATTTGTGGAAATACTTCTCTTGCTCATCATCTTCATGCTCCTTGATTAAGTTCTGGTGAGCTGATGTTGCTTCTAGAATTTTCTTGAATCTCTCTGACATTACAGACTTAGGTTTCATTAGTTGAGATCTTGGTGTACCATCATCTTCAGATTTAGACTTTTTGCTCTCATTCTCATCGCTGCTGGAACCATTTAGCTTTTCTAAAGCCCTTTTCTTGCCTGTTGGTGTACCTTTTATATTATTTGGATCTGCCTTTGCTAGACCACCATTTTGTTGGATCAATCTGAAGGCATTTGCTTTGGCGCGTTCTGCCGATTTTTGTCCATATGTCATGCTTAAATCAATGGTACCACTGCCTTTTAGGCCAAAAGTGCCTCCTCTGCTGAGTTTGGGGGAGGCTCCCACTCTATCTGCTAAGCTTAAAGTCTTTGAATTTGAGGGACTGGAAGTGAGTTTGTTAAGTCTTTCAGTGTCACTTGTTCTTGGACCTGCAGGGCTATGCAATATTGAGTTGCTCTTCATGGGGCCTGCCCCCTGTGGCGCCCTGTTCATCATAAACTTGTCTCCTTCAGACTTATGGTACTCACTCAGAGACATTAACCTATTATTGTCCCTCTCTTTCACTTTGGCAGTGTTGCCAGAGGGTAAAGCAGAGTAAGCTTTACCTCCATAAATGACTGTGCTTTTACCAAGAACTTTGTTTTGTAAGCTAACAAGTCCTTTACCCATAGTGGAAGACTGCAGTTCTTGTCTTCTGGAGTAATGCTGATACTCCTGCTTCACATGATAAATGCACACATCACATTGGCTTAAATTAACAAATGCTGTACATTTCTCTCCATTCTTCTTTTTACTCTTGCATACACCAAGATCCTTGGATTGTCCCAAAATCATCACTCGGTCAGGATTCTCTACACTCAGACTGGCCTGTTCAGTACTATTTTGAGATCTATCCAAAACATTTGGATTTAGTACTGCCACAACTGTACCTTCTGGAGTTTTCCATAAATCATTATAAGCTTTTCTAAATAAGAACATGGAAACTGTCTTAAAATCATCTTTTAAGTCACAGAGAGTCCATATCATGAATTGGTTACCCTTTGCTGACTTTTTGGGTGCACTTTTCCTAACAATCACACCGCCAATCACCCAGTCTTTGGAAAGATCTTCATTTTCAACATGTCTCTTCACTCGCAGCATGTTAATAGCCTCTCTACCTTGCATGCGGTCCAATAGAGCTGTACTTGATATCAATGGCTTGGTGATTCTAATCCCGAATACTGGATCAGTATAAATATCATGAGACTCTTTGCTTTTCTTTATTTCTGGTGCACAAAATGTATTTTTGTTTACCTGTTCAGTTGGCTTTTTGGTTTTGAAGTTATTTCTAGCGATTTTAGCATCCATATTGGTTTGTCGTAACCTCGTTTCAAAGTCCAGCCTCTTATCCCTCTGTTCATGTTCCTGGTTATCCAATATCTTCTTAACCTCAGAACCATAGTTACTGTACTTGCGTTCAGTGTAGTTTCTTTGTTCTTCGTCATCTGATGAATCTGTATCGCCATTATGAATAGCAGAGCTCTTAGCAGGCTTACTTTCTGCGGGTTTCTCTTCAACTTCTACGTTACTGCTACTTGGTTGAAAGATATCAACCTCACGGATTGAAGTCGTCTTCGTGTCCTCATTTTCAGCATCGTTCAGGTCCGCACACAGTAGTTCTTCTAACTGTGCTAGTTCATCGTTCTCATCCATTGTTTCCAAGGCTAAAATATTTAGTACTTCCAGGCACAAAATAAATGAATTGGCTAAATAAAAAACGATTTGTTTGCAAAATTGGCGCGTAACTTTTGACTGACACTGACAGCCAGCAAAATTTATCAACGATGTGTCAATGTGAAATGTCACAGAAAATGTTTCGTTGGGAAACATGGACCTAAAAAAAAAGGCGGACGGAACTTCACTAAGAAACAATTGAAGCACCCATAGTAAGTCAGTGCGCTAATGTGGACAAGCCAGCACGCACACATTCACACCATAGTAAGTCAGCCGTCGGCCATTACGCTTCGAACGACACTCGCGGTTTTATACGGTGTTATTTTGTCTAATAAAAATCAAAGTATGCCGTCATGTGTTGCAAAAAGTTGTCTAAACCATAGTAGTTCAATTAAAAAAAAAGCCAGGGGATCACTTTTCATAGTTAAGCATGTCAATTTGAAGCTTATTTCTCGATTTTACGTCAATAAATTTAATAAACATCTCGAAATCAATCAGTGTTGCAACTATTTCAAGGTTCAAATTATTTTAAAATTGGGAGAATTATATTTTATGTTACTATTTATCGTTATTGTATTCTGCTATATTTTTACAGATTTCCCACGGCAAATGATGCATGGGTCATTTCACGCAGGCTCAATCCTTTACTAATTTCGGTGGGATGGCAATTTCGGTGGCTGTCTTATTTTCAAAACAACTACAGTTGTTTATTTCATACTAAGAATACTAATGTGTTCCAGAATAAAACAAGTTTATTTTTTCATCCAAAAACCTACAAATAAAAAAATACACCGAAATTAGTAAAGGATTGAGCCTGCGTGAAATGACCCGCATGGAAAAATGATTGTATAAAAATAATAAGGGAGTGTGGAAATGGAATAGGAATGTAGACGTGTAGGAATGGAACATAAAATAGCTTTAATTAAATATTTATGGCCGAAAAATACTTAAACATTCGTTTTCACCACTTAAGTAAATCAGAAGGGATTTCTAGATGTGTCGATAGCAAAAGACAAGTCTACAAAAATTTGAATCACCAAAAGGGATTGTAAAACTTTATTAACATTAAACGAGTTGTAAATATTTTAATATCCAATGTGCTTAAATTATTTTACCTTTATTTTAAAAATAGGTATCCGTCACAAAAAAATTGTAATTAAACTTAAGTTCAAGGGAGATCTTAATTAAATATTGTTTAAAAATGAGTAATTTTTTCCTTCATCTGGCATCCCTATACACACGCACACATATTTACGCCGCCGCCATTGTGGTGCTTCAATCGTTTCTTAGTGAAGTTCCGTCCGCCTTTTTTTTTAGGTCCATGTTGGGAAATACATACCCCGAATCAGTCTGTGCCCCGAATTAAAATCAATGGGCTAGACTAGTACAGCTTGACATAAAAATGTAGAAAACCGGAAGTCGCCACTGTCTTCGCGCTACCAGCACTGAATGATTTTATTTTATTATTTTTCACTTATTACGTTAGTTTTATGGCACAATAATAAATCTAACAAACCTGCGGTCTTTGTTTACATCAAATATCAAAGATTTTAAAACGCTGTCAGAAATGAAAATTTTAGTTCCGTTTCAATCCGTTCTGGCCAAGCTGTATCTCATGAGAAAATCCAGTTTAATGAATCTACATTTATTTCATATTTACTCAAAAGAGAACAACTTGGCAAATTAGAGTAGAAAACCGGAAGTCGCCACTGTGCTCTCGCTATCAGCACTTTGTTTCTTTTTTTACATACTACTTTAGTTTTATGGCACAATAATAAATCTAACAAACCTGCACCAAACCTGCGTTCTTTGTTTACATCAAATGTCAAAGATTTTAAAACGTTGTCAGCAAACAAAAAGATTAGTTTCGTTTCAAGACGTTCTGGCCACGCTGTACATTTATTAATTACTCTCTGATTTATTGACAGACCAAAATATTAATTGGCACAAAGGCCCAGAAGGCATGCCAGAAAAAAAACCAACAAAATAATAATAATTGGCTGTCAAATTTTGTGATTTCTCGATTCCCTCGAATTTCTCAGGACTCGTGCCGGATTTTTAAGGGGAAAAATTGATTTAATGAAACAATTTGTACATTCGAACAACCTATCCGTTGCCAAACAAACATAAAAACATTGCAGTGTTATAAATCATAATGGCGGGTATGTATTACGTGCTTGACCGGTTGTTGTTGCAATAATTCTATTATTCTTCCATATTTACTGAGTTTCTATGTTTAGACAAGCAAGAGGCAGCGGCAGCTAGCAATCCGGAAGGTGCCAAAGAGGATGGTGTTGTGGCGGAAGTAGTGAAGGCAGAATCACCTCAACCCGAGGCGACACCTCCACCTACCGATGAAGAGTGTCAAGAGATCATTATAGTTAACGAGCATACTCAGGAACTAGACTTAAACCACGGCAGGATCGGAAAAATTGAGAATCTTGAGCCTTTGAAGAACCTTGAGCGGTGAGTCATGTATAAAACTTGTTTTGAGTGGTTTTGGCTTGTGGGTTCATTGCACATTCTTAGTCATCTGTTGCACAACAAATCAAGTTTTGAACATCATTAAAAATCATATTCCTGCCCCTTTTACTTAGATTTCTAAAGTTGTGGGCTAAGGTTTACTTCTATGATCCAATTTCTGTTGTCAAATGTCTGTTCTTTCTGTTGTCAAAGGTCTGTTCTTTCTGTTTCATATCATCTTGTGATAAGGTGTAATAAATGCTGAAAAGTGTTCTATACTAATAGTTCTACTCCCACTGCTGAAAAATGTTCAGAGTAGGCATAACAAAGCCAGGTTGACTTTTCCGACTTGTATCTTATTTCTTACAAATAAATGTGAATGTTTGTGAGTTAAGATGGATGGTTATTAATGCTTTCACATAACTACACTGAGTTTGGATGCAATTTACACACGATTAAATACAATATGATTCTATAACAACGTGGGTGAATACTTTTTTCTGGTATTACAATTGAGTGGTCTCGTTTTCAAGTTACACACTGGCAAAGCCGCTGGCAGTTTGTAACATTGGTTTACTCTTTCTCCCAAAATTGGATCTGTATTCTGTATAAAATTATTAAAGTATCCACAACCTCATCCCACCAGCCCCCTTCTATCATCGCATATCTAGACGCACGGCAAATTACCATCTTTACCTCATTGCTATACCACCAATTCACACTAAGCATTTCCAAACGTCTTTTATAATGTGGACAGCGAAGGCGTGGAACTCTCTGCCTGCGTCTGTGTTTCCGAACACATACAATCCTAATCTCTTCAAAGTTAGAGTGGACAGACTTCTTCTGGGTAAGCTCGCTCCATTGTTGACCTTGTCTTAGTCACTCCTGACCTAGACTAAGGTCAAGAGCAAACCCATTACGCATAAAAAAAAATAGTTTAGTGCACCTACAAACTGAATTTACAAAGGATATTTCTTATCTGAGTATTCATTCCCATGGGATAATTACTGAACTTCATGCAAGCTGCAGCCTATAAGTCACTGACATCACAATGTTTTCTTTCAAAATGTGTTTGTAAAATGCCAATCCTTATCAATGTTTGATATTGAAAGATGAAAGTTCTCAAGAACAGTTTTAGCTATTGTTCTTAATCTTATCAGTTACATTCCATTTAGTGGATAGATTATGAATTTGAGCTTGAGGAGGTCATAACTAGTGATCGGATAATCGGATGCATATTTACGTAAAGTTCATTTTTGTTTTCTTTTTTTTTTATTTGGGAAGCGGTTTCTTGAAACATATTTTTTTAATATAAATCCCGGGATTCCAGAAAATTTTGGAATGCGAAACTTGTCTGTTACATGTACACAAGTTATGTAACACAACCGTTTGTGGTAGGAGGCAGTGAAGTTACATAGATACTTTGTATCCTAAACTTTCAATTTAAGAGGAAGTTATTATTTTATGTTTTATTTTAAATGTAACAGTTAAAACATTTATGTAAAAATATACCTACACCCGATTTGATTCTATAACAAAAACAGTAAACTTGTTGAAGCCAAAATCCCAGGATTTTTTCGATACAAAAGTCCACTCCATAATGTTATCCAACACCTTAAACATAGTAAATGTTACTACACCTGTTTTGATTATAAAGTAAAAAAAACTAGATTTGTCGATTCCGAATTCCCGGGATTTTTTCAATACAAAAGTGCATTCCATAATAACCAACACCTACAGTTTAGGTAAATATGCATCCGATTATCCAATCACTGGTCATAACAATAGCTTGAATATTCTTTTTTATAAGGGTCTCGTATTTGTTATTGGATTTGTCATTGGTTTATTCTTGACTCTAGTCAAGGTCAAAGCTAAAGCCTAGACAGAGCCTATGATGGAGTTAGCTTAACGCCGCTAGCGGCGCTAGTGTTGCGTGAGGTCTCTGAAATGCCAAATATCTCTGTGAGTGAGCTAGAATTTTTTATTGTTGATTGTTGTGAATATTTTACAAAACCTCTGATTAACATAAACTCATGCCTTTTCCCCAAGAGAGTAGGCAGAAACCACTGCGCCAAGCTGCCAGCTGCTATGATCCTTACATACCTTTTTGGCCTAGTCTACATACATGTATCTTGTTATACAAGCACACTGATCACAAGTAATATGTGCCTGATTTTTCTGAAGCTCTTCACTAATAAGGTCAGTGTAGGTCTTCCTAGTGCTTCCTAGTTAATTATGGTAAATATGAGTTATGGTGAAACTATGAATTGAAACAACTAGACCATAGACCTATTAGAAAAAAAAAATCTCCCCAAAAAAATTGTTCCACCATGGAACTGTTTAGTAGAACAGTGGAAACAAACCTAAAAAACATGAACACTTGTGACACAGTCCTCAGTGGCTATTATTATGTGTTTGATCTTCCTCTAATTATACCTCTAGATGTAAGCCTTCGGTAAGACCCCTCTTTGAGGAGTGGCTGGAGAGAAGTCATGGCGTCCTGACCTACCGCTTGACGCAGGTCCTCACCGGACACGGAAGTTTCGGGAGGTACCTGTGTCTGATGCGAAAGGAGGAAACGCCTGGGTGTCACCACTGCGAAGATCGCCCGGAGGACACGGTGGAGCATACGGTGCAAGACTGCCCAGCTTGGGCGGAGCACCGACGTGTCCTCACGGCGGCGATATTCGGAGACCTCTCGCGCCCAGCATTGGTCGCGGCCATGCTGCGGGGCGAGACGGAGTGGGAAGCGGTCGCCTCCTTCTGCGAAGCAGTAATGCTCGCGAAGGAAAGAAAGAAAGAAAGAAAGAAAACTGTGTTTATTGGCATTAAAACTTAAAACTAATTCAAACTAAGAAATAAAATAAAACAAATCTTTTAATGCCAAAAGGGCCTCAGCTCAGCATAAATGCCAAGTGGCAACACAAAGTCCGCCACCTGACGCTGATTTTCAGCTGCAGCCCACGAGTGCCATACGCTCGAAATCAAATACGTAAATACATTCATATAAATACAACATTATAGTACAAAGTGCAGAATAAAAATAATTCAATAAATAGAGTGAGTGCAACAAAAACAATAAAAGTTAATCAAGTAATTACTTACATGACCGGGATAAATTAAGTGGATAGGTGCTAGTCAATTAATAATAAACAAAGATACAATTTATACAAGATACATAGCGGGTTTTTATATATATATAATATATTTATATTGCAGATATGTCGGCTCGAATGTCTTCAAAATCTTTTTGATGTGTTAGTAAAAATAGCTTCAATTTTGATTTAAAAGTCGAGTAACTGTTACTATATTTAATAGGAGGAGGGATATTGTTCCAACACTTACTAGCTGCGTAGCGAAAACTGCCTCTAAAAGCTGCCGACTTATGCTGCGGGATGGAAAGTTGTTGCGAACATTTTCTACCTTCACCAATTCTGTGCTTACTAGTCCAAGACAGTCTATCGAACAAGTAAGAAGGAGTTTGAGTTCTGATAATTCCAAAGAGTAAACTGGCTAAGTGTAGTTTTCGTCTTGCTTTCATTTTTAAAATACCGTGCTCGTTGAAAAAAGGTGTGACATGTCCTCTGAAAGGAACATTAAAACAAAAACGCGCACAGGAATTTTGCAGTCTTTGGATCAGTTTTTCAGTTTTTGAAAGTAGCCGTTGACCGAACACAGTGTCCGCATAGTTTAATTTAGATAAAACCAAAGACTCCACAAGCAGTACTCGCAACTCTTCACTGAGATACGGACGAGCCCTATACAAAATCTTTAGCCTATAAAAACAATTACTGATACACTGAGTCACGTGTTTATGAAAACGAAGTTCCGCATCCATCACAAGACCTAAATTACGTGCTTCGTAGACTCGTTCGATAGGCTGCCCCATAACAGTTACACAAGAGGCGCAGGGTTTAATTTTACTAAGCTGGTTTGCGGTACCAAAGAGCATATATTTAGTTTTACTAGGATTCAAAGCAAGCGTGTTATCATGGGCCCACTATGTTTTCAAGATCCGCATTAAGATCATGTAATGCTTGTTCGTAGTCTTCTGGCTTAAACGATATATAAATCTGAGTATCATCTGCGTAAATATGGTATTTACATTTTTTTATGTTTTTAATTATGTCTGCACAGTATAAAATAAACAGAATTGGCCCAAGTATTGAGCCCTGCGGTACTCCCCTTCTCACTGAGCGACGTCTAGAAACAACTGTTGATCCATCTGCGCGCTGTATTTCAACAAATTGCGAGCGATCGCTAAGGTAGCTTTCAAACCATTTTATTGTATTTTCGTTAAATCCGTAGAAATACATTTTTGACAACAATAAAGCTACGTTGATGCAATCAAACGCACGTGAAAAATCAAGTAAAACCAATAGCGTACACATTCCCTTATCTTGAGCTGACAATATATTGTCAGTCACATCTAACAAAGCAGTGGCTGTACTACGGCCTTTCCTGAAACCTGACTGAACGTCTGGAAGGATTTTATTATCCTCTAAAAACTTGACCAGTTGCGCGCATACTATTTTCTCCAACACTTTTGAAAGTACTGGCAGAATACTTATAGGTCTTAGATCCTTAACGTCCTGTGCATTGGTAGTCTTCGGCAAAGGATGCACTTTAGCTACTTTCCATGACTCGGGGAAGGTTGAGGTTGCGATGGATGTATTTATTATTGCAGTTATGACATCTAAAGTCACCGGTAGTGTTAGTAAAATCATATTTATAGAAATTCCATCACAACCTTCAGCATTGGTTTTGATGGTAGCCAGTACGTTCGCGACTTCCCTGTGAGTTGTGGGTGACAAGTTAAATGTAGGACTATTACGAGAACGAGTGGATTCAAAAGACACAAGCATTGAGTCACTAACTGTATTCGCTCCCGGCACGTTCAAGAAATGGTTACAAATTTTGTCGGGGTCGTCAAAGTGCATTGGTAATTCTTTACGTGTTGACGGCAGTAGGTTCGATTTTAAATTTTTCCATAATGCTCTAGGGTCATTTATTTTACTGTTGATCTTATGTTTGTAGTAGGCAGACTTTTCATGAAATAGAGATCTAGAAACAAGTGATTTTAATTCTTTGTAATATTCCCTTTTACTAGTTGTTTTGTCTTTTAAAAAGTCTGCATGTGCCTTGTTTCTCAAACGCATCATAAATTTAACATTGTCAGTAATCCAGGGTAAACAACACTCTCTAATATAACTGGTCTTTAAAGGTGCATGGGCATCCAATAGTGTAATTAAGTTCGTATTAAAATCACTGACCATATCATTTACGTCGTGCAGCCCGGTTATCGCTTTCCAGTTCAGCAATTCAAGATCCTGCTCAAAACATTCCTTATTTATATATTTAATTGGCCTATAGATAACGGTCCGCAGTGGAACTTTAGGGCGTTTAAAATTAAATTCGGCGAAAACCAACGCATGCGCACCTAGATCTGGTATTATGTTAACTGATACAGAGCGCGGCTTAGCATTTGTACAAATGAGGTCTATCAGAGAGCTGCCGTGTACTGTAAAGTGTGTGGGTGACTGTACTAATTGCTTAAGACCTAAACAGTTTAAAAATGAGACTAACTTATCTGCCTTCGCGTCAGAGTCGTTTAGCATATTTATGTTAAAATCACCCATCAGTATAGTGTACTCACATTGCGTTAAGGAATTCGCCGAATCAGATACAGCATCTAGGAAAAGATCAACATCCTGCCAAGGCGGGCGATAGGCAGTTCCTATTGCGAGCTTAATTCCGCGGACACTAATTGTGAACCACATTTGCTCGACATTGTCGTGGGATGTATTAGCAGATTTTGTGTGGCTTCGAATGTTGATACCCAATTTAAAATAAAAACCAACACCACCACCTCGTCCATTCTTCACAGATAAAGAGCGCGGAATATGTCGCAGCCTATAACCCGGTACTGTGGGCGCACGTCCCTCTTCGCCTGTTCGCAACCACGTCTCATTCACGGCCATGACATCGACGTTCAGACTCAGCAACGCTGCTATAAATTCGTCATGTCTTGTGCCCAAAGAACCCGCGTTCCAAAAACCAACCTTAAGATATTTATCAGCCAACATTCTTTAAATAATTTACTAACGAGAAAGGAAATGTTACAGAATAATATTTCAAGTAGACGAATTCAAAAATTGACACACGATGCATGTAAATATAATTGTTGCAATGAATAAATAAATAAATTAAATAAATAATTATAAGCAATAAGGAAACAATATATACATAATAAGGTATAACACCGTGGGCAGCGTAATTAGTAAAAAGTAATGCACATCTTAAAAAACTATAAAAGTTGGTGGTATAACGGAGAAAAAATAAAAAAGAGTCGATTTGAACATCCTTATACACTTTCCACAAATCACAAGAGACGTCAACATCAAACAAGACGAACGTATACATAAACAAACCTATTGACTGATAAAAAATCGCGAAATGTCCTTTTCCGTTCGTATGTGCACAGCTGACTTTCCCTCTTCCTTACGGGCAAGTATGCGGCCATCCTTGGTCCAGGCGTATTTCCATTGTAGGCGATCAGCAGCTAAGCGCGTTTCGCGGAACAATTGCCTGTTAGTTTTAGTTAGGCGCTCGTTGAGGTAGATGCGGTGTGGCGCCCCTGGAACTTCAATATCAGCGGTAGTGAGGTTGCGACGGACGCGCGCTGCACTCAGCAAACTGTCTCGCACCGCCCGCTTTGCTAGTCGGGCAACGATGATTCGTGGTCGAGAGGCTTCGCCTTCGGTATGGTCACGCAGAACGTTGCC
This sequence comes from Agrotis clavis, assembly GCA_954870645.1. NCBI lineage: Eukaryota > Metazoa > Arthropoda > Insecta > Lepidoptera > Noctuidae > Agrotis > Agrotis clavis. The sequence continues at coordinate 19,364,691 of OX940935.1, read as the reverse complement.
AACCCGTTTAGCGAATACGATGTCATGGTCCTCGAGCTTGACCGCCAGTTTAAGCGCCAGGGTGTTCATCAGTTGCGTCGGGTTTTCTCCGCTAGTCTCCATGACGCCAGCTAATTGCACGTCGTTCAGAAGCGATTCTTGCTCCCGCTCATTCAGCTGCTGCTGGAGGTCCCCAATTGTTTCCTCCAATTTAATTAAACGGGGGGAACTCGAACTGTCCCAATTCTCCTCGAGATCTTTGACACGAACTTCCAGTGTGTCAATACGATCACAACACTGATTGATCTTACCATTCATACCCGAAAACTCATCCCGAAATTGATGCAGTTCTTCACGCATGGCGTTTACCTCGCTACGCAAACAGCGGATTTCCATTGCGAGGCTTATTTCGACTTTCGACTGAGAATCGGATGTGCTTTCGTTAGTTGTCAAAGTTTTTTCCGTGATGTTGACCGCTACATGACTCGTTGACGAGCTCTGTTCATCTATACCCTTAACAGGAGTCTGGGAGTTGTCCGTTCGTGGCACCTTTGCCTTACATCCAGTGCACATCCACTTTGCAGGGGCTGGTGCCGTGGGGGCAAGGTTGACGCAGACTCGATGGTAAAATGCCGGACATTTCGAGCATTTCATGCCCTCATTCACTGCCAAAAATTTACCGCAGGCTCCGCACTTTAGCATTGTCAGTTGTCGGGATTACAAAACAAGAAACAAAAATTTAAGAATCGCAAAAAGTGTTTCCGCGTTTAGGTCGGATTTGAACCCACGACAATGACGTCAGCGAATGGTAAGGTAGGGTCTTAGCTACGCACGCTATTTTGACCCTCTTGTTCAATGTCAAAATTGTGGTCCTACTACCACAGGGATGGCAGTTTTTTGAATAAAGAGGGTGTGTGTAATAATTGACTAGTTCAAAATACACAAAGCACCGTGCACTGTACTGTACTATCACTTGTAATAATTAAGAAAGTTTTTGATATTTTAACTATGTTCACTGTTATTTTTTTAATATTTTTTTGTAATGTTTTAAAGATATTGTCACTATCACGACTTTTATGTATTTTTAAGTCCAAGACATTCACTGATTACTGCTTTAAAATATTTTTATTACGGAGCAAAAAGAAATACGTATTCGCAGTTTCGAGCGTACGACACATACACCGGAGGACCGGACATACACATACACAAGGAGGAGGCGGGCCGCGAGCGAGAGAAGACAGAGTCCTCCCTCCGCCCCACCCGCGGTAGTAGACGCCCACGGCGACGGACGTCGCTTGATGATCTCCGGCCACCGTAGGCGCGGGCATGCGGGCAGCGAGTAAAGGGCAACTCGCTGCCCGACCAAGGACCATGCCCGGGTCGACGGCGCGTTGTGTCCCACGCGCGCCCCAAAGAGCGTCAGCATAATGACGGGGCCCCCCTCTCAGAGGGCCAAAGCCTGCCGGGGTCGCGGGATTATTTCCTTACCGTGACCCCGGAACAGAAAGGGCTATTGAAGGACACCATGGATTTTAGTCAGTAGAAGTCTGACAGTCCCTCCCGCCCTGCCCGGGGTTGGAGGACACATTTGATGATTTTACCACGCTAAAAAAAAAAAAAAAAGGTGTAAGCCTTGTTGTTATTTTTCAAGTAAAAGAAACATACAAAGTGAAATACCTACGAGTAAGTGCAAATTGAATATAGTAGAATGATACATTGTCATGTGCCCACAATAAATGAATGACATCATTCATCAGTGTCACAAGATAAACAATAAGAAGGTCATTGAGCTGCTCCCACTTAATAAATAAAATTTTCAATGAATTGTATCTCCCATGGAGTAGGATCTAAGGCTGATTATACACTGGCGTTTAAAAAACACGAAGCATTCTTCTTAACCGCTTATTTTTCCGAATCTGTCAATCTGTCTATTCAAATTCTTGTAAAAATTCCGCACCCAATTCTGGTCAAAATATTAGAGTTGAAAAAACGATGAAATATTTTTACCACACATTGCTAATTCCATGCTAACTGTCTATTATTTAACTGACACGACTGTTCAGCGGTTGCCCCTGATTTGGCTAATTAAAGGCCTATCCGCACACAACAGTGCTGTACCGTACCGTTCTGTGACGTGCTATTCATATATACGAGTAAACGAACATCACTGAACGGCACTGACACTGATGAGTACGGATAGCGTCGTGCAAAATGTATGGTACAATATCATATTTCACTGACACTGATCGATACGGCACTGATCACGTCACGGAACGGTACGGTACGGAACGTGTCGGCACTGTTGTGTGTGGATGCGGATAGGCCTTAAGAGCCCACAAACCGTTCAAAGCCAGGGCGGAACGCTAGTTTGAGATAGACGCAAATATAATCAAGATCTTGCTAGTAATTGAAAGACGCCCACAACGGTCTCACTACGTTAATATAAGAGAAATTAACATCCCCTACTAATGGAGGAAAGCAATTCCATTATTGACAATGAATGAGCGTGTTAGGAATAAGGATGTGTATGTGTAATAAATAGGATGTGTATTTCTGGTTTTATTGACACTAATTTCGACTTTATTATCAAGTTTTAGCTATCAGGATGGTTAATGTTATTTATTTACTGTATGTAAAGTATCTCCAAGGACTTATTTATATTAATAGGTTTATAAATAAAAGCACAAATCAAGACTAGGTATTTATTACCAAACTACCTCCGTTCGCAAACCCTAGGTCCTCGTGGAGAAGAACGGAGAAAGAAACTCCACGGCAACATATTTTATGAGTACACATTATAAAATACATAATTAACAGCAATATTCTTATCATAATAAATATCAATTAACTTACATTTTCATTGTAGAACATTAGGACACGAATTATAACTTTCAGCATCACACACACTTGTATTCTCTATTATTATATCACTTTAAATAAACAGGACACTACTTTGGACACGTCTTAACTCTTTGAACAGTTGCAGCGTAATGACTACCAATGTGAGGGTACATCTATTTTTATAAACTTAGTATTGTACCACTTCCATCAAATATTACCGCCATTACTAACCAATCACAGATCGTCAAACATTGTAGTTAAATAATTAATAAAAGAGGCAATAATAAACAAATCCTGTACAGTAGAACCATTTTAAAACTTGATTAGATAATTTAGAAATTCAGTAAGTATTTATTTGCAGTCTTAATTTAATTCGATAAATATTTGAACATCAACTGATTTCGTTCGGAAATCAGTTGATCGTTGTTTTAAATTTATATTAAAATACTAGCTGTGCCCGCGACTTCGTTCGCGTGGATGTCGGAATTTAACAATGAATTTTTTAGTGCGAAGCGTTTAATTATCGCCACGTTTTTCATTTATAAACCCTGCATTTCGAATTCAAGAATATTTAACGTGTTTGTAATAAACGCCCTCTGTTGTTCAAAGGCAGTACCATTCAATTGCTATTGGATTAGAGTAGTTTGTATATCGATTTGAATTCGATATTGTTTAATGAATTAAATTAATGTTGGTATGGAAAAAAAATTGATGGAACCTACTCTAAATCCTATTTCAGCGCGCGTGAACGTAAAGCGACAAAAAGAGTTAAAACTCCAAAACAAATAAAATTCTTAGATTGTTTGTCAAAGAAACATGTACTACTTACCTACAACGGACATACAAAAAGATTAACAAAAAATAAGGATTTGGGCTCAGCTTATATTATTATGTAGGTAAGATTTAGATTTTGAAAAGGTTGCTGGAACAATTTTATAAACTTGTCCACTCCACTCCACCCGCTCCACTCCACTCCACTCCACCCGCTCCACTCCACTCCTCCCACTCCACTCCACTCCAACCGCTCCAATCCACTCCACCCGCTCCACTCCACTCCACCCGCTCCACTCCACTCTACCCTCTCCACTCCACTCCACACTTCCCACTCCACTCCACTCCTCCCACTCCACCCACTCCACTCCACTCCTCCCACTCCACTCCACTCAACTCCACACGCTCCCCTCCACTCCACCCGCTCCCCTCCACTCCACCCGCTCCCCTCCACTCCACCCGCTCCCCTCCACTCCACCCGCTCCCCTCCACTCCACACACTCCACTCCACTCCACCCGCTCCACTCCACTCCACCCGCTCCACTCCACTCCACCCGCTCCACTCCACTCCACCCGCTCCACTCCACTCTACCCGTTTCTCTCCACTCCACCCGCTCCACTCCCCTCCACCCGCTCCACTCCACTCTACCCGCTCCACACCACTCCACCCGCTCCACTCCACTCCACCCGCTCTACACTACTTCACCCTCTCCACTCAACTCCACCCGCTACACTCCATTCCACTCCAGTCCAGTTCACTCCAGTCAACTCCACTCCTTTTCAGTCCACTACACTCCACTTCACTCCACTCCACTCCACTCCACTCCACTACACTCCATTCCATTCCATTCCATTCCTCCACTCCACTCCACTCTACTCCACTCCACTCCACTCCACTCTACTCCACTCCACTCCACTCCATTCCATTCCATTCCATTCCGGTCCATTCCTCCACTCCACTCCATTCCAGTCCAGTCCAGTGCATTCCATTCCATTATGTTCGATTCCTTTAAATCGCTTTAATTAATTTCGGGTGAAATGATTCATCATCATCATCAGCCTATAATGTTCCCACTGCTGGGACACAGGCCTCCTCTCTGTGAGAGGGAGTGGGCAATAATCCACCACGCGGGCCCAGTGCGGGTTGGCAGATATCACATGTCTTCGAATTTTTGGTTCTAGGACATGCCGGTTTCCTCACGATGTTTTCCTTCACCGTTTTGAGAGCAGTGGTGATGAAATAAATTACGCAAAGTAATGCGCCTGGCGGGGTTCGAACCCACGACCTACAACTCGTAAGTCGGGACCGATACCACTGGGCCACCACTGCTCTCAATTGAATTGATTACGATGAAACAAAATACCGTACATAAATGTTACTTCAATAACACCTCGTTTCCAGGTTTTCTTAAAACGCCATCTGCCGTGCGTTGAAATAATTATGTTTAAGTTTATTAATTGAATAAGTAGTTTTTCTATTCGAAGCTAGATCGCGCTACTGACCTACGCGTCTCGGTGTGAACTGACCGTAATTTTACTTCTGGAACACTTTAAATTCAAATATCTTTTGATAGACTGAACCGATTCCGATGAAACAAAAACTAAACGTTACTTCAAGGTACGGTCAGTCGTTGTGTATTAAAGTTATCTACAGAGGTTTCGTACATATTAAGTGATGCCCGAACAAATAAACATACAAACAGACATACAGACAAACAGACAAAAATTCTAAAAATGCTAGAAATGGGTTCTATTGGTTGTCCTTTACTAACCTGGCTTTATTTTTTGAGTTTTTTTTTAATGTACAAAAATTACTTTTCTACAGTTTTATTATATGTATAGATATTTATTATTAAAACTATTTACTAAATATATCTAACACGGCCATACTGACCAGTACTTCGCTCTCGAAGTACCTAATTAATTATAATTATTTTCAAGAAGTGTCTGGCCTTGGCATATTAGTTCTATCATTTGCTGCACATGAGTTTCAGTCTGATATCAGGACAGTGACCGACCAACAGTTCATAATTTTAATATTCAGTTCATAATTACAATTGTCAGTTCATAATTACAATTGTCAGTTCATAATTTCAATTGTCAGTTCATAATTACAATTGTCAGTTCATAATTACAATTGTCAGTTCATAATTTCAATTGTCAGTTCATAATTTCAATTGTCAGTTCATAATTTCAATTGTCAGTTCATAATTTCAATTGTCAGTTCATAATTTCAATTGTCAGTTCATAATTTCAATTGTCAGTTCATAATTTCAATTGTCAGTTCATAATTACAATTGTCAGCTCATAATCACAATAGTTCATAATTACAGTAGTCAGTTCAAAATCAAATAGTCGGTTCATAATGAAATTAAAATGGTCAGTTAATAATGAAATTAAAATGGTCAGTTCATAGTGTTATCAAAATGGTCAGTTCATAATGAAATTAAAATGGTCAGTTCATAATTAAATTGAAATGGTCAGTTCATAATTAAATTAAAATGGTCAGTTCATAGTGAAATTAAAATGGTCAGTTCATAATGAAATTAAAATGGTCAGTTCATAATGAAATTACAATGGTCAATTCATAATGAAATTAAAATAGTCAGTTCCTAATGAAAATAAAATAGTCGGTTCATAATGTCAACAGTCAGTTCATAATCATCATAATATCAGTAATCGGTTCATAATCATCGACCTTACTGGGCAGACCAAACACCCGCGGTCAGTGAAGCTTAATCACCCGCAGCCAGTGAATGTTACATACCACAGATAAGGTTTTAATTCATCCATAATACATAATAAAATCATGTCTTAAAACTAATCATAATAAACCTTTACCAATATAAAATAAAATTCATAAGCGGTAACAATATACACTTATTTCACTTAAAAGATTCAAATCCTATTGCGGTTCCTTCGATCAAATACTAGTTTTTCACATTATTCAAGTCAAGTCTTGTTCTATTCTATCATAAATATTTAAGTTCTTAAAGACATCAACTTTTTGAACAAAGCCATAATTAAAGTAGATACCTTTTTATTTTATGAGACAAACAGTAACCTGATGTTAAAACTATAGGCCTATTGCAAAATCAAAGAAGATTTTTTATTATTTTTATTTTAATGTAAACTTAATCGTATTTTATGAAAATTACCTCCCGATTAACTTGGACATTGAACAGAAGATCTACATCTTCGAGTACTCTTGCTTAAAATATCAAAGCTTATAAGCCAGTTAAATACTACTTCAAAAGATATTGTCCTGTTTACCCTTTTTACATTCTCAAGCCAAAACTTTCAAAATATTTTTTTTTTTCATTGCTGTTTTACTGTTTGTTGGCTCTAGTACATTTAAAATTTGATTAACCAATTTGAGTCACCATTTTCCTATTAATCGACACGTCTTTTCAAATACTTAACTATTCATTAATTAGTCATTGCTTTGAAAGTCAAACTTCAATAAAATATACACAAATAACAGGTTTTGCAATTTCATCAACCAACCATTTTTAATGTAAACAGTAAACTTTATAAATAAAATGTAAATAGTCCTTTGTTTTAACTACTTCCCAACATCACTTTCGTTTGATGTCTTTCCTTCCCTTTTAAATTTTGTTAAAATTTTAATAAAGCTAAACCTTCAAACAATTTCAGAAAGATATACTATTTATAACTAGAACCTTTTCAACTAACTTTTGGATTACTACTAAGAAAAAAAAAGAAATACTGTTTATATCTAGGACCCTTTTCAACTAACTTTTGGATAACTAATTAAATATTAAAGCAGAGCCTCGGGAGGCCTTACCGACATTAACCATAATTCATACTGTGGTGCAGAAGTTCTCATTCCGTTATTCTCGGCATAACTTCGATTCTTTTCAGCAGCGTTTCAGTCCCGCTGTCAAGATGTACATTTTCATCGCTCTTCTAAAGTCGATTCGTCCACCGACGACGTCACAACTTTCAGCAGGGATGTGCCGATAGATAGCTCCGACGTTGATTATGAAAATAAAATAAAAGTTCATTAGAAATAATAAACAGGTTAGGGCACTAATCCCACTTCTGATGTTAGGAATAAGGATGTGTATGTGTAATAAATAGGATGTGTATTTCTGGTTTTATTGACACTAATTTCGACTTTATTATCAAGTTTTAGCTATCAGGATGGTTAATGTTATTTATTTACTGTATGTAAAGTATCTCCAAGGACTTATTTATATTAATAGGTTTATAAATAAAAGCACAAATCAAGACTAGGTATTTATTACCAAACTACCTCCGTTCGCAAACCCTAGGTCCTCGTGGAGAAGAACGGAGAAAGAAACTCCACGGCAACATATTTTATGAGTACACATTATAAAATACATAATTAACAGCAATATTCTTATCATAATAAATATCAATTAACTTACATTTTCATTGTAGAACATTAGGACACGAATTATAACTTTCAGCATCACACACACTTGTATTCTCTATTATTATATCACTTTAAATAAACAGGACACTACTTTGGACACGTCTTAACTCTTTGAACAGTTGCAGCGTAATGACTACCAATGTGAGGGTACATCTATTTTTATAAACTTAGTATTGTACCACTTCCATCAAATATTGCCGCCATTACTAACCAATCACAGATCGTCAAACATTGTAGTTAAATAATTAATAAAAGAGGCAATAATAAACAAATCCTGTACAGTAGAACCATTTTAAAACTTGATTAGATAATTTAGAAATTCAGTAAGTATTTATTTGCAGTCTTAATTTAATTTAATAAATATTTGAACATCAACTGATTTCGTTCGGAAATCAGTTGATCGTTGTTTTAAATTTATTAAAATATTATTTATTATTAAAACTAGATTCTGACAGACGAGTTCTTGGTAGACACGTGTGTTTAGGATTTTTCTCAATTTTTTTTGTGATTTTGAAGTTATTTCGAGTGACTGTTGACCCTTCTGTGACTTGTTATTGTATAAGTGTGTTGTCTTTGTGTTTGTAAACAGGTTTGTATTGTGTTCGTCTAACTTATAGCCTCCGTAATCCATTATGGATAAAAACAAACCCCCGGATCCCAAACCCCCGGATATTCCAGTCCCCTCAACTTCCCTGTCCCCGAACCCGCTGTCTCAATTTGCAGATGTTGTATGTAGCGTAACACAAATGGATGTTTCAGCACAAAGTTCCCGCAAACGTCTCGGAGACGAAGACATTTTATCCCTGGCCCTCCCTACCAAACAATTGAAAACTCAAATCGGACGTTCCAAATATTCGGTTCTAGATAAGGCTCCATATGTTGTGCACGTTTCTCGTTTAGAGAACCAATCAAACGCTGGCACCACCCTTCACCCGGTAATCTTTGGGAAACTGTTGCTTAACAATAACGTAGCGAATGTTGTTCGCGGCGGTGTAACCAAAGTTGGTAGAAACCGCGTTTCAGTAGAGTTTGCTTCCCCTCAGGATGCAAACTCTTTCCTGGTTAATAACTTGTTGTCAAAATATGGATACTCTGCAACAATTCCAACATTTAATATAACCAGGATGGGTGTTGTAACTGGTGTTCCTACTGAGATTTCAGAAGAAGAAGCTATGACCTACCTAACTGTGCCCTCAGGTTGTGGGCGAATTCTCAAAGCAAGACGTATTAATAGGAAAATACAAAAAGACGGTACAAATGAGTGGAAACCGACTGAAACGTGTGTCCTGACTTTTGATGGACAAGTTCTGCCTAAACGGGTTTACTGTTGTTATACATCTCTCCCTGTTGAGCAATACATATACCCGACAATCCAATGCCGCAAGTGTTGCAGATTTGGACATGTAGCTAATGTATGCCGGTCGAAACCTCGCTGCAGTAAGTGCGGCCATGATCACTCAGGTGATGTGTGCAGTATTTCTGAGGGTGAGGCTTTCTGTGTGCTATGCTCGGGTAATCACTATGCCAATAGCAAGTCATGCCCTGAGTATGGCAGGCAGAGGGCAATTAAGACAGTTATGGCAGAAAAAAACATCCCCTATGCTGAGGCCAACAAGGCTATCCCATCAGTCTCCCGCAACTATGCTACTGTAGCAAAAGCTCAAATTTCTCCAACTTCTCAGTCCTATCGCAAAACTGTGACACTTAAACCCAGGACACATGCCCCCCTTTCCCCATCCTATGATAAAACTGCTCACCAACAGATAATCAGTTCTCCCCAACCTACACAGCCGAATGGCTGTTCTCTTCAAAATAATGTTTCTTCCAATAATAGTTCATCTATTATTGACTTACTAATTAAACTCATCCCCATAATTATTCCTTCTACTTCTAACAATAATCTACCGTCCAACGTTGCCGACCAAATTGTATCTTTACTTTTAAATATTAAAAATGGCGTCTCGCCAAACCTTCCTTCAGTGGAATGTGAGGAGCGTGTGGCATAAAAAGCACGACCTCATATTCCTATTAAATAAGTACAAGCCACTGGCTTGTTCTATAGCTGAGACTTGGCTAACCCCAAGCCTCAGCTTCCGTATGCCACATTATAATATTCTCAGATGTGACAGATCTGATGGCTATGGAGGATCGGCTCTCCTAGTCAACAATCGGGTATCTCTCTCCCCATTTCCCTTACCTTCGCTCACAGGTGATATGAGTATTGTAGCAGGAAGGGTCGAAGGCATCACAGTGTTCTCAGTTTACATTGCTCACCCTAAGCATGAATTTTTGCCTTTTTTAAGAACAATGCTCTCTAACATTGATGGACCAATTCTGGTCATGGGCGACTTCAATTGTCATCACTACAGATGGGGATCGGAGCGCTGTGATGCCTTTGGTTTAGCTTTGGTTGATATCTTGGATGATCTGGACCTATGCATCCTCAATAATGGTTGCCCAACACGCAGATCTTCCCCTGGTCAACAAAAGAGTTGCGTTGATCTAACATTCTGCTCGGTTGAGTTGGCATCTTCCACCAATTGGGAATGTACGTCCTTGTCGCATGGTAGTGACCACTATCCCATTGTTATATCCTTGGTCAATAGGACATATTTAGAGAAGACTTCCCCTCCACTTCTGAAGTATAACCTATCCAAACCTGATTGGACCAGGTTTGCTTCACTACTGGATGATAAAATTGTTGTCCTTCCAAATTTAAATTCCACTCTCCTAGATCCCTCAGGTCACCATCATGCCAAGATCTGCTACGAGGAATTTGTTACAGCCATCACCTCCACTGCGGATGCCTGCTTCCCTTTGAAGAACAGTGCCCGCAATAAGATCCCCTCTCCTCCTTGGTGGGATCCAGAGTGCACTTCTGCAATCAGAGAAAGGAAAGAAGCAGAGCGACGCTATAATAGAGATATGAGCACTGAGAATCTCCTCACGTATTTGCAGATTAATGCTAAAACGAAACGTCTCCTTCGTAAGAAGAAACGCATGGGTTGGGTCAATTTTTGTACCTCCTTATCTCCTTCTACTCCAGCCTCATTAGTCTGGAAAAAGATCAATAGGTTTAGACGAGGCTGCTCTCCATCAATTTCTTCACCAATGACTAGGGAAACAGCTGAACTTTTTTTTGATAGAATTGCTCCTCCATATGTTCCCCACTCTTCTGAATTCTCCAACATGTCCCTGCAAATCGCTTCAGAGGACCCGCTAGATGTGCCATTTACTTTGGGAGAACTGAATGTGGTGCTCAGGCATGTCCAGGACTCAGCCCCTGGAACTGACGGAGTGCCATATTCTTTTCTTGTAAATTCTGGAGAGAACGCTAAACTGTACTTCCTGAATATCATTAATTTTTGTTTCTCTCATGGTTGGGTTCCAGATCAGTGGAAACTCCAAACCATCATTCCCATATTGAAGCCAGGCAAACACGTAGATGATCCGAATGGCTTTAGACCAATCGCTCTGTCCTCAGTCTTGGTTAAACTAATGGAACACCTGATTAAAAACCGACTAGAATGGGCAGTCGAATCGAGGAATTTACTGCCGAACTATCAATTTGGTTTTAGGAAAGGACTCGGCACAATGGATAGCGTTGGCGTTCTAGTTACCGATATACGTCTAGCGTTCTCAAAAAATGAATCTGTTGTGGCCGCTTTCCTAGACATCTCCTCTGCATATGACAATGTCCTTCTTCCCGTACTCAGGCAGAAACTGCACCAGCTGAGGCTTCCGGTGAAGATAATAAATTGCATATGTGGACTGCTTACTTCACGCTCTTTGGATCTGAGAGTTCAGGGAGAGCATTTTGATACAAGGCAGACTTGGAAGGGGCTTCCTCAAGGCTCCGTACTCAGCCCACTTCTCTATAATCTGTACACTGTAGATATCGGCTCCTGCGTTAATAGTAATTGTCACATTTTACAGTACGCGGATGACTTAGCTCTATATGTGTCAGATTCCTCTATCATAGACGCGGCGTCATCTCTTTGTGTCTCCCTGGACTCCCTGAATCAATGGCTTTTAAATCACGGCCTGACATTATCAGCCCCAAAAAGTTCGGCAGTAATCTTTTCTCGCAAAAGACTAATTCCGCAGATATCAGTAGACATTTCAGGTCATGTTATTCCGGTAGTTAATAAAGTAAAATTTTTAGGCGTTATTCTCGATTCAAAATTAAAAGGTCACCATCATTTAAATTCAATAATACAAAAATGTGAAAGAGTGGTCTCAATTTTAAAGGTTCTTGCAGGAGTATGGTGGGGTGCCCACCCGTATACCATGAAACTGGTATATAACGCATTAATTCGTAGTATTTTAGATTATGGTACGTTCCATTTAGTTCCTTGCAACAAGGGTGCCTTGGCTGGGTTAGATAGAGTCCAGTCAAAATGCCTTCGGATCATCACTGGTTGTATGAAGACTTCTCCCGTTAACGCGTTGCAGGTCGAATGTGCTGATCCCCCCCTGGCTTTAAGACGACAGTATTTAGCTTCTCGTTTTCTGGCTAGGGTAATTCCTAGAACTTCTCATCCCCTTTTAACAAAACTGACTGAGTTAGATGCCTTATGCAGAAACTCAAGTTATTGGAAAAATAAAGAAATCCCCCTCATTATTAAAGAATTCCGTCAAATCAAAAATTTAGATTGTCCTGTAGTCCAGTATTCCTCATTACCCCTCTTTAACTTTTCCTATGATGTCTTATGTTTTATCCCTAAAATCCTTTTTGACATCGGCATCTTTAAAAACTCCCCTTCAGCGGATTCGAGATTCGACGCGGTGGTGGGAGAACGATGGACAGGTTTCCAAAGATTTTTCACTGATGCTTCGAAACTTAATGATATCAGCTACACTGGCGCTGCAGTTTACTACCAAAACTCCAGAATTATTCTGCAATACAGATGCCCTAGGGAGTCTTCTGTGTTTACTGGTGAGTGTGTGGCCCTATTGGAGGCTTGTCTCTTTATAGAGTCACACCATAACATCGACAAAGCTGTTATTTTCACGGACTCCCTAAGTTGCCTGCAAGCCCTAGTTCAGAATCTCTTCAAAAGTAAATTGCACAGCTCTCTAGTTTTAAAAATTAAAAAATCGTTACTCTCTTGTGCTAACTGTCAGAAGGAGGTTCAGTTAGTCTGGATTCCTGGTCATTGTGGTATCAAGGGAAATGAGTACGCTGACGCTTTTGCGAAAGATGCCTGCTCATCAGCGGTGGCTGATCTCACCCATAACACCCATCAGGGTTATGACCTCTTGAGCCCACCAAAAGATAGGCTTCAATCTGCGTGGCAACAGCAATGGGATATCTCTGGAAGACGAAAGGGAAAGTTTTATTATGCGGTTCAGCCAGTCATAAAGCCTAAACCCTGGTTTTTTCCACATAAAAAAGTCTCCAAAACGGTGATCTCAGTCCTCTGTCGAATCCGATTAGGTTTTTGCTGCTCTCCTGTCTTTCTGCACAAAATCCGTGTTCGTGACTCCTCTCTCTGCGAGTGTGGTTTAGACGAAGGCACCCTGGACCACATCTTTTTTGAATGCAGAAACAATCTTCCATCTCTAGATTTATATAACCGCCTCCCTAAACTCAAAATCCCTCTCCCAATTAATTTCCCCTCCTTGTTGACTTATTCCTCCTCAGAAGTACTCCTGGCGTTGATGATTTTCATCCGCCACAACAATATTAAACTGTAATTTGTCACGGCTGTATGTGGTATATGTGTTTTATGTACTAACAAATTATAATGTATATATTTATTTTTATCTTTTTGTTTGTTTCAGTCCTGTACTAACCCAACAAGATCTGCGTTGTGTTCGACTATATCAATCGAGGAATCGAATCCTTTTAGCTTTTAAACTTTGACTTAGCATACACACTTGTTTCTCCAAGTCACTCTTGACACTGGCAGAATAGTCGACATCGTCTTGACTTGCCATTTAAGAAAAATAGAATAGAATAGAATTATTAAAACTATTTACTAAATATATCTAACAAGCGCCTGACTAGCTTCTTGTGTCTAGGTAGTAATTTATTGCAATGTTTTCATTTGCTGATAAGACAGTATTTATTTTGTTCTGTTTTATTTTTTTAATTCTTTAGAAATTGTGTTCTATTGTGTAATTTTTTTTTAAGTCAGCAACGTGACATGGACTCTCAATTTATTCTATGTTCTACAATAAAATACGAAAAAGGGCAAACAGAAAGCAAGAGTTTAAGCTGAAAACCAGCGCTTAGCCACCTAGCTACACTAACAACAATTCCCAATTAATTATAGCTTCAGTGTGACGACCGACACCCTAAAAAGAGATCAAATCCACGGGATCCTTAGCCCCGCAACCGCGACAGGCTTTGGCCTTCTAAGGGGGCCCCGTTATTTGCTGACAGTTCTTTGAGGTGCGCGTGGAACACGACGCGCCGAACACTGAACACTGCCTGACCTGGGAATCGAACCTGGATCTGTTACTCTGCAGTCGACTGAACGAGATAAAGATAATATCTCTATCTCGTTCAGTCGTAGGAAATACATTTGTATAAATTCATTATATTATAATGAATTTATACAAATGTATTTCCTACTTTAAATACATTTGTATAAATTCATTATATTATAATGAATTTATACAAATGTATTTCCTACTTTAATACATACTATAAATGCGAAAGTTTGTGAGGATGTATGTAAGTGTATGTGTATGTAGGTATGTTTGTTACTCTTTCACGCAAAAACCACTGAACGGATTTGCCTAAAATTTGGTACACAGATAGTTTATAATCTGGATTAACACATAGGATAGTTTTTATCCCGATTTTATGTTCCCGTGGGATAATTTTCGAGCTGTAGCGGGTAAAGCTGCTGGCACCAGCTAGTACTATAAATAAAAATCTCTTATTTCCAGACTATACCTGAGATGGAACCTGATCAAGAAAATCGAAGGTCTAAGCACACTGAGCACGCTGGTGGAACTGGAGCTGTACGACAACCAGATTGTGGTTATGGAGGGATTGGATGGTCTTGTTAATTTGGAGTGAGTTCTTCCTTCTTTTAAGACTTTCCTCGTGTTTAAAATGAGAAATTTCGTTATCAATTTGTCAAAATTCATTGTAGATGGCGTCACATTCGCTAGGCCCCAAACTGATGAAGTCACGCTGTTTTGTAATATAAAGTTACATGAACAGATCTTAAAAAGGACAAAATCTCTGCAAAAGGTCTCAAACTGCCACTTTAAGCATTTATATTCTTCATGATTCACTTCGCAACATCATCAACTATTTATCTATTATTTATTCACTAAGTGAAACATTAGGAATATTACTATACATATATGGCTGTTTTACACCCCCTGGACAATATGTCAAAGTCTTTTATACTTCCATACTGCCATGCAGAATTTCGCATGCACATTGTCTCACATGAATTTAATAGTATTACTCATGTTTTCAATGGCCGGAAGTGACATTTTGTAGGGTCTAAAGTATATTAATTTTATTCTCGTATTATAAAACATTATGTATCTTATTTCCAGAATGCTAGACTTATCATTCAACAGGATCAAAGAAATCGACGGCTTATCGAAGCTGCTGAACTTGAAAAAACTGTTCATCAGCTCCAACAAGATATCGGAGATCAAGAACGTCAATCATTTACCTAAGTTGGAATTGCTCGAGCTGGGAGATAATCGATTGCGGGTGAGTTTCAAAACCCTTAATTTCTACACAAAAAAGAATAATAATAAGGTATTGTAGCTAATTTTCTTTGTGTATTAAATGGTGTTAAAGAAAGAAAAAAGTTATCACCCATTTTTTCTAAATCTCGTTAATATTATCTTGCTGAATCACTACTCTTTTTGCACGAGATCTTGAAATTGCCAGCCAAAATCTCGCGAAATCAACGAGCAGAGTCGCGATGGCCTAGTTGGCTCGCAGCCGAATTTCTTTCCTCTAAAAAGCTTAAAGTCTGGTAAGTAAGCATCTACACAATTGAGATACTATTTAATCTTCTCACATCTTACAGGAAATTAAAAACCTAGGAGGCCTGACAACACTCAAGCAGCTATACCTGGGCAAAAACAAAATATCGAAAATACAAAACCTGGAAGAATTAACAGCGCTCGAAATACTAGTTCTACAGAGTAATCGTATAACTAAAATAGAGAATCTGGACGAACTGACGAACTTGGAGCAGCTGTATATCTCGGAGAATGGGATCTCTGTTATTGAGAACTTGGGTAGCCAGGTTAAACTACAGACTTTAGACCTGGCTTCTAACAGAATCACTGCCATCGAAAATGTAAGGCATATGACCAATTTGGAGGAACTATGGGTGAGTTTATTGTTAACCTATCTACTGAAACATAAATCCAATGAAACCTAACTTGCAGTTATTTCGATGCGGGATTAAAGGAATGAGGATCAGTGGTCATATGTGGCTCTATATTTTGATCTTAAAAACAGAGGTAATGATAACTAAACCAAAAGAAGATCCAGTTTTCACTACGACAAAATGTTTTTTCTGGTCTGATATCATTCTAATTTGAACATTAGTTAGATTTAATATTTCTCTCAGAAGAAGTAACCTAAATGTAAAATGGATACATTATTGTAGAATGACAACAACAATATTATCATCAGCAAAACAAAATGCTCTTCTGCACGCGTAGCATGGCACCGTAGAAACGGGTTTTGTCGACGCGAGAATAGACAAAATGACAGAACGTAAAAGATTTTTATCGATTTAAGAATAGCAATGTTTAAAGTATAGAAGAGATATGTTTCTATTATTTAATGGTGTACGAATCGTGTCATACTTGTGCAAAAAAACAGTCGATTTGTATAGGAATAACGATGAAATAATTTTGTCTTTTCTTGGTAGAATAGAGATAGAATCGCCATGCTACGCGTGCTGTGTAAAAAGGCAATAAGCCTTAATCTATCGCGCATTCCCAGTGAGGCTTGAGTGTCTCATGTGTTCGAATTTGCTAAGAATTCCCACTTTCCTCACAATGGTTTTCATCGCATCGTAATATAATTTTTTGTTATTACATTTTCAGCTAAACGACAACCAAATCACAGAGTGGTCATCGGTGGACTACTTGAAGGAAAACAAGAAGATTGCCACGATATACCTGGAACGTAACCCCCTCGCCGTGGACCCTGCATACAGGAGGAAACTAAAGCTAACCCTGCCGTCACTGCAGCAGATCGACGCCACATTGTGTAGATAAGAATTTGTTTTTTTTTTCTTTTTGTAGATTATGGGGTGGTGTTGAAATGGAGACAGGTTTAAAGGGTTCATACTTTGGAATTCGTTATCCCGCGCAATGTTGAACCGACCATTTGGGCGTTTATAAACGGTTTTTACCTTCACCGTCTTCAAGGGAGTTCAATAATTGCAATAATGATGAAAATACGAATATTAAAAAAATAAAAACACACTGATATGTTTTGGCAACTACCAAGACTACAGAGAAAAAAGACAGCCAAATCGAATAGCAAAAAACATAACTCTTCTTCTTCGCATTCGTGTAAAAACGTGATGTCACTCTTTGGGTCTTAAAAAACACTGCGCGTCGATATCTTAATTTGTATTATGTAAATTTTTAAATAAAATAATGTCTTGAAATGAAAGCATTTATTTGAAAATATATTTGAATAATGTTCGTCATTATTAATGCATTTTAAAGGCAAATTGTCGGCTGGTTCCGCGTTCTCGCTATTAAAAAAATGGATTAGATGTTTTAGTGATAAATACACTCATTTAGTCAACTTTAAGAATAAAACATCACCCCAAAATATTAAACTTGGTATGTAGCAGAGATGATTGCGTTAACGCGTAAGATCTGTAATTATTATTGTGGTGCCACGTCCTAATCAAGGCAATCGATTGCGCGAATACATTGCCGTCGCGTTCGTATGTCACTCTTTCAAAACACTGATATTCAGATGCATCTGGTTAGACTGGAAGCCGATCTCAACAAAGTTGGGAAAAGGCATGGCAGAAAATGAGAATCAGTCAATAGTTTTCAAAACTGGAAAGTGTTCTCTGTCGTTACAAACACGAGATCGTGTTCGCCGAACAAAATGCTGCCGTATGCGTTCGCGTGACGATCGCTTTGATTAGTATGTGGCTGTAGAATGTATGTTGTGTATGATTTATGTAATTAGTTTTACGCTGAGAACCACAGACTTAGCTCAAGCTAAGTACAGTTGCTTCATCCGAAAATGAACCTTACTTGCATAAAGTTAATGTTTTTATGCGAATGATAGGCTTTATAGCAGACGCTTGTTGCAATATGCACCTTGCATTTATAAATATAAGGATTATTTTCGGTTGAAGCGGTCTCTATAGATCTTGCTTTAGATGTAGAAGTAGTATTGTGATCAGTTGTAATAGTGTATTGAATAACTTGTTAGTTTATTTGTCTAAATATTTGTATGTTTAGAGAAAACTTTTTGTACCCCTTTTTGCGAAAATTACGTAAACGGTGGAAATTGAGAGCTATTTTAATTGAATTATGGTCGCAATTACGACCAATAGGCAACCACGCTAGTATTATCTAATTAAAATCTAGTTCATAACAAATATTTAAATAATTAAAATAAAAAAAAATGTGAATAATTTAGAGTGATTTAAAATGAATTACATAATTTAGTAGTGTTATTTTTATTAGAGTGAATAAATTAAAAAAAAAATGTAGTTCCCTTTTTAACAAAAAGAAAAGGTAATGTGGTCTTATTAGCAAAAAGTAATAAATATTTAAATGTTGAATAACAAGTACATTTATCTGTAGTTTCATGGGCGTATAATATGTTTTAATTTTTTAACAGAAATAAAATGCGAAATAAATGTAAGTGCCTATTTCAAAATGTCCAAATTCTAGTAGAATATTTTAGTGTTATGTCCTTTATATCAAAGTTAATATTTCAAAAATAAAATACATAAGTACTAATCTAATTGAAACCTTCTAGAAAGTCTAACATATCTATGATCGAAATAATCTATTCGCGTTCGTCCAAAATTAATCTCCCAAATACATTATTTACTTGATCGCCTCAATAAAGTTCACTGTTACATTTGAAGCTCTAAGCAGTCTAAGCGCTGAACAGAACGTTGAAATTCTTACAGTGCATTAATATTTAAGGTTTTATTTAATTGTTATTCACATACTAACGGAAAATGCCGTTAATTTTAGCGTTAATGGACGTTTATACAAAGACTATTATCGCGAAAATCAACGGGAAATGTCGTTAGTGGGGCCCAGCTTTTTTATTAGTAATTATAAAACTGACAGTAAATTATAAAAAATAAAAATATATTCTTATGACTAACCTAATTATGAAAGGTATCTAATTCTATATCAAATAATCCTAAGCATTTATACTATAAATATATCAACCGTACCAATAAACAAGGATTTGACCATAGATTTTATACTGATGTAGAATATTTTTTATCTATGTATGTAGAATGTCTCCACGGTTCTTTTGGCGCGTAAATATAGTAAAAAAAAAACACTGTTCAGTCAAAATGTTTTAAATAATTTCTATAGAAAATTCAAAAAAACTTTTACCAATAGACTATGTTATTCAAGAGCCACGGGAACCATGACAGAATATTATAATTTATATTTTAATTGTAGTGGTAGCCGTCATGTATTTAAGTATGTAACATAATAATGTATTTTTATAACATAGTCAGTGTGAAATAGAAAATGGTGGGGTAATAAAGAGAGAGAGAAATATTATAAAATACGTACATATTAGCAGTCAGAGTACGAATTTCAAATGCGAGAGTCAAATGTATCGGGAAAAAACAAGTTTAAATTATTTAATTAAACACAACAGAGATACCGTTTTCGATATTCAATCATGAAGATACAAGTAATTAATTCAATTGACTGACACCGTTTTTTCTTTTTGTTTCTAACAATCTAAATGAAAGTGCCTGATAAAAGTCGAATTTTGAAATAAATGCTTTGAGTCAGATTTAGAAATTATCTAATAATAATAGAATTAAACGTGTTAATTAAATCACACGAATTCAAACACATCGTGTTCACAAAGTACTTATATGAAACAAATGAATTTCAATTTTCTCTTTATAACCACACCTTTCGTTAAACACTTCACTAATTCCATTTCTGTATTTTTATAGTTTGTATGGTATAATTTATTATTTACATTCTAAATTGTCAAGTAATGTCGTAGCAGCCTTATGTTGAATGTTAAACAATAAAACATGTTAAAACTATTTTCTGGATTTCAAATGCCAATTCGAATAGCCCGTCTTTTTCTTGGAATATTTTTATTTACTTCTGAGATGTTATAATAGTGGTTGTGTGGAGCAAGGCCAAGGTTTACACCAGAGGAAAATGAAAGCAAAATATTAAAATAAATAAACTAAAACCGCCTTACCACAAAAAGATAAAAATCCGTTGAACGCTTGTCTGAAAAAAGTGTAACTGCAAAACGACCCTTATATCAAGGAGAAATGTCGTTTTGACGTTGTCAATTTTTTAGACAAGTGTTCAACGGGTGTTTAATTTTTTTGTGGTAAGACGGCAAAGTTGCACTGTCAAAAATGTTATTTGTTACGTGTTATCTTTTTAATTTGCGGCTCGCGTTTGACCACTACCTCGCCTGAATGTGAGCAAAGATGTAGTCGAACTAAAATTCTTCTCTATTCACTTTTCAGTACCGCGCAATAATTTAGTTCTCAAACCAAAAATATGTAGGTATGTCGCTCTAGTATTAGCCAGTGACACTGCCAATTTTAAGGTATGATTCTGATGTTGGCAGCACGTAGCAGTGCTGTTTTATCCATAGCTAGGTCGGAATTAGGTACAGTTATTCATGTACCGTAAAATGCTGCAACTTTGAACGGATTTTGACGTTTTTCTTCGATAAATCTTTAATCGTTAAGAAAGTCGTATGTTTTTTCAATTACTGTCCAATATTGGACTTTAAGCTATAGGAATACATTTGCTACTAGTAGAAAAAACACCTTTATAGCACCAAAAAATTGCTTTGAAAACGTAGGCAAAGTTGAGGTAAAAACTACAACATTGCCTGTCATAATATCTTTTTAAATGAATAGGTATTTTGGTTACGGATTTGACACCCATATTGCCATGAAGTTCTTTTCCACGTCAGACTTCACTGCATCTTGAATAGTACAAGATTTTTTTTTTACAATGCTAGGCAAAGTTGTGCAGGTTTCTCTAAAACTCCCATACAAAAGTGAGTTCGGAAAAATTGAAATTGAAAAATTGTTACATTTCCTTTGGGGCACCCTACAGGTGCCCCAAAGGAAATGTAACAATTTTTCTTAATATTCAAATACATTTTTAAGAAATCAAATTGTTGTACTTAAATTCTAATAACATTTTTTCATAGGAAAACAAATAAATGTAGGTAGGTAATAACATTTAAAAAATAATAATGTTGGTACCTATTACGTATAACAAAATCTGTCGAACAATATGATAACATACAATAAATGACAATCGACAAATAAAATTACATCCGACATCCTTAATTTCTGATGATGATAAATAAAGAAACAATAGTTCTAGCTTCTATAAAACGTTCTTAGATGAATTACAAAAAAAAAATACACAAGCAAAACCACGGTCGATTAAGAGTTTGTTGAAAAAATTAAAAGTGGCAGCCCTAACCCTAGATAATGTTGAGTAAAAAGTTGCGAAAATCTGACACAACTTTGCCGACCATGATTTAACGGTTTAAATTAAGATATAATACAGAAAAAACAGTTTAAATACATAAAACAGCATATTTTCTTTGCTATATAACATATTACGCTAGAAAATAAAGCATAAATATTCACAAAATGAAATTTTCCTGAGAGCCGGTAAAAAGCGAGTATCCGCAATGACAATGAAACTGACACTGACAGTTTGTTAACTAAGATTTGGAGTGACGTATGATCGAATGTTGCCATACAGATTGCCGACTTGCTTTTAGTAATACCATAGACAATAAAAAACATTTCGCAGCGGGAATAATTTAACTTTTTTGAATTTAGGCAATGTTGAGCTATAAAGGCAATGTTACAGCAGTTTACGGTACTTAAACTGATTTCATACAGCATAAAAAAAAGTGGATATGCAACAAATCCCGGAATTTGAAGAGCAGAAAAATCCCGTTGTTTACTTTTACAAAATTTATTTGTCTAATCTATCTCTGATGTTTTTATTATTTATTTGTAATACTGTTTTCCACACGAGATTGTCTTTTAGAAATCCCGGGAAGATCCATATTAATATCAACATTTCGATGCAAGAACTAAAATAGCTCTACCTAATTCCTACCTCTGGTCATAACATAACTGGTTCCTTACCACATATTTGACCTTAGGGGTTGCTTTTTTCCTCAACTTATGGTTTGCTGTCATCACTCGACCGCAACGTGAGGCTGCAATGTCACATCTATGAAACATTTTCATAGAAGTGTATCCCTCGTTCTGTGGCTCGAAAAAACGACCCTAGCGCCAACCCTGTGTGGTCATTCTGGGGGGACGAATGCAATTTCGGCGCGTCTGATTAAAACGACGATATCTCCGAAATTCCCTTAGTTAGCCCGCTGGCAGTTATATCAATGGAATCTTCATTAAATTAGCTAACTAGTTATGTATGGTTTAGTATGGTTTTGCCTTGTAATGTATTAGTAATGTAACGTGTGTTCAGTGTGAGGGAATTGTTACCAGTTTCTTGCGTAAAGGTGATTAGAATTCAAAAAATAAACCATTAAGCATAGAAACCACAACCACAGTTGTGTTGCCGCAGTCTGCCGTAAGATCTGTTGCGGCATTGTCGCTGCAGTTTGCATCTACAGTTGTCTTTTCTTTGGATGTGTGGCTGAGCTATTATACTGTTACGCTACGCTACGTGTTGCGGGTTCGATTCCCGCACAGAGCAAATATTTGTATGATCTACAAGTAGTTCCGGGTCTCGGCGTTTGTGTATGTGAGTTTATATGTTTGTAAACCATGATACAGGAGAAAGTGCGTGTTCCTAGGCAACGTTTTATCAAAGTTATTTACTTAATTATAGTTCCACCCTCTCAAAACGGCGAAGGAAAATATCGTGAGGAAACCGATGTCCTAGTACCAAAAATTCGATGACATGTGACATCCACCAACCCGCACGTGGTGGCTTATGGCCCACTCCCTCTCACAGACATGAGGCCCGAGTCCCAGCAGTGGGAACATTTATAGGCTGATGATGATGATGATGAGTTTCACCAGACAGTACTGCAGATACCTTGTTTCCAGGCAGTCGCGGACTCTCTCAACAATCTGTCAAGACGCAAGGAGAGCACTCGCGGCGTACTACGTAGCCCCACCACTATACTGTCTAAGGTCAATTTCAACATGTAAATAAAAACTCACTCACTGTTATAAATATACGAAGAATATTTTTAAATGTTTTTTTTTTCTTTCGTTGGGTAGTTTGGGACTTATATTAACTTCAGGTAGCCTGAATTAAAGACCCTGTTATTGATTCAATTGTTTGTCTACAACTTTGACGCGTTTGACAAACTGTTCACGTGTTTGTATGTATGTTCTGTTTTTACGGCTAAACGGCTATACCGATCTTTATAAATTTTTCGTTCGGGGATAGATGGGATCTAGAGTTAAGGCAACTGCTACAAAGTAATTCATAGTGGCTGGGCTCGAACCCAGTCAAACGCGGTAATAATTGAAATTCAGACGCATTTGGGACGCAAATTTCGCATAGTAAATAGATTATATTAGGACTTGTAAGTTACCTATTTTATAGTTATTTCTACCCAAAGAAGTCCCTAAATTTTATATCGGACCAAAATCCATTTCTTAAAACAGATATCCAAGTCTACAATACTGCAAATCTCCCATTTTATTCAAAGATACCTACACCTCTCATACTGCTAATATAAACATTATTATCACTTATCACCGTTCATATTTAAACAAAGATTTATTTAATTTGATAATACATTCACATACCTAACCTAAAAACATCCGATCCCTTTCATTTTCATCCATCCATTCTACCAAATTGTAAAGAAAACGTAAAAATACTTTCCCCGGTTCATCGTTTCAAAGACCTTACAATATTTTGACCTTGACAACTAGTATCACTAGTCTACTGGCTCGCCGGCCGGCGAGTAAACCGGCTAGTACAGTGGTTTAGTAGCTACATTTCCATAACAAGTTGGAAGTTGGACTTGAAAACACATTCCGATTGCCACCCGACGTGTAAAGACGTATCAATATGAAATCTTTTATTGAATACTCTCCCAGTACAGATTTTCCTATTGAAAATCTTCCCTATGGAGTATTTACTTCGCCAAACAATGTAAGTTTAGATTTTTGTCTTTGTCATAAGACTTTTTTTTTCCAATAACTTTAAATAGGTTATTTCATATTGGCTTTTATAGTGTAAAGAATATGGTTCATTTATGTGCGTATTTTGTTCGAATTTATTGAACGTATCGATGTCTTCTTTTTGACATTGCTGTACTCGTATAATACTACCAAATTGAGAATTCTGCCACCTAAATTTTGAAAGTAAAGATAGTAGATACTTTTTAATTCAGCAGGGTTGTCACAATTTTATCTTGTTTGTTTGTACCTAATATAAGATGTTCTTTTTATGTTTTTAGATCGAGAAACACATTGGAGTGGCAATCGGCGAATTTATCTTGGATCTGAACGTAATCTCACATTTATTTGATGGGCCCCTTCTGAAATCTAAGCAGAATGTTTTTAAGGTAAACAAGAATAACAAAGTTATTTTTTAGCTACACACATATCTACTTTATGTATTTATGCTGCATAACTAATGCACCTATAATAAACATTTGTTGTTGTTTAGACCACAACAGCATTGATAATAATAATATGATAATGAGACTTATTTGTAAAAAATAAAGTTGTTTTTCATAAAATAAAGCCATGTCATTGCAATGCCGCCGTCCTGGAACAGGTAACCGTGACCCTATAACGTAAAGGGCTATTGAAGGACACCGTGGATTTTAGTCAGTACAAGTCTGACAGTCCCTGCCGCCCGTCGCTGCCCTGGGTGGGAAGACTCTTTTGATGATTTTACCACGATAAAAAGTGTTATTGTAATAACTTGTTACCGAGTAACATAACGTAAAACCAGAGTGTAATTAATTGATCACATATGCATAAAGTGTAAAAAAGTCTATAAACTCAACTAGTAAGTTCTAAATACCTGCAAAACTCAAACAGAAGTTTAATATTAACATTATGTCTGTAATTCTTGATTTTTTCGGCAAAGGCCTTTTAGTCACATATTTTAAGTTTAAAATGGCCAGACGAAAAACCCAGACTCTGGGATGCTAAATTCTTAACAGAGAAAACTGCCCGACCTGGGAATCAAACCCAGCACCTCATTCTCAGTAGTTAGTTATCGATCTTAGACACATATATGCAATTAGCAATTAACCAGATAATATATGATGATAGAGAGAACGAGGCAATGATTTTATCAGAGACTTTAATGACAACCCGAAAATATTGCGTTTTGGAAGTTCGCCATAAAAATAGTTCCCCACGAAAATATTGGGTTGTTGGAAGTTCGCCACAAAAATATCTCCCCACGAAAATATTGGGTTGTTGGAAGTTCGCCACAAAAATAGTTCCCCACGAAAATATTGGGTTGTTGGAAGTTCGCCAAAAAATAGTTCCCCACGAAAATATTGGGTTGTTGGAAGTTCGCCACAAAAAAAGATCCCCACGAAAATATTGGTTTGTTGGAAGTACGCCATAAAAATAGTTCGCCACGAAAATATTGGGTTGTTGGAAGTTCGCCATAAAAATAGTTCCCCACGAAATAATTGGATTGTTGGAAGTTCGCCACAAAAATAGTTCCCCACGAAAAAAGTTTTGATCCTGTTCTCCTAGTACTTTCTGTTCAGATTCCGTATTGTGTCCTCGCTTTCGGTAGTTTTGTGGTGGATTGTATTATTTAATTATTCTGCTATCCGTGCGGAAAAAAGAAATGGGGCTAATTTACAACAATCAAAAATAAAAAAATAAACCTTTGGCTTGTTACTTGCAACAACACAAAATATTTAATCTCAATCCGAATCCCCTTCATTTGTTTTTGACAGCTGCTTCTGAATGGACATTGGTTTCAGACAAAGATGCAACCGAGATAGATTATGAATATCCAACGTAAAACTTAATTGTAATTTCGATTTTTAACAGATAATACTAACACAGACACACCTCCAACTCCATGTTATCTTAATATTTCTGTTACAATAAAACAAGTTTAAAAACTTCCGCAAGACTGGAGCATAATTTACATTAGAACGGCGAAGTCAACTTGTTTACGATTTAAATAGATTTCTAGTTTTGTTATAAACAAGTTTGAAGTTACATATTATTTTGCAATATTAATAAGTAGGTATAGATAAGTAAATAGGTATATGGTCTGATTAAGAATCAAGATTTGATTGGGACATTTTTTTTTTAATTTTATGAATAACAGATTGTTTATACTTATTTAGAATCAACTACTTAATTATTTGGACCAATTGGCTCAGTGGTATCGGCCCCGACTCACGAGTTTTATATCGTGGGTTCGAACCCAGATAGGCGCATTAGTACTTTGTGTAATTTATTTCATCACCACTGCTCTCAAAACGGTGAAGGAAAACATCGTGAGGAAACCGGCATGTCCTAGAACCAAAAATTCGAAAACATGTAACATCAACCAATCCGCACTGGGCCCGCGTTTTGTATTATGGCACACCTCTCACAGAGAGGAGGCCTGTGTCCCAGCAGTGGTAACATTATAGGCTGATGATAATTAAGTACCAGCGGCCCGCCCCGGTTGTACATATATTCAAATTTTCGACCTACCTGGTGGATTTTCCGAAAACTTTTATGAACACAACATAAAAGAAAAATCCAACTTGGTACAGTCTGGTGGACTTCAGCGACTTTGTTTTATACTTTATACAGAAAAGAAGACATGTGAAAATGAGAATAATGGTGAACATTCTACACTTTTCATAGTACATAAATAAAAAATGTTCTAAGTTTATTTATATATAATCGCCACGGTTATGTCTGCATTTCAGGAACAAACACTCAACGCCTTCATGGGGCTCACGAGACCCCATTGGCTGGAAGCAAGAGCTACGCTACAGAAACTTCTAGATGCTGGTAACCCCACTCTACAAAATGACAGTGAACTTAGACAAAGGTAATGTCAAAAGAAATTAATACTATACTAAATAGACTGTTATTATCCCTATAATCTTATTATTAGCGTTCGTTCACACGAACGACAACGCAACGACATCGCTGCGACAAAATTCGTTCAAACTGCCTGAATAGAGTCTTTCTACTAACTTAAAAAAATGGAAACCTTCCTTGGTACTACGATATAATCTTATCTTAAAGAACGTCTATGGAATACCTTGCCCCTGTCAGCAAGGCGCGCTCAAAGCTTGTCCACTTTTAAAACCGGCCAAGTGCGTGTCGGGCCACGCACAGTGTAGGGTTCCGTAGTTGCCCATCAAAAAACTAATTAAACTGATTCGCTGAATTTAATTTTAAAAAGAAGAATTTTCAAAATCGGTCCAGGAGTCTTTGAGAAATCAGGAAAAATACATAAGAAAAAAGATTACGACGAATTTAGAACCTCCTCCTTTTTTTGAAGTTAGTTAAAAATAGTTGACGATAAAAACCTACTATCCCCAAAAAACATACCGTAAAAACATACCTATTAAAGCTGTAAAATAAAGTTGACAAACTTACATTTGCAGTTGAAGAGCATGTTCTCCGATACATTTTGTTTAAGAAAACATATTATTTAAGTACATTTTATAAGTTGGTCGACTATTACTCGTAAAGTTGTAAAGCCTACTTAGTCATGATAATTTTCTTTTAAACTTCGTTATATATGCTACTATTGTGAATTTTTTCACACCCCCAAACATAACCGTTTAGCTGGTAGAGGGGGGGGACACTCGAATCGAGCAAAATTTAGCACTTTAAAGCTTAATATTTCACAAACGAATTTTTTTATCAAAAAACTGTTTATGGAAACTATCATTATTTTTTAAAGGCCTATTTAATGATACCCCACACTAAGGGGTACGCGAGAAAAAAAAAATCCTCACTTTACGTGTAAGTACTGGAGGTACCCTTAAAAAAAATATTTTACGAGATTTTATTTTACCACTTTTTTGGCACAACAAATCCGTATATTTACACCAAATTACAGCTCTCTAGTACTGTGCGTCTCTGAGCTAAACTGCGGACAGACGGACGGACGGACGGACGGACATGGCGAAACTATAAGGGTTCCTTGTTGACTACGGAACCCTAAAAATCTGGTCAAAAACCACTACCTTTCCTCTTGAACGTGTGACTCGAACGTTTATTTGCGATGTTCCATAATTATTAATGTAAATATATATATATTATAATTATGAATATGTGTTTATATATTTTGTGTTTGTATGTGTATATTTGTTTGTTGGTAAATTGTAGACTACCTACAGTATTGTTTCTCCTTTATTTTTCTATTCCATCCAAAGGTTGTCTTGAAAAGATCGCTTTTAGCGATAAGACCGCCCATTGTGTCACCCTATTTATAAGATATTGTCGATTGGATGTTTTCTGTAATTTGTATGGTGTACATAATATGACTGTTTTGCATTCCAACAAAACAGGTATTATGTGTTGAATAGGACACACAGCGTCGATAGAAGAAAGCTGTTGTAAATTCGCCTTTAATTGATTATATGTGGTTAAAAACTTACCCAAATGTCCATGGTTCTATACCTGTCTCTTTCTTTCACCAGCGTGCATCCTTTTCTTACCGTGACAGATGCCATGACTGCTTAGCTGTCAACTTCATAGAGTCTTCGAGGTACCAGCAAGAGACTTGCTGCGACGCTGTGTGTCCTATTCAACACATAATACCTGTTTTGTTGGAATGCAAAACAGTCATATTATGTGCTTTCCTAGGACACACAGCGTCGATAGAAGACCTGTTTGGTATCTGCTGGTGATAAATACAAACGCTATGATGAAATAATTATAATACTGTTCTACAGCATAAATAGATCTAAAAATAGTTTTTAAAGACCTCTCATAAAAACCTTACTGTAACAAGATTTGTAATGTTCCTTTCTAATTTGTAACTTCTTCAGAAATCAAAATAGTAGTTGGTACAAGGAGATAATTCTAAATTTAATAGGATAAAGTTATGTCTTCTAAAGGTATAACCAATGAAGACAATTATTTATTTAATGAATATTGCATAAATCTAACTGCAATAAATAAGCATTGGAGTTGGTGTCATCAATCTTGTTTACTGGTTGACAGTAAAACTTCTGATACCTACATTTTATAACTCTGTCAGTTTTCCCTGTCAAGTACTGCTTGAACAAGTAGCTTCTTGAGGCTATAATAGCTAACTTGTTATAACTGCCCAATGGGGCACTATTAATAGCAACTTTGAAAGTAATGCTATGTTCCCAACTTGTGTAGAAGCTGGCTTTAATTTTCCAGATAGAGGAATAAATTTGTGACTGTGTTGTCTGTGTTTTTTCTATTTTCAGACAGTTCTAACAGGGTAGACAGACATGGTCCCGATGTTTCCGCAACAACGAACCTTACTGACTGTGTGATTTTGATTCTGTTTTCATCTTTCATAGTAATAAGATTTTCCGGGCTATTTTCTAATTATCTCGATCTGATGTGAGATCATGAATTCTATGACCTGAGGGTAGCAATAATATTAGAGCTATTCGCCTAGCTATCTTAAACGAAGAACCTGGATATGCAGAGTTCTTTAGTCAATTAAAAAACAAAGTAATATTGTAGTGTACCCTATTGGCAGTTTTTGTACTGCAAGCTTTAGCAAGTGAAAAGGCTTCTAGAACTTTCTGAATGAAAGATTGTCTTGAGATATCTACCTCAGATGTTGATCAGTAAGTTGAGATAGTAAACGTATGCAGGCAAAATATAATCGATCAAATAGAATCTATAATCTCGTTTGTTTTCTCAAAACAATTTAGCCTGAAATTTTTACTTTATCAGCTTGTACACCTACAGGTGATTCAGGGTTAATTTGATTGGTGTAACACCAGGATCACCATCTTTTAAATAGGGCTTTAAATTGTTGTAAAAGTAGATGTCCGCCAGTTACTTTTTTAATAAGTCTTGTTCCACTAGAGTTTAGGGAGAGACTTGGTCAGCCCACCCCTAATTTTCCAAGCTAGGGGTATAACTTGTCCACCTGTGCCAAGCACTTGCCTGTAGTCCAATATGTTAAGACTTCCCACAGGATCTTTATCGGAATTTTGACCGCCTGTGCAAGGCACTTGCATGTAGTCCGATCTAAGACCTTCTGCAGGTTCTTTATCGGAATTTTGTCCACCTGTGCAGGGCACTTGCCTGTAGTCCGATCTAAGACCTTCCGCAGGTTCTTTATCGAAAGTGGCTCCCGCTCTCGCTTGCAGATCAAGTAGTGAGAAGCATTTGGCGCACTGTGGCGTTAGTAGAATGTACTATCAACAAATTTGAATTATGATCCTTTTTGACAATTCGTCGTTTGAATCTGTCAAAATAACAAAGATCAAGGTCGTTAATATGGATATTTAATTTATGTTTATGACTGTGGACCTAATCATATTTGAATGTCTGTAAGAAAATAATGCTTCTGGTAGGTCATAATTCTTTGTCGATTGTAAGATTGTGCCTTGTTCAAATAAGTAGTTCATACTTCTGGTATTACGCTGGGTGGGGGAATGCCCAGCCCAGCCGATAGTCCCATTGTCGGCTGTAAACATCGCATATAACTGCATAAGGTTTTGGAACCTAGTTTTTTGCGTACTTTGCAGTTTTGGTACGAAAACCGTTTCTCATAACGTGAATAAATCTACGTCTGGGACGCCCCACATCTTTAACATGGCCTCCACGGCTTGGGGTAAAAGATGCCACTCTGGTACATTGCGGCCCCTTGAGAGGCGATCCGCAATTTTGTTTGCCTCCGCGGCTTGGTGTAAAAGATGCCACTATGGTACTTTGCGGTCCCTTGAGAGGCGATCCGCAATTTTGTTTGCCTCCGCGGCTTGGGGTAAAAGATACCACTCTGGTACATTGCGGCCCCCTGAGAGGCGATCCGCAATTTTGTTTGCCAGCTTTAATATTGCAAGGGGGTGTCTTCCCCCCCCCCTTTGTTTCTGAGATATGCAAATAAGAGTCCTGTTGTCGGACTTAATATTTATGTGTGCAAATACGACATCCGCTTCAGAAACAAAATTTGAGCGCCAGGGCATCTGGCATGGAGCCCACCTTACAGACGAGTTAGTGATGTTTAATTGGGCTCCCTACCCCTAGTTGGGTGTATCCGTGGTCAAGAAGTGAGTTGCACCTTTCTTAACTCTACGGTATTGAGTTGTACTCTATGGCTTTAACCATCCTTGTTGAACAGGCAGAGGAAAACTTACTTTTCTCTAGTAACCTGTTTTGATAGAACAATTTTAGAAACAGTTACCTTCTGCAACAATATATTTCTTTTGATACTGCGTAATTATCATAATTCAGTAAAACCAATAAAGTCTGAGCTTCTTGTGGACAACTGATTAAATTGCTCTATCTTGTTAAAGATTAGTTTAATCTTTATCTATTTTATTGGAGGAACGTTATACCCAGTTTTGCTGGGTGTCCCATACTAGGCCAATATATTCTGCTTAAAGAGAGCACTCAAGCAGACTTCTGATGATTTATGTGATGCCCCAAGATTTCCAATATTCTCAGCGTTTTCGCAACCTGAGAAACAAGTACTTGTATGATCCTGATTAACCAGGAACAACAGTCCAGGCACTTAAAAATTATACAGAAACGTTGTTCGTACAACAACATAATTGAAGCCATAGATAGGCCAAATACAAAGGCTGTTAACAGCAGCACTTCATTGTTATAGATCACATAGAGGAGACTCCTGTGTGTCTCTGCAATTGGTAATTGAAAATACTCCTAAGCATAGTAATTTATGAATGAATGTATATCTTCACAAATGCTTCACTGGCATTATGAATTGAGACCTCCGCGGTCTAATATGGGAAATAACCCACTTTTATAATTGTTTTTTTTTTTTTTTTACTAAATCTCTTGACATAGTAAACTCGAATTAGGTACCTATATGGCCCTTTGTAATTGGGGTTGCAAATTTTTCTAAAAACGTCTTTGACTAGATACCAAGGGGAGGTTCCCTTATGAATGGAACATGGTAAGCTGTTATTAATTTCAAAATATGATTGCTTACTCCCTGTATGTGCATGGTCCTTTAGACAATCCCTCTAAATGTTCTGAATAGTCAAATATTCAAATAGTTTTTTGTTTATACTTGTTTAATTAGCTGGACCTTAAGTCCACCTAAAGAACCTTTGATAGGGTGCAAGGCCTAAAACTGAATAGATAATTATGAGTCCGACGTTGGTGGACCAAAAATAATCAAAATCTTTTCAAAGTATGTGTTAAAATGAAAATAATTAAGGTATCCGATACCCACTTAAGCAAGCCCTGTAATGTTAATCATAATAGTTCTCTCAATTTCAAAATATTGTTGGATAGTAACAACTCCGTTGAAACTTATTACTCTTTGGTCTTGATAAAATGATACAATTAATCATTAACTTTAAGACCTTTAACCGATTTACAATGACACACATCCGTGCCTCACGCCACACGCAAAAGAAGGTGATGGCTTTGAAACATGCTTCCGCAACAAATTGGTTAAAACAAGGAGTAGCGATACAAGATTGTACGGGGGTTTTGTAAAAATATATCAGACAAATCTGATTAAATTTTGGATTTGCTTGTAATCCTTCATTGAAAGTTGAATAAATTGTCTTTCATCCAGTTCCGTACTAAAACTTCGAAATACACAAAATATTTTTTTTTTTTTTTTTCAAAATATTTGATGTCGGATAGCCTTCTCGTTGTCAGAGGAGGTAATACAAGTAGTTAAATAACTAGAAATAAAGTCCTCGTCTTGAATTTGTGTCTCTACACGAGGCGCTAGGGTCCGGACAAGTTTGAACTTGTTTGTACTTACGTGACTTTGCGTCTTCTGTTGGGTGGATGTGAAGCTATGCTCTCGTCGTTCAAGGATGAAGATGATGATGATGATGATGACCAGTCATCATGTCTCACCGTATTGAATGCTGATCTATCGCCTGAGCGTCAACATTCAAACCTCGTAACCTCACACCACACTTACCCACTCAATTTAGTTCGTAATCCTTCTAAAACACTAATTCACAAAGGAAAACGTGTCACGGACTCTAAATAAACGCTGTGTGCTAATTAAATACAATTAATTATTGTATTTGAACACTTTTTTAACTTTGGAAAATTTTCCGATGTCTAACCGGCAAAATTTACAAACGCTATGAAGTTGACAGCTAAGCAGTCATGGCATCTGTCACGGTAAGAAAAGGATGCACGCTGGTGAAAGAAAGAGACAGGTATAGAACCATGGACATTTGGGTAAGTTTTTAACCACATATAATCAATTAAAGGCGAATTTACAACAGCTTTCTTCTATCGACGCTGTGTGTCCTAGGAAAGCACATAATAAAGAGTATTCTATTCTATAGTGATGCAATTCGATTGACTCGACGTCGTCGTGGCGAGCGTGTTTTACTTTTCATCCACCCGTAGAAAACCCCACGTTTTATGTATGACATAAAACGTGTCGTGTCGTAGTGGTAAGGATGATTTTCAGCTGTAGTTGGAATTGCATTCGCATCGCGTCGTGAACTTCGACGGAATGTTGTTTATGCGATATAACAGACTGCAATGTCGCTGTGTCGTTGGAGGCTGCGTTGTGCGACTTTGCATTCCAAATGCTTTTATCTTTTTGAGACCATGTTAATTTGTTTCATTGTTTCTTCAGGGCCTTCGTGAAACAAAGCGACGCACAGATGCACGTACCTGCTGACATCGGCGACTACACAGACTTCTACTCGTCGCTACACCATGCGACCAACGTCGGGATCATGTTCAGAGGCAAAAATAACGCACTGTTTGACAACTGGTAAGTATTGAATACCTATTTAGGGTAGACCAAAGAGATTCAAAAAAAACCTATAGAGCGGGCATTGGGAAAATTGTCATACAAAATTGTTGATGCCTTGCGTTCAGTAGCGCTTTCCGTTGCATAACACCGCGACTACTAGACTGAGGGACTTTTTACCTATTGGTAAAAAGTTTTGGATCACAAATTTTTTCGTGATGTTCCGTATATTGCTCGTATATAGTTTAATGTCTTTGGGGTAGACACTCCATGTTTATAGTTTTTATCTAATTGTGATTAGTTCAGTAGATATGATCTTTCACAGAGATCTTTTTCAGCGTTTTTAGGGTTTTTTTATGCACGATTGGTTTGCCATTGAACTCAGGCTTAGGGGTAACAAAGACAAGGTCGACGATGGAGCTTATCAGAAGAAACCTGTTCACTCTAACTTTGTAGAGATTAGGGTTACCCAAAGGGTAAAACGGGACCCTATTATACTAAGACTCCGCTTTCTGTCTGTCACAAGGCATCATCATCATCATCATCAGCCGGAAGACGTCCACTGCTGAACATAGGCCTCCCCCTTAGACCGCCACTCCGAACGACAATTCGCCACTTGCATCCATCCGTTGCCCGCGACCCTCACGATGTCGTCGGCACTCGGCATGAAGGCATGAACCGTGATAATTAGACAATTGAAATTTTCACAGATGTATTTATATTGACGCTAAAACAACAAACACTAACAAATAGAATGAGATAAATATTTAAGGGACCCCATACAACGAACGTGATTTTTTTGCTCGATATTAATATCGGCATCAGGTAGACGATTGAAATATTCTTAAATATTTGCTTAATAAATAATTATTTAAGGGAGCCACTATACAACAAACGTTTTTTTTGCCAATTTTTATAGAAAATGGTACGAAACTCTTGGTGCTCGAGTCCGTCTCAGGTCACACTTTGGCCAGTTTTTTTTACAGATAACTTTATCCAAGCTCTACGCACGCCAAACATCAGTGCATTTGCCTTTACTTAAGTTGATGTTCGTTCTTGATCCTGTCTCTCTCTTACAGGAAGCAGCTTCCAGTTGGCTACCACGGTCGCAGCAGCTCTATCGTCATATCTGGAACACCAATCACGAGACCGTATGGACAGACTTTACCTGTTGAAGGTACGTACAGCTTTTTTTCATCCCATCTATTCGAAAAGGACGACTTGGTTCGCCTTTAAGTGCACCCAAAAGTGGTGTTTTCTATAGGAAACTTTTAGCGGGCAGTAATGAGTCAAATGAGTCCTCCCACCCCGGGCAGGACGGACTGTCAGACTCGTACTGACTAAAATCCACGGTGTCCTTCAATAGCCCTTTACGTTCCGGGGTCACGGTAATTCGTGAGTCCAAGATAAAAAGCCTTGCCTACTTTGCCAAAACGTTTTACAAAAGTCCATATTTCTCAGGAGCCGCTCCACACTTCGGTCCCTGCCGTCTGATGGACTTCGAGCTGGAAGTGGCGGCGTTCGTAGGAGGTCCACCGACTGCCCTCGGACAGAGGATCACTGCTAAGGAAGCTGAGGACCGCATCTTCGGACTTGTGCTTATGAATGATTGGAGCGGTATGTATTATTTTAGTAGCTTCCGCCCAAGACGAAGCTTTTCGGTGGTAATAATTTTGCCAAGGTTGGTCTGTGGATGCGGACAGCGAGTAAAGGGCAACTCGCTGTCCGACCATGGACCATGCCCGGGTCGACGGCGCGTCGTGTTCCACGCGCGCCTCAAAGAGCGTCAGCAAAAATGACGGGGCCCCCTCTCAGAGGGCCAAAGCCTGCCGGGGTCGCGGGATTTACTTCCTTACCGTGACCCCGGAACATAAAGGGCTATTGAAGAACACCGTGGATTTTAGTCAGTACAAGTCTGACAGTCCCTCCCGCCCTGCCCGGGGTGGGAGGACTCATTTGATGATTTTACCACGCTAAAAAAAAAAAAGCACGTAAAGCGATTGGTCTCGGCTGCCGTTTGTAATCTTTGACAATCGTTACTATTAGTCAGAAGCTCGAAAGTTTGACAAACAGCCTTACCAAGGGTTGTCGTATTACCCAGTTACTGGGTGGTGGAGGTCTGATAAGGAGCCGCTCCTTGTAAAATTCTACTATTATTCAGCTGCAATTCGGTTCGCCTGGAAGCAATAATATACGCAAATGATGACTTCTTGTAAATTTTTCAACAAAAACTTGTTGTTGCTCTTAATATTTCACGTTTATAATAGAAATAATTTTGTAAGCACAACATGTTTGCCTGCAAAATTAGAACATTTGCTCCAAACTCATCGAAATCATAATTATAAAAAATCCAATTTTCATAATTTTCCAGCTCGCGACATCCAGAAATGGGAGTACATTCCCCTGGGCCCCTTCACAGCCAAAAACCTGGGCACCAGCATATCACCCTGGATCGTCACCATCGAAGCCCTGAGACCGTATGTGACGGACAACTTCCCTCAAGACCCCACGCCCTTCGCGTACCTGAGACATGATGATAAATTCAACTTTGATATCAAGCTGGAGGTGGATCTCAAATGTGAGTGTTTTGTTTTTTTTGCTGTCCTGTGTTTTAAGACCAAAGTTCTTCAAGTAATGGGCGACTCGCTGTCCGATCATGGACCATGCCCGGGTCGACGGCACGTTGTGTTCTACGCGCGCCTCGAAGAGTGTCAGCATGATGACGGGGCCCCCCCTCTAGTGGGCCAAAGCCTGCTGGGGTCGCGGGACTAACGAATTATTTTATCATTACCGTGACCCCGGAACGTAAAGGGCTATTGAAGGGCACCGTGGATTTTAGTCAGTACAAGTCTGACAGTCCCTCCCGTCCTGCCTTTTGATGATTTTACGTAATAAAAAGAGTGGTTTTAAAATGCACATTTTTTTTTTGCCACACACTAGGAATTACTCCTGTATTGTCAGTGCGTTTACAAACATATAAACTCACATACACAAACGCTCAGACCCGGAACAAATACTTGTAGATCATACAAAATATTTATTCTGTGTGGGAAACGAACCCGCGATACACTGCGCAGGAGGCGATCTGTTACCAATTGTTGTATTGATGACTGGCCTCTTGGTCTAGTGGTTAGTGACCCTGACTGCTATACCGGGAGTCGTGGGTTCGATTCCCACCCAGGACAAAAGTTTGTGTGATGAGCATGATCATTTGTTCTGTGTCTGGGTGTAATTTATCTATAATATGTATGTATTTAGAAATATATAAGTATGTTTATCAGTTGTCTAGTACCCATAACACAAGCTCTGCTTAGCTTGGGACTAGATGGCGTTCTGTGATAGTTGTGGAATATTATATCTTTATTTATTTTTACACTTATAAATTACATTTTTAAATATTTTTACAAAAAAGAAACAAAAAACATTTAAAAATATAAAAAATAGCAGTCCACCAGCACCAGGAACAGGGTCCGGGCTACCGGTGGTCAGGGCTCTTGAGAGAGGAACCTCCTAACAATACGCGCCGTGTCCAAGAGTACTGCCTTCTGAATCAAGCGCTTGATCCAGCCACCCAGCGAGAGCCTCCTCAGGTGTTGGTCGAGGCTCTTGGCAATTAAGCCATTGGCAGATACGACTATCGGCACAATAACTGCCGTATTCACGTCCCACATGTCAACAACCTCGCGAGCCAGATCAAGATACTTGAATTGTTTATCTTTTTCTGCCTTCACGAGGCTCTCGTCATGCGGGACCGTTATATCAACAATTATTGCGCGACGCTCCAATCGATCTATCACCACAATGTCAGGCTTATTGGCAACAATAGTCCTGTCAGTGATGATAGGTCGATCCCAATACAACGAGATATTGCCATTTTCGAGAACTGGGTCGGGCGCATACCTATAGTACGGCACTTCCGATTCCACAAGATTGTACTTCAAAGCAAGTTGCTGGTGGATAATCCTGGCAACAAGGTTGTGTCTATGCAAATACTCGCCGTTAGCCAGACGAGAACACCCAGAAATAATGTGTCGGATCGATTCTCCCGGACGGTGGCATGCCCGACATATGTCAACCGTGCCATCCTTCACAATGTATTTCCGGTAGTTATTCGTCATCATAACTTCGTCCATAATTGCACAGACAAAACCTTCGGTTTCCCCAAATAGGTCACCGAAGCGCAGCCAGGATACGGACGCTAAAAAGTCTACATCGGGACCATGTAATGCCCGGTAAAAGCGTCCGTGAAGCTC
This sequence comes from Agrotis clavis, assembly GCA_954870645.1. Lineage (NCBI taxonomy): Eukaryota > Metazoa > Arthropoda > Insecta > Lepidoptera > Noctuidae > Agrotis > Agrotis clavis. Next base: position 19,326,339 of record OX940935.1, on the reverse strand, counting down.
CTTGCTCTGCCATACATCTTTACGATCATTAGTGTCTAATACTTTAGGTTTGCGCCAGTTCTCGTTAGCCAAGGAGAGCGGAGTGAGGCCCTTGTCCACTGTGACCACATCTCGGTGCATCCCCACGTCGGCTTCTAGGAAATATTCCCTGAGACTGCATACCTCACGGTTGTGCAGGGTCTTAGCATTTAAGAAGCCACGACCCCCGCACTTCCGTGGGATATACAGTCTCATCACCGACGACCGCGGGTGATGCATCCGATTTGCAGTCAGCAGTGAACGGACTCTCCTATCCAGGGCGTCAAGTTCTGTCTGAGTCCATTTGAGTATGCCGAAAGAATACATCAATACCGGCATGACCCAACCGTTGAAAGCGCGCACCTTATTACCACCTGACAAAAGACTATTAAGTACTTTATTCAGGCGGCTAAAGAAGCGCTCCCTCAACGATTGCTTCATGTCAGCATTATTGATGCCTAATGCTTCCGACATACCCAAATATTTGTAGGTCTGTGTTGAAGAGAGGGATCTAAGGTGTATGGAATCCGAGAGTTGAGTTCCCTCTGATTCCATAATCTCCCCTCGCTTCACATGCATGATTGCACATTTGTCCACACCAAATTCCATCCTGATGGCGCTACTGAAAGTTTCTGTTACCTTCAGTAGCTTCATCAATTGCAAGTTGTTGGGGGCAAAGAGTTTCAGATCATCCATGTAAAGAAGGTGAGATATGACCTGACCACCTCTCTTCAACCGATATCCTAGCCCCGAACCCTCCAGTAATGTACTGAGTGGGTTCAAGGCCAGACAAAACCACAAAGGACTCAGACTGTCACCCTGGAATATGCCGCGCTCAATCCTTATCGGTTCGCCGCTACCTCGGATCTGTCGACATCCTGGATAGCGAAGGACTGTTCTCCAGGTCCCCATACACGACAACAGGAAGGTACGTAGAGTTATATCAACTTTATACAACTCTAGCACCCTCATGAGCCATGTATGGGGTACCGAATCATAGGCCTTCTTATAATCTATCCAACATGCGGACAGATCTTTTCGGGAGCGGCGAACCTGTTGGCTAATGGCCATATCAATGAGGAGGAGCTCCTTAGTACCGCGGGACCCGTTCCTACATCCATTCTGAGAGGCGGACATGATGGAATTAGTCACAATATGTTGATTGATTTTAGCTCTCAGAATGGATGTAAGAACTTTATAGACCGTTGGTAGACAAGTGATCGGTCTATAATTTTTGGGTTCCGCAGTACTACCTGATTTATAGAGCAGGTGGGTCACTCCTGTTGTTAAGAATTGGGGTAACGACCCTGACTCTAAGGCTAATTGGAACTGGGATGCTAAGCGAACGTGTGATCTTTTGAGCCATTTAATCCAGAAGTTGTGCAGCCCATCCGGCCCTGGAGATTTCCAGTTCGGCAATAGATGGACTGCACAAGCTACGTCTTGGGGGCTGATGGTGATAGCTCCCATTTCTGAAATGTGATCACACGCTCGCTCAACATCCCTGATCCAATCGCCCTCAGCGTGACTGACAGGCACCGACCAGATGCTGCGCCAGAATGAACTCATGGCATCATCATCCGGCAGGGGCATGTCAGCCACACCTTGGTCCGGTCGCTCCCAAGCCCTATAGACCCACCTTTCATCACTTTGGAAGGTGCGATTCAAAGTGTACCGCTCCACTCGTCGCTTGTACCGACGAATACGGTTTGCCCATGCACAAATCTTCTGCCTCAGGAAGTCGATACGTTCTGTGACGCGGGCCAAATAATCACGAGGATCGATATCAATTCCTGTGAACGCCCGCCTCACAAAACGCATCACTCTAGGACGAGTATTACCCTCCCTGAAGCAGTACAATTTGCCGATGAGTGCTCTAGCCTCACCGATACGCCGCTCAATCCTGCACTGCCAAGCTGGAGCCGCTGGTTTTGGTCGCGTAGCTCTGTCACTGTCGGGGAATTTGACGTGAGCTACACGACATGCCGCTACAGCTGCACAGTACAGGATTGAGTGGGTATCAGCAAGATCCTTACTGTTGTCAAAACAATTTGACAGCTCTGAGTCTAGAGTACACATAAGCGTCTTGTTTTTATTGTGCATAGGCAAACGAGGTAAACGTGGTCTAAGTTCCGGTGGTACGGAGCGGTACTCCCGGAACGCACTCTCCAAAGCGCTCCTCAATTGTGCGTTGCATTGGGTACTCACGGATATAACTTCGTCATGATCCTCTTCACAATCGCGATCGGGTCGCGGTGGCATACTGGAAGAACTTTGTTGCTGCACCGCGATCATTGGTGAAGCAGGAATAACTCGGTTACTCCGTGAATCCGAGCGTAGTCGATCAAGAGGTGTCATCCAGCATACAGTTACGCTGAATGACCCGTACCTGATCCGAAAGTCGTTGTGCCGACACGCTGATACCTGGCTCAAGTACCTGAAACAGAGAGAGCATCCGACCACGGTACGCAGTCAAGCTGCTTCCCCCCTCAGTAGCCCCATAATATGCGCGCATGACGTTTTCATTCATGGACTGGGTCCATCGCATGCGCGACACATTTCCACCGGCAGCGGGGACCCTATTCGGGGCCTGTTGGCCTCGAGGTCCCAAGCCCGCTGGTGGCCGTCCTCTTCCTCGTCGTCGCGGTGGTGGCGGTGTCGACGGCGGGGAGAAAAACTCGTCGCTCGAGCTCGACGCAGCTGCAGCGACCGGAGACACGACGTACTCGGATGAGGCGCGTCCCGGCGGCCGCGAGGCGGAGCTCGGCGACGAGTCCGGAGATGGTGGGTGTGCCTGTAGTTGTTTAGTCCGACTTCTTGTAATCATTCGGGTGATGTTGATGGTGACATTACTATGGTTTCATTTTCGTTTTTTTTCCGGTTATATTTCATTGTCTGCACTGTAGCAATTTTTATTTCTGTTTTTCTGTTGAAATAACACGTTTTATGTTCGATTTAATACGAAAAATAAATTAAATATTGTAAGAAAATTGGAGAAGAAAATTTTATACGTCACTCATGACAGACGTCGGACCACAGAGTATTATATTATTATTATAGTATTTATTGTTTTGTTTTAACAGCGGAGAAGTCTCCCGTGTCCACAACGATCTGCCGGTCGAACTACCGCTATTTGTACTGGACAGTGAAGCAGCAACTAGCTCAGCAGACCGTCACCGGCTGCAACCTAAGACCTGGCGACCTGCTGGGATCTGGAACTATTAGTGGAGAGGTGAGACTCATCTACTGCTACATCTGAAGAGGAGGAAAGGCGATCTAATCCATAATTTAAGAGGAGGTATCCAGGGCCGGATTAACCATCTCGGGGCCCCTAGGCACAGCTCGTTTCGGGCCCTCCCTTTTTCATACCACAACAACGCAATTTGGAAATTTTTACTGTCTACATTACGAAATAGAATGAAGGTAAATTAGTAGTAATAAGTATTTTATCATCACATCGCAAAGGTACACGCCTTCCAAAAAAAAATAGATTAATTTTAATACAAGTAAAAAATTCAGACATTCACTGTCACTCTTATAGTGTCAATAATGGGGGCTTTTACATCACAATCCCCTTTTATTCATTTTTTTATCGTGGGTGCTGGGCCCCTGGTCATAGTGGGCCCCTAGTCACTGGCCTAAAGTGCCTTATGGATAATACGGCACTTTAGGCCAATAGAGGTATCCTCCCTTAGCGCAGTGGTGGTCCAGTGGTATCGGCCTCGACTTCTGAGTAGTGTGATCGAACCCAGCCAAGCGCATTACTTTGTGTAATTATTTATTTCATCACCACTGCTCTTAAAACGGTGATGGAAACCGGCGTGTCCTAGAACTAAAAATTCGAAAACATGTGACATCTACCAATCCGCACGGCCCGCGTGGTGGTTTTTGATATCTCACAGAGAGGAGGTCTGTGTCCCAGTTGTGGGAACATGGCTAATGATGATGACCCTCCTCTCCGGATTTAGAACACGGTAGCTGATCAAAACTGTAGTTTTAATACGGATAACTATTTGACCTATATTTTTTCTTTTATAACGTAAATCACAATACGTTTTAACGCCGGCAAAAGAAGCGCTTGTTAGAATGGCGTCTTATGTCTTCTTCCTTCATCTGTACTTCTCCATTACTCTTCATTGTAGAAGTCGCCATTTTAGATATTTCGTTCCATCTATCACACTTCCATCCATCGTTTCTTTAATTTTAGACGATAATGCCCACTTTAAAATAAATAGTCTTTCAAAATCCTGCTTCAATAAATAACACTATTTAATTTTCCACTCTACAGGTAGCAGACTCCTTCGGAAGTATGCTAGAGCTGTCCTGGAAGGGAACCAAACCACTCCGTCTTCTATCAGGCGAGGAGAGGAAGTTCATCCAGGATGGAGATACCATCACTCTTCGTGGTTTCTGTATTGATGATAACGGTACCAGGATCGGCTTCGGAAAGTGCGAGGGCAAACTGTTGCCGGCCATACCTTTCGAAGAATGAATTTGAAATGTAAACTCTATGATCTGCCTTTGTATAACCGTTTTTAATATTGAATATTAAATATATGATATTATTTGTGTTGCTTTTTTCTCTTTCGTTCCATTTAAACTGTTTTAGGTACTTAAATGGATGTACATAATAGGACGCCTGCATTCCTCGCAGGCAAAGATTGCTACTACTTTCGTCCTATTGCTTCGGCCAAATTGCAAGTGGCCCGCTTAGCGGCAAGATGTTACCTAGATGACTCATTCTAGTGAACCACACACTGCTTGCTTATGTGCAGATCAAACACACACTATCTAAGTACAACTAAGTCAGCTAAGGCTTTGTTCAAGAAAACGTGGGGTAAATGCCGCATTGCGAAGTGTTTTCTTCAATGATAGAGAAGCAGCCCGTGTTGCTACCCTCCGCATTTGAATAGATGAGACGTGTAGCTGGGAAGTTTGTTTTTTCAACAGATTTTATGCTGAACTAAAACTTCCATAACACTTTTAAAATAAATATTGATCACTTTTTAAATTGGATCATGGTATTTACTATTTCCATGTCCTATTTCAAAACGATCGATTGTATCGGCATAAAGGCCTTGAAGGCATGCCAGAAACATTGCAAAAAAAAAGATTGTGACACTGACAGAAAAAAGTTTTTGACTGACTGCAACTGACTGTCAATGTCAAACTCGAAACAACAATATTTTGGTCGGCGAAAAAATTGTTATTGGTTGTTTAAAAATTAAATAAATTGGCTTAAATATTCTTAAATATTACTTCTAACAGTGTAAAATCAATCAAGGTGCTATTACTAAAATCATTTCACGTGTCAATGCAATTTACCCACATTCTGCCTATTATTTTCTGGAATTAACTTTGTGTGTACCTTTCTTTTCTTTAGAAGTAACAGAAAAAGTGAAATAAATTAAAAGGTCAGTGGGTAGCCTTAGGACATACGCTGTAAAAGTAAGGAGTTTGTTCCTAAAACGCTACTTACCTAAACTTTTTCATGAATTGGCGATTATCTAACCATTTAATTTTCGACGACTTCGAGCCTTTTAGCAATACTTATTAATAAATACCCCACGTGCCATTGATATAGTATCTTTTTTCTAAATACTTATATACAAAGTTGTGACTCACATTGGTCAGTGGGTCGTCTGAGGATTGCATCTTTTGTTACGATTTCACGCCTCAACTACTGAACAGAATTTGGTGAATTTTGCTACATAGATAGTTTTTTTTTTGCATTTTTGAAAGATGAAGATACTCCTGGGGGTGAGGTGTACATGCCAATACCGTTAGTAAAATATTGTTTTAGAGCTTCAAAATGGCTGACACAGCTGAAAAAACTGAAGACTTAAAAGCAAGTGACTTGGAGGTTTGCAGGATATGTATGGCTACAGAAGTAAAGCTCCACAGTCTACAAAATACACACCTGGGCACTTGTATGGAAACAATTGGTGGCTTTGCTGTAAGTATCATTATGTATTTTAAGTTTTTATTGTAAGGACTGATTTTACACCGTTTTAAACACTAGATTTTAGGCATAACAACAATAGAGACCAACCTAATTTCATTGTTATCCGGAAGTCTTCTCAGAATACCAAGTGTAAGTGGACCATTTCATTAAGTCCAAAATATGCATGCCTACATACCAAACAAAAGGTAAAGGTCTCCACAGTTGCTGACCATCTGTTTGGATGTAAACAAAAGATTATGAAAGCTCTTTGTTTTTTTTTGGTTGACTTTTTTTTCAATATCTGTGTGGGATTTCTAGGAATTGGATACAAATGATTCATTAAAAACTGTTTGTAGCAACAAGCAGTTTTAACTAGCAAGCCCAAACTCAATGTTATATCCGAAGTCGCTATACCTACTTAAATTTTGTATAACAATATGCATTAAATTCTAGGGACTTAGATTTTATGTTGTTATAGCCAAATGGTCACTACAACCAAGGTTATTAAGGCATTATAAATGAATCCACTGTATTTGAGAATTAAAAGATGTTTTTCTCTTTCAGAAATCCTATGAAGGTCTTCCAAATTATGTCTGTTATCAATGTGCACCAACTTTGATCAAATGTCATAAACTGATAGAGAAAAGTAAAGCAACGGAATCAGTTCTACAAGATTTATTTGAATTGAATGGAGAGGTAAATATTTTCAACAAAAATGAAACCTAATTTTAATCAAAAAACAGATCCAGGAAACGGGTTTAGGTCCCCAGTTCAATGCTTCGTGTTTTCATTAGTAATTTAAGAGAATCAATCTTAGCGGCTTGCAATAGGGTACTTTACTACATAAATAAATTGAAAATCTTTTTAGTCCATCAGTTTTCTTTAATATCAAACACATGTTTAAGTTTTTTTTTAAGCCTCTGAATATTGACAAAGTTATAACGCTTCGAAATTCAGGGAACACAATGTAGAAAAAATTCACATAGTTGTAGAGGGAACATTTTTATAAAAAACAGGCTTGTAATGGTTGTTGTAAACATGCTCCTTTTTTCTACAGCTTCAAAAACCTCACATAGAAGCCTACAAAAATTCTAAACCAGACATGCAATCGTCGCTAGACAGTTATTTACTAGAAAATTATTTCTACATCCGTTACGATGATGATAACAAAACATCGGACATTATGAAGGTAGAAACAGATTCCGATGGTAAAATAAAAAAAGAAGAGCCTGCTGATGAGTCGACTGAAGATGATAATATGTTTGTAATTGACTCCGTACTGGACCGTATAATTCAAGCAAGTAAAGAAGAATATGATGACAGTGAAAGTGACGTAGAGGCCATAGAAGTACCCGTTCCTGTGGTTGAATTGTCTGATGATGAAACGATGGATGATAACTTCATCAGCTTAAAATCTGAAGTTGATAATCCTGTAAGTATTTTATTTTCTGTTGTTTTATTTATTGTTGAAAATCTTAATGCATAACATATTAGAATTTCTTATTGAATTTTTTAAGGTTTTATCTATGATTTTTTTACATGTGATGAGAAGGGGTGACACTCATGTGACTAAGAGAGTGAGGAGTAAGAATGTTGATGGATAGAGAGGAAAAGGCCAAAAAAAAGATGGATGGATTGTCTAAGGAATGATATGAAAGAAAAAGGAGTAAATGATACTATGACGTCTGATAGGGGAGAATGGAAGAAAAAAACGTGATGCGCCCACCCCAAGTAGAATCGGATAAGGCTGCATTTCCACCAGAGATGGGCAATGTGAAACTGGGTGACCGTTTCCACCGATGCTACGTTATGTAGCTGTGCGGTAAGATGTGCTATGGAGATGGGTAGCTGCGCTACAAGATGCGCTGTCACAGGGTAGCTGCGGTATAAAGATGCGCCGCCACAATGTAGCTGTGCTATGAAGATGTCTAGCTGCGCTACGAAGATGCGCAGTCACAAGGTAGCTGCGCTACGAAGATGCGCAACTCGAGCTATGCGATGTATCTGTCGCAGGGATATGATAAAACCAGGGATTTGTTAAACTAACAACACGATTTTTATCATTACCCTAAACAAATCTAGTGATTTGACAAATCCCTATTTTCAATCATTGGTCCGCATCCATAGCACGCAGCCACAGCACGCACCCACAGCACGCAGCCATAGCACACAGCCACAGCACGCAGCCATAGCACGCATCCTTACATATAAAAAACACATCTTAGTTGAATCCGTTTCCACCAGTGCTGTGCTATGTAAACCAATGAATGTGATTGGTGGATATCAAACGCATCTGCAGCAACGTAACATAGCGCATCTCTGGTGGAAAAGCAGCCTAAGGGCAGGAAGATGATGGTTTCATTTTTAGGGTTCCGTAGTCAACAAGGAACCCTTATAGTTTCGCCATGTCCGTCCGTCCGTCCGTCCGTCTGTCCGCAGCTTAGCTCAGAGACGCCCAATACTAGAAAGCTGTAATTTGGTGTAAATATACGGATTTGTTGTGCCGAAAAAGTGGTAAAATAAAATCTCGTAAAATATTTTTTTTTAGGGTACCTCCTGTACACGTAAAGTGGGGATGTTATTTTTTTTTCTCGCGTACCCCTTGGTGTGGGGTATCATTAAAAAGGCCTTTAAAAAATATTGATAGTTTACATTAACAATTTTTTGATAAAAATATTCGTTTGTGAAATATTAAGCTTTAAAGTGCTAATTTTTGCTCGAGTCGTGTGTCCCCCCCCCTCTACCAGCTAAACGGTTATGTTTGGGGGTGTGAAAAAATTCACAATAGTAGTATATATAACGAAGTTTAAAAGAAAATTATCATGACATAGTAGGCTTTACAAGTTTACGAGTAATAGTCGACCAACTTATAAAACGTACTTGGATAACATATTTTCCTAAACAAAATGTATCGGAGAACATGTTCTTCAACTGCAAATGTAAGTTTGTCAACTTTATTTTTACAGCTATAATAGGTGGATATCTTTTGGGGATAGGTAGGTTTTTATTGTGAACTATTTTTAACTAACTTCAAAAAAAGAAACGTATCAGTTTAGCTAGTTCGCATAAGTATTTTGATGGGCAATTACGGAACCCTACACTGTGCGTGACCTGACACGCACTTGGCCAGTTTTTTTTATATTAAACATACACAGGCAAAAACTGTAGTCTCAATTGGAAGATAAGATACATTATTTCTGACCTGGAATCGAACCCTGGACCAACATGCTCAGCAGTCGCTCTCACGACGACCACTGTGACAATTTTTTTTTTTTTTTCAGTTGCAATCGGTCAAAGGATTATTAGCTGACCCCGATGAAGTTCCTCTCTATCGTTTACCAAAATTGAGGGAAGGACTAGTCAGACCAAAGAAGAACAAACCAAAGAAAAAAAAGGGATTGGCAGCCATGAACTGCGGGCCTTACGATATAGATGATAGTTTTGTGAGGCGATACTTCAATATTAGAAGAAAGGTGAGGTAGTCGAAGAACAAATGTTCTATGTTCTATGTTAGGGGTTTTGGTTTCCGCACTTAGTCCTTCATGTGGACCATTGTGCGTGAGCCATAGTGGCCTTGGTGGCTTATTCCAACCAGCCCACCTCCCTCCAGAAGTTGATCAGGTTCTTTGGTCTGTGGAGAACATCTGTGTAAGTCCTGGGTGTCCCGAGGGTTTCTGTCCTGATCTGTGTGACACCTGTGCACTCTAAGAGCACATGCGCGACGGTTTCCTCAGTCTCCATGCATGCCCTGCACAGGGGGCTGTCCGTTATGCCTATTTGTGTGGAAGTGTTTGTTTAGGGAGCAGTGTCCCGTTATGGTCCCTGTCAGCAGGCGCATGCCGGTCCTGTCCAGGCGTAAAAGACGTCTGGTTAGCCTGCCATCTAGGGATGGCAGGGCTTCCTTGGATTGCCTGCAGCCTGGTGTCGAGGTCCACCATCTCTCTGCTTGTGTGAGGGTGCGCTCCTGCAGCCATCTACGTATCTGGTTGAAAGGGATGGGTATAATGGGTTCAGGTCCGCAAACTGCTGCGCTGGATGCTCTCCTAGCTAGTTCATCAGCCGCGTCGTTGCCCAATGATCCGCTATGTCCTTTAATCCATTGTAGTGTCACTTTGTTGCGTTTAGATACCGTTAGACGTTCTAGTGCATTGTGACATTCTATTATTAAGCTTGAAGTGGTATATTGTTTCTCCAACGATTTAAGGACTGAGGCACTATCAGAGAGTATACGTATATGGGTGTCCGTAACTCTTCTGGCCTCTATCGCGTATGCTGCTTGTATAATGCCCATGCATTCGGCCTGGTAGACGGTGTTGTACATTCCCAGCGGGCTGGATATATTTATGTTAAGGTCGTGTGAGAAGACTCCAGCCCCGGTTCCGGAATCATTCTTTGATCCATCTGTGTATATCCTCAGCTCTTTCGGGCCTGAGTAGTCACACTGCTCTTCTGCAAGTGTGATATTGTAGTGCTTTTCAAAGTGGTATTGTCTTGGGGCTTTGTCGCATGGTGATGCCATCATTGGCTGTTGTTCGATCGCATCATTCTTAATTCGCGTGTGTTTAATTCTGGAGTCTTTGTTTAGGGTTCCCAGGGCATAAAGCCTAAAGGCGGCTAGGGCCGCCTCTTTCTGCACGATGAGGTGTAGAGGTGGCAGTCCAAGCATTGCCTGTAGGGCAGCGGTGGGTGCAGTTCTCATGCAGCTAGTAACTGCCATACAAGCAAATCGCTGCAGCTTTTCGAGGTCTTTTTGGGTTGTGCTCAGGTTTGTTCTGGGCCACCAGACCAATGAGCCGTACGTGACTGTCGGTCGTATGACAGTGGTATATAGCCAGTGAGTGATCTTGGGACTGATCCCCCAGTTCCTGCCAAGCATTCGCTTGCATTGCCACAGGGATATGCTGGCTTTTGTGGTGATGTAGTTGATGTGTTTTGCCCAATTCAGCTGTTTATCCAAAAAGATGCCCAGGTATTTGGTTTCAGTTGATAGGCTTAGGGTGGTTCCAAAGAAGCGTGGAAGCTGTAGGGTCGGTAGCTTCCTCTTTTTTGTGAAGAGAATCAGCTCGGTTTTTGAAGGATTTACAGATAGCTGGTGTTTGTTGCACCAGTCCTCCACTATTTTCAATGCTTGGCGCATGAGGTTGCACAGGGTATTTTCGTGAGTGCCATTTATTATTATGGTTATATCGTCGGCATACCCTACAGTGAAATAACCATTTTCATTTAGTGTTTTAATGAGGTCATCTACGACCAGGTTCCATAGTAGCGGTGAGAGGACTCCCCCTTGTGGGCAGCCTTTCGCCACGATGGCCCTCGTAGTGTCATTTACTGTAACTTGTACAGCTCTTTGCTTGAGCATGTTGCTAATCCATCCGCTCAGGGTTGGGTCTATGTTGTGCCTGTCTAAGGCCATGTTGATGCTGTTGAACGTGGTTTTGTCAAAGGCGCCCTTAATGTCAATAAAGGCGGCCAGTGCTGAGCATTTGTGGTCCACTGCACATTCAATCTTGGATACTACGCTATGTAGCGCGGATTCCGTTGATCTGCCCGTGGAGTATGCGTGCTGTTGTTTGTGAAGCGGTTTTTCCCGAAGAGGTCCGTCTCGGATATACCTATCACAGAGTCTCTCGAGGGTCTTCAGTAGGAAAGATGTAAGGCTTATAGGTCGATAAGCCTTGGGTTGGGTGTAGTCCGTTTTGCCAGGTTTGGGTATGAAGATGACTTTTACCTCCCGCCATGCTAGGGGTATATGTCTAAGTGCTATGCAGGCCTGATAGATTTCCATCAGGTATGGTAGTAGATGTGCAACCCCCCACTGTAGTAGGGCCGGAAAGATGCCATCTAGTCCTGGGGACTTATATGGCTGAAAGGTGTTAATGGCCCACCTTATCCGGTCTTCCGTTATTATGCTGTGGGCTCTGGACCAGTCCATGTCCGTTGGGGTCCAGTCTGGTTCCGCCTCCCATGTCCTGTCCTCTAGGAGTTTACAGTCGGGGAAGTGAGTCTCAAGAAGGACCTTACTGGTTTCCAGGTCCGTGAGTGTATATGTATTGTCGGGTTTTTTCAGCGTTCCAAGGGTTCGGTCTTGGTCGGTTGAGAGGATTTTCCTTACCCTTGCGGCTTCGTTGTTGGTCTCAATAGATTCACAGAATTTGCGCCAGGCTGTCTTTCTGGCTATTCTGATTTGCTTTTTATATGTGTACTGGGTCTCTTTGTATAGTTCCCAGTCGTTTGGGAGTCTAGTGTTTTTGGCTCTGTTGAATTGCTTACGTAATGCATCTCTGAGTTTACCAAGTTCAGCGTTCCACCAGGGATTCCTCTCATGACTGGTTTTTGGCTCTCTTAGTTTACAGCATGCATGGTAAGCTTCTGTTAGATATTCCGATAGTTTTGTTACTGTGTATTCTAGTTGGGTTAGGTCTCTTATGGTTATTTGTGATAGGTGTCTAGCCAGCAAGGAGGCTAGGAGGCGTTTATATCCAGGCACATCAGTGCGCCGCGGGTTTCGCCTCGGTGTGGGTTTCCTCGTGTTGGTGGTCAGTGTGAAGCGGATTCTTCTATGGTCAGAGCAGGAAGGCTCGTCGAAGAACAAAAGAAATATATTGGATATCTTTACTAGTTTTTTTTGGAAAATTTTTGTATTTGGGTGGACAGGAAAGGACTTGAATGGCTAAAAACCATACTATACCTTTAGTTCTCTTTTTCATTCCAGAATACCAGCTTTAAATATTATTAAACCTGATAATAATAATAATTAGTTTAAAAAAATATCTATTAATAATAAATTAAATCGAATTAATAAATAAACCCTTACCCTTTAACCCGTGCCCTTTCAAGACCTCGGCGAGTTTTAGTGTCAGTCGCATTTGGGGAAAAAGCCTCCTCCTTTTTCTGAAGTTGGTTAAAAATGTGTAAATATCTTTAACAAAAATATAAACTTAGGGCATTTTATAGCAGGACTTGTGGATTTTACACAAAGCTTTTTTTTTTCTATTACAAGTCTGACCCGCCCCCCCCCCCCCTAGGTAGGAGGACTCATTTGATGAATGAAATTACATGTATTTAATAAAATACTGTTTTTCAGCTGCAGTTGGTAAGACTGAAAGTATGTCGGGTCAGATTTACCCCTACTTTATAATTTTTACACTGGCTAAACCAGTTTTCAGATCTAACTCCATCAATTTTGTTACAGCCATGCACTACGAAATACCGCTGCAAACACTGTCCAGATAAATTTGAATATATGTAAGTTTTTCAAGAAACTAAGATTTTACCACTACAGAAATCTAATGTACTGCCAAACATGAATTCCTGTGTTCGATTTTTTGGTAGGCAAAGAGCTATTGGATTTTTCCATCAATATTTCGCAGTAGAACCCATTGAGTATGGACTTGTGCACCTTTGATGGCAATAGTCACCTCAAAAATGGAATTTTGATTGATTAACTGTTAGTATAGTTTTTATCATAACAATGAACTCTTTTTTTTTCTTTTGTTAAACCAATGCATGTTAATACAGGGTGACTTTTTTACCACCGTCCAAAATTTTTCTATGCATTAGGTATCAATCACTAAACCCATTTTTGAAAAAACATCGATACGTCAAATTGTCATATTAAATCATTTTCTCATCCGCTCTGTGTGGTCACTAAGCTAAACGTTAATAATATACACTTGCCGACGCATGAAACGGGCAGAGCGCACCCCGCCGACCCCCCGACCCGCCCCGCTACACCTGAGCGACACATCACAGCGCGGTGTCCAGATTCATCAACTTTTTATAGATAACATTGAGACGTGATATCTCGATATTTTTGTATTGAGTGATACAAAAAGAAAAAACACGTATTCAGTGATTTTCGCCAAAGATTAATATATTAAAATTTGGATGGTGACTAAAAAATCATCCTGTATAAAGATATAATGCATTAAAATTCGAGAGTGACGGCTCATGACGTCAGAAGCAAGTGAAAACTACTCGCTTGTGACGTTTTTATATAGTGTCATATCTAAGTCAATTTTGGTTTACGTTACGTGAAACGACCTATTGACGAAATAATACATATTATGTTCTATGCGTGAGGAGCTCGTGGCTAAATAATTACAGCCGCACAGGCCGATCTTCCGGGTTAAGCCGTGCTTGCCGAGGTTGGTCTGTGGATGGGTGACCATCTATCATAGCGAGTTTCCTCCGTGCCTCGGAAAGCACGTAAAGCCGTTGGTCCCGGCTGTCATTTGTAGATCTGTGACAGTCGTTACTGTTAGAAGCTCTAAAGTCTGACAACCAGTCTTACCATGGGGTATCGTATTACCCAGTTCTATGTTCTATGTTAGGGGTTATGGTTTCCGCACTTAGTCCTTCATGTGGACCATTGTGCGTGGGCCATAGTGGCCTTTGGTGGCCTATTCCAACCAGCCCACCTCCCTCCAGAAGTTGATTAGGTTCTTTGGTCTGTGGAGAACATCTGTGTAGGTCCTGGGTGTTCCGAGGGTCGCTGTCCTGATCTGGGTGACTCCTGTGCACTCGAAGAGCACATGTGCAACGGTTTCCTCAGTCTCCATGCAAGCCCTGCACAGGGGACTGTCCGTTATGCCTATTGTGTGGAAATGTTTGTTTAGGGAGCAGTGTCCCGTTATGGTCCCTGTCAGCAGACGCATGCCGGTCCTGTCCAGGCGTAAAAGACGCCTGGTTAGCCTGCCATCTAATGATGGCAGAGCTTCCCTGGATTGCCTGCAGCCTGGTGTCGAGGTCCACAATCTCTCTGCTTGTGTGAGGATGCGCTCCTGCAGCCATCTACGTATTTGGTTGAAGGGGATGGGTATAATGGGTTCGGGTCCGCAAACTGATGCGCTGGATGCTCTCCTAGCTAGTTCATCAGCCGCGTCGTTGCCCAGTGATCCGCTGTGTCCTTTGATCCATTGTAGTGTCACTTTGTTGCGTCTAGATACCGTTAGACGTTCTAGTGCATTGTGACATTCTAGTATTAGGCTTGAAGTGGTATATTGTTTCTCCAACGATTGAAGGACTGAGGCGCTGTCAGAGAGTATACGTATATGGGTGTCCGTAACTCCTCTGGCCTCTATCGCATATGCTGCTTGTATAATGCCCATGCATTCCGCCTGATAGACGGTGTTGTACATTCCCAGCGGGCTGGATATATTTATGTTAAGGTCGTGTGAGAAAACTCCAGCCCCGGTTCCGGAGTCATTCTTTGATCCATCTGTGTATATTCTCAGCTCTTTCGGGCCTGAGTAGTCACATTGCTCTTCTGCAAGTGTGATACTGTAGTGTTTTGCAAAGTGGTATTGTCTTGGGGCTTTGTCGCAGGGTGATGCCATCAT
This sequence comes from Agrotis clavis, assembly GCA_954870645.1. Lineage (NCBI taxonomy): Eukaryota > Metazoa > Arthropoda > Insecta > Lepidoptera > Noctuidae > Agrotis > Agrotis clavis. Next base: position 19,311,036 of record OX940935.1, on the reverse strand, counting down.
TGGCTGTTGTTCGATAGCATCATTCTTGATTCGTGTGTGTTTAATTCTTGAGTCTTTGTTTAGGTTTCCCAAGGCATGAAGCCTAAAGGCGGCTAGGGCCGCCTCCTTCTGCACGATGAGGTGTAGAGGTGGCAGTCCAAGCATTGCCTGTAGGGCAGCGGTGGGTGCAGTTCTCATACAGCTGGTAATTGCCATACAGGCAAATCGCTGCAGCTTTTCGAGGTCTTTTTGGGTTGTGCTCAGGTTTGTTCTGGGCCACCAGACCAATGAGCCGTACGTGACTGTTGGTCGTATGACAGTGGTATATAGCCAGTGAGTGGTCTTGGGACTGATCCCCCAATTCCTGCCAAGCATTCGCTTGCACTGCCACAGGGATATGCTGGCTTTTTCGTATTACCCAGTTACTGGGTTGCGGTTGTGGAGGTCCGATAGGCAGTCGCTCCATGTAAAATACTGATATCCAGCTGAATCTGGTTTGACTGGAAGCCGACCCCAATATAGTTGGGAAAAGGCTACGCAGATGATGTGGTTCTATGCGTAAACGCTGCGTGCTGAAACGTGGTATTTGACCGCTGGCCTTTTAGAGAGACTAAGAGTCCCTCAACGAGCAATGGAAAGAGCTATGCTCGGAGTTTCTTTGCGGGCTAAAATCCGGAACATGGATATTCGGCGAAGAACCAGAGTCACCGACATAGCTCATAAAATTTGCAAGTTGAAGTGGCAATGGGCAGGCCACATCGCTCGTAGAACTGATAACCGATGGGGAAGAAAAGTTCTGGAGTGGCGACCACGTACCGGAAGACGCAGCGTAGGCAGGCCTCCCACTAGGTGGACCGACGACATCGTGAGGGTCGCGGGCAACCGTGCGATGCAAGTGGCGAATTGTCGTTCGGCGTGGCGCTCTAAGGGGGAGGCCTATGTTCCGCAGTGGACGTCTTCCGGCTGTTGATGATGATGATGAGGTTCTATGCGATCACTGACCATCACCAAGTACTGACTATTGGATTTTTATATCAATTTTAAGTGCACTACAGAGCCATATTTCTTATTACATAAAGTAAAAACAAATTAATTACATGGTAAATATTTGACAACTATTTGCGACGTTGTTACCAACTTTCTGGTTACGCGTTCTTAAGGTTTAATAAACATAACTTTGTCACCAATTTTCAAGAGGAGTTTTTCAATATTTCGCTTGGGATTGTATACCTACGTTTTTTTTTATTTGATTACAGACGTGTTTAATATTTATTTCAATTCTAGGGATCAGGCGAGGGACCACGTTATACTCGGCTGCCAAAAGGGTCCTAGTATACCTCAAGCTGGATTCCCAGGGTCATCTTCCACCGACCTACCTTTTTACGTTGATAACAACCCAAACAAAATAGATTAAGTTTATAAATATATATATATAGGGTGTTTGGTAAAAGGGTCGACACATTTTTATAGATGGGAGCATTTGGAGTGCGGGCGCAGAAAATCGAAAAAAAATGAAGTATTTTATATACGCCACAGCACATCAAGATTAAGAGAAGTGTTTCTGTACGAGTAACAAAAAAGAAAGGTGCGTACAGCATTTTCTAGAAGAAATGTTCAAAAATGACGTACGTCCCACTAAATGCTCATAGCTAAAGGAAATTATTTAAGACGGTTTTTAATGGTGCTATATTGTGTATCTGTTACATAATTGTGTCGGTCCGTAATCCAAACACTGTAATCTGTATACCTACAGCATGTGTTAGAAAGTTATGGTCTTATTTAAGGGTGTCAAATAAAACTTGGTTGAGTAGTTTATTAGGGGTATGGGAAACCCAATACAGACAGTGCGCAAACCGTGCCGGCTGGGGCGTGAAGAAGAGGAATACCTCCCTCTCGCGTTCGATCTCCTCCTTCGCTAGCATTAAAGCAGTACAGAAGGAGGTAGCGAGGGGCTGAAATGAAATAAGGAACATGTTTCACCAGTTCCAAGAAAAAAAAAACAGTTTCAAAATCCTGTTCCAAAAAAAACATCCTGTTACATTGGAGCCAATGACTCTTTGATGCTATCTCTTTTTATTACAATAAGTCAGAGGAGAAAATAGCTTGTTCCAGAGAACATATACCATCTCTTTCTATCACAATAAGTAGGAAAAGAAAAGAGCTAGCATCTGTTCTCTCGAACAATCGAGAGAGCAGATGCTATCTCTTTCTATTACAGTAATTTAGATAGATAGATTTTTCTTCCAAAGAATGGATGTTATCTCTTTCTATGGGGATGGCAACTGGGGAACTAATGGCGCTAGTATAGCTTGTTCCAAGCATCGTCACTGGTTCAAATCTTATAGGTACTTCAAAATAGTACTACCTCATTGGTCGGATTAGGACTTAGCTATGGTGGCGCCATCTACAATTAGCTTTGACCGGCCTTCCCCATTACGATAAAACAGAGGAGAAAGGAGCATGTTTCAAATCGTTCCTGATAGAGTGTCTGTTGTCGATTGTTTGTGGAACAGACGTAAAAACAGAAACTGCTATTTCGGCTTTTTTACTATTTGGATAAATACGCGTCAAGGAGATCACTGTTTGCAATTCCCCCTCGTTCGTTATCAGATAATAATATAATAATTATAAGCTAGAGGTAGCCACCGCCTATCGCCTCCTTTATTAAATAAGACCACATCTTTTGATACACGTTGGTATATTAGATTATGTATATCAAATACTCTCGCGGTGATACTAGCTATATGAGGAAAAATGTTTAACTACTCGTACTTTGTAAATACCAGTATTTGAGGTATTGTCATTTTTTACTTACCATTACTGCCTGTTTCTAGTTATCAGTTACCAATGTATCTGGTCAGATTAGTTTATTAAAGTTTTATTATTAGGCTCAGATCAAAAAAATAGGCAGATAGAACGCTCAGAACACGCGAGTGTGTCCACCAAAGCAAATACAAAATCAAATCGACTTACATTCCATATTGTTTTCTTTGTTTTTGAGAACAACTTTTACAATGTTTAAAGACACGACAATATTTTGGCAAACAACAACAACGACGCGTAGCTTGGTACGACGCGTAGCTTGGTAATGTCGCGAGTTTGTATTCGATTTTGATTTTATATTTGCTTTGGTGGTCACACTCGCGTGTTCTGAGCGCTCTATCTGCCTATTTCTTTGATCTGAGTTATTAGGTATATAAGTATTTTGTTACTTAGACCACACCTAAACATTGTCAAAGATTAAAAGGTATTAAACGAGAAAAACAAAATTGTTCAGGGGGGGGGGGGGTATTACAACGTGTTAAAACCGGGCTTGTTCAGTTTGAGTGAAAGTGACAGAGCTATTTAAGTCGTCTAGCGCCATCTCGTTCACTCACGTTGTAATACCCCCCGGAGACCGAATGAGAGGTATTGTTATGTTGGGAATAGCGGAATCTGAATTTTGTAATGAAAGCTCGAGCCATCCCCTTTAGGGTTGTTTTTAAACCATCTTGTATTTGGAGCCCCGCAAGGCGGGGCTTCTAGCGCGTATGATTATTTGTGAATGTATTATTTTGATTTTGTGGTATTTCGCTAGTGTCCTTTTTGATTGTGGCATTTCGCTAATATGTGGCATATTGAGTAGTGACATTTGCGAATGTGGCGTTGTATGTCTAATTCATTTCAGGCATTCGTTCTTTTTTTTAACAAGAGCGCCTATTTTATTTAACAGTCATGTCTTTAGTTATAAACGTAGGAATCACAAAACCGTATTGATATACGCGTCTGATAATCTTTTTGTGTTTTCTAGTCTCAAACAAAGATTTAAATTGTTAGTTTTCGGGCAATCTTACGATTCAGTTCTTTGTTTTCTGCGTATAGTTTTACGATAACAACTCTTAAAGGCGCGTATTCTGATATATTTCTTATTTTCATACAGTAAAATTGCTCAATTATTTAAAATTTGTAAATATTTGACAGCTATTTGCGACACCATGCCAACTTCCAGAATACACGCTCTTAAAATAAGACACTTTTACGCATCTTATTTGTATCAAACGTATCATAACCATACCTTAATAAAACATACTCAGTCAGACACACAATATTTTCATTACCCGGACCGAAGGCCCTAGCACGACTTTTCACTCTTTTGTGACATAAAGTTAAATTAATTGAAGTTTGACGTTAATTTGATGGAAATTACTTCCGTTAGTACACTACGAGGCGCATTTTCCGTACAATAAACGCCGTAAATACTTATTTCAAGTGCGCTTTAGGTAAATTACGGAAATCATATGGTCTCGGATGTCATCCGTCATCGCCTCGCCTTCACATGCACGGGGTTTTGCGTTCAAACGTTAACGTCTTCAATGTATGTATATGTGAGGTTATCCTGTACATCAATGAAGGAAAACATCGTGAGGAAACCTGGTCTGTAGTGATATTCTCTACAAGACAGCGTCGCGGCAGCGCTGAAGATTTTTCATTATTGGATTTTCAACTTTATTCTTTAGAGCATAAAGTTGAAAATCTATTGAAGAACAAATGTAGCTTCAGCGTTACCAAGGCGTTGAGTCTTCTAGAGAATGCTATAGCTCGTCTACAACCATGTCAGAAGCCTTTCATGGAGTACCCAGCTCTGACAAAATATAGATTCCTTTAAAGAGGGCGCTTATCACCCTTCGAACAATGATCTTCATTTGAAATGTTTTCAGATATGTAATCAGGAAAATTGTAAGGTGCAAGCGAAAATAAACCTTAGGTCTTCCACGTATTTATTCCTTAACTGTACATTTATGATTAAAACAATAAAAATTGCTACAGCTTGACATAAAAATGTAGAAAACCGGAAGTCGCCACTGTCTTCGCGCTACCAGCTCTTTGAATGATTTTATTTTATTTTTTTTCACTTATTACGTTAGTTTTATGGCACAATAATAAATCTAACAAACCTGCGGTCTTTGTTTACATCAAATATCAAAGATTTTAAAACGCTGTCAAAAATAATAATTTTAGTTCCGTTTCAATCCGTTCTGGCCAAGCTGTATAATATTCTATCAGTGGGCACATAATTTCAAACGCGTTCTTTCTTTGAGAGATAATGGACGCTGTCTCAAAGAGAGCTTAAGGCTTGTAGTTGTATTCCAATACTGGCAATGTGTTATAAGTCATCGACAGTTCCAAAAGCTCCTTTACCTTTATTTCTTTTTTTTTTTTATATTCCACAACTATCACACAACGCCATCTAGTCCCAAGCTAAGCAGAGCTTGTGTTATGGGTACTATAGACAACTGTTAAACATACCAATGACCTAGAACCATATGGACCAGAAATACCTACACAAAAAACGTGTATACCTACAAGTTGGCCCGTCGCAACAAATGGCGGCCAATGATAGGGATGTGCCAATCAAGAAACATAGTGTCACTGTAACGAGTATCGATACTAGTATCCCTGGTACTTTAAGTATGTTATAATAAATAGTAAATCGAACCCTTATCTGTGGACCACTATTTGGTTATATACACCCTGTATATAACCAAACTGGCCAGCAGCATATATCGCACCTCCGATAAAATGGGGTTACAACTTGAAAAACCTGGATTTTCAGAAAAGCGAAAACAAACTCACAGATTTGTTATTCAGTCTTTATTCTTGCAGCATTATTATTATGTGATACATACAAATTATATATACCTGGAAAGCTTACAAAAAATACGTTTTAATGGCATACGCAGTTTTTCAATTTTCTCGAAAAAAACCCTGAAAATTCCCAATTGTAAAGCAAACCCAACCCAATTGTAAAAAGTATTTTAGATAGCTATTCGAATTTTTACTAACAAAAATACAACATGACAAATGTAACAATTCTTATTATAGTAAGGTTCCTTAAACTTTGTTAACTGAACAAGTATTCCTATTGCTGTAGACTTCGAAACAAAATCAACTTTAACACAAACATTAAAAAATTCTAACCAAAAAAAACAATTTTAGGTAGTGTTTAATTTATGCTAAGCTTAAATAATATTTGTTTTCCTTAATTAAATATTGTTTAAATACTACGTAGGAATCATCACAAAAAAAATCAAAATCACAGATTAAGTAAAGTTTCAGTCGTCTTTTAATAGCTATATAAAAAAATGCAAAAATAGAATTTCAATATTCAATAATAAATTGTTTATAAAAGGCACATAGAACCGTGCCATATGATTACTAATAATCAAACTAATCAAGTCAACTTTCTTCCTCACGCTTATTTAAAGCTGTAAAATCAAAAAATGTTGAAAGGAGTCTCGAGGCCGCTGGTTTTGTAAAAAATGACAGCCTTTATTATTAAACCATTCGTTGCTAATAAGGATCAAATTCTAGAAAGTAATCAGATACGGCAAACTTAAGGAAATAGTTGATTTGAAACATTATTTATATACATATATAAATGTACATAAATTATGTTTCATACTAATATACATTACATAATTATAATCAATAGATACGTATAATGTTCTTTACTCTCAAATCTCTCTCAATATTACGCACAATTCGTCACAATATTATCATCTGTAAAATCACTTTAAATATCATAGGTTTTTAAAAGTTTAGTCTAACTAATTACAAAATCGTAACTTATCACTTACGATTTTTTTATTACTTGGGGATGGTATATTTGAAAACTATTATTGGATTTTGGTTAGGTTACCTTGCTTCACATAAATCGTTTTAATCGATTCTGGGTTTTTGCTCCATATATTTTTGGGCATCATCCATTGACCAACTTCAGTCGTCCCGATTTTTTTCTTGCGATACAATTTAATTAAATGACCCTTACATGAAATAGAGTCGAAGGGCATTAAAAAAAAATTGGCCAATTTCACTTATTTATGTGGACAACTCAAGCTTGACCAAAGACATAAAAACGACGAAATTATCAACATTAAAAAAGATCTAAAGGTTATTATAGAAATTTTGTATGTATCTCTTATGGATGCGGATTTCTCCCTTTTGAGCGATTTTAAAGAGAGACCCTGTGTATTTTCAAGAGACAATTTTATTGACAAATTAATATTATTCATTTCTAAATAATATTAATTTGTTTAAAAACTGTCTGTGGGACACTTTTTCAGAACGTTTTTGTCCATGATACCTATACCTTATATCTAAAAATATTTTGATAATTGATTTAACTAGAAGTAACTTGTGGTCAGTGTTATGCTCGGGGTCAGAATCCGCGTGGAAAATAGACTTTAAATCATAACATTCACACATAAATTTAAAAATATAAAGATAATATAACTCTGGTTTAGCTTTTTGTTCTAATTGAGTTTTAATAATTTTTTCTGTCTTTTTGATTATATCTACAACACTTGACGAAGCATACTTAAGTCCTCCCCTTGATTTTATGTAAATAAGGCTACTGATGTCTTCCTCTCCGATCAGTAACGATACACAGACATCGCATTTAATTGTACGCATTAACTTTCTCGCAACAAATCCAGATATATATTCTAATACCCTATCTGTGTACGCATCAGTTTTTGTACTTAAAATGCAATCTAAATATTCCTCGTACAAATCACTATGATCTTCTTGTATTTCTACAAAACTTTTTTTCGCAGTTAGCTCGTTTAAAGCTGCAATGGGATTTTGACTGGAACAGGTCAATATATTGACTTGTTCCAGTGGTTTACAATTCCCAATGCCATCATCTCTTATCTCTGCTCTTACTAGTAGCTTTTTGTAAGCAGCTCGAAATTGGATGGCATTGGGATTGTTATTGAATCCCCCTCTTGCTCTTACAGATGAAAAAAACAGTTCAATGTGATCTTGGCTAATCTTGTAAAGTGGTATGTACTTTAACATTTTGGTTTCTTCTACCAAATATTTGTAAAGTGACAATGCACTTTTCATGTTTATTAATAACCCCAGGAAGCCAGTTTTTCTACGGGAATCGATGACAAGTTCTCCACTTGTCAGTTTTAAACTTTTTATAAAGTTACTTGCGCATTCAAATAGTGCTGATATCATACCAATATTGGCAGGACACGTCGCTTTTTTAAATCCTGGTGGGCGAATGGAGTGACTATTTAATACGTCAAACACGTCGTTCATGAGATTAATAAAATTTACGGTACCACTACATTCTTCAAATTGTTTTAATTTTAAACCACTTCGGCAAAATTCTAAGGCATCAGCTACTGAGCTGCTAAACAACTGTGTCGCTAGATTTACCTTCATCTTTTGTTTTTCGTAATATATATGCGGCTTTTTAATTTTAGTAGCGAGATGTAGCCCCTTCTGCTCTTGTAAATGAAGTAATTCTTCTAAATAATTAAAATCTATTTTTCGACCAAATGAATCAATAAAAACTCTTAAATCACCAAATGCATTACGGATTAACTTTATTGTGTGGCATGGGTCGATAAAAGCATGAATGCAGGTGTTACCACTCTGAAAAGTGGTAACGTCTAGGTTTTTTGTAAAATCGCAGCCAAGAGCAGCGAACATGCTGAAATTTGCTGCAGGTCCATCACATGTAATACTGACAATTTTAACACCTACATCTTCACACAATTCTAAAGCCGTGCTCAGGATAACACTCTTTTGTTCACCCGTGAGAGATGTTATTAAAAAATAACCAATTGGAATTTTCCATCTGCCGTTGATAGCCGTTAACAAGATTACTAGCGCTTGGCTGGCTTCTTCTATGCTGTCGTGATCCAAGTGATGGCCATAATCTACTCTTCCATAATATTTTTGACTTCTTGGTTCCCAAACCAAAGACTTCCTTATGGCCATTTCGTCAAAAACCAAGGAGCATATTACAGGATGTGCACTTGCTTGCACTTTCATTTTTAATGTTTCAAAAGATTCTTTTGTGAAACCTGGTTCACAGTTTACGTGTTGGTACCATTTGCTTAGAGTTCTTGAATGAGGTAAGCAGGTATTGTAAGTCCTCCTTATGTAATTATAGGCCTTGGGCGATAAAAAATGCAACGTTAATGCGAACTTTCTGATTTCTTCGGAGTATTTATTTGGTACAGGTAAACCTTTGGACTTGTTGATTTGTCTTTTTAAAAAGTCTTTTGGTCCCGCCAAGTTTTCTATCACAATAGCCTGTTCAGCGTTGATACAATTTTTTCTTCGTAGGTCTTTTATAATGTCCTTCAAATCAGCAATTTTTTTATTTTTCCTTCGTATTTTTTCATTAAGGCGTTTAATTGTTTTTTGTTGTTTCATACATTTTTCTTTAAAGGCTTTAATTTTTCCAGTTTGTAAAACCTATAAAAGAAAAGATAAATACTTAAATCAAACCTTTATTTCAACCAGGTCAATTACAGGCACTTTTGAATCGTTAAAAGTAAAATAAAATAAAATCAGTACAAAATTGTTATGGTGCTACAGTCCCAGTCACAAGACATAAAAACTGTAAAAGTACCGTAGGTGATTCCAAAGCAAATTTTCTATAGAGAAGAACGGACAAGAAACTCCATGGACACTCTTTTTACACTCGACGTAGCAAGTTAAGTGTACAGTTAATATAAAAAGAAATTGTCAGAAGAGTGCTATCTTCTGAGGTACAGGTACAGGCCTCGCCTAGTTCAGAAGATACAGTCAATATCCTATGTTAACGTTCCTTTACCACCACAAACGCATTGTAACTGTATTATTCCATATTATACTGTTTCATAATAAGTCATTAATTTTATTGTAACTCTTATTGCTATGAACGGTGAGAAATAAACTATTTTAATTTAAAAATAATTAATGAAAAATTAAAATAGATCGTGGCTGCTAAGAGATGACTAGTTCTATCTGACAGCGCCTTTTCGCGAACATAACACATGTATCAGCACTATTAACCAATAAGTAACAAGATATAAATATATAATTATACATTGTAAAAAAAATATTTGCACAATGCATTTTATTGCTAAAAGTTATTTTCAAGTGACAGTTAGCAGATGAAGGTCTTTGACAGATGGCGGCGCTTGATGTGCTACCGTCTGTTTGTCAGCAAACGGTTAAAAACTCGACATCTACATACCTCTTTGAGCACTGTTCCCACAAATTGTTGGGATAACTGCAATGGCGCCTCCATTACAGTAGATGGTTCATGTATTACAGTAGATGGTTCATGTATTACAGTAGATGGTTCATGTATTACAGTAGATGGTTCATGTATTATAGTAGATGGTTCATGTATTATAGTAGATGGTTCCTTTATCATACTAGATTGTGCCTCTATTACAGTAGATGTACGAGAAACATTCGATTCTTGAGAGTTGATTGTTTCACAGAAAACAAATGACTCTGGAAATTGTTTTTTGTTGGATGTCTGAAAAAAAATATGAAATACACATTACTATCTATACAGGGCGTCCCACAGTAAATGCCACTTGGAGGGAAAGTACCTTAAATACTTCGATGATTAAAATAAACTAGGTAGGTTCAACCATGTAATTATTTAAACATCTAAGAATGCAGTTTTAACTGTTTTTCTTATTGAATGATAGTGTGCAAAATAATTATGAACTTAAAGTCCTCAACAACGAACAAGTCAAAATACAACCCAAAACACCAGAGTCATATAGAGAAATTGTTAAGCAACTAGAAATAAAAAATACTGAGTTCTACACATACAAGCCCAAACAAGAAAGAAGTTTCAAAGTGGTCCTTAAAAATATCCACCCGTCAACAGACCTAAATGAAATTAAACTGGAACTATCAGAGCTTGGACATGACTGTGTCAACATTTGGAACATTAAGCAACGAAAAACTAAAAAACCACTGCCTATGTTTATTGTCGAACTGAAACCGCATGAAAATAACAAAAATGTATACCAAATCAAGTACCTCTTAAAATGCAAAATAACTTTTGAACCCCCACGTCCTAAGCGGGAGATACCTCAATGTTCTAAATGCCAACAATACGGACACACAAAGACTTATTGCCATCGAAACCCAAAATGCATTAAGTGTGCTGGAGATCACCTATCCATAGATTGCCCCCGAAAAAATAGATCTAACGAAGTGAAATGCGTTCTATGTGAGGGAAATCACCCTGCCAACTATAAGGGATGCCAAGTGTATAGAGAACTACAAAAAATAAAATTACCAGGGAAACCAGAAATGGTTAAAAATCGACGCAATTATTTGAGACCTGATCCGGTACCACAAACCAAAAACATAGCTGGGCCCTCGAAAAATAAAAGCCAAGCAACATACAGGGACGCACTAACTAAGGATACAAACAAAACTGATAAACAAAATCATAAGACACAGGCTGATTCCAGCGAAAACGGAAATGAGGACCTAATAGTAATGCTGAAGCAAATGATACAACAACTCGCAAACATGACAAACCTACTTATAACACTCACGACAAAACTGACAAATTCGACTCCATAAAAATGGTAATTTGGAACGCCAATGGGCTGTCAAAACACACTCTCGAAGTGAAAACCTTTCTTGAACTAAATAAAATTGACGTATTACTGATATCAGAAACTCATTTCACCAAAAAAAGTCATTTTGAAATTGACTCTTATAAATTATACCATACGATGCACCCCGATGGTACTGCCCATGGAGGTAGCGCCATATTAATAAAGAACAATATCAGACATCACGAAATTGCAAATTATTGTACAAATGAGATACAAGCGACAAATATAATAATCGAGGACTGGGCTGGACCCTTCACAATTTCAGCTGTATATAGCCCCCCTAAACACAATTTAAAACAGGACGACTATGAGAAATTCTTCAACACCTTGGGCAACCGCTTCGTGGCTGGTGGTGATTATAACGCCAAACATACATACTGGGGCTCGCGAACAGTTACACCGAAGGGCCGACAGCTACTTAGAACGTTAAATAGGTTAAAACTTAGCTGCATATCATCTGGTGAACCTACCTATTGGCCCACCGATGAGAGAAAGACACCAGACCTAATTGACTTCGTAATTGTAAAGGGTATAGCTGCCACATACTTTACATGCAACTCAATGCCAGAACTTTCGTCTGATCACTCTCCAGTCGAAATACTGCTGAAGAGAAAAATAACGTTAACTTCTGATGCATGCCGGCTACATAGTAGAAAAACAGACTGGGATAGCTTCAGAGAGTTCATGTCAGCTTCGCTTAACCCACACTTACCACTCAAAACCAACGAGGACATAGAAGAAGCTGTTGAGCATTTTAATAACTGTACCCAACAGTCAGCTTGGCATGCTACACCTGAATGCTCCAAAACAATCCCTAAAGCACAAAGATTTCCCTCTAATATTAGAGAACTGGTTGCTAAAAAAAGAAAGGCAAGGAAATTATGGCAGAAAACTCGTCACGCAGCGGATAAAACTGTTCTAAATTCTCTGGTATCGCAATTGCGACAATTACTGAGTGAAAATCGGAACCTTAATGTGCAAGCATATCTTAGAGGCTTAGATGCCAGCGCTGCAACTGACTACTCACTGTGGAAAGCAACAAATAAGCTCAAGCGCCCCCTGCAAACACAACCACCCATACACAAAGCAGACAATAGTTGGGCTATAAACGATTCAGATAAATAAATCAATAAAATGTAGATATATAAAAGACAAAATATTCCCATTTTGAGCAACAACTAAAATATTGTTGTCTCTTTTCTCAAATATGATTACCGCATTAGAAAGAAAGAGACAAATGAATATTTCACTCTCTGTTTCGTATTTGACTCATATTTGTATAAGCAAAATGTATATATAGAACATTGGGGCCACTCCATATAACTTTATCTCAATGAAACATACTTATATACACCGTGTTCCGGACGATATACATAAACTTCGACCAGATGTTCAGACCACGGAAGTAAGCATTTTTCATTATGGACACATTAATAAATTCTTATTTTTTATTTTTTGTTAATTTTCATACAAACTAAATACCTAGACGTAAATAACCCGATATGCATGCCTCTTTATCCGAATTGGCAACGTCGTATTTTCATTCATAACATTTGGCGGGCTGAAACTTGTCAAAACAGTTTCTTTGATTTTTTATCTCGTTCCTCATAGCACTGTCAATGTACTATACTTATCTAAAGAGAACGTATAAGGCTACCAAGCAGGTAGATACGTATTTCGAATTGTCTTTTTAATTGAGGAATAAAAAAAAAACAAAATTCCATAACCAAATCATGATAACCTCTTCCCACGACATGCAGCCTTCGCAAAACGTTTCTGCAGTCCTTATTTTTAGTCTAGGCTTAAAGCAACGCCGGACCTCCAACGACGGGAAGGGGAGTAGGCTACCATAATTATCTTCCCATTCTGCCGTTTCGGCTTAAGTAACGAACATTCAATCTCAAAATTATTGACTAAAAGAGGGGCAGCTCAACACGCAATCTGGGGACCACGCTTAGAGCTCACGTACATTCGTAAAAATACTCTCAAAAGATAGGTCTCGGTCAAATTAAGATAAATGGTAATCACAGCATATTTTTTTTATGCATTTGAGTAGAATAATTATAATTTATAAGCACACTTGTTGCGTGGGCAACATCAGAACTAACGCCACCATCTTATTTTTCAATACATTTCACAAATGAGCGCTCTCCTGTCAACCTCAATGGAGTGTCCAAAGATCCATATAACACTGTAGGTTAGACAACTACGTCAGCCGTAATGTCATTCAAAAATATTTTTATTAATAAAAAATAAACTCTAAAAAGCAAAAAATAAATTTAATGTAAAAAGTTTTCGAAATGACCACCTTCTTTTTCGACACAAATATTCAAACGAGTCCTAATTTGGCCATTTAAATTTACAGACATTTGTCTTATTTGTTCAGCAGCCTGAGATATTCTATCTAAGAGCTGTACCCCTAGCACGAATCACTTTCGACAAAGTATTCGTATCGTCTCCGAAAGCATTTTGTATGGGAACTTGAACAGCGCCTCTGGTGAGCGTAAATTGAACTAATTTTCAGAGCACGAACAAATTCATGTACGTTTCGTATCGTCTTCGTACGTAAACGTAAACGTTATTTGAGCCGTTTGTATGAAAATAGGTAGCACAAAGACATAAAATGACGGATAGTTTCGTAACTATCGAAGGCTGGCTTACGAGTTTTACGAATATTTATTCACTTCAAATTTGACAGTGAGAAAATATTCGTCGTATTTTATTTTAGCGATAAAATTATAATTTAGGTGGTTGTGTTGATATATTTTGTTAGAAAATGAATTTGTGCTTCAATATTTATTATAATAATATGTTTCCTTTCTATTTATGCTGCCTTAATTGACAAAAAATAAGTGCACCGAGTGCGGGAAGCATGACAGGATTACATAGATAGATCTTTTAGCAACCGTATTATGATGGCCCTCAAACGTTGCTTGATTCATTGAATGATATTATTGTCATGATTAATAAAATAAATAAAAACATCGAACACAGAATATTCATAAAGCTTTTCTTTATTTTTATATTACATTTAACATTAAATGTTAAAACAAAATATGCTCGTTATCCTACGATCGTCTCCAGGCCCCACTTACTCTGTGCTATTTAATATCGGTCCAGCAGTATAACGTAAAAGCACAAAAACAAACTCAGATTCGTAATGATTAATAAGGATTTAAAACATTTACATTCAAAAATACAAATAAACATTTTGTTATATAACACAGTTCAATGTATTGCAAGATAGAACCTCAAAGATAGGAATTTCTTCATAATGCAAGCCTTATCGAGAAGTACTGTCTTCTAATTCAAGCTCTTCACCGAATCTCCAAACGAGAGGAAGAACGAGAGCCTCGTCTCATCATTGAACATCGTGGGGGATCCTTCTGTTCAACCGTTTATCAGACCTTCTGGATCAGGGTGTCAATTACTTATTTACTCCATTATGAATACTTCCGTTTAGTTATCGCAGTTTACTGGAATAGCTTACAGATATATAACAAATCAACAGAAAAATAACAAATCATTGAACATTGTTTTGAAACCTCTTGACAGCGGAAAGATTTGACAATAAGTATAGACATTAGGTTTGACACAGGTTTTTTTTTCAAAATAAACTTTTTTCATGGCTTTTTATTTGTGCCAGCATGACAGACGTACGTTTAGGAACGCAGTCAAATCAAACACAACGTTTTAGTAATTAGTTTAATTATTACGCCATTTATCTAACTGAATATTAACTGTTTCTGCAGTTCCTTTGTATTGCGTCATAAATTGAACAATATTAATATTTTAAATGCCCAAAAATCACTTATTTTCTATCAAAAATCCAGTTTCTGGACGAAACATTCATTCAAGAGTACGATCATTCGTTCTATTTTTCCCGTCCCTATTTACGTTAGTATGACGTCACCAACGTTTTCGTATCGCGCCCTCGGTACGAATTCGGAAGTGCTTCGTGCTTCCGACTTAAGTTGTATTCCGTTATTGTATCGACGGCACGATACGGTGGCGACACGAAACCTACAAATATTCGTGCTAGGGGTACTGTTCACGGTTCTGAATTTGTACGGAGTACACCTTCTCCTTTAAGGTTCCCCAGACATAAAAATCTAAAGGAGTCAGATCTGGGGACCTAGCTGGCCATGCGATATTTGTGCTACCTCGTCCAATCCAACGGCCAGGAAACGTTGCATTTAAATATTCACGCACTTGTGTGCCATAATGTGCAGGGGCCCCATCATGTTGGAGCCACATGGTTCGCAGAGTTTGAAGATCCACTTGTTCGAAAAATTCGAAGCTAGTGACGTTTCTTAGGAACTCTAAGTAATTGTCAGCATTTAGGCGGTGGGGAATCTCAATAGGGCCGATCAGCTGATTGTTAAAAACACCAGCCCACATGTTTACAGAGAATTCAGTTTGATGTGACGCCTGCCAATGTAAATTCGGGTTGCTCTCATGCCACTGCACTTGATTTTTGGAATTGAATACTCCCGCTCTTGTAAACTGGGCTTCATCCATCCAAAGAATTTTTTGAAGCAGTATTGGATTATTTATCAGTTCTTGATTCATTCTCTGGCCAAAAACAATTCTGGAGAAGTGATCAGGTGGTATTATGCCTTGGGATTTTCTGTAGTGGTAGGCATGCAAACCATATCTTTTCCACAGTTTCCACACTAGCTTATGAGATACACCCACGATTCTCCCAACGCGTCTCGTTGAGAGTGTAGGATCATGAATAATAAGGTTCATTATTCTGTTTTCTTGAGCGACGCTCAAATTGATTGCTCGTTCAGGGCGGCGTGGTCTAATTCCGATCTCACAAAATCTCCTGTGTATGTTAATAAATGTTCGTATATCAGGAACGCGCCGACCAGGGAATCGCCGTTGGTACTCTCGCACAGCTGCTGTAGCATTTCCGTCACAGAAACCGTAGACGAAGTGAATATCAGCTTGGTGTTGAGCAGAATATTCGTGCGGCATAGTGAAAGTTGTAATCAAAATGATTGATTAAATTAGTCGGAAACCCAAAAGCAAATTACAATAAACAATAATCCTGACAGTTAAAATCATGCATGACAAACAATGACAAATAACAACTTAGGTATCCATAGCGACCAGTTTAATCTCTTTGAAAGATTCGTTATCGCAAATGATCGTATTTCTTCGCTAACTCTCGGGTTCCTCTCGTACGTGCAAATGAAATGCAAATAGTATTTGATAGATTTATCATTTTAATTGCACTAAGCGGCAACATAGGCCAAATTAAGATACTTTCTCACTGCATAGCTCAATTAAATTTCATTAAATGAAATTACAAATACACACATCAAAAGTGTCTAGGGATCAAGCATTTTTATGCGGATTTCTTGAGATTGAGATGTGGCTTTGTAATAAATTTATGATTTTATAAATTTATATGGATCCTTTTTGGTGCATTTCATAATTTGAATCAGGAACTGTAAATCAAATTCGAGTAAAAGATGAAAATCAGCTGTCAATATTTTCCCTATAAAAACATACAACGCATTGAAGACATTATTAGTGCTACTGTTTCCCTACTACTGATTAAAACCAACGTTATTATGGAGCGGCGACGTCATTTAAGCAGGGAAGAAATGCTCAGAGCCGTGGGAATGATAGAAGCTGGTTCCCGGCAACGTACTGTGGCTTTAGCACAACTCAGACTCAGAGACTTACAAGTCAGAGTGTTATCAGTCGACTTTGGACACGTTACCGAAGCACTGGTACCGTGGCTGAGCGCCATGGAGGACGGTATCGCTGCACCACACGGAGACAAGACCGATACATTCAAATCTTAACTCGAAGAGCTCCAACAATAACCGCCATGATGTTAGCCGTGAGGCTTCATCACTCTTCAGGGAACTTAATTAGCGACCAAACAGTCAGAAACCGCTTGCATGAAGTGAACCTTCATTCCCGAAGACCGCTACGGGTACCACCTATAGCAATGCACAATCGTAGGATTCGATATCAATGGGCTCTTGAACACAGAAATTGGGCAGAAGAACAATGGCGTTTCGTGTGCTTTTCTGATGAGTCTCGTTTTGGTATGAGACCGGATACAAGACGTATACGACACTGGAGAACCCCTGGACGCCAACAGCGATTAAAATCCTGCCAGGAAGTCCATCCTTATAGTGGTGGAACCATCATGGTATGGGCGGGTATTTGGATCGGCGGAAGAACTGAGTTGATTTGGATCAGAGGCAACCTCAACGCTCAAATTTATGCTGAGACGATTGTATCAGACGTCATCGTTCCTCTACAAGTGCAAATCGGTCCCTTATTTCAGTTAATGCATGATAATGCACGACCGCACACCGCAAGAGTTGTAAGACAGACTCTCGCCGCAGCTAACATCAATGTCCTGCCCTGGCCTGCTCAGTCGCCAGACTTGAACGCGATTGAGCATGCATGGGATATGCTACAGAGAAGAGCTCTGCCGAATATGGAGGGTATCCAGTCGCAAGAAGACCTTTTTTTGTTGTTGCAACGAACATGGGCGGCCATTCCACAGCGTGATTTGGATGAACTCATTTTGAGTATGCCAAACCGATGTTCTTGTGTTGTTAGTGTTCGCGGTAGAAACACGGATTATTAATTGTTTAAGTTACCCAATAAAATTTTAAAGAAAACTGTTATTTCAGTCTTTTTTTCGAACTTTAATGTTAGTGGTTCAAATGTCAAAAATCCCTTTATTAGGAAAATGGCAAATTTCTTTATGAATGCAAAGGTGACTTGGTTTATCGTTACTGTGACAAACGATAACACTTTATTTGATGAATCCTTAAAGAACATTTTAATTAATATCAATCAGGAGAAAAGTTATTGCAAAAATATATGTTGATCCCTAGACACTTTTGATGTGTGTATCTTTGTAACGAAGCCTTTTTAAGTACTACTTCCTTTGTTGGATTTGATTTGTAAAAGCCATAGAAGTATTTGCTAAAGTTTATGGATAACGTGAAGAACACGGTGTATTTCTAAATACATCTATATCTATCTATACTTATAATAAATCTGTAGAGAGGTCAATTCTGTACATGAAATATATTTCCAAAATAACTATCAGGGGGTGATTAGGGATCGATACTGATGCCAAAAATGTCTGTCTGTCTGTTTGTCTGTCTGTCTGTATAACCGTTATAGAAACAAAAACTACTCAACGGATTTTGACGAAACTTGGTACAATTATTTATCATACTCCTGCGCTGGTTATAGTATACTTTTCATCACGCTACAACTAATAGGAGCAGAGCAGTGAAGGTAAATGTTAGGAAAACGAGAGAAGTTACTCCATACACGCTAATCTTCGGAACTGCTGGACGGATTTGATTCTTTTTTTTTTTTGTTGTATAGCTATTAAGTCTGGGCAACATATAGGCTATAATTTATCTTGGAAACTTGAACTCCTGATGCAGAACTGCAATAGATCAGCTCAACTTTATGAGATACGAAAATGGCGCCATATCAAAAATTGTTCCGCGTGATGAGCATTTTCTGCTGAGAAAATAAATTTGAAGATATGGAACACCTGATGTGAAACTCCAAGAGCCCAGCTACACTATTACATATACAGTAATGACGTCTTAGCAAGAGTTGTTCAGCCTAATGAGCACTCCCTGTTGTCGTATAAAAACTGAAGATTTGGAACACCTGATGTGGAACTCCAAGAGCCCAGCTACACTATAACATACTTATAGGAATGACGTCTTAGCAAGAGTTGTTCAGCCTAATGAGCACTCTCTGTTGACGTATGAAAATTGAGATCTGGAACAACTGATGTGGAATTCCAAGAGCCCAGCTACACTACAACATATAAATGAATAACATCTTAGCAAGAGTTGTTTAGTCTGATGGGCATTTCCTGTTGACTTACAAAAATGAAAGGTCTGGAATCGTCATGCGCGCCCTGTTGTTGTCCCGTCCCCAGGCTCTAAGAATTCGACATCAGACGTTTCAGATCTTCGATTTTGACGACCCCATTGTCGCTGGCATAAGCAAAAGGATCCGCGTACGAAGTCGCTGGCAGAAGTAGTATTACATATTATAGATAAATTACACCCAGACACAGAACAAATGATCGTGCTCATCACACAAACATTTGTCCTGGGTGGGAATCGAACCCACGACCTCCGGCATAGCAGTCAGGGTCACTAACCGCTAGACCAACATGCCAGTCAATTGAAATTCGAAGCTGGGACAGTAGAGGTGGGAAAAATTATTGAAAATATTTGACAAAAATTAAAAAAAAAAAAAACAAATACAGCTTGACATAAAAATGTAGAAAACCGGAAGTCGCCACTGTCTTCGCGCTACCAGCACTTTGAATAATTTTATTTTATTTTTTTTCACTTATTACGTTAGTTTTATGGCACAATAATAAATCTAACAAACCTGCGGTCTTTGTTAACATCAAGTATCAAAGATTTTAAAACGCTGTCAGAAATAAAAATTTTAGTTCCGCGTCAATCCGTTCTGGCCAAGCTGTAGTTTCTAAGATAGTTTTCCCTATTCAAAGGGCCACTTTCATAAAAAAAATGAATACGTACAGCTTGGCAAAAAACTAGAAAACCGGAAGTCGCCACTGTCTTCTCGCTACCACCACTGAATGTTTTTTTTTTCACTTATTACGTTAGTTTTATGGCACAATAATAAATCTAACAAACCTTCGGTCTTTGTTTACATCAAATATCAAAGATTTTAAAACGTTGTCAGAAACAAAAAGATTAGTTCCGTTTCAATCCGTTCTGGCCAAGCTGTAGGTACTCGCGCATCCTTGTAGGGAGAGATCCCAGTGCCCCCAGACCAGACCTGCGTCATTTTAGCAAAGCTGAAACTTTGAGGGTTTCTAGTCTTCTATTTAGATAAGACAGTATGCGTACTCTAGCTCGAAAGCGGGGCCCTTCCACAGGTAGCAGGCACAAAGGTGGATAAAAACCTTGTTCAACTACCTACGTCATTTTAGTAAGCCTACATTTTACATCATATTACTCATGGTACTATTTCAAGACCTTTTGTAAGTTGCCAGACCAATCCGATGGGCCAATCATTCTCCCAGTCCTTCCCTTAAACTTGAATACCCCTTTTCACCAACTTGAGGGGCGATTTTCGAAAAATCCAAAAACACGTGTTTGATTATTTTTGATCTAGTATATAAATACTGATTTTCGAATTGATGGGCCCGCGCGCTATGATTTTCCCATACAAAGGACATTGGGAAACCGATGTATCGAATCTGGGCCCACCCTTAATAGTAATATGTGATATATTATACCGTTGGATAAGGACCCTTGCCGTGGCACAGGGCATAGGGTGTAAAACAATACCTAGTGTCCCAAAAAATCCAATTAAAAAGGCCTGAATTCGGTTTAAAGAACTTTATTTCTCATTAAGACAAAGTCACTTACATGAGAACATATTAAATATAAATTATAATTGAATCAGTGTGGGTAGATGAACACCAAAAAGTATTTTAGAAGCGAGTTCACCGCATTCCTAAGATAAGGTGTTGGCCCAAGTTAAAAGATTATATGTTGCTTTAGGCAAAAAAAAAAAAAATACATCACAATTAGTATAGTGTTTCGTCGTTGGAAATGAAAGTGGATAACTTATTTTTAAAAATGTTGAGTGAAGTCGCTTCTTTTACATTCTTTGGAAGTTTATTATAAAGCTGTGCTCCCCCATAGGTTATGTTATTTTTACCATAATTAGTTCTTATTCTAGACAATACCAAGTGTGAAGCTCGACGCGATGAGTATTTACTTATTTCACCTTCCGTTGTGAATGCAATGCGTGAATGAATATGTTTATGAATGATTTTATAAATAAGTATGCATGTGTTATATATATAAAGCTGTTTGATGTTTAATAGTTTTGTCTCTTTGTAAATAGTTTTTGACGGGGTTAAGAAATCATAATTACACACATCAAAAGTGTCTAGGGATCAAGCATTTTTATGCGGATTTCTTGAGATTGAGATGTGGCTTTGTAATAAATTTATGATTTTATAAATTTATATGGATCCTTTTTGGTGCATTTCATAATTTGAATCAGGAAATGTAAATCAAATTCGAGTAAAAGATGAAAATCAGCTGTCAATATTTTCCCTATAAAAACATATAACGCATTGAAGACATTATTAGTGCTACTGTTTCCCTACTACTGATTAAAACCAACGTTATTATGGAGCGGCGACGTCATTTAAGCAGGGAAGAAATGCTCAGAGCCGTGGGAATGATAGAAGCTGGTTCCCGGCAACGTACTGTGGCTTTAGCTCTGAATACAAGTCAGAGTGTTATCAGTCGACTTTGGACACGTTACCGAAGCACTGGTACCGTGGCTGAGCGCCATGGAGGACGGTATCGCTGCACCACACGGAGACAAGACCGATACATTCAAATCTTAACTCGAAGAGCTCCAACAATAACCGCCATGATGTTAGCCGTGAGGCTTCATCACTCTTCAGGGAACTTAATTAGCGACCAAACAGTCAGAAACCGCTTGCATGAAGTGAACCTTCATTCCCGAAGACCGCTACGGGTACCACCTATAGCAATGCACAATCGTAGGATTCGATATCAATGGGCTCTTGAACACAGAAATTGGGCAGAAGAACAATGGCGTTTCGTGTGCTTTTCTGATGAGTCTCGTTTTGGTATGAGACCGGATACAAGACGTATACGACACTGGAGAACCCCTGGACGCCAACAGCGATTAAAATCCTGCCAGGAAGTCCATCCTTATAATGGTGGAACCATCATGGTATGGGCGGGTATTTAGATCGGCGGAAGAACTGAGTTGATTTGGATCAGAGGCAACCTCAACGCTCAAATTTATGCTGAGACGATTGTATCAGACGTCATCGTTCCTCTACAAGTGCAAATCGGTCCCTTATTTCAGTTAATGCATGATAATGCACGACCGCACACCGCAAGAGTTGTAAGACAGACTCTCGCCGGAGCTAACATCAATGTCCTGCCCTGGCCTGCTCAGTCGCCAGACTTGAACCCGATTGAGCATGCATGGGATATGCTACAGAGAAGAGCTCTGCCGAATATGGAGGGTATCCAGTCGCAAGAAGACCTTTTTTTGTTGTTGCAACGAACATGGGCGGCCATTCCACAGCGTGATTTGGATGAACTCATTTTGAGTATGCCAAACCGATGTTCTTGTGTTGTTAGTGTTCGCGGTAGAAACACGGATTATTAATTGTTTAAGTTACCCAATAAAATTTTAAAGAAAACTGTTATTTCAGTCTTTTTTTCGAACTTTAATGTTAGTGGTTCAAATGTCAAAAATCCCTTTATTAGGAAAATGGCAAATTTCTTTATGAATGCAAAGGTGACTTGGTTTATCGTTACTGTGACAAACGATAACACTTTATTTGATGAATCCTTAAAGAACATTTTAATTAATATCAATCAGGAGAAAAGTTATTGCAAAAATATATGTTGATCCCTAGACACTTTTGATGTGTGTATATAGCATTTTGACTATTTTGTTTTGGAGAATTTGGATCGGTTTCAAACTAGTTTTAGACGAGTTACCCCATATTTCAATTAGGTATAATAAATGAGGCTTAACAAGGGAATTGTATATTACCAGCCGAACTTTTTTAGGAATACATCTAACAATTCTATGTAGTGAGCCCAACAGAGATGAAAGTTTATTTTTAATGTGTTGAATGTGTGCCTTCCATGTCAAATTGCTATCAAGAGTTAGTCCAAGGTATTTTTCCTGATCAGTATTTTTTAGTATTTCACCGTTTATGCGTAGATTAGGGTAGTTAGGGAGTTTTTTATTTTTTGCTCTAAATATTATATAAGATGTTTTAGCAGCATTAACAGTTAAAAGATTGCACTGGTACCAATTTTGTAGTACATTCAAGTCGTCTTGGGCACTTTTTGTGATATCATTTATGTTGTCTCCAAAATAAAACAGACACGTATCGTCTGCATAAAGGGCAAGGTGCCCTTGTAGACCTGCCTGGTGTAAGTTGTTGACATATATTAGGAACAACAAGGGACCCAAAATGGAACCCTGTGGTACACCACATGTCAAGGGTTTAGACGTGCTCTGGTAAGCTCCGATTTTCACGACTTGATGTCTACCACTTAAATAGGAGTCTAGCATTTTATAAGCAGTTCCGGTAATACCAATACTTCCCAGTTTTTGCAATAGAAGTGTGTGACTGACCGTATCAAACGCCTTCTTTAGATCAATGAAGACTCCTAGTGCTATTTGTTTTTGGTCGATCTTTGTACGTATTGTGGTTATCAAGTCAATAGTTGCACCAAGGGTGTTAGATTTGGGTCTAAAGCCATATTGCTGATCATATATGAAGTTTAATTCGGTCAAATATTCGTCTAATCTTTTAAATATGATTTTTTCTAATATCTTGGATAGTATTGGTAGGACCGAAACTGGACGATAATTCCCGGGATCTGATTTGGTACCGGCTTTGTAAATAGGGGTAACTTTTGCTATTTTTAAGTTTTCTGGAAAAAAACCGTCTTGTAAAAGTTTATTTAGGCAGTTTGTTAGGTTCTGGAGAATTAAGTTTTTTATGCATTTCAGTGCCTTCGTACTAATACCATCAATTCCCGTGCTTGTATTGGGATCCAAGTTGTCTATTATTTTAGATACCTCAGAAGCTGTGCATGGTTTAAATTGAGATAGTTCAAAATGTCTAGTGTTCTGGCTAAGGTTCGGTAAGGTGTATGCATTTTTGTTGTGTATGTGTGTACATGTTATTTGGCTTGCTAGTTGTGATCCAATATTCGCAAAGAAACTGTTAAAAATTTCGCATATCTCAATGGGATCCGTAGCTATGTTACCATTTTCGGTTTTTAGTCTTGGAGGAGCACAACTAGATACAATTTTGTTGTTTGAGAGGGTATTTATTAATGTCCACATTTTTTTGGGTTTATTTGCGCATTTCTTGAACTCTCCATAAAAATATGCCTGTTTTGTACTTTTGATTAAGCTTGCTACACTATCTCTTTTGGTTTTAAACTCTATTTTCAGGTTTTTGTTTTCCGGGTCATGTTTTAGTTTGCTCCATAATGTATTTCTTTCATTTATTCCAGCAATTATTTGTTTGTTGATCCATTCCTTTTGAGGCTGATTTAATACTTTATATTTTTTTTGTTTTGGTTTCGATAATGGATTTTTTTATAAACTTATCTAAGCTGTAATAGTCATTGAACTTATCATCGAAGTTTGACAATGCAATCCTTGCGTACAATTTCTCATAATCAATGACCTCGTATTCAATTTTTTGCTTCTGTGGAGGTATTACTCGTTTTAGTTCCATATAGATATTTTTATGATCCGACAAAGATGACTCGATTATGGCCATATGAAAATTGCTTTGCTTCAAATTTGTAGCAACGTGGTCTATTATAGTTTTTGTGGTTTCAGATTCACGAGTACAATATTCCGAATCTATTTTGTTTATAAGTTTGTAGCCAGATTCCTTCATCATGGCACTGTATCGTCTAGTTGTACTCTCAGAGCTCAGTAGGTCGATATTTGTGTCCCCAAAAACGATAGTCCTCTTCTTTTGCAGCAGTTGGTTCTCATATGTGGATAAGAAGTCACCAAAATTTGAGTGCCCAGGCCTGTAAACAACCCCAATATTCACCGCGTATTTGGGTAGATGTATGCATAAGTAATTGTTTCCACAGATATAAGTTGACGTTAGTAGTTCATGATTTAGGTTATTATGCGCATAGATTGATACGCCGCCACCGATAACATTGGGTCGAATGTTGTAGTAAAAAAAACTTTTTTCAAAAAAAATTTAACCGACTTCAAAAACATCCACAAAAAAGGGTAAAATAACCTACAAAATAACTTTTCTTTCGGAAGTCGGTGGCTTTATTTTTCTATTTCGTTGTCTTTTTGCCACCGACTTCCGAAAGAAAAGTTATTTTGTAGGTTATTTTACCCTTTTTTGTGGATGTTTTTGAAGTCGGTTAAATTTTTTTTGAAAAAAGTTTTTTATTTTAATCTTTTTAGTTTAAATATTCAACCCAAATTCTTGTCACATACATCATTTCCTTACAAGTGCACTAGAATTTGTAATCCGTGGCACCGGTATTAACATCGCTCATGTACACATGCTAATAAAATTCCCTATCTCAAAAACTGCTGAACAGATTTTGATGAAACTTGCAGTATTCCCTAAGGTGAACGATCCCTAGTACAACAAAAAGAGAATTTTGAAAATCGGTCCACAATTGGCGGAGTAATCGCGTAACAAACACGCAAAAAGTAATGTCATCCAAGTAGCCGAAATCAATAAAAATGCTCACAAAATAAAAAGTACTGAACCGAATTAGATGAAATTTTTATGGGACCACACTGCAAGTATACTGCATCGAACAAAAAAAGAATGACACTAATCGGACTAGAAACCTCGGAGTAATCGATGTACATACATAAAAAAAAAATAAAAAAAAAAACATACCGACCGAATTGAGAACCTCCTCCTTTTTTTGAAGTCGGTTAATGAGTATAATTCTCTATATGAAACTGTTTAGCCTGTTCGTCCGATCTTATCCATGTTTCAGCTAATAGGATAATATGTATGCATTTTCTAAAAGATCGCAATATACAGTTTAGTTCATCAAGCTTACCTGGGGTACATATGCTTCTGACATTAGCATAGAAAAAGTTAAGGCTCGATTTAGTGGTGATTACATTTTGGTAATCATTAAGTACTTGATAAGTGTCGCTGTCCTGTGTGTTTTTTTCTATATTGGTAGTGCTTGAAGTTTTCAGTTTTTTGTATCACTAGTTGTAACGATTTTTGGTATTCCTTGGACATATTTTATCGAAATCCCATGTTCACCACTTGCTATTCTCTGTGCGAGCAAATTTCTCAGTTCCTTCAGGTAATTCATTTGTGCGGGTGTTTGATCGGAATAAATTTTTATATTACTTTGAAGTTTATTCCTATTTCGAAGCAGTAGCTTAGCTGTATTCGATGTTTCGAAACAAACCTTAATATTGCGGTATTTAGTCGGGTTGTATTTACCGAGCCGAAAAATGTTTGAAGGTTTTGGACAATCTGGTATCAAACTGTTTAACAAAGTAATTACCTCATTAGTATCATATGAGTGGCCTTTGTCATCAGTTGCCTCTTTGCATTCTGGTAAGCCTACCAAGATAACATTTCTCTCCCTAGAAGCCCGATTCTGCAGCTCATGTATAATGTTCTCATCGAACCGGGACCCAGACTCGTTTGCCACTGTACCATTTTGTATTTCTGAAATTTTTGATTCAATTGTGTGAATTTTGCTGTCCGCTGTCTTCGCTTTAATATTAAGGTCTGATATTTGAGCCTTCATAGCTACCTGTTCAGTTTTTAGATGTTCGGTAGATGCTTTAATGTCATCCAGCTGAGTTTTTATTTCAGCAATGGTTTCACGCATAAACATCATTGTAGCTTCTTGGGCACTAGTAGATTTTTGTATCATAGCTGCGATATCTTTCCGAAAATCCTGAAGTATATTTGCACAGTTACAAGTTTCTTCTGGTTGCTTACGCTTTCTTTGCGTTACTTGGTGATCCATTGGAGATTCATTGACTGCTGATGGTAAGTTTGTTAAGGAGCTGCTTGGGCGCGGCGGTGATCGCTGTAAGTTCATGATTTGTACCACACTCCTAAGTTGCCGTCACTGCAGGACTTTAGCTGGCGTAAGCGCCTAGCGAGCGCGGTCACGATGAGCGAGATCAAAAATCAGAGGTCGTATCTTTTACCCGCGGGGGTGAGCGGCGCTTCTGCACGGTATAGTTTTTAACGATCCGTATTATTAGGTCACAAGTATAATTTAGACACGTATTGAAGTATCGAATTTGTGTTCTCCAACTTAGTGCTGATAATTGAGCAACACAGTAATTACAATTTCGAAAAACAACCAAACACACGTCTGCTTGGTTCAACTACGACACCGAATTTGCGATTTAAGCTGCGAACATATTATCGGACGCGTCCGTCAGCCGCGGCTGAGGGACGCGGCTTAGCAGTGCACAGTATTATTATTGCCTCGAAAAGCGGACATTCCCTTTTTATTAACTTATCCGATAGAACAAGTTATTTTAAAAGTAAGAGTAAAATACCCGTGTGACAATTTTGTCTCAATCAGGAGATATAATTTTTTTTTAAAATTTTCTATGGTTTCCATAAAAACCATAGAAATCGCAATAACTTTAGATCCAATTAGGTTTTGTTATATCTTTGGTTGCAATTACTTGAAGCTTTATATTAAGTAAATTACCAAGCAAACGCTCAATTTTTATCGTTACCCGGTGGTGAGTAACATCGAATTTTACATATTTACGATTTTATTTTTTTATGGGCTTATTTCCTGGTATTTGGATTCAATATCGAGACAATCTGTTGCTTTGGCACTAAGAAACACCAATTTAAAATATCATATCCAAATCTTATGGTATCCAGAAATTATAGGATTCTGAAATTTAGGCGCTAGGGTTGGCATAAGTCGTATTTTCTTAAATGTTTTTTTTTTATTGTAAAATATAGTAACATAACAATAGGACCTGTTACCAATACCGGTGGGCCACTTATTTTTATATTTTTAAATGTTTATCGTACATAGCACTGAATTTTTACCTACGGAAAATTATAATTAAAGTAGGTATTTATGCAAGTGAAGTCTTTTTTTTTTGGGACAAACCCACCGCACTGTTCCTAAATCACAGCAACTCCTGAAAGCCAGAATCAACAGTGGCGACCGCCAGAAAAGCGCCGGCAATGAAGCTCGACGAAGTCCCGGAGAATGAATTTAACTGTCTTGGATCCCGCAACGTACGTATACGTCGATAAGTAACCAACATAAATTTAAAACTACAAACAAAAAAATATATATTTTTTGCGAAGTGATGACCCTAAAATCAAAATTATCAGAAAAAACTTTAGAAGTGAATAACTCCCAGATACCGCGAGATTTGGATGTGTTTTTTTTTCTACTGATTGGTTGGGGTCTATATATGATTTACCATTAATATTGAATCCAACTAAGCAAAGATACAACCATGAAAAATCAAAATCTAAAAACACAAAAAAAGGATATTTCTTAAAATCTCTACTAGGTAGTACCCTTTTGTATTTTTTTTTAAATATCTTTAACATAGTTTTATTACTCATAATAAAGACATGTGTAAAATAATGCGTATTTATTTTTAAATTAAATAATTTAGAAAAGTAAAAAAAAACACATAACATTTTTTTACTCATGTTTTATGTAAAATTGGTACACGGGTATTCTACTCTTACTTTTAAAATAACCTGTTCTATCGGGTAAGTTAATAAAAAGGGGATGTCCGTTTTTCGAGGCAATAATAATACTGTGCAGTGTGCACGGTAGTTCGGACGACAACCGGCCAGATTCTGTTCGGACGTCCGAACGCTCAAGGTCACGTCCGCGTCTTACGACCGACAGTTTGCACAGTGTAGTATGAAATATACTGTCTAGATAATGAATAAGCCGCGTCTTTCAGCCGCGGCTGACGGACGCGTCCGATAATTTGTTCGCAGCTTTATGTAAAATCGTGTACAGCTTGGCCAGAACGGGTTGAAACGGAACTAAAATTTTTATTTCTGACAGCGTTTTAAAATCTTTGATATTTGATGTAAACAAAGCCCGCAGGTTTGTTAGATTTATTATTGTGCCATAAAACTAACGTAATAAGTGAAAATAAATAAAATAAAATCATTCAAAGTGCTGGTAGCGCGAAGACAGTGGCGACTTCCGGTTTTCTACATTTTTATAGCTTGGCCAGAACGGGTTGAAACGGAACTAAAAATTTTATTTCTGACAGCGTTTTAAAATCTTTGATATTTGATGTAAACAAAGCCCGCAGGTTTGTTAGATTTATTATTGTGCCATAAAACTAACGTAATAAGTGAAAATAAATAAAATAAAATCATTCAAAGTGCTGGTAGCGCGAAGACAGTGGCGACTTCCGGTTTTCTACATTTTTATAGCTTGGCCAGAACGGGTTGAAACGGAACTAAAAATTTTATTTCTGACAGCGTTTTAAAATCTTTGATATTTGATGTAAACAAAGACCGCAGGTTTGTTAGATTTATTATTGTGCCATTAAACTAACGTAATAATTGAAAAAAAAAAAAAAAAAATCATTCAAAGTGCTGGTAGCACGAAGACAGTGGCGACTTCCGGTTTTCTACATTTTTATGTCAAGCTGTATGTCAAGCTGTAAATTCTGACCAACAATTGTCAAGTCAAAAGACATGTATCCAAAACCACAGAAAACTACTGCAAGTTTCTATTTTGTTTTGCATAATCTGTGCGCAAAATTGTCATTTGTCATTTTGCTGGGATAATCGTTTCACGACTTTTGTTTTCTTGTCTCTCAAAATAATCCCGAATAACTTCACGTGTTCCATTAATAACTACGTAAAGATCTCGTTTCGGGATCAATATACACGATAACATATATTAAGTTAACAATTCGGTTGTGGTACATGTGTGTACGGTCACAACAATGGAGAACCTTGATCTCAGCAATAACAAAAACGTGTCTCTTAGTTTGATAGCGGAGTACGGCGGCTCAGATTCTGATTCGGACGATACGGAGACTCGTTCGAATGACAATACGACAGATTCTGATGCCGCTGATTTAACGGAGATGGTGTTGAAGAATAATATAATAAATGCGTGTGCTCACGGGCCATTATCGAGGCCGAATGCCCGTGACGAAGCGGATGTGAGTAGACACATGATCATCGACAGTGCGGAGAGTGGTGTGGTGGAGTACGAGGTGACGGAGTACCGCGATGCTGACAGCGACTCCGACAGCGACTCCACCAGCGCCTCCAGTGATAGTGATGTGGAGTCCGTGAAGGACATTGAAGAAATTTCCAGTGGGTAAGTACTGTTACTGTAACAAAGCATTTTTAATATTAACAATATTCAGAAAGCCACCAAGCAATAGTAAACTGATAAAACTCAGCATAATACAATTACGGTACAACTTTTACCAATTCTTAAGGTAGAAGAAAATCTTATTTACATAAATGAAAGTGGGAGGTATTATGAAATTTATGTTTATGTATTTCTATTAATTTAGAAATTAGAGATAAGAAGTTATTGTTTTAGCAAATATCTCTCTCTTTGTAGTTTATTTTAATAGAGCTGTATTACTTGAAACACAATAGTTGATAATAGTTAGCTAAAGTACTTTGTAGAGATTGTGAAGAGAAAGTTATTTTGATTACCTTGTTGGTTCATTAAAATAATGACAGCTTTTCTAAGAAACTTGATTTTTTTTTAAGTATGAGATAGAATATAATTAGCAATGTTGTTCAAAATTACATTCAGAATTTCAGTCCCTGAAAAATACCCACACTTTATAATGTCCTAGTATTTTTGCTGGGAAGAAGCTTGTTTAAATTCTCCAGATTTCTAGAAAAATATTATAATTATCACGCACCTTGCAGTAAGGATGAGTTTAGTGATTTTTAACAATATTTGAAAACCTTCAAGTTTCATCTTATGTAATCTGTGTCTATGTACGAGTATTTTAAAACAGTCATTGCTAAACCTCTGTTTATATTCTTATTGAAGCCACAAAAGAGTAAAAGAGAAGTTTTGTGGAAGAAGCATTTGTCCAGCAGTGGACTAAACAATATTTTTCTGAGCCCCAAGTGCATGACATACTGTAAATTATAATCTTACTTTTTAAGTTCTTATTTATAAATGTTAGTTTATAAGGAGGGACGGATGGATCTTTGTTAATCTTTCTCACTAAAACTATGGATTTGGATGAACCTTCAACCAGTTGCATGTTAGGTATATCTGGTGGGTTTTCTGCAAGCAATCAATGTCAGAATTTTCTATAATATGGTCTTAATTCATAGAGAAGTTCAATAGTGTGTGTGTATTTTTAATTTGTGTCGGGTTTGCTCAGACGTACAAAGCTTATGAGTTATGATGGAGCGTGCTTACCCAGGAAAAGTCTGTAATTTGCTTTTTAATTCTTATTTTGCTCCATTTCTCTGTTTTACAACAATAATAAGTCCAATACACATTATTTATCAAGTGCAAAAAAAAACATCTTTCTCATGTTTTCATTAATTAATACAAATAATAACAAAGCTTACATCATATTCTGTTAAAATAAATAAAATTCTAAAGTACCTTTAAGTGTTCTGTTTATGAATTGATTTGATTAGTAATCCATCACTTTAATTCATTGTCATTGTTTTAAATGCAAATATTAAAACCGGAGATAAGAGTAAATTGCATGTTGTTATCATGTTTGTTTATCACTAGTATGTTGAATGTCATTGTTATTGACTAGACTAGATTGATTAGTTTTATTCACAGAGAACTGGTTCGACACCACTGTCCTGAAAAAGATCCGAAATAAGTAGTCTAGTATATTTGGCTTAATTAATGGACTTAATAATACTTTCTTTTCTTTTTTTTTTTCTTTCTTAGGAATACTTTCTTTAGTTCCTAAACAGTGGCAGTAACTGGGCTCGTCGTGATCACGGAGACCCCCCTTTTTGGGGTGTGGTTTGCGTCTTCACCTTCCACCTGATGCAGGTCCACACCGGACACGGATGTTTCAGGAGATTCCTATGTCAAATTGGGCGGGAGAAAAATTGATGGTTTTACCACACTAAAACAAAATTAAGGGTACTGCCCACTAGTGGGCGCTGAGGGCGGTAGCAGTTTTATATACCTTAACAGATAGTTTACTTTTTAAATATTTGTCTGAAAGCATTGTTCTCTGCCTATCCCAGTAATTTTGATGTAAAGATAATTATGTAATTTCCTGTTTTCTAAGAACTACTTTATCAACCTTATCAACAAAACATGTTTAACAAAAAAAACAATAACTCTTTTGTCAAAATAAAAAAGGTTCTTTTCTGATGCAACAATCTACAGACTGGGACTTCCCCTTAAAAAATTATATCACAATATAACTTATTGTGCATTGGCCTTTACCCAGAAGTGCAGCAATACTGCTAACAAATAAAAAAACAACATTAATCAATAGCCTGGTCAAGTTAGCCCAAAAATAAGGATACATTAAATTAAATAATATTTTCTGCTAAACTTGAATGGGAATTACTTTTTATACATATGGGGGTTGGTGGGAAATTTGGATATGCCTTTGATATTGTTGGAATAAACCGAGCTTCAGCTTTATGCTTATGTTAAATGCTAGTTTAATGCAGCTATAATTCAACTACAATTTATTTCCAGAGATGAAAATGAAGGTCGTGCAAGAACTACAAAAGATGCTCCAAAGGTCTCCGGAGAAATGGGCCTAGATGATTTGCCTCCAATAGAAGACCTTGCCATCAGTCTACCTGCCCAGGAAACCACAAAAATTGGAACCATTGCCAGCATAGTTGATAGATTAGGTAAGTTATCCATTTCGTAATAGTTAATATTGAATTTTCGAATGGATTTTTTTAGGACCTTGAATTCTGTTACCGTAGTCTGGTACACGGCTGATGGCGAGTCTTGTAAAATATATGATTTACTAGCGACCCGCCCCGGCTCCGCACGGGTGCAAATTATTAAAATTGCGACTATAATTTGAGATTTAAACTATCCTATCTCTCAAGTTGGATCGAACTGCACATGGTGTGCGAATTTTATTAAAATCGGTTAATTGGTTTAGGAGTCCATTGAGGACAAACATTGTGACACGAGATTTATATATATTAAGATGTACAGGCAGGAGCAGAAGTAGAACTAGAATAGTTATTTTTCCAAATTAAGGAAAGCTTGAATATAAAATATTATATTTCCATGACTACACAAATTCAGGAATTCTATTTGTGTTAAATAGAATTCCTGAATTTTATAGGGACAAGTGGGATCAAAATCCTTTACCCTGCAGATAAAAGCCTCCCTCACTTTAAAAAAATAAGTATTAACTTTATTAAATTATTGTATATTTAGCTTTAAAAAAATTATAATTATATGAGTTACCTATTTTATTAATATGGGTTTAAAATGCAAGGGAAAACACCAAATCGCACTAGTTTCAGGAATTTCTGTAAATTGCGCCACACTTTGCCATTGTTAACTTTATTTTATGCCCGACACTGATTGTGTGTGACGAATTTTAGTACTTTATAAACCTAGAGCTCGCATCAAAATGCAAGCTGATATTATAAAATGCTAAAGTCAGTTTGTTTGTTACGCTTTAACGTCTAAACTGCTGGATAGATATTGAAGAAATATTGCACAAGGCTATTGGAGGAATGGGGTAGAGAAGCCACTACGAAAAAGCTGCATAAAATTTAGACATTCTAGTTGAAATTCTGAAGACAATGGTCCCATCTTTCAAAATTCTTGTACCCAAAATAAAAACCTTTCCATTCGTAGTGCGTCTTTGGCAATTTGACCTTGACCAGGCACCGCGATGTGTGAAATTTAAATAGGATTAGAGACCAGCTTTTATTGGTCTTGTTTTGCCTACCGTACTAAATACTACAGTCTACTATACAGAGGCGTTGAAAATCATCAGATGAATCCTCCCGCTCAAGGTGAAACTGTGTGGACTAAAACCTACTGAACCCTATTCCTTCAATTATCCTTAGCCTTCTACGGCCCCCACCAACGTGTCCTCACGTTGTCGTCGTGGTGGGGCTTGTGTGTCTCGATGATCTCTGGGCCCCTGCACTCGTGCACTCATGCCGGACAGGCTGTTATCACTTAAGACATTCGCGTAGTTCGCGCACTGTTCAGCGGGATTCTCGAAAACTCATCCGACCGCTACCGCACCGCTATGTTGCAAAAATTCTCTCTCCACCTAGCCTGAGAGCTTCCTTTCCTCACGTTTACCAAATTGCTGAAGTTTATCGCCCTTGTGAACAGGCGCAGCCATCTTTGGGGGATGGTCATACATAACCGTAATCAAGAATTTAGTCCGATCAGACCCCTCTTTTCCACTGGGCACTCTGGGCAAGTGCCCAGGGCCCCGTGATCGATAGGGGCCCCCTCGTCCCTGCCAGATCACTAAACGATAACCGATTTTTATTGCCGAAAAACTTTTTTGATTCGAATACAACGAACCTAAATTACTGACTACCAGGGTTGGAAAAAAAACAGTTTTTTTTTAATTATATAAAACAAACAGTTCAAAATGTTTTAAACAAGTGTTTTTTTTGTTTTTTTTAGTTTAGGGCATTATTTCAAATTAATTCGACTATGTTTCTTTTCTAGGCTAGATCTTTATAAACTCGCCATAATAAATTATTTTTTTTACAAAAAAACGATCAATAGATAACATTTATTTGTATGTTGCGTAATCAAACGCTTCACATTCACCCGGTAGGTATGTTCTAATGTTGATTTTAAATTGGGCGACCGACGTAGTAGGGACTTCCCTAGCGGGACAAGCGGCGCGCTTTCTTTCTATTCGTAGAATAGTTCATTGTTCATAAGGTATATCCCCGCGCCGCGGCGCGGGGCTTTACCTTATGAACAATGAACTGAGAAACATCGACCTACTTATATGTCTAAAAATAGGGGAATTACCAAATTTCTTTCGACAGCCAACATTGGGGATCGAAGTTTACGTTTTTTATATGACTAATGTTGTTTATTAATTAAAATTGTTACAATTTTAATTGTTTTGAAATGATTATGAAAATGTTTCAAAAATAGGTGCTATCTTGTCCCATACAAATCCTGGTACTTAGATATTTGTTTGATTGGGTGAAATAGGTACATAACATAAAAATAATTTTGGCGGGTTGGGGGTTTTGTGTGTGAGTTTATATGTTTGTAAACGCACCCACGACACAGTAGAAATTCCTAGTAGGGGGCAACGTTTTATAATAAAAAAGATTAAGTCAATTACAATGCCAATGAAAGTTCAAAAATATAACAGCAATAGAGACTCAATTGGTTTTATGTAGTTATATTCAGTTATTATGCGACATGAAAAGTAGTTTTAAAACATGTTTTTTTTCGTATTGTTTTATACAATGTTTTAAACTTGTTTTAATCTTTGTTTTTAAACATGTAATAAAAAACACTGTTTAATT
Source organism: Agrotis clavis (assembly GCA_954870645.1). Taxonomy (NCBI): domain Eukaryota; kingdom Metazoa; phylum Arthropoda; class Insecta; order Lepidoptera; family Noctuidae; genus Agrotis; species Agrotis clavis. The sequence continues at coordinate 19,275,531 of OX940935.1, read as the reverse complement.
TCAAACTGTTTTAAACACTGTTTTAAACGTGTGTTTTAAAACATTTTGTTTTAATCATGCCAACCCTGCTGACTACAATACCAATTTGCTTACAGCTTTTGCATGTGCGAAGCTAATCTACTCCTACCCAAAAATTAGGCTTTTTGATTTCAGCATGCTTAGATAAATTCAAATATATAAAAATACAATTCAATGGTATACTAAGTACGTAAAATTCTCTAAAAGTTATATGCATCATGTCTCGATTTCTGATGCGTTGTTCTCGAGATATTTAATCAACAAAATATAAAAAAAGTTAATTTTTTACAAACGAAAAAAAATATGTACACTTTTGTTTACAAAATAATAATAGATAGCAGTAAATTTCTAAAAAACGATTCTACTGGCTTAATAGCTGTAGATATACAAAAAAAAATTGTTAAAGTAATTTTTCGAATTATTTATTGTTAACGGACTGCGGTTCTAGTTCGACAACAAACATCGCTAAGATCTACTCGCAGGATCCCTATAGCGACGTAAAATTGATCGTGACCGAACGACTCAAATAAATCGACTCGACGATCGGGAATTCCCCGTATTTGTCTGTGGTATTGTGGCGTTGTTTTTGTTTGTAGTTTTATTATTTTTACAAAATAGTGTTCTGTCAAAGTCATAGGGGCCCCATTATCCTAATATGCCCAGAGCCTCCAATAAGTTAAAGACGGCTTTGAGTCCGATGGCGTAGCATAGGAGCCGCAGAACTATCCTCAAAGGACACTGCAGCTCTGGAACGCTAAGGCATCTGGAGGAACAGGGCAGTTTAGGAAACACACAAAAACGAATAAGTTTTTGAGGTTCCACACTAAACAAAGTTATACCTACTTTCAATTTAACGTTTAGACGATTTCAATATTTGATACGGCTGATATTTGATACCCTTCCCCCAGAGGTCATTACACCTATGACCTCCCTAGGACCGTGCCTGATCGTAAAACCTTATGTTCAGAGAACCATCGTAACATCGATTTGATCGCAGCCATCGCGTACAAGTCACGGTGTCTGCCCTTGACTGCCGTAAGCTTTTTTCTGTGACCTCCATTGGTTTCCGCATCGTTTGTAATCGATAGTTATACGACCTTTCTCTGTACGAGTTGTGTTTCCGATTAATTCCTTTTTTGTGTAATGTCCGTATAAGCAGTGTAAACGATGTTATAGGTTATTTGTCAAATGTCAAATAGTGTAAAATCTAATGAGTTACAATGTTGTCGATTTATCAAAAAAATATTTGACACGTATTTTTTCTACGTAGGTAAACCAGAATTGACGGAGATACGACACTTTTAAAACTGCCAATACGTCACAAACAAGTACAGTTTTTACTTACTATTGACGTCACGAGACCCCAACCCAACCCCATTCTTGAATTTTGATGCGTTAGGTATCTTTAAAAATATATGCATTGATAAAAAAAAAAAAAAAAAAAAAATACCTGACCATTATTTTTCAAAACTCTAATTGACGAAATAATTAAATTTGCAATAATTTATAATTATGATGCTTTCAACATGCCTATTGTGCATTAAGACGTTTACGCTTCCTCGCATCAATTTCTAAGATCTTTTAAGTTAGAAAGTACTTACCAACTGCATGCACTGTTGGTGTTGTAATCTGTCGTGTTGTGTCTGAGTTACGAATTACTTATTACGAATTATGCAGTTTCAGTTTTCGTAAAATTCTGCCTCGAGACTCCTTCCCATATATTCCTCATAGTTTCGAATAACAATCCAAAAATTCACCCTGTATACAATTTCTCAAAACAGTTATTGTTCAAGTCAAGCCTGATTCGGATACACAGAATTAACAGTTTATGATCTTAAACTATTAATAATAATTAATATTTTTATTAATTAGCTTGTACTGCCCCACTGCTGGGCAAAGGCCTCCCTCCAATCCTTCCAACGTTCACGACTGTGCGCCAACTCTTTCCAATAAAATTCCCAAGGAAGACATCCAATTCGTCCCGCCATCTCCTTCGAGGTCTAAACTAATCCCCGTGATCTTAAAATAAGATATCTTCATTTTTATTTGCAGTTATAGTTCGTGCACTCCCCGAGACACCAGCAGTAGACTTAGACAGCGTCCTGTTCTTAGAAAACGGCTCCAAAGCATTAGGAAAAGTCTTCGATGTTTTTGGACCCGTAAGTATCAACTAATACTAATAGGCTGTACGTTAAAGGTCGAAACCCAATTTCCAAACACTCTGTTTTTATCGTTGTGAGATCATCAAATGAGTCCTCCCACCCAGGGCATGATGGGAGGGACTGTCAGACTTGTACTGACTAAAATCCACGGTGTCCTTCAATAGCCCTTCACGTTCCAGGATCACGGTTACCTGGTGAGACAGGCCCGCGACCCCAGATGCAAAACACCCGTTTCAATCCAAAAAGACTTAGAAGAAAAATGCTTGTCCTTAAAGAAATCTATTTGACGTAAATAAAAAAAATCATGTCGGTGCAAAAATAAAATTAAAAACATTTGTTTTGTTTGTGTATAACGCAATGACCTTGCTGCTTTATTGTGGATTGATTTGCCTAAAATAATGCTTGAACAGTGAGTTTTTGAGCCTTGATCGCCAAACGTTGCCGGCGGCACGTCTTTTCATGCTATGCACATGATAATCAATACAAATAAGTTTTGAATGATAATTCTGACGGGCGCGCCAAAGTTCACCTAAAATTTAAACTCCGATCATTGGAAACCCGAAAATTGTATTCCTAACATTTTTAATCCTAATGATCACAACTCCTAATTGCTCTGTCACTAATTTTCATAATTCCGAATCATTCGACTTCATAATATCAGTAGCAATAAACATCTATTATAATATTATTTGTTTTCCTATATTTTCTCAACATAACCTTCTTTTACACTATTATTCAAATTCATAATTATCTTTTTTGTTTAGATTTCCTTTTTTATTTTGTTTTATTTTGTTGGCATATTAGCACGTATACTTGAGGAAGTGCTTGCTTCGCACTCACGAATTATATGAATTAGATTTTTGTTTTTATTAGTCGTCTTCTTTAATTTTATTTATAGCGGTGTGTAGGTACCTGAAAAGATATCCATAGGTTAGGTTAGGTTAGAACTGTGACCAACTACGCGCGAGCCGAGCGAGCGTAGCGAGCGGTGCCGCGGCAGCGGCCGGCGAGCGCTACCTCGTTTGTCGCGAAAATTTTCATAGTATTTTTTTCATAATGCCCCCAATACGACACTCTGACCAAACGACTGGGGGCACCCCGACTCGGACAGGTTAGGTTAGAAGGGGATGGCGGGGTCTGAAAGACCCCGCCATCCCCTTCGTGGTTATTTTTTTTTAAACCACCCAGAAGTAGGAGCACCGCGAAGCGGTGCTCCGTCGACTTTTCTGACATTTTACTGGATTTAGTTTGACAAAATCCCGTAAAATGTATAACTAAAAATATTATCGTAATAACGTTTAGGATCAAAAACGTTATGATAAAAAACAGTAGGAGTTTAAATATATTTACAATAACGATATTATTGATAACAATTTTCGGAAACATGAGTGTTATGAACATCGCCGGTAGCACTACAAAAAGTATGAATGAAAACTTTAGGATGAAAAATTTTAGGAAGAGTGATCATTCGGATTACAAATCGTTAGGAAGAACAATTTCGGGTAAACAACTTTAGGTGAGCCAATATGGACCCAATTCTGACTTACTGTATTTTTTTGTCCTTCGAGCAACTTAAAATACACTTTAACTTGGCTTAATTTCAAACTCAGTTTGACACAAATTTAAGCTATATTTTACTCCGAAATCGGGGTCAAAGAACTGATTAGGACATCAGCCAATTTGTTAGCCTTTTAAAAATTGTTCCACTCAAACTAGGGTAGATAAAATGCTTGGCTAACATCCAGAGGGTATTCTGTCTTCAATTTCACCCTTATTTTTACGGCATTTTTATGTCTACAATAAAGATTATGAGAATTAATAACTTAATATGGGCTTGAAATATCCCATAAATGAATATTGTGTAAAAAGTACTTCTTTTCGGTTCGGCACATTCGTGAATAACAAAGCCGACCCGTTGTAATTACTACGGCTGAAACCAGACGAGGGTCAATTTATTGAGTTGTGAGTCGCGGAACTTTTCGTTGGTTTCATATCAAAGTCTTTCGCTAAGCAGAATGTACTGTGTGTAACTGTGTACGTCTGCAATATACCAGAACCCAAAATTACGCGACTCACAACTCAAAAATGTACGCGCGTTTGTATTCAGTCTACATGTATGTATTTGATATTCGACTTTGGTTGAATAATTTTCAGCACAAGAATTCTGTTGGGCATGGTGTATTCGGGTCGGCTTACAATGGCAATCATTTGAGATGCTTTTATGAGCTGTCAAAACGGGTTTTATTCTATGTATTATGTTTGTCAATATCTTAATCTGTGACGCCATATAAACACCAAATTTGATAGACCCAAGCGGTTATTTATGGTGTTTTTAATTTTATATACCGCTCGGTTGTGCCGAACCGACCCAGACATGATTGCAGCTAAGTTGTAAAAAAGTTATTGACTTTGAATATAACCCTGAACACAGCTCCGCCCTTGAGGCTTCATAAGTAATCAGATATTTATTTATGAGTATGTATGAGATTTGTTTTTATGGCTATCTATTTCCACAAATGGTCTTTAATATTAGCTATTGTCATAATTATGGGCATTAACGTTGCTATTTTAAATAATGTACAACAGTTTGTACATATAATGAGGTTGCGAGGTTCCCAAGCCTATTTTACGAAGGAATGTCTACCTTATTTTAAAATAGTAGGGTACATTTTGTATTGACGATATTACTATTTGTTTTTTATTGTTTAACTAGTGTATATTGTATAAAAGAATTTCGTTTTGCTGTTTCATATGGCCATCTTCTAAGACAATATTCTAATCGCAGTTTCCAAAATAAAGATCAGATTTTTATGGGTATTCCTAAAAATATAACGCTAAACTAGCTATTGCTACTGGTTTCGCTGGCGTGTAACTCGAAATTTATCTCACGGGAAAGTATCATATACGTATGTGTTAATCGAGGTTATAAACTATGTGTGTACCAACATTCAAATCCGTTCATTAGATTTTATGTGACAGCGTTAAAAATATACATCCATCCTGACGTTGGTCGCGGAACTATCTCATCTGGTAACCTTGACCCTGGAACCTAAAGAGCTATTGAAGGATCACCATGAATTTGAATCAGTACAGTCTGACAGTCCCTGCAATCCCGCTCTGGTTGGGAGGACACATTTGTTGATTTCATCGCCATAAAAAAAATCCTGAAAAACATTCGCATTTATATTTTTAGTTATATGATGTTGTGCAAACTCTAACTAGTTCTGTTAGTCCCCTAGCACCCCGCTATAGCAATTTGAACTCTATGCCACAGATAACAGAGCCGCACTACTGCGTGCGGTTCAACTCGAGCGAGCACGTGCGCGAGCGCGGCGCGGCGCCCGGCATGGACGTGTACATAGCGCCACAGAGCCAACACACCAACTACGTCTTCCTCAGCGAACTTATGAAGTAAGTACATCATTTATCACTCGACATAATGGCCGAATGCGACTCTATCATCTTAAACAAGAAGTTTATTTTACGCTTTTTAGTTCTGGGGGGAAGGGGGTATTACAACGTCTTAAAACCAAGCTTGTTCCGGCGAGTGAAAGTGACAGAGCTATACAAGTCGTCTAGCGCCATCTCGTTCACTCACTGGAACAAGCCTCGTTTTGTAAAGATGTAATACCTCCCAGATGGCCTACTATGACGACGAAAGCGAGAGTAATTCCAGTGTGAGAACGAGAGGGCACTACACGACTTGTATAGTTCTATCTCTTTCCCACAGAGGAACTGCTTGCTTCAAGACGTCATCGTAGGTGGGGTCTACTCTGTTAGTTCGTTAACGAAGATACGGACCCGTATGACAGAAACTCAAAACTTTTGGGTGAACCCTACTCCCTTTTTGCATTAAATAAGTTCTGAAAACACATCGAGAGTCGCTTTGAATAAGTTTTGAGAACACATCGGGAGTCGAGACAACTGTCCAATCATGTTGTCACCAATTTTTAGTTTTGTATCTTTAATGTGTCCGTAAATGATAAAATAAATAAAAATGAATTGTTGTTCGTTAGTCTGATTAAAACTCGAGAACGGCTGGGCCGATTTGGCTGATTTTGGTTTTGAATTATTTTGGAAAGTCCAGGGAAGGCTTAAAAGGTTTTTTTTTAATCGTTTCTCAGGCGGTACGGAGTTCACCGGGTCAGCTAGTGATAAAATATTAAACCCGAAACTTTGGTCGAAGAGACGGGTTTCGTGGTTAGATATCCTTCAAAAAACCGTTTATCTTAGGTCTGATTTTTCAATAGTCAGATAACTTATATAATTATGACTACTTTTGTTAGCTTGGGTATTACCTGTAATAGCAATTGTATGTGTTAATGAAATAAATAAATAAATAAACTTATAACTGAGGAATAAAAATGGCGGTTTGACAGCTTATCTATAGAAAATATGTCAAACCGCTATTTTTATTCCTCAGATAAAAGTTATCTGGCTATTAAAAAAGCGGACCTCAATGTAATAATAATTTTAAGCTAACATTTTTGTGAGTGTACGGTTTTTTTGAAATGTATCCTTACCTGCTTCTCTGGTCTCGCGGTTGCAAGCGCTACTGCGGAGCGTGGGGTCCTGGGTTCGATTCCCGGGGAAAGTGAAAATCTTTAGCATTTTTCCTTCCTGCGCCAAATCTTTCTTAAAAATTAATTGTTGGCCAATAATAAATTAGTCCATATTTGGGGAGAAAAGAAAGAAGCCTGTCCGTAAGCTTAGATAGATTTCTGATACGCCTCCCCTACAGTAAAGTCATCTGCGATGAACATCCTTGTCTGATTAAGTCTATTGACAAAGCTACACGTTGCAGAACAAAGTTTTTTAACTCTTTAAAACTCAAAAAAAAAATAAAAAATACATACCTTCTTCCGTTAGTAACCTTACTATTGCTAATTACACGTAAGCAAACGTGTTTTTTTTTTGCTAGAAAATTCAGAAAGGTACCTGCTACTCTTGCATATCCCTTTTCCTCTCATGTTGGTACATTTGGTCTTACGGATTAAAGGCCTATCCGCACACAACAGTGCCGACACGTACCGTTCCGTGACGCGCTGTTCATTTATACGAGTGAACGAAAGTCACTGAACGACACTGACACTGATGAGTACAGTGGCCGGCACATAAGTTGGCAAGAGTCGTTAGATGCGCTGAAGTCATTTTGTAGATCTCTTTGGTGGTCATGCGGGTCGCGGGGTATGAGGTAGTGCCGATCCGAGCACGCGATTGGTGCGTCACCCGTCTTTGCCCCTCGCACCCAGTATACGCGCTCTCGCTTACACTTGCGTGCCGCTAAATGCGATGCGCAAAATTACCCCCACTACACCATAATTTTGCCAACTTACGTGCCGGGTACTGTACGGATAGCGTCGTAAAAATGTATGGTACAATATCATATTTCACTGACACTCATCGATACGGCACTGATCACGTCACGGAACGGTACGGTACGGAACGTGTCGGCACTGTTGTGTGCGGATAGGCGTTTACTGTTGCGAATACGAACTTCCCATCTTTTCGACAACTATACACCTGCAGAAATCTTCTTCATTGGACTAAAGAATACTAATCCTTTTTATTAAATTTCAGAATAAAAGGCTCCGACGCATCGTGGCTGCACGACGTGGAGCCTCCGCCACATCAGATTGATTACTCCGACGATGAACAAGAGCGGAAAGCCCATAAAGCCAAGAAAGAGCAGTGGAGAAGCAATAATGTGCAAGCAGAGGAGTCGGAGGACGGGGAAACCTCCAAGAACGCGAGGAAGGTCCCCGAACGACGCAACCAAAGACCCTCAGAGTCGAGCAGTAGGTTCGGCAGCGGGCCCAGCCGGGGACGCAACCCATTCTCAGCTGGTTCTAGGAGAAATAATAACCCCAATGCGTTCCCGCGCGTCGGCAGGCCCTGGCCCAACAATGTAGGGCTGCGGACCCCTCCCCCTCACCCCGCTGGTGACGCGGCACACGGCCCCTTCAGCGCGCCCCCTAACTTCACAGGACCCCCGATGTTCCCGCCGGCTTTCAACCCTAGTACGCCCCCTCCTTTCATGGGCAACATGTTCCAGTTTGGCGCGAACCGAATGTCTGGTAGTCCAATGCCACTGATGGCGCCGCTGCCTCCCTTCCGCCACAGCATGCCGGGTCACGTGTTCGGTTCCAACTTCTGCTCTGTCCCAGGTCCGCACCCACAGTGGGTCAACAATGGCCCCCCACCCCCTCCAGGAACTTAATGCGCAACATTTTTATATCAATAAGATCTATCTCATAATAATTAGTCGATAGTTAGTGCAGTAACATGTCTAACAATACTAAAGTGTGGTTATCCAAAAATAAATATATATTTATATGGAATAAACAATGATTATTACAGTATTTTGTGATTGATTTGCATCTCGAATACTCTATCATAAGGCCGAAATAATTCGCCCCCTAGTGTGATAGCGTGTACATAATAAATTGTATATCCTTAATATAAAAATCAAAACCAATTGTAATTTTGTGATTTCTTTATTAAATATTTCATGTTAGAAATTAACTAACGATCGAATTTCATAATGTTAAAATAAAAAAAGTTTTTATAATAATAAAGATTACATCTAAAAAATACTGCTCTCGGACTATGCAAACATAACGTATACATCTGCTGCCCTAACTGACAAATCGTCAAAGTAAACTGGTTAAACATATAATAATTTTGCACTCAAATGATCACAACGTAAAATGATGAACATTTCACAAAATACAGGAATAAAACGTTCATTAAAACTAAACATAATATACTATGTGTCTAAAAACTATCCGGTCGTAAATATTATATGATTTACGACAAAATTATGGATACATGCATAATGCTGATTTGAGGACAAAGAACTACACATAGCACAATTTGCGACACTTTGAATTCAAACTTGTTAGTAAATAGCAATGGCTCCGACTTTGATAGGAACATTACGTTCTCTAAAAATGTACCAACCCACTTGAATATTTCTCCAATTTCCAAATATATAATACAGTAATGGTACAGATTGTATTTATGTAGTCAATAACTGATTAGAGTTGCAATTCTAAGTATAATTTTAAATGTATACAGGGATGATTTAACTCGAATAGTAATAAACCTCAGTATATGGAATTAAGTGGATTCACAAGAATTTGTGGGTTGGTTCTTTACGGCAGATCTCAAGTGCATTTAGCAGAAGTGTGTATGGAAATGAGCTAACCAACATGAGAATAGATCGGTTTTATATGCTGTTAGTACAACTAATACTTAAAATTACTGTCAAATAGCTGCTTAATAATTGCACTTCTCATTGAACACATTATACAGATTGGTGGTAGCACTGTCTTAAAATGCAGAGATATTCATAAAATGCGGTTACTGTGGGTTTAGTTACGAAATATATTTCTGTGCTATGTGTAGTTTAGAAAAACAATTATGCTGAAGAAATTATTATAATTTTGAAGGATTTTTTTGGAGAATCTCATGCTTATACCCTTAAAAATAATAGCATTAAGGTACAGCATTCATTTTTTGTTGTGATAGACAAATAGATATGGAAGTCCAATATAAGTTCCCAATGATGGTCAGTTCAGGTTTAACTTGTGTGTGGTGGTGGATGAACCAAGTGTATGGTGACAAATTTTATGAAGCCATTTAAGTAGTTAGTCTAGTAATAAGATAAAACTTGGTATCTAAGCCGCTTAGCAAACGGCTGAATTGTCAGAATGTGAAAAAGCTAAACTGATCCACCAATAGAACTGATATGAAATCTCCCGATTTTATAAAAAGATTTGCATTTCCATAATCAATCACTAATATTTTAGACAGCGTATACTTGTAAAACAATACAATTTCTTCAAATATCAATTTTGCAACATAACGCACCAATACAAAATAAATATAAATGCAATTCTTGCTCTCGATACAAACGTCCGATTATAACCATCGTTTTGCCAAAACTAAACCAATCAGTATCTACATATATTAGGTAAAACCTTCATAAATCTTGAGACTGAACTCCAGCACTTGAAATATCTTCATTTTGAGACAAGAGTCTTTTAGAAGAACAAAGTGATTTTAATATAACAGAGTATTTTGAACTCTATGATTAAAAATTGATTTAAAATTTAAAGCAATCGAAACAGGCTATATGCCTTTACATAAACTAGACATTTTCTCGATTAAATGCCTTTATTTTCGAAGCCAAATATCTTGATTACCAACACGACCTAATTACACACACTTAACAATCTTTCTAATATTGCTTTTCTGTTAAAACAGTACCAAATGCAGATATATGTAGATATTGACCGTCTTTCTTGAGGGGAACACAAAAACTTAACGACAACCGAGCCAATAGGCGCTTGTAAACACAACTTAGAACACAGCTTACTATACTATTATATGTGACAGGAGTAACTGATTACTGACAACTTATCTTAGTTTCGTTATAAAAATACAGATTCCTATATTAAAATAATTCTCAATAAGCTTAGCTTGCCGTCTGAGACTCATGATTACATGCCTCTTCAGGGCTTCATTTATGTCAAAATGTTCACAATAATTATGGCAAGACTCGTTGGTAAGGCATTTCGCACACTGCGATTGGAGCTAACTTCCACATAAATCGACGCAGAAGCTAAGCATAAGTACGCGCAACCATGTTGTAACATTAATTGCGTTTAGTCGCAAGCGAGTTGTCGCACCAACGAGCCCAAACCACAAACGATACACATCAACAGAAAACGAATCCGAGCAGTCTTCCATTAAATACGTAAAAACATATCGCAATGATACTTAAACAAATCGACGACTATCACTAATAGTGAATACTAAAAAAGATATACTCAAAGTTTGATCATAATATAAACTTAATTCTAAACGATTAAAGAAATATTACGTCTCAACTACTTCATTAATTCAAGGGTTATAGTTTTGTATCGATTACAAGTTAGGAACTATATCTACTTCTGTACAGATTATAAAGAAAATAATGATTATGATTTTTCATAATAGTGAGTTTAATACTTTTATTATTACACCGACATTATAATATGTATGCAGACTTCTACATTAGTCTCTATCGAACATAATGAGGAACTAAAACGTGTTTGTTCGAAAAATATCATATTATGAGTCGGCGTCGACCGTCTCACGGCCCGCGCCGCCGACATACAGCTGTCTTTAAAATATGTGGTTATATATATTGCGTACTATTATCATTATACATAGAACTACGATATCCATTGCTTTTACAGGCAAAACTATTTAAAGAAATATATTGTTAATATGTCAATACAATATGTTTCTGCTAAAAATATGTAGCTTATTCGTATCACTTGTTCGTGTGGTGTTGTCGAGTTAATATTTAGAATATTAAGTTTTATATTCATCTAAGACACTACGTACTACATTCTAATATTCACAGAGATTGATACAGTTAAGAATATGGAAAAGGCGAAACAGCGTGTGCCCTGCTACACAACAACTAACTATAAAATTAAAATAAAAAATAAACGTAAAATAGACAGCCAATCAGAAGCTACGTCCGCACGCACACTGCTCAAAAATATTTCTTGATCACGTATATGGAAGTCAGTCCCTCGTTACATTAAAAAAAAAATCAGATCAATCGAGAGATTTCGCGTGTTATAAAAATAGAAATACTTTTGAGGAGTGTCAAATAAAGTCGATGTACACACCGTCGCGACTACTATGGGTTTAGTCAACTCCTGTTTCCGCGACGCGACGGTATGCATACCATTCCTAAACGATTAAAACAGTGAAGGCAACGTTAAGTGCACATTATCATAAACATCGCGTATCTAAATAGTGTCACTGTTACAATTATTACTCAGTAAATATGCTGCCTCTATGTAGATATTCGCAAAATACACATCTATACGTAAAACTTTTGTTTTGTTATGTACTGCGAGGTTGCCTGGCCTATTTACGAACACTGAAGTAATTATTCCCTTTATTAATGTTACTTCACATCGTGTAGACTTGTAGGCTGCATACAGAAGAGCGGAAAGCGTCAAAATGCCGAAGCGATGTCGGCTGCTGTTGACACTTTGCCGGTCATCTAAATGAGCCCTTATTTGAGTTGCTTAAATGAGAAGTATTAATACAGTCTTCAGAAAATTATTTGGAGAAAGCACCCAGCAATATTATTTTTTGTAAATTGCACATGTAATACCTAATACAATTTAGGCTGCCATAAGTACTGAATATGTATTACCCCTTGCAGTACATACCAAGACAATATTGTGACAATTAATATTTGTTCTGATAAGTATACAAATCGTCTAATTGAGTATCACGATTAAAATTATGTAAAGCTTATGGCATTATGGTACATTAGTTGACCAATAAAATAAATATTTCATCACCACCAATCCTAAATGCATTTTTGACAGTCACTTGAATTTTTTAAAGATATAAATGAGTATCATTGTAGTAGCATTACTGTGTTTAGGAAGACATTTTTAAGTAAAACTTAGAAGTTAGTTAAAGATTTAATGACAGTTTTGCCTATTTTTATGGAAAAGTTTAAGATATCTTCTAATGATTAGTCAATAACATTCTTTTGCCTTTCATCAGAAATGATTGATCGTCACTCTTAATGCTTTTGAGATAAAGCACCGTCATTAGGTCCTAAGACTGGTCTTATATAACTGTGATTATGACGGAAAGTTAGGAATAAATTTGTCTGTTCATGACAATTTTTATATTAAGCTGTTCTTCAAATGAAGTCAGCCTAATATTTAATTTTAAAAAAAACCGCCATGAATCTGATCTTAGACCACATAATTCCGAAGTGAATGCTACCACAATAATAAAAATTACTATAATGTCTACCCCATATCGTTTAGCATCTTTCCTACGACACCTCTAAAAAGCTGCAATTTAGAATTTCCCAAACGCAGATACACATTATTTGTAATGAAAAAACAAACACTTTAACACAATAGGGTGTTACGTAAAATAATATAAACCGCACATAATATGATTTATCATCAAAAAATTGCAACATATAACTATAAACTTGCATTGACTCTCAATCTGAGATCTCGCAACATATAAAAATCAAAGAACTTTCAATTACTCACTCACAATCGTCGCTAAATAACAGTCTGCAGCAATAGGCTCATATCTTCAATCCCGTACATCACCGAAGTATACAGGGTAGACGAAAATTGGTGTGAAATCTTATGTGTTCTCGACGGGCCTGATGGTACAGTCACCCACCGTGGTGATAGGCGTGATGGTGACCGAGGACGGCGTGGACGACGACACGGTGCTCGTCTCGACTATCTGCTCCATCTTTTCGTCCTTTTCATCGTTATTAGGGGGTAGTTTGACAATCTGGCAGTCTCCTACGGTCATGATCTGCGTTTCCATGGCGACGGATGGGACGTTGTCGTCTTGTTCGACGCGGGAGTCGTCGTCGTCTGAGGAGGAGTCTGAGACGTCAATGGTTCTGTCGTGCGATTGGTCGGTGTTGAGGCTCTGGTCGGTGTCCACGTTGCGGTCCGGGTCGACGCTGGTGACGCCGTACTGACCGTACGCCAGCGGGTTGTATATCATCTCGGTAAGGTAGGAGAAATCGCCGAAAGGAAGGTTGGTCGCGTTGTAGTTTTCGTTGGGTCGTCCGTCTGGAAGATTTTGGATTTTGTTAAGAATTTCTGAATTAGAACTACTATTTTATATTAGTTTTGGGTGCATCGATATTTTTATAAAGCTCGGATATTTTTCACAGTCAGTGTTTTGTGCGTTTTTAGAATACATGCGAAAGCAAAATATACGTACAAACATATTATAATATCCTGATATAAAGATATACCTACCTGCTATATTACATAAATAAACAAGTTAGTAACGATTAGTTTTGTTAGTCATTAAAATACATAGAATTTATGCAGTCCGAGCTTTGTATGGTATTATTATAATGTTATTAAGATTTTAATCTTTTGGCGAGGGTTTTACAAATCCTAAGAATAATCTTTACTTATATTTAACTGACAAGGAAAATAATACAAGTCTCGTAGCTTGATGTGACGAATAAACGTGACAGGAAAAATACTAGATTCTGTGCTTCTAATCTTGATTTAGGTACTAGCCAAAAATACTTTAATAATAATCTCCGTTTTAGTTATACTTCGATGGAAATCTTAATTGAGTCTGTCCAGGATTTGGTTTCTAGACAATAATACAGTGGAATAACATTATTTGTATTTGGTTCCAAAATTAAAGTCCCAAAGACGTCACTCAGCTATTAGACACTTTTTTTTTATGTGTGATGGGTTTGCTCTTGACCTTATTCTAGGTCAGGAATTACTAAGACAAGGTCGACGGTGGATCGAGCTTACCCAACTGCGCGACGCATTTGGGAATAGTATTTAATACGGTTAAAAAACATTATTTAACACTCATATCTTTACCAATATGGTTTTCAGGAGAGTTAGGTTGTTCTCCACATCTCTGTCAGGCTATTTTACTGTAAGCGCGCTTGCTCATGACGCGATACGATCAAATTCGACTGATTTGCGTCGTCGACTATAAACTACAAATGAAAATCATTTTGACTACTACCGCATAAAAGCACTGCCAATTTTAAACCTGCGGTTTTCTATAGATGGTCAGAAAAAGAATTTAAAATTTCGTCTAAAAATGCATCAAGATTATTAGGAACGATTTTCACTTCTGTTAATCGGCGTCAAAAAAACAGTCGAATCGAGCAAAGGCGCTTTTATAACGGTTACTCCCTTTGTATTCTATGAGATTTTACTAAACATGATACTTTTTCTTGGAATTAAAACTAAAAATCTAGCATAACTTTAAATTAATATCACGAATTCCCGAAAACTAACATCAATTCTATAACTTACAAAACAATTTTGTGACCACTAAGTAAAACCCAAGCCAATTATAAACTAATACCGATTAGTACCGTCGTATTCATCCCAATTTTGTCAAGTTACAACTATCATGCCTCAAAAGTGTTTGGTACTAACAAACTTTGTTGATCGCGAGACCGTACTGCATCGTATCCATATACGTACCTAAAGAGAGATATGCGTTAGTTTGCAGCTGCGTTGGACTTAATCTCTGGGTATTTAGTTTGAACGGCCCAAACTGAATGAGCAAAGGGCCGTTTGACTAAGCAAAAATCGTCTACGTTCCAAAGGACCGGGCGTCAAATAATTGTAAACAAATTCAATGTCATAATCTATCAAGTAAACTCAGTGCAAAAATTAAAGAGTTGAAATAAAAGAATTACAAATGGCACAAAACTATAATTACAAGCAAGGAAAGTAAAGGAATGTTACAAAGTATTACGCCGGCTCCACACGTTGGCCGTGTTTGCCGAACAGAAGGAGACGGCGCTATACCAGAAAGCAAGACGCAAATAATTATATCTCGTTTCTTAGTATAGCGCCGTCTCCCTCTGTTCGGCCAACACGGCCAACGTGTGGAGCCGGCGTTAGATGTAGTTTATGAAATTGTTTTTTTTTTTTTTCAAATTGTCACCGGTAGGTACTTTGGAACGTATACAATTTTTGCTTACGGTCGTATGGCCCTTGGTCCGTTCAAACTAAGTACACGGTACTAAGAACTTTGAATTTGACCTTTTTGCCTTTAAAATCGCTCATATGTAGTTAGTTTTCAATGACCGGCCATCGGAGATGTTTCAGAATCAATAACATTTTTGATATCGACGATATTAGACTCCTTTTCATAGTGGCCATGTCTTTCACTTACTTTTATTAAAATAGGTTCAGTAATTTCTAAACATATGGACTTGTAACTTTATAAGTTGTATAAAACGTAATTCGGTATAGACGCTCTTAAACCTGTACCATTGAAATTATGTAGGTAATAATGGCTTTCTTTTTTTTTACGTGGTAAAATCATCAAATGAGTCCTCCCACCCCGGGCAGGGCGGGAGGGACTGTCAGACTCGTACTGACTAAAATCCACGGTGTCCTTCAATAGCTCTTTATATTCCGGAGTCACGGTAATGAGATAAGTCCCGCGACCCCGGCAGGCTTTGGCCCTCTAAGGAAATAATGGCTTAGGCAAAGAATGTCTGAAGGCCAAAACAATCGGAAAAATAAAATAAGAAGAGATTAGGTCCAACGCAATAAAAAAAGCATAATGCTTATATAGGCAATGTTGTGTGGTCGTATCTAGCTTATCAAATATATTTTTACATCATCATCATATCAGCCTGGGATCACCCACTGCTGGGTATAGGCCTCCCCCTTTTGTTGCCATATCTCTCGGTTCTGTGCGTCTCTCATTCATTTATTCCCCGCGATCTTGACGATATCGTCAACTTTTTAGGTTTCTTTGGCCGAACCTTGGCCACCATTTTTTACATTACAGTGTTAAAAAATTGCAACAATTATTCTACAATTATGCTATGTGAATACTAATTATTCTTTTTATCAGAACCATCAAATAAATGAGTCCATTCTATG
Source organism: Agrotis clavis (assembly GCA_954870645.1). Classification (NCBI taxonomy): domain Eukaryota; kingdom Metazoa; phylum Arthropoda; class Insecta; order Lepidoptera; family Noctuidae; genus Agrotis; species Agrotis clavis. The sequence continues at coordinate 19,258,874 of OX940935.1, read as the reverse complement.
CAGTTGTTGAAAAACACTGATATCTTGGTAATATAATTAATAGCTAAAATTCTAGCCTTAAGCATCAAAAATACGATTTTAATGTTTTTTTTTATAATTTAACTGACGGTCTAATTAAATATTTTTCAGTAGCCTTGTCTATAGTAAACATTCAAACCATTGTTTTCCGCCGTTTTCAAACTAAAAAGAGAAAGAATTACAAATAGTGTTATATTCTAAGTAAGGTGTGCAGTTCATTACCAGTATTTTACATGAAGCAACTGCTTATCTGACTTCCAAAACAAATTTAATATCGGATAATACGATACCGCTTGGTAAAATTGCTAAGACTTGGCTCACTGACTACCATGTTGAGTATAACTATTAAGTGTTGAGCTCCTTGTGTTATGAGTTGAGCTACACGGTAACTGACACATGCCTTCACTGACTGGACAGGTCCACTCAAATCTGTGTGGTTCTTTTTCAAAAGAGCACCTCAGACACCTGCATGGTTATCATATAACTTTACCTATACAAAATTGTCTGGACTTTAAAAAAGACTGACATCTGAGTTTGTTTCGGATGTTTCTTCTCAGAGTAGTCAGGTACGAAACACCGGACTCATCTATTTTAAAAATATTGTCATTTGACGTGTACAAGAGTTTGCCAAAACCAATTTGCTGATTAAATATCATTTATCATTTAATAATTTGAAAATAACATAATTATTAAAACATGATGCAATTTTTTCGCAAGCTAGACACGTCCACACAACACACATACGCAAAATTGAAATAAAACACACATAGACACAAATTTAAAACAAAAACACGTGTAAGTGAGTAACACTATAATAGTCGGATATTATTCATGACAAAAACATTCCATCTGTGACTCAGGACCAATTGTGAGTTAAGTACTTAAATAGTGTAATCAAAAATAGTTGGGGACATTATAAAATATGTAAGATCTAGAGGAGAGCAAAATATAAGGAATGAGGAACGTTGGAACACAAACTTTTACCATGAATGATTCCTAACTCAAAACGAACATTTCGGAAGGTTATTCGAAAAATCATAGTAGTTACAAATAAAATTTTAAAAACTACAAAATATTATGGATATTTTTTTATATTTCAATCCTGTTAACCATAGAGGTTAAAGTTGAAAAACATGGGGGATAATCCTAGAGGAATCCTGTTCTGTTGGTTTAAAAAACAAATTGTTTTATTTATTTCTATAGCTGACGAACTATATTTAAATACAGCTGATGATGATTACCTAGCCATGGGAGATAATTGACGTAAAAAAGGTATTGCAATAATTTTCTTATTGAAAAAGAGTGTCTATTAAGTTTCTTTGAATTCTTCTCCATAGAGATCTACTCATTGGAATGGGCGCCTACGATACTTTCACAGTTATTATGTCCTGTGACTGGGATTGTAGCACCATTTATTTTGAAACTAGCTACCCGCCCCGGTTCCGCACGGGTGCAATCTCTACTATTTTATGCATGTCATATACATTTAAACCTTCCTCTTGAATCACTCTATCTATTAAAAAAAACACATAATTTTAATGTGTTTTTTACGGTTGCATGGTTTTAAAGATCTAAGCATACATAGGGGGACAGCGGGTAGTGACTTTCGTTTTATACTATATAGTGAGAAATGTTATGATTTTCATTTTTGGGACAGTTACATGCTAGAATTTTTTTTTGTACTAAATACTTCAGGATGGTGCGAATACAGTACATACCTTGCCTAGGCAGCAGGTAATTCTTAGGCGGACGGCCTCTCTTACGCTTGAGCAGCAGCTGTTGTCCCGACGGTGTGAGCTGGGACATGGCCGCGCCGCCCAGGACTGTACCGCCGGTCAACACGCAGCCTTCCATGTCTGGAAAGTAGCGAGAAAGATGAACATGAATCTATGAATCCTAGGCTAGATTTCCACCAGAAATGTGTGAGGTAGCTAGGATGTGTTAAAGATTTCTTTTTATGGACAATTTCATCGCATTATTCTCTTTACAGCAACTTTTGAAAGTCAGAACAATCAAAGGCGACTACCAGAAGAGTGGCAAGCAAAGGATGTTTTCAAAAATGTGTCCCTATAGTTGAGACGAGTTTATTCAGTGAAATTCTGACAGAATCCTCCGCCCATCTCACGTTGAAGAATATCCATATGTAAAAATAATGCTGTACAGTTCTGAAACGGTGTGATGGTTTCCACCAAAGCTGTTTGAGGAGCTTCCATGGTGCGGACACGAGGCTCTGAACTGATGTGTTCTCTACACCATTTTGCACACATTTTTGTTTTTTTTTTTTATGGTGTTCTTTTCCTCGCTCACCGTCTAGCTACGCTTTTTTTTTTTTACCGTGGTAAATTCACCAAATGAGTCCTCCCACCCCGGGCAGGGCGGGAGGGACTGACAGACTTGTACTGACTAAAATCCATGGTGTCCTTCAATAGCCCTTTATGTTCCGGGGTCACGGTAAGGAAATAAATCCCGCGACCCCGGCAGGCTTTGGCCCTCTGAGAGGGGGCCCCGTCATTCTGCTGACGCTCTTTGAGGCGCGCGTGGAACACGACGCGCCGTCGACCCGGGCATGGTCCATGGTCGGACAGCGAGTTGCACTTTACTCGCTGTCCGCATGCCCGTCTAGCTACGCTGCGTATTTTTTTCAATACTATGGGTTCATTCGCGGTGTAAGAACCAGATGAACGTATCTACAAAAAAATCAAAAACAGTTTTTTTTCATAAAAAGGTTCATAATATGGTCCTTTATGAATTGCCAAAACGACGTATCGGTAAAGTCAATATTTATCAAATTCCAAAAAAACTAAATAGCTTAAGAATCATTTTCAATGGAACCAGAGAAACGTATTACGAATACCGTTTAAATAGTTCTAATTATCATCCTACCGCTTTAGAGCTATAGGAACGTATTTCTAAAAACAATATTTTTATTCTTAGGATATTAGTTTGTATGGCAATATTATACAAACCATAAGAACGTAAAAGCTTATACGTTGTTTTGGTCGTTACAAAATTTTTTTTCGATGCTTAGTTTAAAGAGCCTGTGTAACGTTTGTGTATTTACGTTTTAGTGGCACAGACATTTTTTTAGATAAATAATACAAGTCAATGGCCAAAGCGATGTATTGGCGATTTACGTTTTTGTGGCAGTACTATTTTGTTTGATTAGTATTGTAGTCCATTAACAAAATATAAACTTACGTTAGTTTGGCACCTAAAAGTTGATGGAAAGTCTCAACGAGCCCCCTGATTTGAAGTTAGGAGAATACTTTTTTTTGCTTTTACTTCAAAAATGCATATTATGTCAATCCCTTACCCACTTCTAATGAAAAGTATGACGATTTACAAGACTTATGATGAATACAAGGCATGATTTTTATAAAGGGTTTTCAGTTGGAACTCCAACAACAGACGACGAAGATAGTTAATATTTTTTCTAAACGCTGATATGCTGATTACAAGTTTTATTATTTCAATTGTCCCTTTTCAACGCTGTCGTAATCAATTACATTCCCCCACAAATTATGAATTGGTCAACTTAAAATCTAGACGACTTTTCCTGGAAACTATGTTCCTCTATGACTTGTGCAATGGCAGATATGACTGCTTAGACCTAACTAGTAAACTAAGCTACGTTGTTCCGAAGACGGTCATAAGACGAGAGGTGCGCCCTCGACCACTTTTTGCTGTTTTCTCTTGCCGCACTAACGCTGGAGTCCGGGCACCACTTCGTCGGATGGCTAACAACTTCAACACTGATTTTGCAACACTGGACTTGTTCTCAACATCGGCTAGTGAGTTTAGTGAACACACTCCAAGAAGAACAATTCCTTGAACCACATAAGGAACCCACCTAAGTTGTAGCACGACATATACCTACTAGAAGTGTTAATGACCACTATTTATTAGCTATTACCACTATTTACCACTTTTTGTTACCTAGCTATTAAGTAGGTATGTTTTCCTTTTCTCTTTTTTGTGTTCTTTCTTTTCCTTTTTTACCATCCTTTTTTTGTTTTGGTCATGTTTTTGCAGTTCCAAAATAATATTTCTTTGTTAAAATGTGGATAACATTGGGAGTTACACAAATACCTATCACTATTATTATGTAATATCTTTAAATTAAGAAACTTGTGTATGTGTTTGTTTTCCCGAAATAAATAAATAAATAATTAAATTTCAGGAGTAAATTTTTTACCTATTTTATTACTAATTTTATCACTTTATCATTAAAACTTAACTTCACAAATGACGTATTTAAGTTTGATAACAACAGAAGTTTGAAAATAATTAAGGGCCACACTAACGTATGTCAACCGAATTTTAAATATATATATATTGCGTCTATGTAAGCATATATAAATAAATAATTTCTAATTTTTTCAAAGCTCTAAGAGTATGGCAATACATAGAAAATAAAGTTTTTTTCCAAACTAGTATTTTATCTGTATTAAAAAGCTGGTAAAGTTTAAAGAGCCGAATTTTCACAGTATTTTTGCTTTCCTGTAAAATTGAGAAAATGTAGATACGTTCATCTGACTCTTACACCGCGCATTAGGATGGTTGTTAGTATATATAGGTATAAGTAGACCCGATATGTGGGACTGTTATCGCCATTTATGATAGCAATCTGTGGAGACCATAAGTTATTATGTCAGATGGATGATAAATAAATTAAAAACAACACTCACCCATCGAAGTCTTAGGCGGGCGTCCTCGCTTCTTCTTGATCTTAGGAGTCAGCGGCAGAGGAGTCTTCCGTGGTCTACCACGTCCCCTTCTGGGCGGGTCCAGCAGGTTATCAGGGTTGATCTCATTGCGTACAGGTTCCAAAGTAGAGTTGAGGACCACGGGGTTCGCGGTCGCACTGCGGGGAGGTAGCATTACGTCCCCAGAAGGGGTGAACACTAGATGTCCTGACTCGCGGTGTGTTGTGCGAACCATTCCGGACATAACTTCCGAGTTGTTCTCGCGTTTCGTTGAGGGGGTATCATTTGCCATGTCTACTGTTGGGTCTTCCTGTAATTTGAGAGTTGGTTGGTTAGGAACGGATTGACACAATAAAACAAGCAATGAAATACGTAATAAGACATTAGTGGAGCAACATCTTATCTGTGTACTTCGTAATTGGCGTATTTGTTGGAACTATTATGTTGTATATATTTCCTGTTAGCTGTGAAGCTACCTTTTATAAAATAAATAAATATACATAGGGGACTACATTTAACCCCCGCTGCGTCATTATGATCGGACAATACGGTCTGTGAGGACACACGAGCGGAACTAATACCTCTTAAGTAAGTGCTCGCCATTCGGAGGGCCAAGCACGCTTATGATGTTTCCTGTGTCTTTAGAATATGATGAAAAAGAGATATGGTTTTTCGTGATAGCTGCTACGCCAGTCTTGATAATAACGACCATTTTTGCTGATCAAATGATGCATTACGTGGTAGCAGTATTACACATTAAGTTACCTCTCTGGCTCGAAAAATACATAGGTACTGCTATGCAGAAGTTCGCTTGTCTGGACAACCAGCCTTATAAAAGAGCGGGCTCATCATGGTACGGTGCGGAGGTCTTTTTAAAACACTGGTATTCAGCCGATTCTGGTTAGACGTAGCAGATAATTTTTTGGAAGCGTTAAATTAAAAAAAAAACAATAATCGCCCTGCGTGGAGCGGATAGGAATATCAGACACTTAAATCAACTCTGAACTCGGTCCTATCAGTAACAGATGATGTGGTTGCAGTACAAAAAAAAGAGCCGATATGGACGATAGTAGTTATTACCTTCTCGCAGATCTTGGTGTGCACGCGCAGCTTGTCGGACCGTGCGAAGGATCGTCCGCAGCCGCCGCACGTGAAGGGACGCTCGCCCGTGTGCGTCAGCTTGTGGCGGGACAGGTGCGACGAGCGCTGGAACCTGGGGAGACATACCGGTAGGGCATTTAAGCACTACGTCCGATCCGAATCCGATCCGAACCCGTGAAAATACGGTCCGTCGTAGCCGTAGAACTATTTCTATGGTAATTTACGCACTACATCCGATCTCCGTCATCCGAGAATCTCCGTTTCGGAGAAAAAATGACGGACCGAAGAAGCCATAGTATTATTTGTATGTATGCTCGCGCACTGCGTCCGAGTTGAATCCGAGCTGCGTACGAGCAGAGAGGCAGCGGGGCGGGCGGGGGGTATGCGGCTGGTTGACAGAGATGGGAGTAGTGCGAAAGCAATATCCGAATTCTGTCCGTGATTTTTTTTCACGGGTTCGGATCGGACGTAGAGCGAAAACGCCCTTAGGGACTTTACCCATGGCGCGATGCGACGCGACGCGATTCGCGCGATATCGAGTCGATTGCCGATTTAAGTCGCACGTATTTACTAATGGAGTGATGCGATGCAATTCGACTGTGAACTTCAAAAATCCACCTACTACATAAAGGCTCTGCATACTAAAGACAAAAGATGTCGCCAGTGACGAGTAGTTGCGCAATCGAATTTCGAACAGAGAATCATGTGCATTGTCATGAACACATACAGCTTGGCAAATATTTTTTCACTTATTACGTTATTTTTATGGCACAATAATAAATCTAACAAACCTGCGTTCTTTGTTTACATCAATGTCAAAGATTTTAAAACGTTGTCAGCAAACAAAAATATTAGTTTCGTTTCAAGACGTTCTGGCCAAGCTGTACATGCAATTCGATATCGAGCAGATCTGTGAGCGATATCGTCAATCCGTGCGACTCCTTTAACAAACACTAGCGATCGTCCATACATTTTCTTCGGCCGGACGTTTGTGTGGTATCTGACCGATATCGTCAATCGATGCAATTTGATATCGCGTCGCGCCATGGGTAAAGTCCCTTAGTGACGCAAGGATTTTGCACAATTAAGGACTTTACTCATGGCGCGATACGACGCAATACGACGCGATTCGAACGAATTCCAACTACAAGTGAAAATCAACCTTACCACTATGACATAAGACATAAAACACGTTGTAATTTATCTATGGGTAGATGAAAAACAGAACACAATGCCCATGACAATGTCAAGTCAATCGAATTGCATCTTTATTTCTTAGTGGCAAGGTTGATTTTCACTTGAGGTTGGAATTCGTTCGAATCGCGTCGCATTGCGCCATGAGTAAAGTCCCTTAGGTGGAAGTTCTTGGGGTGCTAAGACAGGAAACCTCCACGTGCGCCCGTGGACTGGAGTTCCCTCTCGGATACGTCCGGGGGGAAGACCAGTTTTTCGGGCCGGTGCACCCTGGGATGCGGGCAAAAACTCTTCCTTAGGCACTGTGTGTCTAAGGGGTCTCTTTGCCCGTATGCGAATAGCCTGTCGTGTGGATGCTCCAACGCGTGTCCCTCTGATCAGCAGAGGGCACAGCGGCGGAGCGGGCTTGCGGACGGTGAGTTATGGGTAGCTCGCCGTCCGACCAAGGACCAAGCCCGGGTCGGTGGCGCGTCGTGTTTCGCGCTAAATGCCTTCTGGGGTCGCGGGTTTTTTCTTAACCCAGGATACCGTGGCCCCGGAACGTAAAGGGCATCCGAAGGAACACGGGTGGATTTTAGTCAGTAAGAGTCTGACAGTCCCTTCCGCCCCACCCAGGGCGGGAGGACTCATTTGATGATTTTACCAAATTAAAAAAAAAAAAATTGGAAGTTCTTCAGTATACTGTGTGGAAGTGGAAGTTCTTAAGCGTAATTAAAACAGGACATTTACCTGAGATCACAAACATCACAGACGTGTGGACGTCCCTCCTGCGCGTCGTTGGTGGCCGAGTCCGACACAGAGCCGCTGGAGTCTGTTTCCTCATCATCATCCAAGTTCTTGTTGCCGCCTTTGTCTATGGAAAGATTATGGTGTGTTAGTTTTAGTATTCATGGTAGATGATAATTATGTGTGATGGATGAGTGTGAATTATGTTGGTTTTATTTTGTTTTATTTTAATTGGTTTATTGTAGTAGTTATATTTTGATAAGTTTTACCTTTGCCCAGCAGTGGAATGATGACGACAGGCTTATTTAGACAATTTTATTTAATAAACTACTATATCCTAATTATTATTTCTACAGTGATAAGCTTTTAAAAAATTGCAGTGTAAGAAAAATTCCTTAAAAAATACTCTACTAATTAATAAACAATTTTTGGAAATTATTTACTATTCGGTATAAATGCTTCTATTATAAGACATGTCCTTTCTTAATATACCTCGTAACCAAAACGATTGCAGTCTGTCATGTCAATTATTATTTCGGAAAATCTGTCGGCCCTACAAAGTATACATACGTTCGTCGTGTAAAAAAAAAAACGAACCAAGGTTTGCTTTAGTTACAAAGCGGCCCCAAGCTTTTAAATAACTAAAGCCAGTGCAAATACCATTAGATGTAGACTTAACTTCGCAACTTACGCTGGATGATGAAGATGGCGAAATAAAGAAATAAAAAAAGTCTCGATACCTATATAGAGCTCACCGTCTGAGTCATCCTGGTCGTTATTGGTTGGTTTCTGCAGTACTGCCAACTGCACCACTTTGATGCCGCCGTGTTTTGTGTCTTCGTGTTTGATTGACTCGTTGCTGGTAGCGCCTGGGGACAAGAATAGAAATTGGTGGTCATTTTTTTCAAATTCCTAATGGTGATTTCTGTTAAAGATAGCGTGGCGGTCCCCGGTTCCTGTAAAATACTTGTGAATATTTTTGGCATCACTAAAATTCTGAAGGTTTAAGAAACGCTTTGAAGTACGAGAACTGGGTCTAGGAAACGCTTTTATGGTTTAGATGAAATAGGCCTCAGTAAGGGCTAGTAACAAAATATACATTAATACTTTCAGAATTTTCTCAAGTTTCCGCATGAATTACTACCGTAACGTAACGCACATTACGGTAACAACCTTTTAACTTCGATCTGAAGGATGTTGAAGGAAATTCCTTATTATTCCATTCTTTCTGCTCCAGCATATTTGTAACACAATGAGTATTTTGATAACTCTTTAAATAAATCGCATTGACTGCTATTTGTATACTTTGGCCCTTAAAAATGACATCTTCATCTGACCTTTTCTATAAATATAATATTGACACTTCTCAGTTAAAAGAAATACCTATATAAAACCAAAGCGAATTTTCATCGATTTGGTTTGTGTTGGTAAATAAAAAATATTTGACTGACTAATCGTTTTTTTTCAGTGGACTAGCCTATTTTATTTCAAATAACAAGATGGCGACGAAAATTCCATCCACCGTACATCTAAAACTTTGCAAAACAACTACCCCACCCACTACGACCTACACAGAACCAACTTTGAACAATTAATAACAACGCAGAACCTCAAAACCGTCAAAACTCGGTTAGTTTCAAATTCCAGGAAAATTCATCCAGTTTTGCTGGGAAAACGTTTTGTCTCTTTTATGTTGCAGGTGCGGCATTGATTTTCCACGAATTGCATAGGGCTTTGTATTTTTCGAACAGAGGGGGAGGATAGAGGAAAACAAATATAGAAGAGTTAATTAACAGGACGATGCAAAAGGAGTATGTAAGGATGGTGATAAATTCAATAATAAAAAAAAATTCAATGATAATTCTGTAGTTTTTTTTTAGGTTTAATGTAATCTAGGACTGTCTAAACAGGGTTCTAAACGCAGCGCTGGAACACAAAAGGCAACCGAAGGAACTGCGAGGTTTTTTACAAGAGTCCGTCAGTCCCTTTCGCGAGCTAACAGAGAGCGGGAGGCGTTATCTGATGGTTTTAACGCTACAAAAAAGAGGAGTTTTAAGTATGAAACGTAACAAGTAAGGTTATTCACAGTACGGTGTTAAAAATTTGAAATAAACCTGAATGTAGTAGCAGTAAGAGCGATGTTGTCAGTGCATGTTTTGCCACTGATGAAATAAATGAACATACAGGAAGTAAGCATGTTCCACTAGTGACATTACCGCTAAAGTTCGGTATCGAAATGTGTGTGAGGAGGGAGGAAATACTTGTGATTCGAGGGATGGAGAGGGCAAGAAAGATAAAGGAGATCGGACATTTTTGTATGGGCTCTGGCCCAAGTGGCGTCGGAGCATGACACTTATATTGTTTGAAAGTTCATTAACTAAGCTTACTTTTTTTACAAGTACAAGAAAATCTATCCTGGGAAAAAAAAGTTACTGCAAATTCAAATACTTTCACAGTTAACGCAACATATATGGCAATTCTGTCAGATTTGCAGCTGACTCACTTTCTCCGCTCTTTGCTGACTAGTGTGATTGTGTTATGTTTGAACTGCGTTATATAATCTGTTATTCCTCCATTAATCGGCTGTGTTGAATTGAGAGATATTGATATAGGACAGGGCAGGAGGGACTGTCAGACTTGTACTGACTAAAGTCCATGGTGTCCTTCAATAGCCCTTTACGTTCCGGGGTCACGGTATTCGTTAGACCCGCGACCCCGGTAGGCTTTGTCCCGTCATTGTGCTGACACCCTTTGAGGCGTGCGTGAAACACAAAGCGCCTTCGACGTCGACCCGGGCATTATTTATGGTCGGACGTCGAGTCGTCCATTATTCAAAGCCCGTATGCTCGAGATAGGACGCTGTCCTCTCTCTCACGCGTCCCGCCTCCTTCTTCGTTAGCATTACTGCTTCGCAGAAGGAGGCGACCGCTGCCCACGCCACGCAGCTTGGCCTCGACCAATGCCGGCCGCGAGAGGTCGCTGCCAATCACCGTCGTCAGGACACGGCGGTGCTCTGCCCAAGTGGGGCATTCCTGCACCGTATGCTCCACCGTGTCCTCCGGGCGATCCTCGCAGTGGTGACACCCAGGCGTTTCTTCCTTCCCTATCCGACACAGGTACCTCCCGAAACTTCTGTGTCCGGTGAGAACCTGCGTCAGGCGGTAAATCAGGACGCCGTGACGCCTATCCAGCCACTCCTTAAAGATGGGTCTTACCGCCGCGATTGCGGTGTGCCCGAACCACGGTTGCTACAGTCGTTCCCTCCATACTGCCCTGAGATCGATCCGGAGCTATTCCCGCCGCGCCTCGAGTTGTCGAGGCAGCGGGGATTCGCCCCAGCGCAGCGATGCGCCTCCGCACGCCACTGATACACGCGGGTCGTTGTCTCCAGATCTCAGGGCAGCAATCCGGCATTTAGGTTGGGCGGTCGTGCGGTATCCTCGGATCATTCGGATAGCCATGACCCTCTGGCATGCGACCAGCTTTGCCGGTCGCGTCCGCATGCTCCGGGCCTACACGGGGTCCCCGAAGATCACACGACACAGGCATCCGGCACGGGGCGATTGGATCGCCGAGATTAGGCAGGAGTCGCCTGAGAGCGGCTGATGCCCGGTACAGCGTTGGCAAGCCCAGGAAATGTTCATCTAAGTTCTACTGGCTATCGAGGACAAGTCCCAGGTACTTCATTGTCCCCCCGACGCCGATGCGAAACCCCCTCACCGTTATGTGGGACTATACTTAAGATGACATATATTATAAAGCCGGTTTAACACTTTTAAATCATTTCTCAAAAACAGTATTTTATTCAAACATATATTATAACTCAGCCTCGTCTTCAAACGCCACTTGAACCAGAATCCTTACAACAATGGAGTAATCACATATTTCTAAAGTAGATACTACGTCGGGTGGTAAGACCCCTCTTTGAAGAATGGTTTTATAGGCGTCCCGGCGTCCTGACCAACCGCATGACGCAGGTCCTCACCGGACACAGAAGTTTCGGGAGATACCTGTATCGGATGGGGAACGAAGAAACACCTGGGTGTCACCGCTGCGAGGATCGCCCGGAGGACACGGTAGAGCATACGGTACAGGACTGCCACGCTTGGGCGGAGCACTTCTCGCGCCTGGCATTGGTCGAGGCCATGCTGCGGAGCGAGAAGTAATGGGAAGCGGTCGCCTCTTTTTGCGAAGCAGTCATGCTCGCGAAGAGAAGGTGAGCCGAGTGAGGAAAAGGACAGCGTCCTCCCTCCACCCCAGCCATCGCCAGGCGTCGGCGACGGACGTTGTCAGACTCGCTCCGGCCGCGGTGGGCGCGGACATGCGGGCGGCGAGTAATGGGCGACTCGCTGCCCCACCATGCCCGAGTGGACGGCGCGTTGTGTTCCACGCGCGCCTCAGAGAGTGTCAGCATAATGACGGGGCCTTTAGAGCCTTTAGAGGCCTTTAGAGGGCCAAAGCCTGTCGGGGTCGCGGGACCGTTACCGAATTACTGTGACCCTGGAACGTAAAGAGCTATTGAAGGACACCGTGGATTTTAGTCAGTATGAGTCTGGCAGTCCCTCCCGCTCTGTCCGGGGCGGGAGGACTCATTTGATAACTTTACAAAAAAAAAATAGACACCACGTGTATGAGTCATCATGAATGTTAAATAATAGCAAACATAACATCTTTAGTTCAAATAACCAGATTTAATTGAATAAATAGTTGAAATAGCTCTATAAATGCGTATTTCTTTATAACGCTATAACTTTTTTCTCCCAGGATAGATTTTTTTGTACCCATACAAAAAAAGTAAGCTTAGTTAAGGAACTTTCAAATAAAATGAACGTCATGCTCCGCCGGCACTTGGGCCACACCCGCCCGATCTCCTTTAAGAAAAGGGAGAGAGAATCATAAAGGTGTCGATTTACAAGGAAGAAAAGAAGAAAAAAACACGATGTTTTGGCAAGAAAATTTAAACAAGATGGTGAAATGAGACAACTTTAATGACAAACATCCACGTGTCGCAACGAAAAAAGTTAATTAATCATGCTGTGTCTATACACCCACGTTTTATCCCAAAATAAATCGACTTAAACAAATAATCATACAATGATCTACATCAAAAACACTAAACCTATCATAAATCTAAGTTTTTTTGAACTGAGCACGTGCAGTTAAGCTCTTCAAGACAAATAAAACCAGTTTACAGCCATTATGCTTACGATCTTTAATCTACCATCTACAACTAGACTCAAGAATTAATTATGATGTAATTCATGATATGAATGAAACAGGAAGTTGAATTGTCTCGAGTTTATGTATGTGGAGCATTTTGATAAACAGGTTTCTGAGTCGGTTTATTTTTGAGGAAAATTGTTGGAAATTAATTAATGGCGGTGACGCATCCTACCTGAACTTTCTTGACAAGATTTTAAAGGATAATTAAATTTTAGATAGGTTTTTGTAATTTATAATATATCATAATATAGTAAAGACAGCAGCTTTCAAGCTAATGCATTATATGAAACAAAATGTTGGCCACAATTTTCCACCGTGGTCGAAAGCGAATTACCAGGATAAAATAATTATATACCTATTATCATCCATGTCATAAACAAAGTGACTACTTGTTTTAGGACAGATGATAGGATATTTTTAAACAGACCGTGGTTTACCTGAAGGTATGCCATAGAAACCTGTTTAAAAGTTCAAGCGTAAAACTGTAACGGTCAAAGTACTATGTATGAAATGAAAGTATGAATATTCAAGTGTTTAACTTTTGCTACATACAATGCAGTGGATCGATTACAAACCGGGTGATACATAAAAAAGGATAATAAAATATAATAAAGAATTGGAGTTTGACTTTCCTCTTACATCGAATGAACAAGGAAATAAAGTTTATTCACAGCAAAAAATATAAGAAGTTAATAACACAAGACATTGTGTCATCATTACAAGGTTTAATTGCTTTTCATCAACTCGAATATAATTGATAGTATTAAGTGAAACAGATGGTTCCTGTATAGCTGTTTTCATTTCAAAAGGCAAAATTTTAAATGCTATTGTAGTCTCCGCTTAATAGGTGCCAGAAAATGGAGTCTCGTGACCTCCAGTCTTACCTAGAAAGAGATGGCGAGACATCTTGGACATAGTCTTGGATGCCTACAGCTATGGAACGTGTATCATGACACCGCAGAAACGAGTTTTGACCACGGAAGAATAGACAAAAAGAGAAAATATAGAAAAATTATGTGTTTTTCAGTTGTCTACGGTTCGTGCCATAGTCGGGCAAACTATGTAGCGAGGAGAACATTCGCAGAGCGCGATGTGGGCGCACCCGCGTAGTAAATACGTGTCAGGTTTAATATGCACTACAACCTTTTTATGTACTTTTTTTGGTTTTATTTAATTTTTAATCAAAACTAGCCGAATATGTTTTTGAAAATATCTAGTTCGGAAGAATTGGCGGGTTTTATGGCAACCAATAATTTGGTTAGAAAGAGACGCTGTCATTGGCACACAGCGCATAGAAATAAATAAATAATTAAAATATTATATCAAAATTTTAATCTAATATTTCTTGAGAAATCCGTCTTACTTAGAAAGCTCTAGTCTCATCGATCAATAATTAGAATGTGACACTTGCAAAATCTATAAGTATACAGGAACTGGTTTTATTCTAATCTAGATAAAAATATACATATTTTACAATACAATGGATATCTAGCTAGAAAAGTTTTATATCAAACGGAGCCATCAGCCGATATTGTAGTAAGAAACTCGACAATAGATCGGGGAGGCAAGACAATAATTTAGTATAATTTCCTTTCACAACATTTTGCACAATCACGGGCCTGTTATAATGTATAAACCATTGTGGTATATGTTTATTTGTTTTAACTCTGCCATTGTTCACATTTACATCTTCATTATTTTATAGACTAGCTTTTTATTCGACTCCACCCGCATATTTTGATGTATTTTTTCTAATCCGGGTAAGTAATACATGATATAACTACAAAATCTCTAAAATTTACAAGAGATAACAACTGAATATATAATTTTATTTGATATAACGATCTGTTAATATAATAAACGATTGACATAATTTTATAATGACTAATTTCTATAAGCATAACAATCAATGAATATAAAATCGTTTTGTTTAACACTTAAAAGACATAAAACTTATTTGGTCTAATTTTTTTTTCTTCCTGGCAAGTAATCTAACACAGATGTACCAAGTACTAGTACCACCTGCGATGAATGATTGACGGAGCCCCGCTTCGCGGGGCTCCTATTTCTGCGTACAGGGTTTAAAGTAACCTAACACGAAGGGGATGGCGGGGTCTTTCAGACCCCGCCATCCCCTTCGAACCTAACCTGTCCGTGTCGGGGTGCCCCAAGTCCCGAGCTCGCTTCGCTCGCTCTTGGATCCTAGGTCAAATAACTGGTTACTACCTGTCATGCTGTCTCGACGAAGCCCCGCTTCGCGGGGCTCCTATTTCTGGGTGCAAGGTTTAAAGTAATCTAACACGAGGGGGATGGCGGGGTCTTTGTGACCCCGCAATCCACTTCGAACCTAACCTGTCCGTGTCGGGGAGTCCCAAGTCCCGAGCTCGCTTCTCTCGCTCTTGGATACTTAATTTTTCTAATAACAATAGCAATCAGGAAGGCAAACAATCAAAATTCAAATGATAAGCCAAAGTCATCAAAGAAAATAGTTTAAACGTTAAATTATATGTTTCAAACGTTAAATGTAATGATTTTCGGTTAAATAAACGTTATATCAAATAAAATTATATGAAATGAGTTTTAGAATAACACAAACAGTATGTGTAAAGAAATTATATCAACCGTTGGTATATCTCACGTTGATTATATCACGTGAACGTTATTGAAATGAAAATATATCAAATAACTTTATATGAAATGAGACGCACCCTTCTAATCCTAATCATTATATCGAACAAGTTTTTTTTTTGCCGTTAAAATGTTAGTAGTAACAACAATATTTTAAACGTTTTCGTTACCTATAGAAACATCTACTTGTCTATTATTTTATCTATGACTCACTTTGTAAAACCCGACCATTGCAAGTATTATTATAATATTTAGTACCTATGTATAAAATAGACAATAAAAAATGTCGGCTCCGTGTGAACGTACGGATGCAAACAAAGAAGTTTTTTATCTTTACGAAATTATGATGACTTGAACAAAGTTCTATGTGATTAATTCCCTATGAAAATTACTTGGTACGGTCTACTTAGCACGGTGGAAAAATTATGTTAGGGCTATTTTGTTCGCGGGACTGTCTTAACAATGTACCGTGGCCTTGGAACGTAAAGGACAACTCCAGCAGGCGTAGCATGGCGCCGTAGAATTTTTGCCGGGGTTTTGTCGACGGAAGAATAGACAAAATGACAGAACGTTGAAATATTTTTAGCGTTTTAAGCATGGTAATGTGAAAAATATGGAAAATAAACGTTCTTTTCTTCAATAGTGAACAAATGGTGTCATATTTGTGCAAAAAAACAGTCGATTTGTGTAGAAATAACGATGAAAAGACTTTGTCTTTTCTTGGTAGAATAGAGATAGAATCGCCATGCTACGCATGCAGGAACAGATTGACTGTCCCTTCCGCACCATCAAAACGGGATGAGTCACTTGATTTTAAACAAAAAAGGCTACATTTTGTAGTAGCATTAAACAAAATGTCGAAACGAAGTTTTTTTTTCCTTTTGGCGACGGATGCCGCGACGACCTAGAGTAGAGCGGCTGTCTCGCGTTCTAAATTAAAATGATTATAGTACTCGGAACAGGTAGATAGACCATTAACAATGAGAGTCATAATAATCTGTATCCTTCTTAGATCTGACTTGTACAAATTGCGCGGGAAGACAAACATTCTAATAAACCATAGACGTTTTATTAAACTTTTTAAATTGACTATGGAAATATACAGGTATTAAAATATGTTTTGAAAAACAAAACAAAATGACGGCGAATTCAAAAGTAGCAAGAAACGGTACTTGGACAAAAAAGTCCAGACGTTAAAAAAATATGGTCTTTGTCTTTATAAAATAATAGTGATTACGTTTTTGAAGAATGTTGAAAATATATTTTAATATTTGAAATTAATTGAAGGAATCCGGTAATTTGTGATCTTGGTAAATTTCCTCATATTTAGTTTTATACTTGATTACTATTTTAGAGTTGGTAATTTTATTTGAATAATTTTAAAGAAGATTGAAACTTAGATATTTGACCTATTTCATAATACGAATAAAACATGAGCTACAAAACGTGCAAAACCGTGTAAACTAAAAAAACTTAAAAGATATGATGTTAAAGACATTTTAAATAATATATTTTTGGTAGACTTCCAAAACACGTTTTTATAATATTGCTCGTTGTTGTTAACTGTCTAACTCAACCGATTTTTGCCTATTGTTATTATCTTACTATTATTTGAGATAATAATAAAAAATAAAAATAGGCAAAAATAGGAAAACTCGGATTAAAGCTTGGAAAGGCCTTTGCGCCAGAGTGGGTAGGAAAATATATTTAGCTCAATGTTGCCCACATTAGGCTATTTTTTTTTTCTTATTTTAAATATATATTGGCAAAGGAATCCCAAAAGCGAAATTTCATATGAATCGATTCAGTTGAAGTGGTTGAAAAAGCTTTCACAAGATTTGAAACAAATATATACATTACTAGCTGTTGCCAGCGGCTTCACCCGCTACAACTCGAAAATTATCCCACCGGAACATAAAATCGGGATAAAAACTATCCTATGTGTTAATCCAGTTTATAAACTATCTGTGTCCTAAATTTTAGCCAAATCCGTTCAGTGGTTTTTGCGTGAAAGAGTAACAAACATACCTACATAGCACACATACATCCTCACAAACTTTCGCATTTATAATATTAGTAGGATACAGGGGTCAAGCGGAGGACGGTACGGGTCAACAGAGGTCATAAATATAAACCGTTCAAATATACTTTCAAGAAGCCACGGGCGTAAATCGTGCTCATTTATACCCTTAAGGGTATATGCATATGCATGCATGCAATGCAACTCAGTTCATGAAAACCATCGATAAAATGATCAAACAATGTACAGAATAACATGGTCACATTACACAGTAATGCATACAGGAACCATAACATTTACAAACAGACTTTTTATATATTTTTTCTTTTATTTTCTTCCTTATTTATGTTAATGTATTCTGACTTACTTTTTTTCATCGACCAATTGACCAATCACAGCATGAGCCTAAATAAGAGTATAATAAAGATATCGTTATACATTTTTTAAATATAATATTCCGATGCTAATATAAAATTAATTCCCTCGTATAAATTATAAAGAACAGCGTTCTAGTTTATTATTTTTTATTTCAACATAAAAAATATAATTCGTTTTGAAGGTAATGGCTATCTCGTCTTTATTAAGGCTTTTCTTGAATAAAAACTGGCAGTTAATTAGAAAAAAAATATTGTCGTAAAATGTGAAACATTAAGTAGGTACAACAGTTACAGTTGACCGGTTTTATTAATTAAACGTATTTAAATATGTATTGATAAGCAAACGAGATCAATCAAACGGCAGACAATAAAAAAACAAGAAATATTTGCATAATAAAATAAGCCGACAAATGAAATCTCCTTGACGTATTATTAAACTTTCGAACAAAATAAGAAAACAAAATAATTATTTCAAGTGACATTTCAAAATAATAAAAGTTAAACATGAATAAAACAATACTGCAATGATTTTTTTTCTTTTTCTCCAATATTTCTCAAAATATCAAGGTTTTAATTTCGCAAGTAGTTTTACCACATTTTTTTAAGAATCCGTGCTTTTACAACTTAAATGTCAACATAAAAAGAAATCGGATGACTAAGGGCAACAGAATTCATTTTATATAATTTTTGGAACGTGTTTCTGCTTAAAATAATTTTATGTTAGCATATTTCAGAATTTCGAGCTACGCCCCTATTCTCAAATAAAAACAAGAATTTGTTCGAGAGCGTGTATTTGGCATTCGAAAATGGCGGCCGACAAAAAAGAAGTATAATACTTACTGTAAAAAGTAGCATTTTGCTTTAAATACGCAGGTGCATTCGCCCACATTGTTAATGTTTTCATTATATGTGGCCTCTGAATGAATAACAAACATTGTTATAATATAAATAGTTTCACTTGATAAATCGTATTGTTATTCGACGGAAAACATTATTAACAATCCAATCTAAAACATCGGCCCGATGTTGCACAGGGCACATTCCTTAGAGAAATCAATATTTAATAACTCGCAAGGAATTTATGAACAGTATAAATGTTTTTGTAACAAAACTTTAACAAGAAAATATACCTACATCCTTTGTAAAAAAAAAAAACTAATTCAAAACAAGCTAGATCACTTTAATGGGCGGAAATGTAATTTTGATGATAATTTGGGTCAGAATTATATATTTTTTCAACAGAATAAATTAAATGTAACATATAATATCTATGGTGTAGACTTATTTATTTTGAAATAGACAAAGAGATCATAATTTATTTGAAAATGACATCATCGCATTTATATTAAGAACACAATCATAATCAAAGGTTATTTTTTTATATTTTATTTGGCAATAAATGATAACATGTTTTAATGCGAATTTTTCTTTGCAACGATACCAAAAAAGGCAATACTACAATAAAATCAAATGAAATTTTAGAAGTTTGGAATTTTTAATAACTTTTAAAAGCACTCATGACTATTTATTAGCTTAAGCAGTTATGCTGCAGAAATGATTTTTAACACAATAATAATTATATTATTATAATTTAGGGTTCCATTCCATTCGTAATTTTTAATTATTATGTTAAGTAACTTGAATTGAATGTTTGGAAATGCAAAATGTTTGATTCTAAGCGTAATAATAAAAGTAAAAAATACCAGACTACGCGAAAATGGGGTCTAAAAAGGACGAAACAAGAAAATAATTCAAATAGAAATCCAGACATGCTTAGGTTAAGGTAAATAAGAACCGTGGTCGCACCCACTGTATAGGTCCTATTGTTTAAGACTACATAGTACACACACATCTATTAACTTCAACTGTGTCAACCAGCAGTAGTTTACGAGCAGTGGTGGCCCAGAGGTATCAGCCTCGACTTACGAGTTGTAGGTCGTGGGTTCGAACCCAGCCTGGCGCATTGCTTTGTGTAATTTATTTCATCACCACTGCTCTCAAAACGGTGAAGGAAAACATCGTGAGGAAATGAAACCGGCATGTCTTAGAACCATCAAATTCGAAGACATGTGACATCCACCAATCCGCACTGGGCCCGCGTGGTGGATTATGGCCCACTCCCTCTGAGACAGAGGAGGCCTGTGTCCCAGCAGTGGGAACATTATAGGCTGATGATGATGTGTCAAACATACTCCTCCATATATGACGTGATTTTCGTAAAAAGGGGTATTTTTATTAGTAAGTGGCTTCTCGCAGTTCAACCTAAAGGAGGTTGTGAGCTACTTAACCGGGCTTTAATGTGGATGCCTTAAATGATTCTAAGTCCTCCAGACAGGGGGAAAATGGGGAACTTGAATTTTTGCTTGAAGTATTAAAATACAAATGCGGAAGGGTCTTTGCAAATTCGATTTCATTCGATTATATTTTCCGTTCTAAGCAAGACAATAATGTCTATGAATATTCGCTTTATGAAAACTTTCACCATTCGTCAGATTTTCGTTATACAATAGATCTGTCCACGTTAGTCATTATTTCTTTAGATATAGGAGCAATACTAATTATGCTACAGAACTGTAAAATTATTGGCACATAGCATAAAAAATCCTATGTGATAATTTAGGTTGTTTGTAGAATATCTATGTATCAAAATCCGTTCAGTAGTTTTGTGTGAAAGAGTAACAAACATGCATCCATCCTTCCTTACAAACTTTCGCATTTGTAACATAGAAAATGGCCAACACGAACCTTACCTTATCTTTTGACGTCATGTGAAATAATTTAAATTGATGTTCATCATAGGCCGTACATAATGAAACTAATTAGAGTAATTAAGTATCACGCATCAAGGGTTTGAAAACTTTTATTATATAAGTTAGTGGTTACTTTTTTAAACCATTATAATATATAAAAAAAACTTGAATCCAAAAATGGAATTTTGATTTAAATAAAATATAATAAACTTTTTTTTATAAAACCAGCATGTCGTTATAAAGCGCAAAAAATAATGAACCCATATTCTGAGAATCTCGTCTTGGTTTTTTATTTTTTATAAAGTGAAGGGAAATATAAATCACGATTTTTTATTACTTTGTCGGGCTAACTTCAGACATTTGGTCGTTCGACATTCAAAATTAATTTAAAATATAATAAAAATACCTACATCATTAAAGTTAAAACAAAATTAGTATTTTTTTACAATAAAATAATTGGAAATATATTTAATGGTACCACGCCACGCTTTGTTAATTTCCAGTCGTATAAAAATGAAAAAATGTGGTATTTTTTATACTAAACCGACCTAATTTGACTTTAATGACAAAGACGAAGGTCGGACACAACATTTTAGGTACATAGACAGTCATAAAATAAACATGAAAAAGGAGAAAAAAAGCTTTTGTAATTTAGTTATCGTCTACCCTATTTGTACCTGTATTGCAGCTTATTGTGAAACTATCCTAGTAACCGTGTTCAAGTTATTTTTTTTTTATAAAAAGTGTGTTGTCGGACGAATCCGTCAACCAAGGATTTTTTTATGGTCTAATAAAAAAACGTGATAAAAGAATGGACGCGTGTATTTAGGCTTCGTTTTGGGTCATTGGCGCCATTATCTTCTTAAAAATATATCCCACTTTCTTGTTGATTTCAGGGGAAAATGTTTATTTCTGATATGATCAGTATAAAAAAAAAAACTAAGATTGGCTGAATAAAAAAAAATTTAAAAGATATTTTTTTTTATTTTTTGTGTTTTTGCTTAATTTTATAAATCAAAGTAAATGGAGCATTGCATATTAATACAATTGCTAACCATGTCATTCAATTGGTAAATGCAGTCGATTTCAAAGCAGAATAAATACCTATGGGTAATATTATTATAATTGGGGTGCAGATTTATGCCGACACGACTTCCGCATTTTGAAGCTTATAGCTTCTAGCCGTTCGTTTGTAAGCGTCTTGTGTGACAACGAAAGGGTTGTAAGATACAGCAAAAAAAAAAGAAAAACGAAACAAAAAGGCCACCTACATTTATATTATTTAAGTAAAAACTTTGAACATATTTTTTTCTAGTTTTTAATTTGATTTCTTGTCCATGTTGTATTGTCACGGAAACCTCATATGTTTGAAAAGTTTCCTAAGAATCAGTTCAGTAGAAGTTATTGAAAAAGCTTTGACAAGATTTGTACCAAAAAATGTAGCTCAAACTAAATATAACGTCGCGGAAAACTACGGATCTACTAGACCACAAAGGGCAATTAAGGAATCAGGATTTATCAGTCAAGTCTAACAGTCCATTCCATTCCACCCAGGGCTCCCGAGGACTGACTTGATGATTTCCACACCAAAAAAAAAAAGCACTATAAAACCTGTATAAAAATCAGGACTTACCAGGGGAAGTAAGAACCTTGTGGCGCTCATCAGTCTTATTATCATCTTGGAAGCGTACAGTCATGGGCTTCTTCTTGGCCCGGAGCCTGTCATCTTCTGGAGACAGGATGGAAGTCCGCTTCTTGGGACGCTCCTCTTCCACATTCAGCTTCACATCTGTTGTTGATGATGTAGCCACTGTTGGTAGAAAAAGTATTTAGGATATCTGTAAGGTCTTCGAAATTATAATCGCAGTTATTGGGGTTCGGCAGGACAGTTAGGCAAAATCGGGCTTCATTACTGCCAAACTGCTGCCGATTCATTTATGAACACCAAGTCGTTGATGGCAGGATAATTTCCATATAACCTAAAGGTTTCATTAACAAAACACACACGCAAAAATGAACACGTGGTCATTTTCGGTAACAAATGCTACGGTGTATCTACGTCTTATACAGTGGCTCAAAAGCAGGTGGGGAATGGCACTTGCAGCAATTAGTCTCACGATCCAGTATCGGATCGCAAGGATTAATTATGTGTTGCTTAAGTTTCAAACTACTTCCACTTTACTACTTTCATAAATTTAGACACTGGCAGGCAAAAATGTGGGAGGCCAAACATCCTCTAAAATCAGGCAGTTGGCCTGGTTTGTTTTCTCAAAATTAGAAATGGTGGCTGGAACAGAGATCCTGATCGGGTGCCTCATTTCCGGGTGATAGGCTTTAACCCAGACAGGTGTCATGTATGGTGTAATTTGTATCGTTACTACCACGCTGTACTGTATTTAAAACGGAAAAGGAATGGTAAGACAAAAATTAGGAAAACAAGTTCTTTAAATTTTTGGACCTAGAGCCGAAAATTTGAAGACATGGCTTCAAATTTTTACATCCACTAATTTAATTTGGACGTGTAGTTGATTTGTAAGGCCCAGTCTCTTCCACAGGGAGGAGGCCTAGTGTCGAAAGAAACTTTATAAGCTAGATAAGGTGTACGCTCTCCAACCCACCTTGATCATGCTCCGTCTGTATACTGGCCACGACCCTATCTCCAACGACTCCTCGATTCGCGTGCATAGCTTCTTCCATCTCCCTGGCAGCTGCCGCCAAGATATTGTTGACTGCAGTATGTGTGGTGGGTGGATCCTCGCGACGACGCCGGCGTATCTCTTCAGCGCGCATCATGGATTGCTGGTACATGTGTATCTAGGAATTATTTGTGATGTCAGGTAATGTTTGGATGATGGTTAGTCAAGCTTTGGTAGGGTTTTTCAAGCGTTAGGTTAGGTGGCAGTGGAGGGTTCTTTTTTTTGGAAGGGTGATCCCAGATTTCGCCCGATGGTTTTTTGATGTGGAGTGTGAACTTTTATGGTGATTTTTAGCAGTAAATATTGAATTAGGCAAAAACAGTGTTTTTTATTAGAATGATGTCTTAATAACATTAGAAATATGCAGAATTTGCTCATAATTCAACTCATAAATTACAAAAACAAAATAATAGTATCAACTAGTTATGATTCAAATCAAACTATAGTACATTAATTATCTCATCAATCGCATTGGACACCTAAATAACTGATAAATTATTTTTAAAAAACCTCTGAGGCACATAGATTATAAATAACGTCTTTTCTGATTATTACAAAATATATCGAGACACAAATGAATCAATTTTCTCACATAATTAAAAACTGAAACGAGAAATAGTTTTATCAGTTTTTAACCGACTTCCAAAAGGAGGAGGTTCTCAATTCGGATGTTTGTATTTTTTTTTTTTTTATGTTTGTTCGGGCATAACTCCGTCGTTTAACAACCGATTTGAAAAATTCTTTTTTTGTTGGATAGGATATACTTCTGGAATGGTCCCATTAAAATTTTATCGAAATCGGACTAGCACTTTTTGAAAAATCAACATATATCAACAAAAACCTAAAAAGTTTTCAACTTTGTTTACACCGATTACTCCGAGGTTTCTGGTCCGATTTCGATGATTCTTTTTTTGTTCGATACAGTATATCTGCCATTTGGTCCCACAAAATTTTCATTAAGTTTGGTGCAGTAGTTTTTATTTTTAGTTTTTATACATGGGCGTTGTTATTTTCCGGTGCTACGGATTACAAAATTTTAGTGCACATGTAAGAAAATTATGTATTTGACAATAATTTGGGTTGAATAGTGAAACTAAAAAGGATAAAATAAAAAACTTTTTCAAAAAAAAAATGAAACCGACTTCAAAACAACCACAAAAAAAGTTCAAAATAACCTACAAAAAAACTTTTCTTTCGAAAGTCGGTGACAAAAAGTCAATGAAATAAAAAAGAAAGTCACCGACTTTCGAAAGAAAAGTTTTTTTGTAGGTTATTTTGAACTTTTTTTGTGGTTGTTTTGAAGTCGGTTTCATTTTTTTTTGAAAAAGTTTTTTATTCTAATGAAACATTAATAGATAGTTACGTTATTATCTATGTCTATACTTCGACATTGTTCTAGGAAAATGGAAAGGCAACGTGTTAGCAACGTTATCATACCCGCATGTAATAAAAAGTAGACGGGAGGAGAGGTTACTGCCCTCGCCCCTCAGGTTAACGCCAGACATGAGGTAGGAAAAACGAAGTGAGGTGGTAACAAAGTGACGATGGTCTTGCGTATACTCTGACGACAGTTTTGCATTTTACCTGGTAACGACATTTAGACGTTATTATAAGTATTAATAATTATTTTGCGAAGCATAATTGCCTAGCCGCAGAACTGTCTTAAAAGGTTTGTCTTACCATGGTTCTGTAACCCAAAGGGTAATTTAAGGAACATGTTGGTTTTTAATCGGTCAAGTCTAGCAGTACTCTTTCGCTGTACTCTGGAGGGCCCATTTAATGATATTTACAAATAAAAGTATCGATAATAATTTATCATTCGTATTTAAGTGGCGCTTAGAAAATTACAGAAGAAGAAGATGTGCTGCGCCGCCCGGCAGAAGATGGATGAATAAGTCGCCTTTAATTTCATGCTGTCATTGTTTTAATGTACTTTGTAGCTTGAGAAAAAAGGGTGTGCTAGGACTGTAAACGGATAACATGGTAAGGGTTACTGTAGAAATATGTTGAGGCTCTATTTACACAGTTACAGATCAGGGCCCTCCTGGATCTGGATTGGGATCAGAGGTTTTCTACTCTAAGGGCCCTGTCGCTCTAGAACCCAAAATACCCTGCCGCGTCGGGCGGTCGTGTGTGACTCACAAGCGGAAATGTGAAGCAAAACCTTTATGATGTAAGAAAATTTCAATTTCACATAATATTTCATTTCTCATAGTTTCAGGCAATATCAAAGTAATTTGAAAGTGTATAAAAAATAATAATAGCCAAGTATGATAATGAATATTTTCCAACTTAATAATTCTACAAAAATTCCGCTACATTCTAGATGATATAAAGATATGGCGTTCAAAATAGACTTTTTATCGCGAAATTATTATAAATTTTTACTTCCATAACCCAAAGTTATCTGAAAACAATATATTTATCTTGAATTTTAATATTGTTTAATATTATTAAATGGTGATAATATAATGATTAATATACATAGCCTACAATCACATATTTTGCACAACAAATATTTAATGACGTTTTATAAAAAATTTAAACACTTAATTTATTATGAAAATTTACCTACCTATTATTTTCTACTTTACTATCAGGTTTTCTCTAACCAGCTGATTAATTTAAGCCTTGCTTATAATTAATTGTAAATAACTATCCGACCAAATTATAAAATTAAAATTATAACAAAAATGCCATCAAGTTTTTTCCTAAAACTTTTAGAAACATCCATTATTTTTTTGCGATGTACACATTTCGAATGAACAGTACGCAATGGCATGAAATAGAATAACTGTTAATGAATGTACCTCTCATATAATGTACAGTCACCGTCAATGACGGCGCGGCCAAATAATAAATGACTAAGATTTCTCGTTATTACAATTGCATGTTAATTTAATCATTTAAATTGTGTTTTAGACACGTGTAAGAACAGCAAACTTAATTGGCATTATATTAACAAATGGTCATGTTAGTATATATGTTTGCGGTAATCTTGAGAACTACTAGACCTGTTTTGGTGTGTTTGACGCTTGTAGAAAGTCTATTGTTAACACAGAAGAAACCAGAGTCACTGTAATTTGGGGGCACATACACCTCCGTCAAGTCTTCGGCCAGAACAGCCTTGATGTGTATATCTGGCATTTGAGTATATTTTATAATATTTTTTACTATGTATAAAAATAATTTAATAATAATTAAGCCTCTCTGAACTTCAAAATCTCAGGTGGGTTGGTAATTCGTAAAATGGATTAATCTGTTCTATTGCGTAAGTTAAAGAATAGATATTATGATAAGTAGAAAAATAATACAAAATGATAGTAATAAGATTTATAATCATTTTATCGCAAATCATATATGATTCTGCTAGTGGCCTTTTTAGAATCTCAGTATTATACCTATTTGTTGCAAACTTACATTTCCCTATCTCAATGTTTCATCACAATGATGAAATAACATTCTCCATTTTGTAAAATTCGTTATAAATTATTAATAGGTACTCGGATTTTACATGTTTTTGCCTTATCTACGTCAAACAGTTCAAAAAAAAAGTATTACGCAAACAAAATTACCTTTGCATAAACAATATTTATTATTTTTGATTCGAATTTTAAATAACTATTGACTGTAATCGAATAATGCTCAAGGCAACTTTTTTTTTTAAGAAAAATAATAATGTTCAATCTAAAATAGGCAAAGGAAATACTCAGCACTTGGTAAATAAAAAAAGTTGAATTACCATGACTCAACGAGTTAACTCTAAATTACGTCATAATATATTTATTTAATGATAAATTATCTGATTATCAAGTATCCACTTGTAACAGGTACACAGTATACAGTCACATTGTGTTTTTTTTTATTAGTATTTTTTATGCCACTA
This sequence comes from Agrotis clavis, assembly GCA_954870645.1. NCBI lineage: Eukaryota > Metazoa > Arthropoda > Insecta > Lepidoptera > Noctuidae > Agrotis > Agrotis clavis. The sequence goes on along the minus strand of OX940935.1, from coordinate 19,231,549 downwards.
CTGGACTACTTGTGTAATTATTTTACAATGTTAAAAAAACTGATAGAATGTAAAACTTATCCATACCAGCTTCTTTAATTTTATCTGAAAAAATAATAATTATGGTAGGTCCAATTAAAGCAATTATTCTTAATTGTTCTAAAGTGGTCTGCGGAACCCCCTTTAAAATCCAATACATCACCATTTATGGAATCCATCAATACATTTAAAATATAAGAAATGTTCATCAGTGCAGCTCAATTTGGCAAAATTATATTTTTTCTGAGATTCTGTTATCATGTACATCAATGATATAAACTGAATTCATACATCGAAAGAATAAAGTTATAATAATAATAAAAGCCTTTATTCAAACAGTAGCATTTTTACAAGTAATAAATAATATCAGTGTGTTTTTAGCAGTTAGTTGGTTGACTTCCTGTCTGTTTGCCCTTTGGCAAAGGCCTCCTCCATCTGTTTCCATTTAACCCTATCTCTGAGAATAAAGTTGATATGCCCCAAATCTCGGAGTTAGGTACTTTCAAAGAGCAGAAAAATCCTGTGATTTATTAAATAAAAAAGTTATAATTTACTTTCACACAATTTATTTGTCTATCTATCTCCAATGTTTTTAATATTATTATTTATTTGTAATATTGTTTTCCACACGAGATTGTCTATTAGATATCCCGGGAAGACCCATTTTAATGTCAACATTTCAATGCAAGTACTAAAATAATAACTCTAATTCCGACCTCTGGTTATCAACTATTAATTTGCAACATGTTCAAATTTTATAATTGAAGTATAAAATTTTATATAAAAAGCATTATATCTATATGTATAAAAATCAATGCCACTTTTCGTTGTAATTTTATAACTCAAGAATGGGCTCACCTATCCAAACCTTAGGCTTTCTTCGGACTATTTAGTAGATGGTTTATGTGAAGTTTGCACAAAATCGGTCGAATGGTTCTTCATTTATCAATTTTTTTGTAACAAATGAACTCAATAAATGGCGGATCTTTTGTTAATGGGGATTTTGCTGTCAAAGTAGCAAAGCACGTACCAGGCCGCTAGTTATACATAAAAATAAAGCCATGGGCCAAAATGTGTGTGAATAACAAATATTTACTTATTCCATATTAATGAATAACAACTTTTATCTTAATGCCGTTAACCAACGTCATATACATAAAAATCTATGGAAAATATTTTTATTTTGACCAATTAGCACCTAAAAGAATTAACAAGATGATGAGAAAAGCCTGATTTAAAAAACCTTGAGACTTTTTTTATGGAATATGTTTTTTTTTATTTCTTTTAGAGGAATCTAAGAGAAAAATAAAAGAGTTTCATATGCAAAACAGTATCCTGTCTATTCCTAGTATTTAGATAAGACACTAGATATTAAGTAATGATATGCAAATTAATACTTTGTCATATGTGTAGGAATTTAGTATTAACAGACAATGCCTAGCAGCTAGACCTAGGTTCATAATAATACACACTTTTATAACTTTACATGCATATTTAGCTAGACCACCTGTTATCTAATTGTTAATATGAAAACATGCCATAAAACTCACAGTATTAAGTTTTCTCTCAACTTTAATTGCCCTCATTTGAATATAAATAATATTAATGCAGAATTTCATTATGATTATGATTTCATTCAAAACTATGAGAACTATGAGCGTCACGGAGATTCAATGTTTATTGCTAAATGTAAGCTCTAATGAATGAAACCAACCACCATACAGGAACCATGTTAGCCCAGGATTGATGAATAAAAATCTAAATAGGCAAATGAAACTCACCTGTTTCAGCCTCTCCACGTCAGTCCTAGCTTGTGAATATGCTGGCTGTGCAGACACTGAAGTCGCAGGATATGAAGGATACTCCAAGTTTACATTCAACATCTGTGCAGCGTTATCTCTAGCCTCATACGCAAGCCCCCGGATCTCTAGCTCTGACGCAGTGTGCATCAGAGACTGCAAGTCCAGTTCTTGGACATCCACTGAACCCTTGTACATAAACTCTACAAGGAGGTTGATCTCCGAGAAGGGGATCCCCTTCAGGATCACTATTGGATGTTGACATGGGTTGTCCCTAGCAAAAAACAAACATTTTTATCATACCTGCATGCTCTGTCATTTAAATATAGTACACTATCTCATTATTTATTAACCAGACATATTTTTTCTTCTGTTATCACAAGATAATAAAAGTAATTATTGTATATATTCGACTCCTATGACATTTATGTAACATTTCTTATGTAAATACTCTCATTATATAGAATTATATTTAAAATTGTTCATTAAAACCCTAGCTGAGTGCAAACTATACTTTGCTCATGTCTGTATACATTACATGGTATTAAAAATAACTTCACTAGAAAAAATAATGATGTCATAATGACCAAATGGAACAGATTTAAAACTGATGTTTAATAAATACACAATTTAGTAAATGGAAACCTAGTACGAATGCGTTGTACAATGCATAATGCGAGCACTTACTTGAATATCTGTTCGAAATACGGACTGCATGCTGAGAGCACGAGCTTGTGCGCCTTGAGGGTGCCGTCGCGGCAGGAGAGCGTCACGTCCGCGAGCGCCGACGACGAGTAGATGGTCGTGAACAGCTGGCTCAGGTTCTGCAGGTGGTTGTTCCACTTCAAGTGGAACGTCTTATCGCTCACCAGCCCCTGCATCTGCACCACCACATACACTTTTCAATCACAAATCACACTTCTTCGCGACTTATGGTTCATCGACAGAAAACCGACTCTGCTGCGACCGCTACATAAAATTATAATTATTACAACTTATTTTTAGAACGATGCCCGTAAAAAACACTATACGTACGCGGTATGACAGTGTAATATACCGTAGGTACGCGCTGCCGACGGAATTTAGAGCTATAAAATTTTATTTATATTTTATTCGGTAAAACGGAATTTCGTCAAAAATCATGCCGGTGAGAATTTCTTACCTCTCAAATCTCTTTACCGACTTCTCGATTTTTCACAAATAACACCGAAACATTTCACAAAATTTAATACAATAATTATGTTACACAGAAAGCCGTGTCGTAAAAAACAGAGTGGGGCACGCCGTGGCCCCCTCCTTGCCCCGGCCCCCTCGCACACAATCAATATACGGAATATGAGAGCGCGGCGCGCCCCCTCGCCCCCCGCATGCTTTATTATACTGTAATTAATATACAACTTTATAAATTGTATTACAGGCAAGCCGCATATCTTTTGATTAGGAATGTGTATAATTTTATGGATTCTCCTATATTATTAATTACATATTTAAGTGCGTACATTCACAGGTATAACGCTAAAATAATGAATAAATCGGAAATACACAAGCACGTACCGTGGTGTTTTATTGACATAAACATTGAAGCAAAAATGGAATTGACTGACTTTTTATTTCTTTTTGGCTTTAAATTAAACAAGTGCAACTTTAAAATGAATACGTTTTATGATTTTTTTTCAGTTTTCAACCCAATTTTGTGCCCCTTCCTTTAAATAAATTAGATGGAGTAGGTAGGTAGTACATTATTAGTTAGTAGAGGTAAGAATGTGTGCGTGAGTACTTCAATCTCTTTCACATCGTCATGCGGTAGTGTGTAGTGTATACAGGTAGATTGTATAAATTGTATACATACACAACCACTACATGCGCAAACGGGAGAATAGAGGCTGACGGATTCGATAGTTTTGTTTTGTTTTTATTAGATTCCATCCTTCCGTCTGCATGTTGGAATGAGTAATGTATTTTTATCATTTTGTATGACATTATGATGAACCAGAAATAAAAAAGGAAGCACAGAAAAATGTACTGTTGTTTTATGCCTTGCTTGCACGAATAAAATTACCATTTGAATATGAACAAACATGTAACTACCTAGTTAGTGTTAGGTAGGTATATAATTTCACACAAGGTTCTGAAGGTTCTTCTACCTTTGGTACTTTCTATGTAGGTATAAGTATGAAGTAGGTAGATGCGAGTGTGGGCGAGGTTTGATAAATTAATAATGTAGGTACAATATAGGTGTACTTTGCGTATTTTGAGAGGGTGGTAAGCTGTGGTGGTAAGGGAAGGTATGGTGTGAAAATAAGAAGACATGGATGTGTGGTGTTTTCTGAGGCAACTCGGTTTGTTCAATTTTTTCATTTCATTTATCTCTAAAAAATTGTATCATAGATTAATGCAGGATAGGAATAGGTATCCTTTTTTTTAAATAGGTACAGCTTGTAATTTATAATTTCACGTAATTAACTGCTATGCATGTGCTTCGGGGCCTCTAAAAGCCTTGATGGCCTAGCAGTGGAATTTGAACATAGCGTCAAACCCCTTCTACACGGTCAGACCTGACCACCTGACAGAGGTGACCTTGGTCCGGTGTGCGACCAAATATGGGCGGAGTCAGTCGGGAGCGCAGCCGTCCCGACAGGCTGCGTCCGCGGTGGGACCCGACCGTCAGCCGACAGCGTTCCAGACGGTGGGGTACTGTTGACACGACCAAGTTCACCTCTGTCAGGCGGTCAGGTCTGACCGTGTAGAAGGGGTTTTAGTGGTATTAATCTACAAGTAAAAAAACGCATAAACTAATTAATAATTATCTGTGACGAATGTTCGAAGTTAGATAAGTATAAGAAAACATAATTATAGCATTGAATTAACATGAATTTTAATTTCCGAGAATGTCTTCCTTGGGCCTATGCAGGCTTATGTCATGCAAGTATGGACGGCTTAACGAACGTCAACGATTGCTCGTTAGCGTTTGCAGGTGATCCAAAGCGTAGCAGTAACATCAAAACATTGTCTTTGTTATTGAACGGTCAGCAAAGGTGTTTGTTGTCGATCGTGGGCCCGGTTAGTACGTGGCCACCGGGCCCACATGCAAACGCTAACGACACGTTGACGTTCGGTAAACCGTTTGTACCTGCATGAAAAGAACACCAACAGGATCCACTCGCTGGTCTGTACGCGGCATTATAGTAAATGATCAAGTAACAATTTTTCCACACGGTGTCGATTCGTTTTTGGGTGTTTTAACTCAAGAATGAAGCCTATAAATATTTTTACATCTCTCATATTCGGTAAGTAGGTCCTTATTACCCCCAAATGGGGCTTGTAAGTAACCAATTAGCGCTCTAGGGTATTAATGTAGCTAGAAAAGCCCTAGGGCGGTAAGTAATTAAAAAAAAAGTTCACGTACATCTAACCATCATACTGGCAATAGACATCATGCATTCAGCCTAATGACAAAAGAGGTCGCTTCGCTATTCAGCCTTGTCTTCGAGTATAATAGTCATCAATTTTAAATATCGAACGGCGAAGCTCAAATCACGTTCTTGAAAAAAAAAAAAGATGAATAAAGGCGGGAATAGAAAACTTTTACTTTAAATATAATATTGTTTGTTTTTGGGATTTTTTTTTATAATTACGAGATATTAGGAAAAAAAACATGAGTACTGCAAGTGATGAAGATTTAATTAAGCTGCACTCCCGAATCAATGAAAATGGAAGCTGAAGCAGCAATTAACTAATAAAATGTTTTATTCTTGCAATGCCGGTTTTTTCTACTTACCTCACAATCGAGATGTAAAGCAGAGTAGTTAGCTCGGGTGTAAGCATCAATTGCACCCTCGAACTATAGGCGCCCTCGCTGCGCTCGTGCGCCTAAATATCTCGGGCTGCAATTGATGCCTTACAGCCCTTGGCTACTAATCTACTATTACTTTGATTGTATACTCCCAGAAAGTTATATAGATAGCTACAATAATTATATAGTGCTTTTAAATTAAGTATTATTATTTTCCCTTAAAATAGGCTATTTCGAATCTTTCGTGTGTAGTATTCGATTTTCTGTGAAATTGTTGCTGGGTGCGTCATGGTGATCATGGTGCAACACTATTGCTCCATTGCGTCATGTGTCAACGTCAGATATGACAGATGTTGACACTTGACAGCCATTGACAGGTTGTCACGTCGTTCTCGTTTTCAGTTTTCACATTGTGTTGCCGGAATACGAATCGCTCGCTCATATCTTCGTCGATATTTGTTAGTGTCGGCGTCCCTGCAATTAATTAAATATTGAAACTGTAAACTACGGCCACGTATTAATTAGATCCTTCTAGACTTTACAAGGATTTACTGCAATCGCAGTTGTTCGTGATCTATAACAAAACCGAAACAATAAGCACGGTGGAGATGGAAAAATCACCGTCTTTGGTTATTTCAAGCCCTAATATAAAATATACTGATGATTTTATTTATGCGGACTATGAATATGAAGAGACCCTGGTGACTAGAGACGGCGATGAAGTGACGGTAAGCATGTTTTTGTTGATATTCAATGGGGAAGGCAAGTGTCAAAGTGACAAATGACAGTTTGGTCCCAAAATAACTGTCAAACCAAAGGAATTTTCTGAAAAAACACGATTTATTGATGTAAAATGACAAGATGTTGTGTAATAAGCTGTAAAAATGATGGAACATACAAATTTCCGACAATTCACACTATCAATAAATAATGGGTAGCTGCTGTGACTGTCTTGAGAACAAAAATTGTATTTTAACTAAGGAAAAGCTATAAAATAAACAAATATCCAGCCTTGCGAAGCCGAGACAGGCCTTTAGTTGAGTTTATTAATGAAATTCTATGATTATACCATAACTAAACAATCGAATACACTTTTCAAAATAACATCTACTTTTCTATTGGAGGTTAAGTACCAGTATTGCATCGCTCTATAAATCATGAAATGGTTCGTCTGTTGGAAGAATTATCACCTGGAACGAGTTTAGTGATAGTTGTGGTGTTAAGAAATTAAATATATTGTGATATTTCTCGAATCTAAATAGAAAAAAGGGGTAAAATTACTGACTTAAAACATTATGATATTTTATCAAAATAGAAAGTCAAAAGCAGCATTATATTCTTGGTAGAGGAAAGGACAGGTAAAACATACCTAATCACAAAAATTTAAACCTCAACTACAAGTAATTGTGGATTGAATACGGTAAAATCAAATGTATAACCACTCAATTAAATCACTTTTTTTCCTCTTGTAGTTGCACCGCGGCGTCTTAGTTCTTCTTTTAGTATATGCACTTGTATTGACGAATAATTTTCCATATTTGTTTTGTATTTATACTCAATTTTTATAACAATAAATCTTGTTAGTTTTTTGTACAAGGTAGACAGTAATCTGACGTAGGGACCAACTATCGCAGCGCCATCTACGATTAGCTTTGAGTTGCCATCCCCATTGATTGCGTTTCGCGGCATTTGCTTTCCTGGCCGTATCGATTTGTTGTGCATATTCCAGAAGGAGCAGGTTGCTGATTTATTTTTCCAGAGACATATCTATGGAGTGAATTAGAATCACTTTAAAAACAATTTTGCAATGATCTAATTAGAATCTTATTCATCATTTTGTTTGTTGAGATAGCGACTGTATTTCATTACACACTATTCTAAAATTCCTTTATCAACGTGTGTTAGTAATATCTCAGTTTAGGCAATTTAAAAACTGCTGATCTTATCATTTTTTGTTAATCCGTAAGAGTACAAAACTAAGCCAAAGCTGACTGACTACGAAAATGGTTTTGGCAATGGATGTAATGTCTTATAGTCCAAGAGCTACTGAACCCTGCGACTAACGGTCTTCCTGTAAGGTTGTAAATTTGTACACGTAATATTTATAGCATGCTAAGAGCAATAGCGACGACCTGGCAGGCGTCAGCCGTGCACATCATTGGACAATTTAATTTTCAAAGTGTAAAAAAAAATTTAAAAAAAACTTGTTCCTGTAAGCTTAAAAATTTAACAGGATGTAGTTTATTTATTGTAAATCTTGGAAAAAAAATGACAGGCGATTACAAGGTGCACAAGTATGTGACAGGCGAATTGAAAAGTGCAAAGTTGATGGGGAAAAATAAACTTTCTCCTGTAAGATCAAAATTATCTCGCGTTTGGATGAACTGATTTTGATGCCGTTTTCAGAAAAGTGTGCGTTACATTCCGAGAAAGGTTTTAATATACAGGGTGAATTTTTCAACTGGGCGTGGATGGCTATCTCCGAAACAATGAGTAATATCGAAAAACGTTGAAAGGAATCTCGAGGCCGATTTTGACGAAAATAAAACGGCATCGTTGGATTTTAGAAAAATCAATAATCCTGGCCAGGAATCGAACCCGCTGATTTTGGAAAAAAAATCACAGCCTGTATTATTACACCATTCGATAGTGTTGCTAATAAGGATCAAATTCTGGGAAGTAATCATATACGGCAAACTTTAGGAAAACGTATAATTTAAAAAAACTGATGAATGTTCAAGACGATAACTGTATTCGGAACATAAGTTAACCGTTTCTTCTTTGAAATAACGCTTATTTTTGTTCAACTCAATAATTTCGCATTGCTGAATACACTGGGATTGTTGAGACATCAAATCCACTGAATTATTGAAAACAATAATAAATAAATTATGGCTCAGTAGAACATAGTAACATAGAAATATAGCAATTTCATGAAAATCTGCTATTTCCTTAAGTTTGCCTTATATGATCACTTCCCAGAATTTGATCCTTATTAGCAACACTATCGAATGGTGTAATAATACAGGCTGTGATTTTTTTTTCCAAAATCAGCGGGTTCGATTCCTGGCCAGGATTATTGATTTTTCTAAAATCCAACGATGCAGTTTTATTTTCGTCAAAATCGGCCTCGAGATTCCTTTCAACGTTTTTCGATATTACTCATTGTTTCGGAGATAGCCATCCACGCCCAGTTGAAAAATTCACCCTGTATATTAAAACCTTTCTCGGAATGTAACGCACACTTTTCTGAAAACGGCATCAAAATCAGTTCAGCCAAACGCGAGATAACTTTGATCTTACATGAGAAAGTTTATTTTTCCTCATCAACTTTGCACTTTTCAATTCGCCTGTCACATACTTGTGCACCTTGTAATCGCCTGTCATTTTTTTTCCAAGATTTACAATAAATAAACTACATCCTGTTAAATTTTTAAGCTTACAGGAACAAGTTTTTTTTTTTTAATTTTTTTACACTTTGAAAATTAAATTGTCTAATGATGTGCACGGCTGACGCCTGCCAGGTCGTCGCTATTGCTCTTAGCATGCTATAAATATTACGTGTACAAATTTCTAACCTTACAGGAAGACCGTTAGTCGCAGGGTTCAGTAGCTCTCCAGCTATTAGTTGAAATGAAGTAAATGTAACAGTGGGTTAATATTTAGAAATGTGCTACCTGAATTTGAGTATATTGATGCATGGGGGGTGTAGAGAGGGGCTTATATAACTCCCCCCAAGCATTTTTTTTGCAGGATTTTTCAAAAAATTTCTTTGAGATTATTTTCATAAAAAAAATTACTTCTGGGTGGTTTAAAAATAAATAACCACGAAGGGAACCACGGACAGGTTAGGTTAGAAAGGGATGGCGGGGTCTGAAGACCCCACCATCCCTTTCTAACCTAACCTGTCCGTGTCGGGGTGCCCCAAGTCGATTTTACGAAAAAAAAATTCTCATCGAAAATTTTGCAAAAATTCTATTACAAAAAGAATGGAGTTCCGGCAAAAAAAATGCTTGGGGGGGGGGGGGGGGGGGCAACAACCGTTTTCTTTTTATGATTTGTTAAAGTTACGGTATATTTAGCTACAATTTATATCCCTGTTACGGTAGGTATGTGTAATATGATACAAACGTCGACGGAGCACCGCTACGCGGTGCTCCTACTTCTCGGTGGTTTAAAAATAAATAACCACGAAACTTCGAACGAACTTCTAACCTAACCTGTCCGTGTCGGGGTGCCCCAAGTTGAAAAGAAAATTGTTGAAAAATCCGGCAAAAAAAAATGCTTTTTTCTTTTTTTTTTTTTTTTAGCGTGGTAAAATCATCAAATGAGTCCTCCAACCCCGGGCAGGGCGGGAGGGACTGTCAGACTTCTACCGACTAAAATCCACGGTGTCCTTCAATAGCCCTTTCTGTTCCGGGGTCACGGTAAGGAAATAATCCCGCGACCCCGGCAGGCTTTGGCCCTCTGAGAGGGGGGCCCCGTCATTATGCTGACGCTCTTTGAGGCGCGCGTGGGACACAACGTGCCGTCGACCCGGGCATGGTCCTTGGTCGGGCAGCGAGTTGCCCTTTACTCGCTGCCCGCATGCCCGCGCCTACGGTGGCCGGAGATCGTCTCGCGACGTCCGTCGCCGTGGGCGTGCACCACTGCGGGTGGGGCGGAGGGAGGACACTGTCCTCTCTCGCTCGCGGCCCGCCTCCTCCTTAGCGAGCATTACTGCTTCGCAGAAGGAGGCGACCGCTTCCCACTCCGTCTCACCCCGCAGCATGGCCGCGACCAATGCTGGGCGCGAGAGGTCTCCGCCTATCGCAGCCGTGAGGACACGTCGGTGCCCTGCCCAAGCTGGGCAGTCTTGCACCGTATGCTCCAACCGTGTCCTCCGGGCGATCTTCGCAGTGGTGACACCCAGGCGTCTCCTCCTTTCGCATCAGACACAGGTACCTCCCGAAACTTCCGTGTCCGGTGAGGACCTGCGTCAAGCGGAAGGTCAGGACGCCATGACTTCTCTCCAGCCACTCCTCAAAGAGGGGTCTTACCGCCGCAATTGCGGCGTGCCCGAAAAAAAAAAAAATGCTTGGGAGGAGTTATATAAACCCCTCTCTACACCCCCCATGCATCAATATACTCAAATTCGGGTAGCACGTTTCTAAAGTTGAGCCTAACAGTGTAACTCTTTCATTTGAGACATATTTTCATGTAGTGCTAAAAAACCAACAACTATTTACTTCATTAGGAATTTCAGCACTAGTCTGAACCGTCATCTTTTTCTTGACCATAGCCCAATTTATTTGCAGTTAAGAGGGCTTTCACACGTTTCGTTGTTTTTGTGCGACTTTTGGAACCTGATTCTGGGTATGTCATTGCCACAAATAAAAAAAAGATAAATACTCGAGAAAGTTTGATTATTTCTGTGTGGAGTGCTTTAAACAAATTTTTAGATTTGTTTACATACATGAGTAAAAACCTTGTCTTTGCAAAGGATGTTTCATAAAATTCTACTTTTTGTCATACTTTGGTACCGAATTACATAGAAGGTATAATAGTAAAATAATATTTGAAAATGTCCATCTGATCCGGTACATCTGAAAGATTATATTTGGACTGCATTAATCACTTTTTTAATTTCCATTCAGAAATACACCAAAAATATTTTTTCAAAACAGGAAGAATTTGACATTTTTTCGTCCGAAATTATATTTTTTATCTATCAATATTTACTGAATATTCAATCAAAAAGTGTTGAATAACTAAGGTTACTATCTTAGCTTGCATTAAAAAAATTATTAGCTCATTTAAAAGTAAAATAATAGTATTAAACAATTTTATTATGCAATGACAAAATTCAACATAAAACCAAGAACGGTTTGTTGTTTGAATTAGACGGCGCGGGGCGCCTTTTGAGGGAGGACGTATCGCTCGCAACCATTTTGACATTAGTCACGTAATTATTAAATTTTAAAATACACGCCACCATTCATGACCTTCATACGCGGCGCTAGTGTCTTTGTCATGACGTCAAATTCCATGTGAAAAATGTAGTACCTCGAATTTTCCGCAGGTCATGAGTGGTGGCCAGTAATTTTCCCAATCGCCAAGAATACAGCATAACCTACCTTTCTTGATACAAGCTAATATTTTGAATTAATTTAATTTTGATCTGTTTGCAATGTAAATATATAAATGTGTTGATTGTATTTTCCTACTATATTCGAATGTGGATATAATTTGTAGATAATAAAATAATGTAAATAATTCTGATAGCTTTTTTTCTGAATTGGTAATTAAATGTAATTTTAGACTTGCTAACTTCCCAAACATTCCAGTTCGTTTGGCTAATATAGCTCGCTGCGGGAACCACATACCACCGACCATGCCCCTGGTGGTATGTCTTTTTATTACGTGGTAAAATCGTCAGATCAGCCCTTCCACCCAGGGAAGGACAGGACTACAGAAAGGACATACAAACTTGTACTGACACTACTGACTAAAATCTACGGTGTCCTTCAATAACCCATTGCGATCCGGGGCCATGGATACCTGATAAGACAGTCCCACGACGCCGGCAGGATTTGGTTCTCTAACGTGCGCCCCGAAAATCGGTGGCAATAGTCAATGAAATAAATAACAAAGCCACCGACTTCTAAAAGAAAATTTATTTTTAACTTTTTCGTTTAAAATAACTTTTCTGAATACAAAAAAGTTTAAAATAATTTTTCTTTTGGAAGTCGATGGCAATAGTCAATGAAATAAATAACAAAGCCACCGACTTCCAAAGGAAAAGTTATTTTAAACTTTTTTGTATTCGTTTTTGAAGTCGGTACTTTTTTTCATAAAGTTTTTTTTTTATCAGTCGATTTCTTGTTATTAGGTTTGATCGAAGAGAGTTGAAGTCTTGTATCAGGTTCGGCATCCAGTCAATTGCGGTATTCCGTTTTGGCAGCTGCATTGTATTTTTTTTTTTTGTAAAATCATCAAATGTGTCCTCCCAAGTGGGACGGGATTTATTACCAGACTCGTACTGACTAATATCCATGGTGATCCTTCAGTAGCCCTTTACGTTCCAGGGTCACCGTTACCTGATAAGACAGTCCAGTGACCAAGACAAGCTCCGGCCCTCCAAGGCGTACCTCTCTGATTGGAAATCGCTTCTCGGCGGCGTAGGTCACGCGGCTGTCCACTCCCTCACGTGTTCCACCTCCTACTTCGCTAGCATGACTGCTTTGCATAATGATTCGAGGACTACTTCCCATTCCGTCTCGCCCCGCAGATCGTGGCCTCGATCAATGCAGGGCGCTATTAAATTGACTCAATTGCATCGAGTTGGGATTTGGCAAACCTGTACCACTCCATGTACCTAACTTTTTTGCAGCCAACTCAATAAGTGGACTAATATTGTGGGTCGATGTCAACGGCACCCCAAAAAGGTCAAGATGGCCTGTCATTTTTACGGTTACACCTCAGAAAGATAGAACCGGGTCGGATTGGCTCCTTTTTGCGGAAAAATTCACGTCTTAGCAGCATTGAAGTTCAAGCACTCAGCCGGCCATGGCTCTTTCGCCTGATATTATTTTGTGAATTTTATTCATGAATACAGACACTACTCAGAACAAAACAAACAAAAAATAAGTTAGCATTCCAATAAATCATAAAAATAAGCGAAATTGAACGAAAAGTGAGAAATTACAGGAATGTGTCAAGTTTCATAAATAAAATAATGAAATCGAAAAAATAATGTTTTCAGTGTTCCAGATAGTTCTTTTTTCTCTTAAACCCTGTGTTATTTTACTGAAGGTGAAATGTTCTGTATTAAATAACGAACATTTTCTATACCATTTCAATAGAAATCAGGTAAAAAGCCTGAGTGACCAATTGTAACATCGTAATTCGAGCATAAACGAATCTATGCACTGTTAGTCGCGATTGATCGAAGATGAAATCAGGTACTACTTGCTGTGCAAATGAAATAATGTGGAGTTGAACCACATTTTCTACACAATTTTGAGCAGACTACGTACCTTCGTTAGGAAGTGAAAGCTCAGTTTGTGCGAGATAGAGATTATAATTTAAAGCTCACCAAAAGATTCTGTTTCAAGAGTGAAATGATCCGAAACCTGTTGAACTCTGATAGATCTGTCTTTATTAAAAAAATAATCCAGCTGTAACCCAGTATATGAAGCACTGAAGCCCAGTCAAAACAGTTCAATAAATTTTCTCCTTTGCAAATGTTTAACGATTTGCACCATCCGCTCACAGTTAACTGCAGGCGAACCAAGAATCTTCTTGAATATTAATTTTTAATCTTCATGGTGCCGATTCGAAATTATCTTATCAATTATAGGGGAGCTTGTGGCTGGTCGCAATGGAGTTTGTATGATCCGCGCAGTAGATTATCGCTCTCTTTGCGCGGTTTAACGAACTTGATGGTCTTCTTGGGCCTTACTCACTTTCTTCCTGGATCACGGCGTTTGGTCATATTACCCGTCTCTTTTGACAAATATTTTGTACCACTGGTTGGAAATATTCGAGCATTAAACCGACCACTTCTGGCTATATCTCCTTATCTATGTCACGGTAATCACCCCAAGTGGCTGGTTTTGTGTCCATAATTATGTCTCTGAATAGATGGCATAAATGACTGTTTGAAGTATAAGTCAAAGAAAAAGTTTGAAAAATTTTAAACACCTAATCGTAAATTCTAAATAATTTCAAAAATCTAATTAAATAAGTTATGAATTCAAATTAGCCACTAGAAACAAAATTAACACTTGAAAGATATCATAACAAGACAATTTACTCGTATTATAGAATGGAATTAATTAATCTTTATAATGCACACTTTGTAAATTACAAATATATCCAATTCGTAGTGTGACACAATGTGCGGTTTAAAGTGTAAAATAATGAATGGCCCTTATTTTATTTTGATAGGTATACATTTATCATATTATCCATTCGTTTAAGAATACAAGTAGTGTCTAGAAGCTCGGGATCTTACTTTGTTTATTCGAAAGAAAAGTGGCAAAAGCTCATGTTGTTTTCTTCCTGGTATACGAGGCATAGCTGTTTCGTTAGTGTTTTGTTTTTATGCGGGGGGCATCACGATGTCAAATTGACAGAAACTGTGTTCTTTCAGTATGTACTAGCGCTCTTAAAATGCAGGCATACACAGCAATCATCATTATAATTTTACTTCCATACCTCTCCATGCCATTAGTCAAGATTTTTGAGAAAAGAAAAATTTTGCTGAGAGTAGGACTCAAACCCATTGTCTATTAGTTACTATCACTGTGGTGACTCTTTTCTCGCTATATCAAGATGGAGACCATTATTGTATTGTTTTTTTGAACACATGTGGCTAAGTAAGCTATTTACAATTTTATTCACCTTGTTTAAATGCATCTCTTAACTGACTTTATTCAACTTTTCAACTCAGCCTATTGTTGGACAAGTTCTCCTAGGCTGTGCCAGGTCACCCTATTCTCCACTTTCAGCATCCATAGGTACTTACCTATTTTATCCTGTACAAGAAGTCTTTTAAAAATGTTGCTTTTCTCTACAAATTACTCCTACCACAGTGCACTACCTGTGCCAAAATTTCAGAGCAATTAACCATATCTGATCAATGATAACATTATAATAATTTGTTTAACCTACATTGTCCCATTGCTGGGCAAAGATCTCCCCCATAACCTACCACTCTTCCCATCATGAAGTTTTCTCATAAGTCATCACGCAAGCATTTTCTAGGCCTCCCTCGCCAACAATGCCCGTCCAGCTCCCACTGCATTAGGATTCGTGCCCATTCATCCTGATGTATTCTTTATAGTGCGAGAGCCGGCTGCAAAAATACCTACCTTATCGGCTATCCCAATAGGCTATGTATAGATCGTTAACCGACACCTAAAGACGTAAAAAAAATCAGGTCTGCCAGAGCCGATCCTGCCGGGTCATAGAAATAATCGAGATTTTTTGACGTAATTTTTTAGTAAAAATTACGTCATAAGATACCCGAATGAAAGTGCTGGTAGCAGTTAACCATTGATTAGTTATGTAAAAATAAGTGGGTCTGCCATTGCGCACCTTGCCGGAAGTACTTGGCAGACCTCTAAAATATGCTCTTCAAACACTAAACCTACCTCATCGAGTACCCCGATGGGACCAACGCTAAATAATAACCAAGATGCCTCTGATAATGGATCAAAAGGTCTGCCAGGTCTAAGCTTGCCGGAACTTAGTGTTCAAAGCATTTGAAGTTGATAGGGAGCTTAATTTCACCTGAAGTTAAAATAACATTTAACATTTAAAATAACATTTTTTAAACATGATTTTGTTTCTAATTTTATACAAATTCATGAATATTAAATATTTTTTATCAAAACATTAAATAAAACAACAAGTGTAGAGATAAAAGATGTACATTCAAAATTTAGCAACAATCACTACGAGTTCAATATCTATATATATCAAAACTTAGTTTAAGTTGGCATTAAAATTACCTGAATTCTGTATATATGTAGGTTTAGGGAACTAAGTAGGCTTCCGAGTGTAGAACCTGTTATTGCGTAAATCATCGTAGGAACGCCGAAAGGTAGTCAACGCCTAATCAACCTGACCACCACCAGGATCTTTCTAGTCCACCGAAATCAGGTCAAAGTTTAAACATTAATGGTTAGGTTGACTAGCCATTTACTGTCAATACCTGAGTAGGTACGATAACTGTATAAATTAAAAAAAGACGAGTGTTTGTGTGTAGTTTCAGTGAACGAGATCAACGACGGGCTAGCGGAAACTGTCCTCACGGTAGGGTCTATGTTTTTTAGACCCTGCCGTAAAGATAGACCTCAGAAATTGACCGAGCAAACCTTAAACCTCATGGCTGAACGACGCTTGCTACAGTTGCAGTCTTCCGATGACGTTAAGTCATATATGCGGCTCAATAGACCTATATCTAAGTCCTTGCGACACGATCTGCGTCTCTTTAATACGAATCGTGTTAAAGAGACCATACAGCGAAACCAAGGCTCTAAAGTGAAGTGCTTGTATAATAACGCCACCATGTCGGTCCGAGTACAGGAGCAGAGCACGAAGGCGATTCCAGTGAGAAGAGGCGTCAGACAGGACGTTATCTCCCTGAAACTGTTTACTGCCGCAATGGAAGACGCCTTCAAGCTCCTGGAATGGCAAGAACTTGGCAGCAACATCAACGGCAAATACGAGTACATCACTCACCTTCGGTTTGCCGACTACATCGTAGTCATGGCAAAGTCGATGGAGGAACTCGGCATGATGCTCGATAGCATCGACCGAGTTTCACAACGGTTGGGCTTGAAAATGAACATGGACAAGACGAAAATTATGTCAAATGCCATGCCCACCCCAGTCTCTGTTGGAAACTCGGTACTCGAAGTTGTTGAACATTATTATCTACTTAGGACAAGACAGTAGTCCAATTAGGTAGGTCCAACTTCAAGAAAGAGGTCAACCGCCGAATCCAACTCAGTTGGGCAGCGTTCGGGAAACAACGCAATGTCTTTTCGTCCGACATACCTCAGTGCCTCAAGACAAAAGTCTTCAACCAATCGGTATTACCAGTGATGACTTACGGCACCGGAACGTGGTCTTTCAGTATCGGCCTCATCTCAAAGCTCAAAGTCGCTCAACGAACTATGGAGAGGGCTATGCTCGGTATTTCTCTGCGTGATCGAATCCGAAATGAGGAGATCCGTAGACGAACTAAAGTCACCGATATAGCCCGCCGGATTAACAAGCTGAAGTGGCAATGGGCAGGCCATATTGCTCGCAGAGCAGATGGCCGATGGGGTCGAAAGGCACTAGAGTGGAGACCACGGACTAGCAAGCGCAGCGTAGGACGTTCACCAACAAGATGGAAAGACGACCTTATAAAGGTCGCCGGAAGACGCTGGATGCAGATCGCTTCCAACCGGTATATTACATATATGTGGAAATCTAAAGGGGAGGCCTATGTTCAGCAGTGGAGGTCCTATGGCTGAGATGATGAGAAAGATCCTGGTGGTGGTCAGGTTGATTAGGCGTTGACTACCTTTCGGCGTTCCTACGATGATTTACGCAATAACAGGTTCTACACTCGGAAGCCTACTTAGTTCCCTCAACCTACATATATACGTATACAGAATTCAGGTAATTTTAATGCCAACTTAAACTAAGTTTTGATAGTTGTAAGTATATAAGTTGTAAGCATGATATTGAACTCGTAGTGATTGTTGCTAAATGAATGTACATCTTTTACTCGTATCTCTACACTTGTTGTTTTATTGAATGTTTTGATAAAAATATTTAATATTCATGAATTTCTATAAAATTAGAAACAAAATAATGTTTAAAAAATGTTATTTTAAATGTTAAATGTTATTTTGACTTCAGGTGAAATTATGCTCCCTATCAACTTCAAATGCTTTGAACACTAAGTTCCGGCAAGCTTAGACCTGGCAGACCTTTTGATCCATTATCAGAGGCATCTTGGTTATTATTTAGCGTTGGTCCCATCCGGGTACTCGATGAGGTAGGTTTAGTGTTTCAGAAGGGCATATTTTAGAGGTCTGCCAAGTACTTCCGGCAAGGTGCGCAATGGCAGACCCAGTTTTTTTTACATAACTAATCAATGGTTAACTGCTGCCAGCACTTTCATTCGGGTATCTTATGACGTAACTTTTACTAAAAAATTACGTCAAAAAATCTCGATTATTTCTATGACCCGGCAGGATCGGCTCTGGCAGACCTGATTTTTTTTACGTGTTTAGGTGTCGGTTAACGATCTATACATAGCCTATTGGGGTAGCCGATAAGGTAGGTATTTTTGCAGCCGGCTCTCGCACTATTACACATGGTCTGCCCAGTCCCATTTTAATTTAGCAGTGTTATTACCCACGTCAGCAATTCCAGTTTTAGGTGCTTGAATACTCTGGAAATCCAACCAGCAAAAGTTACAACAAAACTGCACTTTGATCTAAATTACAAATTACAATTACAATTTATTGGATCTAATGAATAAATCTTTATTCATTAGATCCAGTAAATTGCCTGGTTGCTACTATTGAAATCTTATAGTCACATGGCCAAAGAAATTATTGTGTGTCCATTATCTCTTCTCTAGGCCAGTATTTTTTTTATTTTTCTTTAAACATTTCAATTGTGGCATGTTAGACCTAATTTAAACACTTAACTCTTAAAACTCATCTCACATTCTATCAATTTGTTAATTAAAACCTTGAAAACCAATTAATTTTCAGGCTCAGTTAGTTATCATCAACGAAAAATCCTGCGACATAACCTTTTATCTATATCTTTCTTAGAAAACTGGAAATACCTTTGATTTGACTCTGCTCTGTATCTCAAAAAATAATCTTTTGGAAATTATATAAATGCGATTGCGAACAACTTTTGAATCTGCAATGAGCATCTGAATCAAAAGTTCGAACCGAGCTATCCAAATCCATCAAAGCTTCAAATTCTCTATTAATTGTGTAGGAACCCTAACTACTAGAAGCAGACCTCCAACATTTTTAGCTTTGTAAAACTAATTTCAATCAATCAAATGGCTTGATGACGATGAATGTTTTGAGTGACACACTGTAATACGGGTCTTAGAAAAATCCCATGCGGATGATGTACAGACTACTACTATGTACTAACTGCCCAAATATCCCCAGGCGCGTCCGATTCGCAAATCCCTGGGCATCCGCACAGATCGTCGCGTCGGCAGAGTGGGTGTGATGCTGGTGGGCTGGGGCGGCAACAATGGCTCCACATTCACTGCCGCAGTATTGGCTAACAAACATCAGCTGTCATGGAACACTAAGAATGGGAAGATGGATTCTAACTGGTAAGTTTGCGAATACATTTACAACATAAATTGGCATGTTTTCCCCATGGCCAAGCAAGTGGAATGCCACTTCCGATACTACTCTACTCTTACCTCCGATCCTCTTTTACCTTGTCCATGATCTTACATCTCGTCATACTCGGGTATCGTCACACGTACTGCCCTGGGATCTGGAGGCGACTGCCCTCCTGCGCGTCTATGAGTGGCGCGTGGAGGCGCAGCGTCGGGGTGTATGCCCGCTGCCTCGAGAAGTCGAGGCGCGGCGGGAAGAGCTCCGGCGCGATCTCAGGGCAGTTTGGAGAGAACGACTGTCGCAACCGAGGTACGGGCTAGCCGCAATCGCGGCTGTAAGACCCCTCTTTGAGGAGTGGCTGGATAGGTCCCACGGCGTCCTCACCTACCGCATGACACAGGTCCTCACCGGACATGGCAGCTTCGGGAGGTACCTGTGCATGATAAAAAAGGAGGAAACGCCCGGGTGTCACCACTGCGAGGATCGCCCGGAGGACACGGTGGAGCATACGGTGCAGGACTGCCCAGCTTGGGCGGAGCACCGCCGTGTCCTCACTGCGGCGATAGGCGGAGACCTCTCGCGCCCGGCATTGGTTGCGGCCATGCTGCGGGGCGAGACGGAGTGGGAGGCGGTCGCCTCCTTCTGCGAAGCAGTCATGCTCGCGAAGGAGGAGGCGGGCCGCCTGAGGGAGAGGATACCGTCCTCCCTCCGCCCGAGACGCAGTGGTAGACGCCCACGGCGACGGATGTCGCGGGACGATCTCCGGCCACCGTAGGCGCGGGCATGCGGGCGGCGAGTAAAGGGCAACTCGCTGCCCGACCATGGACCATGCCCGGGTCGACGGCGCGTTGTGTCCCACGCGCGCCTCAAGGAGCGTCAGCATAATGACGGGGCCCCCCTATAGAGGGCCACAGTCCTGCCGGGGTTGCGGGACATACGTATACCGCGACCCCGGCACACAAAGGGCTACCGAAGGACACCGTGGATTTTAGTCAGTACAAGTCTGACAGTCCCTCCCGCCCTGCCCGGGGTTGGAGGACTCATTTGATGATTTTGCCACGTAAAAAAAAAAAAAAAAAAAAAGGGTATCGTCACACGTAGGTCACTGGTTGCAAGTAATACGCCCCACAAGTGTTGAACTGGGCGGAAAATTATATGAGCGAACTGCCTGATCTAGTTTACATTTAAGTCTCCTAGCGTGACAGATCCTGGCTGGCATGCTGCAAGCCCCGCAAATCAGGTCTGTTAGGGGCTGCGTATGTTGTGGCGCGGCTGGTATAACGCCACCTCGATTAAATGGCCCTGTCCGACCCAGCACTTGAACTTTCTAAAGATTGCATTGAATCTTTACCTTAAAATATGTATACAATAGGCACTTTACCTTTGGTATCATTTTTTCTTGAGAGTGTCGAGAGACCTAGTCATACAATCGAGGTTCTTTTTAGATAACGCCCTGAAGGAAGGGCAAAATATTTTTGTAGCATCTTTTTCGCCTGGTTTTATTCCGGTTTTTCATCTAAGTACAAAATTTAAATCACCCTTTTCGGCTTATACCAGTACCACCCTATAGTGTACTTACGTGTCACTCGATTTCAGTTCTCCAAAAATAAGGTTTTCTTCCAAAGCCAATTCCAGTTAAATTATATTATTTAACTTGAATTGGCTTTGGTCAAGAGGAGAAAAAAAGTTATTCCATTTTACTTCACGCAATTAAAACTAGGTGCTCGAACGTTCAACAATCCGTAATTAAAAGGGACGAAGCCACATAACTTCTAATGGGATTTAAAACTTCCATTGAAGGTTGATAATCTTCAGTTGAAAACGGGAAATTGTGTCCCATTATGTTTAAATTGTTTTAAATGTATCTGTCGTCAGCTTCTGCATGCGGCTTCGCCTCTACGCAGCCAGCAGTTTTCTTAAATTGTACGCAAATTCAGAAAAAAAAAGTTGCAGCTGGTCCTAGCCCCTAATCTACGTATTGAAAGAGCTATTAAATATTATGATTATAAACTCAAAGTATTGAAACCATCGTGAACCCAAATTGACTAGTATTAAATTTTAGTATGCGTAACATATACATAGTAATACAATAACATTAAAGTACCCTCCCATTATACCCAACTAATAAAGATGGATAGTAATACAACACCCTCCAAAGTTAGTCCTTAAAATTACAGTAGGGTACTTTAAATAAGATCAAATTAAGCCGGAAACACATTATTAACACCCGACGCCACCCGATGAAACGTGATGCGTGTTGGGTCAAATCAAATGTATTGTTTTCTATGACCAGAATCACACTATAAACACCCGACGCGACGACACGCGCTCACTGCACATCGGGTGTCGACACGTTGCGTCGCGTGGCGGCTTAAATAATGTGTTTCCGGCTTTAAGGCTGCTTTTTCTGAAAGTTCGCAACGTCGCAAAAAGCTGTCAAATATTTACAACTTTTAATTAATTTGGCAATTTTTCTGTATGAAAACAAGAAACATCGCTCTGTAGTGCACTAAAAAAATGATATAGGAATGCAATTAAAACACTGAATTTGATGTTGTAACCGTTTCAAGTGTATAAAAGGCATTTGGAAAGCTTCCAAATGCTTTTTTTACATCTAAAACTATATATTCGGTGATATGATATTAATTATTGCATTCCCTTATCAATTTTTTAGTGCACTACAGAGCCATATTTCTTATTTTCATTCAGTAACAATGCTAAATTAAGGGGGATGCTCCAACCAGCCCGCGAAATTCAAATTTTTTTACGTTTTTTGCAATTTGCAGGCCAGTGACATGTTGTAACTTTATAAATATTTGTGTTGCGCAAATAACAAGTATAATTTTAAATATAAAAAATATCAAAAAACTCGCTCCATCAGCTCTCACATAGAAAAGGTGCATCATGTTAAAATCTCCGAAATCTAACTACGATCCCTCACTGTGGCCAAGACACCCTTAGCCGTAATCAATCCTATGAGTCTGTGGGATTGGCAGTGAAAATCATTTCCTGTGTACATTGCACTTCGTACGCAAACCCTATTCCTACCCAAATTCCGTCTGTTACCGTAGGTCTACTTGTAACAGACTTCCCTCTGGTAAATTGGTATGGTTTGTATGGTAGGTTAGGGAACTAGGGTAATTAGGTTGCTAGGGTATCGCGATTGGGCTAGGTCGGGTCAGTAGAGTCTTAGGTAGTTCAAAGTACCAAGCTCAATTGGTTTGTACGTAGCCACACTGTGCGCATTAGGAATAACGGACGTTATAAGCCTTAACCCCGGTGCGTACATTTTGGTCCTTCGAGCCGGATTTTAAGCAAACTGAAGCATTTAGGGTAGGTTACCCTAAATGCTTCAGTTTTTTCGTAATTACCTTTTTTGTAGAGAACCATCAAGTTAATCCTCCCTCTCCGAACGTAGTGGAAGGAACTGTCACAATTGACTGTCTAAAAACCCTTTTGTCATTCCCCACAACCCCGTAGTAGAAAAGTTTTGTTAGTTTACCGAAGCCGACCTTTGACCTTTATGCGGTCGCCTCCTCCTGCGAAGCAGTCATGCTCGCGAAGGAGGAGGCGGGCCGCGTGAGGCAGAAAACAGCGTTCTCCCTCCACCCCAGCTGTCGTGGAAGACGCCCACGGCGACGGACGTCGGCAGACGATTCCCGGCCACCGTAGGCGCGGGTATGCGCTCGCTGTCCGACCGTGGACCATACCCCGGTCGACGGCGCTGTGTTCCACGCGCGCCTCAAAGAGTGTCTGCATAATGACGGGGCCCCCCTGTAGAGGGCTAAAGCCTGCCGGGGTCGCGGGACTTATTGCATTACCATAAACATGGAACGTTAAGGGCTATTGAAGGACACCGTGAATTTTAGTCAGTATTACGAGTCTGACAGTCCCTCCCACTCTGTCCTGGGTGGGAGGATCTATTTGATGATTTTACAACTCATAAAAAAAAAAAGATTTACAAAGCTATCTTCATTATACAGGGGGGATTTTTAAACTAGGCATGGAAGGCCAAATCTGAAACTACAAAGAATATCGAAAAATGTTCAAAGGAATCTCGAGGCCGATTTTGATGAAAAGTACATGTGGATTTTTGATAAATCTTATTTCTTTGCCAGGAATTGAATATAATATGTTTAAGAAAAATCATTTGGGAAACTACATACTTCTCCGTTCCTCCCCTCCCTTATATAGCGTGTCAATCCAGACATGTTAGAGCACGCCGATATTAAGGCTATATACACTTCTCATCAAAAAAATCGAAACACCTCGCAGTTTATGATTTGATAAGGATTATCAGAAAAATGTGTATATTTAGGAATAAATGTAAAATGTCATTTAATAGTGAGTAGTATGAGGTTTTTAAATCCTAATGTTAATGTTCTAAATTCAAATTAAGTCTTCATAGGTTTCGTATTTTGTATAATGAGTAATTTTTACCCTGTATGGAATATGAAGGAAATGGGTAAAACAACACGCGTAAATGAAAAAAAAATGTAAGAAACGTTTATTTAATAACTTGTATTCCCTCCGCGAGCTCTTATTACTGCTTCCATACGGTTCTTCATCGATCGGATGAGAGTCACGATCACATGTTGTGGTATATTATCCCATTCCTCTTGGATTGCATTTTGCAGCTGGCTAAGTGTTTCTGGGGCTGGATCTCTTGCTCGAATTCGTCTCTTTAATTCATCCCATAGATGTTCAATGGGATTCATGTCCGGGCTTCTTGCTGGCCATACCATAATGGAGATACCGACTTCGGTAAGATAATCTCGTACGACGCCCGCGGTGTGAGCTCTAGCATTGTCGTGCATGAATATGAAGTCGTTGCCAATAAAATGTGCATAGGGCATCACATGAGGTTCAAGACACTGTTCGATGTACCGATGAGAGTTTAGTGCAGGCAGCCGTGGCCCAGACACAAAGGCAAGTTCTGTCTTACCGTCGGCGCTGATTCCTCCCCAAACCGTCCACGAACCGCCACCATAGCTGACCTTTTCTTCAATGCAGCATTGTGCAAAGCGTTCTCCATCTCTTCTGTAGACCTTGTTCCTTCCGTCGTTACCATACAGCATAATTTTACACTCATCAGAAAACAGTACTTTGCTCCACTGAAGGTATGACCAAATTAGGTGCTCGCGTGCAAAGTTAAGGCGCGCTCTTCGATGGTCTGCAGTTAATTTCGGCCCATTCGCTGGCTTATGCGGTGCCAATCCGCGTTCCTTCAACCTTCTTCTTATTGTAGAGTCACTTACAGCTACTCTTCGTACAACGCGAAGCTGCTGCTGCAGTTGAAAAGCGTTAAGGCGTCGATTTCGTAAAGAAGTTGTTACAATAAATCGATCATCTCGCTCAGAAGTGACCCGATTCCTGCCAGATCCTGAACGGCGCGTGAACGAACCAGTCTCCCGATAGCGTTTGTAGACTCTATGAACAGATGATAAGCTTAGATGCAATCTTGCAGCCACAACACGCTGACTAAGTCCAGAATCCAGCAATGCCACCACTTGGGCGGCTTCTGCGGGCGAAGTATCCATATGTTTTAGAAAAAAAAGTTTTTTCAGACGTCCCAAAGTCACAGTAAATGAAATAAGAAACAGAAAGTTTAAAGACAAGCGCTAATTTTTAGTTTTTAAACGAGAAACGTACTCCAACCCTAAATACACATTTGTCTCAAAACAGTGATTAATTTCATTTATAGGATAAACAAATGAAATTATTTCGAATTTTGATTTTTTTCTTCTTACTGTAATGACCAAACTGCCAGCTACACAGTAATGTTTTTTTTTCATGGAATTAATTCTCTTTTGTAAAAAATTAGGACAAAAACAATAAAAACGAAAGTGTTTCGATTTTTTTGATGAGAAGTGTATTAATAGACAGAGGTAAAACAGGTATCGAAGCTATAGTTCAATATTACTGTAGCTGTTTGACCGGTAGTCGTACGTTGGGAAACGAAATATTGATTGATACACCTAACATTTGTGATTTGTAAACTGTTAGTCTGCACAGTCAGAAATGTTAACATCTAAACACCTAACTTTTTTATCGTGGTAAAATCATCAAATGCGGCCTCCCACCCAGAGCAGAGCGGTAGGGGACTATCAGACTTATATTGTCTAAAATCTACGGTATCCTTCAATAGCCTTTTACGTTTCAGGGTCACGGATAGTCGGTAAGTCCCGCGACCCCAGCAGACTTTGGCTCTCTAAGAGGGGGCCCCGTCATGCTGACATTATTAGAAGCGCGCGTAGAATACAACGCGCCGTCGACACGGGCATGGTCCATGGTCGGACAGCGAGTCGTCCATTACTCGCCGCCCGCATGCGCCCACGCCTACGGTGGCCGGAGATCGTCTGCCGACTCCGTCGCCGTAGGCATCTACCACTGCGATGTAAACACCTAGCTACATGGAATATAATAATATACATTTGTATGTGGTTACATATTAATGTCTTTGACTGTACCATTGTATCTATTCTCGATTAAAACGCACGTATGTAAACATGCTCACATACATAACTGAATAAACACGTAGAATAGATATACCAGAATAAAAAATCCCTTGATAACATTTAAGTCTTATGAACTTGACTGTACTTATACCCGGTTCATTAAAATAAAAAATCATTTATTTTCATGAATCTTATGACAAGACCTACCTAAAAAGACATCCACTACGCGTATTGGTAATATGGACCACCTTCCATACAAATTTGCCCATTGTCCTTTCCTGACCGATCTTTAGTAGAATTGTCGAAACCATGTGGAACTTTCGAGAAGCTTATAGATAAGGTCTCGCAATTCGACCGACGTAACAGTATTTATACATCTTGTCTTTGAAATGAGAGAAAACATTAATGAGTTTACTCCGAAAATGTAGAGTTAAATTAGTTGCTTCTGTAGTTTGCAAACAATTTTCTTGTGTAAACTGATTCCATACAAACAGTTGTTTTGTAGTTTGATTGAAATAGAGCTTAATTATCAGGAATATGAATATGTCTTGTCCTGTTGTCTAGAAGATAAAAGAACGAATGGAAAAATAAACTAAAATTATTACAGAGTTTACAGTATTATTAATTTTAAGGGTACAATGGCGGTCTCTTGTCGCTGAAGGTGTCAAACGCCGGTTAAATTCTGAACCGACAGTGCTTAAATTTAAATTGCCCTCAAACGCTTAGATGAAAATCTAGCAGCTGTTGGCATGTTTTTACAACTTTCCATGAAATGGACCTGGGGCACTACTATCTAAGCACGAAACCCGGCGAAGTTTCTGGCGCGTCCCAATCTTTCGACGTAAGATAGTTGGTGGTACGAACTAAAAAAATTAACGACAACATGATTGGACAGTTAAAAAGACTGAAATGTCATCGGAATTTCTGAATTCTAAACTAATAGGGGGTAGGATTCACTCAAAAGTTTTGAGTTACTTTCGTATGGGCCCGTATTTTCGTTGACGGATAAAGAGAGTAGATCCCCTGACGAGCAGAAAACCTTATCTTTTGTCAGCCTATATACCAATTTGAGATCACAGAGCATGGCTTTTTGCATACATCTCTATTAATAATCAACTCAGTAGTAACCTATTAATAAAACTAAGTTTGTATCTATACTTATAATCAATCTCTCCTACAAACTACTAATTGTAATACCAATACCCTATGCCTAATACAGAAGTTCTATCGTCCATTGTATCAGGTGGGGCTCAATCACACAGGCATCGACAGTTCGCCTCGGCATCGACGAGAAAGGCAACGATGTACACGTGCCTATGTGTCATCTACTGCCCATGGTACACCCTGATGATCTGGGTAAGTTTCTACAGTGATTTTCATTATTTCTGGTGGTTTATTGCGTATTCTGGTGAACTTGTGGGCTTTGAAAGATCCTGCAAGGTCATACAATGGATGGGTAGTTCGATATTGCACGAAAAACATGTTTATTTTTGTGTTTTTGAGGGGAACCCTCTAAAAAAGTATTTGGCGAGAATACTGAAAGACGAAGATCAGGAGTGGTCATCATCAGGACATGGAATCTATTTCTGTTCTACACTCTGTACTTTTAAAGGCCCTTCTCCCTTGAACCCTCTTTGTGTAAATCCTGTTAGGGTACATTCTTGAAGAATATATTATGTGAATGGACCTCACTTGAGTCACGTTAGGCACAGTAACTCTTCTACTGGACTACTAGACAAGTCTTTGCGGCGATGCTTGGGGCCAAGCCAATATAAAGAAGAGGATGTCTAGTAGGCATTGTTTGTGTGCTTCTAACCCAAAGATCAGGTTCCTGTTTGTTGGTTTTACATCATATAACTTTTACACATGCCTTGCAATAACTGTCCATTAACCCCTTGAGGGTTGATCGACCAGTCTTTGCACTGGGTCCAATTCTACCCATTAATTCGACCAAAATACAACTTTTATCGAAAAATCTCCGTTCCTTAGTGATCGACGGCTGGGACATAAGCCCCCTCAACCTAGCGGAGTCCATGGTCCGTGCTAAGGTGATCGACTTCGATCTGCAGCAGAAACTCAAGAAGGAGATGTCGACCATGAAGCCACGACCAGCCATATACGATCCTGACTTCATTGCTGCTAACCAGGTATGTGGAGAACCGATTTATCTTTACACTAACAGGCTGTAAGGGTCCAAATTTTTGATCTTCCCGGTGGATTTTTACGGTCTTTTTTAAGTAAACTTAGTCTTTATGATAGCAGTCACAACAAAAAGAGAATTATCCTATTTGGCATAGCCATTCAAAAGTTATGCGCGTTCAGACAGACATAGCTACTTTGTTTTAAATGTAAATATCTAGCAAATTAGCTGCGCCTTCACTCGCGATATGGCCAATAATGTATTATTTTTTCAAAAAAATAAACTAATTAAATCATACGATGAAGTAATTTGACGCCACTTTCATACAATTTAACTATTAGATTAGAGTAATGTACCAAGTCAGCGATTCACCGACGATCGAACGATCGCATGAATGAGTGCGCGCACGCAGGTTTTTGATAAAGGCGATTGGTCAGCATACACCTTGAAATAACACATGTTTCGATGGTTTTATTAACATTTAAGATGTTCAGTGAACTGGACAGAAAGAGCTTTATGTACTAAACAAGAGATATTTAAAGAGGCATATACATTTTTTTAAAGGTTTTTTAGAATTGTGTAGAGCAGCTATACTCAAAGTGTGCTTCGCGGAGCCCCTGGGCTCCGTTAAGTGTTTACTAATCCAATATTTAAATAGAAAAAACTTTAAATGAATTGATGCCAGTATAGATGTGTCTTTTATGGATATTTTTTTTTAAAGGGTAAAGTTTGTCTCGAACAACTCGTCTCGACTGCGTTGACGTAAAGAGTTTTCTAACGGCAAAAATAGTGATAGATTATCAAATTAATGCCAGACGAAATTAAGTCGTATACCGTAGTGTTAGGAATGTAGACTATATTCATCGTTGCTATGTGAACTCCTTTAGTTCATTGACTAGCTGATATAAACCGTTGTACATGCATAATTTGGCGACACTTTTTCGTGGTCATTTAAAATAGAATATTATTATTATATTATTATAATAAAAATTGGCGATAAAGTAGGGTTGTCACGTCAATCCACAAGTTTTTTTATTTATTAATACCTAATACCTATGTAGATTACTTAGTTTATCCGTTTTTTAATTGTTGCCCCACATTACGATTCTTCCCTGTATTGTGAATGCGTTTATACACATAGAAATTCACATACACAAACATTCAGATCCGGAACAACTACTTGTACTCCGCTGCGCAGGAGTCGATTGGTCAACCACAACATTCAGATCCGGAACAACTACTTGTACTCCGCTGCGCAGGAGTCGATTGGTCAACCACTGCGCCAATCATGCCGTCGTTTTTAGAAGCTCATAAGAGCTTATGCTGAATAGAAATCCTGTATTCAATTCTCAGTCGAACAAAGTTTTATCTGGTCTTTTATTCAGGAATTTCTTTGAAGGATTTGTACCCAGTTGACAGTACTACCGTCAACTCTCGCTGAGTCCCACAACTCCCTATTGGAGCTGGAAGTCGTCGTCGCCAGTTTCGATTCCCTCCACTTGCTCGGGGTCTTCAACGCCAAGAATGTGGCTTGGGGATCCCGGTACAGTCACGATTAATAACATGTATACGCTTAACAAAATTAAAAACCAATTTACTCGTGAAATACTGTGTTTTCACTTTGAAATGAGACCTATTTCGTAATAGTATGGCTTCCAAAATAGAAGTCTAATGAAAAGGCAAAAGTTTAATCAATGGTAGCAGAACATCGCTTTTGAATACTGCTTGGTGTATACATACTATTGCTCGTGACTGTACACGGACACTGCGCGGGGTAGAATGCTAGAGCACTAGGCCCTGGAGCAGGGCCTGGTCATTGAGAACCGGGGTTTTGTCCCCACGTGCGTGCGGTGGAAGGGCGAGTCAGTGGTGGACATCACGTTTGCCAGCCCCGCTTTGTCGCCGCGCGTCACCGACTGGGGCAACCGAAATATAGCTATACTTTTATTTTTTTACGTCTCTACTCACCCCTCGAAGGGAACAGTCGTAATATTTTATAATAAATTGTTGTAGTTGTATACCTTGAACTTAGAACGCTTACGGTGTCTTAAACGTTATAGTTTTCCTTAGGAACTGATGTTTACTATTTTACATGCACACTTATTTAAATTAAACAAGTGTATAATTAAATAAATTATTATAAGTAACTGCGCTATATACAACAACACACACACTTGCATTTTTAGGGTTCCGTAGTCAACAAGGAACCCTTATAGTTTCGCCATGTCCGTCCGTCCGTCCGTCCGTCCGTCCGTCCGTCTGTCCGCAGTTTAGCTCAGAGACGCACAGTACTAGAGAGCTGTAATTTGGTGTAAATATACGGATTTGTTGTGCCGAAAAAGTGGTAAAATAAAATCTCGTAAAATATTTTTTTTTAGGGTACCTCCTGTACACGTAAAGAGGGGATGTTTTTTTTTTTTCTCGCGTACCCCTTAGTGTGGGGTATCATTAAATAGGTCTTTAAAAAATATTGATAGTTTCCATTAACAATTTTTTGATAAAAAAATTCGTTTGTGAAATATTAAGCTTTAAAGTGCTAAATTTTGCTCGACGCGAGTGTCCCCCCCCTCTACCAGCTAAACGGTTATGTTTGGGGGTGTGAAAAAATTCACAATAGTAGTATATATAACGAAGTTTAAAAGAAAATTATCATGACTAAGTAGGCTTTACAACTTTACGAGTAATAGTCGACCAACTTATAAAATGTACTTGGATAACATTTTCCTAAACAAAATGTATCGGAGAACAAGCTCTTCAACTGCAAATGTAAGTTTGTCAACTTTATTTTTACAGCTGTAATAGGTATGTTTTTACGGTATGTTTTTTGGGGATAGGTAGGTTTTTATCGTCAACTATTTTAACTTGCTTCAAAAAAGGGGGAGGTTCTAAATTCGTCGTAATCTTTTTTTTATGTATTTTCCCCGATTTCTCAAAGACTCCTGGACCGATTTTGAAAATTCTTCTCTTTAAAATTAAATTCAGCGAATCAGTTTAGTTAATTCGCATAAGTATTTTGATGGGCAACTACGGAACCCTACACTGTGCGTGGCCCGACACGCACTTGGCCGGTTTTATAATCTGAGGCAGAGAACTCCGTATCAGAAAACTGTTGAACTGAGAACTTTTTCGTTTTTTGCAGTTGGTTAAAATGCATTCGGTCCCGCTGTTATTTTTAATTTTTTTTACATTTTTTAAACCTTGCTCTACACTACGTGCGTTTAAAACATTTAAATTCACGTACACAAAAAGCGAAAAACTATCTGTAGGTGTAGGCCGTATTCTAAACTGTAATACTAATTTTCGTAGAAATATCCTCACTTTGTGGGGATTTCCATATCATGCAAATCATTATTCAGAATAGGTATTACCAGAAATAATAAAGTTCCTTCCTCTTGATATTGGCACACTCAGCAATCCACGAAGTTATTTCTGTTCCAGATGTGCGCTTACGCATCCCTAAACGTTTCCTCAACGTAAATTATATTAATAGCACTATTTGCCTAGCGTAGTGCGAACTAGCATTTAAGTACTTTGTACCTACCGTAATACCTATAATGTGTTAGCGATTTCGTAATGAAACATCTAAACAACCTATTCAACTCCAGACATAAAGGCACAACTGGAGAAAAGGGAATAGGGAAAAATAAGCCTTAGTATCTATTTAGCATTTATTTGCGCAGATGTGCCTCTTTTGCTTAAAGACGCAGTATTTATTTCCTCTCACGAAAGGTCTGGAACGCAAAAAGCAACTGAAGGAACAGGTTGCTTTACAGTCAGTCAATTTCGAGCTCCCGCTCTCCCGCTCTACCCAGGACGGGAATTGACGAGAGGACGATATTTAGTTAAGCCGGTTTTTTGTAATAAAACGAAAAGTACAATTCCGCTACAATTTCAATTTAAGATTTATACAGCACTCGTTATTCCCCCCGGCTTTGCTCGGGACCAATTTTTATATAATAAACCCTACTTCGAGAACCAATCTATACAGTGGTGAAAACCGCATGAAAATCGGTGCAGTAGTTTTGAGTGTGTCGCGAGACAGAGAGACGCGGTAGAGGACTTGTTTTTGAGTGTAAGTAGAGATGTGCCGTTGCCGGCAATATTGCCCAAGGTGGGAATATAGGTGGAAATATTGCCGGCAATATTGCCGGGAGTGGAAATATATGGGAATATTGCTTAATTTTAAGTCAAAGTGAGTGCGAAAACTATGTAACACACTTAAAATTATTATTTACAGATCATGGTATACATTATATACAAAAAAAATTTTTTTTCCGTAAAATTGCCAAAATTGCCGGCAATTTTGGCAATATTCCCGGTATTTTACCGGCAATATTGCCCATTGTTGCCGGACACGACTGTGAATATAAGAAATTACACATACATTTTAAGATAAGAATTGACGATCATTGTATATTGAATAAATATTGAATAAAAAGGCATAAATTCGAATAATTTATTTTAATGTTGTAGTTTAATCTAGTCAACGAATGCACAAAGCATAGAGGGAAATTCTAGAAACACATTTTTCACATTTTTTGTTTGGACTAGTTAGGAGGTGAACATATCAAAACCATGAGCTCTGGGGTGGAAGGTACCATTTTTTGGTGTTTCGCTTACATCTCGGAAAACCATGCGTTCTAGCAGCATAGCGTGTGTGAACAAAATAAAAAACTAAATCAATTTTCCGTAAGTTTTACTCAGTAAGCATTTCAATATCTTGTAAGTTTTCGAGTTTTCATAGTTTTCGAGGTATCCGCTTTTGAAGGTCTGTAATTTAGGGGAAAAAATATTTTTAGTTTCGCGCATTTGGAAAGTTGTATTTGATATCGCCATAGATCCAGAAAGCAGTAGCAGTTGATTCAGACCCTCCCTTCACCACCTGCGATGAACAGAGCCAGCATGCTGCATCTTGAGGTGATATGGGCCTCCAGATCTTTATCTGGAGGCCCACGGACATTGAGAGAGACCCCTTCGGGTATCTCTCAATGTCCACCAGGTATAAGTAGTTCTTAAATTCGGTGACCACCATCAAGCTTGATATGTCTTGTCTTCCCCCACCGAGGGAGCAGTAAAAATTAGCTTAGAAACTCATTTAAATTATACTAGGTACTTACAGACTAGGTAGGACTGTACTATGTAGGAGGAAATCCGCACCCATAAGAGATGCGGAAAAACTATCTTTGGAAACTTTAGTTCTTTTTTGTTGTAAACAATTTTCGTATAGGTACGTATTAATTTTTGTTCAAGTGCGAGTTGCCCACAAAAATACAGGGAGGAGTAGGTACAGTCACGAGCAATAACATGTAAACACTTAACAAAATTCAAACGCAATTTACTCGTAAAATAATGGTTTCCACTTTGAAATAAGACCTATTTCGTAATAGTATGGCTTCATAAATAGCAGTCTAACCAAAAGGCAAAAGTTTAATCAATATGGTAGCAGAACATCGCTTTTGAATACTTCTTAGTGTAAACATACTATTGCTCGTGACTGTACTACAGGGAGAGCCTGAAAAGACTGCTGCTGCTTTCTGGATTTATGGCAATATTAAATAAGACTTTCCGAATGCAAAAAGGTAAATATGGTTTTTTGAAAACTATACAAGATATCGAAATGGTTACTAAATAAAACTTATAGGAAATTTATTCAGCCTTTGTTTTATTCATACAATCCATGCCGCTAGGAGGCATGGTTTCCGAGTTATAAGTGTAAATCAAAAAATGGAACCTTTAAACCCCCCTCCCCCACAGCTCAAGGGCTAGTGGCGGGGACTTTTGATAATTATATTCACCTCCTAACTAGTTCAAACAAAGTAACGTAGTCCAAAATCGTGTTCCAAGAATTTCCCTCTATAACTGTTCGTTGAGTGGGCTACTAGTTTTTCATGCTAAATCACATAGCAAAAACAACGAATATAAGTACCTATACAATATGGAAGTATAAATCTCTGTCAAAACTACAAACAATCAACAAAAATAACATTATTTTAATGCATTTGTTTCGGTAATTCTTACATAATCAGTAAATCACCGTTTAGAGTAACAACTTAGTAGTTTTTATAAGGCGGACTTAATGCCGCAACGTATTATCTACAGTAATATAAACTGCACCCGCAGTAATAATAAAATATACTGGTGTTATTTGACTGGCAACTTTGGCAATATTGCCAAAGTTGCCGGCAATTTTGGTATTTTACCGGCAGTGGCAATATTGGGAATATTGCCGGCAGTGGGAATATTGCCATCAGGCACATCTCTAAGTGTAAGTGATGTAGTTATTCTGATATTAACATAACCATTGATAAAATAGAATTTCTATTCTTTTAACGAGAAATAGCATCAAAAGCGAACAAACAATTGAATACACACTACAAACGGACGTCGGACAGC
The DNA here is from genome assembly GCA_954870645.1 of Agrotis clavis. Lineage (NCBI taxonomy): Eukaryota > Metazoa > Arthropoda > Insecta > Lepidoptera > Noctuidae > Agrotis > Agrotis clavis. Next base: position 19,197,071 of record OX940935.1, on the reverse strand, counting down.
CCTGTAGAATCGCACGAACGTACAGTTCTTTGAAATAGACCACACTTACATAACGTGACGTCGCGTCGGTCTGCGTCATGTGTGTGCGTGACGTGCAGTGACGTCAGAGCGGCGTGTATGGCATGATTATGGTGTGATGTTTGTTGGATGAATGTCTTTGTAGAACTTAGTTCATGGGTATAAGTTGGAACTGATTTTTTTAGTGATTCTTGACTTGCAGTAGACAGTTATGGACATGGGATCGACCTGTTGGTCATAAAAGGCCAAACTTTAGTAGAATTATGATATGAAATCGATTAAATTCGTAAAATAGAATATTCTAGAACGAATTTTTTTTTTTCATTTTGTATTATGATTATTTTCATTAATTCCTGTTTGAAGCATGGTTTCCCTTTATTGTTGTTCTCAATCCTATAGGAACGTCAACGGGATAAAAAAACCTATACGTTAATCCAGACTAACCTGTCTGTGTATCAATTCATCATTTTATCAAATCTAAATTTCATCCAAATCCGTTCACCAATTTTAGTGCGAAAGAGTAACAAACATTCATTCATATACTTACTGTATCGAGTTTTTCTCTAGTTTTGTTGTACCTATTTCAGGTATATTTTGATGAGAAGAAAAGCTTATTTTATTCTATTCTATCCATCCTCTCAAACTTTCGCATTTATAATATCCAGAATTTTCTGGACACACCTCATATTCCATTTGAAATCCGTAAACATTTAACTACGTTTCCATAATCCAATAAACTATTAGATAGCACAGTAGATTCACTTTACTGCCATATAATTTCGCTGTATATAAGACCTTGCGAATAATTACGGCTCTATGTACACTGAGAGTTATCGAAGCTAATAGGTACCTATATGCACTCGCGTTCGCCATTGTCAAGGCCACTACGTGGTACAGTAGGGCGCCGCCGCCGGGTCGGCCGTAGAACTAAAATAGTTGTCTGACGTACGGAAGACGAAATAGAATAAAATCAATGGAAGGGACTATTTTTAACATGCATTCCAATCGGCTCGGTGATGATAACCAATAAAACTGCTGTGCAAGATCGCTATATTTTTTTATATTATTTTTTTCTTTTTAAAAACATTGCCCCGTTCTAGGAATTTCCCCTGTATCGTGGGTGCGTTTACAAACAGAAACTCGCATACAGAAATACCCGGAACAACTACTCATACAAATATTTGTTAGACACGCTCGCTCAGCAGTCGATCTGCAAATCTAGGAATACGTTATATAAACTAGGGAGTTTTTTTTCGATTCTCCATGGAATTTCTGGCTAATATCATAAATGTGAAAGTTTCTGGGGATAAAACTAAAGGAATTTGGATTTGAATTGAAAAAAAGATTAGCGTGCACGAAACACACATTACCTAGATTAACGTAAATGATACTTTTATCCCAAAATCCTTTTGGACAGTATCGGAATTCCACGCGGGCGAAGTCGGAATTTTTTCATAATTATGCGAGATTCAAATATAATAACAACAACGCATGAAAGAATTTGGTATATCTAACCACAGAAGAAATTATTCTAAGTACACGATATATCGGGCACGCCGCAATTGCGGCGGTAAGACCCCTCTTTGAGGAGTGGCTGGAGAGAAGTCATGGCGTCCTTACTTTCCGCCTGACGCAGGTCCTCACCGGGCACGGATGCTTCGGGAGGTACCTGTGTCTAATGCGGAAGGAGGAAACGCCTGGGTGTCACCACTGCGAAGATCGCCCGGAGGACACGGTGGAGCATACGGTGCAGGACTGCCCAGCTTGGGCGGAGCACCGACGTGTCCTCACGGCTGCGATAGGCGGAGACCTCTCGCGCCCGGCATTGGTTGCGGCTATGCTGCGGGGCGAGACGGAGTGGGAGGCGGTCGCCTCCTGCGAAGTAGTAATGCTCGCGAAGGAGGAGGCGGGCCGCGCGCGAGAGAGGACAGTGTCCTCCCTCCGCCCCACCCGCGGTGGTGCACGCCCGCGGCGACAGACGTCGCAAGACGATCTCCGGCCACCGTAGGCGCGGGCATGCGGGCAGCGAGTAAAGGGCAACTCGCTGCCCGACCATGGACCATGCCCGGGTCGACGGCGCGTTGTGTCCCACGCGCGCCTCAAAGAGCGTCATCATAATGACGGGGCCCCCCTCTCAGAGGGCCAAAGCCTGCCGGGGTCGCGGGATTATTTCCTTACCGTGACCCCGGAACATAACAGGCTACTGAAGGACACCGTGGATTTTAGTCAGTAGAAGTCTGACAGTAGGGGTTGGAGGACCCATTTGATGATTTTGCCACGTAAAAAAAAAAAAAAGTACACGATATATACAGGGTGAATTTTTCAACTGGGCGTGGATGGCTATCTTGGAAACTATGAGGAATTTTGAAAAACATTGAAAGGAGTCTCGAGGCCGATTTTAACGAAAACTTAAACTGCATCGTTAGATTTTAAAAAATTCAATAATCCTGGCCAGGAATCGAACCCGCTGATTTTGGAAAAAAAATCACACCCTGTATTATTACTCCATTCGATAGTGTTGCTAATAAGGATCAACTTCTGGGAAGTAACCATATACGGCAAACATAAGGAAACAGCATATTTTTATAAAACTGCTATTTTTCTATGTCACTTTACTTCAACTGAGCCATAAATCTATTCGAAATTACAAAATTTCGTTGTTTTCAATGTTTCACTGGATTTGACGCCTCAACAACTGCACTTTATTCAGAAATACGCAATGGGCATTGTTCATTTTTTTCAATATGTTGTAATTGAAAAACGATTTCTAGGAATAGCGTTACTAATCATGAGTAACCAATCAAAAATGAAAAATGTTCATATTTGATTGATATTTTTGATAAAATACGCTTGACCTTCCTTGCCCTTCAAGTGACGTTATTATTGGCTGTACCGTTTTGTATCGTTGCCTCAGACAATAAAAAGTAAGTGGCAAGTATTTTCAACAATCTGTCAAGTGTCAAATTAAAAATGTCAAAAATGTAAACAAATAATATGTTTAGTTTTTTATATATTTTATGATTATTTCTGCAACATGCCTCATAATCTCTTTATAAGATTTGCGAGAAAAGTGATGCCGTGATGTAGGCGTGTAATATTGCAAGGTTTATAAAATGTACCTACTGTTGCGAAGATCATTTTGATGTAAGTAAGATATCAAAGCTTTAGATACCTTTGTATATTCATTAAGTTAATGCTAAAGTATTGCTCAGGAAAACGAACAATAATGTCACCTCGTCGACGACTTTCCGTTTTAAAAAACAAAAATAAAAACCGATTTCAAAAATTTATTGTATTTTTATAGTAGGGGAGGCGAGGATTCTAATTTGCAGTTACTCGAGCATCATGGCGACCTATTGGATTTGAAAGAATATGTTCTAAAAAGAAAAAAAGTTTCTGACAAGTTTTCTATTTTAGTGGGGGGGAGGGCGTGTAAACAGTTTTAAAACTGTAAAAAAAACAGTTGTACAGAAGTACTCGAGCGCGTCATCTATTTACAGTGTAAACGCGCTTTTCTATTTCTGATAACCAATACATATTAATCGGACGATTAACTCGAGGGGGCTGTCCGTGGCAAGCGGTTGAAAATCCAAAAAAAAAGTTAATCAAGCGCGTCAGATATTCAAAGTGTATGTAAAGTAGACCTTAAAAAGTGTCGTATTAAAATGTCTGACGATTTGGATGTGGCACAAAGTAATAATTCATATTTCTATTGGTAAAAAAAACGTAATCTTGAAATACTCGAGCGCGTTCCATTTTTTTTTAATTGAAACTAACACTGTAAAAATCATACTCACTAATAATCTGACGTTTTCCATGGGGCGATGTCGGTAGACTCGCGGAGAAAAGGTGAACTACCTGTTAGTTCGCAAGTATCGGTCGTGATTTAATGTCCGCCATCTTCAATGTACATAATCATATACAATTTTTTGAACGTAATTAATCTACCTTTTCGTAATCTGACTCGCTCAAGTATTTCTGTGGATCGATTTTTTTTACTAATCTGGCGGGTTCTCCCACACAACCAATGGTGGGGACCATATGAAGGGTTGATACTTGGTACAGGTACATTAAAGGGTGCAAGATTTCTCCTTTATGATAATCTGATGCGCTGGAGTCACATTAAAATTCCCTCCCTGGGCTCCCCGACTAAGGATGTTAACTGACGTCTACTATCAGGAGAAAGTGACGTTGTGTTGTCAGGCAGTTTTTTAAATTATTCACTGGTGAGGCAACGGCACAACTTTTTGGTCAATGGTGACGTCAGCTACCTTAAAAATTAAAATATTAAAAATAAAAAAACTATTGAGCCAATCATAAAAATATTCAAATTAGTTTCTCAAAATGCTCTAAATTTGCAGAAAATAAAATAAAATCGAATGTTTGAAAAATTAAGACAATCCCCATTATTGAATTGAACAAAAAATATCATTATTTCCAAGAAGAAACGATAAACCTATGTTTCGAATAAGTCATTGCCTTGAGATTGATCAGTTTTTTTCATAATTAGACATTTTCCTTAAGTTTTCCGTATATGGTTACTTCCCAGAAATTGATCCTTATTAGCAACACTATCGAATGGTGTAATAATACAGGGTGTAATAATACAGGGTGATTTTTTTTCCAAAATCAGCGGGTTCGATTCCTGGCTAGAATTATTGAATTTTCTAAAATCCAACGATGCAGTTTTAGTTTTCGTCAAAATCGGCCTCGAGACTCCTTTCAACGTTTTTCGATATTCCTCATATTTTCAAAGATAGCCATCCACGCCCAGTTGAAAAATTCACCCTGTATATTATGATCAAATATCAATACTATTCAATACCACAGGAAAACATATGACAGGGGTTGAGAAAGGTACCTTTACTTGCTCCCCTAGGCCCAAATAGGTTTCAATGAAAAGCATTTTAGCTGAAAGGATTTGTCACGCGAATGACAAGGGGAGAGAGGGAACGTCAGGGGCAGAGAGGACGGTGCCCTTGACACGATTCGCCTTGAGTTTATTGAGGCCACCAAAAATAGTGTCAGCAGGTGGGAATTGTGGCAGTGCATTAACCGAGTCTATTATAGTAAGACTATGTGATTCGCTCGCTGCTCGGCTAGTTTTGGTGGTAGCGTGGTGTTATATAGCCTATAGCCTTCCTCGATAAATGAGCTTTCCAAAAGAATATATTTTTCAATTCTAATCAAGAGTTTGTTTGGTTGAACAAACTCCTTAGCTTTATAAGTATAACACAAAGTAATGCGCCTGGCTGGGTTCCAGTCCATAACTCGTCGATAACACTGCACCACCACTGCTCCATGGGTATATTATATATAGACTGGCCTGTTGGTCTAGTGGTTAGTGACCCTGACTGCTATGCCGGAGGTCGTGGGTTCGATTCCCACCCCGGACAAATGTTTGTGTGATGAGCACGATCATTTGTTCTGTGTCTGGGTGTAATTTATCTGTAATATGTATGTATTTAGAAATATATAAGTATGTTTATCAGTTGTCTAGTACCCATAACACAAGCTCTGCTTAGCTTGGGACTAGATGGCGTTGTGTGATAGTTGTGGAATATTATATTAAGTATACATAGATAATGATACAGAAATCTTTATGGAATGATAAAGGTGTTAAATATGTTTGCTCTTCGCCTAAATCTAGCCCATAAGTAAATATAAGACTTAAGATGAACCGAGCTCACCCAGAAAAAACTGGAACTATTGCGCACCGATGGACCGCAGTAAAAACTATTTGACTGATTGACGGACTCCAACTGGATGGAGGTCGCGATTTAATCGATCCTGATGAGGCCTACCACCGTCAATGGGATAATTACGCCGTCACCGCAGCCCAGGTTACAGATGTGGGGCTGTTGCTCGTGTTGGACCGCTAGGATCTAGATCCCAAAGAAGAAGACAAGATCCCAAACAGGGTCAGGTTGATATGGACTACTTGGGTTCAAGGGCAGTGTTATCGAGTAACCGTGACCGTAATGTAAAGAGCTATTGAAGGATACCGTGGATTTTAGTCAGTACGAGTTTGCCAGTCCCTGGGGGGGGGGGGAGGACACATTTTATGATTTTACCAAGTAAAAACAAAGGTGGATATGGAATATTGAGCAGGGATGAACTGTATTGAAGAGTCTTATCATGTAATTTTCTATACTGGCTGCAATATAGAGGAATATCAAGACTACATTCTATGCTATATTGGGAAAACAAAAGGCTTGCATGGAGTAGGATTTCTGATAAAGAAAATTCATAAAAATAAAATATCTAATTTCATAGGGATCTCTGAACGAGTAGCCCTACTAAAAATAGAAACTGAAGAACATAAAATATCCATAATTCAGGCATATGCACCGACAGAAGCATCGCAGGAAGAAGAAATCGAGAACTTTTACAATGACTTAGAACAAGCCCATTCTTTGGCAGACAACAAAATAATAGTAATAGGAGATTTCAATGCAAAAATAGGACAGATTAAGAAAGAAGAAATCATAAGCATAGGAAGATACGGATATGGAGAACGCAATAAAAGGGGCGAAAGGCTAATTGATTATGCTCTCGAACACCAACTGTCAATTATTAACACATTCTTCAAGAAAAAATCAAAAAGAAGGTGGACATGGATATCACCCAACCAAAAACCGAAAACCAAATTGATTACATCATGACAAATAAACCTCACATGGTAAGCAACTTCGAAGTTCTAAATCAAGTCAAATTTGCTTCTGACCACAGACTACTACGAGCAACATTTCATCTATGTCAATCAAAGAAAAGTAGGAATCGTTTTCAGACCCCATTAAAAGCACCAACAGCAGTCGAAGAGATTACAAAATACAGAAATTGCTTGAAATCTTACCTAGAACACAACATTACTACGAGGCCACAGAATGTTCAGAAATACTACGACCAACTTGAAGAAGCCATGCTATCCAGCTTAAAACATAGTAATAGAACACACAAAAAACAACAGTCAATACTCAGTGAACATACAAAGAGCCTAATAAAGAAACGCACCGAACTAATACAAACCAAAAACAAGAATGCAGAAAAGAAAAGAGAACTTACGCATCTCTTTAAAATATGTAATAAATCTATCAAAGCTGATTACTGTAAACATAGAGAAACAATAATAACTAGAAATCTGAATAATTTTAGAAGTACTAAAAGAGCTTACAAGGAATTAACCCTGAATAACAAATGGATTCAGAAACTGGAAAATAACTCTGAAGAAACAGAGAGCAGAAGAGATGTTTTAAACCTGGCCACTTCATTCTACAAGGAACTGTATAAGAAGAGAGAACAGGCAAACGTATTACGGAACGAACAAATTGAGAATCACACAGAAGAGAATGTAGTTGTTTCAGCACAAGAAGTTTATACGCAAATAAAAATGCTGAAAAATGAAAAAAGTCCTGGATCAGATGGTCTGACGAACGAAACCCTTAAGTTGAGTGCCCCAATTCTACTTGGTCATCTGACACACCTGGTTAATATGGTTCTGGAAACTGGAAAAGCCCCACGACAATGGTGCACTTCTGATATAATTTTACTTTACAAAAAAGGGAATCCACTACATATAGGAAACTACAGACCCATCAGTTTACTGGCAAGCACATACAAGATGTTTACATCAATTTTACTCAAACGAATTACCGAAAAGATTGATAACTGCCAGCCAGTGGAACAAGCTGGATTTCGCTCAGGTTTCAGCACAACAGACCACATTCAAACAGTAGAACAGTTGATAGAAAAGTACAACGAGTTTAATAGACCTTTATATATTGCTTTTATCGATTACAGTAAAGCATTTGACACCATTAGTCACAGTTCTATCTGGGATGCACTACAAACAACAAACATAGATGTCAAATACATAAACATCCTAAAATACATATATTCAAATAGTACAAGCACCGTAAAGCTCGAAAGGAGAGGGGACCCAATCAAAATTGAAAGAGGAGTAAGACAGGGAGATCCTCTGTCACCAAAACTTTTTATTGCTGTATTAGAAAATATATTCAGAAAACTGAACTGGGCCAACTATGGGATCAATATCAACGGGCGTCGCCTGAATCACCTTAGGTTTGCAGACGACATTGTAGTGTTTGCCGAGTCCGCCAAAGAACTCAAAATCATGCTTTACACACTCAATCAAGAAAGCATACACGTTGGCCTAGAAATGAACATAGAAAAGACCAAAATAATGACTAACCATGACAACATACCCATCAACATAAAAGGAAACCAAATAGAATATGTAAACCACTATGTTTATCTGGGTAAACAAATTTCATTTGCAAGAACTAATAATTACGATGAAGTAGAAAGAAGGAAGAACATCACATGGTGAAAGTTCTGGTCACTTAAAGAAATCCTAAAAGGAAAATACAACATGGCTTTGAAGAAAATCGTTATGGATACCAATCTATTACCTAGTCTACTGTATGGCTGTCAAACATGGACCTACACAAACAAAGTAAAACAAAAAATAAACACAACACAAAGAGCCATGGAGAGAAGCATCTTGAGAATAAAAAAGAAACACAAAATAAAAAACGATATTATAAGACAGAAAACAAAAATTACAGATGCACTAACACAAGCCTTAAGATTAAAATGGAGATGGGCTGGACATATCTCACGTTACCAAGATAATAGATGGACAAAATTAACTACACAATGGAAGGGCCCAACATCAGGCAAAAGAAAAGTTGGAAGACCTAATAAACGATGGGCTGATGATCTAGTGCAAAACGCAGGGACAGACTGGATGAACAAAGGCACAGATAAAGAGCTATGGAAGGAAATGGAGGAGGCCTTTACTCTAAACGAGATTCATATCGTCAAACATGCAAAACAATAACCTTACTAAAATATTTTTTTATTACGTAAAAACTACTAATACTACTAACAACATTTGGAATGTACATTTATAGGATATGAAATAAAGAAGGCTTTATTATTATTTCCTTTATTCATATTATTTCCATATTATTTACATTTTTAAATATTCTATATAACTAAAAAGAAAAAAAAAACATTTAAAAATATAAATAATAGTGGTCCACCGGTATCGGGAACAGGGTCCAAGCTACCGGCAGTCAGGGCTCCAAAGAAAGGAACCTCCTAACAATGCGCGCCGTGTCCAGAAGAACTGCTTTCTGAATCAAGCCCTTGATCCAGCTGCCTAACGAGAGCCTCCTTAGGTGTTGGTCGAGGCTCTTGGCAATTAAGCCATGGGCCGACACGACTATCGGCACAATGACAGCTGAATCCACGCCCCACATGTCGACAACCTCGCGAGCCAAATCAAGATACTTGATTTGCTTATCTTTCTCAGCTTTCACGAGGTTCTCGTCATGCGGGACGGTTATGTCAACAATCATTGTGCGCCGCTCTGATCGATCCACCACCACTATATCAGGTCTATTAGCTACAATAGTCCTGTCAGTGATGATGGATTGATCCCAGTACAGTGTGATATTGCCACTTTCAAGAACTGGGTCGGGCACATACCTGTAGTACGGGACTTCCGATTCGACAAGGCTGTATTTCAGAGCAAGTTGCTGATGGATTATCCTAGCTACAAGGTTATGTCTATGCAAGTATTCTCCGTTAGCCAGACGAGAACACCCGGAAATAATGTGACGGATTGATTCGCCAGGACGGTGACATGCCCGACATATGTCAACCGTGCCATCCTTCACAATAAATCTCCGGTAGTTATTCGTCATCATAACTTCATCCATAATTGCACAGACAAAACCCTCGGTTTCACCAAAGAGGTCACCGGATCGTAGCCAGGCCACGGACGCTGACAAATCTACATCAGGCCCATGTAGAGCCCGGAAAAAGCGTCCGTGAAGCTCCTTGCTCTGCCATACTTCCATGCGATCATTAGTGTCAAGCACCACAGGTTTGCGCCAGTTCTCTTTAGCCAAGGAGAGCGGGGTGAGGCCCTTGTCCACCGCCACTACATCTCGATGCATCCCCACGTCGGCTTTCAGGAAATATTCCCTGAGATTGCATACCTCGCGATTGTGGAGAGTCTTAGCGTTTAGAAAACCTCGACCTCCACATTTTCGCGGGATATACAATCTCATAACCGAGGACCGTGGGTGATGCATTCGATATGCAGTCAGCAATGTACGGACCCTCCTATCCAGGGCATCAAGTTCTGTTTGAGTCCATTTGAGTATGCCAAAAGAGTACATCAAGACCGGCATGACCCAACCGTTGAAGGCGCGCACCTTATTACCACCTGATAGAAGGCTATTAAATACTTTTTTCAGGCGGCCAAAGAAGCGCTCCCTCAACGATTGTTTCACGCCAGTAACATTGATACCCAACGCTTCTGACATACCCAAATACTTATAGGTTTCGGTTGCTGAGAGGGATCTAAGGCTTATGGAATCCGAGAGTTGGGTGCTCACGGATTCCACAATCTCCCCTCGCTTTACATGCATGACCGCACATTTGTCCACACCAAATTCCATCCTGATGGCGCTACTGAAGGTTTCAGTTACCTTCAGTAGCTTCATCAGTTGCAAATTGTTGGGGGCAAAGAGTTTAAGGTCATCCATGTAAAGGAGATGAGATATAACCTGACCGCCTGTCCTCAACCGAAAGCCTAGACCTGAATCCTCCAACAGTGTGCTAAGAGGATTCAGGGCCAAGCAGAACCAAAGTGGACTCAAACTATCACCCTGGAAAATACCTCGCTCTATCCTTATCGGTTCGCTAGTTCTCTGGATATGCCGACATCCTGGATAGCGAAGGACTGTCCTCCATTGCCTCATACACGACATCAGGAAAGTGCATAGAGTTGTATCAACTTTATACAACTCCAGCACCCTCATGAGCCATGTATGTGGCACCGAGTCATAGGCCTTCTTATAGTCTATCCAACATGTCGACAGATCCTTTCGAGAACGGCGAACCTGTTGGCTAATGGCAATATCAATGAGGAGCAGCTCCTTAGTACCGCGGGACCCGTTCCTACATCCATTTTGAGAAAGAGACATGATAGAATTTTCATCAATGTGTTTACTAATTTTAGCTCTCAAAATGGATGTAAGAACTTTATATAAAGTTGGTAGACACGTTATCGGTCTATAATTTTTGGGTTCCGCAGTACTACCTGATTTGTGGAGCAGGTGGGTTATTCCTGTCGTCAGGAATTCGGGTAGCGATCCAGACTCTAAGGCTGACTGGAACAAAGCCGCCAGGCGAACGTGCGACCTTTTGAACCACTTGATCCAAAAGTTGTGCAGTCCGTCCGGCCCCGGAGATTTCCAGTTCGGTAACGGACGGACTGCACGTGCTACGTCTTGGGGGCTTATCGAAATTGCCCCCATTTCTATTATAGGATCGCACGCTCGCTCGACGTCTCCGGTCCATTCACCTTCAGTATGGCTGACAGGTACCGACCAGATACTACGCCAAAATGAACACATGGTGTCATCATCTGGCAGATCCCCGTCAGACACACCTTGGTCTGGTTGCTCCCAAGACCTGTAAACCCACCTTTCATCTCTTTGGAACGCGCGATTCTGATTATATCGCTCCATACGCCGCCTATACCTACGGATACGGTTCGCCCATGCATACACTTTCTGTTTCAAGAAGTCGATGCGCTCTGTGACACGGGAGAGGTAATCCCGAGGATTTATATCAGTCCCCGAGAACGCCCGTCTCACAAAGCGCATCACTCTAGGGCGAGTGTTGCCCTGCCTGAAAGAGATGAGTTTGCCGATGAGTGTTCTGGCCTCACCAATACGTCCTTCAATCCTGTACTGCCATACCGGTATGGCTGGTTTAGGTCGTGTAGCTCTGTCAACCGAGAATTTTACGTGAGCTACACGACATGCCGTTACAGCAGCACAATACAGGATTGAATGAGCATCAGCAAGGTCTTCGCAGTTATCAAAATAGTTTGACAACTGCGAATCCAGAACAGCCACCAGCATCCTGTTTCTGTTATGCATGGGCAAACGAGGTATCCGTGGTCTAAGTTCAGGCGACATTATTATTATTATTATTATTATCATGTAATTTTCTATAGTAATGTTTGTCAGTCTTAATCGAAGTGCCGACGTCTGGTCAGTCATGTTCTTTGGCAAGGTTTGATCCTACTATAAGTAACAATATTTTATGCGGAAATAGAGGGTGATTAATGGAGTGTAGTTGGATGACAAAAAGGTATTTTTTTTTTCAAAATCAAGCTTTGTCCTTTGGTTTTTAACCGACTTCAAAAAAAGAGGAGGTTCTCAATTGATTTTCTTCAACACTTCAAATAGAGCCATTAATAACAGTGAGTTCATTAAACACATTAATAAATTGTTTATTATTATTACAGTTTCCCTGGTTCTTAATTAACTTATTTACAACTGATGTCGCTGAGTCATCGTCGCCATAGAGACCTATTTCCTCTAGTTTTGCATTCATGTCAAACCAGTGTGGCCAATTTCAAAGGATGGGGTTTTTCCTATTGATATATGAAAACGGAAGCTTCTTCCAAGAAGTATTTATGTACAGAAATTAAAAAAAATCTTTGCAAATTATTAATTTGAGTGTTTCACAGCTTGTATTTTTGTGTTTAACCAAGGCGTATCGAATTTTTAATTAACTTACTGGGTTGTGGAGGTCAGATAATCATGTAAAATACTGATATTCAGCTGCATTATGTTCCACTGGAAGCCGACTCCAATGTAGTTGGAAAAAGGGAAGCAGATGATGAAGAGTAGTACTAGTAAACCTGACTTAGGTGCTATGTGTTGTAGTATATGATTGGATGTATGTTATCAATTTATAATGTTGACTCGCTGATAACGTTGTACGAGTATACGTGCTATACTTATGTTAGAAATAAAAAATATCATGTAGGTACGTATCGGTAAAACTTACTACAAGCTTATTCGGTATCAATCTACTTCAAACACGTTTGAATGGATAGCTAGATGGATGGATGTTTGTTATACAGTCATGTCAGAACGACAATTCTTCAAAACAAAAAAAAAAATATTGTATGGAATGCTGGTGTGAGTGTGAATGTGAGTGTAGAGGTATTTTTCTAATCTCTTTTGCCGGTTTTCTCACAAGAATCTGCCAGTTGTTACCAATCATTGCATGAATGAATAAAACTGGCCTACTTTGGTCAAATACAAGCTGACTAAGAGAGAAAAAAAATACTAAGTTTTTTCGTCTGTATTACAGCAATCTCTGGCAATAGTCCAGAAACAATAATCCTAAGATTATGAAGAATATCCATGATGCCAGTATGATTTATGTTGATATAATTAATTCTAATAAAAAAGCAACACTTATATTGTTTGTCAAATTCAATAAGCTAACTACTAACTATAAAAGTTGTCTTAAATTATTATAAAAGTCTGTAAATAACACTTTTTTTAACCAATGAAAGACACATAATATTTTTTTATTCAGCCTAGTTAACTTTTATAACCGCCGCTTGACCGCCGCATAATTTAGTAGTGGTAACATTTTTATGTCTCTTGAAGACTACTTTTAAGTCATGAACATCTTTAAAACGCTTGTAAACGATATTATGTTGTCACTCGACACTTCCTTATTTCCGATGATGCTTCGGGCTGTTTGCCAAGATTCGCTTTCAGAGAAAATATTATAACACTAGTTGTTCCCCGCGGTTTCACCCACTGCGCGGCTCCTATTAGCCCCCATTCGCACGAGCGCTTTTTTGGACGTTAAAAAAACGCTTATTTTTGACAAAAAGGTACTTAAATTGAACTTAAATGTCATCGCCCAGCATTTAAAATCAAAAGCAAATCGAAAAAAAAGCGCCGCGTTTTAAAAGCGCTGACGTGTGAACATATACATGGGAATTCATTTGTTCTATTTCCGGCGCCTTTTTAACGCCCAGACATAAACGCTCGTGCGAATGGGCACTTAGTCGTAGCGTGCTGTTGTAGTATAGCCTTTAGTTAGGGCTTTAGCCTTCCTAGACAAGTGGGCTTTCGAACTCCGAAATATTTTCAATTCACTCTAGCGCATTCAACCAAACAAACAAACTCTTCAACTTTATAATTTTAGGATAGATTTATTGTTTGGACATCTTTAGTTCGAACTGTTTTGATCGAATATGATTTTCTTTTGACTTACACGTGTCAACTTTCCAAAACAACAAATTAGTCATTTCAGAGCTTTGCTGAAGCAATAGGCTTGTTTATCAATTATTAAGTTATGGCTATTATTCAAAGGAGCTTTTACATAAACTCTATATTTATAAACAAAGTACACCGTTGATAGACATGTGTCAAGCTAGCGACACGTGTAAAGTCCATTCTAAGTAATTTTCGCCTGCGTAATAAACCTTATGTCGACCAAAATAAAGGTCATCTTTAACAACAATCAAAGGACAGTAGTGAACGCCATTGTCTAAAACTTTTTTTTTCAAAACACGTGGCGTCTGAGGCGCCTGTGTGTATAAATGGCCAGTATGTTTACAAAGATCGATTGTCTATGAATGGCCCACAGAGGAATAATAAAATGTTCCATTGCCTTCGACGTTCTGTTTATAAAACAGTGTCAGTTCGCGGGTTCGATTATTCGATATTTGAAAAATACCCCGCCTAGTATTGTTTTAGTTTCAAAATATAGGTTATACTACAAATTATAACAATGAGGCAACTAGGTCTTCGCCTAACTACATTGCTGGACTTAGTATATGCCTCTCCCGAATCGCGACACAATGCCCTATCTACTACCTACTTTCTAATAAATAATTTATACATAATTAAAAGCAAAGAGATTTAAAAGAAACTATAGAGCGGGCATTGGGAAGATTGTCATACAAAATTGTTGATGCCATGCGTCAGTAGCACAATCTAAGCGTTGCATAGCAACGCGACTACTAAACTGAGGGATTTTTTACCTATTGGTAAAAAGTTTTGGATCACAAAGGATGATGCAATTTTTGGGCCCACCCTCCAATAGCAACATGTTATACGTCATTGGATAGGTATTTTTAAGCTGAACAAAAAATATTATGGCACCAAGTCTGAAATATTAGTCCGTTCTGAGATATGTTTGATTGAATATGGCAGTTTAAGATATAACCAAATAATGTGTTTTTCCTTACATATTACATTTTGGTGCAAAGTACGAGGAGGAGAAGCTCGGTTCAAAATAATGGGAGCCGCACGGATGGATCTTCCATGTCAAGCCGCGCTTGCCGAGGTCGGTTTATGGATGGGTGACCATCTATCCCAGTTTTCTCCGTGCCTCAGAAAGAACTCAAAAGCCTTTGATTACGGCTGTCATTAATAGATCTTTGACCACCTCCACCACGGAGATGGTTAACGGCAGGTTAAAGAGTGATTTTAAGCTGTTACTCCAAACACATTTCAACAATGTCTTGTCGCATTCAGTCACTACACATAAGAGCTAGAAGGTTTTTTTACATGGTAAAATCATACAAGAGCTAGTAGGTATAATTACTAAGACTTACTATTTCACACCAACTATGGTATTCAAAGCTATTGCACCTGCAAAACCCGACGTTGTTCTGAAGGCACCTGTGCGCATTTTTTGTGTCAATACATTGGTATCTAGGGTCATATGCCATACCGTATGTCATGGGATCTAGAGGGAAAGCCTTCCAGCACTATAAGTGGCGTGTGGAGCGGAGGCACAATGGCGAAGCGTATCTCCGCTACCTCTGACAAGTCGAGTCGCTGCGGGAAGAGCTCCGGCGTTATCTCATGGGGTATGGAGGGTACGTCTGTCGCAACCGAGGTTTGGCAACGCCGCAACCGCGGCGGTAAAACCCATCTTTGAGGAGTGACGCAAGTCCACACTCTATGTTTCGGGAGGTTCCTGTGTCGAATTGTGCGGTAAGAAATGGGTATGCCTGGGTGTAACCGCGAAAATCGCCCGGAGGTGCACACGATCGACCATACAGTGAAGGTATGCATAGCTTGGGCGGGGCACCACCGCGGAGCCAGACGCAACCCTTTATTAAGAAGTAATCACCTCCTCCTGCTCCTCCTAAGCAGTGGTGGGAGTACGTGAAGGAGAGGACAGCCTCCATCTCACGACACAACCGCTGCGGGAGACGCCTACGGTATTGGACGTCGCGAGGCGATTTTTGGACCACAGTACCTAGTCGAGTGCATGAGGAGGGCGAGTAAAGGATGACTCTCCGTCATGGACCATGCTCGGGTCAACTGCACGTCGTGCGACACGCGAGCTTCAAGGAGTTGTCAGCAATCTGACGGGAATCAAACGCCTGCCGAGGTCGCGAGACTGTCTAAACAGGTAACTGGGACCCTAGAACGTAAAGGGCTATTGAAGAGACACCGTGGATTTCAGTCAGTACGTGTCTGGCAGTTCCTTCTGCTGCACACTGGGCAGGAGGACTCATTTGTAAATGTAAAAAAGGCACCCTTAACGGCTAAAGCCTGCCGGGGTCGTGCCGCCGACACCGTGGATTTTAGTTAGTCCATGTATGACAGTCCCTCCCGCCCTGCCCCGGGAGGGAGGACTCATTTGATGATTTAACCATGTAAAAAACACCTTGTAGCTCTTATATGTACTGACTGAATGTGACAAGACATTGACGCATTGTTGAAATATCTTTGGCGAAAAAGCTTAAAATCGCTCTTCAACCTGCCGTTAACCACCTACGTAGTGGAAGTGGTTAACGGCAAAGCGAGCTTTTACAGTAGGTTACGACTGTCAAAGATCTACAAATGACAGCCGTAATCAACGGCTTTTAAGTGCTTTCTGGGGCACAGAGAAAACTGGGATAGATGGTCACCCATCCATAAACCGACCTCGGCAAGCGCGGCTTGACATGGAAGATCCACCCGTGCGGCTGTCATTATTTAGAACCGAGCTTCTCCTCCTCCTACTCTGCACCAAAATGTAATATGTAAGGAATAATACATTATTTGGATTATCTTAAACTGCCATATTAAATCAAACATATCTCAGAACGGACTAATATTTCAGACTTCGTGCCGTAATATTTTTTGCTCAGCTTAAAAATACCTATCCAATGACGTATTACATGTTGCTATTGGGAGGTGGTACCAGATTTCATAGAAGCCCTGGCATCATCCTTTCTTCGTGATGTACCGTCTATTGCTCGTATATAGTTTAATGTCTTTGATTAAAAGATAATAAATGTCGCCAACTATAACCCAGAAATTGGCACCACCGCAGTAAGGGATTGCCAAAAATCCCATGTTACTATGGACACTCGGTTTATTGCGATAGAAAGTGCCGAAAATAGTATCATCGATAATTAGCCTTGAATAGATAGTCTCTTGTATGTGGATAATTTGATAGACGACGCGTGCAATAGATTTTGTGCTTACAATGTATAAGGTTTTTTTTTGGCTATGGGTTATAATTAGTGATGCATCCGATACCGATATATCGGTATCGACGATATTTTTATGACCGATTCAACTATAATTTTTAATTCAAAAAAAAAAACAAATTCAAAAAAAGTTTCCAAATGTGTTCTGTCGCATCAGAGAGACTATTTTCCAGCGCAGGTGTTATTCAAACAGACTTGCGAAATCGCATTTCTCCGAAAAATTTAAGATTATGTACTGTGTTTTTTAAACAAAAATCTTATTAATGTTAATTGTTATTAGAAAAAATTATAATTATCTAATATCAACCATGTCACTACTTTTTATATTAATAAAAAAAAATATTTGACTTGTGATTTATTTATTTTATCTATTTTTTAATTCACAATAAGCGTATCGGTATCGGTATCACTGATATTTTTATGAGAGTATCGGTATCGGTATCGTATCGGCGAAAAGGCGTATCGATGCATCCCTAGTTATAATTTTGCTTTTTCGTGTTGTGATACTTAAATCAATGTGTTTTCGGAATAGCATACACAGTCGGAACAGTCTACAGTTTATATGTATTTTAATCTTGTTTACAAAGTTTTACCAAGTTTCTACTAGATGGTTCTAGCGTGCCCCAGTTGTAACGGGCCCGATTTCCTATATATCTATATATTATCCGAGTTGTAGGCTGTGGGTACGAACCGACATATTGCTCTATAACTTATTTCATCACCACTGCTCTCAAAACGGCAATGGAAAACATCGAGAGGAAACCATGAAGGTTCTGTTCTAGTCTGTTCTTCGATATCGAGTAAACCTTCATGTCCTAGAACCAAAAAATCTAGATAAAAAAGCGCACTGGGTCGGCGTGGTAAATTACAACTCACGGGAGGCCTGCGACAACATCTCAATCAATTACAGCAACTAGAAACCTAATTCAAAATTAAACTAGGCTGATTATGTTAATAAAAGTGTACCTGATGCTTATATTCATATTTGGGTCTGTCATCTGCTGAAAATAATATCAGTTAATTATTAAGTGACTTTCTGTTGTTCGTATTGATAATATCTGATACGATATAAGTTTTAAACTGAGTCGCAGGCAGCCTGTCTCACATAGGTACTTCTAACACCATGCTGAATTAATTTACACGGTGTCATCATCATCATCATCATCATCAGCCTATAATGTTCCCACTGCTGGGACACAGGCCTCCTCTCTGTGAGAGGGAGTGGGCCATAATCCACCACGCGGGCCCAGTGCGGGTTGGTAGATGTCACATGTCTTCGAATTTTTGGTTCTAGGACATAGGACATGCCGGTTTCCTCACGATGTTTTCCTTCACCGTTTTTGAGAGCAGTGGTGATGAAATAAATTACACAAAGTAATGCGCCTGGCGGGGTTCGAACCCACGACCTACAACTCGTAACTCGGGACCGATACCACTGAGCCACCACTGCTCATTTACACGGTGTAAGATTACTAAATTATAATTTACGATGAAATTTATGATTGATAGAATTTTTCGTCGATTGATACAATGTAAGCAATTTCTGTCCATAACTATTTTGCAAAAAAAGTCCTTTTTACCACGTCTTCTTTAAACAAATATCATATTTAACATGAATTGAATCAAGTATGAATGTTCAGCGGTAAGTTCAATAGATTCCTTAACAATACATAGTACCTACGTATGAGGAAAATTATTGGCTATTCACAATATTACACGTAGTAAAGTTATCGCGACGGGAAATTGTTGTAACGTGAATTATGCGACCACCATAATTTGTCCTTGGCTTTGAACTTCAGATTTTATAATATAAAAACTGGTTTAATATAAGAAATTTGTAGTATAAGACTATCTGATTGATCTAGTGGTTGCAACGATAACTGCTGAGTAATGAGATGGTAGGCTCTTTTGCAACTCGGACAAATTCTTATTGATTTTTTTATCAGAAACTTCTTGGTAGCAGCCACGCGGACTGGATTTGTTGTCGGTTGATTGGCTTAATCCTATTTTAAATGAAAGTTAAACATAAATGCTACACAAAACTTTTTCCAGAGGGGTAGTTAGAAACTTGAATAGGGTATTACTCTTTTTAAAGCTTTTTCGAATTTAGAAGCTTTTTTGGGGTGTAAAAATCATCAAATGAGCCCCCCTGCCCTCAGGATCGGAAACGAATGTCGAAAACTGACTAATACACTTAACAAAAATCAGCTTTGACTTTCTCTTAAATTCTCAGCACATGCCAAAACTGGCGTGCCCTAAAAATGAAAAAAAAAATTGAAAGGAAACTTGTACAATATTTTCCTTCACCGCCTTGAGAGGTCATCTCGACGGCCTATTTACTGAAAATTCATTGCCAGACTAAGGTGTTTGTTTTATTTCAGGCTGACAGAGCTACCAACCTGATCCGTGGTACAAGATACGAGCAGTACCTTCAAGTGCGCGCCGACATCAAAGACTTCCGTGATAAGAACAAACTGGACAAAGTCATCGTGCTTTGGACTGCTAATACTGAGAGGTAATTGTTCATTTAATCTATCAATACCCTTCTTATTGCAACAGAAGTCGTACGCGTGCGGAATTCTGATTGTTCTGTATTACATAATTTAAAAAACATAACCCGCCTTCTGCCTTCTAGCGCAGTCGGGTAATTAAATAACATTAATTTAGTAACTTACATTAAAGTAAATTTCCAAAATCCTAGTCTGTTCGTTGTTGTGTTGCCCTGTCTGCCAAAGAATAAATAAAAAACGAAATGTAAATGTTGTATCAAGTAGTTTAATTTTTTTAGGGTTCCGTAGTCAACAAGGAACCCTTATAGTTTCGCCATGTCCGTCCGTCCGTCCGTCCGTCCGTCTGTCCGCAGCTTAGCTCAGAGACGCCCAGTACTAGAAAGCTGTAATTTGGTGTAAATATACGGATTTGTTACGCCGAAATAGTGGTAAAATAAAATCTCGTAAAATATTTTTTTTTAGGGTACCTCCTGTACACGTACAAGTGGGGATGTTTTTTTTTTCTCGCGTACCCCTTAGTGTGGGGTATCATTAAAAAGGCCTTTAAAAATGTTGATAGTTTACATTTACAATTTTTTGATAAAAAGATCCGTTTGTGAAATATTAAGCTTTAAAGTGCTAATTTTTGCTCGACTCGAGTGTCCCCCCCCCTCTACCAGCTAAACGGTTATGCTTGGGGGTGTGAAAAAAATCACAATAGTAGTAAATATAACGAAGTTTAAAAGAAAATTATCACGACTAAGTAGGCTTTACAAGTTTACGAGTAATAGTCGACCAACTTATAAAACGTACTTGGATAACATATTTTCCTAAACAAAATGTATCGGAGAACATGTGCTTCAACTGCAAATGTAAGTTTGTCAACTTTATTTTTACAGCTATAATAGGTGGATATGTTTTGGGGATAGGTAGGTTTTTATTGTCAACTGTTTTTAACTAGCTTTAAAAAAAGGATTGGTTCTCAATTCGTCGTAATCTTTTTTTAACCGACTGCGCCAGGAGGGTTATGTTTTTCGAGTGTATGTGTGTATGTATGTTTCTTTGTATTACTCTGCAGCCTAAACGGCTTGATGGATTTTAACTTGAGAGGTGTCGTTAGATTCGACTTAAACGTGAGAGTGTCACTGGGTACATAAAACTGGCTAAGTGCGAGTCGAACTCGTGTGCAAAAGGGTTCCGAACTAAAAATATTTTTTTTAAATCTCTCACATTCTATCAAGTGGGGTATCAAATTAAAGGATTTTAAAAATGGTTTACCAAAATATATATAACTTATATGTTTCAATTTAATTTGAACTGATAAATGCTAACAAAAACTAAAATAAAATAAATATTAAAAAAAAAAAACAATAAACCCGACTGCGTAAAAAAACTAAAAAGAAAGAAACAAGCCCAGTAGTTTAGAATTCACTCATTCACACTCACAGTCGGGGCCCCTTGGGAAGATTTGATTGGTATAATTTGAATGGGCCCCGACTGTGAGTGTGAATGAGTGACAGTGGCGGGCTTAGGGTTGCAAAATAAGGCAAGCCCAATAAAATTTTTACCGATTTCAAAAAAAAAAAAAAAGTTCAGTTGTCGACTGAGTATGTAGGTATATCATCGCAGTTTTCTCATAAACTACTGGTTAGGTACAATAAATTAAAAGAGAATTCAACCATCTTCTTCTTTCCTCTTCTTTCTTCAATTTCACTCTTGCTTGTCGTGCGGTGAATGAGGTAACCAAAGCAGAAAGCTCACTGAAGGAATGCTAGTGCTAGATTGAATATAATAAACATATCAGCAATTGCATACCTCCGGTGGCTTTGAAAAAAGCCGTTTGGTTTGCTTCATTGCTTGAGGGAACAAAGTTACGAGTATGGTAAATAGTTGCTTGCTTCGTAACGTAACAGAACTAACAGGTTACAGACAAAAAACAAAACAGAAAGTTACAAAACGAAAGTTAAAAAATAGCTAGATAGAATGTAATAAGGAATTTAAATACTTAAATTATTTATATTCTAATTGCAATCGTCTATCTTTCTTAGGAAATTATTTAATTACATCAGAGTAAAATGTTGGTGATCGTTTTAATTCTACCAACAACTGTTTTTCAATAGCTATCATTGATAATTCGGAAAGACGCTCTTGACCTTGTGTATTTCTCAGATAGGTATTGATACGTTTAAGAGACGAAAAAGCACGTTCCGCGGAAGAACTTGTAGCCGGAATAGATACATACACACAGATAGAACAAGATACGCTAACTTTAACAGCTCGGGAAAGGCATCTTCGAGGTTATTCTCATGAATGAAATCAATTAATTCGAACAGCCAACAATCCAACTAGTTTTATACACTGATCTATTAAATTTTCGTTTATGCGATTTACTGGTCTGAGAAATACACAGATTAGGCGTCGGTTTTAATGAAGAAATTAACTGTTTTTTCTGAGCAAAGTTTAAAGATTTTACCTTATCTTCGCCAATCAAAACTTGAACGCATTTTAAATCCTCACAAGGTACTATTACTTCCATGGTTGTAGGTAAGTCACTAAAACAATTTTATCACTGAGAAAATCTAAGAAAACACACAAAAAACTTTAACAACAAAACTTTTTCCCACTCAAGCAAACGAAACTGAAGTGAGTTGCACTCGGGTGTCAGGAATTACTTACGCAGAGTTGCAGTGTTGTCATTTAGGCAAAAAAAGTCCCCAGGTATAGCTTGACATAAAAATGTAGAAAACCGGAAGTCGCCACTGTCTTCGCGCTACCAGCACTTTGAATGATTTTTTTTTTTTTTTTTCACTTATTACGTTAGTTTTATGGCACAATAATAAATCTAACAAACCTGCGGTCTTTGTTTACATCAAATATCAAAGATTTTAAAACGCTGTCAGAAATAAAAATTTTAGTTCCGTTTCAATCCGTTCTGGCCAAACTGTATATGAAAAATCTAGCTAGAAGTCGCAATTTTGTATATTTATGATATTGCTTGAATATTTAATTTCGTTATTTAAGTTATTTAAGTCGCTAGTTTTTAATGTTGCTAAATCTTAAAGTCTCTAAACTTTTTAAAAATCTCCAAGATCTCACAACGGTCGCTAAAACGGCAACACTGCAGAGTTTGCAAAGTGACAATACGCGTACAACTTCATACGCATGCAGGGCTTAAATCTTCATACAGATCGATTTGTAAACGCACAAGGTCATAACTAGTGATGTGCCTGATGGCAATATTCCCACTGCCGGCAATATTCCTAATATTTCCACTGCCGGAGAATACCAAAATTGCCGGCAACTTTGGCAATATTGCCAATGTTGCCAGTCAAATAACACCAGTATATTTTATTATTACTGCAGGTGCAGTTTATATTATTGTAGATAATGCGTTGCGACATTAAGTCCGCCATATAAAAACTACTAAGTTGTTACTCTAAACGGTGATTTACTGATTATGTAAGAATTTTTTTTTTTTTTTTTTAGGTGGTAAATCATCAAATGAGTTCTCCCGCCCTGGGTGGGGCAGAAGGGACTGTCAGACTCTTACTGACTAAAATCCACCCGTGTTCCTTCCTATACCCTTTACGTTCCGGGGCCACGGTAACCTGGGTTAAGAAAAAACCCGCGACCCCAGCAGGCATTTGGCGCGAAACACGACGCGCCACCGACCCGGGCTTGGTCCTTGGTCGGACGGCGAGCTACCCATAACTCACCGTCCGCAAGCCCGCTCCACCGCTGTGCCCTCTGCTAATCAGAGGGACACGCGTTGGAGCGTCCACACGACAGGCTATTCGCATACGGGCAAAGAGACCGCTTAGGCACACAGTGCCTAAGGAAGAGTTTTTGCCCGCATCCCAGGGTGCACCGGCCCGAAAAACTGGTCTTCCCCCCGGACGTATCCGAGAGGGAACTCCAGTCCACGGGCGCACGTGGAGGTTTCCTGTCATAGCACCCCATTATGTAAGAATTACCGAAACAAGTGCATTAAAATAATGTTATTTTTGTTGATTATATGTATTTTTGATAGAGATTTATACTTTTTTTATTTCCATATTGTATAGGATACTCGTTGTTTTTGCTATGTGATTTTGCATGAAAAACTAGTAGCCCACTCAACGACCAGTTATAGAGGGAAATTCTTGGAACATGATTTTGGACTACGTTACTTTGTTTAAACTAGTTAGGAGGTGAATATAATTATCAAAAGTCCCCGCCACTAGCCCTTGAGCTGTGGGGGAGGGGGGTTTAAAGGTTCTATTTTTTGGTTTTTCGCTTATAACTCGGAAACCATGCCTCCTAGCGGCATGGTTTGTATGAACAAAACAAAGGCTGAATTAATTTCCTTTAAGTTTTATTTAGTAACCATTTCGATATCTTGTATAGTTTTCGAAAAACCATTTTTACCTTTTTGCATTCGGAAACTCTTATTTAATATTGCCATAAATCCAGAAAGCAGCAGCAGTCTTTTCAGGCTCTCCCTGTAGTACCTACTCCTCCCTGTATTTTTGTGTGCAACTCACACTTGACCAAAAATGAATACCTACATAAACGAAAATTGTTTACATAAAAAAAGAACTCAAGTTTCTAAAGATAGTTTTTTCGCATCTTTTATGGTTGCGGATTTCCTCCTACATAGTATAGTCCTACCCCGTCTGTAAGTACATAGTATAATTTAAAATGAGTTTCTAAGCTAATTTTTACTCCTCCCTCGGTGGAGGATGACAAGTGATATCAAGCTTGATGGTGGTCACCGAATTTAAGAACTACTTATACCACATTCAGACATTGAGAGAGACCCAAAGGGGTCTCCCTCAATTTCCATGGGCCTCCAGATAAAGATCTGGAGGCCCATATCACTTCAAGATGCAGCATGCTGGCTCTGTCCATCGCAGGTGGTGAAGGGAGGGTCTGAATCAACTGCTACTGCTTTCTTGATCTATGGCGATATGAAATACAACTTTCCAAATGCGAATAACTAAAAATGTTTCTTCCCCTAAATTACAGACAAAACTCGAAAACTAACAAGATATTGAAATGCTTACTGAGTAAAACTTACGGAAAATTTATTTAGGTTTTTATTTTGTTCACACACGCTATGCTGCTAGAACGCATTGTTTTCCGAGATATAAGCGAAAAACCAAAAAATGGTACCTTCAACCGCCCCCCCCCCCCTTCCAGAGCTCATGGTCGAGAGACGGGGGACTTTTGATATGTTCACCTCCTAACTAGTCCAAACAAAGTTACGTAGTAAAAAATGTGTTTCTAGAATTTCCCTCTATGCTTTGAGCATTCGTTGACTAGATTAAACTACAAGAATAAAAGAAATTATTCGAATTTATGCCTTTTTATTCAATATACAATGATCGCCAATTCTAATCTTAAAATGTATGTGTAATTTCTTATATTCACTGTCGTGTTCGGCAACAATGGGCAATATTGCCGGTAAAATACCGGGAATATTGCCAAAAATTGCCGGCAATTTTGGCAATTTTACCCAAAACAATGTTTTTTTGTATATAATGTAGATCATGGTCTGTAAATGCTAATTTTAAGCGTGTTACATAGTTTTCGCACTCACTTTGACTTAAAATTAAGCAATATTCCCAAATATTTCCACACCCGGCAATATTGCCGGCAATATTTCCACCTATATTCCCACCTTGGGCAATATTGCCGGCAACGGCACATCTCTAGTCATAACTCGTGACACGGCACATCGCTATAAGTGCGAAAGTGACGAGAGATAGTATTTGAAAGCCCGGTAAAAGCCCGGTACGTGTAAGCGTGATAGCTATATTTATGTAGATGCTGCAAATGCGAAACTCTGCGCGCGATCATTCGACCAATCGCGATGCGTAGTAGTGTGGCATAGGTAGATACTTTGTGTTATTTTGATAAGAAATAAGCGCGCGAATTTTTAAATAGTTCGGGTTTGATATTGATTCTCTATCGAGCATTTCTAACGCATGCCAGGCTTTTGGGCTTGTATGAAAAGATCGCCACTGATGAGTGAATTCTAAACTACTGGGCTTGTTTCTTTCTTTTTAGTTTTTTACGCAGTCGGGTTTTTTGTTTTTTTTTAAATATTTTTTTTATGTATTTTCCCCGATTCGTCAAAGACGCCTGGGCCGATTTTGAAAATTCTTCTTTTATAAAATTAATTCAGCGAATCAGTTTAGTTGGCATAAGTATTTTGATGGGCAACTACGGAACCCTACACTGTGCGTGGCCGACACGCACTTGGCCGGTTTTTTTTTGTATACTTATGTTACCGCTAAACCTTTCGACATGTCAGCATTGTATTAATGAATCGAAGTTCAATAGCATGTTATACGAAGCGTTATTGACCGACCGAGCGCAAAAACGCATGTCTCGGCGACTAATATTTTTTTGTAAGAGAGATTTCTTAAAATAGACAAAGTTCAATGCTCTACTTGATATGAAGTTTAGCTGAGATGTGCAAAATAAGACATGAAACATTTTCAAATGTAAATCGTTTAAAATAAAACGACATGTTTAAAAATACCTTTATTCGGTCTAAATTACATATAACTTAGGGCTGATTTTTCAATAGCCAGATAACCTCTAACTGAGGAATAAAAATGACGGTTTGACAGCTTATCTATAGAAAATATGTCAAACCGTTATTTTAATTCCTCAGTTAGAGGTTAACTGGCTATTGAAAAATCAGCCCTTAGTAATATACCAGATGGCAGGACCACTTGTGCATCAGTTAGATGCACAAGTGGTCCTGCCCTACATTCTTTCCAGTGTTTTTTTATCCTTGACTGCAATCAAGGAAGAAACCCTCTACAAGCTTTATAACTACAAGATTTAGATTAGATCACACACAAAATTACCTGAAAACCTTATTATTTCTTTGGGATTTACACCAAAAAGACGTTCACCCATTACCTTTTCGTTGTTAAATTCTGCATTCAAGACATTTGTGAAACGACCCAGCATTTTCTTCTATTTTGAACTAAATTATGGTCGACTACGGTAGATTTACGGACGAAAGTCGAGGCGGCTATGTCTAATCTATGTAGTTTCTCTCTTTCGTTTTTTTACTAACCATAGTCTAATTTCTTCTATTTCAGGTTCTGCGAGGTGCTCCCGGGCGTGCACGACACCTCAGAGAACTTGGAGCGAGCTCTGAGGGACAACAACACCGAGATATCACCATCCACCATCTTCGCACTCGCCGCTGTTGATGAGAACGTGAGTATTCATTGGATTTGGTTATCGTGTCGCGGTAATCTACAACACAGCGGTCTGCCTGTCTACTTTTTTCAAAAAAATATATAAAAGAAAAAACTTAAAACGTCATTCCAAAAATCTTACGCTAATTCTGGTAATTTTACGTCAAAATAGCTTATTTTCAGTTTCTATTTGGACTTTTGTTATTGGGAATCTTTTTTGAAATACAAACAAGAGCCCAGAATTTATCTTTTTCAGTCTTCAAAAACTGTTTTACATAGTAATCCCGACGAATTAGCTTTCTTTTAAAAGAAGTTATATATTAAATAAACCATATCAGGAAATTTTATACATCATTTTATTATCATTTGGACACTAATTGTCTAAAAGAACTGTTCACTTCAAAACGGCATTTGACATTGATACAATTTTATTTAATTTTGCAGTTACACTTTTTTAGACAACTGTTTAACAGATGTTTAACTTTTTGTAGTAAGACGGAATATGTTTTCTTTAACTTCCAGTGCATATACATAAACGGTTCGCCACAAAATACTCTGGTAGCCGGCGTGGTGGAGCGAGCTGAGCTGCGAGGTGTGTTCGTAGCGGGAGATGACTTCAAATCCGGGCAGACGAAGCTCAAGTCCGTGCTGGTGGACTTCCTCGTATCCGCTGGTGAGTACGGGATAGTAACATTATCACAATAAGGTTCATCATCATCATCATCAGCCGGAAGAAGTCTACTGCTGAACAAACTTATTTTTTTATTGCGTGGTGAAATATAATGACTTTTCCGCCATGTGTGGAGCGGAAGGAACTCCCAGACTCGTTTTAACTAAAATCCACAGTGTTCCTTAAATAGCCCTTTACGTTCCAGGGTCACGGTGAATTGTTTAAACAGTCCCGTGACCCTGGCAGGCGTTAGGCCCTCTATGGGGGTTCCGTCTGATTGCTATCAGCTCTTTGTGGCGCGCTTGGAACATGACGCGCCGTCTACCCAGGCATGGTCCACGATCGGACGGCGAGTAACCCATTACTAGCCGTCCGCATTTCCGCACAAACGCCACGCCGAACGACTATTCCCCACCTGCATCGGTTTTCCGCGACTCTCACGATGTCGTCGGTCCACCTAGTGGGAGGTCTACGCTGTGTCTTCCGGTTCATCGCTAATCGAGAACTTTCTTTCCCCATCAATCATCAGTATGACAATTGAGTTCTATTTCTAACAATTTGTATTATAGGTTTGAAGCCGGTATCCATCGTGAGCTACAATCACTTGGGTAACAATGACGGCAAGAATCTCTCAGCTCCTAAACAGTTCCGCTCCAAGGAGGTTAGTATAACAGCAAATGTTTTGTACAAGAAATTGTCATTTACCAGTTTTAACAAAGAAAATAGATTATAACATGTGATCATCGTCATCAGCCTATAAATGTTCCCACTGCTGGGACACAGGCCTCCTCTCTGTGAGAGGGAGTGGGCCATAATCCGCCACGCGGGCCCAGTGCGTTTTGGTAGATGTCACATGACTCCGAATTTTTGGTTCTAGGGCATGCCGGTTTCCTCACGATGTTTTCCTTCACCGTTTTGAGAGCAGTGGTGATGAAATAAATTATTCAAAGTAATGCATCTCACTGGGTTCGAACTCACGACCTAACCTACAACTCAGGGCAGATTCCATGATCATCATCATCTGCCTAGCCTTTTCCCAACTATGTTGGGGTCGGCTTCCAGTCGAACCAGATGCAGCTGAATATCAGTATTTTACATGAAGCGACTGCCTGTCGGACCTCCACAACCCAGTAACCGGGTAATACGATACCCCATGGTAAGACTGGTTGTCAGACTTTAGAGCATCTGACTAACAGTAACGACTGTCAAAGATCTACAAATGACAGCCGGGACCAACGGCTTTACGTGCTTTCCGAGGCACGGAGGAAACTCGCTATGACAGATGGTCACTCATCCACAGACCAACCTCGACAAGCGCGGCTTAACCCGGAAGACCGGCCTGTGCGGCTGTAATTATTTAGCCACGAGCTCCTCAAGCTCCTCGAGCTGCTCCAGTGATCATGATTGGGTTAAATGATGGTTCATATCGTCTGAGACTGATCGCCAATAAAGCTATCGCGGTATCGGTTCAAGAACACAATTTTTTTTGTTGTAATTTAACTATAGTTTCGCGCTTGATCACTATCTCGTTTGATCGTTATCGACGGTGAAGCACACGTGCCTAGAAGTAACCTGTTCACTCTCGACTTGAAGACCCCAAAGTTATAGCTAGCTTATTTTTATGGGTAAACTGGGCGAACAGAATATAAGCGTTTAAGGTCAAACTAGTCAACATTTTTTCCATAGAAACTTCGTTGGGGTTTTACTCCACTATTTGACAAGGTACATCCAAAATTAAACATGCTATCGTTTTGTCTCATTATTAATTTTGTCTGTACGGAAACAGAATTGTAAAATATGAAGCTATTAAAAAGTTACGAGCTTCTAAAGATTCGTTTTTTTTTGCTAATTTTAACACAACTTTAGGTGTAAATTAGAAGCTAAAGAAGCATCAAATTTCCAAAACGAAGTCCGTACCGACACAGCATCGAAGAATAAGCGTTTTTCCTGAAATAAAACGCATATTAAATACTTACCTTATTTGAAGCTTACTATTTGAGATAGGCCCTCTCTGTTTTCCGGTTATTTATGTCCTTCTCCTTCACTCCTATACATCTGTCTCGCTCGCACACTCCCCACCAGGCAGGCCCGAGCGCAGTCGAGAGGCTCGAAAGCGTTCACGAATCATTGAGTCGAAAATACCAGGCAGAAATTAATTGTAAGCTTCAAATAAGGTAAGTATTTAATATGCGTTTTATTTCAGGAAAAACGCTTCTATTAAATCCATGACCGTTATTTGAAGCTTACTATTTGAGACGTGTTTGTTATCGCCTGGTGGTGGGACGCCAATGTGAAGTAAGTTTGATTGACTTCAGGAAAATATCACTTAACCTATGTTACCTATGGGTTAAGCGATAGAAATCCATTATTTGAAAGATAATGTATTATTATATGAGACAGCTTTGGAGTGTGCAAGAAATAAATAAAAACAAAAATCAATCATTAATAATTCTGTAATCACAACAGTCACTCTATTAGTATAATCAATGTTCCAAAAAATTAATACAAATTAAAAATTCAATCAGCTGGGTTGAACATTCTAGTAATGCTGTTGCTAGCAGAGGCTGGCAGTATCTCTCGTCTGTAGAAGCGTGTAAAAGTCTCTTTGGACTTCCAATTTCCTCTGGACAATATTTCATCCAGAGGTAAGTTATCAGACCAATTTTTTGAAGATACTGCTGATCGTAGACTTCCAGGTGTAGCGGGTATATCAGCCTCTGTTAGTACAGTTTTAACCCATCCCGCAATCACAGTGCGAGAGGCCGCCTTTGCTTGTCCTCTGATATTTATAAATAAGTTTGGAAAATTACTTGAATCTCTTCTATCTTTAAGAAGATCAATTAATTTTCTGACCCAAAACACAGGATCCAGATTTTTATTGCTTGTGTTAGGCAGTAACTTCCATCCCGATTGCCTATGAGTGTCACTATCGGTTTTAGAGCCAAACATTGGCTTTAAAATAATATTGCTGCCGTCATCGATGCAATGCTCTGAGTCCACTAGCAGCAATGTCAGATCGTGAACTCGCCTGCCTGAGCACAGTAGGAGGAGTGTTGCTGTATGTCGAGAAGTGGCAAAAGGGTTATTTTCATCTACAGTGTTTGAACTTAAAAAGGAGGTCAGTGTATCTATATCCCATACAGGAGGCTTATGGGCGACAGGATTCTTTAAAGCAATAGACTTTAGGACGTGTTTTACTAATGTGTGCGAACTTATTCGTCCAGCATCTTCGGCATTGCATAGAGTAGCCACCACCGATTTGTGAAGCAAAATAGTGTTATAAGAAAACTTGTCGACTAGATGTAAGTCCGCTAGATATCTAGCAACGATGGGCCCTGTTGGGTGAAAAGGATCCAAATTATATTTTTTTTGACCAAGATACCCATCGATCCCACGCGATATTATAGGTTTTAAGAGTCGAAGTACGCCACGAGGATTTAAGTAATTGTATTTGATCTTCATTCCAACCCGTCAAACTCCTCGACCACCCCCACACTTCCACACTTCGAGTGCCATCTCTTGAACCGGGGGTGGCAGACCGGTCGTGGTGTCTATTAGATTCTCTCTGAGATTGGTGATCGACCACGGAGCTGCTACTGCTCGAGCTTTGAGATCGGCCCGCCAGAACACCCGACTCCACCGGGGGACAATTAAAAGGTACAGCCCGGTCGCCGAGTTGAGGTGGGCCAGCACCTTGGGTATCAGGTATGGTGGTGGAAATATCCACGCAAGGTGGTAGTTCCACTGTCGGGAAAAGGCATTGTGGAATAATGCTTGGGTATCTGTTAAATCCAGAGACACGTAGTTGGCTACCACGTTTGCTCGACTGGATGCAAATAGATCTACTGCCGGAGTGCCAAACTTGTGAAATACCTTCTCCGTGCAAGCGGGCAGAAGATGCCATTCTGGTACTAGCTTGTGTCTGGAGAGGTGATCCGCATGTCCGTTGTAAATGCCGGGTATATAATTGACTGTCAGATTTATTTGATGACAATCTAGTAAGCGGAACACTCTGTACGTTATTTCCATTAGGGGTGGCGATCTCGTGCCGCCCTCGTTCCGCAAGTGGGCAACAACTGTTCGATTGTCGCACTGGAACAGAGCAGTGGACTTGCACAGTAGAGGACCGTGGGTTTCGAGCACCTTTAAGATTGCCAACATCTCTTTTAGGTTGCAATGTAGATGTTGTTCTTGAGCAGTCCACACACCTGACACTGCGTAACCGTCCACCTGAGCTCCCCAAGCCAGATCGGAGGCGTCTGTGGTCACAAAGTGAGTTGGTGGTGGTAGATGGATTGCAGATGTTTGGTGGCAGTTGTGAAGCCACCATTGAAGATCTTCTAGGACTTCGTCTGGTAAGTGGATCTCCTTCCTGACTGGCATTTTTAGAGATGAATTTAGGAAACTGAGCAGAGACCGGTGATGTAGTCTGCCCTGTGGCACCACAAAACTTGCAAAGTTTAGAAGGCCCACTAGGCTTTGCAATTCTTGCAGGCAAGCCTTGCCCAAGTTTAGCCTTGCAGAGACTTTGTGGATAAGATTTCTGACCTTGTCTTGGGGCAGAGATTTCTTGTTGGCCCAAGGATCCCACTGAACTCCCAGATACACAAGACTCTTCTGTGGGGATACAACGGATTTCTTTAGATTTACTTCCCACCCTAGATATTCTAGACGGTTCAGGAGAGTACGAACATGAGTTTGCAGAGTGTCCTTGTCCTGGTGAACTACCAGGAAGTCGTCTAGGTAGACAATTATGCGCAGATTCTGTTCTCGCAATGTTTGAGCGACCCAGTTGCTCAGAAAAGCAAACACCTTCGGTGCTGTGCTGAGGCCGAAAGGTAAGCAGGTCATTTCTAATAGCTCCCCTTGGTAAATGAGACGCAAAAATCTTCTGTGAGCCGGAGATATTGGTAAATGAAAGTAAGCTTGCGAGAGGTCTACTTTGCAAAGCCAGTCGCCTGGCTGGAGGAACTCCGGTATACGAGATACATTTATCAGGCTGAAGGGTTCCGTGATTACATAATCGTTTAGAGCTCTTAAGTTGAATATTGGGCGGTCGGAGCCATCGCTCTTTGGCACAAGGAACATTGTTGACAGAAAGTTCGGGGAAAGTCGCACTGCTTCTAATACACCTTGGTCTTTCATTTGACTGATGAGTGCCGACATCGATTCGGACTCCTGTGTGATGTAGGGCCCTTTTCTCAAATGTGGCAACATTAGAGGTGGTTTTAGAAGAAAGGGTATGCGATACCCTGTTATTATGCGCAACAAAAAGTTTGGAGCTCCCATTTCCTCCTATCGATTGTAAAATAGTGCCAGTTGACCCGCCCTGAATTCCGTCGAGTCAGTACTTACGGTTTTTGTTCCCAGAGTTGTAGTCTGAGGAGACTCCGGGGCGTTTACGGTTTCCTTTCCCCTGACTCTGAGACTTGTAGCTTTGGCGGCCACCCCGCGGGCGAAAGGAACCTCTGTTGTTGCTTGTAGGCGCCGTGCGACGGTCACTCTGGTTGCTCTGTCGCTGAGGACGTTCATGATAGCAGTCCTGCGAGGACTGGCGGTATTGATAATGTGGATGAGGCACAGAGGCGCAGCATCCATGGCTGGTACCCTGCGAGGGTCCATGATAGTGAGCCGACCCCTGCGGGGGGTGGCGTGCAGCCTTGCTTGGTCCTGCTTGCGAAGCAGAACCACTTGTAGGTTTAACTAAGGCCATGAATGTCTTTTTAACCCCACCAATTTTTTCAAGGGCAGCGGTAAACGATTCGCTTTCGAATAAATGGCGGTTGGATGGTGGAATCTTGCGTAATGTTGCCTTTATTAAAGGATCACGAACGTGATTAGTTATTCCATCTCGGCGCATTTGTATAACTTCAGCCCTGTGTCCACAGATAAGCTGCAACTAGTGATGGGCGGAGAGTAAATACTCAGATGATAAATACTCGAGTATTTATCCGAAATGAGTAAATACTCGTATTTTCTCGTTTTTATCGGATATTTACTCAAAATGATGGATATTTATATTTTTTGCGAATGGAATGGTTATTTTTTGAAATTCAATGGCAAGGATTGTTATTTGGGCTTTCCATAAATTACATTACCGATTATTAGGTCTCAGAAGTCTCTCCAGTGAAGGAGAAGCAATATGTTTCTCACTGCATTCTAACTCGGCCTCTATTTCTATGCCGTTTATCTCGTCTGCGTATCTTGGATCTGCGGATATCCTGTTTGGCTTCTGCAAAAAGTGTATGTGAGGGATTTGACTGACTGACAAGGCCCCCATAGAGGGACAAACGCCTGTTGGGGTCGCGAGACTGTCAAAACAGGTAACCGTGACCCTGAAACGTAAATGGCTAGTAAAGAAACACCGTGAATTTTAGCCAGTACAAGTCTGGGCGACTCATTTGCCGGTTTATCCACGTTAAAAAAGGGCGAAGGAAGCAATCGGGGTGAGAACATCTTGGCAGTGTCTCTCGTCATGACGAACGTCTTCCAGGCTTTGCCCTAGAGTTAAATTAAGGAAGCGCTCCGCTATTACGAAGTTTCGAATTCCAACCATCTCCGGTGCACCGTCGCCATCGGAACCTGGCACACTGTTTCTGCTTGACCGAGCGCTTCGTGGTACAATCCTCCATGATATCGGCGTTGTCTACTACGCCGATGACATGTTATAACTGTAAAATAAATAGGTTTTCTTTCTTCTTAACGACGCGGAAGAGGACGTACCGTGACTAGTCACTACTGATAACAAATGAACAGGGGTTGAACAAATGAACAGGTCCTGCCACAGATCCAGCAATTAGGCCTTGAGATGACGTCAATAAGGCCAAAGCCCTATGTTAGGTAAGGGTTGAAAACAAGTTTTGTTGTCATGTTTTTTATAGGAAACCGTTTACTCGTAACTTGAAACAAGTAGATTCAAATCAAATCTCGTAGTAAGACTCGGTGTCGAGTACGGTTAGGCTCGATAAGACTTGGTTAGACTCAGTCAGACTCGGTAAAACTTGGTAAGATTCTGACATACGGTAAGACTAAATCAGACTCGGAATCAGATTCAGTTAGTCTTGGTAGGACTCGGTCAGACTCGGAATCATACTCGTTAAGACTCCGTAAGACTCGGTAAGACACTGTCAGGCTCGGTAAGAATCAGTCAGACTCGGTCAGACTCAGAGTCAAACTCGATCAGACTTGGTAAGACTCGGTCAGACTTGGTAAGACTCGGTTAGACTTGGTAAGACTCGGTCAGACTTGGTAAGATTCGGTCAGTCTTGGTAAGACTCGGTCAGACTCAGAATCATACTCGTTAAGACTCCGTAAGACTCGATAAGACACGGTCTGACTCGGCAAGACTCGGGCAGACTCGGCAAGACTCTGTCAGACTCGGTAAGAATCAGTAAGAATCGGTCAGACTCATTCAGACTCGGAGTCAGACTTGGTAAGACTCGGTCAGACTGGGAATCATACTCGTTAAGACTCCGTAATACTCGATAAGACATGGTCTGACTCGGTAAGACTCGGTCAAACTCGGTAAGACTCAGTAAGAATCGGTCAGACTCGGAGTCAGACTTGGTAACACTCGGTCAGACTCGGAATCATACTCGTTAAGACTCCGTAAGACTCGATAAGACATGGTCTGACTCGGTAAGAAACGGTCAGACTCGGTAAGACTCAGTAAGAATCGTTTAGACTCAGTCTGACTCGGAGTCAGACTCGGTCAGACTTGGTAAGACTTGGAGTCAGACTCGGTCAGACTTGGTAAGACTTGGTCAGACTTAGGAAAACTCGGTCAGACTCGATATCATACTCGTTAAGACTCCGTAAGACTCGGTCAGACTCAGTAAGAATCGATCAGACTCGGTCAGACTCGAAATCGTACTCGACACCGTAAGACTATAAGACTTGGTCGGACTCGAAGTCATGCTCGTTAAGACTCCGTAAGACTCGGTAAGACTCAGTCATACTCGGAATTAGGATCAGAATCGGAGTCAGTCGGTATACTCGGTTAGATTTGATCAGACAAAAATGTGCGGTCGCGCGTCCGCATCAGTTCTACTTTATAATTAATTAGACAATGAAAATTTATGTATTATTCAAGGTTTTGATTGGAAAATTAAAAAAAAAAACAACGTATTTGGAAAAAACTGGAATATTTCCTACTTTTTCTAACGCTTTTAGTAATAGTTATTATTAAAGTGATTAAAAAAGTACTTTACGAATCGTATATTATCAGATTTTCATGTATTTCAATCATTTTTCTTGTAAAATAACAAAATTTACGATGAACAAATGTAACATAAACTGTAAGTAGTATTTATCCACTGTTTTGGATAAAAACTCGAGTAAAAATGGAAATTTATTGAGTATTTACTCATTTTGAGTATTTATCCGGATAAAAACCCATCACTAGCTGCAACAAATCTGAAGACGCTTTGTGGAAATCACCTTTAGAAAAAACCTCCGTGATCTTATCCTGCAAGCTATTAAAATTTAAGCACTGTTCTGCGTGAGCCCAGGATAGTACTTCTGACAAAGTAGATGATAATGCCTGCCTTTGTTCCAGCGCACAAAATGTAAGAGCTGCGTAAGCCTTGTCAGCATAAGCCAAATGGCGCAACTGATCATATGCACGAATCTCCTCATTAGCTTCTAGGTCAATAAAACCAGGCGTATGGCAATATGATTTCTGTACTTCAGAGTACCTGACGTCACTCCATTCACTTTTATTAAAATATTGTATATCCTGAAGGGCTTTCAATAAATTATCGGGTGCTTTAGGAACCGCAGGCTCTTTCAGTTTTGTTTCAATATCGAAATTGAACGGCAGTTGAACCTGAGTAGGCTCACTCGCGCACGCTTCACTACCATCATTGTACAAGATGCCACTAACACTGTCATCAATCAACAAGTCGTTGTCTATAACTGATGCGGGCTCCGCACCGCCACATGGCACTGATGAAGATAAAGCAATTTGATTACGTAATGCACTCACCTCTCGGGATAACTTGTGCATCTGCCGCTTGCAATCACTGGATGAAGAAGGGCTGCTACTAGATGATGAACTAATTGAGCGTGCGCGTTTCCGAGAACTGGACTGAGCCGGCTTTGGCACACGATCCCGTGATAAATCACGTCGCGACTCCTCAACACTCGCGTTCACACATGCACTATTTTTTTCTAAATCGTCCATCCTAAAAGTAAAACACTTTTTTTTTTTTTTTTTTTAACGTAGGTAGGTAATCTGTGAAGCACAAAAATTCACAACTAGAACACAGTATAATTATGACACTTTATACTGAGATTAGGAGAAAGAACATAGGTAAATGTTTCTAGAAACAAAAAGAAACCAAGAAAAATAACGCTAATAATACGTTAATGTTTCTTGAAACAAAAAGAAACCAAGAAAAATAACGCTAATAATACGTTACATACCTGCGTAATCAATTTGAATTATCAACGTTAATATCAAATCGCCTTGAAATACGAACGGTATTACCGTTAAAATATAAAATTAACTCACGCGCAGGTGACACTTTCAATTTACGGTTTAGTGAGGTGAAGACAACCGTACTCGCCGGAAAACAAGACGCCAAATGATTCGTGAACGCTTTCGAGCCTCTCGACTGCGCTCGGGCCTGCCTGGTGGGGAGTGTGCGAGCGAGACAGATGTATAGGAGTGAAGGAGAAGCACATAAATAACCGGAAAACAGAGAGGGCCTATCTCAAATAGTAAGCTTCAAATAACGGTCATGGATTTAATAAATTTTATTTGAAATTAATTGGTGCAGTGGATTTTTCATAAAACCCCTTCTTCCAAAGGGTTTTTCGTATTTTTTCACGCGCGCTTTTTACTCTGAATGATCGTGCATATCTCACTGAATAATGTTTTCCCCTGTTTTCTCCACGGGGGGATGACGCTCGCGCACACATGAACAATATGGCTCGATTTCCAGTGAAATATCATGGTTTTTGACCATGCCTGCCAATGAGTTCGAGCTTGCGACTAGCGCCGCCTTAAGACCAGTTTCTGTAGAATGCATTGATATATTTGCAGATAACAAAGAGCAACGTGGTGGATGACATGGTGGAGTCCAACCAGATCCTGTACAAGCCGGGAGAGAAGCCCGACCACGTGGTCGTCATCAAATATGTGCCCTATGTCGGTGAGTACTCTTTTAACAAACTTTTAACTAAGATCACTTATCCCGTTGTCTGTCTGTAATCAAATCTTGTAAGTCAAATCTGACACTTCCCGCATACCGATTGAGCTGAAATTTTGCACGCACATAAAACATCGTGTGACAATACAATATTATGATGACATGGAGCTGATCAGGTGTTGGAGCTGGAAGGTGACCATAGGAAATCTGTAATGAAATGATGCAACCCCCATCGGTCACTCAGCATGATGCTCGATGGCCTCGACCGAGTTTCACAACGGGTGGGCTTGAAAATGAACATGGACCAGACGAAAATTATGTCAAATGCCAATGTTGTGCCCACCCCAGTCTCTGTTGGAAACTCGGTACTCGAAGTTGTTGACTCATATATCTACTTAGGACAAGTAGTCCAGTTAGGTAGGTAGGTCCAACTTCGAGAAAGAGGTCAACCGCCGAATCCAACTCGGTTGGGCAGCGTTCGGGAAACTGCGCAATGTCTTTTCGTCCGACATACCTCAGTGCCTCAAGACGAAAGTCTTCAACCAATGTGTGTTACCAGTGATGAGTTACGGCACCGAAACGTGGTCTTTCACTATTGGCCTCATCTCAAAGCTCAAAGTCGCTCAACGAGCTTTGGAGAGGGCTATGCTCGGTGTTTCTCTACGTGATCGAATCCGAAATGTGGAGATCCGTAGACGAACTAAAGTCACCGATATAGCCCACCGGATTAGCAAGCTGAAGTGGCAATGGGCAGGCCATATTGCTCGCAGAGCAGATGGCCGATGGGGCCGAAAAGTACTAGAGTGGAGACCACGGACTAGCAAGCGCAGCGTAGGACGTCCACCAGCAAGGTGGACAGACGACCTTATAAAGGTCGCCGGAAGACGCTGGATGCAGGTCGCTTCCAACTGGTATATGTGGAAATCAAAAGGGGAGGCCTATGTTCAGCAGTGGACGGCCTACGGCTGAGATGATGATGATGATGAACCCCCATCGAGTTTGGAATCTTTTGAATCGTCTTGATGAGTACTTTGTTTTTAGATAGTGTTTATCGTGGTAAAATCATCAAATGAGTCCTCCCGCCCAGGGCGGGACGAGAGGGACTTTCAGACTTCTACTGAATAAAATCCACGGTGATCCTTCAATAGACCTTTACGTTCCAGGGTTACAGGTTCACGCTTTGACCCTCTAAGGGGCCCTTTCAGAATATAACAGCCCTTAACCAATAAATCTGACTTTCGGCAAAATTCATTAACCCTTATTTCTTTCCAGGTGACTCCAAACGCGCCATGGACGAGTACACGTCAGAGATCCTGCTGCACGGCACCAACACCATCGTGGTCCACAACACGTGCGAGGACTCCCTGCTGGCGGTGCCTCTGATTCTGGACCTGGTGCTGCTGGCCGAGCTGTTCGCCAGGCTCTCCTTCCGTGACGCTGACCGCTGTGAGTATTAGAAGTCCAGCGTTGGGCAAAGTTTTACCGCAGGGACTATTTAGTGCCCCGGAGAGCAAAAATATAGGCCGGTATAGTGTGAACCTAATTTTAACCTAACCTAACCTAAACTTTTGGATAATCTAGGCCGTCAAATAGAGTGGGGCTTGTTATTGTGAAAGCTAGTCTTTGAATGTGCTTGCAATAAGCTTTGACGACACGATTGGCGCAGTGGCAACTCGCTGTCCGACCATGGACCATGCCCGGGTCGACGGCGCGTCGTGTTCCACGCGCGCCTCAAAGAGCGTCAGCAAAATGACGCGGCCCCCTCTCAGAGGGCCAAAGCCTGCCGGGGTCGCGGGATTTATTTCCTCACTGTGACCCCGGAACATAAAGGGCTATTGAAGGACACCGTGGATTTTAGTCAGTACAAGTCTGACAGTCCGAAAAAGATCAGATAGGACTCATTTGATGATTTTACCTAAAGCTAAAAAAAAAAAGGATACAGGAGGAAATTCTAAGTGTGGGGCAATGTAAAAAAAAGAAGAATGTCTTTTTTGTATGTATGGTTCGTTTATATACATTTAAACTCACATACATAAACAGATAGAACTAGGACAACTGCTTGTAAATCATACAAATATATGCGAAAATCGAATTCGCGACAGGCAGCGCAGAAATTCAATCGAATGAATGAATCCTAAAGTTTGTGAGGATGTATGTATGTGTATGTGTATGTAGGTATGTTTGTTACTCTTTCACGCAAAAACCACTGAACGGATTTGGCTATTATATTTGTACACAATTTATAACCTGGATTAACACATAGTTTTAATCCCGATTTTATGTTCCCGTAGGATAATTTTCGAGTTGTAGCGGGTGAAGCCGCTGGCAACACCTAGTTTTGAATAAAATGATGAATTGTGAAAAACCTGATAATTGGATATTCAAGGCGTGATCAAATATAATAAGGATGGGTGAAAAGACAATGTGTTACTCAAAATATTTGTTGCTTCCACAATGTGGACTTATTATAGACCAAGGACCGTATTACAGCGTCTTAAAACCATGCTTGTTCCAGTGAGTGAACAAGATGGCGCTAGACGACTTGTATAGCTCTGTCACTTTCACTCGTCGGAACAAGCCTGATTTTAAGATGTTGTAATACCCCTGCAGGGGCCGTATTACAGCGTCTTAAAACCATGCTTGTTCCAGTGAGTGAACAAGATGGCGCTAGACGACTTGTATAGCTCTGTCACTTTCACCCGCCGGAAGAGGCCTGGTTTTAAGACGTTGTAATAAGGTCGCAGGTGGTAGGTTTTAAAAGATCATGATTACATTTTTATGTTCGAGTATGTGAGTTTAAATGTTTGTAAATCGCACCAATGACAAAGGAATTAAAAAAAAAAAACACTTTCTTTTTTCGATTATTTACTTTAATCGTTAATTTAACCTCGATAATATCTCCTCCCTTAGCCTACCAGAGCCTGCACTGCGTGATGTCGAGCCTGGCCTACCTACTGAAGGCCCCGCTGGTCCCGGCCGGGTCGCCCGTAGTGAACGCTCTGTTCAAGCAGCGCGTCGCCATCGAGAACATCATGCGGGCTGCGCTCGCGCTGCCGCCTAACAACTATTTGGGACTCGAGCATAAGGTATAGTCTCTTGAAAATAATTAGTGTGTGATGTTCCCACTGCTGGGACACAGGCTTCCTCTCCATGTGTGGAAGGAGCCTGTAATCCACCATGCGACTCCAGTAAAACCAACGACGATATAATAGAGAGTTTTACATAAAATAAAACTTACCTATTATTTTTTCATCAATATCCGGAATCCATCTTGAGTCAAGCACCTGTCTTTCAGCCTGTTGACAGCGACTTCCGCTACCTCTCCGATGGCAGCGCCCTCTATACTTACCGTTGGTACTAAGTATTTCTAGCGCGCCTCAGGTGATCGCCCGATTTATCGTCATTAAGGAACTCATGATGCACCAGGTAGACCTTACATGGATTCCGGATATTGATGAAAAAATAATAGGTAAGTTTTATTTTATGTAAAACTCTCTATTATTTGTTTTGTATCAATATCCGGAATCCATCTTGAGTGATGTGTTTGTTATCACCTGGTGCGCTAGACCCAAAGACGCTATAATGTGTTTATGGGTGTAAAATTATCGGATTAATAAAATACAATATCAAAACTATGTAAATGTATTACAATAAAAAATTCTGATGTGACATACTATTATTAGTCATAAAACAAAATAAATGATTTCGATAAATTAATGAGTACTTTTAATCAACAGGATCAAAATAATTAGACAAAGATGTAGAATTATTGGGAACACTCGAATCATTGTGATTTAAAAGTTCTCTTTGATAATAATTCTGGAAGGTGTGAATAGTTTTCCAGTTACCGGTTGCAATTTGATCAATAGGAAAATTCTCTACGAAATTGAGAGAAGCAACTGCGGATCTTACTGATCCTGGAGCTGCATCAATACCAGCAGCTTTTAAAAGTGATCTCACTCATCCACCAATAACACTTCTAGACGCAGGTTTAATATTCCCTTTAACTGTTATAAATAAATGCTTTATATTTACTCGACAGTTGGATGTAATACATATTAATTGCCTTAACCAAAAAATCAGATTTAATTTCTTATTAGGGTGTTCTGTGTTCTCTGAGCTTCCATCCAGACTGTCTGTGGTTATGGTTGTCTGTTTTAGAACCAAAAGCAGGCCACAATACAATAGAAGAATCTTCATCGACAAAGCTATTGCTATTAATTCG
This sequence comes from Agrotis clavis, assembly GCA_954870645.1. Lineage (NCBI taxonomy): Eukaryota > Metazoa > Arthropoda > Insecta > Lepidoptera > Noctuidae > Agrotis > Agrotis clavis. The sequence goes on along the minus strand of OX940935.1, from coordinate 19,154,945 downwards.
CAATAGAGTAAGGTCGTGAACCCTTCGAACTGATGCTAACAACAAAAGAGTAGCCACATGTCTTGATACTTCAAATATATTATTTTCATCAAAATTGTAAGCAGTCATGTGTTGCAATAAATCCTTAGGGTTCCAAATAGGTGGTTTAGCAGATTTTTCTCTTGCAACGGAAATAGCTTTTAAAATGTGTTTAATAAAAAATTTGAAGACAAATCAATACTAGACGTTATGTGTGTGAAAGTTGAGATGACAGATTTGTGTACTAAAATAGTTCTGTATGCACACACTCTCTGTATCACAATTGTAAATGTGCTAAATATCGAGCTACCTGCTGAACATTAGAATATTTAAAATTAATCGAATGGGACTCACACCATCGCCTCCATCTGCGCCACACCGGTCTGTAGGTATTGATTGTGGAGCCTCGCCAGCTTGACATAAACAATTTTTTGTCCTTGATCTGTCCAGTCCTTCAAAATATCTTGCCACCCTAAATCAGCCATGCTTCCAGGTGTAGGTCTTGCACTTGCGGCGGGTGCATCCCTGTTCTGGTTTCTATTAGAGTGCAGGGTAGATCTGGAATCAGATAATGGGGATGTTGCGCTCGCCGCTGAACATCCGCCTGCCAAAATACCTTGCTCGACTTCGGGGCAATCAATATATAGTCTCCGCTGGCTTGGTTCAGGTGTTGGAGAACTCGGGGTATCAAATTTGGTGGTGGAATCAGCCAACCTAGGTTGTAATGCCACCGATGACAGAATGCGTTGTGAAGTTGCGCTTTCTGATCGGTGTTGTCCGGCGACACGTACTTTGGAACTACGTGGGCTGTTTTCGATGCGAAGAGATCTATCTCCGGCGTACCCCACATTCGAAAAATTTATGTCGTTGCTGTCCTCGTGAGATGCCATTCTGGACAAGCCTTCTGCCGAGAAAGAGCATCTACTTCAGCATTGAACCTGCCCGGAAAATAATGCGCTGTCAGATGAATGTTCTGCTTGTCTAGAACAGCAAGAAGTTGTCGAGTTTGGTAAAGCAGTTTCTTGGATTTTGTGCCGCCCTCCTTGTTTATGGAAGACTACTGTCCGATTGTCGGTTTGCAGCAGTACCTGTGTATCCTGGAGTTGCAGCTGGTTCTGACGTATAGCTGCGTAAACGGCAAACATCTCTTTTTTGTTGGCATGCCACGCTTTTTGAGAATCTGTCCAGGTTCCCACAATATTTGTGTTGCCGAGTTGAGCCCCCCATCCGATGTCCGACGCATCTGTGTTCAAAAGTTGTGACGTCACTGGGCTCAAGTGTATCGGCATCGACATTCCTATGGCCTGACACCACCAGTCCATCTCTGATCGAACTGGTTGAGGGACAGTGATCGACCGATACGGGTGTTTCACCGACAGCTGTCGACTGTAGTATTGCAGAGTACGACAGTGAAGGCGGCCTCTCGGAGTCACGAACGTTGCAAAGTTGAGTCTCCCCATTAGCGTTTGGTACTGTTTGAGGGACCACTTGGCTAACTGAAGCTGTTTGAGAAGTGCTTTGCGTAGCGTTAGGCACTTCGGTTCCGACAGGGACTTTGCGTTGCGTTTTGTGTCCCATGTAATGCCGAGAAACTCGAGGCATTGCGTCGGAACCAATACAGACTTTTCGTAGTTGATTGTCCAGCCTGATTTTGTGACTCCTCAGGAATTCTGCTACCCAATTGGTTATCGAACCAAAGTTCTGGGTGCTGATGAAAGGCCGAATGGTAAACACGTCATCTGGAGTAACTGATGTTGATATAAATCTTGATGATAATTCAGCCTCAGAAACCTGCGATGCTGCTGTGCGATGGGCACGTGGAAATATGTTAGTTTTTTCAAATTGAAAATAGGACGGAAGGTCTGATCTGACTTGGGTACCAAAAGGAATGTGGAGAGGTAACTGGGCGTCAGTTCTGCAGGTTCCAGTACCCCCGACTCAAGCATCTTTTAGATCTCTATTGTCATACTGGGAGAGGTTTTGGTTCTGTAACACTTCAAAACTGTGGGACTCGGAAATACATATTAGCGGCGGCTTGATTATGAAGGGGATGCGTGCTCCGTTCAACAATCGGCATATTTTGTCTGGCGCACCCAGATTGCTCCAAGCATATTGAAATTGCTTGAGACAGCCGCCTCGAAATGTCCGACAGTCATTCGCGTTGCTTGTTTTTAGGGGTAACCTGCGATTGCGATTTCTTACCCTTTGGTTTGTATCGGTGGTTGCTTGTTTGGTTTTTGTTCTGGTGTGAAGCGGCCTGTTTTTGTTTTTTAAGATAGGTATCTCGACGAAAAAACCTGTTGTCAGCTTGTTTACTAGTCGATGGTTTTTGATTTTTATAATAGTTTTCTTTAGAATAAGTTTGGGGTATTGATTTAGTTGATAAAGTAAGTTTATCCACCCCCCCAATTTTTTGGAGGTAGGTTTGTACTGCCTCATCATCAAAAATATATTCTGCACTAGGAGGTATTTTATGCAAGACATCGCGATGAAAACTTTCGGAAATTTGGCGCAACATAGCCTCTCGACGAACGTTTATTAAATCGGCTCTTCGGCCGCACACTATTTGTAATAAATCATCAGTAACAGTACTATACGCGGATTCTTTCGAAAATAACGATTCCACTTTTTCGAATAACGAGTTGGGTGTCAAAGATTCTCTAGATTCATTTGACCAATCCACTAATGATTGTAACGAATTTTGCAATTCTTCTTTTTGACAAAGTAAAGCATTCGTTAATCCAGCAAAAGATCTTTCCAACAAATATGAGCGCGAATCTTCTTTCAACATGTCGGATTCAAACGCTTTAATTCGTCGTTAATATTTAACTCTACAAAACCGGGGGTACTTAAATATTTCTTTTGTGCATCCGAAAATCGAATGGCATTCCAATCATCACGCTTGAAACGCTGTAGTTCCATTATTTTTTTTTTATTATTTTTTTTTTAAGGTACGTTTCGTTTGCCTTAGGGTAAATCGGATCCTTTGCTGTTGTACAGACTTCCGATAAAATCTGTAGTTTGTTATTCTTGGACAAACTTTCAGGTCGTCGTAAATTTAAATCGTGTGTGGGTACGGAAATGGGATTAATTGAATTAATTGCACTTGAAGTTGAATTATTTTCCCTAACGGAATAATTTCGTAATAAAAAATTTGTTAAATAAGCCACTTGTTGCGACAAAAACTCGAAGTGTGCATAACTCACGGTTTGGGAGTCCCTCCTTACTTTGCGTTTCTCAGGGCTGGGTCCACTGCTTTCCGAAGAACTGCTATCACTATCTCTTGCATTTGGCGTCGGCGAACGAAGACGGTTACGCGATATTGAACCGTCAGTATCACATTCTGGCTCTAAATTATTATTAGGGTTTTCCATAATAACAACGGAGAGGTAAAATTCACGAATTTAAACTATAATAGTTTTACCAAACTTAATTTGAAATAAGTGGGTAACTTTTTCGCGAAGTTTAAAATAACGCTATCAACCGAACGGCGCGAAAAACGACGCTATAATGACGATAAATCGGGCGATCACCTGAGGCGCGCTAGAAATACTTAGTACCAACGGTAAGTATAGAGGGCGCTGCCATCGGAGAGGTAGCGGAAGTCGCTGTCAACAGGCTGAAAGACAGGTGCTTGACTCAAGATGGATTCCGGATATTGATACAAAACAAATAATACTAGACTCCTAATAACAGGCGACCGATGTCTGTCAACACATTAGGCAAAAAAGTCTTATATTCGTCTCATTTCGACCAATCCTGTGAGCCGTAAACATACGTTGAGACAGAACAGACCTTGAGTTAGCCAATCACAACGCAGTACCCCGTCCCCCTCGCTTACGTAGTACCTCAGCGAGTTGACAGAATAATTTTTGTTCCTTAGATCGTGCATGCGGAGTCTAGTATTATATCGTCGTTGAGTAAAACGATAATTGATATTTATTTTGCAAACTGGTTTTGACGAACTCTTTTATACGTCGACAACTCTGAGAAGAAACAGCCGAAAAAACTCACAGGTCACAGTATCTTTTAAAGTCCAGACACTTTGTATTGGTAAAATCTTACGAGAACCATGCAGGTGCCTGATATGGTTTTTTGTGAAAGCAGCTTTTATCGGTTGTGTAGCTCAACTGCAGGTGGGATAATTTTATCATCGATAATTTTGGATTCTAAGACAATGTCGTTTTCTCACTGCTTTGAAAGTAGCGATGATTAAATTAATTACTAGTTTTAAATATAATATCTGCGGTTTTAGATGTTCCACTTGTATATGTGATTTTTACGCAAATAAAATCTATGGTCGATGACACTTGTGTTTCAAAGTTTGTCGTATATCTTCTTATTAATGCTAAATGACAGCTATCTGTTAATTTTAAGCTTTCCAAGGTTACATTTTGAACATAATTTAACCTCTCGAGCCCCGCGAAAAAATTTTTGCCAAAAATCCCTGACCGATTTTAAGACTTATTTTTACAAAAATACAGTTTAAAATCGGTCGGGGTTTGGTGGCTCAAAATTGTGCCATTGGGGCGCATTGGGGTCCGAGAGGTTAAGTGTATAACTTCTAATTTCACTTTTATTTCCTCAGGTACCCTTCCTAATGAAGGACCTCCACAATGGCGCCCTCTTCAACTCGCCGCCGAACAAGAAGCTGAAGTTAACACACGAGAATGGTGACCAGTGAGCGCCAGCACCCACCATCATTCACCATTCATCACCATTATTCACCTTTCACCATCATACACCATCATGTACACTCGCACCACGGCACAAAACTATTCACGAGCAATCTTCATCACTTCTGTATACTGTTAGAATTGGTTTCAGAATCTTAGATTGTTATCAAGTATGGAACTGTAAACTTAATATCATACACGACAGGGTTCAAATTTCATTACAATCTTAATTGATTTAGAATCTACGAATCGTCGGGCAAAAATAAACTTAAACTTCATTAAGTTAAAGGAGATAATGGCAAAATTTTCTCTGATTCTGAAATCAAATCGAATTTGCCATCGTTCATAATTTATTATAAGAAAAGAGATCTATAATTGTGAAGTATTTATGTAAAAAAGTATTCTCGTTAAAATTTTTAGGAAAAATGAAGATCTAAATAAATTATTTTAAGACGCGATCCACCGTTGTGCGGCACAAATGTTCGCTCACTCAAGTAAACACAAATAAATTGTGCTAATATTCAAAAAATGTTCGCGCACACTTGGACGCTTTTGTACGCGCTCACGTAAGCATTGGACTCGTAATCTGTGAGCGCACTTTGCTAGACTTAGTTCAGTGAAAATGTTCATGCACAAATGTGCTGCACCACACCACGCCGGTGTATACAGAGGCTAAACGCGATACCAGTTAAGTACGCGCACTGCTGAAGTACGCGAACAAATGTGCCGCACACTATTTCGGTGGAATCGTACCATTACATCTATAAATGTTAAAAATATAGTGCTTTTGGTGCTTCTATTATTTATTTATTAGAAAAATGTTTATTTATTTATTATTTCATTGCTCTGAATAGTATTATTTAGTTATATTATGTACTTAGCACATGCACACTATTTAGTTTCAATTATTTTGGTTAAGTTCTGTGATAACGTGTGATCAACGTTCGTACTGTTAAAGTAGGACGGTAAACTAGACAAATGATTATTATTTATATACGGATGTATATGATACATCTATACTTCTGCATCAGTCATTTTCCTATACCAGCGCATTCTGAAAAAAACAAAACTAAATTTCGTATACCCTCAAGGTAGGAAGGAAAACTTTTGAAGGCAAAAAAATAAGGGCAAATAAAAACTGCTTTCAAAGCATCTTCTTTTTTCGACAACAACTTGATGACTTCTTCAGTAACTTTTGCGATTCAAAGACATTAATTTGTTTCCAACATTTTATCGATGGAAGAACGTCATTGCCCTTTTGCCAATATTTAATTTGAATTATTAGGTCGCCTTTACTTTCCTAAAAGCCCAAATAATTTCATTATATTTAGAAGTACTTAAACGTATATTTACAGTGTATAATATTTATAATATTACTACCAAGATTCGTCTCACCATGTCCTATATGGATTACCAAAAAATTATGTGTCAAAGTTATTTATTTATTTCATCGCGTAACTATGACATTCCATTTCGTCGTAGAATCTCGCATTTCAGTATTATAGAGGCGTAAAAAGATCATTAATTTATTGAGCACCGGTATTAAACTGCTACAAAGTTGTTTTGGCGCGTGAATGACAGGCATTATTGGTTAATATTTGTAGAGTTGTCTATAAAAATTGTCTATTGATTAAAAAAACAAGATATGAGAATATGGCCTGAGCGTTTGCGCATAGAGGCAGATAAGTTTGAAAGATATAAAGTGATTTGATCGCTAATAATCTTTCTACCTTTCTAGAAAAAAGTCGATTTTGAAATCTATGGTTAGGAAGAAGGTCGCGCGCCAAAATAACAGTGCAGCATTAAATTATAATATTTATTTATGAATTTCATTGATATAATCTCAGTATTTTTGCTTAGTTTACGAATGTAATGTACGGAAGCATTTAATTAGTTATGTGATGACAGATTTTAAGCACACACTTCATTTTAGGGTACAATAAACTTTTGTAAGGCAGTTTAAAAATATTTAAGAGATCAATGTTCAATATTTTTCTTTCGTAATTTGAAATTGTTTCAAATGAGGAGATCGTATTGAGTTATTGTATCCAGTGTGCGATTATGTTGAAATAAAATAATTTTATAATGGAATTTCGTTTTTTACTTTTTGCGCTATCTCAAAACCCAAACCTTTTTTTATTTCCGAATGAGCCCATTTTCAGGCTCTGATGCTTTGCATCGCTAGTGCCTGAACACGATCCGGTATCATAAGCGCGCTTGCTCAAGCCGCGATGCGATGCAATTCAACCGATTTGAGTCGCCGATAATGAAAATAATCCTTACTATGGCGACAAAGGCGCTGCCAAGATAAAATGTGCGCTTATCAGTGTGCAAGCGTGGATCTTGCTTAACCTGCCTTAAAAGGTTGTCCAAGGCAGCCAACCAAAAAGTGGCCATGTGTAGTTGGTATAAGATCATGGGTTTTATATTTAAAAGATAGGATGGTAGTTGTCTCGTTTATTAAAAGATTATAGAGACGACATTATCGACACAGTAACACAGACATGGACGGCATCGCGCACAGGGAACAGGAAGTGTGTCACAGACTATACTAAATTACAATTGGTGTTGCTACACCTAACAGTTGGGTCACCACTGCATCATGGATGGCCGGAAGGACACGGTGGAGATCTGCCCGCCGGCGCCGTGTCCCCACGTCCCCACCCGGCATTGGTCGAGGCCCGAGGCCATGCTGCGGGTCGAGGAATGTGAATAAGTCACCTATTGCGAAGGAAGAGGTTGGACGCGTAAGGAATAGGACATTCACCACCTCGCCACCCAGCCGACGCGGGGTTTTCTCGGGCCGCGGCGACGGCGTCGCCAAGGGGGCGCAGGGGGGGCAGTTGCTCTAGAGATCAAATGTAGCTAGCCGCAAAGCGTAAATAAATTCACAAGGTTTAATGTATATTGTAAAAAGTATTGAAATATTCAGAATAAATTAAATATTTTTCAATATTCAGAATAATTCAGCCCCATTGCCCCCCCCCTTAGTCAAGCTGGCGACGCCCTTGGGCCGCGGTGTACCTAGACAGTCCCGGCCCGGCATGGCTATAGTTGTCAGTCGTCAGATTGTGACAGCTCTTTGAGACGCGCGTAAAACACAACGCGCCGTCGACCCCGGTCATGGTTCATGCTCGGACAGCGAGTCACCCATGCCGGGCGCGAGAGGTCGCCGCCTATCACCTACGTGAGGACGACGGTGCTCTCCCCAATATGATAATTATGCTCCATGGCGTCGTCAGTGCGCGCGCATGCGGACAGCGAGTAATGGGTGACTCGCCGTACGATTACGGGTCATTCCCGGGTCGACGGACGGCGTGTCGTGACCCACGCGCGCCTCAAAGAGCTGTCAGCAATCTGACCGGGTCCCCCTAGAGCGCCAAAGCCTGGCCTCTAGGGGGGGGGGGAGCTCTACCCGGCAGGCTTTGGCGCTCTGCCTCTCTCATCAGGTAACCGCTGACCTTGGAACGTAAAGGGCTATTGAAGGATCACTGTGGATTTTACGAGTAGTCAGTAGAAATCATGACAGTCTCTCCCGTCCCGCCCTGGGTGGGTGGGAGGACTCATGTGAAGATTTTACAACGATTAAAAAAAACCGTGTCCTCCGGACAATACTCACAGTAGTGACACCCAGGCGTTTCCCCGCTCAATCCCACACAGGAACCTCCTGAAATAGTCGTTTCCGACCCGGATCTACGTCAGCGGAAGGTGCGCCGTGCGGTCGTCGCCGTGGCGCCTCTCCAGTCACTCCTCGAAGAGGGGTCGGGTCTTACCGTGACCTGCTTTGCCACCCTTAGGTTTTGGAATGGAAATTGTTGATGCACTACAATAATTATCATCACCTAACGGGCTCGTACTAAAATTTTAAGACTGGAATGAATAACAGCACATAGAAAGCTTTGTGATCTTTAAGACTCCGTCCGCGCCATGTTTGCTACCACGTCTTGCGTTCCCATCGCTACGTTTCCATCGCTTACGTATCCCACGTTTTCAGGCAACGTTTGTTCCCTGCCGACGCCCTACGTACCAAGAAACATGATCTTACGATGCAAACGATTTACACTTTTATTACGTAGGGGCGGTCGGTTTGTTTTCCCACGTATTGCTGCCAACGTGTTCGTTTCAGCGAGTTGTTTAACAGCGTTTTTGTTTCCGACGTGATAACAAACGTTACAAACATTGTTTTTAATAGTTAATGAAAGTTTAATAGTAAATGCATTGTTATTAATAGTTAATGCGGCATATATTTCTATATCACTTGTAAAATACGCGAGTCTAAACTCGACATTCGAGTACGTATTCATGATGGAAAGCACAGTGTTTTCCTCGAGCAAAATACTTATATAATCCCTCATTACGTTACGGGCGCCAAACACCGTCTCGGGCCTAAATAAGTAGCTTTCACCCCTTGGATAACAATGTACTATTATGTGCTGTCATTCAACCCTCGTGCTGGGTGAGTTGAGATGTGAGTCTAGGCTAGTCATGAAATTTTAACAACAACAATTTCCACACATTCTCTTTGAAATTAAATAAAGTAGCAAAACGAATGTATCTGCGTGTAAAAATGACAGGAATATACGCGAAGCTCTCAAGGAGTCTCTGAGCAAAAGCTTTTTAGAATTAATATTTTTTTCGAACTTCTCAATTTCTTGCAATATTTTTAGATGCCACTCCACTCGATCGTCTCTAGCGATATCTCAAACCAATTAGATTTTTTTCAAAATGTGGAAGAAGCAATGCATCAGATGTCACGTGACTTAGAAAAAGAATTTGATTGTAGACTCACTTTGATTGTTGACTGGCCTGTTGGTCTAGTGGTTAGTGACCCTGATTGCTATGCCGGAGGTCGTGGGTTCGATTCCCACCCAGGACAAATGTTTGTGTGATTAGCACGATCATTTGTTCTGTGTCTGAGTGTAATTTATCTATAATATGTATGTATTTAGAAATACATAAGTATGTTTATCAGTTGTCTAGTACCCATAACACAAGCTCTGCTTAGCTTGGGACTAGATGGCGTTGTGTGATAGTTGAGAAATATTGTTATTTATTATTATTACTTCGGTGAAATATGCTTGTGAACGTTACACAATGTTGTGTACATACAGAACAGATACCTAATAATATGAGGTGCTCCACCATTTTGAGGTAAAATAATGTTTTGGTATTCAAACTATAGTTTCCGCCTGATAGGTGTGGAATGAAATTCGTTAACCCATCATTCGTGTATTCAATATTTCTAATACATTCGAAAAAATTGTAAAGAAAGTGTCGTATCACGAATAAAACAAACGTATTGTGGCGCACGAGGCGACCGTGATTTTATTTTGAAATTCGAACGATGCAACAATGCATTATATGGATCAATGACCTTTATTCCAGACTTTTCTGGCGGGAACATAGTAAAATACGTTTACTATGTTCCCGCCAGAAAAGTCAAAAACGTAATAGTTAAAAATTATATCGATATACCTACCCTCAATTGAAGAAAAGAAAAAATATTATTATCGATAAACCTAGCTGAAGACATTTCATTTTGATTAAAAAAAAATAGAAGTAACGACTTTTAGTACCTAACTTAGGATAAAACAAACAATTGGAAGTAACTCGCGAATCAGGATAATGATTGCGGAACACAATCATGATGACAAAATCAAAGGAAAAGAATCGCTTAATTTATAGTTTCTCTACAATGACAAGGTTGAAAAGATTCGCAGAAACGTAATTATTATCTCAAGAAACGTGCGATTCTTCGTATTGGTCGAACTATCGAAATAAAACTACAGAATACAGCCATGCGCTTTGTTACATGAATGAAACACAATTTAGAAGGGAATAGACACACCTGATGGGTTTTATTTACGTCATTATTATGGTATTATATAATAAATGTACATAATTAAGCAGTATTTTGGAAAAATCTATCTATATTAATAATTTCGTGCAGGGCTACGGTAGACTCGATCGAAAGCTTGCCTGATTAATAAAACATTAAAAAATAAAGATTTCGAGTCGACAACATATATCCGCAAAATTCGGATTGTCGAGTATTTTGTACATTTCTAATGATTTTCTGACCAGACATATCGCAGCCGCCATTTTTGACATCGGGTAACATGTTGAGAAGCTTTTTTAATTTTCTTTGTTTTTGGCAACCGAGTCGATAGCACTGTTAGCATGCCAGTGTCATGTGGTGTATTAAGTACTAAACCTCCTCGACACGTTGCGATATTATTTAGAAAAAAAACTATGAACTGTAAGGCCAGGTTCTCACGGCGATTATTTTCCCGTATACCGTATAAACGATTTTATCGAATAGAGGAGTGACAACAGAATATAATGTGAAAACTTAAAAATTGTTTACACGGCGTTCATACGGGAAAATCCCGTGTTCGAGAAATATATTTTACCGTATACCGTGCGAAGTTGTCACCGGAACGCCGCGTCTCGAAACGATTTTATCGAATACGACTCGCAGTGGCGCATATGTTCATGTTGTGTCGTTCACACGACTCGCCCATTCGAGAATCGTACGCACTCGCATGCGTGGCCCGAAAAAATCGAATCGAATGGTTGCCGTGTGAACGACTGCATCGTATACGGTAAAACCGTATACGTGAAAAAATCGAATCGAATGGTCACCGTGTGAACCTGGCCTAACTTATGTCAGTGTCAAACAAACGTGTAGCCGTAAACAATGATGACAGTGGCAACCACGAATGCCTTTCTGATCGAGAACGATATAACCTCCGGCTTCTTCACGTCAAAGGGCCGACTTGCTTCAGAGAGGAAAGGACCTATGAAAATATTATTTACTGGCTTCCAGTCCCGGCTTCGCACGGGTGGACATGATATAATAATTATAGCCTATGTTACTCGCTGCGGCGCGCAGTATGGAGGGAGCGACTGTCGCAACCGAGCTCCGGGCATGCCGCAATCGCGGTGGTAAGACCCCTCTTTGATGAGTGGCTGGATAGGCGTCACGGCGTCCTGACCTTCCGCTTGACGCAGGTCTTCACCGGACACGGATTTTTCGGGAGGTACCCGTGTCTGATGATGAAGGAGGCAAGGTCTGGGTGTCACCAATGCGAGGATCGGCCGGAAGACACGGTGGAGCATACGGTGCAGGACTGCCCCGCGCGCAACAGAGCACCGCCGTGTCCTCACGACGGCAATAGGCGGAGACCTCTTGCGCCCTATCTCTGTCCGACCATGGACCAACGAATTATTCCCGTTGGATCCCACTTTTGAATCCCACTTGAATATTTTTCGACGGCGCGTTGTATTCCACGCGCGCCTCAAAGAGTGCAGTCAGCATTATGACGGGGCCCCTCTGTAGAGGGCCAAAGCCTGCCAGGGTCGCGGGACCAACGAATTACTGTGACCCCTGAATGTAAAGGGCTATTGAAGGACACCGTGGATTTTAGTCAGTACGAGTCTGACAGCCCTGGGTGGGAGGACTTATTTGATGATGTTACACACTAAAAAAAACATACAAAAATACAAATCTTTCCTCTTCATAATAGATATTAGGAGTCTGAAAAGTGTTGGTATGGTGGTACATGCATGAACTGTGTTGGTACGGCGAATCCCCGCTGCCTCGACAAGTTTAGTGCGGCGGGAAGAGCTCCGGAGCGATCTCAGGGCGGTATGAAGGGAGCGACTGTCTCAAACGATCTCCGGCCAATAGGCGCGAACAATGGGCGAAAAACTGCAGTTTTTATTTAGGTACTATATTTATTAAACACAATGAATGAAGCTATACGAATCTATGCCTTGCATACCTTTAATACCCATTCCTTGAGAACCGATGACTACAGAAATATCTACCTACATTTTGTACCAGATCTGTAGTTATGAGTCATGTTTCACCCGAGCGAAGCCGGGTTTTCATCTAGTACATATAATAAAATAGTAGGAAAGTCAAAACTGTACATTGAATATTTTTTTAAAAGAATACTTGGGGTGTGATCTACAATCGATACCGAAGCCAAAAATATAGTTTTTAGAATTTTTGTCTGTTTGTCTGTTTGTCTGTATGTATGTCCGGGATAAACTCAAAAAGTACTGGACGGATTTGAATGATTTTTGTTTTGTTGTATAGGTATTAAGTCTGGCCAACACATAGGCTATAATTTATCTTGGAAACTTGAACACCTGGTGCAGAACCGCAACGGACCAGCTAAACTATAAGAGATACAAAAATGGTGCGATAGCAAAAATTGTTCCGCGTGATGAGCATTTTTTGCTGAGGGAATAAATTTGAAGAACTGGAACACCTGATGTGGAACTCCAAGAGCCCAGCTACACTATAACATATACAGGAATGACGTTTTAGCAAAGTTGTTCACCCTGATGAGCACTTTCTGTTGACATATAAAAATTGAAGATCTGGAATACCTGATGTGGAACACCAAGAGCCCAGCTACACTATAACAAATACAGGAATGACGTTTTTGCAAAGTTGTTCAGCCTGACGAGCACTCTCTGTTGACATACAAAAATTGAAGATCTCTGGAACACCTGATGTGGAACACCAAAAGCCCATCTAAACTATAACATATATGTATAGGAATGAAGCCTTAGCAAGAGTTGCTCAGCCTGATGAGCACTCTCTGTTGACGTATAAAAATTGAAGATCTGGAACACCTGTTGTGAAACTCCAAGAGCCCAGCTACACTATAACATGTAAAGGAATGACGTCTTAGCAAAGTTGTTCACCCTGATGAGCAGTCTCCGTTGACGTATAAAAATTGAAGAACTGGAACACCTGATGTGGAACACCAAGAGCCCAGCTACACTATTACATATACAGGAACGACGTCTTTGCAAAGTTGTTCAGCCTGACGATCACTCTCTGTTGACATATAAAAATTGAAAATCTTGAACACCTGATGTGGAACACTAAGAGCCCAGCTACACTATAACATATATAGGAATTACGTCTCAGCAAGAGTTGCTCAGCCTGATGAGCACTCTCATGTTGACGTATAAAAATTGAAGATTTCGAACACCTGTTGTGGAACTCCAAGAGCCCAGCTACAAAGGAATGACGTCTTAGCAAAGTTGTTCAGCCTGATGAGCAGTCTCTGTTGTACGTCACTAACAAAGTAAGATGCGTATTTTTTTTTTGTTTTTTGTTGTTTAAAATCCCATTTGACTAAGACAACACTGCAACACTCAACGTATTCGTAGTCATGAAACTGTGACAAAGCAAAGGTGTTTCAGGATTGTAATGTAGTCGTCTTCCTCTGGAGGCGACGGCCCTCCACCGCGTCTATCGAGGCGCATCGCCAGGAGAATGATCATCTCATCCGCACGCAAAATACGCGCATATGACGTGGAGTTGCGGATACCAGCCCGCTATACAATACAATACAATCGCCAGGATGAATCCCAGGAAAGAGCTCCGGTACGATCACAGGGCAATATGGAGAGAGCGACTGTCGCAACCGAGTTCCGGGCACGCCCCAACTAGGGTTGCCAACATTTTTTTGTCAGAATATAGTATTTTTTTTTTGAAAAAGCCATAAAAAATATAGTACGCTTCAAAAAAATATAGTATTTTAGTAGGGAAGAATAAAAAATAGACTAAAGTTATATTTTTACTTATTTTTTTTTTAAACTATATTTTTTTGCACTTCTTCCATATTTTTTAAAAACGTGTTCGTAAATTGCAGGAAGTTTTTTTTTATTTTAGTAATGAAATAGAAACGCAAAATATAAACATTTAGCTATTGTGCGGAAATATAGTAATTTCGCGTACTATATATTTCTTCAAAAGTATATAGTACGGAGACCCTAAATATAGTACAATAGGTACTATATATTATAGTACGGTTGGCAACCCTAGCCCCAACCGCGGTGGTAAGACCCCTCTTTAAGGAGTGGCTGGATAGGCGTCACGGCGTCCCGCCTGACCTACCACATGACGTAGGTCCTCAACGAACACGAAAGTTTCGGCAGGTAGCAGTGTCGGATAGGGAAGGAAGAAACGCCTGGGTGTCACAACTGCGTGGATCGCCTGGAGGATACGGTGGAGCATACGGTGCAGGACTACCCACTTGGGCAGAGAACCGCCGTGTCCTCACTACGACTATAATCGGTGACCTCTCTTGCTTAGTATTGGTCGAGACCATGATGCTGCGGGGCGAGACAGAATGGGAAGCAGTCGCCTCTTTCTGCGAAGCAGTCATGCTAGCGAAGGAGGAGGCGGGACGCATGAGGGAGAGGACAATGTCCACCTCCAGCCCAGCCGCAGCGGTAGACGCCGATGGCGACAGACGTCGCTACACGATCTCCAGCCACTGTAGGCGCGGCCATGCGGGCGGCGAGTAAGAGTGCACGTTGTGTTCCACGTGATGTATTACCACGCTAAAAAAAATGTAATCGTCTGAATGTACCATGTCGAACAAAAAAGCCGTCGAGGCCGTGGACAGAACACTTTGAGACATTCGCCATGATGATAGACCCATGGACAATATCACGGTAGGTACTGTTCTCCGGAAAATTCCGGCAGACACTGCCCGTTGTAAGAAGAATTGATAAGTTACGTATTCGGAGTCCCGTCAAGTATAACACTTCAGGAAAATTCTTGGCTATTTGATCGTGCGATACTAAAAAAATTACCGAACCGCTGCAATAAATGAAAACATATTAGCCGAAATTGTTGGGAATGATGTGGTTCACACGTCATACAATAACGTCGTCAATCAGGATGATGCCAGCAACTACCCACTCGAGATTTTAAATTCATTAACTGCCTGTGGTCCTCGAGCTCATAAAATAACCTAAAAGTAATAATAATGCTTCTAAGAAATCTAACTCCACCAAAATTGTGCAATGGAACGCGACTAATAGTTACTGCATTACACAGAAATTTAAGCGAAGCTGAAATTCTCACCGGATGTGGCTCAGGGGAAACTGCATTGATACCGTGAATACCACTTTTTTTTTTTATCTATACATATTGACATGTATTATTGTGTATTTTTTTTTTCTTTTTTTACTTTTTTGTTTTGTTTACCGTCTGACATGTATGATTTTTTTTTTTTTATATACAAACTGACATTTACAATTATTTTTATATACATCTTGACATGTAATGTTCTTGACATGAATGTTTTAATTCCTTTTAAAGGTTTTGTTTTTTTTTTTCTAGAATATTACTTTTAATTCTGTTTGTTGTGAATGTGAGGATCTTTGTGGGTCACGCTTTCTATTTTTCGTCCGGTTCATTTTTGATTGTCTGACAGTTTGAGTTATTTATGTGGCCTACCCAAATGTCCTTTCTTTGGTACTGTTCGTCGTTACGTTGAGCTCCTTGAGTTATGAGTCGAGCTTCACGATAACTGACAAATGCTTGCACTGACTGGACAGGCCCACTCAAATTTGTATGGCTCTTTCTTCAAAAGACCATCTCGGACACAAACCTGCAGGGTCCTCGCATGACTTAACTAACCAATTTAATGTCTGGACTTTAAAAGAGACGATGACCTCTGAGTTTGTTTCGGATGTTTCTTCTCAGAGTAGTCAGGTACGAAACACCGGCCTCATCTAGCTATAAAAAAAAAAGTGTTTTGACTTGTAAAAGTGTTTGTGAAAACCTATTTGCAAAATAAATATCATTTATCATTTATCACTCATCTCCAACAATTCCTTTTCCAGTTCAAACTCACACAATTCCCGGTAGCCGCTTACTTCGGGATGACCATAAATAAGTCTCAAGGACAGACCCTGTAGGAAGCTGATGTCGACCTAAGGTCCAACTGTTTTTTCCACGGCCAACTAAATATAACACATGCTCGCCTGTCAGTAATGCTGACCAGCTTTTTATTTTAGCACCAGAGGGAAAAACTACCAATGTCGTATATAAAGTGTTGTGTCTGGAAGTTTTCATTTCATTTGCTTTAAAGTTTGTTATAGATTCTATAACAAACTTTAAAGTGGGACATCAGGTACCCCACTTTCTCAACGAATTAAAAAAGAGAATATTGGTATAGGTGCCATAAACCAAATACAATGCGGACGAAGTCGCGGGCAACAGCTAGTAGATAAATAAAATCACTTAAGCGCCTCGTCCACGGAGAGAGAATAGAGCTAGACAGCTTGCAGACTAATCTAATCTATACTCTCATTTCTGCGTACACGTGGAGATCATTAGAGCACCCTATTGCATTTTTTTGCTCTATCGTAGGGAAGCTCTATCATAGAGAAATTTTGGCCTGCGTACACTACACTACTCGTAGACTAGATATATTCGGTCACGATATACTCTCTCAGTTGAAAACATGTCGCGGTCACGCTTATGCTGCGATCGTGGTTTCTTTGTTATTGGAAAAGAAAAAAAAAGCAAAATGTTAAAAGAAGCTGCTGGGTTAAACAATGGTTTCTCAATGATTATGAGATATACTTATTCCATAATTCTGGAAAGCCTTCATACATTTGTATCATTTTAATGGTTTCTTCTTTTGACCAAACATGTTTCGACCTTCATCAAGGTAATAAAGCAATGCAGAATTCTACATTAAATAAAACAAAATACGTGTTTTGCTACTCAAGCTCTAGCTAGACTGATTAAGGCGGGTAGACAATTCGAGAGCTCTCTATTCATATCGCTTGTCTCGGTCTCGCACCTGCGTCCACGACGCCTTCCGAGAGTAGCCTAGCGTGTCTACGTAGACTTTAGTGATACTCTAGCTAGGGTGGTCTCGCTAATGTGTACACGTCGTAGATTGCCCTATGAGAGTCGCTCTACGTTATTTTAATCTATCGTGGACGAGGCGCTTTACTTATTGATGTCCAAAGTACCTACCGTACCGACATTGATTCCAATTTCCAGACAAACCATTTTTAAATACCTATGTTGGCAGGTGTACTGGGATGATTTAAATACTTATTAAAGTTCACAAGCATTATTTAATATTCATTAAATATACAACTTTACATAAACAGGCGAAAGAAAGAGTCAGATTGAATTTGTTCGCGCCAAGCACTGCGAGCATAAAGCTTCTGTCACACACCTAGAGTTATTTTGTCTGTGGTCGTGAAAAATAATAGTCGTGAGTCGAGATATTGACTATCGAATAATGAGAAAAAAGCGCGGGAAATTCGTAAAGTGAGGGCGCCTTTTTTGAATAAATTTTCACAAATAATTATTTTTGTAACTGCAAAGTTTATTCATCAAGTTATTACATAATGGGGAAAGATCATCCCAAGAAAAGAAAAAAAAAGATGAAAATCCATCTTCTCTCTCGAGGTTGGCGAGCTCCGAAGACGACGGAGAAGACTCAAGTATTTCGGTGGAATCTACAGCAACTGAAAAACAAGACAAGTATCGCGAGTTCAGAATTCCTGATTACATTCGGTCATATCCTGAAAACGGAGGCAATTTTGAATATGTAGTATTTTTAGAAAGTATAGACTCGGTCCCGATCGGCGATAGAGATATGATGTCTCTCTCTACTAACATAAAAAAATATAATAAGGGTGTAAAGCAATTATTACGTATAAATCGATTTAAAATTGGGGTCATTTTCGAACGCCCTGGTTTGGCCAATGCAGCTCTAATGAACCGGAAATTCCTTGATGGTTTCAAATTAAAAGCCAGTATTCCTGCTGCCGCTACAGAAAATACAGGTGTAATTATGCACGTTCCCATAGAGTTAAGCAACGAACACATTTACAGTGCTATATCAAGTACCAAAAATATTATTTCAATTAGAAGATTTATGCGTCGCACTGTTTCAGAAAGAGGAGAGGTGTCCTTTCAGCCTACGAAGACGGTATCCATCACATTCTCTTGTGCAGTTTTACCAGACAGTGTGGATTTGAATAGTTGGCGATTTGAAGTACGTCCCTACATTCCACCAGTAAAACAATGCCTGAACTGTTTAAGGTATGGCCATATAGCTAAGTTCTGTAAAAACTCACAAAGATGTTCCATATGCACAAAGGATCATAATTATAAACAATGTACAGTATCATCAACTGAGGCAACATGTTGCCATTGTCAAGGTAAACATGTAGCTATTTCGTCACAGTGCCCAGTTAAGAAAGCTAAAATAGAAGAAAATAAAAACAAAATTAATAGAAAAACATATGCAGACTTATTTAATGAAAAGTCATTTCCATCTCTTACAAAGTCCAGTCCTGCTAAACAATTACAATCACTGATTGAAACAGAGCCTATTTTAAATATTTTAGTACAGACATTAGGAACATTAATTTCTCAAAACAAAAATAATGAAAAGAGTATCAGCACTCAAAGCATAAAAGATGTTCTATTATCAAAAATTCAGAATAATGTAAAAAATAAACCTTAAATTTTATGGATCAGTTAAATATCGTACAATGGAATGCTCAGAGCATTAATAGTAATAAACACGATTTTTCCTATTTTTTGTATGAACATAATATACATGTAGCACTATTGTGTGAAACATGGCTTAAACCTCACATGAGATTTAGTATTAAAGGATATAATTTAGTAAGATTAGATTCAGGTAATACACATAATGGTGTAGCTATTTTAGTGCATAACAGCTTGCAATTTAGGAAAATAGATACTTTATATGATGATTCTATACAAAATATAGCAATTCGTTTAAAATATGGCAATAATAAAGAAATTTCAATAGTCAGTTTTTATAGTCCTGGAAATGCTTCATTTACTAAGTCCAAATTTGATAATTTAATTCGTAGTATTCCTGCTCCTCTCCTGTTGGGTGGAGATTTCAATGCATATCATTCTGCCTGGGGATGTAACAGTGTGAACATTCGTGGCCGAGATGTACTAGAAATTATTAATGACTGTAATTTGATTTTATTAAATGATGGAGAAATGACTACTATAGGCTCTCATATATGGCAAAGAAATGCACTTGATTTAACTGTAGTATCGCCTTCTATTTCATTATCTTGTAATTGGTTTGTGCATGATAATCCTTTGGGTAGTTACCATTTGCCTGTGATTACAAGATTATTAGTTAATAATAATTATAATATTTCACATGATATAGAAACTTCAAACTTACCAAAACATTTTAACTTTAACTTAATTGATTGGGATATATATAAGAGGAGTGTTGATAGTTTACTTGTACATTTTAATATTAATCATGATAATCTAATACAGTCTTACAATGACTTGATAAAGTTATTAAATTCAGCTGTTATTAAATCGTTACCATCAACTCCAAGATCTGATACATCTTTTCATACAGCTTTAGTAAATAATCGTAAAAAACGCATTCCATTACCATGGTGGAATTTAAATTGCACTAAAGCAGTAGAAGACTCTAAAAATGCATATTTAGAGTTCAAGCATAATCCTAGTTTAGATAATTATATTGAAATTAAAAAATTACAGGCTTGTAAAAAGTTAGTTTTAAAAAAAGAAAGATATTTAAGCTGGATTTCTCTATGTGAATCATTTAATAGAACTACTTCATTATCTAAAATTTGGCAAATTTCAAAAAGATTTAATAAAACATTTATACATCCAAGCAATAATATCTCTCCTTGGGTATTTGATTTTCTTAGAAAATATACTCCAGATACAGTTGAGGGCCAATTTCAATCACTTCCTAATGTAGTACATGCTTCAGAACATCATGAATATCTGACTTCCCCATTTTCTCTTCAGGAATTAAAATCTGCAATTTCATCTAGACGCGATACAGCTTTTGGCCTTGATGGAATACCTTATAAAATGCTGAAAAATTTATCAATTAATGCTCTTTCTGTTGTATTAAGTGTTTTTAATTTACTCTGGCAGGAAATGATCATCCCTAATGACTGGAAAATAGATTGCCTAATCCCAGTATTAAAACCTAACAAAGTAAGGCACAAAGCAGAATCATACAGACCAATAGCATTAACATCATGCATGGGAAAAACTTTTGAACAATTAATTAAACAAAGACTGGAATTTTATATAGAAAGTAATAGTCTATTACCATCCAATCAGTTTGGCTTTCGACGTGGTTGTTCTACTCGAGATAGCATTACTCATTTGCAATTAGATATATATAATTCGAATAAAATGAGCAATCATTTTGTTGGCGTTTTCTTTGATATAGTGGGTGCATTCAATAATATTAATCAGCATATTTTGTGTGGTGAACTTCGTGCCCTTGGTATTCCTGAAAAAAATTATATTATGGATCTTTAACTTTTTACATGGTAGAGAAGTATATGTCAAAGTGAACAATCGGCTTATAGGACCACGCTTTTCATTCAAAGGGGTATGTCAAGGTGGCATCCTTAGTCCATTGATTTATCTACTTTATATACATAGATTAAATATTGTACTGGGATCTGAAGTAGCAAATTTACAGTTTGCTGATGATTTAGTTGTCTATGCTTCTGGTTCAGACATAAATTCTGTTGAAAGTATTTTAAACACTGCTTTATCTCGGTTAAAGAACTATTTTCATTATCTAAACTTAGACATTAGTCTAGAAAAATCTAAAGTTATAGTGTTTGGTGAGTGTGACTCAGACTTACAAATTTACTACAATACTAATATTCTTCCAATAGTGGATGAAGTGAAGTTTCTAGGCGTTATCTTTACAAGCAACCTCTCATGGAGTAAATATGTTGATTATTTATTGGGTAGAGCTAATAAAGCATTCAATTTTATAAAGTCACTGTCAATTGCAGCTGATCCTAAAATTTTACTAATGTTATACAAATCGTTAGTACGAAGTCATTTTGAGTATGGATTTTTATGCTTTGGGTCTGATCGGAGATTGGTTCGCAAATTGGAGGTTCTTCAGAATCATAATCTTAGATGTATAACTGGTGCAATAAAGACTACCCCAATTAATTCTCTTCAAATTGAGTGTAACACTCCTATAAATATTAGATTTCAGTTTTTAAAATCCAAATACATTCTCAAGCTTTTATCTTTTGAAAATCATCTTTTATTAAAGAAATTATTATTTTATCATAGAGTATATAATCCTTCTAATTCTGTAAATGTCCCTTATATACTTCATGACTTTTCTAATATAATCAGCATTGATGATCAATATCAAATTGAGAAATGTAGAGACAGGTGGCCATGTTATTCTGGCAGTTATGTTAGCAAATTCTGGCCTATGGATATTCATATTAATCGTGACATAAGGAGTAAAGAAGATGTGTATCAGCTAATAGCAGAGTTCTCTGGGCACAGATGTATATTTACTGATGGATCCAAAAACAATAGAAGTGTTTCACTAGCTATATATCTACCTCATCTTACTGTTGGACACGGACTTCGGTTACCTGGAGCCATGACTATATTTACAGCAGAATCTTTAGCTATTTTATCAGCCCTGGAGTATATTCGTGAAAAGAATCTTGGACATACCACTTGGCTTATTGTGTCAGACTGCATGAGTGTTCTTATGGCTTTACAAAATCCAAAATTGGACGCCAATACACGTAATATTATTTATAAGATTCGGACTTTATACGCTGAGCTTTGTTCTGGAGGATTCGTGATAAGTTTATTATGGACACCTTCCCACATAGGAGTACCAGGAAACGAAAACGCAGATTATCTTGCAAGAATTATTGTTGACGCTGACATTGCAGAGATAAGAAATGTTGCCATACCAAGTTCTGATTTATTAACCAAATTAAATGTACGACACACCTGTATTTGGCATGAGAACTGGCAAGAAACATTACAGACCAAAGGAAAATGGTATGCAAAAATAAATCAAACTGTTGGTTCAGCGCCCTGGTTCACCAAATCTGTTATTCCTAAGAGCAGAAAATTTTACAAAACTTTAAATCGACTGCGACTTGGACATGGAAGATTTAACGCACATCTTGCCAGAATGAACATAATAATATCATCTATTTGCAGCAACTGTAACTCAGAAAGTGACCAAACTCTAGATCATATAATTTTTGAATGCCCTGCTTATGCCTTACAAAGGGTCTTATTAATTAATGAATTATTAGAAATATATAAAACACCTGCAAGCATCCCGCGCGACACTCAAAGTTTGCTGGTGGATTACAGTACCTACACTGCGCTGTATAAATTTATTGATAGTACTGGACTATCAATTTAATCGATCGGGACCACATAACAGAAGGAAATGACCACAACCTGCTATGACTTTAATAAACAACAAGATGAAGACAAATAATAATAATAATAATAATAATTTATTTCATAAATACAGTACTTAAGTTAAGATACAGTTAAATGCTAAGGTATAATAAACATTACAAAAAGTTTTAGCATCTGAAGCCAAACTAGGAGGAACCTGTATTTCGGCTAACAGCGCCAATCCCTTCAAGCTTAGTAAAGTTTTAGTTCTTAAAGCTAGCATTTTACAAAAATAAAAATGAATACTAATTCTAGTTGTAATAATAATCTGCACCTCCCTTTGAGTTATGTGATGGTGAATGAGTGAGTGTGAGAGGGTGTGTTTATAAGTGAGTGTGTTTGTGATTTTTAGTAATTATTATTATATAATTAAATACATAGGAATATTTGCGAGATACTTACACGAAAAGAGTTACTATAATACTTATATAAATAAGTATACTTTGACTCTGTACAATAAAGTGGAAACATTTCGTCTAACTTGGTACATCTAGAAGTTGCTCAGTTTCATCATATGTAAGGCCTTGTAGGTATTCTAATACCTTTTTCTTACAACAACCTGTATTGAGCGGATAAATATTTAGTTTTTTATTAAGTTTATTGTAGATATAGGGTCCGATGAAGTTAAAAAATTTAGTACAGAATTTAGTGCTGCAAAACCTATTTTGTGTGCAAACCATATAATTTCTGCGTGTACTCAAAAACTGGGAATCATAAATTGTAGAAGTGTGTTGCATAATAATAATTTTCAATATAAATAACTGTCTCACAGATAGTACACCGCAAAACTGGTAAAGTAAAGTCGTAGGGAAAAGTATAGTTTTAAAAGTACTGACTTTTAAAATTGCCCGTTGGGCAACCTCAATTGATTTGAGTGTGGTTTTCGGAGCACCTCCCCAAGCAGATATGCAGTATGTAATAAGTGACTGACACAGAGCATAGTATATTCGTTTCAAG
Organism: Agrotis clavis; assembly: GCA_954870645.1. Lineage (NCBI taxonomy): Eukaryota > Metazoa > Arthropoda > Insecta > Lepidoptera > Noctuidae > Agrotis > Agrotis clavis. Next base: position 19,131,176 of record OX940935.1, on the reverse strand, counting down.
ATATGTGGATCAGCGATGTGTCTGAGATTCTTAAAGATATAAATAAGTTTACGAACCCGTCCGGATAAGATTCTTATGTGTTCCTTGAAGTTAAGATTTTTATCAATAATGACACCTAAGTATTTGATGGAGTCAACTTGTTCCAGTTTAGTACAAGCGCAGAGATCATGCGATGCACAGTCATGTGAAAAAATGGAATGTTCGTGAGTGATACCCATTTCTGATCTTATACTAAAGGGAATGTATTTCGTTTTAGTGGTATTTAAAGTTAAGAAATTATCATGTAGCCATTTCCTCACAGTATCGAAACCGGACTGAGCAGCTCCAAATACTTCATCCCAACTTTCAGCTGAAAATAAAAGAGCCGTGTCGTCTGCAAAAGAAATGACTTTGCCCTGAGGCAGAATTATGTTAGTAAGGTCATTAATATATGAAAGAAACAAGGTTGGTCCTAATATGCTACCCTGTGGAACCCCATGAGTGACCAGGCGGTCAGAACTGGTAAAATTACCCACCCGCACACACTGGCGGCGATTGGTAAGGTAGCTTTCAAAGAGTTTTAACTGTGTACCTCTGATTCCCAGCCTCTCTAGCTTGGTCAAAAGCACCGAAACAGATATTGTGTCAAAGGCCTTTGCCAAGTCTAAAAAGACAGCCAGACACTTCCTTTTTTTATCCAAACTATCACTAATATAACCCAAAACATTGTCAACCGCTTGTTCAGTAGATTTACCTGTTCTAAAACCGTACTGATTGGCCGATAGCAAGTTGTTATTTTCGAGGTAACTAGTAAGTCTCTTATTGATAATTCTCTCTAGGAGCTTTGAAATAGATGGGAGTATGGATATTGGTCTATAATTGGTTAAAGAGTCCCTATTTCCACCTTTGTGTATAGGGCAGATCTCAGACCTCTTCAACAAATCAGGGAATACACCATTTTGGAGACAGGAATTGAAGATGAAGGTGAGGGGAGGGACTAAAATAGTCTTGAATTTTTTTAAAAATTTGTTGCTAATGCCATCAAATCCCGTTGAGCTATCTATTTTCAAGTTACTGATGAGGTGATCAACTTCATGTTCATCAGTATCTTCCAGTACTAGGGAATTAATTGGAGTAGATTTATCATGTACACTAGTGACAGCTGGGCTAGAATCAAGATGCAGCCGGACCTTATCGATCAGAGAACCACCCACACTCACAAAAAAGTCATTAATTTTATCCAGAGACTTTTCCGGATTGGCATCAAGGGATAATAGTTCATGTGGGTGGTTAACATTTCTAGAAGTGTTAGTGACGTTTTTTATTACTTTCCAAAGTTTCTTACTGTCATTTTGAGCTGATTGGACCAGATTTTTTTCGTAGTCTCTTTTAACTTTTTTAAGTATTGAATTACAGTAGTTTCTGTAGCGAGTATAAGTCAATCTTAATATAGCATTATCTGGAGAAAGTTTTAATTTACTATGCATTTTATCTCTATTTTTCATACATCGTAGTAAACCTTGCGTTATCCAAGGTTTTATAATCCTCTTCCTACGTGATAACGCTATTACTTTAGTGTGTTTCTGAATTGCAGCTTGGAGATTAAGAACAAGATGTTCCATAGATAAGTTCGGATCAACCGTTTCATATACTGGAGCAAAGTTAATATTAGACATTTCCTCATTTAAGCCAACCTCGTCAACTTTTTTAATGGTAGTTTTTACATAATATTGAGGTTTCTTACAGTTCATCCATAGCAAAACTGGGTAGTGATCAGTTAATGTTGTTTTTAATACCATAGTGTTACAAAAATTTTTAGTTTTAAGGAGTATATGGTCTATACAAGTTTCAGTCTCTGGCCTAGTCATTAACGTATGTGATGGCAGCAGGCCATGACTAGCCACTAAAGTAAGATAACGCTCACCATGGTGATTTATTTTGTCAGGATTTATTTCAATATTTATGTCTCCTATTACTATTACATTTTTAAAGGAAGAGTATTTTATCAATACATCGTTAAGAGATTCAAGGAATAAGTCTAAGTTTGTGTATGATGGTGACCGATATATTGCAACAATTACAAATTGATTTTGGAATGTTGCTATCAAACAATTTCCCTCTCTAAAGTTTGGTTCCTCAATTTTACAATCAAGGTGCTCCTTATAAAATATAACAACACCATCATTCTGTTTAAGGTTATTTAATGTCATGGATGAACGATAACCCATCAAGTTGGGTAATATAGTTTTGGAGGACAGCCAGCTCTCAGTAAGGACGAGTACATCACATTCTAGTTTTAATCTTGTCAACAATGTTTCAAAACCACTAAAATTGTGATTTATACTGCGTATATTCTGAGTGAGAACTACGAGGCTATCAGTAGAAGGCGAAAAAACTCTGTGACAGTCATCCACACTAGCATACTGCGACTCCGACACCGTTACACTATCAATGTCATCTGCTAAATGATTCATATTATCGAATTTTAATGTATTTTATTATATAAATGTCAATACAGTTTAGATAAAATAGTCTTTTAGTAAACACAAATGAAATTATAGCCCGGGTCAAAGTACCTAGTAAAAATAAAAGAGCAAAGTTGTAGCTGTACGATAAAGTTCTTATAGTGACAGGCAGCAATATTAGCTCGCATTTTAGCGTTATATTTACAATATAATATCTCAATAAATTGAATGAGTCATCGTGGTTCATGCGTATTAATAGGATTGTGTTATTTATTTTAATAAAAACATTGATATTGCATAATAATAATATAGAAAGTAAAACTGTAAGTGTATTGTTGTGTGTTATGATGATTAAAAATAAACAAAAAAGATAGGCATGCAAGAGAATAACAATAGGTAGTCATTGCGACGTTCTCAGCTTTTCGATATCCAGTTCTGAGTTTATACGGATTTGGGCGCAGTCGGCGTTTTTCTTTAAATAAACCATTCCATTTGAGGTCCAGCAGAATGCATATCCATATTGTTTTTGAAATGATCGTGCTAGATAAAACATTCTGTGCGTCTTATGTGTCAAGGTTTCGGACACATATATAGGCTTGATCAAATGAGGAGATGAATTTAGATGGCCCGTGTTTAGTTTTTCCCCCTTCGGTCTAGATTTGTTGAAGTTTTTAACCCCTTTTAATACCTTTTCCTTAGTCAAAACTGTTGTAAAATCAACTACAACTGGATTTGATCCGTCTTTAGTATTAAGTCTGTAGATGTCCTTGACATTGGATTTTATAATTTCAACATCTATGGTTTTTCCCAGTTTTACAAATACGTTACATAAACTATCCTTATTTTCGCCAGTTTCTTTTGGAATGTTCCGAAACTCAATGCCGGACATTCGCGATTTGCGTTCAAGAAGTTCTAGTTTATCCTCAAGTGATCCAATAAGTTTTTTGTCGTCCTGTTTTTCTGACTCCAGGCGTGAAATTTGTTTTATAAAATCATCGTACTTAGCAGACATTAAAATAACACTTCGACGCAATTCTTCGTTCTGTTCATTTAATTTATGTATCGTTGATTGAAGCTCTTGAAAGCGACAGTCTTGGTCTTTTGAGAATTGCGAAAATAGCTCTTTTACTGTAGCAGTTATTTTAATATCACTGTTTGTTAGCTTCTTTTTCTTAGGCGCCGCGACATTAGCTGTAAGTGACTGGATATCAGGAGCAGATTCACAATGGTGTAATGGTACATTTAATCCAGAATCTGTCGATGTTGAAGCAGTCTGTTGACTGTTTCCAAGGCCTGTTTGTTTCAACGCCGAAGGCGAAGAAGACGGCGTATTTTCATTTAGTGGCATTGTTTTTAATTTTACTGACTTGATAGTGGTGGGTAGAAGCAGTTAACTCGATGTTGTCGTCACGTAGCTTGGTCTGTTCGTAGTCCGAACGTCGGCCGAGTACAGCCGAGGTAAGGCGAAGGAGCCGCTCGCGTAACTCCGTGACTCCGATGTATGACGAATGAAGGTCGGTTGATGACCCCGGACCGTAGCTAGTATAACTACTCAAAAGTTACTGTTAACTAATAACAATTTTGCTTTATTTTAGTGCTGTTTAAACTGTTTTTTCTTCTAATCTGATGATTATAGTCACTATTTGAGAAACCAGTTAAGTTATCTTTAATTTAATAAAGTGTTATGGTTTAAGTATTCACTTTAGACACTTATTTGGAAATTAATAATGCGAGCAATAAAGAACACTTGTTGTCACGCGCACAGTGCGGGATTGAATGTAAATACGGATATGATACTTTATGATAATACCACGGAATAGAAAAAACAGGATTATACAATTTATACAATGAACACTGAAGACGTGGCTTTGGCCTAAAACATAATATTTATAAAACAAGGATTATACTACTGAAGACGAGGCTTCGGCCTTACTTATTTGTTAATGAGCAGTATTACGGCTTACTCGACTCGGGTTCTTGCATTTCGGTGTTGGGTTCCGATGTTGGCCAACATTTTATAAGGGCCGGTGCAACTGTGCACGCCGATAAACGGTTGGGCAGCATAGTAACTGCCAATGATTCGCGAGCATCCGTGGAGGGTTAAATAAGAAGAGAATACTGAAGACGAGGCGGTATGGTCTAAGACCTTAGCCTGCCCAAAAAGGGCGAAGAAAAAAAAAAAAAAAACTATCGAATAATGACTTTTAAAAATTAAATTAATAATTGTAACTGTGAATTTAGTAATGTTGTTTAAAAAAATATTAATTTAATTAATGTAGATAAAGTTTGTAATTAGATATTATTTATTTAAAAAAGAAAATATGTTTTTAAGGGGGATGCTCCAACCAGCCCGCGAAATTCAATTTTTTTTACGTTTTTTGCAATTTGCAGGCCAGTGACATGTTGTAACTTTATAAATATTTGTGTTGCGCAAATAACAAGTATAATTTTAAATATAAAAAATATCAAAAAACTCGCTCCATCAGCTCTCACATAGAAAAGGTGCATCATGTTAAAATCTCCGAAATCTAACTACGATGCACCTTTTCTATGTGAGAGCTGATGGAGCGAGTTTTTTGATATTTTTTATATTTAAAATTATACTTGTTATTTGCGCAACACAAATATTTATAAAGTTACAACATGTCACTGGCCTGCAAATTGCAAAAAACGTAAAAAAATTTGAATTTCGCGGGCTACATCGAAGCAATCACCTTAAAGATTTACTTTTAAAAGTTGGCCAACACGGTGAAATTAGAATTGGCGGATACGGAAAACATGGGAAACTTTAGCTCCTTTTTTTGATAATAATTTCATTTTTTATGGACAACTCACGGTCAAGTAACCGAAAAATGTTTTTTGGGCACATTCCTAAGAAAGAAGTTCATTTGTTTTTTCATTAAAGTTGGATCACAGGTCTGAAGAGCGAGTGCGCGAGCTCTAGAAACTACCACGATGAAGTATTCAAGCTTCCGGAGTTGAACAATTGAAGCCTGCATTGAAGAAAGAGCGTAACGAGCTCAACAATTTTTATAGTTTTCTGGACCGCAATTAGTCGTAGACGTAATTAAAGATGAGTGCATCAATACATCATGAAAATTTCATCTTGACTTACAAATCTAGTTGGCTTGTGGGTTTGCCCATCATGCCCACAACTATGGATGCGCGCTTGAGTGTGTAGATAGTAAAAAAAAACAGTCTTGCTACGACGACGTAAGTCAGTCGAATTACATCATTATGTCGTTGTACTAAGAATGATTTTTCCTTCTAGTTGGTCGGCGTTGCTAATCAGTCGAATCGTGTCGTGAGAAGGGGCGCTAGGTGTGCTGTAAAACAAAAACTTGTTGACATGCTAAGTTGGTAGCCAATAAAACATTTTATCTGATTAATCTTCTTTATTTTCAGTTAAGCATAGAATAGTTACAGTATCCCAATTTCTCCAGTCTAATTTGACAGTATGTCTCAATCACGCACCAAGTAATTCACAATGAAACCTTTAAGTAACGTACATTTTTATTGGTGTTTCACAATACAAGTATATGCGGCCGAAATTAAATACAAATAAATCAACATAACTTATGTAAAACCTATGTTTTATCATTCCTTACCACAAACGGGGAATATTACATGCGTAAACTAAAAAATACTTAAAAACTAAGATACATTTGTTCTAATTTGCGAAATGTAACCGTTTAACAATTCCTCTTATGAACTAATATAATTGTTAAAATGTCACTTGTCATGCAGTTAGTAAGATTTTATACATATTAGAAAATTTTTGGTAATAAAACATTTATCATAGAGTTCAAACTTAACGTTTGACAATACAACGTGCCGTTATAATCAAAAACATGAGAACATAATGAAACTTCGCTGTGATGTCCAGAGGCAAAAACAGTCCTCAGATACATGGAATGTTAACTAATTACATCTAAAGCGTTAATAGTACCACAATACTGTCTTACCAATAATTAAATACTTAAAAATATAAATTATACAAAAGAACCTATACAGCGAGACCGCCGCGACAAAACAACAGCACGATTTTTATAATCATTTTAATATCGGCAACACATTGATAAAATACAATATAATGGGCAACGACAACACAGATATACGTAAGTATGGCCATCGAGTGCTCCAGGACCGCGACACTGACACTCGCTTGTGATGATGTTCTAGACTCTAGATCGCTCGCTACGCTCTAGAATCTAGAGCGTAGCGAGCGATCGGCGGAACACGTCGCGAAGTACAAGCGGAGACCGACGCGTGTCTACTATCATAATTATAATATCGGTGCAAAATGTCTAAAAGATAGGTACTACGCACTATTTAGAATAGTTTGTGGACACTTGAGCTCTCCTGCGACGCGCACCGACACGACACATTACCATACGATAATATTTTTTTTATATAATAAGTCTTTTCTTCTACATTAACAATAATTTGTTATAATATAACCGATTGTAATTTATTATATTACGAGTTTTTTTTTCAATGTTAATTTGTTTATAATGTACACGATTTTAAATTTGTTTCAGTGCTCAATATTATATATTATATATATTTTTATATTTTAAAATTCGTTGGCTACCTAAACGAGTGGTGATAGCTATGTAGGACAACAGAATCTACAATAGGGATTGGAATATATCTTACAGTTAGTGGCACGGGAGGTTAAAAGTTTGAGAAATTATTGTACAGCAAATAACCGAAGAGTATAGTAACTTTCTGTGCCATTAATTGTATTATTCTAGCATTGAGATGGCGCGCAGTATACTGTTTGTTTTTATTTTTATGTACACGCTGTTTTAATCTATATTACAACTGCAAGAATTCTAACAGATATTTCAACGAAATTATATTTGTTTCAGCTGTACAAGTTATAAAAGGATTTTAAAATAAATATAGATATAAACAAAAAAAAATAGTATATGTAAGATATCAGATGCCACGCGCCACACCAAGCATATCGTATCGGATTAGGCGCACAATGCCACATTCGCAAAATGACATTTTCAAATTTCGCAAATTGCCACATTCTCAAATTGACATATTCCGAAAACGCCACATCGCAAAACGTCACATTAGCGAAATGCCATTTTCGCAAAATGTCATATTCGCAAAATACCATTCCGCACAATGTCAAATAATCAGAATATCGATTGTCATTTTTTTATATAAACGGTCAGTCCACACCGAGATTTGTTTGATTTTAGACTTGAATAAGCAAATCCTATAATCAATACTGTAAATCAAAAAATAAAGGTACCATGGCGCATGCAGAAAAATACTTTGATTGAGTCATAATTATTCTAATTATTCTTCTGACATTAATTATACAGGGTGGTCCAGGCCAGATGGATATAATTTTTTTTTTAGATAGTCGGCTTAGGGACCTATTTGTCCCACCAGGAAAAAAATCGCTTGTCACCTGCTTACAAGATGTTTTTTTTTTGAATTAGAAATATCACCAATTTTAATGTATTCGTGATTTTAATTTACTTTTTAAATGAAAAATTATAGTATATTTTTATTTTAGGTGCTTACTTAAACATTGCACTCTCTCAGAAAGGAAAAAAATCATACTGATCTGCAAATTTGAAGTGCATTTAATTTCATATCGATACAAGAATAATTACTTTCCTTGAAATCGACAGATTTTTCGTAAACTCCAATAAAAAAAACTTAGAAAAAACTTTTTTTTAATATTCCTGGGTAAATAGGTCCCTAAACAGACTACCTAAAATAAAAATATATACATTTGGCCTGTAATACCGTGTATGTATGATATTATATCATTGTATTACAGTTGCATCTAATCATTATTAATGTTTAAATTGTTAAAAAAAAATTAAGAATGAGCGAAGGTGGGAACGTGGAAAATAAAATTAGTGTAATGACAATTAGACTGTTTGTTATCCTATTATCGACATATTATATTATTTCAGTTTACATTTTTAATTTATTTTATGTTAAAATAAATGAAAATGAATAAGTAGTGAGATTAAATACGTAATTAACTAGTTTTATTTTTATTCATAAATCATCGGCTCAGAAGTCACTTAGTGGCTTTAACTTTTAAGAATGTGTCATTTTGAGAATGTGTCATTTTGAGAAATGACATTTTGCGAATGTGTCATTTTGCTAATGTGGCATTTTGCTAATGTGGCATATTGAGAAATGACATTTTGCGAATGTGTCATTTTGCGTCAATATGTCATTTTGCGAATGTGGCATTGTGCGCCTAATCCATCGTATCATAGCTACGAATCTAGCTTATTTCTAGATATCTAGGGAATACACTAACTTTTGATAAGGGCTATTAAAACGCTTCCTGAGACCAGTCGGTCATCAAAACTTCAACTACTTTTAATTCCTTACGTGCCTTCATTGAGCAGTTGACCTGTCTCGCATAATTACATTATAATATTACTACTAATATATTTTATTGCTCAAAAAACATAATGATTTGATAGAAAGCACGGTCGTTGACAAGGCTGGCTATGGAAGACGGCTCGGCGATGTCTCACGACCGCACAACCTCTCTTAGAAAGGTATATAGAATAGACTACTACAATAGTTTCAAAAATATTAAGTCTTATAATATTTTCACGTATAGTATGAATAATTTGTATTTTAATTTATGTACAGAAGCGTATGTCCCGTCGCTAGTCGGGTTTTTTTTTATTATAATAAGTGATCTAAATTTTTAATAATAGGAAATGGTGTGTTTTGCTGCTCCCTACCTAAGTCTCCAAGCATTTTCACTGACGCGCGCTTTATATTACGAGCACCAACATTGGCTATTTTACACATGCATTCTTAGCCCTCATTTTATCAAATCATGTATATTTTTAAGCTGTAGAAGAATATTTTATCTATTTTATGATGGTATTGCAACAATCAATTCCTTTAAGCAATAAATAAATCAGATCTATGAGTTTAACGACTTGGAACTAAATCGTTAGATTCACTATCCCGCATCAAAAATGTGTTCTGTTGACAATGACATATCAATCGTATATTACATCGTTTATTATATTTCATTTACTAAGTATTGAGAGCTCACTCTTCTCCATGTCAACACTTTTTCATGCGGTAAGAGTACATCTAAAGGTTTAAATCCTTGGTCAGTAATATATATTATACGGTGGAATGTTTATTTAATAATACTTGGAAAGGAAAATAGATGATTGCCATAATTATATACATACATATATTTTTATCTGATTTTTTGGTATATACTATAAACAAATAATACCTTCAAATACTCAAAATCGTGTTCCGTTAATTTTTAATTCTGGACCAACTACAGGAATGTGTTTTCAAACTTTATTCTATATCTTTTATACTCGTAAAGTTGTCTGTGTGTTTATTTTTAACAATTATAACATTAATAATTTCAATGGTGGATACGGTATAACGCATTAGTCATCAATGCCTCAAAATGTCCATATTTCAAGCAACAGTGCCTTTGCAAGCGATTCTGATCAATTATTTTTATATTTCTTCACAATTTTTACATTAAAATGCGAATATTTTTAGTACATAAGCCATTGACACCTAACGTAATTGTGCTACAATAAATTGGCACTTTATGTGCGTTATATTTTTTACATATACAATATACCCAGATACATACTAATTTTATATTCTAATTTAGTAATGCCACAAAAAGGGTAATTTATTTTATATTTGGGATCTACTCGTTTCGACTGATTTTTTTACGAGTATCAATTTAAGCAAGCTTAGTATGGCCGAGTTTAGATCTCCCATACATTTTTTTACATAATATTTTATTTACACAAATCTTTACAAAAAGATAACAGTTAGCATTTTTTTTTCTCTTATCGTCTGACAGTTTCTCTACCTAGCCTCTTGTTATAGAGGCGTGATGATATTAATCATTATAAAAAGTATTTTTAATGTCTCTTCGAACCCAACCACATTTAAACATTAACCGCCTTACCACAACAAGATAAACATCTGTTGAACACTTGTCTAAAAAAAGTGTAACTGCAAAAGGACCCTTATATCAACACTTTTTTTTGACAAGTGTCCAACAGATGTCTAACTTTTGTGGTAAGACTGTTATGATCTATGTCACCAAGATTAGACTAGGACCAATCAACCTCCTGGCTACTCAAATCCCTGCCCGCTGCCAGAGCATGCTAGAAGGTTCTGATAGACCCAGGGTCAAAAAGCTCTTAGGTCTTAAAGACTATGAGCATAAACAACCCTTTGTCTTAAATACCCAGGGTCTTAAGGTACCCTTTTGTCTGATAGACCCAGGGTTTTAGAGACCCCCTTGTCTATAAGACTCAGTGTCCTAGAGACCCACTTAGAGAGAAATCGAGAAGCTTGAGAGGCCCTGACTCAAATAATTATGTAGATATAACTTAAAATATTTTCTGGTGAGTCCAAAGGACATTTCAATAGTGTGCTACCAATACTTTTTACGATTTTTGAAGGCAAGTTTACAGGAGGGCATAAAAACTGAATATTTATAAAAATGTAGATTGATGGTAAAACCAAAGGAATTGCCATACAATGAGGCAAGGCCAGTCTCTTGGGTACATTACCATCTAAAAGCATTGAGGAATAGTTTTTCGGTGCTTTGTAATAGTTTAGTTTTATTATATTTAAGTAATGTATTTTATAATATACTTACCTATTGTTCAAAGCAAAAAAATAAATAAAAATAAATACAATCCAATTGTAAATTACGTGAAAACAAAAAAGTTTAAGTATGTTAAATTAATTTTAATTGGGTTTTGAATTTTATTAATTGCCTCCTATATTTTAATAAATTGTCAGTTATTATGTCTTCTTTAAAACTTCTCCTCAAAAAACTTAAAAGTAACTGGCAACATTAATCAATTTCAAAAAGTACAAATATTCTATATGGTCAATGGCTTGCGTACTCTTAAAGTGATCATGATCAGTGTCGCTAGTCTGTGTGCCGCTTGTGTCAGTTGAGCGGCAGACAGAACATGTGCTGCAGCAGGGTCGGCTTGCGAGGAGGCAGCTCCGAGCACACGCTGTCGTAGTCTGAGGACGACGATTCTGCACCGTAGCCGTATGTCTGGGAAATAAAGAAAGGTTTTATTAGTGTTATTGAGTAACTACAGCGGATCTAAAATCGTAGCCAGCGAGCAATGGAGCGCAGTATATTAGCTGTTAAATTAACAGACCGTGTACAAAACACAATACTGCGCTCCAAAAGAAATATAGCTGACGTGGCTCAGAAGGCTGCCCAGCTTAAATGGGACTGGGCAGGACATGTTTGTCGCATGTCGGATAAACTGTAGGTCAAAACTAGTACCCTGAGACAGTGAGACGAGGTCATGGCAGGCCACGTAGGAGATGGCGGGACGAACTGGACAGGTTCTGTCCGACTTGAAAGGAGGACGTTTAGTATCGCGAAAAATGGAAGGAGTGGAGGGAGGCCTTTACCCCGGAGTGGGACAGAGAAGGTTACTAAAAAAAAAAAAATTGAAACTACAGCGTGTCTAAATTCGCTACTTTATCAACGTTTTACGTTTATCATAATCAAAATACCAAAATTGGGATTGTCTTGAGTTTTAGCTGAAAGTTTCACAAGATTTATGTATGTAGTATTAGGAGAAGAATTCTAAATAGGGGACGAAAATTTTGTAATCAAAATTCGTATTTTCTATCGATGGGATACACATAAATTCGTTTCTGTCATCTTGGTTCTCAGAGGACCGTTTTGCAAGATTTTGTGGTATCCGTTTTAATTCGGGGATAATGTATGGCGTTGTATGAGCGGGTTACGTGACACAACAGTATTATGGATCCAGTAAAAAATAAGGACGACGCTGAACAACAATGAATGGAATAATGTAGAATTTGTCCAAATTGTGGATAATTCAAGGCTGTCGTAAAAAACATTAAGATTTGTAACCTTAAGACGTGTGTCGAAGGTTTACAGCTTGGCAAAAAACTGTAGAAAACCGGAAGTCGCCACTGTCTTCTCGCTACCAGCACTTTGAATGTTTTTTTTTTTCACTTATTACGTTAGGTTTATGGCACAATAATAAATCTAACAAACCTGCGGTCTTTGTTTACAGCAAATATCAAAGATTTTAAAACGTTGTCAGAAACAAAAAGATTAGTTCCGTTTCAATCCGTTCTGGCCAAGCTGTATGTTCGTGTTACCTGCGCGGGGTCGTGGTAAGGATGCAGCAGACAGGCGTGCTGTCACACGCAGTCCTCCAGCGACATCAGTAGCGGGTTCACGTACTCGAAGCCCTCGAACTCCGACTGGTCGATGTCCGCGATCACCGTGCTGGAAATAATATAAGAACATGCATTAAAATTTTACTAAAAGTTATTTGGCAACATTTTAGATGTTTTTTTTAGTCTGGCAACATTTTGGAACTATTAGATCAGTTAAAAGGTAACAATGACTCTGAAACGTAAAGAGATATTGAAGGAACACCGTGGATTATAGTCAGTACGAGTCTGACAGATCCTTCCACTTCACCCAGGGAAGGGGTAACTCAATTGATGATTATCATCATCATCATTATCAGCCTATAATGTTCCCACTGCTGGGACACAGGCCTCCTCTCTGTGAGAGGGAGTGGGCCATAATCTATCACGCGGGCCCAGTGCGGGTTGGTAGATGTCGCATGTCTTCGAATTTTTGGTTCTAGGACATGCCGGTTTCCTCACGATGTTTTCCTTCACCTTTTTGAGAGCAGTGGTGATGAAATAAATTACACAAAGTAATGCGCCTGGCGGGGTTCTAACCCACGACCTACAACTCGTAAGTCGGGACCGATACCACTGGGCCACCAGTGCATTGATGATTATATACATGCTAAAAATTATACATTGACAGCTCAGAAGAAATCTTCTGTACCAATAATTGAGTTCAGAAATGATAATGTAATAAGTAATGCAAGGATTTTTTTCTAATTCATATTTTATTTGGCATACAATTTTCGTTCGACATGTTCCCTCGCTCCGTTATGTTTGGGTCGGCTCGAACCACTTCAAGCTAAGCCAAATAACTTATTCCGTTCGGCTATATTGTATTATTTAACCGAATATTTGTGTATGGTTATGGTATACGCCATAATATCACTTATTTGTCAGGTCATAAGGTACAGTATTCTATGTACTATGTAATACTAACTCGTTATCAGGTGTGAGGTGTACAGGTTCGTCGGTGAACTCCGGAGGGAAGTTGGCGAGGTCCCTCTCGCCTTCCAGTCGCGGCTTGAATGGAGGTACCACTTGCTTTTGTTCCAGCTGAAAGCAAATAAATATTTTGTTGAGAAATTATTTACATTTTAAATGGTTTCGCTTAAAACAGTCCGCTAATGGAGAGAGGCCTGATCGATTCTCGAAAATTCCGTCCAGATACTACTAAACTGAATTAAAATATGTAGGATTATGATAGTAAAGGCAGCTTAAAAAAATCTATAAAAAAAATAAGATTTTCCTATACAAGAGCTGAGGCGTACTTATCAACAAATGAAAACAAAATTAATACTTCACAGTACAGCAATTTATACAAAGAACATTTTATGTGGTGTCACGTAGGAAGAACTTAATTAAACAAATCTACGTAACTCGGCATCAATATTTCATATGTGCCAGATAAATCAGGTGACAGTGAGTAAAACTTTCACCGTCTTTTCACAAGAAAGATTAACATCTGTTGAACACTCTTGTTTAAAACTAAAACGATATTTCACGTTGATATAAGGGTCGTTTTAGAAGCTCGTGGCTAAATAATTACAGCCACACAAGCCGATTTTACGGGTTAAGCCGCGCTTGCCGAGGTTGGTCTGTGGATGGGTGACCATCTGTCATAGCGAGTTTCCTCCGTGCCTCGGAAAGCACGTAAAGCCGTTGGTCCCGACTGCCATTTGTAGATCTTTGACAGTCGTTACTGTTAGTCAGAAGCTCTAAAGTCTGACAACCAGTCTTACCATGGGGTATCGTATTACCCAGTTACTGGGTTGTGGAGGTCCGACAGGCAGTCGCTTCATGTAAAATACTGATATTCAGCAGCATCTGGTTCGACTGGAAGCCGACCCCAATATAGTTGGGAAAAGGCTAGGCAGATGATGATAAGGGTCGTTTTGCAGTTACACTTTTTTTAGACAAGTGTTCAACAGATGTTTATCTTGTTGTGGTAAGGCGGTTAATGTTTAAACAGATGTTTATCTTTTTGTGGTAAGGCGGTTAATGTTTGAGTTCGAAGAGACATTAAAACACTTTTTATAATGATTAATATCATCACGCCTCTATAACAAGAGGCTAGGTCAGACGATAAGAAAAAAAAATGTTGACTATTTTCTTTTTGTAAAGATTAAAATTTAAGAGCTAAATTAAGGTTGCTCACCATCTCCCACTCGATGCTCTTGAAGAAGGGATGGCTGACGATGTCGAGGAAGCCACTCTCGCCGCAGCCGAGCCGCTCCACCGGGTTCTTGTTCAGGAAGCCCTTCAGCACTGACGCCGCCTTCACCGACAACGAGCGAGGGATACGGATCGTCTTCTCTAGAATTACCTGGATTTTTTTATGAACGTATTAGTTGTGTATGCCATGTTTTGAAGATATTTCTGATTGAACTACTTTATCAAAAAATAACTTGCCACCGCACCTAGCTGGTGGTCTCTAACCTCCTAAAAAGGCATTTAAAAAAAAAAAAAAAAAAAAAAATTCGTTCAGCTGAGCACAATAATCTTTCGTAAAAATTAAGCTGTTTCTTTGTCCAAGCTATGTCTGGATATTTTGCTTTCTTTAACGTCAAATAGCAAAAAAAAAAAAATGCCTGCTGATGTCTTAATAAAATGATGGTTTCTCTCACTTCTGATAAATAATCACATTTTGCAAACTAGTGTAACACTAGAAAAAAAAATGACATACTGCTGCTGGATTCTCCAGTAGAGATTACACAATATTTGTGAAAAACTCATCAATCAATCCGACGTACCTGGAACAAATAATCCTCAGTATTCTGATCCGGGTTGTCCGCAGCCTGCGCGATGTCGAAGGGTGACCGTCCGGCCAGCATCTCGTACGTCAGCACCCCGAGCGCCCACCAGTCCACACTGAAGCCATACTCCTCACCGCGAAGGATCTCCGGCGCGATGTAGTTCGGCGTGCCGCAGAACGTCGACGTCGTGTCGCCCGGTCGTACACCCTCCTGGAATTAGAACAAAGGGAAATTAGGTATTAGGTCCACCTTTAAGTCTTTTTAGTGCTTAAAAATTAAAATAAATAACAGTTGAATAAGACTAAATATATTGAACAGTAAAGGACCGAGATGTATTCCTTGTAGAATCCCCTAAAATTACACAATTATCCGCAAACAGATTTGTCATTCACTTCGAGTCAATGAAAATAAAGTATTTTACGACATAAATGAAACTATTCAGCTTACAAACCTGTTAATTTTAGGAATATTTTAAGAACATTTAATTAAATGTCATGATTAACTGTGTCGAATGCTTTCCTAAAGTCATAATGAACATGTAGATACTCATCACATTTATTAGCAAAAAGCAACAAAGTTCAAGACTGATTTTCAGGATACAGTGGTCTCTATGTTACCTTGCACATGCCGTAGTCAGTGAGTTTGATGTGTCCCTCGTGGTCCAGCAGTACGTTGTCCAGCTTCAAGTCGCGGTAGATGACGCCGCGCTCGTGCAGGAAGTGCAGCGCGAGTGATATCTCGGCCGCGTAGAACCGTGCGTGCTCCTCCGGCAACCGTCGTTGGCGTTGCATGTGGAACCTGGAATCGTAGAATAAGAAATATTAGATATTTTTGCAAAAAAGCAAGGCCTAAAAATTGTTAAGAAATGTAGATAATAGTCAGTTCAGGCGATATAATTATAGTTCGTAAAGATGCCGTTTCGATCATTTGGTGTTTTTTTTCGTCACTCTCCAGCCTGTTGTTGTTGTGTTAACAATTCCAACTACCTCTAGTACCTACTTCTGTTTTTTAATCAACGTAGCTGTCTGATTCATACAGATCCAGTTAATTTCAATGTAGTTACGGTTGCACTATTTCCAAGAAGTTAATTATTATTATGATTCTAGTGTCAAAACATTAAAGTTTATAAACAATATTTCTTAAACATTCTGACTGCTGTGACTTAATTTAAAATAAAATAATAGCTTTCCTTTTTTTGCCTTTCTTCAAAAGATTCTTGTTCTGATAAACTTGAACATTTTTTTTATAAATCGACGGTCCCTGCATACAAACGGACATGTCAAAAACCGAGGTTTACAGAAAAGCGTTTTTAATGTTCAAACCACATAGGTACATATAATGATTTCTACAGAGGTTTGATTCCATGTTTACTCACATGAGATCCCCTCCCCTAACAAACTCAATGACAAAGAACAGTCTGCTCGGGGTCTGGAAGCAGGAGTGCAGCCCCACGAGGAAAGGATGGTTGGAGGCCGTCTCGAACACATGCTTCTCCGTCTGCACCCAGTCGATGTCTTCGTCGTCCGTCACCAGCGCCTTCTTGATCACCTTCATCGCGTACACGCGTTTTGTGCGCTTCAGTTCTACCATCAGGACCTAGAGAGACACAGAAGTCAGTTAAATAAGAAGCGAATGTTGAAAAGTCTTCGATCATCTGTTTAAAATGGATCTGAATAGATTTTATGTGTGCTTTGATCTCGAGCAAAAGATTGGTGAAATATGTCACTGGATGAATTGGTTATGAACAAACACTCGATATTACAAATAATGAACTGATGATTTTTTTTCGTTCTGTTTGTATTTCTGATCTGTGTAACTATGTAGTCTTAAAAAGAGACTGTGACTTCTGAGTTTCTTTCTGCTGTTTCTTCTCAGTGTAGTCAAGTGCGAGACACCGAAAGGCGTCTAAAAGTGTTTTTAAAACCTACTTGCATTAATAAATACAATTTCATTTCATCATCATTTTATATCATATAAGTTGTTGTCTTCCAAACATATTGTACTTGTAATGACTTGTCAATATTCTCCCATACATTAAGCCATATCATACAAATACTTATTCACTCAAAACTTTCCTCACATGTCTTACCAATATTGTTATCACGAATATCTATGACAGGCATCGTTATTACAACCAACCATTGTATGTATGTTTATGTAGGTATTACAGATACAGACATGTTTTGGCACCTGTCACCGGTGACGAGCGAGAAGCGAGTAGAACTAGTAACTCGAAACAAGTTGTTTTCCTTGATGTAGCGATGGGTCGTTGACGGTTTTTCCGTCAACGAAACGTTAACGTTGATTCACGTTTGTCAACTAGTTAATCAACTAGTTGAATTCGTCAACGAGTTGAACGAGTTAACGTGTTCATCTCGTTGACGAATTTAACTATCAACTTGCAACGTAAACCGTTGATTCATTAAACGGTTTTTATCTAACGATTGTGCGTTGAATTTTAGAAACAATTTGATTCAATTTATGTATTGGAAAACGTTTGATTGACGGTTTGACCCATGTACCTAAATTCGTTTAATTGCAGATCCTGGCTGAAGTAAGATTAGTAAAAATTAATGTTTCCTTTTCTGTAGCTTATTTATCCACTTACACTCATAAATCACGTAAGAATAAAAGAAAATTTCAGTTTTATGTACAAATTAACATCTAAAATAGTGTGAAATCAAAACTATTATTTCTATTTTTCATAGACGGCTGTTCGCTATACCTTTGCATCTCAAAAATAGTACATTTCAAATAATACATTGGGATTAGGTCTATATCTGTGGTAAACGTAAGTAAACAAACTCCACCAATAAAAGTACTATTCTTAAAATAAATATTTCGAAAGTCAACTCTTACAATCGTTCGCAATCCATGACGCGCATGACGTTAAAAACAACGAACCAAAAAACTCAACGTTGAAAACAACGTAACTTTTGGCTCGTTGCATTTGCGTTCTCGTTAATTCAACGAGACGAACGAGTTAAACTCATAAACGTCGTTGACGAATTCAACTAGTTGATTCGTATACAGTTAACGTTAATACGTTGACAGGAGATCAACGGTTGATTCAACTAGTTCGTTGATTCAACGCTCATCCCTACCTTGATGGGACAAGTGCCATTATAGGGAATATCATCATTAGCCGGAAGACGTCCACTACTGAGGACGCAAAGGCCTCCCACACCACGCCGAACAACAATCTGCCATTTTCATTCATCGGTTGCCCACGACTCTCACGATGTCGTCGGTGCAACTAGTTGGAGGCCTGCTTACGCTGTCTTTCAGTTCGTGGTCGGCACTTCTCTCACCACACTCAAGAACTTTTCTTCCTCGTCGGTTATTAGTAACTATCATCACTATATACTACACTACTACTTCACATACTACTACACTATTACATCGTTAGTACTAGCGATGTAGCGTGACTACAGATAAGCTCTTCTAGATTCTGTATACAAGGGAAGCTATACGCTTCACATATCGTCAGTGCATTTGTCTTTGCAAGGACCAGAAAATATAGCCAACAGTGACTTTAATCCAGAAATTTCTTTAGTCTTTGACTGATATTTATTTGATAGAAGACGTTCTATGTAGACAGTACGAGAAGAACTAAAGTAATATTGGCAAAAGGTTGCCGGGGTCGTGGGACTGTCTTATCAGGTAAACGTAACCCTGGAACGTAAAGGGCTATTCAAGGATCACCGTAGATTTTTGTCAACTCAGTACGAGTCTGAGAGCCCCTCCCGTAAAAAGTAACATTGGTAAATGCACTAACGTGTGCCGTGCATAGGTTGATAAGAGGAAACGTTTAATAGTAGTTTATGTAACTGGTACATAATGAGGGGTATTATACACGAGTGTGAGTTTAAAAAACGAGCGAAACGAGTTTTTTAATGGTATCACACGAGTGGTATAATACCTAGTTATGTACAGTTTCATACACTACTTTATCTACTCTCATTGAACACGAACATAATAAATAAAAGATAAAAATTAATAAACACTAATAATCATCCACCGACACACAAACGTGAATATTCCAACATTCCCATTTAAAGCGCACGCAGCCACAGATAAAGAATTAAATAGATGTATCTATGATCTGTAATCTGTATCATAATGAAAAAAAATTATATTATAACATTATTTTGTTAGAGAGACAGTGTTATAATTTAATTTTTTAATTTCATTTCGATACTCTATGGTATAAAGTACGTCTTTATAAACTCGTTTTGAGTTTTGTATTTCGAATTTTACGATATGAGAGTAGATAAAGATTATTATAATATTTGATCGCACATACCTTAGCATAAGATCCTCGTCCAATAACCCTGATGAGTTCAAAGTCGTCGAGGGAGTACTGTCTCTGGGAGCCGGGCTCCAGCTCGTCAGGCCGCGGGGGCACCGGCGCAGGCGCAGGCGGAGTCTCCGGCAGCGGGGGCTCCACCTCCGCGCGAGATCTGCATGGCACCACACCGCTTGTAAACAGTTCTCGAAATTTCTTGAAATGCTTTTGTTTTAGCACTTGTAGAAAACGGCGAATAAGGTCCTTAATTTTTGAATTTAGTTTTTTAATAAGATGATACATTTCGATATCCATTTATTGTCCTATTTAAGCACTGTTTTTTTCGAAAATTTTCGTTTTTGTTATTTGTTACTTTGAGCAAGTTAAATGTGGTTTTTCTATACACATAAACCTTCCAAAATAAACACTGTACAAGACATCATAATGCACCACAGCGCAGTTTAGAAAAATAACACAGCCACACATACACAAAAAGCGATATATTTATAGAAAAAGATCTAATAAAAAGACAGCATTCAATCAGTCCCAAACGTTCTCACGGATTTTTGTATTAAATTCTACACACACAATATTTCGTGCATAATCTAAGTACGTGGTATTCCCGAAGCGGTTCGATTCTATACTGTGCTATATGCTTATTACAATACTCCCAAAGATATTATGTTTAAATAAACGAATTTATTCTGTGTACGCTGTTAGTTCGTATCGCCCGGAAGGTTAAGGTGACGAAAAAAATACAGATAAGAGAAGTGTAAATATATTTGTGTAAAACCCCGATATTATAACTTTGTTGTTATGTTATTTTAGGTGAATAGTTTATTTATATTTTTGGATTATCAGTGTGGGGAAATGTAAACTTTTAAGTTCATGAGAGTGTATCAAGTTATCTTTTAAAACGAGTATCAAATTGTCTAAAAATAAAGAGAAAAGATAAGTATTTTGTACGTATGTTTGTTTGTAATGAATAAGTTCTAAAACTATTTAACCGTTTAAAAAAAATCTTTTATTTATAAAAAGCTACACTATCAGCAAGTTGGGCTGACATAGCCTGTACCTATTTCATTTTCAGGTTGTTACTCAAATTGAGTGATGTAAAAGATTTCATCAACATCATCATAATTATATCAGCCGTAAGACATCCACTGCTGAATATAGGCCTCCCTTTTAGACTTCCTGTGTGATCCTGTAGCCTTCATAAGGTCGTCTGCCCACCTTGTGGGTGGACGTCCTACGCTGCGCTTGCCGGTGCGTGGTGTACATTCGAGAACTTTACGGCCCCATCGGCCAACAGTTCTGCGTGCTATATAAAAGGTACTAAGAATAGATATGATTATTGTTTTCCACCTAAATGGCGTCTATCTATATTTACTTGTTCCCACAGTAGGCGCCTAAGATATCGAATTAATCTGGAAACCTTTATTTTTATCTTACCGATTAAAAGTAAATTCTAGGAATGATGGAGATAGTTTTATTAACTGCAATTTTGAAGAAAAGATTGAAATCCATAGATATACCCCTCATCATAAATATCGTGCGAAAAAGTGTCCACATTTTCTTTTTTGATTTTCCCCGGTATCGTGGGTGCTATTACAAACATTGAAATTCTCATACAAAAACATTCAGAACTTGTAGTTCATACAAAATTAAATTCCATGCGAACGTGAACATTATTTTGAACCGACCTGGCGATGGCGAATCCAACGATTTCAATCTTTTGTATTGACCTAAATACTGATATAGTACTTGTATTACATAATATATAATAGATTAGCCTGTTATTCCTATACTTATATCTTATCACAATCAATACTAGGTAAACATGATGCATGGCGCTATCTCTCCATGGATTTGATACCGAATTATTGCACTGGCAAAAATGTGGGTACAATACCATGTCTGTAAATCTAAAGGGTCTAAGCAAGATCCAATAAGACATTAACCCGTATATGTGCTTATACGGGTTTAAGATTACTACAAACCGTTAAATCTAAAGACTTTTAGGGTCCAAAGACTACTGCTAAATTCCTGATGGAGAAACCAATTAATATATTTGCTCAAACCGAGAATCGAACCCAGGACCTCATGTTCAACTGTCGTGCTTAAAATTACAAGCCAGAGAGCATAATTTTTTCCCGGTTATATGGGAATCCCGAATAAATAAGAACACATACTTTGTGACCTCGTATAACTAAGCATATCGTGTCGCGAGTAGTGAAATTGCAAAGTATTATGTAATTTTTAGTTTTGTATCACGCTTGTAATATAGAAGGTAAATAAAGCGCTTAATTAAGTGTAAAACTCCCAGGGTCGCGGGACTAATGAATTACCGTGACCCCGGAACGTAAAGGACTATTGAAGGACATCGTGAATTTTAGTCAGTACACGTCTGATAGGCCCTCCTGTCTTGCCCTGGGTGGGAGGACTCATATTATGATGATTTAATCATGCTAAAAAAAAGTGTGAAACTCACCTGACAGAAGACGCTCTTCCCAAGGTGCTCTCTCCATTAGCATCATCCTTAACCTCGATGGGGTCCACATGTTCGTTGGAGCATGGCTTCTGCACGAGCTTGTGGCACTTCTTGTGCACCAGCAACTTGCACTGGATACACTTGAAGCCTTGCCGGCCCAGGCCCCAGATGCGGTCCTGGCAGAAGGCACAGAAGGCGCGCTGGAAAGAGGAAGATTCGAAGGTTAAGATTTAAAATAAACAAAACAACTGCAAGTTGCAATCACAGCGAAGGTATTCCGAACTCGGTAGCACGCAGCATTGTTGCTGCAACAGTGCTGATTCTAAGGCTCTTGCGCACATTGGCAGAGCCCCCTTTAGGGGGCCATAGCCTGCCAGGGTCTAAACAGAATCGTGACCACGGAACGTAAAGGGCCATGGTCATGGTCCCGCGAATTTTTCTTCTTGTCGTATGATTTTTGTACGGGCGTTGCGGAATAATGGATTCTTATTTCATATGGCCCACCATTTTTTGGACATGGGCCTGTAGTCTAGGTCGCGTGATACACACGTATACCGCGACTCCGGTACACAAAGGGCTACCGAAGGACACCGTGGATTTTAGTCAGTACAAGTCTGACGAAAAATGTGTTGCTAAGCCCATAACTTGCAAACGGTTCGGAAAAAAACCGATTCAGATAATTCTTTTTTTGTTGTGTTTGTAACCATCAGGACCAGGTTATATAGGAAGAAAATCATCATGTTCACCCGTGCGAAGCCAGGACGGGCCGCCAGTGTTAAATAAAACTGCTTAACTCTCTAGGAAGAGTGAAAAATATTGTGGGAATATCTATCTCTTTCCTGTACGACTCAAATAATGTAAATGAAAGAAATATATAGGGTGACTGGTAATTAGTGTACGATACTTAAACACGTTATTGTGCTCATGATAACAAACAATTTTTATTATGGGACCAAAGCCGAAATCGTGAAAAAAAAATCAGCTGTTCAGTACATTTATGTTTGCCTAATGTACTGAACAGCAGATTTTTTTTTCACGATATCGTACACTAATTACCAGTCTCCCCATATAGTCCACCAATCACTAAATATAAAAAAATTACCTATCATTTAGTAACAATTTCAGAGAAAAGCTATAAGGAAAGCTAAACATTTGTCTCATACAAATAAACGTAGCACTATGATTGACTACAACGAATATAATTATGAGGCCCATTCAACTGAAAAATACTCATGGTAGAATATAAGATCAAGAGGTTAATGATACTCACTCTGTTAAATCTCTTAGCCTGGAAGATGTGTCCATTGACGCGGTATAGCTTCCGCCACCGCCGTGCGCCTCTCCTGTATATGCTTCCTGGAAAAAAAAATATTATGAGTATCTGGTAGCCTGGTTACCTGATGGACAAAATGAAGTACAGTGATCTAGATACAGCTGATTAGCTTATGCCAGTAGCTTTGTCCACGTGGAGTTTAGTAAGCCCCTTCCCCGTCTCTGATTCCTTACGACTTTGGTATCCATTAATGCGTCCCAGTGTACTAACTTCTATGGATTTGTATTGCGATTTTCGCTTGGATCCCATAGTTGTGAGGTAATCGGACATTTGCGTCGCCTAGTGTTCGAAGAGGCTAACTGATCCACGGAATTATTATCACTACCGAGATAAAAACTGTTCTATATGTTAATCCATTATTTACTTTCTGTGCGCCAAAGATCTTATTCCGTTCAGTAGTTTTTGTAAAAGAGTAACATAAAATTATTCTCACTAAGGGTTTGTTTTTTGAAAACAAACCCTTAGTGAGGATAATTGAAAAGATGTTTATCTAACAATTTGTAAAAAACATGTATAATTTTTAATCATTTGTTATCACGTTTAGAATAGGTGGTACTACGATGCAACTCGTATTTTTTTTCTAGGTATCTCTATGCTATTCCCTGAGAACTGCTATGAGTCCATCAGATTTCAGAGCGACAATTAAATAATTATTAAAACATAAACCACCTTACCGCAAAAAAATAAACACCCGTTGAACAATTGTCTAAAAAAGTTTAACTGCAAAACGACCCTTATATCAAGGAGAAATGTCGTTTTGACGATGTAAATTGTTTTAGACAAGTGTTCAACGAGTGTTTAATTTTTTTTTGTGGTAAGACGGATAACGTTTAAAAAGTTTCACTAAATACCTGTGACAGCAATGGAATGTGATAAACGATCATGTATTTCCAACGACAATCTTTTTTTCAAAAGGTGCTTTATTAAAAACCCTTACAAAAGGTGTATTCAAAATTGATAGTGTATCTAGTGGCATTCAGCACAAAATGGGCCAAACCTATGTCACTTCAGGAAGCCATTAATCTTTGAACACGCGATCTAATTGCGATTTAGGGGATGGCCACGAAATTAGCGTGTTTGGGGAACCAAAAGGGTACTAACGGGACCGTGTTATTAAGAGCCCACTGTCTCTGTAAGTAAAAGGACTTTATCTTTAGAACTGTAATAGGTAGTAAAACGTAACGCACACAACCGAAAAGTGTGGCAGAAGAATATGGAACCTTTACCCAGAAAAGGGATCATCCATTGCTGGGTACGTGATGAAATTATGAATATTGGTGCGATAGACTCGTGAAATATTTACAGACTGTGTATCACTATGGCCAATAAATTAGAAAATAGTAAAAATAAAATATAGACAAGACCCTTTCATTCTTAACTTCAATTATTTACCATAGATAGGTACGTGTTTTATTTCATGAAACCCTTCGTGTACAATATTTATTTGTTACCATTAGCTAGTACTTTTTCTCAATAGTCGGAAGATATAGTAGGGATGAGAGCTAATGGACTGTTTATTGCAGGTTTCAACAATTGTTATTGCCGATCGCAGGTTAATGACCCCAATTCAATATCACTATCATTGACATTCCACAAATCGCACTTTAGTTCACTCTCACTCACACTATTTCATTCACTCTTTCATTGGAGAAAATTGGTTTCTTACTGTTATTATTTTTATTTTACATTATAGGATTTTCATTGTTATAATCGCGACCGCTGTCTTCGTGGCCACACAACAACTGGGTAGACGACCCGATTATCGATTATTACCAAAAATATATTCGAATATACCTTTTAACAGGTGCTTGGCAACTTCGAGAGAGCAGGACATTTATTTAGTGTCTCATATTAGCAATTTTAGATACTGCTCGAGTGGCGGTCGAAGCGATACTGAACCGTATCTCCTTATCGCAAGCTATCTTATCGAGTATCACGAAATTATTGAATCACACTACTAGTACAGCGATTTCATTGAATTTTTGAGCAAATAACTGCAATTCTGATACCTATTTCGAAACGTTAAGTTGTTAATCGCGTTCAGATTAGTGTTATCATTTTTGTTTTAAAACATGGTTTTTTAATAGTTATGTTCGTTTGAGGAAAACGAAAAGATTCTTTGGTGAACTTTACGAAATTAGTGGTTGATATCGAATAATTTTTGTATTTATTTACTTGTAAAAATATTGCCTAATAAATTGCCCAAATGTGCAACATATTGAATCCCCTATAATATTTATAACCGAAAAATTTATGAAAAAAATTAAGGAGTTTTCGATATTTACCGAAAATTAGATAATTTAGTATAATTAAAAAATCAATTAGGTAATAAATGAACCGGACTAGACTGACCTTGTTTGACCGAAAATTAGACATAGTTTGAACAATATTCGATAACTTGTCTAAGTTTTACAACAGTTGATGTGTGATAAAACCATTTGATATTTAATATAATCTTAAAATATCCTAGTGAATCATTGATTCTACACGAATATTGAACAAGAAGAATTTCCGAGATAACATTTCAAAGTAAAATAACTGATAAACTATCACGTACACAGAAATTATATTTATAATAAGTTATGTATCCGGTATTATGTACAATTGACAAAGTTGAATCATGACCCACCATAAGCTTATTTTCTAAGACATTCAAATAAAGTTAGGTCCACATTTGCGTAAACATACAGACTCGTATCTATGGTAACGACTTTGATCTTTCTCAATTTGACGGATTCAAACGATTTTTTGTCAAAATGATGTATATGTATATGTACAGTCGACAAAGTTGAATCATGACCGATTCAACTTTGTCGATTCTTATACTAGCTTACTGCTCAGATTCACACAAGTACAAAGTAAATAATTATTAAACTATTTTTTTTAATTGCGAAAGTGAATTAATTACTTTTTAACAAATAATATAATTAAGTTATATGGTAATTGCAAAAGTGAGTCAATTCTTTTTTTGTTCCGATATCATTTCTCAACCGACGAACCTATTTTAATGAATTTTAGTACAGAGATAGATTGGACCTTGAAGAGCAAAAGCTAGTTTACTAATAAATGAGAAAGAAAAACATCGATTGCCACAAGTTTACGCAACATAAGCAAACAATCAAAAGAATCATCATCATCATCTCAGCCGTAGGACGTCCACTGCTGAACATAGGCCTCCCCTTTTGATTTCCACTTATACCGGTTGGAAGCGACCTGCATCCAGCGTCTTCCGACCTTCGTCTGGCGACCTTTATAAGGTCGTCTGTCCACCTTGCTGGTGGACGTCCTACGCTGCGCTTGCTGGTCCGTGGTCTCCACTCTAGTACTTTTCGACCCCATCGGCCATCCGCTCTGCGAGCAATATGGCCTGCCCATTGCCACTTCAGCTTGCTAATCCGGTGGGCTATATCGGTGACTTTAGTTCGTCTACGGATCTCCTCATTTCGGATTCGATCACGTAGAGAAACACCGAGCATAGCCCTCTCCATAGCTCGTTGAGCGACTTTGAGATGAGGCCGATAGTGAAAGACCACGTTTCGGTGCCGTAACTCATCACTGGTAACACACATTGGTTGAAGACTTTCGTCTTGAGGCACTGAGGTATGTCGGACGAAAAGACATTGCGCAGTTTCCCGAACGCTGCCCAACCGAGTTGGATTCGGCGGTTGACCTCTTTCTCGAAGTTGGACCTACCTAACTGGACTACTTGTCCTAAGTAGATATATGAGTCAACAACTTCGAGTACCGAGTTTCCAACAGAGACTGGGGTGGGCACAACATTGGCATTTGACATAATTTTCGTCTTGTCCATGTTCATTTTTAAGCCCACCCGTTGTGAAACTCGGTCGAGGCCATCGAGCATCATGCTGAGTTCCTCCATCGACTTTGCCATGACTACGATGTCGTCGGCAAACCGAAGGTGAGTGATGTATTCGCCATTGATGTTGATGCCAAGTCCTTGCCATTCCAGGAGCTTGAAGGCGTCTTCCATTGCGGCAGTAAACAGTTTCGGAGAGATAACGTCCCCCTGTCTTACGCCTCTTCTCAATGGAATCGCCTTCGTGCTCTGCTCCTGTACTCGGACCGACATGGTGGCGTTATTATACAAGCACTTCAACACCTCGATGTACCGATAGTCAATACGGCATCGCTGGAGTGACTCGAGTACCGCCCATGTTTCCACCGAATCAAAGGCTTTCTCATAGTCCACAAACGCTAAGCATAATGGCAAGTTATACTCTTCGGTCTTCTGTATAACTTGCCGCAGCGTTTGGATGTGGTCTATGGTACTATAGCCTCTTCGGAAACCGGCTTGTTCGGGAGGCTGGAAGTCATCAAGTCTGTGTTCGAGACGGTTCGTGATAACCCTTGAAAACAGCTTATAAACATGACTTAGAAGCGTGATGGGTCTGTAGTTCTTCAATAGGCTGTTATCACCTTTTTTGAAGAACAGCACCACATCACCTCTACTCCATGTTTCAGGCGTTTTGCCCTCAAAGAGGACGGAATTAAAGAGTTTCTGGAGGACTTTAAGTACCGGTGTTCCACCCGCTCTCAGAAGCTCTGAAGTGATTCCGTCCTCGCCCGGCGCCTTGTTGTTCTTAAGCTGCTTCAGGGCCATCCTAATCTCGTACAGACTGATGTCCGGGATATCTTCGGTATAATGTCGGGACAGCTTGGCTCTTGGATCTCCTACCAAGCGGTCAACGGGCTTTGCGACCGAAGTGTATAACTGTCCATAGAACCTCTCGATCTCGCCTAAAACCTCTGCTTTGGTCGACGCTATGCTGCCATCCTCCCGTTTCAGTTTTGTCATCTGGCTCTGCCCAATAGACTTGTCCTTTGCGAACACTTTAGAGCCTTGGTTTCGCTGTATGGTCTCTTTAACACGATTCGTATTAAAGAGACGCAGATCATGTCGCAAGGACTTAGATATCCGTCTATTGAGCTGCCTATATGACTTCGCGTCATCGGAAGACTGCAACTGTAGCAAACGTCGTTCAGCCATGAGGTTTAGGGTTTGCTCGGTCAATTTCTGGGATCTATCTTTACGACAGGGTCTAAAAAACTTAGACCCTACCGTGCGGACAGTTTCCACTAGCCCGTCGTTGATCTCGTCCACTGACACTAAGTTCTCAAGGCAAGCAAAGCGATTAGAGAGCTCGAGTTGAAAGCTTTCGGGGTTTTGAATATGGGGCCGAGTAGGTCGGAGCGTAGACTTCATCAGGCTGGACCTTTCAAGTTTAACATTGATATTCAGCGAGCCTCTTACGATTCGGTGATCGCTACCGGTTTTTACCCTGTTGATCACAGAGACATCGCTGAATATCCGTTTCTTGTCGGTCATGAAGAAGTCTATCTCGTTTCTCGTGAAACCATCGGGACTCAGCCAGGTCCATTTCCTGTGAGGCGGCTTCTGGAAGAAAGAGTTCATCATAAAGAGTTCCTCTTTCTCCAGAAAGTCGGCCAGCCTCTGTCCCCTAGGGTTCCGTTGCCCATACCCAAATTGCCCCACTCTCAACTCATCACCGCTTTTCTTACCCAACTTTGCGTTAAAGTCCCCCATAACAACAGTGAAGTGGGTTTTGGAGCTATGTATGGCCCTACTTACGTCCTCATACATAGTCTCCACTTCATCATCGGAGTGTGACGAGGTCGGTGCGTATACCTGAATGACCTTCAGCGAATATCTTTTGGATATTCTGAGTATTAGGTAAACCACCCTGCTCGACACACTGTCGATGGTTATTATGTTGTTTACGAGGGACTTGTGAACGAGAAACCCGACACCACCTTGGGACTGTTGGTCGCCCTCCCGGTAGTAGAGCAAGTTACCAGACTTCAGGGTTACGGTGTCCTCCCCGTCTCTACGGACTTCGCATAACCCCATACACGTCCCAGTGTAACTTGCTCAGCTCCTCTTCCAGCTCGCAGATCTTTTCGTCAG
The DNA here is from genome assembly GCA_954870645.1 of Agrotis clavis. Classification (NCBI taxonomy): domain Eukaryota; kingdom Metazoa; phylum Arthropoda; class Insecta; order Lepidoptera; family Noctuidae; genus Agrotis; species Agrotis clavis. The sequence goes on along the minus strand of OX940935.1, from coordinate 19,101,687 downwards.
TCCTCAATGTGCGTATGTTGTGTGTTACCAGGGCCAGTCGTCGTGGGGGTGGGTAGCCGGATCTCTTCCGGAGATTCTTAGCACCCCCTGCTCCGCCGTTACCTTGACCGCTACCCGCGCCAGGGATAGCGGAGCTGCCGGGGACTGGGGGCCTGGTTTCTGTGGTTGTCATGTGGGGGTAATTTGCCTTAATCGCATTAATTGGCGATCGCAGTTAGGATGTGCAGTACACGGAGGACGCTGCTGCCCGACCTCCGGTTTGTCCCTTTGTCGCCTCTTACGACACCCACGGGATGATTTGGGGGAGCGCAATTCTAAGCCGGCGCCCCACGGCGGATAAAAAAAAGAATACATTCTACTAATTTTATAAATGCGAAAGTTTGTGTGTGTTGTACATACACATACATACATCCTGTATGTATGTGTATGTAGGTATGTTTGTTACTCTTTCACGCAAAAACCACTGAACGGATTCCGCTAAAATTTCGCACCTTTAAAGTAAAACCGTTACTAAACGAAATTATACAATTTTACAGGAGAGCCAATATTAGAAAATTTTCACCATTTTTTGTCAATAAAATCTGAATGCAGGGTTCTATAGGACATATAATGAGGTGATATTATAGATCTCTGTTTACATTATAACACGTGATTTAGAAAAGTTTTTATTTTGATTTACAGTATTATTTATTTTGATTTATGTTATTACAGTAACACTTTACCATTAATAATTTTGTTCATGAACTCAGAAAACTGTGTTTAAACAAATTGAAACACTTTATATATAATAATTCGTTTATTTCAAGTAACAAGACTCATATACAAAAACATAAAAACAGATACAAAATGTGACACATACAGACAGGACAAGAAGCAAAGACAAACAATTAACAGTCACGCAATAATATGTCTGCTACAACATTGCCGGATGTAAGGGCAATCCAGCCTGTTGGCTATCATCGCTAGGACGGTATTAGCGCTATCCCGCACTCTGCGCACCAGAGACGCGCACCGCCTGCGCATCGTCGTGTGAAAACAGTCGGTGCGCGCCTCCGCGAACATGCCCGAGGCGCTGCAGTGGCGGGGCAACCTCAAAACCGCCCTGAACGCGTTATTGAATTGGACGCGGAGGGCGTTGTATGAGGTACGAGTGTACTTTGCCCACAGGCTGCACGTATAGAGGGATGTACAATAAGCTCTAAAAAGCGTTATTTTTACCTCCCTCGAACAACGCACAAACCTGCGCGCTATCATGTTACCTCTGACTGACAACGCCCTCCGCTCCCGTTCAAGATCAGCGTCGTCTTTTAGGTCAGCTGTGACAATGTGACCCAGGTACTTAAATTGATCCACTTTCTCAAGCGGGGCATTATTTATATAAACAGGGGGCACACTAGAGACACTCTTTAGACTAGCCCCAAATACCATGAATTTACTCTTCCCTGCATTGTATTTTAACCCATGGCTGGAGGCATACTCTTCACAGGTCGCCATCAATTTCCTAAGACCGCAAACCGATGCGCTCAGCAGCACCATGTCGTCAGCGTAGCTCAAATTATTGACGCATACACCATCCACATGACAACCAACATGCTGGCTGCTGAGCGCAACGATCAGGGCGTTCACATAGAGGTTGAAGAGTGCAGGGGAGGTCAACCCCCCCTGCCTCACCCCGCATTCTAACCTATAAGGTTCCGACATTACCCCCGCCCATCTGACGCTGTTGATCTGGTGTCTGTACCAATATTTGAAAATGTTCGAGAGTTCTGGGGGTAACCCGATACTATCCAGTTTCTCCCACAGGATTTTATATGACACCAGATCAAAGGCCTTGGAAAGATCCAGGAAACACGCGTACACAGGAGTTTTGCGATCCGTATAATATCTGACGACATGCTTAAGACTCAGAATCGCAGCTTCAGTGGATAGTTTGGACCGAAATCCAAACTGATTGTCATGCAGAGAGAGATATTTATCTAGCTGAGTATTAAGCAAGCCGTCAAACACTTTTGCTATAATTGTTGCAAGCGAGATAGGCCTATAGTTATTCACGTCGGCAACATCCCCGGTCTTGTTCTTAACCACCGGCACTACAACAGTTTTCATTAGATCCGCAGGCAGGTAGGAATGCCCCACACATAGAGAATAAAACAATGCCAGTACTCTCGCCATATGCGGGCCTGCGTGTTGAAGGTGCTCAATGCTAAGCCCGTCGTGGCCGGGTGATTTACCTTTAGTCATAGCCTTTATGACGGCAGCTACATCTTTAGCACTGAATCTTGTCCCCACAGGACCACTCGGTATCTCAGCAGTGGGCACCTCACCCCCCAAAGGCGACCGTATACGAAAATGGTATCCAAATATGTCAGCAATACCTTTTGCATCACTCACCCCGTCGACGCTCACCGGGCGACCAGGTCGTGGATTTACACTGTTGGTGCATTTCCAAAAACTTCGGAAGTCACCTGATTTATGTTTTTCGGCAATGGCGTCCATTTTTACCTGTTCTGCATGATTCTGACACCATTTAAGTCTGGACTTGAAAACTTTTCGACTTTTATTCATATCATCGTAGACACACCCAACTCTGGGTTTTCCGCACATAACCCAATCCAGAAACCTCGACCGGGCCTCCAAGTGAGCCTCGCGTACGTGTTGACTCCATCCTACTATGTGTGAGCCCCTCCCACCACTCCCGGCACGAGTGCCCATATTACTGACCACTGCTGCGTCACGAAGGGCGGCTGTAATGTCAGAGTACAACCTGTCAAGAACATGCCTGTGATCAGTCTCCACAATAACTATCTGCACATTGAGAGAATTCCACAGGAAAGTCAATACAGCCCAGTCTCCAATGACATTCTTTAGCGTAGACTAATACTTGCACCTCATCCCTCTCGCCCCATAGGATATCCTTATTTGTATTTACGTCACTATATGACTTAGGTATTAATAAATTTAAATTACACTGAAAAATAAGGGGAAAGTGATCAGACCAAGTAGTCTCATATTTTACATAAGCATTACAAACAGTGCGTCTAGCTGCTTGGGTCACAATGCAATGATCCAGCCAACTACACGTTCCATACACATCACTTAAAAAGGTGTAAGTACCAGATTGTGCACCCAACAAATCTACATCTACGCATGACCACGTTTGTTCCTCACAGAAGTCTGAAAGTTCGTTAAAAAATAGTTCTAATGGGTGAGCGTTAAAATCTCCCAAGACAAAAACAGATTCTATACCATACTCGTTTATGATTGCACTCACCGCACCAAGGCAATCCGTAAACTCAGGTAGATTAGCACTCATATTCGTAGGCATATACACACTGCCCTCTACGGGGCCCCTGTGTGGGCCCTGAGCATCCGGACGCGACCACTGAAGTTGGTCGCATGCCAGAGGGTCATGGCTATCCGGATGATCCGGGGATACCGCACGATTGCCGGCGAAGCGGCCAACCTCCTTGCCGGATTACTGCCCTGGGATCTGGAGGCGACTGCCCTCCAGCGCGTCTATGAGTGGCGCGTGGAGGCGCAGCGCCGGGGCGTGACCCCGCTGCCTCGTGAAGTCGAGGCGCGGCGGGAAGAGCTCCGGCGCGATCTCAGGGCAGTATGGAAGGGACGACTGTCGCGACCGAAGGCCGGGCACGCCGCAATTGCGGCGGTAAGACCCCTCTTTGAGGAGTGGCTGGAGAGACGTCACGGCGTCCTGACCTATCGGATGACGCAGGTCCTCACCGGACACGGAAGTTTCGGGAGGTACCTGTGCCTGATAGGGAAGGAGGAAACGCCCGGGTGCCACCACTGCGAAGATCGCCCGGAGGACACAGTAGAGCATACGGTGCAAGACTGCCCAGCTTGGGCGGTGCACCGACGTGTCCTCACGGCGGCGATAGGCGGAGACCTCTCGCGCCCGGCATTGGTTGCGGCCATGCTGCGGGGCGAGACGGAGTGGGAAGCGGTCTGCTCCTTCTGCGAGGCAGTAATGCTCGTGAAGGAGGCGGGCCGCGAGCGAGAGAGGACAGCGTCCTCCCTCCGCCCCAACCGCAGTGGTAGGCGCCCGCGGCGTCGGACGTCACCAGATGATCTCCGGCCACCGTAGGCGCGGGCATGCGGGCAGCGAGTAAAGGGCAACTCGCTGCCCGACCAAGGACCATGCCCGGGTCGACGGCGCGTTGTGTCCCACGCGCGCCTCAAAGAGCGTCAGCATAATGACGGGGCCCCCCTCTCAGAGGGCCAAAGCCTGCCGGGGTCGCGGGATTATTTCCTTACCGTGACCCCGGAACGTAACAGGCTATTGAAGGACACCGTGGATTTTAGTCAGTAGAAGTCTGACAGTCCCTCCCGCCCTGCCCGGGGTTGGAGGAATCATTTGATGATTTTACCACGCTAAAAAAAAAAAAAAAAAAAAAAAAAAAAAAAAAAAAAAAAAAAAAAAAAGGCATATACACACTCATGACTATTATAGGATGGTCACTAGTCATAATTTTGATCGCACACACCCGCGCGTTATTACACTGTAACACTGACACTTGTGGGAATACCTCATTCTTCCATAGTAATGCTACGCCACCGTGAGGCCTCCCGCGTAGCATTCCAGCCGAGGTATCCACAGCTGAAGTGCCCGTATATCCAAAGTCTCGGTTGATGCTAGATAAATAAGGTATATCGTCTGGCAACAGCCATGTTTCCTGCAATGCGATTATCTCGGCGCAATGGCATAGTTCCCGTATAGCATCTAGGGAGCGTTTAACATTTTTACAGTTAAAACTGGCAAAACTGTATGGACAGTCATTCATTATTTTGGTACATTTGAGCCATTCACAGAATTTATTCCGTTCGCTACTGGGTGCTTAAAGTTCACAAAGCGCCTGAATACTATACCCTCAGGCCATAGGTTTTCATCCATGTAAATAGATAACTTTGCCTCAGATACGAAAAATTTATAAGCACAATGACCTTTATCCTTTTTAAGATTTATCTTTTGCAAAGACACAAACTCATGTGTTTTAGCGCGAATATATGAAGTGATGTCATCAGCCGTCGTTTCTTTGTTTACATTCGTAATGAACATTGGAATTTTTCTTTCCGCTGCCTTAAAATTACAATCAATATCTCTCGCAGTCCCTGACTTGCCTTGATAACGATATTTCATTGTACTTTTGCGTCTTACTGGTTTGGATACTACTTTCCATTCACTATCCTTCGACTGTAAGTTAATAAAACCATTCGTGGGCATTACATTATTACTTAAAATCCCATTAGAATTACTATACTTATCGCAGGTAGCCGCTTTCGGTACATTCTTAGCGGGCAGTCCCGTTATGTTAGATAACACAACAGCTGTGCCCTCTGAACCGGTATTGGACGGGCTCGACGTGTGACGTATGGCGCACCGCGAGTTATCGCCTCTCGCTCTTGTTACCGATGACGCTAACAGTTCGGACGGTGAATGTGACTCACTACCAGTAGTGCACACTTTTTCTTCGTCTACCTGACTTATTTTTCTAAACAGCAGCTCATTTTCAAACTTTTGGTGTTCTGAAGGTTCCCCCCCTAGGGCATCAGGTCCGTTCATTGTTGCATTATGCTGGTTTGGAAGCCCCATCGGTCCACTATCTAACGCCCAAGCACCACGTCTCATGTTAACATTACACGTAGGAGTAGGGGGTAAGGAATCGTTTCTTAGTTGAAGAATCTCGGTTTTCAACTCCTTTAACTGATTGATTGTAGCATACATTGATCTTATCTCTTTAATCTCGGTCTGCACGATCAACAGATCCTTTAATAGCTTGGTACAGTCCAGATGATCAAAGGTTATAGGAGGTAATTTTTCAAGTTGACGGGCCACAAACACGGGGATTGTATCTGGATCCATAGACTTGAAGACGTTCACAATATCAGCTAAATCCCTTTCCTCCTTTCCTTTATTTTTCCGAATAATTTTTCGTAAGTCCGTTGGAATCGAATCAAATAACAATGTTTTTGATTTTCTGATTTCTGCGCTGGTGAAGGATGTTTTGCATATGCGCACCAACGTTTCTTCGTCAATCACAGATATTTTATTCTGTACATAGGACAACATTTCGTCTATTACGATATTACACTCATTACATTTTAATACGTTCGACATATTTATCGCGACACAACACAGCGCCGCAATCGAATATAAGTACGCGTTTGCACCTGACGGTTGCGACTGACCGACTGACCTATTAAAAAAAATTAACATCTTACCTTTTTTGTGACATTCAGCGCCATGTTTATCCAAATAATAACAGTTTTACTTTAAACTTCCGATATCAGTCTTCCATGAACACGTTCTTATTGGTATAGACACAATATTGTATTTCGTGAGCCGATCATAACTCGGTTTAGTAACGCTTTGATTTACCGCCAGATGGCGTAAAATACAATATTTTAAAAAAATGACAAGTTTATGTTGAAGTTTACATATATTTTACATAGATGGCATTGATAACTCAATTCAAGAAAAATTTCGTTTAGTAACGGTTTTACTTTAAAGGTGCGATTTGGTATACAGATAGTTTATAACCTGGATTAACACATAGGATAGTATTAATCCCGATTTTATGTTCCCGTGGGATAATTTTCGAGTTGTAGCGGGTGAAGCCGCTGGCAACAGCTAGTATAAAATAAAAACTAAATAAGAATGAAAAATTGTCAAAAAACGCATTTCCCACAAAAACTCTTCTTTAGACCACAAAATCCTATTTAAAAAGAACTGCACTCCAATTTAATCGTGGCATTCGTAATGCAAGTCGGACATAGGTATGCAAATGTGGGAACAGAGGACGCCTGTCCGGACGGGCACCGGACGGTGTCCGCGGAGAGATTTTAGCAAATATTACCTCACTGTGGTATCTAGCGGACAGTTGTATGTGTTGGACAATTACACTTTCTGGTTATACGACTAGGAATTTGAAAATTTTAATGTGTTTGCAGTTAGGCGTTAGAGAGAATAAAGTGAGGTTTTTTTAAGAATACTTTTGAAGCAAGTTTGAAAAAAAAAATACACGCAATGAAACGAATGTGGTGTGAAACGGACACTAGATATCATAATTATTATTCATTACTCCTACTCTTAAAGTAGGTCATTACATGCCTGATGAGCGGTTTGAAAGTTACCCATTACATCCCTAGGGAGGATCACTTTCAACTTGTAATGAAAAGCACAGTTTTTACTCGATAACAATGTACTATTTTACGAAAATATTCTTAAGCTGCTGGTAGTTTTGTTACTGCGGGTTTGTCTATGGTCATCAGTGCAGTCAACCGCCAATTGATATAAACATTTTCTTTTACCATATTTATGCTGTTCCTTTTACTCTGCGTTTGTTTAGCATTAAGGTTAATGTCACTAAGTACAAGAACATTTGTTTAAACAGACGTTAATTTTTCGTAACAGGCGATGAATTTTGTAGGATATCACTACGTTTTCATTGTTATAAGAACGATACTGGGGTAAAGGATAAAGGCTGAGATTATAAAAAGTGCAGTCAATCTTTGTGCAAGAATTTATACGAAACGAAATCAGGTTCCAGATTGATAAACCTTGCAGCCTCTTTTAGGACGTTAATTAATACCAATATAGTCACCAATCAAACATACTACAACTTCCACAAAATAAACAAGAATATCCGAAATCATTTGCAAGGGACAGACGCATATTCGACCGTCAAAGCATCACATGATTAGACGGCAAATATGGCGATTGCAACTTTATTTACAGAAAATAGCACAGAGTGGTGAAATTACAGACATCTGGACTGTGTAAATTGGACATTTGCTGGGGCCTGAGGGACCCCTGATGTGCACTGTTGACATACTGCATCAACGTTTGAGACTTCAGCAAATAGCGGGATTTGTGGAATCATGGAGTGCTCGGGAGTATTTACAGTTTTCTACACTTAATGTGTTCTTTTTAATTAGTCAAGAGGCAGTCACGTTATCCAATGGCTAGAATAAGTGCTACTCTTGAATAAGGGTGGGTGCGATGTTCAGCTCGGGCAAAATATAAAATTTTTCCATTAGGAATTTCTCTGAAGCCAAAACGGTGAAGGAAAACATCGTGAGGAATTGATGTGGATTATGGCCCACTCTCACTTACAGAGAGGCCTATGTGTCAGCAGTGGGAATATTATGGGCTGATGATGATGATGATGTCTCAGAAGTCAGGAGTTGTGAGCAGTTGATGGCAACTGTAACAAAGTACAGACATCTGGATTGTGTAAACTGGACATTTAGTGGGGCCTGTAGGACCCCTGATGTGCACTATTGACATGCTTCATCAACGTTAGAGACTTCAGCAAATAGCGGGTATTTATTTGTGGAAGTATGGAGCGCTCGCGAGTAGTAGCGTATTTACAGCTTTCTACACTTAATGTATTTTTTTTGATTAGATGTGAGCAAAATAGACTGAATTAGTAATTACTCCTGTCATTTGTGGATCTTTGACACATTCATGTGGTTTATTTTTTGATTTCAACGTTATCTAAATTCTACGTTACAATTTCAATCTTCTAAAGCGCTGAAAGCAGCCAACAGCGCGCGTGTTCCACGTACAAATATTATGGTGATTGTACGATACATGGCTGAATAGTATACCAGCCGTCGGCACTTCGTCGGCAACCGTAATGCGCGTCATCTCGCTGTATTCACATGCTAATGTCGCGCTTCAGCGCTGCGGCTGCTGACAAATATCGCTTCTGAGCTTTTGTGTACGATTTGTGAGTTGTGTGTTTGTTAGTTTGAATGTTTTCATATAAATAAGACATGTTGACACTTGGAGTTTTGATTGGTGCCTAGTTGAAGGTGAAAGGCTCGTCCTGTGTGGAGAGAAGGGGGAGTGTTATACTTTTTGTTATTTAAAAAATCAACTGACCAAAGGAATTGGTTGCCTTTTACGTTCTAGGGCCACGGTGCTCCTTTAAAACAGAGCCACGAATGAAGTTTGCTCTTATAAATATTTGTTTTATGATACTACTTGAATGCAATGTTAGGTCGTGGGACTGTCTACACAGGTAACTGTGACCCTGAAACGTAAAGGGCTATTGAAGGAACACTGTGAATTTTAGTCAGTACGAGTCTGACAGTCCTGTCTGCTCCAACTAGAGTGGAAGGACTCATTTGATAATTTTACCACGCAAAAGAAAGCAAAAATACTAGTGCATCTTTATGCCTTCTTTAAACCAACACGCGTTCACGTAAACCTACAACTCATGAACTCACTAGAGCCAACTAGAGGCGAGTAATGAGCTAGCCAGTGACCTGGCAAGTAGCATAGCTAGTAGTTAAAGTAAGTACTTACTGTCTTCACCGGCGCACGGCATGCCAGGCGCGGCGGGAACATTGGGGAAAACTGAAACAAACAGACAATACCATTAGAATACACCATGAAATTACACGAAAATAAAAAAAGAAAATCCTTTTCCCATTTCTGTTTTACGTTTATTTATTTTTTAAACGAAATTGCATTGGTTTGGGCTCATGTCATACTGTTGACGTTTAGCGGTAAGCAGTAAGTTTGGGCTAGTAACTAGAAAATAACCGTCTTACCAAAAAAGATAAACATCTTTGTTATATACGAGTATGTATGTCGTAAGCTGCGTCCCGGCTAAGTAACTCGCTTGTTCGTAATTAAAGTTAGTGTGTCATTGATTAGCGTCTTTGGTTGTCCTTCCTACCTCCGTACTGAATATAGTGTAACTGTAAAACGAGCCTTATATCAACGTGAAATGTCGTTTTGACGTTGACATTTTTTTTAGACAAGTGTTTAACTTTTTTGTGGTAAGACGGTATATGTTTGTTATTGTATTTGTATAGCATTAGCTCGCTGAGAGAAACCTCGTGAGAGTATAACCCATCAGTGATAAACATGGGTTTTTTTAAGGTGATATCAAATCGATACAAACTGATTTTAGTACGGTCCCCGCATTTATCAGACCTTGTTTAATTTGTAAGAATTTACCATTTAATGAGTATCTTTACAGGGTATGCTTTATTATTCCAATTTCTGCATAGATAATCTCAAGTTTGACAGAACGGTAGCTAACTCAGAATCAACACGTTTTCGTCCTTTTCGTAAGCGTACAAATATTTGATAGTAAGTCGCTCCCTCGCATCGGCGGTAGAACAAAAGCCTTATGGAGAAATAAGCTATAGTGGACGTTCGTAACAACAATAGTTGTTGACAGCAACATTGTGACTTGCGACACTGCGACATTGCACAACACGACAACGACATTGTGATTGTCCACTGCACACACTATTGCGCCTAACTACATAATTTGCTGGATTCCCTCAAGTCTAGATGTTTGCTGGCTGGCTATTTGTTTGATGTTTCTTGCGTACTGAACTTGAAATAAGTTGTCTTGAAGATAAGTTGTTTAGTATGCAATGGAATTACTAGTGAGTGGAACGTTCTTTATTAATCCTTACTGTCCTTGCTCCTTACTAATAATCTGCCTAGTCTTTTCCCATCTATATTGGGGTCGGCTTTCAGTCGAGGCAAATGCAGCTGAATATCAGTATTTTACATGGAGCGACTGCCTATCGGACCTTCACAACCCTGCAATTCCGGAGTTCTCATAGGCCATGTATACCAGACATACACGTCTATCTTTAATTCACAAACTAATCTAATAAACTTACCACTAACAAGCAAGCCAGCCCTCAGGTCATTTCCCAAGTCAAGTCTACTCGGCCATTGTCTGCCCGACAAGATAGACCTTAGATTTATGGCAACATAAAGTGACTTGTTGTCTGTTACTTACATTTTATCGCACATACGAGCGGCGAGCGCGGCGAGTTGAGGCAATAAAATAGAATATTAACACAAGCTGAGATATTGTGTGTAGTTTTTCTAGTTGCCGTTGTGAGTAATGTGGGAATAACCGTAAAGAGAGTAGTCTGTGTTCAGTAAAACATGGCTTGTAAATAAACAACTAAGTATCCCTTTTTTTGGGGTGTGAAAATCGTGAAATGAATCCTTCCGAGTTGACCGATATTAAAGGACCCATGGCGCAACGCGATTGCGAAAAGTGAAAATCAACCTTACTACTAAAAAATAATGATGCATCGCCCGCCACGACGCCGTCAAGTCATTAGAAATTGACTTGACGTCGTCGTGGCGATCGTGTTTTGTTTTTCATCTACCCGTCGATAACAACGTGTTTTATGTCATATGTCGTAGTGATAAGGTTGATTTTAACTTTTACTTGGAATCGGTTGAATTGTAATCGCAATAATAGCATAATTACGTCGGCACGTCATAAAATAGCATAATTTTTATGAGATTCAATTGTCACGAGCTCCAATTATAGATTTTTGATTCAATTTTTTTTTTGCAATGCGCTTCTCCTACAAAGAATAAAATATGTGCCCAATTTTAAAAAAAACGGTTGGTTTTGTAACTGTTGTATGTCTGCTGTCAACATGCCTTGTAATAAGAATTCGTCTGTCACTTATTCACATCAAAGTAATCCGTAAAACTCTTCAAAAGACTTCTAAATATCTATTACATTCGGGAAGTAATACGAGTAAATGATGAGTCAATTTTTTTAATACTTCCAAAAAATATTACAAAACTCATACTGCCATCAAAAATCTTTCATATCCGCAATCGGCCCAAACCGGCATTATCGATGGAGTTCCAATATTGTCGTCATAAAAGAGAGGCTACCCGAGCGATCCGACAATAGGCCTCTTTGTTTTCAGCCAAATAAAGAGCTGAAAAACCCGATGGCACCAAACAGGTTCGGCTTTATACAAACTCCGAAAAAAAGGACAGGAAAGTTCGTTTTAGATTTCCCCACGAAGGGTTCTGTACCATAGTAAAATATTTAAAACGCCTTTTTCTAGTTTAGTACCAAAATAAAGTCCAGCTAAATTCGCTGAAAAAACACGTTTATTTTACGGTGACCCCAACAATACTACTATTTGTAGTTGTAGCAGTATAGTGTTATGATATGAAAGACTATATGGAGTAAAATACTGCCTGGAAGAGAAGAAAATACGAAAAAAATGTGGTGCATCAACCCAAAAATTAATTGGTAGTAGGTATAGTACCCGTAGCCGTGCCGTCGTAGATCGTGGGTTCGAACCCCGCCAGGCGCTTTACTTTGTGTAATTTATTTCATCACCACTGCTCTCAAAACGGTGAAGGAAAACATCGTGACGAAACCGGCATGTCCTAGAACCAAAACTTCGAAGACATGTGACATCCACACATCCGCACTGAGCCCGCGTGGTGGCCCACTTCCTCTCACAGAGAGGAGGCCTGTGTCCCAGCAGTGGGAATGTTATAGGCTGATGATGATGATGAGGTATAGTAGGTCATCAGTTAGGTAATCAGTCGGTGCCATTTTCAACTGTCTACCTATTACGGTTCAAAAGATACGCGTACAGCCCTGTTACAACGTACAGACAGCCTTACTAATAGGGTCCCATTTCACTTTGCTAACCCTAAAAACCAACGGTACCAAACAGTCTTTATTCCATTTCCCTACTCGGTACTGGCTGGTTTGAAAATCGGACACCTCGTTCGAAAACCCGAGGTCTTGTTTTTGAAATTCGAAGTGTGGCGTGAAAGCCGGAGAGGGTTATTCGAATGTTTTTGTGTTTCGATGGTCGTCAAAACTCCGTACATCGAGGACTTACCAGCGAGGTACAAATTGGACACGTGTGACGTTCGCTTGGACTTTATTTTTGTTTTTTTTTTTAGGAGGTTTTACAGCCAGGCTTTTCATTTCTATGGTCTGTATTTAAGCGAAATATTATGGAGAAGCTCATGGTAAAATGATAACAGCTGGATGGGCTGATCTTTAAGGTTAAGTCGCGTTTGCTTATGTCAGTATGTGGATGGGTGACCATTCCTTACAGTCCGATTTTTCGGAAAGCACGTCAAGCCGTTCGTCCCAGCTGTCATTTGTGGAGCGGTGGTATCGGTCCCGACCTACTAGTTGTAGCTCGTGAGTTCGAATCCAGCCAGGCGCATTACTCTTACTTTGTGTAATTTATGTCATCACCACTGTTCTCTAAACGGTGAAGGAAAACATCGTGAGGAAACCGGCATGTCCTAGAACCAAAAATTCGAAGATATGTGACTTCTACCAACCCGCACTGGGCCCGCGTGGTGGATTATGGTCCACTCTCTCTCATAGTGACACCTATGACATCAATGGCGTGAAAGTCTGACAACCAGTCTTACTAAGGAATATCGTATACCCCAGTACTAATTGGATTACGAGTATGTAGGTCAGATAAGCAGTCGCACCATGTAAACTACTGATACTTAAGTTAGACTGAAAGCCATCCCAAATATAGTTAGGAAAACGCTAGATAGATTATAAATTTTCAGAGACATATATTTTTTTTCATGTCCAGCAATTCATATATGTATAACATGTATTCTGTATGACAGTATCCGGACATGGACGGCGTATCCGCGGCGGACACGTCACTGAGAGTAAAGTTAGTGACAGTCGCGCACACAACACCGGACCTTACGTCACGTGGACATCCGGTCATAATGTGGACTACTTACTAGAGATAGAAGGGGGATATGTGATATTCTAATGGTGTCATTGACCGTCCAAAGACATATCATTACATCAAAATCAAATCGTTTATTTCAAGTAGGCCAGTTACAGGCACTTTTGAATTGTCAAAAGACAAAAGTAAAATAAGATAGTTATGGTGCTACAGTCCCAGTCACAAGACATAAAAACTGTGAAAGTACTGTAGATGCCCATTCCAAAGCGTAGATCTCTATGTCTTGCCATCAATGGCGTACAAATGTTGTTATGAATAAATAATCAACTACTTAATAGTACAAATTCAAAATCAATTAACAAAACTCATGTGGAATAAATCAAAATAAACAAATAAATCACAGATTGAACGAAATAAATTGTGTGTAAGTAAATATAAATTATAAAACAACTAGCTTCCGCCCGAGGCTTCGCCCGCGTGGTGTTTTGATAGCCTATGTTCTTTCTCAGGGTCTAAAGATTGTCTGTGCCTTTCATCAAAATCGGTTGAGAGGTTTAAGCGGCAAAGCGTAACAGACAGACAGAGTTACTTTCGCATTTATAATATTAGTTTGGATTAGATTAATTACAAATAGAAAATGTCAATCAAAAATAAAATTATAAGAACATTTATAATTCAAAATCAAAATCAAATATTTTTATTTCACATAGGCCCATAAAGGCACTTATAAAACGTCGACAACAGGTGCTCGGTTCGGGTTGGTCGATTCCATGGAGTATTTAATAAACAATGCTCAGAATCTAGTCTATTTATCGAGGAAGGCTGTAATCTGTATATCATCACGCTACAATCAATAGCAGCTGAGCAGCGGCGATGAAAGCACGTGGAAAAAGATTTAGTTTACAAGAAAAAACAGTAGATATGTACTAAAATTTAACCTTGAAGCGGAAAAACGGTTTTAGAAGTTTAGAAAACTCCAGATAACAAAAGATAAGATAATGTTTCTAGTATTGACATTACATGTTATCGATGATTCAATGTTTATAAAGATTAATGTACAGACGCCAACACAGCAACCTACCCCATTCTAACAAAATTTCGCGATCGAATATGAACCTTATGCTTATTGTGATGAAGTTGACATTTTAAAAAAAATTGACACACGGGGATAGGATCTATTACCACAGAGAGACCCACTTAGGCCCACTTGCACGAACCCGAGTTATCTTTTAAACTCAGAGTTAGTTGCTAACACGAGGTTAAATTGACAATATTGTATGACAAACTGTCAATTTAACCTTGTGTCAGCTACTAACTCTGAGTTAAAAGATAACTCGGGTTCGTGCAAGCGGGCCTTAGAGGGCCAAACCCTGTCGGGGTCGCGGGACTAAGCAGCTACCGTGGCCCCGGAACGTAAAGGGCTATTGAAGAACACCGTGGATTTTAGTCAGTACAAGACTGACAGTCCCTCCTGCTCTGCCCTGGGTGGGAGGACTCATTTGACGATTTTACCACGCCAAAAAAAAAAAACTTTCAAATCTGAAGGCAAAATCTTACTATTTTTCATCTAACAAGAGTCTCAACAACCACACAAGCGTCGCGTCGTAACAACTAAATATTCAAACAACACCGCCACACTCCTCATAAATCACCGCGGTAACTTTGAAGACAGGTTAACACTAGTTTATTATTAAAGTTCGCATCTCACTACACACTTGAAACTTTGGAATACTGCACTAAGTTTTAGTAAGCGAGAACTGGGACTTTGTAATATATTTTGTGGATAGGAGAAAAACAAGGAATGGCTTAGGGTAATGTGAGATGATTCAACAAAATGTTTATAATATTTTACGAATTCTTCTTTCGAACACTTCTTCACGTACGCGCGCTTGCCACGCTTGTTGTTATCGCGTTTTACGCACGTTTAATCTATAAAAATGCAAAAGTCGCCATTACTTCTGTAACGCAGAAATCATGCGTTACTGAAACGTACGTTGTCTCCGCGTTTAAAATACCGTGGTTCTAACGCCTTCGTAGCGATCAAATACACTGTACTATACTTAATTAACTCAGCCATCGCAGTCTCGCTACGCTCTGGCTCGAATTTTTCTTACCACAAAAAGTTTCAAAGAGCGTCAGCATAATGACGGGGCCCCCTCTCAGAGGGCCAAAGCCTGCCGGGGTCGCGGGATTATTTCCTTACCGTGACCCCGGAACATAACAGGCTACTGAAGGACACCGTGGATTTTAGTCAGTAGAAGTCTGACAGTCCCTCCCGCCCTGTCCGGGGTGGGAGGACTCATTTGATGATTTTACCACGCTAAAAAAAAACCACAAAAAGTTTTTTTTGAAAGAGAATAGTTTTCAAATGGATAGCGGGACTTCTAAACAGGATCATGAATTCATGAGTCATTACAATTTCAAGAATATTTACCACTTCACTCTTGCATATTTTATTAATTACTAAGTCATTAGTGCTTCAATTGATATCAATTAGATAATGTAACAGTCATTTTTAGACGGCAATTTGAAATTTTCTATACACTTATTTAACTGTAACATATTTACAATTAAGTGTGTTATCATCTTTATACAGTGTGTCCGGACATGAACTAGCGATATTCTAAATACTTTTACTACGAATATAGTAAAAGCAACAATATTTCGTTTTCCCCTATAAACTATTCCTTCCTGTCAAATATTTGATGTTCGTCCCGTCGTTCAGAAATAAATTAAATTTAAAAGTCGTTCAGAAATCAAAACGTTCTGCAATTATTGTTTAGCTTTTTTATTAACAAATTCTGAGGCGGTACGAAGTTTGCCGGGTCAGCTAGTGAATTAATATTTATTTCTTGGATCTAATACTCGTACAACAATCTTACAAGTATAAAGTCGTCATGCTTTCAAATAAAACTTTCATCCCTCATCAAGTTTCTTTAGAGGATGATTTCTCTGATGGCAAAAAGCTTGTTTACCTTAAAAAAACATCTTCACAAAACAATTTAATTAAAAACATTTCTTGATCGCAGTTTTAATTAAGTACTTGTAAATGTTGTCTGTTTTATTTTTTATTGTAACTTCCTCTTAATTAACTTATTCACATACTTTTTTGCTTTCAAATTCGACACTTTGAAGTATTTACACAAACTGTATTAATATAAAAGAAATTTTAATAAGGTACCAGCTAATAAGGAAGTACAAAAAATCTATTATATTTAATTTTTCTGTCTTAAAGAAACAAGTTGAAACACACTAGGAATTTGTTCCGTGCGGGAATCAAACCCACGACACGTAGCATAGTAGTCAATAGCTTAGCCGAACAAATTGAATGCTTATCAGCTTTATTACATCAACCGCCAAGCTTTGAAAATAAACTCAACGTCACCAAAGAAAAAACGTCTCAAAAATCCAACCAACAAAATGTACTTACTGCAATTTAATTTAAGTAAATAATTGAGCTCGCAAAGTGAAATAAAAAAAAACCGAGCCAAAGGCGAGGGTGTCTGGCCGGCGTCAAAACCAATCTCGTTGGTTAAAGAAAGAAAGAATGAAAACCACCCTCAATACTGGACTCACTTGACAAGGCTCGTATTGTGGTGTTTTCACTTCAATTCGATTTCTTTGTACAGGACAATTACTGCTGGCGTTTCATTGTTTTTCTCGGACAATAGGGGCGAAATTGCTGTGTTTAAATAAAGCTAGTGACTTATTGCCGTGGACGTGGAAGCTGGAGTTTGTCACTGCAATAAGATAAAAGTGCATTTGTTAGGGCCACACTACAAGAAATTCTGAGTTCCGTACGAACATTTAAAGACTAGTATAGCGAAAATCAACGGGAAATTCCGTTAGTGCGGCCCGGCTATTGAAGAATGATAGGATATGTTCTAAAATTAGGTCGTATTATTACGAAAATCTTCAATAGTTACCAATATTATTGCATCAACTTTGGTACTATTATGTATTCTGTGCTTTTACTGAATGGATCGCCTGGAAGAGTTAAGGCTTTAATTCAAGATTTCTGTACTCCACGTATAGTAACTACTTGAAGTATGTACGGCGTTTACATTCTGAAAACTGCGTTTCTAGTGTACGACCGAGGAAGAATTTTTTTCCATCAAAATAACGTCTTTCTTAACATTTAATTTACGTCACAAAACATGAAAACTCGCAGGCAACGCAGAAGCGATAAAATCATTCTTATTTCTATTTTGAACCCTCTCAACATAGTCAATGTGTAAGTAAAAACAACGTAACCTTTCACGTTAAACCTATAAGCCCCTACTTTTTACTTAAGTTAGAAACACGGCTTAAACTTGGACCGGAAAACTAAGTCACAACTCAACGGAAATATCTTTCTAAAACTATGCTTAGCGCCTCGCACTTGGCTAACACGGTGAGATTTATGAAAAGTTGGAAAATATTTATATCACGAAGGTTTATTTCTAATTAAATCCTCACAATAAGCCCTTTTTAGGGTTCCGTATCTAAAGGATAAAACGGAATTCCATTAGTATAACTCCGCTGTCCTGTCACCAGGCTCTTATGAACCGTGATAATTAGACAGTTGAAATTTTCATATAATTAAGGGGTTCCTATACAACAGTGTTTCCCAACCTGTGGTCCGCGGACCCCCAGGGGTCCGCGAGTATATGTATGGGGGTCCATGGCGTCATCTCTGGACCATACATAAATGCTAATACAATAACGTAATCGCTACGCTTCAGTTAGTACACTTAGTACAGCGAACGTGCGCCAACGTGCGGTAAGCGAGACTGAATGAATGATGTGAGTGAAATAAGTGCGTGCAGGCGGGCAAAAAGCAACATCAACCTTCACATTATTTTTTTTTTTCATATTTTTCATAATAAACAGTTATGAGTATCTATTTTGTATCTGTCTTAACTAAAATAAATAGGTACCTAATCCGATTTTTTTTTGCTGTATATTTTATTAAGGGGGTCCGTGAAAACCGTGCTTGATTTCCTAAGTAAGGGTCCGTGGCTGAAAAAGGTTGGGAAAAGCTGCTATACAACATACATTTTGTTGCCGTTTTTAGGTTTAAATCTGAAGAAATAATATATTTTAAATATTTTTTTGCAAGTTCTGTTGAACTCGTCACCCATTTCGATCTCACTTCTTTTGACGTTGAATTCAATAACCACCATCAAAATATTGTACCTGGCTCTCATTAAACATTTATGTTTTGATGGGATCTCTCTAACAGTTACATTATCATAGCTTCATAAAAATAGAGCTAATAAATACAGCTCCGCTCATTTTGACAGCCAAAGTTCTGAACACAGTCCACGCCTGTACGAAATGAATAAATGAGAGCAAAGCAGCCACAAGACAAGGCTATCAAATATTCACGCTATTGCTCCTGCAACTTACATATGCTATGTTTCAGGCCATTTTCAGCCGTGTACAGTCAAGGTCGAGCTAAGGGCGGGAGTATGTGTATCTGAATATTTTTGTACGCCATTTTGAGCGTAATTTTCATATGCAAATTGATGAAATAGTAAAAGGTATTGTAGAGTAGGTAAAATACTCGCTTTTCACGGGAATGGCCGTGAAGCTAACCGTGACCCTCGAACCCAAATGGCAATTGAAGGAACAAGGTGGATTTTTAGTCAGTAAGAGTTTAACGATATGTTCATTTCAGTAGGTATCACTTATTTTTTATCTGCTCTAGGTATATCTTTTTTTTTTGTTTCCTTTTATGTACTTCTTTGTTATTTTTTGTCTATTGCACTGGATAAATATTTTTTCTATTTGTTTATCTGAATAAAATCTGAGGCAAAACAACTGTTTTACAATTTTAGATACTCGTATCTTCATAAACTCAAGTCCTTTTTCCATTGGGTTGGCAGAAAATATAGAGCGTCACCTGTTAAGATCCTTACATAGGTACTCCTTTCGCTATGGGTATTTGTGTTTGTGAGTTTCTATGTTTGTATACGCACCCACGATACAGGAGAAATTCCCAGTGTGGGGCAAAGATTTAAAAAAATATTGTTTTTGGTCGTCGTGAATGACTCTTCTGGACTTATTTACTCTATGGCCGAGCTAGTGTAGGAGGCTTCCAAGCCATTTCCGCTACACACCTCGTTAAGCTAACTTTGCCGTACATTGTCATAGCATAAGTTTGTTACTTTAAACTTGCGAAGCCTTTAACATGATTATTACTCGTATTACTATGAAATATTATTTTACGAGCTACCAGTAGTTTCTGTATTGACTTTATAGATACATAAAGATGATTTTTTGAGGAAAGAAAAATTTTAGATTGCAAGTGGGATTCGAACCCGCGTCTTCTGGATAGGTACTCCAGACGCCTTAACCAAAAGAAAAATTTTTGTGGGTGTGGGTTGCAATAGCCTAGTTGGTTAAGGCGTCTGGAGTACCTATCCAGAAGACGCGGGTTCGAATCCCACTTGCAATCTAAAAAAAATTTTTCTTTCCTCAAAAAATCATCTTTACGATGCGCGTCGCATGCGTTAATGCGTTTAAAATAATTAATAAGTATGTTAGTTGCTATCTCATTATACAACGTTGATTTGGCTGTAATGTCAACGTGTTGGGTGGAAGTTAGTTAAACACTAATCCAAGAGATGGCGCTACGCTACCGAAAAGCGTAAACGAGGAATAGAGAATTTCAGCTTGCAGGTGTGGGTTGCAATAGCCTAGTTGGTTAAGGCGTCTGGAGTACCTATCCAGAAGACGCGGGTTCGAATCCCACTTGCAATCTAAAATTTTTCTTTCCTAAAAAAATCATCTTTACGATGCGCGTCGCATGCGTTAATGCGTTTAAAATAATTAATAATTATAGATACATATTTAAGTAAAAAGCAGAATTAATATCCTGGTTATCCACACGGGATACTTTTTATCCCAGTATGTTTTTAGGATATTTGTTGGATTTTAAAACTCGAAGGAGCTTTAGATAGATTCGATACATTTTAGCCTCGTGAAATTCTTAGGAAGAAAATGAACCATTCCAATCACACATAAAAATTATACAAATAAACATACATATTCCGCTTCCCATTTAAATAAAACAATAAACAGAGCGAATGTAAATAATAAATGAAATAAAAAGAAACGGGCACAACGGAAGAGCGTGTGCGTCCACTGAAACACTGAAACAAGCTGAAATTAAAGCTTTCAGTGGCAGCCTGTCTGTTATTACTGAATCTGTTGTTGCTACTGTAAATACTTGTTCGGAAAAAAGGATTGAGAGAAAAATATATTTGTTTCGAGTAAGGATGTAACATTTGTTGTTTTTCAATGTGTTTCATATCCAACCGTTTAATATAAAATATTAATTTGTCAAATATCTATCTATAATATATAAATATCTATCTATAATATATAAAATCAATTGCTGGTCGTTGGTCTCGTTAAAACTCGAAAACAGCTGGACTGATTTGGCAATTTTTTTTTTGTGAATTAAGGTGATTTTGAGGCGGTACAAAGTTACCGGGTCAGCTAGTAATAAAATAAATATAGCCATATTGTATGTTACCGAGCAATTCTGGGAAAAATCTAAGTATGTAATAATGTAAATGTGAAAGTTTTGCTGGAATCCATCCGTCCAGCGTCCATCAGTTCACAATCACGTCAGAAGATCTGAACGGATCTTGATGAAATTTATGGCTCTGGGGCAAAGTTTAGTTTGGCATAACAAACAGGATACCGTTTATTCCGGCATTCTGTTCGAATTTTCGAGTTACATGGTGGCGCAACTGTTGTCAATTATAGCTAGTAATGTTTTAAATGTTAGCAAAGATACAACATTAAAAAACATGGTCCTTCGAGCTGGATTTGTGTCTCTGAATGTACAGATTCTGTATCAACTGGATATGTTTTGTACGTCTAGACATACATACATGTACCACAGTTTCTTGTATGCTTGGGTTCTCTACAAGACCAAAGACCACACACAGTGTTACCTGTTATTATGTTTGTTTCTTACTAATTGGAGTATCTAAGGTTGATTGTGGCATACAAAGGTATTGTATTAACTATGTTGTCTGTCTTGTCTGTATCCTTTGTCGGTCCACAATTTCTTGTGAGCTTACAAGACCAAATGTACTAAGGTTACCCGTTTTTATGGACTTAATCTCACTGAAGTCCCTTATAAAAGCGGGCCTCTTGGAATTTCACCGTTCAGTTCAACAATTAAAGTTCAAATTACTACTATGATATTCAGTGATTCATTTAGGGTTCTCAACATAATCAGCCTAAAATGTTCCCACTGCTGGGACATAGACATCCTCTCTATGAAAGAGACTGGGTTGTTATCTACCATGCCGGCCGAGTACTGGTTGGGTCTCTTATTGAAAGCTGGTAGTTAAAATAACATTCATTTAAAAGTCCTTAAGGGAAAAGTGGTTTAAATACAGCTGGAAATGTTCCTTCGCTGTGCAGAAATTAATTAACTTAGAGCTAGGACATCTCCCTTTGAAAGAATTAACTAAGAAATTATAATATTATTTACTTTATGCAGTTTTGTTCATTTCAAAGGACTGTCTTTTTCCTTGAAAATAAAATAATTAGATTTCTTAAACATTTTTGCTTTTATCTGACTTAGATTTGAACAGGGTTTTATAACTTCCTTGTAGGAACCTAGCTGAAAATATTAAAGAGTGCGATAACATACAATATGTATTTAAAAGTACACTTAAAAAACGTGTTTCTACATTTTAATTTCTAATTCTTTTGAGGATATTGTACTATATTTTCAACGAGGGCGCGAGCAAAAGCCAGTAAAAGTATAAGTTTATTTTAGGAGGACAGACAATATTTTCTTAAGTTACATAAACCAGTATTTATAACCATAGTTTTCCTAGTCTTAAATCCCGGTAGCGTCCCAACAATATAAACTTTCATACGAGATAAGAAAACTGCTACGTTATTATTATTTTTACCGTCAGGAAAACAAGGTAGCTAAGACTTCGTTCATACGTTAATAACATCAGGAGTGATGGAGTTAGTAGTGAATAGATATTTTGCTGACTACAAAGGTATCTAGATAAAAAATATAAAATAAGAAACCCGGTTTTTTTATGGATATGGTCGTCCTGCGTAGAGCGGAAGGGACTGTCAGAGTTACTGACTGTCAGTTACTGACTAAAAGATTTTCGTTCGGTTAATTGTTATTTCCGTTGCCCTTTACGTTTCAGGGTGACGGTTACCTGTTTAGATAGTCCCACAATCGAAACTGTGTAAACATTACTCATATTTGATTCAATAATGTGTAGCATTTTCCAATAAAATTGTGGTCTTCGCGAGAAAGGAGAGGCATAGTTACTATTATTGGATGTGTCCAAGAAACGGCAAGTGGACTTAAAATAACTGTCACAATGTGGGTAGGTGTGCAGTTCGATTAAACTTTCAGAGGAAAAAGGCGTCAATGAAAAATAAGTTTGATGAAATACCAACTTTCCAATGTTTTCCTTCTCATATTATCTAAATTGACAACAAAAAACTTTCATTATCAATAAAACTATTTCCGTAAACAAACCCTCAAATCACACGTGAAGAACCAATAACATCAGCTCCGGGCTGCCATAACAAAAAAAAAACTTTCAATAAAAAATAGAATCATTTCGTTTTCGTGTGTGGCAACACTTAGGGGTATCTTAATACTCTTTGAGTTAATAGATTTACTTTTAACAAGTTTTCTTTGGGTAACTCTTGGTTAGTGGTTATCACTGAGGACGATGGTGTATAATTAGGTACTTTAGGTATTGGGGAATAAATATCCTGGTTTTGAATTTGTGCTAGAAAAAAAAATGGGTGATGGGGACAGCAGTTTTGTTGAAGACTTTTCTCGTATTTTTCGGGGATAGAGTGTTGCGACAAAAAAGAAAAACTCTTTTTGTTTGTTCTCTCCTAAAAATAAGCTGGTATGCATGGCGAGGGATGTGCGTCAAACAATGATAATATCGTTTGCTAAGAAAATTAAGCAAAATTTTTTATGGCCTATCTTTATGCAACAAACCACAAAAGAAAAAAATAAACTAAATAGTGAAATAAGTTTAATCTGTGAAATAAGTGTGCAAGCCGTTCTCAAAATCACGTTATTAGCAAAGTTAGTGCGACGACCGGCAATTTGGCAAGCTCCCTGCGCAGCCGGCGTGATGTATCGCCAATACTTTGAATAGTTAGGAAAAACGGTTCTGGAACGAAGCCTATGGGAGTTCAGCGAGTACTATTTTGTATGTTGTGCCTTTATTGGCTGTACCTTTTTAAACGACAAGGTTTTAAACACTGTTCAAACAACAAGCATTTGCGTGTAATGTAACATTCCAGGTTAGTTTGAGCATTACATTACAAGACTACCTCCCTGACTGACGAGCATTCATGTGTAATGTAACGTAAATAAAAATTGGCAGTCAGCTAGTATATGAAGGGTTAATACTTAGCATCCCCATAATTATGTTCGCTTTTTTTTCAACGTGTTAAAATCATCAAATGAGTCCTCCCACCCAGGGCAGAGCAGGAAGGACTGTCAGACTCGTACTGACTAAAATCTACGGTGTCCTTCAATAGCCCTTTACGTTCCGGGATCACGATGATGAGATAAGTCCCGCGACCCCGGCAGGCTTTCTCTAGAGGGGGGCCCTTCATCTTGCTGACGCTCTTTGAGGCGCGTGTGGAAAACACCGCGTCGTCGACCCGGGCATGGTCCATATTATGTTACCTTGGGACAATTATTGAAACCCACGCGGCAGAAGCCGCAGGCAAATTCTAGTAATAAATAACTCAATTCTTAGTTATTGATTGATATACTATTGTAAAAGATATTATCACAAAGTATGGAATTCAACTAAAACACTAATTTCAATTTCAATTTATTCTAATTCCGTGCTACACTAACAACATGCGAAAAATATGTAATATAGCTTGAATAATAAACAAGAATGTCATTTTAATAAAACAGACACAACCAATAAAACACCTCATAACTCACAAAATTAAACAGACCCAAACTATTTCGTAGCGACTGCTACGAATTATCGTAGCCGTAGCGTTCGTAGGCGTCTACGAGAAGTGCTACGAGCTACGACAATTCTAACTATGCGAAATTCCTTGCCGGTATTGTATCTATGTATGTTTAGAATTTAGTAGATATTGTGATAAATTAGATAGGAAGTAGTAGACTCACTTTATTTAAATGTGCGATAACGATATCGATTCAATTACTTTAACCCATTTGGCCCAGCCGTGCCCAAACGAGGACACTTGTAGAAGTATCTCCTATTTTTTAATTACTTAATTTATTCTTGTTTTCATTGTTGACTAATAACATTTGATAGTGTATCTTTATGTTTTTAGTCCAAATATATAATATTGAAAGTTAAAATAGATTCTATAGTGCATTTAAAAGAGGTGTTTCAAATTCTGTAGATGCCGAAAATTAAACAATTTTTATTTTTAACTTTTTCTTCAAGATAAATTATTTTTTGTTAATGAAATATTTAAATGTACTCTGTATAATATAATACAATTATTTCGCAACAAAAATATAGAAATCTCTTAGTACAATAAGTGATTTTATAACGGTGTCCCCAATTGAGGACGTTGGGCACCTCAGATGTATTTACTACGATTTTTATTGTGACATTTATTTTGAGCAACTACTCGCACAAGTGACATTTACAAGTCAAAATGACTACCATGGCCTTCAGGAAGCATTTGGTGCTGTGTTGGAAGGAAAATATGTTTTGGAGAGGTAGATTTAGTAGGTTTTCCACCAGAAACAAGCGCATATACGAATATACGAAGGTGATGATCACTATATGCAAAACTATGTCATATCGTGAGATATACCAAGCAGAGTCGATGTGTTTACGGGACGAAGAAGAATGGAGCAGCAGCAACTAGAAAACATGAGTTGCTGTAACCAAATGACATAGTCTAATTTATAAGGGGCACGTCTATCCTATTCGGCTTCAAGACCTTATTTACTCATTAATTTCGAACGAATCCTGCTATGTGTGTGGCTAGTATTTTGGTAAATGTCCTTGGCAATAGCCTAGAGCCAGTGGATGTTGGCATACCACATGTTTTACAAGAAGGAATGGACGGGATCGAGCAAGATGTACAATCTATTTCTCTGCATCACTTTGATATACTTGGCCAAAAATGTTGATGGGGTTTGATCACTTATACGTGCTGGATTTAGCTGTTGTGACCGCCTTGTGTGTACACCTACTAACTAATGAAATCAAGATAGATCAGCTTGTCTTTCACTCTTATATGGCTTCTAATTGTTTGAGACACACAACCTGCGTAAGTTTTCGGCCAGCAGTTGTGATGGTATCATGCCTGCAGAAAAATGGGTTGGGTAATAATTCTATAAAACATTCCCAACAACTTTGACGCGTTGCACTCATAAAAACGCTTATTGGTACACAAAAAGTATTGTAAAACACTGTGCGTCGGTAAAGACTGTTTTGAAAATTTTGACTCCGTATGAGCCCATCGTCCCCATTTGAGGACAGCATTTTTTTTCTATAAAAACAAAAAATATTTTTAATTATTTTGATGATTTTTGATTTATTTTACTGTTTTCTACCCGTTACATAAGAAATTGCTTTCTTCCTACTGCTCATTTATGTTTGGGTCCAAATGGGTTAAACAAAGCCGAAACATAAAATTCTTTTGTTTTATAATAATATGCGTTTTATTTTATTGTAATTCAATAGTATCGACAAGGGGAGGCCTATGTTCAGCAGTGGACGTCTTACGGCTGATATGATGAATAGTATCGACATAAATGATTGATTTTATCATTTTTTTCTATATTTTTATAGGCCGTTAAAATATCAAGAACTATAGAAGACAGAAATCGATGATATTAAGCTTAGTTTCTACAGATTTTATGACCACAATAAAAATAAATTTTCTTTAATTTATTTCGAAATAATAAATGATTCAATCAATCACTTTAAAACATACATTTCTGTGTAAATATCTTCAGAATTTAAGCCATTTCGTGGCAAGGAAATTGGTAGATTAAATAAGGATAAACTCATCAAGAGCCGATCGTCATAATCCGTTTAAAAAGGACATTTTGACGCAAAATTTGTTATTGAAAGGCTTATAATTTAATAGGAGATGATTAAAGATTTTCTAAAACCATTTTTCAGTATTTTAACTGTATAAGTTTATTACGGACTAAGATCTTAGGTAGTGGACTGGAAGTTCCAGTTATAAGTGAAGATTTACAGCGGGACTTTCTAAATAGGGCCGGGCAGGGGTACTGTAGACCAGTTGGGGGTGCGCGTGAATGTTTCATATATATCCCGGGCCACCGACTAATGGTACAAGAAGGAATAGTGGGTTTTTAGTTGGTTTGAGTCCGACATAACCCTTCGCTCGCCCCAGTCGGAGGGTATCTGTGAGGATTTTCCCACTCAAAAAAAAGGGGTACTGCAGCCCTGCAAAGCAAAGGGTATTGAAAGGTAGGGTGGTTTTTAGCCAGTAATGAGTGGTGATATACGGAGCGAATTCTTATTAGTAGGGCCCCGTTTCCCCCTTTGGGGAGGGGGAGGGGGGGAACCTCAAAAACGGTGCTTTTTTTAGCGTGGTATTATTATCGATTTAGAGCAAAAGTGACTGTCAGACTTGTACTGACTAAAATCCACGGTGTCCTTCACTAGCCCTTTACGTTCCGGGGTCACGGTAGCTCGTTAGTCCCGCGATCCTAGCAGGCTTCCCCCCGTCAAAACTGTTTATGTTATGTAAATTGAGCCACACTGCACTGGCAGCAATTTTTACTGTTGCAAAATAAGCAACAATGAAAAAACTCAAGCTCTGAAACCATTAATTTACAGAACACCATTAATTAACACGCCTCCCAGTAATTAAAGTTGCAATTAACACCAATTCACTTTCATCAAACTGAAATATCTTTTAAACTAACAACCGCTTCATTAATTTCACAGTTAAATAAACCGGTTAATTTTTAACCGGATAAAAAGCAGTTTAACCGTCCGTGTATTTAACAAATGAGGTGGAATTCTGTTGTTAAAACTAACGACGCGACACGTAATCGAAAATGTTGGCAATTTAAATTAATTTTAAATGAGATTAACCTGTTCATATTTGGTTGTGTTGTGGGTGACAATTGAAACTTTTTTAAAGTTAATTGAGTTATTTTATGTCATGTTACTTAAATGTGAAGGTGTTGGTCAATATTTTGGCCAAAAAGTGCTTATCTACCTAATTTTAATAAATATCAAATCATCTACCAGTATTACAAGGATGTACAGACTAAACCTACCCTGTTTCTAAAATACTCTTTTAGTTACAGGGCCGCGGTACCCTGTTTAAACAGTCTCGCGACCTATTACCATTACTCCTTGAAAGTTCTTTAAAGGTCATAGCACATTATACCAGCACCGCAACTGCACAGCTGCAGCACGGCGTCACCTTGAATTTAGACAACGGCTAGCCGTTAGCGCGCTAACTGAGCGTTGTCCACGAGGTGTAAGCTCGCAGTTCGCGCGCCGTCTGCGAGGTGCAGCTTGCTGTCACCGTGTGCATAATTGTTATAAGGCATTTGTTTCGCTAGCAACTCGAAGTCGGCCGCTGCGCCGTAAGCACGCCGTCAGCTCGCTTGCAGCGTGCGGGCTGCGAGGCGAGTTGTATGGTAGCGGTAAGCGCGCCGACTTCCCGCCGTTGGCTTTTTCATATTGACATTATGAAATATATTATATGACACATGATTTAAGGCTCTTATTTGAATGACAGGTTAAGAGCTGGGTTGGAGCCGTGCCGTTGCCGCGCCGGTATAGTGTGCCATGACCTTTACGCTACTCGACCTGTAACGACTGTCGAATATCTACAAATGGCACCAAGGATTCACGGCTTAACGTGGTTTAAGAAGCACGTCACCCATCCACAGTTGACCTTGGCAACTTCGACTTAACCTTGAAAATTGACCAGTGCGTTTAATTATGATAAAATAATAAATTTCAGATAACATTATAAATCCTATGTTTACCTACACGTGAAGTTTTAAAATAAATCCCTAAAGTTTGTTCGCACATACCTTTTCCTTAATTGTTCACACCCTGTGATATACATACATAAACACCTGGATTTGCCTCGACTGTTTCACTGAAAACTTCGCTTAAATATATATGTTATGTTATCGTCTTTATTTCAAGCTTTTGGAGTAATAAATTAAAAAGTTTCTCTGAATATGTTCACCGTCTTCAAACTCCAACCGTCCATATTTCCTTAGTTACTCTAAGGAAATATGGACGGTTGGAGTTTTCAAAGTCAGACAGGCGGAATGTGAATAGATAATGTAGAGATTATTTACTTCTAGTAATCTATACTAATATTATAAATATGTGGAATTTCTGAACCGATTTAAAAATATCTTTCAGAATTAGTAAGCTACTTTGGTTCTGAACGACATAGGCTATGAGCCTAAAATTACCAAAGCTAGTAATAATTGGTATTATAAAATGGTACAGTTTTAAATTTGTTTGTAGGAAGAAATCTCTGGAACTATCGCATAAATTTTGAATGATACTTAGTAGAGTTCTACATTACTCCTGAATGACATACATAGCTATATTTAATTATTATCATTATTTCTTTAAAACGCCCGTAGTATGTCGCGGATATAGTGCTAGTTTATATCTATAGGCCAGTCAATATCGACATCAAACATTGCAAATGCGCATGTAACTACGATTTTTTATATGTTGTTAGGTCCTTTGAGTTTGCAACACTGAAAACCCTGTGCTGCCAATGTTATTGTCGAATCAAAATCCGTTCAGTAGTTTTTGAGTGTCTCATGAACCGTGATAGCTAGAGAGTTGAAATTTTCACAGGTGATGTACTTCTATTGCTGCTATAACAAAACATACTAAATACCAAAATACATTAAATATTATGGGGGGCTCCCATGTGATTGATGACGTGATTTTTATAGATAACTAGCTGACCCCGCAAACGTTGTTTTGCCAAATAAATTAAAAAAAAATAGATAGTAGCCGATTCTCAGACCTACTGAATATGCATACCAAATTTCATAAAAATAGGTCAAGCCGTTTCAGAGGAGTACGGTAACTCACATTGTGACACGGAAATTTTATATATAAGATGTAAAATTTTCACAGGTGATGCACTTCATCACCTGTGAAAATTTTAACTCTCTAGCTATCACGGTTCATGAGATACACACACAAAAACTACTGAACGGATTTTGATTCGACAATAACATTGGCAGCACAGGGTTTTCAGTGTTGCAAACTTGGGTGTTAACTACTCTCAAGGGACCTAATAACATGTAAAAAAATCGTAGTTACATGCGCGTTTGCAATGTTTGGTTTTTTTATGTCGATATTGACCGGCCTACTAGTAGATATAGAAAGAAAGAAAAAACATTTGTTTGACACAAAACACATAACATAAACCATATTAAAATACGTCATGTATACGCGCCAAATAGGCTCAGTTCAGTAAAATGTCGAGCAGCTAGTGCTCTACACTAGTTTTCATAATCATAATATGATAAGAGTTTTATATTAATTATGTGGCGAGCACTCACTGTTCTATATTAGTTATTTATAATTCAACGCCACTGTTATCAGTAAAACTGAAGAGTTTGTTTGAATGTTCCAATCATTGGAACTGCCTGTCCAATTTGCTTTTGATAGCCCAATTCTTGAGGAAGGTTATAGATAGGTGGGTCGTTTCGTGGGACTGATATCTGGAACTGCCTATCCAATTTGCTTATGATAGCCCAATTCTTGAGGAAGGTTATAGATAGGTGGGTCGTTTCGTGGGATTGATATCTGGAACTGCCTATCCAATTTGATTTTGATAGCCCAATTCTTGAGGAAGGTTATAGATAGGTGGGTCGTTTTGTGGGACTGATATCTGGAACTGCCTATCCAATTTGCTTTTGATAGCCCAATTCTTGAGGAAGGTTATTAGATAGGTGGGTCGTTTCGTGGGACTGATATCTGGAACTGCCTAACCAATTTGCTTTTGATAGCCAAATTCTTGAGGAAGGTTATAGATAGGTGGGTCGTTTCGTGGGACTGATATCTGGAACTGCCTATCCAATTTGCTTTTGATAGCCCAATTCTTGGGGAAGGTTACAGATAGGTGGGTCGTTTCGTGGGACTGATATCTGGAACTGCCTATCCAATTTGCTTTTGATAGCCCAATTCTTGAGGAAGGTTATAGATAGGTGGGTCACGGGACTGTCTAAATAGGTAACCAAGGCCCTGGAACGTAAAGGGCTATTGAAGGATCACCGTGGATTTTAGTAAGCACGAGTCTGACAGTTCATCCCGCTTCAACATAGGTGGCAAGACTCATTTGATGATTTTAACGATAAAGAAAAGGTAGGATTAATCTTGATTCTTAATGACTAAAATCCACCGTGTTCCTTTAATTGTCCTTTACTTTCTAAGGTCACGGTAACATGCTTAGACAGTTACGCGACTAGCCACTTCGTACACAAGGCTACGCGACGCTAGGATACCTTACGACATTGGCATCCATTGACTCGCGCCTGTGAACGAACCGCTATGGATTTGTATTGCGACAGTCACTTGGATACCAAAGTCGCCGAGTAAAAGTCAGTAACGTAGGGTGAAACTGAGGGACATGGCTGGTAGTTTTTATATCTGTGTCCAACACAATTGAAAATAATCAATCAAAGAGCACAATAGTGATGTACACACTCCTAAACCCATAAATGTATAACTCGACTAGGTAAATCAAAACACATCGTTCGGTTTTGAATAACAACATTTAGTAATAAAACTACCCGCATTTCTGTTTTGTCAACCCTGATGCGGTGTAATATTACAATGCTGCACATTAATATTCACAATTTTGCGGTGCCCGTCATTTGTTGCAGCACAATAAAGTTATGCAGATGAATCGCACTGATATCGGCTTTGGTATCGAAATCACAATTACATCTGTGAACAAAACATTTCAATTGAAACTTCTATGTAATTGAAATTGAAAAGGTACTAACGTTGTGCGGCATATGAAGGAGCTGATATCACAACGTCTAGACTTGGGTACGGGATGGTTAACACGTTCTGGGCCGCGGCAATTCTCTCGCATACGCTCAAACCGCAATATAAAGTCTGCCACGCGCACTCACGCACACACTCCACAGTCTGAGTCCACGACACTGAAGGCATCCTCATATCGACTAACTACACACAATAAAACCAGGTCACTTTACAAACACACCACACTAAAACACAAAACATTATCACATTATTATTTACAAATTCAAATGAAACACTGAAACACGTTCGATTCGTGCCGATAGTATTGCAATAACTACATTTAGATTAGATAAGGTACATCACTATCCAATAGAAAATGTTCATTGACGCGCGTGATTTTGCTGAAGGTATCGATATTTCTTGTGTTTCGATAAGATAGAAACGGTGCGAGACAAGAGGAGTTGAGTGTGTTCATCTATGTGGAAAACAGCACTGATATATAGTGTAGCTTGTTGTGAAGATCAGGTGCGCTGCGTAGGCGTCACGGCGTCTATTATCTCGCATTCAAAGATAAAGGCAATCGGAGCGATAGCGTTCGCGATAACTCATCGAGTTTGCGCAACGGTTTATTACCTATATGGAGAATATAAAAGGAATATATTTCGAGCGAAGGACGCGTCCTTTTGTTACAGTCATAAAAAACAATGAAAGCACTCGTGCATGCCGATTTAATAATATACCGGGTGGGTCTTTTGTGTTTAAAATATAGATTTAATTAAGAAATTCTAAGGTTGAGCGATCAAAGAGATTTGATTGGGAAATTGGATAAACGTTTTTAAAGACTCAGCACTTTTTAGGTTAAAAGATTGCTACAACGAAAGTTAATTATAAATCGAAATTCTAATCCAAATACCTTTAAATAAAATTGAAAACGTTCTTAATTAGATTGTAATTTTATTTTATTATCTGTTTATTCCCATTTAATGAGTATTTTTGTTATTTTCCCTCGTCCTAATAAGCAGTTATATTTAACTTGGCACACGCAACTCCACAAAATTACCAGTTTTAATTAAAAAACACAAATAACTTGGTAACATTATAGAACCGTCTCTGTCCGTAATTAGGGATGGGAAACATTCTTGTTGCGAACAACAGTTTGTTTAGGACACTTGCTCGTTGTTGTGCTCCTTTGGTCAAAGAGCACACACGATCTTTGCAAACTTACTGTGCTTACGAATACGACTTTGTCATTAATTTGAGGATAGACTGCTTTAATTTGCTTGAAAACTTTGAGTTAGAACACTCCTTTAGAGTAATTTAAATGTTCTAGGTTCTAGGTGTGTAAGTTAGGGATGGGACATGTATTGAACTTTATCGATAGTTGAGAAATGTTTACGCAAGAGATTCTAATAAGTTTCAAGGTAAAATAGTTTACAAAATAGCGGAAGAGATGTATGGATTTGGGAACAGATGTTTTTTTATCACAGATCATTTCCAAAGATTGCTTCTTTCTCTGATCAAACTTCGTTCTATTTGCTGCCTTTGTCATGACTGCTAGAAGTTAAACAGAAAAATATTGTTTATATTTGGTTATTACAGTTGGATTTATACGACGGTTGCGTTAATCTTTATTGATGAAATACTCTTTAAATAATATATTAAATGAAGCTTTACATAATATGTTTGTGTGTGAAAACAAACAAAGCCAGTTCAGTATTTGTTCATTTTAATTAACATCCGTTAGTCGTCAGATGAATCAAATTTCATAAACGCTGACCAAATTGATTGCGGAATTTATTTTTCACAAATTCAATTTGTAAATTGGATTGTTTTGTGTAAAATTGTTTAAGTGCTACGCTTGAAACTGCGCATTTCAATCTATCAATAAATATGCCTAGCTATTTTGCAACCAGTTCGACTGGAAGCAGCTGAATATCAGTATTTTACATGGAGTTGTTGTACATGGAGAATATCAGTATTTTATATCTTAGGGTAAGACTGGTTGCGCGGGCATGCGGGCGGCGAGTAAAGGGCGACTCGCTGTCAGACCATGGACCATGCCCGGGTCGACGGAGCGTTAAGTTCCACGCGCGCCTCAAAGAGTGTCAGAATTGTGACGGGGCCCCCCTCTAGAGGAACAAAGCCTGCCGGTGTCGCGGGACATATCTCATTACCGTGACCCCGGAACGTAAAGGGCTATTGAAGGACACCGTGGATTTTAGTCAGTACGAGTCAGTCAGTGGGTGGGAGGACCCATTTGATGATTTTACCACGATAAAAAAAAAGGGTAGGACTGGTTGTCAGGCTTTCTGGCTTTGAAATTACGCATAAAAATATGATAATATCGGTCTGTTTGTATGTGTTTACACAAATACCTTTCCTAAATAGTTTTGGGTCGGTGTGCAGATTAACCAGATGCAACTAAGTACCAGTACCTATTTTACTTGGAAAACTTGAAAACGGCAATTCTCCAACACTCTCTTGAGGGGTTCAATTAGAGCTTCATTGACATTGACAAAGGGGCGCCGTTAGGAAACTTTGTGAAATGTATTGAAATAATATGATGGCGATGTCAGCTCCAGTTTTCCACACGCCAATACATACTTGTTCAGCTATACCGGGCAATCGGATACCCAATGGGGGTTTTCACTTTAGCGACACGACATCGGAGGTTTCATTCATTTCTAGGGAAAATGAGCGAGAGCGACCGATATGTCAGTGTTGTGTCGTTACCGTTATCGTCTAATATAAAAGCGCCCATTTTATTGAGTATATCTACGTAAATACCCACGTACTTCGCTTTGAAATATTGAATAACAAAACACTTGAATAATAATTCTAGTAATTGAATTAGTCAGGAGAAAGATACGCCTTTATCGAAACTATTTCCTTTCTATTTTAATTGTTGATCTGATATTTTCGTGTCATTCTTTACGGAAACATTGCTTAATATACACATATTATGTAAATTCATAAACTATGGAGGTAGGCAGTAACAACAGGAAGACTAGGATTAGAACACCTGCTACAATCTTCACATACTACATTGCTTAATTTCAAACATATTTATGATTATCTTGATACAAATTATATTAGTCACTAAATTCACGTCTTAGTAGATTAGTAGCCAACCCCAAACATAGCTCGCGACATGCAAAAAAAAAATCAGGTACTATTATTCTACCTATACGCATTTTATCGATAAACCTCACAACAACCCTATCTATTTGGTCAACTAGGTTCTCAAATACCAAACAATACAAACAAATACTAAATTCTAATTTGGCAATGTCGGGAACATCTAAATTGGATTACACAATTACACATGCATTTCACGGATACGTGCACATTTGCACAAGTGAAATGTTTATTTGCACAATACTAGTGTAAGAGGATTTAGGACCGGGTGATTTATTCACAGGATTGATTCAGTTCAAGTTATTTTAATTGGGGAATTACATTAATTTGAATTGTTTGAGCTTGATGGTCGATTATGATAGCTGTGATTGATTATTTTGTTTTGTTTGTGGTGTTATGATGAACGGATATTAAATGACATAGTGTGTTAGCAGACCAACAGACAGACATACATCGTGGGTAAGACTTCGTTGAGTTACAACGCTGAAATGCTAAAAATGAGAGGAGGAATTTACTCATAAGTATTTAGATTAAAGCTGTCATTGACGTAAGATGTGATATAATTCATCAAATACTTTGCTATATGCTGTTAACACTACCTTAATAAAAAATAATGTATGGGACCCTTATATCTCGTAGGACAGACAACCTTTGGCCAGGTGGAGCGATGACCCTCAAAAGACAGCCGGCAGAGAAGCCTTTGTCCCGCGTATAAAGACGGACGATGATGGGTCTCCTAAATACACCCCTGTCTAAACCTCCCTTCAGGAATATATAGGCGTGATGTCATGTCACTATAAAAACGAGTGCATCTGTGTTTTTGACACAAAATCAAGATAGTATGTACAATTTATGTCAACAACAATCGATTAAATTAGATAACAATTTATTAAAAACAGTAGTCGTCAAAGGATATAAAGATACTGTATATTTTCCATTTAAATATTCGTCATGAACTAATCTTTTTAGTGCAGCGGTCATGCAACTATACGTTTATATTGTGAAAGTACAGCTTTATCAAACAAAGGTTTCTCTCGCTATCGTACAATGGACACAGAAGTAAAACTAAACGTATAATATAAAATACTAACACTCTTCATTTGATTGTAGATCAAAAGGCGACAGCAAATCAATAGGCATCGACGGGAAAGGGTGATTCGCCGCCGCAGTCAGAAATTCACTCCAAAACGTGTTCATTTTCATCGTTATGTCAATTCATCGATATAATCAATTGACATCGTCACATCACTAGCGTTCCGTTTAAATATTGTTCCAATTTCGACCGTTGTGTTGCCGTTTAGGTGCGTATTTGGCATGCAAATATTTTTTTACGGGTATTTGTTTTTTTTTCGAAACCGGCGAGTAGATACACTCGCGGACGCGCGACCGGCGACTGTATAGCTGTTATCAAGTCAGCGGCGTCTCGCCTATCGCAGTGATAAGCCTCACCCACAACAATTAGGTGAAACAGCTGATAGTACCTGCTTGTTGGCCATGTATTAGAAAAGTGATTATTTTCGCAACGCTGTTATCTGTGGTATCAACGGAATCGCTATTTTGGTTAAATCTCAAATAAACGTTAATCATAAAAAACCGTCGAATTTACGATATCATCATCATCATCATCAGCCGGAAGACGTCCACTGCTGAACATAGGCCTCCCCCTTAGACCGCCACGCCGAACGACAATTCGCCACTTGCATCCATCGGCTGCCCGCGACCCTCACGATGTCGTCGGTCCACCTAGTGGGAGGCCTGCCTACGCTGCGTTTTCCGGTCCGTGGTCGCCACTCGAGAACTTTTCTTCCCCATCGGTTGTCAGTTCTACGAGCGATGTGGCCTGCCCATTGCCACTTCAACTTGCAAATTTTATGAGCTATGTCGGTGACTCTGGTTCTTCGCCGAATATCCATGTTCCGGATTTTATCCCGCAAAGAAACTCCAAGCATAGCTCTTTCCATTGCTCGTTGAGTGAATTTACGATATATAGCAAGGGAATTCACTTGAAAATTACGTAAACTCTGAATAAATATGAAAAGTATTTTACATCTCTCAGACCATACTTAAAACTGAAATCTCGTAATTTATTGAAATGAAAAATATTTCAGATTTTTGTTTTAATACAACGCGGTCAGTTGCGTCGAGTACATGAACTTTACGTATTTTGCAGTAAAATAATCGTTGCGTATTTTAACACCGTGGGATCTCGGAGAAATGCCAATGGTATACGTAAATATATCGTGATAAGCTGTTGATGTACTTACAGAAAGTAGGTCACACATGATATATCGGTACTTATGTCGTATAATATTTACTAATTTGTGTACTTCTACACCTGACACTGAAAGATAATGATGTTGATTAGAAATTAACACGCACTGAATCCTAATATTAACTTGGTATACGTTAAGTCATCTTGATATTGATATAAATCTATCTACTATATGCGTTCGCACGACTTTCATAGAAATATTGGCAAAAATCCTACAATTTACGACATAGAAAGTAGAATAAAGAAGGGAATAAGGAAATCCCGTGCCCATTTTCGCCACGATAATACGGAATCGTATGAAATATGTGATAATATCAGCACCCATCGAATCGGAGCGTCGGACGGGATGGCACGTGCCCGATGCGTTGTCATTCCCAATTTGTATGTAACATGACATTTGAGACCAGCACGAACTTCAATTAACCTGCGAATTTACAAATATCATGCTAACATATCGGTACTCGGAACTCATCATCGTAATAACTCGATATAAACTTTCACAACACTACGTTTATGGATGTCCGGAAATTCGAACTATAAATTCAAAATAAGAACTTAAAAACTTCCATAACAATAAATATGTTCGTGCAAGATCGTAAATCCGAAAGTTTCCGAAATAGAAATTCGAAAATGGAGTCATCTTACCTTGTTTTATTTTCTTCGTCCTATTTTGCACTGGGCCCTTTTGCGCACACATTAAACTAAAGAGTTCTAATAAACAGTCTTGGTCTTTTTGGTGCACCATTTTTTTCAATTTTTAAAAGTTTTTAAACTAATCAAATGGGCCACCATTTTATTCCGTTAGTAACTCTATATCTGTTTTAAAAAGGAAGATTAAAAGAGGTTACACACAAGTAAAAGGAAACAATGTAGGTCGTGTTAGAGTACAAACAAAACTATGCGGATGGGACACAGTTCCGGTTGGAACCTCCTTTAGATAAGCACGTAAAGTCAGGTGTAATAACGGCCAAATAGTAATAATGGCTTATCAGAGAATTTTGCGGGACCCCAAAAAGGACTTTAGTTTCTATAAAGGAGGACTTTTGATACGGGTTTTATTAGACATTAAAGGAGGTAGACCCGAGCAGTCAAATATTTAATTTAATTTAATGGTAACCACAATTGGAATGATTTTGGAGTTTTCCATGTGATTGATAAAGGTGGGACATTATCTTTTGTAAAGGGAGACATTTCATTTCCTAATTAATTCTTGTTTAGTAACTTCAAATGGTATCAAGATTGAATACATCGATACAAAATTATATCAACATTGAGGAGATTCTCAAGTCTTGCAAGATATAAGTACAGACAGAATCAATCATTTTTGCCAAGAAAGACGTACACAATAGGCTGATGGATGGAGAGGATTTGGAATGTCAAAGAACGGAGGTGTGAGGAATGATAGAAAAGGAATAAATGATGCTATGACAGGGGAGAACGAAAGAAGAAAACGTGTTGCGCCGTCCCCAAGTATCAAGAAGTTGGCGATGTTGATAAGGCTGGCCTCCTTTTACATGGCACTTAAATGGAACTGGTGGAATGTAGTAATACTAGTTAGTGATTAACCTTACGGGGAATACAGGTGGCCTATCACGACGTCTTAGCGCAAGAATAATTTTACTGTGGGAAAGAGACACAGCTATACAAGTCGTCTAGCACCACCTCGTTCCCACACTGGAATTATTCTCGTTTTAAGACGTTATGGTAGGCCACCAGGCGTTGATATGTTTGTTTTCAAACTGTGTTTTTTGGAAAAATAAAAGCATATTTTGCAGACAACAACATCACAGCTCTCAAAATAGTTCGTTTTTCAGTTAACTTTGTTTTTTCGGCAAACTACAACCATATTTTGCAAACAGAAACATACCACAGCTCTAAAAATAGTTAGTTTTTATTCAGACCATACAGAACAACACACAAACGCTTTCTATTTCCATGCAAACAAACCACAGAGGCCATATTGTTACCCATATCAAACATGCAACAAAAACGTGTAATAGAATTTTATTTAAAAACGGAGGGTAGTTGGATAAAAATAGATTTAGCACGGTACGTCAGACGGTTGTGAGCAATCTGCTCGGTCACCTACTGCCTATCTGATTTGTGCTTCTGCCAAATACTGCTATACTATAAACCATCTATGGTTTATATGTTCTAGTTTTATTTTTTAACCGACTTCAAAAAAAGGAGGAGGTTCTCAATTCGTCGGAATCTTTTTTTTTTTTTTTATGTATGGTCCCCGATTTCTTGAAGACGCCTGGACCGATTTGGAATTTTTTTCTTTTGTTTGAAAGGGTATACTTTCCAATTGGTCCCATGATAGGACCAGGTCAGGATCTGATGATGGGATCCTAGAGAAATCGAGGGCAACCTTCAAATTTTATAGGCACATAGTACCATTTTCATATATTTTCTAAAGCTGTTCAAGTATTTGCATCTGATAATCATCATCTCAGGTGGATGACCTGATGATGGAAGGTACAACTCCTTAACAGTAAGGAGTAGGCATCGATTAATTTACTTTGTGTTCGCATATCTCCGGAACTACAAGTCCGATTTAAGTAATTCTTATTTTGTTGTACTAGGTATCATTTAACTCAGAGAATACTGCAATTTTCATCAAAATCGGTTCAGTAATTTTTGAGATATGGAATTTTATTAGCTTAATGTGTACATGAGTGATGTAAGTACTGGTGCGAAGGATTACAAAATTCTAGTGCACATGTAAGAGAATAATGTTCTTGACAAGAATTCGGGTTGAATATTTAAACTAAAAAGGGAAAAAAAAAACTTTTTCAAAAAAAATGTAACCGCCTTCAAAAACAACCACAAAAAAGTGTAAAATAATCTACAAAATAACTTTTCTTTCGGAAGTCGGTGGCTAAAAAGACAATGAAAAGAAAAAAAACAAAGGCACCGACTTCCGAAAGAAAAGTTATTTTGTAGATTATTTTACACTTTTTTGTGGTTGTTTTTGTTTTAAATATTGTTGATGCCATTTGAAGTTACCGATATTGGGGGAATTTGACAGGAGAAATACGTTTATTTTTTTTAGCGATATGATCGCTTTGGACCAGTATATCGTCCGATGGTAAGCGATCATGTGGTCGACGGTAAAGCACGCTTGCCTAGAAGTAACCTTGAACAGGTTCTTCTTGACTTAAAGACCCCAAGGTTGTAGCATATGAAGTCAAGGAAATTAGGAAATATAGAGATCTTATCACTTGTACACGATGTGACTATAGGAGAAGTATAACGGGTTTTACATTGGATGTACATATTGCTCTACTCCTCAAGATAAAGACATGCAGCCTTACTACAAAAACTTAAACATCTGTTGAACACTTGTCTAAAAAAAGTGTGACTGCAAAACGGACCTTATTTCAACGTCATAATCTGACATTTTTTTCGACAAGTGTTCAACAGACGTTTAAAAGTTTTTGTGGTATGTACCACGGATGATGTTTTGAGTTTGTTTTCTCAAAAGAAGGGTAGCTGGTTATGGAATAATCTCATGACAAGAGATTCAAAAGAACGCTCGTTTTCATGATGTTCTGATAAAAAGGATAATTGTAAAAGGTTAAATACAACGAAACCACGATCAAAAATATAAATTAAGATGATTAAGCTAATCTTTCAAAACACACAAGAGATAAAAATTACGTCAATATTTGCTTTCACATACGACCACAGATAAGACAAACAGCTTAAAAATATACCAATTTAAAACTTGGAAGATCGGAACATCACTATTATCGATACACTCGAAGGAGCAAACCTTGACACCACTAGAGTCCACAATAAATTCAATTTCCGAACGCAAACACCGGGTGGCATAGAGCAGAAAAATAAACAAGAAAAAAAAAAATATGCCAAACTACTTGACCGAACAAAAATAAAACAGCAAATGATAGTGATCGCGAAATATTGGGTTAGATCTATGTGCTATACTAGCTTCTGCTCGTCGCTTTGCTTGGGGTAATATAGTATCTGTCAATCATTGCAAGTTGTCGATCTGTAAACCATATTTCTGCAAAAAATGAAGTAAATCGGAAGAGATTATAAGAAAAATGCCTCCTCCTCTATTTTAGAGATAGAGTTTCTTAACTTGAAGTTAAGTAAAAATAAAAATAGCCTATGACCATCTCCAGAGTCTTATTTATGGGTGGCGGGAATGTGTTCGAAGACCTATCGCGGCCTTAGAACGCAAAGGGCAATTGAAGGAACAGAGTGTGCTTTTTCTATCCAGCGCTGGATGATTTATCAACCTTCAAAATAGAAAGATAACACTCCTCTTTTAAGTTGTCGAGTAAAAATATATCCATCTATTTTTGTACCAAAATTCACCATAATCACTTCAGCGGTTTAAGCATAAAAGCAACACAAACAAACAGACTCACTTTCGAATTTACAATGTTAATATGTATATGTGGAACATATCAGTGGCCTAGTTCCATCGATATCTGTTCAAGGCCACGGTGGGCCAGCCTGGCTTGTCTCTGGCTTATCAAAGATCGGGCACCTGCAATCTGATTTGTGAGGTGGAGATAGAAAGTGTCTGAGTGCGCGATGAACTGGAAGTTGATTTGCGAGGGGTTGAATTCTGGAGTAGGGGTTGAAAGTGAAATGGTTAACTGAGGGTGATGTTGTACTGTTTCCTAATATATACAACGTGTAACGTTAATAGCGCGAAACCTCTCGTGGGGTAACTGAGCCCATGTTACTGAACAATGTTTGTTCCAAAACTTTTGGAAATACGCAAAAAAATAATTTTGCTTTTTCATACAAAATGAGAAATTGATCGGG
The DNA here is from genome assembly GCA_954870645.1 of Agrotis clavis. NCBI lineage: Eukaryota > Metazoa > Arthropoda > Insecta > Lepidoptera > Noctuidae > Agrotis > Agrotis clavis. The sequence continues at coordinate 19,059,939 of OX940935.1, read as the reverse complement.
CCCATCAGTATGAAAAATCATTTTTTTTGCGAATTTCCAAAAGTCTTAGAACAAACATTGTTCAGTAACATGGGCTGAGTTACCCCACGAGACGTTTTGCGCTATTAACGTTACACGTTGTATACATATATCTTCGAGATCTCGATTTTAATAGCGACTAGCAGACCTTTTTTTGTACCACTTCAGATTTTCTTTAATTAATTTTCTCTACTATTAAACCTACTCCGAACGACACCAAAAAAAAAAAGCCAAATCGGTCCAGCCGTTCTCGAGTTTTAGCAAGACTAAAGAACAACAATATTTACATTTTTTTCGATCATCATCATCATCATTATCAGCCGCAAGACTTCCACAATGATCGGTTGGAAGTGGCTTGCATCCATCTATTCGATCATTGGATTTTAAATCCCAAAGTTTAAGTAGTTTTAGTTTGCACATTTCATACAAAACCATCTACAATCTTGGATGAAATGATGATAAAAAATGGCCCACTATTCAGCAGGGGTTGGTTTCCGAACCTACATGTGTTATAATTTTATTGATAGGATTGAGCAAGCTACCTCCCCTTTAACTTAGTAAAGACAGAAACTGGACACATGGTATACACTAGAACAGTAGATATATGTTTACTTATTTTCACCTCTTAAACATAGATTTACTAATTAAGGAGCTAGCAGAGATAAGGAAAACAATAAAAAAAATATCTATGGTTTATCTATACCTACCAGATATTTGTAACAGAAGTAGTTTGCCTTCTAGTGCAATTTAAGTGCTTAATAAACTCGACAATAAAGATTAAAAAAATCTAGGTCAACTACAAAATGATGCCGCTATTTGCAATGAAAGGCAGTTATCTCAACTTTAGGCAATTTCACAAAGAACTGTCAGCAAAATAATGCGGAATCGTTTACCGGGGTCGCGGGACTATTTTAAACGGTACCGTGGCCCTGGAACGTAAAACACAACCGAAGGAACAGGGTGAATTTTTAGTCAGCTTGTAACACTGACAGACAGTCATAAAATGATATGAAAGAAAAATAAAATTAATATACGAACACGTCTTCGCCATTTTCAATATTCTAAACTAAACCACTTACACAATATAGCATCACAGAATAAGAACCCCATATCGTTTCCCATTAGGTACCCCATTTACATAATACCCCATGGGGGGGCGTAAATTAAAACCATAAAGCTCGTAGTCAAATCACCAACGCTATGCTATGGTGATGGCTATAACCATTTACTGGTGTTGCCAATGTTTATAGGCCCCGTTTGTTTATTATATTAAATTATTTTTATTGTTTATCGTGTAATCTTTGAAGATGGCGTGGGGGTGATGTGGGGTTACGGCGTCGTGAAGTTCGTTTGAGAATTGGGTGCAATATTGAGACCATTTATTAATTCTTCCATTTGCAAATGGTTTGTAAGGATCAAGCGTGATATAAAAATTAAAAATATAAACAGCGAATTAGTAAACAGTGATGTCGAGTGGCGTTTTTTTATTTAGCTTTAATTCGAGTGATAGCAACTATGCTGAATAAAGTTTTCCCTGGATATTCGACTTAATGAGAGACGTCAGAACAGTGACCAAAAAAACAGCAATTTATTTAAATTTGTTTCTCCGTTAAATATTTTTATTAGAGCCGATGCCACTACGAACTTTTAGGTATTTCATTTTGCTTCACCAGAGGGACGGCTTGGAAGGGCAAAATGGAATAATTCAATAAAAATCAACACTGCATTTCAATATCTTAAATCAAGTTAAAATCGTTTTACTATCCTAAATACTAGAAAGCGATCTCATTTCACCTCAAAAATTGTAATTTAAGGCGACGTAAGACGCAAAACCGTCCTTTTGTATTGTGTTTTATTCCTAATTATAAGGGATTTAAATTTAAAAAAAAACATATTACATATTTCAGTCTTTGGTCTACAGGTTGCGGCTCTTCGATACACGATTGCTTGCACTTTACTGCATCCAATTAAATCGCAAAAACAGGTCCAACTCATGGTTTGGATACCATTTTATTAGAGTTATACTAGGCTTTGAATAATAAAACTTATACCATCTTAAAGAGCATCAAAAATGAGATAGAATGCGGCCGTATTATTGTGAAAGGATGAGAAACCATACCACTAAGTCCAGAATCAGGTGATTTCATCTTTTCATACACTCGACCCTTGGCATTTAGTCGGTCTTGGACCGTGTCGGAGGTCGGACTTACGTCAATTTTTTTGCAAACCCACCACCACGCTAAGTTCTATTACTGACAGAGACAAACATTAATTTTAAATAATAATACCTGTACATATTTTAATTTTCAAAATCCTCGTAGTATAAGTTCATTTTATAAGGTTATAATTTTGTAAACAAATGGGCAGAAAAAGTAAGAAGTTGTCATCGCCGGCTCTTTGAAGGTTGAATAAACAAAAAAGGTAAGGATGCATTGGCAATATTATTAGAACCTCCTTTGTATATTTATTTCTCTTTACTAATAGTAGGAGAGCTACTGAACCATCCGACTTACCTGTTTTCCACAAAGAATGGGCATTTTTTTTTAAGATGTTGTGATTGAAAAACCGTTTAGAGGAATAGCGTTACTGATCGTTATGGACTAATTAAAAAGGAAAAATATTCATTATAATATAAAATCAAAAATAATGAAATATAATATAAAATCAAATATTGATATTTTTAATAAAATACGTTTGACCTTCCTTGCCCTTCAAATGACGTCACCTTTGGCCGTACACAGTTTTGTATCTTTGCCTCAGAAACTAAAAAGTAAGTGGCATGTATTTTCCAGGGATGTCAGACATACCAATTTCTTGGTATACATACCAGTTTTCAGTGTCACGTACCATGTACCAAGACTATTACTCGGTCCTGGTACGTAAAAATACCAAGATTGGCCGTTGACCAACAATACAGAATAAACGAAAAATTTTATGGTACAATCGAGTATTTAATTGCTTACTAAAAAATCTTTTTTTTTTCCGAACATGAATTTAAATATAACACGGACAAAAAATCGCAGTCGGTTGTTAGTATTCATCCACTGTACTGTACGGTTGGTAAAACTGCTTGTTTAGTGTTTACTGCCCTCTATTAACAGTAAAAGAAAAAAAAAGGTTCTTTCATTCCTATTTGATTTTCGACACAATTTACCGATGTACCAGTATTTCGTATTCAGTACCAGCTTTTAGCCAGCTCGGTACAAGGAAATCTGAGTGGCCGTCTGACATCCCTGATTTTCTCAAGTGTCAAGTTGTAAATGTCAAAAATATAAACTTATACGTAACTTTTTATTGTAACTGCAAATTTCCTCATGATCTCGGTTAAATCTGTTAATATCGGCATCGGCAATCTTCTATCTATACAGTGTGTCCGGGCACGGGTTAGCGATATTTGAAGGGAATATACTAGGCTCTTTTTCATCGACAAAAATGCTTTAAAAAAAATTCTTACTCCAAAACTTCGCGAATGGCAGCCATTTTAATTTTTTGATCTGTCGAACTGGGGTGTGAACAATTAAATTCAAATATCTTTAAATCCAAGAGACCTACATTCATGCAAATGACTTTATTGCAAAGGTAAACGTTGAGGCTTATCAAAGACTTACGAAAGTTTTCTAAATAATATGTAAAAATAACCAAAAAACATGGGCAAACACGAAATTGTACACAAAAATTACTGAATAATTTCACATTTTTAACTCTAGCTCGATAAGTACCCCTGAATTTTGCCAGGGTTTTTGCATTAAATTAAAAGTGTTTGAGTCAGGCTATCAAAATTATCACTCTACGTTAAGTATCTTAGGAGTTATTCTTATCAAAAACTTTCGTAAGTTTTTGATAAGCCTCAACGTTTAAAGTCATTTTCATGTATGTAGTTCCCTTGGATTCCAAGATATTTGCATTTTATTGTACACACCCCAGTTCGACGGATTAAAAAATTAAAATGGCTGCCATTCGCGATGTATTGGAGTAAGAATTTTTTTAAAACCATTTTTGTCGAAGAAAATGAGCCTAGAATATCCCCTTCAAATATCGCTAACTCGTGCCCGGACACACTGTATATATAAAATTCAAAACTGACTGACTGATCTGACAACGCACAGCCCAAACCGCTGGGCCAAGAAACTTGAAATTTGGCATAAGCCCTCCTTATACCACGTAGGTGAGCACTAAGAACGGATTTTGCGAAATTCGGCCCCTAAGGGGTTGTTTTTGGGGTTGATAGTTTGTATGAAACTTCGTTATTACAGGTACTAGGAATTTCAAGTTTTGCATGAGGTTTCTTTTTAGGACGGAGATGGTCACCATAAGGGGATTTTGCGAAATTCGACCCCTAAGGGGTTTGTTTTTGGGGTTGATAGTTTGTATGGAACTTTGTTACTACAAGTGCTAGGAGTCTCTAATTTTGCACGGGGTTTCTTTTTAAGACCTAAATGCTTATCACGGTGGTATTTTGTGAAATTCGACCCCTGAGGGGTTGTATTTGGGGTTGATAGTTTGAAGACTGAAATTTTGCATAGGTTCTTTGTTGGACGAGTGCTACCTTATACGAGAATTTTGTGAAACTCGACCTCTAAGGGGTTGCTTTTGGGGTTGATAGTTTGTGTGTTTGTTATTACAAGTGCTAGGAATTTTAAATTTTGCATGGGGTTTCTTTTTAGGGCGTAAATACTCACCGTAGTGGGATTTTGCGAAATTGGATCCCTATTAAGGGGTTTGTTTTTGGGGTTGATAATTTGTATGAAACTTTTCGTTACTACAAGTGCTAGGAATTTTAAATTTTGAATACGGATTCTTTTGATAACTACGACGCGATTTTGCAAAATTCGACCCCTAAGGGGTTTGTTTTTGGGGTTGATAGGTTGTATGGAACTTTGTTACTACAAGTGGTAGGAGTCTGTATATTTGCACGGGGTTTCTTTTTAAGACGTAAATGCTTACAATGATGACGTCACCTATATCAAAAATTAAAATATTAAAAATAAAAATACTATTGAGCCAATCATTAAAATATTCAAATTAGTTTCTAAAAATGCTCTAAATTAGCAGAAAATAAAATAAAATCGAATGTTTGAAAATTTAAGACAATCCCCATTAAAAAATTATAGTCATACTGTGAGAGCAATAAAAACCAAATGACTTTGAGTCCGTTTTGAGGAATGATAATGCAACCACATAGATGCCTGCTACAACGGTACTTTCCAATAATACAATTTTAAAAAAAAAACTAGCTTTGTGGAGAACGGGTGGGATGTTTCAGTGGCTCCTAGACTATAACCTATATATATACAAACCGCAAATATGTGTAAAACAGTTGAATTTAAACCCAATGTCAATATGAATAAAGAAGTCACGCTCGCAAAAGCTATAATGGTTTATTTTTCTCGCGGAATAGATTTACCAACCACATCAAATATGTAAGACAGTTGAATTTAGACCCTATGTCAGAGTTCATAAAGCCACCGCGAACGCACTTATTATAATGGTTTACTGTCTCCACATGTCAAATAGGTAGTGGTCATAGTGTAGAAGTGTACACAGTATGATCATTTCCTTCGAAAATATTAGTTACTAGCTGTTGCCCGCGACTTCGTCCGCATTGTACCTATTTGGTTTTAAGGCACCTAAACTAATATTCTCTTTTTTAATTTGTTGAGAAAGTGAGGGTACCTGATGTCCCACTTTAAAGTTTGTTATAGAATCTATAACAAACTTTAAAGCAAATGAAATAGGAAATAGAAATAAAACGTATAAAATAGAAAAGGCATCTTCAATTTTTATACGTCAACAGAGAGTGCTCATCAGGTGGAACAATTTTTGCTATCGCACCATTTTTGTATCTCTTATAGTTTAGCTGGTCCGTTGCGGTTCTGCACCAGGTGTTCAAGTTTCCAAGATAAATTATAGCCTATGTGTTGGCCAGACTTAATACCTATACAACAAAAACAAAATCATTCAAATCCGTCCAGTACTTTTTGAGTTTATCCCGGACATACATACAGACAAACAGACAAACTGATAAGCAGACAAAAATTCTAAAAACTATATTTTTGGCTTCGGTATCGATTGTAGATCACACCCCAAGTATTCTTTTCAAAAAATATTCAATGTACAGTTTTGACTTTCCTACTATTTTATTATTGTATATAGATTAACTGCCGTAACCCCTGATTCACCTCCAAGCTTTAAAATTACGTAGATTTCTAATGTTTTTAGAGCAATGCAGCTGCAGGCCAAGCGCAGTGCGCATATAATATATCGACTAATGATTCAGGGGATAACGAGTAAATTATTTTCTCTACTTTTTTATTTAATTAAAAAAAAGGATTTATTGCTAATTATTACGAACTAATCAAAATCAACATTTGTAATAAAGGTCAATAGAGTATTACTTTACAACCTGTTCATTTGAATAACCCTAAAATTGAGACCCTAGTTTTGAGAGCAGTGGTGATGAAATAAATTACACAAAGTAATGCGTCTGCCTGGATTCGAACCCACGACCTACAACTCGTAAGTCGGGGCCGATACCACTGGGCCACCACTGCTCTCTTGACATCATTTGATTTCAATTAACACTTTAATATCTTAGGAGATATCATAGTTTCAAAATAATACCGCAACAAAAAAAAAAGATACATACAAACGTACCTATACTAATCAATTCAAGTTGATCTACTGCTTTGCTCTACTCTGTAACTACTACCTAGATTTCCCAACTTTTGGCGCGCGTGTCATCGCGCATCGTAATTCATTACGTATCCGCTAGTCCTTGCAGACGCTGCGGTAGGCGTTGGATGCCTGCGGTGCTCAGGAAAACCTCGCCTTAATAACAAAAATCCCAAAAAACCGCATTACAATTCCTCAACCCAGATTCGAAGGCAGCCATTCGTAGCAGACGCTCAGTCTCAGATACGGACGTCTAACAAATCGGCAAATAAAGAATCGGCAACTTCTATCCGGCGACGATAATCTGAGCCAGCTGTAGGGTTGTCACCTGGCAGGGTGATTTGTGAGAGTTGCACGGTAAGGGTTGTGGAATTCGTAGTGGTTTCAAAAGTGCAGGAATTTGCACTGTTTTCCAAACGTCTTTTATAACGCGAACAGCGTAGGAGTGGAACTCTCTGCCTGCGTCTGTGTTCCCGAACGCATACAACCCTAATCTCTTCAAAGTTAGAGTGAACAATTTCTTGGTAAGCTCGCTCCATCATCGTCGACTTTGTCTTTGTCACTCCTGACCTAGCTAAGGTCAAGAGCAAACCCATCCTACATGAAAACAAATGAATAAGAAGTAAAAGAAAGAAAATACGTTCATTCGATAGGATCGCACGGCACACAATGATTTCACAAAAAAAAGAAGAATACAATAGGTACCTTACGACTGCGCTAACTTCCGCTAACTACTCACTGCATCTAATACATCACCATTGCTACAGAAATGAAGCTAGAAACGACTTCCACGAAACCAAAGTCAGCCTGCCTAATGGGTTTTAGATCACTCCCTCCAACAGAGAGACTTGTGTCTCAGTAGTGGGAACATGCATACTGATTAAGCTATGCCACAAGGAAAAACAAGAGACAGAAATTATAAAGATTTGTCGTTGCTTTAGAAAATACAGTTTCTTTCAGGAAATTGCATTTTTTATGACCAAGATTTTGTTGCATTTTTTATTTATTTCTATAACCAATAATGTCCCACTATTGGGAAAAAGCCTTCCCCATATCTTCTCAAGATTGTTTTTAAGTCGGAAAATAAATTATTTATAAAAAAATACGTAGCTAAATCTTTTCACAGAAAAGGCTCAACTTCTTTAAAAGTGACATCCCTAATCCCTGATTCCGGATTCCCCCGCACCCTACAGAGCGCAGGTGAGATAAAAGTATAGTTCAATAGGGAGACACTCTTAAACACTTTCTTATACCTTATAAATTACCGTTACGACTCGGATGAGGGTTCTTGAACTGAATCAGCAGTGGATGAAGGAAGAAATAGTGCATTTTAATGTAGAAAAAAAAGGTGATCCCATCATTAATCATCTTCCTCAAATTCTCTTACGTTCGCTGGAATTAATTTTCTTTGAAAAAAGTATTGCCTTTGTACTTTTAATTTCTATTTTTTGTTTATGCGTGTGTGACAATTACATTTATAGTATTACATACATTTTTTTTAGACCATAGACATACTTTATCTAGTACACTTACACCACTATTGAATATTGCTTTATCTACAATTCTCTATTTCCAATAAACCAGGTAAATGAGCGAGCGCTCCTCAGAGTAAGTAAGTCATTATTATTGCCAGTGCAATAATAATGACACATTTGTCATTATTATTGCACTGGCAACACTGATCTATCTCAAATAATAGGCGATTTTTTCATACTGCATTTAAAAGTTGATTTCCGACCTAAAAATCAAATGCGGGGTGCTCTACTCTAAACAGTAGTAAAATTGATTGATTGACTAATAATTTTGCTTGTAACGAAATCACATGACACTCATTTTTTAGGCCCTACTAATACTGCCGGGGTCACGGGACTAACGAGCTACCGTAACTCCGGAACGTAAAGGGCTATTGAAGGACACCGTGGATTTTAGTCAGTACAAATTTGACCGTCCCTCCTGCCCTGCCCTGGGTGGGAGGACGCATTTGATGATTTTACCACGCTAAAAAACAGAACCAACCAATAAAACGTACACCGCCGTTGAAAATCGCTTCATCTACAATTCTCTATTCCCAATAAACCAGGTAAATGAGCGAGCGCTCCCGAGAGCAACTATTTAATATCGCCGTCCCCCGAGAGCAATGTGTTATTATTATTGCACTGGCAACACAGCCGTCCGCGGCTCTGCGGCGTGAATTATGAAATGAGAAGCTTTGTTTATGTGGCTTATTAGTTTTCAGAGTGAATTATGGCAACACCTGCGAGGGAAATCGTGCGTTTGATTTGGAATGGTTTGTTTGTCTACTGCTTTACTTCATCATTATCTGCCTATAAATATCCCTATTGCTGGGAAACAGGCCTCCTCTCTGTGAGAGGGAGTGGGCCATAATCTACCATACGGGCCCAGTGCGGGTTGGTGGATGTCACATGTTTTCGAATTTTTGGTTCTAGAATATGAAGGTTTGCTCCCGATATTTACCTTCACCGTTTTTATTCACTGCTGCTGCTTATATGTTAATGTGTTTTTGAAGGTTTCAGAGAACTTGAATTGTACAGAAATATAGCACGGCATGTATTTGTTACTTTGATTGAAGAAACACTCCAGAACGAAAATGGTCGACGGAGTAAAAGCTCCTGCCGGGGTCGCGGGACTGTCTCATCAGGAAAGCGTGACCCTGAAACTTTAAGGCATATTGAAGGATCACCGTGGATTTTAGTCAGTACGAGTCTGACAGAAATGGGCGGGGGCCGGAAACGCGGTCGGTATTTCTGTTTGTATTTTTTAATAGTACTAGTTTCCCTACAGCTCTCTTGAAGGAAGGTGATGGGATCATCGGGTTCGAGGAGGGTGGGCCTAGGACGGTGGATCTTACCTATTTTGGTGGGGACATATCGGGTGGCCGATGAGTTCATTGTATGATATTACCACGATAAAAAAAGCAGCCAGCAGTCATACAGCTTTTGAAAATGAGAAATACAGGCGTAGGATATCACAATAACATGGAAATCGATAAGCTGATCGTCAATATAAGCTCATGGAGAAGAGTGATGAAAGGTAAACATATCTATGTCTATATGTAAGTAGCAACGCTTCATCAATCTTCATATAGACTCAAGATCAGCGTGCCACCTTCCAGAAGCTTCGATCAATCTAATGAACGCAGTCGATAGGTCTGTTCACTTTGTATCTACTAACTTTAAGATAAATCGAAATACTTGTAGGGGAAAATCGGCCATGGGGAATTTTCACTTTTTTATTTTTTTACCGACGAAAAAATAGGAGTGAGAAATTCGACACGTATATTTTGGTTTTTATTGGTTGGCTGTACAGTGGTAGAGCAGTGGTTGGTGGCAGTGGTGGCCCAATGTTATCGGCCCCGACTTACAAGTTGTGGGTCGTGGGTTCGAACCCAGCCTGGCGCATTTCTTTGTGTTATTTATTTTATCACCACTGCCCTCAAAACGGTGAAGGAAAACATCGTGAGGAAACCAGCATGTCCTAGAACCAAAAAATTCGAAGACATGTGACATCCACCAACCCGCACTGGGCCCGCGTGGTGGATTATGGCCCACTCCCTCTCTCTATCTAATAGCTTCACCCGCCCCATCACCACCAAACTCCGCAGCTAGGCCATTGCATGTTGCTAATCCAATCTATGGTAGCTCGCATTGGCTTGAGTGATGACCTTCCAAGACATAGATAAATAATGTTATCACGATTGAGAGATAAAGTAACGGTAACGGTGTTGATAAAATCATAGTAGATCAGTTCAGTGTTATCAATAACCGTTGTCTCAGATAAACTTGTTGCGACTGTATTTGGTGCATCGTAAAATCTTAACTTAAGTACTCAGGTAGAAGTGGAATTTTTTTTTAACCGATATTGCTCCACAGCTGGGTAAAGCTTTCCTGTATAACCTTCCAATCTTTCCTCTGTTCATATTTCTCCAACCCATTCCCATAAATGCGTCTGAGCCGTTTTCAAGGCCTCCCTTGGCAACGACGCTCATCTTCTTGCAACCAATGCGTTACGGCTCTAGCAAATCGATCTCCCACTTCAACTATTTTTTATTTCAAAATAATGGATTAATTAATTTAAATATTTCAAGTTTTTCAATAATATACATACGTTACTGGCACCGCATACTAGTTTGTCAGTAGAAGATTTGCTTACCTGAAAGACAAAAAGAAAATAATTAGTTAAAATGTCCGTTACATCTTACCTTTATTAAATTGCATAGTAGCGGAGGTTTTCATATCTTCATTTAAGTAACGGAAAGTTAATTTGTACAGTTCAAATGACTACGTAATCTCTATTTCCTGAAATTTTCATTCGTTGAAAAATAAATTAAAGCATCAGCAGTGCCCAACACTAACAATTAAAAATGCATCAACAATAAATCTACCAGATACAGATCAATCGTATCGAAACAACCCTCTTTTCGAATCAAACGCTGTACTTTGTAACCAGCACGACATTTTGAACTGATTTGCAATTCCAATTCGACCAATAGCATCACAGAACGCTAATGCCGAAGCAGAGTCAAAGAAGCCGCATTTCCGGAAACTACCGAACATAGCCGATGGTGACCGAACGTTTCGCCATGCGGCTAATGAGCAAATAAAGCAGGCGAGGTGATTAGCGCAGCTGATGGATGCCCAGCTACCGGAATTACCTTTAGATTGTTCGAGACCTAATTCCGTGTATTTATAAGGGTTTTTGTTAGTAATGGTTATTGGAACGAATGAAATAACGTGTTTCTTTGATTCTATTGCTGTCCTTTTCAGAAAGAAACATAAAATCAATGATAGGTATTCCAGTCATATGAGATAGGTACGAGTATCAAGTTTCTACGAAGCGAAAAAGTTGAGGTTGTAGTATGCACCAATGTTGTAGTATGCACCACGAGGTATATTGATCAGCCAGTGCTGCGGGAAAGTTTTAAGACATTACCGCGGCTCTAGAACGCAAATGGCAATTTAAGGAACGGTGTGGGTTTTTTATCGTGGTAAAGTCATCAAATAACTCCTCCCACACAGGGCAGGATTGCATTTAAAATCCACGGTGATCCTTCAATAGTCCTATACATCATGATTTGAAGATATCATTTTTCAACCTATTTCGTAAGTTTAAACCTAAGGGCCTTTACACACCACGTTTTTAAAACGCGCCGTCGACGCGCGTTTCTGAAACTCGCGTTTTAATCAAACAGAGCAGTGTTGTCGTCTGTATCGATACAAACGCGCCGGTGCCGCGCGTTTGTAATTTATAAAGGTGTGCAAAGATCAACAGGCTGCGTCTGACTTGCGTGCATATCGCGTCTGTATCGCTTCAAACACGCGTCATCGGCGCGTTTAAAAAACGTGGTGTGCATAGGCTCTTAAAGCTATAAACCCCTCTTTTGTTTTTCTGTACCCTACGTGAGTTTACAAACAAACTCACAAATATAAATAGCTAAACAAACGCAGAACATACACTATCCTCAACTAAACCTTATGCAATATCGTGCACCTTACTACTCGAAGAGTTAAATGCTCAATAAGAACACGCAACGCACATCGATTGCTTGCGAATGTTGAACACGCAAGTCGACGTGTGATGACTAATATGCTTGCTTTATAGTGCACTGTCACTATTACTAACGAGGTGGTTGGTCATTGATTTTAGATAAGGATTGCGCAAGATGACAACTAATCTGTGTCTTACTGCTAGTTTTTCATTTTACAGCTAAAGTACTCTTGAGTAAAAAAAACAGGCCACGATTTTTTGTGTAAATTACGCCATTTTGCGTTATGGTGACTCTTCTTATATAATATCTATACATCTATACATATAAATAAAGTTGGAGTGTCTGTTTGTAATATTGAAATAATCGTTTTTTACTACATGCATACGAATGTATGTGTATATAAGGTAGAAACACCAAAATAACATATTTTACAATTTTTGTCTGTCTGTCTATTTGTAACGGCTAATCTCTGAAATGGCTGGGCCGATTTTGACCGAACTTCTATTGGCAGGTAACTAATGTAATAAGGAGTAACTTAGGCTACTTTTATTTTAGAGAAAAATCCTTTATTTAATTAATAAAATAAAAAATACATTGTTGAGTTCTGACATATACGCGAACGAAGTCGCGGGCACAGCTAGTCTTTTATATAAAATGGGCTCGCTCCTGGACTAACTGGAACTACTGCGCACCCATGGATCATAGTACAACATTTATATGGCGTCGGACTTTCGACAGGATGGTTGTTCCCCCATAGGGCCGCTGCTGGTGCCATAGGTGCTGTTGCTCGGAGTTGACTGCTCAACTTCGTCGGAGGTGGATCACACCCACCCCAAAAAATAACCTCTTGGCATTCAGATAAAATGAAAGTTATAAAAGGTAATAAACAGACAGTTTTACAAAGCTGTAATAAAAACGAAGCTATCAGCAATGCACTATTAATACAATACTAATAATAGCGTCGTATATTAATAGCTTACAAAGCAGTGCATTTATATGGCATTACGTTATAGATACTATTTACGGCTGTACGTAGCGTGCCACCTCAGTTATGGACAGTTGATGTTAATAACACTGATTTATGTGGGACTACACACACCTGGGGGGGTATTACAACGTCTTAAAACCAGGCTTATTCCGGCGAGTGAACGAGATGGCGCTAGACGACTTGTATAGCTCTGTCACTTTCACTCGCCGGAATAAGCCTGGTTTTAAGACGTTGTAATACCCCCCCTGATGTCATGTTTGATTAATAAATATCTTTAATTAACAAAGTAAAACTGAGATAATTATATGTTTGATAACCTTTTTTTTTCTTGGTGTTGTTTTAGTCCTCCCGGTTTTTTCCCCCTTTAACAAGTGTCCTCCCACTTTGAGTAGAGGGGCAGAGACTATCAAACACTTACTTAACTAAACGTCCCATTCCCCCTCGCTTTGTAACTTTACCTGAACACGGGGTCTAATCTCTAAGCACGAAACCCGTGATTTCGGCCTAAGTTATAGGCGTTTTAATAAAGAGCCCAAACTAAGAATGATTGATGTTACCATTTGAAATAATTATAGCTCCATATAGTACGCGCCACTCATAATCTGCGCGAAAATTAGTGGTACTCCTTACATTTTTTTATGCAATTTGTTGTCATGACATAGACACTAGCGCTGCTTCAAAAGGACTTCAGTAAATCTGCAATTCTGCATCCGTACTAATGTCTTCGTCAATGGACTTAGAAAGTAGAGCTCCAGGGCCGTACGCGAGAAGTCACCGCCGACTATGGCTTCCGTGAAGACACGGCGCTGCTCTGCCAGCCTAGCTGGGTAGACCTCCATATGCTCCACCGTGACCTATCTTTTATAAGTTACGATATTATTTACGTTGTGTTTTATATGTCTGAGAGTCAAGTTTACTTTCTAGGGAATAAGATTCTGTTTAAAAATTTATATCTGCTGAAAAAAAAATAGTTTTTAAACAGAGGACGAGGCTCCTAAGAGCTTCGTTCTTAGAACAAAGTTTAAAAAGGTCTATTTTTATTTACTATTCTTATAGGACTATCTAGATATTATCTATCTGAGACTTTTAATAGAAATCTCTATCAAAATTTCAAATCATTAAGATTTGTTCAAAAGTTCCTTAAGGAAATCTGTATCAACTGATACAGATTTCCCTTAAGGAATAACTATTCCTTTCAAATCCCTATTCTTATCAATTCAACTTAAACAAGATAAAATATTTATTCTCAAATGTACAATATTTTGCATATTGCCCTTACCGAAATTACTCATAAATGTTAAACAGGGAAAAACGAAAAGGGGTTTCCATGGCAATCGCACTTCGGGGCAAAAATTCCATTTCTATTTAATGCATAATTGAAATATTCTGAGAGGCCACGCGACTCAATAACTATTTAAACTAAGGGTTCTGTTTACCCATAAGATGGGGAAACTGGGAGATCTGGGGGCACGGCAGTGCCCCCGCCAAGACGAGCCAAGCGAAGCGCAAGGGCACTACCTACCTTTTCTCGAAGTGTTTCGTCGTTTTTTTGAACCCTCATAGAGTTGGTTTCCGATGTACCAGATAGTTCATATTCTCAGAATATGATGCCATCAATAGTCTTATTAAGCATACAAAGTCTCAACAGAATAGCTATAATACTTTAGATTTTATTGATATCTAAAATACACCGATTTCGTCACTGATTCACTGATACACTGACACACTGATGATCATCAAAATGTTTGGCTACTTCCTGAAGTGCTAGAGAGCTGAAATTCGGTATGTAATCTAAGTTTAGTATACAACCAACAAAAAAATTCATAAACCTATAACTTTCACCCCCCATCCCCTAAAATGGGGGGTTGAAGTTTTTATGAGACCTTAAAATGTTAGGGTTCTTCCTGAAGTGCTAGAAAGCCGAAATTTGGTATGTAGTATACAAAAAAACATCCCCCATCTCCTAAAATGGGGGGGGGGGGGGGGGTGGAACTTGCCATGTCTGTATGTTTGTTCGGGTGTAATCTTTGAACTCAATTTTGAAATAGAATTATCTTCAACCGATTAAGCTGAAATTCTGTATGCACGTTTAGTTTGGATTACAATCAAATGCACGATTAGGTATGTGACGTCATCCTAAATCCAATATGGCGGACTATCTAAGATGGCAGAATAGTTGATTTTAGTGCATTTCTACAATATGGATATCAAATGAAAGGGCTGGTTGAGAGAAACTAGAACAATGATGTGACGTCATTACAAATCCAATATGGCGGACCATGTATGATGGCGGATTAGTTATATTTAATGCACTTCTACAATATGGGCATCAAATGAAAGGGCTCGTTGAGAGCAGCTCGATGAATAATGTGACGTCATTCTAAATCCAAGATGGCGGAATAGTTATTTTTAATGCACTTCTACAATATGGGTATCAAATGAAAGGGCTCTTTGAGAGCAACTTCAAAAATAATGTGACGTCAATCAAATCCAATATGGCGGACAATCTGAGATGGTGGAGTAGTCATTTTTAATGCCCTTCTACAATATGGGTATCAAATGAAAAGGCTCGTGGAGAGCAACTCAAAATATAATATGACGTAATTACAAATCCAATATGGCGGACCATCTAGGATGGCGGAATAGTTATTTTTAATGCACTTCTATAATATGGGTATCAAATGAAAAGGTTTGTTGAGATCAGCTAGAAGAATAATGTGATGTCAATATAAATCCAAGATGGCGTAATCATTATTTTTAATGCACTTCTACAATATGGGTATCAAATGAAAGACGTGCTCGTTGAGAGCAACTCGAAAAATAATTTGATGTCATAAATCCAAGATGCTAGCAACTTACAAAAAGAACTGAAATCCCACCAAAAACATTTCATGTAAAGTGTTGCCAAAACGAGCACATAAGGTTTGCCCTACAAAAAAGATATCAGATCTTATGTAGAACCAAGCTTCTGAATCTACACGGCCTAACTCTACCAATTCGAACTTCACAAATTTTACACATTAGCAAAAATGTATGGCTTGGCTGTTTCGTTACTTACTTCAGAAACTAAATATTAGCATCACCTCCACGACGGTAGCGAAACGGTGAAGCCATACATTTTTACTGATGTGTAGAATTTGTGAAGTTACAGTTGGTAGAGTTAGGCCGTGTAGATTCAGAAGCTTGGTTCTACATAAGATCTGATATCTTTTTTGTAGGGCAAACCTTATGTGCTCGTTTTGGCAACACTTTACATGAAATGTTTTTGGTGGGATAATATTTTCATGTTATATTAAACCACATAATTTCCATTGGTGGCTAAGAAATGGATCGTATCCATAAACGACTACCTTAGTATTAAGAAGTGACTGCCCATATATTAAGGAGCAAAGGATCATTGTATCGTTTCTTTCTAATCTCGCGTACAGTTCGACAAAACAGGCAAAACTGTACGCAGATGGAATCCGGGAAAACGTTTGCCACTAGTCGACTTCTAGTGGAGCACATTTTGATAAATAATGTACTGAAATATATGGGGTTGAATTTGTCCACATTTTATTTATTTTTCGGTGATACCATCATCAAATGGTTCCCTGCACTGTTTGGAACAGAAGGGACTGATGGATTCGTACTGATTAAAAGTCCACCCCGTACCTTCGACTGCCCTTTGCATTTCAGAGCCACGGAAACCTGGCTTCAGTCTCGCGACTCCTTAAGTTTACTTGGTTCTTGATCGGACGACGAGTTACCCATTATTCGCCGCCCGCAAGACCGCGCCTACGGTGTCCGTAAGTCGCGATGACCGAGGCCCTGGGCGTCTCCTGCGGCGGCTGGGTCGTTGTGATATCGCTTAAATTTAACCATCAGGTCGTGAAAAGGGCGAATCTCATTGATAGCTCATTTATCAATCCACGAAACAAATAGTTCGCTGCAACTTTACGAACTATTCATAGAATGATTGATCAGTTTCAGTTTCAATTCTAACTTCCATTGATTAATGGCAAACTATTTCAGTTTTCAAACAGATAACAATTTAGAATTAACGAGAACTGTTCGCGGTTTGGTTGGCGATATTAAAATAGATAGAGAGATAGTCCAGCAGACCATTAATAATAAATTGATTTGACTCGCCATGGGTTATTTATAGTAAAATTCTATCCGCTTCGTAGGACGTCAACAAATGATTCTTTGTGTAATTATTTTAACACTACTGCTCCCAAAACGGGGAAGAAATCGTGAGTAAACTGGCAAGTCCTAAAACCATAAAATCATGGAAATGTGACATTTACCAACCAGCACTGGGCCTGTAAAATTGATTAAAGTCCACATCCTCTCACAAAGGAGATGCCTGTGTCGTAGCAGTATGAGTATATAAGCAGATTATGATGATCTCCATTTTGTATACATACAGAGTGTCATATTCGCTTTGGCGAAAAATCTCTTTATATAAAGATTAAAAAAAAAAAACTCCACTCGTGGAAGTAATTTAGAACCTTAATAACTAAGAACATACAAATGATAATGCAAGAATGCCATGTCAAACTGGCATCATAATTCGCAGCCCCACCCTTTAGCCTAATCTTCAAATACGGCTATCATATAAATGGCCCTACTACATCATTAACACTAGTTTTTATTATTAAATACGCACAAAATGAGCTAAAATAATGTTAAAAGTTAGTGTTGGCTGTACAAAGAGGCTATTTGTTTTCGTCTAAACAAATGTTTTGACAGAGGAGTAATGAATCTGTCAAGGGGGAGCGAACTGAGTTCGCTCACTCTTTGGTGATAATTTCAGAGTTTTTGAAATAGAGTATTGTACTACGGCTCGTGGGGTCCGAGTGCGCGTCTCCTTTGAAGGTGCGTCTAAACGGGCAATATTTTTACTGCAATGTGCATAATAATGTCTATGTAGACTATGCAGTATATGACAATATTTTGAGTGAGGCATGTCTCAACCAGCATGGCTTTTTTTGATTTTTTTTTATGGTAAAATCATCAAATGAGTCCTCCCACCCAGGGCAGGGCGGGAGGGACTGTCAGACTCGTACTGACTAAAATCCACGGTGTCCTTCAAGAGCCCTTTATATTCCGGGGTCACGGTAATGAGATAAGTCCCGCGACTCCGGCAGGCTTTGGCCCTCAAGAGGCCCCGTCATCATGCTGACGTGCTCTTTGAGGCGCGCGTGGAACACAACGCGCCATCGACCCGGGCATGGTCCATGGTCGGACAGCGAGTTGCCCTTTACTCGCCGCCCGCATGCCCGCGCCTACGGTGGCCGGAGATCGTCTTGCGACGTCCATCGCCGTGAGCGTCCACCACCGCGGGAGGGGCGGAGGGAGGACATTGTCCTCTCCCTCACGCGGCCCGCCTCCTCCTTCGCGAGCATGACTGCTTCGCAGAAGGAGGCGACCGCTTCCCACTCCGTCTCGCCCCACAGCATGGCCGCGACCACTGCCGTGCGCGAGAGGACTCCGCCTATCGCCGCCGAGGACACGTCGGTGCTCTGACCAAGCGGGGCAGTCTTGCACCGTCTATGCTCTACTGTGTCCTCCGGGCGATCTTCGCAGTGGTGACACCCAGGCGTTTCCTCCTTTCTCATCAGACACAGGTACCTCCCGAAACGTCCGTGTCCGGTGAGGACCTGCGTCATGCGGAGGTCAGGACGCCTTGACGCCTATCCAGCCACTCTTCAAAGAGGGGTCTTACCGCCGCGATTGCAGCGTGCCCGAACCAGCATGGCTTAGACGAAAACGCATAAGCTATGCTGGTTCAGACATAATGCCGAGAACCTACATTCAAATGTTCTTAAAAAAGGTACTGCGGATCGATTTTCACTAAGCGTCTAACAATACCTTCCGCTACACCTTAGGCGGAGAAGGAACTATTTTACTCGTATGATTTTACCAACACAAAAAAAAGGTTTAACACAGCTTAGACTTTCTGTAAGCGCCTAGAACCTCCCACTTGCCCAAAAGCTCCTAAAAATACGATCTAGTAAAACTTTTCATCTATTTATACCAGCGAAGTTTGAATGATAGCCCGAACTTGGGCAAGTGATGATGGATGGCATCCGTCTCTTATTACACGATTATTTGTTAAAATTCGATATTTGACAGCCTGATGGATACTATAAATCTTGGCTTTTTAGGGCAGTGACGTCATGAAAAAATCGGTGAAAAGTGAGACTCGGACTCGCAAAAGAAGGGTTCTGTACATAAACTATAATGCAGTTCAAAGATGCAGCCCTGTGATGGAAGCTTGTACAGACAGCGGAGCCAGTGGTTGTAGTACGTGTGTAACAACCCTTAGTTAGAGTCCCGTTGGCACCGATTGACTGCGGAACCCTAAAAAGACGGTGGGGTGTGTTAAAAGGGTAAATAATATGTTTTACAATCATTACGCCTCATGTTAACTCATGTAGGCGATGTGTCATTAAGTATTTTTCTAGAAAAAACACGCTTTTATTTTGTGTTTAATAATTATAGGGGTTTTAAAAAGGACATTAGTTATACATTGGGTTTTAAAAGCCTAAGTAATTAAAGACTATAATCGTTCAGCAATTAATTGTCAACTTGCGTACGAGTATAAACAGTTGCGATTGATTGACTGAATAAAATACAAACAAAACAATAAAAAAAAAAATGTTGCAGTGATTTCGCCTGTTTCAGACTTTCATTTTCCGAAAAACATTTAATATTAATTGCTAAACCTTTTAGCTTTGTCCAAAATTTGCAATAACAATACAGTAATTCTGATACAAGACTATTTAATTTTTACCAAATACATCATTTTTTTTTGAGGTGATAAAATCATCAAATGAGTTCTCCTGCCTTGAGTGGAGCGGAAGGAATTTCAACAAATGTACTAATTAAAATCCTAATTAAGTTCCTTTAATTGCGCTGTATTTACCAGGGTCACGGTTATCTCTTTGGTCCGTTCCGTGACCTACGCAGCAAAATACATTCCTAAAATAATTCACAGACACACATGAATCAGGTAACGAGGATGGAAGCGTTCTCTGCAGACATCACGAAATGATGGGTTAACATTTATCATGACTTACATAAGCGCTAGGCCGTACATATAAAGCTCTGGCTAAATTGCTGCGAATCCCGCACGGGAAACGGGATCACGTTTGCCTCCCTGTTTTTATAATGGAAAGGCACGCTACTACTCGATCCTGTTTTTTTTTTGATTTATTATATGATATCCTAGAATTTGACCACTATCTCGATTGATGGAGATCCGTGAGAAAATCGGCATGTCTTGGAACCAAAAATTCGAAGACATGAGACATCTACCAACCCGCCCTGGGTCAGTGTTTTAGTAGTGGGAATATAATGTAGGCTGATTTGAGCGATGATGATAGTTTTTTTTACCAATATTTAATTGAAAATGCATTATTATATACAAAGGGACTATTAAGGGATTATAATCCTACTAATATTATAAATGCGAAAGTTTGTGAGGATGTATGTATGTGTATTGTTACTCTTTCACGCAAAAACCACTGAACGGATTTGGCTAAAATTTGGTACACAGATAGTTTATAACCTGAATTAACACATAGGATAGTTTTTATCCCGATTTTATGTTCCCACGGGATAATTTTCGAGTTGTAGCGGGTGAAGCCGCTGGCAATAGTAAAAATATATGTATATGGCAATATTTTTTTATTTTTTTACTGCAGTCCATCATGCTTTCTCTGCGCCAATTGTGCCGTAAAGGTATTCCACATAGGGAATCTGCTAAAATGGCACCTGAGCTAATGGCACCTAAGCTATTGCATATACGGCACCTATCAAAAATACTTCGCAGGTGCCTCTAGGGAGATGGAAGCCTTATTCATCTAGCATTTTACTTCACATAGCATCTGCAAAAAAATTTGATAGGTGCCGTATGTGGAATAGCTTAGGTGCCATTTCAGCGAGTTCCCTATGTGGAATACCTCGTTCCATATACGCTGCGGGATTCGCTTCAGTTTGGCCAGAGCTTAATATGAGCGTTGGCTCATATGAACCTGACTTATTGCTGTTTCTGTGCTAATTATTCATCTTTGTTATAAGACTCAAGATATGAATGGTTTTAATTATTATGTCTTAGATTACACGTGTCTTGTTTCATATATTTATATTTAGAGCAAGCTGAGGTGTTCTAATTAGAAGTTTGAGGAAAATTTTGCCAAGAGTTTTAATTACAGCCACTCTAATGAGGCTCAAAATTAAAATTACGTTTTTGAAGAAGTGCCTGTGCATTGAGCGTAAATATTTCTGTCAAATTTATGCAGCAAAAAAGGTTACTACAGGTGTTGTTTAAATATAAAAAAAAACACAATTAAATGTGAGGTCAAAATAATTTTTGAATATGCAAGTCTTGTATTAAATGTTTTTGCCGTAATAATATAATTATGTATATCCAGCCCCTCAGTTAAATAAACCAGTATCTTTGAAAACGATTTATCCCTATATCATTTTCAACCCTTCACCACCAATTTTTCAATTCCGTCTATTTTTACAACACAATATGAATAGAATAAAGTCTTTTAAAACTTTGACCCCCATAACACTGTCACTTTCACCCTTTCTCAACGTCAAAAGTTAATTGTTTAACAATTTTAAAAACTCCACAATACTCCCGCATCAAGAGTTTATCGCTAAAAGTGATCCCGATCGGTTAATAAATAACGCAGTCAATTTGCCGATACAAAGGCCCCGCGAAATTGTTTTCATGTCGCCGCGTCACCGCGTCAGTTATACGAAAAACGCTGGTTGAATTACCCCTTCTGTTTATTTAAGGGACCTAGATATTGGTGATTTTTAACTTTCGATATCAAACATTTGTTTTTCCGTACATTTGACAAATTTTAATCATGGCCCACATAGATTGAAACCATGGAAATATATGTTTATGCGAATGTCCAACTAATTGTATCTGAATGTCTGTAAGAGTTTAAGCTTATGGTGGTTCATACTTAGAGTCTTTCTTTTTGTGTTTATATTGTAAGTTTCCGTAGGACGTTTTCCTTCAACATTTTGAGAGCAATGGTAATACAACAATTTACAGAAAGAAAAATGCCTGCTTAGTTCAAAATGTTTAGCCTCTAACATTAGTGGGAAACTGAACTGGATATTATAACCCAAATAAAAATGCGGCCAAACCGATCCGAATGCAGTATATGACATATACTGCATTCGGATCGTTATTCGGTTTGGTTTATTCGGTTTGGTCGCAAGGCGCAAGGCGTCAACATATACTATATGTGGACGCCTTTAAAATATACTTCAGCATTTTATCTCCCCAAATCCGGTATTCACAGTCTATCTTGCTTTCCAGTACGCGCAGTAACATTGCACCTTTAATAAAACTGTTCGAAAATACTTACACTGTAACACCAGGTATCATACAAAAGGTAACATAACCCCACACTTATCACAAACTTATCTCAAGTGCAGTTGTGAGAAAATCCACAAGAAGTAGGCTTAGCCTGGAGCCGGTCTTTATCTGAAGGCAGTAAGTTTGAGAGCTCTAAGCTAGCACTAAGTTACAAGCCGAGTTTGCGGCTTCCGCCATGCACGAAAACCCAGCTTGCAAGGGGTATTTTATAAACAATTATTGCCTGGTAACAGTAGTTGAACAATTAAGTTTTTGCGAATGTATGTACTAATTTTGACAATATTTCTCAAAATTGATCTACCTTTTAAACTAATCAATGTGCATTCTTGTTTATTAATTGCCTTCGTAGAACTGACGTGACCTATTGCTTAGAATTGAGAACTTTAATTTGACAGCGTAAACGCACCTTTAAGTAATTCTACTGGGGCTAATTAATAACTTATTTACATTCCACATCATCATTTCTATTATAAAGTGGAATATTAACAAGTTATTGGGAATAGTAAAATCACGTCACTAGTAAAGTTTAGCCACCAGAACTAATCAGAAGAAAAATGGTCGCGTCTTAAACCGTTATCAAATCTATTTTTATCCTAGTTCAACTGTCCAAAAAAAAATAACAAAACAGCAGATTAAACCTACCACAAAAATAATGAAATAAATTAATTTAACTATCCAAGTTCTAAAGATCCCTATCTTAGTAAAAGAAGCAATTAATATCTTTCTTCTCATAAAATAGTTTCAAGAAGTTTCCTTTCGTATTAAAGGCAGTCAAAGTCGCCTAGATCCCGAAGACTTACAGTGGGGTGATATTTAAAAAGTTTCCCGCTAAAGTTAGCCGGGAGAGCTCAAAGATGGACCTAAGTTATAGATAGTGCATATTATGGATGGAATTAACTTTTGTCTCTTATTTTTTATTTCAAAGAGGGAAGTAGAAGTGAGGAATTTGAGTTTTTAGTGGTTGCATTTATATTCGGACTGTCTAAATATGTAATCATGACCCTGGAACGTAATAAAGGGTTATCTAAAGAGCACCTTGGTTTTCAATCAGTACGAGTCTGGCAGTTCCTTCCACCCCACCCAGAGAAGGAGAATTTTGACGATATTACCATCTTAAAAAGCTCTCTATAGCAATCTGAAGTGAAAATTGAGAATCATGAATACACCCTGCAAAAGTTGAGATGGCTAGATGTTTATTACTCAATCCCTTTAAAATGTTTGAACGATTTTTTTGACACTTGGCACAGATGTAGACTATATTCTGGACACATTGATACTTTGTATCTCGGTAGTACAAAACGTTCGGACAATTAACTTATTCCACCCGTGCGAAGACGCTGGCACAACCTAGTACGACTGGCATTTCCAAACCACAAGAAAACGATAGGTAGGTATTTAAATCCCTTCAAAAGTCCAAAAACATTGGTTTCCAATCACTTTCACAACTCAAAATAACGTCGCTACAATTTAAATTCAACATCAAAGTCATTGAGTCTCCAGTTTAAACTAAAAAACAAATTCATAAGTCCTTAGAACTTTACAAGCTGTACACACGGGCGGTTGTGCTTCAAACAAGTTCGAGAAACGAATAATATTTATGTTTCCACTTTTGTGAAGTTTTTCACACCGAAAAAGGGGTTTGAATTTGAATTTTTTGGCCTTCCTGGAATGCGTGACGCTTTGGAAAGTTCATAGTACTTGTAACTGGCGTGTGTATAATAAACGATCTTAACATGTGATAAATTAAGATTTCTGCAAATTGAGAACCTCTTCTTAATTCGAAGTCGGTTTATAAAAGAGGAATAATATCAAAAGGAGTCTAGTAGCAAGATGTATCTTAGAGTAATGGCGTTATTAACTTTTTGCCTAGCTCTAGGGACAAAATATGTTTATCTTGATTTATGTCTCTGACTTCAGACGCTTACTGACCAAAAGTCATCCTGTTCCTTATGTCCTTTACGTTCCAGGGCTATAGTGCCCTTTTAAGATAGTCTCGTGACCTGGCAAGCTTTTGAGTCTAAATGGGCCCAACAGACTATACCTAAATACCTTACGTTTAGTTCGTTCGAGCTTTGCATTTCTACCCAGTCCGATGTTAAGAGGGCTTTCACACGTTTCGTTGTTTTTGTGCGACTTTTGGAACCTGATTCTGGGTATGCCATTGCCACAAATAAAAAAAAGATATATACTCGAGAAAGTTTGATTATTTCTGTGTGGAGTGCTTTAAACAAATTTTTAGATTTGTTTACATACATGAGTAAAAACCTTGTCTCTGCAAAGGATGTTTCATAAAATTCTACTTTTTGTCATACTTTGGTACCGAATTACATAGAAGGTATAATAGTAAAATAATATTTGAAAATGTCCATGGTACATCTGAAAGATTGTATTTGGACTGCATTAATCACTTTTTTATTTTTCATTCAGAAATACACCAAAAATAATTTTTCAAAACCGGGAAGAATTTGACATTTTTTCGTCCGAAATTATATTTTTTATGTATCAATGTTTACTGAATATTCAATCAAAAAGTATTGAATAACTAAGGTTACTATCTTAGCTTGCATTAAAAAAATAATTAGCTCATTTAAAAGTAAAATAATAGTATTAAACAATTATAATATGCAATGACAAAATTCAACATAAAACCAAGAACGGTTTGTTCTTTGATTTAGACGGCGCGGGGCGCCTTTTGAGGGAGGACGTATCGCTCGCAACCATTTTGACATTAGTCACGTAATTATTAAAATTTAAAATACACGCCACCATTCATGACCTTTATACGCGGCGCTAGTGTCTTTGTCATGACATCAAATTCCATGTGAAAAATGTAGTACCTCGAATTTTCCGCAGGTCATGAGTCGTGGCCAGTAATTTTCCCAATCGCCAAGAATACAGCATAACCTACCTTTCTCGATACAAGCTAATATTTTGAATTAATTTAATTTTGATCAGTTTGCAATGTAAATATATAATGTGTTGATTGTATTTTCCCACTATATTCGAATGTGGATATAATTGTAGTTAATAAAATAATGTAAATAATTCTGATAGCTTTTTTTATGAATTGGTAATTAAATGTAATTTCAGACTCGCTAACTTCCCAAACATTCCAGTTCATCATCTCAGCCGTAGGACGTCCACTGCTGAACATATTAGGCCTCCCCTTTTGATTTCCACTTATACCGGTTGGAAGCGACCTGCATCCAGCGTCTTCCGGCGACCTTTATAAGGTCGTCTGTCCATCTTGCTGGTGGACGTCCTACGCTGCGCTTGCTAGTCCGTCGTCTCCACTCTAGTACTTTTCGACCCCATCGGCCATCTGCTCTGCGAGCAATATGGCCTGCCCATTGCCACTTCAGCTTACTAATCCGGTGGGCTATATCGGTGACTTTAGTTCGTCTACGGATCTCCTCATTTCGGATTCGTTCACGTAGAGAAACACCTAGCATAGCCCTCTCCATAGCTCGTTGAGCGACTTTGAGCTTTGAGATGAGGCCAATAGTGAAAGACCACGTTTCGGTGCCGTAACTCATCACTGGTAACACACATTGGTTGAAGACTTTCGTTTTGAGGAACTGAGGTATGTAGGACGAAAAGACTTTGCGCAGTTTCCCGAACGCTGCCCAACCGAGTTGGATTCGGCGGTTGACCTCTTTCTCGAAGTTGGACCTACCTAACTGGACTACTTGTCCTAAGTAGATATATGAGTCAACAACTTCGAGTACCGAGTTTCCAACAGAGACTGGGGTGGGCACAACATTGGCATTTGACATAATTTTCGTCTTGTCCATGTTCATTTTCAAGCCCACCCGTTGTGAAACTCGGTCGAGGCCATCGAGCATCATGCTGAGTTCCTTCATCGACTTTGCCATGACTACGATGTCGTCGGCAAACCGAAGGTGAGTGATGTATTCGCCATCGATGTTGATGCCAAGTTCTTGCCATTCCAGGAGCTTGAAGGCGTCTTCCATTGCGGCAGTAAACAGTTTCGGAGAGATAACGTCCCCCTGTCTTACGCCTCTTCTCAATGGAATCGCCTTCGTGCTCTGCTCCTGTACTCGGACCAACATAGTGGCGTTATTATACAAGCACTTCAACACCTCGATGTACCGATAGCCAATACGGCATCGCTGGAGTGACTCAAGTACCGCCCATGTTTCCACTGAATCAAAGGCTTTCTCATAGTCCACAAACGCTAAGCATAATGGCAAGTTATACTCTTCGGTCTTCTGTATAACTTGCCGCGCAGCGTATGGATGTGGTCTATAGTACTATAGCCTCTTCGGAAACCGGCTTGTTCGGAAGGCTGGAAGTCATCAAGTCTGTGTTCGAGACGGTTCGTGATAACCCTTGAAAACAGCTTATAAACATGACTTAGAAGCGTGATGGGTCTGTAGTTCTTCAATAGGCTGTTTTCACCTTTTTTGAAGAACAGCACCACCTCACCTCTACTCCAAGTTTCAGGCGTTTGCCCTCAAAGAGGACGGAATTAAAGAATTTCTGGAGGACTTTAAGTACCGGTGTTCCACCCGCTCTCATATGCTCTGATTCCGTCGTCGCCCGGCGCCTTGTTGTTCTTAAGCTGCTTCAGGGCCATCCTAATCTCGTACAGACTGATGTCCGGGATATCTTTGGTATAATGTCGGGACAGCTTGGCTCTTGGATCTCCTACCAAGCGGTCAACGGGTTTTGCGACCGAAGTGTATAACTGTCCATAGAACCTCTCGATCTCGCCTAAAACCTCTGCTTTGGTCGACGCTATGCTGCCATCCTCCCGTTTCATCTTTGTCATCTGGCTCTGCCCAATAGACTTGTCCTTTGCGAACACTTTAGAGCCTTGGTTTCGCTGTATGGTCTCTTTAACACGATTCGTATTAAAGAGACGCAGATCATGTCGCAAGGACTTAGATATCCGTCTATTGAACTGCCTTCATGACTTCGCATCATTGGAAGACTGCAACTGTAGCAAACGTCGTTCAGCCATGAGGTTTAAGGTTTGCTCGGTCAATTTCTGGGGTATCTTTACGACAGGGTTTAAAAAACTTAGACCCTACCGTGCGGACAGTTTCCACTAGCCCGTCGTTGATCTCGTCCACTGACACTAAGTTCTTAAGGCAAGCAAAGCGATTAGAGAGCTCGAGTTGAAAGCTTTCGGGGTTTTAAATATGGGGCCGAGTAGGTCGGAGCGTAGACTTCATCAGGCTGGACCTTTTAAGTTTAACATTGATATTCAGCGAGCCTCTTACGATTCGGTGATCGCTACCGGTTTTTACCCTGTTGATCACAGAGACATCGCTGAATATCCGTTGCTTGTCGGTCATGAAGAAGTCTATCTCGTTTCTCGTGAAACTATCGGGACTCAGCCAGGTCCATTTCCTGTGAGGCGGCTTCTGGAAGAAAGAGTTCATCATAAAGAGTTCCTCTTTCTCCAGAAAGTCGGCCAGCCTCTGTCCCCTACCGTTGCCCATACCCAAATTGCCCCACTCTCAACTCATCACTGCTTTTCTTACCCAACTTTGCGTTAAAGTTATGGGAACAACAGTGAAGTGGGTTTTGGAGCTATGTATGGCCCTACTTACGTCCTCATACATAGTCTCCACTTCATCATCGGAGTGTGACGAGGTCGGTGCGTATACCTGAATGACCTTCAGAAAATATCTTTTGGATATTCTGAGTATTAGGTATACCATCCTGCTCGACACACTGTCGATGGTTATTATGTTGTTTACGAGGGACTTGTGAACGAGAAACCCGACACCACCTTGGGACTGTTGGTCGCCCTCCCGGTAGTAGAGCAAGTTACCAGACTTCAGGGTTACGGTGACCTCCCCCTCTAGAGATTATAATTTAAAGCTCACCAAAACATTCTGTTTCAAGAGTGAAATGATCTGAAACCTGTTGAACTCTGATAGATCTGTCTTTATTAAAAAAATAAACCAGCTGTAACCCAGTTGAAGCACTGAAGCCCAGTCAAAACAGTTCAATGAATTTTCTCCTTTGCAAATGTTTAAAGATTTGCACCATCCGTTCACAGTTAACTGCAGGCGAACCAAGAATCTTCTTGAATATTTTTAATCTTCATGGTGTCGATTCGAAATTGTCTTGTCAATTATAGGGGAGCTTGTGGCTGGTCGTTATGGAGTTTGTATGATCCGCGCAGTAGATTATCGCTCTCTTTGCGCGGTTTAACGAACTTGATGGTCTTCTTGGGCCTTACTCACTTTCTTCCTGGATCACGGCGTTTGGTGATATTACCCGTCTCTTTTGACACTAGTTTCAAATTATTTTGTACCACTGCCACTGGTTGGAAATATTCGAGCATTAAACCGACCACTTCTGGCTATATCTCCTTATCTATGTCACCGTAATCACCCCAAGTGGCTGGTTTTGCATCCATTATGTCTCTGAATGGATGGCATAAATGACTGTTTGATGTATAAGTCAAAGAAAAAGTTTGTAAAATTTTAAACACCAAATCGTAAATCTATACTTATAATAAATTTGTAGAAAAGTGGTGTCTGTACAATGGAAATATACAAAAAAAAAGTAGCAGGGGTTGTTATTTTATCGATGCCGAACCCGAAAATGTAGTTAACTTTTTTTTTGTCTGTTTGTCTGTTTGTCGGTTTGTCTGTTTGTCTGTTTGTCTGTGTGTTTGTGCACGCTAATCTTCGGAACTACTGGACGGATTTGAATTTTTTTTTTTTTGTTGTATAGGTATTAAGTCCGGTTAACATATAGGCTATAATTTATCTTGGAAACTTGAACACCTGATGCAGAACCGCAACAGACCTGCTTAACTATAAGAGATACAGGAATGGTGCCATAGCAAAAATTGTTCCACGTGATGAGCATTTTCTGCTGAGAGAATAAATTTGAAGATCCTGGACACCTGATGTGGAACACCAAGAGCCCAGCTACACTATGACATATACAGGAATGACGTCTTAGCAAGAGTTGTTCAGCCTGATGAGCACCTTCTGTTGATGTATAAAAATTGAAGATCTGGAACACCTGATGTGGAACTTCAAGAGCCCACCTACACTATAACATATACAGGAATGACGTCTTAGCAAGAGCTGTTCAGCCTGAGGAGCACCTTCTGTTGATGTATAAAAATTGAAGATCTGGAACACCTGATGTGGAACTTCAAGAGCCCAGCTACACTATAACATATACAGGAATGACGTCTTATCAAGAGTTGTTCAGCCTGATGAGCACCTTCTGTTGATGTATAAAAATTGAAGATCTGGAACACCTGATGTGGAACTTCAAAAGCCCACCTACACTATAACATATATAGGAATGACGTCTTAGCAAGAGCTGTTCAGCCTGAAGAGCACCTTCTGTTGATGTATAAAAATTGAAGATCTGGAACACCTGATGTGGAACTTCAAGAGCCCAGCTACACTATAACATATACAGGAATGACGTCTTAGCAAGAGTTGTTCAGCCTGATGAGCACCTTCTGTTGATGTATAAAAATTGAAGATCTGGAACACCTGATGTGGAACTCCAAGAGCCCAGCAACACTATAACATATAAGTGAATGACGTCTTAGCAAGAGTTATTCAGCATGATGAGTACTCTCTGTGAACGTATAAAAATTGAAGATCTGGAACACCTGATGTGGAACTCCAAGTGCCTAGCTACACTATAACATATACAGTAAAGACGTCTTAGCAAGAGTTGTTGAGCCTGATGAGCAAATTCTGTTGTCCAAAAAAAATTTAGATCTGGAACACCTGATGTGGAACTTCAAGAGCCCAGGTACACTATAACATATACAAGAATGACGTCTTAGCAAGAGTTGTTCAGCCTAATGAGTACTCTCTGTTGACGTATGAAAATTGAGATCTGGAACACCTGATGTGGAGCTCCAAGAGCCCAGCAACCCTATACTTAATACACATACATAGGAATAACGTCTTAGCAAGATTTGTTTAGTCTGATGGTCATTTCCTGTTGACTCACAAAAATGAAAGATCTGGAACGTCTGGAATCGTCTCGCGCATCCCGTTGTTTTCCCGTCCACAGGCTCTTAGAATTCGACGTTTCAGATCTTCGATTTTGACGACCCCGTCGTAACTGGCATAAGCAACAGGATCCGCGTACGAAGTCGCGGGCAGAAGCTAGTTCTAAATAATTTCAAAAATCTAATTAAATAAATTATGAATTCAAATTAGCCACTAGAAACA
The DNA here is from genome assembly GCA_954870645.1 of Agrotis clavis. Lineage (NCBI taxonomy): Eukaryota > Metazoa > Arthropoda > Insecta > Lepidoptera > Noctuidae > Agrotis > Agrotis clavis. The sequence goes on along the minus strand of OX940935.1, from coordinate 19,029,157 downwards.
AAATTAACACTTGAAAGATATCATAACAAGATAATTTACTCGTATTATAGAATGGAATTGAATAATCTTTATAATGCACACTTTGTAAATTACAATTAGGTAGGTATATCCAATTCGCAGATTGACACAATGTGCGGTTTAAAGTGTAATAATATATTATAATGAGTGGCTCTTATTTAATTTTGATAGGTATACATTTATCATATTATCCATTCGTTTATGAATATAAGTAGTGTCTAGAAGCCCGGGATCTTACTTTGTTTATTCGAAAGAAAAGTGGCAAAAGCTCATGTTGTTTTTTTCCTGGTATACGAGGCATAGCTGTTTCGTTAGTGTTTTGTTTTTATGCGGGGGGCATCACGATGTCAAATTGACAGAAACTGTGTTCTTTCAGTATGTAATAGCGCTCTTAAATTCTGTTTTTCAGTGTGAAATTCAAAGTTCATCAGTTTGAAAGCACAAATAATATTATTTACTAACTGTGATTGCATAAACGCTGGTGTATACAACGGCGCTTCAACGACTTATTAATTTATGTTACATTTCAACAGATCCGGGCCTCTAGCGGTACAGCAAGACTTTTTGATCACAGAGTATAGAAGGATCAGATGACATAAATAGCCGTCGGTTAAAAAATATATTGTTTCCTCGCACCACAATACAAAAGGCGTATGGAAACTAAGTTTTTGAAGGGAGTCCGTGAAAGAAGTGCGCTCAAAGCACTTTTGGATTTAATATTATTGCTTAGGCTACTTATCTATCCCAGGCAAGTTTTAATATATTCAAAAGTAGTCTTGGTAAGTTTTTTCATAATACGTGATCTGCTCAACAAATAGCAAACTCCACAAAACGCAATTTCGCAAATGCTCGGATCTGTGTCATCTGTGTGCCGCAGCCGGCGCAAACGGGTATAACATGTCTTAAATGTGGAACATGACATCGTTTTAATATTAAATAAGCACAAAAATGCTAGAAGACCCTGCAAAAACTAAAAAAATCTGAAGTAGAGAGATAAGGATGCTATTTTCTTTTTTAAAGCTATTTTATTTTTAAAACGGGAGAAAGATAGGATGTTCCTTCTGTACATTCCTACTCCATGACCCAACCAGCAGTAGCTTGCAATTGATTCGACGTTTTATTTAAATTGAATTACTTATTCTGCAAACAAAATGGTAATGGCGGGTTGTTTGTTTCCACAGGGGTTTTAACAACAGGGATGAGATGTTAAGACGTTCTGTTAACGTTTGATTTTTGGTAGGTAATTTTAATAATGGAAGACAATGGAGAGGGTGGAATAAAATGGAAATGCATGGAAAATTAGGCTACGTAATATGACAATCTGTTTGCAATTTCACGATACAGGAGAAATTCCTATAGTGTAGGGCAACTTAACTTTGGCCAAGGTAACATTTTAACACTTATCCACGACCCCATTAATATTTAAAAAAAGCTGTGATTTCAAGTCTAAAAAAAAAATTGGTTTATTCCTAATAACTATGTTAATAAGAATGTGGCGATCATAAATATAATTAATTAATTATGCAGTTGTTCCATGTCCTATTCAGCTGCAACCATTTCGAATGGAAACCAATGATGCAGATGGTGATATTGATATTTATTGCATTATGTATTAAAATAAATTAATAAACAATATTCATTGGAAACAAAACACATTAAAATATTAAATCTAACCCCAAGCGTGCAGCAGTCATTTCAGTAATTACAATCACCAACCCGGATAACCGGGTACCGGGTAACTGTTACGGATTTAATATTAAATTTAGAACAAATGGAACAGTAAAAATCGACGTCAAAGCTAATTAGGAGTCGTTTATTAATGAGGAACATTTAACATGGAACTCAAACGTAATAACAACAAATTTCGAGCCTCATTTTGCGCTAATGAGACAAAATAGTGTTACCGATTTGAAATATGTTGCAAGCTTTTAGAGTGGTAGGTCTACTTTGGCAGAGGTAGGGTTAATGATATAAAGAACAATTCAATAATAGTCATGATCGTGCTGAAATATCGTATAATAGATACTCGTAGATAGAATACACTTTATTATGCACACCAAACAAATTACAAATATAAAGAATATCTTACACATAGGGTGACACAATGGGCGGTCTTATCGCTAAAAGCAATCTAATATAAAATCTAATATAAATAATATGGTATAATATATATAACTTAAAAGAAACATGACACACGGTATAGTACGAGATCCGGTAGAAGAAATATCTACCCTCATCTGTTATTTGAAAATGGCATATGATACACGCTAGATACTCTAAACGACAATATTTTGGTGATAGGTTGTCGGCCTGAATCGCGTACCGTCAATGTTTATTCATAAAAATTGTCCCCAAAAATTTTCGTTCCACTTCCCTCATCTGTTATTTAGAAAAATCAAGCATTAGCTGAAAGAATATACCTCAAGGAATCTAAAAAGTATAGGTTGTCGGTGTCTAACCCTGTCCTTCTAATTAGTTGTCGGATTTAAACAGGTGAGTTACCGTAGATAATATACCCTCATCTGTTATTTAATCGAATCAGATATCAAATGATAGGTTATTTTATTCTGAATCCAACAGTATTTAGTTGTCGAATCAAAACTGTGGCTGAATTTCGGTTGTCTAAATTTTAATCGTAAAATTTGTTCCATAAGCGTTGAAGAACAAAAGACAAGATAATGATGCAGGTGTGCAGTTCTGCACCCAGACAGGTCGAAAAGTGTTTGGAAGACTAGTTTCACTTCCTGTTAAGGTCGCGGCAATAGTGTGAAGTGTTGTGCGCGAAACTGTATGCGGCAGAAAAAGATGAAATCAATTCGTTTTAAATAATTTTCTGACTAAGTAAGCACGTGCCATTGACCAAACACTGGATTCAACTCAGACTAGATTAATAATGATGATACATGTTCATTTATCAACGGGAAGAAATTTAACTACATTTAATTAAGAAACCGGGTGGTTTCCTTACTTCTTCTAGCTGGTTTAAAAAAAAATACCACGAAGAGGATAGCGGGGTCTCAAAGACCCCGCCATTCTCTTCTAATCTAAATTGTCCGAGTCGGGGTACCAGCAAGTCCCGAGGCTGCACCTAGTTCTAACAGATAATGATATATGACTTTAAAAATAGGGTCATGTTGAAAAAATATAGGAAAACAAATAAAAGTATAATAACAGATGTTTTTTGCTACTGACATTATGAAGTTGAATGCTTCGGAATAGGATGATTAGAGACAGAGTAGTTAGGAATTGTGATTATTAGGATGAAAAATTATCAGAGTTTAAATTTTAGGTGAACTTTGGCGCGCTCCTTCCAAACACTTTTCGACCTGTCTGTACAATTTCGCGCACAACACTTCACACTATTGCCGCGTCCTTAGTAGGAAGTTAAACTAGTCTTCCAAACACTTTTCGACCTGTCTGGGTGCAGAACTGCACACCTGCATCATTATCTTGTCTTTTGTTCTTCAACGCTTATGGAACAAATTTTACGATTAAAATTTAGACAACCGAAATTCAGCCACAGTTTTGATTCGACAACTAAATACTGTTGGATTCAGAATAAAATAACCTATCATTTGATATCTGATTCGATTAAATAACAGATGAGGGTATATTATCTACGGTAACTCACCTGTTTAAATCCGACAACTAATTAGAAGGACAGGGTTAGACACCGACAACCTATACTTTTTAGATTCCTTGAGGTATATTCTATCAGCTAATGCTTGATTTTTCTAAATAACAGATGAGGGAACCGGACCCGGGTACGTCCATAAACTACGTCCAGCTACCGAAGGACGGGCAGCAGCGTCCTTTGCAAACTTACGGTGACCCTACTGCGATCCCCAAGCCGCCTGCCAAGCGTGGGGATTATGGCAACCCCCCCCCCCATTATGATTGACAATAATTGCACACGGCCCCCAGTCCCCGGCAGCTCCGCTATTCCTGGTCTGGGTAGCGGATCGGGTAACGGCGGAGCAGGGGGTGCTAAGAATCCCCGGCAGATGCCCCGCTACCACCCCCAACGGACTTTGGCCCTGGCAACACACAACATCCGCACACTGAGGACCGATGAGAAGATTATCGAGCTGGAGGAAGAATTGAGCAAAATGCGATGGGATATCTTGGGATTATCTGAAATCCGAAGAGAGGGTCAGGATACGATAGTTCTAGATTCCGGCAACATGCTCTTCTACCGGGAAGGAGACCGTAAATCCCAGGGTGGTGTTGGATTTCTCGTCCGCAGGTCCCTCATCAACAACGTTGTGAAAGTCGACAGTGTGTCGAGTAGGGTAGCATACCTTATACTCAGAATAACCAACCGGTATTCGTTGAAGGTCATACAGGTATATGCGCCGACCTCGACACATTCTGATGATGAAGTAGAGGCATTGTATGAGGAGATATCTGAGGCCATACATGCCTCCGAAACATACTTCACCGTTGTTATGGGGGACTTCAACGCGAAGGTGGGCACACGGAATGGCGATGAGTTGAGAGTGGGGCCATTTGGGTATGGGCAGCGAAACCATAGGGGCCAGCGACTGGTCGACTTCATGGAAAAGGAAGAACTTCATTTAATGAACTCCTATTTCCAGAAGCGGCCTTCCAGGAAGTGGACGTGGATGAGCCCCGATGGTACTACCAGAAATGAGATCGACTTCATCATGACGACCAAGAAGCGAATATTCAGTGATGTCTCTGTGATCGCTAAGGTAAAAACCGGTAGCGATCACCGAATTGTCAGAGGCACACTGAATATCAATGTCAAGCTTGAAAGGTCTCGTCTGGTGAAGTCCACGCTCCGACCTGGTCCTGCCCACATCCGGAACCCCGAAGACTTTCAACTCGAACTGCACAATCGCTTCCAGTGCCTAACCGAATGCGAAACTGTGGACGAAATCAACAATGGGTTGGTGGAAACTGTCCAAGCTGTGGGGTCCAAGTTCTTTAAGACCCCGCGCCGCAATAAGCCTCAAAAGCTCTCGAACGGAACCATCAAGTTGATGCAAGACCGGTCCGAGATGAGGCTGCAATCTTCAGCTGATATGTCGGAATATGGCAAACTCAATAGACGAATCTCTAAATCAATGCGACGTGACCTGCGCTCTTTTAGTGCGGCACGGATCAAAGAGGCAATCGAGCGGAACCAGGGCTCAAAAGTCTTCGCAAAGAATTCGTCTATTGGGCAGAGCCAAATGACTAAGCTGAAGATTAACGACGGCAGCATCATTTCGGCGAAACCGGAGATCCTAAGAGAGCTTGAGAGGTTTTACGGACAGTTATACACATCAACACGACAACCCAGTGTCGGTACAGCTCGAGACGCAAGAGCTAAACTGACTCGACACTACACTGAGGATATCCCGGACATCAGCCTGTACGAGATTAGAATGGCTCTTAAACAGCTCAAGAATAACAAGGCGCCGGGTGAGGACGGAATCACAACAGAACTTCTGAGAGCGGGTGGAAAACCGGTACTTCTAGTCCTCCAGAAGTTATTTAATTCCGTCATACTCGAAGGTTCTACGCCAGAAGTATGGCACAGGAGTGTGGTTGTTCTTTTCTTCAAAAAGGGTGACAACACCTTGTTGAAGAACTACAGGCCAATCTCACTTCTGAGCCATGTGTACAAGCTGTTCTCAAGAGTCATTACGAACCGTCTCGAACGCAGGTTTGATGACTTCCAGCCTCCCGAACAAGCAGGTTTCCGAAAAGGTTTTAGTACTATAGACCACATACACACGCTCCGCCAGATTATACAGAAGACAGAGGAGTATAATCGGCCATTGTGTTTAGCGTTTGTGGACTATGAAAAAGCCTTCGATTCAATCGAAACCTGGGCAGTATTGCAGTCCCTCCAACGATGTCATATCGACTATAGGTATATCGAAGTGTTGAAGTGTTTGTATAGGAACGCCACCATGTCCATCCGACTTCAGGAAGAGAGCACGAAACCAATCCAATTGCAGAAAGGCGTGAGACAGGGAGACGTTATTTCTCCGAAACTGTTCACGAACGCGTTGGAGGACGTTTTCAAGCTCTTGGAATGGAACGGACTCGGCATCAACATCAATGGCGAATACATCACTCACCTTCGTTTTGCCGATGATATAGTCATCATGGCAGAATCGTTGGAGCACCTCAATGCTATGCTCAGCGACCTCAGTATCGTTTCCCAACGGGTCGGCCTTAAAATGAACATGGACAAGACGAAAGTCATGTCGAATGTCCATGTGGCACCCGTACCGGTTGTTGTTGGGAGCGATACTCTCGAAGTTGTAGACCATTATACTTACCTTGGACAGATTGTTCAGTTAGGTAGGTCCAACTTCGAGAAAGAGGTCGCCCGAAGAATCCAACTCGGATGGGCAGCGTTTGGGAAGCTACGTGATATCTTCTCATCGAGAATCCCACAGTGTCTCAAGACAAGGGTGTTTAACCAGTGTGTGTTGCCAGTGATGATTTATGGCTCTGAAACGTGGTCTTTGACTGCTGGCCTTTTAGAGAGACTGAGAGTCACTCAACGAGCAATGGAAAGAGCTATGCTCGGAGTTTCTTTGCGGGATAAAATCCGGAACATGGATATTCGGCGAAGAACCAGAGTCACCGACATAGCTCATAAAATTTGCAAGTTGAAGTGGCAATGGGCAGGCCACATCGCTCGTAGAACTGACAACCGATGGGGAAGAAAAGTTCTCGAGTGGCGACCACGGACCGGAAGGCGCAGCGTAGGCAGGCCTCCCACTAGGTGGACCGACGACATCGTGAGGGTCGCGGGCAACGGATGGATGCAAGTGGCGAATTGTCGTTCGGCGTGGCGGTCTAAGGGGGAGGCCTATGTTCAGCAGTGGACGTCTTCCGGCTGATGATGATGATGATGATGATGAGATGAGGGAAGTGGAACGAAAATTTTTGAAGACAATTTTTATGAATTAACATTGACGGTACGCGATTCAGGCCGACAACCTATCACCAAAATATTGTCGTTTAGAGTATCTAGCGTGTATTATATGCCATTTTCAAATAACAGATGAGGGTATATATTTCTTCAATGTATCCTAGACTAGTACAAATATTTGTATGACCTACAAGACATATGTAAGTAGTTGTTCCACGTCAGGGTGTTCGTGTATGCGACTTTAAATGTTTTAAACGTATCCACGACACAGGAGAAATTCCAAGCGTAGGGCAACGCTTGTTTTAAAGAAATTTAAAAAAAAGTTGTGTGTTAAAATAAATACAACATAAACTTAAAATAAATAAATAAATAAAAGTGATAATGTTGGTTGTCATGGTAGGATGACGATGCAAAGAAAAGTTTTGAGTACAGACTGATGTGCACTATACAGGAAATCTTAAATTAATTTAATTATTTACAAAAACTTGACTCATTGAATTTGTAACTTCAGATTTCCTGATTTTCCTTTCATTTAATTTAACATGTTTGTTAGAGAGATTTCATCCTTATAATTGACCCTAACGATCGATGCAATAAAAGTACAGGGTATAATTTTTTCAGATTTTAGCCGGTTCGATTCCTGGGTGTGGGAGAAGAGAATTTTCGAAAATCTTTGAATGCAGTTTGCTTTCTATTCAAAAATAAAGGAATGTTTTCTTTGAGTAAAATTTTCTATGTGCAGTATTAAGAGTACTTTCCCTCCCGGTGGCATTACAAAATTCCACCCTGTAGGGGAAGACCAAAGAAACGATGACTGTGGTCCCAGCTAGAACCAACGTCTAGCAGCACGATTTACAGTAACAAAATTAAAGAAAGCCTACCCACTTCAATTTTAGGACTACGGCACAAAGAACGAGGTTTCAATTAAGCATAAAATGCTGAAAAGACAAGAGCAACGCCGCGAACGAAACTTGTTTTTAATATGATATAAAAACAAACAGTGAAAAGCCAGAGGAAATTCAGTGAAGCGGGCCCAGGGCACGGATTTATACGAACCGGAGGCGGAGGTCCAACAGAATAGGGTTCGGTAAGCCTGACAGCGAATGAGGGGTCTACAAAGAAATATGTGCCAGAATGCGTTTGATTTAGAGTCTGCTGTTTATTGTACATTTTTATTTCGGTTGTCTATTTTGTTGCCGGAAAATAATATTGGGTTTCATATTTATTTTTTCAAGACGTGTGTAACGCAACGTTACGCAGTTTTTCAAAAAGGTACAAACATATACGAGTAATGCAGTTTGAAAAACTCCAAATGAAATGAAAAAAATTCAGCGAGGTTGACAGCAACATCATCATCACCAGCCTATATCAGTCCACTGCTGGACATATCAAATCAAATCAAATCAAAAATATTTATTTGCTAGAATATGGTAAATAAGATGTTACAGTTAGTTTGTTGCAGCATATCCTGCCATTAGATGGCGTGCAAAATGTATAGGCTTCTCCAACCGCACACCACTTCACTCGATCACCGACTACTCATCATTCTCTAATCATCCGGCTGTTACTGGCCGCCTTGTGAAGATCTTTATTCCACCTTGCCTGAGGGCGTCTCATCTCAACATACGTTTGCCGATTCGCGACGATTGCAACAAGCGTGCAAAAAATCCTTGTAATAGAACATGTAAGTATTTCAAGAGAGCTAGGATTCGATGGCAGAAAGTTCGTCCAAAATTCAGATACTCTAAGCTTGCTGAACACCGCTGCTTTGGGTTATCAAGTGCCAAAGATGGATATTTTACTAGGGTACGATTGTATTAGAGTAGCTGCCGTCAAGGATATAGACTTGTTGCAGTACTGTCTAAAAAACGGACCGCAGCCTAACGCAATTGGTAACTGAAGGAATAGGGTACATTTTAGTTATTCAAGTCTGATAGCCCATTCCGCTCCACCCACAATCGGTGGACACATTTAATGATTTTCCAACTAAAAAACATAACCCTGATTCTAGCGCAGTCGGGAACAAAAGGGACGTACCGACTAATTTTAAAGAAACTCCAAGCCACAAATTTTAAGATCGCCCGGAGGACACGGTGGAGCATACGGTGCAAGACCGCCCCGCTTGGGCAGAGCACCGACGTGTCCTCACGGCTGCGATAGGCGGAGACCTCTCGCGCCCAGCATTGGTCCGCGTTGGTTGGTAGTTGGGCCGCGTGCGAGAGAGGACAGTGTCCTCCCTCCGCCCAACCCGCAGTGGTGGCCGCCCACGGCGACGGACGTCGCGAGACGATCTCCGGCCACCGTAGGCGCGGGCATGCGAGCAGCGAGTAAACGGCGCGTTGTGTCCCATGCGCGCCTCAAAGAGCGTCAGCATAATGACGGGGCCCCCCTCTCAGAGGGCCAAAGCCTGCCGGGGTCGCGGAATTATTTCCTTACCGTGACCCCGGAACATAAAGGGCTATTGAAGGACACCGTGGATTTTAGTCAGTAGAAGTCTGACAGTCGCTCCCGCCCTGCCCCGGGTGGGAGGACTCATTTGATGATTTTACCACGCTAAAAAAAAAAAAAGCCACAATCTTTAAGTGAAAAAAACCAACTCGCTTCTACAGCGACTCCACCTAATTCCTGAGACCGGCGTCGAGTCGCCGGCGGTACTGTGTCGTTGCATTTGCATAATAATGCAACTTGCTGCTCCCGGCTATTTAATGAAATCGCTGTGCTCGCTAGTACTGGCCACAGTAAGCCACTGCATCGCAACATTGCAGATTGTGACTTTTACAAATTAAAACGTCTTTGTAATTTAGAATGTAATTTAACGTAGAACGTGGCGGGACGAGCTTGACAAAACCTATGACCAGTGGTCCACTATGGCCCTGGATCGTGAAAATTGGAAGTCATGGGGAGAGGCCTTTGCCCAGCAGTGGGATGATGTAGGCTAGCAGTGTCAGTGTGTGTCAGTGTTGCAATTTATTTGGACTGATATATAATTGCAACAGATGAATGCAAGTGGCGAATTGTCGTTCGGAATGGCGGTCTAAGGGCCTCCTCCTTCTGGGTAAGCTCACTCCATCGTATACTTTGTCTCTTTCAACTTTGACCTAGACTAGAGTCAAACCAATTTCAAATGAAAAAAAAATACTCATCGAAATTCCTCAATCCAGTAATTGAGAGAAGTGATACACCTTGCTAAAACTGTTCATGAGAAATTGAGAATAAACCGAAACTGCAGTCGGAATTCTACATTTCGTCATCCAGAACTTCAAAGGATAATTGACACTGAAAATCTCAACCCTTAACAATTCTTAACACCAAAAAAACCCAGGAAGGTTCTTCACCACTTAAATATGTCACAAATCACATTAAAATACAATGAAACTTAACCTTCAAATGTCGCGGCCGGGTCTCTGAGACCCCGGTCCCAATTTATGAGCTCATTAGCCAGGTTACCCCACACCTGGTCGCGGGTAATGCCGCCCGGTTCGCCGGTAATACCGCCCGGGTAATTACCACCGCACATTCTTTGTTCCATATTATTAATTATTAAAGGGTATTTCGTATCTAACTGCGTGTAAACAAAATACAATAAAGTTTAATTACGACTTTAATGTTGGACCTCGACGAGATTATCATTTTTTCGGGATTAGCGCTGAGCCGAGAGAGATTGATGAGAATTTTCTATAATTTTTTGTTGTTTTTAATTAAAATACCTGTTAAGTGTTTTATTTTTAATTATACTAAGACGAAAATACAATAAAATTCTGGCGCGATTAATGAGTAAATAATGAAAAAATGCCCGTTAATTTTGCTTCTAACGAAAGAGCTATAGGGTTGTTGACTCGAAAAACCTATTAACCCTGAAATATTAGAAAAAAATTTAAGAAATGTATCATAAATATTCAGAGCAGCAATATTTATTGTTATTTTCAACGCACAATCGTTAAAATCTATTTCTTTCTCGTGTTTGGTACGACGTCGGGTAATTCCGGATGATTTACAGTTAATACCGCCAAAAACTTGAAATAAACTTTTGAGTGGTATTTAATTACTTTTTGATTAGTCTCCTAGTGCAATTTGTTTATAGCTAGGTTATTAGATTTTATCGCTAATTTATTTGAATGTTTGTAAAAATATCTTAGTAATTTATAATGATGGCCATTGCAGGAAACAACATTATTTTGCCGTCAAATAAATTGAGACAAAGTCTAAACAAATCGAGATAGGTGATCCCGATTTATATTGACTTCTTTTTAGGGTTCCGTAGTCAACAAGGAACCCTTATAGTTTCGCCATGTCTGTCCGTCCGTCCGTCTGTCCGCAGCTTAGCTCAGAGACGCCCAGTACTAGAAAGCTGTAATTTGGTGAAAATATACGGATTGATTATGCCGAAAGATGTGGTAAAATAAAATCTCGTAAAATATTTTTTTTAGGGTACCTCCTGTACACGTAAAGTGGGGATGTTTTTTTTTCTCGCGTAGCCCTTATTGTGGGATATCATTAAATAGGCCTTTAAAAAATATTGATAGTTTCCATTAACAATTTTTTGATAAAAAGATTCGTTTGTGAAATATTAAGCTTTAAAGTGCTCATTTTTGCTCGACTCGAGTGTCCCCCCCCTCTACCAGCTAAACGGTTATGCTTGGGGGTGTGAAAAAATTCACAATAGTAGTATATATAACGAAGTTTAAAAGAAAATTATCATGACTAAGTAGGCTTTACAAGTTTACGAGTAATAGTCGACCAACTTATAAAACGTACTTGGATAACATATTTTCCTAAACAAAATGTATCGGAGAACATGTCCTTCAACTGCAAATATAAGTTTGTCAACTTTATTTTTACAGCTATAATGTTTTGGGGATAGGTAAGTTTTTATTGTCAACTATTTTTAACTAACTTCAAAAAAAGGAGGAGGTTCTCAATTCGTCGTAATCTTTTGAAGTGAAAACTTCTTTAGCGGCGTTGTACACTTTTTCTGTAATGGGTAAAAAATTTAAAACTCGCGTCAGGGTCACGTGACCCTGATCGAAAATGAGTAAGACGTCATTCAAATTAGTTAATTTCATATCTGTACTACTCCAGTTTTAAAATAAAACATAGTAACAAAAAAGTTTTCACTTCTACCGGCACTCCTGGAGTGCAACCTTTTTTTTTAAATTTATTTTCCCCGATTTGTCAAAGACGCCCGGACCGATTTTGTAAAATTTTCATTTTTAAATTAAATTCAGCGAATCAGTTTAGTCAGTTCGCATAAGTATTTTGATGGGCAACTACGGAACCCTACACGGTGCGTGGCCCGACACGCACTTGGCCGGTTTTTTTATTAAAGGAAAAATACTATCAATCAATGATAGTTTCTACACCAACTATTTAATGACATCTATGCAATGATAGATGCTCTACATAACAGATCTACTTATCCCACTGGGAATTCAGCATCGAACTTCGAATACCCAACTACGGTATAAGATCGCGTGCACCAAAACAATATGCTTAGATCGAATACGGTAAATTACAAGTAATTTAGTTATTGAAAATTCTCTCTAGGGGCCTGATCGACCCAGCCTGGTTTCTCTAGGGTCATAAAGCATTGTTTTCTAGGGCAAATAAAAACGGCTAAAATACATCAAAAGAGCGGAGGTACAAACAATTTTTATTAGAAAAATTCCATTTTCATTGTTTGAATATGAAAAGCTTCCGCGAAATAGCTTCAGCATTCTTCGTGTTCCATTACGAATATCGAGTAATATGTTGGATCTGTAGTTGGTAATAAGTTTGGTGTGGACTTTAAGGGTTCACTACCCAAAAAGTGCAACTATGGGAGTCCTCTCCCTAAATTCAGTGGGCAATGCTAAAGTAGCAAGGTTTTGGGGCAATCCTATTCTACCTACTGATATTATAAACGTGAAAGTTTGTGAGGATGCATGTATGGATGTTTGTTACTCATTTACACAAAAAAAATATGAAAGGGATTTGATAATATTTGGTACACAAATAGTTTATAACCTGGATTGACACATTATTATAAATTTTCAAAAAATCCAGCAATGCATCCCCAAAAGCTGACCGATCAACTGCTGAGCAGTGTGGCGCAGGTTGGATCCGCACAGAACAAATATTTGTATGCCGGAAGTAGTTGTTCCGAGTCAGGGTGTTTGTGTATGTGAGTTTCAATGTTAGAAAACGCACCCACGATACAGGAAAAATTCGTGGTGTGGGGCAACGTTTTTTTTTAAAGCTCGATCAATAGCAGTGCATCATTTTAACTTGTAGTGCTTTACTTGAAAATAACAAAACACGTTAACATAAATTTTCCTTTTAGAATCTTACTATTCAAGAGATGTATGTGTATAAAGCTACGGAACCCTCACTACGGTCCTCGGAAGCGCACACACCCAGTTTTTTATTTCCCCATCCGTTTTCGTTTCGTACGAACTGCATACCCGGGCGGGGTATGTTCGCTCGTCGTTCAGAAATGATTTATGCGCAATGCTTTTAGTCAGAACTTCTGTTCCGTTATTTAATTTTCCTAATGTATTGTAGTCTCGTTGTGAATTTGTGAACTAATATTTTACAAATGTTGTTTGAATTTTGTTTTGATGACGTTGTTTTATTGTGATTTCGTCTTAATGATTTATCGTATTAGCTTGTACTAACTGGGTTACGGAGGTCAGAAAAGCAGTCGCTCTATGTAAAATGCTGATTTTTATCTGTTTCTGATTATACTGGAAGCCGACCCCAATATACATGGTTAGGAGAAGACTAGGCAGATGATGAAGATATCTAATATTTTGTTTGAATTTTAGTTTGTTAGCTAGGAATTTAAGTTTTTTTTTAAGTTGTTTGTTAGGAATGGTTTCCTATGGCACTAATTGATGTATAAATTTTGGTATTCACCATAAGACATAATGATACATGATAGGTTTCTGTAATTTATGTAGGATCAGTGCTTTCAGAGAGGCAATCTCGAAAAAAATCAAACCACTTGATATATTTAAGACATAAGTGTAGATGGACACGTACAAGTAAGAACCTATAAACTATGGAAAATAATAACAGCAAATAAATAACCAATATATAACCAATAGCTTCCAAACCCGAGAAATGAAATATCCCTCAATTTACCTACCCTAAATAAAAATTACACTCTGAGTAGACAGGTACGAAAGACAAGCCTCATCTAGTTTTAAAAATATTGTTTTGACTTAGCAAAATAAATATCATTTGTATCATAATTGATTGGACCTCATTAGACCCCAAGGGATTTTTTGGGGGTTAGAATGCAAATAATATGGCATACATTACCCAAATATAAAGTAACATTGCCATGCCGCCTCCGCCGGGGCCAGGGAAACGAGGAAGGCCGAAGAAACGTTGGCTTGACGTCGTAAGGGACGATATGCGTGCTAACGGGCTCACGGCAGGAGATGCACAAGACCGTGCGAAGTGGAGGCGTCTAGGTAGGAAGGCGGACCCCGGGCTCCGAGGTGGAAGCCAAGGAAGCAACCGGGAATAACGCCCTGAGGATGATGATGACCCAAATATAAAGTAACACTTTATAAACTTCTCTACACAATAATATAAGTGACGATACGTCTGGTATGTACGCTTGTACGGTTATCTGGCTCTCCAAGTGTCCGGTTGTCAGAATCCGGACGTATTTGATTCATAATGTTTGATGTTTGACTAGCGACGCGTTACCCGGATTCCGGAGTAACAAACAACGTCGATACAAAGGCTATGTCGGGTACATTTTGAGATGTCGATACAAAGGCAATGTCGGGTATATTTTGGGTTCCTATTTGTCCTTGTGAGTTTAGAATTTGGTCATTAGTTAATTGATTGGGTGGTAATAGACCCTATGGGGTCAATTGAGGGTTAGAATGTTATGTGTAGCTTTTTGATGGATGTATGGGGTAGCTTTACTAGCTATTATTAGACCCCACTTCTCAATCTACAACGTTAATGCAAAAATTAGCTTATATGCTTCTTCTGGATGCCAGGATCTTCTGTCTATGGACGGCTCACCAAAGTTATGCAACGTCGTTTTATTTTATTTAGTTGTATCTGAAGTGTTAATAATTTCTGAAGCCAGACATCATCTTCCTGTAATTTTTTTCGATTCTCCCCTATCAGACGTCACAGTATTGTTGCGGGACATACGTATACCGCGACTCCGGTACATAAAGGGCTACCGAAGGACACCGTGGATTTTAGTCAGTTCAAGTCTGACAGTCCCTCTCGCCCTGCCCGGGGCGGGAGGACTCATTTGATGATTTTACCACGAAAAATAAAAAAAAGACGTCACAGTATCATTTACACCTTTTTTTTCATATCATTCCTTAGACAATCCATCCATCTTTTCTTTGGCCTTCTTCCTTTCCATCAATCAACATTCATACTCATCACACCTGTCAATGCCAAGACAGACGTTTCCCTTTTACACAGCAAATGCAACATCTGTAAGGTTCACTTATTTTTTTATTCGATCACTTATCTGTCCTGAAGTATTCTTATTTATTTCTAAATTATTCAATTAACCCTGACATATCTATGCTAGTATCTCCTAGATCGAATGGCGTCCAGTCTTCACACACATGTACATATATCTCCCCTCGAACATCCGATGTTATCAGCGACATATCTCCTCGAGAGCTGTTCCGCATGGCCACTGGCTACGTGTATTGTTTACTGATGGCGACATCTGATACTGGACCGACGTCATTTGGACGGCCAGTGGGGTGGGGGGAGTATGTTCATTATGTCAAGGGTTTGTTTTAAAAGATTGTAAGAGCAGTTCGAGTATTTTGATGTCGAATTTGCTGACGGTGAGTAATGGGCAGCACGCTGTCTGGTCGTGGACTAGGCCCGGATTCAAGCGTGAACTGACAGGCCCAACGCGATTCAGGGTTGCAGGACTGTCTAAGCAGAATACCATGATCCTAGAACGAAAAGGGCAACCGAAGGAAAAAGGATTTTAAGTTAGTAATAGTCTGATAATCCCCTGCGCTCCAACCAGTACGAGGTATTCATTTGATGATTATACCAACCCAAAAAAGTATTAAAGTCGTGTAATGTATAATTGTATATGGGTTTTACCCCATTAAGGGCTGGTTTTTCAATAGTCAGTTAACCGTTAACTGAGGAGTAAAAATGGCGGTTTGACAGCTTATCTATGAAAAATATGTCATACAGTTATTTTTATTCCTCAGGTAACGGTTAACTGACTATTGAAAAACCAGCCCTTAATAACTTAGCATCACCCTTATTATCATCAAAAGGGTTACTCCGAGATGTAACTTAGATTAACTTCCCGTCTAAAAGGGGGGACTTGACAAGCTTGAATATAATCCCAAAAAAATTATATTCAAAATCTTTAAATTCTATATCTAGCGATTAAGGCTATGGTTCGTCTCTTGGTAAACATACCATTTTTTAAAGCCTATTCTATCTTATCATGTAACACAATTGATCGTTAAGAAGACAAACAATTAAAATCAATTGAAGAATACTTTCAAGATAACCACAAAACTCCAGCTAATAGAAGACCAAATTACTTCATTAAGGCTGAACAAAATTAACCTCATTCTGGAAGTAGCACGTCTATTTGGCTTGTGACCAAATCAGTCCATGCAATGATAAAAAATAAACATGTTGTGTAAAATTTCACTTACACCAGTCCATTAGTCCGCAATGTGTACAGTCGACAAAAGAGACATTTAAATATGTATGCAGCAAGTTTTAAACGGTTCTCTAATGTTGTGTTTTATGACAATCGTTTACCGAGCGCTCGTCCATACTAAAAGAGAAAACGTTTTCCTGCCCTTAAATGTTATCCTATCTCAATAATTTTGCAGAATGCTTCTGACACAGTAAAAAACTAGGTTTAAAGTTTCTTTTTTTCAAAATTTATAATAGTTTGATAGTTACAGGCGCCTAAGAGTGACTATTTTTATGTTAAAATCCTCATTGAAGTAAAACCTTTGTATTTTAAAAACAAAGTTTTAGAAAAAAAAAAGCAAAACCTACAAACCTAGAATATAATATGCTTAAACGATTGACGCCAGAATCTAAGAGATTGGTCGTGATTTAGTATGTGAAAAACGTTTTCGCCCGAGAGACAAATTTCATATAAAAAATACTTACAGTCAGTCGCGAGCTGCAACGCTCTCTATCGCACGATCGGGAGTTTTTTCAACGCGCGTGCGACACCACGAGTTTTTCTAAATACCTATGTTTTGAAATGGCAGCCGCTATACTTTCCTCTTAAGTTTATTTATTTATTAAAACTTTATGCACAAGTTACCAAAAACATGTACAGTGGCGGACTTAATGCACTAAGTTCAACGACGTACCAGATACATTATCTGTATAGCATACAGCCAAAGAGTGCATACATACAGCAAATAGCGTAGCATCTAGGAAAAGCATTTAAAACTTGGTGTCTGTACAATGTACATTCAACAAAATAGATAAATAAGTCGGCAGCATTTTTTTTATGTTTCTGCGTATGAAACTCAATGGCTCTATGTAGCATTATTGCGCCAAAAAGTGCAAACTTACAGAATATTATAGCATACAGAAAAAACTTTCAAAACTTACTGTCTGCATACGTAATTCTTTTGTTGACAGTACACAAACAAACTCCTACGTAAGACAGACGCTATGCTACATTCAACCTTATTGCATTGGCGACAATCTTCCTATGCTCACAACCTTTGTCTTGTCCGAGCCTAGCCAAATGTCTTGTGTCTCGTTTGTTGCGAAGGACCTGTAGAGATAATCTATTCTCTTGCTAGGCTGGCCTGACAAACAATGTGTATACTGGATTGTAGATATGTTTTGGGAATGTCATTTGAGTATGGAAGGGTAATGTTGGATATTGGTATAACTTTATTTGTGAACTACTACTCTATTATGTACATTATTGCGTGTTTATTGCTTCTTTAAAACGTTGCCCCTCACTAGGTATTTTTCTTGCATCGTGGGACACAAAAACGCAAATTGAAATCTAGAACAACTATTTGCAAATATTTGTTCCGTGGGGATCGAAGCCAATCGCACGCAACCGTACAGTCAAGATTGTTACCGGTATCTTTTTTACATGAATCTTTTCACTTTCATTATCATGATTTATCCAAGAAAATCGGATCGGTGGGTGAACCAGCATATCTTCTCTTTCATACTTTTCTATTAGCCATCTCTTCAGTAGTGTACGTCTTTATAGTCATACCATCGTCCACAGAGTTTCATTGTATCCACCATTTGTGTTCCCCTTCTCTTACAGATATCCACAATCATACTTCATTTATACTTCCTACATTTGCCTTTTTTCGCTCTGTTGTTTCTTCTCTGTAGCGTTATTTGGACAAATCGGGAAAGTTCCCAAAAAATCCATGATGCTCAATGGACAAATATATCTATGCCTCCCATCCTTGTTCCCCTCTTATTCTTATTTACGTAACACGATGTAAACTAACACAATGTATCAATACTTTAGCTCATACAATGGTTCAGTAATGCCTCGTTTGATTGATGAGAGCACAGCAGCCGCGCCAACTCGAGAACTTGGAACAAATCAATCTTGTAGAAAGGGTTCAACTGTTCGCTCACGGCACTTTGTTATAACAAACATAATATCCTGTTTGTGACAACGTGGGAGATAGATACATTATTGTTGTCGAGTGTTATGCGAGACAGTTGGGTGTATGACTGAAAAAAACTTATTTTATTTTAAAACCCTTGCCCCACACCAAGAATTTCTCCTGTGTCGTGGGTGCGTTACACAAACACATGCGATATAATAATAATAATATATTCCACAACTATCACACAACGCCATCTAGCCCCAAGCTAAACAGAGCTTGTGTTATGGGTACTAGGCAACTGATAAATACTTACATATGTTACGTATACCAACCAGTAATCCGCAACCTAAGCAGAAACCCACATAACAATGAACAATCAAGTCATCAGACTAGCGACGGGAAGTCTAACGCTGACCAAGCATTCCATGGAAACCCACATAACAATGAACAGACGGCGAAATATGAAACGTGACGACCGGTCGGCAGCGCCGGGCACCGGGAAGGCGACTCACTTTCGGTTCACACCTCGTACGATCGTCACCTCCTATTAATTTAAGATCAAAATTGTAATTTCTACAATTTTATTAAAAATAAGTTCCTGTACCTCGGGTTTCATTGCAACCTGCCTGCCCGACCGACATAATTGGCGCAGCCGGTAGGATCCTCGAGAAGAAGAGCAGCATTGAGCTGTCGTGGCGGTCATCGCAGCCGTTCGAGGATCCGAATCTACACGTCGTGACGCGCAGCAGGAGTATCCAGCCATTGATACAGCAGAGAGACCGAGATACAATTCATGTGAGTACACTAAAATCTTTTTGGTGGATTGCTCATCCTAGTTTTTTAGTTCCCTGTACCTAAACATTTTCCAAAATTTTCCATCCACGAGAATCGCGGAGTGTTAGGTTAGAAAGTAGGCATAGTAATAAGTATAGTGCTCTTGATTTAAATAGAGGAATTAATTTAGATTCTAGTGATAGATTAAATAGTCTACAAAATAAGATGGCAGATCTAGATAGCATTTTTAAGGCCCTTCGTTTGGTGCCCGAGTTTGATGGCAACGTTAACGTATTAACTAGATTTATACAGTTATGTGATGAGCTGGTAGACGAGTTTGTTAAAAAGGCAAACCCGCCTAACAGACTTTCAGAAATTGCCCTTATTAACGGCATATTAAATAAAATAACTGGTCCCGCAGCCCGATTGATCAATTCAAACGGCATCCCATCAGATTGGACGGGTATACGCAAATCTCTCGTAAATAATTTCTCAGATCAGCGCGATGAGACGGCATTATACAATGACTTAGCGTTACTGTCACAAGGACCCGACAGCCCTCAAGAGTTCTATGAAAAGTGTCAGAATTTATTTAGCACGTTGATGACATATGTCTCCTTACATGAGGAAGTAGCGACCACTATCAACGCGAAAAGGGACCTATATAAAAAACTAACTTTGCAGGCATTTGTACGTGGGCTCAAGGACCCACTAGGTTCGCGAATTAGGTGCATGCGACCCGAAAGCATTGAAAAGGCCTTAGAGTTTGTTCATGAGGAACAAAACGTAGTGTACTTGCAGCAGCGCAACCAAGTTCCGGATAGAAAACCGACACAACAAGTCGAATCACTTAAACCTTTGCCCTTACCGTCGGGTTTTAATATGACGCAGCCTAGACCGTTCCCTTTTAATATGCCTGGACCCTCTAGGAGTCCATTTGGCCACCCAATAATGCCACGGGTACCCGTACTATGGCGACCTAATTTAAATAATCAAAATCAGATCAGACCATCACGCACACAGCAAATGTTTCGTGCTCCTCCTCCTAATTATAACCCAAATAATGCATTTAAATTTGTACCGCGTAACATTGTACCTCAAAGTAACGTTCAACAACCCAGACCTATGAGTGGCGTTAGCCATTTTGTGCCCAGACAATTACCACCCAGCAACGCGATAAGGGGACATGACGGGAATTCCCCAGCTAATAATAACTTCGCAAGTAACGAAATGAATTTCAATGATTGTTCTACTTATTACGGGTACGTAGATTATGGTACCGATAGTTATTTGTTCTACGAACCTTACGAGTACTATGAAGGGTACTATTACACCGATAATGATCAAGCCTGTCATCCACAGGTTGAGGTTGAGGCAAATAGCGATGCTATAAAAAACGAGCCAGCTAAATCGGTCAGTTTGAAGGAGGATTTTCAGAACCCTCAAAAGTTAGACAAACCAAAATAGAAGTCAACCTACAAACCCAACGTCAGCTTCCCTACTTGCAGATTCAAGATCCTCCGCTAAAACTTCTAATAGACACGGGCGCTAATCAATCTTTTATTAGCCCTAACGCGGTCAAAGCTTATTTTAATAACGTACAGTTGAACTATGACCCGTTTGAAGTTTGTAATGTACACGCTGTGACACGTAGCAACTACTCGATAACGGTACCTTGTTTCTCCGAACTAAACGATAAGGATTGCATCACACTTTTTGTTTATAACTTCCACGACTATTTCGACGGATTGATAGGGTCGGATTTATTAGACAAGTGGGAAGCCGCCATTGACTTTAAGACAAAATCATTAATAACAAAAAATGCGATAAATCCTATACGGGTTCACGATTCACGGAACGCTAACCTATACGAAGATATCATACCCGCCGGTTCATCAAAATTAGCAAAATTACCAATTAATATCCAAAGTGGAGAAGTAATCATCCCGGAACAAATTATATGTAACTGTCAAATAAGCGAATGTTTAACTGCTGTAAAAAACCGGAAGGGTATAGTAGAAATTCATAATCCAAATCGTAGCGACGTTATTTTCTCCATGGATCGCCCAGTGTGTGCGCAGCTTTATAATACTGAGTGCACGAGCACTGAGCAAGCGCCTCAACGCGTAAAGGAAGTGCTATCGCGCTTACGCACGGGACACTTGAATGAAGAGGAACGCGTTAACTTAGAACTGTTATGTGCGCGCTACGCGGACGTGTTTTATTTAGAGGGAGAAAAGTTGACTTTTACCAATAAAGTAAAGCACTCAATTAAAACTAGTGACGAAACTCCTATATATACCAAAAGCTATAGATATCCGTTTGTTCATAGACAGGAAGTACAAGATCAGATTAGTAAAATGTTAGAGCAGCAAATTATTCAACCATCAGAGTCTGCATGGAGTTCCCCTATATGGGTTGTACCTAAAAAGGCGGACGCTTCAGGTAAAACTAAATGGCGATTAGTGGTAGATTTTCGAAAGCTAAACGAGAAAACCTTGGATGATAAATACCCCATACCTAATATTGCAGATATTTTAGATAAATTGGGCAAGTGTAACTATTTTACGACTTTAGATCTAGCCAGTGGCTTTTACCAGGTGGAAATGAGCCCTGCCGACATTCCCAAAACAGCATTTACAGTAGAACATGGCCATTATGAATTTTTAAGAATGCCCATGGGTTTGAAAAATAGTCCATCCACTTTTCAACGTGTAATGGACAACGTTCTTAGAGACCTGCAAAACACCATATGCCTCGTCTATTTAGATGACGTCATAGTCTTTTCTACGTCATTACAGGAACATATGGTGAATTTAGAAAAAGTATTCAATAGGTTACGAGAGTCCAATTTTAAAATTCAAATGGACAAGTCAGAGTTTCTCAAACTCGAGACTGCCTACTTGGGCCATGTCATTAGCAAAGACGGCATTAAGCCAAACCCAGACAAAATATCTGCAATACAAAATTATCCACTGCCAAAAACTTCCACCGAGATAAAAAGATTCTTAGGTCTTCTTGGTTACTATAGAAAATTCATACCCGATTTTGCGAAAGTGACAAAACCTATGACGCAATGTTTAAAGAAAGGCTCGAAAATTACGTTAGACCAAAATTACGTTAACTGTTTCGAAAAGTGTAAAACACTCTTAATTAATGACCCCATTTTACAGTATCCAGATTTTTCTAAAGAGTTTGTCCTAACAACAGACGCGTCGAACCTAGCGATAGGAGCTGTCCTGTCTCAGGGGACCATAGGTTTGGATAAGCCTATTGCTTATGCTTCTAGAACTTTGAATAGTAGCGAAATCAACTATAGTACCATCGAGAAAGAACTTCTTGCGATCGTCTGGGCTACTAAATATTTTAGACCATACTTATTCGGCAGAAAATTCAAAATTGTCACGGACCACAGGCCTCTTCAATGGATAATGAACATCAAGGAACCTAACTCGCGTCTTACTCGATGGCGACTAAAGTTAAGTGAATTCGACTTTTCCGTAGTCTACAAGCAAGGAAAGTGTAATACCAACGCTGACGCGTTATCCCGTATCGAACTACACAACGAGGAGGCTAGCTCTCTTATAGTTAACCCTACGGAAGGACCATCCTCATTATCTAACGGTTCAAAGACTGACACAGTTCACACTGACGCCGAAAATCCGATATTAAAAATTCCTATTACTGATTTCCCACTTAACAAATACCATAAACAAATAATTTTCACATTGGTCGATGACGTAAAAAGCCGCCCTTTAGTTTCTAAGCCATTTGAGTCACACATTAAAACACATGTTCAGATTTCTAAGAATAATCTCGAAGAGGATGTCGTAAACGCTGTGAAAGAGTATATTAATCCCAAGGTAAAGACAGGTATCCTCATTAATCCCCCATTGGCTATGTATGAAATTATCCCCGTCATCCAGAGTAAATTTAAAAGTTCATCCATGGACTTAGTCCTAACAAAAATAGAGTTAGAAAATGTCAAGGATTATTTAAAACAACAGGAGATAATTCGCAAGTACCATGAAGGCAAAACCAACCACCGTGGAATTAATGAGTGCTACTTGTCCTTATCCAATAAATTTTATTGGCCAAAAATGAAGGAACACATAACAAAATATATAAACGAATGTGATGTGTGCGGTCAAGCCAAATACGACAGAAACCCCGTGAAACAAAAGTTTAATATAGTGCCACCTCCATCAAAACCATTCGAGATAGTACATCTTGACCTACTAAGTGTCGAAACGCAAAAATATCTTACAATCATTGATGCATTTTCAAAATATGCTCAAGCTTACTACCTAAGGGACGCGACAGCGATCAGCGTCATACAAGCCCTTTTAACATTTAGTACTCACCATGGATTTCCTTTAACTATTGTCACAGACAGAGGCCCGGAATTTACAAATCAACTGTTTTCGGAGTTTGTCAAAATTCATAAAGTGCAACACCACAAAATTGCGGCATGCGCGCCAAATGAAAATGGCATGGTCGAGAGGCTGCATTCCACACTCCTAGAACACTTACGCATTTTAAAATTGGAGCATCGTGGAGAATCCGCTTTGAACCTAATGCCATACGCAATTTTAGGTTACAACAGTTCCATTCATAGTTTTACTAAATGCAAACCTTTAGATATAATTACTGGCCATTTAGACCCCCGTGACCCATTAGATATTAATCTGTCAGAAAACATACTACAGTCATACACACAAGAACATCGTACAAAAATGCAGAGAGTTTTTGAGATGATTAATAATTCATCCCTGCACGATCGCACAAGGATAATCGAAAACATTAATAAAAATAGGGAACCCGAACCAGAATATTCCGCGGATCAGCAGATTTTTGTACAGAACCCACAAGCAAGCCGCCAAAAGTTGGCCCCAAGATTTACACGCGATACGGTTTTAGCTGACTTACCGATCCACATTTACACCAAAAGGAAACGTGGTCCCATTGCTAAATCTCGCCTCAAACGGGTCCCTAACAGTAACCGTTTCTTACTTAAATACCCTTCTGGCGCTGAGCCTGACGCAGGCGGAAGACATAACGTTGAATAGACTGCATCACCACGCATCTTACCTTTTATGCTCGAGAAAGCAAAAGCCATCCCCCATTACCATTATTTTGTTCATATAAATGTGTGGTTAATTTTTATCAAACACGTTTCGTTTTCGTTATATCAAACACAAATACCGAATATCTTAGTAGCAAGATCATGGAGCTGTCGGACCACTTAAAAATGTTGCAGTCTAACCGCGTCAAGAGGTGCCTTATTGATGAATGAGTGTTTTTTGTATTCCCGGATTTTTTTACTACTTATAAGAGATATTAGATATAGTTAAGCATGCCCATCTGGCTGATATAGTTATGCTAGCGAATAACATCGAATCGTTATTCGACGAAATTCTTAAATTAGAAAACTTATTAGGTTTAAACGTGCTAAGCGCACACACTTTCTTATTTTTAAATTAGATAAGTACATTCAATAGAATGAAAAACAATTAAATGCTCTCTATCGTAGAGAACATTATAATCAAAAATTAGCTTTAAGTAATATTTCGACATAGTTAAGTTAGGGTTAGGGTTTAAGTTCCCGGTTGTCCTTCCCCACACCTATGACCTTTATAAATTATCCGTAGTTCCCAATAGAGATAACAAAGCGCTAATTCCATCCTATCCCCTCCTAGCAATTCACCATAAGATTTTATGTACATAGAGGCAGAATGCCCGAAGTCCAGCCAATACTATCTCTGCGAGAACAGCATCAATCAGCACTACCATAGCCAAGGCGACTGCATTCACCGTCTCATATCTACCCAGCAAGTCGATGTCTCCTGCCAATTCATCAAAGCTAAATTAAAAGGTGAAGCTGTGAAACATTTTACGACCGGCCCTGTGTATACTCAACAGGGAAACTACATCATCACACCTCTCTACCTAGTACTATTAAGAGTAGGCGTACTGGGAATCACGTTCGCAATACGAAGTTACATGAGACGACGCTCAGCGGAAACAATACCTGATTAAGAAAATGGAGAAATAGACCGCGGCGTGATATAACAACCACACTGCAAGTGCTCAACCGAGACTATCAGCGCTATTCTCGAACTAATCATCTAATAGACGCTGATCTTCGGGAGGGAGATGTTACGTATACCAACCAGTAATCCGCAACCTAAGCAGAAACCCACATAACAATGAACAATCAAGTCATCAGACTAGCGACGGGAAGTCTAACGCTGACCAAGCATTCCATGGAAACCCACATAACAATGAACAGACGGCGAAATATGAAACGTGACGACCGGTCGGCAGCGCCGGGCACCGGGAAGGCGACTCACTTTCGGTTCACACCTCGTACGATCGTCACCTCCTATTAATTTAAGATCAAAATTGTAATTTCTACAATTTTATTAAAAATAAGTTCCTGTACCTCGGGTTTCATTGCAACCTGCCTGCCCGACCGACATAATTGGCGCAGCCGGTAGGATCCTCGAGAAGAAGAGCAGCATTGAGCTGTCGTGGCGGTCATCGCAGCCGTTCGAGGATCCGAATCTACACGTCGTGACGCGCAGCAGGAGTATCCAGCCATTGATACAGCAGAGAGACCGAGATACAATTCATGTGAGTACACTAAAATCTTTAGGAGGGCGCTGCTATCAGCACGACAAAGTCGGCTCTGTGTTGTTTTCGCATTTAAAAATTAATTAAGTGAAAAAACTAAGTTAAAACTAGACTCAAGTGTTGGAAATAAAGTTTAACAAAGACTACAATAATAAGTGTTACCTGAAGCTTAGTGGAAAACAATAAAATACGAGAAATATATCTGTGACGGTTTCAATTCTGTTTTTTGAATGTTGGCCTGCGATTGGGAAAATACCGCGGGATGGACTAACAATTCATCATGAAGCTGATGTTGGCATTGAAAAGTGTGAGTTTTTAAGCCCAAACATGCATCTGTGGAAACATAATATATTATTATAACCTAACTTTTAAGACAGTGTGATCGAAAACAATATTGCTGTCATACAAGGAAATTGAAAGATTTGGTAAAACCGCCATCTGTCTTACACTGTTAGAAACTCATTCTAAAAGCCATCTAGCGACAATTAGCTGAACTATCAGAACAAACACCAGAACGCTAACTCAATCAATAGCTAAGTCACCTACTACACACTAGAGGGCGCTAAAATAAGACTTACCATGGAAGAAATAACAACATTACTGAAGAAGCTGCAAAATGATTTAACACAACAAAGTACGGAAATAAAAAGTTTGAAAGAAGATATTTCGAAACCAATAATTGAGAATATGAACGAAAAATTTTATGAAATCATGATTAAAAATGAAGAACTAGAGGAAATTATTAACAATCAACAAAATACAATAGAAAAGCTAGAAAGACAAGTACGTATGAAGAACATTGTTCTATTTGGGCTAGAGGAAAAAGAAACATGCTACGACGACCTGGAAAAGCGAATCATATTAATTTTCAATGAGCATCTCGACGCAGAGTGTACCACATATGATATAGAATCCGCTATTAGGTTGGGGAAAAAAGGAGAAAGAACACGACCCATTAAAATTACATTCACAAAATTAAATAAGAAAGTAACAATACTAAAAAGAAAAAAACAACTAGAAAGAACAAAGTACTACATAAAAGAAGATTTTTCGCCTCAAGCGATAGAAAAGCGTAAGGTGTTACAAAAAGAAGTGGATATAGCTAGAAGCAAGGGCACAAATGCCGTACTAAGATACGATAAAATTGTTTACTTAGAGCAAAGAACAAAACATCAAAACAAACAACACATCTCAAAAAGAAAACCATCGAAATCACCTGAGTACCAAATAACTTCCACACCTTATCTAGCAAACAGAGCATCACTTCCACAACGTACAATTAAAAAAACTAAAGTAGATATGATAAACTATTTTACACCAAAAGAAACAGATATAAGTTCTTCTCCTACTCCCGGTTCTACCCAAACCGGTTGTGGTACTCAAATAGAACAATAGCAATCAGCAAGCCCTCCTCCTAAATACTATATAAACAGCGAAACTACCCCTTCTATCCTTCACTCTCCCGGCACGGTTGGTCTCCGTGGGAGCAGTAGACCAGAACCCTCCATCGAAAACAAAAATTTCAAACGAGAACTTACAAAACCCAACAATAATATTTTAATTGCAACACTAAATAATAAAAAAGAAAAAATACAAAATTTGAAAGTGTGTACATATAATGTAAGATCACTGTCGTCAACAGAAAGATACCTCGAACTGAATAACGCTTTAAAAGAAGTCAACTGGGATATATTAGGACTATCAGAAGTCAGAAGACTGGGATGTAAAATTGAAGAACATCAAAATCACATTTTCTGCTACATTGGCGAAACAAAAGGCTTGCATGGAGTGGGATTTCTAGTTAAGAAAAAGTATAAGAAGAATATAAATAAATTCACAGGAATTTCAGAGAGAGTTGCACTTTTACAACTAAAACTTGTAAATTTTTGTTTATCAATAATTCAAGCATATGCACCTACAGAAAAATCCACTGAAGAGGAAATACAACAATTCTACAGAGACATGGAAACAGCTCATGCACTAGCAGACGACAAAATTATAGTAATGGGTGATTTTAACGCAAAAATAGGTTGCTCCACAATAGATCACCACCCAATACTAGGTCAATATGGCTACGGAGAACGCAACGAAAGAGGCGACCGTCTTATCAACTATGCTTTCCAACACAAATTATCCATAATGAATACATTCTTCAAGAAGAAACAGAGCCGTAGATGGACCTGGATTTCACCAGACCAAAAAACCAAGAACGAGATCGATTATATAATGATAGATCACCCCAAACTCATAATAAACGTAGAAACAATAAGCAATTTACAATTCCCTTCTGATCATAGATTATTGAGAGCAACAGTAGTTCTTAGAAACCCACCAAAAAGTAGACAAAAGTTCTTAACTTCACCTGGAATCCCGAAGTCAGCAGCAGAAGTCGAAGATTTCAGACGAAATTTACAAACTGAATTAGAGAATCAAGAAATAGACACAAACGATACCCAAACCTATTACAACTACTTGGAAAAAAGCATACTGGAGAGTTCGAAACTAAAAAACAAAGTACAAGCAGAAGAAAACAAAATACTCAGCAAAAACACGCTTCAGCTAATCAATAGACGCACTGAACTAATACGTACTAAACACAAAACTAAACTTATGAAAATTGAACTTAGTAAAATATTTAAAGAAACCAGTAAATCAATCAGGAAAGATTACAATAACTATAGACACGAAATCATCACAAGAAACATTAAGAAATTCAGAAGTTCTAAAAGAGCATTTAAAGAATTGGCAACACACAGAACATGGATACAAAAACTTGAACGCAAATCAGAAGTAACCAGCACAAGGGAAGATGTTTTACGCCACGCAACAAACTTCTACAAAGATTTATACCGAAAAAGAAATAACTATGAAATTGACATACCAATTAGTAACTCTATCGGAACGAACCATATAGAACCAATCAAAGATACAGAAGTTTACGAACACATCAAAAAGTTAAAAGATGAGAAGAGCCCCGGACCGGATGGACTAAGCAATGAAGTCCTCAAAACAGCTGCACCCATCCTAATTCACCATCTGACAAGACTATTTAATATGGTAATAGACACAGAGACTGTACCAAAACAATGGCGCACATCTGACATAATCCTGCTCTTCAAAAAAGGTAATCCCTCGGACGTGGCCAATTACAGACCCATAAGTTTATTACCAAGCATGTATAAGTTGTTTTCATCTATAATTCTTAAGAGAATAACAGAAGACATTGATAAAATGCAACCAAAAGAGCAAGCAGGTTTCAGATCAGGCTTCAGCACATTAGACCACATACAGACACTAGAACAAATTATAGAAAAATACCGAGAATTCAACAGACCTCTGTATGTGGCCTTCATAGACTACAGCAAAGCGTTCGACAGTATTAGCCACGGTGCAATCTGGAACGCACTGCAATGCTCAAATGTCCATCAAAAATACATTAACATCTTAAAAAATATTTATTCAAATAGTACAAGCAAAATAAAACTAGAAACTAGAGGGGAAGAAATAAAAATAGAAAGAGGTGTACGACAGGGAGACCCTCTATCGCCGAAGCTTTTCATTGCAGTACTCGAAAACATATTCCGGAAGCTAGATTGGCCTGACAAAGGTCTGCTTATAAACGGGAACCACCTAAACCACTTAAGATTCGCTGACGATATAGCTATAATCGCTGAAACTCCAAGGGACATTGAGGAAATGATGAGAACACTTGATCATGAAAGCTCCAAAGTTGGTCTAGAAATGAATCTAAGCAAAACCAAGTTAATGTCTAACAGCCATAAACGACCAATTGAAATCAAAGGCAACAACATAGAATACGTTCAAGATTATTTATATTTGGGAAAACAAGTTTCAATCGAAAAACCTAATAATGAAGAAGAAATAACAAGGAGAATCAACACAACATGGAAAAAGTTTTGGTCTCAGAAAGAAATTCTAAAAGGAAATTACGGACTTCACCTGAAAAAAATCGTGTTTGATACATGTCTACTCCCATGCTTACTATACGGATGCCAAACTTGGGTGTTCACAAATAACGCAAAACACAAAATTAAATGTACCCAAACAGCAATGGAAAGAAGCATGTTGAACATCAGGAAAGTACAAAAAGTTAAGAACAAAAGTATCAGACAAAAAACGAAAATCACTGACGCCCTCAAGCACGCTCTCTCACTAAAATGGAAGTGGGCCGGACACATATCAAGATATAGGATAAAAGGTGGACAATAGAAACAACACGATGGAAAGGTCCAGGGGGAAAGAGAAACATTGGTAGACCAAGGAGAAGGTGGGCTGATGATATAACACAGGTAGCCGGTAAAAATTGGCTAATCTTAGGCAAGGACAGAGACTCATGGAAGAAACTGGAGGAGGCCTTTACCCAATAAGGGGTCCATATTTCAAACAAAGAAGACTAACCCTACTTACAATAATATAAGTAATCATCTAACAAATACTAACTACGCGCAAAAACTGTAATTAGAAATATGGAATAAACGGCTTTTTATTTATTTATTTATTTATTAAAAATAAGTTCCTGTACCTCGGGTTTCATTGCAACCTGCCTGCCCGACCGACATAATTCATATACAAACATACTTATATACTTCTAAATACATACATATTATAGATAAATGACACCCAGACACAGAACAAATGATCATGCTCATCACACAAACATTTGTCCTGGGTGGGAATCGAACCCACGACCCCCGGCATAGCAGTCAGGGTCACTAACCACTAGACCAACAGGCCAGCCATGCGATAGACAAACGCCCAAACCCGGAACAACTATTTGAAGATCAAACAAATTTGCACCGTGCGGGAATTAAACCCGTATCACGCAACGTAGCAGTCCAATCACTCAGTCACTGCACCACCCGTGCCGGCTCTAAGATTATCAAACAATAATTAGACACGTATTTTTTCTTTTATTACGTAAAACAAAATTGATGACGATACGACGTTTTTAAAACTGTAAATACGTCACAAGCTAGTACAGTTTTTACTTGCTTTTGACGTCACGAGCTTACTTTCGATCAACGACGATATAATACTAGACTCCGCATGCACGATCTAAGGAACAAAAACTATTCTGTCAACTCGCTGAGGTACTACGTAAGCGAGGGGGACGGGGTACTGCGTTGTGATTGGCTAACTCAAGGTCTGTTCTGTCTCAACGTATGTTAACGGCTCACAGGAGTGGTCAAAATGAGACGGAAGACTTTTTGCCTAATGTGTTGACAGACATCGGTCGCCTGTTATTAGAAGTCTAGTATTATATCGTCGTTGCTTTCGATGTTATATCTTTGTAAATAAGCATTGAAAATAGCTCTGTACACTTTCAATACAATGGAATGTTCTGTTCGCCAATTAACAGCTTGGTATTTTTATAACTAAAACCCGAGCTATTCTAAAAGCTTTTAGGCGTTACAGTTTTTTTTTCGTTTTTTTAGTTATAGTATTTTTGAACGGTTTTTGTTTGAGTTTTTATTCTTGCGGAATTTCTGCCACGTTTGCAGGAATGTTCGAACAAGTTATTGTGGTCCTGGAACGCAAAGAGTAATAGTTGTTTTGAGTCTAAAAATCCTATCCACCCGGAGAGGTCATTTGGTGAGTACCACTCTTAAAAAGAAGGCTTGGTACAGGAAATAGTTTGTAAAGCAGTTCCATATTCGTATTCTTTTCAGAATTATCTAAACACGGGTACACATCAAGCTTTACATTACCATTTTGTCTTGACGTCACTTTCTATGAGTTTTCCGCAAAATTAAAGGTCAGCTTATACAGGTTTTTAACCGACTTCAAAAAGAAGGAGGTTATCAATTCGACGGTATGTTTTTTTTTTGTGTGTTTGTTACCCTATTACTCCGCCAATTGTGGACCGATTTTCAAAATTCTTTTTTTGTTCGAAAGAAGATACTTCAGGAGTGGTCCCATTGTTACCATGTCAGGATCTGATGCTTGGATCCTGGAGAAATCGAGGGCAACCCTCAAATGTTATAGGCCTACACATCATTTTTCGCAAATTTTATGTAGTAATCTAAGTATTTGCGTATGGTAATCATCATCTCATGTAGGTGAGCTGATGATGGAAGGTACAACTCCTCTAGTAAGGACTTGGCATCGACTGATTTAGTAAATTATGTTTGTGTTCGCATATCTCCGGAACTACAAGTCCGATTTAAGTAATTCTTTTTTCGTTGTACTAGGTATCGTTCAACTTAGGGCAAGTTTCATCAAAATCGGTTCAGTAGTTTTTGAGATAGGGAATTATGAATTCACGAGAATTTAACGATGTTATTACCGGTGCAGTGTTACGGTTTACAAAATTCTAGTGCTCATGTAAGAAAATGATGTACTCGTATTTGACAAGAATTGTGGTTGAATATTTAAACTAAAAAGAGTAAAATAAAAACTTTTTCAAAAAAAAATGTAACCGCCTTCAAAAACAACCACAAAAAAGGGTAAAATAACCTTCAAAACTTTTCTTTCGGAAGTCGGTGGCAAAAGACAATGAAATTAATAAAAAAAAATCACCGACTTCCGAAAAAAGTTTAGAAGGTTATTTTACCCTTTTTTGTGGTTGTTTTTGAAGGCGGTTACATTTTTTTTTAAAAAGTTTTTCGTAGCTAGATACATTTTATTTTTGCGTGGTAAAATCATCAAATGACTCCTCCCTCCCAGGGCAGGGCGGGAGGGACTGTCAAACTCGTACTGACTAAAATCCACGGTGTCCTTCAATAGCCCTTTACGTTCCGGGGTCACGGTAATTCGTTAGTCACGCGACCCCGGCAGGCTTTGGCCCTCTATAGAGGTGCCCCGCCATAATGCTGACACTCTTTGGGCGCGCGTGGAACACAACGCGCCGTCGACCCGGGCATGGTCCATGGCCGGACGGCGAGTCGCCTATTTCATAGCAGTGTGTACAAAACAGTTTTACAACTAAATCAGTTATAAACTTCTGCCCTCATAACAACACTGTCCAGTTATGACCCTCGTGTCCAACACACATTAGCTGCACATAATGTCCACTGGACATGGTTAACAGTCATATAGTCACGGAATGATTATCTCAGCCGTAAAGTTCAGTTTTGATTAGTGTCTTGTTCAAGGTTATTAGATGATGGTTCTTCCAGATGAAGGTCGAGGTTAAATGTAGACACTGATCGTTATTGTTACTTAAAATAAGTGTGGTGCTATAGACATTTGACACAGTGGGAACGGTTTTTCAAAGCGCCTCGTTTTTCTTCAACAAGTTTTTTTAGATTGTAAAATCGTGCAATGAGTAATTCCGCCAAAAGGTAGAGCGGAAGGGGCGTGACACGTTTACGGTAATCTGCTTAGACACCGTCAACCCGGGCAAGGTCCTTGATCAGACGGCGGGCTAACCATTACGTGCCGTCCGAAGGATACGAAATTTTGGTAGAATTTAATAGACTCAATTTTTTATCGCTGATAAAAAGTACATTAGTGTAGGTTCTCAAGACCTCAGAAATGCAGTAGCTAATTGCTTTATTCTAAGTGATAAAATAAATTATCTTGTGTGCCATTTTAGAATTTTTGCAGCCTTTATAAAAATGTCATTTTATTAAGTTTTCACTATGAATTAATATTAAGAACGCTACGTTTTATTACTGTTCAAAACTTCTGAAAGCACCTCAAGGGTTGAGCGAAATCACAGCAGGCGATGTTCACACGAAAAAACAATCTTTTATATTCCATAGGTTGGGTCCACACTGAAAGCCTAGCGACAGCTGTTGACCAAACAGCTAAACATTCTGGGCAAGCGTTGCGGAAGGATTAAAAACCTGTAATGAGACCATTGTTAGTACTCCTAATTAAGAACAATTTTTACTTTAGGACGACATTTGAAATGTCGAAAAATCTAAATGTTCTCTGAGTTTTGTCAGTTTAGAGTGTACCAACAATTAAATACGTAGAATAGGTTTGAGCCGATCAATAAGAGCTTTATAACCATGCTATAAAAGTACATAAGAAGTATTTCGTCAGATTTTGCTTCGGATAACGCGACTCAGAGCTCTATTAATCACTTTTTTAACATTTTTAACAAAGCAATGATAAAACCTTATTTTAAATCGCGCCCGCCGCCGCACGCCTAAGCAACCGCGTTACGCTCGCACTGTGGCCCCAGCCTTAAGCGCGGGACACATAGAAAAGACATAAGGCGCAGACTGGGCGGAGACATAATATGTCGCTTCGGCGTCTCTTTCATCCAAAATGTATAGAAGCGTCGCGACGTAAAACACACACAAGAGACGGGGCGCGGACGCGACTCTCATACATTTTCGCACGTCCGCGACGCGTCCTCGTCTTACGTCTTTTCTATGTGGCCCACGCCTTACGCTCGCACTGTGGCCCCAGCCCTATAGGGGCCTGTCTTATAGGAGATTCTTATCGGCTCCGATAAAACGTGGCACAATTTACGATTACATTCGTGAACAAAACTCTTATTTATCGTATCACATACGTACTGTACTCTCCCTAAAGACGAAGTATTATTGTCGTATAAAGTTTGCAAATATCGATGCGGGTGAAAGGGGTAGCTCATTTGCAATGGCAGTGAAATATTTTATTTGACTTTGTTATGTTTTTTCTTTTATATTCCGTGAGAAGAAAAACAGAATGTTTTGGGAAAGAAATCGTAAGACAAGCTTTAACGTATTTATGCAATACATAAAAAAGTTCACTTTTATGTTTTTCATGCTTATGTTTCTTTATTTTTGGTACCCGTAACTCCAGAGTATAACCCTTGAGTGATGTTAGTTCTAGAATGTGACGTAAACTCTTCGTTGTGAAAATTTCTATAATTTCATCCGACTCGAAGGACAATGATGCCGTGAGTATAACTCAAGTACTAACTGTATTATTTAGTGTATTTAGCTTAAAAAAATATCTCTTTATCAAGATGACTTTACCTATATTTCTACTACAGTATTTTAATATCATATCCCCAGAAAGTCATCACAATAGCCTACTTTTTGCACATACTTTATTCGAGCAAACTTTTACTGCCGGCTCTTAACTATAAAGAGCACAAAAGATAGTTCCCATTAAAAGTGAATCGGGCGACATTTTCAGGTATTCAGCGGACTGTCGCGGTCGTAATTTATTCCGCCCAGCTTTTCTGATTAAGGGTAAATATTTATTCGTATTTGTGCCATAATGCGATTTATATTATACTGCCGATTGAATGTTTATAACTGATAACTTTCAAGAGATATTAAATAGTAAAGTAAATAATGTTTTAAAAGCATATTTTGTACTTTTAATGGATTTGTCCGAACTATTATATCTCAAATCGTTTTACTCAATTATTTATCTTGATTACATACATATTCCCTCACTCAAAATAGGCGACACATAAAAAAAATGTCTCCAGAACGCTTTGTTGGATTCTAAAATTTCATCAGAGCGCCTAGAGTTGAAATTCAAACAATGCTTTAAAACTTAGAATTTATTTAGGGGTGTGAAATATGAAACGAAAAAAATATTTCGTCATGTCAGGGTTACACTTATAGAAAGGAAATTACTTAAGTTATTATTTTCAACCTTTTTTTTTATTTTGATATTTCTTAGTATTTTTTCACTCTTCAGTAAAAAAAGTAACAATTTCTGAAGAAGACAGCTGGTTACGTTAGACGGAAGTATACTAAATATCTTTCAGCACTACAGAAACATTTTCTTCCTACACAAGTACTATTATAACCTATTTCCTTTCCATCACTGCATTTTAAACATAACCTTTTAAAGCGTTATTACATTTTCTAAGAAAATCACTTTTGTTATCGTGTGTACATCTAGCGAAAGTGTTATTGTGTTTACTGCGAGGTTTTAAGGCCATCGCACATTGTGACTTTTTGCAACGATATAATGCAGCCGCGATTTTAGTTGCGAGGTTCACTGGGCGTATACATATATTGCCCATGTGACTTCTTGACTAATATTACGTTAATAATGTAATGCTCGGTTATGATAGAACCTTAATTCAGTATTCTGAGATTTATTACCTAAGTCCTTGATCCCATTTTTTAGTTATTCTCGATGGGTCCCACAGAAAAGTTTCTTTTTCCCCACGCTGTCGTAAGAAACAGTCACACATTTGCATTGATATAATACCGATGCTGTATTTGTATCGCTTTAGCCATGTTGTTGCTATTTAGGTAGAAATAAAATAAAGGTACCTAGTGAAATTGCAAACATCGCAGTGGCGGTTAAAAGCATACGAACATAATTATGCACAAAAAAATTCCAATCAATTACAAAATAGATTAGTGTTTTGTACTTTTTAAAAAACGTTGCCACACACTAGGAATTTCTCTTGTGTTGTGGGTGCGTTTACAAGCATAGAAACTCACATACACAAACCTGATAGATATCTGACAAACGCGCGATAGTAGAGTTACACGAACGTGCGGCAATATCGCTACAACCAGTCACAGTAGACGGACAGCCTTAATCCCTTTCTATCACGTACATTCACGCACAGTATGAAACAAAGCCTGGCTTTGAAACCAGGTCACACTATTACTAAGAGTTTATTACTAACGCGTACCGACAATGCACATGTTATTTATTTAATTGTGAATGGAAGTCGGTGAACTAAAATGGCGGAATGACAGCAGGTAAAAGAACACAATGAAAATAGAGTTTTTTTTCATTTGTGGTGCAATTACACAAACGATGGCGAAAATTTAATAAAGCATTTTACTGCATAAATAAATTGAAAATAACAAGTATTTATTGTTTCTTTTTTTTTTAAATCAAAGCATATTGACAAAGATAAAACGCTTGCAAATCCGGGAGTGGAGGCTTATGACGTCATAATGCCTGTAAAGTTATACCAA
Source organism: Agrotis clavis (assembly GCA_954870645.1). NCBI lineage: Eukaryota > Metazoa > Arthropoda > Insecta > Lepidoptera > Noctuidae > Agrotis > Agrotis clavis. The sequence goes on along the minus strand of OX940935.1, from coordinate 18,992,375 downwards.
CCCACTGACGGTTTGAGATTTTTAGAAGCGTTGCATCTTCGACAATTTTGGTTTACACACGTAACAAAAAAAAATACTGGTCTAATATTTTTTTATAAATCATATTACGGATATATTTATGAGGTATATTTTTGAGGTAAACAGCCTATTGTAAATGGATGAATGTTAGTAAACTAAAATGTGGAAATCAGAAATTCTTTAAATAAAACTGTTAAAGTAGCCTTAGTAACCTACGTTGATAAATTGAAAATGCAAGCAAGAAAATTAATATTCACTTTCAAGTTTGTTAGTATTTTATCTATGCATTAATAAAACCATTAATTCTTGATAAATTACTGTTGGCTCTTGTTCCAACTTTCAGTAAAGTTGTTGTGTTCAGACCATTTGTCTGCCTTATATTAAGAAAAGGCTTGTTCTTATATTTTAATCTGTTTTCAATGTCTAAAGCACTTTGTTTTGTTGTTGTGAGATGTAATAAATTTCCATCTTGCAGTTTTAATAACTCTAATATAAAGAATGCTGTCATTTCAGGAGACCAATATGTTTCACAGACCATATAGCAAAGCAACACTCTGCCATCACCAAATTTTTAGGCATAAGTTTATCTAAAAGATCAACCACATTTCTCCAGTTATGTTATATGGGGCAACAATTCCGGGAAAAAACCAGACTCCGTGGCTACTTTTTAGAAATGACTACTAAGCCGAGTCATAGTTTGTCTTGAAAATGAACTCATGTTCAAAACGGACGCTTGCGTCAAGAACAGAGGTATTATCACGAGTTTTCACGATTTGGTGACGTAAACGAAACGGGGACTTTGAAGTTAATTTGACGGAAAAAATTAGTTCATAGTTCGTACACTAGAGGCGCTTTTTTATTTTCCATAAAATTAACGTCATAATACTTCAGGTACGGTTAAATACGGACATTTTGTGCTAACGCCTAAGGAAGATTTACTTTTACAAAATTATCAAATTAAGATAAATATTCATAATTTTTTGCTCCTTCGTAAATGGGTCTCTTTAGACACACTACGCCAGTTTCCACGTCATTACCGGAGTACAATTCTCCAAAAACTTGACGGAATTGCGCGGTGGCAAAAATTACATTCAACGCAAAATTTCATTTTCCTGTCTCCGTAATTCTCCTGACACCTAAGGCAAGTGTCCCACCGATAAAGAAAGCGAAATGGTTCAAGCGATTTTTGGAAGAACAAATACTGTAAGTCCCTTTGCAAAACAAAACGGTAAATTGCAATTCGAACTTGAAGAGTACCCTAAAGAAAAGCCTCTGGGACAAATAAGTACCTACCTATCTACGTATTACGAGTCAAAAGACAAACACACGGGCAGACAATTTAGCCTAATAGAATTCCATTGGCACTCTTTTGATATGCAAACCTATAAAGATATAATAATATTAAGAGTTGATCGAGCTGTGTTTAAACCAGTACAGGTGGCGAGAATTCTTTCAACCACACAACGCGATTTTACTTGATAGCTCTACTCGCTAATCGCCAGCAGTAGTACAGGTCCCTAAACGGAGCTCTTTTACGCAGCGTGCGACAATTCCCACCCCGTCATTACATGAAGGCTTTATCTATTTCTGCACTGCAGTGTACACAACTGCCATATTAATTAACGCAAACACATTCGTGCGTAATCACATTAGCAACTGGAAGTGTAAATATGAAAGGCCGTTTACACTTCGCTGGGTTAAGTGTAGATGTAAATTTAAACGGAGATATGGTATTTTCGGAACTCATGTCAATTCCGACTTTGACGTAAGGTTTAAGCTGTCGTGCGGATTTAGATTTCCTTTTGGATAGGTACTTTGATTGATCTAAAAATAGGGTTTTATACGTCGGATTTACTCGATGGATTTTTATAATAGAAAACCTTAAAATGTCAAGTTCAGAAAGGTCAGATGCGTATTACTCGCCATCGGTCTGCTTATATGTCCAGATGTTAGTACGTCGATTAGGTGAATGGAGTATGTAAGTCTCGTATCATGTTATGGCGTTCTGTATTATGCGAATCTGTCAATATCAGATCTTGATATTTTGCGACACCTGGCATTATGCGTTTCTGACAAATCGCTAATCTGTCATTTTGCGTTTCTGACATTCTGCACCCAAACCGTTTATAACGCCATGAGAAAAAGGCTTGAAGTTATAATAAATCGACATTAAAAGCAATAGATGAATATTGCCAGAACAATTTAATTGTAGTGTACAAACAATTGGGCTTCTCAAAGGAATGCTCTTAACTCAAAGCTCTACGCTACAAATTGAATTTTCGCACTCCCCAGCCGTCTCAACACCGCCAAATCCGGAGGTATTAATACTGAAAGCCAATAACTGCATTCCAAAACAAAGTTCAATATCTCAAGCTCTTAACAGGTATAACACAATTTCGGTATCGTAAGCCACGCCCCTTGCATAGATTGCAATGTTCCGAACTTCGCCGAAGATAGTTCGAAGAATACGAGTTATGAGGGTAGTCTGAAACTTCGATAGGAACTTATCGGTAATTGGGGACTCACAACAAGTTTACAAGACACAAAACTTTACTAAACATGAGATACGTTGAGAATTTAAGACAATTTATTGATTAATACTGTGAATATTGATAACTAAGTAGGAAACATCAATCTTACGGGTTGTAGAAAGTAGTTTCAGCAGTCTTTCAGGCTATTCAGCAGTAGAGCTGAGACTTTCAGGGAAATTATTATGTTTATTTGTTCTACTTACTTTAATTTAGATTGACGGCTGAATGGAATGGAGACTTACCTGAAAAAGACAAAGTTTTATTAGTACACAAAGGTAATTAAGCTTTTTCGAATAACTGGTAGAATTCATAAAATAAATAACTTAAATTAGTTTAGACAAGTAGAACTAGACGTATAAATTAGAACCTAGGCCACAGAATAATCCCAGGCCCACATTAGGTCAGTTTTAACATTCTGTAGTTTTCACCTTTAGTGTTTTTGAAAGAAAAAAGCGTATGTCTACGTAGGTATGTCAAAAAACACTACAATTTGTCATCATCATCAAATCAGTCCTTCCACTCAAGACAGGACGGAAAGGACTGTCAGACTTGTACTGATTAAATTCCACGCTGTCCTTCAATAGCCTTTTACTTTCCGGGTCCACGGTTACTCGATAGTCCCGCGAAAATCACAATATCTCTAGTTTATTATCACTTCGGAGTCATATATTTTTTTTAACCCGTTTCAATGCCTACCGAGTATCCTCCATATCTTTGCAAAAAGAGTCAGAAAAGAGTGAAAAGCAAATGAAATAAGGGCCAGTATCGTTCGCAGTCGCCAGTCAAGGAAACTAGTGGAGGAATACAGCCAATACTAGCGCACAATAGTAGTATTGTGATCCGAGTATCGCTCGTTATCGGCACGTGACGTCTGTACCAATGCACCCTGTACATACAGACGACATTACTAGTTTTACAAGGAAGTTGTAGTATGGAGAATTGTAGGGAATACACATCTATGGAAAACGTTCCTTGTGAGAACTAGAGGAAGAGTTTACGGGATCAAGAAAAGTGAAAGGAGTAGAAGGAAGATCCTTTGGCCTGGTGTGGGACAGACCAAGCTAGAAACTCAAGGTTTTTCGGCGTAGGCAGACAACAGAAAACCACCTGCTAAGGCTCGTGCTATAAGAAACTACCAAACCTCAACACTTTTAAAAAAAAAAAACGTTGTCCACTCTAGGAATTTCTCCTGTATCGTGGATGCGTTTGAAAATATTTAAAGTAACATGTAGAATGAAAAAACAAAACCAAGACTCTGAACAACTACTCATAGGTATAAATATTTGTTCCATGGGGAATCCTGAAACACGTGCAGCGCAATTATTAACCGGAAGTGGGCCGGCCATGTCTGTAGACGGACAGATGGAAGAAGGAGCAGACGTGTGCTAGAGCGGTCTCTACGAACGCGAAGGAGCAAACGTAGTTTAGGACGCCCTGCGGCAAGATGAGTCGATGCCTGGCTTACGTTCGAGCAGTGGACGGCAATAGGCTGATAAATTATAATAGTCTCAGCTATGTCGCCCACCGTGCCGTCAAAGACACGACAGCCAAAGCTGCGCACACGCCAAAATCCAAACCTACTTGATAGTAAAACACATCCACCAATCACAAACAATCAAACAAAACCATAATACCGACCTACATCGACCGCAATATAGGCGACGAACGATAATGCAGTGTTTTGCATTGGCATCCGCAGTGCGCATTACATTGGCGGCGCAGTCGGCCGGGCTCGACACCACTTACATGTTAGGGCGGCGATGCGGCCGTAAATTACCTATTTGCTCGCTCGCCCGATGTGTGCGTGGTACGTGGGGAACTATGCTGCAGGGATTTCGTTATTTTTGGGGAGAATAAGGTTTTGAGAGGCCATCACCGCTGTAAATAGATCTTGAGCCTAGTTTAAACAGCCATCACAAATTCTTCTTCTTAGCGTGTCGATGATGGTCGCGGGATTATTTCCTTACCGTGACCCTGGAACAGAAAGGGCTATTGAAGGACACCGTGGATTTTAGTCAGTAAAAGTCTGACAGTCCCTCCCGCCCTGCCCGGGGTTGGAGGACTCATTTGATGATTTTACCACGCTAAAAAAAAGCGTGTCGATGACAATCAATATTGAGTCGGCTCAGAATTTGCCCACGAGTTTAGCGCTTTCAGAAACGTCCATCAACTCCTGTAACGACCAGTCGACAGGGCACGATGTTAAGTGCCTCATCGTTGGTGTAGCAGCACAAAACTTACACTCAAGAGCACAAATTAAAATAAAATGTTTGTTTAGAAGCAAAAATTATGGATCGCAGATCGATTGTGCTAACTGTATTCCTTCAAATATAATGTACACCATTCCAGTGTTTGTATATTCGCCATTCTTCTATACCACCGAAACAACTTGACCCATTTTGATATTTTTTGTTTTCATACCTGGAGAAAAGCCAAGTAGGTTTTTGGCTCCAGTTGGACTTTTTTGGCTATTGCCGGTATCTCCGGGTCCGCTACTTTATAAATAAAACATAACTACCAACGTTTTGTAGCCACAGCAAGTGTCATTCCAGACATTTCGATAACACACCAGTGTCCCGATATTACGGGGACCCTTTTCGCTCAAATCGTAAAGCAAGGAGTTACGGCCGCTACTCGTAAAAACTCCAATCGCCTACGGCTTTATGTTCAGCGATGTACCGCGCTATATCGAGGAAAAAACTGAAAATTTTCCATTTCGGCCCGTTTTATAAATCTCCTCGATTTAGGGCAGTAAAGGGGAAAGTTTTAAGCCGAGGATTTTAACACTCTTGTTTTAGGTTAAAGTTATGGATATTGTGTTAAAAATGGTCGCTTTTTTGATATCTTATTAACCCGCCATTGGTGACGTCAATTTGAATTACACATTCGGTGACGCCGGTCTCACGCACCGGGATTTGAAACTTATTTTTTTTCAAGAATTAACTAATAAATGTACTCGTAGTTGACTCAGTGTTAAAATTAGGTATACTTTTGACAATAAAACGCCGGTATATCTTCAATCACAGCTCGTTTATTAGAAGTTATTCATTGGTTCTTGCAACACTTAAATTGATCAAGTTTTAATTATGACATTTCTAAAATGCAAAAACACTAACAATCTTATAGTTTAAAATTTTCGTGTCAGCCTTATCCAGTCTTATGACATTTTGAAATATCCCAAATAATATGAAGAGGTGTCGTTACTTGAAGATTCCAGGTCACTCAGATCCTCTTCGCTCTCCAAGTTTCGTATTTGATCTGGGCGGAATCTTCCGATGTGGAATCACTTTCAGCTTCGCTGTCTGATGACGGTGGTGACCCATCAACTTCACGTAAAAATTGTTCGTGTAAAAGAGCCTCCATGCGTCTCTATTCGCGTTCGTAATTAATTCTGAAACTAAATTATGATTTGATAAACACATGCGCATTTTTGCTATAAAAAATAAAAACCATGTTAAAAACTTACTGATCATAGTATAATACTATAATAGTACACAAGTTCATCAAATGTACAGTGAAAGTAAGCACAAAACGCCATCAAAATCTGTAAAAACCAAATATTAAAATATGACGTTTTAACTTACGTGTTCGGTGACGCACGGTCTCACGCACCGGGTTGGTGTGAAAACTCGGGACGTGTGCACGCTACGACTTAGCGGGGTTAAGATACGGCGGGGGGCGTGCAATAAGGCAGCTACTCAAAATCACGGCACGATTCGATGGCGGGTGTTAAAGTTATCATCGTTTTACTAACCACCCGGTCTCACAGACATACAGGTCACCAATGGCGGGTTAAACTAAACTACGAAAGAATGAACTTTTATACGACGAAACTGCTGCTGTACTTATAAAAATGTTTCAACTCTGTATTTAAATCACGTTATTATCATTACTTCCCTTGCCTTAATCTCAAGTAATAGGGTTCATAACAGTATGTCTTCGTCCCTGCCTAAATCATCTTGGCAGTGACCTCATTTCTATTCAAACTAGCTGTTTACTATTAGTTTCGTGTGCGCGTAACTCAAAATTTATCCATTGGAATGTAATACCAGGATAAAAGTATTCAGTATAACCAGTTGTGCATCAGATTTCAGTCTATTCTTACAAACTTTCGCGTCAATAACGTTAATAAAGTTAGAAGATTAGATAGATTAGGTACTCGTACATGCAAAGGGCAACATTAAAAAAAAATTAAACCTGTCGAATTTAGAAACTTCTCTTTTTTTTTCGTCGGTTAATAAAGACTTAATAAAATGGAGAAATGACGGAACGCACATCTAAATTAGCCTCTTTTATTAGCACCACTAATGCACACCATATAAATCCACCCTCAGGATTATTCCCCATGTCAACATTTAAGCCAGGTTTAATCACATTTTTCATTTGAAAAAGGCCGTTTATACATAAAATGAACACGTGAACATGCATAGCATTAAATCACGAACATAGCGAGGTCCTGATTGATGACACTGTTGTAATTATGTCGCATGAATACCACGTAATTATGGTTTAAATCGGTTCTGTTTTTAGGGTACCGTAGCTAAAAGGGGATTTCATTACGAGAGATGTACTGTTTATATATTATTGCGCTTCTTAATTTGCCGTACTACGCGCATATTAACAAATAATTGAATGCAAAAGTGCCACCGGCGCGCGGTGCTTTCGAAAGATAAGTTATTTTTTTTTTGTGGTGGTTTTTTAGTTAAAATATTCAACCCAAATTCATGTCAAATACTTAATTTTCTTATATGTGCACTAGATTTTTGTAATACGTTATCCGGTTTTTGAAGTCGGTTAAATTGAAAAGAAAAGGATTTTTTTTTGGGACAAACCCACCACTCTATTACTAAACCATTGCAACTCCTGAAAGCCAGAATCAACAACCAGTTGCAACCACCAGAAAAGCGCCGAGACAATGAAGCTCGACGTGTCCCGGAGAATTAATTTACCTGTCTTGGATCCTGCAACGAAATTAATCAGAATAGTGGAGGAGTAGTGAGAAAAGTATTTATTGGCATTTCTGCTGTCTCAAAAATATCACAAGCGTGATAAATATTCCACGGGTTGTACGGAACTCTTCGAGTGAGACCCCGACATGCACTTAGCCGGTTGTTTTACTAAATAACCCCTACACTTTACGTTGTAAGAAGGGAGGGGTGGAATGCTCCAACGGAGGGGGTTATAAAAATTGAATTTTGTTCATAACGGGATGATGGACTTACGGGGTATACTGCCCGGTTATTATAAAAGTTATGGGCTGTTACAAGGTAGACTATTAAATGTTATTAAATACCCGGTTTAGAAGGGGTATTAAGGTATTTTCTATTTTTGTTTGATTGAGAAGAAATGAATCAGTATGCATGTTTTGATGATGTTTCTGGCAATTTCCTATTACAAGAAGATTTGGTTATGATAGATAGATAAATAAAAGATTTATTCAGTGCAATGGAGACACAAATAGGTACATGAAAGGAAACCCAAAAAAATCAAAAGATAAAAAGAAGTGACATTGATATCAACATAATTTTGACGTGACAATAAAATAGTACGGTGAGTGTCTCAGGATTGCACTAAATGAGTATCCAGCTCAGCATGTGTTAGGTTGATACCTGATGATGTTCTATGTAGCCATAGTCGGAAGTGTGCTGCTAAATAAAGTTACTAACACCGACTAAGGCCGGACATACGCAGAGTGCTTGAAGCAGTCAGTTCCAACTGAACAAACTACTGTCTTCTTCGTACACTCATAGACAGACTGCTCGAGCAATCGAACTGCTACAGCAGTAGTTGATACCGACTGCTGGGGCAGTTAGCAACGGCAGCTTCAAGTAGTCGAATTTGACGTCGTCAAGCAGTCTGCTGACTACCCGAAGCTTTTCATCCGCTCCTTTCAACAGGATCATTCAGTTACACGTGCCGCATAAACGAAGCAACAATTAAACGCGACCATACTTTACTACCTTTAAATGTTAATATTTTGAACGGTACTTGTGAGCTGTTTGAGAGACACTCCTGGTTAAGAGGCGACTTACGCGACTCTGCCGAGCACCACTTAAATTAAGTCGTTGTAAAGTTTGCTCTTGGTAAGAAATCTTTTTTTTTATTATTATATTTTTTGTAAGTAATATTTTTATACAGTCATTATTTTAGTATTGGTTTTTGTATTGTTACTAAATCGTGAATATTCTTTATAGCCATAGTGTCAGATTTTATGGAATTACTTTTGTGTGTGTCATAGTTTAGACCCACATTTATGATTCAACCAGCGTTCTTTATAATCCGTACAAACTTACAAAGAAAGAAACGAACTACACGCTAAGGACAGTCTTCAAAGTTAGAGCGAACGGGCTTCTTCTGGGTAGGCTCGCTCCATCGTCGACTTAGTCCTTGTCATCCCTGACCTAGACTAAGGTCAAGAGCAAACCCATCATGTAGGTACAATAAAAAAGGACATGGATAGTGTTTTGTCGAGCATGAGCTGAGAGTAAAATAAATTATCTCAGAAATGGCTAATTAATATTTGTAATCCCATTAAAATGCCATACTACAATGTTTACCTAAAATGTCTTATATCTCGTCACCACCAAGTTTTAGAGTTATAAAACGTATTTATACAGGACTATTAAACACATTTATTAGCTTATAATATTGTTTAATTCTTGTTCACGCTGGGTCAGACTTGTATGCGAACGTTATCAACCCCCTTGGTGTATAATAGACGCATTAAATCATTAAATACTTTAGATATCAATACCTAAACTACACTGCATTTGACTACACTGCATAGATAATAATGTAAAAGAGTGTAATTTTGATATCCAACAAAGCACACGAAGCTTTTCCTGTGAAAGAATAATTCAAACCGCGTCCAGGTTTCGAACCTGCGACCTCCGGATTCAGTACATCCGACTCTCTTTACAACCGAGCTACCGAGGTTCTTACGTTAGAAATGGATTGAAAAATTCGACGCAGTAGATAAGTACCTCGGTAGCTCGAATGGAAAGAGCGTCGGATGTACTGAATCCGGAGGTCGCAGGATCAAATTCTGCAAGCGGTTCTAATTTTTCTTTCCAAAGAAAAGCCTTGGAATTCGCTACGCATGCGTATAATAATAATTAATATTTATAAAATTAAAAAACACGAAGTAATATTTTACTTAACTACCACTATAATTAGCTTTCCAGAACACTAAACACGACAAAACCTCCCCAAAACGCAACTCTCAAAAGATCCTTCGAACACGAACTCTCAACTTTAGTCACAGACTCTCATAAATTAGGCAACCAGCTGTTTCCCTAGCTCCACATAATGCCTATAGATTTCGTATCAAATGCCTGAAAAAACTCAACAAAAACCCGTTGGCCGAATCAGACGGGATATCCGAACTTTTTGCGAACGTACACCAAAGAGGCGTTCCCTAATAGCTGATGACTTAGGGATCGATGAATCGATCTCAATAGGGTTCGAGAATACAAAAAGGATTATTTAAAAAAAAAACGGCAAAGAACGAGTCGGACTTGCGCACGAGGGGTTGTGTACCAAGAAAATCTAGTGCGTCCATTGACGTCGGGAGAATATTACATTGTGTAAGGAACGCCTGTTTTTATCTTTCAAAGTTGATTTCATAGTAAAAGTTGTTAAAAGCATAAGTACTTTCAGCCCATGAAGGTTGTTAATGTTTTTCAAATAACTCTGTATAAAAAGCGGCAAAAAATCAAGTCTGTACCCGTATCACGAATTTTTTCAATTTTACTTTACAGCGTCTTTCCATGGAACAGCGCCTCTGGTGTACGAAGAAGGAACCAATTTTTTCCTTGACATTTCTCAATTTGACGATGTCAAAGTTCTAGTTTACTTTATGTCAGAATAACTGAAAACTCATGATAAGGTCTCTGTTGTATGAGCCCCCTTAAATATTTATTTAATGCTTTTTTTAGTATTTGTTGTTATATAGCGGCAACAGAAATACAATATCAGTGAAAATTTTAACTATATCTAACTATCACGACTCATGAGATACAGCCTGGTGACAGGCACACATACAGACTGACAGAGGAGTCTTATTAATGTAATCTTGTTTTACGCTTTCGGCCACGGAACCCTAAAAAAAGGTTTAGAGTCTGCCGATTCGTTTGAAGTATGAATTATTAAAGAGTGAATAATACAAGGGAGGATTTGAGGGACCTTTTGAAAGGTTATGGAAAACTGACATAAATTGTTTACAGATGGTCTATTGCATAGGAAAGATATGAAAAGGATAAATGTAACTTTACGTGACAGTTATTTTATGTTAGAAATATTTTACTTTTTCAATTTGAATAAATTTCATCAATGAATAAGAACGCGAAGAATAAGAATGAATAAGAATTTCGTCAACTGTACCTTTTGAAGTACTTGTAATTTGGTACAAAGCACCACTTTAATAACGATAAGGGGCAAACCAGGATTTTTTAAATGTGTGGCAATACTGCCGGATGAACAAAGAATACATGACAATAATATCTTTGGTTTTACAAATATTGAATGAGAAACTGACTGGGTTATTGCAGTGGCTTATGACATCAGTGGACTGTTAGGTATAGACTGATTTGATTGTAATTTTCTACTTTTTTTCTTGACACTTCTTCATAGATTGACGGATTTTTCAATGTCAACAAACAAATCAACACGTCAAAAAGTTTTGCGATTACATTGAAAAATCGAAATCTTTTTGGTGACGTAGATTATATTATGATTTCTTCTTCGTTTATATTCTTAATTTAAAAATATAGATCTATATCTATACTTATAATAAATTTGTAGAAAAGTTGTGTCTGTACAATAGAAATATACAAAAAAAAAAGTAGCAGGGGTTGTTATTTTATCGATGCCGAACCCGAAAATGTAGTTAACTTTTTTTTTGTCTGTTTGTCGGTTTGTCTGTTTGTCTGTTTGTCTGTGTGTTTGTGCACGCTAATCTTCGGAACTACTGGACGGATTTGAATGATTTTTTTTTGTTGTATAGGTATTAAGTCCGGTTAACATATAGGCTATAATTTATCTTGGAAACTTGAACACCTGATGCAGAACCGCAACAGACCTGCTTAACTATAAGAGATACAGAAATGGTGCCATAGCAAAAATTGTTCCACGTGATGAGCATTTTCTGCTGAGAGAATAAATTTGAAGATCCTGGACACCTGATGTGGAACACCAAGAGCCCAGCTACACTATGACATATACAGGAATGACGTCTTAGCAAGAGTTGTTCAGCCTGATGAGCACCTTCTGTTGATGTATAAAAATTGAAGATCTGGAACACCTGATGTGGAACTTCAAGAGCCCACCTACACTATAACATATACAGGAATGACGTCTTAGCAAGAGCTGTTCAGCCTGAAGAGCACCTTCTGTTGATGTATAAAAATTGAAGATCTGGAACACCTGATGTGGAACTTCAAGAGCCCAGCTACACTATAACATATACAGGAATGACGTCTTAGCAAGAGTTGTTCAGCCTGATGAGCACCTTCTGTTGATGTATAAAAATTGAAGATCTGGAACACCTGATGTGGAACTCCAAGAGCCCAGCAACACTATAACATATAAGTGAATGACGTCTTAGCAAGAGTTATTCAGCATGATGAGTACTCTCTGTCAACGTATAAAAATTGAAGATCTGGAACACCTGATGTGGAACTCCAAGTGCCTAGCTACACTATAACATATACAGTTATTACAGTTATTACATTAGTTATTACACCCATTTACTGTTTTTTTATTGTGTTTAATGTAAGTACTTACTGTTGTGAAGGAGCGGAGTCTTTAAATACAGGCATTATCTGCTTAAATGAAGACTCCAAACCCATTGTTTGTGTATAACTTTTGGACACAATAAACGTTATTATTATTATTATTATTACAGTAAAGACGTCTTAGCAAGAGTTGTTGAGCCTGATGAGCAACCTCTGTTGTCCAATAAAAATTGATGATCTGGTACACCTGATGTGTAACTCCAACAGCCCAGCTACTTTATAACATATATAGGAATGACGTCTTAGCAAGAGTTGTCCAGCCTAATGAGTACTCTCTGTTGACGTATGAAAATTGAGATCTGGAATACCTGATGTGGAATTTCAAGAGCCCAGGTACACTATAACATATACAGGAATGACGTCTTAGCAAGAGTTGTTCAGCCTAATGAGTACTCTCTGTTGACGTATGAAAATTGAGATCTGGAACACCTGATGTGGAGCTCCAAGAGCCCAGCTACACTATACTTAATATACATACATAGGATTGACGTCTTAGCAAGATTTGTTTAGTCTGATGGTCATTTCCTGTTGACTCACAAAAATGAAAGATCTGGAACGTCTGGAATCGTCTCGCGCATCCCGTTGTTTTCCCGTTCCCAGGCTCTTAGAATTCGACGTTTCAGATCTTCGATTTTGACGACCCCGTCGTCGCTGGCATAAGCAACAGGATCCGCGTACGAAGTCGCGGGCAGAAGCTAGTTTAGAATATAAAACAATAAAACAGTTCAATTGTTTTTCCAGAAAATTAAAAAAAATATCAGCTTCCCTAACTTTTTTTGATGTGTGTATGTATGTAATATCTTTCAAAGTTCTCTAATACAATCAAACTCCGCGAGCATGCGGACAGCGAGTAAAGAGCAACTCGCTGTCCGACCATGGACCGTGCCCGGGTCGACGGCACGTCGTGGTCCACGCTCGCCTCAAAGAGCGTCAGCAAAATGACGGGGCCCCCTCCCAGAGGGCCAAAGCCTGACGGGGTCGCGGGACTTATTTCCTTACCGTGACCCCGGTACATAAAAGGCTATTGAAGGACACCGTGGATTTTAGTCAACACAAGTCTGACAGTCCCTCCCGCCCTGCCCGGGGTGGGAGGACTCATTTGATGATTTTACCACGTTAAAAAAAAATACAATCTAACTCAACTGTTTCAAATAATACGTATTGGAATCAACCAAATATCATTGCACTTGGTGGCAGCTCTTAGCAGCTGTTGTAAGAGAACAATACGGCGACATATGAAACTTGTCTAATATTAGAACCGCAGAAGTTAAGGCCCCTGTCCATCAACGCGATACGAGCGAACTCGAGAATTACATTATCGATACATGTCTTAGTATTATTGTTTTGAGACTAACGCGATCCAAATGTCCAATCTATCTTTGGGTTTTACTTACTAGAGATAGAATTAGGTCGGTTTAAAGCATATTTATTGCGTGGGAAGGCTCACCGTCCGATCAAGGAGCTGTCCTGAGCTGTGTTGGTTTGTTTTTGGAACGAAGTTCCTTATCGCGCGTTATGAAAGGGGGCTGGACGGAAAAAATTCTTAAAAGTTGTCACGACACTTTTTCCGACTGCGCGACGCAAAAGGAGGGTAATGTGTTTATTACCATGGAATGGAATGGAGTGGAGTGGAGTGGAGTGGATCGGATCGGATCGGAGTGGAGTGGAGTCGCGACGATTATTTTTGTTGAGTGTATACAGTAACTTCGTTCCATCCGAGTGTCCCTTGACACCTCTTAAGTTTTTTTTTTTAAACGTTGCCCCAAACTAGGAATTTCTCCTGTGTCGTGGGCGCGTTTACAAACATATAAACTCACATACACAAACGCCCAGACCAGAAACAACTACTTGTAGACCATACAAATATTTGGATCGTGCGGGAATCGAACGCCCGACACGCAGCGCAGCAGTCCAGTCGCTCAGCCACTGCGCTAACCGTGTCGTCATTTATTGTTTATATTGGTGATAAAATGACTCTCTAAAGGTGCGTACAGATCATGTAACATGTTATATAACCTGTGTTTTATAACACGTCCAATATGTAACCTTTTTATTCAACATTGCAACATAAAACAATACTGTACACATTAGAATATCAATGCTATTATAACTATTGTCGTTTGTCGTTCTTCAGTGCAAATCGTAAATTTATTTAACATTGTTGTACATATCAATAACATGTTATATAACATTCAGCGTTCACATTATATGAAACATGATATATGGCAATGTTGTATAACATGTTATGTTATATAGTCTGTACGCACCGTTAGACATAAAGCAGAAACCCTTCGTCTACAGTGAAAAACTTTTATAAAGCTTCTGCACAAAGAACTTCCAATTAACTACTAGGTATCTAAAACATTTAAGCACATGGTATTTGTCTGCCTATACTAGAGCCAACTCGAGCAAAGTTAAATGCTTTAATTTAAATGACTGCATAAGGCACTTTTAAACTCGAGAGCAAATTACGAAAAACATGTAATTTATAATATCTTTACTTTTAATATCTGCTCGTGAAATGTGTAAAAGCAATTTCAACCAGTGGTCGTTTAAACTGAGAGCTTAATTATTGTGAATTTATAAAGCTTGTTAAAATATTTACAATAACAATAAAATACTATAGCAGTTGATTTTAACGTGGTTTATCTTTTTTCAGGAAATACTCGTTTTATATAAATGAAGCTTCATTAAATTGGTTTGAATTTATCATCATACATCACTGTAATAAACATAATTATGAAGACATGACAACGCTTTATAAATGCGAATGGTCTTCGATACAAACTTTCAAGTCCTTATTTCAAGAAATGACTGAACCGATTTGAACGAAAATGCACACGCACTAAATCAGCGATGCTGCTCCTTTTTTTATCGTGGTAAAATCATCAAATGAGTCCTCCAACCCCGGGCAGGGCGGGAGGGACTGTCAGACTTCTACTGACTAAAATCCACGGTGTCCTTCAATAGCCCTTTCTGTTCCGGGGTCACGGTAAGGAAATAATCCCGCGACCCCGGCAGGCTTTGGCTCTCTGAGAGGGGGGCCCCGTCATTATGCTGACGCTCTTTGAGTCGCGCGTGGGACACAACGCGCCGTCGACCCGGGCATGGTCCATGGTCGGGCAGCGAGTTGCCCTTTACTCGCTGCCCGCATGCCCGCGCCTACGGTGGCCGGAGATCATCTAGCGACGTCCGTCGTCGTGGGCGTCTACCACCGCGGGTGGGGCGGAGGGAGGACACTGTCCTCTCTCGCTCTCGGCCCGCCTCCTCCTTCGCGAGCATTACTGCTTCGCAGAAGGAGGCGACCGCTTCCCACTCCGTCTCGCCCCGCAGCATGGCCGCGACCAATGCTGGGCGCGAGAGGTCTCCGCCTAGTGGGAGTAAGCCTTAATGTAATGTGAAACTTTATATTGTGTGAGCGTGGAATAATCCCGTGGTATATAGAGTGTTGAGCTTGTATTATTGCTATAATACACACATCAAAAGTGTCTAGGGATCAAGCATTTTTATGCGGATTTCTTGAGATTGAGATGTGGCTTTGTAATAAATTTATGATTTTATAAATTTATATGGATCCTTTTTGGTGCATTTCATAATTTGAATCAGGAACTGTAAATCAAATTCGAGTAAAAGATGAAAATCAGCTGTCAATATTTTCCCTATAAAAACATACAACGCATTGAAGACATTATTAGTGCTACTGTTTCCCTACTACTGATTAAAACCAACGTTATTATGGAGCGGCGACGTCATTTAAGCAGGGAAGAAATGCTCAGAGCCGTGGGAATGATAGAAGCTGGTTCCCGGCACCGTACTGTGGCTTTAGCTCTGAATACAAGTCAGAGTGTTATCAGTCGACTTTGGACACGTTACCGAAGCACTGGTACCGTGGCTGAGCGCCATGGAGGACGGTATCGCTGCACCACACGGAGACAAGACCGATACATTCAAATCTTAACTCGAAGAGCTCCAACAATAACCGCCATGATGTTAGCCGTGAGGCTTCATCACTCTTCAGGGAACTTAATTAGCGACCAAACAGTCAGAAACCGCTTGCATGAAGTGAACCTTCATTCCCGAAGACCGCTACGGGTACCACCTATAGCAATGCACAGTCGTAGGATTCGATATCAATGGGCTCTTGAACACAGAAATTGGGCAGAAGAACAATGGCGTTTCGTGTGCTTTTCTGATGAGTCTCGTTTTGGTGTGAGACCGGATACAAGACGTATACGACACTGGAGAACCCCTGGACGCCAACAGCGATTAAAATCCTGCCAGGAAGTCCATCCTTATAGTGGTGGAACCATCATGGTATGGGCGGGTATTTGGATCGGCGGAAGAACTGAGTTGATTTGGATCAGAGGCAACCTCAACGCTCAAATTTATGCTGAGACGATTGTATCAGACGTCATCGTTCCTCTACAAGTGCAAATCGGTCCCTTATTTCAGTTAATGCATGATAATGCACGACCGCACACCGCAAGAGTTGTAAGACAGACTCTCGCCGCAGCTAACATCAATGACCTGCCCTGGCCTGCTCAGTCGCCAGACTTGAACCCGATTGAGCATGCATGGGATATGCTACAGAGAAGAGCTCTGCCGAATATGGAGGGTATCCAGTCGCAAGAAGACCTTTTTTTGTTGTTGCAACGAACATGGGCGGCCATTCCACAGCGTGATTTGGATGAACTCATTTTGAGTATGCCAAACCGATGTTCTTGTGTTGTTAGTGTTCGCGGTAGAAACACGGATTATTAATTGTTTAAGTTACCCAATAAAATTTTAAAGAAAACTGTTATTTCAGTCTTTTTTTCGAACTTTAATGTTAGTGGTTCAAATGTCAAAAATCCCTTTATTAGGAAAATGGCAAATTTCTTTATGAATGCAAAGGTGACTTGGTTTATCGTTACTGTGACAAACGATAACACTTTATTTGATGAATCCTTAAAGAACATTTTAATTAATATCAATCAGGAGAAAAGTTATTGCAAAAATATATGTTGATCCCTAGACACTTTTGATGTGTGTATATGAGTCGGTGATAATTAAGCTTTACTACGTGAATATTTAGGAGTACGAACGTTTTTAGCTGAATGAGTCAATTTGTTTTTAACCGACTTCAAAAAAAGGAGGAGGTTATCAATTCGACTGTATTTTTTTTTTTTTTTTTATGTTTGTTACTTCATAACTTGCGACTGGGTGAACCGATTTTCATGATTCTTTTTTTATTCGAAAGCTGGTGCTTCCCGTGTGGTCCCATTGTCACCATTTCAGGATCTGATGATTGGATCTTGGAGAAATCGAGGGTAACCCTCAAATTTTATTGGCTGACACATAGTTTTTCGCAAATCTTATGAAGTAATTCAAGTATTTGCGTATGGAAATCATCATCTCATGTACCTGAGCTGATGATGGAAGGTACAACTCCTCAAGTAAGAAAACTATGTTTGTGTTCGCATATCTCCGGAACTACAAGTCCGATTTAAGTAATTCTTTTTTTGTTGTATTAGGTATCGTTCAACTTAGGGAATACTGCAAATTTCATCAAAATCGGTTCAGTAGTTTTTGAGATAGGGAATGAATTAAAGAGATGTTAACGATGTTGTTACCGGTGCTACGGATTACAAAATTCTAGTGCACATGTAAGAAAATGATGTATTTGACAATAATTTTGGTTGAATATTTAAACTAAAAAGAGTAAAATAAAAACTTTTTCTAAAAAAAATGTGACCGCCTTCAAAAACAACCACAAAAAAGGGTAAAATAACCTACAAAACTTTTCTTTCGGAAGTCGGTGGCAAAAGAGACAATGAAATTAATAAAAAAAGTCACCGACTTCCGAAAGAAAAGTTTTGTAGGTTATTTTACCCTTTTTTGTGGTTGTTTTTGAAGGCGGTCACATTTTTTTTAGAAAAAGTTTTTTTGAAATATTGTCAAAAAGTGGATAAGTTTTAGAGGACTGGTAAACGGTGAAAGAAAGCTGTACCTAAAAACTTTAACAAGAAACTGGTAACATCATGTTTTTAGGGTTTCGTAAACTGACTAGTTTGCGCAAGAGACACTTCCAAAGTGGTAAAATCATCAAATGAGTCCTCCCGCCCTGGGTGGGGCGGAAGGGACTGTCAGACTCTTACTGACTAAAATCCACCCGTGTTCCTTCGGACGCCCTTTACGTTCCGGGGCCACGGTATCCTGGGTTAAGAAATAACTCGTGACCCCAGCAGGCATTTGGCGCGAAACACGACGCGCCACCGACCCGGGCTTGGTCCTTGGTCGGACGGCGAGCTACCCATTACTCACCGTCCGCAAGCCCGCTCCGCCGCTGTGCCCTCTGCTATTCAGAGGGACACGCGTTGGAGCGTCCACCTGACAGGCTATTTGCATACGGGCAAAGAGACCCCTTAGGCACACGGTGCCTAAGGGGTCTCTTTGCCCGCATCCCAGGGTGCACCGGCCCGAAAAACTGGTCTTCCCCCCGGACGTATCCGAGAGGGAACTCCAGTCCACGGGCGCACGTGGAGGTTTCCTGTCTTAGCACCCCGGCCGACTCGCACTTAGCCGGATTTTTAACTTTGTAAAATCATCAAATATGTCCTTCCGCTCAGGGTGGGAACGGAGGGACTGCCAGACTTATACTAACTAATATCCACCGTGTTCTTTCAAAAGCTCTTTACGTTCCAGGGTAAAAAAATGTCTACCTTCTCACAAAATAAATAAATCTAATTCAATTAATTACGTTAAATTGATAGAAAATTGTTTTGGTAACAGTGAGATTGTGAGATTTTGGTGTTATTATGCTGAACATAAACTATCTATACCTACACGGTAAATGATGCACAACAACAACTCTGAAAAAAAAATACCAGAATAACTAACCAGAAAAATAACTTAGAATGAAACGAGTAACTACAACAAACATTTAACAAACCATACGTGAACAAAATGTTATGATTAGGAGACATAAAGAACAAAACTTAGACAAAAAGAAACAGTAAAGCTTCATTCACGACCTCAAGTGATACGACGTGCATTGCTATACGTGTGTCTCGTTTCGCGTGAGTAGTCAGTATGAGTCACTTCGCAAGTCGCAATGACTTTTTATTTTTACATATCTGTCAAAATGAATTGTCATTTTGACAGATATGGATCTTTATTTTAATTACCCGACTGCGCCAGGAGGGTTATGTTTTTCGAGTGTATGTATGTATGTTTCTATGTGTTGCTCTGCAGCCTAAACAGCTTGATGGATTTAAACTTGAGAGGTGTCGTTAGATTCGTCTTAAACGTGAGACTGTCACTGGGTACATAAAACTGGCCAAGTGCGAGTCGAACTCGTGTGCAAAGGGTTCCGAACTAAAAATATTCTTTTTTTAATCTCTCACATTCTATCAAGTGGGGTATCAAATTAAAGGATTTTAAAAATGGTTTCCCAAAATATACCTACATAACTTATATGTTTCAATTTAATTTGGACTGATAAATGCTTACAAAAACTAAAAATAGTAAAATAAAATAAATATTTAAAAACAAAAAACCCGACTGCGTAAAAAAACTAAAAAGAAAGAAACAAGCCCAGTAGTTTAGAATTCACTCATTCACACTCACAGTCGGGGCCTCTTGGGAAGATTTGATTGGTATAATTTGAATGGGCCCCGACTGTGAGTGTGAATTCTAAACTACTGGGCTTGTTTCTTTCTTTTTAGTTTCTTTACGCAGTCGGGTTTTTTGTTTTTTTAAATATTTATTTTTTACAGCAAGATTGCTTTTAGATTATGCAAGGTTCAGATAATCATAATCAGAGTTATATTTACTGTAAAACAAATGTAAGCATTTTGATTATTTTAAACGCATTAACGCATGCGACGCGCATCGTAAAGATGATTTTTACCTATCCAGAAGACGCAGGTTCGAATCCTACTTGCAATCTAAAAATTTTTCTTTCCTCAAAAAATCAAATGTAAGCATTTTATTTGGTTTTTGAAGTCGCAACACGCTGTCATTTGAGTTGGCGGTCTGTGGCCAAGCACTAATACTATTTGCGAAACTTTCAAAGGAGTTTCATCTTCGAAGAAAACGTTTGGGGAAAATTAAAAAACTTGTATCCAACTCACATTTAAGCTAGAACAAACGGATAGACAAAGTTAAGAAGAAAATAAACGTAGCCGGACAGTAGATAAAGACAATCTTTGAAATTGTTTACAGAAAACTGTACGTATTTTATATATTGTGAGGATGGAATTAAAAAAGTTAGTTGTGCGGATCGCAATATGGGGGATATGTGTCTTCTGGATAAAATAAAAGTTTTAACATAAAGAATCTTACACTTGTCACAAACGGAGCATTTGAAAAACAAAGTACGAGTAAAGAGAGGCATAGTCTTCAGTAACGTCAAACAACTTTAGATCATAACAGCACGATTGTCCATCTTCCAAGAAAGAGGTGTATTGATAGTACACCCACATATTAACGTCAGTAAGGAGGAGTCTATTGTTATCAACTATGAACAGATCCAGATATTGGGCATCTATAAATTGAGATATTCCTAATGGAAATCAATTACACAGCCCGACTTGGAAATCAAGTCCAAAATTTCACAAAATAGCAGTGACACTCACTAGATTAAAGATTAATTTATACTGACCCAGTAGCTGAATCATAGCTGAAACATAAACAGACACACAACCAAACACACACACATACACTCGCACTGTCCAAATCTACAATGCAGTGGTGTACAATCATAACACCGGATTGAAAAACAGGAACGTGCTCTATTCCGATCTAGCGCTGGATTCTGGACGCTGTATACTGAATTGAAACATATTTATATGTTCATCAAACCATAATCCAGTGCCAAATCATTGACATTGGATCTATGAAATTCAGCCTAACATTACATTTTTAAAACAAAGATAACAAAACAACACAAAACTCAGTTCAACAACTAAACTGTCAAAAAAATGATTGATTAAAAATTACGATAAAAGAACAACAATACTATCATTACAACATCTAATCATCTAGAGATTCCAATGGATTCCCGGAATGACGTCATTTCCTCTTACAAAATCCCATCGTATTCTTTATTTAGGTCAATCTTGTACCTCTATAGATTGTCAATGTCTTAAAAGGATTTCCCTCAAAAAGTTCTTCTTTAGGTAGTAGTCCCACTGACGGCGGCGGCTTTTATCTCATTCAAGAAACGTACAAGATATTAAATTCTATGTGAACAAAAGAGATGCATGCAATAAAATAGTTGGTTGGTGTCTATTCACACTGTGAGTGGTCGCTTGATTGTTTTATCGTTAAGCGACAAGAGTTTCAAATATAATACTCGCTCAGCGATGCTCGCTTGGCGGGTTGTGCAGGTTTGCGCAGAATTGGCCGAGTAATCGCCAGTTGCACCACTCGGACGCTCGAAGATAGTCCAGCAACAAAACTACACGTACTGCTCGCCCACTCGTTTTCAGTTGCTTGCTCTAATCGCTACTTGCTAATCGCTGGCAGTGGGGCAACTGCCTAATGGGAAATTTTCTTAGACCTTAGTGAATAGGGAATAGATGTCATAAATGCTTTTGGTGAGTAAGAACCATTTAAGCGGATTATTTTATTTAGAATTCAATGGACGAGTTTGGGTCGCGTTTTCTTTTGGATAAAGACATCTTATAATAAGATGTATTCATTCCGATCTTTTCAGTTAGGCTTTTCTTCTTAATTATTGAAAGAAACACATTAATAAATACTATTTTTGGCTTATTACTGAGGTTTTTCATACAGGTCGTATCCATACATCCATCCTCTCAAACTATCACATAAATAAATTAGTAAAATAGTAGAATAATGTACTCTACAAAAATAAAACAACAAATTCAAAATGGCCTTGATAGTTATCAATATTTTCCATCGGTTTATCGGCTTTCAGCGTGAAAAACACGGCTATTAGAGGACGGGCCGCTGAAGAGCTATAACCACTTGATGGGTGGTAGTCGAGGGCTATCGAACACCAGTTTTTGCCAAAGGGTAGGGCGTGCCGATAACGGCGCGTGAACGCACTTTGCTGCACCGGTTTTTAATTATAACATGAACGATGTAGTTTTTAACACGTTTAAAAAGAACTTTATTTTTATGGAAAAATGGTTGACACATTTAATCTTCCATTTTTACAGACTTCAAAAAAATGCAGGATACCGAAGTCGTAAGGTATCGGATACTTGCGTCGCCTGGTGTATAAAGGGGCTAACTCACAAGAAACGTCTTTGTTTTAGTATTTTTTCACAGAACCCTTCGTGTGCGAATCTGACTTTTACCTTCCTGGTTTTATTAATTTAAAACATGAAAGATGCAGTTTTTCTTTTTTTATAAAAAAAAAATACTTTTTTCAGTTACACAAAAAAGGTTGATACACAGCGTACCGTTTTTTGTTTACTGCCTAATATTGACCGAACAAACAATTCCGACGAGCAATACCGAGCACTTTAATCTATTGGACAATACACATTTTAATTACGTTCACAACAGCGTCATTTATGTCGGCAGTATTTAAATTTAACAGCTCACAAGGTGCTCCTTAAACGTTCCCATTACGTTATGGGGTTCAACCCTTTGCCCTTGGTAAGTGGGTCGATTATCGCCCGCTAATTAGGTATCCCATTCCGTGCCAATAAGGGTCGGATTTAACTCACATCTTCCTGCAATCCTGCAGAATGCTGCCTCATTAATTCTTCAGTCAATTCCTTCGATTTCAGTCAGCATTTTACGATCTTCGGGTTCTGAAATTTCTAGGCAAGCATTTTATAATTTGTTCACGAATTTCAACTGGTAAAGTGTTCACGGGCGTTTTTTTTTATTGTTACTCTTGAATTCTTGGAATGGTTTTAATTGGCTTGGAAAGGATTTGGTTTTGCGAAATCATTCTGATACTTCCTGATATTTTCTTGTTTGCGGTGAGGTGGTAATTTTCAATAATATAGGTACCTTTTTTACATGCATACATACATAAACTCACGCCTTCTTGCCATGGGGGTAGGTAGAAATTACAGTGCGCTACCCGCTACGATCGCCTTATCCACATTCATACATCTGGTCATACACGCACGCGGATGGCTGTGCGTTGTTAAATCACTATGTCAGTCAGTCACCTTTGAGTTATATTTTATATATTTAGATTTGGAAGGTAAAGGGCTATTGAAGAATCACCGTGCATTTTACTCAGTACAAGTCTGACAGCCTCTCCCGTCTCGCCCTGGGTGGTAGGACTCATCTGAATATTTTACCACTATAAAAAAAGGTAAATTTGGACTAGTACGAGTATTTAAAACTTAAAACAGGCGACACTTATAAAAAAAATAGCACTTGTTTGTCACCAAAAATAATTACACTTTTAAAGATACTTTTATCAAAGTGTCCATAGGTATTTCACTTAGGTTTGAACATGAAATTTTCACGTTATTTTGAGCTGAAAATCAAGGTTCAAATGTGGCATGTATTATGCTCACGAATCGTCCGTTCCAAGCCTCAGAGGGAAGTAACAGTTTAAAATTTAATCACATTTCTGCTTCTAAATTTATTTTCGTTGTGTGATGAGTGTGGCTATGTTTTAGGATCTAAAGTGGGATTTTTGACGCTTGGGAAAATAATTTTGCTTGGCATCAGGGTATCATAAGCACAGCAATTGATTTTGCGTTTTTCGGTAGTGATATTGAACTAGAATTGCGACCATTTAAAGAAGGTTGGGTTCTGACCCCATAATTAGATAGATTAATTTTAATGACAGAATTGAGTAGGCCTCCCTTTTAAGTTTGTACAGACTGAAACCGGACACATTGTTTATGATATCTTATTTTAACTATGAGTACATCTGAAGTATAACTATGTAAATGTCTCTTTAAAGTTGAGAAGGATTCCAATTCGCAAAAAGGACAGTCCCAAAAAATCCGTCTCTCGTGGCCACATGACTTGTGACGTAGTTGTGTAGGTCTCTCGCTTCTGTGTAACGGACGAGAAAAGCTTTTATATTTATACTGTTTTAAAAATATTACCCAGAGAGAGCACTTTTTTAATATGAGAGTAAGGTCAGGCGCTGGTCGACTGGACTGCTGGCTTGTGTACTTGTAAGATGTGGACTTGACAAGGCGTGGAAAAAGAGGTTGATTATAAATGGAGTGAGAAGGCTGGAAATACAATAATGGCGTAATTTATGCGGTATGTTTTGTTGGTTTCATTAATTTAAAGATGCAAATTTAAATGTACACACTATATTTTTTTAACGAGGTAAAAATGGGTACACTACGATAATACGAAAAACTTTATTCCGAATTTCATAAATACGAATTTCAAAATACCGATTTTCATAATTCCGAATGGTTCAAGATTCCTAATATAACAACTCCGCTGGATCAATATTCCTATTTTAATAGTTCCGAAATTTCAAATTTGAAAATAGTAATTATAAAAGTTAGGAAACTTTTATAATTACTATTTTCAAAATACCGAATTTCAATAGACCGAATATCAAAAATTTCGACTTAACATATTTTCCGAAACATCAAAAACACGAATACCGAATATTAAAATTCCGATTATTAGAATTCCGATTCGGGTCCGTCAGGTCGAAAAGTCCGAGTCGGGGTGCCCCAAGACACATTTTGCTCGCTATTGCATCCTGAGTTATAGCACGACCAAGGTGGTTCAACGGAGCCCCGCTTCGCGGGGCTCCTATTTCTGTTAGCAAGGTTTAAAGTAACCTAACACGAAGGGGATGGCGGGGTCTGAAAGACCCCGCCATCCCCTTCGTGTTCCCTTCGAACCTAACCTGTCCGAGTCGGGGTGACCCTAGTCCCGAGCTCGCTTCGCTCGCTCTTGCATCCTTGGTCAATTTGTTGACTAGCACCTACCAAGGTGGTTGAACGGAGCCCCGCTTCGCGGGGCTCCTATTTCTGTGAGCAAGGTTTAACGTAACCTAACACGAAGGAGATGGCGGGGTCTTTCAGACCCCGCCATCCCCTTCGAACCTAACCTGTCCGAGTCGGGGTGCCCCAAGTCCCGAGCTCGCTTCGCTCGCTCTTGGATCCTAAGTTCTCCTAATAACAATAAAAATCCTGAAGGCAAACAGTGCCTACACAGGCTTAAATAACACTCTGGGAGTACGGTAGGCAAAATTACGTGGAGCCGGTTTTGCACCAATTCGTTTCTGTCACTGACTTTGTGGAATGAGAAATGAAATATCGATTTTCAATATTCCGAAAAAATCAGTTTATCTATCTATATCTATACTTATAATAAAACTGTAGAAAAATCGTTTTTGTACATCAAAATAAAATCCAAAAAAAATAGCTAGGGTGTTGAAGGACAACCAACAGAGCCCATTTCCAGCATTTTTAGAATTTTTGTCTGTTTGTCGGTTTGTCGGTTTGTCTGTTTATTTGTGGCTCCATCACGTAAAATGTACGAAGGCAATGTAGATAACCTTTATACACAACGATCGAGCGTAACTTGAGGACTAATTTAGTTTTTGTTTCATTGCAATCGGTTAAGTCTATCAAAAGATATTTGAATTTAAAGTGTTCCAGACCCAGAAGTAAAATTACGGTCAGTTTACACCGAGACGCGCAGTTCAGTAGCGCGATCTAGCTTGGAATAGAAAAACTACATACCTATTCAAATAATGTTGTGGACTGGAGTGGAGTGGTTTGGAGTGGAGTAGAGTAGAGTAGAGTTAAGACGAGTGTAATGGAATAGAATGGGATGGTTGTGGTTTGGGATGGAATGGAAAGAAAGAAAAGGTTTTTATTAGACTCACACTAGAATGGGAATGAGTGGGATGGAGTGGGATGGAGTAGGATGGAGTGGGATGGAGAAGGAAGGAGTGGGATGGAGTGGGATAGAATCAGATGGAGTGGGATGGAGTGGGATGGATTAGAATGGAGTGCGATGTAGTGAGATGGAGTGGTATGGAGTGGGATGAAGTGGGATGGAGTGGGATGGAGTGGGATAGAGTGGGATGGAGTGGGATGGAGTAGGATGGAGTGGGATGGAATCGGATGGAGTGGGATGGATTAGGATAGAGTGGGATGTAGTGGGATGGAGTGGGTTGGAGTGGGATGGAGTGGGTTGGAGTGGGATGGAGTGGGATGGAGTGGGATGCAGTGGGATGGAGTGGAATGGAGAGGGATGGAGTGGGATGGAGTGGGATGGAGTGGAATGGAGTGGGATGGAGTGGGATGTAGTGGGATGGAGTGGGATGGAGTGGGATGGAGTGGGATGGAGTGGGATGTAGTGGGATGGAGTGGGATGGAGTGGGATGGAGTGGGATGTAGTGGGATGGAGTGGGTTGGAGTGGGATGGAGTGGGTTGGAGTGGGTTGGAGTGGGATGGAGTGGGTTGGAGTGGGTTGTAGTGGGATGGAGTGGGATGGAGTGGGACTGAGTGGGATGGAGTGGGATGGATTAGGATGGAGTGGGATGCAGTGGGATGGAGTGGGATGGAGTGGGATGGAGTGGGATGGATTAGGATGGAGTGGGATGTAGTGGGATGGAGTAGGATGAAATGGGCTGGAGTGGGATTGAGTGGGACTGAGTGGGATGGAATGGGATGGAGTCGGATGGAGTGGGATGGAGTGGGATGGAGTAGGATGGAGTGGGATGGAGGGGGATGGAGATATATTATTTATATTATTATATTCTTGAAAAATAAATT
The DNA here is from genome assembly GCA_954870645.1 of Agrotis clavis. Taxonomy (NCBI): domain Eukaryota; kingdom Metazoa; phylum Arthropoda; class Insecta; order Lepidoptera; family Noctuidae; genus Agrotis; species Agrotis clavis. The sequence continues at coordinate 18,965,335 of OX940935.1, read as the reverse complement.
CTAAATACAGGGATTATATGAAAACGATATGATTTTTTAAAAATCGTGGCGAGAATTAAGCGCTTCGCAATAAAAAATACATTGTTAAATTCCGACATCCACGCGAACGAAGTCGTGGGCACAGCTAGTTCGGAATATAATAATAATAATCGGAAAACGAAGAAATCGGACATACGACTTTCGGTCAAATAAATTTCGAGATTCCTAATAATAGATATTGTAATTTTTAGGTATTATGATTTTCGGAGTTTTGAAAATCGGAATAAAATATTTCGGAGTATTTGGGTGTTCCCGGTAAAAATATCAAATGAGTCCTACCCAGGGCGGGGCAGGGCAGACTGTCAGGCTGGTACTGACTAAAATCCACGGTGATCCCTCAATAGCCCGTTACGTTCCAGGGTCACGGTTACCTGTTGGGACAGTCACACAACAAATCTACATACTATAACGTTTGTAACTTCCGAAGGGTATGGTATACGGTTTACGAGAAAAGTGTTCTTCTTGTACATAACATTTCGTCATTTATGTTCTACGTTAAAAGAGACAGGGCAACGAACCTTTCTGAGAGCAAAACAAACAAATATAAAAATAATATATATAAACAAATATGAAAATATATTTACATTTATGAAACACAAACATAAATATATTTTCATTAAGTCCTCCCCAATTTTATTATCTCAGTAAGTAAACACGCAAATATCAACCGTCGAAACGGGTTAATGATTCGGAACAAAACACCAAAATTCGAAACGAAAATAATTGATTCGACAATAAATAAAGTATTGAAATAATAATAATCTGGACATCACACTTTATTGGGAGCTATACGAACGGTCGGCGAACCGTTTAGCGCATTTATAATATGAATTTATTGTCTATAATAGAGTCATAAATTGCCTCGTCCTCTCCACTCTCTATTATTAATTTCAGCGGCAAGCGGCCGACGCAAATTTATATTCTTTTACCAAATAATGAAGAGCTATCTTGGGGCACAAAAAAAAAGAATTAACGAGAGCGGTGGTAGACAAAGGCGAGGCCGGAGGCGCGACAATTAGACCCACCGCGGATGGATACGGGCAATTTGCAAACTCATTTGCGCTATTAATAAGTCGCTTCCGAAGTGTTTTGGTGTCAACTGTGATAGGAGTGGCGTGTCAAGTGGTAGGCCTTTAGTAAGTGTAAATTTATCAAAAGTACTTTGTCCTAGAATAAAATAAGAAGAATCACATTGAACAATTAGGCCCTACTTCAATTTACTATAGTCAATATCACTACATTAGTTTATCCGTTATCATGGTGCTTGCATCAATGTCGAAATATAAGAAACTCAAAAAAAAAAAAACTTGTCCAATTAACTTTTTTTTCTTTCCTAGCAACTGTAAAAGAGATGAAAGTCGTGATGTGAATATACAGACTATTTTACTGTATATTCAAGTTGCTACACACAATATTTCCCTGATTTTCGTTGTACTTTAAAACAACAAAATTTATGATAATCAAGAAATCCGAAGGTCCATTTTTAAAAGAAGCTGACTGAATATCGCTGGCTTCTTTTAATATCCACATTTACTTTCAATTTTCATTAGGATTATAATCCGCATCTGAGGGCTATTTGGGCATCACAGCCAACTTCCTGTCATGATTCATTTCGTATCAAGAGACGGGTCCTTTGGGACTGTTAAAAGAGGCTTCGTACTTGGATAAATAAACATTTTCTTATTTTTAGGCGCCTTTGGCTGCGTTTCGATTGAAATGCAGTAAGTAGGTATGCTAAAGGTACCAATTACATTGCCATTTAAATAATAGAAGCCAGTCATGTTTTAAGGCCGTATTTGATGTGCCTAAATTGCTTTTGCCTTGTAACACAAAATGAAATTTAATAATTGATAACAATTTTTTAATAATTTACTTTTACATTTGTTTTACATTGACACCAAATTAGACAAGCCTGTACCTATTTCTTAAAATATCACATTTTATCATAGAGCAAATCACAAATTTTTAAACTATCATTATCATAACTTTTTACAAATCACCATACACTATATCATTTAGCAAAACAAATAATTTTTAAACAAATATTTTCCTAACTTTTAACAAATCACCATACCTATAGAAAAGTCGTCAAGTAAAAAAAAAAGCCAATTACCAAAGGCACTTTAGCCGTGAAGTGCCCCCACACAGCCGGTACAAGAGCGAGCCTCCGACTCTCCCCGTTTACGTTATCAGACTTTTAAGTGGAGTTCACAACAGCGTTACTGCCTCAATGCTCTCAGATAAGGTCGTGTATACATCGTCAACAGGTGTCGCTGGCCCGATAAATGTTTGAATAGTTCTTGCAGCTGTACCGAGGTACCACAATGGTACAGATAACAGCTGAAACCTCTGTCGTCAACCTCCTCACAATTCTTAACGTAAACAAGAGAGGGCTCTTTAGAAGGTTTTCCGTGTAATGTCCTTAATATTTCGTAAATGATCCCATTGTTCGGTAGGTCGCCGGGTGAATAATGCCGGCAGTCGGACTTGAATGCTGACTACCTTTTGTAAATGGGAACGCTTTGGTTGTTATGTAAGTTGATATCAAGGTCTCATTAATATTTTTCGTGGAAATTCTGAATTCTGATTACTGATTCTGTAAAAAACAAAGCTGAGTTCGCAAAGCTTTTGCTTTATTTTTTAATGCTGTTGCTGCTTCGCCCGCTACAACTCGAAAATTATCCGATGGGTACATCAAATCGGCCAAAAATTATCCAATGTGTTCATCCAGGTTATAAACTATCTGTGTTCAATAGTTTTTACCTGAAAGAGTAACAAACAAACATCCATCCATCCATCCTCACAAACTTTCGCATTTATGCTTTAAGAAAAATACTTTAATACAGCGCTCTCTTAATTAGGCATTAATTAATGTGTCGCTAAAACACGAAAATGGACATTACAAAGTAGTAGGCAAGTAAATACTCGAACTTCGAAAGACACTTTTCCACCTATAATAAAGTGCTACGCGCTACGCGAGAAGCTACGACTGCACGTAGCGCTACGCCATCACGTAGCGGCGCGGCGTAGCCAGTATAAAGTTCCGTAGACTGTCATTTATACCGAAATATTTTTATGGAATAATTTATGTGAAGATTTTACGCGTATTTTATATTTTTCTTCTTTGTTGGGTCATTTTAGTAGGTCAATTTTAACGCTAGAGATGTTGTGGCCTTGGGTAAGATTTTATGATTTTAGAATTGAATAGAATAAAATTTTAGTAGAGATTTGGATTATTTTTTGACACAAAAGGCTTGGCAAGCGCATTTTTGGCACTTATGAAACCGCATTGTCTATGCATTGCCAGTAACTAAGGTTAGATAAGGTCACACAAAAAAATATGAATTCATTTTACAGATAAAAATGGCTTTCACAAAATGTTCTCTCTATTTCTTTTGAAGTTATATTTAAATAACCGACAACACAAACATTGAAAGGCTTTGCAAACAAAAGTACTTTCTCTCGGAGAGCGCTTGCAACATTATAAGTGAAATAAGTAACATGATTTCAAGTTGTTATTTTCTGTGCTAGCTTAAAAAGAAAGAGAGAAAAAATGCGACGTTTTCATAATTGCGGGCGAACCAAAAGTCTTAGTGGAATAACAGTTTTTTATTTATGAAAACTGGTTATCTGTACTTTTATTGAATAATTCTGATTTTTGATCGTATAAAGGTTTGGTTCTGACATTGTGGGCCATCGGAGAACTTGAGATTTAAGACAGTGGGAAGTCATTTTCCTGTTTGCAAAGTGGGGCTGGCAGAATGAAGCTTATTTTTGGCGATTTGTAATGAATGCAAAATGTTTGGACTTTTTATAAAAAAAAGTATCGTTTCTTTCAATTTTCTATGTATTTCTTTCAAGTTAAAAAACAAACCCACGGAGTTTTCGGGGTATCTTGCATTTGTAAGTATAACATTTAATTAAACAATAATATTATTCTACAACATTACCATACGATCTAAGTGAAGCAATCGGTCACTGGAAAACGCCAATTCATTACTTATTTTTACGGACAAGCGCAGTCATTTTTGCGCTGTCAGTTTCGACGAACAAAGCAAACGTTTACATGTTCCCACAAAGATCGCTTTGATTAGAACGCAACTGTTTCCACAAGAGACTTCATTTAAACAATTTTATGTTTAATAAAAATAAAAAGTTGCAGTAAACTTAAAGTACTGGTCAAATACAACATTGAAAGGGGTGCGTTTCCAAGAAAGTATTCCGTTATCGTTCACAATCAGAAACTTGGGCCAAGTTGGTAAACACGAAACCACAACAACTGGACAGTTCCCCGAATTTGTTGCTTTAAATCTTTTTTAACTCTGGCTTTTAGAAAACTCCAGTCATACTTTAAATACTTATTAATAACATACAGCATTTTCTGCCTCAGAATAAAGTTTTAGAAACCCTTTTTTTTTCTTTACTCTTAACAAAAATAAAACCCGATTGATCCACTCTCGACACCTTCCCATATTGGCACCCGTTTAATTCATTTTTTTTCCTTATTATGTTAATGGATGCTGAGATGCGACTAAACCTAAAACATTGTAAAGGGTCCAAAAAGAAAATTGGTGAACTATGGATCCCTATAAGAAATCCCAAAAAATATACAATGCCTATTCTGATTACCATCAGATTACTGCAATTTTTAAACTTGTCCTACAACAAGAATTTCTTACGTAAACGCGCGTCGACGGCGCGTTTTCATCAGTACCCTTAGCACTAATTTCAGTATTTGAGACGTAAAGTAAACTGGAACTTTGACAATTTCAAATTGACAATTTTCAAGGAAAAAATTAGTTCCTTCTTCGCACACCAGAGGCGCTGTTCCATTTTTTCATACAAGAAACGCTGTAAATACTGGAAAGACGCTGTAAAGTAAAAGAGTGAAAAGCCGTGCTAAGGGTACAGAGCAGTTTGTTGTTGTTTGTTTTATTTAGGCTGCGTCTGACTTGCGTGCGTATCGTGTCGAAAGCACTGCACGGGCGCGTTTAAAAAACGTGATGTGCATAGGGTCTAAAAACATTGAAACTAACATACACAAACACAATCAAAGGCAAGCAAAACGAAATCTTTTGTTTTTGCGCTAGGCCCACTTTTGACCCCCTATCCCGACTGATGGTAAGTGATGATGTTGTCGACGGTGCACACAGAGAAATGTATACGAGAACTTCTGGTTGCAGCCGTGACAGCAAGACTCACTAGTTGACTTTACAACATTTCTAGTAATAAATACTAAGTCCTTGTTATATCTACTACTTACTTAGTATTTATTACTAGAAAAGTTGTAAAGTCAACTAGTGAGTCTTGCTGTCACGGTTGCAACCAGAAGTTCTCGTATAGGTAGCCAGACATTTCTCTGCGTGTGAAATACGTTTGCCTTATAGAAGTAACAATTCACTCTTGACTCAAAGACCACGAGACTTCAGCAAGAAATTCCACTTCTTAGCTGTGCGCACAATATCAATCACAAGCGGATCTTTCGCTTCCTCCATGCGGACATACGTCCACATGTCTCTTCGTTGCCCTACTTTCATTTTTATCGCAACACTGAAAAACACAACAAGGTTATTTCAGTGAAAAGTTGTGAAACTAGCTCAGTGCAACGTTGCACCGTTCTATTTCCGGTCTATTGAGCGAACTTCGCTCCGAACGCTCCGATCGCTCGCAACTTAAACGTCACGAACCATTGCAGGTAGCTTACGGAATGTTTGAAAACTGATGGCTTGGAATGCTTTTTGGGTTGGGTAGTTGATTTTATCTTAGAAAGATAAGTTGTCTTCCATAGATATGCGTTTTTTTTTTTTAATTTATACCAGTATAGCGACAAACAAGCTTAAAACCCATTTGATGGAAAGCGTTCACCATAGCCAACGGATGCCTGCAACACCAGATAAGATAATTCAAATCCAACCGACCAGTACAATAATCTCTATTAATTTGATAATGATCTGTTTTGAGCAGATCAAATGCTTTCCTGAGTACTTCCCATAGTGAGCATAACATAGAATAATGATAATAGAGTATCGATTATTTCTAAGAGTGCCGATTCTCACTTAGAACTTTTAATTGAGTGAAAGTCATGGGGAGAGGAATTTGCCTAGTTATTAGATGACATGGTTTACAAAGCCAGTAATGTGGATTGCAGACCCACCAAAACTAATTTGGCTTAGCTCTTGGGCTACAATAAGTCATCATCACCCGCCTATAAATGTTCCCACTGTTGGGACACAGGCCTCCTCTCTGTGACAGGGAGTGTGCCTATCCACCACGCGGACCCAGTGCGCGTTGGTAGATGTCACAGTCTTCGAATTTTTGGTTCTAGGACATACTGGTTTCCTGCAATAAGAATTATCGTAAATTACAGTTATGTCACTTTAAAGTACAATTAATTCCGGTAGTGAAAGTGCCCGGTAAGGTAAGTACCTATGTGCTTAACTAAAACGCCTTTACTTTATCTAGACTGCAAACCACAACACTATCTCCCCCTACCGGTTCCAACCGCCGCTTTATTTCCGCCCTATTGTGCGAGTCTCACACATAAACGTTTTTAACTTGGACGATCGAAGCGTATGTAGGCCAGTACAATATTGTTACCGTTTGAGTGTAACAACAAGACTTGTACTTCTGTTGTTAAGTGATTTCTGTAGGAATTCGTTATTTTGCAGTATTATTGTTTGGTTTGTCAATAAGTATATCGTCAGGCATCCATTACGTAGATAATTTTGCCCAGCGTCAATGATTTAGGGAGGCCTTTTCTCAGCAGTGGTACATCTATGACTACTAAAAGAATTAAAAAAAACTTTTTTAAAAAAAGGGAACCGACTTCAAAACCAAACACAAAAAAACTGTAAAATAACTTTTCTTTCGGAAGTCGGTGGCTTTGTTTTTTATTTCATTTACTATGGCCACCGACTTCCGAAAGAAAAGTTATTTTACAGTTTTTTTGTGTTTGGTTTTGAAGTCGGTTCCCTTTTTTTAAAAAAGTTTTTTATTTTTCCCTTTTTAGTTCAGATTTTTAACAAAAATCTTCATATAATCGGCGTCTTTGAAAATCTACAATCCTAGTAAGCAACAAAAACGGATCTATGCGGGCAATTTCACGAGGTATCCATTATTGTTATATACTAAAACCTTCTCCAGAATGTAACAAACACTTTTCTGAAAACCGCATCAAAATCGGTTCAGCCAAACGCGAGATAATTGCGGACAAACATGCAATCGTCCCTGAAAATCTACGATCCAAGTAAGCAAAACGGATCCACGCGGGCAACGTCACGGGATATCTATTAGTGTTATATACTAAAACCTTCTCCAGAATGTAATGAACACTTTCCTGAAAACTGCATCAAAATCCGTTCAGCCAAACGCGAGATAATCGCGGACAAACATACATACATACAGGTCGAACTGAGAACCTACTTTTTTTTTTGAAGTCGGTTAAAATTAAAAACATGTTTAAAACATGAACGAAACATAAATGCCGCGATTGAATGATTTTACGAATCATTGACGTGGCTTAAAAGTCTGCCTAATTAAAATGGGACTGGCAGGAAATGTCTGTTGCATGGCAAACGAGCTGTGGTCCCCCAAAGATCAGGATTGGTATCAACAGTTGGATAATACAGTCTTTTAATTATAAATATTATCAGTAAATATAGAAAATACGGAAGACAATAATGTTTACTGGACACTCAAAAATAGGTACTAAAACTGTCTAGCACAATATTATTTTCAGCAAAGGAATTTCATCAAGTGCCATTACCCGTAAAAGGTGAAGTAAATAAAATTTTACACAGTGAAAATTGCAGAATAGTTCTAGAAAATGCGAAACTAATTTAAGAGCTCACATTTCTTTACTAGCCGTACTTTTAAATAAGAGGTCTTTAATTAACAAAAATGGCACGCTTACTTTAAATCAACTTTGTGAAATATTTAGAAATTTTATCTCGTACCGAAACTACGGAAGTTTTATAATTAGACGAAGAAGGTCCCTTAAGCTAATTAGCGAATTTTTGACTGAATCGTTGAGGGACGAAATAAAAAGGTCGGCCAGATATGGCTCTAACTTAGTAAGTTACTGTATTCTTTTGGGAAAATTGTAATTTGAAAGATGAATACGAATAAATCATGCACATATAGTAAATCTTCTAAGAGAGGCAAGCAAGACTGGCAGGGATTCGCCTTGATGGGCATAATCCCTTTGTATTCAGTCTAGAGCCCCAAAATGTCAGTTGTCTAGCCATATGACTTAGCCAGTGGCAAATGCAAGCAGGTTTTAGTCTATAAAGCAATATTTTTTTCTTTTGTCACCTTAAAACTAAAAAAAAACCGTCTATAGATAAACGTACAGCTGGTTTTAATATTGTGTTAGCAAGAGACTAACAAATTGTAAATTGATGTTTAACTTTAGTACGACATTTGAGAGGGCAGTGTTTCAAAAGGTCTCGCAGTCAGATCATGATCCATGCAGGGGTGGACGGCGCGTCGTGTTCCAAGCGCGCCTCTAAGAGCGTTCAGTAAGCTGACGAGGCCCCGCTTAGAGGGCCAAAGCCTGCCATTAGGTAACCGTGACTTTGGAACGTAAAGGGCTATTAAAAGATCACCGTGGGTTTTAGTCACTACATGATTGACAGTCCCTTCCGTCCCGCTCCGGGCGTGAGGACTAAGGCCCAGACTCCACCAAAGCGGAGACGAGAGGAGATGTGTTTGAATAACCAATCAGATGTCCACTGAAGCTATGCGGAGAGGAGATCTGGACATCTGATTGGTTATTCAAACACATCTCCTCTCCTCTTTGGTGGAAACCGGGCCTAATTTGATGATTTTACCATAGATTTCAACTTTACTGTGTCTAGCATACTTCTCCGTTCGCTAAATTTTCGTAAAAAGGTGTAGGTACAAAGGTTTCGCTTCACGTAATATTTAGATTATTATGTTACACGTGTAAATATTTAGGTATGAGACATAGGCCTGAAAACAAGTGGGTTAATTACTTACTAGCACTTTAGAAAAGGGTTAATTCAAAGGCGAAAATTCAAGCAACCTTGTGAAATTCTTTGTCACAATTTCATGAACAAATTAAGGGGGCGGGTGAGTCTTACTGTAAAAGCTCACATCTGCTCCCGGCTCATACATTGCCCCCGTTTGTGAATCCACAACATTATTTTTAGTATATGCGAAACCTGAATATAGTTTGTTCAGAATCAGTTATTGATTCGATTCCAATATTTTTTACACCATGTTATATTTTTTTTCAAAAATATTTTAGTTAAATTTTATTAGCAGTTAATTATAATACAATCACCGTACCTATTGCCAAACTATTATCACGAGTGTATAACACAGTAGACGCGGTTTACGCGAGTGTACCGCGAAATGTGCATGTTCTTGAACGGACAACCACGTAATATACAAGCTTATAACTTTGTGATTTTTTATGATACGGTTTTAAAATTTTGTACATAGATTATTTACACAAAAATATTGGACAGGTGTATCGGGTTTCGCATAAACAAAAAATAATGTTGTATATTCTTGTCTGAAAAAAAAAATGAAGGCAGCTACGTTCACGACAAATGTTTCATGGTAAATTCACTTCTTTGTGAAGCCTACCCCAGTTCACTAAATGAAGCACCTCATTTTATGCCTACCTCCTTTTTGTTTCGTTTTTCTTACAATTTGGAATGCTCGCGGCAATAAAAATGAATTTATTGGATATTATTTTTTCTTCTTATAAGTTGGGGAAAGGCGGAAATCGGAGTGTGGGGTTTGTGAATCTATCGTACATTATTATTTTGCTGAGTTAAAGAGAATGTACCTATTGTTTTTTTTTTTAACTTTGCCTTTTCTAGGAATTTCTCTTGTGTCATGGGTGCGTTTACAAACATAGACACTCACATACACAAAAACCCAGACCCGGAACAACTACTTGTGGGACATACAAATATTTGTTCCGCGCGGGAATCGAACCCGTGCCACGCTGCGCAGCAGTCCAATTGTTCAGACACTGCGCTAACCGTGCCGTGAAAGTTAGTAGTAACATGCTGTCGGGGTCGCGGGACTGTCTCATCAGGTAACCGTGGCCCTGGAACATAAAGGCCTATTGAAGAATTACCGTGTATATCAGTCTGATAGTAAGGGCGGGAGGACTCATGAGTCAGGCGGGACTTGTGAGGATTACCACCGCCAGTGAGATTTTTCAGGTAGCCTATGGTGCCTGGGATGGTCTACTAAGAAGTGGACATCCACAATTTAGGTGGTAAATCATCAAATGAGTCCTCCCGCCCTGCGTGTGGCGGAAGGGACTGTCAGCCTCTTACTGACTAAAATCCACCCGTGTTCCTTCGGATGCCCTTTACGTTCCGGGGCCACGGTATCCTGGGTTAAGAAAAACCCGCGACCCCAGCAGGCATTTGGCGCGAAACACGACGCGCCACCGACCCGGGCTTGGTCCTTGGTCGGACGGCGAGCTACACATCACTCACCGTCCGCAAGCCCGCTCCGCCGCTGTGCTCTCTGCTGATCAGAGGGACACGCGTTGGAGCGTTCACACGAAAGGCTATTCGCATACGGGCAAAGAGACCCCTTAGACACACAGTGCCTAAGGAAGAGTTTTTGCTCGCATCCCAGGGTGCACCGGCCCGAAAAACTGGTCTTTCCCCAGACGTATCCGAGAGGGAACTCCAGTCCACGGGCGCACGTGGAGGTTTCCTGTCTTAGCACCCCTGGACATCCACACTAAAGAAAGTTCTACTTCAAACTACTATACTTTTAAATACAATCGACGAAAACAGACTTTTCAACGCCCAAGACAACAAACTATCAAACCGAACAGGTTTCTGACAAAACAATCAAAAATACAAACACTAAAACCTAAACTACAACTACTTATACCCAGGGACCGAAACCGGTATGATCAATACGGGTATTTTTTCGGTAACAACCTTTTTTTCTTTTACAGGTAATTTTAAAGATTACCTTTATTATTAAAAGTGAATACATAACCAGTATTAATACCGGTTACCGAAATAAAAATTACCCCTATCTTGCACACTTCACACGACGTGCCGTCGGCAATAGTCACAGGGCGCGCATCGCATGTGTGTGTGACAAAGAGTCGTTATCTTTAGTTAACCGGTATTAAAACGGTAACCTGAATAGAGGTTACATTTTTCTTCGGTCTGGTTACCCAGATAGCGGTTACCTAAGTCTGAAAAATAACCAAAATTCTTCAATACCGGTACCGTAATTTATAAAGGTTTTCGGTCCCTGCTTATACCTTCCTGAACTAAGCAAGTTATCACTTAGCTAAGTCTAAACAACTAACTTTAGGTAAGTAGAGCTAATACCGAATGTTCCCGAAAGTTCTCGAAGAGTTTTACGAGTAATTCGTTTGTACCTGAGTGGTTTGGTATAAGTGTGTTATCGGTTATTCCTGATGGATTGGTGTGTCATAAATAGGTTTATGAGAGACCGTTTTTATGTTAAGAGTTATGGGGTTATATTTTAATGGGTTGTGTACGTTATAAAACCATATATTATGGATGTAAAGACAATCCATAATACTTACTTCATGAGTCCACACCTGTCAACTTTCTAGGTAGGAACTGTCAGTTTTAACTGACTAAAAATCACCCAGAGGCCTTACCACGAGCTCGCGAATCAGTCTGGGCTGTGGGAAAGAGACAGAGCTATACAAGTCGTCTAGCGCCATCTCTTTCCCACAGCCTAAACTGGATCGCGTTAAGAGTTCATGGTAGGCTACCTGTTTCTGAAATTGCTCTTTGTGTACAGGGCCACGGTAAGCCCTTAAGACATTCCTGATAATAGATGCCTCGGTTTTTTCCCATATAGCGCACTCAGCGTTATTTAAAACCATATGCATAAAAAGTCAGACTCAGAAATCAGTTACTTGGCAACAAAAAAAAAAATTTTTTTATTAACGAACCAGCTGCAAGTAGCAAATTATTAAATCGTTCATACCTGTCATTTTGCTAATCGTATCAGTCTGTAGGTCCTACAAATATTTTGTTACGACCGGGAAACGAATCCGTTATGCGCAGCAAAGCATCTTATCACTCACCCACTATTCCACCCGTGTCTCAAAGAAAATGAAATAGTTTTTTAGGGTTCCGTAGCCAAATGGCTAAAAACGGAACCCTTATGGATTCGTCATGTATGTCAGTCTGTCCGTCTGTCCGTCCGTATGTCTCAGCCTTTTTTCTTCGAAAGTATAAGAGCTATCCTGTTGAAACTTGGTAGGTAGATGTATTAAGTGAACCGCATTAGGATTGAACAAGAATGAAAATTGGTTTGAACAAGATCAAGTAATTAGTTTTTTTTAATACGTCATAAACCGTAATCCGCAATTTACTTTTCAAAGTTACAACCAACTACAAGAACGTTTATATTATGTCACTTGCTGCTACGGACCCCTTCATGGGCGAGTCCGACTCGCACTTGGCCGGTTTTTATGACTACTATGCCAAAGAGAATACACACGCAAAGATGTAGGCCTCATCTGGTGTATCTATAGATCTAATTTGGCATATGGGTCATGATGTCTAAACTCAAGTTGAAGGGCATTTGCTGTAACAAGAAACAGACGCTCTCGGCAATTTTCTTGTAATTGATGTATTTAATTTAATCTTTATTTTTTTACTTTAATAAATCTAGAAATAGTATTAGATGAACCAATGTTATCTGAAGACCTATCTGTTATCCTCAATCAATTCGAAAATCGCCAATTACATCATCACAAGCAACAAACCACATGAACGGAAGAATTAAAATAGAAATTAATTACAGTAATATTCATCAGACAATTTAAGCTTTAAAACACCAGTAACAATAAATCAGATGCAACCATAACACCTTTTCATTCATAAGCTCACAAACTAAATTATTTATTCAACTCTTTTCATACGACATGGAAAAATTTAACCGAGCAATTGAGTGTAAAATAATATGAAATTAACCGGAAAGATACCCCGAACGGAAATAATGCTGAGTATTGGAAAATAGGATAACCTCAGCGTTTTTCAGAAAGTGAGAAAAGTGGAAATGGATTATGATGTCAAAGAAGACTTAAATGGGTTGACAATGTATTCCAACTTGGAGTGCATACGAGAAAAGAATCAATTTCTATAAGCTGATTTTATGAGCTAAGAAAATCAATGATAAAATCGTTATTCCTGATTGAAAATGGATTGATTTTGGAGCATAAATAGTGCAGATTTCAGCAGCGGTTACTCTAAGTAACATGAGAAACTGTCTTCCGATTCTCTAAGTTATTATAAAACGAAGCGAAGCGAAGCAACTAGTACTTAGGCTAATTACTTTTAATACCCATTATTATAGCACTGTAGAATTTTATAAATCGTCCCGTGTTTTCAACCTTTAGTAATTTAAGAAAAAATAGAAACGGTTCTATTTGCTTCGCAACACGCAGCAGGTTTTTAAGAAACTTTTAAAACCTCTCACTTATCATACATACCTTTTTGGCATAATCTACTCGAAGGTACCTACCTCAAAAGAGCCATGAACTGTCACAATCTAGTTTCCATAAAAAGTAACATAGATCAGATAGCAGTAAGTCCCATATAAAACGAGCAGAAGCCATATTCATCCAGTTTAATGTCCTTTTTGGCTAACGATAAAAACTCGCGTAGTTTTTCCACCAGCCACAAACTAATGGTCAATGAAAACTCCATTAGTGAAGTCATTAAAATACACTCTCTCATAATAAAATTCATAATAATTATCATAAATACATATGCACGAGCAAAATGGCATAATGAAGATATTTACGGGGTATTTTTTGCCAATTTATGCTGAAAATTCGGAGAGTGGAATTTGAATGAACCTTTTTTTATATGAACAGGTGTGGTAGTCTTTTAATTGAAAAATATGATGATTGAGCTTAAAAAATAAAGATTCTATTAATCAAAAACCAATAAATGAGTTCGCCAAATGGAGTTTTAACTTTGCTCTCCTCTCCGCTCGTTAAACGTCAAATCTAACGTAACCTGTCAGATCATGATTTACTTTATTTTTAACACCTCTGAGACAAGTATTGCCTCAAACAAGCGCGTTTTTTTCACCATAGGACATTCTTAACAAGTCACATAATTACAATTTAGATAAATCTAACGACAATTATGATCTTTAGTAAAAACTCAAAATAATATCACAAAACCGTAGTTTTTCACAAAAAAATCCTATACCAAAATACAACGCATATCAAAACTTGGAACCCTCCGAAGCTCCTACAATTTCTCAAGCAAGATATCCTTCAATATAACACCAAATATCTAGGAAAATTCTAGAAAGAATTTTCTCGACACGTGTCGGTAAATAAGTAGGTATGAGTTTACGAGTCGGTGTCGAGACTCGAGTGCTCGATCTCTCTTCAGGTAAGAGTATCGATTCACGAGAATTGGCACCGAGCTCGCTTCTGCACGATTCTGTTTACTTTAAATTGAACGAAGGGTTAAAATTTGAAGAAGGGGTTTGGTAATTATAGATTTCTTTTTTGATTTTCGCTCAAGCGTTATACGAGTTATTGTGGTAATATCTGTTAAGGTAACCCTGGAATGGAAAGGATGGCTAAAGGAAAAGGGTGAATTTATATACCTCCAGTCCCTGCCACTGCACCCAGGTCTCATTTGGTAATTGTAACACACAAAAAAAATGAATATTCCTTTTCACGTCAAAACGGCTAAACCGATATTGATATCGTACAGGCTTTGAAGGGATCTTAGAGACGGGTTATTGGCTATATAAGGGGGGGGGGGAGGGTTGGGGGGCAATAACTAACTCTGCCTAATACAGAACACAGTCGTCGTTTAGTTTTCCCCACTTTAATCTTTCAATCTAATTAAATGCTGCCGCCCGCGTCACTACCATACGTCATTGGCAGGTGTTGTTCTGACGTGTTAATAATAAATTGCTTTACATCCTTATTGGTTTATGAAGAATGTCTAGTTTTCAAGGATTTGAAGCATCCCAAGAATTGCTATAATCGCAAACACCTGCGACTTCGTAGTGCGTCTCTCGGCGTGATTGGATTGAATGCCGCAAAATCGTTGAGTCACCTTACCTATTATTAGGATGTTGGGGACGAACACTTACATTTAAACCGTTAGGTTGAAGAAAATGTGTTTATACTAAAATGAGTGAGTTTGCATAGGATAATGATGGTGAATATGATTTTCAGCATAATTGAGCGAAACAGAAATGTGAATATTTCTGATAGGGTTGGGTAAACCTTACGTTTTAGATCTTAGTAAACATTAATTTCACTATAGATAGGGCTCATCCCCGAAGCTATAATTTTGTGTTCTTTATTTTAATGGTTACATTATTAATTTTACCACAAAACGTTGTCAAATTAGATTTTAATGTCATTCCAAATTCTAACTTCTCAGAATTTAAAACTATAATCAATTTTTGCTGCTATTTGTTGAATAAGAATTCATCTAAAGCATCAAAGCATCGAAATTCTAAAATATCTAAACATACTTTCAACTCAACGTTATATATAACCAATTCCGTTCACAAAATATCGGCTCATAACCGTTAACCATCGGGCTCTATTGTCATCCATTTTGTCTATAGGATATGTCCAATACAACATTGCAACGAATGGACGCCATCGGCGATATTGCCATGTTTGGCAGGCAAATTGGTCATAGCAATATTTTGTACCCTTTGGGCAGTTAAAATTTTAGGGAGTTCTGCTACTTGTTTGCTGACTGTTCTTTCATTTAGTCGCTGTAAGCTGTAATAATTTTTCATGGGATCTAAAACTAAAAGAAATGATGTGCGCAAATCAATTCAAAACGCACTCATTTCACTTTACCCATTGACTTAGGCCCTGGGACTATTGCGGACACACACTTAGTGAGACATCTGAGCGTAAAATAAATTGAAACTGTAATTATGAATCAGTAAACCAATTCAATGATGCTTGTGTAAAGATAACAAAATATTTTTTGAAATTATAGACCCTCTAATCAAAATCAAAGTTTTATACACGAGTAAAAACTGTGTTTACTATAGTTTTAATGCCTTATTCTAAGTGGTAGGATTGTGGGTGGCGTCCATATTGCCGAGTGGCACAAAATCCGAGGCTGTAGCTGCAATTTGGCAAAGGGTGCCGTCCACTTGTCCAAAGTCTTGTAAACGCAACTTGGCATGCGGTCGAGCCTTCTTTTTACTTGTTTTTGCAGATGCGAGGTTATGATAGTAATATTTTGAGAAAAGAATAATAAAAAAACAAGTTTTTTTTGTTTTTGATGTAGATATCTTTGTAAGAGTACGAATATGTAAGTAGTAGTCACAAGTAGTGTGCGAGTATGGCCATAATGAGGCGAAAGGAAGGGCTATTAGTAACCGACATCAAACAAAAAGTAGGTTCTCAGTTCGACCTGTATGTTTATCCGCGATTTTGATGCGACATGCAGGAAAGTGTCATAACCGCTATTAAAATAATAATTAAAGTGTAACTGAATTGATTTATTAGGTTAATTAGAATGGTTATTAATTTATTAGCATGTGTAAGTCCTGTGTACTACTAGTGAATTTTAATACAATGTTGGATTCCGGAACAAAATGAAATAGGTTATTGCAACAAATGAAACCACACAACTAAATAGTGGAACTAATATTATGCGGAACCACAAATGTGGTCCGGCCGATCATTTAGCGAGATACACCAATAATCAGTGGGGAAATAAAGCCACATTTACGCGAGCTAAAAGTAGGTATGTTCTACCCACAGCATACTTGTGGGTTATACTTGAATGGTGTTCGGCCAAAATGATCCAATCGGCAATCATTTACTACTGAGTTAAATCTTAGACTGATGGCCCAGTGGTATCGGCCCGACTTACGACTTCCAGGTCGTGGGTTCAAACACAGGCCCATAACTTTATGTAATTACTTTTTTTGTTGTGAAAACAACCACTAGACCTCCGAAGCAGTCTGTATGTATTATATACTAGATGTTCCCCGCGGCTTCGCTAAAAAGTTGGTTGTTGCACTGTGACATTTTAGTTTTATTCTGATTTTACAATATCTATCTATCCGCTATAAAACATCAGCCTTGGATACAAATTTCTGGAATGGCGATAGAGAAATATCCATTCACAACATTCAAGTGTTATATTCGAAGAATGAAATCGAAACCCCTTCGAATGTAATCAGAGACTTACTGGGCAAACTGCCAGGAACGGATACTGGCCAGAATGCAGCTCCAAAGACTTAGGGAGCATGACGTGATTCCTGCGATTTGCAATTATTATTATTATAAGCCCGTGTCGTCCCACTGCAGGACAAAGACCTCCCTTCCCTCCTTCCACTTTTCGCGATTGTAGGACAATCCCTTAAAAATAAGTCCAGCATATCCCGCCATCTCCTTCTGGGCCTGCCGCGTGGTCGTTTACCGCCATTGGGAATCACTGAGTAGTTATTTTTGCCCAATGCTCATTCGACATACGCAGATATTTGCAATTACTACTAACAAAAATATACAGGTTTGCAATTATAACGAACTAAAAATAAAAAATCGTCCTTGCTACTGCGATATAATGATGCAATTCGACTGACTTACTAAACGTCGACGTGGCGAGCGTGTTTTGTTTTTCATGTACCCGTAGATAACCATGTGTTTTATGTCTTAATGTCGTAGTGGTAAGGATGATTTTCACTTGTAGTTAGAATCGGTCGGATTGCGTCGCATCGCGTCATCGGCAAGCTCCCTTAGAGCCTATGCGCACCACATTTTTCAAACGCGCCGTCGCCGTCGACGCGCGTTTCTGTAACGCGCGTCGATGGCGCGTTTTTATCAAACAGAGCAGATAGGCTGCGTCTGACTTGCGTGCGCATCGCGTCTGTATCGCTACAAACGCGCGACGACGGCGCGTTTAAAAACGTGGTGTGCATAGGCTCTTATTGTTACGGAACACAAACTTAACGAAAAAAAAAGATAAACGAAACAACGGAACGAACCCGCCAGCGCGGAAAATGCGATTTAAATAAACGAAGAACTGAATTAGTCGATTCATATTTTAGTGGGGGAAATGGAATTTGTTTGTTAGGAAGTTCAACTAACTAAATTGGAACAGTCATTATGCCACTAACGTCGACTAAAATGGGGTTAAAATTTTACTTATGCTAACGTAACCACTATGGCCAACCTTCAACCTTCCCTCTGCTAAGAGAGAGGGCTGGATTTCCGGCTACCGTACGAGCGGCGGACGGCGGGTATTGTGTAGCTTGCCGTCCAATCAAGAACCAGGTTAAGGACGACGCGTCATGTTCCACGCGTGCCTGAAGGTGCTGCGAGCAAACTGCTGTCAGTTTTCCTAATCCCCATGGATTAGGGCCTAGGGCCAAGCGCCTGCAAGGGTGCTTTTGACTTGTCGGTTTTAAGTTATCATACCAGTTTTTTAATGTTTTTTTTCTTGTCTGCGTCTGCGTTATGCCAAGATATCTGAGACTACCCCACCGTCGTATCTCCACGTTGTCGTCGTGGTGGGGCTTGTGGTTTCAATGATCTCTGGGCATCTGCGCTCAGAGGGAGAAACCAAAACCAAGAGGGATACACCGGGGAAAGGGGGGGGAAATGTTCACTTCCGGTACGCGTCTAACCTTTAGACGTAACCGTGAAGTGAACCGGGGAGGGAAAATGGGGAGTAGGGAGAGAGGAACTCACCTCTTTAAAAAAGTGAAAAAAAAATCATGGAAAAGTTGTTTAAAGATGCAATACCCCAGGCGGGTACCAGCTGCTCCGCAGCTGGAGAATCCCGCACCGGATCCGTCCGGTCAGTCCCACCGTACTCTGGGGGGGACAAAAACCACTTTTACCCTGAGTTTGCTCCGGCAGTCGCCGCATTGAGCCAGGGAGGCTCACGTGCCCGTGAGGAGGAGTCACTGGACTTGTCCAGTACGTCCGACTCACCGGCACCGAAAACCGAGCGGGCACAGAGTGCCGCTCCGAGGAGGAAGGGGGCGATGGTGCTTGAGTCGGAGTCCGACTCGGCATCAGACGCCGTGAGCTTCCGGAGCATTGTCTCCGGAAGCGCAGCGAGGAGCGACGAGGGGGGCGCAAACAGGAGGTCTGAGTTCCTGAAGCGCTCCCGCGAAGATGTCTCGTCGTCGGAGGAGGGGCATGTCTCGGCCCGTAAGATCCCCACGAGCGTGCGGGGTAAAGGCCGAGGCAAGTCCTCGGGAAGGGGGCCCCCCTCTGGAGAGCCCAACACGGGTTTGGCCTCGAACGAGGCCAAACTGGCAGAGGCTGTGGAAGCCGCCATACGCACCGTCGCCCTGAAGCGAAAGAAGAGCAGTAAGGAGGGTGCGATCGGCGAAGCCACGGCCTTAATCATGGCGGCCACGCGGATTCACGGCGGGGCTCCGGCTGCAAGGGACGACATGTCCGAACTGCGGTCGGAGGTCACCCGCTTGACTGCCGCCATGAGGGAGCTCCAGAAGGAGAACGCCGCCCTCAGGTCAGACCTGACTGGCCTTCGGGCGGCTGGCCGTCGGGAGGCGCCGACAGGGAGCGCTAAGGCGGGGAGTGGGGGGAGTGCCAAAGAGAAGGGCCGGCCCGCACCAGAGGAGAACGCAGTGCTGACTCTGGTGCGGCAGGAGCTGGCGGCATTTAACCAGCGGTTCTCCGTATTGGAGAGCCGCGTGCTGAGACCCCCGCTGGCGGCGTCCTCGTACGCGGCGGTGGCCGCGTCGAAGCCGCCCCCAACCAAGGCATCCCCGGCGAAGACGGCTGCGGCGAAGACGGCGAAGACGGCCCCTTCAAAGACGGCCTCGGCAAAGCCTAGCCAGGCGACGCCGGGTCCGTCCAAGCCGACCTCGACCCCGACACCTGCGGGGCCGGCACGGTCGGCCTCTAAAAAGAAGGGCGCCCAGGCCCAGGCCAACCCAGCCCAGCCTCCTCCAAAGACTCCCCCGGCCAGCGCCGATTGGCAAGTGGCCGGGGAGAAGAGGAAGGCTGCCAACAAGGCCAGGTCCTCGAGGCGGAGGGAGAGACGGCGGCGGCGCAAAGAGCGCGACGTTGCGGCGCGATTGCGCCCCCCTAAGACCGCGGCTGTGGTGATTACACTGCAGCCGGACGCGGCTAAGAGGGGCGTGTCATACCGTGACGTGCTAGCCAAGGCGCGGGAGGCGGTGAACCTCGCGGAGCTCGGCATCGCCGGGGGCCTCCGACTACGGGTCACCGCAACGGGGGCTCGGATGCTGGAGCTCCCGGGTGCAGCCAGTGGCCCTACCGCTGACGCTCTAGCCGAAAGGCTCAGAGCGTCCTTAAACGCGGAGGAGGCCCGAGTGTCCAGGCCCACCAAGCGCGCAGACGTGCGCATATTGGGTCTGGACGACTCTGTGACGGCGGAGGATGTAGTGGCTGCCGTGGCCAGGACTGGGGGGTGCCCTTCCGATCAGGTGAGGGTGGGCGCCCTCCGTCCTGGCTTCGCGGGGTTGCAGACCGTTACGGTTAGCTGCCCCGTGTCGGCGGCCAAGAAGCTACAGGAGAGCCGAAGGCTCCTGGTTGGTTGGGTGGCTGCCCAGGTAAAGGTCCTGGAGCCCAGACCGATGAGGTGCTTCCGCTGCCAAGTGGGCAACCACGCGGCGTGCGTGTGCACCTCGGAGGTAGACCGCAGCGACAGGTGCTTCCGCTGCGGCCAGCCCGGTCACAAGGCCGGCTCGTGCTCTGCCCCGCCGCACTGCTTCGTATGTGCGGCGGCTGGCAAGCCGGCCGATCACCGGGCTGGGGGCAGGTCCTGTGCCCCACCCACCAAGGCCAGGGGCAGAGGTAAGCCCTCTGCCGCCGCCGTCACCGCCACTCCCGCCGCCGCTGCCGCCGCTCCCGCCGCCGCCGCCGCCGCCGCCGTGGCCACGCCCTCGAGGAGGGCCCTGGAGGAGGACGCAATGGATTCAGATTAATGTCTCCATTGCGCTTCCTCCAGGCGAACATCAACCACTGCGCCGCTGCTCAGGATCTTTTGCTCCAGAGCATGGCGCAGTGGTTGATCAACGTCGCCGTGGTCTCCGAGCCGTACTTTGTCCTGCCCAGGAATGACTGGGTTGCGGACCTGGACGGCTCGGTGACCCTAATTTCGTCGGCCGCCGCCGGTACCCCGCCCCTCGATCGTGTCGAGAGAGGGCACGGGATTGTCGCAGCCCGGTTCGGGGAGATCGCCGTGGTAGGCGTTTACTTCTCCCCGAGCCGATCTATCGCCGAGTTCCACGACTCCCTAGAGGAGCTGGGAGACATCGTCGTCGCCCTCGGTTCCCTCCCCGCGCTTGTCCTGGGGGACTTCAATGCCAAAAGTCCGGCTTGGGGTTCCCGGAACACGGACTATTCGCGGGGCAGGAAGCTCGAGCGCTGGGCCCGTGCGCATGGCCTGGTGATTGAGAACCGGGGTTCCGTCCCCACGTGCGTGCGGTACATGGGCGAGTCGGTGGTGGACCTTACGTTCGCCACCCCCAGCCTGTCACCGCGCGTCACTGGCTGGCGCGTTGTGGAGGAGGTGGAGACCTATTCCGACCACCGGTATATCCGGTTCGACGTCTCCGCCCAGACCTCAGACGCGCCGGCCTCAAGTGGACGGAACCTAAGTGGTCCGCGATGGGCGCTGAAGCAGCTGGACCGGGAGCTATTCCTGGAAGCCTCGATCGTGCAGGCCTGGGTGTCACCACCGGACAGGCCTGCCAACATAGACGACGAGGCTGAGTGGTTCCGGGAGGCCATGTCGGAGATCTGCGACGTGGCCATGCCCCGGGTCCGGCAAGGACGCGCCCGGCGTCAGCTGTACTGGTGGTCAAGCGAGTTAGCAGCGCTGCGCGAAGCGTGCGTTGCTGCGCGCCGCCGGTACACCAGATTCCGCAGGCGCCGCACCCGACCTCCGGATGCGGCGACTGTAGAGGCAGAGCTACACGAGGGCTACAGGGCAGCGAAGGCCGCCCTCCGCGACGCGATCTGGCGGGCCAAGGAATTGGCCCGCGAGGAGATGCTGGGGACTCTGGACGGGGACCCATGGGGCCGCCCCTACAAGTGGGTGAGAGAAAAGCTCCGCCCCTGGGCTCCCCCGTTGACGCAGAGTCTCCGGCCTCAGTTCGTGGAGGACGTGGTGAGCGCCCTGTTCCCTTCGCGAGGGGACCATGCTCCCCCGCCCATGGCTCCGTCTCCGACGGAATCTGAGGAGGAAGCTGACGCGAACGCGGACCACAGCGACGACGATGTCTACGACGCTCCAGAGGTGACCGAGGTAGACCTGAGAGTGGCGGTACAACGGCTCAAAGCCAAAAATACCGCCCCAGGACCCGACGGCCTGCCAGGAAAAGCCTGGGTCCTGGCCTTCGGGACTCTCGGGCCTCGACTAGGGGGGCTCTTAAGCGCGTGCCTGGAGAGGGGCCGGTTCCCGCTTCCTTGGAAGACGGGGAAACTGGTCCTGATCCAGAAGTCCGGGCGCCCTGCGGACTCTCCGTCCGCATTCCGGCCCATCGTGCTGCTCGACGAGGTGGGCAAGCTCTTTGAGAGAGTCATTGCAGACCGCCTCGCCGGGCACCTGAATCGAGTGGGCCCGAACCTGTCGGAGAGCCAGTTCGGCTTCCGCAGGGGGCGCTCGACGGTGGACGCAATCATGCGCGTGAGAGCCCTCACGACGGGGGATGCAGTGGCCCGGGGCAGGGTCGTCTTGGCGGTGTCTCTGGACATCACCAATGCCTTCAACACCCTGCCCTGGAGTTGCATCAGGGAGGCACTCCGGTATCACCGGGTGCCGACCTACCTCCGCCGAATAGTCGAGGACTACCTGACGGACAGAGCCGTCATCTACCCCGGTCACCGGGGAGAGTGGAACCGGCGAGAGATGTCGTGCGGTGTTCCACAGGGTTCGGTCCTGGGACCGCCCTTGTGGAACATCGGATACGACTGGGTGCTGCGCAGCGACCTCCCTGACGGCGTCAGCGTAATTTGTTACGCTGACGACACGCTCGTCCTTGCACAGGGAGAGTCGCACCAGGCGGCGGCCGACGTGGCGACGGAAGCGGTCGCGACAGTCGTTCAGAGGATCCGGCGGTTGGGACTCGACGTGGCGCTGCACAAGACGGAGGCCATGTGTTTTCATGGCAGCCGTAACGTGCCACAGTCGAGTTACAGCATTACGGTGGAAGGAGTTCCAATCGGCGTCAAGAGGACGATGAAGTACCTGGGACTCGTCCTCGACAGCCGGTGGAACTTCAAGGAGCATTTCTTGAGTTTGGCCCCAAAGCTGAACCGTACAGCAGCCGCCCTCAGGCGACTCCTGCCCAATCTCAGCGGGCCAAACGCTTCCTGCCGTAGGCTGTACGCTGGTGTCGTGCGGTCCATGGCCCTCTACGGGGCCCCTGTGTGGGCCCTGAGCATCCGGACGCGACCACAGAAGCTGGTCGCATGCCAGAGGGTCATGGCTATCCGAATGATCCGGGGATACCGCACGATTGCCGGCGAATCGGCCAACCTGCTTGCCGGATTGCTGCCTTGGGATCTGGAGGCGACTGCCCTCCAGCGCGTCTATGAGTGGCGCGTGGAGGCGCAGCGCCGGGGCGTGACCCCGCTGCCTCGCGAAGTCGAGGCGCGGCGCGAAGACCTCCGGCGCGATCTCAGGGCAGTATGGAAGGAACGACTGTCGCGACCGACGGCCGGGCACGCCGCAATTGCGGCGGTAAGACCCCTCTTTGAGGAGTGGCTGGAGAGAAGTCATGGCGTCCTGACCTACCGCTTGACGCAGGTCCTCACCGGACACGGAAGTTTCGGGAGGTACCTGTGTCTGATGCGAAAGGAGGAGACGCCTGGGTGTCACCACTGCGAAGATCGCCCGGAGGACACGGTGGAGCATACGGTGCAAGACTGCCCAGCTTGGGCGGAGCACCGACGTGTCCTCACGGCTGCGATAGGCGGAGACCTCTCGCGCCCGGCATTGGTTGCGGCCATGCTGCGGGGCGAGACGGAGTGGGAAGCGGTCAGCTCCTTCTGCGAGGCAGTAATGCTCGTAAAGGAGGAGGCAGGCCGCGAGCGAGAGAGGACAGCGTCCTCCCTCCGCCCCAGCCGCAGTGGTAGGCGCCCACGGCGACGGACGTCGCTTGATGATCTCCGGCCACCGTAGGCGCGGGCATGCGGGCAGCGAGTAAAGGGCAACTCGCTGCCCGACCAAGGACCATGCCCGGGTCGACGGCGCGTTGTGTCCCACGCGCGCCTCAAAGAGCGTCAGCATAATGACGGGGCCCCCCTCTCAGAGGGCCAAAGCCTGCCGGGGTCGCGGGATTATTCCCTAACCGTAACCCCGGAACTTAACAGGCTATGAAGGACACCGTGGATTTTAGTCAGTAGAAGTCTGACAGTCCCTCCCGCCCTGCCCGGGGTTGGAGGACTCATTTGATGATTTTACCACGCTAAAAAAAAAAAAAAAAAAAAAAAAAAGATATCTGAGACTAAAATCGGGTTTTAATTCAAACTAGAAGTTAATTAAGTGTGAAAATCGATTTAGCGCATCTGCAGTAAAGATTACAGAATCGGCTCAATTATGCAGACCCATCACTCCCATCACTATGATGGATGAACCACGTTTACGGGTGCGTATTGAAAAAAAGGGGCAACATTTTCATTATTTCGAGGAGAGCATTTTTAGATGATAAACGACTTACCTTTTTTGCTGTCTATCTATTTTGGTTTCCGCACGCACGGATTTTTCCGGAAGTAATTTCTTTGTGGACTTACCTAGAACAAAAAACAAGAAAAATATTAATTATGATTATGTCTAACTTCTAAAATAATGTCCTACGGCGGAAATTAATTTGATCTATCTCAGCCGTACTCATGATTCCCATCTTTGTAAGGAGGTAATTATTCAACGATCGATTTACTTCTTCAAATTTTAAAGATGTACAATCACAACCAGCCGTAAAAGAAGAAGAATCAGGACTTGGATTTGGATAGAATATTAATTTCCGGCGTTAATTAACAAAGTTAAAAAATATGCTTTTGTTATTAAAAAAGCAGGTGGACTTCAATAAAACGCTGAAACAAGCTTTTAAATTATGATTAGGGGAAAGTAAGCATGAAAATAATTGTGCAATATTTTCCAAAATTTAAACCATGGGCGTTTTCCTTAATAAAAAAGGTTCCTTATTAGTATTATTAACTAAAATACATAAAAATGTAAGGCAAGAACACACCTAACGTCAGCAAAAAATTAAGGCTGCATATTCTGAAAGTTGGCAACGTCGCAAAAAACTGTCAAATAATGACAAGTTTTAATTAATTTGGCAATTTTTCTGTATGAAAACAAGAAATATCGCTCTGTAGTGCACTAAAAAAATGGTATAGGAATGCAATTAAAACACTGAATTTGATGTTGTAACCGTTTCAGGTGCATAAAAGACATTTGGAAAGCTTCCAAATGCTTTTTCTACATCTAAAACTAAATATTCGGTGTTACGATATTAATTATTGCATTCCCTTATCAATTTTTTAGTGCACTACAGAGCCATATTTCTTATTTTCATACGGTAACAATGCTAAATTAATTAAAACTTGTTAATATTTGACAACCAAGTGCGACGTTGCCAGCTTTCGGAATATACGCTCTTAAGTGTTCCGCATTACCATACGTGTCCACGACAAAAAGGTCCCCGTCCAATATAAGATAAATAAAACGACACTTTTAGGTTATCTCTCAGGGTTCCATGTAGTAAAAGTGGGGTAAAACATTGACGTTGTGTTGAATTGCACTTTTTATGTGCAATACTGGTTTAAAGGCTTTTTCAAACCACGCCAAGGACACGCCACGCTAGCATATCGTCACGCCGGATTTGCTGTTTGGCAAAGCCTTAAGTAGGTTTTACCGTAGCATAGCATCGTGAGGCCAATCGTGGCGGCACGGTGTTTCGCTGCGACATGCTGACCACTCTGTCAAGAGTGAACAGACGAAGAAGAACAGGTATTATCCTGTACAAGCTGGTTTGTGAAGGTCAGATAGACAGTTACTCCATGTAATATTCTGATATTCAGCTGCATCATGTAAAGACTATATAACATATGTTATATAACATTGCTATATAACATGTTACAGATGATGTGGACACAAAATGTTATATAACATTGCTATATAAAATGTTACAGATGATTTGGACACAGAATGTTATATAACATTGTGGATAGCACTGAAGAACGACAAACGACAATTGATATATAACATTGTTACACTAATGTGTACGGTATTGTTTTACGAGTATGTTGCAATGTTATTTGGGAAATGGACATTTTGGTAAGTGGACATTCTGGGAAGTGGATATTATGGGAAGTGGACATTTTGGGAAATGGACGTTTTGCAACCGGTGGACATTTTGGGAACTGGACATTTTGAGCCTGAGCGGTTACATGGTGTGGACGTGTTATATAACATTGTTACATGGTCTGTACGCACCTTTAGACTGGAAGCCGATCCCAAACAAGATTAGGAAAAAGTTTGACTATGAAAACCGGACGGTTTTCAATAGGTTGAGCAGTGTTTCATGTAACAGGCTACATTTTTGGTTGTCGACATTTTCAGTCGATAAATAAGATCGATTTTCAATTTGTTTCATAGCAATGACAGTTTGAAATAAACTTCCATTAAGCATGACACAGTTCACCAAAAGTTCATACAAGCTATAGCATTTCCTCTGATATACAACTACAATGTAGTTTCTGTAGAAATTCTAAAATCTAATCCAATTTAAAGTCCAATTTGCAGCACATCTAGCAGGCAACTCCTATTAAAACCCATACAATTTCGCGAATGTACCAGGCGAACTACAAAGTGTGTTACAACGAAATTTGTTATACTTACCCGACAATTACCGTTAAAACTAGCACTTGGGAGGGTAGCGTGTGGCCGCTTCTACGAAACTCCGACCTACTCAAATTATCCGTATGCAGTTCCCCGACTTTCAACCAGCATGCGATTTTCTTCACTTCCGACTTTTTTAACAACATTCGTTGTATCGTGCTTACGGAGCTGTTCCAAAAATTTCCTCTTTTTTCTTCCAACTTTGAAGAGTTTTTTTCGGGTTATTTGTCAAAGCATACTTGGAAGTCAGTTGTTTTGCGTGTAAATGTTTTAAAACCTCTGTAGGGGCTGAGGTAAGGGAATGTTGAAGTATTTCCGTAGTTTATGCTATCTGATACTTAAACCTTTTGGAATTACGTGAAGGAAATTTCACGTTTAGTTGAGTGTGTTTGAAGCTAAAATAAACGCAAGACTGCTTTTTTGTTCAGGGTGTGCCTCGTTCCAGGGTGCAATTCACCACGCTTAGGGTGCTTGTACACGGCGCATGTAACCCGCGCAAGTGCCTCAACATGCGCAAGCTACATGCGCCGTGTACAAGCACCCCGCGGGTAGCTTGATCAAGTAGCTTGCGCATGTTACTCGCGCGGGTAACCCGCACCTGTACTTGCGCGGGTTATAAGTCCCTTAATAGCGCACAAAGCAAAAATATTATGTTTTCAGTTATCTTTAGTACACACTACACAGTCTTTAAAATATATAACAACTTACATCATCATCATCTGCCTAGCCTTTAGCCAATTATGAATATTGGGGTTTGATTTCAGTTTAATCAAATACAGCTGAATACCAGTACCTATTGTACAGACGATTAATAAATTTTCAAACCTATAACAATACTGAAAGGTTAATGTTCGATTGGTAAAATTAGACATATCGGGGTAGGTTGACTTGCTGGCGTCTGGACTAGGAGCGAGTTCCTTATCTGTCAACCGAGTTATTACTGCATAATACGTATAGTGAGCACAAATCATCCAAATACACTAAAATAGAAGAGCATTTGAAGAAATGCTTTCAAAGAATTCATCGGCATTCAAATGGAAGCGACTTATTTCTTTATTTCACAAAGCATTCAGCCGTTGCTAGGACATTCCTTGGCAAGCCGGTCGAGCTTCAGCGCTCGAGGCACCCGCTATTAAAGATTTTACTTTTTTAAGGTTCCGAACACAAAGGATAAAACGGGACACTATTACTTGATTTCGCTGTCTGTCCACCTGTATGTCTGTCTGTTCGTCTTTTACCAGGCTGCATATTATGTATGATGAACCGTGATAAACAGTTGAAATTAACACAGATGATGTATTTTTGTTACCCCTATAATAACAACAAATACTAAAAATATTTATACATTTTTTTGTTTTTGCTTGATTTTGCTTGATATTGATAGCAGAAGGTTGTGTAGCAAAAGGTTGGGACGTTTGAAATATTCGCATAATATTTAGTTATAAATGCAATTTAAAAATAAATAATTAAATTAAATTAAAACATATATTTGAAGGGGCTCCCATGGAAAAAATGTGATTACATTTTAAGTTTTTATAGATAATGGTACGGAACCCTTCATGCGTTAATCCGACTCGCACTTGGCCGGTTTTTTTTAAACGTCTTTAAGTGTTAGTGGGTGTAAAATTCAACTCTTGTAGCAAAGTGTCTGCTACCATTCCGACCAAGTCTTGGATTTAAATTCAAGTTAAACGCTGTCTTCTGGAGATAAATTGGTTTAAGTCACGGATTTCGATTCCTTTTATTTGGTGGGAAGATGGACGTTTATCTTTTACATCGTTTTAAAGTTTACTTTGCTAATGGTTTTCCTGTTGGTCTAGTGGTTAGTGACCCTGACTGCTATGCCGGAGGTCGTGGGTTCGATTCCCACCCAGGACAAATGTTTGTGTGATGAGCGCGATCATTTGTTCTGTGTCTGGGTGTAATTTATCTATAATATGTATGTATTTAGAAATATATAAGTATGTTTATCAGTTGTCTAGTACCCATAACACAAGCTCTGCTTAGCTTGGGACTAGATGGCGTTGTGTGATAGTTGTGGAATATTATTATATTATTATTATTATATTTTTGCGGAATGTTAGAATTTAATGAAGCCGAGGTAAGCTGGTTTCATGCCAGTTTGGTATTCTAACCAATCGGAATGCTTGGAAAACCAGTAAAACTTTTTTTTAAAACTTCATAATTCTCAACATAAAAACCCGTAAAAACCCGTAATTGCCTTATATTTTACAGGTGGCGAATTCAAGCCAGTGTTTCGCAGGATAAAATCAATATTCAATTGAAAGGTGACATCAGCTTCCCGTCAGGTGTCAGTCGATAATGGGCAAATATTTATTCAACATTTTTATTTTGTTTTAAATGCCTTTACTGTTGATTTTTAAAATCTTAATATTAGCTATTCCTTCGACAAATTCTAGCTTTTAGTCCCACTTTTAGTACCATTATGTAGGCTGTGCATTGTCTATCAGTGAATTCAAAATTTTAAAATAAATTGGTCATCAGTAAATTAAAATTAATCAAGAAAACATTTAAAACTCAGAATACCAGCTGAGAAATTAAAATGAAATGAACATATCCTGCATAATTTTCCTCAAAAAATCAAAATTGATTCAGATATAAGCGTCGACAGATGACGAATCCAAGATGGCCGGAGATCCGAACGCAAAATTATCTTAATTCCTCTCTTGAGATTAAACTCAGCTTTTAAAAATTACCATGAGAAGCCTTACAAGTTCTTAGTTAAAAATTAAATTATACTTGTCTTCTTCAGAATTATTAGCCCACTCAAGTCCTGAGGGGATATTGTATTAAGGGAGCTGAATGAATTTGCATGTTAAACCATGGCTAATAGCACTACAGTCTCAAGTTGGGCGAAGTTGACTGAAGTTGTGGGTACAATAGATTTGGTTTGAAGTCTTATGTAAAATGGTGTTAAGAGTTAATATTTCTATTCTTTGTTTACGAGTCGTAGGGATAGTAAAGTTTTGTTTTTTATTGTGTGAAATCTGAATAGTATTGAGGTTGTAATAACATTGTGTGAGATATCACAGGGTTGAATTGTGCCAGTAGACGTTCAGTTCTTTTAAATGTTACATCATTATGGTTTTCTTTTCAGATAGTCGCAGGTCGTATTCTGACTGTTATAATCTTTGCCTAGGTATTTCTTTTGGTTTGTCAACGTTCATACACCTGGTCTTAAGCCACTCAAACCTGGTCTTACCTAACTCCCAGCCAGCCATTTACGAGCTGTTGTCCGTGGTATGGGCCCCGCTGCTCGGCTTCTATTGGTCATATTACGTGATATTGTATCACCTATCCGAGGCCTACAGCCTCCCTCGATAAATGGAATATCCAACACAAAAGAATTTTTCAATTAAAATCAGTATTTCCAGAGATTAGCGCGGTCAACCAAACAATCTCTCCTAATAATATTAGTGCAGACAATAAATCTATGGAAGACTTACAGATAATAAGTACGTGAGACTGAAACCGACAAGACACACACACTTTACAGAAAATCTTCACTTGTAAACCGACCAAAGAAGAGTGGTTGCTTCATCGCATCATCCAATATAGGAAAATACTTTTGCTATACCAGCCAAACTTTCCCGTACACACTCAATAAAAACCTGACATAGTATCAATACCCCATGTTTGCAAATCCTCATACCAAATTCAAGTTATATTAACTTGTTTGAGTTTACGAACATTTTTCTTGAAACGCGTCTGTCTAGAGATATAAAGGAACATTTTCAGAACACTTTCAGCCTCTTTGTGCTAAATCAAAAGACTTTGAAAGTGATGTTTTGTATTGAGTTCTCCGTTCCTTTTAAGTTCTGTTTGTCATTTGTTTTTTTATTGATGTGTTTGATGTTAAATTGTTTAGGGGGTTATTATCAGGTGGCAATTTAATTTTAATGGTTCGTTGGGGATCCTGATTTTTTTTCTTTTTTTTTTTAATTGGAAGAATGGCCATCTTTAATATTTTCTTCCATTCCATGGATGGGTGGAAAGCAAAAGATGCTCAAATGCTGAAGCAATTTTGCTCTGTTGGTATAATTGCTGGGAAAAATAACGTACGTTATATCAATTCTAAAGTAACAGACACCATGTCAATTACTGTACGTATTTTAATAATGCTTTTTTGTAGCCTATTTTTTGTCTCACTGTTACATTATATACAATTACCGGGGGAGTATTACAACGTCTTAAAACCAGGCTTATTCCGGCGAGTGAAAGTGACAGAGCTATACAAGTCTAGCGCCATCTCGTTCACTCACTGGAACAAGCCTGGTTAAGACGTTGTAATACCCCCCCTGGTCATGCTTGCTCCAAGATTTTGTTCAGTTCGCAACGCTATCAATCTTTTAAATTGCAAAAGCCTAACGGAGTTTAATAGTTTTTTAACAAAATATACAATATGAGATCCCTTACACAGACTCTTCCCACTTTTTTCGCCCTTTTCCATCGGGTAGTTACAGAAAATCATCATCATCACGACAGCCCGATATCACCCTGGGTATACGCCTCCCCCTTTTTCTGCCATGCTACTCAGTTCTCTGCGTCCCTCATCCATCTATTACAGGCAACTTTGACGATATCGTCAACCCGACGCGCTTTTGGACAACTCTGTTTTCTTTGGCCGAACTTTAACACATCATCAATGAACATTTTTTAAAGTTCAGGTCATTTTCTACTTCTTACCGTGCCTACAATCCTAATAGCATCGTACCAAGTTAGTTAAACAACTGACTGCGAGATAGCTAACATCTATTATACAGCTATGCATCGCCCATACCACCAGTTAACAGGGTCTAAGTGGCGAGCGACGTAGACCGATCGGCCCCGGTATCTCTAGTGTTGGGACACAACAAATTACCCGCCTATTAACTGCGGGTCTCGTACGCTATATGTAAACAGGACTGGCCCTTGTTCCATTTGAATAACGGGACCTAGCGTATGGAGAAGGCTTTATTGAAGTTGAGTGGTGCAGTTGACTTTAAACATATGAGTTGGGGGTAAGTATTTTGAACGTCTATTTGGGAAAGGATAATGATGATGGCAATGGCTTTGATGTTCATTACCTTTGATAAATCAGGATGTAATTAATTTAATGCACGTTGGTTTAACACACAACTAGCAACGCGCCGCGACTTAAAAGGGTTTTAGTTTTTTTTTTCAATTAAGTTTTCGGTCGCAGCTGAATATCAGGATTTTACATGGAGCGTATCCGACCTGCACAACCCTGTAGGTAACTGCATGGGCAATACGATTCCCCATGGTAAGATTGGCTGTCAGACTTGTAAACTTCTGACTAATGACTGTCAAAAATCTACAAATAGCAGCCGCGAACAACGGCTTTACGTGCTTTTGGAGGCAAGGAGAAAACTCGCTACGACAGACCCATCCACAGACCAACGGAAAATCGGCCTGTGCGGCTGTAATTATTTAACCACGAACTCGAACTAAAAGCTTTCATATTATCACAACCAAGATTATTAACAGACTAGGCATACTTGCTAGTGACCACTTAAAAGCGGTCACTATTGTTTTAAAGAGCGCTGAAAACACACTAATATTTATAAAACCACCCTCAAAATTACTACCCAAAAGCATCATAATAAAAAATATTCAAACGATATTCTCCATCACCTACCTTTCCCAAGTCCCCAACGTATCTCAACATCATTAATGATGGACGGATATGACGTCAGGTGTTGAACACGGGTACAGTAATCTACGGCGTTATCTCGATGTGCGAGGACAGCAGGACTACACAAGTAATTCGCACCAACCTGGGACTCGGAGCTTATATTTGATGGATGGAATCTCTAATGAGATTTGGCTGTGATTTGTAGTTGCTTGGTTTATAGACGGGTTGATGAGAAGGCTATTTTAGTTTAATTATGAGAGAAAGATTATCGAAATCCGCTTGTATTTTAAGCTAAAGAATTCATCAAGCATTTACAATTGAAGATTATTGTATCTACTTTAAAGGAAGCTGCCTGTTATGGATAGCCGACCGTAAAATAAAACTAGAAACTGCTACTAACTCGTTTATCAAAATATGTTCGTTAACGTATGTTAATTACTCTCAGAACATAGTTTATTTTAACAGTTTCCCGGCGACTCTTTTACAGAGGTTGTCCACCTCTTCAAGCAGCGTGATGATCGATAGCCCTCGTTTGAGATGGTAAATCATCAAATGGGTCCTCATGCCCTGATCGGAGCGGAAGGTCGGTACTATCAAACTGTTACTGACTGAAAGTACGTCTTGTTCCATCGATTCTTAGCGCATATCCTGCTTAGAAGGTCCTGCGACTCCGGTAGACGTTTGGCCCTATGAGAGCCACGTCAGTTTGCTGTCAGCTCCACGCCGTTTATCCGAAAACAGATGATAGTTGTGAAGCTGGTTTGTAAGTAGAGTAATAACATTTAAAATGTCACTTATGTGATATCTTCCGTGATTATATGTTTGTTTGAGTTCCCGAGGGCCATGATCGCGCTCGAGTCAACCCGCGATCATGGCGCTTGCAACAGCGTCGAAATATCGGGAACTCAAACAAACATATAATCACGGAAGATATCCCGTAAGTGACATTTTAAATTTAGAGACAAACCGTGAAAGCTTAAAACAGTGTTTAGAGTAATAACAGTTTAATTATCCTTGATATCAAAGCATTGTTATTTTCAGTTTCATTTTGGAAGTCAACGTCAACTTAGTTGCGAAATTAGAGTTCTGTAAAAAGTTTAAATTACAACATTAAAATTTTATACACTTTTCATCGCTGCATAATACACTTCAAATTCCAAACTCCGTAATAAAGTTTGCGTTAATTTGCGAAACTACTTTAAAATAAAACTTTAATGACTGCCTGTCAGGTGCAAACTAGGTTTAAACTAATTTACTTAAAAGAAACTTTGCTAATGATAAGTTTAAATAAAATTCTAGCCGCAATAAAGTTAGTCACGTTATAGTAGCCTGGTTCAACGTTAAGTTTAATATTGTAGCAGTTGAGTTTAAGTTAAATTTTTAAAACCAATTTGCTAGTTTGCTTGTATACCTTTAGATTTAGTTAAGAGTAAAGGAAAATTTCACGATTATTAAAACTTTGAGAGCATTGATAGCCCAGTGGTAAGTGGTGATTTTCCGTAACAGGTGTATTAAGTACTTACTTAGTGGTATTTATTTCACTGCTCTCAAAACGGTCAAATAAAAGTTTTTTTTTACCACTCCATACAGTCCCATCGCTAGGAGGGTTTCTTTGTATCTTTCCAAGAACTATTGGTTAAACCAATCATGTATGGAAGTAAAATGCAAAAGTCTGATATTCAGCTAAATTCGGTCACCGCAGCTGTCAATTCTGACTAAACTGAATTGTCAAATTTTGACGTGCGTTTATTTTCCCGTTGGCTTCGAGTAAAAGTTCGCAGTGGCGTTCAAGAATTTTTTGACAGATTTTGACGTTGGAGGCAAAAGGCCATTTTGGCGTTTAACCGATTCGACTGGGAGCCGACCCCAATATAGTTTAGAAAAGGCTAGGCACGAAAGTGAATTGCAGCAATATCTTAAAATGAAAACAAGAAATAAATTGATGCAGCTCATACTTTTAAAGAAACTACACCATTCTAACTATTCTATTACTGCCCGCAAACTTCAAACATTGGCTTAACTACCCTCGCTCCAGGACTCGCTTGCACCGCCATTGTGCCGAACTATCTCAGCTCCGCTTAAAAATAAATGTCAATGTTTAGAGGAAATTGGACGCGAACTGTTTTCTGAGCTCGGACGACGGCGATGTTATAATCTTTGTCTTGAGTGCTTTCAAATGGAGGGTAGTTTAGCTGCCAAGTGTGTTGTCTCTTTATTTAATATAATGTTTGATGGTCAATGGATAAAGGATAGTGGGTTTGTATGATACTATAGTTTGTTTTTTAATCTCGTAGACCAAATTGACAAATGATAACATTAAAACTGACGTAAATACTATTGAAATTTATGTCAGTTTGCCATTTGCACCTGTCAATTCAGTCTACGAGATTAAAAAACAGACTTTAGCAACTTCGTCCGGGAAAATTTCATATTTACCTCTATGATATTCAATCACTATTTTGGGGTTGAAATTTTCCAAATCCTAGAAACACGTATTTAATTAATTTTGTCGATGATTCTAAATTTGAAGTTGAGAAGAATTCGAAGGTAAATCCGATATAGATTCATTATCATACAAAGGTTTATTTCATTTTCCTCTATGATTTTCTATTCCACTTTTGAGGTTGTAATTTTCAAAAACCTTGAAACACATGTTAAATGAATTTGGTTGTTATGTGTACATTCGAATTTAGAAGTAAATTGGATAAAATCTAGATTCATTTTCATACAAAACTTTATTTCATTTTTGACTCCCGCCACACTTTTTTGAGCCGGGCACGGAACACTAACTCCGTTTTCCACTTTTTTTGCAAAAATAGTCTTTTAATGTTCATATAAACGTCCGTTACAGCGATAATTAACGGTATTTTCCGTTAGGGCCACAGCCCTAGTGTCTGGGAATGAATTTCCTAAAATCTAGTCTTAGTGCACTAAAATTTTGCCCCACTTTAGTCTTTTTCCTGTATCCTGGGTGTATTTACAAACATTAATTAAACTCACATACACAAACACTCAGAACCAGAAAAACCGAACCAATTCATTGCTATACCAATATTCCATGCAAGCCAGCTCCAAATGCCACATTATGCAAACTGCGTCTAATTCAATGATGCCCTAATTCCCCTTTCTACGAACATAATAATAAAATAGGGAAAACCGAAGTAAACAGATATACCCCAATCTCTATTATTTTAGGCAAATACTTCAAAGGGTTTTTCTATTTGTTTACTGATCCCTTTGAAGAATAAAGACATACAGTATGTTCAAGCAAAAATGTTTTGCAAATACACTCGGCGTCACAAAAATCGCACCTCTTCGAAAATAAGTATAAAGCATGTCCCGCCAGCAACGAATACATTAACGCCAATTAATATTGGTATCAATTGAAAGTATGTTTAACGACCTTTAAATTAACAACAGTTAGAATTCCTAAACACAACAGATCTCATCAGCACGTAACGTTAAAAAAATGTTTTCAAAATACGCATTACAACGGCCATTAATTGCACGTCCCTACAAGGGTATAAAACGAGCGACCCGGGTTAAATGTGGGTCATACGCTATTCATCCTTTAAAGTGAACACACGTGAACAGCTACAGCAAAAAAATACCCCAGAAGATGGATACCACTGCAGATGAAGCCGCTCAATTCATTGCACTACTGTAATCAGAGATGCGGCAATGTGATGTTGCTCGGCAAATGAACTTGAGTCGTTTTGCCGTTCGACGAGTGTTCCAACGCTTTCAAGAGACTGGTGGCTATATCCGAAGATGTGGATCAGGACGACAAATGTGAACATCCGAAAGAAACGATCGCTTCATTGCTTCGACGTCTTTACGTAATCGGTGCTCCAATGCTGTTGAGGTGCAACAACAACTGGGATCAGCTCGCAGAACTTCTGTAAGCGTCTCCACGATTAGAAGAAGAATGCAGGAGAAGAAAATTGCAGCTCATAGGACTGCTACAGGGCCAAAATTGACGGCACAGCATAGGAGAGACCGGTTGCAATTTGCCCGTGACCATGTGGATTGGACAATAGAGTAATGGAGGGCTGTGCTCTTCTCGGATGAGACGAGGGTGTGTCTTTTCTGCAACGACAGGCGTCGAAGAGTGTATTGGAGGCAAGGAGAACGATTCGCACAAGCCTGTATTCAAGAGACGGTGGAATACGGGGGTGGCTCTTGCATGTTCTGGGGCGGCATGTCAATCGACGGCAAACGAACCTTGTGTGTGTTTCTCGGACTGGAAGTGCTCGCGGGCAAGGGTCGCTGACTGCTGTTCGGTACATAACAGAGATCTTAGAAGAGCAGGTTGTCCCTTTTGCGGGTTTTGTTGGCAGTGGGTTCACGTAAATGCACGATAACGCCCGCTGTCACACCGCTTTAATTGTAAAAGACTACCTGCAAGAAGTTGGAATCCCTGTTATGCGCTGGCTGGCGCGAAGTTAAGACCTGAACCCTATTGAGCACCTTTGGGATGAACTGAAACGTTGAGTACGGGCACGTGATCCTGCCCCTACCGCTCTCCAAGACCTCCAAGATACCGTCGTTGCAGAATGGGACAACATTCCTCAAGAGGCTGTTGCCACATTAATTAGGTCCATGAGAGAACGCATGGAAGCAGTCATCAGGGCTAGGGGGGGTAACACTAGGTTTTAAGTTGTTTTTAAGGACTTTCTTGTAATTTTTGATGATAAAATAAAATTTGACTTTTTAATCATTTGCATTAGCTTGCTTTTTTTATTCCCTGGTAATTAAAAAAACAAATCCATTGATTTATTCTGAAATTTTAATAAATTGCCTTTCCAATGATACCCAATAGTCATATGTCTACCATTGATTAATTGGTTTAAAATGACTTTGAAGGGAATTCTTAAAGAGGTGCGATTTTTGTGACGCCGAGTGTATATGGTCACGAAAATTATCCCGCGTGAACATAAAATTAGAATAAAAACTCCGATTCAGTTAATTTTAAAAAGAGCTTATAGCCCTTTGTGCCATTTTACCTAGTCTTAAGGTCGGCCCTACATGTTTTTGCCATATTGACGCCATTTAAGTTTCACGTTTCAAATTAAACAGGTAAGTAAGTAACGGTACCTGAACTCTAAACACATTTTCAGCCCGATACAAAGTCTACTTATCTCCCTGAATAACTAAACAGGATCGTGATAATCTGCTTTCACTTAGCCACCTTTAATGTACGGGATTTACAACCTATTTTGTTAGTCATAGCAGCTTTATTTTACTCTCCGATGCAAGAGGGAGTCCTGTGGACTTAACATTTGGAAATTCATTAATTTATTCGAAACAGAGGTGTTCAAGTACTGTACGTTGCTGACAGCTCTTCGAGGCGCGAATGTAACTCGAGGCGCCGTCGACCCAGGCATGGTCCATGATCGGACAGCGAGTCGCTCATTACTCGCCGTCCACCTGCCTGTGCCTCCGGTGGCCAGAAATCGCCCCGCGACGTCTGTTGCATTGGTGGACACTGTCCTCTCCCACATGCGTTCCGCATCCTCCTTCGCTAGCATGACTGCTTCACAGGAGGCGCTCGCTTTCCATTCCTTCTCGCCCCGCAGCATGGCCTCGACCAATGCCGGGCGCGAGAAGTCGCCGCCTAGTTCCTCCGTGAAGACAAGGCAGTGCTCTATCCAAGTGGGGCAGAATTATATCAATAAGGCTGGTTAAATAAATATTATAGGGAACACAAAACGTTCGCCAATAAGTGACAGCAATATACAATAACGAGAACTGAAGCAAAGGATGTGTGTGTCAAAGGATTGACATTTGAATTTAGATGAAATATGTCGATAGGAGTTTTCAAGATACGTACAAACATGAATGATGATGCTAGAAACATTAAAAATAATGTTTTTTTTTTATGATTGAATTTTTCATTTTCCCGTATTACAGAACGCACCTCATAACTCAAGCGTTACTTACAACTAGCTTTAGCTAACTTTCAACCAATCAAATGCTTTGAACCTAGTTTTAAAAACCTAATGCTTGAGTATCTTTATGTTCAAGCATTAGGTACTTACTGACGTTTTGTATTACGGGCCTAAATGTTCGTATAAACTTAAGTGCATTTCTGTGGCCCCAGCTTAAGATTTAAGGGGCTTAGTCAGTACTTATACGGTTTTTATATTTTACTTTCTGTCGTACATGACTGGACTACAGATCTTACAACTTGGAATATAGTTATTAACTATATGATCTAAATTCTCACAAAGTTGAAAACACGATTCAATTAAATTTTCTAGATACAAAAAAAATGCAAAGTTCGGTCTATGCTTTTTATTTTTTGGACTTTATGGCATAACTACTATGAGTTATTGAAAGGATGTTGTTTTAAATTGTAGAAAATACTAGTATCTAAATTCTGTAAAGACAGTTTTTCAATTAATAACAATTTTAATTCATAAAAAGACGTCAATATGTTTGGGCACATACGCCGTTTTATTCTGAGCACACATTCACTATCGTCCTCTCATCTTTTGCCTTTTACAAGTAGTGTCATCACTTTCGTTCCTTGACGAATCAGTCAGCCAGCGTGGCTCTTACAGGCTAGACCTGTAACACTTTTTTTCAGATCGCGGCTGTCAGATTTTCGTAATAATAAAATTGGTAATGGATAAAAAGATCGAGAAAATACAAACGAATGATACGTAGGCTTATAGATTTCAAAACTATGTTTCGATGTGTTCAATGGGACGTGATTGTAAACGGAGATGACTGTAAATAAGTCACGTAAACTTTCTTTTTTCAATAACACATTATTTTCATTAATAAATCAAGAATAAAATAAACCAAACTTACTGAATAAATCATCGCAGGAAATTCCTGCCGACCCCTACAGAGCAAACAAGGGAAATGTTAGAATACGTATGATACTATACATGACGAATTGTTCCTATCAATATAATAAATTACTCACAGTTATAATTATATCAATGCTATCGTGATATCGTACTATTGTTGTCGGATGGTTCCTCTGTGTCCATCCTCCTCCCATGTAATCTTTATGCATCTAAATACCATTTCACATGAACTAATGATAAATGCACTGATTTGCAGTCAACAATTTGAGACAATATGTTACTGAAAACAACTTCTAATAGTATCAAACTGCGATATAGGATAAGAAACACTTCACTTTTATTATTATTTATTTAGTTTCGTCACAGATTTATAACAATTTCGAAGAAACAGGATTAAAATAAATTAAATGAAAACTGCTATTGTCAAAATTTTGAATACTTCAAAATTATATGTCAACTACAAATAAGGCATAGCACCCACCACCCTGGTAAATATCGCCTATAGTATTATATTGCGACTGCGGTGAAAAATTGGTGGTCATTGCTGTCTCACCGCGTGTTCGATATAAGTTGCTTCTCGCTCTATTTATTACTTTGGAGGCAAAAAAATGTTTAGCACTGGGCTCATTATTTTGGAGCCGATAGATATCTCTCAAAGGTTTCACTTATCAGAAAAGTGATATTAAGACCTTGTCCCAAAAAAAAATTGATAGGATATTAAAGAATGAAGATTCAATTATAAAGAGGTTGGACAATAAAATTGTTGTACTACAATAATCTGTGTACCTGTACCTCATAATATACGAGTAAAAAACTACTAAGTCCCTTTTACGCGTCGGGCACGCCGCAATCGCGGCGGTAAGACCCCTCTTTGAGGAGTGGCTGGAGAGACGTCACGGCGTCCTGACCTATCGGATGACGCAGGTCCTCACTGGGCACGTAAGTTTCGGGAGGTTCCTGTGTCTGATAGGGAAGGAGGAAACGCCCGGGTGCCACCACTGCGAAGATCGCCCGGAGGACACAGTAGAGCATACGGTGCAAGACTGCCCAGCTTGGGCAGTGCACCGACGTGTCCTCACGGCGGCGATAGGCGGAGACCTCTCGCGCTCGGCATTGGTTGCGGCCATGCTGCGGGGAGAGACGGAGTGGGAAGCGGTCGCCTCCTTCTGCGAAGCAGTAATGCTCGTGAAGGAGGAGGCGGGCCGCGAGAGAGAGAGGACAGCGTCCTCCCTCCGCCCCAACCGCAGTGGTAGGCGCCCGCGGCGTCGGACGTCAGCAGACGATCTCCGGCCACCGTAGGCGCGGGCATGCGGGCAGCGAGTAAAGGGCAACTCGCTGCCCGACCATGGACCATGCCCGGGTCGACGGCGCGTTGTGTCCCACGCGCGCCTCAAAGAGCGTCAGCATAATGGCGGGCCCCCCTCTCAGAGGGCCAAAGCCTGGCGGGATTATTTCCTTACCGTGACCCCGGAACATAACAGGCTACTGAAGGACACCGTAGATTTTAGTCAGAACAAGTCTGACAGTCCCTCCCGCCCTGCCCGGGGTGGGAGGACTCATTTGATGATTTTACCATGCAAAAAAAAAAAGTCTCTTTTACGCGGCGCTAGTGTCTGTCATTACATCAAAATGCATCAAAAATTAGTACCAACACCACCCATTACATTATCGAACATATAAAGATATCACGCAAACAGCTTTCTGAACGGACGTTAAAAAAGGAGCGTGTGTTTGGGGCTTTTTTTAGCGTGGTAAAATAATCAAATGAGTCCTCCTACCCAGGGCAGGGCGGGTACTAAAATCTACGATGTCTTTCAATAGACCTTTACGTTCTGGGGTCACGGTATTCGTTAGTCCCGGGACCCCGGTAGGCCCTCTAATGGGGAGCCCCGTCATTGTGCTGACACTCTTTCAGGCACACGTAGAACACAACGCACATGCCCGTGCGCGCATGTGTTTGGGGCTTTAGATAATTGGGAATTGTCACTTTCGCAAAGTGTGCCAATTTTATTAATTTTCTACCAAATAGTAGTTTTTTACGTTTTCTCGGGACGTCAAAATCTGTGTCAAAGTGTTATAAAATAAATTTAAGACTGTGAATGATAAAAATATTTACAAAATATTTATCCACATCAATAAGTATTTCTTTCATTTTGTTTTAGTAAATGTTTCAATATCCTTATATCAAAATATTTCTACTAGAGTAATACATGTATTTTGCGCAAAGGGAACACTTTATGAAATGTCGAAGTTGACGAAATGAAATACATAAAACTTTGGATTGCGTTAATTTCGCGATACTGGCGCCTGCTGGTGGCGGTGCGTGGCAACTTTTCCGACTCATCAAACGATGCTTTCGCTTTGCCGTACGGCCTTAAGCTAGCTTGACCATACATGATGAACAATCAGAGTAAAAAAAAACTTCACAATTATGTCCGTTACATTGACCGTAACAAGCATTGTCATTGATATGCGAAACTTAAAAACCCAAAAATATCCCATAAAATGAAAATATTCCAATCAAATCAATGAATCAACCAAACACTATAAACACAACCAGATGTTTCTCACTACAGTCACTGAAACAGACATTCGAATCATATTTGAAGTCGATTTCAATTACTGACGAGAATTGAGCCTACGATATTCATAGCTAGCAATCATCAGAAGCTAATGAATAAACACGTAAACAATTATGGCGTTGGGACGGCATGGATTGACTAACGTTTTTGTTTAGAGTTTCTGTATGTGAAGGGTGCAAAATGGACCCTAATATTTTTATTAGTTTTGATTTCAATTTAAATTTATTCGGACAAAAGTTATCCCTATTTTAGTATCATTACAAAACAGTTTAGCTATTGTTAGATTTAGAAGCATCAGTATTAAATAGTTTTAACAATGCCCACAACATGCCAAAGATGATCAGGCAATTTCAAAAAACATGTTTCCTATCTTAAAAGCCTCCACAATAAGATAGTGTAAAGCTGTCCACCATAGCTATAAGTATATAATTGTAGCTATTCCGCACTTCAAACAATAGTGATGCGGTTTAAAAATATAATTATAGTAATTAGTACTGTATTAGTACAACTCGCACTTGACCGGTTTTTATTATTTGATGTTCCAAACAAATGGGCAGTAGTACACCGAAAAGGCAAGAATAATGCCGAAACGAATCCTATAGAAATGTCAGCTGCAATACTGGTGAGGTGTCGCGGGTGTTGATTCGATTGTTTCTCATCAATGGCTGGAAAAAGCGAAGCGATGTTTTGTTATTACTTATTGTCTTTGTTGACTGTCGTGACAAATTTTTATTTTTGACTTAGTCTGTTTCCATTGGTGACGAATTTCGCTGATTTGTCTCAAATTTTATACCATATCTTGTTCTCTATCGCATATGCTATATGCCATTTGTGTCACTTTGCAGCTAGCGCAAATTCCACAAGTTTTGATCAAATCTGGCAACTATATAATCAACCAACTATATAACTAACACTAGTTTCCCCATACCATTTGAGCTGTCAAACATAGAGCTGGTTCTGCAAGTTCCACATTCGGTTAACGGCACGAATACGAAACTTTGTACGTATTCCATTTTAGTAGATTTCGTCATCATCCATTTTTATTTTGCTTACTCTATTTCATTTCAAGTTATCTATAAGTTACTTGTAATCTCTGTAACTGGGTCCGTATCATCCCTATCTCGCGGTAATCTAACTACTGTGATCTCGGTTAAATTCTGCAAATTGGTTCTCCCATTAGAAGCGTGCGACCAATTTAAAATGTGAGCGTTTAATGAGTTCCTAATTCAATCAATTGGCTCGAAGTCTTCTGGGATTTTCATCTTCGTATTTTTTAAAAGATTTTCTTTTCTTTCAAAAATTGCAATGGGAGTTCTTCCTAAAGCTTCTCAAACATAATAAATCTACTTGTGTTACCGTTTCCGTATGCGATTTATAGCTTCTAGAACCATCTAACGTCTTTTCTTAGTCCTCTGGGTGTAGTTAGCTGTCAATATAAGGAGAATATGTAAGGAAAAGTAAGTTGGAATCCCGAAGGTTTCCTTAATGGAAAAAAGTTCTTTGGATTTTCGATATCTAGTCTTTGTTCTCGATATTTTCTGCTTAAATATTGTTTCAGATTAACATTTTTAAAAGTTTGTGACAAGTGTGATGGATTTGAATGTTGACGTATGAAAGTCACAGGAAGTATAAAATGGATGGATTTTATGAAAGACTTGCTGACCCGGCAAACTTCGTACCGCCTCATTATCACCTTTTAAACCTTCCCTGGACTTCCAAAAATAGTTCAAAACTAGCAATTGATTTTATATTATAGAAGACGTAATCAAAAAAGGAGTAAATAATACCATGAAGTCTGACAGGAAAAAATTAAGAAGCATGCTGTTGCAGTTTAAACATGTTGCGCTGGTCTTAATTTGCATGCCTGAACTGGTACAACACAGTGCATTGTGCATTTACTTGAGATCTAGAAATATATGATTTTGTACTGTGCGTTGAGTAATAAACATTTGAACTAAAGCAAAATGAGATAAGTAAGTATAGGAATGCAATGAAATGAAGATCAAAAAGTTTCTTTATGTCTCCTATGTCCTTAACATTAATGTCTTAACTCCAGCTTTCAAGCTTGAAGTCTCTCAATCTTACCTGCCATAACCAGTAACCTCCACGTTTGGAAGCCAGCCAGGAATTCGTTAATATAACCTGAATGTCCTACACAATGCGCATACAATAGTCATCGACATGTACGTTAGTGGCTCTAATATCCCACCGGCCATTTCGCATCGTAATCACAGCCCTGAATTATTGTTCCTGTGGATTGTTTGTGTGTGTGTGTGTGAGTGTGAGTGTTGTGTTTGATTGTTCCAGTGAATAATTAGGGTTGCCTGTATTGTGTTTGTTTGAGGACTTTTATTACGTTTTAAGTGCCGCCCTTTAATGGATTAGTCGATAACTGTTGCTAGATTTGCATCTTTGTCATACGATTTCACTTCATCTAGACACGCGAGAGCGTGGCCAGCCAAGTCTTCATTTCAATCATGGTGATCAGTGTGATGGCCGTAGTACATGATACAGAAGAATGAAGAAACTTTTAGTGAGAAGAGGTTTGTCTATTTGTGTAGAAAAGAAATGAGGTGGAAAATAGCTATGAATACTATCTGTGACTTGTGAATGATTGTGTCTGTAATTGGTTTAACCTCTATTTTTTGGGGTGGTAAAATAACAAAATGAGTTCATTAGCCCTGGATGGAAAGGAAAGTACTAACTTTTACCGACTAAAAATCTACCCAGTTCCTTCGACTGCCCTTTGAGTTCCACGGCCACGGTGCACTTTTATGATAGTTCGACCGTTTTTTTATCATGTTAAAATCATCAAATGAGTCGTCTCACCCAGGGCGGGAAGGAAGGTACTGTTAGACTTGTACTGATAAAAATCCACGATCCTTCGATAGCCTTTTACTTTC
Organism: Agrotis clavis; assembly: GCA_954870645.1. Taxonomy (NCBI): domain Eukaryota; kingdom Metazoa; phylum Arthropoda; class Insecta; order Lepidoptera; family Noctuidae; genus Agrotis; species Agrotis clavis. The sequence goes on along the minus strand of OX940935.1, from coordinate 18,920,449 downwards.
CAGGGTCTCGGTTACCTGATGAGACAGTCCCGCGACACCGGCAGAAGATAGTAAGACTCAATTTAGACTTAACCATACAATATGCGATATACAACGTGTAACGTTAATAGCGCAAAACCTCTCGTGGGGTAACTCAGCCCATGTTACTGAACAATGTTTGTTCTAAGACTTCTGGAAATTCGCAAAAAAAAAAGATTTTTCATACTGATGGGCCCGATCAATTTCTCATTTTGTATGAAAAAGCAAATTTTTTTTTGCAAATTTCCAAAAGTCTTGGAACAAACATTGTTCAGTAACATGGGCTGAGTTACCCCACGAAAAGTTTCAACCTGTTTTCATTAAAAAACGCGTAACAAACTGTTAACAAAATGTTGGAAACGACAAAATTTCCAACCGCATGAAATTCCCAGCGATACACCGTATACGTTTGGAACTGGACGTATTAGCACCAAATTAGGTTAGTTTGGGCAGTTTTCGGACCGCGGTAACGATGGACATTCGTTATCGAGTGTACCTGTACTGTTATGTGTAGTTGTATTTTGTAAAATAAGGGCTTTTCGAATAGTGAACAATCGATTTGTTTTTATAACGGACAGTTATGTTGTCAACTGGTGTTTAATAATGGGAAATTATATGTGCGGCAACAAAAGTTTTCTTTAGCACCTGCAACCTAGCGTCTTTTTTTATATGTGAGCGACGAGTTAATAGAACAGCTTCAATTATATTAATTCATCATCTTTACTATTCCAACAAAATATCAAGAAACCAGCGTCAATTTACGAGCGTAAATTAATATGACTCCGAGCTACCGATAAATATATTTACTTCTGATTTGATAACTCAGCGACTAATGTTGTAAGTGAGCTACTTTATATATTTTAGAGATTCAACATCTGTCTACTAATAAAATCAAAATCCAGCCTCAAAATTAGCAATCAAAGTTTTTCATTCAACAACTAAATTAATAAATCATATTCTTTTTTCGTGAAAGTTTGCAACACAAGCGCGGGAGTGTACCTGACGCTCGTTGGGAATCAGAGGGGCGCGACCGGCCATTTGCACCAATGAGCGAGCTCTATTCGGTGCGTGCAGCAACGAGTTCACGTGTATTTCTTTACATTAATGACACGATTAAGGAGTGCTCGTATTCTTATTTGAAAAACGTTTGTGGTAAAAAAACTCGCTTTAGCAAGATTTCAGGGACACCCCGAAGTTCGGTTTGGTTAGGTTCCTTTAAACCTTGTACACAGAAATAGAAGCCCCGCGAAGCGGGGCTTCGTCGACCCTGCTTAGGTAGATTTTTTTTATTACACCTCGTTATGACATATTTTAATGAACATATTTTGGTGCACATTCAGTATATTTGGTGGAACACAGACAAAATTAGGTAAATAAAATGGGAATAAATTGAAGTACTTTTAAATAAATTGAAGTACTTTTAAATACCATCCATAGTCAATTACTTATGGTAACATTATAAATAGATAGGCGAATACATGAAATTATAGCTTTTATTGACCATTATTTGATGACAATATTAAGGAAATTTTATGTTCAAATATAGTAGATTCACTCATCAATTACTTATGCTAAAGTATAAAAATAACGGTGACTCTATGAAATAAAATTAGAGTACGTTGATATTATTTTATAGATGAAGTTGATACACTTATTAGAAGCTGGCAATGAGTAGACATATCACAAATTTAGTTGCTTAAGAATTATCACCATGTTGCGTCATATTAACAGTAGCTTGTTCTACAATATATGGTCGCTTATAAGCCATTTATTAGACGCTAAAAGTTTGTCGCTGACCTATTAATTCATTAGACAACTAAATATATTTGCAGACGAGAATGACATTTTAAAGAAGCTGCCTTAATTAGCACCCTTTAATAATTGGATTATGGCTACCGATTCGCGGGACTGTCTAAAAAGGGCATCGCGGTCCTGGAATGCCAAGGACATGTGAAATAGCAGGGTGGTTTTTAGTCAGAAAGTCTGACAGCCCATAAAGCTCAAAATCTCAAAATTGTAGTTAAGCCCAAAGCTGTGTTTAAAGATTAGGAAACCGTGTGCGTAGTATAACTTTCAATGCTAATTATTTACTTTACCAATAAAGAATTCTTGATCACAATGATCAGAGTTCGTAATCACTGCCCATTACTACTAAAGGATTCTAAAAAAACCATCAATCACGCATCAATCATGTCCTATAATAACTTAGTAATATTACTGAAGTTGTATACCCAATGATATCAGAACCATACATAATATACATTATCAGAGTGTACTTAGCGATTGAACGTAATTTAGACGATTGGTTTACTCGTTTCCTAAAGTACATAATTTCAAAGCCATCTGTGTAATTATACCCTTATAGGAATATACTATAGTTGAATCAATTTAGCTATCAACCTAATGCAAACTAGTAATCAATTAGATTTGTAGTGATTTGATGGCTGTTGCTAGCAACACAAGTAATTTGTCTATGATGATTTTATATGTATAATCTGTATTGGAGAGCTCTGTTTGTCTCTGAATCGTTCACTCTCTTCTTCCTGTACGCTGCGATTACTAAGACGTGTCTCCGTGTGTAAAAATATTAATTAAATAGTTTTGACTGTGCCAAGCTTGGATTCCTTATTTAAAACGACCAAAAACAGTCCACGCAACATCGAAGAATCAAACATTGGTCACTTCGACCCATTTTTTAAAAATTCAAGCATAGAGCATCGTGCATCGTGTCAACGTGCTGAGCGGTCAAAACTCGAAACATCAAGTCATTCCTCTGCGTGCAAGTAAAACAACAAGGTTCGTGATACGAGCTGCCATTTAAGAGGACGACAGTTTACAACGGCGTCAGAAATAATTTCTTAGTCGAAGTTTCGGCGGAAACTGCGCGCGCTGCCATTACCAGTGCGCGGGAGGGAGCAACGTGTCAACAATCTACACGAACACGTTCGATATTCAGTCGATCGTCAAAGAGGGTGAGCAAGATAGCAAGCGACTTCGACCTGCGAAAGAAAGAGCGAGAACGAGTCTGCGAGTGAACATACAGTACGACGACAGGAAGTGCCACGTGACCGGCGCTCCGTCTCATTCGTTCTTTCAACAAAATCAAGACAACGCTACGAACGGGTTCGCCATTTTGATTTCATCACTGCATGTTTTTTCTTGTTGAAAACGATTTTGTGTCCATTGACTATATTGCGCGTTTTTGTGCTTAGAATTAAGTGCATTGTATTGTGCCAAAGCATTATTGTTATAAGCTGTGCTCAAACGATAACAATATGGAGGAAAATATCAAAAAACTTAATGTAAACAGAGGCTACACCAAAAGTATGATTACTCGACTTTACACGTTTGCTTGTAACGAGAAGGATATCGAAGCTAGTTCATTAGAAGCGATAATCGCGAAGCGAGATAGATTAATTACTAGTTTTAACGAGTACGAAAGCTACAATAAAGAAATATTGTTGTTAAACTCTAGTGATGACGAAAACATTGTTGAGGTAGAAAATAAATATTTTCAATGTTTATCCGTGTTCAACGCGAAAATCAACATGTTGAGTAGTTCTAGTAAGGAACAGAAACCTCCGGAGCAGGGTAGCAGTAGTATTTCTAGGACGAAACTGCCAAACATAAGCATACCAAGCTTTTCGGGGCAATACTCACAGTATGTTACTTTCATTGAAACTTTTAAGTCTGTGTTTCACAACGACAAAACTCTTGATAATATACAAAAGCTGTATTACTTGAGATCTTTCTTACTTGGGGAACCATTCGATTTAATTAAAAACTTACCTTTAATAGGACAAAGCTATGAGGAGGCATTACTCCTTCTAAAGCAACGATATTTTAATAAATATAGAATCACTACAGAACATGTAAACTGTCTTTTGGACATTGATAGATTGCCCAAATTTGCTTCTAAAAATATTAGGGATTTTATTTCAGTTGTCCGGCAAAACCTGGTGGCTCTTAAAAACCTAGATGTTCCTGTAAGGGGTTGGGATGCCATATTACTGGCCATCCTAATGCGTAAGTTAGACACTTACAGCGCCAGGGCTTACCAGCTTGATCGAGCTCAGGAAAAGGATCCAACGGTTGAAGAATTTTTAGGCTACATGGAGAGACGAGCCTTATCACTGGAAACTTCATCGGAGTATCCTGCACAAGCTGACGGGAAGCAAAAGCCTGGCACAACAGGAAAAGCAAAGGTAACATTGGCAGCTGCAGCGAAGGGCTCAAGTGAATGTCTATTCTGTAAGTGTTCCGACCATAAATTATTTTCTTGTAACAAATTTAAATTGCATCCTTCTAAAGAAAGAATTTCCTTTGCTAATGATAAAAAATTATGCACTATTTGTTTAAATCCTCACAATGGAAAATGCAAATTTCACTTTAAGTGTTCAATGTGTAAAAAGAGCCATCACACGCTCTTGCACCCCGAAGAAAGTAACTCTGCAGATCCAGTAGTGCTCATATCGGGCCGCTCCTCTCAAAACAACAATGTTTTGATTCCAACAGCTCGTGTCAAAACATTTGCCAAGGATGGAAGGGAAGTGCACATTAAGTGCATATTAGACACTGGCTCACAGGTGTCTCTGATTACTACAAAGGCTATTAAGGTTCTGGGATACACACCGGAGCGAGTAGACATAAACCTTATTGGTGTGACAGAGAGCAAAAATAAAGTTAGCTATTGTATGCCATTAAATATTCATTCCCTTACATCTGATTTTAAGACAGTAATCAACTGTCATGTAGTAGAGAAAATAACCTGTTTGTTGCCACAGATACCAATAGATATTGAGGGCCTTAAGCTGCCCCCTAGTATCACTCTGGCAGATCCAAGCTTCAACAAACCATCTGAGATTAATATGCTCATTGGGTGTGATGTCATTTTTCAGCTGCTCCTGCCAACTGAAGCAGAGAACTCAAATGCCTGCAGTAGCTCCTCTTCATCTTTATCACATCCATCATCTCCATGCATCTTGAATACCGAGCTTGGTCATGTCATTGCTGGAGCATTTGAATCAAGCATCATAAAACAGCAGGTTGTATCTCTTTTATGCACTACATGTAACTCTGATGTCAGCGAAAATATTAAAAAATTCTGGGAAGTGGAGCGTGTTCCAGAAATACTAATTGAGGGGGATTCAGAGCATAATTTAGCTGAAAATGTTTTTGTTAAATCAGTGAAGCTTGAGAATAATAAATTCCAAGTGGATCTACCATTAAAATTAGAAAAAGAAAATATTAATGAAACATTGGGAAATTCATTTGACTTAGCTTTGCATAGATTCTATAGTCTAGAAAGAAGACTGCAGAAGAATGTTAATTTGTTAGCAGATTATCAGAAATTTATAGACGAATATATAGAGCTCGGTCATGGGCACTATGTAGACCTTGCTTCATACAATTTCAGTGATGACCCAATTTATTTCATGCCGCATCATGCTGTAATAAATGAAAACAGTAAGAGCACACGAACAAGGGTAGTGTATGATGCCTCTATGAAAACGACTAATAAGGTCTCATTGAACGATATTTTGCTAAATGGGCCAATGGTTCAGAAAGAATTATTTGATATTGTCTTACTGTTCAGAACTGGAAAATATACATTAAATGCTGATATAAAAAAAATGTTCCGCAATATTATGGTAAACCCGGAACACACTTCACTCCAGAATATTTTATGGCGTGAGAACCCTAATCCAGCTGTAAAATGCATGCGTCTTGATACTGTGACGTATGGCGTTAAGTCATCGACATACTTGGCGACACGCTGTTTATTAGAGCTTGCAAATAGATATGAGCATGATTTTCCTTTAGCTTCGTACATAATTAAAAATTGCATGTATGTCGATGACATTTTATATTCATGTGCCGATTTCAATACATTATTTAATGCGAAAAATGAATTGGTGGAAATGCTGAGTTACGCAAGCTTACGCCTGCACAAATGGGCTTCTAATGCACCTGGAGTTCTGTCAGATATACCTGAAAGAGACCAGCAATTCACTGAGCTTGATTTGCTGCAAGATAATTTAAGCATGAAAGCTTTAGGACTCACATTTAATATTAAAAAAGATTGCTTCATAATCAGCAGCCCTATAGCTTTCAATAACAATCAAATCACAAAAAGGGAAGTGCTAAGTTACATAGCTAAATTCTATGATCCGATGGGATTTGCTGGGCCTGTTATCATAAAAGCAAAGAGTTTTATGCAGAGGTTATGGTCGCTTAATATAGGGTGGGATGCTTCCTTGCCTGACGATTTAGCCAACGAATGGTTAGAGTTTTCCAAAGGTCTAGCTACAATGCAACCAATCTATTTAGATCGACACATTCCAACAGCTGATGCAACTGAAGTGCAACTAATAGGTTTCGCTGACGCGTCAAGTACAACGGGGTACGGTTGCTGTATCTATCTGCGTGTGGTCGACAAAACAGGTATGCCTGAGTTATACTTACTCTGTTCTAAGTCGCGAGTTAATCCACGCTCAAAGCCTCAAAGCATCCCACGATTAGAACTCAATGCTGCCTTGCTTTTGTCTACATTCATGGAAAGGGTCCATGGCACCTTATCTAAAGTCATTAAGATTGATGATAGAGTTTATTTGTTTACGGATTCAAAAATAACTTTAGCTTGGATAACTACTCAGGCTATCAAACTACAAGTTTATGTAGCAAACAGAGTGAGTGTAATTCAACAAAAAACTGGCAAGTGGACATGGTCTTATGTACCATCGGTAGACAATCCTGCTGACATTATTAGTAGGGGTATTACCCCGCAGGAGCTTTCGAATAGCGACCTCTGGTGGAAGGGGCCAAAGTTTCTGCAAGGTAAATACGAATTTAATAAAAACGAAAAATTAGACTTACCTGTTGAATTACCAGAGATGAAAGATAAAACTGAAAATAAAGTAGTACTTACCACTGTCGACTCGCACGAATTTCTTCAAAATTTCCTAGAAAGATATTCCGACATAGAAAAGATGATACGGGTTCTAGGATACGTTTTTAGGTTCTGTCATAATGTTAGAGGTGGTACAAAAAATGCTAATAAGGTGCTTAGTCCTGATGAGTTGGAGCAAGCCTTGCATACTATAATAAAGCACGAGCAAAGTATTCATTTTAAAGATGATTTGCAATTATTGCGTAAAGGCGACTGTGTGCAAGGTTCACTGAAAACTCTGCATCCTTTCATAGATAAGAAGGGATTGCTTAGAGTAGGTGGGCGACTAGATAACTCTGATATACCTCTATCTCAGAAACACCCTATCATTTTGCCCAAGACATCTAGGATAACTGGTCTAATAATATTAAATCAGCATATTAGGCTGTTACATATTGGCCCGAAATCATTATTGGCTAACCAAAAATATTGGTTAATAAATGGGATAAGACAGGTTAAAAAAGTTACTCACAAATGCTTGGTATGTTTCAGAATGAAAGCTGGTGCAGCAAGGCAGCTAATGGGATCCTTGCCTCAGGACAGAGTAACTGCATGCCGACCGTTCCAGAAGATTGGCATCGACTTCGCTGGGCCAGTCAAAGTTAAGAATTCAAGAATCCGAAAAGCCATAATTACGAAGGGCTATGTGTGTGTATATGTTTGCTTTGCGACCAAAGCAATTCATTTAGAATTAACCTCGGACATTTCCACTGAGGCCTTTTTGGCGAGCTTTAAACGATTTATAAGCAGACGTGGCTTGCCCAGCGATGTCTATTGTGACAATGGTGGATGTTTCCGTGGGGCAAGGAACCAGCTAGCTGAGCTGTACAATTTATTAAATTCTGCCGATCATCAGACGCCTGTGCAAGATTATGCAGCTAAACAAGGTATAAAGTTTCATTTCACACCAAGTTACAGCCCAGTATTCGCTGGACTTGCGGAGGCGGCGGTGAAAGGCATGAAATTCCATTTAAAACGAGTCATATTAGATGCTCAATTAACGTATGAACAATTAAGTACCGTACTATGTCAAATTGAGGCGGTCCTTAACTCGCGCCCAATGTTGCCTCTCTCTCAGGATGTAAACGACTACTGCTATCTTACTCCGGGGCATTTTTTAATAGGATCAGCCTTAACCCGGCGTCATTGTGGTAGGAAATAGGCACATGGGCGTTGAGGTGGGTCAATATTACCCGTAGATTCAAATCGAGATATTTCCATAGTTATTGAGTGTATTCGTAAACGGTGTTGTTATACAATAATTAGTGTATTTATTTGTTGAAAATGAAAATGAAAAACATAATTCAGAAATATTTAATAAGGTTTAATCAAATTTTGCATAAACTTATAAAAAAGTAACGAAACAGAGATCTCTTGTGCTTTTAGGATATTCTTATTATAGTAATCAGTATATTTGGATACTTATGGCATTTTTCTAACCTGAAGGATTATATCTTAAAAAAAATATGTAAAACACTAATTAGAATCTTCGTTAGAGACGCAGTGACTACAAAAAGATATGAGGTGTTCAGGACAAATATATTTGGGGCAAACTTGATAATTATGTGTGCTTTGTTTTGCGGTTCCTTTTAGCAGGACACGTTTGACACTGTTTGCGGACATTGCGTAATTCTGCACGAGGCTTTTCTGATGATTCACCAACAAATCCTTCCCCAAATAGTATCCTCACTCATGCTCGCTAAGGAGGAGGCGGGACGCGTGAGGGAGAGGAAAGCGTCCACCCTTCACGCCAGCCGCAGTGGTAGACGCCCACGACGACAGACGTCGCTACGGACGCTGCGGACGGCGAGTAATGGGCGACTCGCTGTCCAACCATGGACCATGCCCGGGTCGACGGCGCGTTGTGTTCCACGCGCGCCTCAAAGAGTGCCGGGGTCGCGGGTGTTACGAATTACCGTGACCCCGGAACGTAAAGGTCTATTGAAGGACACCGTAGATTTTAGTCAGTACGAGTCTGGCAGTCCTTCCCGCTCTGCCCTGGGTAGGAAGACTCATTTGATGATGTGCTTAGGAGATTAGACTAGAAATATGTAAATTTTACAGGAATCTGTTTTCTCATAAATCGACGAAAGAGAGTAGAAAAAGAATCGAAACGCGAAAACAGACAGGCCTGTTGACAAACAAAAACAGACAGACTGACAGGCCTGTTGGTCTAGTGGTTAGTGACCCTGACTGCTATGCCGGAGTTCGTGGGTTCGATTCCCACCCAGGACAAATGTTTGTGTGATGAGCACGATCATTTGTTCTGTGTCTGGGTGTAATTTATCTATAATATGTATGTATTTAGAAATATATAAGTATGTTTATCAGTTGTCTAGTACCCATAACACAAGCTCTGCTTAGCTTGGGACTAGATGGCGTTGTGTGATAGTTGTGGAATATTATTATTATATTATTATTATTAAAAGAAAAAACCGATAACATACACACCAAAAATCAATAAACAATGATAAAAATTGATTACTTGAAAATGGCACAAAATGGTAACGTCAATTGTGAGGATGGGTCAAAATTACCTTTTTGAAAATTAAACGCGTGTAGCTTCCAGCTCGGTGGCCGTCACATTGATTTCTCGTCAGAAACGTTTAGAACACACTATTGGCTCCAGCTACTACACAGAAGGGCAGCGTCGTACGCACACTTTCAAAAATATTCTAAATTCAAAACCAGCCGGGTCATTTTGACCCAACCTCAATGACGCCGGGTTAACAATGTATCCAGAAACAAATATTTCGGATACTAAGGTCAATAGGGTTTCATTTTGGCAGCAAAGTATTCAATTAAAGCAAAGGTTTTGGAATGCTTGGTACAAATACTATTTAAACACTTTACAAAACAGAAATAAGTGGTGTCATGCTACGCCTAATTTAACTGTAGGTGCTTTAGTACTCATGAGGGATACGAATGCTTCACCTTTGGTGTGGCCCATGGCACGGGTCGTGAAAGTTTTTCCCGGAAAGGACGGGAAAGTTAGAGCTTTTCAGCTTAGGACAGCTGATGGAAAGTTGTACACAAGGTCATTGCAGTGCATAAGTGTGTTACCTATAGATAACTAGATAATAAGTTCTTATGATTACTTATAATTTTTTGTTACTAAAACGCTTTTTTTTTGGTTAATATGTGTAAAGCTACATATTGTTATTGCTGTCAGGCAACCTTTCTTGGTGAACAGTCACATAAGTTAATCTAGTTTAAGATAAAGCATGTCACAAGTAATTTGTCTATGTCTAAGGTATTGTTTAAAAATATTTAGTTTTAAGTATATAAAGGCACACAGATTCTTTTACTTAATGTAACTAAGTTGTTAGCTTCATGAAAAGTATTGCATATTCAAAATGCGGTTTATTCTTTCTATGTACGCTACTGTGTGTAACTACTTACCAATAATAGGTACTTTATGTTGTAGCTAATTTCTAATACTTATATTTATATGCTTAGTAAATAAGAACACATTTTGCTATAATGACTATATTTTTGTCACAGAGCGTAGTGTCATGTATAATGGAAAATAATTGATGTGAATTTTTTTCTCACTCAGTTTAACTTAGTTTATTGTAATTTTTCTGGCCGGCAGTATGTTGCTAGCAACACAAGTAATTTGTCTATGATGATTTTATATGTATAATCTGTATTGGAGAGCTCTGTTTGTCTCTGAATCGTTCACTCTCTTCTTCCTGTACGCTGCGATTACTAAGACGTGTCTCCGTGTGTAAAAATATTAATTAAATAGTTTTGACTGTGCCAAGCTTGGATTCCTTATTTAAAACGACCAAAAACAGTCCACGCAACATCGAAGAATCAAACAATGGCCGCGGGGCGTAGTATACAACATAGGTTATAGAAGAAGGTCTACTTCACATAATGAGCCAAAACAAGGGCACACATTTTTTTAAGCTTGGTAAAATCATAAAATGAATCCTCCCACCCGGGGCAGGGCAGGAGGGACTGTCAGACTTGTACTGACTAAAATGACGGTGTCCTTCAATAGCCCTTTACGTTCCGGGGTCACGGTAGCTCGTTAGTCCCGCGACCGCAGCAGGCTTTAGCCCTCTAAGGGGGCCCCGTCATAATGCTGACAGCTCTTTGTGGCGCGCGTGGAACACGACACGCCGTCTACCGGGGCATGGTCCATGATCGGACAAGGAGTCGCCCATTATTCGCCGTCCGCATGCCCGCGCCTATGGTAGCCGGAGATCGTCATGCGATTTCCATTGCCGAGACACTGTACTTACAGTGTTCATTCAATTAGAGTAGTGACTTAAATTCATTCGTCGATTTCAAACAAATGGCAGTCGCGTGTGCGCTTGCACTTACTGTATACGAAGGTGCGATCACACTTGACTGTCGGAATCGAATGCTACAAAGACGGGGACCTAGTGCATTGAGACCGTAGCCCGTATTCCAGTGCTATTACCAATGTTCAACGCACTGGAATACGGACTATCGACTACGATTACGTTTCATGAAATACATTACTCATTGTATCGAATGGCAAAGCATTGATAAATAGATTAAAAGGAAAACTGTCGTAAGGTATCGTCGAAATGATGATGCAGAATATATAGACTTCTAGTTTAAAACATGCGGGATTCATTGATATTGACGATTGCGTAACTATGGAATTCAGAGCAGTGGTGGCCCAGTGGTATCGCTCCCGACTTACGAGTTAAACCCCGCCAGGCGCATTACTTTGCGTAATTTATTTCATCACTTCTGCTCTCAAAACGGCGAAGGAAAACATCGTGAAGAAACCGGCATGTCCTAGAACCAAAAATTCGAAGACATGTGACATCTACCAACCCGCACTGTGCGCGCGTGGTGGATTATGGCCCACTCCCTCTCACAGAGTGGAGGTCTATGTCCCAGCAGTGGGAACATTATAGGCTGATGATGATGATGATGTATGGAATTCGGGCAATCGACCAAGTATTATAATAATGCCATCAATGTGCATGTGTATTCGTCAGATATTTTGAAACGATCTTCTCTACCTATCTCTTTCGTGGTAATACAGTCCGGGTTTTCGTTGCTAATGGCCGATGCATCGGTTCACCAATCACGTGGATGGCTGAACTTTAATTTGGTAATTAGCAGGTAATCTGACGTACGGGGCTTGTTAGTGGAGGTTTCGCTATGATTGGTGGTTATTTAACAGGTATCGGTTTTGTCATTTTAGGTTGCTAATTTTGGAAGATGAAATTGATTCGAGTAGACAAGTTTAATATGATGATGACTTGTAGGAAATTGATGAAATAAGTTCAAAAATCGATCGCAGTAGGTCTTTGTAGTTTCTGCCTACCCACATGGGAAGAAAGCGTAAGTTTATATTATGTATTTGTATGAGTTTAAAAATATTTACTTTTACGACCTTTTAACTTGTTTCGTCTCTCAAACTCTACAAAATTAATGTTTTCAAAAGACAATAAAAGCCCCACTACTAAATGACTAAAATTATAAAGTAATCCAATAATCAACGACGTTTAACACAAAATAAACTTATTACACCACACAATAAAGTTATTAAACCAATGATTAAACAGAGCATATATCCACATAAATATATTATTGATAACATTTAATCACCATGAGAACAGTGACGTACAGTTTCACCTGACAAATTGGATATGAATTTCCAATGTGTTTCACGTAACGTGGTATGTACGGATACGACAAGACGCGTACATATACCGCAATTGTTTTCAGAGACTCGGCTTACAATTGGAACATATCATCTTCGTAATGAAAGTCTCCTTGATATACATAGTTGTTAGTGAACTAGACACAGATATTTATGAACATAACATCGCGCTTGTAATCCCCGAATGTCTGTACACCCACATTAAGCTAACCAGCAGCATTTTGCTGTTATATTTAAGTCCCTCGTTGTATGGGGGCGAGTCTATTGTAATCAACCGTACAGATCCTGACTTTTGGCTGCTTAAGTGAAAATCCTAATGGAAAAACCCAATAACACTTTGCTCGACCTGGGAATCGAACCTGAGACCGCATTGCTCGGCTGTCATGTTTGCACAAATCAACGTTGCAGTCGGTTTTGTATGCTTTTATTTTTAGCGTAGTAAAATCATCAAATGACTCCTTCCACCCAAGGCAGGGCTGGCGGGACTCTCAGACTTGTACTGACTAACATCCACGGTGTCCTTCAATAGCCCTTTACGTACTGAGGACATGGTAATTTGTTAGTCCCGCGATCAAGGTTTTTTATGCTAGTACTAGAAAGCTAACAGATGTTCTACAGTGTAAGAGTAGATATAGAAACGGGTTTCCATCAGTTGTGTATAAATAGTAATTAAATACATGTACCTAATGTGAAGCTACTTTACACATGTCAGTTACTTGTCTGCGGTGTTTGCTTCGTATAAATCAAAGAACATTTCCAAAATTGCATTACATTAAAGTAATAATCTCATTTTGGCAAGAAAGTTAAAATTTGTATATCTAGATGATCTGATTAATACTTCGTTTTAACGTGATATTGTACACACATCAAAAGTGTCTAGGGATCAACATATATTTTTGCAATAACTTTTCTCCTGATTGATATTAATTAAAATGTTCTTTAAGGATTCATCAAATAAAGTGTTATCGTTTGTCACAGTAACGATAAACCAAGTCACCTTTGCATTCATAAAGAAATTTGCCATTTTCCTAATAAAGGGATTTTTGACATATGAACCACTAACATTAAAGTTCGAAAAAAAGACTGAAATAACAGTTTTCTTTAAAATTTTATTGGGTAACTTAAACAATTAATAATCCGTGTTTCTACCGCGAACACTAACAACACAAGAACATCGGTTTGGCATACTCAAAATGAGTTCATCCAAATCACGCTGTGGAATGGCCGCCCATGTTCGTTGCAACAACAAAAAAAGGTCTTCTTGCGACTGGATACCCTCCATATTCGGCAGAGCTCTTCTCTGTAGCATATCCCATGCATGCTCAATCGGGTTCAAGTCTGGCGACTGAGCAGGCCAGGGCAGGACATTGATGTTAGCTGCGGCGAGAGTCTGTCTTACAACTCTTGCGGTGTGCGGTCGTGCATTATCATGCATTAACTGAAATAAGGGACCGATTTGCACTTGTAGAGGAACGATGACGTCTGATACAATCGTCTCAGCATAAATTTGAGCGTTGAGGTTGCCTCTGATCCAAATCAACTCAGTTCTTCCGCCGATCCAAATACCCGCCCATACCATGATGGTTCCACCACTATAAGGATGGACTTCCTGGCAGGATTTTAATCGCTGTTGGCGTCCAGGGGTTCTCCAGTGTCGTATACGTCTTGTATCCGGTCTCATACCAAAACGAGACTCATCAGAAAAGCACACGAAACGCCATTGTTCTTCTGCCCAATTTCTGTGTTCAAGAGCCCATTGATATCGAATCCTACGATTGTGCATTGCTATAGGTGGTACCCGTAGCGGTCTTCGGGAATGAAGGTTCACTTCATGCAAGCGGTTTCTGACTGTTTGGTCGCTAATTAAGTTCCCTGAAGAGTGATGAAGCCTCACGGCTAACATCATGGCGGTTATTGTTGGAGCTCTTCGAGTTAAGATTTGAATGTATCGGTCTTGTCTCCGTGTGGTGCAGCGATACCGTCCTCCATGGCACTCAGCCACGGTACCAGTGCTTCGGTAACGTGTCCAAAGTCGACTGATAACACTCTGACTTGTATTCAGAGCTAAAGCCACAGTACGTTGCCGGGAACCAGCTTCTATCATTCCCACGGCTCTGAACATTTCTTCCCTGCTTAAATGACGTCGCCGCTCCATAATAACGTTGGTTTTAATCAGTAGTAGGGAAACAGTAGCACTAATAATGTCTTCAATGCGTTGTATGTTTTTATAGGGAAAATATTGACAGCTGATTTTCATCTTTTACTCGAATTTGATTTACAGTTCCTGATTCAAATTATGAAATGCACCAAAAAGGATCCATATAAATTTATAAAATCATAAATTTATTACAAAGCCACATCTCAATCTCAAGAAATCCGCATAAAAATGCTTGATCCCTAGACACTTTTGATGTGTGTAATTATTGATTACAAATATTGTAGGTAAACACTTTTTCACCTCACACGCTCGGAAAGATTCTATTTTTCATTCGAAATCTGAGCGCAAAACTCCATTTTGTCCTCTAGAGCACAAAGTGTTGTTCAAAATTCGAACACTTCTTGTATTCAATTGTTTTCTACACTGACAGGCGAGCGGCCCCCAGTACATTTCCTCGCTGTGTGAGGTGAAAAGTTGTGTTGCACTCGGCAGCAAAGTTATTCTGCGTCTCGTACCTTTGAAAACTTCGCATCGCTCAGGATTCTATATTTGAACCGCTCGTTTCTCTCGCGGTTCAATCGTAGAATCCTTCGCTCGCTCAGTTTTCAATTCAAGTCTTCAAATTTCACTCGCGCCAAAAATCAACTTTGCAGCCTTGCATAACAAATAACGATATAATTTCTTAACAAAAGTTATCGTTTTATGTTTTTTTTTTTATAATTAGATGTGATCAATCAAGAGCAAGACAGCGTAACATCAAAAGGCTTTGATTGTATACCTGTGTCCTAAATTCTCACATGAAACATAATTCTATATTGATAACCCATCGGTTTGTCATCCATCACTTAGTTTCTGTATGCCATCGAAGCAGAGAACAAACATAGGTACTATTTGCGAGTCAACATGGGAGCGGTAAAGTTAGGCGTTCGCTACAAGTGCAGAAGTGCTACAGTTTGCATTGAATTTGGTTCAGGTTTGTGTTTATTTAACTGAGTGATGCTGAGAAAAATATCAAAAGTCAGATGCAGAAATCTAGGTATATGTCGATAGTTGCAAATTAAAGCTAAAGTTATTTTTTTTATCAAGAAAGCAGAGTAAAGTTAACAACTGATTGATTTCATATCAACTGAGTTGAAAGCAAGAATAAAATTGTTGATGAAAACACTGACTCAAAATGACTCAGGACAGGAAAATTCAATCTACATGCAAAGATAAAAAAGCATATTACAGAGACTTCATCAATTCGAATTATAACATAGACAGCTAGCCCATCAATCTTTAATACACATTTCCTTTTCGATTTGACGTCAACATAATGACGTTTCATTTCTCAAGTCACCGAAAAAAAAACCTCATGTAAATCTTATTCCCTCGACATCTCTTCAGCGATGTCGACATAAAAATTCGCCAACACGGAGGGGCACCCTCGCATCGAGAGGGTTTGAATATGCAAATTGTAAGGTGGCACTCTTAAAGCCCTCCGACAGAAATGGCGGACTTCCATCTCCAGAGAAAATATTATCATTGGAAATTCTTTTAAAGCAAGTTATTTGCTGAAAGAAGATTATCGGTGAAAGGTAGGAATTCCGATGTTAATGTGAAAACGTTTTCTGAGGACGATCAAAGGCAAATAGGAGGTGCTTACTCGTAATTTGTAAGACGTATGCCTTTATTTGAAGAATTCAGTACACAAGAATTTTTGGGAGATACTTTTCAGGTTTCGTACTACATGAGGCATCTTGCATACCAATGTTTTGAGTGTATAAAATATTTGACATACAAAATTGCCAAGGTTGGCAAGGTTGCCCTACATAAAACAAAAAAAAATACTACAAAGGCAAAGAAAATAGAAACAAATACAAACATCAACCCGGGGCCTGTTGAATATCCCAAAACGTTGCAGAATCCTGATTCCAGCCGTCTTCGCACTTTACTACCCACAAAAGTAAAAATATTTCACCTTAACCCCGCGGTTATTTAAAAGGGAAAAATGCTAAAGGTAACAGAGGTTGGTATAAGGTGAGGTTTGCTTGAATTCAGTGCACGTACACTCCGGGGAATTGGGCGGAGAGATTGGCTCGTAAAGACACAACGTGGCCACCCACCCCTCCTTAATTATAATCCGTTAATTGTGAAAAATCACAACCCTTCCCACTCGGTATTTAAGAGGAGGAACTCGGTAAAAGTTGAATAAAGGCTAGGGTTGATCCACAATTATGATGTTCTAATTTAAACTCTTTCTGTTTCGTACTCTTTTCTACGTGAAAAATGTCTCCACTAAGCTTTTTCATTGTTGTCATCATGAAACGTTTGGCAGGAAAAGTAATGGAATATGAAATTAATCTCGACATGTTGTATTTCATATTTCTTTAATTTTTTCTTCCTAGTCGCCAAAATGAAAATCTATCTTGTATTATGTGCCGAGTATTCCGAGTAAAAAAATAATGAAAACGTATAGCGTAGGTACGTGACTGAAAATATGTAAATTATGATACCAACTTATTTAATTACCGTTACTTATAAAAATATCTCAAACCAATCATATCACTGGGATCACCCACTTCTGGATGTAGGCCTGCCTCTTTTGCCATATCTCTCGGTTCTATGCGTCTTTCATCCATCTCTTCTTATCCTTATTCTTATCACCTTCAATCACCAAAAGTCTAACACCTCGTTAAAGTAATAATCACACATCATCATCTGCCTAGCCTTTTCCCAACTATATTGGGGTCGGCTTCCAGTCAAACCAGATGCAGCTGAATATCAGTATTTTACATGGAGCGACTGTCTATCGAACCTCCACAACCCAGTAACTGAGCAATACGATACCTCATGGTAAGATTGGTTGTCAGATTTTACAGCTTCTGACTAACAGTAACGACTGTCAAAGATCTACAAATGATAGCCGGGACCAACGGCTTTTCGTGCTTTCCGAGGCACAGAGGAAACTCGCTATGACAGATGGTCACCCAACCACAGACCAACCTCGGCAAGCACGGCTTAACCCGAAAGATCGGCCTGTGCGGCTTTAATTATTTAGCCACGAGCTAAAGTAATAACCACACAAGTAAACTAAATAGGTACTAACTACAAATCTTAGTTCATGAAGAATTACTCGTACATCACCATAATTGTAAAGCGTTTTATGGCCATAGCCGACGATACGAATATTCGATATTATGAACGTTCCAACTCCTCCGTATATGTACCAACGGTAATGATTCGATCGCTAGGCTCAATGTATTATCGGAAAAGGTATAAACTTTTATTATACCTAACCTTTGGAAAACTATAACCCTAAATGTTATTATAGAAATAAAAAGCATCTTAAATGACGTAGGTATGAGATGTTTTGGCGAATAAGTGTTGGTGTTGGAATGGCTAAGTGAATATAAAACGAGAAGAGAATGAAAGAAAATATGTTCTTTTATATGTACTCGTATATGTTTTTCCTCTACATCTTTATATATCTGGCGTCATTTACTATACGGACCCTGAAACTTGAACTTTCCGTGCGTCCAAGCGTCTTTGTCATACCTATTATTGAAATCAAATAAAACAGCTCTCAATTTAGTACCCATCAATATTAGTAGAAATTTTTACGGCTAGTGCTAGGCAACTGCGCTTGTCTCAGACGTATTGCCCTTATGTGCCTATTGTACCTTGTTTTGTTCTGTCTTCTGCATGACATGGAGGGAAAGCAAAACTCATTCATCTACTTTTTTATTGAGTATAACTTGCCCCACAACATCACATTTCCATATCATGACAATCAATTACCACAAAACTTTTCAGATACCAGAGCCGCTTTAAAATATACTTACATATTACCGTCACAGTATGTTCCCTAAAGTAAAATAAATGTCAATGAAGCCTATAAAAACAGGTACAGCCCTCATGCGAGTTACAACATCGACTTGAAAAGGTCACAGAGAACACACTCAAGGTCAAACCTAACAAATTGCCGACTACCCTCGGAATACGAAATATCATCAAGTCTAAGAGATTATTCTCCCAGTTACCGGGTTTTCCTAACTCGTTTAAAGTAATAGCCGGCTTCGGGGATTAAATTAAAGAGTTTTAGATTACCTTCTATTCTGTGGTTGTATCCTTTAAGTCTTATTGCTTTTCTATAGTTTCTTGTTTAATATATTTTGGTAGCAATTAAAGTTACCTAGTTGTTGGAGTTAACGAATCTCTTACTACTCACTTAACAAATATCTAAATAATAGATCGACTGGATGGATCCTGACACCTTTTTACTTCTAATATCATTGGATGCTGATGTAATTTTGTTCAGAGATAAGTTACAGTCTCCAATATCACATAGGACACTGTTTATCCAGGAATTATTTTCCGGGGGATCATTTTCAATTTTACGCGAACAAAGCCGGTGGTAATAGCTAGTAAAGTAACATAAATTACCCACCAACGAGAAAAAACTCACTAAGAGGGTCGAGTAGGGATTTTAACTAAGTTTGAAGCAGAAATACTTTTCGATAGCAAAATATTCTTCACCGAAGCTTGTTTCCGAGTACAACCCACTCAATGCTCGCTCTAAATACTAAACAAGTTTAAAAGTTACAAAACCCAATGGAAAATGCAGTTCACAAACCAACCCATAAGTTCCAAATTAGATTTTCGAAGTTAGGTAGCCTTTAACACAGTTCACAATTAAATTCCAATCCTAAGCAAAAGTCAGAAGGTTGCAAATAGTATGAGGAAGTTCCGTTCGGGTCAATCAGTTGGACATTTTACGGTTGGAAATAATAATTACTTGGAAATTCAACAATTTTGTTGCAAAATTTGTGAGTTTTTCCGTCGATGTTTCAATAATGGACTTAATGCCGAATTGTTGTGAGAATCTTTTGCGAGACTTGGCAGCTTATTGGTGGCCTAATTGAGCCAATTGTCATTCGCTAAATTGCCTATATATTATCCTCATTGGCTCCAATCGACCTCAATAGCCACAAATTAGCAATAGAAGCTGATGATCCATAGTCTTTTACATATTGATGAGGAATATGAGTATATCATGTTTAAGAATATAATAATAACCATCATGGGCAGAAAATGCACAAATTCGATTTTTTTTTAAGATTTTGTCTTTGCCCTGCTTTGGGACATAAAATATGCTACCAAAAATATGAATAGTCAAATAAAATATAATTTAATATTTGTACAAAATAACTAAAAAAAACTCAGGCCTCTTTAAAAGTTATAATTTCTAAAGTTATAAATTCTCTACATCATTTGGACAGTCGCGATAAAAATCGTGTAGCACGATTAATACACAATAAAAATGTCCTTGTAAACATGTCACGATCACAAAACACAAAGCCAATGGGAAACTATTAACCATAGTTCATTACAGTACAACATTGAACGATAAATGTTTATGCTAATTAAAAACATAAAGATCGCCCATGGGGAATGGCCGCGAACACGCCATTGGCATTGTTATTACTCCGTACATGTTTTTGTAAGTAAAAACCGTCTCTTTATGAAAAATAACTATTTTTATTCTAATGAGAAGGCACAAAAGGCTTTCAGTTTTCAGTTCAAGGTTGGGCGCGTATGTTGAGGGCACTTTAGTGAAATGGTAAACAAGGTGTGCTCGACTGTACTGTATATAGGGTGTATATTTAGAGGCAGGCAAGCGTGAACGAGGTTATTGTATAACTGATTCTGAACCTGAAACAATAAAAAGCCTCTCGACCTTGACCGGGTTCTTCGTGTGATATGTAGAGGGTTGAAAAGTGGGGTTGAATAAGGGACAGGCCGGGTGATTGGTGTCTGGAGATTATTTGGAAATATTTCTAGTGGTAGTAAGTATGACAAAAACTGACGCATGACATTACAATATTCAACTTTAAAGATCTTACTGTTATCAATGCGAAAATTCGTGAGGATGGATGTACGGAGTTTTCTACTCTTTTTTGCAAAAGCGGATCGGATGTAGATGAACTTTGGTAAACATATACTTTATAATCTAGATTTATACTTAGTTTTCTCTCAGTATTACGTTCCCATTTCATAGATTTTGATTTACTTGGTGACGCCGAAGCAAAAGCGTCTTGTTTCCAGTTCAAAACATTGCGACATGTTAAAAAGATAGGACAAAAAAAAAATATGCGGAAAATTCTAGAGAAATTTCAACAACAAAACCCTCAGTTCTCTTCAGGCATGAAAAAAAAATAATGCATGCATTCCGCTTAAGTACGCACACACTTTATTTTTCCGTAATTTGTGCGTAGTTGAACGAATGAATGAACCCAAGAGTGAATGTAGGTCGTACTCTGCTCGTTTGTTGAGTTACATTCGTCGCCAGGTGAATGGGACGTTTAATTACATTCGCTGTAAAGCATTCTCGACGTTTTCATTCAGTCAGTCGCTCTTTCGTTCATATCTCGGCTCGCAAATGCATCAGGCTTGGCTGTTTATATGCGATTGCGAATATATTTTTGCTTGACGAATGGGAGCCATTATTTTTAGTTTTATGTGACATTTACAGCCAATGGTGCAAGTTGATAAGAGTCTTAAATAAAACATTGATATTAATGTTTCGCGATTTTTGACATTTCACTCATTTGAGTACCTAACTCGATTTGGCTATCCCAGGGTTGAATCTCAAAGTCGTTTTTGTTGAGCCTTTGTAGCAGACAAGATGGAAAGGGGTAGGTTTACGAAGTAAGGTCGACGATGCGTAGGTATTCAATTTTGAGCACGGGCGAGTTCCAATTAGGTACTCGTTTTTTTCACTTCCTTTGATGAAAAATATCGCTTGCAAAAAATATTCAATAAACGCAAAAAAGAAATTGATCACATGCCAATTCCTTGATGCATCATTGATCCAAATTAACGATACGACACACGTAACAAAACACAAAATAAAATTAAATGTTATTCTCAGTTCCAATTCTAACAATTTTTCAATCGACTGCACTCGGAAGATTCGATGAACAAGACTTTTTTCTTGATTAAACATCCGAGGCAAAAATCACAAGTTGTACTCGAGTGGTCATCGTCACGAGGTATTTAAGTTAGTAAATACATTATTTTATGTAAATAGCAGATTGGGGCTAAATAATAACAGCCGCACCGGCCGATCTTTCGAGTTAAGCCGCGCTTGCCGAGGTTGGTCTGTAGATGGGTGACTATCTGTCATAGCGAGTTTCCTCCGTGCCTCGGAAAGCACGTAAAGCCGTTGGTCCCGGCTGTCATTTGTAGATCTATGACAGTCGTTAATCACAGTCAAAAATCGAAAGTCTGGCAACCAGACTCACCATGGGGTATCGTATTACCCAGTTACTGAGTTGTAGAGGTCCGATAAGCAGTCACTTCATATAAAATACTGATATTCAGCTTCATCTGGTTCGACTGGAAGCCGACCCCAATATAGTTGGAAAATGTCTAGGCAGATGATGAAATACATTATTAGATAGTATGTATTTTATGTACCTCGCATACTGATATTCCTGGTTACAGCGCTGATAGCAAGTTGACAAAGGAATAGTTGTGTACCGATGTTTGTTGAACAAGTTGTCTATAATATTGTTTTGTTAGAGATACATAGTTACGATTCATTTCAGTTGTATTGTTTTAATATTGATCAGAAATTGTTTTGTGCGGCCTCACTGTTAAATGTTACAATTTATTCGTTTTGAAAGGTTTGTTTTGTTGCTTTGTGTCAATGTTTTGTTATTGTTTTGAAGTTGAATTTCATAATCGTGTTGTGTCAGTTGAATTTTTTTGGATAGATTTTAGAAAGGATAAGAATTTTCGACATTTTCCTCAACAGAATTTACAGTCAACTTTTTTAAACATGATTCCAATTGCAAAATACGTTCTAGCAATGTTTTCTTGAAGAAATAATTAATAATAATAATAATATTCCAGAACTATCACACAACGACATCTAGTCCCAAGCTAAGCAGAGCTTGTGTTATGGGTACTAGACAACTGATAAACATACTTATATATTTCTAAATACATACATATTATAGATAAATTACACCCAGACACAGAACAAATGATCGCGCTCATCACACAAACATTTGTCCTGGGTGGGAATCAAACCCACGACCTCCGGCATAGCAGTCAGGGTCACTAACCACTAGACCAACAGGCCAGTCAATTTTTCAATTCAATTTCAATTTTCAGTAAATTTTAGACAACTAGCGACATCCGTTGAGCAATGGAAGAACTAAACGTCAATATTAAACGAATACATTTTACGGTTCACACGGTTGGCATCGATGAATACGAAGAGACCATATATGTCTACGTAGCCGAAACGTGGAACATGTCAGTCAAGCTGGCCCACCGATTTAATGTCACGCAGCGTGCTATGGAAAGATGAGTATGAGAATGAGGTCGTACGACGCACAATGGTCCAAATGAAGGACTAAGTGCGGAAACCAAAACCCCTAACATAGAACATAGAACATGAGGTCGTACGGCATAAGACCAAAGTTAAAGATACTGCCGAAAACTGTAAGTGTCGCAAGCTAAAGTGGCAGGTGGCCGGTCATGTCTGCCGCAGAACCGACGATAGGTGGAGTAGGAAGGTCCTTAAATGGAGACAGCGTGTAGGTAAACTTAGGGTGGGCTGGGTGAAACGCCCCGCGGCAAGATGGACCGATGACCTGAAAAAGGTAGCAGGCAGTGGCTGGATGAAAAAAGCGAGAGATCGTGCGCTGTGGAGCTACCTGGGAGAGGCATATGTCCATCAGAGGGTGAAATGAATGCTACAGCTATTCAAAGCAAAACATCGATTCACAAATCAAGTAACAACCTCGAAAATACCTAAACGCCACATATCCGAAACACATACACACTCAGCAAGGTTTTAATGTAAAACACTCACTCTGAATGTACACGGTTAATCTACCACATGGTACTGATTAGCATCAGTAAACGCGAGTCAAAGTTAGGGAAAAGCTACATTTTCAGGCGATGCGACTTGCGACACGATTATATTTAGCAACACGTTTTATTGCGCGATTTATTGCATCATCATCATCTGCCTATAATGTTCTCATTGCTGGGACACAGGCCTCCTCTCTGCGAGAGGGAATAGCCCATACACCACCACGCGGGCCCAGTGCTGATTGGTGGATGTCACGTCTTAGAATTTTTGGTTCTACGGCATGCCGGTTTCCTCTCGATTTTCTTTTACCGTTTTGAGAGCAGTGGTGATGAAATAAATTACACAAAGTAATGCGCCTGCCTGGGTTCGAGCCCACGACCTACAACTCGTCAATTGGGGCCGATACCACTGGGCCACCACTGCATTTAATGGATGGCATGCTTCAAGCAACTTTCTGCATGCGAGTCGCTTTACGCTAAAATTTTTTTGAAGTATATCCGTCTTTTAAATGTTTATTATCCGCAATCTTAAACCCAATCTTCGTCTGTAACCAATCAATGGCTTATGCCTATCCGTGTCTTAAAGATCACAAGCAGCCGTCAAAGAAAATGGATCAGGATTTTAATTGAGATAATATAATATTTACTTCCGAGTGTAAACAAATGATGGTTCAAATATGAATGTTTAAAACAGAATTGCTTTGCGACACAATGTACTATGCAACCACGTTAAGGATACGGTTGTGATAACCCCATATTGTGACGTTTTTCTAACACATAATGCTGTTTCAATATGGTTGCTAACAAGTGAACATAACATTTCAAATGAATGGTCATTTGCTGAAAGAGTGAATAATTATTTAGAATAGAGATAACGTACAAAGGAAAAGCCCCACAATTCTTCAGTCTATAGAGAAAGCCAATGTTGCATATAACTTTCCCAGTTTTTCAACCCAATTGTGCTGAAAAACTGGGAAAGTTCCAGCAACATATTATAGTTGGATATCCCTCCCCAACTGAAACGTGTAAGTAATGTTACGAAGTTGCAAACACTGACCGGCCGCGATGAACGCTCACAGAAAAGTAGGTCACCACCAGAGCTACAAATACATTAACGAAATAAGACGGCAAAACTTTTATAATTAATGTAATACAATGCCAGAGCTGTGGGGAATTAATGACTAACTCCCTCCCAGATAATATTTCGTATTTTGATTGCTGGCAACACAATACAAAGTTCGAACAGATGAGATCGGTTATCGATTTTAATTGAGGCTTTGGAGATGGAAAAATTAAACTGAACGGCTTACGGTCTTTCATATTGGACTGTAAATAAAATATTGAAGGCTATAAAACTGTCAATGTTGCCAGGCGATGCGGAGGTAATAGATACAGTTTTACGATCGTGACGAGTTGATCTGTTGCAGTATAAAGTTATACTAAAATAAAATAAAAACAGGTAACATAACGAAGAGCTACCTTACTGTAAACGAGCAATGAAGGGGGAGGAACTCCCATATCAAGCTTCAAGGGGTTTCAAACGTCATCTACGGCGTATGTCTTAGCAATTTGGACTAGACGATTAGGACGAGTACAACTTATCGGCAGTTTGTGCTCTCAGGGGCTTAATTTTACGACTATATTACATACCTGTAGCATAGGCCGGTTCGAGGTCATCTTCATCGTCAGTGTGGTGTCTGCTGGAGGCGTGCGAATGCGAGTGATGAGCCACGCCCACGTGCACTGGCTGTATCGGCTGCTCGTAGTGCTTGTGATGATCCACATACACGCGATGGTGGTGCGGACACGGCGTCGGTGGCAAGTAGTCCGCCAGCGTACCACCGCGCGTCAACGTCGAACCCGCACTTAGTGTCCCACCACCAGAACATGACGCTAACGCACTCCGCACTGATCCAAGGTCTAGAGATGGACGTCTAGATAGTTCGCCATAACTCTCGCCAAAGAGCGCACTGGCCGGCACCGCGTGACGCACTTCGTGTTGATGGTGTGAGTGGCCGCCGTTCGACGACGAGTGCGGAGACGCCGAGTGGTCGCGGCTGTCGCGTGACGTAGACGCCGTGTGGATGATACTCTCGTCGTGCGACTCCATCACCTCTCTCGCGGTCGGAGGGTTCGGGTGCACGTGAACCGCGGACGTGCCCGCGCGGCGAGGACTCCGCCCACGGTCCGGTAGCACAGATGAAGCCGACCAGTAACCCCACGCCATTTTCGTTCACTATTTTCACACTTTTATTTATCAAACGCTAGCCATAAACACGGAAACGAAGAACCTACAGAAGGTGTATGTGCACAGTTTGAGTGTCCACGTCAGCACACGAAGGCATTAGAGTCGGGGTCGCGTAATCCGAGCGTGTGGCGGGCGAGGTCGCGCGGCGAGCTGGTCGCCGGCGCCCGGTCGAGGGGACGCGACAATTGTGTAAACGAACCTAATCTCCTTTGACGTCGCCGCCCGGGGCCCACCGAGACAAAGCTTCGTGACCGCACACAACCGCGCACGTGATACGTCCCTAAATATTGTGACAAGCGACTTGCTCTACTGACAGTCACGTCAGCGTCAATGTCGGATAGGTAATCGTGTAATCCTGTTTATATTGTAACCAGTGAGTTTCATTTCATATCTCATTGCGCCGATAGGATCGGGCGTGGTGACGAGGCTCGGCGGGCTCTACTAATTCGGGTTGATTCAACTCGGGGCAGTTTCGGGGCCTACTAAATGAGATGGAAACTCCGCTGATATATAACGATAAACAACGGACGCCTAAAGCGGTGAACTTGCATTGATGGCTGTGAATTTATAGGCAAATGTGTCTGGCGAATGATTTATGTTTGTTTGATTTGCTTTAAAAGGACGGAGTCGGTAATTAGTGAAACATTCCGATAGACCGGAAAAGAGCAAGTCATTTTGGAACATTAAAAGCTTAGCTAGTGAAAAATTGCTTTAAATAATTTCTTAACCTGAGCTGGCCTTTAGCACGCCTCATTAAACGCTAACCTATTTAAAGTGCAGTAGTGACGTCAGAGCAGTCGCTGGGTGTCGAGGTGTATTGCTCCATGGGTCGGAAACCGCCGCGATACTGTCTGACAGTGTGAGTCCCTTCAGACGAGGGGTGCGTTCATGCGGTTCCGCTGCGCCACATTTAAACAACTCACTATAAATTAAGCAGGAGCCAGATCATTGGCAACATACAAACAGAGTATACAATAAATTCGCTCCTTGTTATCTTTGCACATAAAACACTGTCACATTGTTTGTGCTGACATTTGGTGGATGTAATTCTGATATGCTTATTTCGTTATACAAAAGTTAAATGTCGCTGAGTTTATGTTAAAAGGGTGTTGTATTTTTGGTACATAGTTAGCATTTTGAGCTGGAATTTAATTTGTTAGCTGGGAGTTAGCATGCAAATGTTTGCATCATCTTCGTTCAGCTCATACATAGTTGTTATGCTACATTGTATTTAAATGCATGGTGGAGCTTCTGGCGCCGTAAGCTGTATACAAACGTTGGCATTATATTATGTGAGGTGCTTGCGACATGTAAGCATTAAGACTAGACATGACGTCATCTATAAAGCTTAACATATTCGGAGCTGCGAACATACTGCATAGGACTTTGAGATGAGAGAAAATTAGATCTGAATCTACCCTTGTCTAAGAGTCAACAGAGATTTTTAGTAAGGTAAACGTTTTTTCCAAATGCAACCACAAAAGTGCTAATAACCGTTTTATTCAGCAACGTGGTTGCCTATCTGCATTGCTAATGTCGCCACGTCGTATTTCGTTTTTATTTTCTAACACAAGCTTTTTATCCGACTTAAAATCTGAACGCAAATAAGAAATAGCTTTTCGCAAATGAAAATATGTAAAACTTACAAAAATAAAAAATACACGCCATATAATCAGACAGTCTATAAAGGCATCTTTACACATTAGCGCTAAAAAAAAGACCGCAAAAACTGTTGCGAAATTACGCGTTAAGAGCGAAGTGAACTTATTCCATTATGAGTGAGCTCTTTGACGTATTCAAAGTACGCACTTTTACGCCCCGGGATATATTGGAGGAGATACATATCTTACGCGTTCGGTAATTAAATGCTGAGTCTTGACTTACAACGCCGCTTTTAGAACATTAAACTTTCCGTAAGCGTATATTTTCGTTTGAAAACTCGCAGATTACTCGTATTTTTACTTCGTTAATATCTCGCTTTTCAACTTTTTCATGGGCTCTGTACTTTAATTAAATAATTTTCCAAGAATGTGTTCCGAACATGATTAATTAATGAAGACGAATATGTACCGAGCTGTCTACATCGATTTCTATTTATACAGATTATACCTAAAATTAATAATTCGTGTTTGTGCGTGTAACCCGGTTGTTTTTTATGGTCATAGGTAGTACGGTTACGACCAAAATGTATTTATTAATTTAAAAATTTCCTTTTTCAAAATGTATACAACGTGTAACGTTAATAGCGCAAAACCTCTCGTGGGGTAACTCAGCCCATGTTACTGAACAATGTTTTTTCCAAGACTTTTGGAATATCGCAAAAAAAAAATTGCTTTTTCATACATAATGAGAAATTGATCGGGCCCATCAGTTTGAAAAATCATTTTTTTTTTGCAAATTTCCAAAAGTCTTAGAACAAACATTGTTCAGTAACATGGGCAATTTGATTTACGTGTCACATAGGTACTTAAAATTCCAAAATACGTCAATAAACCTGAGTCCTGACTCAAACTACACACTTGAACCCGAGTAACGAAGCGTTTCCGTAAATATGTCGCGATGCCGTGCGGATCGCAAACTTTATGTGTATACAGCCCCTAAGGCGAAATGCGGCGTTCCTCCAATTTTATTTTCTGGTAACTGACAGACAGATAAAATAATACTGGTATTTTATATTATTTTGGAAATCAAATGTATATTTTTTTGTTTTTGTAATTTCCCACCGGTATTTCATTTTAGCTTTTCGAGGAGGAGTTGGATAAGAGAATTCACAATAATTTCAGAAGGCCTGTAGTGAGTTTTTTGGGCATTTATTAGTGAAACCCGACATCCTTTTATACTTTGCACTGAATTCAGCCGTTGGATTTATGGACGTCCAACACAGAGAGGCTTGTAAAGTGTGGAATGACATTACAAAGCGGATCGCCATGTATTTCACGTACCAAAAGCCTTGTTAGTGTTATAAGACATTAACATGGCAACAATGTAATATAGATTCACTAGCTGTGCCCGCGACTACGTTCGCGTGGATGTCGGAACTCAACTATTGTATTTTTTTTAAACAAAGGAATTTTTCTAAAATTAAAGTAGCATTAGTTACTTTTTATTACTTCAGCTACCAGTAATGGAACTCCCGTCAAAATTGGCCCAGCCATTTCAGAGATTAGCCATTACAAACAGACAGACACAAATTGTAAATAATCTTATGTTATAAATCGGTGACGTCACAAAAAAAACCGTTAGCATGAACCGGAATAGACAGTAACACCGTCAAACAAAAAAACCTCCGGATCAAATGATCCCAATGCAATATAATCACATTTACATTCATAAACGTGAATAATATTCCTGGCAGAGAAGCAAAGCAATTTAATTTGAAAAAAAAATCTACGGCCATAGCCCAAAATATTTTCGTAGGTACGTAAAGTTTTAACAACTCACATTCGTATTGAATAACGAACATGCAAGTAATAAAATCGGTTGAGATATTTTATTACCGACAAAATGGATGGTCTTCACATGTTTTTTACAAACATGCATTCAGGTCTTTTTGATATGAATTGATTTATAAGTAAATGTTTGAGCCTGATGTATGGTGGCGCAGTTTATTTTTGCACCAGTAAATAAACATTGAACGAAAAATCTTTTAACTTTTTAATACCTTTGAAAGGTGATTAAAATGTTCATTTCAATTTTCTACTACCTACTAGATACTGTTACTATGCAAAAGTTAAGTTACCACTTCAAACAAAATGTATACATTTATTTTAAAAATTTAACCAACAAAAAGATAGATAGGGTTCGTCCATTTTATCTATGTGACGTTCAAATCGCGAGACGATCTCCGGCCACCGTAGGCGCGGGCATGCGGGCAGCGAGTAAAGGGCAACTCGCTGCCCGACCAAGGACCATGCCCGGGTCGACGGCGCGTTGTGTCCCACGCGCGCCTCAAAGAGCGTCAGCATAATGACGGGGCCCCCCTCTCAGAGGGCCAAAGCCTGCCGGGGTCGCGGGATTATTCCCTTACCGTGACCCCGGAACATAACAGGCTATGAAGGACACCGTGGATTTTAGTCAGTAGAAGTCTGACAGTCCCTCCCGCCCTGCCCGGGGTTGGAGGACTCATTTGATGATTTTACCACGCTAAAAAAAAAAAAAAAAAATGTAACGTTCAAATAAAAGTCACTGTACATTTTCTTGACAACCATTAAATAGAAAGAAGCTTTTACAAGTTGACTTATTGTCATTTCTGATCTTTGATTCATCCCGGATTATAACAAGGTTCACCTTTTGTCTCAATCTTTTGACATTTGTCTGATCCTCAAAATGTTCAGTAGACAGTCTATTGACACGCACGCACTTATACATATATTTTAGCTTTGATGAATAAAACCTCAATTTATATTATACATCAACATTTCCCCGCAGAGCTATACTCGTAGTATAGTACTTTTGTTTAAATCCCAAGTAAAAGAGGGTGACGCTATTGCTAGTAACCGGCTAAAAATCTAGACTCCGTCTAAAAATTCTCTACATTAATAACCTGGGTACCATATACGGACCTCGTACTCAGCAGATTAACGATATTGTCACAACAATTGAAGTAACAAATAAAACCTCATTTCCTAAGATTAAAAATATTAAAACGTACACAACCTTGTCCTTTATAAGGGCGAGTCTCCTCGCAAAGCCGTAGAAATAAAGTGACGGAAGCTTTTAGAGTAGTTTACGATCCAAATTGTACCATAAAACTGTTGAATTAGTTACCACCCCCTCTCACCCCGCACCTGTCGAAACTGTATGACAGTTATATTTCCTCCTCTATTTATTAAGCCAGGCGGCTTCCTACGTAATCTGTATGGGAAGGCCGCGTAATTCTATTTGTATCGAGTTTATGTTGGTCTTTGTTTGTTCATTCAGGGATTGTTTTGGTTTAGTTGGTGGTTGTAAACTTTTCTGATAATTACGGTTACTGTATAATTTGGAGTATGTTTACTTTCTGTTTACGTACGAATCGTGATTAACTAAATAGCTATTGGACGGAAAAGTATATTATTATGGGGTGTATGAACAAGGTCGATTCGAAAAGAGTGGTAATGGTCTTAACAGCTGACGTTTTGCATTTTTGCCTACCCTCCAATATATTACACCCACACATATTTTATTACCTGACTAAGACCAGTTTAAAATTTATAAACTCAAAATACAACTTTATACACTAGCCCTGCGTTGGCACAGGTTATAAGCGATTAATTGCAGACTTAACCGGCTGCAATAGCACATAAATAATGTCAAGCAAGCCTACCCCCTGCTGCCGCCATAAGTAACAGAAATGCAACGGAACGCGTTACGCACAGTTGATTCTTTATGACTTGTGCGCCAGTAGCTTTCCTTTCACATTTTTGGGAGATAAAAGAAAGACATTATGTTTATCTTTAAGAAGTGTTCTTGCAAAAATTGTGAAAATGAAGCTTGATTTTTTTTACATTTATCAATGTAAAATTCTTCACCATAATTTTCTCATTACTCAAACCAAATAGGGGTTAGGGGGTTAATTGAAAGTATGAAATCATACTGCCATGCTTGTGAAATACTATTTCCTGATACAAAAAAACTCTCATTATTATTGGCGCCCTGTGTGGGACTGATCGGGCGTCAATATGTCCCACGATGGGCGCCAATATGCCCCACGATGGGCGCCAATAAGCGCCACGATGGGCGCCAATATGCCCCACGATGGACGCCGTAATTTGTTTTTTTTTTAAACAAAATGTCTACCACTGTTACCTTTTGATCTACGGACAACACCGAAGGAAAATGATTACTGTCTCAGTTCAGCTGTTTTAGAAGTCACCTTGCTTAGGACTTTTGGAGTTGTTTCCCAAGCAAAAGCATTTTTCAGAAATCACAGCTTTATGTTTAGAGTCAAACATGAAATGAAAACCATAATATCAATATGGCTTAAAAATAAAAGCACGCCTGAAAAATGATATCAGGAACACAAATTACCCGAACCGTAATATGTTACAGTGGACTACAATTTACTGTGACTACGGTAATTTTGGAGAAATAATCATTATTATGAATGAGTGTAGCCGAAATAATCCCAACAAATTACAAAAAGGTTAGTAATAAAAGCACTCGGAATAGAGTTTTGTGCTCGTTATTCAAAGTAATATTTAAATGTTTTATGAAAAATGGTCGTAAATATTTTTCAGAAGTACAATGGAGCGAGTTATATAAATTTTGCATACGTAATAATATATTAAAGAAGAAAGGTGTGCAAGATTTATAGTAGTCCCTAACAATAAATGCTCGATGTTAAATGTTGCAACATTAAATAAGAATTACGAATTATTTTTTGAACGCAGTGAAAATGAGGTCTTTGCCCAAGACCGTGACAGAAAAGGCTTGAAAAATAAGTCTACCAAAAATTCAATTAAAAAAAAAGTGAAAGTAAATCTTGAAACTTAATTACATATTTCAGTCACTGAGAAATGTTTAACCATTAAAAACAAACGATGTTTAAAAACAATAAAAACAAAGTCAATTAAAACATTCACAGGCAATTAGCCCTTAATTAGAGACGTTCCTAAATAAAAGCCGTTGTACAAAACTCTAACCAGAACGTTAAGGGACGTTTCAAGTCCTGATGAAAGCCAACACAACTTTTAATGTGAAAGGTCACTTACAAAAGGTATATCGTGGTACGGCAGTGTTGGGAACTATTAAGTCTAGTTGGAACTTTGTTGAAAGACTAATACTGACACTTTTATACCATAAAAGTAGTTTAATGAAGACTAACACAGAAAATAGCTTCTTTCGATACATAAAAATTGAGAGATACTGAATATTTATACAAACCATTCATAATATCTGCATTATATTTCATTCAGAAATTGCAGGCAGACCAAATACACTGTCTAAGCACAATTGTTAAAAAAAAACTATAGGCGTAAAATTAAAAAAAAAAAAAATTTTTAATTTTTGTTCCTTTTTTGTATTTACTCCGAATACAAGTAGAATAAAGGCATCAAAAATCTGGTCTCAAAGACTTCTTTTATTTTCAACTGTCTGCTTGAGCAGTCAATTTAAGATGTTAAAATCTTTTCCGCCGTCTTAATTAAATACCAACGTTTCTCGTGCAATTTATTCTGTTTTCCGGGAACAGCAGACTTAATTTTGTGCGGGACTAAATCCATTCACTTCAATGGCCCGAGATCTGGCACACATCAACGACTGAACGCCTCCGCGGTTTCTCTAATCTTACCGCTCTTGTTTAATCCACTCTTACGTTTAAATGCGTCAATTTGTAGACTTCAGTCCTCTCAGTAATGTCAATTGTGACAGCTGTCAGAAAGCTGCAATGCATTTGCAATCTTGTGGATGTGATATTAAAGATCATGTATCTTTGACCAGAGGCCTTATCATGAGTTTTCAGTTATTCTGACGTAAAGTAAACTGGAACTTTGACATTTTCAATTTGTCAATAGTTCCTTTTTCGCACACCAGAGGCGCTGTTCCATTTTTCCATAAAAGAAACCCTGTAAAGTAAAATTGTGAAAACTCGTGATAAGGGTAGGTACAGACATGTGAGTGATAACAAGCAATGAACTAAATAGCTGTGCTATAAAACCATTTATTTAATACTGAATGTAAGGGATATCAACACGCAAAGTTCTGCTATGAAATCAGAGCACTTGACACTTTCTTCCAAACCTAAAGTAAAACCTAGTTGCAAAACATTATCTTTCTCTCTAATTTTAAAAATTGTTCCTATCAATAATGTAATTTCTGTCAATAATTCCTATATACAAATGTACTCTATGATTGTTTCTATCATCATCAATCTGTCTTCTCTTCTATATAATTTATTATTGGAAAACATGTATTATATTTTATATATATTTATGTATATGTATTTATATATATTTATACATGTATGTATATTTATTTATGGTTATTTAATAACTCAATTTTTGTTAAAAATTTGTCACGTAGTACCTAGGTACATTTAAGTGCATCACTGACTACCTCCATATTTTTATTTTAAATTCATACTGCTCAATGCTGCTCAATGTAAAGGTTGTCTGGAAGATATCGCTGTTAGCGATAAGACCGCCTTTGTAACCATAGAATTTGAAATACTGTAAAACAGTTTTTTTGTAACAATTTTGGTGTACAATAAAGTGTATTCTATCTATCTATCTAAAGGTTTGAACATTTTCTACGTTTCGTATGTTATTTTTAAAATTAGGAAATACGCATGTATATGTATGTCGCATTGAGCAACTGAGAAACTGCACATTATGGGAGTCTACAAGTCATTTACCTTAGTAATATATTAGGCGTACTTATCATAGAGCTAGAGCAAAGTAATGTTTTGTAATTCTAATAAATAACAGTAGAGCCAACTTCAAGATTTCTTTAAAGTGATTAAACTAGTAATCTAAAGTGCCTATCTGCGTTATTCCGTTATTAAAAGTTGTCGTGACCGCAGCTCATATTAAGTGAACCGTTTGTTTCTTATTCCTTAGTCTACAAGTTGGCCTACTTAAGAAAAATTCAAATGATAAGATATTGCTTGATAAACGGCTTCCTTATATAGGAAAGATGTGGATAAAAAGAATGAAAGGTTACAGGAGGTATTCCACATTAGGCACACGATAAAATGGCACCTGAGATATTCCACATACGGCACCTATCTATATTTTACGCGGGTGCCCTAAGTGGAATAAACTGCTACATTAAAATCGATTCCACTGTAGGATACCTCAAGTGCCATTTTAGCCAGTGTCCAATGTCCACATTGTCTACATCCCTCTATACCTAGATGCCGAGTTAAAAAAACGTAAAAAAAATTAGCACAAATTATTATTAAATTTATCGTCAGCCATAAAACTGGACTGGTCTAAATTAAGTGTTGAAATAAAACGGTGCTAGACTCCCGTTAAAACTGAGTTACAAGAACATTAAATTTTTCAACGAGGCACAGTTAGTAACTGCGAATATATGACTTGCTGGTTTTATGAGAAATCTTTATAACATGATTTTTAACTCAGATTTACTAAGCACATACATTAACCTTCTTGGGAAATCATCATGTCATGGGAATAAGCAAAAACTACTGAATGCTACCTACTACGATTCTTACATACTTCTTTCGCCTCGTCTACATTAAGTAATACAACTTCAGGTCTATTGTCTAACTTGATAGTCACTGACCAGCAGTTCTCAACTGAACTTGGATGGCTTGACACCTCTATATTTTATCGACTGTCATGAAGCTAAGATGAGGAGTGCCTCAAGAGCGTTAGAATAGTTGACTTTACGGAAAATTTACATTTATCAGTTTCATTACTAATGCAAAAGTCAATACGAAAATCTTTTGACAGCTATTTGATGGTCAACAGAGCAAGTGATCGTTATTTGTACTGTCAATAGAGATACGCAATAGCCCCGCTGGTCATACTATCATACCGGTTCCAGTATTACGCACCTGACCGTTCTGAGGAACCTTACCAATAGAAGCATAGACAATAGCATAAATACAGGCATAATTTGAGCGAATGAAACTAATTCAAATGAACCCTATGTAATTTTCAACTTTCGACCCTAAAGTTTTACCTTGACGAATGTTGCTACTTAGTTAAGTTTTATAGGTTATCCAGGGCCTCTACCGGACGTAAAAGGATGGTAGTTTTAAAGTTAGAAGTTAATTTAGTACATTAACATTGGGGCCGTCTCAAAATAGAAGTGGTTCTCAAGGAAGTTGCTGTTAGAACACTCGAGACTTCGAAAATTGAAGAGGTTTTCTGATCGTTGACTGTTTTAGATATATTTGGGATGACCTCATGTTGTGGATTCTAAGAATGCTTTAGAAACTTTATTCAAGTTTTGTGCAGTTGATACAAAATAAGACAACTTCGCAGGAAAGTCTAAGATAAGAAAGGGCAAGTTCGGGCAAGTCCAAATTGTTCAGATATGAGCAATGATGACATGATAGTTTTTCCTACAACTTGTCTTCTTACTAATAAATTGAAAAGATGACTAAGCCAGACCAGTTTCGAGACTTACGAAGCTATTTTGTGCTCTGCTAGATATAAATAAGAGAAGCACATACTCGTACAAGTTGGGTCTAGAATAGATTTTATGAATTTATGAAAACTACAACTTGTTAATAACTGGGTGATGCAGAGAAAAAAAATTAAAGTAGAAATAAAGTAGATGTAACGTGATACACAATTTACTAGAAAATATTATACATCGATACATACAAACAATATACACTGAATATAAACTATCAAACAAATAATTCTGAGAATGAATCTACCAGCTTTTTGAATTCACGAGTATTAAACGTCAACGATGTTAAAAAAGTCAAAAAATGGTTGAAAAAAAATCAGAGGAGACTAAATATTCAGGGATTCTAGCGAAGTGCTGATACGATAAAACTTTAATGATTTGCAACATCAATCTAAAAAAAAAAGACTATATCAAAGTGATGATCTTTAGATTTACTTGAATAAGTATAATTATCACGAAAATATAATCTGCGATTATGAAATTTGGTTCTGTATAATTATGATACTTGAAGTTTAAACTTAAATATTAGTTTTCATTGAAAATATAATTTTGGGTGGCGTGATTGACCTTTGCTGACCATGAATTTATTTTACGCTTCGTGACATTATAGTTATTATATTGTTAATATTTTAGTGGAACTACCTAAGTATATTATTTGTTACTTGGTCTTTTGTGTCATAAAGTATTATTTAATGTAATAATATATCCCTTAACAATACAAATGATAAATGCATTTTAGAAAATTCAAAAAGCGAGCACGAATTTTTACGGAAAATTCTAATTTGTGACCTGTCAAGGGTCATTAATTAGGGGAAGGAGTCATTAGAGGCGATTAAAAAAAAGTTGAGAGCCTGAGTCGAATGTAAATTCGAAAAAACAAAGCAACAGCGCAAATACTACGTTAGCCTGCGAATAAAATATAAGTATTAGGGGCACAGCCAACGTTTGAAATATTTATGCGTTGTAACCACGATTACTAGAGAAATAAATTATGTGGCATGCTACTGTGGAACGAAACACACCGCCATTTGAGTAATGTTGCAAATTCTACACATGAAGGTGAGCCAACAGAATTATTCTAAGATATGCCTATAAACAAAGTTCTTTTTGGTTTAGCTGGTAATCTCCTGTGAGATCTAAATCATAGTAACATTAATACAGCAGTTTTATGGCTACATAAACAAACAAGCTATCACGTTGAAACTTTCGTCCCCCAGCCGCGGTTTTAAGGTCAACCAGCACTTGCGTACTATAGGGTTAATAAAGACCGCGGGCGCGGTCCGGATTACCCCATTAAAAAGAAAGCCACTTCTAACCTCGCCGACACATCCAATACGATACACTATTTACTTCGGGCG
Source organism: Agrotis clavis (assembly GCA_954870645.1). Classification (NCBI taxonomy): domain Eukaryota; kingdom Metazoa; phylum Arthropoda; class Insecta; order Lepidoptera; family Noctuidae; genus Agrotis; species Agrotis clavis. The sequence continues at coordinate 18,883,102 of OX940935.1, read as the reverse complement.
CGGTATAAACACACATGGAGTGCGCCCCGTATTCGCACGCCATGGCAATGATAAACACGGTGTGATCGATATTCAAGTACGTTTGTTTTTCTCGCGTGTCAATAAGAGAAGAGGTTCGTTTTCGGTGAGTTTTCGCTTTCCCGACTTACGCAACGGGATGGGCACGTGGATGACCTTCGCGGCTCGACAGTGGACACTCGGCGGGGTCGATCCGGCGTCGGCGGCGGTGACAACCGATAGGCGTACAACACTCGTATTTGTAGGGGTCGTAGAACAGGCAGCGGGCGAGTCGCCGCCGGGTCGAGCGCCCGCGAGAGCGAAGTGCGGCGGGCAGCGCGGCCGGAGCGGGACTGGGCCGACCGCGGCCGCGCCTGCGTGCCAGGCGCTCTCCTCCCCCGATTGATGTAATATTTATCTTGGATTAAGAACTAGATAAGGAGCCGTGGCGAGACACGCGCCGAAAGCGCTCCTCACTCCATGTTTTACCTTGCAGAAAAATATGTTTTTGGGAATGTAGGAGCTTCATAGTCAAATAAGTTTCTGGTAGGTAGGGGTAGTATAAGTTGGCGTATTTTCGTACAAACAGCGATTGGCTCATTTGATTAGCGGGTCGCGGAGGCTCGCTCGGATCAATCCGTTGCGGTCCGCGGGTCGGCGGCGCTCGTGCGAGCCCGGCGGCGCTCGGGCGGGTTCGCGGCGTGACGTCACCGCGGGACGCACGCGCGGCGACAGGTGGGCGCAATGCGCCGCACCTATCATATGATTATGACGTTTCCTATTGGATTTGGTGCCGGGACGTTTGGCTGGAAATTGGTTGCGGCAAGTTTGCACACAACGATCGCCGAGTGGGGGTTGGGTGTCTATGCAATTGAGCCCGGAGAAGTTTTCAATTATGAGACAATCTTTCTTTCAGATCAGAGGTTCAATTCTACTTCAAATTCCGGAGATTGTGTTTATAGCTTCCTTAACAAGGCACGATTACTATGAAAGTAGAGATTCTCAGTTCATAAAAACTTAAGCCAATAAATAGATCAGTTAAAGATAGCGCTGAGGCAGCCCGGGAAATTCCCATTTCGCGGTCTAATCTGACACTTGCTGTAAACGGTTTATGACGAGACTGTCATACAATCAGAGCCTGAATAATCGCCACGACGATAATCGAGTTTCCAGTGAAACGAATGGAATTCGCACAAAATTCGCAATCTCGTAGAAGCTATGGCAGTCACCCTGCCAGCCTGCCTATAAAGTTTTATTGCTACGACACATAAGCACGCTACAAGACTGACTTATTTGTTTTTTAAAGCTTCTGTTTTGACGAATCGCGTCTCGTTTATAAAACCGAGGCCTTACTTATCACAAGATTTATGAATTTAATTTACACCGAACTTGAAGTATTTACTGCGTTTATTGTATGGAGAATTAAAAAAGCACCTCTAACGAACGAGAAACTAAATTTTTCTCCTAAACTAAGTTTAGGTCACATAAACTGGAATTTATAATTGGGCCTCTGTTATTTTTAACCAGTATTACCCAGTTACTGAGTTGTGAAGGTCGGATAGACAATCGCTCCAGATTAACTACTTACTACTTATATTAATCTACATCTAGTTAGACTGGAAGCCAGCCCAAACATAATTGGGAAAAAACTCGATAGATAATGAATATGCTTAATTAGACCGATGAGCTGAAGAAGGTAGCTGACAATGGCTGAATGAAGAACGCCAGAGATCTTGCGCTATGGCGCTCCTTGGGGGAAGTCTATGACCAGCAGTGGACTGCTGCTGAATTGAAGCTTAGTTTACTTAAACTATCTTCAAAGTGTGTGTTTTAAATTGTTTAAAAGGTTTAAATCGTTGAAAAGTTCCCAAACCTGCATTAAGGCCAGGTAATCAGGAATCGACCTATTTTTGATTCAACAATAAACAATCAAATATTCTTTTTTTCGATCCTAAAAAAATATATGTTGTAGTTCAATGAACTATCTAAATTAATTTGCAGTTGAAAACGCGATATTTATAACTTGCCTTGATCAAAAAAAATCGCGAAAATAGAGATTTTTTTAACGTTTTTTCAGTGGTACTTGAAGTAGACCATGCTTTTGGTCCTAAAAACATATCAATAGATAGGTAATGATGTTTGTCAGAGGAATTTCCGGTTACTTTTTTTCTAAATATTTCTGTTTTTTTTTACCCTTAACTATATAACGACGTGCCCTACGTGCATTGCTTCAGTCGCCCGCGAGGCGTGTCCGAGGTAGGACCTGTGTCGCTTTTGCTGGCTCGCGCCATTCCCCCCGCTAGTGATCGATATAATATACGTAATATCATTCATTTCTGAGTTTTAACCATTTAGTGTAATTTTGTAGCCACGTTAACAGGAAAGCATAAAACGCAACGGTTACATTACAGACACAGTGCAGGCGGCATCAAAGTATATTTCTGTCACTGTCGTGTGACAGAGACACCATGATATCTTCGATGTTTCTCTCTTATGGTATCTTTGTCTCTATCTAATCTGCCACATAAACTATACAACACTGCTCTAACAAGTCATACACGAAGTTTTTGGTACTAGGCGATCATAGATATGAAAGAGTTTCTTTGACATTAGCGTAAGTAAACAAACATTTATTTTCACGAAGTTCCTTCAATCATTTTTAAGGGCATTTTTGACAATCTTACCAGGCAAACATATTACGCAAGATATCATAACGGCGGTGTTTCAAACTATTTTAGACTTTCAAAACATAAGGGGCAATTTACACTGTCCTAAATTCAGGCTCCGATATTCAGGACGTCCAGAATTCAGGAAAGTGTAATTGCATTTAGGACGAGTAGCATCCTAATTAGGACGCGATTTAGTACATGCTTTGGCGACTAAGTTTCTTACTATATATCATATTCTGAATATCGGATCCTGAATTCAGGACAAGTTATGGCCCCTTATAAATTGTCACGGCCGGCGCGCAGCGCTTCACTTCAGTCAGTAAGGCTGCGTTTCCACCAGAGATGTGCGATGGAAATGTGTCGTGCGAGGATGTTTAGCTGTGCTGTAAAAGGTGTGGTTGTTTCCACCAAAGCTGTGCATGAAAATGTGCCTATGAGGATGTGTAGCGTAGCTGTGAAATGTGGCGACGAGGGTGCGGTGTAGTGGGAGTGAAGACACAACACATCCCTCGCAACATATCCCACTTACACATCCCTCGCAACACATCCCTCGTACATATCTCTCGTACACATCCTTCGCAACACATCCCTCTCACACATCCCTCGAACAAATCCCTCGCTTGTTTTGTATGCGCAAAAATCTAGCTCCGCTCAGCCGTTTTCACCAGAGCTGTGCTGACCAAAGCGAGGTAAATGAAGCGATTCTATTGGTTCTTTACAAACACATCCCTAGCTACGCATCCTCGCACATCTCTGGTGGAAACGCAGCCTTATAGTTTGATAGGAGAGTCGTAAAATTTGCATGCATTTGTCCCGATAGTACCAGGATTACATAAAATGTGAAAGATAAAGCTTCGTCCTCTGCTGTATTTTATCAGAACCAATGAAAAATCATGACATAGTTTATGAACAGCTATTTTAAATGTTTACTCAGCGGACCGCGTAGCCGAACGGAAGAACGCCGGGACTGGTAAGCTACGAGGTTCGGGTTCGATCCTTACTTGATATGATATTCTTTTTGCATTACATAAAGATTTGTTATTTGTTTTTTATTTATTTTTTTCTAATAATATGTTACTTTTACTTTTAGTGCACAAGTAACTTGTGCTTTAACTTGGATACACTGTTTTTTATTAAATAAATTGAAGAGAGATGAATTTTAAACATGTTTCAAAGAATTTCTCGAAATAAAAATGCATGAAGGTATGCAATAATATGCCCGTGTCGATATCTCCTTGAGACGCTTTGTATTGCGCATTTTTCAAAAGTAAAAAGTTTTTAAATTCGAGCTATGCTTATAAACTGATAGAATGTCACTAACCAGCAAAAGTACTAGGCTAGTATAAGATCAAGGTGGTATGTCTTGCACTCTGACGCCACGTGACACGCAGCGCGGGGATAAGGTAACTCTAAATGGCCTGCCAAAGTACTAGGCTAGAATAAGCTCAAGGTGGTACGTTTTCCAACGGGGTCAGCGAAGTTCATTTGAAAAGCGCTGTGATGCCACGTGACAGGAGGGGGGGAAATCACTCTAAATGCCTGCTGCGCTCTAAGATATGCGCCCCTTAATATGTACCTGACAAACGACTTCCTTAAAACGACAAAATTAGAAAAGTTCGTGTTATTCCTAGTTTTAAATTACAATCTACATAATGAAACGCATACATAATGATATGATTAAAACTTTATCCTCAAAACGTTACCACAACGTAAACATGCCATGTTGACAACAACAATTAAAACTATAAACTTTAAAACTAGGTACACTCGGCTACACATCAAGTTATAGACATAAAACAAAAAATAAGTTAAAAGTAACTAAAACCCGACTAAGAAAAAAACGCGCACTGAAAAGTATAAAACAAGAACAATATTCATTTGACCGATATTGTGCTAACCGTGGTCGTGTGCCACCTAGCCAATAAAGATTATCCTTTTCAGTGCGCGTTTTTTTCGTAGTCGGGTTTTAGTTTATTTTAACTTATTTTTTATTTACACTATTTTGGGGTTGTATTATTAATTATTTGATATAATAATAAAAGCAAAGTAGCGAGTGAATTTCAAATGTACCTACTCAATAAGCCTTTTCATTTGATACCCGTTAGAAACAGGCAAAGTAGCTAGTAAAAGCTATATAATGTATATATATTTAAATGTGCTCATCAAGCCCTTTAATTTGATACCCATGTCGATACTGTGCGAAAAAAAAAATGATTTCGGTTACGACTTTACATCCCCTAGAGGGCGCCATATTGGATTTAGTGACACGTCACCTATACTATAATCAGCGGACAACTGAGACGCTTCTAACGACACCTCATTTGTCATGTTATGATAAGGAGTGTAGAAGTTATGAGGGAACAGACAAACATACATACATACATACATACCGGTCAAAATCATAACCCTCCTTTTGGCTTTGCCGTAGTCGGGTAAAAACTAGTATAAGCTGACCGTTCAATGTGCGGAAAAATCACTTAAAGGAAGTCCAAGACAAACTGGATTTGTATAGCTTGATGTGTAGCCATGTGTACTCATTTTAAACAACATAATTTGGACAACTCGTAAAAAGTTCACCATAGATCATAACGGGACTGATAGCACCAACTTTCATTGACAATATCCGGGTCCCTGATGGGAGGGGATAATCAAAAAGTTTTAATTTAAATCGCAGTTTTAATATTAATCGTTGATTTAATTTCAAATTGTCAAGCATTCCTTTTGTTCTTTGATGTGTCCAATTAGAGGAACGACCATAATTATGTGTTAAATGTTTATGATTTATCGATTAGTATTTTATTTTATTTGAAATGGATTTGTTCTAGACTATAGTCCTCATCAAAGGTGACTGATACAAAGCCTACGATGGATCGAGCTTACCCAGAAGAAGCCTGTTCACTATAACTTTGAAGAGATTCAGGTTGTATGCATTCGGGAACATCAACGCAGGAAGTGAATTCTACTGCTTTGCTATGCGCATTATAAAGGAAGATTGAAAGCTCCTATTGCTCTTCATTTTTAGAGAATGCGCGATGGAACTGCACACTAAACCCAGATACCGCTAACCCCTTTTCATCAAAGAACATTTTAACAAGATTTACGGCAATGGCCATAGGTACACGGTGAACATCCCACTCTTACTTACAAAGCGTTTTGAAAATACGTTCATTAAGCACACAGCTTGGGGTGCTAAGACAGGAAACCTCCACGTGCGCCCGTGAACTGGAATTCCCTCTCGGATACGTCCGGGGGGAAGACCATTTTTTCGGGCCGGTGCACCCTGGGATGCGGGCAAAAACTCTTCCTTAGGCACTGTGTGCCTAAGGGGTCTCTTTGCCCGTATGCGAATAGCCTGTCAGGTGGACGCTCCAACGCGTGTCCCTCTGAATAGCAGAGGGCACAGCGGCGGAGCGGGCTTGCGGACGGTGAGTAATGGGTAGCTCGCCGTCCGACCAAGGACCAAGCCCGGGTCGGTGGCGCGTCGTGTTTCGCGTCAAATGCCTGCTGGGGTCGCGGGTTTTTTCTTAACCCAGGATACCGTGGCCCCGGAACGTAAAGAGCATCCGAAGGAACACGGGTGGATTTTAGTCAGTAAGAGTCTGACAGTCCCTTCCGCCCCACCCAGGGCGGGAGGACTCATTTGATGATTTTATCACCTAAAAAAAAAGCACACAGCTTAGAGTGGAATTATCTGCACGTGTCTGTGTTTTCTGATATCTACAAACTTGGTGTTTAAGCCAAGAGTGAATTCGAGGTTACTTATGGACAAGCGTGCTTCACGTTTGACCAATATCTCGCCTGATATGGTAAGCAATGATATGGTCGACGTTGAAGCACGTGCCTAGAAGTAATCTATTCACTATTGACTTAAAAGAAACTATGAGGAAACATTGACTCTGGCAGGAAATTTCACTAGCTTTAAACTTTACAAGCATTTTCCCCAAATTGCTTTTCTACATAATTATGTTCAAAAATAAACTTTATTACATTTCTAAAATATGTGACGTTCAAAAATAAACTTTATTACATTTCTAAAATAACGCAGTCGCGTCACAACACGACGCATTTATACAAACAGGTTTCAGGGTAGCTATTTTCAGAAAGGTATTTTTCGCACAGGTTTGAAAATAATACCACAAACAGAATGTGCTATTTTCAGATCGGAAACGTACCTTTTTCCACTTGTTTTTTCAGTATTACTATTTTGGACTTTGAAGTTTATTTCTGTTTTTTAATATAGATTTTTTTTTCTTTCAATAAATAGAGGCTTTTTTGTTCGAGGTTGCCCTTTGCTTTCCAAATAACCCTTTTTAGACAATCCTGCGAACCAGAGGCCTTATCATGAGTTTTCAGTTATTCTGACGTAAAGTAAACTGGAACTTTGACATTCTTAAATTGACAAATTTCAAGGAAAAAATTAGTTCCTTCCTCGCAAACCAGAGGCGCTGTTCCTCTAGTCTTCTAGGTACCATGTAGGCACGGAGTTTTAGAAAACATTTAAAACTCTTTTGCATTCATAGTTTCCAACGGTGTGAGGGTGGCCATAAATTAGTACTTTATAGCAAACAAGCCGTTCCCCGCGGTATCACCACCGCTGCTCGGCTCCTTTTGATCGTAGCGTGGTATTATACAGCCTTCCTCAAAAAATGGACTATCTAATACAAAAATATTTTTTTAAATTCGAACCAGTAGTTCCTGAGATTAGCGCACTCAACCAAACATACTCTTTAGCTTTATAATAGTAACTATAGATTGAAACAGCTGTCTGTCAGTGAATTTAATAATTCTGTTATTTCCAAGCAACAATACTGATGAAAATGATGTTATTAACCCGGTATTTTTTATCAACACTAATAACGAAATTGGCTATTTACTTCTACAAACCCCTCCAGTTAGTTCTACAAAAGAGTCAGTTCTAATAAAATACTCTAAAATCTTACTAAAACTCTAAAACAAAATAAATCGAGCACTTATTATTTAGTAAAAGCACTTACAGTATTAGCATATAAAATGCAAGCAGAACGTTAATCTTTAGACTAACTGAAGTGCAGTATAAACCTTGTTACATAAATATTCCCTTGGAGAATTCGTTCATGGAGATGCCTTTAACAATATGTTTTGTGCTTAGTGCACCTTAAGTTATAGTTTATTTTTGAGGGGTCTGTTATTGATGACTCTACAAATTAAAAAAAAGTGTGTGAGATCTGATCGTTTTGATAGATTTGTCAGCACCGCATGCGACTTACGCGCCATATTTCAGAATTAGATTTATGAAATCACAGTGCTGATGACGTCATAATGTCATACAAAGGGCGCGTGATATGTATATGTGCCACTCTAACATTGAATATAACAAACGTAGCACTTCTGTGGTTAGTTACTTAAGCACTAGCATTTAAAATCACCAGAACGTTAACAAAAGTGCAGTATAAACCTTATTACGTATATTCCCCTGGAGAATTCGATAAATGTGCTTTACGTGCACCTTAAATAATAAGTTGTTTAATAATAAGTTGTTTTATTGCTGGCTGTACATGTGGTACAATAAGGTTCACCCCTTTAGTATTGACAACACTACTTTTCTTATCGTTATCTCTGAAGCTGAATTTACTAAATTACCGAATTTGCAATTTTTAGACAAAATCTCTATTTTATAACTTTTATAAATGCAGAAGTTTGTGAGGATTAAAGCATGGATTGATATTTGTTACTTTTCACGCAATAATTAGAGATACATAGGTTTAGTCTGAAAAAACTCGTAGGATAGCTTTCATCCCAGTATCACGTTCGACAAACACGTGGGCAAAGCCGCTGACCAAATCTATATTATACGCTGTCTTGACTTCAAAATTCTTTCTTAAATTAATGATTTTATCAATTTTTATTTGCGTACCTTCGTTACATTTATTTTCTGTAGATGGCGCTGTTTTCAACTTCCTAAAATGATAGGAAACCGTCTGTCGGGACAGCTAGTAAGCATATAAAATGCAAACACTCGAGCGTTAATCTATCTTCATAGTGAACAGCAATGTAAATCTTGTTACCTGTTTTACCCTGGAGGTTTCACTCATGGAGATTTGCTACAACGAATTTATGCTTTTTGCATAGTGGACTAAAGTTGATGCATTTAAAGTGCAACTAACGATGGTCGCGGGACTTACCGAATTACCATGACCCTGGAACGTAAAGGGCTATTGAAGGACACCGTGGATTTTAGTCAGTATGAGTCTGATAGTCCCTCTCGCCCTGCCTTGGGTGGGAGGACTCATTTGATGATTTTACCACGATAAAAAAAAGTGCAACTAACGATGTACTCGTACACACATCAAAAAAAGTTTGCGATCACTTTGCAAATTCGAAACCATAATTGTTACGGAAAATTATGTTATGGTTTCTTCTTCTATTAAGATTATAAAAACAGAGTATTTATATCTAAATAAAATACACAACAAAGGATTTTACTTGATTCAGTTCAATAAAAAAAACCGCTTAATGCTAGTGATCAAACTTTTGTAGACAATTCGAGTTCAGTTTAGAATACCATGTCCCCCAATTAACACAATAATCCCTGTATTAACAGTCATAAAACACTCACTAAACCCTGCTTACCCACAAAACACCTAAATCAACAAATCCACTAACAAACTCATCGCCATCAACATTCCTATCAACCAACAACCCATTAAACTATCAAAAAGATCCAAATAAGCGACGTTTAACAAAAACGGGTATTAAGGCAAGCGAGCCCAAGCGTTGTACGCAAGCGATGACGGCAAATGTTCGAGAAATTGTTTTTTGTTTGTTCCAGTTTCAGATCGCATCGTGATTAAATGGCGCCTGTTGCGCGATTTAAATGTGTACCGTTTGATTTATTTCGCAGAGGATTCTTTGATAATGTGACTGTGTTTACGAGTCGAATATTTTTCGAGATATCTTAAATTGAGGATGTACTGTAACATTGGCAAGATTTTTTTCGATGGTGCACAAAAAATGGGTGAAAATGTTAGCGTAGCCGAAGATTGATATCGTTAGATTAGCCCGACGACGTCAACATTACTGTTATGTGAATGAAATTGAAAATATTATTGTTTCACTCACTCATATTCAAAGTCTATCGTTCTATGCAGGATATGTTCTCATGTTGCACCTCCTATGTTTTTTCTCTGCATCACTCTAAGGTCGACTGGTAAGTCATTCGGTCGTCAAGCATCATCTAAGGTTAAAAAAGAAGACATCACTGACTTTGTTTCAGAGTTGTTAAAACTAGATTGTCATAAAATTATTTTGTGTGCTTTTCCATATTTTGAAAAATTGTCTAATAGAAGTAACAATTATATACACATGCTGAATAAGCATGTTCATTTCCTAGCAAGCCACTACAGCAATAAGCTTTTATGTTTAGACACCAACATTTTTGTTGAGAAACTTAGGTCGACTCGGTATTCAGTGTATCTGCCTATTAGATATAGACATATAATAGCTAGTCTATTAAGTTTTAATATTCACTCGGACATAAATAGTATGTCTTCGTCTTATTGTGTAAATATTTTTAATAGTAGTTTTAGTAGTAGTGTTAGTAGTACGAAGGAGGATCCATGTGTCACCATGGAAGATTCTCAATCGCAAGGTGAGACTACTGGTGGTAGGATATTTTTGCCTGGTGATGGCATGGGAGTCTCGGGGCTCACTCCTGATAATATTTGTTTAAACTAGTCAGTAGGACAACAGAAGATACCATTAGCCATATAACATCTACTAGCAATAATGTATCTTCTTGCAACCAAACATCTAGCTTTAAAAAAGGGCCTCAGCAGAATACCTTGAAATTGTTCCATCAGAACATTCAAGGTATCTCTTCCAAATTATTAGAAGTTGAAATGTTTTTAGAAAAAACCATGTATGATACTATCTGTTTTACCGAACATTGGTTAAAGGACTACCAAATGCTAATTAATTATGAAAACTACACTGTGGGGAGTTGTTTTAACCGTAAAAATTTGCTGCGTGGAGGTTCCCTAATATTAGTTAAAAATTCCTTAAAATTTAATCAACGTAATGACATAGTAGGTCTCTCGGTTGAACATTGCATTGAACTGTCTTGTGTTGAGCTAGATAAGCATGTAATAGTGTGCGTATACAGACCCCCGAACTATCAAAATTTTTCACTATTTGAATCTATAATGGAAGATGTTCTGGCAAAGCTTGTAGTCAGGAATAAATCTGTAATAATTTGTGGCGATTTTAATATCAATATTTTAGAAGAAAATTCAAATAGCAGTAGGTTATTAAATCTTTTTAAATCATTTGATTTGACTAATATTTTTGCAGAACCAACAAGAGTAACTCCATCTTCTGCTACTTGTATTGATAATGTTTTTTGTAATTGTGATTATTTGGATAAGGCTATTGTTAATTGTCTGCCATCTGATCATAGCGGACAAATGGTAACTTTTAGATGTATTACAACAAAGCAACAACTTGAGATTAAATTTAGACCAATAACGGCTGCCAAATTAAATAGCTTTAATAATTGCCTACAAAACAGGCTAAGTGTAATGAGTATGGACGATATTAATGTTAATAAATTTTATGCTAATTTCTTTTCAATAGTTCATACTGAATTCAATAAAACTTTTGAAAAGAAAGCAAAAACCATTAACCCCAAATTTGTATTTAGTGACTGGGCGACTAGGGGTATTAGGAAAAGTAGGGAAAGACTATTTGAACTGTATGGCCTTAAGCCAATCATTAACACTGAAACTTTTAATAAGTATGTTGGTGCCTATTCAAAAATTTTTAAAAATATTTGCAAAGCTGCTAAAGCCATGCATATTAGCAATAAGATCAAATCGTCAGAAAATAAAATAAAAACGGTTTGGAAAGTTATAAATAACGAGACTGGTAGGAAAAAAAAGCCCAACACTAACTATGCTTTGCAGACATCTTGTGGTCCTATAAGCTCAAATCAGGAAGTAGCTGAAGAATTTGTTAAATTCTTTACTGATATACCGGTTAGGACTACGGAGGCTCTAAATTCCTCACCTGATATTTCAATAGCTTTATTAAAGGCGAACGTTTCTGGCAGCCCGGCTGATTTTAAGTTTAAACATATAAACCCTATGACAGTTATTAAAGCTTTCCGGGAAATCAAAATTAAAGTGACCGAAGATTTATGGGGATTGTCTATCAAAGTTTGTACAGGCATTGTGGAAACTGTAGCGCCATATTTGGCATTAATTTTTAATCTGTGTGTGGATCAAGGAGTTTTTCCTGATTTGATGAAGTTCAGTAAAGTCGTGCCTCTTTTTAAATCTGGGGACTCCAAAGATACTAACAATTATAGACCAGTATCCGTGTTGCCAGTCTTTAGCAAGATATTTGAGAAAGTAATGCTAAATCAGATGCTTAACCACTTCAACACCTACAAAATCTTACACGATCAGCAGTATGGTTTCACCAAGGGACGTTGTACAACTGACGCCGGTGTCACCCTATTGAAGCACATATTTACTGCATGGGAAGAGGCACAAGACGCCATAGGAATATTCTGTGACCTCTCCAAAGCATTTGATTGCGTTAATCACGATACTTTACTTTTGAAACTTGAACATTACGGATTAGGTAAACTTGCTCTTAGTTTAGTAAAATCTTATTTGTGTGATAGACAACAACAAGTTCAGATAAATGGTGTAAATTCACAGGGTTTAACAGTTAAAATGGGAGTTCCACAAGGCTCAATATTGGGTCCTTTCCTCTTCCTTGTATATATAAACGATCTACCCTATTTACTTAAAAATCAACTACACAATATAGTGTTATTTGCTGATGACACTTCCCTAATTTTTAAAATAAGTAGGCGAGCCCAGAATCTAGACGACGTCAATAATACACTGCGTCAGATCCATAATTGGTTCACAGCAAACAATTTAGTATTAAATGGAAACAAGACTAAATGCATTAGGTTTGCCTTACCAAATGTTAAAAATAGTAATTATGACATAGTGTTGGATGATGAGATACTAGAATTCGTCGATAAAACAGTTTTCCTGGGTATAACACTTGATTCAAAGCTACAATGGGGCCCTCATATTACAACTCTTGCGGGGCGATTAAGTTCAGCAGCATATGCTGTTTGGAAGATTCGTCAATTCACAGACGTTGATACTGCGAGAATTGTCTATTTTAGTTACTTCCACAGTATAATGTCGTATGGCATTTTATTGTGGGGAAGGGCGGCTGACATCGAGTCTATCTTTATTCTCCAAAAGAGAGCTATTCGAGCCATATATAATCTCCGTAGGCGCGATTCTCTAAGAGAACTGTTTAAGGAAATTAACATCCTGACGGTACCTTGTCAATATATCTATGAAAATATAATGTACGTTAGAAAAAATCTGCATCTTTTCTCTAAAAGAGGTGACAGACATAATTATCATACTAGAAGTAGGAACCAATTAGTTCAGCCGGGCTTCAGACTCGCCAAAGTAGACTCTTCTTTCATGGGGTACTGTTTAAAATGCTATAATAAGCTACCACAAAACGTTCTTGAACTGAATGAAACGAAATTCAAAACATGCATTAAACGCACACTGTGTAAGCAGGCATATTATAAACTGAGCGACTATATCGCTGATGAAAATGCTTGGCTCCATACTGGTCCTGCTCCATGAGACAGTGAATGTATAAATAAATTGATAGTGGAAGTATACTTAACACCATTGTTGGAGCTGCTGAAGACTGTACAACTGTATTTGCATTGTATAGATTCAATCTTCCTTGTATTATATAGTTTCATAGCCGACATTGTGTGAGTACTATGTACTTCAGAGCTGTCATTCACTGAGTACCTACGTCTCTTGTTGACTTGAATGACCCTGGCGGCTGAGTGTGTCATGCTCACTCAAATGTCTCGCTGATGGTGGCGCGTGTGTCGGATCATTTAGCTCCCTCCAAAATGGTTGAGCTGAATGGTGCTGATGCATGTGTCATGTTCGTGAACGGGCGCTGTCAGTTGAGACTGGTCATCTCTTAGCTGCCACGGCTTATTTTAATAATTATTGATCATTTTGTTTTTGAATTGTCTTTGCTTTAATTGTTACTCTGGACACTTTTAATCAAAAACTTGCTACATCGTTCTCACATAATGTACCACCTCAAATGAATGATGTAACAAAGGTTCTGTAATTATTTTGGCGATCTAAAAAGAGTGTCCATGGAGTTTCTTGCACGTTCTTCTCCATAGAGATCTACTTCTTGGAACGGGCATCTACGGTACTTTCACAGTTTTTATGTCTTGTGACTGGGACTGTAGCACCATAACTTTTGTAGTGTTTAATAATATTCCTTTGATTGTCTATGACAATTCAAAAGTGCCTGTAACTGGCCTACTTGAAATAAATACTTTGATTTTGATTTTGAGCAGTCCACAATGGGGATGGCAACTGGGAAACGAACGGCGCTAGTATAGCTTGTTCCAAGCATCGTCATTGGTTCAAATCTTATAGGTACTTTAAAATAGTACTACCTCATTGGTCGGATTAGGACTTAACTATGGTGGCGCCATCTACAATTAGCTTTGACCGGGATAGGTAACCGTAATCTTCCAAAAAGGCTATTGAAGAAACACCGTAAATTTTAGTCAGTACTAGTCTGATAACCCCTTCCGCTTCACCCAGGGCTCGAGGAGTCGTTTGATGTTTTTACCAAGATTAAAAAAAGGAATTAAGTCCGCCGCTTTACAATGTTTATTTTGGCTTGTATTTAATCGCCTACCAGAAGTGTTTGTGCTTATTTTAAAACAAAAGCTACAAAGCCTATTTTAAAATTGAAGCCCTGCTTCGCGGGGCCTCTATTTCTGTTTGCAAGGTATAAAGAAACCTAACCAAACCGAACATCGGGGTGTCCCTGAAATCTTGCTAAAGCGAGTTTTAGATTCGGTGAGCATTTATCCATTTTGGTATACAGATATAGAAATAGTGATGAGCCTTTAAATTGTAGCCGTTTATTTTTAATCGTGCTTAAAGCTTTAATAAATAAATATGTGAGCTTACCTTTCGATCTGTTAGCTCTTACGTTTGCTCCAATTTTAGATGGTATCGAGATAATTAAACGTCGCCTGTTGCGCGATTTAAATGTGTACCGTTTGATTTATCGCGAGAAAGATTCGCGCGATAATGTGCCTGTGTTTACGATTCGAAGATTTTGAGGCGGCGAAAGTTTTGTTGGAAAGACAGACAAAAGTGAAGCAGAAAGAAAAATGATTAGTACAATACTGTGTGGAAGAAACACATTGATTTAACATAAAACGTAAACCAGTGGAAAATTAGAAGATTTATCTTTTATTTGTTAATCGTTATGGTACTAAATCGTCAGATTCGCCTAATTTCCTTATAATCGTTTCTGTTCTATTCGCCACTTTTTAATTGTGGATTGTTTGAAGATATCTCCATAGGTAGTTTTATGATAAATCCGTTGAAACGCCAACAGAGTTGAAAAATCTTCCTTGACAACTGACTACTCTATTCAAATATAGGTACTCTGTTTTAATATTAAATATTCAATAAAATCTAGCCTTCCATGTAAACAGCTTAAACCTTTGACCGAAACCACTTAATAAAAGTAACATACACAAACATAAATACATATTAAACGTAATCTATTCCAAGTGAAATTCCGTAACGATTGCCCAGTCTAAGCGCTCGTAGACGTGCTACGAATCCTACGCGCTACGCGCCTACGTGCTACGGTCGCTACGAGTGTGCTGTTTACTCCTACATTTTATTTGAAGGAGTATTTTCTTGAGCTTCGAAGCGTAGTGATGTGTTTTAGAGTACCTGTTAGTGAGTCGAGTATTGAGACTCGATATTGCAAAGCTGGTACTGGTATTATTGTTGCTTTCAGATATTGTATCGTTGATATTGGTTTTGCTGAAAATGGTGTTGTCGCCAGATATATAAAATAGTTATTCATTATACCTTGGAATTTAAGGTTTTACACATTCCAGATAGTTTCTTGATGTATCAACAAGAGGAACGAAAATTATAAGAAAGAGAAAAATAGAAGATGGACCGTCTTCTGAAAGTATTTTAAATTATTTTTGACGTGATAACGTCATATAATTCGATGGCCGGCTGCACGCACGATAAAAGATGACGTAATGCGGCGTTACCTCGCTCTGTAGCGTTCCATAGCAACGGCGTGTCAATTGTTTGTTTATAGCAACGTATTAAGTGCAGTATTTTCTTATGACGTTGTCACGTTCAACTATCGTCAGTAAACCGACTTTACAGACAACCGATTTTTTTGGTCAACATTTTTGACTGTATGTGCGCCACTGTGTAGCAACTCAATCATTTGGGGAAAATTGTGCAGCATTGAATAACACTCGACAAAATGATTTAGGAAAAAATGTGGTGTCTAATTTTTCCGACTACTGATCAAAGAAAGACTTCTCCAATTCGTTCTTCTTCTCCAAGCTTTACTTCCGTTCAAATATTATAACCATCCTCCGAGATTAACAATCAGTCAAACCAATCAAAATTTTACATACTAAAACCACACCAAACAAATAATTCCTACGCGACCTCACACAATCCACCACACAACATGAAATAATCCTCATATCTCGGCCGATAATATAATTACAGAACAATTGCGGTCTCAAAGCGCATTTGCAGCATTTGAGCGGCACTTTTGCGCTCATTTGGCGGGTTGAGCATTGAGCATAAACGGGATATGCTCAGTTGAGTGGCTCGCCCACTGGCCATTGTGATGGGATTATGAATGTCATAATGATATTTGTGCACAGTTCTCGGTTGGATTGTGAGCAGTGGAGCTTGTAATGTGGCTAGCGTGAATTTGATTTGGTGATATTATACTGTTTGTTTTTGACGGGATTTTCTTCTTAAGCTGCTGTGGTTATCACAAAGCTGTGAATTGATTTAAAGGTCAAGACAAGTTTAATATAGGAATGCTTATTTCCTTTAAAAGCACGGTAAGGCCAATTGGAGTCGAGAATCCTGGTGTACAAGGTTTAAAAAAAGTGCTGCTTGATTTTAATTTTACTGGCGTAATACGAGTACTACTACAACTTTGACTAACCCTTCACGAGATTATAATCCTATCATAATACGTTTGTGCCGCGATCATCACCAAAATAATGATCACTGCTAACAAGCTAATTAAAAACCCTAAGCAAACACTATAAATCAGAAAACTACTTCCAAACAACAAACATACTTAAAATATAATCCTAAATACCGAAAAGTTGATTAGGTGTCTAGACCAAAACTATATACTCATAACATAACAGTCATTTGTATATGAGATTGGCCCACGCCTCAAGGTCTTAATGAACGGCTTTAATGAAAGTCTGGGGCTTCATAATTATGAGGCGAGGGGTTCACCTGCTGTTAAGATGGCTGGGGGGGGCTTGTGTATGTACTTAGTACGGGAGGGGACGATTAAAAGTGTGATTGGTCATGTAGTGTACTTTAGAAACAAGCAGATGCAAACTGGTGAGCCCCTATATGGCCAAACGCCTGCTGGGGTTCGTGGGACTGCCTTAAACGACAACATGGCCCTGGAACGCAAAGGTAATCAAAGGGAACGGGGTGGGTTCTTAGTCGGTAAGCTTCTTACAATCCCTTTAGCTCCCAGTCCTTAAGAGGATTGTATAGCGGCTGCCTTTTCAAAAAATAGGTATTTAGAAAAACTCGTGCTGTCCCTCTCGCGCGTTGAAAAAACCCCGATCGTGCGATAGAGAGCGTTGCAGCTCGCGACTGACTGTAAGTATTTTTTTATATGAAATTTGTCTCTCGGGAGAAAACGTTTTTCACATACTAAATCACGTCCAATCTCTTAGATTCTGGCGTCAATCGTTTCAGCATATTATATTCTAGGTTTGTAGGTTTTGCTTTTTTTCTAAAACTTCTTTATTTTTAAAATACAAAGGTTTTACTTCAATGAAGATTTTACCATAAAAATAGTAACTCTTAGGCGCCTGTTACTTTCAAACTATTATAAATTTTGAAAAAAAGAAAACCTATAAACCTAGTTTTTTACAGTGTCAGAAGCATTCTAAAAAATCATTGAGATAGGATAACATTTAGGGGCAGGAAAACGTTTTCTCTTTTAGAATGGACGAGCGCTCGGTAGACGATAGTCTTAAAGTTTTAAATGTCTAATCACTTTAAACTGTCATCTTAACTTAAAGCACTTCCTGTAATTTTAATTAAAATGACAGTTTAAAAATCTATGTTTATTTTTACTAAAAATACATCATTGGATTTTTACTACACTGTGTAGTTTAGGACAGTTCAAAACTCTTTTTGGACGGATCGTTTTTTTCATTTGCTACAGCTCTCTTTAATTAAAAAAAGACGTAAGTTCATGTGTGTTTCATGATTTTGCTTAACACCTTAACCGAAACTTACGCATCTTTTATGCCCTTACTCAAACACCTTAACTATCACCTAAAGCCCATACAAGCACGGTTATTCAATGGTTAACTGCCTCATACCCACCATTACGCCTCCGGGCGAGTTAAATGAGGCGCGAGTGACCAGCCGTCGAGCGTCGCACTATCTTTAACTTTTCAACTATTCCCATTTATCTTTACCACTTTTAGTGAATAAGTTAAGGTTATTTAAGGGTATTTTTGAAGAGCTTTGAATAAAAATATAGATTGATTAAGTTGTATAGATTTCAAATTTGGATTTGTATGTGGAAGTATCATATACATTTTTACTGATATGTAAAATTTGTGAAGTTAGGGTCGGCAGAGTTAGGCCGTGTAGATTCAGAAGCTTGGCTTTACATGAGATCTGATATCTTTTTCACAGAGCAAACCTTATGTGGTCGTCTTGGCAACATTTTACATGAAATGTTTTTGGTGGGATAGGTATTTGGATATACAATACAATTTGATTTATTTGAATTTTTCTTTTATTTCTAATTATTTCAAAATAATGTCAGCCCGCATTATTCCTGTTTCGTGGGTGAACAACTGTACAAATATTGAAACTTATATACACGAACACCCAGACCCGGATCTACCTGCCGATAATACAAATATTTGGGTACGCGAATCGAACAGGCGTCACGCTGCGCAGCTGTCGATTATTCAACCACTGCGCCAACTGTGCCTTCGATTACGTCATTGATTTATGACATAAAAAAACAACCTAATTTCTAGTATGGTTATTGCGACAAAAAATCGTCTTGAGAAATACTCGTAGTTTTCAGGAATCAACCCCTGAGGCCTTACCACGAGCTCTTAACGCGATCCAGTTTTGGCTGTGGGGAAGAGATGGCGCTAGACGACTTGTATAGCTCTGTCTCTTTCCCACAGCCTAAAATGGATCGCAAAGACCTCTGTTTTTCCCGAATTACATAACAAGGAAATCTAATTTGCAAGAACAATATAGGAAATTGAAATGCATAAAACAATAGACAGACTATTAATAGCTAAATTGTCGTAGTCCATACATTTCCCCGTACACCGCCGAGCAAGTTAAATGGGTTGCAGTTGACCAGTCCCCAAGTGCGGGCACAACTATTGTAAACTTTGTGTCCGAGGCACACAGTTTGTGACACGCATTGTTTTAGTGGGTATAATGCTGGTCCTATTAAAAGCTGGCTTTGTCATCTCTAAAATTTAGAAACCAGGACAAGACGCGTGAAAACCCCGGATTTTAGAGACCAGAACCCGGACAGGAGTCGAAGTGCATTATTGTTATTATTATATTACGTTTAACTTTTTCCCAAAATTGGAATCAGTATCCAGTTGAACTTAATCACGGAACTGCTAAATATTCGTGTATAAACATGTATGCACAATGTCAACAAGCTTCAAATTATTATCACATATCTGCCTCTCAACATCCATGAAAAATTTAGACACTCTAATCCAAAACACTAAAATTTTAACAACTTGTTGAAACGAAACAAAGATATACTCCAACTTACATCTGAAGCCGGAAAAGCATTTTAAAATCTCCTCATATAGTGCACTACGCCGTACATTTCTCATTTCACAACCCTGGATATGAACTGGCGACGTTTCACTCGTAAAACCAAGTTTAAAGCCGCCGTGCTAGTATGCAGTGAAGTTATAAAATAAAAGACACAGAATAAATAGATAATGGAAGGTCTACTCCATGCAAGAAAAGAAAAAGAGGCACGCACGCACACACGCGCGTACAGCAATAACAAACAAACGACAGTCACGACGTGTAAATGACGCGTTTCTATATCACAACAAGCATTTTTTGGCACTAGAATGACGTAGAGGCACTATTGAGAAAGCACAATATGGCGGCGTTAAATCCTCTTTTGGTCATGCGCTACATGACATTGTACACCTATGTTTGTGTGCGTTCCCTCTTGTTGTACTCAGCCTGCTTTCAGAGGGCTTATCATAAGATTTCTGTAATTTACTTATTACAACCTACTTACTTGAAACATTTGCAGCGTTTATTGTATGGAAAATTAAAAAACTGGGGTCGCGGTACTCACGAATTACCGTGACCCCGAAACGTAAAGGGCTATTGAAGGACAGCGTGGATTTTAGTCAGTACGAGTCTGACAGTCCCTCTCACTCTGCCCTGTGTGGGAGGCTCATTTGATTATTTCACCACGCTAAAAAAAAGTGTAAGAATCAGGAACTATTTTTTTCCATCAAATTAACGTCAACGTCTGTTTATTTTACGTCACACAAACGTAAAAGGTCATTCTAGGGTTTTCGTACCTGAGTTGAGCTTCTGCCTCTGTACCTATGTATTCTATGGCCACAGGTTTCAGTTGCAATTAACGGTACGAAGCGTAGAGCACGTCTCGTTAAAACTTGTTCATTGGGCGGGATTGTGTTCGCGTTTTAATTTTTAATGTTATGGTCCGTTTGTTCATTGAGAAAGCAATTTTTATGATATGTTTCGCTTCTTCAGTTTTACTTTTTACTGTTATTGTATCACAGGGCAGTATAAGAAGGTGTTTAAAGGATCCAAGATCTTCGTCTTAGTTACGTCCTAATATAAATATTTTGAAACATACCTAATTATTTACATCATCATCCGCCCGTCTTCACATTTTTTTGCATTTACACTGCTGTAGAATAGGACCTAGTAAGATTTACTATTTGTCGAATCGTCGACTGCTAATTATGACCTATCAATCTTTTTAGCCATCCACATATTGACGTTATTTACCGAATAGTCAACATCGACTTTGTTTGCCACATACCAAAATAGAATAGAATCTCTTAAGTCACACCCAATTCTATCGGCCAGTAATAAAATCCAAAGATTAATTCACAAAATATTAGGTAAACAATTACAAGCTACAACATTATCTACAATACAATCTCCGTATATTGCATGTTATTCTCAGTTGTGATCAAAATTAACTGAAATGTATCATCTGAGAAATAAATAGCTGACGATAAATCACAGATAAACACATTTAGCGGAGGCCGAATATTGCCGAGATGATATATCTTTACTATAGCTTAGTGGTTTACTATTTGTAAACAACTGGCTATATTTTCCTTTTGTTTTTTATTTCTGCTGGATATTAATTTATTTGACGGAATTGGTTGTATGTCCGTTGTCATATAATTATGTATAGAGGCTTGTCTTACCTAGTAACTGACATATTACATATATTATGGGTAATTGGAGAAGTCAGGTTTGCAGTCGCTCTATGTAAAATACTATTTTTGTTATAATTAGCGCATGTTTTTACTTTGATCTTCCTGCCAAAAGCTGTCATGAACATTGACTCCAATTTAAATTTTCAATATTCAACCCAGCTAACTTTATCAAATAAACTAACGACGAAAATATCTCTAAAAATAATAATCCCAATTGGTAAAAACTGAAGAGTTGAAAATTCTGGAGGGAATATGAAATTAAAGAAAATAAAAACGAACGGCTCATCTCGAAAGTTCTTCGAGTTGAAGTTTTGAAACTTTACTTTCCGAAATGGATTTAGAAGACCCAGGAGGGCTTTAAAGTGTCTGAGATTACTCGCCACTGAAAAAAAGTATGATAAAAATATGCCTACCTGTTATTTTATGTGATAGGCTTTTATGTTCCTATTAAATCATAAAAGATTCGTATCGCAGCAGTGCCTAAACAATGCAACTACTCGTATACTTAGTCCCACAGAAATGTAGAAATACTATTTTTTATTTATTTGCACTTCCATGTTCAATAGGGTAATTTATTGCATAAATAAGTAGAAAATCTTTATAATTCGTCAGTATTGAAAAATAATACACACGTATTTTTTTTCTTTTTTTTAAATCAATTAACACTGACAAAGTTAAAACGCTTTGGAATTCGGGAGTAGGGACACATGGTAAGGGCTTGTGACTTCATAACTCCTGTAAAATTATACCGACCGAGTGACGTTTTGTGATTTTTAGAAGCGTTGTATCTTCGTCTATTTTAATTTACGTAACTTAAGAAAAAATAGGGGTCTTATATTTTTTGATAATCTATCTTTCGGACTAATTTTTTTTTAGTAAAATAGCCTATTGTGGTACATAAGGCGGACTTAATGCCGTAAGGCATTACCTGCCAGCCAAAGGGTGCATTAGTATACATTAGTCTCCCATGGACAGAATATTCTTAAACCCTATTCTGTTCAACCTATTTTGAAGTTTACACAGACTCAAAAACTTACCTCAGACTTACCTTACGTATCTGATCCGTGTTACAGCCAGTAGAGTTTCGTATATTACCAGTTAGGGACTTACCTGAAAATAAAAAAAATAAAAACTATTAGACTCACGCATAGACAATGTTTCGATGGGTTGTTTTAAGTTCGTCACAAAATTATATCCCCACGAAAAAAGTATGTAGGTATAAATAAGCGAAAAGTTTTTGTATTTTTTTTTTAACTTTTGTTATTATAAATTCCCCCCATTTCTTTTTCCGCACAGATAGCAGAACAATTAAATAATAAAATCCAGCTCAAAACTACCGAAAACGAGGATACATTAAGGAATATGAACAGAAAGTACTAGGAGAACAGGATCAATACTTTTTTTCGCGAGGATATAATTTTGTTGAGAACTTACAATTATGAAATTGATTTGGAAGAGAACATGACGTGTGATAAATCGAGGACTTTTACAGCTGATAGAAAAAGTACGCAAAACAATTTATTGACTTTCTAATGCGTCTAATGCAAAATTATCAATCAAGACGAGTGTTACTGTTCGATTTTCGATTCTCGCAGCTAAAACACAAGAAAATGAAGGGTTTTTCGGGACAAAAAGTCCTGATCCTCATGAATCAAATTACTTTTGATCTCTTGATGCGTATTCTAATGCTGATAACAGACTACTTACTCTTATTTTTTTTAAGTAAAACATTACCGCCACACAAGTATAGGATAGGATTTATGAACAACTAGATGTAGCTGCGGCTTTATTCGTGTTAATTAAGAATTTGAAAGTCCATTCGGATCGAAGGACGCCACATGCGCCACATTTTGTCGTTTGAACGTTATTGTTTTTCCGTGAACAGTACTTTTTCAGGATGAAAGGTATCTATGTCCGTCTTTGTACACCTTGCAACGAATATGCAATATTCATGATAATCAGTTCAGGGTGCGAAAAGGTAACAAACAGACTTACTTTCGCATTTATAACATTAGTTAAGATGTTGAGATTTTCTATTGTAAATAATTATTTCCTTACTTATACGAATGTTTATCATCAGCAGAACTACCTATATTACAACCACTTCAAGAGTACATCAGCATTGACCCTTAACAACATTTAGTTCTAGGTACTCGTAATTTCAAAAACCACTAAACCCTTTTCCAACATTCGAAAACTCCAAATTCAAATTCAAACTTCAAAGCTGCCAATACTCGTACACCACAACACGCCAAACGCGTTTCACACCGACGTTCGATGCGCCAATTAAACTGATTGTGAATAGCCGCCTTTTGCCAGCCGCTGCATGAACAGCGCGCTTTAGTCACGCGAGGCCTGATTGTGTGAACCCTGCTTAACATAAACGTCACGTCGTCTATGGTACAATACCGTAATACGAGGGATAGATCTATCATTGTCTATAGTGTGTCAAAGTTTTAAGTCTCGCTGATTTAGGTCGCGCGGAAAAATGTCCATATTGAGAACGAGAGCTGACATATCGTGCATGGCACAAGAGATACATATTTTCAGAATGAGTGAGAGAGACAGCATTATCATGATTTAGTTCTTAACACATTTCATTTGGTGTAGGTAAAGAATGTCATGACCGCAACAATACTATTTAAATGTCAATCAACGCAAATAGACATCTGCCTTGCCAATTCAATTGTTGGGTATGGTTCCCAGTCAAACAGTAATATCAGTATTTACATGGAACATCTGCTTATCTGACCTCCACAACCCAATAACAGGATAATTCTTAACACCTTGTTAAGACGTCAGTATTTACAGCTTCCTAACAGTAACGACTATCACAGATCTACAAATGACCGCCCGGACCAACGGCTTTACGTGCTTTCCGAGACACGGAGGAAACTACACTTCTCATCAAAAAAATCGAAACACCTCGCAGTTTATGATTTGATAAGGATTATCAGAAAAATGTGTATATTTAGGAATAAATGTAAAATGTCATTTAATAGTGAGTAGTATGAGGTTTTTAAATCCTAATGTTAATGTTCTAAATTCAAATTAAGTCTTCATAGGTTTCGTATTTTGTATAATGAGTAATTTTTACCCTGTATGGAATATGAAGGAAATGGGTAAAACAACACGCGTAAATGAAAAAAAAATGTAAGAAACGTTTATTTAATAACTTGTATTCCCTCCGCGAGCTCTTATTACTGCTTCCATACGGTTCTTCATCGATCGGATGAGAGTCACGATCACATGTTGTGGTATATTATCCCATTCCTCTTGGATTGCATTTTGCAGCTGGCTAAGTGTTTCTGGGGCTGGATCTCTTGCTCGAATTCGTCTCTTTAATTCATCCCATAGATGTTCAATGGGATTCATGTCCGGGCTTCTTGCTGGCCATACCATAATGGAGATACCGACTTCGGTAAGATAATCTCGTACGACGCCCGCGGTGTGAGCTCTAGCATTGTCGTGCATGAATATGAAGTCGTTGCCAATAAAATGTGCATAGGGCATCACATGAGGTTCAAGACACTGTTCGATGTACCGATGAGAGTTTAGTGCAGGCAGCCGTGGCCCAGACACAAAGGCAAGTTCTGTCTTACCGTCGGCGCTGATTCCTCCCCAATCCGTCCACGAACCGCCACCATAGCTGACCTTTTCTTCAATGCAGCATTGTGCAAAGCGTTCTCCATCTCTTCTGTAGACCTTGTTCCTTCCGTCGTTACCATACAGCATAATTTTACACTCATCAGAAAACAGTACTTTGCTCCACTGAAGGTATGACCAAGTTAGGTGCTCGCGTGCAAAGTTAAGGCGCGCTCTTCGATGGTCTGCAGTTAATTTCGGCCCATTCGCTGGCTTATGCGGTGCCAATCCGCGTTCCTTCAACCTTCTTCTTATTGTAGAGTCACTTACAGCTACTCTTCGTACAACGCGAAGCTGCTGCTGCAGTTGAAAAGCGTTAAGGCGTCGATTTCGTAAAGAAGTTGTTACAATAAATCGATCATCTCGCTCAGAAGTGACCCGATTCCTGCCAGATCCTGAACGGCGCGTGAACGAACCAGTCTCCCGATAGCGTTTGTAGACTCTATGAACAGATGATAAGCTTAGATGCAATCTTGCAGCCACAACACGCTGACTAAGTCCAGAATCCAGCAATGCCACCACTTGGGCGGCTTCTGCGGGCGAAGTATCCATATGTTTTAGAAAAAAAAGTTTTTTCAGACGTCCCAAAGTCACAGTAAATGAAATAAGAAACAGAAAGTTTAAAGACAAGCGCTAATTTTTAGTTTTTAAACGAGAAACGTACTCCAACCCTAAATACACATTTGTCTCAAAACAGTGATTAATTTCATTTATAGGATAAACAAATGAAATTATTTCGAATTTTGATTTTTTTCTTCTTACTGTAATGACCAAACTGCCAGCTACACAGTAATGTTTTTTTTTCATGGAATTAATTCTCTTTTGTAAAAAATTAGGACAAAAACAATAAAAACGAAAGTGTTTCGATTTTTTTGATGAGAAGTGTAGTTACGATAGCTATAAATAACCTCAAAAAACGTGGCTTAACATTAAATATTGGCTTGTGCCGCTGTTATTGTTTATCCAAATGTCTAGAGAGATGAGTCTAACGATTTAAATCTTAGTACTATATATGTGGAACTTCCTTTAACGTCTTCACGCTTGTCGACTTGAATAGGAATGATGGTCAGCCATTTCCTTCCGTATGATTTGAACAACATACTATATCGGAATAAAACACTAATGTATCAAGGAATGAAGTTAAAAAATGAAGGTTATATCTTACTCTTGGATGGATGTTTGATTACTCTTTCATGAAAAGCCTATTGAACGGATTTACACAGATAGTTTATAACCTGGATTAACACATATGCTGTGGTACCACAAAAACTTTTAGGGTCCACCCTTTACAGCAGAACTTTTTACGTCATAATTTTATTTTGCATAGCAACGGATAGCATAAACCTCTTTTCGCAGAAAATCGTTTGGCATACACTCATTTACCATAACACCGAAACCCATAATTTTGTAAGTCAGAATCATCTTTAGGCATAAATTTCATTTCCATAATAATCAATAAGTATAACCATCATATCGTAGAAAGTTCACAACCAGAATCATCTTTTGCATAATTGTGTGGTTTTTATTTCCCAGACAGTAAGATGATGCAGTAAGCATGCAGCAAGCATTCAGCACATGTAGCAGGCATGGCTTCTGTCACGGCTCCGGCGCTGCGGGTCTCTGGCGGTCCCACGCGAGCTAATCGTCGCAGATGATTTTACGCCCACCACCGCAGCTTCGGCTTACTGGCCGGCAAGCCGGCCAGCCTCAGCCGCGGCGGTGTGCGTTAAAACCACCTGCTCCTCAGCTCACGGGCCGCCTCGCCCCTCCGCGCCTACGCGATTATAAATTACACTCTAGGGGTAGGGCAGACAAGACTACGTGAAGTCGGTTTTGCAGCGATTCATTTCTGTCACTAACTTTTGTAGCACACCATATTGATTTTATAAAACAATTTTTTTTATTTTTTATTATGACTATTAAATTATTTCTATTCTGAAATTCTGTGATCTTCGAAGTATACCAAGTCAAATTATTCCAAATAATCGGCGCTCTAAATAAACGTTATGCTAAATGAAAATATGCAAAATTGTAACTCTGACAAAAGTAATTATGCCCAATACAATTCTGCCATCTTAAAAGTATCCCAATTTAAATTCGGACATAAAAACATTAGGCCAAAAAACAATTATATTAAAAAAAGGTTGCACTCCAGGAGTGCCGGTAGAAGTGAAAACTTTTTTGTTACTATGTTTTATTTTAAAACTGGAGTAGTACAGATATGAAATTAACTAATTTGAATGACGTCTTACTCATTTTCGATCAGGGTCACGTGACCCTGACGCGAGTTTTAAATTTTTTACCCATTACAGAAAAAGTGTACAACGCCGCTAAAGAAGTTTTCACTTCAAAAAAATATACCATAACAATGTTCGTTTAAAAAAGTTTCTGCCAAGTGAGTTCTGCCAAATAGGTTTCGGAGAAACAAGTTTCTGCCAGATAGAGGGCACCCAAACTTTTAAACGTCTGTTGAACACTCGTCTAAAAAAATGACAGATTATGACGGTGAAATAAGGTCCGTTTTGCAGTCACACTTTTTTTAGACAAGTGTTCAACAGATGTTTAAGTTTTTGTAATTAGGCTGATAATGTTTTTTGTCCCGATTTTGCTACCCGATTTTGTTGTAGCGGGCGAAGTCGCTGGCAACAGTTTAACGTTTTTCGCTGTCTACGGTAAAAGTGCCCAGAACACTGGTAACATTATTGCCATGTTGTTAGGCAATGTTACCACAGTGAAATAATATACTTCCTATTTAGACATTACTAGTTAAAACTATTGGTTAAGCTGACAATTTTACAGCGAATAAACTTATTTGTGCCAAATGAAATGGAGCAGGGTGATGCGGTCATGTGAGTTGTAAGCTATTGAGGTTATAATATGGTTGTGACACTAACTATTACATTACTTGCTACTCGTGTGAATGTAGTGATGATATTGTTGTTAAGTACTGATGCCCACGGCAACAGACGTCGAGAGATGATTTCCGGCCACCGTAGACGAGGGCATGCGGACAGCGAGATGCCGGGGTCGCGGGACTGCCATCCGGTAACCGCGTGACACCGGAACATAAAGGGTTATTGAAATACACCGTGTATTTTAGTCAGTAAGAATCTGACAGTTTCTCTTGTCCCGCCCTGGTTGGGAGGTCTCATTTGATGATTTTACCACGTAGAAATGGTTTACTGATAAGGTTATAAAATTATTAGCTGCTTTCTCATGACTATTCAGATTTATAATTAAAAGTACCATTTATGGCTTTTCTCTTTTCCCAGACTACCTATTGTAACTATACAGAACGTTTCAGTGACTTATAAATGGACAAAAACAGTAAACTGTGCTCAAATAATTTGTTGCACAGAATCTTACAAAATGGAATAGATTCCTTATCGTGGTAATATTTTGGGGTTTGTTACGGAAAACGCCCGTTCGAGAATCAAAGTAAATTAATGAATGGGGATGTGATTGTAAGAAGATCTGTCCAAACTTCCGAGGACACAGATATAACGGTATTAAATAATACTACGTACCTCAATATAGTTTTATTATCCACAAAACTGTAATTAAATATTTCACCGCCAATTCATTAAAACATTTTCCACATTTTCCAATTAAAAATAAATGCACCTATTCAATCTCTCAACAACGAATCAATAACGCGGCGAAATGAATATGGGTTTCTGCAAAAAACCGCCGAAATTGAACCGAACTCGTATTTCCCTGAAAATAATTACTTCCCCAGTATCGACATGCGAAAAAACAAGTCCATACACACACCGAAGGAAACTATTATGTGAAGCAGGTTTTGAAAATATTCGATGTCAAAATTATGGCTTCCACAGTGGATGGTTTATTTTGTTTAAACAACTGCTTTGATAAATTACTATGATCATCAGGAAAAGTAATTGATAAATATAATTATTGACATCCTACGTCAATTTGCCGTGTACCTATCAAAATGTGGATTTAAATGATAAGGAGGAATGAAAATAGAATTAAATACTCGTAAAACAAAAAACGCACATCGTCATTATCAAATCAGCAGTAGGATATTCACTGCTGAAGATAGATAGGGCTCCTCTATAGTTTAAAAACCGCTCAGATGCATGTAATTAATAGGACATGTCTAGCAAAATGCCTATCAGAACTTCATATAAACTACTTCATCCCATCACACAACAGTAAGCACCAATCCTAGTAGTGTTTTGAAAATATTCGATGTCAAAATTATGGCTTCCACAGTGGATGGTTTATTTTGTTTAAACAACTGCTTTGATAAATTACTATGATCATCAGGAAAAGTAATTGATAAATATAATTATTGACATCCTACGTCAATTTGCCGTGTACCTATCAAAATGTGGATTTAAATGATAAGGAGGAATGAAAATAGAATTAAATACTCGTAAAACAAAAAACGCACATCGTCATTATCAAATCAGCAGTAGGATATTCACTGCTGAAGATAGATAGGGCTCCTCTATAGTTTAAAAACCGCTCAGATGCATGTAATTAATAGGACATGTCTAGCAAAATGCCTATCAGAACTTCATATAAACTACTTCATCCCATCACACAACAGTAAGCACCAATCCTAGTAGTGTTATTTGACGTAAGGCAAAAACAAAAGACGTAACTTTCAATTTGGCCAACAGTAATTTTGTTGATGTAATTTTAACGGCGCGGGCGCGGCGGCTGAAACGCAATGTGTCGTAATAAAGGACGAATACATTTGTAAAGAGAGGGACCAAACTACCGTATATTTACGCGTTATAGACGTGACTGTTGTAAAACTGGATATGTTTTTTGTTAGTGTTGGTGCAGAGTTGAAATGTTGAGTTATGTGAGTAGGGGGTTCAAAAATCGATGAGCATGCCAAAAAAATAAAACTGTCATCATTATCTGACCATCGACATCAACTGTCAACTGATCCCATTGCTATTACTGTTGTTCCTATAACACAGGGTTCATTGCTGTGAAACGAAGTAAGCTTAAGTTAACCACTCGAGATCAGTGCAAGTAGGCGAACATCTTCAAATTGTCTCGTCAAGAGAAGCATGTAATTGCGAAAAAATTAAACTAAACATATTGCAAAAACCTACTACAGTTCTCAAAACAGACTAACAATACAGCATAAATTCAATAAACACCTCATATAAGATGCCGCATCGGTTTAAGACCCAACACCCAAGACTGAGGATTGCGGTAAATAAAGATCTTCCCTAGTTAACGCTCCCGTGCGCAACATCTCAACGAAAGGCGAAAACAGACAGATACAGCCGAAACAAACATATGGCTTAGAAACAAAACCTCATACGTTATCAGCTCAACACAAACAACCAGATCTCTACGATTTATCTACGTTCCTATCACAAGGCAATAAGAACCAGATTCGAACGTGATGACATCCAATTCGGATTTGATGAATGCCCTCGGCGGCGATGCGAAATAATTTCTTCTATTCATCCGCTAAAATATTACGCCCGACTCTCTGACTAATGAATTCATTTCAATGGAGGCTCTTCAATCCCGTCTGAAGGCATTGATAAAGATGACGAATAGAGAAATGGGTGGTTTCATTCTGATGGTAGATTAGTGTTTGAATTTGAGCTGGGGACTAATAGATTTAATCAATTATATTTAATCTGGGACAAATTTGTGGGTGCGAAAGCTTAGCCATTGCGGGTTCGATATAGTTGGTGATGTTTGGGTCAGATTAACGGACGCAATTTGATATTTGACTTATTGGAATTCGAAACTAAATGAGAAATAGTGCAGAACACAGTCTGTATGTATTAATGTAAAAGCAGGATACCAGACGAACGATACAAAAGGAGCATGTGGCGTTGATAAGAGATAAAAAACGTGAGTAATTGTATGATCGTGGAGCCCTTACTAACCAACCTACAGCCAGGTAAGTGGATGTCATTTAGAAGATCGCTGGTAAATCTGGGTGAGAGGACGGAATATGGCACAAAAAATGATGATGATGACGATATTATGTCTGATTCTTATGTCAAAATTCTTCGTCAACCCAAAATATTTGGACCATACATGAAAGTAGAAGCCAAAAGAAGAAGCCGTACAACAAAACCCACGTTAATATCAGCGATTTATTGTCGGGTTGCCAAGCAACGCCTATTTTCTGCACCAAACGTACCACCAATGATCTACCGTCATAATATGTCGCGAGTGTCGAGCGATATTTTACCACTCTCGAGTACCATTATCTCCGAAACTGGAGCCAAGAAAATTTCGGAACATTCCCCCTCGCGTCGCGATTAATATCACCGCAGAGGTAATTATTAAGCCAAATGGATAGTAGCAACACCTAATTGCTGCAAATAAATCCCTACAGTGCATATGAAAATGTACTCAAGTTTTAGGTGGTAAATGGCGAAGAGGGGTTTAAGGGTGATTAAAGACAGAGGCACTCCCTCCGATACAGACGAGTGCAACTATTCTTAGTAAATTACAGGAAAACAGAAAAACTGCAGCGATAAATTTATCTGTCTTGGGAGTAAATAAAGTAAGAAATAATTAAGTACCGGCTGCTTCACATCTCATGCAGTAGAACCGAGGATCCTTCTTGCTATTTCCGAAGTTCACAGACGGGGAACTTAAACAAATGCGGTCCGAGCGACCCTCGTGGCCAACCGAGCGTTAACGACTTCGATACGACATGTCCAAGTCTTACTCACGCGGTAACGTCCCGAAATGTGAACACGAATAAATAGCGCTAGGTGAAATGTGGGCAGATTTTCCTCTAAGTTTCCAAACGAAAACTTACGATACGATCAAAACGTTATGTCACGGATTTACATACGTCACGGATACGAAACTGTGTTGCTATCGGATAAGCTCGTAAAAGTAACATTGTTACACTATATTAAAGAGAACAAAAGCGCTGCGAATCTGCGCTGTTACATAACTTACGATCTTCAATATAAGTTAATATTGCCTCGCGAAAGGTGCGCATAAAGAATAATGGTTTTTGAATATCAAACTAGGTATTTCCGAAGCACCTAAAGTACATGTTCCGATGCTCCCCTCGAACGTAACATTTTTCTTTTCGACGAGGAAATATACGTTTTCAGTTGATTTACGAATTGTTTGTGAATGCGGCAACGGGGATAAAGTACCGAGTTTCTTAGTCCGATGTTATCTTAGTACAGTTACTGTTGATTGGATGACTTCTTTGTACTTGTGTTGGACAAGATTACGCTAATAAATTGCTGTTGGCTCTAATTACGGATAATTTTGTGCGATTGTTTTCGCTGATGTTGGATTTGTTGCCTTTGCAGGATTTTTTGTCATTGGATGTGACTTTGATATTTTGTACCAAGTAAAATAAGAAACATTTATCTCTCGACTGATGACTGATACGCATTGAGGAACATAGTTTTCGACAACGCTCAAAAAAAAAAGAGGCTGAGACCTCTTGATGGTTTTTTTTTCTACCATAAAGTCAACGAACTACAACATCCAATTCACACCGTTTTAAAACATAATTTACGTGTAATTATTTCGACTGACACTTTGTGCTTGCAAACATTCAAAATTATCCCTATTATCCTATTACTATATTCACACCTCAGAAAAAATCAACCAACAAATGCCACGTCCAAACCAAAACTCATCTAACATGAAACCACTCCGTCGCCGTCGTTAGACTACCAACTAGCAGGCTAAATGTAGGTGAATACGGAATTCAAGGCACTACGTAGTGGGGATGCGACCACTCGTGAGCCGTGCGTGCTAAGAATATTGTAGCGCGTACTTTATATTTGTGTGCTGTATTGAATTACTGCTGCTTTCTGACGGAAAATATGAATGGGTTTGTGGTTTTGTGATGCAACTGCAGAAGTGAAGAAACTTTTTTGATTTATGAAGGGAGCGTGTAGATTAGAGGCATATCAGAAGACAAACGAGGTGTAGACTTGATGAAGGAGGCAAATAAAAATAGTGAAGGAGACAAATAAAATCGGCAAGAAAGCATCTGTTCAACCAAAATATATGAATAAGCTATTTTATTGAATTGGAGTCCGCTAACAATAACTTTTTTGATTTATGAAGGAACCTTGTAGTTAGGGATTAATCAGAAGACGAAGGAGATATAACTTATAGGTGTAGGAGACGAAGTAATATCGTAAAGGACACTAAATAATTAAAAGCAACAAAAAACTTTGCTTTTACAAAACTTAAGACATGTTCGAGGCCTTTTTCTCTCCTACTCATGGCCGGACGAGAGTTATTATCAGACTTGAACTGTCTTAAATTCATGGTGATCCTTCAATAGGCATTTACGTTCCATTCCAACTCAAGTCGTACCTAGTGGTATGCTCTTAACAATTTCTCTCATTAGTTTTCTCCACACTTGCTGTCGCAACAGGAGTGTCGTTTGACGCCAAGCGGTCATGTCATAATTAACCCCATTGTCTTAATAAGTTTTAATTGCCCTGTCGGCCTATTGGGATAAATACTGTATTACACATCTATTTAGGTTAAGTGTTACAACTGAAGTAATTACCATTATTTTGTCTAAGTGTTATAAATGTTTGCTTTTTGCGCTGAATTTGCTCCATTTATATTTAAGCAGAAACCGGGTTTATTTACATTATTTAGCAAATATGAGAAAAGCTATACAGTATGCATAAGCTACGTTCTAGTCTAAATTAGAGCTTCAATTACAATAAAGTGCTAAAACTAGGACATCCTAACAAAATTAATGAACAATGAAAACAGATTAATACTGTTGAAAATAATCTTAAACATTACGTTGAACTTACTGAATAACAACCACGAATATTAAATGAATATCACATCGCGTAAGATAACCAGTCTTAGGGTGCTCCCACATCTATCGACGCGGAATCGGCTTTTTCCGTCGCCCTTTCTCTTTTTGTCGCTTAGAACTGCCATTTGCTAGACCGAGACAGAAAGCATAATGCGATAGCACGCGGCGGAATCCTCAAGGCGGCCGCGTGCTATCGCATTGTCTCGGTCTAGCAAATGGCAGTTCTAAGCGACAGAAAGAGAAAGGGCGACGGAAAAAGCCGATTCCGCGTCGATAGATGTGGGAGCACCCTTACCGAGTACTGCCTAATACTCGTAACTGGGTTGTGGAGGTCATGGTAATTCTGATGTTTGACTGCATCCAATTGGCTGGAAGCCGACCCCAACATAGCTAGGAAAAGGCAGGCAGATGATGATGACATAGACCAACGACAAATGGAATGTTTTTATCGCAATTTGTTCAATATTTTGCCAATAGATGGCGTTAATAGTTCATGTATAATTCTTGAATCGCGTTTGTCCGTTTACCAATTTATCTTCTACCTCAAATCTCTCTCAGATCTGCTGGAATAAAATTTCTTTTAGAAATAAGCACAGCTTTTGTACTTTTCTGTTCTTTTGAAATGATTTCATGTTTTTATCTTTGTTTAAGTCCATAAACAAAACAAAGGTGGAAGGTAACAGAATGAAAACCATGGACAAAACTGGAACTGAACACATCTCTTGGAATAAAAGTATGTTGACTTGACGTCATCCAAAACAAATAGGTTATCAGCTCATGAATGCAACATGATGAATCATTTTGCTATAACAAAGCAAGCGATTTTATCGAAAACGCAGTTAAATCCAGTAATATGTGTTTATGCGCACTTACTTGATGACTAGTCGACTAGTAAGCCAATGTAGGTTATCAGTTATCACATTCATAAGGCAATTCTAATTTTCAAAATATTTTTTTAATGTATTTTAAAAAACATTGGTCATCATCTGCCTAGCCTTTTCCCAACTACGTTGGGGTCAGCATCCCATCTAACCAGACGCAGCTAAATATCAATCTGACTTCCACAACCCTGTCATCATCAGCCTATTAATGTTCCCACTGCTGCGACACAGGCCTCCTCTCTGTGAGAGGGGGTGGGCCATAATCCACCACGCGGGCCCAGTGCGGATTGGTGGATGTCACATTTTTTTTTTTTTTTTTTTTTGTTATTATTATTATCTGCAATCAGTGCCACTTTAAGCAGATTTGATGTAGGAGCTTGACACGGCGAGTGTGATCTCCAGTGAGACCATCTACTCCTTATGTTTATCAGACTCAATCACTACTGATTACATCTTTCCTTTTTAATCTTTTTGTATAGCTTCGACATTTTAATTGTGAAGCAAGAGGGTTGGGGTGATTTTGCAGCCGTTGCTGGTAGGTTTGCGTAGTGCTTTTGATTTCATCCTTCACAGTAAACATGTTGAGGTTATCATGTATTTCATCATTAGTGATGAACCAAGGTGAGTTGCTAATAGTGCGGAGTATTATATTCTGCATTCTTTGCAGGATGGATATGTTCGAGTTACTGGCACTTCCCCACAGCTGTATGCCGTACATCCAAACAGGCTTCAATACTGTCTTATAGATTAGAAGTTTGTTGTCTATGGAGAGTTTGCTGTTACGTCCAAGCAGCCAGTGGAGGTTTCTGTATCGTATGTTTAGTTCTTCTCTTTTGGCTTTGATATGGCGCTTCCATGTCAGTCTTCGATCTAGGTGCAATCCTAAGTACCGAACGCAGTCAGAGTGGGGTAATATGGTGTTATCTAATATTATCGGGGGGCAGTTTCCTTTTCTCAAGGTAAAGGTTACTTGTACCGATTTTGACGAGCTAGCTTTGATCTTCCACTTTTGCAGCCACTTAGTGATTTCATTTAGTCCATTCTGGAGCATTTCTGAGGCACGTATTGGGTCAGTGCTGCTGGCTAGTATGGCTGTATCATCAGCAAACGTAGCGGTGGTGATGCCGTCTACTTGCGGGAGATCCGCTGTGAAAAGGGTGTAAAGGAGAGGTCCCAGCACAGATCCCTGCGGGACTCCAGCCAATATGTTATAAAACTTTGAAGTTTCCTCACCTTCCCTTACTTGGAATAGCCTGTCTGCTAAATAGGATTTTAGTAAGCAATAATATGAGTGAGGGAGGTATGATTTAATTTTAAATAATAAGCCCTTGTGCCAGACCCTGTCAAAAGCCTGCTGAATATCTAGGAAAGCTGAAGAGCAGTATTCCTTGTGTTCGAGTGTGTGTCTTATCTTGTTATAGACTCTGTGCACCTGTTCCACCGTAGAGTGCTGCTGGCGAAACCCAAACTGGTGGTGGGGTATTATTTGATTTTCCTCCAGTATCGGCAGGATTCTGCGTAACAGGACCTTCTCAAAGACTTTAGATGTAATTGGTAGCAAACTGATGGGTCTGTACGATGTAGAATCATTAGGCGATTTTCCCACTTTATGAACCATTATTATTTGCGACACCTTCCATAGCTGGGGAAAATATTGCACTCGCAGAATTGCGTTAAATATAGTAGTTAGGAACACTATTGCCTTCCTAGGTAGTTGGATCAAAATCTCTTTAGTTATCAGGTCAAAGCCCGGAGCTTTCTTATCCTTGAGTTCCCTTATAGTCTTCCACACTTCTCTCGCTGTGACTGGTTTCGGAGGTAGTGAGAGCTGCATAGCTTGATTAAGAGTCTCAGTGACTAAAGCCTCGTGAGAGTTGTCCTGCGCATCATTCGGAGTAAAGACTTTTGATAGATGACTAGCAAAAGCGTTAGCCTTTTCTTGATCCGTTTTAGCCCAGCCATTGCCTACTCGAATAGGTGGCTTTGCCTGTATTGGTCTGTCGTAGTTCTTGGTAAATTTCCATAGCGAGTAGCCAGTGGAAACAGTAGCTGTGAGCGTTTCCAGCTTTGTCTCGAGAGTGTCATTGTGCCAGTCTTTAATCATATTTCTAAGATTCTTTGACGCTTCGTCAAATTGTGCTTTATCATGTGGATGTCTACTTTGGTGCCAGATGCGTCGTAGTTTCCTCTTGTCTAGAACGGCATTCTTTATTTGTAGCGGGACATTGAGAACTTTACTCTTCGATTTTAGAGCAGGAGTGCACTTCCAGCAGGCTTCTTGTATTAGAGATGTAAATATCTTTACCTGATCTTCAATATCATCTGCGGATTTTAGAGCTACTTTGAGTTCTAATTTACTGTCTATAAGCTCTCTGAATGAGGTCCAGTCCGTATGTCTGTTGTACAGTGTCTCAGTCTTCTTACGATCTATTAACATAGTGCTCACTGTCAACAAGACTGGAGTATGGTCTGATGAGCTATCCAAACAGCTTTCTGCTTTTGTATAGTGTCTACCTAGGCCTCTGATCATAAAAAAGTCTAAGAGGTCTGGAGTTTTATTTGTATCAGTCGGCCAGTATGTGGGCTCGGCAGAAGATGCCCAGTGGAGGTTATTAGTTTCTGCGCTTAATTTTAGTTGTCTTCCTCTAGTGCTGGTAAGCCTAGAACCCCATGACGTATGTTTGGCGTTCCAATCACCTCCAGCCACAAAGCGACTTCCAAGTGTCTGAAAGTAGTGATTAAACATAGGTTCCGTAATTTTATATTTTGGGGGGCAATAAACCGCAGACACCAACAAGCATCCACAGTGATCTTCAACTGCAATGGTTGTTGCTTGCAAGTGATTGTATTTATACTCTGGCATAAGGTGATGTTTTATAGTTTTCCTAATAATTATTGCAGTACCTGCATGGCTAGTACCATCAGGATGATTTGTCAGGTATGTCTGAAACTCTTGGAACTTGATGGAACTAGAGGATGTGCAATGTGCCTCCGATACAAGGACTATATCAAGTTTGTGCTCTATCATAAGTAATTCAATTGCATATTTATTGGGTGCTAAACCATTTATGTTCCATGTTGCTATTCTAAGAGTTGTATACGCCATTACGTTAACTTATCAACGAGCTTAGCTATGAGGCCCATTAAGGTACTCATTTGTTGTATGATAAGTTCAAATTTTTCTGATTGTTTCAGTAGCATTTGCTCAATTGTAGTATTAACTATTTTTCTCATATCGTTGGTATCTTCTACTTGAACCTGTCTGTTATGTGTCTTTACAGTTTCTGAGTAAGTTTTTATCATTTCTTTAGGCTTGGTAATGGATGGTATCTGCTTATCATTTGTCATATTATGTGCATCAAGCATTTTGTGGTTTATGTTAACTATCTGAGATGGTGCGGTGGTGAATGCGGTCGTCTTTGTTCTTCGGGCTAAAATTTCTTTATATACCGCACAGCCTCTGTAATTAGCGGGGTGCGGGCCACTGCATAATGCACACAAAGCAGGAGTTTCGCGATCATGTTTCTGGCATTCAGAAGTCTTGTGCGACTGACCACATTTAACGCAGCGGTAGGGGCGCATACAATAATTCTTTGAGTGGCCATATTGTTGGCATCTCTGACATTGTACGATTGATTTCCTTTTTCTTGGATCTTCTATAACAACGGATTGGTGGTATATATATTTCAAGTCCTTTACCGCTTTGATGTTTGACCCTGGAGCCAGATTTACAAAGAATGTAGAGGTGGGCTTTTTCTCTGGGCCGTACTTGGCATTGATAATTTCCCCAGTAACAGTATTTCCTGTGGCCTCAATTTCTTCCTTAATAATGCTGGTGGGCGTAGATGGGTGTAAGTTGCGAATAACTACTCTAGAGCATCTCATATCCTTTCTGTTAAAGGTATGCCCAATGAGTCTATTTTCCCTCACAAGACCAATTAGCTTCTTGTAGGTGTCAATGTCCACACTACTAATTCTTAGCTGATTTCTATTCACAATCTTGTAAGTGAATTGTCTTCTTTCAGCAGCAGTTTCCAGAAGTTCAGTCAATTTGGTGACATCTTCAATCCCGTAAAGGATTATCGGTGGAGGTTTGCTAGCTTTCTTGATTGGCTCATCGGTATCATTTTGGGTCAGGTCAATCGAAAGGCCGTTGAATCTATTAGCTGTTTTAACAGCATCAGGAGATGGGCTGCTCGAAATTTTTCGTTTTTTGTTTTTATTTTTTGATGGTACTCTTTGCCAGGATGGGTGTTCAGGTTCATTGTCTTCAGCCCTAGAATTTTGGGGCTCCACATCAATATAATCTTTGGATGGTTTAACTGTTAGATTATTTCCAACTGACGCGGATCTTGGTCTTGATAGGAACAAGCTTGGATGGAAAGCTTGTTGTACAAGTTTTTTGTTACAGCTGTTGCCAGTAGTATTCGCCAACACAGGAGCCTGGTCACCTACTCCTGTGCGGTCTTCGGTGACATGATCCATAATTTCTGGGTAAATTAAGTTTCAACGAGGTAACACTGGATTGGAGGTGGCAACCCCATCTGACAGTGACATTGAAACAGACATATGAGAATGTCAAAAAATTATTAATCCAAATGTGGGTATAACTTTTTCACTGATAGAATCTACTATTGTTTGGATAAGGATTTTGTCGTTTATTGGATGTAAAATCACTAGATAACGATAACACCGTTTCCAAAGCACTTTCACTACACTTTAATGATGTTTTAGGGCACTATTTCACAGTATTTTTCACAAATCGCGAAATTAATTGAGGAGCGTATGTGCTTCTGACAGCTGTTTGACAACAACCCCTGGTGGATGTCACATGTCTTCGAATTTTTGGTTCTAGGACATGCCGGTTTCCTCACGATGTTTTCCTTCACCGTTTTGAGAGCAGTGGTGATGAAATTAATTACACAAAGTAATGCGCCTGCCTGGATTCGAACCCACGACCTATAACTCGTAAGTCGGGGCCGATACCACTGGGCCACCACTGCTCAACACTGGGACAACCCTGTACCTTGGTAGTATTAGCTACCAAACTTAAGAGATTTTTACGCACAATAACGACTGTCAAAAATATACCGGTACAAGTGACAGCCGTGGCTAACGGCTTTACGTGCTTTCCGAGACACGCAGAAAACATCGTTATGATAGATGTTCAGTTCACCCATTCACAGACCAACCTAGGAAAGTGCGGCTTAACCTTGAAGACACGTTAAAAATCGATGTAACATTAAAAAAAGACGTGTGGCACTCGGGGACTGCCGCGGTAAAGCTATTGCATAGCATTTTGTATCAACTTATGCAATTATAATTTTATTTATTTATTTTATTCATGCAGTATTGCTTTTTCTTTGATATTAATTCAAGTTACATTTTTTGAGCGTGGTGACCGATAAGAAAACAAATTTTTCTATTATTAAATAAATAAAAAAAGTTAATATTGTTTAAAATATTTTTATTATTTTACAATACATGTGGGTTTTATTATTTTACAGTAGCTGTTGGTTATTCAGGAATATTTATCATTGAAACTATAGGTTTATGATAACTGAAATATCCTCAAACACCCTCGAAAACCATGAAAACGACAACCATGACGAAAACCTCGATAAATTTATGCAGCTGCCATCTTGGATTTATATTTTGACTGCACCATCGGTTTCAACACCCTCGAAAACCATGAAAACGACACCCATGACGAAAACCTCGATATTTTTTGCA
Source organism: Agrotis clavis (assembly GCA_954870645.1). NCBI lineage: Eukaryota > Metazoa > Arthropoda > Insecta > Lepidoptera > Noctuidae > Agrotis > Agrotis clavis. The sequence goes on along the minus strand of OX940935.1, from coordinate 18,842,734 downwards.
GCCGCCATCTTGTATTTACATTTTGACTGCACCATCGGTTTCAACACCCTCGAAAACCATGAAAACGACACCCATGACGAAAACCTCGATATTTTTTGCAGCCGCCATCTTGTATTTACATTTTGACTGCACCATCGGTTTCAACACCCTCGAAAACCATGAAAACGACACCCATGACGAAAACCTCGATAATTTATGCAGCCGCCATCTTGGATTTACATTTTGACTGCACCATCGGTTTCAACTTCCTCGAAAACCATGAAAACGACACCCATGACGAAAACCTCGACATTTTTTGCAGCCGCCATCTTGGATTTACATTTTGACTGCAACATCGGTTTCAACACCCTCGAAAACCATGAAAACGACACCCATGACGAAAACCTCGATATTTTTTGCAGCCGCCATCTTGGATTTACATTTTGACTGCACCATCGGTTTCAACACTCTCGAAAACCGTGAAAACGACACCCATGACGAAAACCTGTGACTGGCTGAAGTGTTATATTTCGTACAAGACTAAAATTAAAAATGGCTACAATAAACAATATTAATAATGATTTAGACCTTATAAACTTCGGTGACTCTTTCAACTGCAACCCTGAAGACTGTCGTAACTATATCAACTCGGCCGGTACTAACATAAATATACTACACTTAAACATTCGCAGCGTGAACAAAAACTTTCACCAACTTCAAGTTTTGTTAAACTTGATAAAAACTAAAATTGATAGCATTGTTCTGACAGAATGCTGGCTGAGTAAAGTCAATGCACTACCACACTTAGATGGATTTCAGTCTAACTCGACAGTGGTCAACGTTAACCAAAACGATGGAGTCATAATATACACTAAGGAAGGATTACAGTGTTCCATATTAGAGCCACCCTTTGTAGGCGGTAATTGCCTAGTATGTCAAATAGACAAAAAGTTGTCTGTGGTCGCCATCTACCGCTCCCCCTCTTTCAATTCCAGAGACGATTTCAACAATTTCACAACAAGCTTGTGTAAGGTATATCAAGAAATATCGTCTTGCCCTGGTATTGTCTTGGTGGGAGATCTAAACATAGACATTAGTCCAATTGGTCGGAATGAAAGAAGTTTCGAATACCTTACAATTAACGCGTCGTATGGATTGATGCCGACCCACCTATTCCCTACTCGGCTGGACCGCTGTATTGATCACTTGCTTCTCAAATCTAATTACCAATCTACAACACTTGTAATGGAATCTCATATAACGGATCACAAACCTGTTCTCTTGTCCATAGCTCACGTCAGTCCCACAAAGAAGATAAATAAAGTTATCACTCGTCTAGATTACGAAGCCATTACTGCTGAGTTAGAAAATACCGACTTTACTGTATTAAATGAAATTGATGACGTAAATGAGTGTGCGATTACTTTTGTAGACATTGTTAGATCAGTCATTACAAAACACTCCACACAAGTTAAAATCCCCAGAAATAAAATAATAATTAAACCATGGATAACACCGGGCCTAATAAAATGTATAAAAAATAGAGACAAAATGCATATTAAGGCAAAAACAGCTCCTGATAACCTAATCTTAAAAACAACATATTTACGATACAGAAACTTCTGTAATAACTTACTTCGAAAATTAAAAATAGCTTACGAAACGTCGGAATTAGAAAAATCAAAAAACAACCCCAAAATGTTATGGAATACAATTAAACAAATAACAAACACACAAAAGACACATGTTAGCCCTGTAGAACTATTAAAATTAAAAGACGACCCTAAATCTTCCTTAAACTTTGTAAATCACTACCTTAGTAATGTTGGTAAAAATTTAGCTACGCAAATATTATCACAAACTGCGGGATACAACAGCTGCAAGTGAACAATGCCCTTTCATTCAAAATGAAACTAGTGATCCCAATCCAACTGTCGGTTCTCTTGTCGTGTTGGAAGTGGATGAAACAGAAGTGGAATCCCTCATCTTACAATTGCGACAGGACTGTGCCGTCGGTTGGGATGGAATCTCGTCCAAACTGTTGAAGATATGTCGTCACGCATTGACTCCACCCATTACCTTCCTCATAAATCGCTGCCTTCAAACGGGAGTATTTCCTAATGCCTTGAAAAAGGCAATAATACATCCAATTCACAAGGGTGGGGACAGAGACTGTGTTACGAACTATAGGCCAATTTCTGTTTTGTCTGCCCTCTCTAAGATACTTGAAAGGATCCTGGCGAAGTCACTTGGGAGCTTCCTTAACAAACACCAAATCATTGCTCCGAACCAATATGGTTTCCGTACAGGTCTATCGACGGAGGATGCTGTCTTAGACTTTACCCAACAGGTAGCTAAGAAATTGGACAAGAAAATTAAGTGCCTGGGAATTTGTTTGGACTTATCCAAAGCGTTTGACACGGTCTCTGACCCCATGCTCATTGATAAGCTGGAACGTATTGGTGTGCGAGGTACACCTTTGGAAATTTTTAAAAGTTACCTCAGTAATCGCACACAGGTCGTCAAGGTTGACGCATATTATAGTGACGAAGAGCTAATAACGTACGGCATCCCCCAAGGCAGTATTTTGGGTCCAATCCTCTTCCAGATCTATGTAAACAACCTTTGCAAGATGAAACTACCTGACACTGACATTTATGCATACGCAGATGACACTGCAATTCTTGTTTACGGACCTACCTGGGACGTGGTGAGGACTACTGCAGAAGAAGCCCTGTCCAAAGTAATGAAATGGCTTAACTGTAACCTGCTGACACTTAACTTGGCCAAAACCACTTATATACTATTCGCAATTCGGCGTCACATGAGACCTGCTCATAACTTCAGCATTGCTGCCCACACATGCACAAATCCAACATCATCTTGTGACTGTCCAACCCTTACAAGATCGGACAATATAAAGTATCTTGGAGTCCTGATTGACGACGGTTTACGATGGGACAAACAGATTGACGCCCTAACTACAAGAACAATGCGCCTTATACACGTTTTTAAGTCACTGCGAGAGTCAGCCAATCTAGACACCTTAAAGATGGTGTATTATGCGGTTTGTCAATCTGTTCTTGGATACTGTATTACAGCATGGGGTGGAGCAATTAAAACCAAAATGCTGACAGTAGAAAGGGCACAAAGAGCCATTCTTAAGGTAATGACCAGGAAATCATATAGATTCCCTACGAAAGAACTTTTTTCAAACTGCAAAGTCCTTACAGTACGACAGCTTTACGTACTTCGATCCATTCTAAGAATCCACGATAGGCTACCACTACCAAATTTAATTAAGCGACGACAACTCATCACTGGTCCCCAACATAAAACCACTTTCGCAACGCGCCAATTTTACACGCTCAGTCATCATATTTATAACAAAATTAATAAAGAATTGAAGATCCTACACCTTAACACCCATACAGTTAAAAATAAGTTGACAGAATGGCTACTGGAGAGGGACTATACTAACACTGAGTCCCTACTTACATACATCACCTAATCCCTTACGCACACCTTTTCTATAGCACAGACACACACACATCAGCTCGCACACTTATCTCACCAAACATTCACACACCCACACACAAAATACTAACCTTTCACAACACTAACATTCACCCTAAACAGAATATTACAGAACATACCTATTACTTATTGTAGCGGTGGAGCGACACCGTTTCATAAATTGCTGTTGTAACAAATAGTTTAAAGAATTATAAGTGACCGATCACTGTCTCTCAAAATACAGGTCATTACCTAGTTTGAGAGGCAGGGTTTCAGAATTGTAATGCAGATCTTACAACTAACTTTAATGAGTGTATAATTACCTATCCTTTGATTGTATCTGTACTGTACTCTTTGTGTTGAATAAAGATTATTATTATTATTATTATTATAAACCTAGATATTTTTTGCAGCCGCCATCTTGGATTTACATTTTGACTGCACCATCGGTTTCAATACCCTCGAAAACCATGAAAACGACACCCATGACGAAAACTTCGATAGTTTATGCTGCCGCCATCTTGGATTTACATTTTGACTCCAACATCGGTTTCAACACCCTTGAAAACCATGAAAACGACACCCATGACGAAAACTTTGATAATTTATGCTGCCGCCATCTTGGATTTACATTTTGACTGCAACATCGGTTTCAACACCCTCGAAAACTATGAAAACGACACCCATGACGAAAACTTCGATAATTTATGCTGCCGCCATCTTGGATTTACATTTTGACTGCACCATCGGTTTCAACACCTTCGAAAACCATGAAAACGACACCCATGACGAAAACCTCGATATTTTTTGCAGCCGCCATCTTGGATTTACATTTTGACTGCAACATCGGTTTCAACACCCTCGAAAACCATGAAAACGACACCCATGACGAAAACTTCGATAATTTATGCTGCCGCCATCTTGGATTTACATTTTGACTCCAACATCGGTTTCAACACCCTCGAAAACCATGAAAACGACACCCATAACGAAAACTTCGATAATTTATGCTGCCGCCATCTTGGATTTACATTTTGACTGCACCATCGGTTTTAAACACCCTGGAAAACGATGAAAACGACACCCATAACGAAAACCTCGATATTTTTTCATTAAGAATTCATTGTTATTATTTTTTTATTATTTATTATTGAACGGTCTTGTCGTCGTGTATTTTGAAAGAAACTAATTATTTTACGTAATTAAAATATATTTTTATCGTTCTTAAGTCTCCTGTCTTTCAAGTCTTCTGTTTTTCGCTCTTGTCATAAGTCATGTTATTTTTATAGTCTGCCAGTCGGTTCGTCGTTACTGTGGAGGTCGGACGGCCCCGACATCCCCACCTCCAGTATCAGAAAACTGATACTCAAGATGAGGGGCGGACGTCCAGCCTGCACAGTTTCGTCACAGGTCGCGTGTAATGTCCTTGTCCAGTCTTAATGTCAACCACTCGGATACGGTCATCTTTCCCTCGGTGCAGCTTTGTCACAACCCCTAGAGGCCACAGATTCCGAGGGAGCTGGTCATCTGCGATAACTATGACGTCGCCTTCAGCAAGCGCCGTTGAAGAAGGTCGGAACCATTTCTCTCGTCTAGTGAGAGTCGGCAGATACTCTCTGACCCAACGTTTCCATACGAGGTCTGCCAGTTTTTGTGCTTCACGCCAGCTTTTTCGAAGAAGATCCCCATTGTCGAAAATTCCAGCAGGGTAATAATCAAATTCAGCCTTAGCCAGCAGAAAGTCATTAGGCGTAAGTGGAAGGTCGTCGGCGTGGTCAATAGGTACGTAGGTCAACGGTCGGGAATTAATCATCTGTTCCGCCTCACTCAGCAGGGTTAGCAGTGTTTCGTCAGAGGGTGCTCTGTCCTTGAGCGTCACCCTGAGTGCCGTCTTCACCGAGCGTACAAGGCGCTCCCAGCAACCACCCATGTGGGGAGCGTTTGGCGGAATAAACTTCCATTTCATAAATCTAGTGCTGCCGAACTTCAGCAGCACGTCTCTGTCTATGGCAAGAACAGATCGCTTCAGCTCTGTGTCTGCCCCACGGAAGGTAGTGGCGTTGTCCGTCCACATTTCTTTTGGACATCCACGTCTGGCCATGAATCTGCGAAGAGCCATGATAGCGCTGCTTGTGTTAAGACTATGTACCACCTCGATATGTATAGCCCGTACCGTTAGGCAAGTAAACAAAGCCACCCACCTCTTTTCATGTCGGCGTCCGACCTTGACCGTCAACGGTCCAAAATAATCAAGGCCGGTGCAGGTAAAAGCTCTGTATCCTCTGGTAAGTCTTGCAAGAGGCAAGTCGGCCATCAAGGGCGGTGAGGGTTTGGCTCTCCTGTTTTTGCATTCCTGACAAATGTTCCATGTAGACTTGACAGCAGCTCGCCCATCAAGTACCCAGAAGCGTTTCCTAACTTCGTTTAAAACGCGTTCTCTGCCCGTATGAGCAGATTGTTCATGGTAGTGCATCAAAAGAAGTTTAGTTATCCTGTCTTTTGGATGTAAAATTATGGGGTGCTTCATATCGTCGTCGACATCTGCTTCACTAATCCTCCCACCAACACGAAGAATGTCGTATTTGTCTAAAAACGGGCTCAATTGTCGAAGAGCGCTGTCTGACGTCACCAATCCAGTTTTTTTAATGTTCTCTATATCCGCTGAAAATGTTCTTCGCTGACTTTCTTTAAGTATCTGTCGCTGTGCTGATTCTATTTCGTCAACAATCAGCTCCCTTTGCCGTCGACTGTCTTTGTCTTTTTGTAACCAGTTGTAGCAGGCTCGCTGAACCCATGCTGTGCTCCTAACTAGTCGCCAGTATTTTGAAAAACGTTCATCATCTGGCAGAAGGGAGTCAGGCTGTGAGATCACTAAAACCATCTTAACTTCTATGTCATCTTCATTAAGACTGATCTCATCTTCAGATTCTTTGGGCCAGCAATCATCTGGTTGGCGTAGAAATTCTGGTCCATGCAGCCATCTAGAACTGTCTTCAATCAAGCCGTCACGCGTAGCATCATCTGCAGCGTTCATGGCTGACGGTACCCACCTCCAGTCGTGAATCTCCGTGAGTTCTGCTACCTCGCTTACACGATGCGCTACGAAGGGCTTGAAACGTCCGATGTCAGACCTAAGCCAACTAAGAACGGTCTTTGAGTCAGACCAATACCACGTCTTTGAAATCTTCAACCACGGCGTGTCAATATACATTTTTACCACCTGAGCGAGGCGCGCACCCAACACGGCAGCCTGCAATTCTAGGCGGGGGACGCTCAGTATCTTGAGAGGAGCTACCCTTGCTCGTGCCATGACCAAAGATATGTGCCAAGCGTCGTTGGTCATCTTTTGTCGTAGGTATGCAACAGCGCAGAAGGCCTGTGAACTGGCGTCACAAAATATATGAAGTTCCACCGGACCGTCATTTTCACAGGCGTCAGTCATCAGCCATCGCGGTACGTTGATGGTCGACACGCGTAAGAGTTCTTTGAGCCAAAGTTGCCACTTGTCTAGGTGGTGAGCCTCAACTTCATCATCCCATCCTATCTTTGATTTCCAGATGTTTTGAAAAAGGATTCGAGCTTTGACTGTTATAAATAAAAGGAACCCCAGAGGGTCAAAAACAGACATAATCAGTCGGAGTACTTCACGCTTTGTAGGTCTCTTGTTGCCTGACTTTATGTCGTCGTTTATCTTGTGCAGGTTCAGTGGAAACGTGAAGTCATCTGAGTCCGGGTCCCAATTCACACCAAGTACGCGCTCGATGTGCTCTTCTTTGGCATCTGAAAGCATTTTGACGCCAGTCAGAGCTAATTTGTCCTCGGGTAGATGTCTGAGAAGGTGCTTGGAGTTAGACATAAAATTCCTCATATTAAACCCACCTTGTGCGTGCACCTCATTCACGTCATTGACTATTCTCACGGCTTCTTTGTCACTATTTATAGAATAGATAAAATCATCTACGTAATGATGATCAGTGATCGCTTTGACAGCTTCAGGATGTATAGATTCGAATCTACGGGCATTTAGATTCTTTACGTACTGCGCAGAAGATGGAGAGCATACCGCACCAAAACTCATTACATTCATAACGTACACGTCGTTTCCCCACAAAAGTCGTTGCGCCTGTCTATCTTCACTACGTATGAGCACGCGATGGAACATCTCCTGAATATCGCCCATAATTGCTATCTTTCCACAACGAAATCCCAAAAGTACACCAGGCAAAGAGGTAAGCAAGTCCGGTCCACTGAGCAAAAAGTCATTCAGGGATTTACCCATCGATGGCGCTGCACAGTCGAGTACGAGGCGAAGTTTCGGCTTGTTGGGATTGAAAACTGCAAAGTGAGGAAGATACCATGTCTTATTAGTTCTTACCAGCTTTTCCTCGTCAGTGAGTTTGGAGATGTACCCCTTCTGCAAGTTTTCAGCTATCTTTTTCTCATACTGCTCTGCAAAGTCTGGAAACCGCCTCATCTTCCGCTCGATACCATCCAGACGCTTACGTGCGACAGCGTAGCTATCAGGTAATTCAGGCTTGTCGTCTCGCCAAAGCAGACCAGTCTCCCAGCGATCGCCTACCAAGCGCGTCGTCTTCTCCATTATATCCAGTGCTCTCGTATCCTCCCGGGAGCGCGGAGTGTCAACGTTCGGTTTAGTCCCGAAGCCTTCGGTGGAGAAGGATCTACGAATTGCAGCGTTAAGTTCATCACAGGCACACAAATGAAGTACCGCTACGCTGTCAGGAGTGGTAGATGGCAACTTACCATGAATGACGTACCCCAGTTTTGTGGTGGAGACAATCGGCGCATTCTTCGGCCCCTGGAGTACCTGTCGGCTGACAATCAGGTCAATATTGTCATGTCCAATGAGTAGTAAGGGTCGTTCGTGTACAGTCATGCGGTCAGTATTTACAAAATCGGAAAGGTAAGTCCAGTCATTTACAAGTCGTTTGTAATTACATTTATACAAAGGCAAGGCTAAATTATTTACAGATCTTACATTAGTCAACTTAAATATTTCATCACTATTTTCACCACGCACAGAAAACGAAACACGCTGCGACGAACTCTCAATAGACTTCATGCCTGAAGCTCCTTGCATGTGTAGAGCGCTGGCCGGTCCAGTCACGCCTATACGTTTTGCAAGGTGTCCGTCTATCAGGCTGATCGACGATCCTTCGTCTAGAAGAGCTAGTGTTTCTACTTCACCGCTGGGTCCGCTGATGAGTACGCGTACAACTTTCAATAGTATGGTGTTACATAAAATATTTTGTCCCTAACCTTTGAGGGTCGGACTAAAATAAAACCACAAAATAACATAAACCGGTTTATTACTGCGAGTAACAATCTCCCGTATAATAGAATTATTCGATTAAATTAATGGATTACATTTAAATTGAATTTCAATTAACATATTACTGTAACGTTCTTACCATAATAATAAAAATCATTAACCTTAACAACAGTCCGGGAATAAAATTCATATAAAACTACTGTGGTGAGATTCTTTACCCTTTCTAATTAATTAAAGCTAGCCAGTTGTAACCTAGGGGTTTAAAGAAGAGCTGGGGTCGTGGGGGGTTGGAGATAAACCGAGTACTGTTCCGTTAACAAGGTTACATTAATATAACTAAAGCAGAACTAAATAACTACCGGAACCTTCCAGTTAAAAACAATTATAATAATTTAATTAATGGGCGCCAGGGACCTGGAGAGTCCCGAATCCTGGAGCTGAAGATATCCTCAAATCTACTGTCACTTCCGGAGGAATGCAGAAAGAGCTCAAGATTCTCAACATAAAGTTCGGTGTAGTACCGACATCAACACCGGGTACCAAAATCACACCGGTGTTCCAAGGTGCGGTGATAACAAAATAAATATAAAGAAAAAAAAAAACCGTCACGCCTGCGCTCACGCTAGGCGGTGTCTGCCAGCCGTACAGCAGCCTCGGCTAGGCTCCCAGCGGCGTCGAGGAACGGGGTCCACGTCCCAGCTCTTAGCCGGCTTCTAATGAGACGGGCTAAGATCTCGGCGGCGGATCGAATTACTCGAGGGGCCTCACCTCACTGCAATTGACAAACGGAGACCAAATAATAAAAGTGTAACTTATTCGTTATCCTCGATGTGATCGAGCTGTGTAACCTATCAGACAGAACCTCGGCCGGCTCAAGGCCTTTATTCAAAATGAAATACGCGTGGCGTCCGTCCACTACGCCAAGGACTTATGCCGTTTTCCTGGGCAATACTTTAACACCTAGGTCAACCCTGAGAAATTGCCTACGGCATACGATTGGGAAATAGCTGGTTTATTACTCACGGTTATTGCCGGGGAAGGCGGCGTGGGCTGCGGGCTGCTGCACGTTCCACCGGGCAGAACCGCGACGACAGGCGCTGTTAGGAATCCTGAAATAATCGTTAAGATTAGCACGACGTTATTCCCTCACACACACACCCTTCGGGTGGACGCACAGACCACGCTCACACCACTAAGGATACCGACTTACCTTTTACGACTGCGCACCAAAAACTATGTGTAACTCCTCAGCGAGGCTGGCGGCAAGTGACGCTCGTCATCCTAGCAGAGTCATCGCAAATCGCCGGCCGGAAGTTGGTTAAGGGTCGGGTGTCCACTCCATGTCGAACTCCCGGATTCGGCGGAGAAACCAATATCCCCGCAACGACCACCAACACCTCACACCAGAAATTCACCCTGAATACTGTGGAACGACACCTGCCACAGTCGGCAATAAATCACACAAAACTAGATCCAACCACTCCGTTCTCCACTATTAATCTGTCCTAACTATTGATCACAAAATAGTTTCAACCAGGGAAACCATTCCTACAACATTGTCGGGGTAAGAGGAGAGCTCCACCTGACAACATTAAAGTTGACATTTCCCAGAGACAATCCACGCAAAAGTCCACAGATCAAAAATGTATCGATTCGGTCGAAGGTTCTCGAATAAAGTCTATATTGAAAAAATTATATCATTTCCGTTTATGGATATTTAGTTTATTATTAATTTCTTTTATTTATTTACTATTTAAAATTGATAATTATTACAAAATGAGTTAGTTCATACTATTTAAAGATTTGTGATCCTTAGATTAAAATATCGATTATTTTATGGTTGTTACTTCGGTAGGGGGCGCCTCGAACTGTCAGAATTGACGTTTGACGCAATGAATGTCATGTCAATCGTAAACAACCTAAGTTTTGATCAAAATAATATTGTTTGTTGTCTGTTAAAAACTGTTTAAAAGAATTTAGAAAAGTGATTTATTGTTGGGAAATGAAACCAACGACACATAGGAATGGTTGACCAATGAATGCAGGTACTTGACACTTTGTTTATTAGAAACGCAGCCGCGAAATAGCAACCTGAGCCAGGAACACTAAAAAAACAATGTAACAATGGTGCAATCAAAATCTAAAACGTGGTTGACTGCCGCTGACTTATTGAGAGGCTCGGCGTGCAATAACGCATGATGTACCCGCTCGCATAACGTACACTTTTTCTTAAGCTTACATTGTTTCAGCTGGTGTGTCGTAGATAAGCAAGAAAAACAAAGCTTATTTTCTGTAACATATTGCCAACGTTCGTCAACTGTCATGCGTTCGAAATCAGCACAAGAATTAAGGCCATGATCACTTTTACAGAGTCCACAAGATCGTGTTTTGTTTGTTGTGAGAACGGCGTGTTTAGCGTGTCGATGCGTCACAGATACGGTTCGATCGCTTGTTTTCGTCATAGGCGCAATGCACGTGGCGGCGTCGGCAATTTTCATGAGCCACTCGGAAAGGTCAATCAGTGTGACATGTCTTGCGCCTTTCTCGCTGACATAGAAACTCCACTGGAACTTCAGAATTGATGGTAGTTTTCCAATAATTTCTCTTATCAGTGTCGTGTTAGATATATGTCCTGCTTCGTCTGTCGCAGTCATGGCGGCCACTACATTCTGTACAGCGGTCGAGAATTCTATGAGACCGTTGACGTCGTCATGCCTTATGTCCCGCATGGCTCTTATTTTATGAAGCATAATCTCAATAAGATATTCGGGTCTACCAAATCTAAGTTTTAGAGTGTTAATAGTCTTAGCCAAATTTGTGGCACTTACCAGCAGGGCCGATACGGCGTCACGAGCCTTTCCTCTCAGGCACTTTGTCAGTCTAGCAATATTCTCGTCGTCGCTGTATTGGCATAGCTTTGATGTTGATTTAAACTGGCTATAGAACATAGGCCACTCCTCAGGGTCACCACAAAACGCCGGTAGTTCCTTTATGGATGTCTGTCTGGCCAGGAACTTATTTATACCACTTCCCGGAGCACGCGCGGTGTCAGTCTGGACTTGGTAAAGCGGAGCATGGCCGGCATCGGGAACACGTGAATGGTCGGGAGTATGGAAGGCGCTCGTCATGGAGATCGCTTTTTTTACGGTTGACTGTACATTCGCGGCACATGCACTTCCAGCGTTTGACAGATTATCGTCATCCATGTCATTCAACGCCTCAGTCTTTAGTCGCAACTTTTCCATTATGAGTCGTTTTTCAATAGCAGCTTTTCGCTCGGTATCTTCCCGCTGCAGCTGCGCAGCCGCTTCAGCGGCTTTTTTCTCTACATTTGCAGCCTGTTCAGCAGCTTCAAGTTGTAACATTAAAAGTTGTTGTCGTCTTACCGTCGATGTCGTACTTCGATTAGAAACGATGGATGAAGCCGGCGAAGGCGCGCGGCTGTGTCGGGAGGGCGGTCTGTCGTGCTCTCCGTCCGCAGGGGCGCCGGTCGATGCCATATTTTCTGCCTTCGACTTACTACGGGTTATCATAGGTGCCAGTGTCGAAAATGGCGATGAAGGACCACTTGAACGGTCTTGTCGTCGTGTATTTTGAAAGAAACTAATTATTTTACGTAATTAAAATATATTTTTATCGTTCTTAAGTCTCCTGTCTTTCAAGTCTTCTGTTTTTCGCTCTTGTCATAAGTCATGTTATTTTTATAGTCTGCCAGTCGGTTCGTCGTTACTGTGGAGGTCGGACGGCCCCGACAATTATCTACAAAAAACCTGTATACACTCAACAAAAATAACGACTCCACTCCACTCCGCTCCGCTGCGCTCCGCTCCACTCCGCTGCGCTCCGCTCCACTCCGCTGCGCTCCGCTCAGCTCCACTCCACTCAGCTCCGCTCCGCTCCGCTCAGCTCCACTCCACTCCGCTCCGCTCAGCTCCGCTCACAACGCCGTGTCGAAGACTGCCGAACTGAAACGACGTTAGACGATGCACGGCCTTCAAGCCACACCTCCTTGCCCGTCGGAGTGGGGAGCGTGAGGTTTTTTCGTTACGGAATTTCTGGGGTCGGTCCCCGCGCTCAAGGCCCGCGATAGAAGCTATGCAATAGCTTAAAAGGTTGATTGAAAACACCAAAACAATTATCGATTAAGAGCAAAATAGTAACTTTAACCCTTTGAAATCCTTTCAACAAAACTAGATTCTTAAAACCTTTCATCGCAAAAAAACTACCAAAAAACACTCGTCCATTCGAGGAATTCAAAACATTAGTCCCATTCACGTCTGCCTTCATTTTAAAAAACTTCCAATAAACTGCTATGAGAGAGAATAGGCACCATTTCTCCCATTGGCATTCTTTTTTCAGTCGGTCGGAATTCTGGTACAGATCCAAATAGGTCGGATCGTCGGATCGCCGGATCGTTGGATCAGTCCTTTGTGAAGGGGCGTACGTCCGATGTGAGAATCGCGATCGCTATGCATTGGAGTGATTTATGTACACGAAGCCTTATGTGAATGAATGTTATATGATTATGGACGGTTATGCTGTTCAAATGGTTTTGTTTGATGCTATATGGGTTATTTTTTGTGTCAATTGGGTTGATAAAGGGGTGAAATTGGGTCGATCTTTGGAACACATTTTTCTGTAGTCCTCAAAAGACCAGGTATGGTTTTTTAGAGAGATCGTGACAGTCTTTCAGTCATGGTGAAGTCTTAAACATCATATAGCTCTTGGCTCAGCGTTTCCACTGCAATTGTTTGACAGATTTGGGATACCACATCTGTCAAAAAATTGCAGCAGCAAGACAGAGACGGGAACGTGTCTAAGCATTACTTCTTTGTCTTTGAGAAGGTCAAAAGAAGAACCTACAGATAAGTCCTTCACAATATAAAATTAGCAGAAATACGTCGAACTAAGTTACCTCTTAAACGCACACATCGAGCATGACTACGATGGCCTAGTTAGTAAGGCGTGACGTGCATTGAATAAGAAGGCAGTAGGATCAAGTCAAGATGGGGAAGAAAAGATCTCGATTGGGACCATGGGCCGGACAACGCAGCGTAGGCAGGCCTGCCACGAGGTGGACCGACGACATCGTGAGAGTTGCGGGCAACCGATGGATGCATGTTATTCGGCATAGCGGTCTGAGTGCGAGGCCTATCTTCAGCAGTGGACGTCTTCCAGCTGATGAAGATGAAGATGAGTATCTCTCAATTATTTTTTTTCTATAAAACTTCATACTTACAATAAAATTTTCTCTCTATAGTACCCTTTCAATACAATTTTAAGCATGCAATGTTAGCTAGTTAGTACAAGTCTCCAAGTTACGAAGGCACAGTTGGTGCGAAAACTTGGCCAGTCGTAGAACGTTGATGTTTTTCTTGTCTGTTGGCTCAGCGCCTGACCGAAAGAAACTTGCTTTGCTTGCAATATTGTTAGTTGTGTGCATGGTTTAATAAGTTGTTTTTGTGATTTGTGAATGGAATTGTAAGTAGATTTGTTTGGTGCATTACTTTTAACTAATCATCTTGAAGGTAAAACAAGCGTATATTATTAGATTGGTGATATACAAAAAATCAAGGACTTGTTACTATGACTATGTTGGACATGTGAAGGATTTCTTTCATATATTATTAAGTCAATTAACATTCAGGATGATTTGGATCCGCACTGTGATGGCTGACCCGAAGTGAAGCTAGAAAATGGCACTTGAAAATGTCGAATGTAGACAAAAAAACTTCGAGCACAAACTTAACGCTCGGGTAAAATACAAGTCAATTATCACTAGTCTGATTAATAAGAAAGAATAAGAAAAATCCCCATTTTATAAATTCATCGTATTCCTACAGATGCCGAAAAAAAAAAATACATGGTACTTTTATATTCAGATCATGCAATATGTCATTTATTTAAAATCCAAAGAAGACATATTACTCTCTGAGGTGTTATAAATAAGGTACACATTGCAGCATCATTACGATTTATTTCCGCAGCCTTTGGGAATAAGGAAACGCATATATCAATTGGACATCCTACCCACGCAGATGTAAGAGAAAACCAAGGAAATGGGTACATAATTATGTATGTGGTTAAACATTTCGTTTGCTAAAATTATATTTAAATCTACTTTGTTTACGTCTTTTCAGGGTATCTTAGCCATCTTTGATCCTACTTTGAGCATTACATTACAATACTACCTTCCTGACTGACGAGCATTCGCATATAACTTATACGGTCCGCCAGACACATTTAATTACAAATAGATCGCGTTGGTGTTACAAGTTGTATCAAGGTAGTAAATATTGTGACTTTACAAGGTGCGCATTGTAATGCTCGATTTCCGACCCTCACCGATGTAATGTTTGAATCTATAAAGTTACATTACAGGCGAATACTCCCGATGATCCAGCACCTTTATACATTCTGACATATTCCTAGCGATAGACTTAGCGAGCCTGGATGACGTGATGCGACGCAATTTTACCGATTTCAACTACAAGCGAAAATCATCCTTATCATTATGAAATATGACATAAGACGTGCGGTTATCTATGGGTAGATGCAGAGGCGTCTTTACCTATAGTGCAGGGTGTGCGGCGCACGCGGGCGCCGAGCGCTCTCTAATGCGACAGCTCCAAAGATGTGTCGATGCTGGCGCTCTCAAAGACCCTGCGCTCGTGTTATGGCCGACGCCGGGCGTCGGGCGCGCGGTAGCAAAGCAAGGCTACTCCTTTTCCTGCTCTATTTAAATTTACACAATAATTTTTGTTTCAACGTGAAATCAGCCTTAAAACAGATAATTAAAGATTAAATTTAATTGGCGTTATGTCGCATCGCTACCAAAGGCGCGTGCCGGCAACGGCACCTGTTTGTTTTGATTCGTTTGACAACACGCCGGCAATCATTACTAACTCGGCTGTATTAGAATGCTATAAAGTTCAAATTAAATTTCCCAGCGACGCAAAACACGGGCACGCCGCAATCGCGGCTTTAAGACCCCTCTTTGAGGAGTGGCTGGAGAGGCGTCACGGCGTCCTGACCTATCGGATGACGCAGGTCCTCACCGGACACAGAAGTTTCAGGAGGTACCTGTGTCGGATAGGGAGGGAAGAAACGCCCGGGTGTCACCACTGCGAAGATCGCCCGGAGGACACGGTGGAGCATACGGCGCAGGACTGCCCAGCTTGGGTGGAGCACCGCCCTGTCCTCACGACGGCGATAGGCGGAGACCTCTCGCGCCCGGCATTGGTCGAGGCCATGCTGCGGGGCGAGACGGAGTGGGAGGCGGATGCCTCCTTCTGCGAAGCAGTAATGCTCGAGAAGGAGGAGGCGGGCCGCGTGAGGGAGAGGACAATGTCCTCCCTCCGCCCCAACCGCAGTGGTAGACGCCCACGGCGACAGACGTCGCGTGACGATATCCGGCCACCGTAGGCGCGGGCATGCGGAGAGCGAGTAAAGGGCAACTCGCTGTCCGACCATGGACCATGCCCGGGTCGACGGCGCGTTGTGTTCCACGCGCGCCTCAAAGAGCGTCAGCAAGATGACGGGGCCCCTCTCTAGAGGGCCAAAGTCTGCCGGGTCGCGGGACTTATCTCATTACCGTGACCCCGGAACATAAAGGGCTATTGGAGGACACTGGATTTTAGTCAGTACAAGTCTGACAGTCCCTCCCGCCCTGCCCGGGGTGGGAGGACTCATTTGATGATTTTACCACGCCTAAAAAAAAAGGGATGCCAAACAAAGTTGTGATTTTTTATTCTTATAACCCCTTCCTTGCTAAAAAAAACTTTTTGCATCCCGTTATCATTTAAAATTGCACCATTTGCATCTGAATTTCCGTTTGAAAATATGGCCAAAATGTAATACTGTTAGTATTACATTTTGGCCCCGCTCCTACTAGACTAGAGGGCGCCAGGATACTGGTTGCACACGGGCGCCACAAGGGCTAGAGACGCCTCTGGGTAGATGAAAAACAAATCATGCTCGTCACGACGACGAAAGTCAGTTTAGTTGCATCATTATATCGTAGTTGCAAGGACGATTTTAAGTTTTAATTAGTAGAAATTGCATATCGCACGAATGCTAGCTTGCACATGACGCATGCAAGCTTGATTAAAGTGCAACACAAGCAAGTAAGCATAAGCTATTTGCCTATTTTATAAACCATTTAAAATAATTTCGCAACCCAATGTGAAACGAACTAACATGTCCGCAACAGAAAGTTACTCAAATTGTAAGGGAGCGATACAAAGTTGCTCCCTATACGGTTGTCCGATAGTTTGGTCACTAACTTTACGCGATACGTTATAGACTAAAATGTATCGCACAAAGTTAGTGACCAAACTATTGGAACGACTGGGCTTACATTTGAATATGACATTGTTGCTATATGAAGGAATCTAGGTAAGAATATTTCCACAGCAGTAACGGTGATCCAGTGTTCCACTTTGCCCCTGGAATTCATGGGGAGAGACCTTTGGCCAGCAGTGGGCTGATATAAACTAGCAGTATCAGTAACAGTGTTGGAATACTGTGGCTATTTCTGTCTGTGAAATTATACGTTTGTAAAAACATCAACGATACACGAGCAATTCAACGTATTATAAAACACTTTAATCAATTTCCTATCACTATTAAAATGAAATTGATATACAATAAATGAATTGCCCTACAATTGACATTTGCAACGGAAATGTTTTGTCAATAAAGTCGAAAATCGTTGTATAAATAAGTTTAAGATTTGACAGTGGATCAACGTTCATCAGGGGCCATATTGTGACATCCTCTCACTACTCTCTGACATTTACCACTTTTTTAAAACGGAGAAAATGTAGTGTTGACAAAGAACAGTGCATATTATAAGAAAACGTATTGAGAATATCTTTTCTCCCCCATGTTTTCTACGTGGAAGTTATGAGGGCCTGCTATTGTTCAAGCCTATTGTAATTCTTTACCATGGCTTATCTTGTAACGTTTCATTTTATATCAACTTAAAACAATTGTTCTGTTTCTTTGTTAATTATACAAACTTGCATCTTGATGATGAGTGTGCTTATTATGTAAGCAGGTTTGGTTTCGACCCTAATGTTTTGTGATTGCGAAGGACCAAAAATATTCCAACAATTTCTGGATATTTAACACTATTGAGCAATAATTCCAAAACTATTTCTCTAAAAACACACCTTATTGAAGGCCAGGAAACGGGATTAGCTTTCGATTCAATTAATCGTAAAAATATTGAGTTACTTATTAGCGACGTCACAGTTCGCTTTGCTATACAGAATCTATGGGAGAATATTAGCTTCCTCACCTTATTGCTATACCACCAATTCGCACTAAGCGTTTCCAAACGTCTTTTATAATGCGGACAGCGAAGGAGTGGAACTCTCTGCCTGCGTCTGTGTTTCCGAACGCATACAACCCATCGTCGACCTTGTCTTAGTCATTCCTGACCTAGCCCCCTAGACAAGTCGCAACTAGTCGCAAACGATAATCGTAAACGCTCGGTACTCCCCAATAGATTTTTAACTTTATACCCCAGAGTTTAAAGTTGAAAATCTATTAAAGATTTCTAAGCGTTAGCGACTGGAAAGAACGAAAACGATATGCAATCTTCACTAGATCTTTAACCTTATATCCAAGCACATAAACTTTAAAATCTATTAAAGCATACTCAACGTTTGCTTTTATCGTTTGTAAGATGGCTACAGGCCCTAGACTCAGGTCAAGAGCAAACCCATCTCACAAAAAAAATTGCATTTTGAAAATTCCTTTAGTGCCCAGCTCGGCAAACGACAGAACGGATACTATGTAGTTGGATACTTTGTGAGCCCATCGACTCTCAAAGTATAGAAGAAGTTTACCAAAAAAACATACTTTTTGTCCGATTCGATTGATTAAAGGTTCAAATACCATATACATACATTTTCAGGAGCACGTTACCGTTTCATCCTGCTCCTAATCTAAGCACTAAATCCAACGATGACACATCTAAAATCATTGACACATGTTCAGTCGTTAATTTTCATCGTAAAATTTAATGCGTCAAATAACTGACGCGCGGTATACCGGCAGTTACGACTTTATTTACGATACTACGTTATTGTTCAAACGCGTTTTATATAACAGTTAACGATGGTACAACTTTATATTTTGTTGTTATGTAAAGTTAATTACTGCAGTGGATACAAAATAGACCTATACTGTTTAAAGCTTTAATAAAATATGTAATAAAGTCCAGTCAAAACACTTTGAATGAGAGATTATGAGCTAGAAACTCATGAAAACGCCTTTGTTTTGGTATTATGTAGTACCACAAACATTTTAAATAAATGATATTCTCGTTAAATATTCGCGGTAGGCGATAATTTTTCTTGTTTTTTTAAACTATGCAATAGCTTTACCGCGGCAGTCCCCGAGTGCCGCACGTATTTTTTTTTAATACAAATTATACTTATCTGGCGAGACCTTTAGAAGATCTCATCTTATATTCTGATAATGCAAAACGCATTCAATGTTGACAAAGAATTTACACACTTAATATATTAGTTGGATAAGATATTTTAGATTCTTAAATTATGTGATAAAATTCTGCAGCAATGTACGTGGCGAGAAGAATAAATTCTAAAGAAATTCACGACACCAAAAATTTTTCAAGTTTTCAATTTCTTCGCAACAGCAGCGTAATTAGAAACCTGGGTGGTAGCCAAAAGTGCTAAGTTTTGCACCCGATGATAGGTTTTAAACAAGTTTCAGTACAAAATTGCTGCAGTACCACTGACCCATATTGTGGTAATGTTGGTAACATAACTGGGGTAGTTATAAGGAGGTTTTATGTATGTGCAAATGACTAGGTTGGATATTTTGTGAGGTTGGTATGCCTTTTTGTAAATTGATTAAATTACCGCTAATTTCACAAAATAATTTATCAAAATTATGAATAGATAGCGAAAGTTATGTTATTGAACTAGATATTTTGGTGTTTCTCAACTCAGAGATGAAGTCTATGTGAAAATTCTATTCTTCGTCAACATTTTTCAGCTCTATTCCCATATATTTGAAATCATAATATCTTCATGTTGCATAATCCTAGCGTATGTCTCATCTCGGTATCAACCCCTGTA
Source organism: Agrotis clavis (assembly GCA_954870645.1). Classification (NCBI taxonomy): domain Eukaryota; kingdom Metazoa; phylum Arthropoda; class Insecta; order Lepidoptera; family Noctuidae; genus Agrotis; species Agrotis clavis. The sequence goes on along the minus strand of OX940935.1, from coordinate 18,822,829 downwards.
TTAACAAGTCTAATCAAATACAATGTAACGGTCCCATCTTATGAGGACCATAAATGCTTATTTCTAAGGATTTCTTGATAGTAAGCGCCACAAAGGTTTAAATGACCTTTACAGACAATGTATGTACATAAATTCACGTTTTTTTTCCCACGGGGGTAGACATAAACGACAGAGCGCTACCTGCTACGATTTTTATAATTATACTCCTTTCGCATCATCCACATTCATACATTTGGTCAATGGTCATACAAGGGTTGGAAGCGTAGTGCATGCCGATTGCAAGCACTACGCATCCGATCCTTCAGAAGCATTTATTGGTGAAAGTATGATTCTAAGTGATTTCAGAAACTCTATATACTTTTCTGAAATCACTTAGAATCATACTTTAATAATACTTATTAAGAACGTAAGGTAAAAAGAAGTTCTTAATAAATAATAATACTTATTAAGAACGACTTTTTAACGATTATTACTATTCGTTCTAACAGTTTTACAGGTTAAGGTTTACTAGGTTTTATATCCTATTCATGGTATTTCTTAGTACCTATAATGCTAAAACTGGTAACAAAATACGGTTTGTTAATTTGATGGAATTTGGTAAAACGTAATCATTTTTATGGATGTATAAAAAAAAAGAAAAAATTGTGATCTAAAAAGGCAATTTTACGAATTTTATTGCAATTCATATTATGATACTGCTGAATTGGCCATTTTTGACATTCTGAACGCAAAAGCTAAAAACAGACACATATGGCCATACATTCCGAAAATCGCAACATTTCGAAATAATAGATGACACGGTGTCATCCATATTTCGCTTCATATCTGTAACCTTCATAAGGGTGGCGAAACAAAGCTATGCCCACTTTGTGGATTACAGGCGTGATGTTAAGTGAAAACAATATTTCCTCTTTGACGATGGCAACAACACTCCTAGACAAGAAAACTTAAAAAGATAGGTTGACACTTGAAAAATAAAAATTCTAACAATCATAACTACATTATTCCTTTACGCTAGCTTCACCCCTTCTACATTTTAGAATAATAATAAAGAATAAAAAATACATAAGGAGTGGTCGCCCGGAAGGGTGCAATCAGGGTCGCCCCAAATTACATGGCAATACAAATGATTCGACCGCCGGCAAATTGTTAAATAACGCCCTCTACCGGAGCCAATTTTTATTTATTGTAATAACTTTCCTACAAGAATATCGTTATGATAAAAATGTAAAAGAATTTTGATATTTAGATGTGTTGCGGTATTCTCGAAGCATTATTATTCCCACTACTGGTACACAGGTCTGCTCAGGTAGAGGCTTGGGCCATTGAGAGTCGGTGATTAGGCTAATTCGGTAGATAAAGGATTTCGACTTTCCATTAAAGCTATTCTTTTTTTTTTAATTTTGTCTTGCTGTCAATGTTTTAATCAAAAAAATAAATTTTCAATAAAATATGTATAATGCGTTTTTGTCACTACTGTAAACGTTTATTTTTTAATTACAACAGTAAGTACAGAGTTAAATAATTGTGGCCAAGGGCAATAAAATTCATACTGTACACAGACGATGATTAACGACGACGTTATGATTAATTTTGACAATGTTTAACAAAACCATCACTTAACATTTCAAATAAGCCCAAAAAAGAACCCTGGAACATCTTTATATTTTTTAGTATTACCTACTAAAACCATTAAATAAGTCTTCCCGCCCTAGGTGGAGTGGCATTGATTAAAATCCAGTTTTCTTTCAATAACCACGTCCCATGATCACTGTTTCCCGTTTGGACAGTTCCACGACCAAATCCTACATATCTCAATTGGTTATTACATCCAGTTGATCAAAACTGAACCAAACGGTCAGCTGTTTCATAATGGTGCTGTAAGTTGGCCCACACTTGGCACGGCTGGGCCATGCATTAGTTGCATCGAATTTATAGTCTCACTCTGACCCCAAAAATATACGGTCAGTATGGCTCGCACTCCATGAATTGTAGAGTTCGTAAATCGTTAGCGATAGTGCTCCAGTTAAGGTTTAAAATTGTATGTTTATTTTATGTTTGGTGTACGCCGCATTGACAGATTTATGCTATCGTTGCATAACAAGTAAATAATAAGTCCCATGACATAAGGGTGCGAGCCCTTTGTAATCAAATTGCGGAAAATTAAAAAGAAAATGCTGAAGGATAAAGCCAAAAACCTTTTGACCTGGAAATTTAAAACCGGACATACTCGTAATAATGTAAAACAATTAATTAAACAAACTATATACAAATTACCTAATTAAACCATAGTTTCTACCCACCATGATAAAAAGGCGTGAGTTTATTTATGTGTGTAATGGCCACTTTCTTTTAACACTATCACATGCCACTTCTTAATTATTATTTGTAAAAGTAACATCACATCCATCAACATAAAACATCTTGATTTATGTCCAAATGTACAATGACAGTGTCATGTCGGTCAAATAAATTCTTTCACCAATTGTGACCACATAAAGGCGTTTTTACGACAAAAGTGTGGGTATCCAATTCATCCGACGCTCCCGTAGTCTTTTCATTATAGTATTGCAGATCGTAAAATTTTAATCGCGGAAAATTCGGGACGCCGGCGTTAAGGGCGGATATAAAATTAAATTTTCTGTATACTGTATTGTAAGGACGTTTTACACAGTAGATGAGCTTATAAAAAGATTTTTACACTAAACATTGTTTAACAGTAATAATAAAAAGTGTTGTAACTTTTTATTTGAAATCGTCAGCGCTTTTGAGGCCTTATCCGTGTAATTCAATTTTATTTTTATCAGTATTATTAAGGGTAAACGAGCTTTGAACACGGGCTAACGACAAACGTCATTTAGCTCCGGTTGCGCCTTAAGCTGGTATTCTTAAACGAAGTCTTAAAGCTAGTGAGCTGATGCGCACAATTATAAAGTGACTATGAACCTTAAGTGCATTGGAATAAACTAAAAGATAGAGGTACATCGAAAATATGCTTCCAAAATAGATTCATATCGGTTTGAAGCATTGCCAGGATAGTTTATCGATAAGCCCATTATGCGACGCGATCAAATATCGGTAACTAGTGGCAAAGTACCAAAAACAGCTTATTGCCGTGTTCGATGTGGTAAATACTTTAAAGTTTATTATTTAACAAATTGACAACAAACCTTGTCCATTTATTATATTCACAGCTGTCATTCTTTGACATTTGTGGAAATGAATATAGCACGGAATATTCCAATTTGATGAACAACAAATTTTCGTAACTACGCAAAAACCATCTCAATTTTCTAATAGAAGATTTTGTCACAAAGAAGGAAAATGTGATGTGTTGTGTGCTCTTGTTAACTGCGTTTTTTTCTTTCTTTCTCATTTTCTACCACACGGAAATACAGGAACATTATAAAAAAAAAAAAAACTCCCATAACCTTTTCTGAGTCAAGTGGAACGAGAAAATCAAATGGAGCTTCATTAGAAGGTCGATTCAACGCGGAGGCATCCCGTGATTGTCACCTGCTTCCGCTGAATACTACGCCAGGGAGAAATTCTATGGCTTCATGCAGGTACGCTATAGAAAGGTGAATTCTAGATAATAATGGAAAATATGAATATCATTTGGTTTTTATTGGAGTGTATAATGAGATAGAAATTATTAGTTGTGATAGTGGCGAAATGTTTTGAAAAACGATTTGTTTGTTCGTAACACAGTTTTTTTTAAAAGATCCTTAAAATATTATTAGATGGCAAGTTTAGCTGAACTCCTGCATTACTAGTCTTGCCAGGAATAGATAGTAAAGGGAGCAAGAAGGAGTGAGGTAATAGGTAAAAAGGCTTTAAATAATAATAAAAACTGTAGAAGGCTGCCCAACTGAAATGGTACTGGGCAGGACATGTCTGCCGCATGCCAGACGAACTGTGGGCCAAAATAATACTCTACTGTTGCACTGAGACAGTGAGGCGAGGTCGCGGCAGACTACGTACGAGATGGCGTGACGAACTGGACAGGTTCCGTGCGAGCTGAAAGGTGGAAACGCAGTGTCATGAAAGGTGGAAAGAGTGGAGGAAGGTCTTTGCCCAGGAGTGAGACAGAACAAGCTAGAGAGGGAAAAACAATCTTTATTTTAGGCTACATTGGCTAGTAGTAGCTAGATACAAATTTTGCTAAGCAATTGTAGTAAAAAATGTAATTATCAAAATGGCCAGTCAAAAGATGCATTTGACGGGAAGTGTCGCCTAAAGCCAGACTAACACCACACTGATTAATGGATCATCTTGAAACATCAAACTAAAACACATTACTGTCAGTAAATTACCCAATATTACCTGTTGAAACTTATACTTATGTAACACCTTAAACAAGCCACAACAGGTTTCCACTATCGATAAAGTTTCAGCGAGAAAACTACTCAAAGTTTCTTAACTTCTATGCAAAGATCCCGATATATGAGTCAAACAGTGCCGATACATGTACATAGGTATACGTGTGAATTTTCCAACTGGGCGTGGATTGCTAACTATGAAAAATATCGTAAAACACTGAAAGAAGTCTCGAGGTCGATTTTCGAAACTAAAACTGCATCATTCAATTTCAGAAACATCAAAAGTCCTGGCAAGGAATTGAACACTCTAATTTTGGAAAAAAAATGGCACCCTGTATTATTACAGCATTCGTGATTCAAGAGGAAGGTATATCCTCTCCCTCTTTTCTCTATAGTTTAGTCTCTCTTTCTTTCTCAAATCTAATCAAAGGTTGATCTAAAAAGATAGCATTTAGCGATAATACCGTCCATCGTGTCACCCTATGTATAAAATACATACCCACCAACGTGTCCCCACGTTGTCGTCGTGGTTGGGCTTGCGTGTCTCAATGATCTCTGGGCCCCTGCCGGTAGAGGCACTCGTGCACTCATGCCGGACAGGCTCAGAGGGAGAGACCAGACTAAGAGGGACACACCGGGGAAAAGCGCGCCGCCTGGAGGATCGAGCAGTTAGCTCGAGCTTTCAGGCGGCGCGGGCCCAGTCGTCTGAGATTGGGTCAGGGGCGGGAAATGTTCACTTCCGGTACGCGTCTAGTCTTTAGACGTAACCGTGAAGTGAACCGGGGAGGGAAATTCGGGGTTAGGTATAGAGGAACTCACCTCTTTAAAAAAGTGAGTAAAACCATGAAAAAGCTGTCGAAAGAGTTATTACCCCAGGCGGGTACCAGCTGCTCCGCAGCTGGAGAATCCCGCACCGGATCCGTCCGGTCTGTCCCACCGTACTCTGGGGGGGACAACAACCGCTTTTTCCCATTTCCGGCAGTCGCCGCATCGAGCCAGGGTGGCTCACGTGCCCGTGGGGAGGAGTCACTGGACTTGTCCAGTACGTGCTCCTCACCGGCACCGAACACCGAGCAGGCACAGGGTGCCGCTCCGCGGAGGGAGGGGGCGCTGGTGCTCGAGTCGGACTCCGACTCGGCATCAGACGCCACGAGCTTCCAGAGCGTAGGCTCTGGGAGCGCAGCGAAGAGGAGTGGGGGGGGCGCCAACAGGAGGAGCGAGTTCCTCAAGCGCCCCCGAGAAGAGATATCCTCGTCTGAGGAGGGTCCTGCCTTGGGCCCGAAGATCCCGACTAGTGTGCGGGGTAAAGGCCGAGGCGGGACGTGCGGCAGAGGGCGGGAGCTAGATCCCTCTGTCGAGATAGAAAGGAGGGTGCAGGACGCCATTCGCACCCTAGGCAAGCATGGCGGGCCCGGTAAAAAGGGCACCAAAGACCGGGCCATGTTGAAGGCCAAAGAGACAATTATGGCGGCGGTGCTCAACCGGCCTCCTCCGGCATCGACAGCATCGGACGAAATGTCCCAAATGCGGGAGGAGGTCGCTAAACTGAAGGCGGCGATGGATGTTCTCCGAAAGGAGAACATCCAGCTGAAAGCAGAGCTGGCCGGGCTGCGGAAGGGAGGCAGCCGAGAGGAGATACCGGAGACGCGGAAGCAGACGCAGGCGCAGACGCGGCAGAAGGAGCCGCCGGCGAAGCCCGCACCAACAGAAGACAGCAACGCTGTCCTAAATCTGGTGCGGCAGGAGCTGGCGGCCTTCAACCAGCGCTTTACAGTGCTGGAGAACCGCGTCCTGCGCCCCCCGCTCGCGTCATCCTATGCGGCCGTAGCGGCCTCCGCGCCGCCCAGGTCATCCCCGGAGGAGCGGGCCGCGGCGAAACCGGCACCGCCCAAACAGGCCCCGGGGAGAGCTGCTCCGGCGGCGGCGGCGGCGGCGGCACCGGCGAGGGCGAAGGCGGCCCCGCAGAGCTCGGCTGCCAAAAAGAAGGGTGTTCCGGCGGCGGCGGCGGCGAGCCAGCCGTCCCAACCTGTCCCGCCTACGCAGCCCTCGCGTCCTCCCCCAAGCGATGCCGAATGGCAGGTGGCGGGAGAGAGCAGGGCCGCAAAAAAGCAAAGGCGGCGACAGCGAAGGAAGCAGCGCAAACGGAACGTCGCGGCGAAACTCCGCGCCCCCAAGACCGCGGCTGTAGTTATCACACTGCAGCCGGACGCGGTCAAGAGGGGCGTGACGTACCGCGACGTGTTCGCGAAGGCGAAGGAGGCAGTAAACCTTCGGGAGCTGGGAATCGACGGGGGTCTCCGGGTGCAAGTCACCGCGACGGGGGCCAGGCTGCTGTCGATCCCCGGCGCCTCCAGTGGTCCGACCGCTGACGCTCTGGCCGAACGGCTAAGAGCGTCCTTAGATGCGGAGGAGGCTCGGGTGTCCAGGCCCGTAAAGCGCGCAGATCTGCGCATAATGGGCCTGGACGACTCGATCTCGGAGGGGGACGTGGTGGCCGCCGTCGCCAGGGCTGGGGAATGCCCTGTCGATCAGATCAAGGCTGACACCCTTCGCCCAGACTTCGCGGGGCTACTGTCGGTGACAGTGAGCTGCCCCGTGCCCGCGGCTAAAAAGATTGGGGAGGGCCGAAGGCTCTTGGTCGGCTGGGTGTCCGCGCAGGTGAAACTGCTGGAACCCAGGCCTCTGAGGTGCTTCCGCTGCCAAGTGGGTAACCACACGGCATGCAAGTGCACCTCAGAGGTGGACCGCAGCGGCGACTGCTTCCGCTGCGGTCGGCCCGGTCATAAGGCCGGCTCTTGTAACGCCCCGCCGCACTGTTTCCTATGTGCGGCGGCTGGTAAGCCGGCCGATCACCGGGCAGGGGGCAAGTCCTGCGCCCCGCCCGCCAAGACCAAGAGCAGAGGTAGGCCCTCTGCCACCGCTGTCCCCGCTACTGCCGCCGCCGCCGCAGCTCCTGCTGCCGCCGCCGCCGCCGCCACCGCCGCCGCCGCCGCCATCGCCGCCGCCGCCGCCGTGGCCACGCCCTCGAGGAGGGCCCTGGAGGAGGCCGCAATGGATTCAGATTAATGTGTCCATTGCGCTTCCTCCAGGCGAACATCAACCACTGCGCCGCTGCTCAGGATCTTTTGCTCCAGAACATGGCGCAGTGGTTGATCAACGTCGCCGTGGTCGCCGAGCCGTACTTTGTCCTGCCCAGGAATGACTGGGTAGCAGACCTGGACGGCTCGGTGACCCTAATTTCGTCGGCCGCCGCCGGTACCCCGCCCCTCGATCGCCGTGGTAGGCGTTTACTTCTCCCCGAACCGATCTATCGCCGAGTTCCAAGACTCCCTAGAGGAGCTGGGAGACGTCGTCGTCGCCCTCGGTTCCCTCCCCGCGCTCGTCCTGGGGGACTTCAATGCCAAAAGTCCGGCTTGGGGTTCCCGGAGCACGGACTATTCGCGGGGCAGGAGGCTCGAGCGCTGGGCCCGTGCGCATGGCCTGGTGATCGAGAACCGGGGTTCCATTACCACGTGCGTGCGGTGGACGGGCGAGTCGGTGGTAGACGTAACGTTTGCCAGCGCCGCCCTGTCACCGCGCGTCACCGACTGGCGTGTTGTGGAGGAGGTGGAGACCTATTCCGACCACCGGTATATCCGGTTCGACGTCTCCACCCAGACCTCAGACGCGCCGGTCTCAAGTGGACGGAACCTAAGTGGTCCGCGATGGGCGCTGAAGCAGCTGGACCGGGAGCTATTCCTGTCAAAGTCAAAGTCAAAGTCAAATCATTTATTCCAATTAGGCCATCAAAGAGGCACTTTTGAACGTCGATATTTAAATTTAAAGGGAATAGGAAGGGAAGGGATTGATTCTACACCCATTCGCTAAGGTAGGTTGTATGGAGAAGAATGGGCAAGAAACTCCATACTTACTCTTTTTTAAAAAAATGTTTTACAATATTTTTTAACAGCGTTTGAAATAATTAATGTCAAAGCAATGTACCTTGAAAATCTAGACTAAAAATTAAAAAAAATAATAATAAGAAATAAAAAAAGCAAAAAGGTACATGGCGTTCACATTTTAACAAAACATTGAAATTACACAATTTACAAATATAATATAAGTGTGTGAGCATTCAAATTTCAACCAGTTTGACCCTGTTTAAGCCCTACATTGTTCTATGGAGCAGGACCAGCATGTTTCCAAACATTTTTATCTTGAATATAATCTTCTAATTTATAATATGCTTGTTTACTAAGGGTGTTTTTAATGTAACTTTTAAATTTTTTTTCATTTATATTTAAGATCTCACTCGGTATTTTATTGTAACATTTAACACAGAACCCCATAAAAGATTTTTGTACTTTAGACAATCTAAAATATGGTTGATCAATTTTATCTTTATTTCTCGTATTAAAATTATGTCTGTCGCTTATTTTATTAAAAAGATGAAGATTTTTCTGGAAGCCTCGATCGTGCAGGCCTGGGTGTCACCACCGGACAGGCCTGCCGACATAGACGACGAGGCCGAGTGGTTCCGGGAGGCCATGTCGGAGATCTGTGACGTGGCCATGCCCCGGGTCCGGCAAGGACGCGCCCGGCGTCAGCTGTACTGGTGGTCAAGCGAGTTAGCAGCGCTGCGCGAAGCGTGCGTTGCCGCGCGCCGCCGGTACACCAGATTCCGCAGGCGCCGCACCCGACCTCCGGATGCGGCGACTGTAGAGGCGGAGCTGCACGAGGGCTACAGGGCAGCGAAGACCGCCCTCCGCGACGCGATCTGGCGGGCCAAGGAATTGGCCCGTGAGGAGATGCTGGGGACTCTGGACGGGTACCCATGGGGCCGCCCCTACAAGTGGGTGCGAGAAAAGCTCCGCCCCTGGGCCCCCCCGTTGACGCAGAGTCTCCGGCCTCAGTTCGTGGAGGACGTGGTGAGCGCCCTGTTCCCTTCGCGAGGGGAGGAGTATGCTCCCCCGCCCATGGCTCCGTCTCCGACGGAATCTGAGGAGGAAGCTGACGCAAACGCGGATCACAGCGACGACGACGTCTACGACGCTCCAGAGGTGACCGAGGTAGACCTGAGAGTGGCGGTACAACGGCTGAAAGCCAAAAATACCGCCCCAGGACCCGACGGCCTGCCAGGAAAAGCCTGGGTCCTGGCCTTCGGGACTCTCGGGCCTCGACTAGGGGGGCTCTTAAGCGCGTGCCTGGAGAGGGTCCGGTTCCCGCTTCGTTGGAAGACGGGGAAACTGGTCCTGATCCAGAAGTCCGGGCGCCCTGCGGACTCTCCGTCCGCATTCCGGCCCATCGTGCTGCTCGACGAGGTGGGCAAGCTCTTTGAGAGAGTCATTGCAGACCGCCTCGCCGGGCACCTGAATCGGGTGGGCCCGAACCTGTCGGAGAGCCAGTTCGGCTTCCGCAGGGGGCGCTCGACGGTGGACGCAATCATGCGCGTGAGAGCCCTAACGACGGGGGATGCAGTGGCCCGGGGCAGGGTCGTCTTGGCGGTGTCTCTGGACATCACCAATGCCTTCAACACCCTGCCCTGGAGTTGCATCAGGGAGGCACTCCGGTATCACCGGGTGCCGACCTACCTCCGCCGAATAGTCGAGGACTACCTGACGGACAGAGCCGTCATCTACCCCGGTCACCGGGGAGAGTGGAACCGGCGAGAGATGTCGTGCGGTGTTCCACAGGGTTCGGTCCTGGGACCGCCCTTGTGAAACATCGGATACGACTGGGTGCTGCGCAGCGACCTCCCTGACGGCGTCAGCGTAATTTGTTACGCCGACGACACGCTCCTCCTTGCACAGGGAGAGTCGCACCAGGCGGCGGCCGACGTGGCGACGGAGGCGGTCGCGACAGTCGTCGACAGGATCCGGCGGTTGGGACTCGACGTGGCGCTGCACAAGACGGAGGCCATGTGTTTTTATGGCCGCCGTAACGCGCCACAGTCGAGTTACAGCATTACGGTGGAAGGAGTTCCAATCGGCGTCAAGGGGACGATGAAGTACCTGGGACTCGTCCTCGACAGCCGGTGGAACTTCAGGGAGCATTTCCTGAGTTTGCAGCAGCCGCCCTCAGGCGACTCCTGCCCAATCTCAGCGGGCCAAACGCTTCCTGCCGTAGGCTGTACGCCGGCGTCGTGCGGTCCATGGCCCTCTACGGGGCCCCTGTGTGGGCCCTGAGCATCCGGACGCGACCACAGAAGCTGGTCGCATGCCAGAGGGTCATGGCTATCCGAATGATCCGGGGATACCGCACGATTGCCGGCGAATCGGCCAACCTCCTTGCCGGATTGCTGCCCTGGGATCTGGAGGCGACTGCCCTCCAGCGCGTCTATGAGTGGCGCGTGGAGGCGCAGCGCCGGGGCGTGACCCCGCTGCCTCGAGAAGTCGAGGCGCGGCGGTAAGACCTCCGGCGCGATCTCAGGGCAGTATGGAAGGAACGACTGTCGCGACCGACGGCCGGGCACGCCGCAATTGCGGCGGTAAGACCCCTCTTTGAGGAGTGGCTGGTGAGAAGTCATGGCGTCCTTACCTTCCGCCTGACGCAGGTCCTCACCGGGCACGGGTGCTTCGGGAGGTACCTGTGTCTAATGCGGAAGGAGGAAACGTCTGGGTGTCACCACTGCGAAGATCGCCCGGAGGACACGGTGGAGCATACGGTGCAGGACTGCCCAGCTTGGGCAGTGCACCGACGTGTCCTCACGGCTGCGATAGGCGGAGACCTCTCGCGCCCGGCATTGGTTGCGGCCATGCTGCGGGGCGAGACGGAGTGGGAAGCGGTCGCCTCCTTCTGCGAAGCAGTAATGCTCGCGAAGGAGGAGGCGCGCCGCGAGCGAGAGAGGACAGAGTCCTCCCTCCGCCCCAACCGCGGTGTAGGACGCCCACGGCGACGGACGTCGCGAGACGATCTCCGGCCACCGTAGGCGCGGGCATGCGGGCAGCGAGTAAAGGGCAACTCGCTGCCCGACCAAGGACCATGCCCGGGTCGACGGCGCGTTGTGTCCCACGCGCGCCTCAAAGAGCGTCAGCATAATGACGGGGCCCCCCTCTCAGAGGGCCAAAGCCTGCCGGGGTCGCGGGATTATTCCCTTACCGTGACCCCGGAACATAACAGGCTATGAAGGACACCGTGGATTTTAGTCAGTAGAAGTCTGACAGTCCCTCCCGCCCTGCCCGGGGTTGGAGGACTCATTTGATGATTTTACCACGCTAAAAAAAAAAAAAAAAAAAAATTTAAATACATAAGGTGACACGATGTGAATACCCGAAAATTTTCATGGTGTGCATAATAAAGAGTATTCTATCTATCTACCTACAACATTATTTTTTGTATATGCGAAACCCGAATATAGTTTGTTCAAAATCAGTAACTGATTCGATTCCAATAATTTTTACACCATGTTAATTTTTTTTCAAAAATAATATTTTAATAAAATTTTATTACCATATAATTACAATACAATCACCGTACGGTTAGGTACCTATTGCCAAACTATTATCACGAGTGTATAACACAGGAGACGCGGTTTACGCGGGTGTACCGTGAAATGAGCATGTTTTTGAACGGATAACCAGGTAATATACAAGCTTATAACTTTGTGATTTTTTATGATACGGTTTTAAAACTTTGTACATAGATTCTTTACACAAAAATATTGGACAGGTGTATCGGGTTTCGCATAAACAAAAAATAATGTTGTATATTGCAGCCGTATGAAACCATGTCGGACTACTAGTCAGTTCTAAAGACAAGGTGAGTACGACACGTTCAAGTTCATACCAAAATTGGTAGACAAAGTTACAAAGTTCAATTAATTAGAGTTCATTTCTCTCTGTTCTGAGGAGTCCCTTAAGAGCGGGAAAATTAGAGGTTCTCGGAATCTTTTGCAAGTTTATTACCTCGAGAATTGTAGTTGCAAGAAGAATAATTAATGCTTGTTAAACATCCTTGCTTTTCTTCCCTGAAGGAGTATAAGTTGTTGCTGTGCATAATTTCGCTTACCGTTAGGCTTTTAAAATATTTCATTCTTTAGTCTAGAAAATTACTCGTAGTTTCTAAATCTTTGTGATTTACTGACAAACAAACAATCGTATTAAAATTACTTTTAAATATAACGTAATCTTTTGCTTTGCTTTCTTTCGTGTAGAGACTTTATTAGTAATTTTAACAAATTCACCATTTGAGTGCAAAAATTAGAAACCGTTTCAATCCTTCTGAAAACGTTGCATGACCAATATCTTTACTGAGAAATTGTATGTTATTTCTACGCAATTCGTCATTTTAATAGAAACATTAATATTTTCTACATTCTGAAGATCGATATTTAAATCATTCATAAAATAATAATTTTGTCTATTCTCCCATCGACAAGACCCGTTTCTACGGCGCCACCTCATACTTTTTTTTTTTTTTTTTTTTAGCGTGGTAAAATCATCAAATGAGTCCTCCAACCCCGGGCAGGGCGGGAGGGACTGTCAGACTTCTACTGACTAAAATCCACGGTGTCCTTCATAGCCTGTTAGGTTCCGGGGTTACGGTAAGGGAATAATCCCGCGACCCCGGCAGGCTTTGGCCCTCTGAGAGGGGGGCCCCGTCATTATGCTGACGCTCTTTGAGGCGCGCGTGGGACACAACGCGCCGTCGACCCGGGCATGGTCCTTGGTCGGGCAGCGAGTTGCCCTTTACTCGCTGCCCGCATGCCCGCGCCTACGGTGGCCGGAGATCATCTAGCGACGTCCGTCGCCGTGGGCGCCTACCAGCCACCTCATACTTAGCAGTAAGTACAACAAATACTAGATCAACAAATAATACAATTAATGCGTCATAATGACAAAGAGGCTCAATTAACCAAATTGCAACCTAAGCTAATCACATTATGAACATATGATAATCTAGTTATATTGTCAATAATAATCAATTGACCAGTAATGGGCACAATATATAAGACGTGACGTAATTACCTAGAATTAGGGAACCTTGGCCTTAGATATAATGGTTTGGTGCGTTGGTTTATGTTTATTTTATAGTATCTTTATTTAAAACTAGCTGACCCCGCAAACGTTGTTTTGCCATACAAATTAAAAAAAAAAATAGATAGTAGCCGATTCTCAGACCTACTGAATACGCATATAAAATTTGGTGAAAATCGGTAGAGCCGTTTCGGAGGAGTACGGTAACTAACATTGTGTCACGGAAATTTTATATATAAGACTAGCTGACCCCGCAAACGTTGTTTTGCCATATAAATTAAAAAAAAATAGATAGTAGCCGATTCTCAGACCTACTGAATACGCATATAAAATTTGGTAAAAATCGGTAGAGCCGTTTCGGAGGAGTACGGTAACTAACATTGTGACACGGAAATTTTATATATAAGACTAGCTGACCCCGCAAACGTTGTTTTGCCATATAAATTTTAAAAAAAATAGATAATAGCCGATTCTCAGACCTACTGAATATCCATACCAAATTTCATAAAAATAGGTCAAGCCGTTTCAGAGGAGTACGGTAACTAACATTGTGACACGGAAATTTTATATATAAGATATATATTATAATCGTAGTTTTAGTAGGGACGAAATATAATTTAATTGAACTAAAAACAATGCGAGCACACTTTTTTTTTACCTGGTAAAATTGTCAAGTGAGTCCTCCCACGCAGGGCGGAATGAGAGGGACTGTCAGACTTATATTGACTAAAATCCACGGCGATCCTACGATAGCCCTTTATGTACCAGGGTCACGGTTACCTGATGAGACAGTCCCGCGACCCCGGCACGGTTTGTCCCTTTAAGAGCAGACGAGTCTTGGAGCGGAAACAACGCAGGGAGTTGGAGTAGAGTGGCATGTCTACCAGCTTGATGGACCGAGGACCTTTAAGAAGATGGCCGGGACAAACTGGATGCGGAAGACAGAGGACATGGTGATGTGGTACAGCCTGGGAATATTGAACTGCGATGAGTTGAAAAATAATGACCGATAACCTGCCTGTTTCTAGACTACTTTGTGGACGCCTTTTAGTATAACTTTATACCAACGACTTATTCTCTAATACATTTTGGGGTAGTATAACAGTTTATTTTTAAATCTAGAGTGAACTTGTCATTTACAGGTGTGCACAGTACTTAGAGGTTGCGAGTATAATAATAATAATTATTCATAATTAACAGAGAGTGCATAACTGAGTGCAAACATTAAAAAAAGAACTACATGAAAATAAATTGAAAATTAACTCTATCTGAATCCTACAAATATTATAAATGCGAAAGTTTGTGAGGATGTATGTTTGTTACTCTTTCACGCAAAAACCACTGAACAGATTTGGCTAAAATTTGGTACACAGATAGTTTATAAACTGGATTAACACATAGGACAGTTTTTATCCCGATTTTATGTTGCCGTGAGATAATTTCAAGTTGTAGCGGGTGAAGCCGCTGGCAACAGCTAGTGTAGCTATATTTTACACGATGCAACTGCCTAGCTAGATGGTCATGATTACATAAATCTTTGTGTAGATTATTACATCAGAACGTTGACTACCCATCAAGAGGAAATCGATAAGTGGAAAGTAGAACTAAAATACACTCATTACATTTGATAAAATAGTAAAGGAAAAAGGTAAAAAAAGGAAAAATCAATAAAGATTACATAGTAAAAACATGTTCTTGTTTTATTTTACAGGGAATAAACAGGGGAATTTGTTTGTTTGGGTTAAGCACCACAACAACTATGTTTACGTTAATCTTAAGTGCAATGGAGGTAGTAAACCTACGCGGTTAGCACACTACCGCTTATCGTCGCTTTGTGCAAAGAAGTTTTTGAAGTTGTTTTTCTACCGCTAAGTTACCGCTGTGTTGCGGTGGTGTAACGATATTGCTATTTACTTAACTACAGTTATAACATGAGTATTTTTACAAAGGCTGCTATATACTTGGCGACTGCTTGACAACACGGAACCCCTATGTGACTGCTCGAGCAGTTCCGTGTGTTTATGTACGTAGAAAGTTTGCTATGTAGTCACAGCTTGGAGCAGTCGACTGCTCACATCATGGTTTGACGAAATAGTTCGTTCCCGATTGAGCAACTCGTCAAAATTTTGACAAGTTGCACAAACGGGAATAAATAATTGCTCTTAAAAAAGGTGCTCTGGAAATAGTTGCTCAAATGGGAATACCTCTGGCGTATGCAATCGACTGCAGTGTGCGGCGGGGGGGTCGATCCCCGTAAGAACAAATATTTGTATGATCTACAAGTACATAGTTGTTTCGGGTCTGTGTGTTTGTGTACTCGTATGTGAGTTTGTGTTTGTAAACGCACCCACAATACCGGAAGGAATTCGTAGTGTGGGGCAATGTTTTTAAAAAGAAACCAAAATATAGTGCTCTCAGCGTTTTCAAACGTCTTTTTTGATGCACCCAACAAAGGAGTGGAACTAACTAGTTCGTCCATGTTTCCGAACGCATACAACCCTAATCTCTTCAAAGTTGGAGTGAACAGACTTCTTCTGGGTAAACTCGTTCCACAGTCGACATTGACTGTGTCATCTCTGAAGATAGACAGAAGTAAAACAGTCACTTCAAATCATCTTGAAAAGTTGTTTTAAAGGCTAGAAAAGATCATAGGTCGCGGGCCTATAGGGTAACCGTGTCCCCGGAACGTAAACTGCGCCACGTATCGTAGGTGCCATTCCAGGATAAGACTAATATTTGTATGGCCTAAGAGTATTTGTTCTGGGACTGAAACTGTTATGAGATTGTCAACGATCAGGTGGCCTACCGTAAAGTCTTAAAGCAAGAGTTATTCCAGTGTGGGAATGACGCTAGACAACTTGGTATAGCTGTCTCTTTCCCACACTGGAATTACTCTCGCTATGGTAGGCAATCTGAAGCAAAAGAAGTCTTTAACAAGACTGCACTTAAAAACAAACGAAATTTTACACTCTTTACTAATTTCTACACGAGTTCTACACTTGCTTGTTTCTCTAACTTTCAGCAACTTAGAAAGTAAACGTGTGTTTCTCAATTTGTTAGATTCGTTGAAGTAAGTGAGTTATCCTAATGGCAGTGGAAGGTAAACCAGCTGAATTGGTACGTGTTTCGGCACTCTTATTGCTTTTTAGGGTTCCGTATGCAAATGGCAAAACGAGACGCTATTACTAAGACATCAGTTGTGAACATTTCAACTATCTGACTATTTCATGAATCGTGATAGTCAGATAGTTGAAATTTTCACAACTGATGTACAGACGCCAGTATATTACTTCCATTCCACTATTGTGACAATGTTGAAAATCTCATAATCTGACAGTTTGAGGTAGGTTGATGTGCTGGCGTCTGTACTCCTGCTCGGAGTCGACTTAAAAACTGAGGGGACTACAAGAAATATGATTTTTTTACCATTTTATACTTAAAATTGAACAGAAACCTTCGTGTTCAAGTCCGACTCGAACTTGGCCCGGTTTTTATTTAGACATAAGAGGTGGCCCAGTGATGACAACCCCGACTAACGGGTCGTAAGTCGTGGATTCGAACAGTGGAACCATTCGCATTACTTTATGTAGTTTATTTCATCAGCACTGCTCTCAAAACGGAGAAGGAAAACATCGTTAGGAGGAGGTCAACCGGCATATCCAAGTACTCGTACCTACCAATAATTCCAAAACATGTCATGTCTAGATACCAACTAGACGATTTTGAAGTGATTTTTTTTAATAAAGCTTATTTTCACAATATTTGTTATTATTTTACAGACATGAAGAATAAACATTTATCTTACCGTCTAGCTTTCAAGGGAATATAAGATATTATAATTTTAATATTGTATAGGTTGATATGTGTCTAAGCTGACACAATATTAGTTATGCTTACAGAATTTTAGATCGTGTTATGATTTATACAGTTATATTTATCTATTAATACACATAATTTTATTTTGTTGAATAAAAGGGAAGCTTTATGAATCAGTTTATTACAAAAATAAACTTAGCGTGCATTCACACATACGACAACGTAACGTCATATCACTGCGACAAAACGCTGTCAAACTGCAGTTGTGTGAAGCGGAGTTAAAGCTAGCGAAGATGAAGCTATGTAGAGACAAAACATTAATAGGTGCAAAATGATCTGTCGCAACGACGGCGTTGCGACGTGGTTGCGATGCAGTCATTATCACCCACTCAGTCGATCACAACGACAAAATGCAGCCCGCGTGGATTAAAACATTTATTTTCAATACAAATACGCGTACCTACGCAAACGTCGCGTCGAGTCGTTGCGGTAGTCATGCCGCTGCCTTACGTGTGGAAAGCCTTCACAGTTACCTACGTCTCGATTCTAGATTCTAGGATTCTATATTCAGTTCACTTACTTAAACGAATCGGATTATAAATCATTCATACTATCACTTCGAACTATTTTCGTTCCGAAAGAACAAAGGGTCTAAAAAGGCTTCCTTAGCAAATTCCTAACATTACTTGCTGTATTTTTTATGTCTGTTTTAATATTAAAAAGTTGAAAAGTTTGATTAGTTGAACGCGCTAATCTCAGACAATACTGGTTCGAATTGAAAAAATGTGATTGTATTTTTTTTTACATTTAAAAAATGAATATTGGATAGTCCATTTATCGACAAAGGTTAAATAGACTATATAACATCAAGCTATTACCCATAGGAGCACAGCAGCGGCTGAAGCTGCGGGGAACTGCTATTCTTAGACATAACAATAGAATATATAATACCTATTATCGCATTTACGTCTTTTATCGCAATTCACATTATGATCCTACTAAAGTGACCTTTTTAGATCCCAGTCTTCAAAACCAAATTAGGGTCAGATCCTCTTATACTTGCTTCAGTACATCACCGCTTGAATGACCTCCATATACCTTTTGAAAATTTAATTAAAGACCCTCATATCCTTCGAGCCCTAGATTTTCAGCTGCTAGGGGTATTTATAGTACCCTAGATTTTCAGCTACTAGGGGTATTTATAGTACTGCAAGGCTGAAGCTACGAGCTGGTTAGCCGACCCCGCCTCTGAAATACAGGCTCATATTTCAGTAACTTTAATTGTCTTTAGAATTATGATTGTGTCAGTGAAATGTTTGTTTGCTAGATGTAGTGTTTTGTGGGTATCTGGCTAGTTTATTTGAGTGATTACTTTTGGGGCTTGAGAGTTAGATATGCTAGCTCTCAAAATGTAAACCTAGGTGTAAAACAATTACAATCAGTCTCAAATTTAAGTTGCCACGATTATGGAAATCTACTTCTTGAAATTATGGGTATCTGGCTGGTTTATTTGAGTGATTACTTAATGTATGCTAGCTCTCAAAATGTAAACCTAGGTGTAAAACAGTTACAATCAGTCTCAAAGTTAAGTTGCCACGATTATGGAAGTCTACTTCTTGAAATTATGGGTATCTGGCTGGTTTATTTGAGTGATTACTTAATGTATGCTAGCTCTCAAAATGTAAACCTAGGTGTAAAACAGTTACAATCAGTCTCAAAGTTAAGTTGCCACGATTATGGAAGTCTACTTCTTGAAATTATGGGTATCTGGCTGGTTTATTTGAGTGATTACTTAATGTATGCTAGCTCTCAAAATGTAAATCTAGGTGTAAAACAATTACAATCAGTCTCAAAGTTAAGTTGCCACGATTATGGAAGTCTACTTCTTGAAATTATGCCTAAGGCTGTGTCCTAATTAAGTAAACTGTTAGCAGCCGACTGAATTTGCGGCGTATCGGTTTTGTAGTGAAAAAGTTTATTGCTTTTCAGCGCACACTTAGGCCACATCCTCTCAATTTCGACGCCTGTCTCCAGAGTGTCGTGTAGTTATGCATACAGAAACCTCAACATGTTACGTTCGTGTTTTATTCAGGGTTAAGTTAACAAAGGGATTTTTTTCTTTTTGGATGTCTACTTATGTAGATTGTAGGCATTGTTAGGGTTTATTGCTAAGAATGAATATTAGATTCAAATCCAAATCCCCTTCTTTCGTTTTTGACTGCTTCTGATGGTACACCTTTAAAGACTCGAATAGGCAAAGCGGTCGTTGATTGGTTACAGGCAAAGGTCCAACCGAAGATAGCAAGCGAGATTATTAATTTCCAGCTCAAATTGATTCTCTATTTCTAATTTATCAACTTCAACATAGTGTAATACCATGCCTGTAATCCCGGCTTGGCAGAAGACTATCTAATTGTACACCTATATTTCGTAAAGAGAGGCGAGACTTTTGCCATCAACAGGACACAAATTCACATTCTGTGACTGCTATTGAGTTATTCCTGAAAGAAACCTCAATAACACTTTATCTGACCAATCAAACTCAAGAACTCTTGCTCAGCAATCGCACTTACGACCACTAGACTAACGAGCAACCAGTTTCAAAGATACAGAAAATAATTCTCAAACTTTGAACTTATTTATTTGTGACCACAACACTGAAAATTGTTCAAGAAGCTTCACAACTGAAGCTATTCAATAAATACCAGTAAGAGGAAATTAAAATGTCATACAAAACAAGTGAAGTTAGACAACAGTTGAATTTTCATTTTAAAATGGCGTTGAAAATAAAGGAGGTATTCCAGGAAGGGCACCCGCTAAAATGGCACCTGAGCGAATGGCTCCTAAGCTATTCCACGAACGGCACCTATCAAATTTTTTTGCAGGTGCCCTTAGTGGAATAGTTTTTCATCAAGCATTTTATTCCACATAGGGCACCCACGGATCGTACTAGTGCTGGGACATTTTTTTGAAGGACAAGATAATGAAAAAAACGATTACTGACTTGAATCGATTTTTCATTTTCTTGTTTTCGAGTTTAGAGTAACCAACAAAATATGTACTAGGCATGCATAAATTCGAGGTGGTACTTACATATTAGAGAGCGTATTTAAGTAACTATGTAGGTTTAATAAAACGTAAAAAGTAGGTACCTTACTTAAGTATTTTTGTTTTGTGACCTAACTTTTTTTTAACCGACTTCCAAAAGGAGGAGGTTCTCAATTCGGATGATTGTATTTTTTGAAGTGAAAACTTCTTTAGCGGCGTTGTACACTTTTTCTGTAATGGGTAAAAAATTTAAAACTCGCGTCAGGGTCACGTGACCGTCAGGGTCACGTGACCGTCAGGGTCACGTGACCCTGATCGAAAATGAGTAAGACGTCATTCAAATTAAAAATAAAACATAGTAACAAAAAAGTTTTCACTTCTACCGGCACTCCTGGAGTGCAACCTTTTTTTTTATGTTTGTTAGGGCATAACTCCGTCGTTTAACAACCGATTTGAAAAATTCTTTTTTTTTTGGATAGGGTTATACTTCCGGAATGGTCCCATTAAAATCTTATCGAAATCGGACTAGCAGTTTTTGAAAAATCAACAAAAACCTAAAAAGTTTTCAACTATGTCTACACCGATTACTCCGAGGTTTCTGGTCCGATTTCGATGATTTTTTTTTTGTTCGATACAGTATATCTGCCATTTGGTCCCATAAAATTTCATTTAGTTTGGTGCAGTAGTTTTTATTTTTAGCTCATTGTGTACATACATAGGCGTTGTTATTACCGGTGCTACGGATTACAAAAAAGTTTTTTTATTTGCCTATTGATTCGCATTTGACTACGACGTCTACGGCGACGATATACGCTTGCTTTCAAATTCCCAACATTGTATGCTATCAGGAAATACAGACCCCCGCGGGGAATCCCTTGCACTGCTTAGCTGTGCGTACAACAAAAATATTGGCAAAACGATTTGTACGTATGGGTGTGGAATGTCCACCTACCTATGGCGCATTGCCGTACGTCTTCTAGTCCGATGATGATATGCACTTCCATCGCAGACATTCCGAAGTGTAACCGGCAAAAACGACAATGATGAAAACGACGTGGGTGCGCACACAAACATAGAAACTTACATACACTGTCTGTCACGCTGTCTGGGTGTTTACCCAGATCCGGAACATATTTATTTGTAGGTCATACAAATATTTATTCCGTACAGGAATCGAACCCGCGACACGCTGCGCAGCAGTCCAATCGCTCAGCCACTATGCTAACCGTGCCGTCAAAGCTTGGCGCGAGAGGTCGACGCTGACGCGCCAAGCGGGGAGATCACCACCGTATGGTCCATCGCATCCTGTGTCGGGCGAACCGCATAGTGGTGACACCCAGGTGTTTCTTACCGCCGAATCCGACACAGGCACCTCCCGAAAAATCTGTGTTCGGTGAGGACCTGCGTCAGACTGTAGGTGAGGACACTGTGGCGCCTCGTACAGTGCCATGGACCGCATGACTCTAGCGTGCAGCCTCCGGAAGGCGGGATTCGTTTTTCCCGTCAACATTGGGTAAGAGCCGCTTGAAGGTGGTTTCAGCCCGATCCAGCTTAGAAAGATATCAACGATCTAATAAACTAACAGCTAGGACAAGTTTTTAATAATTATAGTTTGTAATAAAGAAGATTTTTTAACTAAGCAGATTATCAGATTTTCTAAATAATTATTGTAAAAGTTAAAGGACATGGATAATCCATGGCTTGGGCGCGGCCAAAGACCTGATTTAAAAAAAAGCTAATAATATTTGAAATCCTATACTGATATTCATTTTCCCGCAACGGTATGTGGAAAGAAATCAATTATTAGGAGTATTGTTATGATTATTTTATTTTGGCCAATAGCCATTAGCTTTGTCCATAACCTGTCATACTTTTTGAAGTGAAAACTTCTTTAGCGGCGTTGTACACTTTTTCTGTAATGGGTAAAAAATTTAAAACTCGCGTCAGGGTCACGTGACCCTGATCGAAAATGAGTAAGACGTCATTCAAATTAGTTAATTTCATATCTGTACTACTCCAGTTTTAAAATAAAACATAGTAACAAAAAAGTTTTCACTTCTACCGGCACTCCTGGAGTGCAACCTTTTTTGAAGTGAAAACTTCTTTAGCGGCGTTGTACACTTTTTCTGTAATGGGTAAAAAATTTAAAACTCGCGTCAGGGTCACGTGACCCTGATCGAAAATGAGTAAGACGTCATTCAAATTAGTTAATTTCATATCTGTACTACTCCAGTTTTAAAATAAAACATAGTAACAAAAAAGTTTTCACTTCTACCGGCACTCCTGGAGTGCAACCTTTTTTGAAGTGAAAACTTCTTTAGCGGCGTTGTACACTTTTTCTGTAATGGGTAAAAAATTTAAAACTCGCGTCAGGGTCACGTGACCCTGATCGAAAATGAGTAAGACGTCATTCAAATTAGTTAATTTCATATCTGTACTACTCCAGTTTTAAAATAAAACATAGTAACAAAAAAGTTTTCACTTCTACCGGCACTCCTGGAGTGCAACCTTTTTTGAAGTGAAAACTTCTTTAGCGGCGTTGTACACTTTTTCTGTAATGGGTAAAAAATTTAAAACTCGCGTCAGGGTCACGTGACCCTGATCGAAAATGAGTAAGACGTCATTCAAATTAGTTAATTTCATATCTGTACTACTCCAGTTTTAAAATAAAACATAGTAACAAAAAAGTTTTCACTTCTACCGGCACTCCTGGAGTGCAACCTTTTTTGAAGTGAAAACTTCTTTAGCGGCGTTGTACACTTTTTCTGTAATGGGTAAAAAATTTAAAACTCGCGTCAGGGTCACGTGACCGTCAGGGTCACGTGACCGTCAGGGTCACGTGACCCTGATCGAAAATGAGTAAGACGTCATTCAAATTAAAAATAAAACATAGTAACAAAAAAGTTTTCACTTCTACCGGCACTCCTGGAGTGCAACCTTTTTTTTTTTTTTTAATGTTTCTGGCATGGCTTCGAGGCAATTGCAACACTAGTTATTTCTTTCAAGAAATAACTAGTGTTGCAATTTTTGGAAATAAAATGGTAGGAAGTAATCTTTAATCTTCATTTCTTTTTTTACCCGTTTATAAGATGGTAGATCAATTTAAAAAATATGATAATGACTTTTAGTGAAAACTAAAGTATAAGGAAACTATACGTAATGTATGCATGTCTTTCATTAAATAAGGAATAGATTAAATGGTTTGTCTATGTAATGGAAACATTGTCTTCTTTTTAAAGACAACTACACATGAAGTTATAAAATATATTTACATATTTTGGTAGGTGTATTTAGTTACTTTATTATTATTCGTTAAAATACGTCAGCCAAACGAGTTTATTCGGTTTAACGTGCTGTTCCAGGGACTCTTTTTTTTATCATAGTAAAATCATCAATTGAGTCCTCTCACCCATGGCAGAGCGGAAGGGACTGTCAGACTCAGACTCGTACTGACTGATCCACGGTGTCCTTCAATAGCCCTTTAAGTTCCGGGATCAAGGTAATTCCTTAGTCCCGCGACTCCGGCAGGCTTTGGCCCTCTAAAGGGAGGCCCCGTCATTATGCTGTAAACTCGATTATTTATTTCATTCCACACTTTGAGGCGCTCGTGGAACACAACGCGCCGTCAACCCGGCCCGGGCATGGTCCATGGTTGGACAACGAGTCGCTCATTACTCGCCGTCCTAGAGGAACTTTTTAACGAATACAGCAATGGTCTTAGCAGTCACTGCTTATCCTCAAAGATCGGCAATATACTTAGGCACCGCATGTTTCTACAACGATATTATATACTTATTTGTGCTAATAAAACGACGCGCGATGCGAATGTATGAAGTTGGATGTAAACGAAAACGAAAACACAACAATTCTGTAGCTTCTCCTCATCAAACTGGGAAAAGTGGTGTGTATAAAAATCCGATGTTCCTTGCTTGCCTTCCACCCTTAGAGCCTATTAGCGTCAATAGGATATCATGTATCTCTGTACCAAAAGTCACCAAAATCATTTCAGTCATTTTCTGGTGAAAACATGATAATATATAGAAATATACACACTTTCGCATAAATAAGTTTAAATATATTATATTAGTACATGTGCTACGGGTTTTATTTCCAGTAAAGACATTTCTGTCATGTCATAACTGACATGACAATTAAAGTCATTCATGATTAAATTACTTTGTGCAATCATAATGTTTTTACGGCTCGCATCGTGAATTTATTCTTGCTATTTAGTTGTTTTCTGACTGACGCCTATTTTCTTGGACTTTGCATTTTCTATTGTGTCTCTAATGTCTCTGTATCTTCTATGAGTTGCTCTTCCAACTGCCCTCTGCTTATCCGTACTCTGATCTGCTCTCCCGACCCCTGCTTGCACGGACTTCCAATCTCCTAATACTCAGACTTTGGACAACTTATTTTGGTTATCAATAATGGAAAACCAGCGCTGCATTAATTGTGGAATAAGGACGTTTCGTATAAGAAGCCATCTAGCAGATTCGGATGAAATTCGATCTGTTCTAAGACGGTGGATTTCTCCGAGATTGGTTAGTCTTAGTATTTTTCGACCGTCTTCCGAGGACTGCTTACCATATATTTATTCATCCTTATTAAAAATGTTAATCTTATTGTTTTAGGTCACTGCATCTGATCATGTGTGCGATGCCTGTTATTTATTGGTTAGGCAGACTTTATCGCAGTCTGGTACAAGCCTGTCGTCCAGCCCTAGAATCGGGCATCGTCATGTGTGTATAAATTGTGGAAGATCCGTAATACGCATTCGTTTTCATGTGTCTATCTTGTATTTATAATATGTCAAAATGACATACCTACCAACAATGTTCACTTCGTCTTATGTTAATTATCTCGTCCCCAACATAGAGTACATTTGTATATTGGTCCCCAACGAGTTTTAGAGTAATGAAACATATTTTAGGCTTTTAAATAAACTTAATCCTTTACGGTATACGTTGTTAAATTTTTGGCCATGCCTAAGCCAGACTTGTATGGGAACGATATCCATCTCCTTTGTGTGTTTAATAACAAAAAATAAAGCATAGTTTTCACGGATTTCTGACCTTCTCCATGATCCTGTTCTCCTAGTATGTATTTACTTTTTAGAACACACTTAGTACTCTCATACAAATCTGAGATAGGGCTAAAACAATAACGCCAACAACGTGAAGATTTTATTTAACCTCGACAAAAATGTCACCTATTAGTAAATTATAAAGATATAATTTTATAATGCTAGTAGTAAGCTCCCAACTAGTTTTAATGAATTATTTTGAGTTCCTAAAAAATAAACGTCCCAACACTAGTACGTATTCATCCACAGGTGCCCTATGTGGAATAAAATCCTAGATGAAAAACTATTCCACTAAGGGCACCTGCAAAAAAATTTGATAGGTGCCGTTCGTGGAATAGCTTAGGAGCCATTCGCTCAGGTGCCATTTTAGCGGGTGCCCTTCCTGGAATACCTCAAATAAAGCTGGGTATTGACTGACCGTACTGCATCATTCGTAGCGAGCAACGAGTCTTGTTTCCCCGTACTGACTGCACGAACGCTCGCTGTGTAACATGTTACATTACGCACCGTAACGCAGGCCAATACCCGACACTCGCTGAGTAACACGTTACATTACGCCCCAACGCCAGTCAGCCTTGAACCTTCCAAGCGTGAATTTCAGAGATAGGAACAAGGTTTTTTTCAATTACACATTTTAATATAAATAAAAACAGCGGTGAAAATGCGCGGCTAGAATTTTCAGGGCATTTTATTATTTTTCATAAAAGTTTTTCTATTAAACATTTGATATTTTGCCACAGCAAAAACAAATATTGTTTGTGAATAAACAGAAACTTCCGTTGATTGCACAATGGATATTTTTCAATACTCTTTTCAGTTTGATAGCGAATAGGTACAGAAATGAAAAGTTTCAATTCATTGAACGCAAACAGAGAATGTAGGAATGTACGCTATTTCCTTTGGTTCGGTAAAACTCGAAACATATGTATAAACGCCGTTGTATTTGAAGAATGTAAACTGAGTTAAAATTTTAAGACACGTTTGAAAATATGGTTTAAAACTGCAGTTAAAAACCGCCTTGCTTGATAAGTTTGGCAGAGTTACTTCATTTTTGTGCCAAAGTGCAAGTGTCTAGAAGACAGGCTGATCTTAGATTATAATTATCTATATACTTCAATACTAATATTATAAAGCTGAAGAATTTGCTATTTTATGGTTCAACCCGCTAAATAGTGTTAGATACCTATAGAAGGCTATAGGTTATTTAATATCACGCTACGACTAACAGGAGCAGAGTAGCGGGGATGAAACCGGTCATAGGAAACGCTTTGTAGTCATTAAAATTTTCAGAGCGTTTTCGAGTATCATTTGCAACTTGTCTAAGAACTCTGATTGTTTCTGAATGATGAAAAAAAACAAGCTTTCAATCTGGTTTTTTATAGAGGAAACAAATCATCTAAATAACATTCTAAACAATTCGAGAAAAAGCTTACCTCAAAAAGAAGCAGTCTCCATAACTACAGTCTAGATAAAAAGAAAGCCTACATAAACGACTACAGTTCTAGAATATTCTAAAAGAAAACATGAAATTCCCTTTGAGGGTCGACGCACATAGGGTCAAACTATTATCGACACTGTACTCGTTGAAATAATTTCCAAAATCAATTAACAATGGGTATAATCGCTTTGATGCTCTCCAGGAATTTATCTTATTCTATCTTTTATTAATTATCTTAGGACAATATTATTATTTATTTCATAACCACTGCTCTTATAACGGTGAAAGAACAGCGTGAGGAAACTGGCATATGCTAGGAATTAAAATCCGAAGTCGTGTGACATCTACCAACTTGCACTGAGCCCGCGTGATGGATTATGGCCTACTCCATTTCATACAGAGGCCTATTTCCCAGCAGTGGAAAGGTAAGATTAAGAGATGTTGATAATAGTTTGAAAGCTAAAAATACTGCTATCGATTCGCCACATGTACGCCGATCCTAAATG
The DNA here is from genome assembly GCA_954870645.1 of Agrotis clavis. Taxonomy (NCBI): domain Eukaryota; kingdom Metazoa; phylum Arthropoda; class Insecta; order Lepidoptera; family Noctuidae; genus Agrotis; species Agrotis clavis. The sequence goes on along the minus strand of OX940935.1, from coordinate 18,795,659 downwards.
TACACAAAGGGATTACCTATCGCTAAGGATCACCGCAAGAAACGAAATGCCTACTGTTCAAAGTACACTGGCTTAAAAGAATTTATTCTGTAAATATTGGTACCTGTTTTTGTTTGAAAATCTTAGCTTTGTTTCACCTAGAAGAAATCTCCGATTTCAACAATTTTGGGAACTGTGTTTTACTAATGCGACTGTTTTACTACCTACACACTTTCGTTTTACAACCAAAATTCGTTGTGAAGAAGTTTTATAGGTTGTGGAAAAAAAAAATTTTTGTTCACAAACTGATGTGGCCTCTGGTAATAGCCAATATTGCAGAAAAGAGCAATAAAGGAAAAGAGTGGACTACTCAGCAAGTCTAACAGAACCTTCCACTGCGCACAGGCCAGGAGGACCTATTTGATGATTTTACCACACTAAAACCAAATTATCACCCACCCGCCTTCAAAACAATAAAGGAAAATGCATACTGTTCGCGTTCTGGATATTGTTTGCGTTCACTGCGACGTGGACTGGACAGTTTTTTTTTTTGACGACCTGTAAATGTTAATATTTCCCTTTTTTTAATTTGTGCTGCGACTTACAATTTTATTTATCTTTACTAATTTCATATTTAAATAGATCCACCTCCAATCTTTCACTCAAGTTCACAATAGCATTATCCTATTTTTAAGTTTTCATAGGATTTGACAATCCCCAACAGTACTTCACTAGTCCGGGAGCAGGGACCACCATTGTCTGGTAATAACAGCATGAAATATGGCTAACTCGAGGCAGGACGTCGTTATACCTATTTAGTCCCCCCAGCCAGTTATGTCACCCACGGGACAAACGAGCCTATTCATTATCAAGCCCGTCAGTACATAGTTTGTAATCTAGGACTAACATTGTTGTTTACATATGTATGCGTAGCTAACTACATAGGGAACGGGACAGTGACTGACCGACAAAAGTGGCACTACGCTACTGAGGTTTTTTTTTTATTAGCCGGTTATGGCCCACGGTTGGGCAAAGGCCTCCCCTTGTGCCAAGCGCACTTTTCTAATGACACTTCGGACCAGCCATCACGGTACGCGTCTAGATCTTTTTGGGTCGGCCTCGGCGGCGTCGTCCATTCTCAGGCACCCATTATGCCCGGTTTCCACTGCGAGCGGAACGGACACATTAATGACTCCTTTAAACTCGCAAGCGCAAACTGCATACTTGTATTTCCACCAACAAATCGTTTTTGCGTTCCCAGAGCGAGCTCATTTTTACTCTTTTCACCCGCTGGGTCATTAATGTGTCCGCTCCGCTTGCAGTGGAAACCGGGCTTAAAGCGCAACGCAAACAGAAGGCGGCGCAGACGCGACGCGGCGCACAAAGAGGAGCACTGCGCCTGTTTTTACTATAATATCATTCATCTGCGCCGTATCTGCGCCGCCTCCTGTTTGCGTTGCGCCTTAAAGTGACTTTAGACATGAAAGATGCAATAAGAAAGACAACATGTGATAATTACGGTCGACGTCGAGGACACCCCGAAGTTTGGTTTTGTTAGCTCACTTTAAACCTTGAATACAGAAATAGGAGTCCTGCGCTACAGGGCTCCATCGACCTGAACTCGTAAAACATTTAGCGAAATGGACATTCTGCGAACTGGGCATTTTGCGATCGCTAGAAATTCTGCGAATTGGACATTCTACGAATAAATTTTGAAAAGATTTAAATAATCCGTTGCTCTACATCTTTGAAACATTCCCCTGTTCAGCAACAAAACTGTCTAAATGAAATGCTATACCCATTGTCAGTATGTTACGTAACTACCTCACAGGCTGCCATCAAAATGTATATTTATGATACTTTCCATAAACAACCAGTAACATTCGCTCCGCTCGCTCAGCTTAGAATATTCAATTCGTCTGAATAACGGCATAACAGCGCGTGAATTATGGAAGTGCGAACAGCCACTTTTACACAATGATGAGTGCTAACTTGACGTTTATCTAGTAGCTTTTGTAATGCCGGACTCATGAACGTGACCTTGAAGTAGAAATGAGATAATCTTCTTAGTTTGATTGTTGTTGTTTTCTACGACTACAACTGTGATTTGAAACAATTTGTGAACTTTTTAGCGGATTTTTGTGGGAATTGTGAGCCCTTTCGTACACAAGGCGACGCGAGTCTCCGATACCTTACGATTTTGGTATCTAGGTGAATATCACAATACAAACCAATAGATGTTCTCAAAGTTACGAAAGGGCCTTCAGTTACACAGGACATTGACAGACGGTTTAGTACATTTTAACTGTCAAAATTCGGTATCAAGCACGTCCGAAAATTTTCTTACTGCCTTGATCATACTTAATGCACGCTGTTCCGAACTTTCGCCTTAAAGAAATAAGCTTGCTAACCTGTTTAATTAAAGTTTGCGGCATAATAACTGCTATTATTTGACAAATATTAACAGGTGTAACCGTTTCTGCTCCAACTGCCTTCCGTAGACGCGCTCTATTGCTCATTCATACGCAAACTACTAAATCTATTGTATGTAGAGTTTATCCTGGATTACCAATGCAAATCCCTAGAATACAATATATCAGTTTTGTGACGCAAACGCACACTAAGTGGCGATTTATAATGATTCGTCTAAGAATAGATCTGATGGAGAAAAACAATGGCTTGTAAGCCGTAAGGGGCCAAGTTTGTTTTCTGGAATGAAAAGTTAAGTTTTAATTGACAAGAAGAAAGTGCGGTACTTTTATGATCTTAGCGAATTCATTACAGATGAACTGGAAACTGAACACTGACACTGTCTTCAGTGTGTAAATTGGTTATCTAATTACGATAAAAAAGAGAAAAAACACGTTCCACGGTAAAATTCTATTTAATGTTAAAAAGAAATTACCCTGATGTCAAGCGATTTAGGTACAAGTATTGAAGGGAAAAAATCAAAAATATTCCTATGATTTATGACAGCCACAGACAATACATCGTTTTTAGGCAATGTCACGATTCCAAAGGTCATTTAGTTTATAAACAATATAATTTCTCGCGGGAGCGACGGCTGTCATAACTTCGTAAATTGAGTTTCGTTTCAATACGAACAAACGTGTGAGATTTTTCGATTAAACTCTGATTTATTGTAACTGAAGTTTGCTGGATCAATCCTCCATTTTCTAAAAGATGAGAGATTAATAAAAGATTATGTTGGCTGAAGTAGAGAATCCATTTGTTACCAATCAGTTTTGCGTCTAGTCCGATAAAAATGGTTTTATTGACAAAAACGTGTGATGGACTTTTGATTATGAAAAGAAGATTCTATAGGATGTTCTTTTAGCATGACGGTGAGCTACAGAAGAGTATTTGAAAACGTCTCCTTCTCCCCCGAAAGGGGTTAAACAGGAGATAAAATGACCATCAACTGCACGATTTGAAAAACCGGTTGAAAGAAAACAAGACCAAAATATAATTTAAAACATACAGATTCAGACAGTGTGTTTATTCACACCTTCTTTTAGTCCAAAAAAACTACCATTAACTGTTTCATATTTAATGTTCTACTGTCTGGCTGTTTATGCTAGTATAAGAGCAGAAATAAATGGTCGCGGAATAGTGATGCTCAGTCCTATTCGATAGTTTACATTGGAGATACAATATGCTAAGATAATCCGATGTTTTAGATCGATAAATACCGATATCTGAATGAGAAACGATCGTAGGAAAGACGGAGCTAGCGAATTGATGACCGCCTTTTGTATATTTTGATGTAAAAACTGTTGATTATAAGACTAATTAAAAAATAAACATATTTTCATAAATTGTATGAGCACTCAATTTAAGAAAGGAAACTGTGCAATAAAATGGCCTAGACTTATAAAGGGATTGACAACGATATCATCAACATAATCATCATATCATCAGCCTGTATTCGTCCACTGCTGGACATGGCCCTTTCCATTGGGAAAGGCCCATGTCCAGCAGTGGACGAATACGAAAGCGAAGAGATAATAGGAAAGCTGAAGACCGGGCTCAGGGGCGTATATTGATACGCCCCTGAGCCCGGTCTTCAGCTTTCCTCATCATCGAGAATACGTATTATGATATTTATATCGATACAAAGCTAAGTGTCGTGCATCCCTTCCTTGGACGCCTGTGAAAAATGCACGACGCGTCTCGTGCCGACGCTGCCGCCAACGTAATGCGCTCGAACTCAACAAAGTTTTACACTTCGGTCCTACGGCACAGAGTTTATCTTAGAAAGTAGATTTATGGCATTTTTACTACGGAAAAGATCACATTATTCAAAGACTTTATACTCGGTTTATGGTCGGTAGTTTTGTTTAAAATACAGTTTAATAAAGAAGGGAGGCGTTCGCTGTTATTTTTGTCAGGGGTTAATAAAACCTATATTTCTTCATAAGTATATTCATTTAATAACACCGTAAATGCGAAAGTAAGTTTTGACTGCCTAGTCTGTTACACTATATCGACGGTTGAACAGATTTCAGTAGAAGATATACTGACAGATCATGCCCAGCGTTTAGAAAAATATCGTTGCGATACTTTCGCGATATTTATGTCCAAATGAAGTGTTTTTGAGTATCAAAACGGATGAATAAAAAAGTACATCATTTTCGTCACCAAAAAACAAGAACACTAAGGACTGTTCCACACCGATTTCCAACAATGTTTTTCAAAAATCAGTAAATTTATTATTAAACCTCTACTATTTTATCGCGAGTAAATCCTCCTTCACCAAAGTAAGGCTATTGATAAGCCTAATATGGATGTACCATAGGCTACGCTGACTGTTTTCCACCAAGACAAGCCGTATGCTTCTTTATTGCAAGTATAGTAAGAACTGCTCCCATCAAAACTTTTGTGTGTCTACCCAACCAATGTGTCTAATACTATTTCTAATTATCTCCCTGTCTACCTCACACTGCTATATCCACTTGCCGACATGGTCCTAACAGTGACCTTACACGTTAATTCATGTTCCAAGTTACGTACGTACGTACTTACGTAAGTACCGACGTATCCAGATTGATTAGAGTGTGTTCAGATGGTTATTAGGCGTGGCTGCGTATTATATACGCATTACAGCTGAGGATAGAAGGACCATGCGTGTGAGTTGTGAAATTATGTTCTGAGGTTATGTTTATTGATTATGGCAGTAACATAACTGCACTGCAGTAGCACTGCTACGTTTCGAGTAGATTTCAACAGTGCCTTTAATATCGATAATTTTATTGAAGTCTTTTTTATTTTTCCTCTGGACAATGCTAACTTGCAAAAGCACTGCAACTTTCTCACATAAAATAGTGTCCATGGAGTTTCTTGCCCGTTATTGTCCACATAGATTTACGCTTTGGAAAGGGCACAGTACAGTACCTTCACAGTTATTATGTCTTGTAATGTGACTGGGACTGTAGCACCATCTTTTTTAATATTATCATATATTTTTTTGTCTTTTTACAATTCAAAAATGCTGGCCTACCTGAAATAATTGATTTGAATTTGGAATTCGTATGAGACAGTCCCGCGACCCCACGTTTTATAGCTAGCAAAATAATGAGTCACAGACTTTCGTGACTAAATCAGAGTTAAGACTATCTACGTCAGAAAGCTATGCATTTACCACACCTCAAATCCGTGTATTCCCGTTCGTCCACCCGACTTCGTCCCCCTAGTGGGACGAACGGGAATTCGTTATTTATTTTCCCGATGGTCCCACTAAATTTTTTGAGTGGACGAACGGGAATAATTTATTAATTCTTTTTTGTAGTTCTATTGTTCCCACCAAATAATATAAGACTGGTGGTTTTAATTGGTAAAAAAAAAAACAAATTTGAATATGAGATATAAGGAAAAGAATAATAAAGCGCTTGTCGAGAACGAAGTGGAGTAAAGGACAAGCAAACTACGAAACAACGAATAAACATATTTCTGCACAAATCTTTTTAGTGGGACGAATGGCACTAATCGAAGAACATATTCCCGTTCGTCCCCTCTTGAATTAGGAGTGGGACGATCGGGAACAAATTAAATATTATTTTTGTAAATTCCGTTCGTCCCACTAGTGGGACGAAGTCGAGTGGACGAACGGGAATACACCCTCAAATCGACTAGACCTTCTGTCCACACTCTATCTAGATGAATTTTCCGATATAATGTCACAGACTAAAATAGCTGGTGATCGATCCTCCAGTACGGCGTGATCTTTGACGGTTTATTTTTGAATAAGGAAGTGTGTCGCGTGTGCAATTGGAGCAGGTAATTTTGTCCGACGTGTAAAGGGGAGTTTGGTAATTTTTTTATGAAGGTTAATGGGAAGTTTTTCGCTAGTTTTTTGACGCCTGAACGCCACTTGTTCTAGCAATATTTTAACTAACTATTGTTAAAAACCCATACATATTTTTTAACAAATGATTTTAAAACATGTGGGATTAAAAAAAAATCGTTTAACAACTGATTAAACAACTCGATCTTAGTGGCTCAAGCAAGTCTTACGCTACTAAAGCTTTGCTAACGCGGCATTTATGGGTCGATGAAAATAGGTTTTTTTTGAGAATTTTCTAGTTGATGGTTGATATCATTAAGTTCGCTACAGATACAAACGTAACTACCTAAATATAGGTGCAATAATCACAAAAAATATTGTGGACTTTGGACTCTAGTTGCAGCGTACATAAGGTCATATCAACCCTGCGTTATATTTAAAAAAATATTAAGTATGGTTGACGTCATCTGTTACAACATTGATTTAACTGTAATGTTAACATGTTGGTTGTAGTAGTTCGAATACTCTACAATAGATGGCGTTAAACGTCACCATGAGACGTTAGAAATGGAAGGAAGAATTCGCCGCGGCAGGTAAGATCCTCGGTGGCTCGGTTGGAAATGAGCGTCGGATGTACTGAATCCGAAGGCCGCAGGTTCGAATCCTGCCCACGGATTGAATTTTTCTTTCCTAAGAAAATCTTTGAAATTCGCTACGAATGCGTTAATGCGTTTAATATTTAAAAAAACATATCACCCCTGTTCTCATTTTTACGAACGATAGATAAAACTTCAGGTCAACCGCATTAGGGAACATTTCGCAATAAAAATTGATTGTCGTCAAAAAGTTTCAGGTTTAACGGCTGTTTAAAAGTAATTTATACTTTGAGGGTATCATAAGTCTGAAAGCTCTGCAACATCCATCATGTTTTTCTTCCGCATACAGATCTTGGCGTACTTAAGTGACATTTTTAAATTATCTATGACAATTTTCTCAAATTTTTGTGGTAGCTTTACGTTTGGTTATCATATAAACATAATCACCATACTACGAGTAATATCCTACTAATATTATAAATGCGAAAGTTTGTGAGGATGTATGTACGTGTATGTGTATGTAGGTATGTTTGTTACTCTTTCACGCAAAAACCACTGAACGGACTTGGCTAAAATTTGGTACACAGATATTTTATAACCTGGATTAACACATAGGATAGTTTTTATCCCGATTTTATGTTCCCGTGGGACAATTTTCGATTTGTAGCGGGGGAAGCCGCTGGCAACAGCTAGTTTTAAATACTAAAGAAACTGTTACCTGTTAAAACAGTCCCGCAACTGCGGCAGGCTTTGGCCCTTTATGCCTAGGCATCTTTGAGGCTCGCGTGAAACACGACGCGCCGAAGACACAGGCATGGTCCGTGACGGCAAGTCACCCATTACTCGCCGTCCGATGGGTACGTTTACACTTTACGTTTATGTAAGATAACTTCTGACCAACATGTAGCTGTAGCCGTAGGACCGTAAAGACAATACCAGTTGTTGAAAATAAAAAGAAAATTCGATAGCGGTAAAAAGCCATGCATTTTCCTATTTTACTTTTTCTTTATCATACTGCTAGTTTATCAACTGTGTCGTTTCTAACAGTGAATAATTGAGAATGTATGCAGCAGCAGTATCGAGGATCAAATTACGTACGCTATAACGTATGTGTGTGTATTGCAATCCCTATTTCGGTCCGTGCAGTAGGTAAATAATAATAAATGTGAGTCGTATGTCGTTTCTGCATATTTGATCTGTGTCCTGCCTTTTGACTTTATTCATGTGTTTTTACTCTGATTGAGAAAAGGCTGGTCGAACGAGTTCGGCTCGAGTGAAAATAGAAGAAATCCCTTAAAAGGCCATCGCTTATACTACTAAGCCTTTCAGACAGCGGAGACTGCGGCAAAATTATGAAAAATATTGTGTAGGAACTGGTAGCGATACGGAAAAACGTCAGCTCGTAGCTCGAACTCAATATCCTATTCTGATGCGGTGAAAATAAATCAGTTTAAACACCAAAATGTTCTCTTAAACCGCGTTTTTTGATCTGTACTAACAATTTGTTATATCCCTTACTAGCTTCCGCCCGCGGCTTCGCCCGCGTGGTGTTTTGATAGCCTATGTTCTTTCTCAGGGTCTAAAGATTGTCTGTGCCAAATTTCATCAAAATCGGTTGAGAGGTTTAAGCGGGAAAGCGTAACAGACAAACAGACAGAGTTACTTTCGCATTTATAATATTAGTTTGGATGGATGGATTGTTTGTTCGAACTTTGTAATTTCAAAAACAGTACGCTGGACGTAGTTTAAGGACCCGGGTACGTCCTTAAACTACGTCCAGCCACCGAAGGACGGGCAGCAGCGTCCTTTGCAAACTTACGGTGACCCTACTGCGATCCCCAAGCCGCCTGCCAAGCGTGGGGATTATGGCAACCCCCCCCCCCCCCATTATGATTGACAATAATAGCACACGGCCCCCAGTCCCCGGCAGCTCCGCTATTCCTGGTCTGGGTAGCGGATCAGGTAACGGCGGAGCAGGGGGTGCTAAGAATCCCCGGCAGATGCCCCGCTACCACCCCCAACGGACTTTGGCCCTGGCAACACACAACATCCGCACACTGAGGACCGATGAGAAGATTATCGAGCTGGAGGAAGAATTGAGCAAAATGCGATGGGATATCTTGGGATTATCTGAAATCCGAAGAGAGGGTCAGGATACGATTGTTCTAGATTCCGGCAACATGCTCTTCTACCGGGAAGGAGACCGTAAATCCCAGGGTGGTGTTGGATTTCTCGTCCGCAGGTCCCTCATCAACAACGTTGTGAAAGTCGACAGTGTGTCGAGTAGGGTAGCATACCTTATACTCAGAATAACCAACCGGTATTCGTTGAAGGTCATACAGGTATATGCGCCGACCTCGACACATTCTGATGATGAAGTAGAGGCATTGTATGAGGAGATATCCGAGGCCATACATGCCTCCGAAACATACTTCACCGTTGTTATGGGGGACTTCAACGCGAAGGTGGGCGCACGGAATGGCGATGAGTTGAGAGTGGGGCCATTTGGGTATGGGCAGCGAAACCATAGGGGCCAGCGACTGGTCGACTTCATGGAAAAGGAAGAACTTCATTTAATGAACTCCTATTTCCAGAAGCGGCCATCCAGGAAGTGGACGTGGATGAGCCCCGATGGTACTACCAGAAATGAGATCGACTTCATCATGACGACCAAGAAGCGAATATTCAGTGATGTCTCTGTGATCGCTAAGGTAAAAACCGGTAGCGATCACCGAATTGTCAGAGGCACACTGAATATCAATGTCAAGCTTGAAAGGTCTCGTCTGGTGAAGTCCACGCTCCGACCTGGTCCTGCCCACATCCGGAACCCCGAAGACTTTCAACTCGAACTGCACAATCGCTTCCAGTGCCTAACCGAATGCGAAACTGTGGACGAAATCCACAATGGGTTGGTGGAAACTGTCCAAGCTGTGGGGTCCAAGTTCTTTAAGACCCCGCGCCGGAATAAGCTTCAAAAGCTCTCGAACGGAACCATCAAGTTGATGCAAGACCGGTCCGAGATGAGGCTGCAATCTTCAGCTGATATGTCGGAATATGGCAAACTCAATAGACGAATCTCTAAATCAATGCGACGTGACCTGCGCTCCTTTAGTGCGGCACGGATCAAAGAGGCAATCGAGCGGAACCAGGGCTCAAAAGTCTTCGCAAAGAATTCGTCTATTGGGCAGAGCCAAATGACTAAGCTGAAGATTAACGACGGCAGCATCATTTCGACGAAACCGGAGATCCTAAGAGAGCTTGAGAGGTTTTACGGACAGTTATACACATCAACACGACAACCCAGTGTCGGTACAGCTCGAGACGCAAGAGCTAAACTGACTCGACACTACACTGAGGATATCCCGGACATCAGCCTGTACGAGATTAGAATGGCTCTTAAACAGCTCAAGAATAACAAGGCGCCGGGTGAGGACGGAATCACAACAGAACTTCTGAGAGCGGGTGGAAAACCGGTACTTCTAGTCCTCCAGAAGTTATTTAATTCCGTCATACTCGAAGGTTCTACGCCAGAAGCATGGCACAGGAGTGTGGTTGTTCTTTTCTTCAAAAAGGGTGACAACACCTTGTTGAAGAACTACAGGCCAATCTCACTTCTGAGCCATGTGTACAAGCTGTTCTCAAGAGTCATTACGAACCGTCTCGAACGCAGGTTTGATGACTTCCAGCCTCCCGAACAAGCCGGTTTCCGAAAAGGTTTTAGCACTATAGACCACATACACACGCTCCGCCAGATTATACAGAAGACAGAGGAGTATAATCGGCCATTGTGTTTAGCGTTTGTGGACTATGAAAAAGCCTTCGATTCAATCGAAACCTGGGCAGTATTGCAGTCCCTCCAACGATGTCATATCGACTATAGGTATATCGAAGTGTTGAAGTGTTTGTATAGGAACGCCACCATGTCCATCCGACTTCAGGAAGAGAGCACGAAACCAATCCAATTGCAGAAAGGCGTGAGACAGGGAGACGTTATTTCTCCGAAACTGTTCACGAACGCGTTGGAGGACGTTTTCAAGCTCTTGGAATGGAACGGACTCGGCATCAACATCAATGGCGAATACATCACTCACCTTCGTTTTGCCGATGATATAGTCATCATGGCAGAATCGTTGGAGCACCTCAATGCTATGCTCAGCGACCTCAGTATCGTTTCCCAACGGGTCGGCCTTAAAATGAACATGGACAAGACGAAAGTCATGTCGAATGTCCATGTGGCACCCGTACCGGTTGTTGTTGGGAACGATACTCTCGAAGTTGTAGACCATTATACTTACCTTGGACAGATTGTTCAGTTAGGTAGGTCCAACTTCGAGAAAGAGGTCGCCCGAAGAATCCAACTCGGATGGGCAGCGTTTGGGAAGCTACGTGATATCTTCTCATCGAGAATCCCACAGTGTCTCAAGACAAGGGTGTTTAACCAGTGTGTGTTGCCAGTGATGATTTATGGCTCTGAAACGTGGTCTCTGACTGCTGGCCTTTTAGAGAGATTGAGAGTCACTCAACGAGCAATGGAAAGAGCTATGCTCGGAGTTTCTTTGCGGGATAAAATCCGGAACATGGATATTCGGCGAAGAACCAGAGTCACCGACATAGCTCATAAAATTTGCAAGTTGAAGTGGCAATGGGCAGGCCACATCGCTCGTAGAACTGACAACCGATGGGGAAGAAAAGTTCTCGAGTGGCGACCACGGACCGGAAGGCGCAGCGTAGGCAGGCCTCCCACTAGGTGGACCGACGACATCGTGAGGGTCGCGGGCAACGGATGGATGCAAGTGGCGAATTGTCGTTCGGCGTGGCGGTCTAAGGGGGAGGCCTATGTTCAGCAGTGGACGTCTTCCGGCTGATGATGATGATGATGATGATGATGATTAGGGAGAATAATTAATTTGACCAGCGGTCCCTCAGGCCCACAGTAATTGATGTGCCAATAGTATGTGACTATTGGATGTGGAACTGTAGATAGGCACCTACCTATCTGTAACGACGTAACACCTACGTCGAATTAGTGACGTCAGCAAAGTTTCTGGTACTTACCTGAAATAAAAGAAATGGAAGTGTTAAATAACTTTTAACAAGGAGGATACTTTAGAATACTTAAAATTCTGGATGTGTTAGCGCCCTTACCCATGAAGCGATTTGACTGATTCGCAAAGCCGACCAACTTAAGTAACAAAGAAGTAATAATCATCTTTCCTACTACGACATAATGATGCGCGCTTCATTATTTTTGTATCCCCACAAAAAATCGCACGGTTTATATTCGCAGCACCTTTATGTCGTACAACTAAGGATGATTTTTACTTCTAGTAGGTCAACGACACAAATCAGTCAAATTGCATCGCATCGCGTCATGGTCAAGCGCGCTTAAGTAAACAATAAATAATGGAAGAAATCAGTACAATTGGTTTTAATGAAAAAACATATTATACAAAAGTTGAATATTATAAATATTGGTCTTTCGTTGTCATTTCAAGCTTTTGACGAAGGATACATTGACAGGAGTATTATACTGAGCTACCCACATTGTAATGAAATAATTCAACGATGTCAAACTTGTAGAAGTTCGGCGATAAATACTGAATGTTTTATAACAAGAAGTATCCACAGCTTTAGTAGTCTGTCATACAATATACCGACCACATGACGTGAGTTAAAAACTTTTAATATTTATGGACATCAGTTCCTTATACATTTGTTTAAGATAATCTTATAAAGGTAGGAAACGTGACTATTACCAAAACAAAATACATAATCACATTTTGATTCATATACCTATACAAGTTTATTAAACCAGAATAATAATAATAAAATTCTTTATTTCTCCTCACAATGATACACTTATTGTAGGTTATTACAGACTACTATTATATATTCTGTGCTACTAGAGAAGAACAGTGGTGGAAACTGATAACGGACAGGGGGGGTATTACAACGTCTTACGGTGCGTATAGACTATTTAACATAACATGTTATATAACATTGTTTTATAACATTTTACATACATTTATTGTGTTATATAACATTGTTACATGGTCTGTACGCACCTTTAAAACCAGGCTTGTTCCGGCGAGTGAAAGTGACAGAGCTGTACAAGTCGTCTAGCGCCATCTCGTTCACTCACTGGAACAAGCCTGGTTTTCAGACGTTATAATACCCCCCCTGGTGGCCTACCATAACGTCTTAAAGCGAGAGTTGATTGACTGTGAGAACGAGATGGCGCTAGACGACTTCTATAGCTCTGTCTCTTTCTCACTGTGGAACTACTCGCACTAAGATGATACTTTGTTCCATACAGTAATCGAACCCGATCACGCAAAGCAGAAGAGAAATACGTCTCATCTAATTCTACTGCGCCAAAAGTGTCATCAAATACGAGTCAAAGTATCATCATCATCATTATTAGCCTGTGTTCGTCCACTGCTAGGCATAGGCCTCTCCCAATGTGCACCACTGAGTTTTCCTCATCCAGTCTCTGCCGGCTACCTTTAGTATTCATTCATTCATTCATCATCAGCCTATAATGTTCCCACTGCTGGGACACAGGCCTCCTCTCTTGTGAGAGGGGGTGGGCCATAATCCACCTCGTGGACCCAGTGCGGGTTGGCAGATGTCACATGTCTTGGAATTTTTGGTTCTAGGACATGCCGGTTTCCTCACGATGTTTTCCTTCACCGTTTTTGAGAGCAGTGGCGAAGAAATAAATTACACAAAGTAATGCGCCTGGCGGGGTTCGAACCCACAACCTACAACTCGTAAGTCGGGACCGATACCATTGGCCACCACTGCTCTCCTTTAGTATGAGTTTGCCTAATGCTTTGATCAAGAGCATATTTTAGCTTATTCAAAGCATTGCGCCAAAATTCACGCCTTTTTAACTTCCTTATTCTTAGTGAATTACGGGCTGTCATCAATTATGTTTTAACTAACATTCGACGATACAAATCGACCTACATATCGACAAGACATTTGAAGCGTCGTTGCGTAAACCGCGATCAATAGAGCGCCTTGATTCGCTTTCTCCCATTGTTTTAGCATCATTAGAACACTGCTGATCAGCGTGACTAGCTACTTTTACTTACAGTTAATTGGTGCACCATTGGTTGAAGTGTTTGCTCGTAAAATTGTGTAAATTAGAATGGTGGGTTTATTTTTTTTTGCATGACGAATTTAGCTTTAAAGTAAATACTTCCATTGAGAATTTGTTAGTTTGGTTGGTTGCTTGAAAGCGTTAATCTCAGAAGCTACTGATTCGAATATGTATTTAAAATTACATTATTACTTATTACCAAAATGATATTTGGAAGGCTGGAAAACAATCTATTTATGTAAAAAACATTAATAATAACGCATATTGAATTACCTACAGCTCGTTAGCCTTATACGCCACGAAACAGGTTTTACCTTGAGTTCTAAATACGGAACAGTTTTTTCCAATTATTATTACTACCATATCATTTAGATCACAATCTCTACACGTTATCAACGCGTCTTCCTCTAAACTCCTACGACTTGACGTCGACAGCAAATGTACTTTTTTTGTCAAAATAAGGTGTTTGCCGCCCAGTCCTTGGTCCAGTCGACTCGGTTGGACGGCAGCGGCACCTTGAAGGTACACATCCACACAGGGCCGTGTCCGGAACGTGGACGGATCGTGCTCCGCCAGGGACTCAAACTTCGTCTTTGTCTATTACATACGTCCGTGTTCAGGCCGGTGACGGAGCCCCAGAACTGGTGATCTTTCGAGTCACGTTTCCATCAAGTTACGGACATGGCCATGAAATAGAAGGTTTATCCACACGCCTTTAGGCTGCCTGTCCACAGGACAGTAAGGCTGCGGAGCGGAGAAACGGAGAAATATAAACCAATAGGATTGCACTACTAGAAGTGGAGCGAAGATGTAGTGTAATCCTATTGGTTTAATATCTCTCCGTTTCTCGGCTCCGCAACCTCGCTCAGCTCATCTATGACACGCTCATGACGGGCAGCCTTATTTGGATCTCAGAAACACGTTTTCATCTTCCATTCTCTCCTGTCAACCGTCACGTCACGCTATTATTCAGAAATAAACGCATCGTGTTCTTAAAAACTTACAGACAGCTTTTAAATCTCGGAACTTGCACTTTCACTACCATATAAGTATAACATTCAATTCGTTCATTCAACATTTCAACTGTACACCATAAAAGGACGCATTGGTTTCAGCACAGACAATGGACTGTGTAGCGTTGCCAGGCGTCCAGATTAAGCCGGACACAAGCTTTTTGGTTACATGTCCGGGCTGTCCAGCTTCTATTAAGCTTTTTAATTTCAGACTTTTTTTATATTCATCATGGCTTGGTTTCTGCTCCGCCCAACCTCACCTTATATCGCTAGCGTAAGCTAGGGGAGCACCAACCGCAGTCGCTTGAGTCATTGTACAGCGAGAGGCACCTTGTTTGTTGTTGAACCCTGCTTTATTTTTTTTTTTTTTATTGATGATGAACTAATCTAGAACTCAAAAAAATTAAAGGGGCCGTTCTTTTCTCCCAAATGTCCGGTTAACCCGACTGGCAACCCTAACTGCAAGTCCACCGATCAGACCACTATCCCCAGATAACTATAGAGACGTCCCTTAATAGTGGCATGAAAGGCGTCTCCAGAGATGAGGAGCGAGGAAATTACGAAGATCGAGGCGCCCCATTGTGGATTCAATGTAGGTGCGGTGGAATTGAATGCATTCTACTTAGTTATGAATGAGTTTGAATAAGATGGGGAGTGAATGTAAAAAGATTAAGTCTTTTCTAGGACAGTACCGTGAAGTACTTTATCTAAAGATTTTGATTATTTTCTTTGTTATCGTTCGTGAATTCGTTGAAGTACTTAAGAGATTACGATTAAGATAACTGACAAATGTGTCCACTAACTGGAAAAGTCCTAGTCTCAAATCTGTTTCTTTCAGCAAACTACCAAATCGCGCAGACATGTTATTATTTCTTTAACTAAATCGCCGCAAATATTAGATCCTATTTCACAAATCAAAGCACTGCAAACTGAGATTATCGTATGTCCATATTTTTATGGAAGGCTTTCTTTTTTTTTTTTTAGCGTGTTAAAGTCATCAAATGAGTCCTCCCACCCCGGGCAGGGCAGAAGGGACTGTCAGACTTCTACTGACTAAAATCCACGGTGTCCTTCAGTAGCCTGTTATGTTCCGGGGTCACGGTAAGGAAGTAATCCCGCGACCCCGGCAGGTTTTGGCCCTCTGAGAGGGGGTCCCGTCATTATGCTGACGCTCTTTGAGGCGCGCGTGGGACACAACGCGCCGTCGACCCAGGCATGGTCCATGGTCGGGCAGCGAGTTGCCCTTTACTCGCTGCCCGCATGCCCGCGCCTACGGTGGCCGGAGATCGTCTGCTGACGTCCGACGCCGCGGGCGCCTACCACTGCGGTTGGGGTGGAGGGAGGACGCTGTCCTCTCTCTCGCAGCCCGCCTCCTCCTTCACGACATTACTGCTTCGCAGAAGAAGGCGACCGCTTCCAACTCCGTATATTTATAGTAGGCTACTGATAAATAAAGCCAAAAAAGGGTAAAAACAAGTAACTTAAAACAAGTGAACATCTCCAAGGAAAACATTTTATAGTGTGCGTGGCGCTTACTCACACATATAAAAAAGTGGCTTCACGAAAAACGTTACGTTTTGTGTTGAACACAGAATTCGGAAGTTTTAGTAATCTAAGACTGCATCAAAACAAAACTAACGTAATCTCGATTTCATATCCATAACTTGATTAATCACAAATATAATCAAATCCACAACAAACAATAGTTTCTCATATTGTGCCAGCATACAGTACCGTGATTAATTTATTTGCACGACGTAGATGCAGCCCGGTCTTTGAAGATTGTGCAAACACAATGTGTGTGTGGTGTGTGTGTGAGGTGTGTGTGTGGGGGGGGACAGAGTAATAACTCAGTTGCAGAGGACAGTGATGATATTGATATTAATCTATCAGTTTTGAGACTTGGAAATTGCAATGGCAATCTTATCATGTTTGACATAGAATTGAAAAAGGTTAAAAGGTTTGAATCAGTATTCAGTAAATCGACTTCTATTTTTATTTATTTTCTTTGAAAGATTACGAACTGCAAACTTAAAATACTAAAAACACAATCGACTGTGACTACGAACACTATCGAAAGTGCAATTCGCGTACTTTACAGGAGAGAGACTTAAAGTTTTGTTTTGTCTTAGAGCACAGTTGCAGTTTCGATTTTGATAGAAAACTTGAGGATTTTTTTTTCGAAAATGTCATAGTATATTGAACGGGCTTTCAATTTCTTTAATAAACAAAAAATGGCGATTTTGCAGTTTCGATAGTGTTCGTAGACAAGTCGGATTGACTGCAGTGAGTTTTCAGAAAACCTATCCGGTACGAGGAATAAATAATTTTGGCAATAGGAAGAAAGGGTTATCATACTGGTAATTATCCTATGCAAAAGAGAGATTTTCTCTAAAACCACTAGATTGTTTTTGATGAATTCTGGTACTGAGAGAAACCCTGATTAAAGACTATTGAGTAGAGCGATTTCGTATCAAAAAATGTACGAATCATATCAAAAAAATATGATTAAGTTAAATGCAGACCTATGAAGATCAAAGTCTCATAATTCCAAAAACAAATCACAGACTTATCCTTCATAGAATAACAAACTTAGTACCCAAGAAAACATGTGTCAAACTCGTTTAACACCATAACAATGTGCGTTAGCCCTAACTTTTCTCACATAAGCCGTAATATCTCCAATAATGTTTGTCATAACAATAAATCAGGTTCCGTTATAAGCTATAAATTAGACCGTAGAGACAAATATGGATCGTTGAGAAACGATTTTGAACCATATGGTGAACTAAATAATTATGATAGTTGATTGCAGTAGAGATTAATAACCTTAGCTATAATATTTGCCTTTTATGCTCGAAATCTCAATTAAGTTTATTTGATATTGTTTAACTTTATCGCCTTAAGCTAAGTAATCTTAATTAATGTATGAAAATCTAATGAAATATCTTTAAATAAGGCCAGACAATAATTTCAAATACGATGGTCCCTGGGTAGACAGACAACCTTCTCATTTGAGAAGGTCCCTTAAAAAGATAAAAAAGGCTCAGTTTTTATTTATTTGGCTTACCAACAATTGTTACACTGATACTTAGGTAAATACAGGCGTAGTTTAAACTAAGTGTATCAATATAGGGCGGTAAACACAGCAAGCAAAACAGTACAAATCAAATTAATGTCTTAAAAGTAAGTAACGTATAGTATAGTCACAGCGTAGATATGTTGTGACATGTACAATCGACACAGTGGAATCATGACCCACCATAAGCTTATTTTCCAACAGACATTCAAATACAATTAGGTCCACATTCGCGTAAACATATATACGTATCCATGGTAACGACTTTGATCTTTGTCAATTTGACGGATTCAAACGATTTAATGTCAAAATGGGTCATGATTCCACTTTGTCGATTGTACAAAGAACGGAAAAATAAAAACAAAAATAATAAAAACTTGAGAGGTGTCAAAGGACACCCAGATGGAACGAAGTTACTGTATACACTCAACAAAAATAATCGTCGCGACTCCACTCCACTCCACTCCGCTCCGCCCCGCTCCGCTCCACTCCACTCCACTCCCTCACCTCCGCTCACTCTTTGAGCTCTAGCACCTTTTCGCAACGCGCGATAAGGAACTTCGTTCCAAAAAGTGTCGTGACAACTTTTCGTAAGAATTTTTTCCGTCTTAGCGGGTTTCACAACGCGCGATAAGGAACTTCGTTCCAAAAACAGTTGTGATGGTAATATGCACAAATTTAGACTATTCCTATGTGGACTTGGCGCTTGAACTGTTGAAGTGAAGCACAGCAAATGTCTATCCGGTCGTCACAATTGTTGAGTAGTCTGCTTGTCTTGGGATTGGAGAATTTGACCCAGAGACAGTTTTTCGGAACGGGGGATGCAAAAGCTCATTTAGTACAATCAGCCTATAATATTCCCACTGCTAGGAAATAGACCTTTTCTCTATGAGATTGATTGATCTGTATACGCGAGCCTAATACGGGTTGGTAGATGTCACGAGTCTCCAAAAATTTTTCGTTCTAAGACATTACATTACAAAAAGTAATGCACCTGTCTGTGTTCCTTCGAACCCACGACCTACTCTCGTAACTGGTCTACTTATTATTATTTTAATTATTATTAAGGTTTTCCAACAGCTTCTGTGTACAGTAACGTTAAGGTATTTCATTTTATTTCTTTTCTGGGATCAATGTAACACATTTAAAACATGGAAGGAATTATTAAGTGAAGTCAGTCGAAACTTTTATTTGAAAAAATACGTGTGATTTATTGGATTATTGGATCTTAATATTTCCGTTACTAGAAAGTTGCAAAGTATGACAGGAAGAACACGTGCCTTTCAGGTACCTAAAGGATATGTTTTCCTCTTTTATAAAGACAGAGCAGGTTTCCCTTGCTTTGAAAAATCTATTTATCATAGACTATCACGTGCGTGGTGCGTCATATCACCAGAGCAGAAAAAGCTAAAATATCTAACAAGCGGAGCGGTAAAGATAGTTACAACATCCGACGTTGCACAAAAAAAACGCAGAAAATCGTCATCAGAAAACTGTCCAGTGAAACGGTTAACAATTTAATAAAAAAACAAACAGCGTTAGTTAATTAAGGTGTTCCGCTCGTTACGGTAATCGTTATTATAAAAATACTAGCTTTTGCTATGGCTTTACTCGCATGAAAGATGGAATTTATAACTATCTATATTATATAAAAACCCGCCAAGTGCGTGTCGGGCCACGCACAGTGTAGGGTTCCGTAGTTGCCCATCAAAATACTTATAATGCGAACTAACTAAACTGATTCGCTGAATTTAATTTAAATTTAATTTACGTACATTAACATTTATTAGGTACCTACTGATTCAGTAGCCAACTCATAACGTCTAACTAAAATGAGCCCAAACTCGATGGGATTCATCAGAGCAGCCTATAAATGTTTCCACTGCTGGGACACAGGCCTCCTCATTGTGAGAGGGAGTGGGCCATAATCCACCTCGCGGGTCCAGTGCGGGTTGGTCCATAATCCACCACGCGGGCCCAGTGTGGGTTGGTCGTGAGGGCTTAATAATGTGACAAACAAACAGACAATTTTCTCATTTATTAGTTCAGATTGCCGGACCGGTCCAGGCAGGATGCTAGTCATTCAATTGAAAGCGCGCCATCCCGGTTTAATGGATAAATGTTAATCTGTTTTAATTCGCATCCAGTTTATTCCACTTTTATTTATTAAGATGCAGGAAGCTATGTAATTAGCTGAGAGAACTTATTTATATATTTTTAGACTTTCTAGAGAAATATTTGCTTCTTATGGGAAACAAATCGTTCGAACATTCAAAATTGAATGTCTTCTTCTTCCATGGGAGTGCTTACTTCTATGGATGAAGGTTTCCACTAACTTTTTAGACTTACGTAGCCTGTTTATGCCTGTGAAGTTTCATTATATCAGTTCAGTCATTTCAATAAATACGAACTTGATTTATTTATTAATTAACTAGGATCCCTATCTCGCCTGATGGTAAGAGAAGATGTGGTCGACGGTGAAGCACGCTTGCCTAGAAGTAACCTGGTCACTCTTGACTTGAAGACCCCAAGGTTATAACTGCAGGGAAATCCACTCGTTAGCTGTGCGCACAATAAATGTTGGCAAAATGCTTTGTACGTACCGTAGAGATGTCTACCATATAACGATACGGCGTATTGACGTACGTCTTGTAGCCTGATGATGGAAAGGGCCAGGCGAAATCAAGTTGTGCAGACAAAAGCAATGTAAAAAAGACGTGTGGCACTCGGGGACTGCCGCGGTAAAGCTATTGCATAGCATTTTGTATCAACTTATGCAATTATAATTTTATTTATTTATTTTATTCATGCAGTATTGCTTTTTCTTTGATATTAATTCAAGTTACACTTTTTGAGCGTGGTGACCGATAAGAAAACAAATTTTTCTATTATTAACAATTTTTTGACAAAAAGATTCGTTTGTGAAATAGCTTTAAAGTGCTAATTTTTGCTCGACTCGAGTGTCCCCCCCCCTCTACCATCTAAACGGTTATGTTTGGGGGTGTATATAAAAAAAAAAAAAAAAACACTTGAGAGGTGTCAAGGGACACCCGGATGGAACGAAGTTCCTTTCGATTAATTAGTGAAGGAATTGTAATAAAATTTTATTTTTTTTAAGTTATAATAATATTTTTTGATTTTTGTTATTTGACATCTGGGATTTCTATTTTGATAGTAATATCGGTTTCAACACCCTCAAAAACAACGAAAACGACATCCATGATGAAAACCTCGATAATTTTGGCAGCCGCCACCTTGGATTTACATTTTGACTGCAATATTGGTTTCAACACCCTCGAAAACCATGAAACCGACACCCATGACGAAAACCTCGATATTTTTTGCAGCCGCCATCTTGGATTTACATTTTGACTGCACCATCGGTTTCAACACCCTCGAAAACCATGAAAACGACACCCATGACGAAAACCTCGATATTTTTTGCAGCCGCCATCTTGGATTTACATTTTGACTGCACCATCGGTTTCAACTTCCTCGAAAACCATGAAAACGACACCCATGACGAAAACCTCGATATTTTTTGCAGCCGCCATCTTGGATTTACATTTTGACTGCAACATCGGTTTCAACACCCTCGAAAACCATGAAAACGACACCCATGATGAAAACTTCCATAATTTATGCAGCGGCCATCTTGGATTTACATTTTGACTGCACCATCGGTTTCAACACCCTCGAAAACCATGAAAACGACACCCATGTTGAAAACTTCGATAATTTATGCAGCGGCCATCTTGGATTTACATTTTGACTGCACCATCGGTTTCAACACCCTCGAAAACCATGAAAACGACACCCATGTTGAAAACTTCGATAATTTATGCAGCGGCCATCTTGGATTTACATTTTGATTGCACCATCGGTTTCAACACCCCCAAAACCATGAAAACGACACCCATGACGAAAACCTCGATATTTTTTGCAGCCGCCATCTTGGATTTACATTTTGACTGCACCATCGGTTTCAACACCCCCAAAACCATGAAAACGACACCCATGACGAAAACCTCGATATTTTTTGCAGCCGCCATCTTGGATTTATATTTTGACTGCACAATCGGTTCCAACTTCCTCGAAAACCATGAAAACGACACCCATGACGAAAACCTCGATATTTTTTGCAGCCGCCATCTTGGATTTACGTTTTGACTGCACCCTCGGTTTCAACACCCTCGAAAACCATGAAAACGACATCCATGACGAAAACCTCGATGTTTTTTTGCAGCCGCCATCTTGGATTTACATTTTGACTGCACAATTGGTTTCAACTTCCTCGAAAACCATGAAAACGACACCCATGACGAAAACCTCGAACACTCCACTCCACTCCACTCCACTCCACTCCACTCCACTCCACTCCACTCCACTCCACTCCCCTCCCCTCCCCTATATATTTTGTATTGTGTATATAAACCTTATATTCAATCACACCTCCTTGCCCGTCGGAGTGGGGAGCGTGAGGTTTTTTCGTTACGGAATTTCTGGATTCGGTCCCCGCGCTCAAGGCCCGCGATAGAAGCTAGGCAATAGCTTAAAAAAAAACAATGCTCGATATCTTTTCAACATAATTAATAAATCAGTCACAACCGTACCTCGTTTCCAAACCCCAGAACATAACTGATTGCCATCCCAAATTAATTTGAGCTTCACATTTAAAAATCATCAGCGGATGACAAAACGGTGTAAAAATTAATTTCTCATTACAATATGCTAATTCATTCGAGGTCAACATTATGACCGCTGTCAAAAAGATCCGGAATAATTTACGGAAAAAGGACAATGGTTTTCGGAAATGGCAATTTTATAGGTATTCTACAATATTTTCGGAATCGAGAGGATAGCTAATTTAGATGAAGAATGATTAAATAATTACTGGAGACATATTTAAGGCCACATGGGAAATATTTATAATTTTAATAATAAATAAAACATACTTTATGGTAGCCATAATAATTCCGTAGGTTGTATTTAAAAACGGTCAAGTGCGTTCTGGAGTCGCACACAAAGGGATCCATTATCTATGTAAAAACGGCAAAAAAAAACGTTTGTCGTACTTATTTTATTCTGTTTTTTAGTATTTGTTGTTATGGCGGCAATAAAAACACGTAATGTGTAAAATTATTAATTTTATATATCACGTTTCATGAGATACAGCCCGGTGACAGACAGACAGACGGACAGCGAAGTCAGACCGCGAAACCAAAAAAATTGGTCTTTCAAAGATCAAATTTTACGAAAGCTACAATAAAATATATAAATAGCAACAAATTTTAATTTAATTTTGTCAATTCGATACGCAACTGCAAATAGCTCACCTTCTAAAACTTTATTACTCTTGCATACGCTGAAGCGAGAAAATCGCTTCATAAAAGATGATAGATATTTGCAGCGCTTCAACGCGGCAACGTCTTGTTTCCTCATTTCACCCATACAGTATTATAAATGCGATTGTAACTGTCGCTCAGTTACTTTTTCAAGCCTCAACGAGTGAACGGATTTCAGTATTTGAATGGCACACAGGTTAATGAATTGGGTAAGGAGTTATTATTATTAACAGTAGTCGCCTAGTGCTTGTAATTCGACCATATTTCATCGAATTTTAAGTTGAAATTTTAAAGCTCTATTGGCACACGGCTGCGATAGGCGGAGACCTCTCGCGCCCGGCATTGGTTGCGGCCATGCTGCGGGGCGAGACGGAGTGGGAAGCGGTCAGCTCCTTCTGCGAGGCAGTAATGCTCGTAAAGGAGGAGGCAGGCCGCGAGCGAGAGAGGACAGCGTCCTCCCTCCGCCCCAGCCGCAGTGGTAGGCGCCCACGGCGACGGACGTCGCTGGATGATCTCCGGCCACCGTAGGCGCGGGCATGCGGGCAGCGAGTAAAGGGCAACTCGCTGCCCGACCAAGGACCATGCCCGGGTCGACGGCGCGTTGTGTCCCACGCGCGCCTCAAAGAGCGTCAGCACAATGACGGGGCCCCCCTCTCAGAGGGCCAAAGCCTGCCGGGGTCGCGGGATTATTCCCTTACCGTAACCCCGGAACTTAACAGGCTATGAAGGACACCGTGGATTTTAGTCAGTAGAAGTCTGACAGTCCCTCCCGCCCTGCCCGGGGTTGGAGGACTCATTTGATGATTTTACCACGCTAAAAAAAAAGCTCTATTGGCAATGACTTCTATTCTCTTCACTCTGCGAGAGGAATTAGGCTGTAATCTACCACGCGACCCAGTACGAGTTGGGAGATGTCACCATGTCTTCGAACTTTCAACGATTTGCCTCTGTATAGATAATATATCGGTTATGCGCCGACAAAATGTGTTGAAGAAATCGTTCATCACGATGTTTTCCTTCATTGTCTTGAGAGTAGCGGTGACTTAATGGCTGGACCAACCCAAGACTAGACCAATGCACTGTTCACTGGCACTGTTCCTCCAACAATGTACAAGCAGTCTTAATTAATAAAAAAATACCCCCAAATGTAATTCCCACATATTAGTTCCACTTTCATCGAGACTCGCCTTCATTAGGTATCGCGACACACCCGAATGACATAGCCAATTTGGCTGATGGACCGAATCGATGGCAAAAGGCGCGTCCACAAAGGAACTCTTACACTTTTGAGCGGTCACGCATGTCCGGATTGCTGGCCAGTGAAAACATGACAGTAGGAAAAAAAAAACGGAAAAAAATGCGAGTGAGATTCGCACACGACGGGTTCCGTACCTACCATTATCTGATATGTAACTAAATATTCTCTAAATATTTCAAGAGTCTACTGCAGGGGTGGCCAACCGGTCGATCGCGATCGACCGGTCTTTCGCGACTATTAGTCCAGTCGATCGTGGCAAGGCCAAAAATATAAATAAGTAGACCACACTGCGCAACGTAATTAATAAACTGCAGCATCATCTTTCATTTTTCAATTGCTATTCCGAAAGGGTATTTATTTATCCTCTACTCGCTATTGTTTGATTTGGCGGCGGCGCGGCGCGGTAGCGGCGCGGTGGCGGCGCGGCGTTTAAATAAGCCCTAATTCAACACGCAGGCCCAGTGCTGGTTGGAAGTCTTAGTAATAGGGACCGTTTTACCTTTTGGGTACGGAATCCTAAAAAGAACCAGTAGTTTAGATTCGTATGTATCGTTTACGCTTGCATAAGCAAGTGTTAGAGGCGAGTAGCGATGAAACTGGGGCGCGATTGGTCGAGCATGTCGAATCCGTTGTGGATTACTGGCATCAATGGCGATTGAAACGTTTTTGGTGGTTATTTCATTGAAAAGTTGTTTGAATTTTGGGTTTGAAAAATGGTCAAGCAGAGGTGTGACAAAGTACACCATCGTTTCATTAGTTATGTTCGATATCTTTCCCAAGACGCGCCTCTAAAATATGTAAGCATAACTGTCGGTTCTCGATAGTGCCAAATGTTTGCCCGAGTTCCGGAAATGTAAAAGATTACTGGCCCTAAAGCGCAATTGAAAGAACAGAGTGGATTTCAGTCAGCACGAGTCTGCAGTCCCTTTAGCTCCAATCAGAAAGGGAGGGAACTTGATGATTTTAACACCCAAAAATAAAAATAAAGCCTGTCTTGCTACTGAATGGTTTTTGGTGGAAAAATTCAATTACACAAGACCTGGTGGTACCATGACGTCTCTTCGAGTAGTCTTACTGTGGGAAAAAGACAGAGCTATACAAGTCGTCTAACGCCATCTTGTTCACATTGGAACTGCTCTTGCTTTTAGACGTCATGGTGAACCCCTGAACTGGCAATTGAATCAAAGTCCTCATGCTCAGCACGAGAATTTTACAGCTTTAGTCCTTACCCTAACACTAAATTACTGTAACTAACATTAACTTAGTCCTAATCAACCTCCGACTCGAGTATCTAAGTACATTTCCATTCACGAGAACCGAATCTCTAAGTAGGGATAACACTAATTGGATTGCCATTATCGAAAGCTGCACTTAGCAGTACGTGTCGGATTAAAGCTACACTCATTAAGATTTAAATGTTTAGATGTGCCCTTATCGCACGAAAAAGTGTAAACATAAACGACGAGAAATGATGTGAGGTTCTATGTGAAAAGAAAGATCTATTTTCAAAATGAGTGAGGAGGACATACTCGTAGCAATCATCATTATCAGTTTGTGATATTCCTACAGTGCTTGGATATTTGCCATAGGGGAGAGGAGATGAGCTGTTATTCACCACGCGGGCCCAATGCGAGCTAATAGATGTCACAAGTTTTCGAATTTTTGTTTCAATATAGGACATGTTTTTTTGGGACACACCCGCCACACTATTCCCAAACCACTGCAACTCCTAAAAGCCGGAATCAACTGTGGCAACCACCAGAATAGCGCCAAGACAATGAAGCTCGATGTGTCCCGGAGAAAAAAAATATCTTAGATCCTGCGAAACGAAAAGGAAACGAAAGTAATCCGAAAATAATAGTGGAGGAGTGCCGGTTTCACTACGAAGACCATGAATTTGCTGCTAAGTTACTAAACCCCATGTTTCTTTCTATAAGGAAAACCAAGCCACAGAAACTTATCATATTCTGAAGATCCTTTACAAACATTCGCTCCTTTTAGGTGAATCTAACGATTAAAATCTTTGCGCAGTCATCCATTTTCTTTAGGGGATTTTTGTAGTATATTGGTGGCTGCGGTGTTACCGCAGTGTAAATAAACGTAATTAACTACTTTGCGGTGCAATGCTTTTGGAAATCGAGTTAAAACCAGGTGTTTATAACCACATAAAATGTAATGACTGTGTTTTCTCTCTTCGTTCTTTAAAAGTTGGTACCAATCGGACCTTGTTTTTTAATGACTAAATAAATGTTTGCTTTGGTGTATGTAAGAATCAAAAAGGAATAAAGAGAAGTAAGATATACCTAAGCTAATTACACATTTAGGAGCAGTGGTGGCCCAGTGGTATCGGTCCCGACTTACAAATTGTAGGTCGTGGGTTCGAACCCCACCAGGCGCATTACTTTGTGTAATTTATTTCATCACCACTGCTCTCAAAACGGTGAAGGAAAACATCGTGAGGAAACCGGCATGTCCTAGAAACAATAATTCGAAGACATGTGACATTTACCAACCCGCACTGGGCCCGCGTGGTGGATTATGGCCCACTCCCTCTCACAGAGAGGAGGCTTGTGTCCCAGCAGTGGGAACATTATATGATGATTTACACAGCAGATGTCCATCCACTAGGTGGACAGACGATCAAGACCGCAGATTCTCACTGTACGCAAGCTGTATCCAACCGGAGTACATAGAAGAGCCCTATGTTCAAAAACATAAACTTCTATGTTTAGTTGTGGACGTCCTACAGCTGATATGATGATGATGACACCGATGTGTTGCTGGGGAGTTTGTTTCGTGAATTCTTCTTTACACCATTGAGAAATAGAAAGCGATTGAGGGCAGGTGTTACCCGTGTTACTCGTGGTATAGGTATGTTCAAAAACAGCGTAAGCCTAATTTAAAACAGAGAATTCTGATTTAAAGGATTTAGAAAAAAATTAAAAGTACGAGTTAGAAAGACAGGCCTGTTGGTCTAGTGGTTAGTGACCCTGACTGCTTTGCCGGAGGTCGTGGGTTCGATTCCAACCCAGGACAAATGTTTGTGTGATGAGCACGATCATTTGTTGTGTCTGGGTGTAATTTATCTATAATATGTATGTATTTAGAAATATATGTATAAGTATGTTTATCAGTTGTCTAGTATCCACAACAAGAGCTTGGGACTAGATGGCGTTGTGTGATAGTTGTGGAATATTATTATTATACTTAAAGTACCTGATTGTGTGAAACAAACAAGGGAATACGTCTTTAAAAGAACGTCGCAAAACTAAAATATTCCAGTAATTCGCGCCACAAATGATTTGAAACATCATTTACGTAGTTTTGTTGCTATTATCGTTAAGCGACACGACATGGATTATATCGTAACATATAAATGGCTTTACGACGTTATTACAGCGATATTTTGCGGGAATTTCGCCCAATAATGCCCGCTAAAATCGAATTATCGGCGATATTTATTGCAAAACGCGCGTAGATACATGACCTAAAGTAAATTGTGGGTCTTTTGAAGGTAAGTGAGATACGATTATTGATATGCGGGCATAAAAGGCAACCAAATAAGGTGTTCGGCTGAATGTATCTTTTTGCAAAATATTTTTTAGGGCGAAAATCTTTGCTTGAGCTTTTGGTGAAAATGTTTTTTTTTTTATAAGAACCAACTTAACCATTTTTGAGGGAATCCAAATAGTCATTGCCGAAAACCTTTTAATACCTCGACACTATAAAATCCCACCACATTAGTCTAGACTAGGTATAAATACAAACCCCAAGCCACAACTTCAAGCAAAACAAACATTTCACCTAAATGTTAAGACTTGGAGAGCTCACTTATTTCTTACGTTTATTTACAATGTTCTAGCTAGGGTTTACACTAACGAATGGCGCAGCTCTATTTCACGTCTGAATCTAACAGTGGTTGCATGAACTTAGTGACTGTTCGTGCTTCCGGCTTCAGGAATATGAGCATTTGAGCACATTATATTACCGTGTTATTGTCTGGTCCAGACTATGAATGTACTGAATGCTTCTCTTATTACTCATGAGCCAGTTACTAATGTTAACTGAAAATGATTTTTAAGAGCCAGTAGGCTTATCAGTTCTAGGTAGTTGGTTCGAGCCAAGCCTGGTGCATTACTTTGGGTATTTATTTCATTGCCACATGCTCTCAACCATGTGAAAGAAAATGCCATGAGCAAACCGGCACACAGTGGTCTGGAAATCGAGCTCCATACTCATAGAAACTTAAAGTGAGGAATTAAAAAAATAAAAATTGTAATGGCTCTGGTATACCTCCCTTGACAACATATTAAAGTATGGATGGTATAAGTTACACGAGGCGTGAGAAAAAAAATATTTATGTTTATTTTGTATGGGAGAAAACACTAAAAGTACGTTTTCTCGAAACTTAATAGAACTGTTAGGCTGGTCCTCACACGAGCTATAGTCCCATACACGGCGATCAAGATGACATACAATTCATGTACCGTTAGGCGCCGCTTCGCACGTAATAAATTTTTGAAATTTTGAATTTTCGACATGTGATTTTTCAAGTCTTTGGCTTGGTTAAATGACGTTGCCAGTCGATTTATTTATATTATTATACGATTAAGCCTGCGAATGACCATTACGATGACAATAATTAAAAAAAAATGATTGTACAAGTTTGTTTGCGCATTCTAAGAACTAACTCATAACTAATTATTTCATCTAAGAACTTCTCCAACTTTTTATTTTCGAAGGAGTATCTTTACTTATATCACATGTCTGCTCTGCTTTACAACATGGCTTCCCATAATAATCCAATAGAAGGCTGCAGTGCTTCAATCTCAGCCTCAATCAAAGCCTGTTCTTCCACGGTGTTTCTTGTTTTCGTTTGAAAACTTAAAATAAGTAGGTCTGTAAAACATGGTGGAACATATTTAAAAAAGTATGAGACACGGCTTCAAGAGAACATCAAATGGCCTGAGATCGTGAGGGTAAAAATGACTACTTCTGTAGTGTCGCAAAGTAGAGCAGCAACCATGTTCCAGTTCTGACTTTGGTGTAAATGAGGGTGCATCAACATCCTACACACCGGAGACATGCAATGTTGGCACATCAACACCAGTTGTGACGCCGAGAAAACCATTCGTGGAGCTAAGCCCGCTATAGCAAAGAAGGAGAGTGGAAGAGCTCCAAACGCATAGCACTGAAAGCCTTGCTCATGCAACTGGTTTGAAAGCACAAAACAAGAATATACCTAGCAGATATCATTTAACTGGTAACGGAGAATCCCGAAGACTTGATTGACACAGCTTTTGGTATTTTGACCTCATTGAGGAAAGCCTCTCTAGCCACTTCTAAAGAGAAGTGGCAGTATATTATAACATTAAAATCTTGTGCAAAAGAAGAAGGAATACCATTGTATCCTTCTTGTACTGCCATCCCTGAAGCGAAGAACTGCTAACCCGCAAAATATACCATAGACATCACGGCAAGAGAGGTTAAAGTAAAGCTCCAAGCAGTTTTGTACATAACTGTGGCTAGGCTTGGAAAGTTGTCACGTGTGCAATCTTCGCTGGATGGCAAAGAGTTGATATATGCAAATGGGGCTTTGATGGTGCTTCAGGGCAAAGCTTGTATAAGCAAACTATGGCAGACGAAGACGATTGCAGTATTTTTATGTGTTCTTTTGTGTCTCTGCGTTTAGTTTGTGGCGATGAAAAAGTATGGGAGAACCCAAATCCCACCCAGACCTATTCATTTTAGGTTTACAAACGAAAACAAGTTAAACATCGTAAAGGGCTGGCTCTGTTTGAGGCTGAGATTGAAGCACTGCAGCCTTCTATTATGGAAAGCCATGTTGTAACGCACTCAATGCTAATGATAGCTTCAATGAGGTCAAAATACCTAAAGCTGTGTCAACCAAGTCTTCGGGATTCTCCGTTACCAGTTAAATGATATCTGCTAGGCACATTCTTGTTTTGTGCTTTCAAACCAGTTGCATGAGCAAGGCTTTCAGTGCTATGCGTTTGGAGCTCTTCCGCTCTCCTTCTTTGCTATAGCGGGCTTAGCTCCACGAATGGTTTTCTCGGCGTCACAACTGGTGTTGATGTTCCAACATTGCATGTCTTCGGTGTGTAGGATGTTGTTGCACCCTCATTTACACCAAAGTCAGAACTGGAACATGGTTGCTGCTCTACTTTGCGACACTACAGAAGTAGTCATTTTTACCCTCACGATCTCAGGCCATTTGATGTTCTCTTGAAGCCGTGTCTCATACTTTTTTAAATATGTTCCACCATGTTTTACAGACCTACTTATTTTAAGTTTTCAAACGAAAACAAGAAACACCGTGGAAGAACAGGCTTTGATTGAGGCTGAGATTGAAGCACTGCAGCCTTCTATTGGATTATTATGGGAAGCCATGTTGTAAAGCAGAGCAGACATGTGATATAAGTAAAGATCGAAAATCGAAAATGAAAAAGTTGGAGAAGTTCTTGGATGAAATAATTAGTTATGATAGTTAGTTCTTAGAATGCGCAAAAAAACTTGTACAATCATTTTTTTTTAATTATTGTCATCGTAATGGTCATTCGCAGGCTTAATCGTATAATAATATAAATAAATCGACTTGCAACGTCATTTAACCAAGCCAAAGACTTGAAAAATCACATGTCGAAAATTCAAAATTTCAAAAATTTATTACGTGCGAAGCGGCGCCTAACGGTACATGAATTGTATGTCATCTTGATCGCCGTGTATGGGACTATAGCTCGTGTGACCACCAGCCTAACAGTTCTATTAAGTTTCGAGAAAACGTACTTTTAGTGTTTTCTCCAATACAAAAAAAACATAAATATTTTTTTTCTCACGCCTAGTGTAACTTATACCATCCATACTTTAATATGTTGTCAAGGGAGGTATACCAGAGCCATTACAATTTTTATTTTTTTAATTCCTCACTTTAAGTTTCTATGAGTATGGAGCTCGATTTCCAGACCACTGTGCGGCATGTCCTAAAATAATAAAAAACGAAGACATGTGACATCTATAACAGCCGCGTGGTAGATTACAGTCCACTCCTCATAGAGGTGTGGGGTGTTCAGAAGTGGGAACAGTATAGGCTGACTATGGTATGCTTACACTCAGTGTTTTTTCAAGTCTTTGGTCATTCATTAAATAGAACAGTAAAACCCAATGTTGTGTAGCCTTTGCCAACAGCATCGCCCGCATGGTAATCGAAAATCGTCTCGAGGGAACGTAACACCGGGATAATTGAGTAACAATTATTATATACATCCATCTATCCTTAGTAAGACTTTGACTGGCAAAACTAAAGGCAACCAATCACAGAACTAAAAACTGACACAGACAGACTACTTTTTAATAAAGTATAACAAATCTGGTAATGAATTGCTATACTTTATCACTAAATGTTAACCCTGACATTGTAACACTACAGATGTACAGTCAGCAAAAGAGATAAGTATCTAGGCAGGAAGTTTTTAAAGTTCTATACGCCGGATTTATGTGTCTTTTGATTGCATGCTACAAACAATCAAAGATGTTAAATACACATAGACATTGAAATTTATAACACAGCGTTAGAAACCGGTTTAACCTGGCCTGGATATTTGACTCTTTTGTTGACTATACTAAAGGCCTTTGTTGTCACCTATGTATTACTATTATGGCCAAATAAACGCTCCAAGATCTTTCAAACCAGTGCCAAAACCGTCCAAGATATTTATACCAAAAATTTGGAAGTAACAACGCCACATCACCTTGCCAACAAACTACAGGAAAAGACTATTTTGGTATAGACTCAACTGGTTTACGTAACAACACCTATATCCACGTTTAGGGTTGCCAGATCACAAAATCGAAAAGCCGGACAGACCAATCAGATCATCCGGACATTTGGATGAAAAGACTGGACACCTTTAATTTTTAGTCCTAGTATAACAAGACAAATTTTTCAAAACTAAAGCAAGGTTTGGTTCTACTAACTACTAAATTATTCTAGGAGCTGCAGAAGACCGTTGCACTATTTTGCATTGTATAGATTTGATTTATTGGTTTTAACTTCCGGACGAGTTATATGAGTCCATATAACTGTTTATTTATTTGAATGGTGCTGATATATGTGTCATGTTCGTGAACGGGCGCTGTCAGTTGGGACTGGTCATCTCTTACCTGCCACGGTCTATTTTAATTTAGACTTACTATGGACACTATTAACTTGCCACATAGTTCTCACATAATGTACCATCTGATGATGAATGATGTAACAAAAGATCTGTAATAATTTTGGCGATTGAAAAAGAGTGTCCATGGAGTTTCTTGCTCATTCTTCTCCATTGAGATCTACGCTTTGGAATGAGCACCTACGGTACTTTCACAGTTTTTATGTCTTGTGACTGGGACTGTAGCACCATAACTATTTTTAGTACTAGTTTTATTTTGTATATTGTCTCTTGACAATTCAAAAGTGCCTGTAATTGGCTTAGTTGAAATAAACGATTTGATTTGATTTGACTAAACAAGGTTCCTCTGGCCGTGTAACCGGCGCATGCCATCGCTGCTAGTGCTAGTCGGCTCGCTTGCGCTAACGATATAATAAGGTGAGGCGGGTGGAGCAGAAACAAAGTCATGACAAATGTTTAAAAAAAAAACATCTTTAAAAGGCCTAACAAAGGCTGGACACTAAGTCCGACTTTATCCGGGCGCTTGTGTCCGTTATTATCCGGACGCCTGAGTCTGGCTTTTTGTGATATAAGGTGAAGCGGGTGGAGCGGAAAGCAAGTCATGGCCAATATTTAAAAAAAAAAACTCTAAAAGGCCTAACAGAGCCTGGAGACTGTCCGTTATTATCCGGGTGCCTGTGTTCGTTATTATCCGGACGCCTGTGTTCGGCTTTTTCCGGACGCTTATGTCCGGTTTTACCCGAACGCCTGGCAACACTATCCACGTTCCTCTGATACAGGCCTCAAGGGAGGGCTTTAACCTGATGGAGTGATGTACAAATGTCTTGGCGACGTACTGTGTTTCCGACAAAGATGTATTGGGTATAGCGCGGAATGGGAGGCAAATAGATTCAATATATATCCTTGTTTTGCTCAATTTTTAAAAATAAGCCACGTGTTATCAAGTGAATGTGTGAATAATAGATTTTCTATCGGTTATTAAACTCTATGAACATGAACTATCGAAATATTTGAAGTGTTAGTAGTGCTAGTAGCTAGCTAGCTAGATAATTTTAACATTAGGTCCATAAATTGTACCCCAAAGCGCCTAATGCCTGTGCTGTTTAAACCATTTTTTTTAACATCGCGCCCCACTAGTATATTCTCCAGCGCAGTGTTGCGTTTACAAACATAGAAAGAAACACACATACACAAACACCTAGAAGACCCGGAACAACTACTTGTAGGTCATACAAATTTTAATATTGGTTCCGTGTCGTGATCGTACCTGCGACACGGTGAACTACCTGGTTATCGCTCAAAATCAAGACTCATTATAGAGGCTTGTTTCATCACCATAAAAATTACTGTATGAACATGTGAAAGAGAAAACAAATATAAGAATTAAAGATGGCTGATCGTAGCATATAGGATTAACAAACAAAGGCAAAATTGAAAAAAGGTTCCAAAAATGAAAATGTAATCCTAAGAGAAAATGGATTCACAACATACCCACCTGCAAATGCATTACTTATACTGACACAGAAATGAGGATTTGAAAATAATAAAATGCATTTTCATTCCCACCATTTTCATAATTTTCCTATTTAAAATGCAAATGTTCGGGTAAGTCAGATAAAAGTTTATAATATAAATGGCGTTAGATAGCTAGTTTTTCTGTGAAATTTCATTAAACGTATTTAGTATTAAGCCTTTTTATTCTTTTGTTGATGAAAAGTTGTATTTTAAAAAAGGCCTGAAATTGACAATTGAACGATAAAACAGTTGGAGAGAAAGATCAGAGGCCAGGCATATAGAATGACAACCAAGCGTTGTAGCAAATGTTGGAATGTGCCTATGATAAGCAATTTATCAATGGTCGGTCATTGATAAATTGCTTATCATCTCATCTCTCTTTATCATCTTATCCCTAGCCATTTTCCAACTACTTGTGGTCTGCTTCCACTTTAACTTGATGTATCTGAATATTTCAATATTGAACATCTTAAATTCATTTATAGCTAGTCATTCCAAGTTAGACTATAACCTACGCTTAATGTTCCCAAGTGCAGACTGGCAGATATCACTAATTTGACAATGTAAAATTCAAAGTAACAAAGAGTCAACCAAATCAACAAGAGCTGGATTAAGACAATGAAGGTTTAGGAAAGTTGGTATAACATTTCATCCTATGAGAAACCTTCAGGCAAGCACACGGCTCGTTCTACATAACTCTTTGAATTCTTCTATATTCCTAATAATAAAATGTAAGTTGCTTTACATGCAGCTAAAAAACGCGTTTCGCTATCGTCTATATCTCACGACCACAGTCTTAATTCCCCGTACAGGTAAAATGGCCGCTATACAACCGTGCAAAAGCCGAGAGCCGGAAAACTTCGTGTCCAACGCAACTAACGAGTTTTTAACTTTTGCGATTACCCTATTATATTACACTTTAGCAGGCACCGAGCTACCAAGTTATATTGTAATCCGGAATACGGTGGTTGATAAGAAAAGGAATTGGGAAAAAACTTCGTGTAATTCAAATGTTTGGCTATGAATTAGAATTTGTGGTCTGTCGGGAAGAAATGTGTCTTTAGATAATTTTGAGGAATTTACTAGGTAACAAAATAAATTTAACCATACTTAGATCATTAAAAAAGTCGTTTGTCGAATCTCTTTCTGCTCTACAGTTGGAGGTTGGTGTTACCGCAGAATACGAGGTTCGATTCTCAGGTCGGGCATTGTGTTATTGGATTTTTCAATCAATCAGAAACTTTTTTGCAATCATGTTTATGCCCACTGCCCAATTAGTGGGAGAGTTGGATACGACTTCCAAACTAATATTATAAATGCGAAAGTAACTCTGTCTGTCTGTCTGTCTGTCTGTTACGCTTTCCCGCTTAAACCTCTCAACCGATTTTGATAAAATTTGGTGCGAAGATGGTTTGAGAGCTGAGAATGGACATAGGATAGTTTTTATCCCGAAATTCCCACGGGAACGATAAAAAAACATTATGCGCGTACGAAGTCGCGGGCACAGCTAGTATAAAAATAAAATAGTCAAAGGGTAAGCCCCTTTAGCATAACTAGCAAAATGTTGTTGCAAATGTACTTTAGCACACTTCTGTCTAACGAGGCCTCTTGTATCATTGACTGACTGACGATATCGTCAAAATCGTGGGACAGGAACAGATGGATGGGAGAAGCGCAGAACGAAGAATTATGGCAGAAAAAGTGAGAGGTCTAATACCCACGACGCTAAGCGATGGGTGATCTTGGGCTAAACTGCAGATGATTACCAATAATTCATTTCATTCATATTGTATGTGTTACTTCTACCCATTTCCCACAGTAAACAAAGTAGACATTTTAGAAGTATTTACCAAACGAAAGACAGAAAACATCACAGTAATTTCCACCCTCAAAACCCAAAAAACCGTACACAAAAGTAAAAGACGACTTGCATAATGAAGAGCCACCATCACTCCTCAAAGCATAGCTTTGTACCATTTTAATCTTTTGCTCAAATTTTCCGAGCTATTAAAATCCGAATGCTGAAAGGAATTTCTGTAAAGGCGAGAAGTTCGCAGATGACGCGGCGGGCGACAACTAGTCATAATAATTCGAAAAGCTAGACTGGAGATAAATGTGGGTAGTTGGAAATTCTGCTGTAAATGGCTTGTTTTACAGATGTCGGTAACGTTTTCTGTATTTGTGAATTGCATATGACTAGAGAAATAATGTTTTAAAGTCGGTAAGACACTAGAGAGTTGGAAATAGCACATATCTACAGGATTTTAAATTGAAAGTTATTTTCATTCATCATCAGCAGTGGCGTTGCTAAGCGAGGGTGTCATATAATGTGAGTATTGGAACGAAGTTCCTTATCGCGCGTTGTGAAAGGGGGTTAGACGGAAAAAATTCTTACGAAAAGTTGTCACGACACTTTTTGGAACGAAGTTCCTTATCGCGCGTTGCGAAAGGGTGCTAGAGCTCAAAGAGTGGAGCGGAGCGGAGTGAAGTGGAGTGGAGCGGAGCGGAGCGGAGTGGAGTGGAGTGGAGTTGCGACGATTATTTTTGTTGAGTGTATACAGTAACTTCGTTCCATCCGGGTGTCCCTTGACACCTCTCAAGTTTTTTTTGTACTACTAACTACTCTGTGAAATAATATGAGAACTCTGTATATAACTACTCTGAACCATGGTCTGGTGGAATAAAAATTAGTCCAATTATACTTTTACAGGAGGCGAAACGGACCCTAGTTCCGAGCCTCGCGCCCAGGCACAAAATTAAAAGAATATTGACCGATCACAAGTTTGTTACCAAACATTAAAGCAGTAGAACTTAACTTCTACTATTTCTAACTGAGAACTGGTACAGCCAAAGAAAGGGGAAAGAGGCAGAGGCCTCGCAAAGCTAATGGCGGCGACGATCATATTGAGGGTTTTAGAAAATCACAAATCTGGCCGATAACTTTAATCCTGAAAGTAGACGGGCTCGTAAATGCGTCTTGCCCCCTCCTAAATTCGGTCTCGCTACGCCACTGATCATCAGCCTATAATGTTCCCACTGCTGGGACACAGGCCTCCTCTCTGACAGACAGTGTCGTAAACCACCACGTGGGCCAAGCCAGAAATATATTTGTAAGTAGTTAGACGGAATACGAGTAGGTATTCTGTGTTTGCAACTTCCCTTCCAAATTGGTAAAAATATAATATGTTTTTTTAACAAACGGTAAAAAATATACCAAGATTTTAATAAATAACTACTGATCTTAACAGCTCAGACTAACGAAATAACAGCAAAACAAAACGCAAAAAAAAGAAAAACATAATTAACGTTAAAACCGTTTTAAAACTAACATCTAACCACAAAACAGCGGTTACCGTATGTTCCAAGTTACCAAGTTAAACGGGTAATACCGGGACTTGAACGTTAGTTCTCAACAAATAGTGATATCGACACGTTAAAACTCCGCTGAAAATTACCGAACTACCCGTTTCAGCGTACTTAAGATAACGGACTTTGTTTAACGGTGTTTTTTTGTACTTTCAGTTGAAAATGGTTGTTGAAACTGTTTTTAGTAAAGTGGGGATAAGTATGGGAAATTGTGATGTTGTTTTGTTTTAAAACTTTTTTGCATAAGAGGATTGTCTACCGAGCGCTCGTCCATACTAAAAGAGAAAACGTTTTCCTACCTCTAAATGTTATCCTATCTCAATGATTTTTTAGAATGCTTCCTAAAACTAGGTTTATAGGTTTTCTTTTTTTCAAAGTTTATAATAGTTTGAAAGTGACAGGCGCCTAAGAGTTACTTTTGAAAAAAAGAAAACCTATAAACCTAGTTTTTAGGGTTCCGTAGTCAACAAGGAACCCTTATAGTTTCGCCATGTCCGTCCGTCCGTCCGTCTGTCCGCAGCTTAGCTCAGAGACGCCCAGTACTAGAAAGCTGTAATTTGGTGTAAATATACGGATTTGTTGTGCCGAAAAAGTGGTAAAATAAAATCTCGTAAAATATTTTTTTTAGGGTACCTCCTGTACACGTAAAGTGGGGACGTTTTTTTTTCTCGCGTACCCCTTAGTGTGGGGTATCATTAAATAGGTCTTTAAAAAATATTGATAGTTTTCATTAACAATTTTTTGATAAAAAGATTCGTTTGTGAAATATTAAGCTTTAAAGTGCAAATTTTTGCTCTACTCGAGTGTCCCCCCCCTCTACCAGCTAAACGGTTATGTTTGGGGGTGTGAAAAAATTCAGAATAGTAGCATATATAACGAAGTTTAAAAGAAAATTATCATGACTAAGTAGACTTTACAAGTTTACGAGTAATAGTCGACCAACTTATAAAACGTACTTGGATAACATATTTTCCTAAACAAAATGTATCGGAGAACATGTGCTTCAACTGCAAATGTAAGTTTGTCAACTTTATTTTTACAGCAATAATAGGTGGGTATGTTTTGGGGATAGGTAGGTTTTTATTTTCAACTATTTTTAACTAAATTCAAAAAAAGGATGAGGTTCTCAATTCGTCGTAATCTTTTTTTTTATGTATTTTCCCCGATTTCTCAAAGACGCCTGGACCGATTTTGAAAATTCTTCTTTTTAAAATTAAATTCAGCGAATCAGTTTAGTTAGTTCGCATAAGTATTTTGATGGGCAACTACGGAACCCTACACTGTGCGTGGCCCGACACGCACTTGGCCGGTTTTTTTACTGTGTAGGAAGCATTCTAAAAAACCATTAAGCATAACTTTTGAGCACTGATAGTGCTCAAAAGTTATAGCTTATGGCTTATTTAACGTGTCGAAATAAAATAACAATAATTACTTAAAATAGAATTAAGTTTGTCATTAACTATGTCGGCTTCCAGATGAAGTTTTCATGGAGCAACGGCCTATTTGACTTCCGTCCATATATTAATCAGAAGCATGACTCAGAATTTCATTCAATGTTGTCTCGGAAAGTAATACAGAGCATAATAGCACCAACTTTTACTCAAATCTCAGAATTCTAGAATAGTACAAAGCATAGATTTATGTGGTACAAAGTATTACAGTTGTAATGGATAGATGACAACGCCTTACATTAAGATCATCAGTCAGTTCTGTCTCTTACTCAAATAAAGCAAAAATGAACGAATTATCTTACGAATTCCCAAAACTTTTTTGCCATTCAAACATATTAAATCAGAATATACGGACTGCCTAATTAGTGTAGAACTCTCATGCTCAAAGGAAGCGTTTCGCGCTTCCTTTGAGCATGAGAGTTTTTGTTCCATTTATCTCTCTAATTTTTGGTCTACGCCACTCGTGTGGGAGCGCAGCCGCCGCAGGAGACGCCCACGGAAACGAACGTCGCGAGGCGATTTCCGACCACCGTTTAGGCTCGAGCATGTGGGCAGCGAGTAATAGGTGTGTCACCGTCCGATCATGGACCATGCCCGGGTCGACAGCGCGTCGTGCTCCACGCCCGCCTCAAAGGCTGTCAGCAATCAGACGGGGCTCCCCTTAAAGGGAACAAAGCCTGCCAGGGTCGCGAGACTGTCTCATTAGAAAACCTATGGCTATTAAAGGACACTGACGATTTTAGTCAGTACAAGTCTGGCGGTGCCTCCAGTTCCCGCCCAGGCCTCATTTGGTGATTTTACCACGATCAAAAAAACCTGTTTTATCCAAGCTAAGTCTAGCCCATAAAACAAGGTACACGCAATTAAAACGCGTTAATTAACCATAAACAAAGACGAAGGTCATGTGAGCGGATTTGAGGGCATCTACTTCTGCTGATAGATACATAACATACGGTAGTAGTAAGTACGTTCCACTTGGCCGGTGGTCATACGTGTACGGTTGCCAGACCGTGCAAAATGTCCGAATCGCTTTAGGGTTTTTTTCGATAGATTTTATTTAATGGTTATTCAGATAAAACTGGTTGGAAGTTCCGTTCTAGGAAAATGGATTATTAAGTTATTGAATTATATTATGTAACCAATTACTTAAAAGTTCTCGAGTGGCGACCACGGACCGGAAGACGCAGCGTAGGCAGGCCTCCCACTAGGTGGACCCACGACATCGTGAGGGTCGCGGGCAACCGATGGATGCAAGTGGCGAATTGTCGTTCGGCGTGGCGGTCTAAGGGGGAGGCCTATGTTCAACAGTGGATGTCTTCCGGCTGATGATGATGATGATGATGAACCAATTACCTTAATCAATTCACACCATTTCTCTTGGAGGTAGACTAAAACTTCAAAATGCCACTTGCTACGATTCTTACATAAATTGTCGTACCTACCGCCTTGTCCAAGTTCATTTAATTAAATGGTCTTTAATCATTTCATTATACTGCAAACAATATCAACTTAAAATAACTTTGACTGCCTCGTTGATCTAGTAGTCGCAAGCACATCTATTGAGCATGAGATACCAGATTCGATTGCCAGGTCGGGCAACGTTACTAGGCTACTGAAATTCCCAGTCACGGAATTTGGATCTGCGCCTGATTGATGGCAGTAGAATTACACCTTAGTACATGGGACTTAAACAAAACTGGTCAAATGTGAAGTGTACTATGAGGTACATCTCTGCCTTATCCTTCGGTGATTCCAGGCGTGATGTTATGTTTAAAAGTGAA
The DNA here is from genome assembly GCA_954870645.1 of Agrotis clavis. Classification (NCBI taxonomy): domain Eukaryota; kingdom Metazoa; phylum Arthropoda; class Insecta; order Lepidoptera; family Noctuidae; genus Agrotis; species Agrotis clavis. Next base: position 18,754,693 of record OX940935.1, on the reverse strand, counting down.
TGAAGTAATCCCAGCTGCATAGTAAATAAAATACATAAAATGAGAAGAACACTTTGCAAAATTGCATACACTTTGCTCTCTCATAAATGTACCACATTTCTATTTAAATGAGATTCCCTCAATAACTTTGAAAATAAATGAGCACACGAACTCTCAATAATTTTCAAAACCCATTCAAAAGTTACTTATGATAATTGCTACTATGATAGTATCAGCCATTATCGTACGTAACTTTATTATAAGCTAGCTTTTGGCACCGGTTTCGTTCGCGTTAATTAAGTTAAAAAAAAAGTACAATTTGATCATCAAACTCTATTTGACGATCAAATTGTACAGTCACGTGCAATAACATGTATACACTTAACAAAATTCAAATGCAATTTACTCGTAAAACATTGGTTTCCACTTTGAAATAAGAAGACCTATTTCGTAGTAGAATGGTTTCCAAAATAGAAGTCTAATGAAAACGCAAAAGTTTAATCAATATGGTAGCAGAACATCGCTTTTGAATATTGCTTAGTGTATACATACTATTGCTAGTGACTGTACTACACTGAGTAGTCTGTGAAAGGGTCGCTGTAATGAATATAATTATGTAATTACGCCTTATTCAAAACTATGCAATTATTCAAAGGAATATCTGCACAACGGGTCACAGCTAAAACTAGTTAATTTATTAAATTAAAATTAGGTAGTTTAAAAAAAAAGACCTGATGACCTCGAAACGATTTCGGTTGAGCCGATTTTTTATAAAATATATCTAAGAAACATCGCTAAAAAACCTGCTGCCAAAAATAAAGAAAACCGTTAAGAGCTAAGTTGTCACAAAGACACGTAGCAGTCAAACCAACAAAACCCTTTATTTTTGCGTCAGCGGCCGTATTATGACGTCTTCAAACCAGGCTTGTTCCAGTGAGTGAAAGAGACAGAGCTATACAAGTCGTCTAGCGCCATCTCGTTCACTCGCTGGAACAAGCCAGGTTTTAACACGTCATAATACTGCCCCAGGGTTGAAAAATACAATTTCAACGCAAATCTCAATTTAATATGCCATGTCGTCACGTCATAAAATGAAAAAGCAAGAGAAAGAATAAAATGCACGAAATTCCACCCATCACAGTTTTAATTTTAGTTAGTTTATACACGTGCCCGTTCTACAAAAGTGGAACGAAAATCTTTTCAAATTGAACTCTAGCTCACTTCAGCTTTTTATTTTAATTCCTGCACTGAAAGAATTTTCTGTCCGTGATATATAAGACCAATGGGAGTTTTTAAAATACCATACATTTTATACCGTAGCTTTAACTTTAACGCCACGGTCACGACTTCGGGAGATCCAACTTGCCACGCAATATGCGTTTGACAACACGTGCGTGTGTCGTTAATTTTCTTTGTGTAAGTTACCATCCTTACCTAGTTGCTATTCCATCAATTTGTTCTAAGTATAGCCAAGTTTTTTGGAAGTACGTCATAATGTGCATAGTATAACTGCGTCTCCGAACGACAACAACCCAAAACTCTTCAAACTTAGAGCGAACAGGCTTCTTCTGGGTAGGTGAGCGCACCCGATTCTTTGTCTGTGCCATCTCTGACCTAGACTATAGTGAAAAGTAATCTAAACACAAATATAAAAAATGTATTGTCGCATCGTGATGACATGACGATGCGCGATGGTCATTTGTTTTTCCAATAATACCTAGCTGCCGCACGCGTATCGTTTGAGCGCATAAGTCGTGGCCAAATGATAAGTTCAAATAATTATTAACTCTTTTACAAATATTAAACTACGTTCTGCTATTTCAAAGCAATTGATTGCAATACTTTTTCAACCGATTGAATCCATAACCAATCTTTCGAGTTAACTGAGAGGACAATAACGTTCCAATCAAATTGATTCCTGTCTATTCACTTCGCTTAGTAAACAAAAGATGAATAAATATCCACGAAGCTAACTATGAAGCTGATTAGGTTACCTAGAACATAAGGCGTGGTACACACTTGCCCGGGCGGCAAATATACAAGACTTGATAATTATACTTGTCGAATAACAAAGCGGAGCGAAACAATTACAGAGAGTTATTCAGGTTCTGGGTGTTAGTTTCTATGTTTGTAAACACACCCACGATCAGGAGAAATGACTAGTGTGGTTTTAAAAAAACTACATACTTACAAATACTTTATTTGCGTTCGTACCGAATGGTAATAACCCCGTTTTGTAATTTTAATGGCAATAAATGGCAAATTATGATTTATTTGTAGAACCCAGTTTGGCTTACGCTTTTTGTATACTTACACATTATTAAAGAAAATCACCTTTTGTATGAATCACTACCGAATGTAGTTAGAAACGGCATTACACATAGCAGGAAGCTGCCGAGTGGACCGAGCTTGAACAAGGCTCATTTTTTGCCGCCTGCGGCCGCTTAATTTGCCGACCGAAGAAGTGTGCATCACACCTAACAATACCAGTTAAGGTTAAGATTGGTCTAAATATACTGGAGTCGTGACAAAGCTCATCATCTTATTAGTTGTTCGAGGTATTAAGATTCGTCATGTGCGAGCATCATAACAACTCATGTCCTTCAATTGATTGAGACTACATTCGTGGAAAACTTCTGCGAATAACAATAGTAATGTTTTATGACATGCATTAGTACCTAACGCCTATTTTTCTACTTCCACTTTCCGTGGATTAGTCAGTAGGGTCATTACGTCGGTCATAGTTCCCCCTTAAGAATCTTAGTATAAGACCCTCGTTAAGAACTTTAGCTTTACACTAACCAAAATTCCCAAAATGACAACTGACAGTCTTATATTTTTTAACCGTTGCTCTGTCAGAATTCATATTCTTAAAAATAAATCGTCAACCAATAAAAAAATAACCATTATCTCCATCAAAATTCAATTGCAAATCAAACTCAACACCTTTACCATTTCACAATTACCCTCAACTCCACAAAAAATCCTTTATCTCCTCACTCCCTCCTCCCTTCTAACCGCGACTTGCTATATTGATGAGGTACTCTCGGAGTGGCGGTTCTCTCGTATCTCGTTGACTCTATTAGCAAACGAACCACGCAATGGATTGATGATATCGTACCCTGATTGCCGTTGCGACGTTCCGATTGAATGGCCACATGTGTTTTAAGATTAGATGGTGCCTTGATGGAAAGTTGTGGAGTGGAATGTATCTATGGGAGTTCGGATATGGGGAGTACTTTTGGGAAGTGAAGGGTTATGGGAAGCTTATGTTGTTTGGAATATTAATGAAACTTGAAACAGCGATGTTACTTCAGTAACAGGAGAAGTTGACTTAGTATTGGCTCCTGTGATTTGGGCGGTGATAGATCCTTATCCAAGATTAGGATTATGATTTATGATATTTTCTAATATTGTTGCAATAAAATAATTTCAATAGATAAACCTGTACGTACGTATTTTATCAATGCTGAAAGGATAATTCCAACACAAATCAAATTAAATCCGGAAACCAAACCATTAGAACAGACATTAATACCAAAAGCCGAGCATAACACAAATCCGGACAAAGCCAAACGTAATTACAAAAATATTGACGCAAAAAGAGTTAAAAATCAAAGTTGAAATCTCTGCAGAATTTTACAAAACCTCCATTAGTTCCAATCGGAAACTGCGCAGACGACAAAAGATAAAATTGTAACGTATAACAAGATTTTACGACGGTCATCTCAATCAGAACGGGAGCAATTTGCTACAATTGAAAACAAATAAATGACCGACACCATCTCGATTCGCTACGCTTCCGACCTCGACGTTATTTTATAAGGCAGTGTCTTCTTTGATATTGTTTGTTTTATTTCATCTTGCAACGCTTTCCTTGTCTAGACAAAGTTACCAAATATAGTTTGTAATGACCTAACAAAAAGTAACTACTTAGGCAAAAAGAGCACTGATGTAAAAGACTTTCAGTTAGTTACTTCCGTGTAAGTTCATGAATTGTCGAAAGCCTACTGTAGTAAAAGGAAGCAAATAAACTGTAGTATCTTGCCACCTAAGCCCCTTCGTACACTAGGCGACGCAAGTCTCCGATACCTTACGATTTTGGTATTCATTGACGCGTGCTTGTGTTCGAACCTCTATGGGTTTGTATTGCGATAGCCGCTTGGATACCGAAGTCGTAAGGTATCGGAAACTTGAGTCGCCTTGTGTACGAAGGGCCTAAGTGATGTCACAGTTCGCGGCTAAATGTAATGACTAGAAAAGTTTCTCTTACCATTTCTAGATATGACCCTCCGCAGCAGGTGTCCGAAGCGTCGTGCTCCCATACACATCCTCTGCTCCCGAACCACTTCATCCGTACAATCACTATCACTCGCCGTATCATCATCCGTGTCATCCTCTGACACGAGAGATTCGCGGTTGACAGCTTTAGAATTAGAATTATTCTCACTAAAACTTAATGTCGGTTCACTGGCACCTAAACTCTTTGGCTCCACGTTCCAGCCATCCAGTTTTTGTACATCATAAAACAGATCGTCTAAATTAGTTTCTAATAAACCTTTGGCACTACATATCACTTTACTTTTGGCATCATTATGTGTGACGATGGCATCGACGCTGTTTGACAGACACTTGTCTCGTCTAGCACTTTTTGCATCGTTAGCATCGTCCATCTCATGGCTGACATTAATATTGTCATGAGTTTTCGTTCGTTGTTTTATTCCTAACGAATTTTGTGAAACTATTTTTGACTTTTCCATTTGTCCCGCACTTTTTTCTGTCGACATGGAACTCAGATCCCTCGGCACTATCTGATTTTGGGGGTGGCTCGCACGAAATATATTCGACAGCACTAACATTTTCACTGTTTTTAATGCACCGACACTGGTCAAATATTCCATCACTGCATTCCTTTTTCATTTCACCGTTTCCGATGTGTCGCACTAAACGAAAAATAAAGTGGTTTCATGTTTGTTCGTTTCGCATTCGAGAACTGCCTGTTGCAACACAACAACGTACATGTATGCAAATGCATTCTTTATGGAAAACTAGACATTATTCAAGCGTATAGAATATTCTGGAGCGGTCCGGGTTTGTGTGATATTTCGCCGGGAGCGACGTTGGAGGGCACGATACGACTGAATAAATAAAATATCAGCAGAGAAACAATCCGGAGCCTTCATGAAGGTTTTAAGGGGATTTTTAATGCGTAGGTACGAAAAAAAGGTTTAAATGTGATTTGAGTTTAAGGGGCAGAAATGTGGTTGGTAATTTATTTTATGAAAGATTTACTGAGTGTCTGAAGTAAAGGGAAGCTTAGCTTATCTGTGGCGGTTGGATTGTCTTTATGAGATTGGTTGCGAAGCCACATCTGTCACCTAGTAACAAAGCCGTGACTGGAGGCGACACCGTTGTGATAACATTTCTAGCCACGTAAAAGTTATCAACGCGAGCGGCTTTGGCTTTGCAGTATATCAAAATTACTTTGGACATTGAGTTGGATTTCTATGTTGCGTACAAAATAAATGTTTGTTTTGGTTTACTGGAAAATACACAGTGGACTTTTCTATAAATTATTTTGTGGTCTGATTTTGTGTTTGGTCGATAGCACTGGAAACCTTAGATTTAAACACAACTGGTCAAATGTGGGTGTATTATTGGCTACTGTACCGACACTTGTAAGATGTTGGACAGTGGTCTACTTTACCTCTACGGACAACAAAGTGTGATTTTATTTGGTATATATTTCCCCATCCAAAATCTACAATTAATATAAATTAAATTCTACATTGCCAACATTGATATTACCTAGAACCTTGACGTAAGTATTCAAATATGATGACATGGTACCGTACCAATTTGTGCCAATAAATGAAATCGACATTGAAACAATCAAAAGATAATTATCTATAGACAATTTGGATTGTCTATATATCTAGTGTAGAAATGTTACATGTTGTTTTCGTAACAAGTTATTATTATTTAATTTTTGAAAGTAAAAGTGTGTTCGCAGAACTTAGTGATGACACATACATTCCTTGAATGGCGGAATAATTACATGAAACAGGATATATTCGAACCAAACGAGAGAGCTTTCACGAATTTATAATATTTCATTGATACAAGAGTGTTTTTACAAATAAATAGACACAGTTGCTAGTAAATAAATATACGTTAAAAATTGGAGTAAATGATGCCGCGACGTCTGACACCAGAATGGAAAAAGAAAATGTATTGCGCCGACTCCATATAAAATGCTGATATGGGCAGAAAAATGATGATGACATATCAAAGAATTAGTATACATAACTTTAATTAAATAATAATCGTGTAAGTAAACATCGATTAAATTAGTCAAAGAAATCAAATGCCTATATTTACTTAATACAAATTGCTCGCGCAGTATTTTCAACCAAAGTGTTAAGACCTATAATAAAGCAATATAATCTCTATCCACCTAATTTCAAGATATAACATTACATAATCAGACACTACACAAAATGTACAACTTTTGAGGAAAATTCCGAAACCTGATCCGGCAACCCTGCGCCGAACCGCTTGTCGAGTAGAGGTGTACCATCAGCTACATTATGCAGTGGCTTACGGCCAACGACCGGCTTTTTACCCTAATCTTGTTTAACGGACGTGTTTCGCATGCGAGAATTTTAAACAACTATTTTTCCCGTGCGGGAGATTACTGCGATGACAACGCTTCAGTTTTCGGGAAAAGTTTCGGGACACGTAAGCCGATTGATTTGTGTTGCTTTCTGGATATTTCGTTGATTGGAAACTGTTGATTTTGCATATTGTTTCGAATGTAAAGTTTTCGATAGGTAACATAACACTGATATTTTGTCAGTGATATCTCGAACGTTACATTAATTTATGAGTAGTCATTGATATTTTAGTAAACAGATATGTTATGAGCGCGCAAAACGTGAAGACCATGCAGAAAATGTCCTACGTGGGACAATTTGCTAGTCTATGATGCCGACGTGCGGGGGGATTGATGACGCGTGGCGCTGTTTGTTTATCTAGCTGTCACTTTTTCTTATTGCGTTTTATCAAGCTATCCTTTTTACTTGTAGTGAAATGTAATGTGTGAATAAAAAAGTGTGTATGTGTGCTGCCGCTCGGCGCGGAACAGATTTTTAAGTGTATAACATATCTGTATATTAGAATATCACAGTGAGTAGTTATATAACGCTAAAGTTAATCGTTTTATCATGCAAATTAAATCAAGTCAAAAAATCTACTCGATAGCACAAAAGATCGATTGCATGACCAAAACTGGTTTCTTTTTTCATTTTCCCATTCAACATTTAGGTACGTTTGCATAGAAAAAAAAAACGATAAACATCTACATAATTTATGGAATAAAGTCAACTTAATATACTTCAAGTGGCCACAATAAAGTTCTTTTGACGTTTCTATGACGTCACTACAAACAAATATGGTGGATGTCGGTTTACGAATTCGCCTTTCAAATTCGCACACACAATAATAAGCACTTATTACACGTTCACACAGTTCTAAATACGATGTTAATCGTTTTGGCAATCAAAGTGTGTTTTAAAAAACTCAAGGTTTCGGGCAAGGTAAGTTACGTCATTGCCCTTAGGCGGTCCGTACACCTACCGACTAAAAAAACGAATAGTCACGACTCACTATTATATCATACGTTTTGTTATCAGTTGCAAAATAGTAGTTATTATAACATACCACAAGGTCGTGTTGAACTGTGCGCCTTTGTAGACTATGTGCATTATGCATCAACGACTTCACGGTTGATTATTTTAAATATGTAGTTATCAGCTGTTACAATACTTACTATTCATTGGTACTTATGTCATAAGAAAGATGTCATGTGCTTTGAAGGTCAGAGACAACGACAAGTCAATATATATATTTTCTCCTAGGCACGTATGTATATAATTTAATTTACCATCTACCAAAGTATCTAGCAAAATCAATGTATATTTTCATCAATGTCATTCAGACATCTGTCAATTTTTCAAAACTCTTTGTGACCAGAAAGTATAATAGGTATCACCCGCATTTCAAAACATTCAAACTGTTGTTTAAAGCTTCCAAATTCAAACATTATGAAACAACAAAAATTAACAGAGTAGGCGGCCAGTCGCAGAGCGTGTCAACAGCCTAATCTACGCATACATACATGCAGACAAGTTATGCATTAAGCTGGCTTTTGACTATGGGATGTAATATAATATATATTACATCTTGAGATATAATATTTTATCGCTCGTCATACATTTTGTACGTGAACGTTCACCTGTGCTATAATATAATATTACATTCCAAACTCTAAATATTTTTTATCATCGTCATCTGATGAACCATCGTAGGAATCAAGCAGAACAATCTCCATATTATCCATTTCAGAATTCAATCATTTCGATAAAAACGTGATGACACAATGGTGACCGAAGCTGAACTGTTCTAAAATATGTATGTTACAGTGTGAACAGCAATCGCGGGATGTAATATATAGCTCAAGATGTAATATATATTACATCCCATAGTCAAAAGCCGGCTTTAGTCAATATCCTGGATATCTCGACTTCCCGAGGGGACAGTGCGTCTCCCACGAATCGAGATTAGTCGATTACCATTATTATAACGCCTCAAACAGAGAACCCTATGTCCCATCCCAGCAGTGGGAACATTATAGGCTGAATATGCTAAATCCGAATATTAATCGATTTGGCACATTCGAGTATTTTGCCGAGTGATTGGCATAATGAATCAGACTGTTCGTAGGTAATCTAGCCTTGTTCTTGAATTTTAATTAAAGAACAGCGATTTGGTTTTGTTCCACTTGAGATGTTTTAATGAGGTACCCCCCTGTGTTATGAATGAAAATAAATGTGCTTCTCTACTTTATAAAGATCTTGAATTAATTTACTTATACGAAAACCTAGCATAAGACGCTGGGTCTAGAAACTTGAAAATTTGCATAAGAGTCTCCTTTATAAATAAGTGCTAAGGAAAGATATTAATAATAATGATAGGTTTTAAAAGAGGTTATAACGAAGAAAAAAATAAAAGCATTGAAAATGCACTGTTTGAAAAATTAAACAAGCCCATCACAAGTCATGCGTTGTTGCAAATCAATAGATCATTTCCTAATCCCTTGTTACTTTGTAGCGCAATAATGGAAACAATACACCATATTTTTCACAAACTCGATTCGATTTTTCGCCATAAATTCGAACTCGGAATGCAAAGGTATATGTGTCAAATGTGCCCAGTGCCGGGGTGTTTACAGACTGGCAATCATAAATCGTCGCGATATTTGTGCGATTTTCGCGATCGTAAACAATGCTTTGATCTCGAAGTTTTAGCGAGCGGTGTTTTTGACAAATTACGTTTTTATAGCAGCTGGAACTTGCAAGTTGCAGCATCAAAATATAAATTTGCATGTTGAAGAACGTGATGAATCTATGTTGTTGTTTCCTTGTTTTAAAATTAATATCTGGTTGACCGAGCTTCGCTCGGTTTTTAAAATGTCTATATCTTGGAAACTGAGCTTTTCTCGAACCTGGGACCTTGATAAATCGATTCCTTGAGCCGAAAAACCCCTAATCTGTAACTTTCATGAAAATCCTTGGAGCCGTTTCCGAGATCCTGATTATATGTATATAAATATACAAGAATTGCTCGTTTAAAGATATTAGATTATTGCGTTACTTTCCGTACTTTTTTATTCCCTATCAAATATAATATTAAACTTGTTGAAATGTTTAAGCAATCATATAATGGTAAAATGTTTGATTTGGATTTCTAGGTACGAGTAGGTAGAGTACTTTTGGGCTATGCACATTAAGCACATAAATAAAGTATCAAAAGTAATATAAAACTCTTTTTTTTGGGGCAGTCGTGGTAAAAGAACTCACTACTTGTCATGAAAATTAATACATATTTCCAAATAAAATTACTGTTATTTATCAAAATGTGAGTGTATTATTAGGTACTTAGTACTTACATCTCTGCGTAATCTTCCATATATTTATTTTATGGACTGTCAAGTAAATTCCTTACATAAGATCATGTTCTTTAAAAAGAAAATCATGCAATATCCAACACAGTGGCCCAGTGTTGGTGCAATATCAGGAATCCATATAAGTACCAACTACAGAGAATTAATTGAAGTATCGAATGTACGTAGCAACTGCGTATCAACCGGTTATCACTCCGTAGAAGTTATGTTAAGGTGAATTGGCTAACGATTACTTGGCAGTTAGTTATTTGTAACTACGGTGTAGTTTCTGTTAGTAAATACTGTTTATGATCAATAAATTGATATTATTGTATGAGAATATATGTATGAAGGGCAATTGGCAATTGTAAATGAATGCTTTACACGCATTGCTATTAAAATGGTGAAGAATAACGTTGGGAGGATTTTATAAAATCAAAATTTTGAAGATATGTGACGCCAGCCTCACAGTACTGGGTTCCCCTTGTATTATAAGTATAGGGTATTATAGCCTACTCACAGAAAGAAGGCCTGTATCTCTTTCTTTTCTTAGTAATGTTATAGGGTGATTACACACTAATAGAGCTTTGATAACCAAAGATAACACAAAAACGATCAAACTTTAAAAGAGCGTATGCACAGCTGTTTGGTCCATAGAATCAATTATGACTTGAATTAAATAGATCTCTACAACTTAATCTTTACAGCACTTTTCTACGAACAAAGAATTCACTCACCAAAATGCATGATAACAAATCCTACAACCGCGTAAACAATCGTGCCACACTGACAAACCTCAGTAAGAACATCACAGTAAATCAGCAGTGTACCAACTTAATAATTACACTAATAATTGTTAGGTCACGTTTCAAAATTGAAAATTAACAACTTACGTAATTTTACAACTGGAGTGTTCCGATTCGTGTTTATAATTGTCTATGTTGAACACTTCTAACTGATTTAGTAAGGTTTATTTTAAAACTTGCATTAGTAATGAGAGATTTGATGTGTATGAGAGCTAATAGGCCATTGCAATGGCCTATATCTTGACATTTCCGGTGTTTATTTAGTTATTTATGATATTTAAAGCAGACGAAATTTTCTAGATGATGAAAGAAAGTTTTTTTTCCTTAAATGCAATAGAATAATGCATTGAAATGAATGATCTATACTTACTTATGTACTTACATTATCTTGCAATGATCAAATGTCATGGTAAATAAATCACCAAGATACATGAAGATTTAGAGCTTGACATTAAAATGTCACCCAGTTTTCTCAAAACATAATAAAAATACAATATGAAAACACATGTTATTCTCGCTTTTATGATTTCCAAACAAACAATTAGTTATCTTATGAGTTCAAGATAAGCTAAATTGAATGTTGCAACTTGTTCCCAAGATATCTCCCTATTTGTCTTGGTATTAATTTACTCACGATTATGTTAAAATGTTGCGATTCTAGACATAGTGCGGTGAGATGAATGCTAATTTTATGAGAAAACGCACTTACTGTGTTTGGGTTGAACAAAACAGTAATTATGTGCAGAGGTTAGAGAACTCAGAATATGTATATTTGGCTATTTATGTGAGGTATTCCCATTTGAGCAACTATTTCCAGAGCACCTTTTTAAGAGCAATTATTTATTCCCGTTTAAGCAATTTGTTAAAATTTTTACGAGTTGCTCAATCTGGAACGAAAATATCATTCAAAATTATTCCCATTAGAGCAACTACGGCGCGGAAGCTTGTAGTGATGGGGTGTATAATAAAATTATGGATAAAAATTGGCAATATTTTTAGTACCGTTGGAACAGTTCGCAACCCTGGTAGGCGTTTGGCCTTCTATGTCTCTCCCCGTCAGACATTCAGTGTACGTATAAAGTAAAGAGTTAAGCATTGAACGTTACATATTCAAAAATACTGATACTGTAAGCTTGAGTCATGGCACTGCTGGGCAAAAACTTCCAGGGTTCAGAAAAGGTTTAAAAAAATCTCTTAAACATGAAGATATCTATGGGGAAAACACCACAAAAGACACTAGTCTCTATTATTCCGTAAGTCAGTTATGAAATTTTGACAAGAAACTATTCAGAAATCAGCTTCATTTATAGGAACATTATTTGGCAATTTTAAGAGACGGTTAAGTCAAACAAACATAGAATTATCTCTGAGCAATCGTACGTGACGTGACGATATTAATAACAAAAGACAAACATGAACATTTTCTATTAGACAACTGTTGCATGATACATTTTGTACGACGCACGCACCGTCTTCCATTTACGCTCTCATATTTATTTATGATATCGTGCGATATTAAAACGACAAAAATGCGTAAAATATGCCTGAGCAAAGTATTAAAGCAGGAAAAGTATTATTATTTCCGTGAAAGGAGAGCTAGGCTGAAACCCACCACGCGGTCTAGTGCATGTTGATGGATCACATGTTGTCGAATCATAGCATCTAGGACATGACGGTGTTTTCCACCACCATTTTAAGGACAGTGGTAATGAAATAACTTGCACAAAGTAAGCTTCGAACCCACGACCTACAAGCCCGAGACCCTACCCATTGAAAGGTCTCAAGAATTACAGTAATTTAAACAAACATAAACGTCAATTGAACCGGTACACACCGGTTAGAAAATTGAGAATCAGGCGCCTTTAAAACGCTCAAATGGAGCCTGAGAGACAATAATAGTTCCTTATATTAAAATAGGCATTGTTATTTCAACTGAAGCGGCCATATTGGTTCTAAATCAGCAACGGTCCCGTTCAATTGTGTCCAATTATGCTCGCGAAGTCTTAGGTCTAGAATGCATGGAGCGATTCCGCGACAAATTCAATAGCTTTTGTTCTTGTCCACTTATGTGCAAATCGCAATTGATTCTTAGAAACATTACCGCAAGAAAAATTTAAAATCAAGAGTGCATTGTCGGTTTAATACTAAATGTTTCAACAGAAAATAATCAATTTAAAAAAAAAAGAATTTCTCAACGCTTCAAGTGTTCTGTTGGCCGGTCGATTTATTTATCACGTTCCCCGTCGCCTAGCAACGGTTCACAGAAAATCGCGCATGACTTTCGCGCGTTTATTTAACGGGAACCGTTGGAATCGCGGTCACGACCGCCTGGTGCGTCGACGCCCTAATAAAGACTGGTCCAGCGTCGCGTTAAATGGTCACATTAACTGCAAGTGTTATGATGGACGTGACGTCAGCAATATTCTTGAGTACTCTGTATTGAGTGAGCACTTTGCTATTGGCCATTTTATTTAACACAAGCCGTGTCCAAATGGGATTTCCATTTGGCAAAAATATTGAACTTTCAAAACAATATTCACCCCCTAATAACTCTGTTTAGCGTATGAATTTTGCTGTATTGCTTCTGACGATTGCTTCAAGGAGTTGTCAGCAAGCTCTTAAAAGAGTTTCTGATCCTAAACGAGGTAGATTTTTAGTCAATCCTGACCGTCCCTCCCGCTCCTTACAGGTTAAGGATTTCACGTACACATTTAAAGATTTTACCTCCCAAAAAGTAATGCTCCTTACACCTATGTGTGTTAAACGGATCTTATATGCTTTCGCAGTTTCACACCAGCGGTTGATGCAGAACTTATGTATATGAGTAAATTCAAGATTCCGAGATTTATTCTCCAAGAGTTTTTTTTTTTTGGGTCGGTTGATGTTCTCAATTCTTAACAAAAAAAAAATCTGGCCATAAAATTTTGACACTGCCCATATAAGATGGTATTGTGGATTAATGGTCAGTATGACCTTGCCCTAATGGATTGTGTAGGAGTACATTTACGACATTATAACAAAGCCTGCTAGAATGGTAGTTTTTATATACACCGTGTTCCGGACGATATACATAAACTTCGACCAGATGTTCAGACCACGGAAGTAAGCATTTTTCATTATGGACACATTAATAAATTCTTATTTTTTATTTTTTGTTAATTTTCATACAAACTAAATACCTAGACGTAAATAACCCGATATGCATGCCTCTTTATCCGAATTGGCAACGTCGTATTTTCATTCATAACATTTGGCGGGCTGAAACTTGTCAAAACAGTTTCTTTGATTTTTTATCTCGTTCCTCATAGCACTGTCTATGTACTATACTTATCTAAAGAGAACGTATAAGGCTACCAAGCAGGTAGATACGTATTTCGAATTGTCTTTTTAATTGAGGAATAAAAAAAAAAACAAAATTCCATAACCAAATCATGATAACCTCTTCCCACGACATGCAGCCTTCGCAAAACGTTTCTGCAGTCCTTATTTTTAGTCTAGGCTTAAAGCAACGCCGGACCTCCAACGACGGGAAGGGGAGTAGGCTACCATAATTATCTTCCCATTCTGCCGTTTCGGCTTAAGTAACGAACATTCAATCTCAAAATTATTGACTAAAAGAGGGGCAGCTCAACACGCAATCTGGGGACCACGCTTAGAGCTCACGTACATTCGTAAAAATACTCTCAAAAGATAGGTCTCGGTCAAATTAAGATAAATGGTAATCACAGCATATTTTTTTTATGCATTTGAGTAGAATAATTATAATTTATAAGCACACTTGTTGCGTGGGCAACATCAGAACTAACGCCACCATCTTATTTTTCAATACATTTCACAAATGAGCGCTCTCCTGTCAACCTCAATGGAGTGTCCAAAGATCCATATAATACTGTAGGTTAGACAACTACGTCAGCCGTAATGTCATTCAAAAATATTTTTATTAATAAAAAATAAACTCTAAAAAGCAAAAAATAAATTTAATGTAAAAAGTTTTCGAAATGACCACCTTCTTTTTCGACACAAATATTCAAACGAGTCCTAATTTGGCCATTTAAATTTACAGACATTTGTCTTATTTGTTCAGCAGCCTGAGATATTCTATCTAAGAGCTGTTCACGGTTCTGAATTTGTACGGAGTACACCTTCTCCTTTAAGGTTCCCCAGACATAAAAATCTAAAGGAGTCAGATCTGGGGACCTAGCTGGCCATGCGATATTTGTGCTACCTCGTCCAATCCAACGGCCAGGAAACGTTGCATTTAAATATTCACGCACTTGTGTGCCATAATGTGCAGGGGCCCCATCATGTTGGAGCCACATGGTTCGCAGAGTTTGAAGATCCACTTGTTCGAAAAATTCGAAGCTAGTGACGTTTCTTAGGAACTCTAAGTAATTGTCAGCATTTAGGCGGTGGGGAATCTCAATAGGGCCGATCAGCTGATTGTTAAAAACACCAGCCCACATGTTTACAGAGAATTCAGTTTGATGTGACGCCTGCCAATGTAAATTCGGGTTGCTCTCATGCCACTGCACTTGATTTTTGGAATTGAATACTCCCGCTCTTGTAAACTGGGCTTCATCCATCCAAAGAATGTTTTGAAGCAGTATTGGATTATTTATCAGTTCTTGATTCATTCTCTGGCAAAAAACAATTCTTGAGAAGTGATCAGGTGGTATTATGCCTTGGGATTTTCTGTAGTGGTAGGCATGCAAACCATATCTTTTCCACAGTTTCCACACTAGCTTATGAGATACACCCACGATTCTCCCAGCGCGTCTCGTTGAGAGTGTAGGATCATGAATAATAAGGTTCATTATTCTGTTTTCTTGAGCGACGCTCAAATTGATTGCTCGTTCAGGGCGGCGTGGTCTAATTCCGATCTCACAAAATCTCCTGTGTATGTTAATAAATGTTCGTATATCAGGAACGCGCCGACCAGGGAATCGCCGTTGGTACTCTCGCACAGCTGCTGTAGCATTTCCGTCACAGAAACCGTAGACGAAGTGAATATCAGCTTGGTGTTGAGCAGAATATTCGTGCGGCATAGTGAAAGTTGTAATCAAAATGATTGATTAAATTAGTCGGAAACCCAAAAGCAAATTACATTAAACAATAATCCTGACAGTTAAAATCATGCATGACAAACAATGACAAATAACAACTTAGGTATCCATAGCGACCAGTTTAATCTCTTTGAAAGATTCGTTATCGCAAATGATCGTATTTCTTCGCTAACTCTCGGGTTCCTCTCGTACGTGCAAATGAAATGCAAATAGTATTTGATAGATTTATCATTTTAATTGCACTAAGCGGCAACATAGGCCAAATTAAGATACTTTCTCACTGCATAGCTCAATTAAATTTCATTAAATGAAATTACAAATATCTTTGTAACGAAGCCTTTTTAAGTACTACTTCCTTTGTTGGATTTGATTTGTAAAAGCCATAGAAGTATTTGCTAAAGTTTATGGATAACGTGAAGAACACGGTGTATATAATATATTGTAAAAAGTACATCACTACATAGTATAAAACAAAGTCGCTTTCTCTGTCCCTATGTCCCTTTGTATGCTTAAATCTTTAAAACTACGCAACGGATTTTGATGCGGTTTTTTTTAATAGATAGAGTGATTCAAGAGGAAGGTTTATATGTATAATAACATCCATTAGATAGTGGAGAAGTACTGTTATTTTTGAGGTTTCTAATGTGATGTCGTAAATAATTACATTTTTTCCGCTTACATTGCAAACGCAGGCTGAACCCTACGAGTTTTATCAAAATAATGTACTAAGTATTGTACACATTGAAAAGGTCTACAGAAAAGTCCGTGATGGTATATGTCTATCTCTTATGGATAACCCACAATAACTTTTTTTGTCATTTACTTTTTACGACAAATAATGGCTAATTTTTGAAGCGATTTTAACCAATACAGCATTAATCCTTAACCAATTAAATACCTTGAATACATTGTTCATTTAATATAGATCTATATGGCCCTTTACACCGTATGATTTAAGTGAATATTTTCGAAGATATTACAGATTTAAAAATTGCGGGACGTAGCGTTTGCGCAGTTTTTCTGTAGTGTATTTAGTATCAGCATTGCACCCGTGCGAAGCCGGGGCGGGTCGCTAGTACAGAGATAACATAAACCTTAGTTGCCGTAATGTACGAGTATCTATGTCTATTTATTAAATATTCTTTAATCGAATTGATTAAACTCTAAGCTAATTTACCTACAAGTTAGAATAAAGTCACTAATGTGTTTTTTTTACATTGTTACTCTTAACTTAATTATTTACAATGTTCATTTAACAAGATGTTAAAAAGTACTTCCTTAAAGTTGAAAAATACTGCACAAATATGTTATAAAGAACTTGTATTCATATAATTTTAGCAAATTAATTAAAAGAATATAAAATCATACTCATAGAAATACAGTACAAGCGCTTAATTTTTTGCTTCGCAAAAAAAAAACTAAGAAACGGACAAAAAGTTCAATGCGCTGCGCAAGCGCATACGAGTCTTGTTCCGGCAATACAAAAGATCTAAAATATAATAATAACATAGAACTGTGTGAATGTTCACACGAATGACATTATAAACATTGTTATTGTGCGGTCTCTAATACGCTACATTAAATAGTTATAATTTATAGATTTTTCTTCTGAGATGAAATATAACAGTTACGTTAACTATAATGACATGTCCGTCAGACCCGAATGTCAAGGCAATAGTGTACCTACTTATAATTTACATCAATATGTCGACAGTTGTGTTAAGTTCCATGTAATTAAGCTTATTGCTATCAACTAGTCACAAATACAGAATAATAGGAGGACACCGTGGCTCTGGAACGCATAAGGCAAGTAAAGGACAGTCCCTTCCGCATTTCTCTTTAAAATCTATACTAATATAATAAAGTTGAACCGTGGTACCACAAAAAGTTTTAAACGTCTGTTGAACACTTGTCTAAAAAAATGTCAGATTATGACGTTGAAATAAGGTCCGTTTTGCAGTCACACTTTTTTTAGACAAGTGTTCAACAGATGTTTAAGTTTTTGTAGTAAGGTTGCTAGAGTTTGTTTTGTTGAACGCGCTAATCTCAGGAATTACGGGTTCGAATTGGAAAAACATTTTTGTATTGGATAGGGTCTTTATGAGAAGGACCTTTACCAAAAAGGAGCGGAGCAACGGAGGTGAAACCGCGGGATCGTTTTCACGAGTAATGTACTTTCGTATAGATTATTTAAATAAAACCAATATCTATCTGTAATTATTTTTTACACTAAAAGAGAAATGCGGTATACGAGTACCTATATCGATAGTTACATAATGTATTTTGAAGCGTGACTAACAATGTACTATAATGAGTTTCAACTTATTGTTTTCGTGTTACCGCATACTGTACCGTTATGGTACGTACGTATTTGTTTTGGTATGAATTGGTATCTTAATTTTGGCTTTGAAATCTATACTTCGACACAAATATTACAAAGACGAAATGTTATTTTTGTATTTTTCTGTGTATGTTTGTAATGAATAAACTCAAAAATTACTGAGCCGATTTCAGAATTTTTTTCACCATTAAAAAGCTACATTCACCCTGAGTAACATAGGTTATAATTATATATCATGTCCACCCGTGCGAAGCCGGGACGGGCCGCTAGTATTATTATAAAACTGAAGAGTATGTTTGGTTGTATGCGCTAATTTCAGGAACTTCTGATTCGAATTGAAAAAATCTTTCTTTGTTGGATAGCTCATTTATGGGGGAAGGCTATAGGCTATATAACATCACGCTACAACTAATAGGAGCCGAGCAGCGGGCTTGAAACTATGGGGAACTGCTAGAAATAAAAAAAAATACAATATTTTTTTTTTATACTTGGATACATTATTTGTCGTAAAAGCTGGAAGAAAGAGACTTTTGTTCAGCAATTATGTACTAAGCGTATACCAAAAATTGTCGACTCGTTACTTGAACAAATCGGTAGTCAAATCTATATCTAGCAGTAGTTTTGTTTTTAGTTGAACCTACGCTCAGTTAACAGGTTTAGATAACCAATGTTTTTAAAACCTATCTGATTTTTAAAGTAATTTTTCCCTGATTGTCAAGAAAATGAGGAAAAGGCAGGTAATTTCAAATTTTCTCCAGCAGTTACAAGTAGTAACTCATTAGACAACTGATCAAAATGTCACATACTAGACAAGCTTTGTTTAATGTTGATCAAAAGTCTAATAAGATTTTCACATCAAATAATAATCAAGTTACCGCGTGGGACAACAATTTACCCACATAACTAACTTACTCCCGTACAATACGTACTTTCTCTCGATCAAGTCTAGATTCTGTACTTACTTCCGTCTCGCTCCAACATTGATGAATTAACATTAGGGGGAAAGTGACACGTGATCGCACGCATATTAAGAAGTGAGGCAGAACTAAGCTGTAGTGCAATGTTTACAGTGAGTTAAGTATGTTTTGTCCTTTGGTATAAACATAAGGCCCTTCGTACATTAGGCGACTCGGGTATCCGATACTCCAGTCGAATACCCAAGTCGCGCGACTCTAGTAGCGCACGATCCGTACACAGCGGCGACTCGAGTCGTAAGACTCAAATCGTCTATTCGGCCACCATTCTATATTCAACCTTAATAATACATTGTACAAAACAAAATGTACATCTCTTATTATAAATTAAAATGCTTCTATTTTAAAAATGACGAGCGCATTCCTATTTCAAATTTTTGGAATTAAAAATTGGCGCGTATAGAGGAAAAAAATCAATCTAGAAAGAATATGGTTCATAATTTCGCCGCGCCAACCGGCTACAAGGTAGCTCGATTTGTTCAAGCTTTGACTTTCAAGGTGGTGACCATGGGTTCAATCCCCAGGTAAACATAGAATTTTTTCGTGTTTCAGTTGTTTTTTAGAGGTTTATTCAATTTTTTTCGAGGTTTTTTGAAGTGAAAACTTCTTTAGCGGCGTTGTACACTTTTTCTGTAATGGGTAAAAAATTTAAAACTCGCGTCAGGGTCACGTGACCCTGATCGAAAATGAGTAAGACGTCATTCAAATTAGTTAATTTCATATCTGTACTACTCCAGTTTTAAAATAAAACATAGTAACAAAAAAGTTTTCACTTCTACCGGCACTCCTGGAGTGCAACCTTTTTTTTTTTATAGTTTTCTTTTATTTGCACCGGAACGCTGACGTTACTGCTATGATGATGACCGTGGTTTTTCAGAATTGAAAATTTCAGATTTGAATAGGTTTTTTTTAATGTTTTCGTTTTCTTAATAAAATTACTTTATTTTTGTCGTATGTGCAAGTACATGACGAAGCTAGGTTAAAGTAGTAATGTTTGTAACGAAACCGTAATAATTTATAAAAGTGCAAAAAGTTTGACACCATGCTCGATAGATGGCGCTGTCGTCGAATTAGATCGCGCTATCGTTTTGTTAGGTTCTATTGAAGGACACCGTGGATTTTAGTTAGTACGAGTCTGACAGTCCCTCCCGCCCTGCCCGGGGTGGGAGGACTCATTTAATATGATGATTTTACCACTTAAAAAGATAGAAAAGCTTAATCCATGCTAAATAACTATTAGAATATTCTTTTGAATTTGACAAGCCTGTTGGTCTAGTCGTTAGTGACCCTGACTGCTATGCCGGAGGACGTGGGTTCGATTCCCACCCAGGACAAATGTTTGTTTGATGAGCACGATCATTTGTTCTGTGTCTGGGTGTAATTTATATATTATATTTATGTATTTAGAAATATATAAGTATATGTTTATCAGTTGTTTAGTACCTACCCATAACACAAGCTCTGCTTAGCTTGGGACGAGATGGCGTTGTGTGATAGTTGTGGAATATTATTATTATTAATTGTAATGATACAAACAAGGATATTTTTCTACCTCAGATACTTTAATAATAAATTTTAAAATAATAGATACAAAATTTTCGTCGGTTAAAAATTGCGAAGACTTGGGTATCGGCGATCTTGATAGATGAGTAGCGAGCGACTAGAGTCGGCGACGCGACCTGTGTACGAGCCTCTATGGATTTGTATTGCGATAGTCGCCTGGAAACCAAAATCGTAAGGTATCGGAAACTTGCGTCGCCTCGTGTACGAAGGTTCGTACACGAGGCGACGCAAGTTTCCGATACTAGAGTTTCGCCACTACTCATGACCTGCGGAAAATTCGAGGTACTAAATTTTTATAATGCATTTTGATGTAACGACATAGACACTAGCGCCGCGTCAAAAGGTCATGATGGGTGGTCAAGAATATGAATTTATAAAATGGCTGACACATGACTGTGACGATCAAAGTATATTTTTTAGGGTTCCGAAGGTTCAAAAAAAAAACGGAATCTTTATAAGATCAGTCGTGTGACAGTCCGTTCTTCACAGTTAATTTCCTGGGAACCTAACATTAATCCAAATCCAAATACTATAACATAATTTAAAAATTTTATTCAATAAAATAGAAAAAAAACCATCTCTCCCAACTTTTTAATAAAACTGCATACAAAATTATGATTTGATAGAGGATTGTAAATATTTTTCTATCGTTTTAAAATAATTACTTTCCAAAAATGATTCAAGAATATGCTACGGAACCCTTTATTCTGTGAATAAAATTAAAAATGGTAAATAAATTGTTCCGCCATCTTGAAAGTCGCGGAAACTCAAGTCGCCGCGATGTCAGCAGATAGGTAGCGCGCGATTGGCGTCGCGCGTCGCGTGCATGTGTACGAACGTATATGCATTTCTATTGCGAGAGTCGCCTGGATACTGAAGTCGTAAGGTATCGGAAACTTGAGTCGTATAGTGGACGAAGGGCCTTAGAGTTACTTTAGTCAACGAACTTGTAGGTATTATTATGTACTTCTAATATACCATGGTAACTCATGTAATAACAATTATTAAAAAAAAACAGCCTATAATTTCCCCATTGCTGGGATACGGGTCTCCTCTCTCTGAGAGAGAGCGGGCTGCAATCTAAAATGCTGATAAGTGGGATTTGGCAGATATCATACGTTTTCCTTTGGTTCTAATGAATGACGGTTCGCTTTATAATTTTTAGAGCAGTGATGATAAAATAAATTACACAAAGTTATACATCTGGCTGTAACTGCTCGAACCCTCGACCTAAAACTCGTAATTCTGAGCCGTTACCTCTGTGCTAACACTGTTGTATTGTCCTTGGATTGTTGTAAAGAGGTTTTGTAATAAATCAGGTTGAGAGGTGATTGACCGTTGCGGTCGAGTGCGTATCGCGATGTTGTCATTGAGATTATGTTGGTAGATGTTTTTTGTATGTCCGACTTAGACGACTTTTGATTTATTATTTTAATACTGAGAATTGTAGTTTTTTGGGAGGTTCCAGTCTTGCCGTGGACACTTGACATACACTACATATTTTGTTCAACTAGACCAAAAATATGTTTAGTGTCAAGGTGAATGACGGGAGATACTTGTCTTTAATAATAATATCATTTTAAAATCAAAGTTAGGAGAAAATATTTGGCTAAGAAGGCAGTATTTTGATATCCAATGCTCCCAAATCCGGTTAAAGAAACGATGGTGAACACAGGCTGTCCTAGAACCAAAAGTTTTCAAATAAGTGACACCCACCAACACCGCCTGGTCTCGCATAGTGACACAAAAAAGAGACAGCGTTTTCCCAGAACTGGGCCTCAAATCTGCTAATTTTATTTAACTCACATGCTATTGATATTCAATTGAGACTCAATCACGACTCCATTACGATTAGAACAAATTTGGTATTCTGCGAAAACTTTTATAAGCTCAATAGAGTCGTAATTAGATTTGTAGTGTAATTGTAATTGACTCTCAGTTGAACAGTTATAAGTATTGCCATTAGAGAGTAGAATACCGATAAAGTCCACAATCGATTTACAATTGTAACACGATTGAAGAGCAGACTAGCAAATATTCTGATAGCAGTTCAATGGAATGTCACTGGAAAACCATTGGTCTTAAATTAGTAGCAGAATACCAAATGTAGTTAAAACTGCTACTGAGATCCAATTGATATTCAATTGAGTCATTACTAAATTAGCAGAATTGGGGCCCTGGGAATATTATATGTGAACTTAACATGAAACAAAAATCAAATCCCATATTCGTATTTATAAAAGCAAAAATCGTCGGACAATATCATTTTTAATTACATAATTAAGTTCGTGACTGTTAATAGGACGGGTACAATTAACGACGATCTGAATAAATTGAAATGGACACGTTTAAAGCAACATTGATGACACCTTTAAATAAATAAAAGGCTATTATTTTAATTAAAATTGTTGCACCGTGAAAGGATTCGCCCGGCAGCTGGTTAATTGAAAATTTAATAAGCTTGGTATTATGAAAACTGATTATTACATTAATTTGTATTTACGATGTTTATTTGGGGAAAATTAATAATTGTTATGGTAGTGTGATTGATGACGCATTAATAACAAGATTTATAATGATTTTCAATATAATTTGGCCAAAATCAGATTATTATTATTAGCATAGAAGCCGAATAAGGAAAAAACGCATACCAACTTAGTTCTAAAGCAAAGACCAGAGGCCTGACCACGAGCTCATCAACGTGATCCAGTTTAGGCTGTGGGAAAGAGACAGAACTATACAAGTCGTCTAGCGCCATCTCTTTCCCACAACCTAAAGATTCACGCTTTAAGAGTTCATGGTAGACTACCAGGTAGTGTTAAAAAGCGAGCCTTTTTTTTCAATTTAATATTTTTTTATCGTATACAATGATGATAAATGTTTGTATTTTCTATCAAGAATTTCTTAGTAGCCCAAAACTTATATTTTCGGGAAGTTGACAATAATAGGTTCACCCTCTTACCTGGATTTTGAAAAATAACTGAAAAAACGTGGTTTTACTTACAAATAATCACATTTACCATTCAAAAATTACAAGTGCTATGATATATTTCATCGTAATCTCAATAACGGTACAAAATAATACGAACACAACTATATTTGTACTAATTTTCTTCCCGTATTATTGACTTACTGCAACCGGTTACACAGTGGCCCAGCACATTTTATTGGTTATTTCGGCCTTGAGTGAAAGTGCACTTAAAGTTGCAAAACGAACACACGTATAACGTATGTAACCGATACTTATAGGTTACTTGATTTGATAGTTTTCGATCGATTAACCTGCTTTGGTTTACAGTAGCGTTAAACGTAATATAAATAATGTAATTAAAACAAAAACTGGTCAAATTGAAGTTGGCTTCGTGAGTGATGGGTTTTTTTTATAAAAACAGCAAAAAAATCATGTCAGTTGTATGGAAGCCCTCTTCAATATTAATTTTATTCTGTTTTTTAGTGTAACCGAAATATGTACATCATCTATGAAAACTTCAACTGACTTACTATTACGGTTCATGAGATAAAGCCTGGTGACAAACGGACAAACAGATAGACAGCTAGTTTTAGTAATAGGATCCTGTTTTACCCTATAAAACAGGCAAAGTTAGCTTACAGTAAGAAAAATGGTATTTTTGTAACATAGCTGAGCTAAGAGAAAACTAAGTATTATATCAAAAAACATAATACGTTATCTGATTAATCTGAGATAAAACTGAAATATCTAGAAAATTGATACCGTAAAAGATTCTTTAGAAAACAGGAAATTATCACATAGCTTTACAATTTATAACATTTATGGCACAAAAGACCTAAACTCATAATCATAACGTCCGCTCACAGGAAAAAATAATCCTTATCTCGACCAACTATGTACTGTTAAAACAAATAACTCGCATAATTTGATTACAATGTTGCGTTGCATAAACTTGTTTGGCCATATAACTTACATAGAACTGCAAGCTTAATCCCATAATCACGGAATTATCAACTTTATTTCAAACAGCAAACTGTTGGTTATCGCGTAAACAAATCGCACTGATTGTAGCATTTGTGTATCGTATGTAAATATACAGCATAGTTCGTGAGTTCGTGAGTCATACCAAAATATTCCGAGTAGAGAGATCAAGGCTTCAGAAGGGAGGCTATTGGCCTATCAATATGTTAAATCACTGTATACGAAGATAACACTAAACCTTATAATATCGAGGATAAAGTCGTAAATCGATTAGCTGAAGACGTCCTTTGTAGATAGTCTGAATGTTTTTATGACAGAAAGCTCTTAAACTAACAGGGACACCGATATCCTATCTTGGGGTGAGTGAATCAATTTACTAAACTTCCAATAGGGAGGGGCACAATGTCGGTAATTTCTTTGGTTTTATCAATTCAGAAACTTGAAAATACATTTTAGAAGGCGCTCAATAATTCAAGACTAATTTAGGATAATCAGCAACTTCCATTAAGGTTGCTAACAAAGCTGGGAAAAAGCTAACAACTTAAATTATTTGGCGCGTAAGTGGCAGTCAAATAACGGGCTATTTCGGAGTCATATCGCCAGAGTTATTTCTACTAATAAACAGACAGTTATGAGGGTGTCCGACTATTTAATGTGCAAAAGCTCTCTCGCTTAGTGTCGCCGAGTTGAAAAACATACGTTCAAAAGTGGTGTTTAATCCTTTGTCTCCAGCTGGCTAATACGAACAACACTACAGACATGTTTTATTTAATCCAAAGTCCGCAGTCTTAGCGTGTCGTCATCATTTTTTGTACTTTTAGCGCTCACAGTGAGGTCAACTTATATTACTCTTATATTGTAGGACGGACAAAGAGTCCAGCTTTATTCAAGTCTCGTACACACAGTCGTATCTATATCTGTTTTCTCCACAGCGGTAAGCCAGATAACATAATAGAGAAATCCTTTGTTTATTGCTCGCCGTTACCGAGATAACACAATAACACGGATCGAGATAGACGATCACGACGGAATTCGATATCGATCCAATTTGCAAACGGACGATTGTAATCGGAAACATATAGCAAGTTGACAGGCACCAAACAAACCCGTGCACAATAGGAGTCGGTGTTATCGGCGTGTGTTTAACGACGCCCGGCCGGCATGCGGCACTACGAACTCGGGTGAAATTTCGAAATATCCGCACACACCTTGTGCAAACCCGAGCCTGATGTGGGTCAACCGCACGCGACGTTATCTCGGGCGCCACCGCCATACACGGATCAACAAAGAACAAGGTAAGACAAGGAAAAACTGAGGCGAACGGGACACTATATCACACAAAAAATTGCATCCAACTGTAATCGACAGACGAAAAACAAACACAAAACCACCTCAACGGTCGAACTGTCAACATTATAGCCGGACGATGGTATCGGCGGCGAGGTCATCGCTTCCATTCTAGCCGCAAGTTTCACGTAACCACTGTACTAAACGCGTAAATACTACGGCCGGCAGCGCAACGGAACAACGTTCGCTGCAATCGCGCGGAGATTTCAAAATGCGAAATTGTCACCGGTACGGCGCGCGCGCATGCGATATTATCCGTCTGGGAGATCGCGCACAGATGGCGCGTTGCGTCGCTGCGCGAAAAACACGCGTACGCGCGCCGGTTTTCACAATGCCACTGTTTCCCGCGCGCGGCCGCTGCGGCCGGCGGCCGAGTCAATTAGCCGGAGCGACCTCCGCACCACTCCACCGTCCAAACGACAACAGACACCCGCGGCGAACAATCACCCGCGGCCCACAATGAGATGAACTGATCCGAGATTTACATAACTTAACGCTATCCTCATAACATTTGCAGTACCGCATGGAGGTTTTGTAGATCATAACTTCATAAGTATAGTGCGTGTGAGCATCGCGATTGGTCGCTGGTAATCATATCGAGTAGAGACCGGATCGTAATTTTTATGATGAGTTGGAATTGGCGCGGGCGTCGGCGTGACGTCACGGGACTGGTGCGCCGGCGCACTCGCGGACGTTGCCCGACTTACATTAATAACTTGACATCATGTTTACGTGTTGGTCTCATCGTTTTTCTCGAGCATTAAGTGCTGAAAGAAGCATCGCGAAATTTAATTAAAATTAAGGTCGGTGTCAGTAGGTACTGGCACATATTATGGCCTAAAATAGAAGGAAAAAATTTATTATAATTTGACATTTCCTGGTTTCGGCAAGATCGAACATACGTACCTACATCGATTCGGGTTATCCACATGCTAATCCAATTTTATTATTCAAATCTTTCGAGCATAATTTATCCTCGTTGCCTTTAAGCATTCAGTATCCCAAAGTCCAATTCAATTTAATCATCTGTACAATTTAAACCTGCGACGTCATTCATAACTGACATAGGGACTTGACCGAGCATAGAGTAGTCTTGTCTATTGGACCAATTACACCCACTTCTTCCGTGGTCGATGTCATAAAAAATTATGAACATAGACATAAATCTATCTTGGTAACTTTTTTTATTGGCTGTCTCGTTGGTCTAGCGATCGTGAACCTCCTGAATTCTGAACATGATTTCCTGAATTTGATTCCTTGGTTTTTTCCGAAGTTTTTATTGGTATTTATCTTCTGGAGTTTTCTTCTTAGCATCGGTTTGAATCTGAGGCCGATAGCTGGCAATAAAGCGTTTTTAAAACTATATTGGGGTTGGCTTCCTCGAACTGGATGCACCTGAATATCAGTATTTTACATGGAGCGACTGCCTATCGCACCTCCACAACCAGTAACTGGGTAATACGATACTCCATGGTAAGTCTGGTTGTCAGACTTTAGAGCTTCTAACAGTAACGACTGTCAAAGATCTATAAATGACAGCCGGGACCAACGGCTTTACGTGCTTCCGAGGCACGGCGGAAACTCGCTATGACAGATGGTCACCCATCCACAGACCAACCTCGGCAAGCGCGGCTGTAATTATTTAGCCACGAGCTTCTCTGATTCGCCCCCATTACTTAAACATATCATATGCTTAGCCTTTTTCCAACTGCATAGGGATTGGCTTCCAGTCGAACCGGATGCAGCTGAATATCAGTATTATACATGGAGCAACTGCCTATCTGACTTCAACAACCAAGTATCAGGACGATACCACTTGGTAATAATGTTTGTCAGACTTTCGAGCTTCTGACTAACAATAACGACTCTCAAAGATGTAAAATGACAGCCGGGACTAACAGCTTTACGTGCATTCCGAAGCAGGAAGTAAACTCGCTACGATAAATGGTCAGTTGGTCACCCATCCAAATACAAAATGCAAGCGCGGCTTACCCTGTAAGATCAGGCTGTTATTATTAAGCTACGGGCTCCTATTAGGTACTTGAATATAACAAAAGGCTCATTAGTGTACTACTAGGCATCGGGTGAGCGAGCGGCGAGTGATGGGCAACTTGCCGCTCGACCATGGACCATGCCCGGGTCGCCGACGCGATGTGTTCCACGCGCGACTCAAAGAGCGTCAGCAAGATGACGCTCCCCCCCCCCTCTAGAGGGCCAAAGCCTGCCGGGGTCGCGGGACTTATATCACGTGACCCTGGAACGTAAAGGGCTAATGAAGGACACCGTGGATTTTATTCATTACAAGTCTGACAGTCCCTCTCGCCCTAGCCCTGGGTGGGAGGACTCATTTGATGATTTTACCACGTAAAAAAAAAACTAAGCTAGCTCTTTCCAACACTTCGGGAATTATAGACATGACGTTATGTTGTAAAGACATAAATCCATCCCAGTAATAAACATTTTTATTATCTGATGTAAATATGTTCGAACGAGGTCAACCACCATCTTGGAAGTTCCAGGAGCTGTTTAGATGTTTCCAGGGCAATAAAAACAGTTTTTAAGTGCAGAAGTTGGTAGTATATGGAGCCTTCACAACAGGGCCGGAGCTAAGTGGGGGGCATTATGGGGTAAGACAATACTTTTAAATACCAATGCCCTAGCTAGCTTAAAGTATTTTTTTGTAATGAAATATAATGGAGAAAATACAACCCGAGTAACGGTGACGTCTATGCAATTCTCAATGAACCCACCAAATAATTGAAAATAGTTTTTAAGTGCAGAAGTTCGTAGTATATGGAGCCTTTACAACGAGGTTCGCTAGGGGGAGTATCATGGGGTAATATAACCTTTAAGTATTGTTATTTAAAATGGAAAACTACTAGAATAGCGACATCTAAACGAGCAATTCTAAACGAGCAATTCTTGTATATTTATATATAATTAGGATCTCGGAAACGGCTCCAAGGATTTTCATGAAAGTTACAGATTAGGGGTTTTTCGGCTCAAGGTCCCAAGTTCGAGAAAAGCTCGGTTTCCAAGATATAGATATTTTAAAAACCGAGCGAAGCTCGGTCAACCAGATATATGTTATTTAAAATGAAAAACTACTAGAATAGCGACATCTAAGCAATTCTCCACGAACCAATCACCACTGCCTCGTTTCTTACATTACTTTCAATTTTAAAATGGAACTGTCCAATGCCCTACTTTTGTCTTAATTCAACCCTAGCTACGGCCCTGCTTAACAACAGCAAAGCTAACTCATAACCGTCGTTTTGATTAAAGTTATAGTTGGAAACGATACGAAACTCCTTTGAAATAATCTCATGATTGGATAGTAGAGTAGAACGTGATGTTTTGAAGCAGAAACGGCAGTTAGATCATACATCAATGCTTATTCATAGAATGTCGTAAGATTAATCTTGTTTCAGATAAATTAATTACAACTACTAAGGTGTAGAGTTTTAGACAGAATATTTATGACTCTGTACATCTTTTTTTTTACGTGGTAAAATCATCAAAGAGTCCTACCATCCAGGGCGGGACTGACAGACTGATACTGACTAAAATCCACGGTTTCCTTCAATAGTGCTTTACGTTCCGGGGCCACGGTTACTATAACTATGTTTCACCTCATATTCTGCAGTTTGAGCCTACCTCGCGCTGCCTTCGACGACAGCTTTTGAAGTACTGTCATGCCAGAGAAATAAAGAAGATCGAATCATTGCCAGTCAAATTCAAGCGCACAACAAGTATCTCCGAATGATGATGCGAACGCGGTAATCATCAAACAAAAATAACATAATACTTAGTGCAGAAGTGTTAGCTAACACAGGAAATTATTATTTTAAGTTCATACAAAGGTTGTCTGGAACATTTGGTGTTATCGCTATTAGCGATAAGAACGCCGCCGTAACCATGGTATTCTACTTATATAATAAAGTAGGTGTTCCCCGCGGTTTATTCCGCTGCTCAAATGCTATTGGTCGTAGCGTGATATCATATAGCCTTCCTGGATTTATGGGCTATCCAACACAAAAATATTTTTACTATTCGAACCAGCAGTTCCTGAGATTAGCGCGTTCAACCAAACATACTTTTTTTTAGCGTGGTAAAATCATCAAATGAGTCCTCCCACCCCGGGCAGGGCGGGAGGGACTGTCAGACTTCTACTGACTAAAATCCACGGTGTCCTTCAATAGCTCTTATGTTCCGGGGTCACGGTGAGGAAATAAAATCCCGCGACCCCGGCAGGCTCATTTTTGCTGACGCTCTTTAAGGCGCGCGTGGAACACGACGCGCCGTCGACCCGGGCATGGTCCATGGTCGGACAGCGAGTTGCCCTTTACTCGCTGTCCGCATGCCCGCGCCTACGGTGGCCGGAGATCGTCTGCCGACGTCCGACGCCGCGGGCGTCTAACACTGCGGTTGGGGCGGAGGGAGGAAGCTGTCCTCTCCCTCTAGCGGCCCGCCTACATACTTTTTTACTTAGTATAGATTTGAAAGTGTGCATGTTTGTTTGTATTTATGTTCCGTTTTCACGTCAAAATGATAGAACATATTTTAACGAATTTAGGTACATATTTACAGATAAATAGGGCCATATATTTTGGACTCACATCGACTCACATAACCTAATATTTCATATTACAGAATATCCTAACATCAAACAAAGGCCAATTAAATATTTGAAATTGAAATAGACAATGGCCAACAATGTAATGATGTCACTCTTCATTGCCCATAAAAATTGTTAAGTGCTTTATATTAATTTGAACCATTTAATTTAGATATATAGTTTGGAACAACCCAGAAGAATTATAATCCCAAGATATCGTCATTTTTTCTCTACACAAAATAACAAATAAGATAAGTAACAATAGGTATATAATTTATTAAACCATTGTTTTAAAACTTACAAAAATTTTCTTAAATAGCAAAAAGGGATTTCTTTATCAGTTATTTTGACTTTCTTAATTGCAAGACAGTGGTCCCCCCTAGCTGGGCTGAGCCTGTAGGTATCTTGGGGGACGCCAGTCCAACCATTCTCTTTTTTCTCCCCCTTTTTAGAATTGATGCTGTCAATGACGTCACTAGCTAGAGATGAAGCGGAAGGGTGTTATCCTATTACTGACTAAAAACCCACCCTCTTCATTCAATTGCTTTTTGTGGCACAGGGCCGTGGTAACTCTTAGCAGCCCTGGAAAACAGGGCAAGTTAAATAAAACCGTATAAAAAAACAAATTACATGATAATGAAATGCCATCCAGAAGTGAACGGTATAGTAGTGATTGATTGAAGCAAATAAGATGTAATTTATGTTGGGACATCTCATTGGCTGTTCATTTAGTAGGTAGTTACTGGCATCAAAAACAAGATTTGAATAAAAAAATTACGACAAAATGATAACCTACATTCTATACCGAACCTTTGAACTTTACAACTGGCACTGTTGTGGGTTTTTCTTACAAAAACCGAACGGTTTTACTGAACCCTTTCGGAATTCCCCGAATCTCCTTCTATCTGGCTATCTTGGGGACCGTCGGA
The DNA here is from genome assembly GCA_954870645.1 of Agrotis clavis. Classification (NCBI taxonomy): domain Eukaryota; kingdom Metazoa; phylum Arthropoda; class Insecta; order Lepidoptera; family Noctuidae; genus Agrotis; species Agrotis clavis. Next base: position 18,723,118 of record OX940935.1, on the reverse strand, counting down.
TTTGTATGCAAAACATATGCCACGTATATTTTCGTAACGAAAACATGCTCTACCATTGTTATAGGAAACAAAACACTAAAGAATGTTCAATATACAAGCTTATCAATTAAATACGTGTTTAATCACTAAAACGTTAATAAGTACGCCACAACGGCACAACTCACAACTTGTGAGTGAAGAGAAACTTCACAGAATGCCACTATCAAACTATGAATTTAATATAGCGGTACAGGAAAGTTGCTCGGCGCAAAATTACACAGGGATACATTAATTAGGGTGGAAGTTTGCGCCATCTTGTGACCCTGCGGTTGCCTCACCTGTGCCGAAAACCTCATTTTGTTATCTTACATCCCGTTGAGAGGACGACTGTTAACAAAGTCCTTTAATTTGGACCTTTTTAAGATGTTTTCTGAAGGAAATATTTTCATCATCTGCCAACTATGTTAGGGTCGCCTTAAAGCAGCCGCACGCACATGAAAACCGCGATTTTATTTGGAGTAAGTGCACAGAGTGCCTATCTGATTTGCACGATCAAGTTAATGAGAAATATGATAAGTACCCCTTGGTAAGACTTATTGACTGTCTCCGAAAATAACCTCAGTAATTGTTGTCGTGTTTGATTCCGCCATAAATGTAACAAAGACTAATCAGGCACACCTCCAATCGTCAGAAATATCAATTAACAGCAGGCGTACGCATTAAACGAATAGCCGTTAGGAAACAACAGCAATCCCATTTGAGGGCCCGCCACGTATTCAATTAACAGAATAGGATTCTGAATTGTCGTTCATAACGTTCACAAAGTTAATTAAAATATCCCTAATTGCGCACCGACTACAGACGGTGGTACGAACAAGCCGTGGCCCACGTTGGGCGCCAAAATTTCCCGCAATGTTTGTACTTTATTAGAGCAAGTTCCTCCGCCCCTGTTTGCATACAAGTTTGGGTCGCTTCCGTTTTATTTACAAACGGTTTGGAGCGTACGCCAAGTTACACGGACGCCTCACTAAATCCTCCCGGGACGTGTGCCTCGGACTCCGGCCAGGGTGCACTCTCAAGTCCTCTGCGACATGAATGTGTGATTGTTAGCCACGATTATGTGTGGAAACTAAGTCGCCCCGCTCGCTGTATTAATTACGAGTCTGGCTAATGAATTGTAGGAGACAGAACTCCCATTTATAATGCTGCATCTGCATTTGCATCCCAAATATATTTCATATTCTGAGTTTCGGTGTAAAGTCACCTCTAAATCATTTTGCAGCTGTAATAACTGAAAATAAAGCATTTTGCCTTCGAATTTACACTTCAAAATTCTATTTCGTGCCTGAAAACGTAGTGTCAAGGAACAGAAAACAATAACAGAAAGCGAAAAAAAGCTATCACATTTCCGAATCCTCGGAACGTGACTGGATACGTCTGATCGCTGCGGCGGATGGCAAAAAAAATGAGAAATATCGCTGTCGACGTAACGCCAATCTGAATATGGAAATGGTCGCCGCCCGGATTCGCAATGCGGGTAGATAAGAATTTTATAGCAAAAGTACACCCGGCCGGGTAAACATTGTGCGAAATGTCGCGATAAGTGAACGCTACCGAATCGTCATCGGCGCAATTCGCCCGATAAACCCCCGCGCAACGTTTTGTATTCAACAAACAAGACACGTTCCCGCTCGGACATACGGTGGTAAATTATTTACCGAGTAAATTATTCATTTATGATAATAAGTGAAACGACGTCCAAACTTCGTGTTTTCTTTGAGTTTTCATAATATAAAATGGTTTTTGAGAACAGAAATGTAGTTTATTATAAAAATGGTAATAGATCGACTATAACTTTTCTACTATATTGCAAAATATATGGCGATGATGTAACTTTGTAGGTATAACAATAAGTTTTAATAACTTAAGTATTTAATTAAGCCGTAACGCGTAATGTTTACGACCGCACTAAAATAATAATTTACTGCTAGTAGAGTTATTATCCTATTATTTTCTAACTACTACACATGCGTTGTGTTATTGAAATAATTCGAGCGTAACAACAGAGTAATTTTAACGAAGGATAACCAGATATTTTAGTAAGATAGAGAGAGCGGTTACAACAAGGTACTTAAAGTATTTTTCACCTCACACGCTCGGAAAGATTCTATTTCTCATTCAAAATCTGAGCGCAAAACTCCATTTTGTGCTCTAGAGCACAAAGTGTTGTTTAAAATTCGAACACGTCTTGTATTCAATTGTTTTCTACACTGCCAGGCGAGCCGCGCCCTGTATAGGTCAATGCCCCCACTTCATTTCCTCGCTGTGTGAGGTGAAAAGTTGTGTGTTGCACTCGGCAGCAAAGTTTTTCTGCGTCTCGTACCTTTGAAAACTTCGCATCGCTCAGGATTCTATATTTGAACCGCTCGTTTCTCTCGCGGTTCAATCTTAGAATCCTTCGCTCGCTCAGTTTTCAATTCAAGTACTCGCGCCAAAAATCAACTTTGCAGCCTTGCATAACAAATAACTATTTTCACCTCACCCGCTCGGAAAGATTCTATTTCTCATTCAAAATCTGAGCGCAAAACTCCATTTTGTGCTCTAGAGCACAAAGTGTTGTTTAAAATTCGAACACGTCTTGTATTCAATTGTTTTCTACTTTTCTACACTGGCAGGCGAGCCGCCCCCACTACATTTCCTCGCTGTGTGAGGTGAAAAGTTGTGTGTTGCACTCGGCAGCAAAGTTTTTCTGCGTCTCGTACCTTTGAAAACTTCGCATCGCTCAGGATTCTATATTTGAACCGCTCGTTTCTCTCGCGGTTCAATCTTAGAATCCTTCGCTCGCTCAGTTTTCAATGCAAGTACTCGCGCCAAAAATCAACTTTGCAGCCTTGCATAACAAATAACTATTAAAAATTATTAGCAAAAAAAAGTGTCGAATTGAGAATCTTCTTTCTTTCGTGTTATTGGTAAATATTACTCCGTTCCATAGGCTCGCTCTGCTTCTGTGGAGAAGCAAACTTAGGCAGAAGACCAGAGGTGTACCTAAGGGCTCCCGTACATGGGCCACAAAACGCCGCCACACGCCACGCGCCATTCCGCACCCCTCTCTATTATCTCAGTAAAGCATTAGTTAAAAAAAGTAGCAGCCAACGACCGCAAGTGTGGACCACCGGCCATAAATGGCTGTCGCGCGCTCAGCTACCTCTGTAGCCGCGTCTATGCTTCTCGTGGCGGCGTTTGTGGCTGTCGCCAGTGGCTCGTGTGCGGCGACACTTACAGTACACTGACATTCCGCCAGTAGGATGTTCAAAATCTAAATAATAGGGGGCGAGCCTATCGCCATATCCGCCATCACCAGGGCATAAATAATGACTCCCTGGCTACTGAGAGTTTCCTAATGGGAATGTGTCCGTATCAATGTCTATGCTCTTCTTAAGTTTATCTAAGACATCACTGACATCGCGGGCATGCGGGCGGCGAGTAAAGGGCAACTCGCTGTCCGACCATGGACCATGCCCGGGTCGACGGCGCGTTGTGTTCCACGCGCGCCTCAAAGAGCGTCAGCATCATAATGACGGGGCGGACCTATAGAGAGCCAAAGCCTTCCGGGGTCGCGGGACTTATCTCATTACCGTGACCCCGGAACATAAAGGGCTATTGAAGGACACCGTGGATTTTAGTCAGTACGAGTCTGACAATCCCTCCCGCCCTGCCCGGGGTGGGAGGACTCATTTGATGATTTTACCACGCAAAAAAAAAAAGACATCACTGACATCGGTAAAGAAGAACATAGTGAGGAAACCTGGACCTGAAACCTGATCTTTACTGATATTATAAAGCTGTAGAGATCTCAGGAACTAGGTACTGGTTCGAATTGAACAAATATTTTTGTGTTGGATGGCCCATTTACGAGGGCTATAAAACATCTCGCTAAGACCAACAGGAGCCGAGCAGCGGGTTACACCGCGGGGAACAGCTAGTAATCTATACATACAGGGTGTTGATCCGCATCCTAGACAAATTCAAGGACGTCATTATACTAATGATTCTCGACCCAAAACAGCAATAAAATAGGTAGGTATTTTTTTATTTTATTTTTCCTTTTTACTGAAATCCGTAAGTGTGAACCAGCCGTATTTAAAAGCGGCGCGTCTGATACTAGCCCTATCACACACAAACAAACGCAAACATTCATGTACACAACGCATACGCAACGGTCATTCAACAAATTCGTAGGCAATCAATCGCACCGCAACCAATCCAAAGCAAGGGCGCTGCACCGCGCCCCGCGCCCCGCGCCCCGCGCCGCGGTTCGCAGGCGGTCGGCACCCGAACCGAGTCCGACAGTCATGTGTTTGATGTCACAGCAGTGCATGCGTTTTGCAAATTCCGCTTCTAGGTAGGTGCATTGTTGAGACGGCATTCGATACAAAGTACAAGACGACGGACAATTACTCTAATGTCGAGTTGGAGAAGATGGTTCGCCTGTATGCCATCAGTGGAGACAGTTCCCGTTCACTATGGTCGAAAAGTTTGATGAACATTGGATTGGGTCGCCGAGACCCTGTGGTGTGACAAGTGTAACAGAATCACGTGCCAGGATCATTAGTGCTTTCGACACTAAAAACGAATGTGTTAGTTTTACGTAAGCTGAAGGAAAACCAGCTACCTACGTCGTGCTCGATTGTGCCAAGAGTGTGATGGTGGCAACATTTAACAATAAGTACCTCCGGCCCCTCCGGGTAACCTAAGTAGGTAGGTACATTTTGTAAATACGTTGTTAACTAATCGCTTTTATTTGTGTAAATAAGTTGATGGTCAGTGGGTAGCCTTATCTTTAAAAAACATTTTTTATACTACGTAGATCGGGGTAGGTATTATTGACGGTCTAAGCCCGAGGAAAACTTCAAATCAACCAATTTTATCCACAAATAAAAACAAAATCACTACGAAAAGTTTAGGGTGAACGATAGCAATCAAGCAAAACTTAAATTTTATTATTCATCTGATAGCAGGTCAGTGAACTTTTTATGGCGGTCTAGTATTACTGTCATTATTAAGATTTCGTATTATGCTGATGCTTCGAATAAGTTAACATCAAACGAAATGACAATGTGGGTGATTTTCGAAATAAAATTACGTAAAATTATTGCTTAGGGTCGCCAAGGTCACTTCTCGGCGCACGATAGGTACTCGCGCGTCATTGAATTCACGCACATCTAATCATCGATGTGTGCGTACGCGCGTAAACTGCGGTCGGGTGATTCTCTTTCATTTGTATTGAATTAAGGGTTTAATTCTGAAATACGGTAAAATTTCAACAACAAAAAAAAAGCAGCCCTTATTAGTTTTGCCCGGTACTGTTCTTTCAATTGATTATTTATGGCTTTTGTGACAACCACCTGAAGTTTGACGTAAATGCAAAAAAACAGCCTGTATAATAAATTTGTAGAAAAGTGGTGTCTGTACAATGGAAATATATAAAAAAAAGTATCAGGGATTGTTATTATATCGATGCCGAACCCGAAAATGTAGTTATTTTTTTTTTTTGTCTGTTTGTCTGTTTGTCGGTTTGTCTGTTTTTCTGTGTGTTTGTGCACGCTAATCTTCGGAACTACTGGACGGATTTGAATATTTTTTTTTCGTTTTATAGGTATTAAGTCCCGTTAACATATAGGCTATAATTTATCTTGGAAACTTGAACACCTGATGCAGAGGCGCAACAGACCTGCTTAACTATAAGAGATACAGAAATGGTGCCATAGCAAAAATTGTTCCACGTGATGAGCATTTTCTGCTGAGAGCATAAATTTGAAGATCCTGGACACCTGATGTGGAACACCAAGAGCCCAGCTACACTATGACATATACAGTAAAGACGTCTTAGCAAGAGTTGTTGCGCCTGATGAGCAACCTCTGTTGTCGTATAAAATTTGAAGATCTGGTACACCTGATGTGGAACTCCAACAGCCCAGATACTTTATAACATATATAGAAATGACGTCTTAGCAAGAGTTGTCCAGCCTAATGAGCACTCTCTGTTGACGTATGAAAATTGAGATCTGGAACACCTGGTGTGGAACTCCAAGAGCCTAGATACTCTATAACATATACAGTAAAGACGTCTTAGCAAGAGTTGTTGAGCCTGATGAGCAACCTCTGTTGTCGCATAAAAAATGGAGATCTGGTACATCTGATGTGGAACTTCCAACAGCCCAGCTACTTCATAACATATATAGAAATGACGTCTTAGCAAGAGTTGTCCAGCCTTATGAGCACTCTCTGTTGACGTAAGAAAATTGAGATCTGGAACACCTGATGTGGAACTCCAAGACCCCAGCTACACTATAACATATATAGGATGACGTCTTGGCAAGAGTTGTTCAGCTTAGAATTCGACGTTTCAGATCTTCGATTTTGACGACCCCGTCGTCGCCGGCATAAGCAACAGGATCCGCGTACGAAGTCGCGGGCAGAAGCTAGTAATCAATATAAGTCCAAAGTCCAGGTCTGTGTAGTTCCCCGAAGCTGCTTTATTAACACAGCCACCAGAGAATCAATATAAGTCCAAAGTCCAGGACTGTGTAGTTCCCCGAAACTGCTTAATTAACACAGCCACCAGAGAACAGCCACATTTTCACAGGACGATGAAACTGGTAAACAAGATCCACATATCTGCTTCTGGCTTGCAGTGGCAATTTATACGTCTTCAAAGGATCAAAGATTGAGATTTCACAACAAAACATGATTATATATACACACATCAAAAGTGTCTAGGGATCAACATATATTTTTGCAATAACTTTTCTCCTGATTGATATTAATTAAAATGTTCTTTAAGGATTCATCAAATAAAGTGTTATCGTTTGTCACAGTAACGATAAACCAAGTCACCTTTGCATTCATAAAGAAATTTGCCATTTTCCTAATAAAGGGATTTTTGACATTTGAACCACTAACATTAAAGTTCGAAAAAAAGACTGAAATAACAGTTTTCTTTAAAATTTTATTGGGTAACTTAAACAATTAATAATCCGTGTTTCTACCGCGAACACTAACAACACAAGAACATCGGTTTGGCATACTCAAAATGAGTTCATCCAAATCACGCTGTGGAATGGCCGCCCATGTTCGTTGCAACAACAAAAAAAGGTCTTCTTGCGACTGGATACCCTCCATATTCGGCAGAGCTCTTCTCTGTAGCATATCCCATGCATGCTCAATCGGGTTCAAGTCTGGCGACTGAGCAGGCCAGGGCAGGACATTGATGTTAGCTGCGGCGAGAGTCTGTCTTACAACTCTTGCGGTGTGCGGTCGTGCATTATCATGCATTAACTGAAATAAGGGACCGATTTGCACTTGTAGAGGAACGATGACGTCTGATACAATCGTCTCAGCATAAATTTGAGCGTTGAGGTTGCCTCTGATCCAAATCAACTCAGTTCTTCCGCCGATCCAAATACCCGCCCATACCATGATGGTTCCACCACTATAAGGATGGACTTCCTGGCAGGATTTTAATCGCTGTTGGCGTCCAGGGGTTCTCCAGTGTCGTATACGTCTTGTATCCGGTCTCATACCAAAACGAGACTCATCAGAAAAGCACACGAAACGCCATTGTTCTTCTGCCCAATTTCTGTGTTCAAGAGCCCATTGATATCGAATCCTACGATTGTGCATTGCTATAGGTGGTACCCGTAGCGGTCTTCGGGAATGAAGGTTCACTTCATGCAAGCGGTTTCTGACTGTTTGGTCGCTAATTAAGTTCCCTGAAGAGTGATGAAGCCTCACGGCTAACATCATGGCGGTTATTGTTGGAGCTCTTCGAGTTAAGATTTGAATGTATCGGTCTTGTCTCCGTGTGGTGCAGCGATACCGTCCTCCATGGCGCTCAGCCACGGTACCAGTGCTTCGGTAACGTGTCCAAAGTCGACTGATAACACTCTGACTTGTATTCAGAGCTAAAGCCACAGTACGTTGCCGGGAACCAGCTTCTATCATTCCCACGGCTCTGAGCATTTCTTCCCTGCTTAAATGACGTCGCCGCTCCATAATAACGTTGGTTTTAATCAGTAGTAGGGAAACAGTAGCACTAATAATGTCTTCAATGCGTTGTATGTTTTTATAGGGAAAATATTGACAGCTGATTTTCATCTTTTACTCGAATTTGATTTACAGTTCCTGATTCAAATTATGAAATGCACCAAAAAGGATCCATATAAATTTATAAAATCATAAATTTATTACAAAGCCACATCTCAATCTCAAGAAATCCGCATAAAAATGCTTGATCCCTAGACACTTTTGATGTGTGTAGTCAGGAAACCAAGGCAATTAAGCTACATAGCTACATACCAATGGTTGGAACTGTGCCCGATTCTAATGTTTCCTTGCAGAGTTTGTGTGCGACCCTATCATGTTTATTGTAACCATAGGACATCCAAGTGGGCCTCAATGGGCCACAGAAGTTAAAGAATAAATACTGTAATGACAGCGTTAAAAAACTAATCATGATTTATCTTGATCCTTTTTTTAACCGACTTCAAAAAAAGGAGGAGGTTATCAATTCGACTATATTTTTTTTTGTTTTATAATTGTTAAGTACCTCATAACTTGCGACTGGGTGAACCGATTTTCATGATTCTTTTTTTATTTGAAAGCTGGTGCTTCCCGTGTGGTCCCATTGTCACCATTTCAGGATCTGATGATTGGATCTTGGAGAAATCGAGGGTAACCCTCAAATTTTATTGACTCACACATAGTTTTTCGCAAATCTTATGAAGTAATTTAAGTACTAGCGTGTGGAAATCATCATCTCATGTAGGTGAGCTGATGATGGAAGGTACAATTCGTCTAGTAAGGACTCGGCATCAACTGATTTAGTAAATTATGTATGTGTTCGCATATGTCCGGAACTACAAGTCCGATTTAAGTAATTCTTTTTTAGTTGTACTAGGTATCGTTCAACAAAATCGGTTCAGTAGATTTTGAGATAGGGAATGAAAGAGGTGTTAACGATGTTAAAACCGGTGCTACGGATAACAAAATTCTAGTGCACATGACTGTAAGAAAATGATGTATTTGACAAGAATTGTGGTTGAATATTTAAACTAAAAAGAGTAAAATAAAAACTTTTTCTAAAAAAATGTGACCTCCTTCAAAAACAACCTCAAAAAAGGGTAAAATGACCTACAAAACTTTTCTTTCGGAAGTCGGTGGCAAAAAAGACAACGAAATAAAAGAACAAAGCCACCGACTTCCGAAAGAAAAGTTTTGTAGGTTATTTTACCCTTTTTTGAGGTTGTTTTTGAAGGCGGTCACATTTTTTTTCAGTTAAACATTGCCCCTTACTAGGATTTTCTCGTGGGGGCCTTTACAAACATAATTATAAAGGCAAATATTTGTTCCGTGAGGGAATAAAACCCGCAATACGCACCGCAGCAGTCCAATCGCTCAGCTATTGCACCAACGAATTCGAATTGAATTTTCGGATGTGTTAGTTATTGAATAAAAGCAAAGGAACGAGTGAATTCCTAATGTACTTACGAGTATTAAGCCTTTTCATTTGATATCCATGTTGACACTGTTATAAACAGGCAAAGTAGCTAGTAAAAGCTATATAATGTATATATATTTGAAGTGTGCACATCAAGCCGTTTAATTTGATACCCATGTCGATACTGTGCGTTTTTTTTTTTCGGTTACGACTTTACATCCTAGAGGGCGCCATATTGGATTTGGTGATACGTCACCTACCCTATAACCAGCGGACAACTGAGACGCTTCTAACGACACCTCATTTGTCATGTAAAGATAAGTAGTTTAGAAGTTATGAGGGAACAGACAAACATACATACATACATACATACCAGTCAAAATCATAACCCTCCTTTTGGCTTTGCCGTAGTCGGGTAAAAAGGCTATAAAGAAATATAAAATATCGGTACGATTTATAGCAGCCAGGCAGTGGGGGGGGGGGAAATTACGGGGAATAGAGAGTATAATTTGTAATAGAGTGGACCAAATGGCCTTATGTAATATGCATATAACGCATGTCGGTTATTTGAAGTGATTAGTGATTTGGCGCCGTTTTGTATAATTAGGTTTTGGCTTTCTGCCTAACTTGTTTAAAGCAATGGCTTGTGATAATTGTGGTAACAGTGTTAGATAAATAAATTGCGGTATTGTAAGCATAACACGCAATATGATGAAAGAAGGTGGTTAACGAAATATCCACTTTGTGTACAGTCTACAAAACAGTAAAATTTATAAGAGCCAAAGATGACTATTTTTAACTGTCATATTAAAAGACGAGTAAGAAATATACACTTGTTGTATGTACTGTTCAGACGCCAGCACATCAATTTACTCCAAACTATCTTTCTTTAAAAGATTTTCAAATTTATCACAAAAGGATAAGGTTCATGTTCGATTGGAGTTTGGGGTAGGTATATTTGTCCCTTTTAAGACGTGGAAAAAGACTAGAAGCCAAAGCGAAGTACCTAATTGAAGATAAAAAACCGGCCAAGTGCATGTCGGGCCACGCACAGTGTAGGGTTCCGTAGTTGCCCAACAAAATACTTATGCGAACTAACTAAACTGATTCGCTGAATTTAATTTTAAAAAGAAGAATTTTCAAAATCGGTCCAGGAGTCTTTGAGAAATCGGGGACAATACATAAAAAAAAAGATTACGACGAATTTAGAACCTCCTCCTTTTTTTGAAGTTATTTAAAAATAGTTGACGATAAAAACCTACCTATCCCCAAAAAACATACCTATAAAAGCTGTAAAAATAAAGTTGACAAACTTACATTTGCAGTTGAAAAGCATGTTCTCCGATACATTTTGTTTAAGAAAATATGATATCCAAGTACATTTTATAAGTTGGTGGAGTCATGATAATTTTCTTTTAAATTTCGTTATATATACTACTATTGTGAATTTTTTCACACCCCCAAACATAACCGTTTAGCTGGTAGAGGGGGGGGACACTCGAGTCGAGCAAAATTTAGCACTTTAAAGCTTAATATTTCACAAACGAATTTTTTTTTCAAAAAATTGTTAATGGAAACTCACATTATTTTTTAAAGACCTATTTATTGATACCCCACACTAAGGGGTACGCGAGAAAGAAAAAAAACATCCCCACTTTACGTGTACAGGAGGTACCCTAAAAAAAAATATTTTTCGAGATTTTATTTTACCACTTTTTCGGCACAACAAATCCGTATATTTACACCAAATTACAGCTCTCTAGTACTGTGCGTCTCTGAGCTAAACTGCGGACAGACGGACGGACGGACGGACGGACGGACGGACGGACGGACATAGCGAAACTATAAGGGTTCCTTGTTGACTACGGAACCCTAAAAATCTTTATCTGTTGTGAAAATACAACTTTTACAACTCAATTTTTTGTTAGCTAATTCATAACTCTAAATAACTTCTTCTCTTGAAAAGCTTAAAAACTCCTTGAAAGATATTAAAACTCGGACGATATAAACAATCCTGTGGTGACAGCGCCATCTATCAAACGAAGCGAGAACTACTAAGGCCATTATAAAACCCTGAGACAGACGCTGACAAAGTGTCCGTATCTACTTAACTAAAACCGATGTAATTAATCAACCGCTTTTTTATTTCATTTCATAAAAGCGCTTTACGCTTGAAGATTTTAGATTTAAAGATAAGTATTTAATCCCAAAATCGTTGGTTAGTAAAACCCTAATTAATTTAAACTGTCGTTTGTTTTGATTGGCTGTTTGCGTTTGCTTTTCAACCAATCAAATGAGTTTACGTGAGATTTGGATGTGGGTATGTTTGTTTAGGCTATCAGAATTTTAAGGTGAGTAAACAAAGCGTTATCTGCTAATGGAAATATTGTCGGATTTAACGTAGAAAAGGGTTTTTCATACACTTATCTTGGGTACCTTAGTAATCAGCCGTTTAAGAATGAAAGAGTTTCTTAAAATTTTTACATCATCAGTTCATCACCCACTTTCACGGTTGGGGGTCGGCTGTTTTTTATCATTTTTAGAGTAACTTCTTTCACCAGGTGACACGATTTTTGGAAAGAATGGCTGTCGAACATAGACTCTTCTTTCGGTACCTAATGACTATCAAAAATCGCATGACCTGCTTTCAGAGGCACGACAGTCGACAATATAATCGACGGTGACCAATCGACGTTCAAGCAAATTTTACAGCCATTTATTATATTGTCTTTCATGTCTACATTTTTGCTCCTTAAGTTATAAGAGATTTTCAAGAGAAAGTCGATCAAGACTGAAATAAGCCTTGTTTGTTACAAAAAACAAAGTATTTTTGTATGTGTAGGTTTGTAATGAATAAACTCAAAAACTACTGTCTCGATTTCAAAAAACTTTTTCACCCTGAGTAACTTAAGTTATGTATCATGTCCACCTGTGCGATGCCGGGACGCGCTGCTAGTTATACATATTTTGATTCGCACAAAAACAGATTTTCTTCTTGCTGTCATACTTAGTTATTGCATGCAGTAATGAACTTATTATCATAGGACTCACCATGAACAGTGAGCTCGGAGTCTCGGTTGATCTCGTACAGCCTCAGCGCCTCGTCCAGCTCCAACTGCGTTGATATCGTGCACGGATCACCTTCCTCGTCCACCCACTTCATCGTGAACACCTAGAATAAAAACATTTTTAGTCAGTTGTTGGCAGTTAAGAGGAGCTCATGGCTAAATAATTACAGCCGCACAGGTCGATCTCCCAGATTAAGCCGCGCTTGCCAAGATTGGTATGTTGATGGGTGACCGTCTGTCAGAGCGAGTTTCCTCCGTGCCAAGGAAAGCACGTAAAGCCGTTACTCTTTGACAGTCGTTACTATAAGTCAGAAGCTCTAAAAGTCTGACAACCAGTCTTACCGTGGGGTATCGTATTACCCAGTTACTGGGTTGTGGAGGTCCGATAGGCAGTCGCTCCATGTAAAATACTGATATTCAGGTGCATGTTAGAAATACAAGGTCACACCAACCTGATCAGGCATAAAGCGGCATATCGCCACCATCTCCTGCGTGAACTCCTCAAAGTTGATGTTATGGTTGATGTACGTGATCATCACATCACCATTGTACACCGTCTTCACACGCACGTCATTCTGATGGTTATCCTGATTCACCAATTGGGTCGGCATCATGACAGGTATCTTTCACTCTTCGTTAAATGCTATGCCTGGAAAAGAGAAAAGATTTTTTTTTAAATATTTCTTTTGTAGTAACTGACAGAAGTGTGGAAGTATTTTTTTTTTTGCTACACCTTCCCAGTTAAAACACTAAAAGTGGTGCTTGGTATAGTGATGTTCAAAACATGTTGCCTAATTTGAAAACATATTTGCTTCTTGTCTGCATTTCCTTAACTACAAAGTCTTTGGCATGGACAAGATGCAGAATGCTTTTGAAAAAAAACAGTATTGTACACTTTTAGCTTGGGAGAGCCAATACATTTGACTAATGGACTGGTTATTACAGAACGGGATTCTTCTTCTTTTTCAACCTTTAGTTACCTAATGCTGAGTATAGGCCTCATAGAACAGGATTGCAAGGTGTTAAAATATGGTAGCTTCTTGGTTTATGTTCTTGCTGTTAAAACCTATTCCTCATCCTCATGGAAATACCCCCTCATCCCTTTTTATGATTTATATTGAATAACATTCAGGCATATTACAATGGTAACAGGTATTTTTAATGGCATTTAAAGATAAAATTACAATAACAATGATTCTAATGAATATTATTGCTGATAAAGTTTTCCATCTGGTTTGTTATCTAAAAAAACGTAGGAGCGGATAACATTCAAATCTTAATTAATTTACTTTTCCGTAACACTTTTGAAACAAATTACTATTCATTGACACCTATTATGAAGTAGGAAGTCTTCGTACCATAATTATGATAACTACGGAAAATTTACACCTCACTTATGTCAAGCTAATATTTAGAACAAAGTTATGAAACTAGGTACTAAGTTTTAAAACAAATTGTTTGTGTAAACGGTGTAATATAATCTAGCTACTACAACTACTACTACAAGGTTTCTAATAAAAATAAGTATAATCTGTCTTAAGAATAGCATTGAGTACTGGCAATAAGCTTGCCCCTCAGTAAATGAGAATTGACCTCGGGTAGCTACAGTAATAAATCGAATTTCAATATTATAACTAAATGACCTAGTTTCTGGCAACTTAAAGGCGCATGGTTTTATTAAAATAAATGTGTTGGAGTTTAATTTAAATTTTATTTGTCTACACTAATATTGTAAAGCGTCAATGTTTGTAAGTTTGTAGAATTTGTGTGTGGAATGACTAACCCAATTTGGAAAATTCTTTAATTTTATTTTCAATTTTCACCTGTGCGAAGCCAGGGTGGGTCGCTAATTGGAAATATAAATTTTTTGAGCTAATAATTTTTGATTGAGTTACCACTTAAGAAATGTTTTAAATAATTTATCTATACATTTAGGAATAGCCATATCTTTAAGTTTGATTTAATGACTTGGTTTTGGTTGTTTTAAAAACTATGTCATCATATAGGTACCACTGCCATATTTTTGTGTCATATAGTTGGAGTCAGCCTATTACCATCAATTACCCACAAATACAGACCTAGCGCTGCTATTGAGAAATTCCTAATGGAATATCTGTCAACACTTTGCCTGTGAATCGAACCCTGAACATACCACCTTACAAACATATCCATACTTAGCAGTTACACTTATAAATACTGAACCAATAAGATAGTTACTGGATTTTGTTTTAATTTAAACTCAACACACCCAAATGTCCATGTCAGGAATATAACAAAGTAGGTGCAGCTAAAAATTTGAATACAATGCCATATTACTACAACAAAGCCCTATTGTTTCCTAACTATAAGGTTATAAGTAAGAAATCAATTCAAACTTTTCAATAGTTTTCAGACTATGTTTCTCTCAAAACGTCCAGGGATGTACTAAAAAGATACAAAGAAATGCAGCAGCAACGATCATAGGGTTTCTAGAGGCTACAACTTGGCCATAACCTAGTGCAAATGGGATTAACTTATTTGCAATCTCTGCACCCCTATATACCTTACTAACAAAAGCTAATTGTGGCTTCTCTACACCAACTTCCCGTTTAGTCGCGTTTAATACAACCTTCATAATAATAACTGTGATAACATTCCCATAACGTGAATCATTTGAATAAAGTGTAATTATGTACACAATGCAAACCTTTACGAGTATTCACACTTCACGTAACTATGTCCTTCAGTGCTCACACAAAAATGGATCACAATCCCATTGATAAAAGTCTTAATTTATGTAATACTCGGTAATTATCGAAATTAAATGTAATAACAACAAAACTTTGACACACACAACATTATTCACAAACTGACATGACTGGACATGACATTCAACAGGAAACAGTTACATGTTTTCATTGAAGATGACGCTTTCTTTCTTCCTATAGGAATTTCCACGAGAGAGAGTGAAATAGGTATACCGGCGTCTCACTACCGAGCAGGCAACATTCCATTGTAAAATAGTGACGTGCCAGCTGTTTCCGGCACCTTTTAAACAAACATGTTCAATCATATCATCGAATGTTTATAAAAATACAATACTTTATTCAAAATTATTACGACAGTGCAAAATATACCTACGACAAGTTTGTGTAGTCTGTGAATGCATTTTAGTTACCGGGTTACCGCAATAATATTGACTGTGGGTATCAATGTTTTGTTTTTTTTCCGTTTCGCCTGATCAGTAAAACTGTTGGGGAAACGAGAATATTAGTAAAAAATCGTTCAAAAATTAACAGAAACTTCACACTGAAATACTAACCTAAATAAAATTTCTGAACGAAATCCCGTATTGTCAAATTACGTCAAGTTATCAATTCGGGCTGGGATTCCTTATTATTTGGATTAAAACAATTTTAGCTTTGTAAACACTTGTAATTAATTTTACATATTTATTTGCATTTTTTATATTCTCGTTTCATCATGGTAAGTTGAGTTATTGTTTACCAGAAGTGCTTGAACGTTCTGTAACACTATTTGTTATGATGACTAATGCACCAAAATTAACGGAATTTAATAAATCTATGTTATGTTTTATCGTGATTGCAGACTGACCAACAAATGGATTGTGCGTTAGATTTGATGCGGAGGCTGCCTCCGCAGCAGATTGAGAAAAACTTGACAGATTTGATAGATCTCGTGCCTAGTATGTGTGATGACCTGCTATCATCGGTAGACCAGCCTCTAAAGATTGCTCAGGACCGCAGCACGGGGAAGGATTACTTGCTGTGCGACTACAACCGCGACGGGGACTCTTACAGATCGCCGTGGTCAAATACATACGACCCTCCTCTAGAAGATGGGTCAATGCCTTCAGAGAGACTCAGGAAACTAGAAATCGACGCTAATCACGCCTTTGATCAGTACAGAGAAATGTACTTCGAAGGAGGTGTGAGCTCTGTGTACCTGTGGGACATGGACCATGGATTTGCTGGTTAGTTTTGTCCTTGATAACAAATATAGGTTAGGTACAGGAAAAAAGGAGATAATTATTATCACAGTCATTTTATTTACATTTATTTTATATTTCATTACATGCTATGTTTACACTTGTAATTTTGAATTATCCACTTTAGTGTCTGAACCTGATAATTTCATTAAAAGAAGGTAAAATGTTTTGTTTATATAGATCTTATCACTCTTAGATAAGGCTTAAAATTAAATGTGACTACTGGAATGACAAACATTAAGAAAGTATGAAAAAGGATGCATAGTTACATACAAATAAATTGGAAAATGGCCAGGACAGTGATAAGTTAATACTAACAAGTAACTAGTTTATATTATAAGTAATATTTGTTTTGTAAGCCAACATCATTCATTTTTAGCTGAACTGGACCTTTATTGTAGCCAACAACAGGAATGCAAGGGACACATATTTCTGTTTCATTACTACTGTGACTATTTGCAGTTTTTTCTTAGTGCTAAATCAATATTTTCTTTACATAGGTATCTATGTTTATTACGTATTTGACAATAATTAATTAGAAATATACAAGTGTTACTAACTAAATATTTACAAAAGATAGGCACTAAACTAAAACTAATATATAAAAATAAAACATAAATAAAAAAAATACAAAAAGGGCAGAGACACTTAAAAGGCGTCAAAGCACTCCTCCGCATCACTGTCGTCTGGGAATGTGCCCAGAAGACTGGCAGCATTGCCACGTTGAATGGCAATGCTTATTCTTTATTTAAATAGGTTTTTACAATCATTTTTGCTTTTAACTTCTCATTAGCAGCCCCAAAGTTTAAATCTGTGGCTGGTTGATGGTAATATCAATAGGCTTTTTCCCTATTACATAGAACTTAAACTTTATTGGAAAATGTGGGTGTAGTCTTAGGTACACTTCAGCCTAATTCTTTTGGGATCACAGGTTAATTTTATATAACTACTAGCTGACCCCGCAAATGGTGTTTTGCCATATAAATTATTTCTAGTGCCACTTTATCTATACATCTACACATATAAATAAAATTGGAGTGTCTGTAATATTTGTCTGTCTGTCTTTCTGTCTGTCTGTCTGTTTGTAATGGCTAATCTCTGAAATGGCTGGGTCGATTTTGACGGGACTTCTATTTGCAGGTACCTGATGTAATAAGGAGTAACTTAGGCTACTTTTATTTTAGAAAAAAATTTCGTCGTTTAAAAAAAAAATCATTGCCGAGTTCCGACAACCACGCGAACGAAGTCGCGGGCACAGCTAGTAAAAAAAAATATATATATTGTTCAGTTTTTTTTTTAAATGTTAGGGTTGGATAACCCTTATCACTTAGGGGTATGAAAAATAGATAGTAGCCGATTCTCAGACCTAGTCAATATGCATATAAAATTTCATAAAACCCGGTCAAGCCGTTTCAGAGGAGTATGGCAACTAACATTGTGACACGAGAATTTTATATATTAGATCATTATTATTATAAAGTTGTGTTTTTTATTGGTAAAATGTGGGTGTAGTCTTAGGTACACTTCTGCCTAATTCTTTGTCCCCAAAGAATTAGGCAGAAGTGTACCTAAGACTATATAAAATTATGCCTGTGATCCCTCACAGGCATAATTTTATATACCTATCTATAATTATTATTTTATATACCTAATTGAGTTTTTTATAAACTACCAAAAACAGTAAGAATATTAGATCACACTTATTCATATTTATAACCAAACCACATTATATTCCAGGTGTAATATTGATAAAGAAAGCTGGTGATGGCTCCCAAAAGATCAAAGGATGCTGGGACTCCATCCATGTTGTTGAAGTGATTGAGAAGAGCTCGGGTCGCAACGCTCATTACAAACTCACATCCACGGCCATGCTGTGGCTGCAAACCAATAAAGAAAGCAGCGGAACTATGAACCTTGGTGGCAGTCTTACTAGACAGGTATGCAAGTTAAATAATGAACATTTTCATTTAAAAAAACGAAACTTTAGTGAAATATATGTGAAGAACCAAAGAGGTATCATCATCATCATCATATCAGCCCAGCGACGATATAATACTAGACTCCTAATAATAGGCGACCGATGTCTGTCAACACAGTAGGCAAAAAAAAAAAAAAAAAAGATTCCGACGAATTGAGAACCTCCTCCTTTTTTTGAAGTCGGTTAAAAAGTCTTATATTCGTCTCATTTCGACCAATCCTGTGAGCCGTAAACATACTTTGAGACAGAACAGACCTTGAGTTAGCCAATCACAACGCAGTACCCCGTCCCCCTCGCTTACGTAGTACCTCAGCGAGTTGACAGAATAATTTTTGTTCCTTAGATCGTGCATGCGTAGTCTAGTATTATATCGTCGTTGTATCAGCCGTAAGACGTAAACTGCTGAACATAGGCCTCCCCTTTAGACTTCCAGTAGGACCGGTTGTAAGCGGCCTGCATCCAGCGTGATCCTGTGGCCTTCTTAAGATCGTCTGCCCACCTAGTGGGTGGACGTCCTACGCTGCGCTTGCCGGTGCGTGGTCTCCATTCGAGAACCTTACGGCCCAATCGGCCATCAGTTCTGCGTGCTATATGGCCTGCCCACTGCCATTACAACTTGCTAATTCTGCGGGCTATGTCGGTTCGTCTACGAATCTCCTCATTTCTGAGTCGATCGCGTACCAGGTGTCGTAAAAGCCGACTAAGGTACCAGAACCGAGTAATGGCGGTATAACCATTCTAACTGACGTAGCTAAAATGGCACAGGGCGCGGATGGGCAGCAGCATCCTCGTCGCAAAGCTACGTCTCTGCGATCGCCACCACGCATGCCCAGCGTGGCGATTATGGGCAAACCCCCCCTTCGTTGTGTGCGCGATGACAGCGCCCCTAGTGGCCGCAACTATTCAGGACTTGTCATCTGTCAAATCATGTCAACTAGATGATAAGATATCTTTGTGATATTAAATTTCGACTAGTTTTTCAACGAAATTGAAAAAATTGTGTAAAAAGTGAGTGTGTATATTATACCTAGCGATTTTCTTCCTCGTGGAAAATATGGATATTATAATACGCACGGGATTTGAATCGGTTAAGCATAAAATACATTTCCAACCTCAAACTGAGCAAAAAGGGAAAAAATTAGTATTAGCACAGCATGTGAGAGAAGTGGAAGAGCTTAGAACGAACGGGAAAAGTTAAAGTTAAAGTTTTCGTATTAAATTATAAAGAAAGTTATGAAAATAAAGCAACTTGACACATGACAGCCCAGAATTAATTCACATTTCTGCCACGTCGTGCGCTACGATCGATTTGCCGTTCCCCACCACCCACTTCGCACATAGTCAATAGGGAAACATAATTTAAGTGAAAATTATAAAGAGATATGAGTGTATAGGTTTGGTTGAACGCGTTAGTCTCGAGAACTACTGGTCTGAATTGAAAAAATATTTTTATGTTGGATAGCCCATTTATCCAGGTAGGCTATAGGCTACACACCATCATGCTACAACTAGAAGTAGCCGAGCAGCGAGTGAAACAGCAGGGAACAGCTAGTGATAGTATAAAGGTTCAACAACAACCACAGATTACTTAATTAGATAAAGGCAATAGAAGAGTCATTTCATGTATTTCAATTAACTTTATTATTTAACTTGTGTTGTTTTAAACTACTTTTTATCCCAGTAGTATGATCCCTGAGACAATAATATTATCTTACTTCTTCAGCGAGCAAAACTTTGAGCATAAACTAGTACTTCTGATATCATCCTCTTTCCTTCATACATATACAACTCATTAATAAACGTGGACTTAAAGTTACGCCAAGGTTAATCCTTAAAAATGTATGGTTAATCCGAGGATTATCCTGGTTGTAACTTTAGTCCACGTTTATTAATAAGGGGGTTTATGTCTACCTATAGTCATTATCTATGGCAATCTGTCATACTAAGATTCACTGTCTATTCCAGGCGGAACAGGACTCGGCAGTGAGCGACGTGACGCCGCACATCGTGAACATCGGCCGCATGGTTGAGGATATGGAGAATAAGATCAGGAACACGCTCAATGATATCTATTTTGGTAATTAATCCTTTTGCTTTGCTCACACTATAAGAAATGGTCAATGGATAGTCAGCAAAAAAGAATAAAAGATGATTCACGCTACACCGTGTCGCGACCGGGCCGTGACGGAGCCGGGAAAGTATCTACCGACATTTCCGGACGTGCCCCGGACGGCGCCCGGACGGAGTAAGTACGGTCAGGCATGAATCACTGCATACAATGGCCCGGACACGGCACGGTGTAGCGTGAATCATCCTTAATGCTTAATATCATAATATATTAGTTTTTGTTGCCTTTTAGATAATTATCCTTTTCGGAAAAGGACTAAAAAGGACATAACGCCTTATCTGTACTATCTTAGCAATTGATCAGTAGATTAATTCATAAATGCAATCGGACAATCTACCGAATTTTACACCATTTACAAATATGAAATATCTTTTAACTCTTTTTTTTGGAAAGTTAAATTCGATTGCAAGCAGGATTCACCATCTGATTCAGTATATCAGAAGCTCTTTCTAACCGAGCTATCACAACAAGTTATACGCTCCTTGTGACTACATAATTTGGGGACATCAAACCTGCCAAGTCTTGCCAACTAGATATCTTGATAAACATTTTCGGCTTGTTTTTTCATAGATAATTAAATAATTCTACATATTAAACTTGACGTACATCACTCCGCGGGTGTTCACAGTTAGGGTCAAGTCACACCGAGAAACGACGCTGCGCGCACATTTCAATAGAGCTACTCAAAATCTAACTTTATTTACTACACGAAAAGATACACATTTTCACTATCGTTGTGTCATGTCACGTCTCGGTGTGAACTGACTAGATAGGGGCTTTACCCATGGCGCGACGCGATTGCAATTACCGATTCTAAGTCCAACAAGTGAAAATCAACCTTACCACTACAACATATGACACAAAACGCGGTGGCATGCGTAAATACGGTGACATGCCTGTTGGTCTAGTGGTTAGTGACCCTGACTGCTATGCCGGAGGTCGTGGGTTCACCATCATTTGTTCTGTGTCTGGGTGTAATTTATTTATCTACTAGCTGTGCCCGCGACTTCGTTCGCGTGGATGTCGGAACCCAACAATGGATTTGAATTTAACAATGTATTTTTTTGTGCGAAGCGCTTAATTCTCGCCAGGTTTTTTATAAATGATATCCTTTTCATATAAACCCTATATTTAGAATTTATTTAGATTTTTCAAGAATATTTGACGTGTTTGTAATTGTAATAAACGCCCTCTGTCGTTCAAAGGCAGTACTATTCAATTGCTACTGGATTAGAGCACCCATTCCATCTCATTCCATCCCATTCCATCCCACTCCACCCCACTCCATCCGACTCCATACCACTCCATCCCACTCCATAAAACTCCATCCCACTCCATCCCACTCGATCCCATTCCATCCCACTCCATCCCATTCCATCCCACTCCATCCCACTCCATCCTACTCCGTCCCATTCCATCCCAATCCATCCGACTCCATACCACTCCATCCCACTCCATCCCACTCCATCCCACTCCATCCCATTCCATCCCACTCCATCCCACTCCATCCCACTCCATCTCACTCCATCCCACTCCATCCCACCCCATCCCACTCCATCTCACTCCATCCCGCTCCATCCCTCTCCATCCCATTCCATACCACTCCATCCCACTCTTTTCTTTTCTTTTTTTTTTTTTTTTTTTTCTACTGCCTTAAGCCGGGGGTGCGGGGCCACTTGCGCAGTCACCGCTCCCCGGCAGGCCTTGACCCGACTACATCGCCGGGTCCCTCTCCTCGGTGCGGCCACACAGAACGGCCGCACCTCTCTTCGAGTGGCGACAAAGGACACGTCGCCGCCAACTCGGGCCTGTATCTGGTCGGGCGGCTGACTTCCCCAAGTCTGCCACCCGCAGGCTACCACTCATGGAGGACGCAGATCGGTTTGAGCCCGTCGGCGCCCGGTGCGTCTGCTGCGGGAGCTGAGAGGGATAGATGTTCTCTCCCTCTCCCTCTCCGCCGTCTCCTTCGCGAGCATTACCTCCTCGCAGAAGGCGACGGCCCCTTCCCACGCACTCTCGCTTCCTACCATGGCCTCAACGACGGCCGGAAGCGAGAGGTCGCTCCCGCCGATCGCCGCGATCAGATCACGGCGCTGCGATGCCCACGCTGAGCATTCCTCAAGCGTGTGCTGCGCCGTGTCTTCCGGGCAACCGTCGCAGTGGTGGCACACGCGCGACGCAGATACTTTCCGAAGCAACCATGTCCGGAAAGTATCTGCGTCAGTCGGAAGGTGAGAGCGCCGTGCCTCCTGCCGGTCCACGCCTCCATGACGGGCCTTACCGCCGCAATAGCGGCGTGCCCCGCACTGGGTTGCGCAAGTCGCGCCTCCCACTCCGCCGCTAGAGTTCGGCGGAGCTCTGACCTATGTCTCTCCACTACACTGGGCAGCGTTCTTCCGCCCCGCTCCAGGACCTCCCGGCGCCACCGATACATGGACGCGAGTACTTTAGCCTCCAGGTCCCATGGCGGTGATCCGGCCAACAGATCCCACTCAATCCTACTCCATCCCACTTCATCCCACTCCATCTCACTCCATCCCACTCCATCCCACTCCACCCCACTCCATCCCACTCCATCCCACTCCATTCTACTCCATCCCTCACCATCCTACTCTATACCACTCCATCCTACTCCATCCCACTCCATCCTACACCATCCCACTCCATCCCACTCCAACCCACTCCATCCCACTCCATCCCACACCATCCCACTCCATCCCACTCCGTCCCACTCCATCCCACTCCATCCTACTCCATCCCACTCCATCCTATTCCATCCCACTCCATCCCACTCCATCCTACTCCATCCCTCACCATCCTACTCCATACCACTCCATCCCACTCCATCCTACTCCATCCCACTCCACCCCACTCCATCCGCTTCCATCCGCTTCCATCCCATTCCATCCCATTCTAGTGTGAGTCAAATAAAAACCTTTTCTTTCTTTCTTTCCATTCCATCCCATTCTATTCCATTCCACTCTACTCTACTCTACTCCACTCCACTCCAAACCACTCCACTCCAGTCCACACCATATTTGAATAGGTATGTTGTTTTTCTATTCCAAGCTAGATCGCGCTACTGAACTGCGAGCTGCGTGTCTCGGTGTAAACTGACCGTAATTTTACTTCAGGAACACTTTAAATTCAAATAATATCTTTTGATAGACTGATCCGATTTCAATGAAACAAAAACTAAATGTTACTTCAAGTTACGGTCAATTGTTATGTATTAAAGTTATCTACATAGCTTTCGTACATTTTACGTGATGCCCGAACAAATAAACATACAAACAGACATACAGACAAACAGACAAACAGACAAAAATTCTAAAAATGCTAGAAATGGGTTCTATTGGTTGTCCTTTAACACGCTGGCTATATTTTTTGAGTTTTTTTTTAATGTACAAAAATTATTTTTCTACAATTTTATTATATGTATAGATAATTTATCTATAATATTTATATATTTAGAAATATATAAGTATGTTTATCAGTTGTCTAGTACCCATAACACAAGCTCTGCTTAGCTTGGGACTAGATGGCGTTGTGTGATAGTTGTGGAATATTATTATTATATGAAAAACCTTATTATATTTAGGTGAAAAACAAAACACGATCGCCACGACGACGACGTCAAGTCAATCGAATTGCGTCATTATTTCTTAGGAGCAAGGTTGATTTTCACTTTTAGTTGGAATCGGTCGATCCGATCGCGCCGGGGGTAAAGTCCCTTAGAGTCCGCGCAACCACTCATGACCTTGGACGCGGCGCTAGTGTCTACGTCTTTACAACGAATTGCATTAAAAAATGTAGTACCACAAATCCGCATTCGTTGCGCGCACTCTATTCACATCTCCGTCAAATCGCGAGCTGCAATCGATTTATAATCCCCACCATCTCTTCGCACATTATAGTATACAACCGTTGCTCTATCCAGGTAAAACGAAGGACATAGTGAACGGCCTTCGATCAGTGGTGCCAGCCGAGGTGGTGCGTCGCAAGGCGGCCCTGCAGCATGACTTGGCCGTCGCGCTACAACGCAGGCACGTCGCTCGGGATGAATGAGTAGACGCCTGCCAGTGTGCGACGCCCTGTTTACGTGAGTTACCTGTCATTCATTTTATAAGGTGTCAGCGGACTGTGTAAGGGGTTGCTGGTCTGTATAAAGGGGTAACGGGACTAAAGGGGTCGCGGACCTCTAAAGGGGTCGCGGGACTCTAAAGGGGTCGCGGGACTTCTAAGGGGTTGCGGGACTGTAAGGGTCGCGGTACTGTCTAAAGGGTCGCGAGACTGCCTAAAGAGTTGCGGAACTGCCTAATATGGGTTTGTTGTCCTGTCAAAGGGGTCGTGGGACTGGCCTGTCCCAACAGGTAACCGTGACCCTTTTACCACCTTCAAAATATAAAAAGTAACTCATCTGGTAGAAAACCAAATGTGTTGACACACAGTAAGCTAAGTGATGGGATACTTATTTGTCGAAATACCGATGATGAATGAAGTAAGTGTTCTTGAGTTAGTGCAGCTCAGTCAGGTCTAAAAGCCAGATTAACAGAATCCTAATGTGAATTGCAATGAAATTGTTAAAATGTTACCCAGTCCCAACTTTATTCTCATAGCTTTATGGATACTGTGTGTGTCCATCGCTTGTTGGCAAACCCCGACTAATGGTGCGAGCACACAGCGCGTCGCGGGGCCACACCGCAACTGTCACTGCTTAACTCCTTGTAATAAGTACTTAAGTATTAATGCTTGAATGTTTTATTTTCAGATGAGGTGGAGATATTGGGTAAATTATGTTAATTAAGGATCGCTCACGAAAAGAAATGTGAACTTACGAAATTGTGGAAACTTATGAAGGATAATTTAATATAATAAAAAATATATTTCTCGTCTATTATTAAAATAGTGTATTGAATTTAGAAATAAATCAATGCGGCCAGTATGGTGCTTTGAACAAAATAGTCCTTATAATTATATATTTTTTCTTCATAGATATTATTGGACTTGTAAGCATGTAAACTATGTAAAAAATGTCTCATTATGTATAGATTTTGGAATAATATTCGCCCAAGTATCATCCATCTCGGTAACATTTGCATTTCATTGCTTAGTATTTTCTTTGATTGTAGGTCATAAAGAAATGTATTTTTAACTTGTAAGGTTCTATATAAGAGATACAGCATACGTCATTATTAATAATGTTAAGGCAATGCAACAAGCCAATTTAATGTTGCAATTTATTTCACATAATAACAATAGATTTTAATTGGCCTCTCTAAATATATATTTATCCGCATTTTGGGTTTTTATTTACCTTACCTTATACCCTTTTGCAAGGTGCTACAAGGTGCTACCTCACCAGCAGTATTCGTGTAATGGAACATTATCCGCCTTACCACAAAAAGATAAAAACCCGTTGAACGCTTGACTAAAAAAAGTGTAACAGCAAAACGCCCCTTATATCAAGGAGAATAATGTCGTTTTGACTTTGTCGATTTTTTTAGACGAGTGTTCAACGGGTGTTTAGTTTTTTTGTGGTAAGACGGTATATTATACGTTCGAGTTTGATGAGGAGTATAAGGGTCAATTTATACTAGCGCAGAGCCGCAGCGCATCGAAGCGTCAAATTCTTTACAACTAAAGCGAAACCGTACGATTCACGATCAGCGTTGTTCACGCGCAGACGCGCGAATTCTGAAGAATGCGCGCGACTTTTTAAAATCTTAGAAGTAATGTGATGCGTTACGCTGTGGAGTTAAGGCTGCATATTCTGAAAGTTGGCAACGTCGCAAAAAGCTGTCAAATAATTACAAGTTTTAATTAATTTGGCAAATTTTCTGTATGAAAACAAGAAATATCGCTCTGTAGTGCACTAAAAAAATGATATAGGAATGCAATTAAAACACTGAATTTGATGTTGTAACCGCTTCAGGTGCATAAAAGGCATTTGGAAAGCTTCCAAATGCTTTTTCTACATCTAAAACTATATATTCGGTGTTACGATATTAATTATTGCATTCCCTTATCAATTTTTTAGTGCACTACAGAGCCATATTTCTTATTTTCATACAGAGTCAATGCTAAATTAATTAAAACTTGTTAATATTTGACAACCATTTGCGACGTTGCCAGCTTTCGGAATATACGCTCTTAAGGTTGAAATTGTTATGTTCAGTTTTAGAAAGAAAAGACTGGGCTAGAATAAATTGACCCTAATAAATTACAATGCTTGCAGCCCGCCGGACACATTTAGTTACAAGTGGAGCGTATTATCTACAAGCTGCATCAAGGTATTACGGTATTACCACGTTATTACAATCATACGCACTGTAATATATTTCCCTCTCTCGCTGCTGTAATGCTCGAATCTATAAGGGCGCTCCCGTTATTAGTGTTCTGTGGCGCTCCCTCATCGCGAAAATTCACCTGTAATGTAACGTTACAAATTCGAACATTCGAAGACAATAGAGCATCACATTGTGCATTTTTATGTTACATTACATTGTTTTTAAGGGTGCTTGTACACCCCGCATGTAACCCGCCCAAGTGCCTCAACATGCTCAAGCTACATGCGCCGTGTACAAGCACCCCGCGGATAGCTTGATCAAGTAGCTTGCGCATGTTACTCGCGCGGGTAAACCGCAAACCCGCACTGTTCGGTGGACCCAGTTCTGTTGCCCAGACATTTTGCTTCCCATAAAATGAAATGATCCTTAATAGACACTAAATCAAATAACATCATAAAATAAAGTGATCATTTTTTCGTTCAAACAATTTGTATGAAAAAATATTTTGCAAAAGGAGATCGGGCGGGTGTGGCCCAAGTGGCGGCGGCGGCGGCGGAGCATGACGTTCATTTTATTTGAAAGTTCCTTAACTAAGCTTACTTTTTTTGTATGGGTACACAAAAATCTATCCTGGGAGAAAAAAGTTATAGCGTTTTAGAGAAATACCCATTTATAGAGCTTTCAACTATTTATTCAATTAAATCTAGTTATTTGAACTTATGATGTTATGTTTGCTATTATCTAACTTTCATGATGACTTCATACACGTGGTTTCTACTTTTTTTTTATCTTAGTAAAGTCATCAAATGAGTCCTCCACCCAGGACAAAGAGGGAGGGACTGTCAGACTCATACTGACTAAAATCCACGGTGTCCTTCAATAGCTCTTTACGCTCCAGGGTCACGGTAATTCGGTAAGTCCCGCGACACCGGCAGGCTAGTTGGCCCTCTAAAGGCCCGGCCCCGTCATTATGCTGACACTCTTTAAAACGCACGTAGACACAACGCGCCATCGACTCGATTATGGTCCATGGTGGGACAGCGAGTCGCCCATTACTCGCCGCCCGCATGCCCGCGCCCACCGCGGCCGTAGATTGTCTGCCGACGTCCGTCGCCGTCACTGCGGCTGGGGTGGAGGGAGGACACTGTCCTTTCCCTCAAGCGGCCCGCCTACTGCTTCGCGAGCATGACTGCTTCGCAGAAAGAGGCGACCGCTTCTCATTACTTCTCGCCCCGCACCAAGGCCTCGACCAATACCGGGCGCGAGAGGTGCTCCGCCCAAGCGGGGCAGTCCTGCACTGTATGCTCCACCGTGTCCTTCGGGCGATCCTCGCAGTGGGTGTCACCCAAGTATTTTTTCGTTCCCCATCCGACACAGGTACCTTCCGAAACTTCCGTGTCCCGTGAGGAACAGCGTCATGTGGTAGTTCAGGACGCCGTGACGCCTATACAGCCACTCCTCAAAGAGGGGTCTTACCACCCGACGTGGTATCTACTTTAGAAATATGTAACTACTCCATTGTTATAAGGATTCTGGTTCAAGTGTTTGAAGACGAGGCTAAGTTATAATGTTTGAATAAAATACTGTTTTTGAGAAATCATTTAAAAGTGTATAATATAACCAACTTTATAATATATGTCATCATCATGTAAGTACAGTCCCACATAACGGTGGGGGGTTGGCATCGGTGTCGGGGGTACGATGAAGTACCTGGGACTCGTCCTCGACAGCCGGTGGAACTTCGGGGAACATTTCCTGCACTTGGCCCCAAAGCGGAACCATCTGCCGCTCTCAGGCGACTCCTGCCTAATCTCGGCGAGCCAAACGCCTTGTACCGGAGGATGCATGACGGTGTCGTGTGATCCATGGCCCTCTATGGGGCCCCCGTGTGGGCCCTGAGCATGCGGACGCGACCGGCAAAGCTGGTCGCATGCCAGAGGGTCATGGCTATCCGAATGATCCGAGGATACCGCACGATCGCCGGCGAATCGCCTGACCTTCTTGCCCGATTGCTGCCCTGGGATCTAGAGACGATGACGCTCCTGCGCACCTATCAATGGCGTGCGGAGGCGCATCGCCGGGGCGACTCTCCGCTATAGCTCCGGCGCGATCTCGGGGCAGTATGGAGGGAACGACTGTCACACGACTGTCGCGAGGTTTGGGCAAGCCGCAATCACGGCGGTAAGACCTATCTTTAAGGAGTGTCTGGATAAGCGTCACGGCGTCCTGACTTACCACCTTACGCAGGTTCTTACCGGACACGGAAGTTTCGGAAGGTACCTGTGTCGGATAGGGAAGGAAGAAACGCCTTGGTGTCACCAATGAGAGGATCACCCGGAGGACACGGTGGAGCACACGGTGCAGGAATGCCCCGCTTGGGCAGATCACCACCGTGTCCTGACGAAGGCGATTGGCGGCGACCTCTCGCGGCCGGCATAGGTCGAGGCCAATCAGCGTGGCGAGACGGAGTGGGCAGCGGTCGCCTCCTTCTGTGAAGCAGTAATGATATCGAAGGAAGAAGCGGGACGCGTGAGGGAGAGGACAGCGTCCTCCCCCTGCCCCAGCCGCAGTGGTAGACGCCCACGGTGACGGATGTCTCAAGACGATCTTTGGCCACCGTAGGCCCGAGCATACGGGCTTTGAGTATGGACGACTCGATGTCCGACCATAAACGATGCCCGGGTCGACGGCGCCTTGTGTTCCACGCGCGCCTCAAAGTGTGTCAGCACAATGACGGCACAAGCCTCCCGGGGTCGCGGATCTAACGAATACCGTGACCCCGGAACATAAAGGGCTATTGAAGGACACCGTGGATTTTAGTCAGTACAAGTCTGACAGTCCCTCCTGCCCTGCCCTAGGTGGGAGGACTCATTTGATGATTTTACAAAGCTAAAAAAACGTCATCAGGAAGAAATCTAACACATCAATGGGGAAGGCAAGTGTCAAAGTGACAAGTGACAGTTTGGTCCCAAAAGAGCTGTCAAATCAAAGGAATTTTCTGAAAAAGAACTATTTATTGATGTAAAATAACTAGATGTTGTGTAATAAGCTGTAAAAATGATGGAACATACAAATTTCCGACAATTCACACTATCAATAAATAATGGGTAGCTGCTGTAACTGCCTTGAGAACAAAAATTGAATTATAACTAAGGAAAAGCTATATAATAAACAAATATCCAGCCTTGCGAAGCCGAGACAGGCCGTTAGTTGTGTTTATTAATGAAATTCTATGATTATACCATAACTAAACAATGGAATACACTTTTCAAAATAATATCTACTTTTCTTTTGGAGGTTAAGTACCAGTATTGCATCGCTCTATAAATCATGAAATGGTTCGTCTGGCGGAAGAATTATCACCTTGAACGAGTTTTGTGATAGTTGTGGTGTTAAGAAATTAAATATATTGTGATATTTCTCGAATCTAAATAGAAAAAAGGGGTAAAATTACTGACTTAAAAATTATGATATTTTATCAAAATAGAAAGTCAAAAGCAGCATTATATTCTTGTTGAGGACACAGAGGACAGGTAAAACATACGTAAACTCAAAAATTGAAACCTCAACTACAAGTAATTGTGGATTTATTACGGTAAAATCAAATGTATTACCACTCAATTAAATCACTTTTTTTCCTCTTGTAGATGCACCGCGGCGTCTTAATTCTTCTTTTAGTTTATGCACTTGCATTGACGAATAATTTTCCATATTTGTTTTGAATTTATACTCAATTTTTATAACAATAAATCTTGTTTGTTTTTTGTACAAGGTATACAGTAATCTGACGTAGGGACCAACTATCGCAGCGCCATCTACGATTAGCTTTGAGTTGCCATCCCCATTCAACACAGCCGATTAAGAAAGGAGGAATAACAGAATTGATAACGCAGTTCAAACACAACACTATCACACCAATCAGCAGCGAGCGGAGAGAGTGAGTCAGCTGCAAATCTGACAGAACTGCCATATATGTTGCGTTAACTGTTGAAGTATTTGAATATGCATAACTTTTTATTCCCAGGATAGATTTTTTTTGAACTCGTAAAAAAAGTAAGCTTAGTTAATGAACTTTCAAACAATATAAGTGTCATGCTCCGAAGCCACTCCACTTGGGCCAGAGCCCATACAAAAATGTCCGATCTCCTTTGACCAACTTCCGCCGTCCCGATTTTTTTCTTGTGATACAATGAAATGATCCTTACATGAATCAGAGTCGAACGGCACTAAAAAAAAAATTGGCCAATTTCACTCCTTTCTGTGGACAACTCACACTTGACCAAAAAAATAAATACGCCAAAATTGTCAACATCAAAAAAGAGCTAAAGGTTTCTAAGAAAGTTTTCCCGTATCTATTATGGATTCGGATTTCTCCCTTTTGTCCCATTTTAAAGAAACATCCTGTATACAGAAATGGGGGCCGCCCGTAAAGAAAAATCTTGTGCGAATAGGGGCTTAATTTTGCATTTGTATAGACGCGAGGTCAGCACAAGGTTGATGTGCTGACGATAATTTATATATAGTCCAGTCATTAAAGCCTAAACCCGAAAATAATTAGTAACTTGCTGAAATTTTAAGGGGTTCTTAAAGAAGGTAAAATAACTTACCGGGTGATTTTGCAGCGTTCTGGGGTGTACGGAAAGGGTTGAAAAGGGGTGAAAAGTGTTTTTCGTTAATAACATTGCCAAAAAAATTAGTAACACGCTGCAAATTTGGAATAAGGTTGTTCTTACCGTTTTGTAACGTGTATCAAATTTGCAGCGTTTTGCAACATACGGAACATTGCTTATTTTTAAAAAACAATGCAATTTGTTTATAATAAGGGTAAAAAAATTAGTAACACGCTGCAAATTTAGAATTAGGTTGCTCTTACCAGTGTGTAACGTGTATCAAATTTGCAGCGTTTTGCATCATACGGAAAATTGTTTATTATTAAAAAACAATGAAATTTTTTAATAACAACGGGGGAAAAAATTAGTAACTCGCTATAAATATGGAATTAAGTTGTCTTTACACCGTTTTGTAACGTATATCAAATTTGCAGCGTTTTACAACAAATTGAACATTGTTTATGTTAGTAATTACCCATATCAAAATTAAAAGGATATTGAACCTCCTCTAACAACTAGGAATGCCATATACTATGTGTGACAGTGTTCTATATTTTTGAATAAAAACAGTCTGTTGCGAATAGCTAACTACACACATCAAAAGTGTCTAGGGATCAAGCATTTTTATGCGGATTTCTTGAGATTGAGATGTGGCTTTGTAATAAATTTATGATTTTATAAAGGTCAACGGGCGAATTGTATGGGAAAAAAACCCACGGCGGACATAAATCAAACCTTGAGGATATATAGCTAAATGTCTCTTGGTTACCATGGTAAGGGTCGCATTCTTGTGGGCTGTGGGAATTAAAAAAAAAAAATTTAACAGTTTACATTATTTATTCGGCGTAATTAATGCAGTTTCATCTAAAAATATGGCAGGGGTCGATTTCCTGCCACCGCAAGCCGGATCGCCCGGAGGATACGGTGGAGCATATGGTGCAGGTCTGCCCCGCTTGGCCAGAGCACCGCACTGAGGCGATAGGCGCGACCTCTCCCACCCGGCATTGTTCGAGGTCATGCTGCGGGGTGATACGGAATGGGAAGTGGTCGCCTCCTTCTGCGTAAGCAGCATGACTGCTAAGCAGTCATGCTAGCGAAAGAGGAGGCGGGATGCGCGAGGGAGCGGATAGCACCTCACGACCCAGCCGCCTAAGGAGACGCCCACAGCAACGGGTTTCAAAGAGCTGTCAGCAATATGACGGGGCCCCCCCCTTTGAAGGCCAAAGCCTGCCGGGGTCGTGGGTCTATTGGGTCAACGTGGCCCCGGAACGTAAAGGGCTATTGAAGGACACCATGGATTTTGTTCAGTACAAGTCTGAAAATGCCTTTTTTTTAAACGTGGTAAAATCATCAAATGAGTCCTCCCACCCTGGGTAGGGCGGGAGGGACTGTCAGACTTGTACTGACTAAAATCCACGGTGTCCTTCAATAGCCCTTTATGTTCCGGGGTCACGGTGAGGAAATAAAATCCCGCGACCCCGGCAGGCTTTGGCCCTCTGAGAGGGGGCCCCGTCAGTTTTATTGACGCTCTTTGAGGCGCGCGTGGAACACGACGCGCCGTCGACCCGGGCATGGTCCAAGGTCGGACAGCGAGTTGCCCTTTACTCGCTGTCCGCATGCCCGCGCCTACGGTGGCTGGAGATCGTCTTGCGACGTCCGTTGCCGTGGGTGTCTCCCGCGGCGGCTGGGTCGTGAGGTGGACGCTGTCCTCTCCCTCACGCGTTCCGCCTCCTCCTTTGCTAGCATTACTGCTTCGCAGAAGGAGGCGACCGCTTTCCATTCCGTCTTGCCCCGCAGCATGGCCTCGACCAGTGCCGGGCGCGAGAGGTCGCCGCCTATCGCCGCTGTGAGGACACGGCGGTGCTCTGCCCAAGCGGGGCAGTCCTGCACCGTATGCTCCACCGTGTCCTCTGGGCGATCCTCGCAGTGGTGACACCCCGGCGTTTCTTCCTTCCCCATACGACACAGGAACCTCCCGAAACAGCCCGGTGAGGACCTGCGTCAGACGGAAGGTGAGGACGCCGTGACGCCTCTCCAGCCACTCCTCAAAGAGGGGTCTTACCGACGCGATTGCGCCGTGCCCGAACCTCGGTTGCGACAGTCGTTCCCTTCAAAGTCTGAAAGTCCCTGCCCTATTTTTCCCACGTTTTTATAAACTCACTTTTCTTGTTTGTTTATTTGTTTGTTTTTATGCCATAAAGCTTCTTCAGTGAACCGACAAGACAATATTGTCTTTACAGTTTAAATGTTCGATTCAGTCTCACGCGATTTAATAAATAAATGTATTACTGCATTTGGGATACACAAAACGATATCGAAAGCATGTTAATATAAAGCTTAGTGCGTGTGGTGTTATTTATTGTATTACACGAGGTAAGTTAACTAGTGAATAACACTAGGTGATTCCAATGTCATTATAAAAACAGTTCTGAAAGTATGTATTTTCTGCGACGTAACATGGATTAAATACGTTAATCATAAAGCAGGTCGCAGAAGGCATTTTGTTTGCAAAATATGAGGACCGCAATCTGTTTTATGAAGTGTGCAAGCAATGGATTCTAGGACTATTTAAAAACATGTTGCCACGTGCTGGAGTGGTCTAGTCCCCTGCCACACCTCATCCCTCGGACGCCGTATGATATGAACCCATCAACATCTTTACAATCCTAAAACTAAATGAGAAAAGGCAAAACTTGGTCCTCATATTTTGCATACAGATGTCTTATGGCGGCCCGGCCTATTACAGAAATTCCAAAAAAACAGTAAAAACTAAAAAAAAAAGGAACCGACTTCAAATCCAAACACAAAAAAGTGTGACTTTTCTTTCGGAAGTCGGTGAAATAAAAAACAAAGCCACCGACTAGACTGGATATTGTTTTTTTTATTTACCCTTTTTTCATCGAATATAGCCACCGACTTCGAAATAAAAAATATTTTATCCTTTTTGTGTTGGGTTTTGAAGTAGGTAGGTTTCTTTTTTTTAAGTTTTTTTTTTGTTTTACTGTTTTTAGTTTGGATGTTCAACAAAAATCTTCGTATATTCGACGTCTTTGAAAATCTACAATCCAAGTAAGCAACAAAAAAGGGCGGAAAAATCTATGCGGGAAATGAGATATCCATGATTGTTATAATACTAAAATCTTTTCCAGAATGTTAGGAACACTTTTCTGAAAACAACATCAAAATCGGCACAGTCTATAACCGCGGACAAACATACATACGTCATACGTACAGGTCGAACTGAGTACCTATTTTTTTTAAGTTGGTTAAAAATCAGGTTTAGTGGCTTGTAAACTATTGTATCTAGTCGATCAAAACAAAAGAGAATCTGAAACGTACAGATCAAGAGGAAAGACAATGAACGGAGATTTTTCGAATAAATACATTTTTGGTTAAAACTTTTTTCTCCAATGGATTACAACAAAAATAATTGAGTGTATTATTATGTGAATTATGCTCTTTCATTCTAGACCATTTTCATTGATGTCCGCGACCGGGTCGGATTGCGCCCGATGACCTTTATATGGATCCTTTTTGGTGCATTTCATAATTTGAATCAGGAACTGTAAATCAAATTCGAGTAAAAGATGAAAATCAGCTGTCAATATTTTCCCTATAAAAACATACAACGCATTGAAGACATTGTTAGTGCTACTGTTTCCCTACTACTGATTAAAACCAACGTTATTATGGAGCGGCGACGTCATTTAAGCAGGGAAGAAATGCTCAGAGCCGTGGGAATGATAGAAGCTGGTTCCCGGCAACGTTTTAAAATATCGTGCTGGATTTTCGTGATATTTTAAAATAAATAACAGACTTGTCGTAAAACGTGGTTTAACTTTTTTATTGTTGACAGTTCAGTGACCATAGATTTACTTCATAGACTACATGACATTCATTTTGACATAAGCGTTCCATTTTACCCGTGAGATTTTTATGTTATTATTTCATGATTTTATTAAAAGCAACTCTATATAAAGAAGCCAGACCAAGGATTGCAAAATCCATTAAAAAAAATAAAATTGGTCATTAGTGATTTTTTCTGATAAAGAACCTATGTAAATACTGAAGCGACACACATACGTTATGGGGAAATCAGGAACTAATATTTTATGGTGCTCCAACACGATTCTCACCCTTATAATAGGGTGTAAATTTTTACACCACCCCTCAACATAATATTTTCCTGTTTTCCCTGTTTAAAACATAAATATTAAGCTATTTAATCCTAACTAAATTGTTAGTAATGCATTTTATATTGGCACATTCAAATACTTAACTTGCCCCTTTATTTTTAACGGAATGAAACTCTAAAAATGCATGACCAACATTACATAGATTATGTGCATAGCCTATATTCTTAAAAAATTAACTTAACAAACTTCTCAAAAACAGTTTTTCCCAATGGCTTAGTTAATAAATCAGCTAAATTATCTTGTGTTTTAATATACTTTACTGAAATACACTTATCCTTTATTTTGTCCATAATGAAGTGATACCTAATATCCAAGTGCTTTAATCTTTTATTATTTTCATTTTTATAAACAAGTTTTATTGCTGACTGATTGTCTTCATACAAGATCACTTCATTACCGACAATATCAAAGTCACATAACAAGTTTTTCAGCCAACATGCTTCTGAAATAGCCATACTTAATGCAATATATTCAGACTCAGTGGAGGATAATGACACACTAAGTTGTTTTTTACAACACCATACTACAGTACAATCAAATAATTTAAACAAATAACCAGTGGTAGATTTTCTATCTTGTGTGTCACCGGCCCAATCTGCATCAACAAAGCCTTGCAATTCTGTGGATGTGCTATTATATACCAAAGAGTAATTTAATGTACCTTTTATATACCTTAGAATACGTTTCAATGCCTTGTACAACATAATACTAGCACAGTGTTGGTACCTACTGAGGAAACAAACTGATACACATAGATCTGGTCTTGTACCACAAACTGCATACATTAAACTGCCTATGAGTTGTCTACACTTTTTCTCTATTTCTGGACTTTCAGATTTTTCCCTTTTTAGTATTTCAAACTTAAAGTTTTGGTCCATTGGAGTAGAAACTGGTTTGCAATCTGACATATTATAATGCTCTAAAACTTTAGTAAGATATGTTTTCTGACTAATTACCGTTGTACCTTTCTTTTGATCAATATCGATACCCAAATAACATTTGGCTAAACCTAAGTCCTTCATATTAAAGTTACTGCTTAGTTCGCTTTTAAAATCTTCCAAAACCTTGTTTTCAGTGCAAAACATAAGAATATCATCAACAAATAGCAAAACGTATAGCATACATTCATTTACCTTTCTGAAATATAAGCAATGATCATTTTTAGATTTACTGAAATTTTCTTTACTCATGAAGTCATCAAACTTGTTATTCCAATATTTAGGAGACTTTTTCAAACCATACAATGATTTATTTAACTTGCATGTTTCACCGCTTGGTAACTTGATGTATACAATCTCATCAATGTCACCATGTAGAAAGGCGCCTACAACATCCATCTGATGAACTGGAAGTTGAAGTTTATTTGCAACTGCTATAAAAACTCTAAAAGTAGGCAATTTAGCTACAGGAGAATATACTTCTAAATCACAATCAGACTGTTCAAAGCCTCTTGCTACCAACCTAGCTTTATATACTTTATTAGTACCTACTTGTTTAACTTTAAAAACCCATTTACTAGAAATTACTTTATTCCCCTCTGGTACGCTATTTACTTCTGTCCATGTGTTATTTTCTATCAGGGTATCTAGCTCAGTCTTCATAGCAATCTTCCACTCTTCTTTTTCTTCAGAGTCAAGCGCTTCCTCTAGAGTAGCTGGCTCTGTACCGATGGACAGAAGGTTTGTATCGTAGTCATCTAGCCTTGATGGTTTCTTTATTGCTCTGCCTCTCCGTGAGTGTGTTAGTACTTGAGGTGTTTCTTCTGCCTCTTCTTCTGACTCGGATGTTTCTTCTGAATTTAGAATTTCCTCTGTTTGTACTTCTGTATTTTCATCAAGATCTGATAACTGTGTTACATCTTCTTCACCTTCCTCGTTAAAACTGTGATATTCTTCTCTTATTTCATCCTCTTTATTATTTATTTCTTCTTTTAATAATAATGGGGTTATAATATTATGATCTTGAAAAGTATTGCCTAACTTTTGACTACTAGAATTGCCTTTCAGAAATGTTACCTCTCTTTTAATCAAAACATCATTTTTATGGGGAAAATAAATTCTAAAACCTTTTGTTGTTTCACTATAACCTACAAAGTATCCTATTTCAGCTTTGCTATCCCATTTCTTGCGATAATGATCTGGAATGTGTACACCTACTTTTGAACCAAACACATTTAAATTGTTTATATCATATAATCCCTTTTTATACCAGAGCTCATATGGAGTTACATTTTTAATCCTACTTTTACCAGTTCTGTTTATAACGTATACAGCTGTATTGACAGCTTCAGCCCAAAGAGACTTATCTAAATTACTTGATAATAATATTGTTCTGGCTGCTTCGGTTATTGTACGCATTTCACGTTCTATGCAACCGTTTTGCTGGGGTGTGTACGGAGCACTATTTTGATGTACAATACCTAAATGATCTAGGAGAGACTTCACCTCTTTGTTCATAAATTCAGAACCACAATCTGATCTTATTACTTCAATTTTATATTCTAAATTTTTAGTAACAAAATTTAAAAAAGTTTTAATTTTATCAACTGTTTCAAACTTATTTTTCAGAAAATAAACCGTTCTATACTTTGAAAAGTCATCCTTTATGAGTAGATAATACCTGGATCCACCTAATGAGACAGTCTCCATAGGTCCGCATAAATCCATATGTAAACATTGACCGGGCTTATCTGCCCTATTTAAACTTATAGGAAACGGTTTCTTATGTAGCTTACCCAAAAGACATGGCTCACATGTTATTTCCTCTTGTTTACCAGCACTGAAATCTATATCACATTTATTTAACATGTTTTTTACCTGTTCAATATCCTGGTGGCACATTCTAGCATGCCATTCAGATAAGCTGTCACTTGATTTACCAACACAAGCATTTTGAACTTTATGAGACCTAAACTTCATTAGAAATAAGTTATTTTTCCTATATGCTAGTGCACAAACACTGTTATTGTTATTTTTCCTGAAATAACACATTTTACTAGTAATTGTCAAAACATAACCTCTATCTGTAGTTGAACTTGCTGAAAATAGATTCATCTTGATGCTAGGAACATGTAGAACGTTATTTAATGTTGTATTTATCCATTGTTTACCTGTAAATGCTTCTAAAGAAATAACTCCAATACCAATGGCTTGTATGATTTTGCCGTCTCCAATTACTATGGACCTAGGACATTCTAGTTTTTTGTAGTCTAAAAACATATTAAAATCATGACACATGTGCTCTGAAGCTCCACTATCCATTACCCAACAATTATCACTTTCTAATTGACTGTAAAACAATGATGATAGCTCGAACACAGAGAATGCATTGCTTTGATTTCTTTTGTTTACATTTTGACTTTTCTCATTTTTATTTTTAAACCAACAATCTGAACTTTTATGATTATTTTTCTTACAAATATTACACTTAGTATCATTAATTATTGTACCTTTACTTTTTGTTTTGCAGTCCTTTTTCAGATGTCCTACTTTGCCACACCGATAGCATTTTCTTGTAGACTTGTGAATGAACGCAGACGACTCATCTTCTTTGTTTTTGGTTGAAGCACGTTGCTCCTCTATCAGTAATCTCGCCGCTAGCTCGTCCATGGTCCTTTTTTCTGCTGGCACCGATTCCCACGCAGACACAAAGTGCTGGAATTGTGATGGGAGAGATGAAGTTATCTTTGTGATGGCCATAGTTTGACTCACTTCGGCGTTGAGGTTCTTCAATTTACTCAGGAGAGACTCGAACCGTCCTAGAAACTCTGATACGGTTTCCCTTTCTTCAAATTTCATTGAAAAGAACTTCTGCTGAAGTATATGCACAGACAGCTCGCCGCGCTGTTCAAATATTGTATGTAGCTTATCCCAAATCTGTTTTGACGTTTTGCAGCTTACTATTTGTGGTATAACCTTTTCAGATATGCTTGTTACCAACATACCTTGAGCTTTCGCATCTTTCTGCATCCATTTGGTCTGATCTTCGTTGGCCTGGAGTGTGCCTTCAACGACGTCTAAGAGATCCATAGCTCTTAGGAGGACTCGTATTTTGAAACACCACGCTGTCCAGTTTTCAACACCTTGAAGCTGCTGATAGCTTTGTCCAGTAGCCATATTTCCGACGGAATCCATCGCCGTATTATTGTTGCTTTACCGCAATCACACGTCTCACGTGCGTTATTGATATATTGGCCTTCACCGACCAAACCGCCGACCGCCACCGGAGCCCTGAGCTGGCCGACGTATTTATTGCCGCTTGACCGCAGCCTTCTTGATAAAAAACTAATCCAGCACGATTATTAGGCCGTAAGCATGGCTGGGCCAATAACCTTTTAAAATATCGTGCTGGATTTTCGTGATATTTTAAAATAAATAACAGACTTGTCGTAAAACGTGGTTTAACTTTTTTATTGTTGACAGTTCAGTGACCATAGATTTACTTCATAGACTACATGACATTCATTTTGACATAAGCGTTCCATTTCATTTCCATTCGACTGGCCTGTTGGTCTAGTGGTTAGTGACCCTGACTGCTATGCCGGAGGTCGTGGGTTCGATTCCCACCCAGGACAAATGTTTGTGTGATGAGCACGATCATTTGTTCTGTGTCTGGGTGTAATTTATCTATAATATGTATGTATTTAGAAATATATATGTATGTTTATCAGTTGTCTAGTACCCATAACACAAGCTCTGCTTAGCTTGGGACTAGATGGCGTTGTGTGATAGTTGTGAAATATTATTTATTTATTTATTTATTTATTTATTTTACCCGTGAGATTTTTATGTTATTATTTCATGATTTTATTAAAAGCAACTCTATATAAAGAAGCCAG
Organism: Agrotis clavis; assembly: GCA_954870645.1. Taxonomy (NCBI): domain Eukaryota; kingdom Metazoa; phylum Arthropoda; class Insecta; order Lepidoptera; family Noctuidae; genus Agrotis; species Agrotis clavis. The sequence goes on along the minus strand of OX940935.1, from coordinate 18,682,545 downwards.
ACCAAGGATTGCAAAATCCATTAAAAAAAATAAAATTGGTCATTAGTGATTTTTTCTGATAAAGAACCTATGTAAATACTGAAGCGACACACATACGTTATGGGGAAATCAGGAACTAATATTTTATGGTGCTCCAACACGATTCTCACCCTTATAATAGGGTGTAAATTTTTACACAACGTACTGTGGCTTTAGCTCTGAATACAAGTCAGAGTGTTATCAGTCGACTTTGGACACGTTACCGAAGCACTGGTACCGTGGCTGAGCGCCATGGAGGACGGTATCGCTGCACCACACGGAGACAAGACCGATACATTCAAATCTTAACTCGAAGAGCTCCAACAATAACCGCCATGATGTTAGCCGTGAGGCTTCATCACTCTTCAGGGAACTTAATTAGCGACCAAACAGTCAGAAACCGCTTGCATGAAGTGAACCTTCATTCCCGAAGACCGCTACGGGTACCCCCTATAGCAATGCACAATCGTAGGATTCGATATCAATGGGCTCTTGAACACAGAAATTGGGCAGAAGAACAATGGCGTTTCGTGTGCTTTTCTGATGAGTCTCGTTTTGGTATGAGACCGGATACAAGACGTATACGACACTGGAGAAGCCCTGGACGCCAACAGCGATTAAAATCCTGCCAGGAAGTCCATCCTTACAGTGGTGGAACCATCATGGTATGGGCGGGTATTTGGATCGGCGGAAGAACTGAGTTGATTTGGATCAGAGGCAACCTCAACGCTCAAATTTATGCTGAGACGATTGTATCAGACGTCATCGTTCCTCTACAAGTGCAAATCGGTCCCTTATTTCAGTTAATGCATGATAATGCACGACCGCACACCGCAAGAGTTGTAAGACAGACTCTCACCGCAGCTAACATCAATGTCCTGCCCTGGCCTGCTCAGTCGCCAGACTTGAACCCGATTGAGCATGCATGGGAAATGCTACAGAGAAGAGCTCTGCCGAATATGGAGGGTATCCAGTCGCAAGAAGACCTTTTTTTGTTGTTGCAACGAACATGGGCGGCCATTCCACAGCGTGATTTGGATGAACTCATTTTGAGTATGCCAAACCGATGTTCTTGTGTTGTTAGTGTTCGCGGTAGAAACACGGATTATTAATTGTTTAAGTTACCCAATAAAATTTTAAAGAAAACTGTTATTTCAGTCTTTTTTTCGAACTTTAATGTTAGTGGTTCAAATGTCAAAAATCCCTTTATTAGGAAAATGGCAAATTTCTTTATGAATGCAAAGGTGACTTGGTTTATCGTTACTGTGACAAACGATAACACTTTATTTGATGAATCCTTAAAGAACATTTTAATTAATATCAATCAGGAGAAAAGTTATTGCAAAAATATATGTTGATCCCTAGACACTTTTGATGTGTGTAGTTACAATAGTTTATTATTTAAAAAAAAAAGTGCGATTTGTTAGTAAAAAGGGTAAAAAAAGTAGGAACACTTTCAGTGGTGAAAAAGTTAGTGAAGAGTTGCAATCTGGAGAAAATGTTGTCAACACCTTTTTGAAACATTTTTCAATGTTGCAATATTGGTATTTTTCACCTTAGAATAATAACTAGTTTTTCACTAACAATACATACATAAATAAAATATACATCTATGGAATGGGTACACTACGATAATACGAAAAACTTTATTACCGAAATTCAAAACGGTAAGAACAACCTTATTCCAAATTTGCAGCGTGTTACTAATTTTTTTGGCAATGTTATTAACGAAAAACGCTTTTCACCCCTTTTCAACCCTTTCCGTACACCCCAGAACGCTGCAAAATCACCCGGTAAGTTATTTTACCTTCTTTATGAACCCCTTAAAATTTCAGCAAGTTACTAATTATTTTCGGATTTAGGCTTTAATGACTGGACTAATAGTCAGATAGTAGCTTTTCCAGGGGAAGGCGCAGTCAAACTAGTTAATAAGTATTTATATAATGTGTAAATAAGTTCTCATGAATCTCTTGAATCTTAAACATGTTGTTGAACGAAAATGTGAACGTCAATGTTCCTTCATTTTGACACTTGTCGAGTGCCAAACTGTCAAAATCGAAAACCACGAAATTTTTTTACGGCTAATCCGAATAATAGTAAAATCGAAGTTTTTGTTAAAGCAGGTTTTTAATTGTTATTTTTATAATGGCAGAGCCTATAACAATAGACGATGATGATGTTGTGATGGTAGGTGATCTGCAAGTCCATCAATCAAAGGTATGATATTCTGCTCTATGCACAACTTACTTGGAACCCATGTTTGTTAGTACTATTTTATATTTCAGTCAAATTGTGATATTACCTGTTTAAATCCCATGATTTATTGGATTTCAACGGTAGAAAATCACACAAGACTTGCGAGTTTTAGTTTTTTATTTAGTTAATCAGGTTGCCATGTCCTTAACAAGCCCATTGAAAGATCTTGCATAATAAAATGATAAACAAATGACACTCTAAACAAGAAGAGTCAAGTTGCAGGAAATGGCTGCAATCTTTATTATAATAAGATTGATAAAATGTTCATCAATATGTAGGTCCTATGAGTATAGCACATGAAAACAATGTGAATCCAGTTGAATAAACATAGCCAATTTCTAAATTTATATACACCGTGACTTTTTAGTTGTCTTACAAAAGGGCTTCAAGGCAAGTTTTTTTTTAATCGTTAATAATAACTTTTATTTTTAAATAGGTACATAAGAAATATGAAACAACCTGTTAAAATGTTTACGTATCAAGCCGTAGAGTATAACTACCCAGCGCAATATCAGGCAGATCTTTCCATCGCCATTTTCTATGAGACAAGGGTGTTTTAACTATGCCTTGTGTCATAAATAACAAATTAAAATTTTATTTTTAAAATTTTCAAATCTCTTAAATACCTATTTTTTATTATAAACGTGTTCTAGTAATTGAATACATGAACTGGGCTGCTTTTGTAAGACAACTAAAAAGTGTGTAACACGGTGTATAAAATAAAACAAATTCATTTGAATTTATTTAATTATTATGTACGCTAAATTTACAACAAAAAAAAATGTTAGTTTATGAGAAACAGAGTGTCAACAGACAAAACACAGAATTGTAAGTAGTCACTGAAGTCTAGAAATAAAATATTTAGATTTTGACAATACAGCACTGCCCATAAAAAATTATTCAAATTTTTAAAATATATATTATTACTTCCAGGAACCCGTTATTATAGACGATGAAGACGATGATAAAATTAACAAAGATAAAACAGTTATTGGACAAAGTATTTCAACAGAAGACACAATTTTTCTAGATGATGACGCTCCAACAACAACTAGAAAAGAAACAACAACAACTATAAAAGTAAAGGATAATAAAATAGAAAAATCATTTGTTACTAATCTGGAAAATAATAGGCTTTTGGATAAGATTGTAACAAGAGTTACAACTATGGAAAATGCTACTGGAATGCATAGAGTCATACAGAAAACACTGCTGCCATTGTATAGAGATGCAAATAATAGATTTAAGGAGTCAGATGAATTCAGAACGATGTTGAAAAAGACATACAAGCTGTTGATGAAAGACCCTGATCACAAGTTTCTACATATTAAAACATTATGTGAAGAATTAAAATCAGGAGGGTTAAGAAGAAAAGTGCCATTTGTTACTCTGGCAACTAATGTGAAGAAAAATGGCGTTGAAACAGATTATAGAGGTTTGTTGCTATTACCTTACAATCACTATCATTACATAGTATAAAATGAAAGTCTCTTCCCGGCTCCCGCTGTCTCTTTAAAACTATGCAACGGATTTTGATGCGGTTTTCTTTAATAGATAGAGTGATTCAAGAGGAAGGTTTATATGTATATAGCATGCATAATATAGTAGAGATTGCAGTGCGGAGCTTTTTTTTTTCTCATTTATAAGTAATTACAAAATTTGTCACATTCCAGACTTAACCAGTAGTAGTAAAGAAATGGATCGAAATAAAAATAATAATGTGGAAATTACACCAATTCCTGAAATTAATCGAAAAAATTACATTACTCAAAACAAACGGAGAAAAAGTGGTAAAGGAAAAAAAAGAGGTGCAAAGAAAAAAAAAGTCACACCCACAAGAGCCCCAATTGAGACAAGATCTTGTGTAATTGTAACACAAACAGAAAAGACTGATGTTATAGAATTAGATGATTCTGAGACGGAATCACAAGGTGAAGCTGAAGATGATCCGAAAAATGACGTCATTTTTATAGACGAAACAGACCAGAAAAATGATATTTCAAACACATTGCTAAAAGAAGCATTAGAAGTACCTCAAGAGTTTAACAAAGTCCTAAAAGTTAGATTAGAAGATTGTTACAAAGAAACTAAAGCAATTCAAAAAGATTCTCATAATGAAAATAAATTGGTACAAGAAATTCAAGTGACACAAAAAGATTCTCATAAACAAAATAAATTGGTACAAGAAAATCAAGTTTTACAAAGAGATTCTCATAATGAAAATAGAATAGTACAACCAACATTGGAAGAGAATATTTACGAAAACAATATAGTTACAAAATCAACATTAGAAAAAGATTCTGACAAACAAAATTTATTGACAAAAACTCTAACAATATTTCCGATAGATTTAGACAAAAGAAATAGATTACTTACAATGGGAAAAGTTTATACAACAGTACCAGTAACAGTAGAAACCGTTAAGGTACCATCAATAGTATCAAACATTTACGACCGTCAAGGTAAATTGATAGGATTAGAAATAGATCCAGAATCGAGCAAACAATTTCGAAGAACACAACCTATGATAACAAATTATGCTGGAAGCGGGAATCCTGTGATAATAGATGCTTTTTCTTACAAAGAAAATACAGAGCCACAGGCAACAGATACTAACACACAAAATAAAATACCACTAGAATCAGAATTGAGCAAACAGTATAACAGAACACTACCAATAATAAAATGTTATGCTGTAAATGGGAACCCTGTGATAACAGGAGCTTTTTCTTACAAAGAAAATACAATGCCACAAGCAACAGATACAAACACACAAAATAAAGTGCTACTAGAATCAGAATTGAGTAAACAATATAAAACAATACAACCAATTATAACAAATTATGCTGATAGAGGGAACCCTGTGATAACAGGAGCTTTTTCTTACAAAGAAAATACAGAGCCACAGGCAACAGATACTAACACACAAAACAAAGTGCTACAAGACACAGAAGACACTGCCAAAAATGGTAGATCACCAAATAATGTAACGGATTATGATCTTTTAATTCCCCAGACCTGTCTAGCTCTTGTAGAAAACAGACCTGTTGAACCTAAAATTGATGTGGTTCATAAACCTGTAACAGTACTTCCTGGACATATAACAGTAGGGTCTGGACCTAAATTGGTAGGTCCTAGACCTGTAGTGGTAGGTCCTGTACCTGTGAATGTCATTTATGAACCTGTAATGGAAGGTCGTAAACCTGTAAAAGAAGTTGAACACGATTGTAAAACACTAAATACAATCGCTCAACTTGAGACGCATATTGCTGATTTAAAAAAACGTATTGATATATTAGAAGAAACAGAAGTTACATCCGAAAGATATAATGAGTCAGCATACTACATGTGTTCAAAGTGAGTTTCGTTTTATAAATACGTAGCTGTACTGCCTACAAAGTTTCAAAACAAAAATAATTTTTGAATTCAAACCTTGAGGATAACACAATCAGTATAATTATTAGTTTTGACTGAAAAAGCTAAGTTTTGTCTTTTAAGCTTCAAATATCACCCAAAAGAATGGATCCATAAATTTTTCATCATTAACAACTCATACCTAAACTAATAATATAAAGAGAGATTTTATGTTTGTAACTCAACAACAACAAAAAAATTATTAAATGGTAGAAAATGTCCCCCCAGGTGCTCCTCACAGGTGGAATTACAGCAGACTTAAACTTTTGATATTTTAGGTACAAAGAAGATATTGTGAAAACCTACAAAAAGATTTGTCAATTAAAAGGAGATAGCCAAGCCTTAGTGAAAAAACGACAGATCCGACTGCAAGTCACAGAAGGACATCCGCCTGGACCTGCTAAGAGGCTGGAGGATTTATTGAATAGGTCGATAGATTCAAAAGGAGAAGTGCCATTCCCTAGCTTTCCCGACGTATTAAAATGTGTGGTAGATGCGGATCTGTGGCACAATCTATGCTGGGATAGATATACGATTATGCAAGAAGGTAAGAATAAAATCATTACCTTCAATAGAATAGAGGGCGGTTTTGAAGGTTATGCTTTACAAACCCTATTGTTACCCTACTATCCAACTATACAGACAATATACAGAGACATAATCTGTGCTTACCGTCAGGCAACTTTGTGCACTCCACGTACGTCCACGTAGGACTGTCCTACATGCACATTCCTCACTAACTTGGATGATCCTGAGCTTTTTACGCATAAACGACGTAAGGATATGGTTTGCCCTTCTATTAATCTTTTAACCGCGCGAGTCGCATATATGCGACAAAGCCCATACCGCCCGTGTCGTATTTATGCGACAGAGAATATTTACGATTTTTAGTGTTTTCTCCGATTTTATTGCATCTATTCTATATCTCTCTATTTATGTATGTACATAGACAGATAGAATTTATACTTTTTATCGTACACCATGAAGCTTAAAAGGACCAGAAAGAGAGGAGAAGAGGAAAGGACGATTCATAGCCGCGCGGATATAAAAGGTTAAAGCCAATTCTGCTCTAGCAAGTCGTCACGGGCATGCGGGCAGCGAGTAAAGGGCAACTCGCTGCCCGACCATGGACCATGCCCGGGTCGACGGCGCGTCGTGTCCCACGCGCGCCTCGGAGCGTCAGCATAATGACGGGGCCCCCCTCTCAGAGGGCCAAAGCCTGCCGGGGTCGCGGGATTATTTCCTTACCGTGACCCCGGAACATAAAGGGCTATTGAAGGACACCGTGGATTTTAGTCAGTAGAAGTCTGACAGTCCCTCCCGCCCTGCCCGGGGTGGGAGGACTCATTTGATGATTTTACCACGCTAAAAAAAAAAAAAGCAAGTCGTCACATTCGGAACTTGAGTAGTCGCTTTTAAAACGCTTTCAATAAAATTTGCAAAATAATATACATTCTCTTCCAAAATACAAATGCAAGAAAGTAAGTGAATAATTATCTTCAGGGTCTTTTTAGGGTTCCGTAGTCAACAAGGAACCCTTATAGTTTCGCCATGTCCGTCCGTCCGTCCGTCCGTCTGTCCGCAGCTTAGCTCAGAGACGCCCTGTACTAGAAAGCTGTAATTTGGTGTAAATATACGGATTTGTTGTGCCGAAAAAGTGGTAAAATAAAATCTTGTAAAATATTTTTTTTAGGGTACCTCCTGTACATGTAAAGTGGGGATGTTTTTTTTATTTCTCGCGTACCCCTTAGTGTGGGGTATCATTAAATAGGCCTTTAAAAAATATTGATAGTTCCCATTAACAATTTTTTGATAAAAAGATTCGTTTGTGAAATATTAAGCTTTAAAGTGCTAATTTTTGCTCGACTCGAGTGTCCCCCCCCTCTACCAGCTAAACGGTAATGTTTGGGGGTGTGAAAAAATTCACTATAGTAGTATATATAACGAAGTTTAAAAGAAAATTATCATGACTTAGTAGGCTTTACAAGTTTACGAGTAACAGTCGACCAACTTATAAAACGTACTTGGATACCGTATTTTCCTAAACAAAATGTATCAGAGAACATGTTCTTCAAAAAGGAGCAGGTTCTCAATTCGTCGTAATCTTTTTTTATTTTTTTCCCCGATTATTCAGACGCCTGGACCGATTTTGAAAATTCTTCTTTAGTCAGTTCGCATAAGTATTTTGATGGGCAACTACGGAACCCTACACTGTGCGTGGCCCGACACGCACTTGGCCGGTTTTTTTTTTTTTTTTACGTGGCAAATGAGTCCTCCAACCCCGGGCAGGGCGGGAGGGACTGTCAGACTTCTACTGACTAAAATCCACGGTGTCCTTCAATAGCCCTTTATGTTCCGGGTTCACGGTAAGGAAATAATCCCGCGATCCCGGCAGGCTTTGGCCCTCTGAGAGGGGGGCCCCGTCATTATGTTGACGCTCTTTGAGGCGCGCGTGGGACACAACGCGCCGTCGACCCGGGCATGGTCCATGGTCGGGCAGCGAGTTGCCCTTTACTCGCTGCCCGCATGCCCGCGCCTACGGTGGCCGGAGATCGTCTTGCGACGTCCGTCGCCGTGGGCGTCCACCACCGCGGGTGGGGCGGAGGGAGGACACTGTCCTCTCTCGCGCGCGGCCCGCCTCCTCCTTCGCGAGCATTACTGCTTCGCAGAAGGAGGCGACCGCCTCCCACTCCGTCTCGCCCCGCAGCATGGCCGCAACCAATGCCGGGCGCGAGAGGTCTCCGCCTATCGCAGCCGTGAGGACACGTCGGTGCTCCGCCCAATCTTCAGGGTCTTACATACGACGAGACTGAAAGATTTCGCTAGAAATATTTAAATTTAATTGATTAAGGGCTGATTTTTTAATAGTCAGATAACTTTTATCTGAGGAATAAAAATAGCGGTTTGACATATTTTCTATATATAAACTGTCAAACCGCCATTTTTATTCCTCAGATAAAAGTTATCTGACTATTGAAAAACCAGCCCTAAGTGCCATTCAATTTCACATTTCACAACTCATACACCTACACATAATCTCACTTCCATGTATGTATTTCCATGCATTCCTCTAAAATCTTTAATTTATTTTTATCAATTCATTAAATAAAATATTGTAATACCAATTTTAGTAATTTCAAATATAACTTATTTTTTTTTTTAATTTATGTTCCGCTAATTTTAATTAAAAAAAAATTGCACTAAAATCATATAAAACTGTACTTGTGAAGTTTTTGCCAATTTTAAAAGTGTCGTATTTTCGTCAATGTTAGTTTACGTTTACAAAGGAAAATTGCAATTATTTTTTGACTATCTAACTGATGAACTAGTTATATTTTTGCAGTCAAATACCCTATTAGGTATATTGTTTTTTTGCTTCACAATGATTTTAATTCTAAAGACAGTCGTGACAGGTTTCCAGTTTTAATTTTTAATGATAATAAATGTTACAGCCGTGGCTTTATTCCGTCAATGCGGACAGGCGCTGCGCAAAAGGCGACAACAGCGAGAGTACAAGGATCTCTTGAGTTTGATACGCAACGATCAAGAAACCGACGACCCTGCTGAAAAAGATCCAGTTCTCTTGGCTAAATTGGAAGAAAATAAACGAATTGCTTTGAAAAACGAAGAAGAAATTTTAGATAGGTGAGTGTAACATAGTCATAAATGTAATAGTTTTATGGCGTTTGAAACTATGTATATGTTTAGATAACTGCAACTTTACAAACGTTAAACATTACTTTGTGCTTGCCCATATTCCATACATGTTGACTTGTACGTTCTCAGGTGCTTACATGTCACTTTCCATAATTTAACTTATTTTGTAAAGGCCCACAATATTACTTTAGACAAAAATATTTCCATGTGAACCTCAAGGTAGTGTTTTAGGACTTCACTTGTTCATTATCTATGCTGAAACTGTTATTTCTTTCTATTGTGATCTGCTTGGATTTTACAGAAAACTAAAATATCCGCATTCATTTTGAGTTATAATATTTACAGATACGTGGCTATGGAGCAAAACCCAAATATGTATGCGGCGGAATTTCATTCTGATAAAAATTCTAGTGATTCAGACTCTGAAAGTGAACAAAATATTCCTTCGGCAGGAGAGAGTTCAAGAAATACCATTGATAATGCTTCAATATTACCAAATCATGTTAATGCTCTGCCTAATAGCACTAGTAACCACAGCAAGGAAGGACCAAGTTCGAATACTAATAATATACTTGTTAGTAACTTAGTAGTAACTCCAACAGTGGTTACAACGCCAGACGGTTCAAATCCTTTATTAATGACCTACTTACTAAATGCTCCAGGACCACCACTAAAACTTGAGAACTACCTGAATGAAAATCCGCCTTCAATGAGAGATCGACTCACAATGGATGATGATAGTAACGCAGATTCAAATATGAGTGAAAGTGAAGAAACCGATGTTTCAGACTATGAGGAAAAATTTAATATTGAAACAGAATTAACAGTTACGGATACAACAGTTGGTTTCAATAATGAGATAAGCAAAAAAGGTGATCTGAATTCTGGTGGTGGCATTAGTAATATTAAAAACGAAAACCTTGCAACAAAGAATAACCCATGTAATATAAATGATTCTGCATATGGTATTAAACAACACTGTGATTCTAGTATTAGTACAGAAGGTGCTTCCGTTAAAACAGAAGATCGTATCAAAATCGAACCAGTGGATGTTCAAAATATGTTTGACGAATTGGGAGATGGCTTTGTATGTCAAGTGTTTGATATTGAAGATCCTTTCCTAGTAATAGAAATATCTTCAGATGAGTCTTCGGATGATGAGGAATTATAACCAATTATAAGCTTTGTTTATTGTTTGTAATATTAATATGAGATTCCTTTTAGCGTACCCACTACTAGCTATTAGTTGTTGAAACTTATCGCACACAGGGTGTAGGGCCACCCTAACGGGAAATGCCGTAAATTAATGCCGACACGCCGCGGCGGTAAGGCCCTTTATATACGCTCCTCTCCTACGGGAGGGAACCTCCCTTAAAAAACGTGTTTGGTAAGAACCTGCGCCACGCCAGGCACAAGGTGAGAACACCGTGGCACATCTCTAGTGACTCGTCACACCTTACGTTTTGCTCTAGTGTATCTACAGAAGAACCTGAGAATATGCAATCAGTTTTCATCCTTGCATTAAGACCGCTCTTTCGTCGTACACCACCGCACCATATAGATTACGCCCGCGCCGTACCCGGGGCGGGCACAAGTAACTCAAAATATCGTGTGGCGAAATCTTTGCGAGGCCGCAACGCGCCAATTTTAAGTGTGACTAGAATCGCTAGAGGTATGCCACAGTGTTTTTTTCTCTGTAAAACCCTGACAGGTATGACACTACCATTACTACCTGACATTGATATTACGCATACAACATTAGGTGTATTCCCGTTCGTCCACTCGACTTCGTCCCCCGAGTGGGATGAACGGGAATTTACAAAAATAATATTTAATTTGTTCCCGATCGTCCCACTCCTAATTCAAGAGGGGACGAATGGGAATATGTTCTTCGATTAATGCCATTCGTCCCACTAAAAAGATTTGTGCAGAAATATGTTTATTCGTTGTTTCGTAGTTTGCTTGTCCTTTACTCCACTTCGTTCTCGACAAGCGCTATATTACCTATTCTTTTCCTTATATCTCATATTCCACAGACTAACAGAATTTCATCACTAGAACAAAACATGGAATACTATTATTATCTTTATGCAAAATATAGCTGTTGATTTATTTTACTATTATGAAAAAACTATTAATAGCACATACTAAGTATCAATCACATTTTTTTTTTACTTTTAAACAAACGCTTTTGAATAGGAAACCTTATTTAGATATTAACTTTTGAAATAATTAAAATTTAAATGTTAACACTCACAGTTCGGTCTCATTTGATATTTGTTTTCATCCACATATTTTATGCAGGGCTATCATATTCGCCCTCAATATTTATATAATTCCCATTTCACTGCAAAACCATAACAGCGTAGATGCAAACAAACGTCACACAAAATAACCAGGAATCAACAACGTTCTGTTAAGACACTCGAAACGAACTAACATAATTATCGTCTACCTCTCAAATCGAAAAAATTAACTTTTGTCACCTTTGTTTTGATTTTCTGTGATCTACCTTCAAAACTTTATTAAATACTAAAATGATAGCATCTGTCGCATAACGAACGACACACAACTAACAAACAACACTAATTACTAATATTAGTAATTATAACAAAAAAAAACAATTTTAATTTAAAAATAACAAAAATAATAAAATTATTATTAAAAATTAAATTTAATAAAGTAATTGGAAAAAAAAGTGAGGATCGATCCTCCGCCAACGACGAATTATCTGAGCACGTTATTTGGTGGGAGCAATAGAACTAAAAAAAAGAATTAATAAATTATTCCCATTCGTCCACTCAAAAAATTTAGTGGGACCATCGGGAAAATAAATAACGAATACCCGTTCGTCCCCGTCGGGGGACGAAGTCGAGTGGACGAACGGGAATACACGCAACACTAGGCACACCTTTGAGGAGTGGCTGGAGAGGCGCCACGGCGTCCTCGCCTTCGCCTGTCGTAGTCCTCACCGGACACGTTTGATTCGGGAAGTCCCTGTGTCTGATTGGAACAATGACAATAAAGCATTGGAAAGAAAGAAACGCCATAGTGACATCTCGCGCCCGGTATTGGTCAGGGCCATGCCGCAGGGCAAGACGAAGTGGAAAGCAGTCGCCCCTCGGATCAGTCATGCTAGCGAAGGAGGCGAACCCTGCACGGAACTAATATTTTGTATGACCTACAAGTAGGGTTTAGGCCTAAACTCAGTGACATATTAGGTCCATTGCATACGCGGGCGCCGACTCCTTGTATTCCCGTTCGTCCCCCGAGGGGGACGAACGGGAATACACGGAGTCGAATTCGTTATTTATTTTCCCGATGGTCCCTCTTTTTTTAATTAAGAACAAAATTCTCCTTATAACTAAAAATTATGATTAAAAAATCAGTGTATAGAGCTTATAATAAAAAAGTCTATTATATTACAATTTAACACTACAAACAGACTTTTTACCATTCAGGTTGTTTAATTTTGAAATATAAGTCACTATTTTTTGTACTCACAGTTGCTTATGTGTATGGTGGCAAGATTTTACGTTTAACATTATGTAAGTGATTAGAAAAGTTTACTCATTATTTTAACACATAAATAGGGTCAGTAAATTATCAACAACGAATAAACATGTTTCTACACAAATCTTTTTAGTGGGACGAATGGCACTAATCGAAGAAAATATTCGCATCTGTCCCCTGTTGAATTAGGATTGGGACGATCGGGAACAAATTAGGTACCTAAATATTATTTTTGTTAATTCCCGTTCGTCCCTCTCGGGGGACGAACGGGATTACACCGCCGACTCGACGCGACGCCGCCGCGCGGGAATTCCCGCATTATCTTCGAGGAAGAGCGAGCATTTTTGTCCGGTTCAAGCATTTATTGCACTTTATTAGAATAGTTTTAAAGTTTATTTTCAAGTGTGTTAGTAAAATCCTCTCCGCTGCGCTCCGTTCTGTCTGCGCTGACCCTAATTCGCAAAATAGCAAAAATGATTAAAATTTAATTTTATTTGTAATTCTTACAAATCGATTTTTATCTCTCTGTTTATCTAATTTGTTTCATGTTATGCATAGAATTCTTAGATTAAAAAACATTTTGATCATTTGCCATTTTGACTTTAAGAGAATTGGCCATTTTGAGAACTTGTCCTTTTGCGAATCAGGGTCAGCGCATACCATGAGCAGAGCTATTTCAGAGCAGATAATTTTTTGAGATTAGGTATTGATAATAAGATTAGTATCATACTTCGCAAAATTGAATACACGCCCTGATGCTCGAGCAAGCCGACTGCATGTTCGAGTATGCATTTTACATGCGCGAGCGCACTCGAGCTGCGGCGCGCCGCTCGCGGCAGTCAGTGTTGCCGCAGCGAGAAAACCGTTCGGACGAAACGGATCAAACTAATCAAGCACGCCCGGCGGCAACCCAGACCTTAAGGCCCGGTATCCCGCCAAAGCGGATAGGAGAGGAGATGTGTTTGAATAACCAATCAGATGTCAACTACGCGACAACGAAGCTAAGTGGAGAAATGTGGACATTTGATTGGCTATTCAAACACATCTCTCCTCTCCGCTTTGGTGGATACCGGGCCTAAATAGAGATGGGTCGCGCATGGTCGAGCATGCCGCCTGTGCGGTCTGCGCTGACCCTTAGGCTTTTTGTGCAATTGTTGTTCTGGGTCTGGATGTTTGTGTAGTCAGCATCAAAAGTTGCTGACCATATTCAGATTTTTAAAATCGCCATACATCGTAATAATACGAAATAATACGGTGTACAGCCATTTTGAAAATCTGAATGTGGTCAGCAACTTTCGATGCTGACTGTACCTAGTTGTGTTTCTAGGAGAAATTAATAGAGTAATTCCTAAAGTATGAGCAATGTTTTCTAGAAACAAAATAAAGTGACCCAGATATTCGAAACACATTGTATACTTACATCTTGTTTGGTATACCTACACATTTTTAGGCCGCTTGTTACATCAGTGCTGCCTATTTTCTATAAACACCTGGAGGCCAATCGCGCTATTTTTTTTCGACGAAATCGCAACTGAACCGCTACCATATCACAACTTTTTGACCGTTTCGTATCGCGCTAAAATTTTGACAGCAAGTTGAGACGCAACGCGATCGTAGCTGGAACGTAACCGCTGTCAAACGTAAAGTTGATAGGACGCTACTTTTTTATGATCGTTACCACAGAGTACTATAATATAAAAAATCGTTACGGTCAGCTCAGACCGAGACGTGACGCTGCGCGCACTTTTCAATAGAGTTATTCAAAATGTAACTCTATTTTAAAAAACAAAAGATACACCTTTCGCAACGCAGTTCGATGCCGCGCAGCGCGGCGCCGCGCACGTCGTTCAAAATCTGACTTTGTTTACTACAAGAAAAGATACAAATTTGAAGTATCGTTGCGTCACGTCGCTTCGCGTCGCGTCTCGGTGTGAACTGACGCTTACTGCATCGTTGGAGTGTTTTGACCAATTGACTTTGTTGTGAAGTGATTCTACACTACATCCTACTGTAACAGTTAATTTCCATTGCCTCACGAACCAACGCCTAACGCCATCTACCGACACTGAATGCAACTAGTATAACAACAGCCATAAAGATTTACTGATGTAACGTTCCTAATAGCGCCATCTATCAATAATTTGTATAGACTGTAATGTCGTAGGGGACTTGCTGGCACCCCGACTCGGACAATTTAGGTTAGAAGAGGATGGCGGGGTCTTTCATACCCCGCCATCCTCTTCGTGGTTATTTTCTGAGCATTCATTTATTAATTGAGCAATATTACTGCAAATCACATTTAAGTGTAGAAGCTTAATATATAAAACCTGTAACATATATTCTTACGATTATTGTAATAAGTATGTCAATTTATGCAGAGTTACGAATATTTTATATAATAATTAAAAGGGAATGTAAGTTTGACTTCCGGTTGGCGGTGGTACTTTTTGGGTTGGCTAGCGTTGGTCGCCATTCGTGAGAGCAGATTCTTTTTAAATATTAATTATAACTTTTGGAACTGGAAGAATACAATTGTACTAGACTACAACGCGTCTCATTTCCCCTTCTGAACACCCATAATAGTTCAGAAGTGGGATGGAAGAATTCCACGGCCCATATAATTATCCGCGGCATTGGGAGGCGGTCGCCAAGCGTCGACTCTGAAGAAAATGGGGGCCGCCAAGAGGAAAAAAGTCCCGTTTTTTTTTTCTGCACAGTCCTCGTCTTATGAGTTACCCGCCATTAAGAGACCAAGAATAACACACCTGGATACAGAGATCATCCCTAAATTCGATCCAGCGAAGAAAAATATAAACGTGATTGGGTGGCTTCACAAGATCGATCAACTGGGCGACATATACAACTGGGAAGAAAGAGACAGGATCTTCGTGATGCAAACTCGGCTACGCGGCGCTGCGCGCGACTGGTACGACGACCTGGAGGATTACAGCGCCACGTGGGGCACTTGGAAGGAATGGCTGACAAAGGCGTTTCCACGTACCACCGATTTCGTCGACCGCCTGGAAGAAATGCTGGCACGCCAAAAAGGAAACGAGACCATGACCCGTTACTACCATGATAAAATCTCTCTAATGAAAAAGTGTGGGCTGGATGGGGAGAACGCAATGTCGTGCCTCATCCGTGGGTTGCCGGTTGAACTGCGTGCGAACGCGAAAGCATGCGGCTACAAGACTCCCGAAGAACTATACTACGGGTTCCTTTCGTCACTCGAAAACTATGGGGCTGAAAAAAACAGACGATCCTCCGACCAGAAGCTGGTCAAGTCGACTTGGCAACGGGGCTCTGCGGCAGGGAACCCTGCTCCGAAGGTGTGCTACAACTGTCGGCGACCGGGGCACGAAGCTCGGGATTGCCGAGCTGCACCCGCCACACGCTGCCAGGTCTGCCAGCGCGCGGGACACGCTGCTAACACCTGCTGGTATGCGGCCGGCGGCAGCGGGGGGAGCTCGCGGGACATGTCGGCGCCGCCACCGCAAAGAAATCAACAGGTACGACAGGTTTATCACGTAACCACAGAAATAATTTCAGATTTATACCGTAAACAAATATATATTAATGGTTTTGAAGCAATCGGCTATATTGACACTGGTAGTAAGGTTAATGTAATCACGATGCAAGCTATCGAAAAATCACGATCATGTATAATTCCATCAAAAGTTGTAATGAGAGGCTTTGGAGGTTTACTTGTAAATTCCCTAGGAACAGCGTTCATAGATATAATTATAGATAATTTAAGTTTACAAACATGTGCCGAGATAACAAATGCCAACCTCAACGATATAGATTTAATTGTGGGGCAGCCTATTATTAATCAGCCGAACTTAAACATAATTATAACCTGTAAATCTGTGAAATTAATTGCAAATAGTGCACACGACTGCCCCTTAACAAGCATCCGTTTGTCTAGCCAGGACTTTATAACAAAAATTCCCCTATTCTTGTTCACCAATATCGAAGTCCCGCCGGGTTCGAGTGCCGAGGTACGGTACGAGTCTACACATCATATGATTTGGCGCCAAGTGAAATACTTGTTACCCATCCACGTTTGTATTCTATGGGTGATGAATCGTACTATATCCCAGAGTTAGTCTTGAAAAATACACCAACATTACAATTACGCATAATTAACTTAGGTGATTCTTGTTTACAATGGTCCGCGGGCCGACTGATTACCTACGCGCGCGGAAATGTTTACGCAAACCGACGTAGCTTTCGTTACTCAAAGTTGTACCGCTAATATTACACAGGATTATGTTCAGCCAAACAAGACATTCGTGTTGTCTGACCTAGATATTGGTGAAATGGAAGAAAAACATTCTAAGTTATTATTAGATTTATTAAATAAGTATCCCAGTTGTTTTGCTGAATGTAGCAGTGAACTTGGTTGTACGGATTTAATAGAAATGCATATTTCTACCACTTCAGAAACACCTGTGTTTTGTAAGCCCTATCGATTATCCTTCAAAGAAAATGAAATAGTGCAAGAAAAGGTGAATGACCTTTTATCCGCGGGAATAGTGCGGGAATCAAACTCCGAGTACGCGAGTCCAGTAATCCTAGTTAAGAAAAAGGGAGGCGACTATCGGTTATGTATCGACTACCGCGCTCTCAACGCACGTACTGTAAAGGATCGATTCCCTCTTCCGCACATTGATGATCAGATCACTCGACTATCGGGAAAAGTGTACTTTACTGTTCGGTTTTCTCACGGTTAATTCGTAAGGCATTAGGGTCTCTAGATAATAAAATAGCTACATATCTTGATGACGTCACTTTGCCCACTGTGACAATAGAAGAAGGTATAGACCTATTGGAAGATGTTTTAAAACTCCTCTCTCGTGCTAATTTAAAACTAAATTTAACAAAGTGCTCTTTTTTGAAAACCAGCGTAAATTACTTGGGTCATGAGGTTACTGAAGGGTCTGTACGCCCGGGGCAAGCAAAGATTACTAGTGTTATTAATTTTAGGCAGCCGCGAAACGTCCATGAACTACGTCAATTCATCGGTTTAGCATCGTATTTCCGTAAATTTGTAAGAGGATTCGCTGAAATTGCCCGACCTTTAACCAGTCTAACAAAGAAGGACGTAGCCTGGACGTGGGGTTCTGAACAAGAATATTCTTTTAATCTTTTAAAAACCAAGTTGACTGAACGACCTGTTTTAGCAATTTATGACCCGCGCGCTAAAACGGAAATCCATACAGATGCTAGTGGCTTGGGGTTAGGCGGTATTCTACTTCAATATCAAAATGATGGTGATTTAAAACCTGTTGCTTACTTTAGTCGCGTTACTAGTAGGAAGGAAATGCACTATCATAGTTATGAGCTGGAAACTCTCGCCGTGGTTGAATCTCTAAAACGCTTCCGTATTTACGTAACAGGTATCCCAGTTAAGGTGATTACAGATTGTGCAGCACTAAGAACCACATTGACTAAAAAAGATTTGATACCGCGTATAGCCCGATGGTGGCTAACGATCCAGGATTTCGATATTGAAATCGAATATTGTATGTTGATCCATAGATAATTTATTTTGATTCAAATCCTGGGTGTTGCCACCCTAACATGCTAAGTACACATCTTCCTTTTTTACAAATAGTTTCCACATCAATTACTATTATAATGGTACATCACTAGCTATATTGACGTTGACATTTATATAATCTAATCAGATGTCACTGTCAGTCAAGTAAACATCAATTTACTATTATAAAATGCTAGTTTCTACAATTTCGCAATCAAGGTTGGTTTTATTAGTCTACAGCTATTTAAACAATAATTACCAATTATACATGAATAGATACGCGAGTTATGTGCGATTGTCTACGAACATTAATTTAAAGTTGAAGTTTACAAAGTTATATTGGGAACGATTATAAACAATGGAACAGTTCTACTATTTATCTGTGTGTTTGCAAATTATTGTGCAGTGTTCATAATGCTATAAATATCTTATGTTGATAACAATAAAACTTTTCAAAGCTTTTACTGTGTGTTACTTACTTTCTAATTTAAGTTGTCCTTTTATCACACATAACACTTATGATACTTAATTATTACACATTTACAGTAGGAACATATCACTATCACTGCAATGTTTTTGTTTTTAAGGTAAAGTCTTAGTGGTTTTTACACAGACACTTTTTAGGTTTCACTTGTCTTCCAGATCTGGTAGTAATTGCTTCTTTCTCCTTCTTTGGTGATGATTCGAGACTGGTAGATGTAGATGACTCAGGAGTAACATAGGGAGTCGACAGGGGTGAACTCTCATCAGTGTTTTGATTGTACATCGGGGTGCTCACAGTGATCTCCTCTGCAGGTGTACTCGGTGTCATCTCTGGTAGCGCAAGTAGAGTTGAATCTTTGGTTTCATTGGGTTGTGATTCAGCAGGTTCTGATTGCTGTTGTGTTTGATCAGAATTTGGCAAAGATGGTGTTAATACACTCATGTGTGGTTGTAGGTTTGGTATATCTGAAACAATAGGTATTACTGGTTCTGGGCTTGGTGAGGATTGAGGGTATGGAGCAGGTGGTGATGTAGAAGGGGTGATAGATGATCTCTCAGTTTCTGGTTGATCTGTTTGATCAGGCAATTCAATGACTGCTCTTCTATTCTTTCTTATTTCTCTTCCTTTTTCTGTCAAGACAGTATAGCTCCGGGGCTCTTCTCTTTTCCCAGTAATAATTCCATATACTTGTTCATCAGGTAAGAATACTCTTTTTCCTGTGTTTAGTTCTGGTAAGTCTTTAACTTTATGTCTCTTATCATATATCTCTTTTGCTTTTCTCTTCTCTTCATTAATTTTGTCCGGTATGCTTCCAAATCGTGAGTTTTGGGAATAAGATTGGTAGACGTTGTTGGTATAGTTGTGTTCAGTAATCTCGACATTGCAATCTGTGCTGGTGCAGGACCTAGCTGTGAGGGTGTTGTTCTGTAGTGGAGTAGTCCTAAGAGGGGGTCTCCTGGATTCCTTTCGAAAATGTTTTTGATTATCTTCACACCTATTTCAGCAGCACCATTGCTTTGTGGAAAGTGGGGACTTGATGTGATATGTGCAAAATCCCATTTTTTGGCGAATTCTGCAAATTCCTTAGAAGAGAATTGTGGCCCATTGTCAGTTCTGAGGATCTTTGGAATCCCATGTCGGGCCATGATGCATTTCAAATGGTTGATGATTGCTGTAGAGGTAGTGGAAGTTAATGATATTACTTCTGGGTAGTTGGATAGTACATCTCTGACCACAAGGTATTCCTTTCCTCTGTATGTGCATAAGTCAGCAGCAATTATCTCGAAGGGATATTTTGGAATGTCTCCACATATGAGTGGTTCAGGTCTCTGTTTAGCTAGTTTAGCGCAGAATTCACATTTGTTGGACCATTGAGTAATGTCGTCTTCCCATGTAGGCCACCATACTGCATTTTTAGCTCGCAGCTGGCTCTTGGTGCTTGTGACGTGTCCAGTATGGAGTTTTGCAATCAACTCTTGTCTTAATACTGATGGGATGTATAATTTTTGTCCACATGTTATAATATCACTGGTTAAGGTGAGGTCTTCTTTGTATTTCCAGAAGGGTTTTATTTCTTCCTCAATATTCTTATAACAGGGCCATCCATTCATTATGTAGTTGTGTAACTTTCTGCATATGTTATCTTCTTGTTGGGCTTCCTTTATTTTTCTGAGGCGTTCGTCTGATACAGGCATGTTGTTCTATCTATGTTCTATGTTAGGGGTTTTGGTTTCCGCACTTAGTCCTTCATGTGGACCATTGTGCGTGAGCCATAGTGGCCTTGGTGGCTTATTCCAACCAGCCCACCTCCCTCCAGAAGTTGATCAGGTTCTTTGGTCTGTGGAGAACATCTGTGTAAGTCCTGGGTGTCCCGAGGGTTTCTGTCCTGATCTGTGTGACACCTGTGCACTCGAAGAGCACATGCGCGACGGTTTCCTCAGTCTCCATGCATGCCCTGCACAGGGGGCTGTCCGTTATGCCTATTGTGTGGAAGTGTTTGTTTAGGGAGCAGTGTCCCGTTATGGTCCCTGTCAGCAGGCGCATGCCGGTCCTGTCCAGGCGTAAAAGACGTCTGGTTAGCCTGCCATCTAGGGATGGCAGGGCTTCCTTGGATTGCCTGCAGCCTGGTGTCGAGGTCCACCATCTCTCTGCTTGTGTGAGGGTGCGCTCCTGCAGCCATCTACGTATCTGGTTGAAAGGGATGGGTATAATGGGTTCAGGTCCGCAAACTGATGCGCTGGATGCTCTCCTAGCTAGTTCATCAGCCGCGTCGTTGCCCAATGATCCGCTATGTCCTTTAATCCATTGTAGTGTCACTTTGTTGCGTTTAGATACCGTTAGACGTTCTAGTGCATTGTGACATTCTAGTATTAAGCTTGAAGTGGTATATTGTTTCTCCAACGATTTAAGGACTGAGGCACTATCAGAGAGTATACGTATATGGGTGTCCGTAACTCTTCTGGCCTCTATCGCGTATGCTGCTTGTATAATGCCCATGCATTCCGCCTGGTAGACGGTGTTGTACATTCCCAGCGGGCTGGATATATTTATGTTAAGGTCGTGTGAGAAGACATCTGTGTATATCCTCAGCTCTTTCGGGCCTGAGTAGTCACACTGCTCTTCTGCAAGTGTGATATTGTAGTGCTTTTCAAAGTGGTATTGTCTTGGGGCTTTGTCGCATGGTGATGCCATCATTGGCTGTTGTTCGATCGCATCATTCTTAATTCGCGTGTGTTTAATTCTGGAGTCTTTGTTTAGGGTTCCCAGGGCATAAAGCCTAAAGGCGGCTAGGGCCGCCTCTTTCTGCACGATGAGGTGTAGAGGTGGCAGTCCAAGCATTGCCTGTAGGGCAGCGGTGGGTGCAGTTCTCATGCAGCTAGTAACTGCCATACAAGCAAATCGCTGCAGCTTTTCGAGGTCTTTTTGGGTTGTGCTCAGGTTTGTTCTGGGCCACCAGACCAATGAGCCGTACGTGACTGTCGGTCGTATGACAGTGGTATATAGCCAGTGAGTGATCTTGGGACTGATCCCCCAGTTCCTGCCAAGCATTCGCTTGCATTGCCACAGGGATATGCTGGCTTTTGTGGTGATGTAGTTGATGTGTTTTGCCCAATTCAGCTGTTTATCCAAAAAGATGCCCAGGTATTTGGTTTCAGTTGATAGGCTTAGGGTGGTTCCAAAGAAGCGTGGAAGCTGTAGGGTCGGTAGCTTCCTCTTTTTTGTGAAGAGAATCAGCTCGGTTTTTGAAGGATTTACAGATAGCTGGTGTTTGTTGCACCAGTCCTCCACTATTTTCAATGCTTGGCGCATGAGGTTGCACAGGGTATTTTCGTGAGTGCCATTTATTATTATGGTTATATCGTCGGCATACCCTACAGTGAAATAACCATTTTCATTTAGTGTTTTAATGAGGTCATCTACGACCAGGTTCCATAGTAGCGGTGAGAGGACTCCCCCTTGTGGGCAGCCTTTCGCCACGATGGCCCTGGTAGTGTCATTTACTGTAACTTGTACAGCTCTTTGCTTGAGCATGTTGCTAATCCATCCGCTCAGGGTTGGGTCTATGTTGTGCCTGTCTAAGGCCATGTTGATGCTGTTGAACGTGGTTTTGTCAAAGGCGCCCTCAATGTCAATAAAGGCGGCCAGTGCTGAGCATTTGTGGTCCACTGCACATTCAATCTTGGATACTACGCTATGTAGCGCGGATTCCGTTGATCTGCCCGTGGAGTATGCGTGCTGTTGTTTGTGAAGCGGTTTTTCCCGAAGAGGTCCGTCTCGGATATACCTATCACAGAGTCTCTCGAGGGTCTTCAGTAGGAAAGATGTAAGGCTTATAGGTCGATAAGCCTTGGGTTGGGTGTAGTCCGTTTTGCCAGGTTTGGGTATGAAGATGACTTTTACCTCCCGCCATGCTAGGGGTATATGTCTAAGTGCTATGCAGGCCTGATAGATTTCCATCAGGTATGGTAGTAGATGTGCAATCCCCCACTGTAGTAGGGCCGGAAAGATGCCATCTAGTCCTGGGGACTTATATGGCTGAAAGGTGTTAATGGCCCACCTTATCCGGTCTTCCGTTATTATGCTGTGGGCTCTGGACCAGTCCATGTCCGTTGGGGTCCAGTCTGGTTCCGCCTCCCATGTCCTGTCCTCTAGGAGTTTACAGTCGGGGAAGTGAGTCTCAAGAAGGACCTTACTGGTTTCCAGGTCCGTGAGTGTATATGTATTGTCGGGTTTTTTCAGCGTTCCAAGGGTTCGGTCTTGGTCGGTTGAGAGGATTTTCCTTACCCTTGCGGCTTCGTTGTTGGTCTCAATAGATTCACAGAATTTGCGCCAGGCTGTCTTTCTGGCTATTCTGATTTGCTTTTTATATGTGTACTGGGTCTCTTTGTATAGTTCCCAGTCGTTTGGGAGTCTAGTGTTTTTGGCTCTGTTGAATTGCTTACGTAATGCATCTCTGAGTTTACCAAGTTCAGCGTTCCACCAGGGATTCCTCTCATGACTGGTTTTTGGCTCTCTTAGTTTACAGCATGCGTGGTAAGCTTCTGTTAGATATTCCGATAGTTTTGTTACTGTGTATTCTAGTTGGGTTGGGTCTCTTATGGTTATTTGTGATAGGTGTCTAGCCAGCAAGGAGGCTAGGAGGCGTTTATATCCAGGCACATCAGTGCGCCGCGGGTTTCGCCTCGGTGTGGGTTTCCTCGTGTTGGTGGTCAGTGTGAATCGGATTCTTCTATGGTCAGAGCAGGAAGGCTCGTCCGATACATGCCAGTTAGTAATGTGGTTAGTCGCGTTTTCTGTAGCAATCGTTAGGTCTATGATCGTTTGTCCTCGGACTGTGACCCAAGTGGGTTCAGAGCCCCGGTTTACGATGTTAAGGTTAGTAGAGAATAAATAGGTGGATAGTACCTCTCCTCTGGCGTTCGGTGCGTCGCTGCCCCAGAGTGGGTGGTGCGCGTTTGAGTCAGTGCATATGATCAGGATCTGATACAGGCATTTCTTTGAGTATGCTGAGAAATGTTGATTCATCTAGCTTGTCACCTTTTTCTAGAATATCTCTGTCTTCTTCTTCAGTTGGAAGTGGGGCTCTAGATAACATGTCTGCTGTATACATGTACTTTCCGGGAACATGCTCTATTTTATAATTGAATGGTGTCATTCTCATTCTAAATCTCTGAAGTCTTGTTGTCAGGTCTACTATTGGCTTTGTGTCTAGAATCTTTAGAAGCGGTTTATGGTCAGTACGGATTGTGAAGATTGGTAAGCCTTGGAGATAAAGTTTAAATCTCTCGCATGCCATAGTTGTTGCACATGCCTCTTTTTCTATCATCGCATACCTTTGCTGTGTAGGGGTGAATGCGGATGACCAGAAGTGAACAGGCTTCCATTCGTCTCCATGCTTTTGTTCTAGGACAGCGCCCATACCATATTGAGATGCATCTGCTGAGACTCTAGTCTCCAGATTTGGATCATAGTGTGCCAATTGAGGGGCTGACGTCAGTAACTTCTTGATTTCTTGGAATGCTTTGGTGTGTTCTTCATTCCACTCTCTTGCAGAATCTTTTCTTAGTAGGTCGCGTAGAGGTTTTGTAATATCTGCTGTATTGGGCAGAAATCTGAGATGTTGGTTTACTGCTCCCATAAAGCTTCTCAGTGCTGTTAGATCTTTGGGTATAGGTAGGCAATTTATAGCCTTTATTTTGTCTTGAAGGGGTTGTACTCCATTGCCAGTTATTTTGTATCCAAGAAATATGCACTCATTTGTCCTGAAGATACATTTCTTCTGATTTAGGGTTACACCTCCTTTATGTAGAGCTTTAAGTACCTCTCTTAGATTGGCATCATGTTCTTCTATTGTTTTCCCATGGACCAGGGTATCATCGACATGATTTATGCAGCCTTTGATGCCTGACAGTAGGGTAGCCATTTTCCTTTGAAAAACTTCACTGGACGAGTTCATACCCATAGGCATTCGATTGAAACGGTACCTTCCAAATGGGGTGATGAAGGTTGTGAGGTCTTTACAGTCTTCTGATAATTCTACTTGAAAATAGCTTTTTACTGCATCAATTTTGGAGAATACTTTTGATCCAGCGAGCTGTGCTAGGCATTCTTCAACAGTGGGTAGAGGATGGTACTCTCTCATGACATTTTTGTTCAACTCAGTGTAGTCCACAGTGATTCGTACAGTGTCCAAATTATTTTTGTCTGGTACTGGCACCATTGGGGCACACCAATCTGTTGGATGTGTTACTGGTTCTATAACACCCATATTTTGTAGATTTTTCAGGGCTGTCTCTACCTTAGGTCTTATCGGGATTGAAATGTGTCGAGGGGCAGTCACTGCATGGGGTACGGCATTTTCTTTTAGTTTAATGTGGTATATGCCTTGCATTACACCTAGCCCTTTGAACATTTCTTGATATTCCTTTTCTGGATAAATTTTGTCTGAGGTTTGTATTTGCATTATTTGTGTTTCCTCATGCCACTGCACTATTCCAAAGGCATCACATTCTGGTAGTCCTAGTAGTGGTGTGTGCTGGTTCTCTAAGACATAAATATCAGTGATTTTGGTGTTACCTTGCCAAGTCATTTTAACATTTTTACATACTCCTCTTCCAGGTAGTATTATGCCACAGGGTCCTAATAGTTTTTCTTTGACTTGAATTGGTTTGGGTAATTTCAGTTTGATTCTTAGTTCTGGACTTATTACGGTTTCAGATGCACCTGTGTCTATTTTGAATCTTATTTTCTGTCCGTTCACTGTTATTGTTGTACACTTTGCTTTAGAGCGAGGTATCTTCGGTGTTGTTACAGAATCAACGATTTTTTCTTTTTCAATACTTCCTAGGAAGAAATCTTCTGCAACTTCGTTCACTATCTTAGATTCCTTTTTTTCCTCTTTCTTTTTCTTGCATACTGCCAACCAGTGACCTTTTAATCCACAGCCTTTACAAATTGATTTGGTTGCCTCACACTCTGAGAATTTGTGTCTCGGTGAGCGGCCACATTTTCGACAAGTTCCTTGTGATGTAGTTCCTTGTTTGATTATATCTTTTTTGTTGTGTTTTTTCACTATGTGGATTTCTGAGGATGTTTGGGTAGGGTTTAGAGTAGAAATATTCGCCTCCACTATCTCAGCATGTCTGACTCTGTTAATTACTGTCTCCAACTTTGGTTCTTCTTCCAGGTTTTGAAGTGCCTTGGACAATTCTATGTTTTTCATGCCTGCGATGATTCTGTCCCTGATGAGTTCATCTTCCAACGGACCGAATTCACACTTTTTTGCAAGGTTGTGCAAGTCTGTGATAAAATCATCTACGCTTTCGTCGCCGTTCTGAATCCGTTGATTAAAACGCGCTCTCGAATACATTTTCGTTTTTCTCGCTGTATAGTATGCGTCAAATTTAGCTTTAACAATGTCATACGACTTCATGTCTGCGGGGCTAATTTTCATTGAGGTTAGTATGTTGTTCGCTTGGCCTCCCATAGTATAGAGAAATGAATTGACTTGAGTCTCACTTGGTAGTAGTTTAAGTCTTGTGCTCTCCCTATATTGTTCGAACCTTGTTATCCAGTTTTGCCAATCAGCAGCTTTGAAAGTAAATTGCTGTGGCGGCGGCGTGGTCATGCCGGGCAGGAAGCTGGCGCCTTCTATCAAACTCGGGACTGATTGCTGGCTCTGCAGTAACTGAGATTGCAGTTGTTGAATCAGTGTCATTTGAGCGTCTAATTGGCTTCGGAGTTCCTCCATGATTGTAAATTCGTAGTTTTTAGAATTTTATGAAAGAATAACCGCCATGTCACCATGTATGTTGATCCATAGATAATTTATTTTGATTCAAATCCTGGGTGTTGCCACCCTAACATGCTAAGTACACAAATATCGCCCTGCAGGGCTAACTTGCGCAAGTCGACAAAATTTTGTCGACACATTATCTCGTGCTGAGACGACATATGTCTGTTTGTCGATGGGAGCTAACATGGTGACACTTTTATGTCGTGTCGTTCTGACATAGAACTCATGACGTTCTGTCAAACCTGTTTTTGTCGTCAGGCTCTAAGCGTCAGTTCACACCGAGACGCGACGCGAAGCGACGTGACGCAACGATACTTCAAATTTGTATCTTTTCTTGTAGTAAACAAAGTCAGATTTTGAACGACGTGCGCGGCGCCGCGCTGCGCAGCGCGGCGTCGAGCTGCGTTGCGAAAGGTGTATCTTTTGTCTTTTAAAATAGAGTTACATTTTGAATAACTCTATTGAAAATTGCGCGCAGCGTCACGTCTCGGTCTGAGCTGACCGTCACATGCGCGCTATATTTAGTCGAATTTTGACATTTTCCTATGACAAGTTTCTCGTCGATGGTTTTCGAAGACGAGAAATCGCGACAACAGTGACTAAAAACTGAAAAGGCGTAAATTTTGTGAACTTTTAAGTATAATGGCGGTGCCGTACTACAATTATCTTTTAACTGTGTATGAGGAGAGGGAAGCAAGAAAAATACAGAGGAAGGTGATTCGCGACGTCTGCAACCCATTTGACCTAAGGGATAACGAGTTCCAGTCCCTTTGGCGAATTACAAAGCCTATGGCTATTTACGTTATAGATAAGCTCCAAGCCGATTTGGAGCCTCAAAACGGCTGTGGCTTACCTGCCTTTTTAAAAGTAAATATCTACTTATTTACCACCTAAACTACTGTTAGTGTAATCTGAATTACCTAGGCTAATTTTTTGACTAAACGTCGAGGGCCGCTTTTAGTCTTTCCCACTGCCGCTCATATTCAGCGGCACGCTGCGGAGTTTTAAATTCTCCTGCCGCAAAGTTTGCATGTTGATGCATATAATCACAAAGATATTTAATCTGGCATTTTGTACTGCGTATTCTGAAACATTTACAGTTCAATTTGTAACTATCAATCTATCTCTTTCAATTAATAAGGGCACTATGTACATGTGTATGACAAGTAAACTTTCGTTCCTATTACGAATAATGTTTCACAGCAATTTCAGAACTTTGTACTTACTGAATAGTCAACATTCAATGTTGATTTATGTATGGATTTTGTACATTACAGTTAGAACATTTCATCGAGATAATTAATGTTACATAGTATTATGATTACATATCTTAGAACTTTGAAAAATCCATTATTTACACGGTTTGTTTTGTAAATCAATTACAACATTGAATAGGTGATAATAAACTAATATGCATCTCCGCCATCTGTAACGGGATTTTGATCTAATGCTTACAATTTCTTTCATGCCAAAGCCATCTTCTATAAAACAATTCAACAATTATTTCAAATTCGAAAATATTTAGCACGAGCGAACCACAGAGCAAATTTTGAATGGGGAAGGCAAGTGTCAAAGTGACAAGTGACAGTTTGGTCCCAAAGGAACTGTCAAATCAAAGGAATTTTCTGAAAATAAAACGATTTATTGATGTAAAATGACTAGATGTTGTGTAGTAAGCGGTAAAAATGATGGAACATACAAATTTCCGACAATTCACACTATCAAGAAATAATGGGTAGCTGCTGTGACTGCCTTGAGAACAAAAATTGAATTATAACTAAGGAAAAGCTATACAATAAACAAATATCCAGCCTTGCGAAGCCGAGACAGGCCGTTAGTTGAGTTTATTAATGAAATTCTATGATTATACCATAACTAAACAATCGAATACACTTTTCAAAATAATATCTACTTTTCTATTGGAGGTTAAGTACCAGTATTGCATCGCTCTATAAATCATGAAATGGATTGTCTGGCAGAAGAATTATCACCTGGAACGAGTTTTGTGATAGTTGTGGTGTTAAGAAATTATATATATTGTGATATTTCTCGAATCTAAATAAAAAAAGGGGTAAAATTACTGACTTAAAACATTATGATATTTTATCAAAATAGAAAGTCAGAAGCAGCATTATATTCTTGTTATAGGAGAGGACAGGTTAAACACATCTAAACTCAAAAATTGAAACCTCAACTACAAGTAATGGGGAAGGCAAGTGTCAAAGTGAAAATGACAGTTTGGTCCCCAAAGAACTGTAAAATCAAAGGAATTTTCAGAAAAAAAAACATTTATTGATGTAAAATGACTAGATGTTGTGTAATAAGCTGTAAAAATGATGGAATACACTTTTCAAAATAATATCTACTTTTCTTTTGGAGGTTATGTACCAGTATTGCATCGCTCGAAAATCGAAGAATTATCACCTGGAACGAGTTTTGTAATAGTTGTGGTGTTAAGAAATTAAATATATTGTGATATTTCTCGAATCTAAATAGAAAAAAAGGTTAAAATTACTGACTTAAAACATTATGATATTTTATCAAAATAGAAAGTCAAAAGCAGCATTATATTCTTGATAAAGGAGAGGACAGGTAAAACATACCTAAACTCAAAAATTGAAACCTCAACTACAAGTAATTGTGGATTTATTACGGTAAAATCAAATGTATAACCACTCAATTAAATCACTTTTTTTCTCTTGTAGATGCGCCGCGGCGTCTTAATTCTTCTTTTAGTATATAGTACTTGCATGGACGAATAATTTTCCATATTTGTTTTGTATTTATACTCAATTTTTATAACAAATAATCTTGTTTGTTTTTTTGTACAAGGTAGACGTGGGGACCAACTATCGCAGCGCCATCTACGATTAGCTTTGAGTTGCCATCCCCATTGTGGATTTATTACGGTAAAATCAAATGTATTACCACTCAATTAAATCACTTTTTTTCCTCTTGTAGATGCACCGCGGCGTCTTAATTCTTCTTTTAGTATATGCACTTGCATTGACGAATAATTTTCCGTATTTTTTTTGTATATAAACTCAATTTTTATAACAATAAATCTTGTTTGTTTTTTGTACAAGGTAGACAGTAATTTGACGCAGGGACCAACTATCACAGCGCCATCTACGATTAGCTTTGAGTTGCCATCCCCAATGGGGAAGGCAAGTGTCAAAGTGAAAATGACAGTTTGGTCCCCAAAGAACTGTAAAATCAAAGGAATTTTCTGAAAAAAAAAACATTTATTGATGTAAAATGACTAGATGTTGTGTAATAAGCTGTAAAAATGATGGAATACACTTTTCAAAATAATATCTACTTTTCTTTTGGAGGTTATGTACCAGTATTGCATCGCTCGAAAATCGAAGAATTATCACCTGGAACGAGTTTTGTAATAGTTGTGGTGTTAAGAAATTAAATATATTGTGATATTTCTCGAATCTAAATAGAAAAAAAGGTTAAAATTACTGACTTAAAACATTATGATATTTTATCAAAATAGAAAGTCAAAAGCAGCATTATATTCTTGATAAAGGAGAGGACAGGTAAAACATACCTAAACTCAAAAATTGAAACCTCAACTACAAGTAATTGTGGATTTATTACGGTAAAATCAAATGTATAACCACTCAATTAAATCACTTTTTTTCTCTTGTAGATGCGCCGCGGCGTCTTAATTCTTCTTTTAGTATATAGTACTTGCATGGACGAATAATTTTCCATATTTGTTTTGTATTTATACTCAATTTTTATAACAAATAATCTTGTTTGTTTTTTTGTACAAGGTAGACGTGGGGACCAACTATCGCAGCGCCATCTACGATTAGCTTTGAGTTGCCATCCCCATTCCCACCAATAATAGACCGAATGAATGAATGAAACCGGCGATACTAAATTATATTATGGTATGTTTTCATGAAATGGTAACATCGGTTATCTCGCGTCGAGAAGGCGAAGTCACGACGAGATATCTTCTCGAGCGTGGTGCGCATGTTACGAAAAGTGACAAACGAATCGAGAACGACAAATTTTGCCTTCTCGTTTATGAGATATGTCGACTTGCGCATGTTAGCCCTGCTGGCCTCCGTATGCAACACGTTGACGCGCTCAGCCGCAACCCGGTTGAAAGCGTTCCTGTCCTTCGCATTGATGAAGCTGACTGGCGCCTCACGCTACAGTTGCAAGACGATACGGTTCAAAGTATTATTCGACAGATTAATGCGGGCACGAATAATCCAGATATAAATAAAAATTATACCATTGTTAACGGATGTCTGTTTCGAAAAACTTTACACGGTGATCGATTCGTAATACCTAAACTGTCAAAGTGGTCATTGTTACAGAAATACCACGACCAAATTGGGCACATAGGTTTCGAAAAGTGCGAGAAAACAATAAAATCAAAGTTTTGGTTCTCTGGTATGACTCGATTTATACGGAAATATGTAAATGCTTGCTTACACTGTGCTTATGCTAAGGGAAATTATGGCAAAGTAGAGGGCGAGTTACATCCCATTGAGAAAGTAGCAACACCGATGCATACTTTACATTTATAGATCATTTGGGACCATTTTTGAAAACACGCCGTGGTTACTCGTAGGGTCACCTGTCCAACATTGAAACAATCGTACACAATGAAACTTTGCGATATTTCTAAAATGCGACGTTGCTAGATAGAGCAGGATAGCAAGAAAGGACCTTCACAGGCCCCCCCCGCACACGCCCAGTTTGCGAGCGCGCCGCGTGGAAGAGGTCGTCTTTAGTGACGTATAACGAATATTGCTGCGAAAAAGTAAGAAGTTTTGGTCATGTTTGGTGATTTTTTACCAAATTATAGAAGATAATTTCGTATTGTTCAATATTACGTTGCATTCTGTACGTTTCAAAGTCTCTTTTGACTTAAATCTGTATAGAAATTGTTCACTTTTTGTTGCAATTTTTATTTATTTTGTAAAAAAATACCTTGTTGGTTTACAATGAAACAAAAGTATGTGGTATACAATGAAACAGTGTGTCATTGTGTACTATCTTGTTTTATTATAGGCCATGTGGAAAATAACTATATTTTTTTAAACACAAGCGACTTTCATATAGGTTAATTCCAAACTATAATGTTAACAAAGATTGCGCGTCTAAATTTTATGGTCTTTCTAGTAAAGACGTTCGCAGCGTTGCGTACCAGATGGCTCATGTACCTAAATAATATAAAAATCTGCTGTCAGTTGGAGGTCTGAAAAAATGGCAGTCATTGAGTGGCTTAGATCTTATAGGTCTAGGCCAGGTACCTACCTCGGGCACGCCGCAATTGCGGCGGTAAGACCCCTCTTTGAGGAGTGGCTGGAGAGAAGTCATGGCGTCCTGACCTACCGCTTGACGCAGGTCCTCACCGGACACGGAAGTTTCGGGAGGTACCTGTGTCTGATGCGAAAGGAGGAGACGCCTGGGTGTCACCACTGCGAAGATCGCCCGGAGGACACGGTGGAGCATACGGTGCAAGACTGCCCAGCTTGGGCAGAGCACCGACGTGTCCTCACGGCGGAGACCTCTCGCGCCCAGCATTGGTCGCGGCCATGCTGCGGGGCGAGACGGAGTGGGAAGCGGTCGCCTCCTTCTGCGAAGCAGTAATGCTCGCAAAGGAGGAGGCGGGCCGCGAGCGAGAGAGGACTGAGTCCTCCCTCCGCCCCACCCGCGGTGGTAGACGCCCACGGCGACGGACGTCGCTTGATGATCTCCGGCCACCGTAGGCGCGGGCATGCGGGCAGCGTGGGGCAGCGAGTAAAGGGCAACTCGCTGCCCGACTAAGGACCATGCCCGGGTTGACGGCGCGTTGTGTCCCACGCGCGCCTCATAGAGCGTCAGCATAATGACGGGGCCCCCCTCTCAGAGGGCCAAAGCCTGCCGGGGTCGCGGGATTATTTCCTTACCGTGACCCCGGAACAGAAAGGGCTATTGAAGGACACCGTGGATTTTAGTCAGTAGAAGTCTGACAGTCCCTCCCGCCCTGCCCGGGGTTGGAGGACTCATTTGATGAATTTACCACGCTAAAAAAAAAAAAAAGGCCAGGTACCTACCTATTTATTTGTTTTGAAATTTTATAAGTTTTTAAGACCTGTAAGACAGAGACAGGGTGATTGTTTTTTTTGTTAAACCTGAACCAGCAGGTATTACCTCTTTGATTGTTAATGTTTAAGTCCGATTAATATCGTAGATAATAATTACTATGAATCAAACATTATTTTCATTTAAATTTCTTTAATTTAATGCATAGATACATATCTGGGTTGATTAAAAGCAAACAAAACACTACCTACTAATAATACTGTTTCATTGTTGCTTAGCCTTGTTTCATTGTAAAAATTTAGGTGTTTCATTGAATACACATATATGGACACAATGAAACAAAGTTCATTTTTCAGAAAAAGCTTTTTAATGCATACATTATAAAAGTACAGTAAAAAAATATAATACGATAAGATAACTAATTAAATTGTCTATCTTGATGCAAAAAATTAGACTCCTAACTTGAGAAACGGCAGAGACAGGATGGTTTGAAATTTTGGTGTTTCAATGTTGGACAGGTGACCCTACATACTTGTAATGATAGATTCTTTTACGAAATTTGTATTTGCTCGAGCTGTTAAAGGCACTGGTTCTATAGAAACTATTCAGAACTTAAAGGAAATAATATCTACTTTTGGCAATCCTCATAGAATAGTTACAGATAGAGGTGTCGCTTTCACTAGTCGGTATTTTAAAGAGTTTGCTAAACAAAAACAGTTCAAGCATGTATTAAATGCAGTTGCTTGTCCTCGATCAAATGGTCAAGTTGAACGAGTAAACAGAACCATTGTAAATGGCCTAAACACTACCGCGGAAAGTGAATGCACATGGGATGAAAAACTTTCAGATATAGTCTGGGGAATAAATAACAGTCCTCATGCTGTTACAGGATTCTCCCCCTTTAGTCTTATGTTTTCGCATGACAATGCCTTATTACCTGCTTACTCTGCAAACGTTGGTAGTGACATTGACCCTCAAAAGCAATTACATGAACGTAGACGCAATGCAAAGTTGCGCATTGATAATAATATGGCAATTATGAAAGGTCGGTATGATAAGAGGCATAAGAAATGTAGGAAATATAATGTAGGTGAATTGGTTTTGTGGAAGGGAGGTTTATCTCGTGACCATACAGTTGGGGTCACTAAAAAGTTAGGGAGTGTGTCTACAGGACCATACAAGATCACTATAATAGACCATAGTATTGACCGATATACAATAAATAGCATTCAAGGAGTCAAAGGATATAAAAAGTTTAGTGCAGTAGTTGCTGGTGATTCACTACGCCCATATAAGTCATCAGTACCAGACAGCTCTACAGATTCTGATCATGAAATAGATAGGGATGATTTAATAGATTTATTAGAGAGTTAATTATGATACCATTTGTTGCACTAGACATAGTTGTTGTGTGACTTACTATTCATAATATCATAATATAACTGTACTGTATTCCTTACTTTATTAAACAAATATTATTGTTTTAACTTTCCCGAATAATTTTAAATTAAACACCTACTTTATATTATAAATAGTTGTATTATTCCAATTTAAATATTCAACACATCAGATGGATTCATTAAGGAGCTATTAAATATATTGCCCTAACCACAGAACAACTTTCGACTTGATACAGATTAGTGTAGGTACTCATTATACAGTCGTACTGATAATCTGTGTGTATATCTGTCCTGCTATGCTGTGTGATACAGCAGAGAGGTCTGTGTGAATACCTATCCTGCTATACTGTGTGTATGCCAGAAAGGTCTGTGTGAATATCTATCCTACTATACTGTGTGATACATTAGTTTTAACTGTGTGAATACCTATTCTGATATACTGTGTGATATGCCAGAAAGGTCTGTGTGAATACCTATCCTGCTATACTGTGTGATATGCCAGACAGGTCTGTGTGAATATTTGTCCTGTTCCACTAAGTGATACATTAGATAAATCTGTGTGATTATGTAACCAGTTACACTTGATATTTTATATAAGTGAATGTCTTTCCAATTATTCTTTGTGAAACTTCAGACAGTTCTGAGTGCACCTCACTGTGTGCTAAGTGAAATGTCAAATAAACCTATGTGAATAACTGAACGCTAATTTAATAAAAACTCAATGTGTATTATAGAAAGAACATTTCATAATTTATTATGTATGTTTAACAAAATATACTGTGGGCTGTTTGTTTCCAGGTACCGCCAAAAATGGACACTGGTGCCACTACTTCTGCTGAAGGAGCTGGAGCCCAACGCCGTGGAGGACCACGACAATAGCAGGATGGCCGAGTGTAACAGTTAATTTCCATTGCCTCACGAACCAACGCCTAACGCCATCTACCGACACTGAATGCAACTAGTATAACAACAGCCATAAAGATTTACTGATGTAACGTTCCTAATAGCGCCATCTATCAATAATTTGTAAAGACTGTAATGTCGTAGTCATTTTAAAATATTAATAACTTGTCCTTTTCTCTGAGCATTCATTTATTAATTGAGCAATATTACTGCTAATCACATTTAAGTGTAGAAGCTTAATATATAAAACCTGTAACGTATATTCTTACGATTATTGTAATAAGTATGTCAATTTATGCAGAGTTACGAATATTTTATATAATAATTAAAAGGGAATGTAAGTTTGACTTCCGGTTGGCGGTGGTACTTTTTGGGTTGGCTAGCGTTGGTCGCCATTCGTGAGAGCAGATTCTTTTTAAATATTAATTATAACTTTTGGAACTGGAAGAATACAATTGTACTAGACTACAACGCGTCTCATTTCCCCTTCTGAACACCCATAATACTACTGATATGATATTATCTTATTATGAATTTATCTATCTAACTTTGGTTAGCGTTTGAACTTATAACGCAATACCAAAATCAGAAAAAACTGAATCGAAACGTAACCACTGTTGCAATCGAACCATAACGTTATTGTATACGTTTGCAGACGTTTCAAATTAGCGCGATTGGCCTCCAGCCTTGTGGCAGCGGCCGCAGCACTCACGCCACGCTGGAACTAAAGTTATATTAGCTATTTAATTTGAGCTACTGCCAGGAACACTAGCGATAGCGCTCTTATACCGCTCTCTCTGCATGATCAGTGACGGTTTGAAAGCCGCCTTCGTCGAAGTGCACATCGTAGACTCCAGCGATGAGATTATTCTTAATAGAGAAACAGGTGTCGCCCCTCAGCAGCAGATAGACCAACTTGTAAGGTGCCTGGGTTTGTTTGGATACGGGAGGTACCTAGATGACTAAGGCCATATACAGGGTGATTTTGAATAAATGCGACAAAATGAAATGGGAGCTTCAGTTACAGTAACATAGTAATTATAAACTGTTTTTTCTACAATCTAAGTGGTTAAAAAAAAATACGCGTTTATCGTTTTCAAAAGGTCCATTGATGTTATTATCTTTTTAAGTACGAATTATCGGTATTCCAGCAAAATATTTAATATGCAAAATAAATAAGAAAAATTAAAGTATCAAATCCGACTCATCGCAGTGCTCAATAAACGTCTTGTACTCATGTTATTAAACGTTGCCGTTCATAGCGGTCATTTACCTAATTTCGCCTTTTTTCTAACGCGCGACGTTGCCAAACCTCGCATGAGCGCCAGCGCTGACATACTATCCCGGCGGCCGGCCCGCCCCGCCCACCACCCTTCCTTCGTTCATTAAACGCGCGCGCGGGAAAGAGATGCGCGGGCGACCAGGCGGACAGAGGCAGCGCGGGGCGGCGCTATTCATTCATAGCGACAATGTAGCTAAATCGTGCCCACTACACGATAACGTAGTACGCGAAATTCTTTGATACTTGTAATTATTTTAACGCTTTTCGTAACACTGGTCAATTCACAGAAATATTAAAAACAGGAGAAGTGGCAAGGGGGCGTGTCCGCTACCATGTGGTTCTGAGCGCTACGCTCAGAAAGTGAAAAAATGATGGCATCGGGTTTCACATGTAATTACAAGTATTTTACAATATTTGTCTTAAAAATCACGAAAAACAACAAGCAGTAAAATATATCTGACTTGTACTACTGTACTTTTGTTTTCCTACATTACTCCGACTGTATTATTTTTGCAATAAATACATTGCTCTTTTACAACCACATCATTGCATCACAGAGTGACTGAACAAGCAATGTAAAACTGACATAACGATACCTCAATCAGCCGTAATGTCGCATGGTACGGCCGCTGCTCAGGTCCGCGTATTTTATTGCGAGCTAGTGACGTGCTCTTGGTGATCCGGCAAAGTCTATCGACAAGAAAGTCGACTGCTAAATGCTATTTTAATATTTCAGTTTTTTTTTTGAATTTTTTATCTTGTAATAAGGCTGGAAGGCCGATGTGGTTCATGCATTTTTACAAATTTTTATTATTTTACAGAGTATGATATAAATGCGACACCGAAGATGGTTAAGTAAATTAATTAATGTTTAGTTTAGTAATCTATGGACTAAATTAATAGTAATCTAAACAATAAAGATAATAAAAACGGTTTCATATCGTTTTTTATTAATTTTATTTCCAAACCTTTATAATTTATCGATATATTTATCGTGAACTCTTCGATTTAGTCAAACACTGTCGAGTCCGCCCCCGTGTCCCGACGACACACAATGATAATTGTTTTAGTGTGAGTAAATGACACGGAAAAGTACGCTGTGGCATCTGTGGCTGTGGTTTAAAGAATAAGGTGGAATAAGGTTTATATTTAAATGACAGAGTTTTCGACGGCGCGTGTGTGAACTTGTTCGTAGTATTGTTTTGATATACTACATGCGTAATATTATCTTTATGGTGGGGCAGTTGTGGCTTCACCGGTTTTCTATACATTTTGAACTCCACGCCATATCTCCTTCTATAATATATCTATGGGTCAATTATTATTTAATTTTACATTTGATATTTTATACATTATCTAGACCACACGTATTATTGTATATTTAAATTTGTCGCATCGATTCAATTTCACCCTGTATACGTCTGCGCAGCGTTGACGCCAGAGTTCGAAAAATGTCAGTGGTTTAGCAGACTAAATGTAGGTTTTTGACGAAGCTAGTAGATTTTTAAACAATTTCACCTAGTCCTTTGCTGGTTTCAAAGTCGAGGGCATAACAGATTGCATCAGATTTTCGTTTACTTTGAAAGTTACGGTCAACCGTACGGTTTTCGTGAGTAAATAGTCTTTGCCAGTCAGGCGTGCTGTCGCAAAAGGCAAGAGTTGGTAGTCAGTCGCAAACAGCAGCACCTACATGTCGCGTATCCGTTTCGACCGCGCGGTCATGACGTTTTTAGGGTTCCGTAGTCAACAAGGAACCCTTATAGTTTCGCCATGTCCGTCCGTCCGTCTGTCCGCAGTTTAGCTCAGAGACCCACAGTCCTAGAGAGCTGTAATTTGGTGTAAATATACGGATTTGTTTTGCCGAAAAAGTGGTAAAATAAAATCTCGTAAAATATTTTTTTTTAGGGTACCTCCTGTACACGTAAAGTGGGGATGTTTTTTTTTTTCTCGCGTACCCCTTAGTGTGGGGTATCATTAAATAGGTCTTTAAAAAATATTGATAGTTCACATTAACAATTTTTTGATAAAAAAATTCGTTTGTGTAATATTAGGCTTTAGTGCTAAATTTTGCTCGACTCGAGTGTCCCCCCCCTCTACCAGCTAAACGGTTACGTTTGGGGGTGTGAAAAAATTCACAATAGTAGTATATATAACGAAGTTTGAAAGAAAATTATCATGGCTAAGTAGGCTTTACAACTTTACGAGTAATAGTCGACCAACTTATAAAATGTACTTGGATAACATATTTTCCTAAACAAAATGTATCGGAGAACATCTTCTTCAACTGCAAATGTAAGTTTGTCAACTTATTTTTACAGCTTTAATAGGTATGTTTTTACGGTATGTTTTTTGGGGATAGGTAGGTTTTTATCGTCAACTATTTTTAACTTAGGTACTTCAAAAAAAGGGGGAGGTTCTAAATTCGTCGTACCTAATCTTTTTTTTTAATGTATTTTCCCCGATTTCTCAGACTCCTGGACCGATTTTGAAAATTCTTCTTTTTAAAATTAAATTCAGCGAATCAGTTTAGTTAATTCGCATAAGTATTTTGATGGGCAACTACGGAACCCTACACTGTTCGAGGCCCGACACGCACTTGGCCGGTTTTTTTAAATAAAAACCATCCCAAGTTTTTGTAAAAAAATGTAAAAGTCGATTCCCAAAAACCATAAATTTGTCAAAGCAATGGTTAAAAAGTTATAAGGGTTTGAACGTGGCCGCGCCATCGAAACTTTCCGAACCGCGCGGCCATGGAGATCTTTAAAACTAAGAGTCGCAGAGACCTGAAATTTTGGGAAATAGTAGCTTGAATTTGTAAACCAAATGTAAAAATATAGAAAAAAATCCTGTGTTTGTATTTTAGGAGTTGTAAGGATAAAACCTCATGGCCGCGCCATTGAAACGGTGACAAAAACGTTATCGCCGATATCTCACTGAAAAAGAATCTCAGACGTCTGAAATTTTTTGTAAAACACAGATTTGCATTTGTCAAAACTAGTAAAAATACAACAAAAAATCCTAGGTTTATATTTCAGGAGCTGTAAGACTAAAACGCCATGGCCGCGCCATCGAAACGTTGAAAATTTAGTTTTTCGCCAATATCTCGCTGAAAAAGCATCGCAGAGGTCTGAAGTTTTTTGTAAAACACAGATTTGAATTTGTCAAAACTAGTAAAAATACAACAAAAAATCCTAGGTTTATATTTGAGGAGCTGTTGAAGAAAATCTTCAATGCGTCTTGAATATGTCGATTAGGGTGACCACGGATTATTATTTACTGAGAAATTTCCACCTTTTTTATTAGAAATGATATCCCAAGGATTCGTTGAACAAAATCTTTAAAAATCACATAAATTAGAGATTACACCGACCTGTCACCTGACACCGACCTGAATTTTTAATTTAATAATTACTTTTTTTTTTAAACATACCAACAATCGAACAATCTCTAATTTATGTGATTTTTAAAGATTTTGTTCAACGAATCCTTGGGATATCATTTCTAATAAAAAAGATGGAAATTTCTCTGTAAATAATAATCCGTGGTCACCCTAATCGACATATTCAAGACGCATTGAAGATTTTCTTCAACAGCTCCTCAAATATAAACCTAGGATTTTTTGTTGTATTTTTACTAGTTTTGACAAATTCAAATCTGTGTTTTACAAAAAACTTCAGACCTCTGCGATGCTTTTTCAGCGAGATATTGGCGAAAAACTAAATTTTCAACGTTTCGATGGCGCGGCCATGGCGTTTTGGTCTTACAGCTCCTGAAATATAAACCTAGGATTTTTTGTTGTATTTTTACTAGTTTTGACAAATGCAAATCTGTGTTTTACAAAAAATTTCAGACGTCTGAGATTCTTTTTCAGTGAGATATCGGCGATAACGTTTTTGTCACCGTTTCAATGGCGCGGCCATGAGGTTTTATCCTTACAACTCCTAAAATACAAACAGGATTTTTTTCTATATTTTTACATTTGGTTTACAAATTCAATCTACTATTTCCCAAAATTTCAGGTCTCTGCGACTCTTAGTTTTAAAGATCTCCATGGCCGCGCGGTTCGGAACGTTTCGATGGCGCGGCCACGTTCAAACCCTTTAACCATTGCTTTGACAAATTTATGGTTTTTGGGAATCGACTTTTACATTTTTTTACAAAAACTTGGGATGGTTTTTATTTAAAAAAAACGTCATGGCCGCGCGGTCGAAACGGTCACCATGTCGCTGTGGTCGCTCCAGTATCGTTGGCACCCTACACCAACAAACCGTATATTCCCGTTCGTCCACTCGACTTCGTCCCCCTAGTGGGACGAACGGGAATTCGTTATTTATTTTCCCGATGGTCCCACTAAATTTTTTGAGTGGACGAACGGGAATAATTTATTAATTCTTTTTTATTAATTCTTTTTTGTAGTTCTATTGGTACCACCAAATAATATAAGACTGGTGGTTTTAATTGGTAAAAAAAACAAATTTGAATATGAGATATAAGGAAAAGAATAATATAGCGCTTGTCGAGAACGAAGTGGAGTAAAGGACAAGCAAACAACGAATAAACATATTTCTGCACAAATCTTTTTAGTGGGACGAATGGCACTAATCGAAGAACATATTCCCGTTCGTCCCCTCTTGAATTAGGAGTGGGACGATCGGGAACAAATTAAATATTATTTTTGTAAATTCCCGTTCGTCCCACTAGTGGGACGAAGTCGAGTGGACGAACGGGAATACACCAAACAAACGGCAAGTAATAGGGAATAACATTTTCAACTTTATACCCTACCGTATAAAGTTGAAAATCGATCAAAACTTTTAATGAGTGTTTTCGTTCAGCTCGTTAACGCTCAGTAGTCTTCAAACGATTTTCAACTTTATTTGCTTGAGTAATAAGTAGAAAATCTTGGGCTTCATCTGCGATACGTCAGCGCATCGCTAGCTGCGGAAGGTTGTTTCATGGAGATACATAGAAACCAGTCGTATCGCAGCAACACGCCTGCTACCTACTGCTTGCAGTCGGCTTCGAATTCGTACCTCAAGTTTATACCAAAAAAGCGCGGTCGACTGTATTTCTCATTACGTGTCAAAATTGTCGTTGAAAGTTGTGATTTCGTCGACAATTTCAAATTGATTTAGAAGAGTAACGTTAACTGTATCGGCCCTGTATAGGTTCATCATCATCATCATCATCAGCCTATAATGTTCCCACTGCTGGGACACAGGCCTCCTCTCTGTAAGAGGGAGTGGACCATAATCCACCACGCGGGCCCAGTGCGGATTGGTAGATGTCACATGTCTTCGAATTTTTGGTTCTAGGACATGCCGGTTTCCTCACGATGTTTTCCTTCACCGTTTTGAGAGCAGTGGTGATGAAATAAATTACACAAAGTAATGCGCCTAGCGGGGTTCGAACCCACGACCTACAACTCGTAAGTCGGGACCGATACCACTGGGCCACCACTGCTCTGTATAGGTTATTAGCTACTAATCGCAGTTACAGTTTCACGATTGTTATATTCATAAGTAAATAATGTAAGGGTGTAAAATAAAATAACAAAGAACTTAATCAAAGTAAATAAAAAAATCTAAATACAATCTACATAAAGGGTACTATGAATCACAACTCACGATATTTCATTTTGTACAGATTTAATTCGACAGACTGTTAAATAGGTACTTATTACTGCTTTACATTTATTTATTGGCCGTTGCGATAAATTCGGTACTGTTTGTTCACACAACATGATGACAAACACAGAACTGCATCAAGAGAGGATTATTGAAATATTTTAACTAGTGTCCATTATCCATCGATCTATCCAATCTTACGTATATACAGAACTTTAGCACTAAATACCGTCACATTAGTTATTCAACCTGTCCTACGCCCCAATATAAAAAATAATTTTAAGTTTCCTAAATTAAAATCCGCAGATTATATTGGATCATTACAATTTTAAACCATCTCTTCTTCACAAGGTCTAATGATAACGACCTGGCAGTCGACCGTCTCGCACAGCGCAATATGTTTGACACACAAGCTATACACAGGAGTGGCAAGAGTCGTGCGACTCTTCAGTGAAAAAGAAAGCTATCAACATAATGCCGGGTCCAGTGATATAGCTCGCTTCACAGAATCTACCGAGTACTGCTCTAATGTAAGCAACAGACCATGTGTGCAAGAGAATCAATTCCTAATAATAACTTATAGGTGCACCAATTAATTAATTCTAACGGCTATGAATAAATTCACATTAAATCCGCAAACGCTATTCTAAGCTTCGGATATTACAAGACATATCCAACAAGGAAGGAATACATCGATTCAAGGTTCCATTGGGATACAACAGCTTATCTTTACAGAAAAAAAAGTTACCTTTTTACTAAAGTATTTTATTTTACACCTCCCGATGTCTTTACATTTATACTTTAGGTTTTTTTTTTTTTATAAAATAAAAACCTGATTACAAGCTGCTTAGTATAAAAACTTTACCAACAATAACGATTATGCAATTTCGAAAAAAAAAATGTACAGAGAACATAAACTGTTGTCTATAACAGCCTAAACTTTAGTCTACAACCTGCGATGTACGAATTTTGAATGCATAAAAAAATATCTCTCCTATAGGGCCTTACCTTACATTCTTACATTAATTTTCGTATATCATATCGTCTTTGACAATCTGATGTTAAAAGAATATTGATAAGTCCACTAACATACAAATGAATGGTACCCTATCTAGCCCTTGAAGGCAACACTTGCTAGAGAGTGGCCGTCGCGAATCACTACATTTAAAACATGGAATTTAGGCAATCTTAAGCCACTCGATAATGTGTAACATCTCATGTGTTCAAATGAGCAAACAAAGAGAGCAAGGAAAGGCCGAGTGAGCACAAATTTACATTATAAAATCAACTATTTCTTCTACAAAATGCATCGTCAGTCTTGCCTGAAGATATTCATAACCAGGAGACATTCTCAAGTCAGTCAGTCTTCATTGATTTAGCACGTCACGGGTAAAAGAGAGGAGCAGTACACTGCACGCCATGGAATGCACACCACAACTCAGTGGAGGTATTTGAACAGATGGCAAGTGTTACACATGAAGGGGGCGCCACGTGCGGGTCGCCGGCACGTCGTCGCGACGCGTGCCTGTAGAGGACTAATCAATCACACACCACATTCAAGAATTTTCTTTATTTCTATTTTTTTGCGCATTTTCTCGATTTTTTATGTATTCATTAATTTAGCATTAAAATATGGTAATAACTTCAAGTTTGCGTCCATCTCTTTTTTCGGGTTATTTACCGTTATAAACTTTTAATATCCACCACGAGAAATTTTATCACCGATGTCGATCAACAAACCTTCGGCGAGTCGCGGAGCGCAACGTAACTTTAACGTTTAGTAGACGTTGTAAGCGAAAAGAGAACAAACAAAACAAAAACAAACGTGAAGTTCCGGCCGGTCGCACGCGGCCGCCTGCCGACGTCGCACTCCACTCGGGGGCACACTATTACACTTAAGTATAAATAAATTAATGCATCAGCGTCCCACGCCCGGGTAATTCATTACATTAACGTATCCGTGTGCAATAATCACGCGCTGTACATGTAATGCTGGTCGGCCAACAATTTGCTGTAGTCAAAACTCGGAAGCCAAAACCCTGTGGTCTCACTAGTGTGTGAGAGGGTGGAAATGACGTCGAGTTTTCATTACAGATACTAGAGACCTCACACGATTGAAAATTGACACAATATCTCTAGAATGTTATGCTTATAAGAATGGGACCGCATCATTGGTAGGGCTTGCAGACCACGAGACCAATGCCAAAT
This sequence comes from Agrotis clavis, assembly GCA_954870645.1. Taxonomy (NCBI): domain Eukaryota; kingdom Metazoa; phylum Arthropoda; class Insecta; order Lepidoptera; family Noctuidae; genus Agrotis; species Agrotis clavis. Next base: position 18,638,380 of record OX940935.1, on the reverse strand, counting down.
CGTCGAGATGCCCCCGGATGCGGAGTGGACGGCGACAAGCCAGTACCACGTCACACCATAATATTTTATGTTAAATTATACATAGTATTATGTTTTACATTTATGTAAGAGCTGTTGATTGTAAAAAAATTATATGTATGTATATCCCTATAAATGCTGAGTTGGTTTATTTGTCGAGAGCTGTGTTTGCCTTGACTGCGATCACACACTCCTCACCGCAAGACTTCAGCACAGTGCACTGAAACAATACAAATGAACACATTAGTCACAGGATACTGTTTATTATGTACACCATTTTTATTACAAATATACCATTTAGAACTTATAATTATACAATCCCTAATTTTCAAATCCAACTTTTGGATGAACAGGGAAAAGCGGGATTTTGGGGAATTCTGGAATACTTGTCATTTAGAAACAAATGAACTTGAGTTACAGTACATTTTTAAGCACTTACAAAATGATATCATACTATGATAATAATAACAAGCGGTTTTCCAAATCAACGGTTCCATTACATAATTTACGAAATACGCCAAAAGACGAAATAACTGACCTAGCTTTATGCCAACGCCCATAAACGTTATCATCAACAGGAAAAGTATACTTTGCACTGTGAGGAAAACAAAGTCTATTCTAATCACAGATTACATAAAGCAAAGATATGAAACTGATAATGAATTAGATGAATAACCATTAAAATCTATTGTTAGTAATATTATAAAGCTGAAGAACCTTCGTTTGGTTGAACGCGTTAAATCACAGGAACTACTGAATTAATAAAATATATTTGTCCATTTGAGAGCAGTGGTGGCCCAGTGGTTTCAATTTATTTCATCAGCACTGCTCTCAAAACGGTGAAAGAAAACATCGTGAGCAAACCGGCATGTCCTAGAACCAAAAATTCGAAGACATGTGACATCCACCAATTCGCACTGGGCCCGCGCGTTGTGGATTATGGCTCACTCCCTCTCACAGAGAGGAGGCCTGTGTCCCAGCAGTGGGAACACTATAGGCTGGTGACGATTTGTCTGAATGAAGGCCGACCAACAAGAGTCGAGCGGCGGGATTGAAACCAGGGGGTACGGTTGAAACAGCTAGTAACATAATATTAAACCGCAAATAGAATCATCTGCCTAGCCTTTGCCTAACTATGTTGGGGTCTGCTCCCAGTCGAACCGGATACAGCTGAATATATCAGTATTTTACATGGAGCAACTGCCTATCTGAATTCCACAACCCAGTACCTGGATAATACCATAAACCCTGGGTAAGAACTGGTTACCAGACTTTAAAGCTTCTGACTAACAGTAACGACTGTCAAAGACAAATGACAGCCCGGACCAAAGGCTTTACGGGCTTTCTGAGGCACGGAAACTCGCAAATAGATGGACACATCCACAGACCAACCTCTGCAAAGGCGACTTAACCGTGGAACTTGGTTTGAGCGGCTGTTATTTGTTCACGAGCTCCATTAAAATCACACAATCATAATGAATGGATTTAATAATAACGTGAAAACGCAAATAGAATAACTTTATCATTTGTAAAGTGAGGAAACCATTATAGATTCTTTATGATAAGTGATACTGCCCTGACTTTAGAGCTTAGTATTCAAAATGTACTGAATAATTGATTACACAGATCAATATGAATGCGAAGGCTAACTATGTAGATATTTAAAGAGCTACCTATATGCAAAGTTGCATATAGAACAAACTATTAAAAGAAAACGTTGCCCCACTCTAAGAATTTCGCCCGTGTCGTGGGTGCATTTACAAACATAAAAAACTCACATACACAAACACACAGACCCGGAACAACTTTTTGAATCTAAAATATCGAGTTTTGGCAAGAGTATTGTCAGACCAGTTTACCGATTCAAAATAACTCAATAACTTCAATTGCCCTTTGCATCCCAGGGCCGCGACAACCTCTAGGTAAATACTGAAAGAGTATTTTGCAAGTCAATTTATCAAAGGAACTACATTTGCTTGACATTGGTCTTGTCATTGTTTAATTCCAGTTCCAGTGAATTATCTATATCTATACATATAATAAAATCGTAGAAAAGCAATGTTTGTGCACGCTAATCTTCGGAACTACTGGACGGATTTGATTGATTCTTTTTTTGTTGTAAAGGTATTAAGTCTGGCCAACACATAGGCTATAATTTATCTTGGAAACTTGAACACCTGATGCAGAACTGCAACAGACCTGCTAAACTATAAGAGATACAAAAATGATGCCATAGCAAAAATTGTTCCACGTGATGAGCATTTTCTGCTGAGAGAATAAAATTGAAGATCCTGGACCCCTGATGTGGAACTTCAAGAGCCCAGCTACACTATAACATATACAGGAATGACGTCTTAGCAAGAGTTGTTCAGCCTGATGAGCACTTTCTGTTGATGTATAAAAATTGAAGATCTGGAACACCTGATGTTGAACTTCAAGAGCCTAGCTACACTATAACATATAGAGGAATGGCGTCTTAGCAAGAGTTGTTCAGCCTGATGAGCACCTTCTGTTGATGTATAAAAATTGAGGATCTGGAACACCTGATGTGGAACTCCAAGAGCCCAGCTACACTATACCTAACATATAAGGCAATTACGTCTTAGCAAGAACTCTTGCTAAGACGTAATTGCCTTATATGTTAGGTTAGTTGACCAAGTTGACAAAGAGTACTCTTTGTCAACTTATAAAAATTGTAGATCTGGAACACCTGATGTGGAACTCCAAGAGCCCAGCTACACTATAATATATAGAGGAATGACGTCTTAGCAAGAGTTGTTTAGTCTGATGGGCATTTCCTGTTGTCATACAAAAATGAAAGATCTGGAACGTCTGGAATCGTCTCGCGCATCCCGTTGTTTTCCTGTCCCCAGGCTCCTAGAATTCGACATCAGACGTTTCAGATCTTCGATTTTGACGACCCCGACTGCTGGCATAAGCAACAGGATCCGCGTACGAAGTCGCGGGCAGAAGCTAGTAATACAATATTATTATTTATTGTTTCAACTTTATTGTACAATCTGAATACACAGTTGTAATAAATGACAACTGAGAATCATAATATGAAATTCCTAAAAAGGAATATTCTATTCTTATAGAATAGATGATAGATAAAAGGGGCGCGGGACTGTCTCATCAGGTAACCGTGATCCTGGAATGTAAAGAGCTATTGAAGGATCACAGTGGAATTTAGTCAGTACAAGTTTGACCCTTGCGTTCCACCTTGGGAGGACTCATTTTATGATTTTACTTACTACTTAATTTTAGTTTCTATCGCAATTCACATTGTAACTGCTAAATTGGCTTTGAATTTTTAGATCCTAATATGTAAAGCAAATCTGACAAGATGCTTTCCTGCCCTAATAGGGTGATTGGGAATTTCTCCACATTTTTACCATGCTCTAGTGTATTATGTAAGTTGGCTGCGCTCCAACCACGTTGTCGACACGTGGTTGGGTAGAATACAAATAGTGTCATATTTCAAAAAGATTTTCCTACCTAGCTTTTTAAGGCTCCATCTGTACCCCAAAAGGGTACAACGGGACCCCATTTCTTATACTCAGCTGTCCGCTAACAGGCTGTAGCTCATGAACCCTGATAGACAGTTCAAATGTTTAATCAAAGTTGATGATTTCTCAGGCATGATATTTTTGCAATTTTTAGAGATAATGATATGGAACTCTTTCGTTGTGTCCGACTCGCACTTGGTCGGTTTTTTTGTTGTTGTTGTAAATATTAAAGATATGATCAAAAATATGTAATAGAATCGCGATAAAATTATTTATCAATTATATTGCTTGATAAATAAAATACGAATTTAATCGCAATTTATTTTTTTGTGATGTTACTAAATTGACCTTTCTAGACCCGCAGAAGCAACGTACTATTTTTACAGGCGAATAATTACATTGTACTCAAGACCCAACTGTCCATATGGCTAGCAATAAGTACTAGCCCAGGGTATGGGGCAGAGATTTTATGTACGAGTGGATTTAGCACCAACAAGTTATAGGAACATGTCAGAGACTCTATACTCGACAGAAAGGGCTACATGGGAACGACTACGGTGCGCATTTGTAGTGTGAAGACATTTTAAACTTAATCTACATTGGTTAAAAAACCACTATCGCTTGAAAAGGTCGGAGAGGTAGCGTGGCTTCTCCAGTTTAGTTTCTACATTTGGCAAGGGAATTCGTTGGAGTGAAAAGACGGCATTGTTTATTATATTACTGAAGAAGAAAGAAAAACGAAATTCTTGCTGTAACTGTTACAACCTCGGAATCTTTAGAGTGAATAGGTTACTTCAAGACAAGCGTGCTTGACCGTCAACACATCATTGCTTATTCGTACTATCAGGAGAGATGGTGGTCAAACACGAGATTTTCATAAAAAAAAATCTGCTCTCAAACGATAGCATTTACAGAATAGATGCGAGCTCCAAAGGAGAGCTGAGACATGAGCTGATTAACTGATTAGGTAATATCAGACTTCATAGTAAAGAACACAAAGAGAATACCCAAGTTTACAATATTATAAATCAACCTCATCATATTGAGATAATCTATTACGTGATAATACAACAAACAGACATTCAAGTACGTGCTAAAGATATGCTACGTCAGTATGTTATGATCTCAGAAATCAGACAGATATTTATGTATTTACTAATGGGCGTGCGCCACGTGGTACATTGTTCAGAGTCAATAACAAGGCCAACACGCTTGTTCTAAGAAGATTAACGCGTCTTGTCAAGTATAAATTCTTATTAGGGTATATTTTACTCCATTTTCCCACGTTTTAATACACTCACTTTTCTTGTTTTAGATGTGTTCGCTCTTGACTCTAGCTTCGGGTTACCATCTCTAAAATTTGAAAACCAGGACCTGACGCGTACCCGGACTACAAATGAAGTCCCCCCCCCCCCCCGGACGCTCCCTGGATGCCCTCTAAAGTAGGAGAAATGGTAACTAATTGTGGATTGTAATTGGCAGTACGTCTATGTCCGACAGTGGAAGGAGGCTTGTGAGATGAGGTCGTAGAGATCATACGCACACTTCGAAGTAGTCAATAAAAGACCGACAATGACCCTTGCAGCGATGATTCAAATCCATCACTTTTACGTCGCCAATAAGGATTGATTTTACACAACTACAAGATAAAAAATTATCAGGGAACTTCTACTACGAAAACCCAATCGATTTTAGACAAAAAAATAATTACCAATTTCTTATCTGTTTGGAAACTGGAAACGTGGAACTAAATCCGTATTAAGATTTGCGAAATATCATTCATGAACTAATAACCACATTGTAGTGTTCAGTCGTACAGTCGTAATAATGCCATAAAATGCTAATAAAGCCATCAAACACGCTACACTCCACGCTATTATTATGGTTAAGTATTATAAATGGAGTTATTTTCAGTTAAGTACAATAATGTTCGCTGTAACGACTACAAGGTATGTCTAATCGCGGGGCCGTCTGTGAAGGTTACCGTGATTCTGAAACGCAAAGAGCAACTGAAGGAACAGGGTGGATTTTTAGTCAGTAAGTTCCTTCCGCTCTACCAAGGACGGGAAGACTGATATGATGATTTTCCTTCAAAATAAGGGTATAATGTTTAATGACAGAACAATGAGAATATTTACAACCACTCCAATAGATGTTTTTCTTACAAAATACGTACGAAATACTGCTTATTTTACCAAGGAATGAGCCTAATTGGCAAAAACTGGAAAAAGGGAAAACACAAAGCATCGAAAAAGGTCAAGTATCAGATGTCAATCCACTTCAGAATGCGGTGAAAATGTTTCAAGAAAGGAATTCGCGGAATTGATTTTCCCTACAAGCAACTTTAGAACTTCAAATCAATTCATAATTAAAAACGGAGGGCCAATTGCGAAGTCAGCCAAAATATGAAATATAATGAGAATTTTTAAGCAAATATATCGTGTTATTCGCCGTTTGCAAGATTTATTTTACACGCAAGTTGTCAACAAAAGGCAATGTTTGAAGATAAACAAACATTTTCAATTGACAGTGTCCTTTTTACCCAACTGCCAAGGAGGCATATTTAGGTTGGAAAGAGTCCTCCCATCCTGTTTGAATCAGAAAGGACTGTCAAACTCGCACTGACTTAAACCGACCCTGTTCTTTCAGTTGCCATTTGCGTTAAATGGTGCTGTAGCCTGTTTTGACAGTCCTGCGGTCGCAAGATCGGTTATCGCAGGATCCTTAGGTATGGCAGATTTCATCAATTGGTAACCCCCGTAACGGACGCAGGTGCAAGGGGGTAACCAGTGCCGTAAATAGCCTTTTATGCGCCCAGGGCGAGCTTCTTTAACTGCGGGCTAGTTTGGCAATTGTGGTCTTTTCTGGCCATTTCTGCGCCTTGTGTCCCGTTCATCATCATCAGCCTATAATGTTCCCACTGCTGGGACACAGGCCTCCTCTCTGTGAAAGAGAGTGGGCCATTATCCACCACGCGGGCCCAGTGCGGGTTGGTAGATGTCACATGTCTTCGAATTTTTGGTTCTAGGACATGCCGGTTTCCTCACGATGTTTTCCTTCACCGTTTTTGAGAGCAGTGGTGATGAAATAAATTACACAAAGTAATGCGCCTGGCGGGGTTCGAACCTACAACTCGTAAGTCGGGACCGATACCACTGAGCCACCACTGCTCTTGTGTCCCGTTGGGACATCCTTACTTTCGGCACTGGGAGAAACCACATCGTAACGCGGACTGTAGACACGGCTGTGTGGCTTGATGTGTATCAAGCTATACATAACCAGTATAAGCTGATCGTTGAATATGTGGAAAGACCATATAAAGCGAGACCACGATAAACTGGTTTTTTTTTATAGGTTGATTAAAGAAGTTGAAGTCAACTCACCAACAGCTCTTTGCCGCTATCGAAGTCGGAACGCAACTGGGTGCCAAGGTCACCGTCGGGGATCTTAAGGTCCTCACGGAGATCGCCGTTGTCAGCCATGAGAGTAAGGTAGCCGTCGTCAGAGATGTCAGTCAGCTGGTAGTCCTCGCGCTTCACGTGGGGCACGTCCATGTTGTGAGTAGATGGGCAGATATCCTCGTATCTGGTGAAGAGAAATGGTTTATGAAAATGTGAAATGAGATTTGATATGTGTCAGTTCAATAGTGAATATTTATTTTTGTTTAATACCAAGTACATTTTGTGTTCAACTGTTTCATTTCGAGTACGAATAGGCGATATGTGTACTAAGTATTATAAAGCTGAAGATTTGGTTGAACGCGCTAATCTCAAGAAATTGAAGGAATTTAAAGAACAATTCTTAGATAGTCCATTTATCGATGAATAGCTCGTGGCTAAATAATTACAGCCGCACAGGCCGATCTTCCGGGTTAAGCCGCGCTTGCCGAGGTTGGTCTGTGGATGGGTGACCATCTATCATAGCGAGTTTCCTCCGTGCCTCGGAAAGCACGTAAAGCCGTTGGTCCCGGCTGTCATTTGTAGATATTTGACAGTCGTTACTGTTAGTCAGAAGCTCTAAAGTCTGACAACCAGTCTTACCATGGGGTATCGTATTACCCGTTACTGGGTTGTGGAGGTCCGATAGGCAGTCGCTCCATGTTAAATACTGATATCCAGCTGAATCTGGTTTGACTGGAAGCCGACCCCATTAAAGTTGGGAAAAGGCTAGGCAGGCAGCCATTTATCGATGAATACTATAGGCTATAATACATTACGCTATGACCAATACGAACTAAGCAGCGGGGGTAAAACCTCTTGGAAGATAAAATTAACAGAAAGTGAAGCACATTATTCCAGTAAAAAAAAAAATTATAGCTTTTGTGACAGGAATAAAATCCTGATCATTTATGAACGTGTACTTTGTGTTCTCTAAAAATACAAGTCATCGAAAAATCTTGTTTATCTAAGTATGATCTAAGATTTTGCTAAAGAATCTCTGAATCAACAGCTCATAATCCTTGTGAAAACAGTGATTCAACTGTGTCTGAGCTCGAAGTAACATTGCTTATAATGAATTCATAATTTATATTCTAGATCTAAAGCGTATTTAGTTACTATACTTTTTTTACTTCTTTGTAAGAGGCCAGCTTTACATTTAGTACAATAATTATAACTTTGAGCATATTTACGAGTATGTTGGCAATTGGTAACAATGAAAAATAAACTTGTATTTAATCCGAAATGTCATGTATGTATTAATAAATAAGTATTATCAAGTGAAAGGTCAACAGATGTAGCTGTTCCAAATGTCCGAGATTGCTGAAGAAATCAATATCGACGGACAAAAATAGTCGCAATAAGGAAAATACTACAAACTAAATATTATGGGAATATATTAGATAGCAACATAACAACGTATTTATTTACATTCAAAAGATTTTATAAATATATAAATACTCTAATAAAATACGTAGAAAATTGAGTAAGAAAAAGAGGAAAACGGAAAATCACAGTTTTATTACGTGAACAAATTGAGCAAGATTTAAAAATGAAAGCTCGTGGTTTTTACGAAACAACGCGGTTCAAAGAATTACTGCTAAGGCTTCAGTAGCTAATTAGAGGCATCTCGTTTCATCGGAGGGATTTTCTCAATATTGCGAGGGCTCAAAGGAGGATGAAATTATATTTTTTCTTTTTTAAAACATCTTCAATTTTATGAACACTACTGTGACGCTGGCAAGTTCGTCGACACATTATTATCGATGTTCTTGGCATTGGCACACGTGGCTTTTGGCAGACATGTGACCCGAAAAACCACGTGTTGCTTACTTTCTCTTTAAAACTTCTTAGTAATTTTAACTGTTTTATTTTATTACCGTTACCAATCATGTAATAAGCACTAAATTTGTTATTGAAGATTCGGCTAGACATAGACACTTCGTCACAGTCGTAGAACAGAGACGGTTCTGTAAATCAGTAACTTTACAGTACGGCGCTTTAAAGTTTTCTAATGGAGTTTAAGGGTATATTTTAGAAACCGCTGATCCGCTAAGCTTGAAATTTGGACATGTTGTTCTGTTTCTGAACTTTTATAATCTGACCAACAAGATAAATTCCTAAAACGGCTAAATTTTATAAAATATCATTGTTTTATGAAAACTTGTGTGTCGTATGTTATCATACGTCGTTGTTTTGCGGATTTTTCTCGTAATTACATGACGCAAAGTGGTTTCCGTCGTTGTTCTAGGAAAATCTGCACAAAGAAATTAATATTATGGGACATGCAATATAGCCTAAGAGATTAAATAAAAATAAGCTAACGTAATAATTAGTGCAAAGCGAAGGCCACGCGCAACCTTACTCAGAACATGGGCGGAACTAACAATCCGACAGGCGCTCACGGGCGTAAGCGGGGCGCGGGGAGTAGGGGGCAGCGTAGTACATGGGCGAATAGAATATTACGTCATTTTACTGCGTTAGGAAATCAAATCCGTCAGTATTCCTAGTCAGTATCTGAGTTATTATAAATAATATTTAAAAAAAAGAGCTATTGGCTAATAAAGCACGGCATATAAGTTCATTTTACGTAAAAAAGCAAAAATTGAAAAAAATCAAAACCGTCGTTGTTCTACGACTACGACGACTTATAAATTGCGTAGGATGAAATTTTTTGATAGAAACAAATTGAGATGTAAACATTTTAGTGCCGAAATCTCAAAAATGTTTTTTGATTGCCGGAAAAGCAAGATCTATCGATTTATCAGGCGTTTAATTCTTTCAAGGCAAGGGTCATGGACATGAAACCTTTTTTTTTATTTTGTGGCCCTGTACGGTGATCCCAGATCACAGTCGTGAAATGAGACGCATAGTCGGGCCTGGTTTATGATTTCCGAGTAACCTCAGCACGAACTAGGTATAAGGGACCGAGTTCGCGACTCTATGGGCTCGGCTGTTGCTTTTGACAGCACTTATCAATGTAAGCATGATTGATAAGACCTTGCCTACTTGATAGTGGTTAGTGGTCAAGTGTAATGTGATAATAGCAAGATTGTAATATTGGAATAAGCGCTTTGTTAATGAAATTGATTGACTTTGAACTATTTCATGGAGAATGATTTTAGGTATACACGTTATTTAGGAGCATAACCCGTGAGTCCTAGTTGCTCTTTGACTCCAAAAATGAGATGCTAAGCCGCTTCGTATACTAGGCGACGCAAATCCACGATACCTTACGACTTTTGTATTCATTGACCCGATAGTCATCAGAATATCAAAGTCGTAAGGCATCGGAGACTTGCTAAGGGGCTGTCTGCCCGATAGTCATCAGAATATCAAAGTCGTAAGGAGACTTGCTAAGGGGCTGTCTGTGCCATGCTTGCTGAAAAACAGTAAAATGTAAAAATCGAATAAAAAAGAGGTTACTCACTTCTTGCCGTTAAAAATATCGATTCCAACCAAGTGAACTTTAGCGTGGCCGTGCTTTCCGGTTTTAGAAGTAGACATCTCAACAATTTTGCAGGGGCGACCCTTGAGCATGACGAAACCGTTCTTGCGCAGGGCCGAACATTGCATGGGGAAGGTTGCCGAGGCACCGGAGTCCCCGGTCTCGAAGTGTGTGTCCTCGATGTCAGCCATTGTGGTGTGTGCCGAGTTTTAGATACGGTCAGGAGTGATCTGGTGAAGTAAAAAGGTAGAAGATAAGTTTGTACTGTTGATATTGTAAAGACGTGACTAATAGACAATTTGTCTATTATTAATACGTATTAAATTCCGAACACGTTTTATCATCTAGTTCAAAAGACAAATAAATTAGTTTTATCTTACACAGTAGAAAATAAGATCAACCTAGCAAGAATTAATTGTATGGCAAAACTCCAATCTAAAGACATCTAAAAATCCTTTATTACCTAATTCAGGACAAGACCAAGATTATTGACAATAATTCGCAACAGATGCGATGACCATAGACAATATAGAAGCTATGCTAACCAATGGAACCTTGGCATTAAATCTCGACCATGATTCACACAGCGACGAAAAAATTAGCACGCGGGTTATTGACCTCTACGTCAACGAACTATTGGACATGATGTGAAAAGTGAAAATTTTGCGAAAGATTGGCTTTCGCCAATCAGAAGATGACGCGAAGGCAATGATAAATAACGGGTTATTGTAATGTAATAAATAAATGATGAAATGTTTTAGTGATAACAGCTGATTTGTGAAAACATCTGAGATTTTTTAGGTTAGACAAGTGATGACCAAGTATTCATAATAATATGCTTGTTTTCATTGCCAATAAGATATTCCTTCAAAAAAATGCATCAATTTTAATTACCTAAATCATATTTTATTTAACTTTATTTCAGACCATATGGTCAACAATTTTGCTGGTATTTTGGTGTCAGTAACAATGGTGCTTGACACCCCCAAAAGGGGCAGCCCTTGCTGGCAGTTGGAATTCCAACTCGCTGCCCATGTCAGTACTGAAATATCTCTAAATCAATCTCTTTATTATGTATTTTTTTGGAAACTTGTGGCCTTGTACGGTGATCCCAGATCACAGTTGTGAAATGGGACGCATAGTCGGGCCTGGTATATGATGTCTGAGTACCCTCAGCACGAACTAGATATTGGACCATGTTCGCGACTCTATGGGCTCAGGTTGTTATGACTTATTTAAAATGCAATTAATTAAAATTTGTTGTTGCTGAGATCATCAACTGTTTAGATTTTCAGGTCTCTGGTTGCATTAGAATTGGTGAGTAACAGTGTGGAGGATAATATCCCACTCCTAGCAGTGGGAATGTTATAGGCTGAAAATGCTAATGCTATACATGAAGCAACTGGTTATCTGACCTCCAAAACCCAGTAACTGGGTGACACACAGCAGGTATAAGATGAAATGGTACAAAAACAACATCTACTTGAAAGATTACCAGTCTTATCATTGACATACCTACCTACTGGTGAAAGGTGATGACATTCAGAACACATAATACAAAATTTTAATTGAAGCAAAACAACACCATATCTAATAAGACTATCTTACTGTTATTATATAATTAGTATTTTTTAACTAAAACTTTAGATAGGATGCCATTATCAAGAAAACATGGCACTAAGGAGGATATTTAGCTTCAAATTACTACAATATGTAAATAGCACAAGTGTTCGTCCTTATTAACATAAATATTTAAGAAATTAGCACTCAAAATTTTTCAAATTTTAAACCTCGAATCATGTCACATTCACTTATTTAAAGCAGGGTGATATCACCAATTTTTTTTAAGCCTATGCTTCACCTCATCCTGTTTTGGACTGGAAGAAGCGTAAAAAAAAAAATAAAAAAACTGGTATCATAATTCATAATACTGGACAGAAATTTTCACACAAAAAAATGTTAGAGAATCTGTCTTGTAGAGCTGTCTTATTTGAATGTGAATAACTATGACTTCTGTAGAACCACAGATTAGTGAATTTTCTTCAACTAGATTTGATCCCAATCTATTGTATTTGGCAACTAACTGGACACAGTTGAGTACTAATATCTTGGAGTAACTGCCTATCTGACACAGCAGAATATGTTATCATCATCATCATAAGCCTGTAAATGTTCCCACTGTTGGCACACAGGCCTCTCTGTGAGAGAAATAAAAAGAATGATGATCCTTTTGGATCTAATATCTGAAATTCAATGGTATTACTAGCTCATTATTAGAGATTTGTATGCAGAGTGAAAGTTCTTGATCAAAATTCACATACATGAAATTAGGTTATATTTCAATGAGTTTCTAATATGCCAATGATCATGATGTTCAACAGATTGTTTTCATTATGTGGCGTTGTTCATTCAAACTAAGAAAGGTAGAATGAACAATGCCGCACACATTTCTTTTACTTCCATGTTTTAGAATTTAATGTCAATTTAGTTGTTTAAAGAACTCGTTCACAGGTCTAATTTGGGAACTAGATTGTATGAAACCTTCAGGAACAAAGAAACTATTTAAGTAAAAGCACAATAAGTTAAATTGTTGAAATAATTCAGACAAAACATGTGCACAATGTAACTAGTATGATATCAAATGAATAAAAGGTATGGACTACATTTTTGTAATACTATTTCTTCAGTGCTGAGGTTAAGATATAAAATTATGTTATCAGTACTACATAGTAACAGACATTCTCTTAGCTGCCTGTACATATTGTTGACAGTTACAAATGATAAAGGGAGCCAGTGAAATGAATAGGAACTATGGTTTCTGAAAACACATTTCAAAATAAACTTGTTATGGGTAAAAGTTCAACAGAGAAATCAAGTGAAATCAACTACAAACACAACAAAATAACTTACACTTTATCTAGGCAACTTTAAAAACTGTTGTTCCAGCACAAAATCTGTCAAGTCATACATAGGCACACTGCTATAAATATAACCTGTACACAACACACACTATACTATAGGGTGGAAGCTGTCTAGACTGATATAGGTATGTTTTTGAAAATTTTGACACGACCTAACCCCACCTACAGCGGTGCGAAAAACCTTTGTGGGAGGATGTACTTGACATCCACCTTATGGTGACGAATTATGACGATAACTTATAGGTATGATGCAAAAACAAAAGTTACTGAATGGAATTAATCCTGACGCACGGCCGTGGTGACGACACGCAGTGGATGGTGTGGTGCCCGAACATGTGGTTCCACGAGAGACATCTTGAACATGTCTTATTCTGGTCTAACACACAAAATAATCAAACCACAAACCGTTTTATCACCTCTACACCAAATTAAACACGCAAGAACGCAAAAGAATGTGAACTTGATCTTTATTGCGAATCCGGAGATAACGAAAAAAAAATAGCGATTTGACAAACGTGCCGGCGCCGCGGCACTTTACATTTTCATAAACTACACAAAATCCACAACGCGGTAACGCCGTATATGCACAAATTTATATTCACCATAGAAAATACTTACGAAAACAATAACTACAACTATTTATTAAGGATTCACGATAAAACTAAGATATTTATCGACACTCACATGTGACCGACGGGTTCTTCAACCGAAAGGTCAATTTGCGCCTGCGTAGCACCTATAACACTCACTTCCTGTCGCGGGGTTCACAAAATGGCCGAAACGCCGCTGCAGATTGGCGGTAACTATGAATTGATGAAAATATGTAGAATTCTTTGAGCAAAAGTTCCTAATTGGTCTAAAACAATAATGGAAAAAAATATAATAATAATTATGAATACGTTTTGAATACTTAATCAAGCTCATTTTCTTGAGTTAAGCTTAAAAGATGGTAAACGTTTAAACTGTTTTACTGAGAAGAGCATCCAGTTACAACCTTAATTAGCTAGATGGCGTTAGATTCAGCTTGTGAATACAGATAACATAAGACTTATTTTATTGACCGGTGAATGTAGTTAAGTCATTTTGATTACTTACTATTTAATATAATATCAAAAAAATTAAAAGTGATCACACAATGCAGAATTTAAATTATGCAAAAAACCCTGCATGATTTATTTCATAAATTATAAAATTTTAAATGTAAATACAGATTAACAACAGGAAAATGGTTGTTATTGTCAAAGTCAGAAATTAGATGGAGCCGGTATTGTATTTGTTTTTTTTTTTTAATTTTACATTAAATTATCATTCCACAAAAAAGTAACATGGTATCGTTAATAAATTCGACACAAAATGATGATCTTTTTTAATATAGTACTCTGTGATGATGACGATGATGACAACACATCAATCGCATCATCGCTGTCGCTAACATTTTGTACTTTCTATGTAGTCTGTGCATTTTGTCAAGCTGTCGCAAAACGTTATTTAAGGTGATTGCTTCGATGTAGCCCGCGAAATTCAAATTTTTTTACGTTTTTTGCAATTTGCAGGCCAGTGACATGTTGTAACTTTATAAATATTTGTGTTGCGCAAATAACAAGTATAATTTTAAATATAAAAAATATCAAAAAACTCGCTCCATCAGCTCTCACATAGAAAAGGTGCATCGTAGTTAGATTTCGGAGATTTTAACATGATGCACCTTTTCTATGTGAGAGCTGATGGAGCGAGTTTTTTGATATTTTTTATATTTAAAATTATACTTGTTATTTGCGCAACACAAATATTTATAAAGTTACAACATGTCACTGGCCTGCAAATTGCAAAAAACGTAAAAAAATTTGAATTTCGCGGGCTGGTTGGAGCATCCCCCTTAAACCGAAAGTTGGCGATAGATGGCGCTTCATGTGTACATAAATTCGTATTTTTCATAAGAGATTTTGATGATGAAATTATGTTGCTATTTTTTTTTTATTGGAACATACCCACCACACTATTCCCAAACCACTGCAACTTCTGAAAGCCAGAATCAACAGTGGCAAGCACCAGAAAAGCGCCGAGACAATGAAGGTCGACGTGTCCCGGAGAATGAATGTACCTGTCTTGGATCCTGCAACGAAATTAATCAGAAAAGAATAGTGGAGGCTCAGGGCCGGAACTTAACACGTTAACAGTGCAGCTACCAAATATGAGAGGAGCCCCTCACGTGCAAACACGTTTTGTGGAAATATGTAAAGAGAGGCTTATGTAATGATAATTTTGAATAAATTATATAAATATAAACCCTCTAACTGTTTAAAAATTAAAAAAAAACTTGTGACCCACATGTGGTACACTCACGTACTAGCTATAGATTCATTGACCCACATGTGGTGCACCCACATACGAACTATACATTTATTGCCTCATATGTGTACAACACATGGTATAAGAGTAAAAACAAATTATTTTTTACTGAACGCATTCATTACAACTGTGAACAACTAAATCTAATTGTCAAAGTCACTGTCAAACAGCTGTTTGACATGCAAATACTTTCACAAATCCGGCTCGTGCGCATTTGTACCGTAGTAGTAGCATAGTACCAATCTTACTTTCTTTGTTTTTTTTGTACTTTTTTTTTATTATTTGTCATTAATCTTTATGACAACCCTATAACAATGTTGCCCGGTTTTTGAGCAAACTTTTTTTATAGTTTATTGTTCACCCGTGTATGCAAAAAAAAAAAAACACTTGTAAACTATAAAAAGGCTTCAAATTTGTATAGAGTCGTGACCCAAATGTGGTGCACGCACGTGTCAGAGTGACCTCACAGTGACCCACACGTGGTGCACGCACAGGGAACGTGTACATACCATCTTAAAGAAGACAATTTAATTTTTTTTTAGACAAAGACATGATTATCTTTAGCTATTTTATTAATTATTATAAATATACATATATTATTATTAAGCATTTGCTATTGAAAAATGAGCTATCAAAAGCGAATGTCAACTTTATTAGAAGCGCGAGCGAGGCGAGTGCGAAAATTTTTAGCTTTTTGGAATAGGACAAGGCAATTCTTCATAGAAGAGCGAACGCAGTCAGCTCTAAAAGTTTATCGTTTCCGGACTTCAAGTTTTAATCTAAAAGTGGAATCAAATATTTGAACTCTTTAGTAGGTAGATACTTAAACCTAATTCTATTTAAGTTCTCAACTTTGATTTCTAAAATATTTTTGTTTTTTTTTTTTTCAAGTTTTTTCTGGGCCCTTGGCTTTGACGCCCCTAAAGGAAGGCGCCCGTGTACATTACACACTTTGCACTTATGGTAGCGGGGGCCCTGAGAGGAGTAGGAAAACATTTGTTTCCACTTCCCTCCATGCAAGCAGGAGACAGAACAAAACAAGGCCAACAGGCACAAAGGGACATTACAACTGGGAGAAGCCCAGTTGCCTAGCACCACGGGCAGAGGCGGATTAAACGTTGAGAGCGCCGTAGGCAAGCATCTCATCGGCGCCCCAATATTTAAAATAACTCGTGCTATAGTTTGACCAAAACCGATCTACCTTTTTTTTTACGTGGTAAAATCATCAAATGAGTCCTTCCACCCAGGGCAGAGCGGGAGGAACTGTCAGACACGTACTGACTAAAATCCACGGTGTCCTTCAGTAACGCTTTGGGGATCGGAGTCGCGGAATTCGTGTCCCGCAACCCCGGCAGGCTTTGGCCCTCTAAAGGGGGGCCCCCATCATTGTGCTGACAATTTTTGAGGCGCGCGTGGAACACTACGCGCCGTAGTCGACCCGGCCATGGTCCATGGTCCATGGTCGGACAGCGAGTCGGCCATTACTCGCCGCCCGCATGCCGCGCCTACGGTGGCCGGAGAACGTCTCGCGACTCTCGCGACGTTCGTCGCCTTGGGCGTCTACGACTGCGGCGTGGGGGGTGGACGCTGTCCTCTCCCTCGCGCGTCCCGCCACCTCCTTCGCGAGCATGACTGCTTCGCAGAAGGAGACGACCGCTTCCCACTCCGTCTCGCCCCGCAGCATGGCCGCGACCAATGCCGTGTGCTCCGGGTGATCCTCGCAGTGGTGACACCCAGACGTTTCCTCCTTCCTCATCAGACACAGGTACCTCCCGAAACATCCGTGTCCGGTGAGGACCTGCGTCATGCGGTAGTTCAGGACGCCGTGGGGCCTATAAAGAGGGGACTTACCGCCGCGATTGCGGCGTGCCCGGAGCTCTATTACGACAGTCGTCAAGTCGTGTCTTCCATACTGCCCTGAGATCGCGCCGGAGCTCTTCCCGCCACGCCTCGACACGTCGAGGCGTGGCGGGAAGATCAGCGGGGATTCGCCCCGGCGATGCGCCTCCGCGCGCCACTGATAGAGGAGGACCAACGCCTCCAGATCCCAGGGCAAAACCGGTGAGATTGGGGCCAAAGAAAAAAGAGCACGAGTTTACTTGAGATCGATATTGTCGAACACATCTTATGAATTCGGTTTACAATATTTTAAAGCTTTAAGGTACGACTGGCATGTAAACTCGAAAATTATGAAATTCCTTACATACCTAATAATTTCTTTATTTCACAATTCCGCCCGCGCGCCCCTTTGTACCTTCGCGCTCCTAGGCACATGCCTAGTTTGCCTTATGGATAACTCGCCTCTGACCACGGGTAATAATGACTAGGTACTTACTAATATTAATGGGTCCTAAATTGTGAGCTGCTATATTTGATTCCAATAATAGGTATGTCAAAAACGCTTGAAATTATGTCGCTAGTAGATATTATTATTATATCTACTTTCCGACTTCACTATCATTTCTTTTCATCGAGTTTCGTAGTTAACAGGTTATTGAAACGTCCAAACCGTACAAATCCGCACTGGGCCCGCGTGGACCAATCGGCACTGGGCCCGCGTCGTGGATTATGGCCCACTCCCTCACACAGAGAGGAGGCCTGTGTCCCAGCAGCGGGAACATTATAGGCTGATGATGATGATGATGATTAAAACGTTGTTGGTGGCTCGTCTAAATAACACATTGCACATAAAAAAATCTGTTAAAAGTTGAAATGAAATTGATCTTGAATTTAGATAAATTGTTAATTAAAATACACTCGAGAGCAATGAATCCGGGTCACTTAAAGAATGTTAAAAATCTCGGAAACTAAAAATGATAGGCTAATGCAATAAATTGTATTTAATAGACAATGTAATACTCCTTAAAAGAAAGTAAAAAAAAATGAGTCACCATACATTTTATTAACACAAAATTACATAAAGAAAAAAAACTGCTGATCTCTCCTTAAAACAGAAATAGGAAACATGAAATTTTTGAACTTTATTACGATTTTCTTGAATTTTAATACTTCGTAATCGTATTGCCTCCTCGTGCTTCCATTACTGCGTTTACGCGGTTTGGCATGCTGTACACCAAGTTCCTTATACGATTTTGGGGAATATTCTCCCATTCCTCTGTGAGAGCAATTTTGAGCTCACGAAGCGTGATTGGGGGAGGGTTTCGTTGTTTTACGCATCTGCCTAGCTCGTCCCAAGCATGCTCGATCGGGTTGATATCCGGGCTGCGCGCTGGCCACTCCATACGAGTAATGTTCATCTCTTGAAGGTAGTCATTCACAATCCTACCTGTATGAGGTCGGGCATTGTCACGCATAAATATAGCATCCTCACCTAAATTGACCATAAATGGACCAACGTGATCATTGAGGATTTCTTCCACATATCTTACGCTAGTTAAAGAGCCGTTTTCTATGATCACCAGCTCTGTGCGACTTTCAGAAGAAATTCCGGCCCACACAAGTACACACCCACCACCGTAGGCTACTTTTTCTTCGATGCATGCTTGCTTGAATCTTTCCCCTGGTCTTTGATACACTCTGTGTCTTCCATTGTGCTTGTAGAGCATAAATTTTGATTCGTCGGAGAACATAACTTTTGACCAATCTTCAATACTCCAATTTACGTGGCTCTGGGCATATCTTAGTCTTGAAATACGATGCCCACGCTCCAGTTTAGGGCCGTTTGCAGGTCTAAGGGGTTTTAAGTTAGATTCAGCAAGCCGACGCCTTACTGTCCATGCACTTGGGTTACTTCCTCCGAGGCGTCGAAACTGATTGGTGAGTTCAGTTCCGGTGAGAAAGCGATTTCGAAGCATGGTGTTCACCAAGTATCGGTCTTCTCGTGCTGTGGTACACCTGGTTCTGCCCGTTCCTGGTCTGCGTAGGTTAGAACCAGTTTCTTCGTAACGTCGGAGAACTCTTTGCACTGTTGACAGCGACACACCGACAGTCCTGGTTGTATCGCGCTGACTCCGGCCGGTTTCCAGCATTGTAAGTATTCTGGTGCATTCTTCAGGCGTAAGCGACATAATTTCAGCTTGAATAATGAATATAGAGCACTATCAACATGGTTTATGTACCCACATAAATGACAGATTACAAACAAAAGCAAAACCAAATGCTGTAATTTCGTAGTTCCATCTTCGAAAGTGGCCCTTTTTCAAATTTGATTTTTTTATGATATAACTTTACAATAACTAAGAAGTTTTAATACCTTCATTTAAGGAGTATTACATTGTCTATTAAATACAATTTATTGCATTAACCTAGCATTTTTAGTTTCCGAGATTTTTAGGATTCTTTAAGTGACCCGGATTCATTGCTCTCGAGTGTAAGATGAAACCGATTCGAATTTTGATAAAAAAGTTATAATTATATATTTAATTAATTATATACAACATTTTTTTTGTTTATCCAAAACCTGATACACCTGTCCAATATTTTTGTGTAAAGAATCTATGTACAAAATTTTAAAACCGTTTCATAAAAAATCACAAAGTTATATGCTTGTATATTACCTGGTTGTCCGTTCAAAATCATGCTCATTTCGCGGTACACCCGCGTAAACCGCGTCTACTGTGTTATAAACTTGTGATAATAGTTTGGCAATAGGTACCTAACCGTACGGTGATTGTATTGTAATTAACTGGTAATAAAATTTAATTAAAATATTTTTGAAAAAGAAAATAACATGGTGTAAAAAATATTGGAATCGAATCAGTTACTGATTCTGAACAAACTATATTCAGGTTTCGCATATACTAAAAATAATGTTGTATACCTATTTATCATTTACCCGAAAAGTTGACTTTTTACACCGAATTGTCGCCGATTAGTGGTGACCTGCGATTTTTAGTTCATTTAACCCGAGATAGATGTCGTTCGATTCCCGCATGGAACATGGAACTAATATTTTTGTAAAGATGATTTTTGAGGTAAGAAAAATTCAGATTGCAAGTGGGATTAGAACCCGCGTCTTTTGGATAGGTACTCCAGACGCCTTAACCAACTAGGCCATTGTAACCCACACCTGCAATCTGAAATTTTCTATTCCTAGTTTCAAGGCTTTTCGGCAGCGAATTTTTCTTACCTCAAAAATTATCTTTACGATGCGCGTCGCATGCGTTAATGCGTTTAAAAATAATATATTTGTAAATATGAACTTATAAGTATGTAGTTGTTCCAGGTCTGGGTGATATCGGTGAATTTGGCAGATCATTTTTCGGCAGAGCCTGAAAAAAGTAAGGTCTATTTTCATGCGACTTCTAGAGTTACCTATACCTACCTGGGTATTTGTGTGTGTGAGTTTAAATATTGTCTTTGTAAACGCACCGCATGAGTTTGTTTGGTTGAACCAGGCTAATTTCAGAAAGGTTCGATTTCAAAAGATCTTTTTGTTTATGATGGTAATCGAAGAAGGCTATATGCTATCATTAAGATTACGCTACGACTAGCAGCTGGGGAACAGCTATAGTGTTGTCAGAAAGAAGAAGTGTTGTAAGACTTTCGGCTTTATTTAGTATTACCCAGTTACTGGGTCAGATCAGCAGTCCCTTCATTAAAAATACTGGTATTCAGCTACAGTCCTTAAGGGCCTATTCACACCACGTTTTTTAAACGCGCCGTCGACGCGCGTTTTGGAAACGTGCGTCGACGGCGCGTTTTTATCAAACAGAGCAATTTGTTGTCGTTTGCATCGCGTCAAACGCGCGGCATCAGCACGTCTGTATCGCGTCAAACGCGCGGCACCGGCGCGTCTGTATCGGTATAAACGCGCCGGTGCCGCGCGTTTGTAATACTAGGCTGCGTCTGACTTGCGTGCATTTCGCGTCTTTAGCGCTGCAAACGAAGCAGATTTCAACAATTCCAACATAGAGTTTATTAAAGATTAGGCTGAAGTTGGAGGCTTGAAAAGCAGTTAAACATTAGCTCACTTTGTTGTCCGTCAAGAGGTATCCAGTAGTATATGAAATGACAATCAGATAATAAAGTCTGCAATCCGTTGGAGAACAGAAAAATTAAACTTCTACGTGAACGCAACCAAAAGATACGGTTGTTTTATTCCACATCATATTTTATAGATTACAGCCGGCCTCAGTCTCATAACTTATCGCGTGACTGTCTGATTAGGTAACCGTGATCCTGGAACGTAAACGGCTATCTATTGAAGGATCACCGTGGAGTCTGACAGTCCCTTCCGAGTTCCGCCCCGCCCTGGGCACAAAGGACACCTTATTTTTTTGTTGGTTGACTGGAATTATTGAAAATTATTATTTAAATTATTTCTTTCAGTTGTAATAAAAAATACAGAGTCTAGAGTCCAGAATAAAGTCACCATTATCTTAAAATTATCGTTTTTTTTTACCAATGATATTTAACCCCCCATCCCCCAACCTTCAAACTTCATAAAGCACGCCAGACAAAACGACCTATTACTCAAAAACATCGAATTAATAGAGCAAATCGCGACCAGTAATCCAGAATATAATGGAAATACAGACACAATGGACACCGCAAGGGTTTAAAAGCTTTCTTCAATAAATCACGGGGAAAGTCGAGGGGTAGAAAAAAACCCCCAACATTAGGGGTAGTACTCACAATAGACAGATATAATTACCCCAGTATTATAGAAAGATTATGTGTTTTGCGAAGTCATTCTTTCTTTCTTTCTGTCTATGACATTGTGGTAATTGTTTTCGGATGGTGTGGAGTGTGCGGGGTGATTGATGATGGTCATAAAAAGATGGTGAGTGATTTCACACGGTTTTTTATTGACCAGTGCTTGAAAGAGATATATGGAGAATGTCTATTCTGTAATTCGGGTACACTACGATAATACGAAAAACTTTATTCCGAAATTCATAAATACGAATTTCAAAATACCGATTTTCATAATTCCGAATGGTTCAAAATTCCTAATATAACAACTCCGATGGATCATTATTCCTTTTAATAATTCCGATATTTCAAAATTCCTAACGTTTAAAATTACTATTTTCAAAATACCGAATTTCAATAGACCGAATATCAAAAATTCCGACTTAATATATTTTCCGAAACATCAAAAACACGAATACCGAATATTAAAATTCCGATTCGGGTCCGTCAGGTAGAAAAGTCCGAGGCGGGGTGCCCCAAGACACATTTTGCTCGCTATTGCATCCTGAGTTATAGCACCACTAAGGTGGTTCGCGGGGCTCCTATTTCTGTAAGCAAGGTTTAAATTAACCTAACACCGCTCCGAACCTAACCTGTCCGAGTCGGGGTGTGCCCAGTCCCGAGCTCGCTTCGCTCGCTCTTGCATCCTTGGCCAATTTGTTGACTACCACCTACCAAGGCATGTCGACGGAGCCCCGCTTCGCGGGGCTCCTATTTCTGTTTGCAAGGTTTAAAGTAACCTAACACGAAGGGGATGGCGGGGTCTTTCAGACCCCGCCATCCCCTTCGAACCTAACCTGTCCGAGTCGGGGTGCCCCAAGTCCCGAGCTCGCTTCGCTCGCTCTTGGATCCTAAGTTCTCCTAATAACAATAAAAATCCTGAAGGCAAACAGTGAAAGTTAAAAGGATACCTCGCCCTCGCCACACTCCGTGCCTACACGGGCTTAAATAACACTCTGAGAGTACGGTATACAAAATTACGTGGAGCCGGTTTTGCACCAATTCGTTTCTGTCACTGACTTTGTAGAATGAGAAACGGAATTCCGATTATCAATATTCCGAAAAAAAAAACAGTTTATTCGGAATATTGAAAATCGGAATTTCGTTTTTCGGAATGAGGACTCATCGAGCATTACATTTTTCGAATATGTGAAAATCGGAAAACGAAGAAATCGGACATACGACTTTCGGTCAAATAAATTTCGAGATTCTTAATAATAGATATTGTAATTTTTAGGTATTATGATATTCGGAGTTTTGAAAATCGGAATATCGAAATTCGGAATAAAATATTTCGGAGTATTTGGGTGTTCCCCTGTAATTCACATGGTGCTAGTGTAGTAGTACACACATCAAAAAAGTTTGTGATCATAATAATAAATAAAATAATACGGCAGTTAGATATTGTGCCGATAGTCGTATCTGCCAATGGCTTAATTGCCAAGAGCCTCGACCAACACCTGAGGAGGCTCTCGTTGGGTAGCTGGATCAAGCGCTTGATTCAGAAGGCAGTACTCCTGGACACGGCGCGTATTGTTAGGAGGTTCCTCTCTCAAGAGCCCTGACCACCGGTAGCCCAGACCCTGTTCCTGGTGCTGGTGGACTGCTATTTTTTATATTTTAAATGTTTTTTGTTTCTTTTTGTAAAAATATTTAAAAATGTAATTTATAAGTGTACAAATGAATAAAGAGAATAAAATAATAAAATATCATTTATTCTCTCATCACAAAAGGTTGTCTTACAAAGTAAACACTTGACAGTTGTGTGATTATTGATAAAAAAAACTACCTTTGTGACAGACTGGTGCCTGATATAGGTTTTTGAGTAAAAAAAACCTGTGATATAGGTCTCCACCAAGATCAGTAGCATAATTACGCTGTTATTTTAATTGTTTTAATGGAAAAACGAAAAAGTTTTAAAATATTATAATTCTTTATTTTTAAATAAAGAATCATTATAGAAGAAAGAATCATATAATAAACTGTAACAAAAACAATTTCGATATTTAAAGAGATCGTTAACTTTTTTTTATGTGTTTTGGTAAAAAGATGTCTATCGATCTATGGTCCCCAACATTCCCTGCAGAACATTTCTGTGCTTTATTTTGAGACAACAAGTTTTTTTTAATGGCGTGAAGAACCACACCACCAAGAGTAGAAGGAATGGAAGAAGGCCTTTGCTGAGGATTGGGACAACAGGCCAGTAAAAAAAATAACTTTGTCTATGGTATCGCCCCTCCTGATCTTTTTTTTAATCCACAAGCCAAAGAAACATTATTTTTAGAATCAAGAAGAACGAGTGCAATATATTTCTGACACGATATAAGAACTTATGTAGCTACCTTTCCGTAAAAATTAATGTTTAATGACACCAACAAACGGGTATCGAATTTTTCTTATTGTCCAAGCAAAAACCAACCATACAAATGGCCAGTAAGTGATCCGTGAACTTCTTCTTGCTTAGCCTTCTCTAAAACATATTTCAACAAAAGATTGACTACATTAAAATATAACATATAAAAATAACGTCACCATAGTTAGTCTTCTTCTGTGTCTTTCGCCCAGCATAATATATGCTGAGTTGGTAACCCTTTTGGTGTGGACATGCTCAGCAAAATTCTTATTGTATTTTGAATTTTATTTTTTATTCTGTCTGTGTGTGTCCATTATCGAATAAATGTTTTCTATTCTATTCTATACAAATACACAAATTTTTATCAAAATCGATTGCGCTATTTAGAAGATCAGCGTGTACTGACATACCGATATTTATGTATATGTAGGTGACTAAAAAATCAGCCTGTATAAGTACTTATACAGGCTGATTTTTTAGTCACCATCCAAATTTTAATATATCTTTGGCGAAAATCATTGAATACGTGTTTTTTCTTTTTGTATCACTCAATACATAAATATCGAGATATCACATCTCAATATTATCTATAAAAAGTTGATGAATCTGGACACCGCGATGTGATGTGTCGCTCAGGTGTAGCGGGGCGGGGCGGGGGGTCAGCGGGGTGCGCTCTGTCCTTTTCATGCGTAGGCAAGTGTATATTATTAACGTTTAGCTTAGTAGACCACACAGAGCGGATGAGAAAATGATTTAATATGACAATTTGACGTATCGATTTTTTTTCAAAAATGGGGTTAGTGATTGATACCTAATGTCTAGAAAAATTTTGGACGGTGGTAAAAATGTCACCCTGTATAAAAGCGCTACAATTTGTCGCAAACTTAAAACCTAATTATCTTATTACCACCGTTTGTATAACACATTCTTGGGCCATGCTAACCACTTTGACTTTGCGTAGCACCGTAGACATCCGTCGTAGCACATGTGCTACGCCAGTTGCTACGCGGATGCGGAAACTTTCACCACAGCCTTTAAGTTTTCATCATAATTATGAAATCGTTATTTATGCATTTATTTTTCATTTCAATTGTAAATGTTTTAGGTACAGTCGACAAAGTTGAAACATGACCGATTTTGAAAATAACAAAGATCAAGGTCGTTACCAAGGATATGTATGTTAACGTAAATGTGGACCTTGTACTTGAATGCCTGTAAGAAAATGGGCTTTTGGTGGGTCATAATTCAAATTTGTCAATAGATCTATTTTTAATTGTTTTCAACCTAGGTTACTTCTTCTTTGATTTAGGTACATACCTGTAAGAAACTACTAATATTAGTTCAATTGTTTTACTACTTGTTAATGGGACTGTAGTAATTTTTATACTATTTTATTTTTTTGCCCTTTGACAATTCTAAAGTGCCTGTAACAGGCCTACTTGAAATAAATGATTTAATTTAGATTTTTAGAAAAACCTAATAAAATTCATTGAATTGGTAATAACTATTGGTGAAGCGTCAATGCCTTTTCAATATAAATAAAATAAATAATAATATTTTAGGATTTTTCCATATAATGTAATATGTTAGTAGTTCAGATTACATATTTTAGTTTGTCTATTGATGAATCCTCGCACCAATATTTTGTTTCCGCAGCGCCCATTTGTATCGAAACTTTCTGGAGTGTTCTCGCAATTGACCAATAGATGGCATTAGCGAGGCGCTCTCTCTTCCCGTCGCCATTAAAAAAGAGACTGTGTGTCCTTTGCTCCGCCTTTCAAAAATTCCTTTTTGGTGAAACCTTGATGATATTCATAAAATAAATGGACCTGCATCTGTGCTTCATTGAGAACTTATAGTGCAGTGTTGATTTTTGGAGTTTTAACCATTCCACCGGTGGATTCAAGAAGATTTTGCTCGCCGGCCGGCAGCTCATACCTAGCCATCACGAGCGCATGAACAAGGTCTTCCCATCTCCCTGGGTCTGAGTGGGATCTCTGGATTGTCAAGGTACGTGGGCATGGTTTGCTGCTAATAATTTTTTTGGTATTGGTTTCTCGGGGATTCATCAATAGGGAGGTATATTTTTTAGGTCCGCCATTACTTCTTAAAATTACGTAGGTTCTTAATTCAAACTTTTTCACAACCTTCACAAAGGTGCAGGCTATTTACACGCCTTCACCAACTATCTTTTCCCCTAGATTAGGTACAGGAGCATTTATAAAATAAACCACATAACGCCATAAACAAAAAAAAAAACAAAACAATAAAAACAAAATCTATAAATCACATCAAACCAATAAAAAGCTGCGGGTGTCAAACAAACATAGTTCTCATCCAACAGACAGGATACAAAGACACTGAATATGTATGGGCCCGACGATAAAACCCAAGAAATCTAGCAAAATAAATTCAGAGAGTAAATTAATGAAGCCAGCGCGGACAATGGGCCGGGACTTTCTACGGCCCATTACTTGTCCCGGGCGATTACGCCAAAACGCCAATTCAAATAAAATCATTTACCATATTATTTTCATTTGGTAACACCACCCCACGCCAGCTAAACTCGTACGAGCCTCGAAGCCAGCGGATCGCGGCTCAGCCAATTTTTTAAATGTACCGCTTAAAATAAATTATGTAGCGAACTGGGAAGGCGCTTCGGACAAACAAGAAATAAAACGGATGAGTGCGACTCGCGGCTGGAGTGAGACGGCGATAGTTGCTCCTCCCCCGGCTCCCCGCTCCATCCCCCCCTCCTCCCGCCGCCGTTCAACTTGAAGACGGCCCCGAGAGCTAAGCTCCCGTTTTATTGTCATTTACACCTCGCCTAAGATTTGTTTACCGCTCAAATCTTCACGCTTGCAATCTTACCAACTATCCCTTCAACCTTAAGGCTCAACATCCCGTGATTTTCTCCCAGCTAGCCGCAAAGTTAAGTTTGCGCAAGAGTATACAAGACAAGTAAATTTTGAATCAGAGCTCTGATTAAAGAATCAGACGCAGAAACGATTGCTTATAAAGTATTAAGATACTTATTTTGGATCGTCCAAGAATATTTGATAATAATAATGTTGTCTTATTGTTTCTTTATAAACTTTGGAAGGTTTAGGTAAAGAGCATTAAATGTCTGAGCAGGTATCTAGTTGTTTTTTTTATTTATTTTGCGAAAGAAACCCACGTAGTTACTTGTTCGTGTTAGAAATGAAAATAATTTTATTTGCTCGTAACGAATATCGGTGTAAATGAGTAAATTAGATGTTATACCAATTACAAGAAAACAAGCGCTACTAAGAGTTCTCGAACTTAACTCAAGTGCAAGAAACACGCACTGACGAGTTGTGTCCAGAAATTCCACATAAGGATATTTTCAGGGTTTATAATTATTTTGTTTTATTTTTACTTGTATATAGTACCTGCCTTACACATAAGAGAAGATACGTGCAAACTACGTCATTATGTTTAAGATATCATTGACTGCCAAAGTTGGTTTATGCAATTGGTGCAAAAGATCTTTGAAATTTTTTAAACTACTCTGAGACTGTAAAAAAAGATGTCACGCGCATTTCTGTTAGTAAGTAAGTGTTAGTAAGTATAAAAAATAAGTTATTTATTGAAACTCGAGTCTAAAGTTTTATAAATCTTAATCAGACTATAAGGACAAGAATATTGGCGGTATTGTTTATTGACTGCTGGCGACCTCTGTTAGGCGATTCACTCAAAGACGTAAACCGTATTCCGTAGCGGTGCCCCGCGCGGTAAGGCGGTTTGCGCACCTGTCCGCACGGATGGATTTAACACGGTTTTGACCAGTTTGATCACAGACACTGGCGGTTATACGGTGCCCCGTGTGTGAGGCGCCGCCTCACCGCGCAGACTGCCGTCCGCGGAGTGGCGGTGGCGGTGAAAGCACCGCTCGACCGCGCGGCCGGGTGGTGTACGTGTGTTAGGCATCTACGGATTTATTAGAGACGATGCGACATGGGATACGCTTTACCGTCTACCGCGGTGGTGCGCGGCGCCGTGTGATAATCGCCTTACCGGTCTGAAATTCAAAAACTGGATATTATATTAGCCCAATGTGTCCCACTGCTGGGCAAAGGCCTCCGTCCACTCTTTCCACTTTTCACGGCTTTCTGCGACTGTGGTCGTCTTTCATGAAGCGGTCCAAGCTTTCATCTCGACATCTTCGCTTGGGCCTGTCACGTCGTTGAGTTCTTTTGGCATCCAAAACCCCTTTTGTTCTGATGTTTGTTTTGCCCAGCGATTGTAGGTAAGGCATACGACATCCGTGGCCTCATGCCTAGTCCCATTTCAGTATGGCAGCTTTTTCTCCCACATTAGAAATTTGCGTCAAGGAATGCAGTACTGGATAAACCCTAATTTTTTTTTTTAAACTATCACGGTTTGCTTCTAAACTTAAAATGACACAAAACGGGATATCTTCCATGATTAACCATTTGTTTGAGTTGCCGATATTTCGACGCTGTTGCAAGCGCCATGATCGCGGGTTGAGTCAACCCGTGATCATGGCGCTAAGTTTATCCCTAATACATTTTTGTGTAGCCATTACTGACAAACAAAATTCAATTGAAAATAAAACGTAGATATAATTATTATGTTTGCTGACCTCATATTCGTTTTATCCATGAAAAACATCCATGTTCTGATACACCATCCCAACTAACAAATAGTAGGACCCAGTAACCGAGCACCAACCGATCCCAGAGTTTAGTAAAGGGGTCACGGACGGCATTAGAAGTAAGTTTGGCCGCATCTAACACAATGACGACTAATTGGATAGCTTAGCTGTGCTCCGAATGCTACCAACTAACTATACAGTCCTTACACAGTTATTTTACCTGAAAGACGATAACATGATAGGTATAAAGTTGTTACAATACCTAGTTATAAGTTTTTGATACGATCACCGGTAAAAGTGGCATCATTACAATTTCATCCTTATTTAACAAGCTTTGATTTCTGCCCTGTTAAAGCTATTTAGTATGTATATGGGTTTAATCTTACAATTGATAATTATTTAATCCTACTTCTCCCAAACGATTCAGCTGTTTTGCACACACTCCTAGTTTAGAATAATACATGTTGACACCAGATCTGGTATTGCAGCCAGGATTGCCTCCTTTCTAGAGGACTCCATATCAGCTAATTTCTTCGGGTGTGCAGAAAATAAAAATGTGTTAAGATAAACAAGATTTATGATTTTAAATCTTTCTCATATTTATCCTGGTTGACTTTGAAGTGCCGTGCTTGATCGATACGGAGAACGCCTGGAAAATGACTTGCTCGGATTCAGATCGGCCCGTGAACCAGAGGCAGTGGAATGAGCCGCTCTGCAGATTGGTACGGTACAATATTGTTATACGTCAACGAATACATAAAATAATGATTTATACAATGTCAATGACAGTAAATCAGGGGTAATTTATCTGATAAAGGACTGTAGTTAGCTAACTACCCTGATAGATAAATTACGAGCTTTATTTCTGAACGAAACTTTCGAACTGGTTGAGTGGAAAACTCGTTGCGTTAGATAATTTGAAGATCCGCTTTCGTGAAATTGATTGTGGATTCGTTAGCAGTAAGGAGACTGAGTTAACCAATGGTTGGAAAAGGAGGTTCTTAACTAATAATTTACCTAAGTACTAATCTGACAACTGGCTCTGTGAATATTCCATAGAATAAACAACTTTCAATATCAATATTTATGAATAATTAAAAATTAAAGAACATTGCAACACGATGAACTGTTTTGATCGCAGCGTTATCAACATTCGCAGCTTGTTTCAATATTATCCCAATTCTGGGTTAAGCTCGCCTAAATAGCACCAAATAAGTAGCAGCAATGAGAATTTTTGAGAATATGGGTATCATCATTTCAAAATAGTTAGGAGGGCCGAGGCCGTCTCCTGAAATATGTAGATAATTATAAATAGATAATTATTACATTAAGTGCAGATTACTTCATTAGGTTTTGATAAAGCTGTTTCGATTACAAATGCGCTAAAGTTAAGTACAGAAATGTAGGATGGATAGAAAGAGAAAAAGCTCTTTTCTTTCATCATGACGGAACATCTCTGAAACTCCAGAGATGGATTTATATGGGCTAGTATTGAACTGGTAGCACTTGTGATGTATCGTGGAACAGATTTCACAAGTTGATGACTCTTACAAACTTTAGCAGAGGTTGTGAAATATCAAACGTAAATGCTGTTAAATTAATGAAAAAGTTTCTCACTATAAACAAACTTTAAAACAACAAATAAATAAGCTGAAAACGTTGAAAATTTCCACATGAAAAATCAACGAAACTAATATCATGAACGTTTGAGTGAACAAGATTAAAATGATTAGCGTCGCCGCGTCCCACCGTAACACCGGTCACTCACTTAATTCGGCTCGTTTTAAAGCAATCTTTTTCAGCAGCCGAGCATGCCGTTAAAAGTATTTCCAAACGTATAAATAATTTACGAAACGAGGACATAAAGTTTGCGGAGCGACCCCCGCTCGCATGCAAATCGAGTTGGAAGAAAGAAGTGTCCGCGACCGCGGCGCCATCTCTTTCCTCCGTTGAATTTCCGAACGTGTGGGAAAGGGAGAGAGGACGTGTAGTAGATTACTGTTTGAGCGGGAGCGAGAGAGAGGCAGTCGGTAGTTGCGTTCGGTTAAGTGAATCAGTGCCCGCGCTCGCTATTAAATCAGGGCGCGGGAGCGGGGAGGCGCGCGTGCTAAAATGCTCTTTATGGCGGGTGGGGTTTTGTTTGCCGAGGGCGGTTTCAGAGCGATTACTCGCAGTTGGCAGTACCCGCGGCGCAGTGGCGGCAGTCGCGACGTGACGCGGCTCGCGAGTGCTCGTACGTGTTTCCGAACGTGATGTCAGTGACAGCGCGGTGACCGCGCTTTTTCGCACGCGGAGTTCGGCGGGAAAAGTTCCCGCCCACAATTGGACAACATATTTTCGGACGCTAATAAGGTAATCAAAGGTTTTGATTTATTTCCGTTGTGTTATAAAAGTTGTTTAGTTTTCAAACTTTTCTTCCCGACGGGAGGTTAATTATTACTACGCGCATATCTGAAACTTTTTTAGTATATTTGTAACAAAATAGAAAACCAGAACCGCTAATTCTTTATCTGTTTCTTTATTTTGTCTATCAAATTAAAAATAAATACATTTTTTTAAACAAATAAGTGGATAACTTAATTACGTACCTAACGCAATAAAGAATGAAAATATAAAAACTATAAACTTCTTTTTTTAATCACCTACTGCATGGACTGCTTTTCAGCGATGTCTACGTGACTGCTTCGCTGAAACTCATAAGTACTTGTGAAAGTTTCAGGTAGCGAATTTCTAGAAAGCAAAATAAATAAGTGACATACCTACTCGTAGTAACTGAAGGACCTGAAAATGTATTACTCGTATCTCTTCTGATTGATCAAAATAAACAGCTGTTGAAGAAACTGATAAGACAGTCCAGAACTTCCATAAATTTTAATCTTTTTTTAAAATGATTCAGAATAATTTACTTAATAATAGTAAACTCAGCTTCTTTTTTACACTTCATTTAATTAAAGAACGTATAAAAAGACAAAAGAGTAATATTCTCAACGTTTTATTTTTCAGTGTTTAATGCGAATCCTTAGATACCGTCGAAATGCTGTTATTTTCCTTTTTTGTTACTTTTATAATCGCACTGGATTTATTGATTAAATACTTTTGTCTAAAATTTCTTCTTATAAAAGGACTAATAGATATTTTTGGTATACACCATTTAATAAATTCTATATTTTACAATATTACTAACTCTACGGGTACAACCGCGTTTTTATCGTTTTTTGCGAAATCGTAAACCGCTGGTCCATCCAGAAGTGGTCTGCCACTTTTGGATGGACTAGACCAGCGGTTGTCAAACTTTTTTGGTGGCGGAACCCTTTTGAAAAGCGAAATTTTTGACGGAACTCCAAATTAAAAAAAGATAGTATATACTAAGCTAGAACAAAATAAATCGAATAGGATGTTTGAAACTGTTTCTTCAATCGGTTAAAATTAGGTTTGATCGAAGAAAATTGAAGTCTTATTTCAAGTCTGACATTCAGTCTAATGCGGTATTTTGTTGATGGAATGCATAAAAAAACTGAATCTACACACTGATCAATAGAAGAGGTGTTTAATCTCATTGTACTAGGATTCTCGTAGTGCCCCAGGGTTCCGCGGAGCACTCTTAGAGTATAGGTGGACTAGACAAATTTAAAATAAAACTAATTTTCTTTCTTTTTATACTTTATATTTTATTTGTCTAAAGTAGCTTCACAGTATTTCAGGATAAGAAGATTACCTACCTATCTTTTATATTAAAGATTTTTTTAGTTATAATTTTCAAAGTTTCGGAAGAATTATTTTCCAAAGTTCTTGTATATGTATGTATGTCAACCGGAGTGCAAAGTCCAAGTTCATCAATCATAAACTAAGAGTATTACAACTCAATCAAAAGGCATGAAATCAATACACATTTAATACATTCATTTTATTTCATCTTCTTTCATCTGAACTTTATTCTTATTAATCAATATTCTTACTGTACTAGCGAGTAAAAGTACGGAAACACTTGGAATAGACCCGAGATAGCTCTTTAAATAATGGCGTTATTTGAATGGATTTTCTATCAATTTAAAGTTAACAGTAAAACCTTTGAAATTGTACCATTTTTATTATTCTTAACGAGTTATTAAGTTCTCAAGATCACGCTTAATCGAAGTAAGTTATTCCATTATTTTGCGCGCACTCGCGTGTAGCTTATCAGAAACTATTATAATTATTTGTCAGATTTCAAATGAGATTTATTTGACACTTAGATCTCTATTTAAATCTAGATTTCAACCAATCAAATGCATTGAATGTAGTTCTAAGTAATATTTGAGTATTGAGTGACGTTCTGTAATACCTTAGAATATGGTTAAGAATGGACACACTCCCTACGGACCTATATGGACTCGGACAGTTTCATAGAATAATTACTGAAGTTATTTAAAGGGTCCTATGACTTTTTTTGGGGTGGTAAAACTGTCAAATGAGTCCTCCCACCCTAGAAGGAGCGGAAGGAACTGTCAGACTGTTATTGACTGAAAATCTACACTATTCCTTCAAATCCCTCACTGCGAGCATTCACCTGTAATGTAACAGAAAAGTGCGCAATTTGATGCTCTATTGTCTTCGAATGTTTGAATCTATAACGTCACATTACAAGTGAATGCTCACGGTGAGGGAGCGCCCTAACATTTTAAAACATTCCCTAAACTCACAACCGAAAACTTTCAACAGGCGTTAAAAACATAATAATAAACCCTATGCGTGCATAAAACAATAAAAACAATCAATATAATCAATTGTCACGTACCAACGTCACAGCGATGCAAGACGCTCGTCTCAATCAGATGCCTGCTAACACAATAAAAGCCAATAACGCTCTACTCGAGCAATAAGCTCAATTACTAGCAAATATGAGCATTGTATTGATATGCAATCTTGGACGGCGCCCCGAGCAATTATTGTGGCGCTATGAGCTATGTAACAGAACATAGATATGTGGAAATGGCTGATTGAATCGTCTGTAGATTGATTTTGAAAATGTCATAGTTCTAGAACTCTAAAGTTTCATTCTCAGTGGTTTTCAGTCTTTTTGATATAGGGAACTCTTTACGGGTTAAAAAATTTTGGTGATCCCCTTGTACCATAGACAGGCAAGAAAATAATTTAATTAAAAGGCTACGTTAAAGATTGTTCGATGTATTAAAAAATATCCAGTAAGAATATCCAGAGCTGGCAAGGGAATCTCTATTTATTAGTGCCATTCGCCACTTCACATTTATGTGAATTGACATTGTCTGGAATAGTGGACATCGAAACAAAAGATAAAGACTTCAATTAGAAACTGATTATATAGTTAATATTTCAAAAATAGCACCACGATTTGACATACTATTGAAAAATAAACAAGTCCAAATGTAGAACTTTGCCTTTTTCTTTTTGCTGGCGACCCCCCGAGTAAGGCTTCGCGACCCGCAGATTGAAAAACACTGCTGTAGAGAATAAAACTTTTTTTTAATTACATGGTAAAATCATCCAGTGTGTACTTTCACCCTGTGTGGAGCGGAAGGTACTGTCAAAATTGAAGCAACTAAAATCCACGGTGTTCCTTTAATAGCCCTTTACGTTCTACACACGGTTACCTGATAAAGTCCGCGACCCCAGTAGACTTTTGTTAGCAATCTAATGGGGCCCCCATAGAGGGTTCTATGGGAGCCCCAGTTAGAATGCTGACAGCTCTTAATTCGGGGCGCATGTTGTAGA
This sequence comes from Agrotis clavis, assembly GCA_954870645.1. Classification (NCBI taxonomy): domain Eukaryota; kingdom Metazoa; phylum Arthropoda; class Insecta; order Lepidoptera; family Noctuidae; genus Agrotis; species Agrotis clavis. Next base: position 18,603,322 of record OX940935.1, on the reverse strand, counting down.
CCCGGTCATGATCCATGATTGAACGGCATTACCCGCCGTCCGCATGATCAGTAAACAGAGGCCTTAGCACAGGATTTCGGTATTTTATTTAAGCGCAATTGAAGTATTTACGGCAGTTATCTCTCTAGTGTACAAAGGAGGAACTATCTTTTTCCATCAAATTAACGCCTTGTACCTACAATCAAGTTATTGGTTAATGAAAATCAAATAATTTCAAAACGACATGCATTAAAAAATAAGAAAGAAATGAGTATGCGGTGGTTTTCAAATCTGCGTAGCAAAGTGCTACGAAATGTCTACGAAAGTGCTACGGAAGTAAGATGTGAATATTCAAACTAAAAGTACGATTATTAATTCCAGTCAGTAAAATGACATTTGTACATGAATGAAATGTACTAAAACATGAATGAAATGTACTAAATTTCTTTGTATTACTGACAGTTGCACTGTCATTTTACTGACTGGAATTAATAATAATCGTACTTTAGATTTCTTCTTAAAACATACGGATTTAGGAACAAAAAAGTATGTGCAATTTTTACAAACTTATAATTACCATTTCATAATTTGATTTCCTGTTAGAAAAGCCATATATGCATTTTCTTATAAGAAAAGATCCAGAATTTTCTCAGTATCATTTTATTCTATCGCATCGTCTTGCGAAGCGTGATGTCTGTAATTACCATGTTTATTATATAAAGCTCAGCTTTTCTTGTTTGAAATTATTTTACAGACAATAAAACTATAACTTTTTAACCATGCAGTAACGCAGAAGATCACAAAATAATTTAACGGAATTTTTTCTGCAATTCCAAAAGTTATTGTTTTGCGAGTAATATATAACTTACTTACCGCTTTGTTACATTTTTCCAGCTACATCACCTGTACAATTTGATAATTTAAGAAAAGTATTAAATGTCCTGAAAAATATCTAGTTTTAATTACGCGATAAAAATCCAGGCTTGGATGCAGGATGCAGTAACACCCTCCCGCCCTCATGCATAAATGTGCATGCAGGCTTTCCTGCATTGTCGCGGAATTAAAACTCGATATTTTTCAGAACATTTAATGTCATGGATTTCCGTAAAGCAACGCCTGATTCTATAATTTATCAAAATTAAAGTAACAATGAATGTTCAAAGAGCGATCAAGGACCCCCTTGATCGCTCTTTGAACATTCATGTACGGCCCATTCCTACATTGTATACTATACTTTCAAACATCTACCAATATACCATTGAACAACTATATATCAGTTAGCGCAGCCCGCTCTAATGGTCCATAATCAGCAGTAATTGTATTGAGAGCCCGACGGCCAACAGATCAGTATGCCTACCCCGATATACTCCATCCATTTAGCCTGTTAGCCATCATTAGTTTCCAGTCAATTTTCAGATTTACTCTAACTGTTCGTCTGTTAGTCAGATTGACTAACTGAGTTTAGTTTACAGTTTAGGAGCCATTTGGCTAAACTTAGTTGGACTTTGGTTGTTTTAACTTTGTGTTTTGAGTTGGTACTACCTGTGTTTGTGTGTCAAAGTTGGTGGGTAAATGCTAAGCAATCCTACTAATATTATAAATGCGAAAGTTTGTGAGAATATTATATGTATGTGTATGTAGGTATGTTTGTTACTCTTTCACGCAAAAACCACTGAACTGATTTGGATTAAATTTGGTACACAGTTTATAACCTGGATTAACACATAGTATAGTTTTTATCCAGATTTTATGTTCCCGTGGGATAATTTTCGAGTTGTAGCGGGTGAAGCCGCTGGCAACAGCTAGTCTGTTTATTATTTTTAAAGTGTTAATGTTTACGCAGTGAAGTTTTTTGCGACTAAAAAGTAGTTTCTTTAATGGGGGGCAAAACTGGCTCAGTGGCTCCGACTTATTCTTCTAACCCAGCTAGACACTAACACATAACTACTGTAGTTGTATTCTGTGACGTGCATTAATCGAAGTTTTTGTTTTAAAGCAAATCATTGTTTGAAGGAGACAACATAAGAATTCTTTAAATCACGTTCGACGTTCGAACTGTCTCGTAGATAATCCAGGTTATTTAGTGCGCTCACTTGCGTGAAGTGAGATTGTGAACGTTACCGAATAGTCCTGCTGCTCTGTAGGTAAGCATCGTGAGGAAACCGTTATGTCCTAGGACTAAAAACTCGAAGACATGTGACATTTACTATCTGGGACTGCGGTGGATTAGAGCCCAATCCCTCTCACAGAGAGGAGGCCTGTGTCCTTAGCAGTAGGAACATTATAGGCTGATTATGCTATAATGTAGGGGCAAGTGCTGTACCTGTGGACACCGTTAATTCTGTGGAAACGGGTAACCCTAAAATTCTAATTTGAACGCAGTCCTAAGCATTTGTCTATGGTTGACAGATTTGACGTATCGCTTTTCTTTTTTCCGTGTTGTGATAAAAGTGTCCATAGGTACAGCACTTGCCAATATCCAATTCTTGACTAATGCTAAATTTAGAGAAAGCTAAGTCTCACAACATTTCTAATGTTAGCAATCTATCTTACGGTGCGTACAGACTATGTAACATAACATGTTATATAACATTTTTCATAGTGTGGTCATGTTATATAACATTGTTATAGGTATAACATTTTACATACATTTGTAGTGTTATATAACAATGTTATATAACATTGTTACGTGGTCTGTACGCACATTACAGGGTCGATAACCGTAAAAAAAGAAAAAAAAATAACCGTGCAAATGGCCAGCAGTAAGCTGCGTTTATTCGATATAGCGGTATCGACGCCAATTGAATAGCGTCGCCGCGTCCTCCCGATAATTGTACGTAATTGCTCGACCAAAGGGTACTACGAACGGACGAATTATTCGCAGTAACATCGGGTTCTTAGGAAGGTAACAGGATATAGGTTAGGCTAAGAAAACTGATGATCTTATATATGAATCGGGTGTTTCAGAAACCACATAAGTCAGGCAAAGCAAATTTTTCAGGTGAAGCAAAAAATTGTTTATAAAAAATATAAAATTGTTCTGAACAAATTGCATTATCATAAAATTAGGAAAGTTTAGGTAATAATGCAATGATTTTATAAAAAAAAGTTTTCTTGTTTTTTAGTGTCTAAAACATCATTTAAAAGTTGTTTGACTTATGAGGTTTCTGAAATATATGAAAAGAAAAGATTTTTTGTTAGGTTTTTTATTTGATTTGTTTGTTTTTTACTTATTTTTTATACTACCAACTGTTCCCCGTGATTGCACCCCACTGCTTATCTCTTATTAGTTGTAGCGTGATGTTTATATAGCTTATAGTCTTCCTCAATAAATGGACTATCCATCACAAAAATACTTTTTCAATTCAAACCAGTAGTTCCTGATATTAGTGCGTTCAGCCAAACAAACAAGCTTTCTGCTTTATAATATTAGATTAGATTAAAGATTCATGGCTAAAAATTACATCAGCACAGGTTCTTCAAGGTAAAGTCGTGCTAGCCTAGATTAGTCTGTGGATGGGTGACCATCTATATTCTATGTATTATAACGAGTTTGTTCCGTGCTTCGAACAGCACGGTGTCTCGGCTGTCATTTGTAGATCATTGACAGTTTTACTGTAAGTCAGAAACCTGAATGTCTGACAAGACAACCAGTTCTTATCAAGGGGTATCTAATTACTGGGTTGTTGAGGTCCGATAAGAAGATTAGAAGTTGCTTCATTGCAAATACTACACCAACGTTTTTATTTAAATTTGTTCCGTGCGCGAATCGAACCAGCAGCAGTCAATCGGTTAACCACTGCGCTAATCTAAAATAAATAATAAAGTGTTACCTGTTCGAGTTATACGATTGAATAATTATGAATAAATATTTGAACACATTGTTATCCCAGTTTGAACATAATTTCAGAACTTTATCAAGTAATTCTTTCTATACTAATGCAATGCGGAGAAAGTTTTCAGGCGAGTGCCTGAAAACTGGAAGTAGGTTTGCTAGAAGTTTCGCACTCCAAGCCTGACGATTAGGGTCGCTACCAATGAAAATCCGATTGTTATTTGACGCAACCAGACTTCCATACTTATTATGTTTTATTTAAAGATATTGTCTCGGTTGTGTTAAGTTATAAAATGTTACGAAAAAATATTTTAATAGAAATAAAAGTCACACGAAAATAAGTAAAATTACACTGTTGATAAAAACCCACTATTATATACTTAATGTGTTCTTTCTGGTTGACTGCAGTTATTATTCTTTCATTCTTATTTGATTTTACATTGTTATTGAGTATCTAATCTATCGAGACTTTTGGTTTCTCACTTTGATCCTCTCTTTTATTAACTTTTAGCCACCCAATTCCGAGTCTAAAATAGACCATTGTCTCTTCCAAACCTTTCCGATTTTTCGTGGGGCGGAGGATTGCCTCTCTGTCGCTAAATACTATTAGTCAAGGGAGTGTAATGCTCTGCCAGGGTCTTTGTTTCCTGAAAGCTAAGCTAAGGATCTTAAAGCCAGGAGTGAACAGGTTAGGTACTTCTAATCAAGCGTGCAAACCGTCGACCAAATCACCACTTACCTTCAGGCGATACAGTGGTCAAACTCGAGCCTATCACTAAATAAAAAAAAAGGAATAATATAATAAATTGCCCAAAAAACACAAAATTGAATAAAAGTACGTAGCAGCGAGTGTGTATCGTCGCTTAAACAGATTAAAGGCCAGATAGAGCTGGTTACGCAAATGATGAGTGACAGGGTGCCGTAGGGCTGCCCTCATCAGGAATTAACATTTTGTTAGATGTGCTGAGTATCGGGTTCAAAGGTATCACATGTTTTTTGGAGAATTTATAAAAAAATAATTTACTTATACTGTTAAACTAAACACCATAGTATAAAGATTTTATTTGATTTTGTTTTTCTGTTTGTAATGAAAACTCTAAAAAAAACATACCGACCGAATTGAGAACCTCCTCCTTTTTTTGAAGTCGGTTAAAAAATTACTGCATCGATTTTAAACATTATTTTACCAATGTGCTTCCCAAAAAAAAAACCCTACCACAAAATAATCAGCTCGCGTAGCATGACTAATTCTATCTCTATTCTACCCAATGCCCAAGTGTGGATGGCATGACCCAGTAGACTACAGAAAAGTAAAACATTTATTTTGAACTTCTTTCTACATGTCTATTCTTTCGTAGACAAAAACCGGTTTCTACGGCATCATGCTACGCATGTAGATTGTAGATAATTATTTTTTCACACCACTTGCTCGTAAATGTCACATTATAAGTCATGCAAACTGGCCGTAAAGCAAGTCATTGTTCCCCACACTCAAACCAGGGAATAATATATGTACTGAATTTCATTATTCCCTGGGAATAATGTGATTTGAATTTGGAACCTCAAACAAAACATAGTATGAAAACTTGGAACGAAGGAATTGAAGCAGCGGCGGCTGCCCCCCGGCAGTCCCCACTGCAACAGCTGATCGCTTGCTGAGGTGCCCCACCACAGCATGCTCACGTTCGAAGGTTGTCGTACCACATCAAATTTCAAAATTCGAATTTATTTCCTCGCAGGTGGTGTGAAAAGCAGAGTACTCACCTCAGGAATAAAGCTGCCTTTGTCTTGGGCTAACTTAAATCCCTCTCTGCACTAAGGATTCTTATCTTAATTCCCTCGTTTCACTCGGGAATTAACACTTGAACCTCCTCGCTGCGCTCCGGAGGTTCACCCCCAGAATCCTTAGTGTCGCTTCGGGATTCAATACGCCCGTGACGTAAGGCACTGCTTTATTCCCTTGATGCGTAATCTACTATTTCTATCGATTGGATTGTCTCGCCCCGATTGAACCATTGCCCACTATTAATAGTTAATTCAAACCAGTCAATTGATCTCCATTACAATTGGTAAAAGTTCGATATCAAATGAACGAGCCAGTGGCACTGTGATCAAATATTATTGATTGTTAGTTAGCGGGAAGCGGGTTTGAATCGTAAAATAATTTGTTTCAATTGAATTGAATTTTTTATTTATTTTTTTTCATGTCGGTCTGTTGTTGGTTGTTTAATGTGTTTTTATAATTTTATTGATCGTTTTGAATACAATAAGTATGTTACATTATAACGTGCACATACAGTGTCGATCATTGTAATTCTGTATGGCCTTTTTATTTTGGGGGGGTGAATATCATAAAATGCGATACGAAATCTTCCCTCTTACATTGTTTGAAGTAAAAAGGGAGGGACATTACCAGACTTGTACTGACAATCTCTGTACTTGTATTGATAATCTCTTTAGAAATTTCTACAGAAATCAGCATGGCCCTGGAAATCTCGTGTTTAAATCTATAAGAAAGTCATAACTTATCAATATAATTATTGATAGAAAGTGCTTAACTAAAGTTATACCTAAAGATTTTTCTATCCATATTTCAGCTAGAAAACCTTAAAAAACAGGGTTATATACTTTTACAATTAGTTTTATTACTTATACACGTCTGTGGCAACCCTGGGCGCAGATGAATTTCAGTAAAATTCAATAATGTGTACTTCGACGAACATCACGATTCCAATTCACTAAAATTTCACTCATTAATATTTAACATCGAACTCGGCATAATTTACTCTACGTAATAGAAAAATTGAACTATGTAATAAGTATTTTTTCACACCACCTGCTCGTAAATGTCAAATTATATGTCTGTTAACTGGCCGTAAAGCAAGGCATTGTTCCCTCCCGCTCGAGCCGGGAATAATATATGTACTGAATTTCATTATTCCCTGGGAATAATGTGATTTGAATTTGGAACCTCAAACAAAACAGTATGAAAACTTTGAACGAAGGAATTGAAGCAGCGGCGGCTGCCCCCCGGCAGTCCCCACTGCAACAGCTGATCGCTTGCTGAGGTGGGCACCACAGCATGCTCACGTTCGGAGGTTGTCGTACCACATCAAATTTCAAAATTCGATTTTGTTTCCTCGCAGGTGGTGTGAAAAGCAGAGTACTCACCTCAGGAATAAAGCTGCCTTTGTCTTGGGCTAACTTAAATCCCTCGCTACACTAAGGATTCTTATTTTAATTCCCTCGTTTCACTCGGGAATTAACACTTGAACCTCCTCGCTGCGCTCCGGAGGTTCACCCCCAGAATCCTTAGTGTCGCTTCGGGATTCAATACGCCCGTGACGTAAGGCACTGCTTTATTCCCTTGGTGCGTAATCTACTATTTCACACCACTTGCTCGTAAATGTCACATTATATGTCATGCAAACCGGCCGTAAAGCAAGTCATTATTCCCCACACTCAAACCGGGGAATAATATTGTACTGAATTTCATTATTCCCGTGGGAATAATGTGATTTGAATTTGGAACCTCAAACAAAACATAGTATGAAAACTTTGAACGAAGGAATTGAAGCAGCGGCGGTTGCCCCCCGGCAGTCCCCACTGCAACAGCTGATCGCTTGCTGAGGCACCACAGCATGCTCACGTTCGAAGGTTGTCGTACCACATCAAATTTCAAAATTCGAATTTATTTCCTCGCAGGTGGTGTGAAAAGCAGAGTACTCACCTCAGGAATAAAGCTGCCTTTGTCTTGGGCTAACTTAAATCCCTCGCTACACTAAGGATTCTTAACTTAATTCCCTCGTTTCGCTCGGGAATTAACACTTGAACCTCGGAGCGCAACATTTATCAACTCACACTTTAAAAAAAAAGTATGGCAAAAAAACGTTTTACAAAATAATTTTGGTTTTAAATTATTCAGTAAGATTTATATATGGTTCGTTAATTAGCCTTAACACATTCCCACTGCATTGGGGCACCGGAGTGGACAATAATCCACCACGCTTACCTTGTGGGAGTGCATGCATGGTAGATGTCACATTACTTCAAGTAGGTATGCCTTTGGTCCAAGTGTATGGTGCAATGTAGAGAAGCGTCATAGCATGGCGCTATTACTGCTTCACCCTTACCGCGATCGCTCGATGTTAAATCAAATCATCATCATCTGCCTAGCCTTTTCCCAACTATATTGTGGTCGGCTTCCAGTCGATCCAGATGCAGCCGAATATCAGCATTTTACATGGAACGACTGCCTGTCGAACCTCCACAAGCCAGTAACTGGGAAATACGATACCCCAATGATAAGAATGGTTGTCAAACTTGAGCTTCTCACTAATAGAAATGACTGTTAAAGATCTACAAATGACAGCCGGGACTCACGGCTTTACGTGCTTACCGAGGCACGGAGGAAACTCGCTATGACAGATGGTCACCCATTCACAGATCAACCTCGAATGTCGCGGCTTGACTCGGAAGATCGGCCTGTGCGGCTGTAATTATTTAGCCACGAGCTCCTCGTGTGAAATCAAATAATTTATCGAAAAACATCGTGTATACGCTCCACATTTTCAATAAAACAAACACATTTCAGTAAAGACTAATTAATACATTAACAGCTAAAGGTATACCGATACTTAATTACTCAATAATTGATTAAATCGTAGTCGATTTCAAATTAAACGGTACAAATAGGATTTCGGAGCAAATTGTGTTTGCACACGATATTGAACTCGAGTAATGTTTACATTGAACCGGTTCTCGTATCGAGTGCTTTTTAAATGATGCTATGGTGGGTTCTGAAGGTGGAATAAAAATGTTTGAGTAGAATAATTGATTTGGCTTTGGTTTTACTACTTTGAAAGTTAAAATATTAGTATTTATAAAGATAAAAATAATTTGTGCAGCTTTAATTTCTGTAGCTGTTTTGATAAAAATATTTTTACAGAATTGAAGAAAATAAACATTTATTTAAAACAGTACATAAAAAAAGAAAAAAAGTTCTGCCATATTTTACAATGCGGTTTGCAAACATTAACATTTTTCTTTAAATGGCCTGAAATGCTTTGAGAAAAGGATAAAGTGACCGTACCGCTTTTTTGCTAGACTTGGCGCACTGCCGCGCCGTGCCCCCAGAACAGACAGTAAATGTTATTGGAAGTGCAGTGCTTTTTTTTCAAGTAAACGTTAGCATTGGTAGTAATGTCATTTTGTAACTAGGCCCTGTCGAATCTTTTCTTCACAGAAAGCGTTTAGAAATCTAAACAACTTCAATCAACAATATCAAGGTCTTCTATTATCCGTCTCTTAGATTCAAAATAAGCTCTTAATATAATAAACATGAAAAGGTTTACGAGATAAATCATCAGTTCCCACATTTGGCGGCAACTCACAATGGGCCCGGGCCCTCTTCCCTCCTCCCGTGTTGTGCGAGTGACGATAATCTCACCTCGACAAGACGGGAATTCGAAATGAAGTGCTTTTGCCACAACAACAAAAAAAAAAAACAAAACACCCTTTTGAAATTCGAACGCTAATTCCTTTGGTTTTATTCAAAAATTCTATTTTTTTGATGACGTAAGTGGCTGGATGTGATTTTTGCTTGCGTGAAAAGGGCAAAGACAATTAAAAAAAGAAGAAAAACTGACACATCAGTTTTTTTTAATGTCAGTGCTGTGGAAGTGAGATATTTAGTTTATCATGATTCAGAATCAGTCTATTATTACATAATGCACCGTTTATAAATCTCGACGGGTCGTTTTCTTGTTTGTTAATGCGACAATAGAGTATTCAGGATACAGTCAGTTTACTCTGTGTGACCTAGGCGTAAATCATTGTTGGTTGCACACCATACGAGATGGCCCTAGACGACTTTTAAAGTATATTATATTTTATATTATATACTTTTATTTTTTTAATATTAGAATATGCTAGAGGGGCGGGCGTCATTATAAGTACACGTATTGAATAAAGTTACTTTAATTTTATGACATATACATATAACAGACTTAATATCGACTAGATTTTTTTTTTCATAAAAATAAAATTGCAAAAATTCTACGAAGGTTACGGTTGCAGCACGGATGCGGCGGGCGGTGGGTGTAATACGGTAATGACACGACAATATAAATAGGATTAGTGTATCAGGACCCCACGCGCGCAGACAGGACGAGCCAATACACGCACCGGCACTGTGCGCCAGCATGGCAAGCTATTTGGACAAAAATAATTATATTTAAGACTAGCTCTGACTCGGCAAACTTCAAACCGACTCAGAATTAACTTTAAAAAAAAATCACATTCACTCACCTTTTAAACCTGCCTTGGACTTGCCTTGGCCTGGTCAAATCGTTCCAGCCAATCTCGTGATTTAGTGAGACTAACAAACATCAATTGATTTTTGTATCTACAGCTATTTGGACAAAAATAATTATATTAAGACTAGCTCTGACTCGGCAAACTTCGTACCGCCTCAGAATCAACTTTAAAAAAAATTCACTCACCTTTTAAACCTGCCTTGGACTTGCCTTGGCCTGGTCAAATCGTTCCAGCCAATCTCGTGATTTAGTGAGACTAACAAACATCAATTGATTTTTGTATCTACAGATTTCAAGAAATCAGATTTAATATGTAAACATAATTAGTTGATCACATATTTGAAATGACTTGTTTCAAAAATAATTGGACTCTAGTATAACACGTGCGTGAAGTTTCAGTAAAGTCTGTTTAGTTATATTGAAAAATAGGATTTAAAATAAAAAAAATGTTTGTCTTATTTTAATGCTCATTTTATAAGTTTCTCATTATTTAATCAAGTTTACTTTGTTTTTCCTTTGAAGATGCGTCATGCAAGACGTTTTTAAGAATGCTTGTTCTAGTCTTCCTAACAATACCTAATTCTTCTTTTCCAAAATTTATTATGATTGTATGCCAATAAAGGTCATATGATTTTTCACGTTTTTAATACCCAAAGTCAACAGGAAATTTTGGGTTAGTTTGAAGTAAACAAAAATGTTCCTTCGCATACTAGAGGCGCTTTTTCATTTTCCGTGATGAGACCTTGTGATGAGGCCTCAGAGTCCTGTTTTACGTAAAACTTAGAGTAGTCTTTCAACCACGTTATCCCTTAATGAAAAGGTGTAACCGTTAAGTAGATTGGCCGTCTGATGTTTTATAATCCTACCCAGATTATCACAGGTACTTCATTTATAGTCGCCGAAAATTGCCTTGTTGGAATTTCGACTCTCGACGGTAAACCGTGAGTTCAAAATCCCATGACACGATTCTATTTAGGCACTCACTTAGGTGTCTTGTAGGTTGGTGAAAAAGGTCATAATGTATAAGTAAGCGTCAGGTTGGTCGAATTTTAGTGTTAACAGAATTAGTTAAGTGTAACATTGTTAAAACGGTAATGGGTTCCTGTTAACCTTGTGTTAGTTTAACTTTTGATGGTTTCTGTTGTAAATTATGAAAATTAATAATTATTTAATAGTAATTTGAAGGGATTAAAGTTTTACGGAATAACTATTAAAGTGGATTTTGGTCATTAAAATTATAATTTGTATACTTTCTTTATTTCGGTGAATGTAATGAATTTTTTTTTGTTTTTTTCTTGTTTATCTCACATTGTGTTTTCTCAAGTTTTTCCTAGTATTCTTGTTCAGCGCCAATTTAAACCCGCCCTTAAATTAGGCATGATATATTTTAACAATAATATCTCAACCCACTTAATTTTTAACTACTTCTAATTATGACTTTTCTTATTTGAAAGGAGATGGCTAAATGAGTGCCCCAGTCGTCTATAAGAATTTCATTTTAACTCGTAGTATTTGAAAATTCATTAATGAATTGTTTAATGTTTAATAATATCCTAAGACTTATATAAAATGTTAAACATAAAAAAGTATCTGAATTGCTTTTCGCTCATTTTTTATTGACATGATGACTTGGTCACGATGAAATAATGAAAACTAGGGAAGGGTAATAACGCTTTTCCAGATTGTTAAAATGAAACTGTATTTAATCGATTTTTACTAATGTGATTTAAAAAGATTTGTTTTCTGAAATTAAGAATTGGCGTTGAGACAGTATTTGGCGGGAATCGATAGATTCGGAGTCGTTTCGTTGCTTTTTATTGTGTTTTCATGCGTTTTGATTCGGAAAATCAGATTGTTTTAAAGTGATTCGTCCACTAAACTCCACTTTATTATTTTCGTTAAAAGCTTCGGAATGAGCTTCTTAGTTTAATCTTAGTTCATATTTTGTGCAGAATAATATTAACTGGACAGGTTCCGTCTGAACTGGAAGGAAGACACCCAACATCGTGAAAGGTAGAAGTGGAAAGAGAATATTGCCCAGCACGCGTAGCATGGCGATTCTATCTCTATTCTACCAAGAAAAGACAAAGTTATTTCATCGTTATTACTACACAAATCGACTGTTTTTTTGCACAAATATGGCACCATTCGTACACTATTGAAGATAAGAACGTTTATTTTCCATATTTTTTACATTACCATGCTTAAAACGCTAAAAATATTTCTACGTTCTGTCATTTTGCCTATTCTTGCGTCGACAAAACCCTTTTCTACGGCGCCATGCTACACCAGCTGGAGTGGAGGAGAAAAAAAAATAACTGAAGTATGATCGATACTACTTTCTAACGATTTCAATCGATTCTTTTATCGCTTCTGTGACACTTTGAGTCCAATCCCATCTTTAAGAAAAAAACAAACGTCAGACATCGTTTGAACGCTCTGCGCTCTGCTTATTAATATTGTTCGTTGTGATTCTTTCATTTTGCTTTTCCTTGACTCCCACTTGTTTATTGGACTTCCTGCTTGCAAACCTACCGACCTCTCGCTTCTCGACTCGGACTTGACTTGTATACAGTGAATCATGCAATGCATAAACTGTGGTATATCCACGCGAAGACTGCGGCGTCATATACACTCGAGAGGAGCTCGTGGCTAAATAATTATAACCGCACAGGCCGATCTTTCAGCCAACATTGTCATCCTTGTTATGAACTGCTGCATTCAGGAGCAACTGGTGAAATTCGTTTATTCGGCTATTCAACGGAGTGCTTAACTTGTGGTTGTTCTGTGAGAACATTGCAAGGCCATCGCCATGTAGTGGAAAGAAACAGTTCAAAGTTGCAGAAATTAACAACATCACACCCAGATTTCCATCATCACGTAATAAAATGACATTTAAACACAGTCCGTCGCTTCGTATTCTTTCAGACTTTATTTATAAGAATCACAGATTAACGAATAAATATAGTATTTCCTATTTTTCTTATTTCATTTCGAAATTGTTAAATGTATCCTTAGCTAATTAGAGGGTTCAACAACGAATTCAGAAAGGATCACGACACATGTTTTTCAAAATGAAAGCGCCCAGCGCGTTTATTTGACTTTACCGATATAACTAACATAATATTATGAATGTGGTTATCATTATTAGATAGATTATTTCTTCCAAACAGGTTTAGGTATACTGTATTCAACTATGTAAATCAAGTAAACGATATCGTTTGTTTATCATTACAACTACTTACTTACTTATATCGTCTGTGAAAACTGTTTTTATTTTAAGTTTAAGCACTTATCACATTATTTGGTAAGTAGTTTGAAGATGTTTAATTAATCTGAGTGGGTCACAAATGTGGTCATCAATAAATAAATACAATCGCAGATACATAAAAGTAAACGCCTAAGTAAAAGTTTATAGCAATATCAATATTTGCAATTTTTGTAGTACTTTTAATGTTAGGTGTTCACGTTTTTTTTTATCATGATTATGAAGATATAACAAGTTTTAGAAACTTTTTTTATGTGAAATATTAATATTGAGCTATTCAGCGTTATACAGTGCTAGGTCCCATTTCTATAGCCGTCTGAATTTTTGCACATACTTGAACTTTCCATCTCCTTTGTCTGAGCGAAATAATTATGATATTATTTTGTCCACAAAAAGCAGCGCCGCGAGCCCAGTGTGCTGACGTCAGTCGTAGCATCGAATGCGCCCGCGCATCGTTTAGCCGATTCATTGCTCCATTAATGTCATTTATACCGACGGCTCTACACGTGGGTCTCTACTTATACCACTATGTGCAATTGAATTTCATTGCCATTTTCCTCTCGCAAATAAACTTATGTTAGTGTGCGGATTATAATATTATTAAATAAAGGTTCATTTAATTAATTTAACTAAATTAGAATATCATAGGTAATCATACTCTATCCAGTTTGACTATTCAGTATTTACATTTGAAATTGGGCTGTTTTCAACGGTCAAAAAGTGAAGTGGAAATTAAGGCAACATAACTTCAAAAAACAATTACGTACTACCATCGAATGATAGTATGTCATCATGATTATTTAATAACAAGGTAATATTTCAATTAAATATTACTTATGCATGTCATAAACTACGTGATATTTTGTTTCTATTTATTTATAGGATAGATACTCCGGTCATGCAATGTACAGAATATGATTTTCATTCGTTTATAAATCTGTACTAGGTATGAATTTGTTTTTCAAAACTTTAACCACACATTTACTATTTTATCAAAATATTTTTTTACTCTTGTTCTAAGGGAGCTAAAAGGTAAGGTAAGGTTTTTGGGTATTAATACTGACAGCTCTTAAAAATTTCGGTTTAAATTGCATTCAATTTCATTCTGTCTAAAGTTTTTAACAGCTAAGGAGTGAAATTCTCTGCATGGGTCTGCATTTCCTGGTAGCTACAAATTTGGGATCATGAGTGAATAGGTTACTTTTTAGCAAGCGTGCTTTAACGTCGACTACATCATTGCTTCCCATCAGGCAAGATGATAGCCTATTTAAACAAAAACATGACTAAAAAATTATCCCACCTCTGCATTTGATGACTCATCTGCCAACCTGCAGCAGCGGTCGCAATGTCACTCGGTGCACTGCGACTAGCAATTTATTCATCGAAATTAATTGATTTATGGCCAGCACGTCCTTACTGCTGTCCCACTGTGCACTCGCGCTCTTGCAAACTGTTAGTACCTAGTAAAAATCTTTCGACTGGGGATTTTATTTATAACCAACATTTTAAATAAATTAATAAGTTTACTGTATTTTTTTTAATTTTGTAGTTCTTAAACAGCTACTGACACAAAATTTTCATAGATCAACTTTAGCGTTTTTAATATTATATAAGATTACTAAGCGACAAAAATATGGTAAATCAAAGGCGCTAGTATGAGTGGACGACATAAACGTCACTTAATTCTTCACTTCTCTTCGATTTTAAAATTAAAACCGGCCAAGTGCGTGTCGGGCCACGCACAGTGTAGGGTTCCGTAGTTGCCCATCAAAATACTTATGCGAACTAACTAAACTGATTCGCTGAATTTAATTTTAAAAAGAAGAATTTTCAAAATCGGTCCAGGAGTCTTTGAGAAATCGGGGAGAATACATAAAAAAAAAGATTACGACGAATTTAGAACCTCCTCCTTTTAAGTTAGTTAAAAATAGTTGACGTTAAAAACCTACCTATCCCCAAAAAACATACCTATTAAAGCTGTAAAAATAAAGTTGACAAACTTACATTTGCAGTTGAAGAACATGTTCTCCGATACATTTTGTTTAAGAAAATATGTTATCCAAGTACATTTTATAAGTTGGTCGACTATTACTGGTAAAGTTGTAAAGCCTACTTAGTCATGATAATTTTCTTTTAAACTTCGTTATATATACTACTATTGTGAATTTTTTCACACCCCCAAACATAACCGTTTAGCTGGTAGAGGGGGGGGACACTCGAGTCGAGCAAAATTTAGCACTTTAAAGCTTAATATTTCACAAACGAATTTTTTTATCAAAAAATTGTTAATGGAAACTATCAATATTTTTTAAAGACCTATTTAATGATACCCCACACTAAGGGGTACGCGAGAAAAAAAAAACATCCCCAATTTACGTGTACAGGAGGTACCCTAAAAAAAATATTTTACGAGATTTTATTTTACCACTTTTTCGGCACAACAAATCCGTATATTTACACCAAATTACAGCTCTCTAGTACTGTGCGTCTCTGAGCTAAACTGCGGACAGACGGACGGACGGACGGACGGACGGACATGGCGAAACTATAAGGGTTCCTTGTTGACTACGGAACCCTAAAAAGGTTCGAGCCCTCATGCCATTCTACTTGTAGACTTTTTCTCTCCTGCCATTCTGTTCGTTAGAGATCATGGCATTATTTAGTTATTTTCCTTTTAAATCATACCTTTTACAATCCATCCATTTTTTCATTGGTCGCCGCGTCCTCTTCCTCTTCATCCATCCACATTTTATACCCAACACTCTTTTGGTCACATGCGTATATCATCTCACAGGTTCATACCAAGGCATACGACTCCCGGGGGGTCCTCTCGTCGGTTTAACCGTGACCCCGGAGCGAGAAGGGCTATTGAAGGACACCGTGGATTTTAGTTATTACGAGTCTGAAAGTCCCTCCTGTCCCGCCCTGGGTGGGAGGACTCATTTGATGATTTTAACACGTAAACGACGACTCACTTTAAATTATAACTCCTCGTTTAATAATCGGTTGATTGAGACCAAAGCAGATTTTTTGCTTGGATAATTTTTGATCAAATTTCAGTTTAAAGAATACAAGATTCATAATAAAGGTTGATAAGTTTTAATTGACAATCAAGTCGAAATATTTTGATACATATCCGTTTAAATACAAAATGATGATAGATCACTGCAATGGTCGTTTACACAAGTGTGACCGATGGTGGGCCATTATTCATAACATCTTACATGACTGAAGACAGATTGCTGTCTGTCAACTAACGCTGTGTTATTTATGGGAACTAAATGAATGTGTGTGAGGGCCAAAACACATATTAGGTAATATACACAATTCAGCGTCGAATTGTGTGTATACACATAAAAAAAGTGTGTAGTTAATATCACATAGTAGGTAATATCAATAGTTTATAATATTATATTTTTTTTATTTATGCCAGTGGGAAGCTGATAGATATTTTTTTTCTAAATTAATGGAAAAAACAATTGAACTGTTTGATATTCTAAATCTATATTTTAAAATAATCTACCGTAACAAATAAGGTTATTTGATTTTTCAAAGCGATTGCAAATGACGATAATTGTTTTGATGTGTGAGTGTTTTAACTAATATTAAGCGCTCTGACTCCTCATTTTGAGGAGACCGAAACAGTGAGCGGTCCGGTAACAATGTGTTACTTTTCAGTCAAATAAGTCCCAGATCGTTACATTTTGACGCTAGCCGGCTAGCCCATTACATGGACCATTCCCTCTCACAAAGAGAATACCTGTAGCCCAATCCAGAGAACATTCCAAACCTGGGAACATTTTATAGACTGAATGAATACGAAATGAATCTAATACAATTATCATTCACATTTAGCTATTCTTGTTAGGAGATAAAATGCATTCCTCGTCAATTAAGTAAACCCTAAATCACTGCATTCTAGACCAAGTCTCAAATTGATCACAGAGTAAGCAACCCGCACCTCTCCTACGTGCCACAAGACGCGCCGACCATTAAAACATTCCGTTTTCACCTGTTCATCTGACACAATTCGCAGTTAATACACAATCAGATCGCGACGCGAGGGTTAAGTAACGGCTTATGATCACAAGCGAATGCCGTCTCAATCACTTGACAATTGCATGCGATTGTAAAGGTGCGCGCACATCTTATAGCGCGTGTAGTGCGTTTGAAAATCGCGTTGGTGGTTGCCATTTAAGTATTTTGCGTAATCATCGCTTAGGTGAAATCTTTGTAATTGCTATGATAGTTGAGCAATAGAGAGTCCATGCATGGTTGATTACTACGGAATGAGGTTTTGCAATAAAAATATATTTAGGAAAAATAGTTATATTATGAAAATCTGGATTCGTCTGAAAATGTTTTGTTTACCCTAGAATATGTTTTTTTTGTTGTGCTTATCTGAAATCAGTCCTAAACTATAAGCAGATTAGTTCCCTGTCGATTTACATGTCCTAGAAGCTCCTCAGCAGGAGTTTCCTTATCTTCAAAAATAGTGTTAACAAAATATTTTGCCTTTCTTAATTCAATATCTTAGGCATCTTCTCACTGTTTTTAATATGTGCATGTAATCAAGCGGGTCACAACAATCGGTGAACTGCACTCTATTGAATTCACACCGCGCGTCAATTGATCACGCGGCATCTCAGCTGTGCTTTGAAGTGTATGCCCACCCTAACTTTAAATTCATTGCGCATACGCAGAAGGATTGGATTCGTCGCCTTATTATTACGCGGTGTCATTTCTATGTTAATGCCGATAGTATTAGATCGTTGTAATCGCTTGTGCGATATTGTCCTGATTGCGACGCGATTGTCGGCGTCTCTGATTGTGCGACTTTCTATGACATTCTGCACGTCCTGTCGTGCATCTTGAATGAGGATGGATTGATTTCCTATTGATATCACTAGTCGTATCTAATAAACTTAATGTATTATTTCAGGTAAAAAAAAAAAAACATTCTCTTTAACGAAGAGGAGAGTTGAATATAATTAAGCTTACGTTCGTTTGAAATTTTCTCTCTATCAGATCTGTCACTCAAATGTTTTTTTTTAATTAAGGTCAAATTTATTTTCACTATCGTAGGTCGCAGGATAGTCGAAAATTCTTTCTTTTTTTTTCTTGTTCCTTATTGTACATACATTATTATAATTAAAATAACACTTCACATAAGGGTGACCCTGGAAAGTAAAGGGCTGTTGAAGGAACACCGTAAATTGAAGGAACACAAATCCACGGTGTACAGTACGAGTCTGACATCCTTCCATCCCACCCCGGGTGATTAACTTTAATGATTTTTTCTAGATACAAAAATGCTAACTCTTTACTTTGTTTTGTTCCAGCTGGCGAGCGGTGGCGGTGGCGGGCGCGGCCTGTTCTGCTACCACTGCCCGCCGAGCTTGCCGCCGCACCAGCATCGTCTGCCTACTTTAGAGTACCCCTTCACAGCTTCACACCCTTGTAAGTATACATACTGACAGCCTACACGACACGGAGGCTGAGAGATAAACTGCTGCTTTGCTTGTCGGGTTTCGATTACCGCACAAAAATATTAGTTTTCGTTTTTGAGTGGCATTTCGCAGTTCAACCTACAAGAGGTTGTGAGCTGCTTAACCGGACTTTTCTGTGGATGCCTTAAATTATTTTGAGACCTCTTGTGATCCTGACGGGGTCGCGGGACTTATCTCATTACCGTGACCCCAGAACATAAAGGGCTACTGAAGGATATCGTGGATTTTAGTCAGTATTACGAGTCTGACAGTCCCTTCCGCCCTGCCCGGGGTGGGAGAGAGTCATTTGACGATTTGCGCACGCTTAAAAAAAAGACCTCTTGTGACATTCTCATTGTGGCAATGCTGTCTATAGTGCGATTTGTTAAGAGTGCAAGGTTGTGAGTTGATCTCATGACTTCCCACAAGTAGATCAAAGCGTTCATCCAAGGTTAACGTTTCTCTTCCATGACCAATCATTTATAAAAAAAATCTTTTTTAAAGTAGTGTCAAGCGACTGATGGGCTATTATTGACATTAATAATGACGCTCACCGAACTTCAACTTCCTAAATAATTAATTTAATAATTTCCAATTCAAACTAACTAAGAGTAGAACATTAAACCTCACTGTTTATAGTCTATAAATCGACTTAAAATTGAAAGTTTCAAGTGGCAGTATAACCGCATAGTCCAGGAGTCGCGTCGATTTCACTTATCGGCACAAACTTGTGTAACTCAGTTAGCGGGCCGGCTCCCGGCCTAATAGCGTTATTCTTAGTTAAAGCTCTTGTCTCGTTACCGATTTACAACTTTGTTATGTTTCTCTCGATTCGATAACGGTTTTTGAGACTGGTTGGAGATTGCAGGATTTCGTTTTTCTTTTTAATTGTGGAATTTTATTTGTGTTCTGTGTAAATTAGTACGTATTGAATGCATGTTTTATCTCCATGATAATGGTGTTGTCTATGTTCAAATGTGTTTTTTTTTTAATGACTTGGCTTAAAATAAGAATGTCATTTTTTATGGTCTTAATGGTCACTATCAACCAAGTTTAAGTTCAGGATCGGTCATAATTTATGACTGTGATGTCCATTTCTAATAAAACGTCTCGTCGTCAATCTTGCAAATATTAATAGTGCAGGTAGGTACTGATTATTTAGGACGCTCTCATATTTTTTCATTTTCATAAATTCATTTAATTTCTTCAAAAACATTAATTTATTGTTGCAGTAATAAAGTCAAGAAAGTTAATTAAGAAATCGTAGTTTCTTTTAACAGCACTTAAGATGAAACTCACCAAAGTTCTTATCGAATCGGCGAAGGGGTTAGAAAAAACCTTCAAAAAGGCAAAAATCAGTTTCTTACCCCAACTGACTCGCGTGCCTAAGGGGTGGTAATGTGCTAATGAATAGAGAAGGCAGGCCGGGGGTGTCGCGGGGTTACGGCGGGGGTGCGCGCGGGGTGAAGGGGCGCCGGCAGGGGGCGCCGGTGGGCGGTGCTCCCCGGGGATTGGTCGCCGCCGGCGCCATCTATTATTCATAAAATAGTTTTTGAGTCGCGCCGCCGGTCGCTTTAACACGGTTATTTCGACTAACTTAATAAGTATCATGTCACTTTTGATTACTCCCTCAGCGTCACAATTTTTTACTTAGCACAACGACGATCAAAGGAGCCTTAATAGAGTTATGGAAGTAGCGTTATTTCATTAGGGTCCTCGAAAATGACAGTCTGTCCGTCAGTAATTGCGTAAAAGTATTAATTTTTAAAATCTATTAACGTATTGCGGGTGTATTTACCTCCAACTGGCGGGTGCTTAAGGTGGGGGTGTTTAAAGGGGGTGAAGGGAGGGGAGTTTTAAAGCGCTGAGGATAAAAAAGCTAGTGGAAAAAAAAGCGGCTTAAACGAATCTATTAAAAATGTATAAGGCAATTTCCAGCGCGATGTCGGGGCGGGGGCTCATTAGCGCGCAATCACACCGACGCGACGCGATGCGAACGTTGCGGTGTGGTGCGGTCGACGATTACCTTTATTAATTCTACGGTGTATGAGAATGCGTGTTTAATTAGCTGGCTCGCTAAAAGGGTTGTATTTTTATTACGTAAGCGTAGAGCGTACAAGCATGTAATTGTTGCTAAATGATTTAACATCATGCCTATTTTCTCAAAAGGCCAAGCAGAGACGTTGGTGTAGTAATACATTTCCTCAGTTAGGTGAGTTAACTCCACCCAAGACGGGTGGAAACATTTGATTTTTTAGAGCTGAAAAAAAATATTACAGCACGAAAAGTTGAAAAGTCATGATTAAAAATTAGCTGCCAACAGCTAGTAATAAAATAATTACCTACAAGCTAGAGTACATACGAGTGTATTTCGTTTCATAAGAAAGCCACTTAATTTCTTATTTCACAGCTCTATATAGTGAGCTTTTCATAACTATTTTATATGTAAATAATGTTATATTATACACACAGTCTGTTATATTAAATTTTACCTACTAGCTGGGCGTTGCCGCATTGGTATGAAAAGTAATTTTCTATTTGCATTTGAAAACTAAGGTTACCCATTTTGTTAAGTACTTACATTACCTATTATTTTTATGTATTGAGGAAACGATACACCGATCCTAACTAATACTTATCTTCTATCTTCTATACTTATAATAAATCTGTAGAGAGGTCAATTCTGTACATGAAATATATTTCCAAAATAACTATCAGGGGGTGATTAGGGATCGATACTGATGCCAAAAATGCAATTAATAAAATTATTGTCTGTCTGTCTGTCTGTCTGTCTGTCTGTCTGTCTGTCTGTCTGTCTGTATAACCGTTATAGAAACAAAAACTACTCGACGGATTTTGACGAAACTTGGTACAATTATTTTTCATACTCCTGCGCTGGTTATAGTATACTTTTCATCACGCTACAATCAATAGGAGCAGAGCAGTGAAGGGAAATGTTAGGAAAATGGGAGAAGTTACTCCATACACGCTAATCTTCGGAACTACTGGACGGATTTGATTGTTTTTTTTTTTTGTTGTATAGCTATTAAGTCTGGGCAACATATAGGCTATAATTTATCTTGGAAACTTGAACACCTGATGCAGAACTGAAATAGATCAGCTAAACTATAAGAGATACAAAAATAGCGCCATAGCAAAAATTGTTCCGCGTGATGAGCATTTTCTGCTGAGAAAATAAATTTGAAGATATGGAACACCTGATGTGTAACTCCAAGAGCCCAGCTACACTATTACATATACAGTAATGACGTCTTAGCAAGAGTTACTCAGCCTGATGAGCACTCCCTGTTGTCGTATAAAAACTGAAGATCTGGAACACCTGATGTGGAAATCCAAGAGCCCAGCTACACTATAACATATATAGGAATGATGTCTTAGCAAGAGTTGTTTAGTCTGATGGGCATTTCCTGTTCAGGCTCTAAGAATTCGACATCAGACGTTTCAGATCTTCGATTTTGACGACCCCATTGTCGCTGGCATAAGCAACAGGATCCGCGTACGAAGTCGCTGTCGCTGGCAGAAGCTAGTTGTAAATAAATGCGAAATTGGGTTTGTAGACAAGACCACGGTGGTAAGAGACCTGGTGGCCTACCATGAACTCTTAAAGCGTGAGTCTTTAGGCTGTGGGAAAGAGATGGCGCTAGACGACTTGTATAGCTCCGTCTCTTTCCCACAGCCTAAACTGGATCGCGTTCAGAGCTCGTGGTAAGGCCTCAGTTGGTAAGAGTGTCGGATGTTCTGAATCCGAAAGGTCGCGCAGTTTCAAATCCTGCTCGCAGTCCATAATTTATCTTCGTCCACAGATTAATCTTGATATTGAGTGTGTTATGAGATTATAGATTTCAAAAACACAGATAGTGACAAAGCGGGCTATAATTAGTATTGAAAAATTAATGGTTCGACTAGTAGTTCATCATTAACTTGTCCTTCGTTTGTCAATTTATTTATGCGGAACTGAAAAGTAGAATCATCTTTATTTTTTTATGGCTATCCGTTTGTATTATATATTTTATTTTAAGTTTGTATTGTTACAATTATTTTTGTCTAATTTCAGCGCAATTCTAATCTAATCTATATTTTTTCTGAATTATATTTTAGATTCCTGGTAAGTTTCTCAATTGTTGAGGTATAGATTTATATCAAATTGCTTCTACACATTCAATGTACACAGAAAAGTACATTCTAGAAGTATCAATCTTCATAGCGAGTCACTAAGACCCCTGTTAAGTGGTAACACCATTAAATCATTAGGACTATTAGTCTCCTGACTAAATTCCACCCCTTTACGTTGCAGGGCCACGGTAACCTCTTAAAGATTGGAAAGCTTAATAAAAAAATAGCGTAAATATAACTTTTTCCTCAAACAATAATAGAACTTATAAATATCGAATTACTATTAGCACAGCGTTCCATTTAACGTGAAAGCTAGTTAATCCACCCGGTTTCGTCCAACTTTTTCCGCTGCACTCAAGCTCAGACCGGACCCACTTCCGGCGGATGTGAAACACTTTTTAATTTCCGTTGCGGAGGGATTTTTCTACACCGAAGTTGATGGGCGCTCAATTATTAACATTGAATTAATGAAAATATTTATAATCTGTGTAATCTGGACGTAGAGGGAGGTGTCTTGTTGGTAATTGTGGATTTTAATTATGATATAATTAAATAATGATTTTGGTTAAATAGCTATTAATATATTATGGTTAGATTTAAATAAGTAATTGTAAATATATTGAGATATAGTATAATATAATTTTACTCTTGATAGCACAATCCTATGGTTGCTATTTAATAACCCTGTATTCTTTTGTATGTATGAAAAATAAGGAAAAAGAAATACAAATCTGTTTCTCTCTTTCGTCAAAGTTTTCTGGTTGACAAAATTATTAACAAAGTCAGTTACTTATTATCCGTAAAACCTTTATTATCTTCGCGTAGAATGATTAAATAATAAACAAATTTTTAATTTTTTTCGCCATGATAATTTTAGACAATTGGCGAACTGTGAGAGAATTATACGCACACTGTGCTTAACTTATTTGAGATCAACAGTGCTGTTTTAAAACATATTTTTAAAAGTTACCTAAGAGCTTAGGTTAGTGCAAAAATGTCATTAGATGAGCGGGGAAAGTTTGAAGACGCGGCCGCCACTGGCGCCACTATCGCCAAACTATTGAAAACCTAAGTGTTATGTATAAAAAAATCTACATTTAATAACTCTACGATTGCTAATAATATCAATTTACTCAAGTAATCAATTACTTTAGTTCATCAACTAAAAAGATAACTCATAGAACAAACACAAATTGTTTTTATGAAATAAAGCCGAGCATACATTGTGACTGTAAGCGAATAACTGTTAATTTGTTGATTGAGTCGCAACGATACAAATTGGGACAATTAATTGACACTATTAGGATAGTTGTGTTTTAAAGTATCAGTCATCTGAAGCAATAAGTGGAGCATTTACGTTGCTAACTTTATAAGAAGGTTATTTTTCCGAATGTTAGAAATAAAATACTGTACACATTGGTTTTACAAAACATTGCAGGTTACTCCTGCCAATTCATTAATAAAAGTGTATTTTTTTTAGTTTAACTCTTATTTTGTAATAACTCTTCTTGATAAATTATGACGAAGTTCAGCCGGAGGACTTAATAAAAACGATACTCATTTGATCATATTCTTGTTCAAAATTACAATATGCCGCTCGTTCTGATTTAAGAAGCAGTTAGAATTGGCTATATGACTGACAGTTAGATCATCAAAATATGTGTGAAACCGTATTTTATCTATTGTTATTTAAACCAAAATTGACAATTACAACTTAGTACAATTTTTATTAAGTTCTGATGTTGCGAGCCCCCACTCTCGAGTTATTATGAAAAGAAATAAAAAGTGTCCATTTGTTTTTAATACTCTAAAAACGTACTAATTACGCACATGCCTATTCTTGCGTGCAAAGTGTCTGTTGAGATGAGATGTAAGAAATTGCCTATAAGAGTTTGGTGTCCAGAGCCAGTTGTCAGTTTTCCTCGTACAAACCTCAAAATAATGCTATTCCAACTTCGTCGACCCGAAGCAATAATCCACTTCGTCAAAAATACACAGTCACAAATGTGTGTGACATCACAAATTCGCGACTATAAGCGAATAACAAATTAAATTCGCTGAGTGAATCGCAACGGTACAAATTGGACCAATTAATCCGGTCCATTAGGTCGGCGGTGCCTTGTGTAAGAATCGATATAATTTACAATGTTAATTTATTTATTTTAAGTCATACACAGTAATGTAATCGACTATTTATTAATCGATTGTAATGTGTCAACGTCGGTGCGACATTGACACTTGACGTTACTTGTCTGTGGTCAACTCAAGTCGGCCATATTATTTTTCGTTACTTCACTTGTTAACCGCGTGTTGAACTGTACAGTCCAATAAATCTGTTTATATTCGGATAATCCTGCATATTTTATTTGGAAACTGAGTTGATCCTTCAGCTCAGAAGTGGGATTAACAAAACCCACGAGTTATTTCCACGCCAAGTGCATCATATGAAAAGATTCGTGAACTTACACAATGGACAAAGATATTGAAAATACACATCGTGAAGGTGAAAAATCAACGCGTAAACGGAGCCATCCTCGAAAAACTCATAGGAAATCGCATATTCGAAGCTCAAAGACGGAATATCGCGAAAAAGGTACAAGAAAAAAACTTCATAGAAGATCATCAGAAAATCATGAAGATTCCAATGAAGACAGCGTTGGTGAACTGAACAAAGAAGGCACGAGACGATCTACAACAAGAACTCCGCGTCGTTCGGGTTCGAAGCGCCGACGTACGAGCTCAAGAGATAGTTCAAGCTCAAGACACCGATCGAGACCAAGAGGCCGTTCGAGATCAAGAAGCCGTTCGAGATCAAGCCGCCGTTCGAGATCGAGACGCCGTAAACATCACGGTTCGAGTACGTCGCCTGAAGATAACCATGTGAGTCGTTCTAATGTTAAAGATAATACTCAATTATTGTTGACCGAGTTGATTAAATCCATTTCTAGTAATCGGCCAGAAGGCAATAAGTTTCCTATGCTTGGTAATGTTATACCAGAGTTTGATCCCATGATTAAAGGTCAGACTATTGACATGTGGCTTAGCAAAGTGGAAGATTGTGCTCGATTATATAAATGGGGTGATGACCAAACAATTCATTACGCGTTACCTAAGCTAAGCGGTGTGGCCAAAACATGGTATCAAACTCTGCCATCGATGTCGTTTTCGTGGCCCGAATGGAAAACTAAGCTGATTGAGTCATTTCCGTCAAGTGACGATTACGCAGAACTCTTGACGGAGATGTTGTCTAAGAGGGCTAAATATAATGATTCTTTGGAACTATATTTCTATGAAAAAATTAATCTCTTACAAAGATGTGAAATTAAAGGAAAACGGGCGGTAGATTGTTTATTATATGGGATAGAGGATCGTAGCTTAAGACTGGGGGCAAAAGCGGTAAAATGTGAGGAACCGGAACAGGTATTAAAATACTTTCAATCCATTAAACAACAACCACGTGAATCAGATAATAGGGTTAAAGCAAATTATGATAAAAGGACAAACACTTATGTTGGTAACTCTTCTAAGCAAACGCCGAATTCCAAAGCAATAAGATCAAATGACAACAATAAGACTATTACTTGTTACAATTGTAAAGAATCCGGTCATTACAGTTTCAATTGCACAAAGAAAATTTTAAAATGTAATATTTGCAACAAAATAGGGCACTTATCTACTAACTGTTCAAGATTACCAAGTAACGATACGTCTAAACCTGAAATAAATAAAGAAAAGACAATTTTGGCATTAAATACAACGACTAATGTAAGTAATGATAAATATTTAATTGATTTGAAAATTAACGATCAACCTATGCGAGGGTATGTTGATTTAGGTAGCCAATGCACGTTATTACGTCATAGTGTCGCAAATAGACTAGGCATTCAATGGTCATCGGAACAACTACCTACAATGCGTGGCATTGGAAACAATATAGTCCTGCCAATAGGCAGGGCGGTAATTAGGATAGAAATTCAAGGTATAACGGAGACAATCGATAGCTATATTGTTGAAGACAGCGTGATTAAATATGATGTTCTGATTGGTCATAGCTTTACTGAGATACCGAGTATAACTATAACTAAAACTAGTGATGCTCTTATATTTGGACAAACCTTATCAACGAAACTTAGACTTTTACTTCTCAATGATGTCTCAGTTTCACCACGTGACACATGCGTAATAAAAATAAACACTGATAAGGATTTTTCTGGTGTCGTATATGTAAACGGTTCCTTGCGGGGTTGTACTGGAATGGAATATTATTTAATGCCAGGTGAATACAACATACTAAACGGTACTGGCGCACTATTAATACAAAACATATCAAATAATATGTTAAAACTTAAACAAGGAACACTGATGACACGTGCTTCTTATACTGATAAATTTTTGAATATTAATATATTGGACTTTAACGATTCAAATGCACATTTATCATTGAATTACGGTAAACATTTGTCTAGTAGTGAAATTCAACAATTGAAAAACACCCTGCAGAAGTATAATGAATGTTTTTCACGTAATATGATGGATTTGGGTTACTCTAATGTAGAAAAAATGGAAATAGATTTGATTGATACGAAACCGGTAGTTTATAGGCCCTATAGACTGTCTTACCCGGAGAGAGAACTCGTTAAATCAATGGTACAAGAGATGCTCGACGCAGATATCATATGTGAATCTAATTCATCGTATGCTAGCCCCGTTCTTCTTGTTAAGAAGAAAACGGGGGATAAACGTCTTTGTATTGATTACCGTGCACTAAATAGGAAAACCAAAAAGGAGCATTTCCCCCTACCATTGATCGATGATCAATTGGATCGATTATCAGGTAACTCAGTATTTATAAGTTTAGATTTAGCGTCAGGATACTACCAACTACCAGTAGGGGAAAACTCCCAAGACAAAACGGCTTTCGTGACCCCTGACGGTCAATACCAATTTAAAAGAATGCCCTTTGGATTAACGAACGCGCCGTCAGTCTTCCAAAGAGCAATGAATAGAATCTTGTCGAAAATAGATTACACATTAGTCTTTATGGATGACATTTTGATCCCAGCGCGCACATTTGACGAAGGTTTAGGCAGACTAGATGAGGTTCTGAATATTTTTCGCGAAGCGAATCTTACTCTTAAGCTAGAAAAATGTTTTTTCTTCTTTAAACAAATCGATTTCCTAGGCTTTGAAGTTAGTGGATCAGGTATACGGCCCGGTTCTCGCAAAACAGTCGCTGTATCAAATTTTCCTGTACCTAAAAATGTTCACGAAGTTAGACGCTTTATCGGGTTAGCTAGCTTTTTTAGGCGCTTTGTAAAAGACTTCTCACTGATAGCTCGACCATTAACGGATTTATTAAAGAAGCAGTTTCAATGGAAATGGACAGATGAACATACATTAGCATTCGAAACTCTGAAAAGTAAATTAGTAGAAAGACCTTTACTCGCGTTGTATGACGGTAAATTAGAAACGGAGTTACATACCGATGCATCAAAGTACGGTATTGCAGGTATTCTGATGCAACGTAGCCAGGACGGACTTATGAGACCCGTAGCTTATTACAGTCGAAAAACTACAAATGACGAACAGAAATTACATTCCTTCGATTTAGAAACTCTTG
This sequence comes from Agrotis clavis, assembly GCA_954870645.1. NCBI lineage: Eukaryota > Metazoa > Arthropoda > Insecta > Lepidoptera > Noctuidae > Agrotis > Agrotis clavis. The sequence continues at coordinate 18,574,680 of OX940935.1, read as the reverse complement.
CGGTAATAGCTTCGTTAAATAGATTTCGCGTTTATTTACTAGGACTGAAATTTAAAATTATAACAGACTGTAATGCGTTACGGACTACAATGACAAAAAGAGATTTAGTACCTAGAATAGGCCGATGGTGGGTGCAACTGCAGGAGTATGACTGTGAGATAGAATACAGAGCAGGCTCAAATATGTCACACGTGGATGCTCTCAGCCGTGCTCCTGTTGATGAACCCACTAATGTAGACGGAATTCACATAATAGACATACTTACTGTGGATGCTCAGGACTGGATTGCTACCGTTCAAAGTGACGATGATGAGGTTAAAAGAATTAAAGAAATTTTATCGAGCAAAGATACTACGTTTATTGTAGACGTTCATAAAAATTATCAATTGAAGGGTAATTACGTATACAGAATAATTGATAATAGACTACGTTGGGTGGTTCCAAAATCGGTAAGGTGGCAATTGTTAAAAATGAACCATGACGACGTCGGTCATTTCGGTCACGATAAAACATTAAAAAGACTTAAAGATTCATTTTGGTTTCCCAAGATGAGACGATTTACAAAAAAATATGTAAGTGCTTGTCTGGAATGCGCTTATCATAAAACACCTGGAGGACCTAAAGAAGGACTACTTCATCCTATTCCTAAGCCAGACATACCCTTCCACACGTTGCATGCCGATCATCTAGGCCCGTTTGTTCGTTCGCGGAGAGGCAACATGTATTTATTGATAATTATAGACGCCTTTACTAAATTCATTGCCATAAAACCCGTTAGAGACACAAAAACTGCTACCGCTATTCGCATATTTAAAGAATATTTTAGTTACTTTGGAGCACCTACGCGGTTGATAACGGACAGAGGTTCATGTTTCACAAGTGTCAAATTTAAAAACTTTATAGAAAATGCTGGTATTAAACACATCTTAAATGCCGTCGCAACTCCGCGAGCAAACGGACAGGTCGAACGGTTTAACCGAACAGTCTTGGACGCTCTCAGTACTAAGTGTCACAATAAAAGCGATAACTCTTGGGATGAGTATGTGAACGAGATACAGTTAGGTTTAAATACGTCGGTTAATAAGACAACCGGTAAAAGTCCTTCGGAATTGTTATTTGGATATAAAGTTAAAGGTGTCACGGAAAATTTACTAAGTGATGTAATTAATACAACGATAGACCGAGTCAGCGGTAATGACCTAATAGACCTAAGAAATGAATCTATACGTAAAATTGAAGATGCACAAAAGGCGACAAAACATCATTACGACAAGCATAGAAAACCGGCAAGAAAGTATAGCGAAGGAGATCTTGTTAGATTGGAAAGAACAACTTTTGACAAAGATAGAGTAGGAAAATCTAAAAAGCTCCTAGCCAAATTTCATGGTCCTTACAGAATAGTTAAAATACTACCTAACGATAGATTTTTAGTGGAGGATACTCCTCTTACAAGAAAAGGATCCAAAAAATATGAGAATATAGTTTCAATTGATAAAATACATCCGTGGTTAAATTTTAAGGGATTTGAAAGCGAAAACGATAGCGATGTTAATGATAGTACAGATGAAAGTGATTGTAATAATGATAAGAGTAAATAAATAAAAACACGATAAGAATATAAAATATGTAATAGATACAGAAATAATAATATTCAGTGCTTTATGTGTAAACATTGCATTAGTTAAGTAGATTCATTATAAGAATGTTAGAGTTAAATGTAAACAGCGCAGATCGTGACAGACTATACTAGTATGGGCTGTGAGTGTCAGCACTCGTGTGCAGATGACGCAGATCACAGCAGACTGTACTGGTATAGGTCGCGAGCGTACGATTAGATATGACGCAGATCGTGACAGACTATGCTGTATGGGCTGTGAGCGTCAGCACTAGTTGTGCAGATGACGCAGATCACGGCAGACTGTACTGGTATAGGTCGCGAGCGTACGATTAGATATGACGCAGATCGTGACAGACTATGCTGTATGGGCTGTGAGCGTCAGCACTAGTTGTGCAGATGACGCAGATCACAGCAGACTGTACTGGTATAGGTCGCGAGCGTCCGATTAAATACGACGCAGATCACGAGAAGATTATCCTGGTACGGGTTGTGAGCGTCAGCGCTCGTTGCGCAGATGACGCAGATCGCGACAAACTGTACTAGCATAAATCGTGAGCGCCAAATGATTTATATCGTGATTAATTATAATAATATAGATTTTGGACGGCGGTCCTGAAATCCTGAATGTGATGAGAGCTACTACTAGAACTTATAGCATGTCTGGCTATAATTTGAAGTGAATAAATAATAGTAATTTAGTTAATTATAATAATATTAATTATGAGCAATCGATGTTAATTATAGTAGAGGTAAATCCAAGTATGCACACAAAATGTTTATGTTTCTACATTGAGTGATATCTGAACAGAGGTTTAAAAAAAAAAAAAAAAAAAAACATTGTTATTTAAATAATTATTCTTAATCGTACTAGATTGTGTTTGATTGTTGTGTATCTATGCTGATAATGTTTATCAATGTGTGAGGACCCACCTTTATTAGGATGGCCGAGCTGTAAGAATCGATATAATTTACAATGTTAATTTATTTATTTTAAGTCATACACAGTAATGTAATCGACTATTTATTAATCGATTGTAATGTGTCAACGTCGGTGCGACATTGACACTTGACGTTACTTGTCTGTGGTCAACTCAAGTCGGCCATATTATTTTTCGTTACTTCACTTGTTAACCGCGTGTTGAACTGTACAGTCCAATAAATCTGTTTATATTCGGATAATCCTGCATATTTTATTTGGAAACTGAGTTGATCCTTCACTTGCTTTGAAGTTGCGCGACATAAGTTTAATGTGAGCTAAAAATTATTATCATTGAATTGATTTCCGTGGCTCGTACAGGTTGAGTGGTATTCAGAATTGTGTTTTTCTGTTTGAATTTTATCATGTTTGTTTGACGGCTCGGTTAGCGCAGTGGCTGAACAATCGGACTGCTGCACAGGGTGTTGCGGGTTCGATTCCCGTACGGAACAAATATTTGTATGACCTACAAGTAGTTGTTTCGGGTCTGGGTTGTTTGGGTCTGGGTGTTTGGGTCTGGTTGTTTGGGTCTGGTTGTTTGGGTCTGGTTGTTTGGGTCTGGGTGTTTGGGTCTGGGAGTTTGGGTCTGTGAGTTCCTATATTTGTAAACGCACCCACGACACAAGAGAAATTACTACTTAATAGTGGGCAATGTTTTAAAAAAATACGTGTGGCACTCGGGGACTGCCGCGGTAAGGCTGTAAGCTCTAATTATTCAGTCAGATCTAATTATTCTTTAATGGAAGACTATTATTATGCTGCTTCATTTATTTGTCACAGGCTGTCTTGCTAATCCTTTTCTTATAAAAAAACATCAAATGAGTTCAAGGTGCCTTCGCCTTGAACTCATTTTTTGGAAGGGACTGTCAGACTCGTACTGACTAAATTCCATGATGTTCCTTCAATAGTTCTTTACGTTGCTAAGGAGTCCTTTTTTTAAATAAAAATCGTCATATGAGTACTCTCGCCTAGGGCGGGACGGGAGGGACAAACAGACTCGCGCTGACTAAAATCCACAATGTTCCACAACGTCCTTTATGTTCCTGGGTCACGTTTACCTAGATAAACAGTCGTGGAATCTGGGGTTGACGGTTTTTTAGACATGTTTTCAACATTTTTTAACAAGAAAATACTATAAAACATTTCGACTTCTTTAAGTAAAACAATAATAAAATCTAACACAAAAAACCGGTAGCTAAACTAAACTACACGCATAATTACTCGAAATCTATTATCACGGCCAAATAAAAGTAAAGTCATCGCCAGTAAGAGCTATTAGGGACAATTCTCGTCTAGTAATGTCCTCAACGATATTACCCTAAGAATAATAGGAACTTTAGGGAGGACAGCCCGCTAGCATTGTCACCCGATATATTGCGTCACAGTAGGGTGACCAGGAATTTGGAAACTGTTTATCGAAATTATAATTAATTTATGTTTTACAAGGAAATGTTTATATTATTTTTTATTCTCTTGTAGAAATATAAAAAAAACACTTTATTATCTATCTTTACTTTCCAAACCTTGTATTGAAATGGAGAAATAATAATAACGTAAGACATGCCGAAAATATTTTAAAATCTGGAAATCTGCGTAATCTTGTAGAAGCTGCGTAGCACATTACTACGAAAACTGTAGACGTGCTACGAAGTTCGTAGCGCTAGCGTAGCACGCAGTTTTTGGTTTGTCGTATGTTTATTTGTAGGTTAAACGAACTCTAATCAAATTATGTTTTGTTCGCGGAACGTTACTGTATGCATTTAAAATTAGATTTGAAGAGGCTTTATTTTAAGAATTTTTTATATCATTCTTACGAGTTTTGTTTTTAAGCTATTGTATAGCTCTTTTCGTGGGATCTGAGCGCGGCGACCGAATCAAGATATTCCATAATGAAAATAAACCTAACGAAAATAAACCTAACACCCCGTATCATATAATATAACGTCGTTTTAGTTCGGCAGACTTCGGCACGGTGTTTGTTTTTCTTGACGTTTCACTTGATTGCCGTGGCTGACCATTAAGCCTAAAAAAATGCTATGTAATAGCTTTACCGCGACAGTCCCCGAGTGCCACACGTATTATTTTTTTAATGCATGGGGCAATGCTTGGAATTTCTCTTGTGTCGTAGGTGCGTTTGCAAACGTATAAACTCACATACATGATTGAATAAAATCCTAATTAAAACTATAATAAACAGCAACATTATCCGCCATTCTACTTAAATTCTACACACCCCACAGTGTCTCCACCTCATCAATTCCCGCGGACATGCGTTCAGATAGCTATAATAAATGCGAGGGAGGCGATCTGGCACTCCGGTTTAATGGCCCGGCACTTCCTGGTACCACAGTGATTGTCTAGCTAGGCAATGCCCGGGAAAGACAGTGTATTGGGGTCTTAATTGTTGCAAAAAGTTTCAACTGTTTTAGTAGCTCGCCGTCCGACCAAAGACAAGGTCTGGAGAGTCGTTTTCAACGTTCGTCTCAAGGAGTTGTAAGCAAACTGCCAGGTTCACGGGATTGTTTAAAAAGGATACCGTGATCCTGGAATGCAAAAGGCAAACCAAATTTTTGTACGACCTAAAAAGGGCAGCCAATGGAACAGGGTGGTGTTTTAGTCAGCAAAAGTGTCAGGAGGACTTGTTTAAAATTTTTAACAACAGAAATAATCGTTGAAAATAATTTTGCTTCTTGAGATTTAAAACAAAGAAAACACTGCGTCTGAGCCTCAAACAGTCTCACTTTTATTTATTTACTAGCGGTTTTCCGTGGGTTCGAGTGTTTAACCGACTTCAAAATAAAAGGAGGAGGTTCTCAATTCGGTTGGTATTTTTTTTTCAGTTCTAACCAGTATTTCGTGTCCTACTACGCCGCGGAGCCACCATGTTAAAAACCGATCAATTATATCTTAAAATGATGTACGTCAGACGTACATAATGTACATAAACTGTTATTGATGTACGAGTATCAGGTATTGATAAAATATGCATTGATAGTGGCTCTGCTGGGGAGCATACTCTCTAGCAGAGCCACCTAGAATACATACTCAGGAATGTTAAACCTTACTGTTTTTCGATGAAAGCCGTTGTACGTATTGTGCTTATAACGTACGCGTTGAAAAATATTATTATTAGTTAGGGGTTCTTTTTATTTTAATTTTTACAAAATGTTCATAGAGAGCGCCTGCTTTTGCCTTGTCTTGTCCACGACACCACAAAGGTGTGGTTTTAGGGTTCCGTAGTCAACAAAGAACCCTTATATATCCGTCTATCTATTCTGTCTGTATCTAGCTCAGAAACAATTACCTTCTGTACACGTAAAGTAGGATGTTAATTTTTTTCTCATGTTCTCCGTAGTGGATGTTGTCGTATTGGTCTTTTAAATTAAGTCAAGTTTTTAAGTTTTGTTAAATTAGGTATTGATGTTCAGTTTAAGGAAAATTGATGTATTACCCAGTATTGTTTTTTTGTAAAATAAATGTTATTTATGTTATGTTTACAATTTAACTCAGTGATTCCCAAAGTGGTCCAGGTGGACCCCCAGGGGTCCACGGGAGACTTGCTGGGGGTCTACGTAGGCGTGAACAAAGAATGGGGGTCCATGAGATGGTAATGGGGGTCCACGAAAATTTATCTGCTTTTGATAGTAAAGAGCAAAAATGTAAGCACAGTTTTTATAAGGGCCTACCTACATCAGTCGGCGCGAATTCTCTCAATTTCCAAACTTGTCGCAGGTAGAATGTATTGATGAGGATATCCATAACTACAGTCAACATTTAAGTGCCCTGCATGATGACTTCAAAACCAGGTTTGAAGATATGCTGACGATGGATATACCACCATGGATCATAAATCCATTTGATGAAACGGAAGTGGTCAATGTTGTATTACAAGAGGTGCTGCTCGAGCTAAGCACCAATGAGGAGCTGAAGGTGAAATTTAGAAAAGACTACCAAACATTTTGGCAGCAAGCAGAAATACCCGAAAAATATCCTAAACTGTGGGAAATCGCTAGGAAAATTTTAATAGCTTTTCCCTCGTCATACCTTATCGAAAGGAGTTTTAGTGCCGTTACAAACCTCTTAACAAAAAAAAACCGGCCAAGTGCGAGTCGGACTCGCCCATAAAGGGTTTCGTAGCAGCAAGTAACTTTGAAAGGTAAATTGCGGTTTACGATTAAAAAAAAACTAATAACTCGATCTCGTTCAAACCAATTTTCAATTGAAGTTTACATGGGTAATGTACATCATACATTTTTTTTAGTTTTATCATTCTCATATTTCAGAAGTTACAGGAGGGGGACACACATTTTACCACTTTGGAAGCGTTTCTCGCGCAAACCGTTCAGTTTAGAAAAAAATGATGTTAGTAACCTCAATATCATTTTTCAAGACCTATTCATAGATACCCCACACGTCAGGCGAAAAAAAAAATGTTTTGAGTTTCATTTCTAAGTACGGAAGTACGGGAGGTACCCCCAAATTTGGTTTTTGTTTTATTTTTGTGTGAAAATCCTAATGCGGCTTACATAATACATCTACTTACCAAGTTTCAACAGGATAGCTCTTATACTTTCGTCAAAAAGGGCTGTGACATGGGACGGACAGACAGACAGACAGACATGACGAATCTACATATAAGGGTTCCGTTTTTTGCCATTTGGCTACGGAACCCTAATACCCTCGAATCCGAAATGAGGAGATCCGTAGACGAACTAAAGTCACCGATATAGCCCACCGGATTAGCAAGCTGAAGTGGCAATGGGCAGGCCATATTGCTCGCAGAGCGGATGGCCGATGGGGTCGAAAAGTACTAGAGTGGAGACCACGGACCAGCAAGCGCAGCGTAGGACGTCCACCAGCAAGGTGGACAGACGACCATATAAAGGTCGCCGGAAGACGCTGGATGCAGGGCGCTTCCAACCGGTATAAGTGGAAATCAAAAGGGGAGGCCTATGTTCAGCAGTGGACGTCCTACGGCTGAGATGATGATGATGACAAGTCCGATTTAAGTAATTCTTTTTTTGTTGTACTAATTATCACTTAACTTAGAGAATACTGCAAGTTTCATCACCATCGGTTCAGTAATTTTTGAGATATGGAATTTTATTAGCTTATTGTGTACATGAGTGATGTAAGTAGGTACCGGTGCGAAGGATTACAAAATTCTAGTGCACATGTGAGAGAATAATGGCCTGTTGGTCTAGTGGTTAGTGACCCTGACTGCTATGCCGGAGGTCGTGGGTTCGATTCCCACCCAGGACAAATGTTTGTGTGATGAGCACGATCATCTGTTCTGCGTCTGGGCGTAATTTATCTATAATATGTATGTATTTAGAAATATATAAGTATGTTTATCAGTTGTCTAGTACCCATAACACAAGCTCTGCTTACCTTGGGACTAGATGGCGTTGTGTGATAGTTAAAAAAAAAAAAAAAAAATGTTCTTGACAAGAATTCGGGTTGAATATTTAAACTAAAAAGAGTAAAATAAAAAACTTTTTCAAAAAAAATGTAACCGCCTTCAAAAACAACCACAAAAAAGTGTAAAATAATCTACAAAATAACTTTTCTTTCGGAAGTCGGTGGCTAAAAAGACAATGAAAAGAAAAAAAACAAAGCACTTCCGAAAGAAAAGTTATTTTGTAGATTATTTTACACTTTTTTGTGGTTGTTTTTTTAATTAATAAAAATAGTGTTTTAATATGTACCATTTTTTTCGTTTTTATTTGACCTATCGGAATATATTAGGGAGCAGTGGTGGCCCAGTGGTATCGGTCCCGACTTACGAGTTGTAGGTCGTGGGTTCGAACCCCGCCTGGCGCATTACTTTGTGTAATTTATTTCATCACCACTGCTCTCAAAACGGTGAAGGAAAACATCGTGAGGAAACCGGCATGTCCTAGAACCAAAAATTCGAAGACATGTGACATCCACCAATCCGCACTGGGCCCGCGTGGTGGATTATGGCCCACTCCCTCTCACAGAGAGGAGGCCTGTGTCCCAGCAGTGGGAATATTATAGGCTGATGATGATGATGATGATGAATATATTAGGGACAGAACTCAGAAGCGACACAATTTTTATTTTTTGGCGACTTTAAGAATATGGTAGAAATGTAGCAGCAGGGGGTCCACCAAAACCAGTAAAATTTTGAAAGTGGTCCACGAGAAAAATAAGTTTGGGAACTACTGATTTAACTGAAAGGCAGATTCTATAACAACTTTTGCTGATACAAAATAACCCATGTGATTGACTCGTCTTGTGACATCACAGTGGCTTTCTTATAGACTTATCTAACGGCATCCCACACTACGAATTTCAAGAGAAAAAATTACATCCCGTTTGAGGTGTACAGGAGGTAATTGTTTCTGAGCTAGATACAGACAAACAGACGGATATATAAGGGTTCTTTGTTGACTACGGAACCCTAAAACCACACCTTTGTGGTGTCGTGGACAAGACAAGGCAAAAGCAGGCGCTCTCTATGAACATTTTGTAAAAATTAAAATAAAAAGAACCCCTAACTAATAATAATATTTTTCAACACGTACGTTATAAGCACTATACGTACAACAGCTTTCATCGAAAAACAGTAAGGTTTAACATTCCTGAGTATGTATTCTAGGTGGCTCTGCTAGAGAGTATGCTCCCCAGCAGAGCCACTATCAATGCATATTTTATCAATACCTGATACTCGTACATCAATCACAGTTTACGTACATTATGTACGTCTGACGTACGTCATTTTAAGATATAATTGATCGGTTTTTAACATGGTGGCTCCGCGGCGGAGTAGGACACAGTATTTCCTCAGATTATCGTGTTCAACCAAACAAAAATAAAATCAAAAAACTCTTCAGCTTTGATATATTGGTATAGATTAAATAAATATTATTGTTACAGATACAAGCTACTCGTATCACCCGGCGATACACGATGACACGTTCGTGCGTCGGAAACAGCGGCGCAACCGCACCACCTTCACACTGCAACAGGTAACGTTGTACTGGACAACTTATCGATTTGTTGATGATACTCGTAACCATAGATCGGAATAGGTAGAGCTATTTAGGTTCATTGACCGTAAATATTGATGTTAATATGGATATTCCACGGGATTGAGACGCGTAATGTCGCCGCATTATGGACACAAAAGAAAACAATAGCGGGGTATTTCTGTCGCTAGAGTGAAGCACCTGTTTTTTCTCTCTGCGCCACTTCAATTTGTTTACCAAACTTGTTGTCTCACTCCGAATCCCGGGAATTGGGGAATATCCATATTATTCTTACCAAGTACATAAAACTGCTCTACCTATTCCGATCTGTGATAATAATTGAACTGATGCGTGTACGCCGTACAGCATGTCTTCAATTTCTATTTTTTTTTTAATGATTGCACCGGTTTTGCAACTTAGTACGCGGAGGTAGAAGAAGAAAATTTTGTAAATGACTTATTAAAAAAAAAAAAGATAACTGGAAATCTCTGTTTCTACGGAAAAAATAGACTCGTTCATATTTAAATATGCATAGGTAACACTGTTTTTCAAAAATGTTCTCACAAACCTCAAAACACCTTGAACTAAACAAGGGTTGCCATAATGGCAATAATTTGAAAGACTAAGAAATAAAGAAAGAGTTACTGTAAATTGCTGAATTCAGTAAATAAAAATCAATACAGGAAGTGAGTGCCTAAAATGAAATGTTTTTAGAATATATTCATGCAAATATGTTTTAAAATCACTTAAACGCGTTTTTTTTTTATAAATTATATGAGGTTAGTCGTTGGTAGTTTTACAACCACACATTCTGAGAAGAAACACTTACTTTATAATTATTTAACGGCACTTATCTTACAGTTGGAGGAGCTGGAGACTGCGTTCGCGCAGACGCACTACCCCGACGTGTTCACGAGAGAAGATCTCGCGCTCAAGATCAACCTTACTGAAGCTAGAGTACAGGTCAGTCCATCAATTACCTTTTATTGAGTATCCACATCTTTGATGTGTTTCGATTTCATCTAAATTGTAACGAAATATGGCCAAAAGTAAGTCAATGATATTGAAATTATTAGCCTAATTAATTTAATGTAAAGGCCTATCCATAAAACTGAAAATAGGCCACGTGTGTCGTTTTGGTTATTGGTAAGTGGGGCTCTGAAATAACTGAAAGGCATCGCGGCAGACCTTGCAAAAGATTGATTGTGAGAACTGGAAGCCATTGATATATTTTTTTGTTTTATTAGGATCAAAACATCTGCTGCTTAATAACATTTGAAAAATATAGCCTCTTACTGAAATTCGTATATGCCCTGCACAAATAAATGAGGGCTTATCACAAGATTTCTTTATTTTACCTATAGCATACTTAAAGTATTTACGGCGTTTATTTTCCGGATTTTTTTTTTTTATGAAAAAAAAGCCCGTTTACTTTAAATCACAAAAACGTGAAAAGTCATGATAATAATTATAGGCACATCACAATTAGGCCTGTTGGTCTAGTGGTTAGTGACCCTGACTGCTATGCCGGGGGTCGTGGGTTCGATTCCCACCCAGGACAAATGTTTGTGTGATGAGCACGATCATTTGTTCTGTGTCTGGGTGTAATTTATCTATAATATGTATGTATTTAGAAATATATAAGTATGTTTATCAGTTGTCTAGTACCCATAACACAAGCTCTGCTTAGCTTGGGACTAGATGGCGTTGTGTGATAGTTGTGGAATATTATTATTATTATTATTATTAATTAACTTTAAAAAAAAAATAGTGTCTCGAAAGGAAAGAACGGTTGTTAAAAAATTTCGATCGCAAATCACGACATCTACGAACAAATTTTTTTAAACAATGTCATTTTTCTCTTGATATGGTAATACACCAAATTAAATATCAAACAGATAATAACAAGCATCCAGGATTAGATACAAAACTATTTAATTATTCCTTATCATTTAGATACTAAACTATGTAGTGAGTTGTATCGTAATTAATGATGGTGTTGATTCGTAACCGGGTTTCACGTACACTCACGAATGAATAATAGATACCTAACACATTGCGTGATGTTAAGCCGGTTTAGTTGTATTAATCGTACATATATCTGTACTGTTTGCATTTCCGCAATAATAAATCAGTTATTTGGGAAATTAATTATTTTAAAAGCATTAAAGTATACGACGCGCATTGCAAAGATGATTTATAAGGAAAGGAAAATTCAGATGCGAGTGGGATTTGAACCTTCATCTTCTGAATAAGATTCGACACAAACTCAAAGGTCACAGTCTGTTTTACAGTCTGAACATTATACTGTTCAAGTCATAAGAGGACCATGCAGGTGTCTGAAATGGTATTTTAAGGAAAGAACCATACAGGTTTGAGTGGACCTGTCCAGTCAGTGCAAGCATTTGTCAGTTATCGTGTAGCTTGACTCATAACTCAACGAGGAGCTCAACAAAACGACGAACAATACCAAGGAAAGGACGTGGCTGCTTACTAGTCTTGGGCATTCTAGTTCACTACTGAGAGCGCTCAATTTAGTTCTCCGCTCTTAAACGAACTAGTTCGTTCTTCTAGTTCGTTATTTCCTAGCTTGTAATAGAGACCGACCGATCAAGAGCGATCAAATCGTTCGCTCGCAGAGATTTCAGATTTAGTTTGTCTTTGTTCGCTCGTTTTAATACGGTTCCTGCTGCATGCGACAATTTGTGTAAAGTGTATGAACTGGGATGCGCGCATGATCGGTGAGCGAACGGGAGTATTATAGTGTAGTGCTGTCCCGCTCCCGTGCAACGATCTTAGTTCAGTCGATCTCTTTCATTATGTCTGAACTACTGAACTACGGAGCGAAAAATGTGGGAGCTAGTTCACTAGTTCATCTGTGGGAGCAGTTCTTTCGAACTAGTTCGTTCGCGAACGACACAAGACTACTGCTTACCACTTCTCACTTCTTAGAAGTTTAAGTGATCCTTTATAAGATTACAATTACTTACCACCAATTCGGTACAAACACATTTTAACATACCAGCCACTCTCCTTAACCCTACAAAATCATATTCCCCGTCAACCCTCAAGTTCTACATAAAATGTTGAATTTACGCGCGTCGCCACCGCACCACGTCTAACCTGTCGGCTTCAATAACGTTCAGAAACGTCGCCTGCCTCATATCGTTCAGGAACGTCGTATGCCTTAGACTGTGTGACTTGTTAAACGAGGGACATAGGGATATTATGTTAATTTACCCTAACAAGACATCCTACTACAAACTACAAATGCGAAATTTTTTGAAGTTGGATGGTTGTTTGTTACTCTTTCACACAAAAACTGCTGAATGGTTTTGTATGAAATTTGGTACACATATAGTTTATAACCTGTATTAACATACAGAATACATTTTATCCCGGTATAACGTTTCCGTGGGATAGTTTTCGAACTAAACGCGGGCGAAACCTATATTGTTACCACTACTGGGACACAGGCCACCCCTCTATGAGAGGGATTGGGCTATAATCCACCACGCGCGCCCAGTACGGGCTGGTAGATGTCACATGTCTACAATTTTTTAGTTCTAGGACTTGCCGCTTGCTCACTATGGTTTTGGGAGCAGGTGTTGACGAAAAACTTATAAAACATAATTCATTAGACAAGTGCCGCAATTAGTGAATATTATGAAGAATTCAACTTACACAATTTGCAACGATAATTTTAAACCCACTAAATTTCCTTTCCTAATAAGTCCTAAGCTTAACCAGTCAACTTGAGTGTTGCGTTCAAAGTCGCTTGTCTCGTAAAACATCAAGTTATTGCATATAACGTCGCATATGAGGGGTTAAATTTTTACGTCTTATGCTTTTATCGTGAATGCAAATGGTGGTTAAGATTTTGATTGAATGTTTATTTATTTTTGGTTTGAGTATCTTATATCGTTTTTTGGGGGTTAAAAATCATCAAGGGAATCCTCTCGCATTAGTTTCTTACCTAGAGCGGAAGGGTCAGACTCTTATTGACTAAAAATAACCATGTTACTTTACGTGTTTTTTGCGTTCCGGGGCCACAGTGCTCTGTTGAGATGGCCAGCCCCGTAAGCCCAGCGCTGCTGCAGAGCAAATATTTGTATGGCCACAAGTAGGTAGTAAGAGCAGTAGTGGCCCAGTGGTATCGATCCCGACTTACAAATTGTGGGTCGTGGGTTCGAACCCCGCCAGGCGCATTACTTTGTGTAATTTATTTCATCACCACTGCTCTCAAAACGGTGAAGGGAAAAATCGTTAGGAAACCGGCATGTCCTAGAACCATAAATTCGAAGACATGACATCTCCCAACCCGCACTGGGCCCGCGTGGTGGATAATGGCCCACTCCCTCTCACAGAGAGGAAGCCTGTGTCCCAGCAGTGGGAAGATTATAGGCTGATGATGAAGTAGGTAGTTTAACCGGGTTTGGGTGTTTGTATAAGTGAGTTTTAATGTTGTGTTATATACGCACCACGATACAAGAGAACTTTCTAGTGAATTTCCAAGTTTTTTTTTGAAGTTGCACTGTTTTAATCACAAGGATTGAAAAGAAGATTGCCAGTAACAACTTTAATAGCTAACTTAACTTCACTACATTCTATACATACAAAACTTGCTAGAAAAATCTATTTAGATCGAATATAGAGTTTGCAAACCGAAATTCATTTTTCGATTTATTTTTTCGCTAGCGTGCATAGCGAAGACCGGTGAGTGAATGATATTGAACTGGCGACCGAATGTAATGCGAGTGCTTCGTAACCCGGACGTGAACGAGGGTACTATTGGGTAAAAAAGCCTTTTTGGAAATTGATCCGAATGAATGAAGGTTATGCCTTCATTCTGTTATGGAACTATTTAATTTGATGGTGGAACAGAGGTAGTTGTGATGGCTTAGAAGGTATCGCGCCTCGTGCGAATGTGAGTTCAAACCCGGGCTTTCTAAGTTTATCCTGGACATCACTGACATAAGTGAAGGAAACATTTTGAAAAAACCTGGATTTATGTGTACAATTATATATGTACAATTATAATTAATACAAGTCTAGAGCCATAGGTATTAGGGCTTTGAAAATGATTGCAAACTGGGCACAATTTTCAAAGAATTTCGACGATTTTAAAATTAATATGTAGATAGATTTCAGATTCAGTAGTTTACGTCATTTTTTTATTTTAAATCATTGTTTACGTATAAAATCAGCCAATTTGTTTAGACCCTTAGTTCAATTGAAACTAAAAGGGGTTTTGTTTCTATAGTCCCACTGCTGGCCTCCCTCAATTCCTTCCAACGTTCATGATTGGGTGACACTTTTCAATTTTCAGAGAAGACATGACCACGTGTCGTTATTTCTGGGCACCAATCCCGGGACCATAGCTCGTTAAATGAACAAATAATTTGATTATTATTAAGGTGAGCTTATACAGCCAATCTGATAATTTAATTATAAATTAACACTGGTTTTCCATAAGTTCCAAAGTAGCAACTTTACTTTTGATGTTGTTCGGCTCCTATCTAGAATTTCCCAATCCTAAAACTTCAATCAAATCTAGATCTCAGGTTTTTATTAGATTATGAGATCTCCTATTCTAATAAAAACGTACCAAGATCTAGATTTTTTCGAGTTCAACCCATTTTCAAAATGACTTCAGCAGTTTACATAACCGCTTCGGTACCTAATCGCCCCGCCGCCTCTCCGTGAGGCACCGCACCTGTTTTAGTCAAATTGCCCAGCCGTACATTCGTATTTTATTTATGCCCAAATAAAAATTGCCCAATTCCGTCGTTGCGGAAGCCGTAGGTACAATTTAGTGGCAGTCTGTCGCTTGGGATATACACTTTTATTGCACATACCTGCTGAATCATAACGCCTGTTAAGTGTTTCGTGGATACCAGGTTTTATGTTTGCAAGATGTGTATATAAAATATCTGTAGACGATTTTTGTCAATATGACGTGAATTGCCCCGAATTCTGGGCTTTGATTACAACTTACTTGATTTCCTACTGCATAGTAACGATGTTGAGTTTAATTTCATTAATTGTAAATAATTAAATACATATTTTCATTGAATGGGTCTCACTTTTCTTCTGAAAACTACACATTTTCTCAAACATAGGATTTAACAGAATTAGAAAAAAAAAAGGGAACCGACTTCAAAACTAAACACAAAAAAACTATAAAATAACTTTTCTTTCGGAAGTCGGTGGCTTTGTTTTTTTTTTATTTCATTGACATTTAGGTATGGCCACCGACTTCCGAAAGAAAAGTTATTTTATAGTTTTTTTGTGTTTAGTTTTGAAGTCGGTTCCCTTTTTTTTTAAAAGTTTTTTATTTTTCCCTTTTTAGTTGAGATAATCAACAAAAATCTTCATAAAATCGGCGTCTTTGAAAATCTACAATCCAATTAAGCAAAACGGATCTATGTGAGCAACTTCACGAGATATCCATTATTGTTATATATTAAAACCTTCCCTAGAATGTAACAAATACTTTTCTGAGAACTGTATCAAAATCGGTTCAGCCAAACGCGAGATAATTGCGGACAAACATGCAATCGTCCCTTAAAATCTACGATCCAAGTAAGCAAATCGGATCCACGCGGGCAACGTCACGGGATATCTATTAGTGTTATATACTATAACCTTCTCCAGAATGTAATGAACACTTTCCTGAAAACTGCATCAAAATCTGTTTAGCCAAACGCGAGATAATTGCGGACAAACATGCAATCGTCCCTTAAAATCTACGATCCAAGTAAGCAAATCGGATCCACGCGGGCAACGTCACGGGATATCTATTAGTGTTATATACTAAAACCTTCTCCAAAATGTAATGAACACTTTCCTGAAAACTGCATCAAAATCCGTTCAGCCAAACGCGAGATAATCGCGGACAAACATACATACATACATACATACATACAGGTCGAACTGAGAACCTACTTTTTTTTTGAAGTCGGTTAAAAAATAGGACCCGGGAATAGCTAAAAAATGGGATGCAAAACTGGGATTCAATAGGATTAAACCATAATGTTATTATTTTTTGTGTTGCTGAAGAAAATGCACTGTGATAAGTTTTCCAAATTATTGTCAAACTTAGTGATTAAATAGAAATTGTCTCACTCGAACTTACGAGTAATTTAACCCTTCAACTTGACTGCATCTTTGATAACACCAAAATGCCTCGAACTCCATTTTCCCTCTTCCCATCATGGTTGCAACTGCCACCAACTCTAAAGTTACCAACATAATTACAATCAAACGTCAAACGTCAAAATTGACCGGTCTCCTCCGTAACACGGCCAATCGAAGTAACTACCAGCCATCATCCACGTAAGACAATATCCAATTTCATTTGTCCGCATCGAACATCCACTTCCATTAGTTAACTACCATTGTCAAAACCCACTCTACTCTAGTTCGTTGGCAAAACCACCAAAACAGTTCAGAATTGAACGTGGACGTCCACGCTAGATTGGACTCCAATACTTCATTGGTTTGTTAGAATATGTCTGGTTATTTGAGTAGCGCGGGGGGAGGTGCAGGTCAGGTAGAACTGGTGGTCTGTAACGCGTTTAAGTCGCTCATCTCGGAATGGTATTACGGTATGAGGCTGTTACCCCGCGCCTGCGCGCCTCACCCCCGCTCACACCTTAGGCACGTGCTACTGGGATTAAGGGGTGTCGCGTGTAAAGAGGACTCGAGGATTAAGTATAGGAATTTTCGGGATGAATCGGAATGGTTCGAAATTGATTAGGACTTTAATAAATTATAACTCTAAAATAGTTGATATAGAGCTGAATGTTCAATGGTTTTTAGACGTGAAATCACAGTAACATTTGAAACACTATAATGTTTGCGTAAGTATTTTAAAAGAGACATTATTTATGCAATCTTGTGCTAAGTAGAACTTGATTTTCAGACGGTTATCATCTTCAATTAATTTAATAGCCCATCAACCCTGTTTGTCTTCAGATCCTGACAAATTACTTAAAATCTTCCCACAGACACATCAGACATGACCACAGAATCTTCGACAGCCCTAAAAGAGCTTGGTAATATAATTGAGTCGGCTTTCAATTTGATTCGCATCCTCGTCCGGCTGCAGAGTGTCGGTGATAATTCGCCCGAAAAATATAAAAAGGAAGCTTTTGGGAGCAGCTGTCCGCCATATTGGATTACAGAGAGGCGGGTGCGAACGAGCGGCGCCAAGCGGAATGTAGGAGCCTTAACAGTCGAGCCGATAAGTGATTGGGATATGGTGCTATTTTTAATGGCGGTTTTTCGGAATTAGGAAAGTATGGCACTATTTTTGTCTTCAGGAGAAAGTATTATGGAGCAGTGGTGGCTCAGTGGTATCGGCCTCGACTTATAAGTCCAGTTATAGCTTGTAGGTCTTGGGTTCGAAACCAGCCAGCCCCATTTTTTTGTGCAATTTATTTCATAACCACTGCTCTCAAAACGGTGAATGAAAACATCGTGAGGAGACATCCTGGAACCATCTAATTCGAAGATATGTGACATCTACCAATCCGCACTGAGACCGCGTGGTAGATTATGGCCCACTCCCTCTCACAGAGAGGAGGCCTGTGTCGCAGTAGTGGGAACGTTATAGGCTGATAATAATGATTTTGGGACCTGTGTCGCCATCGACGAGTAGCGAATAGAGCTAGCAAGTAGAAATGAGTTGTTAGTTTGATAGTTTTCAATATAGATTCTGAACAGTCAGTGGACTTATATCATGTTGAGTTATATTCATCAGCTCGCTAGACATTTCACAATTATGTAGAGGTCAGCATCCAGTCGAACAAGAGACAGCTGATTATTTTTAGTATTTTAAATGGAGCGACTGCCTATCTGGACCCAGAACCCAGTATTTCTTCTTGGTAAGACTGGTTCTCAGACTTTCGATCTTCTGACGAACAGTAACGCGTCGTTATCAAGGATCTACAAAGTGTAGATAAAACGTATCCTACTACTTAGTTACTGGGCTGTGGAGGTAGTAAAATACTGATATTCAGCTGCACCCAATTTGACTTAAAGTCGACCGAAACATATGTAGATGGGTAAAGAATAGGCAGATGATGATTTTCGTCGCATCTATACAGGGTGCAATTGAATTCATGGGCATTATTTTAAACCAAGACACTACTCATGATACTAATTGCATTACGCAAATCAAAAATGTTATACGAGTAAATATAAGTTAGTATTATTTGATGTTTGTTTACTTTTCGTAACGCGCTGTACTGCGGTCGAGGTTTGATACTTGAAAACTTATTGGGGTTTATGATGTATTTTTTTTTATTACTTTTGGTGTTTATTTGCATTAATAAGCCTTTTGCTATGTATGTAATGTGACTTACTACATTTTTAGAGTTTTCCATACTTGCATTATTCATATTTTTGATTTGCTTATTATAAACTAGCTTCTGCCAGCGACTTCGTACGCGGATCCTGTTGCTTATGCCAGCGACAATGGGGTCGTCAAAATCGAAGATCTGAAACGTCTGATGTCGAATTCCTAGAGCCTGGGGACGGGAAAACAACGGGACGCGCATGACGATTCCAGACGTTCCAGATCTTTCATTTTTGTAAGTCAACAGGAATTGCCCATCAGACTAAACAACTCTTGCTAAGACGTCATTCCTATAATGTTATAGTGTAGCTCGGCTCTTGGTGTTCCACATCAGGTGTTCCAGATCTTCAGTTTTTATACGACAACAGGGAGTGCTCATCAGGCTGAACAACTCTTGCTAAGACGTCATTACTGTATATGTAAAAGTGTAACTGGGCTCTTGGAGTTCCACATCAGGTGTTCCATATCTTCAAATTTATTTTCTCAGCAGAAAATGCTCATCACGCGAAAAAATTTCTGCTATGGCGCTATTTTTGTATCTCTTATAGTTTAGCTGATCTATTGCAGTTCTGCATCAGGTGTTCAAGTTGCCCAGACTTAATAGCTATACAACAAAAAAAAAAACAATCAAATCCGTCCAGTAGTTCCGAAGATTAGCGTGTATGGAGTAACTTCTCCCGTTTTCCTAACATTTCCCTTCACTGCTCTGCTCCTATTGATTGTAGCGTGATGAAAATTATACTATAACCAGCGCAGGAGTATGAAAAATAATTGTACCAAGTTTCGTCAAAATCCGTCGAGTAGTTTTTGTTTCTATAACGGTTATACAGACAGACAGACAGACAGACAATAATTTTATTAATTGTATTTTTGGCATCAGTATCGATCCCTAATCACCCCCTGATAGTCATTTTGGAAATATATTTCATGTACAGAATTGCTCTCTACAGATTTATTATAAGTAAAGAAGATATACATAGATAATGCCCACGACTTCAATTGCACCCTGTATAAATAAAGCACGTACTGTAGCTTTAGAGCTTTTAGCTTTTTTTAACCTCTGTCAGTTTCTTAGTTCACCTAGATAATTAAAACATCTAATAATCACACAAACAAAACAATTGACAAATCGTCTCGCACTCACTCAAAACAAAAAATGACAGATCCCAATTCAAAAAATTAAAAAAAAAAAAACAAAAAAGAATCACTCGAAAAAAATTATAACTCCGCCCGTGACGTGTGGAGCACTCGTGTTGTAAAACAATAGGGTTGCCAAGCGTGTAAACAACACAGCTTCATAATGGTACTCGAAGTACTTTGTGAACAGGGTTGCCAGCAACTAGTACTTAATTATTATTTGTTTCTAGTTTGAGTGGTCGAGTGAATTGTTGAGATTGATTATGTTTATTATGTAAAGTTTTTAATTTGCTTTTGTTTAAAGTGGGAAAAGTTTGTTTAGTGATTTTTTAAATCGGAAATAGTTATTTGTTATGCAAGGCTGCAAAGTTGATTTTTGGCGCGAGTACTTGAATTGAAAACTGAGCGAGCGAAGGATTCTAAGATTGAACCGCGAGAGAATCGAGCGGTTCAAATATAGAATCCTGAGCGATGCGAAGTTTTCAAAGGTACGAGACGCAGAAAAACTTTGCTGCCGAGTGCAACACACAACTTTTCACCTCACACAGCGAGGAAATGCAGTGGGGGCGGCTCGCCTGCCAGTGTAGAAAAGTAGAAAACAATTGAATACAAGACGTGTTCGAATTTTAAACAACACTTTGTGCTCTAGAGCACAAAATGGAGTTTTGCGCTCAGATTTTGAATGAGAAATAGAATCTTTCCGAGCGGGTGAGGTGAAATAGTTATTTGTTATGCAAGGCTGCAAAGTTGATTTTTGTGCGCGAGTACTTGAATTGAAAACTGAGCGAGCGAAGGATTCTAAGATTGAACCGCGAGAGAAACGAGCGGTTCAAATATAGAATCCTGAGCGATGCGAAGTTTTCAAAAGTACGAGACGCAGAAAAATTTTGCTGCCGAGTGCAACACACAACTTTTCACCTCACACAGCGAGGAAATGGTAGGTGTAAGAGAAACAGATTAAACAATTTACTATATAAGTATTTATTTATTCATTTTAGAAATTAAAAGTAAAATTACTAGAATTGTTAATATTGAAAGTTAAATGTTTTTTTGGAACATTAATACTTGTGTTTGTCACTTGTTTGTTATTATTACGTAAATTTGCGGAAAACTGCTCAAATTCATTGGATTCCATTGTGAATGTTGGAGACAGAGACAGATATATAAGGCGGTTCGAGACGATTTTCTCGAATTTTAAAAACTCAAACTTACCTACGACATCTACTACTTAACACTAATGTTCAGAAAAAAAAATAGGTTGGTGCACTGACATGCAGTGGGGGCGGCTCACCTGCCAGTGTAGAAAATAATTGAATACAAGACGTGTTCGATTTTTAAACAACACTTTGTGCTCTAGAGCACAAAATGGAGTTTTGCGCTCAGATTTTGAATGAGAAATAGAATCTTTCCGAGCGGGTGAGGTGAAAAGATAATTAATTAGTGATTAATGTACATATGATTTAAAGGCCTCGATTAATGATAGCGCGATTATGGAACCCCTGCCGAGGCTCTAAAGCTCGAGGCTCTAAAGGCGTTCAAGAGCGGCTGTCATCGTCAATTATCCACAATAAAGATGACAGTATTGTATGTATATAGATTTTCTTTGAGTGAATTTAGGGAAATGTGTTTAATATCTATAAATTTTATTGCGAGTATACGTATACTAGATTACTTTATGAATATGATTCTTAAAACTACACAAATAGTAAATAATCAATCCGGATCACGAATTAATTCCATTTTTTAATATAATTTCAGATAATTTCTTCAAAGACATTTTCACACTCAATATTTACGGATCAACAATAAAAAACATAAAAGTAGTGTTGTGTTTATAATAAAGCCAATTAGTCACAACAACCCCGGGGGCGTAGGGGGCGTATGGTGCAACCCTACCGGCGTGCGACCAAAGTTAACGACGCGTCATATCGAACACTTGTCTACGTAAAAATTATAAAAACATACGACACATTGATGCGTACTGAAGCGTCGCGTTAATCATTTGTGATGACGTCGTTGAACAGTAGGTAATAAAGTTGGTAGCTAGGCTGTCTGTGACCTGCTGGACAATTTAATAGAGGGTTAATAGAAGACCTATTCTCCCAAATTGTCTTTCCAAGGGGATAGTATTTCACACAGTTTTCACGGAACCCACATAGGTTTCAGATTTTTGCAAGAGAAGCAGCTAGATCTTTCTGAAATACTTACATCAATATTACAATACGTAATTACGTACGAACGTACCTAAACACATAAATTAATTACTAACCTCGAAAACGGTACCTAAAAAATATTCTCACTGAAAAACATGTACCATTACAGGTAAACTTATATCCAAATATATATAACTCAAAGGTGACTGACTGACATAGTGATCTATCAACGCACAGCCCAAACCACTGGACGGATCGGGCTGAAATTCGGCATGCAGGTAGATGTTATGACGTAGGCATCCGCTAAGAAAGGATTTTGATCAATTCTACCCCCAAGGGGATAAAATAGGGGATGAAACTTTGTATGAAACTTTGTCAATTTTATAAAAAATACATTGTGAAGGTCCAACATCCACGCGAACGAAGTCGCGGGCACAGCTAGTTTGGGGTATAAAATCGTCAAATGAGTCCTGCCGGTCAGTCAGACTCTTACTGACTAAAATCCACGGTGTTCTATCCTATCATCATCAGCCTATTAATGTTCCCACTGCTGGGACACAGGCCTCCTCTCTGTGAGAGGGAATGGGCCATAATCCTCCACGCGGGCCCAGTGCGGATTGGTGGAGTCACATGTCTTCGAATTTTTGGTTCTAGGACATGCCGGTTTCCTCACGATGTTTTCCTTCACCATTTTGAGAGCCACATCACCTGCACTATGAAATAAATTGCAGAAAGTAATGCGACTGTCTGGATTCGAACCCACGACCTACAACTCGTAAGTCGGTGCCGATTCCACTGGGCCACCACTGCTCCCTGTTCTATCCTATGTCCCTTTACATTTCAGGATCACGGTTAGGTATCGCGACGCTATATTACCTACTGTCAGATTTCCGCAGAGGTTCCGTTCAAAACACTGCACCCAATGTTTCCACTCATCTTCATTTTCTTTTTGTTGTCACTCGAGGCACGACTTCACGCGACACGCACTTGGCTTGTTGTACCTATCTACTTTATCAATCACTTTCCTACTCAAATCAAATCAGGGGTGAAAATGAAATCTGTCACATTCTACAAAAACAATTGGAAGCTGGATTTAATTGACGCTTGACTTACTTTCTGTTTCATTTGAACTTTTTTTTTAATGAGAAGCTTTACGACATCTCAATTTATACAGGAAAAAAAAAATTATTTCAGCTTATGAGATTTTAGCAACGTATAAACGTATAAATATACATACAATATATGAAACGTAATGTAGGTTTTAATTTTATAGCAACTTGTTAAAAAATATTTAAAACCTACATTACGTTTATTACTGCTTTAATAAAGAAACCGAGGATGGTGGGGTCTGTCAGACCCCACCATCCTCTTCTAACCGTAATTGTCCGAGTCGGGGTGCCAGCAAGTCCCGAGGTTAGACCTAGTTCTAACCGAAGATAACTAGGATACACCTAGGTTTAACCGCATGTGGTCGGTTACACCTACGTTTAGCCGGTTAAACCTAGGTGTAACCGCACTTCGGGCTTTAACCGTAACATATATAATATTCTCAGAATTTTCTACTACCTTCCATACCCATAGATAGGTAGGATCGATCCAAAAGTTATTTTAGAAACCAATAAGCAATATACCAAGACAGATGTTCTATTTCTATTTTTGCTTTGGTCAAGGTGAGCCTAAACCAAGACGTATATATGGAAAAGTTATTTCTATCTCAGCGTAAGCTGTGACATTTAGAAAAAAGTCACAGCACTGGTTTTCAGATAGGGCCCAAAGTGATGTCACGGTCATTTGGCATACTTCAGGTCGGTACTAACTTTACTTATCTTCTTTTACTGATTTAGTATTATTATCGTACTATTCTTACGTTATAAACGTGAAAACTTGTGAGTGTATATGCAGGTATGGATGTTTGTTACTCTTGCACGCAAAAACTACTGAACGGATTTGGCTGTTTCGTACACAGATAGTTTATAACCTGGATTAACACATAGGATAGATTTTATCCTGATTTTATATTCTCGTGGGACAATTTTTAGGTTTTAGCGGGCGAAGCAGGTGACAACACCTAGTATGGATTACAATAAAAGTATGTCTTATGAGCCAATCTTCTTCCCACCCTGACACAAACAACCCTTTGAGGGTTATCCAACTTACAGTTTTAATATCATTTGTCATAACACGAAATGAAGAATTAATACAATTTGTCGCAACACTATCCTCGTGTGACGGTACTAGACATAAGTGGGTGACACTCATTGTGACCTCCAATTCATAGTGATCTTTATCCTTGTTGAAACAAGGTTACTATTAGCTTGCAGAAGAGCTTGAGCCCTTTTAGTCAACCCCTTCGGTGCGTGCGCGCGTGTCATAAAGGACAAAGTAGCATTGACAAATATTTGTCGTGTGATACAGTTTTGACAATGAGAATAATTGGACTTGGGCAAAGTTTAAGAGTAACTTGGTAATTAGCAGATTCGTTCGTTCGTTAGCGTAGTGGCTGAGCGATTATCTGCTGCGCAGAGGTTTTGCGGGTTCGATTTGTTTACGTAACAATTATTTGTATGCCCTACTGGTATTTCTAAAGACTATTTCAAAACTTTTGCTAAGCATAGTGAGTTTGGTCGCTTTGATGATTTTACCACTATGAAAAAAAAAATAGCTAGTGAGTGAGTTTTCCTTGCCAGTTCAACACTTTAATGAAGAAGGATTCAATAAATAATAATTAGTAACAATGCAAAGCATCTTCAATACGAAACTTGTATGAATTTCTATTCCTCTTACCAAAGCACAAACTACAAAATTACTTAACAAACTAAACATCCAAGAATACTGTCACAAAGTCCCAACTAGACGTATCTACGACTGCAAGTTAATCCAACCGATATTTGATCCCTCAGATAATTTCTTGTAAACATGTTATCTGCTATACGTCTTCCATTTTGCGCGAATTACACCACTCTGCGATGGAATCTAATTACACAGCGGTTGGACCGCGAAACGGATTAAACATGGACGCGGTATTTTGAAAATGGAATGGAATTAGTTGCAGAGTTTTTTTTCTGTGAGTTGACAGCAGAGGTATGCTGTGATTTTTTGTGTGTTGCAATGATATTTTTTGGTTTGCATAGTGCAATCAGCCAGTAATGTTTTTTTTGTGTTGGAATGCACGAGTTTTGGAATGAACTGAACTAATACGATCCTCGAAAAACCATCCACATGGAACCATTGTAAGTTAATGATTGTCATGTACAGACGCCAGCAGGTCAACCTACCCGAATCTGTCAGATTTTACCAATCAAACCTTAACCTTCTACTCTTGTGATAAGGTTGAAATTCCATTAAAGAAATCTGACAGGTTGTGGTAGCTTGATGTGCTGGCGTCTGTACTTAACGGTTCTTGCAATGGTTATTTCATTGTTTTGAATCAATTCTGTGTCAATGATTTAACAGAGTAGCCTCGTTTTTTTTATTAAGATTCAGATTAAGGCTTTTGTCTCGCAAAAAGATGGGAATTCAACAGTCTAAATAATTCTTCAATCAAAAGTCATTTATTCAAAATAGGCTGATTTATCAACACTTTTGATTTGAAGTTTAATTTGTAAGACAGTCCCCCAAAGCGCGGGCCCTTCGACACTTCCTATTATTTAGTCTGGGAAGAAAGAAGTGACGGAACAAACTCTACAGCAACACATCTGTCTGTGCAGTTACTTCACATAATGAGTTTAAAATACCACCTCAGAATCTTAAGACATCGTCGAACCGCGAGCTAAGAAACCTCCTCGGGTCTTAGTGGGGATAACGGTAGATTTGTCGGGTCCCCAGGGGGTGGAAAAGGGGGGCAATTTGCCCCTAATCATGTGATGAAAAACTTAACACCGTACCGCATGGAACATCAGCTTGTAGGTAAGTAGATTGTATGTAATCAGTTTTGGGAATACTTTACTAAATTATTATGTTAATTTTAATGTATATGGGATTAATTTGTTTTAGCTTAGGATTACGTGTTTATTAATTTGTTGTTTGATGCCTCTTAAGATTGAATGAATTGAAATCTAGATCACAGAAAAAGAGAGGCTTATACCAAGCAGTATTGACGGGGCCTAACACGGCCAATGTCTGCTGCCGCAGTTACCATGGCCCTGAAATATAAAGGGCAATTAAGGGGACACGGTGGATTTTAGTCAATATGCGTCTGATACTTTCATTCCGGAGAGTAAAGTATTTGATAATGTCCTACCTAAAAAACTAAAAAATAATTAACTTTGAAAGGATTGTAAAACTATTGGTAGTTGTATTTCAAACGGGTTTCTTTACAAAGAAATATCTATCTTAAATCATCTTTCGAACATTCGTTCATCATATAATAAACAGGGGTCAACAATATCAAGCAGGGTTCCTCTCATTAAGGGGTGTGCACACTAGGGGTGCGGTAATTACCTTCTGTTACCAAAACGTGGATTGTTTGCCGTCCTTTACACGGCACATTGAGTGCGCTTGCGTTAAATAATAACAAATATTGTTTGTGTGAACTACGCTTTAGGGCGGTTAGTGTAATCACTTCTTTTGTTTGTTACAATGGAAACTTGTGAATAGGTCTATGTGACTTGTGTTTGAAGTGTTGATATCATTTGGGTGGGTAATAATGAGTTTTAAGTGATAACGGTGAACTGGGTAGTTATATTATTTTAATAAAACTATTATAAAACCCAGTCTGTGGCTGCCCCACAGTTAGGTAAAAATCCTCCAATCATAAAGATGAAAGCACCACGCTTACTCAAGATGGCGATTTAAGACTTATATTGGTATATAATATAATAATATTATAAGTGAAGTTTTCCTATTACCACCACTACCACTAACTACACTTCCACTATATTTTTTACCGATGTCAGTGATAATGACCTATATGAGATAATCTTATTAATTGCATAGTAATGAAAAAACACATTGGTGCTTGTACCAACTTGAATTCAAAATCTCGTGCATGAGACGCGATTCCGGTTTATCTCTTCCTAATTACACTATTTAAATATTTTTTGCAAGTAAATTGTAACGAAAAAATATAATAATTTTTATTTCATTAAAAACATTCTCTTCAAAAAAAAAAACTCAAATCATAAACCAAAATTATATTTCAACGTTAATTCCTCTAGTTAGCAAACACATTTCAAAGCAGACATGTAGTTGAAACAGAATTTAATTTCAAAAGCAAAAAGTTTTAATTCCAACTCGCCACTTAGCGCAAAACTCGCATGCATCACCTACTTAAAAGTTACTACCCCTTAATTGCGTCACCACGAGTAATGTTTTAAAACACTTCATACGAGGAGTTAACGTGAAAGTTAACGTTAAAGACTCATGGAAATATGTTAAGAAACCGCGGCGAAACTGTTTAAGTAGCGGGGAATGTTTTCGCGACTCGTTCTAAGTGACAGCTCGTGTGTTAAGGGGAGGTTTACGTTAAGTGATTATACGGTACGGTGGTTTGCTTTTGGTTCATGTTTTAATATGTCGATGTTTTTTAACGGTGAAGGCAAAAATGCGCATAACAATTTTGTGTGATGGTGAGTTTGATCGTCAAGCGTAAAAGATTTCCATTACTTTGCAGTACTTACCTCTTATTTGTATGTGTTTTGTTTGTTAGATAAATAATGTTGGAATTTAATGGTGTACTTAGATTATGTTGATGTCGTCAGAGGTTTTGAGGAGGTTTTAATGTGGAATGGCATAAAATTATTTTGAAAGAATGTTCAAAAATTCTTTGCAACTTTAACCTCAATCAATTTTCTTAGCAGTGGTGGCCCAGTGGATTATGATTGTGAGCAGTGGTGGCCCAGTGGTATCGGTCCCGACTTACGAGTTGTAGGTCGTGGGTTCGAACCCCGCCTGGCGCATTACTTTGTGTAATTTATTTCATCACCACTGCTCTCAAAACGGTGAAGGGAAACATCGTGAGGAAACCGGCATGTCCTAGAACCAAAAATTCGAAGACATGTGACATCCACCAATCCGCACTGGGCCCGCGTGGTGGATTATGACCCACTCCCTCTCACAGAGAGGAGGCCTGTGTCTCAGCAGTGGGAACATTATAGGCTGATGATGAATTTTCTTATCAATATCGAGCCAATTTAGACATCTATATAACTAAACCGTTTAACCATTAAACTCGTAAGTGAAGTTCTGTCATACGGAGTCATCTCACAACCTCATATTAATTGAGTTCATTATAATTATGTGATCTGTCTTTTTTATTTTAGTTCAAATAGGAACCTGTTTATGCACATCCAAACAATGTTAAAACAGTTTTAAAATTAATCTGTGTTAGGGCTGGTTTTTCAATAGTCAGTTAACCGTTACCTGAGGAATAAAAATAACGGTATGACATATTTTCAATAGATAAGCTGTCAAACCGCCATTTTTATTCCTCAGTTAACGGTTATCTGACTATTGAAAAACCAGCCCTTAATTATCTAAAGTCAATTACAATTACTTCATCAAACGGTAGAAATTATATGGATCAACGCATTTTGATATAACTACACTTGAATGGTAGCTAAAATTACACACACCCTTAACATTAGACCCAGCACACACTGCCGGGCTTGTCTCGCAGACTTTATTAAAACACAGTAATGGCGGCCGCCCCGCACCGTCATACGCTAATATTTCGAACAACTTGCCAATCTGTCGTGTACTCGATCACTTAGCGCAGAGGTTAAGTCATTACTTTGCTTTGAAAGACAGTTTATGTCGCATTTTAAGCTGGTTATTTACAGGTTCCTACTCCCTGTTCCTTAACCTAAGTATAAACAAACACCTTGTTCATTCACATTGTCCTTTGTGAAACCAGGGTCGCGTCCTGATGAACTTTTAAAGACAGTTCTGCTACTTAAATACAGTCTTGCTGCTGCAGTCTACAATATAATTGGGTAGCTTTGGGTAGTTCCTCTACAGCTGGGTCATTGTACACTGGTTTGGTACAAGCGACATGTGTTTTTAGGCTACAATGATATTAGTAGGGTGAATTGATTTGTGAACACAGAATGGTAATAGCGTTTGGTGAAGTAAGTATTGATTCATTATTCCTGTTATCTGAATTGGGACAGATAACTTAAATATTTTTTAACAATTAAAGTCCAGTGGTATTTGGAGGCAATGTGGCCTGTAAATGTTTTTTAAAATCGGTCTAGTAATTCTAAAATACCCTCTACGCCTTCAACTTACAAAGTTTACCTTGTGGTGGATGTCCCACCCTGACGTACCAAGCGTTTTGCCAATATTTTGATTGTCCACACAGCTAAGGAGTGGAAGACTCCAAGGTTGCAGCTATTTGGTAAGACCCCTTTTACCTGATAGCACTAAGGGGTCATTGTACCTGATTCCTACAACCTTGGGTTCTTTAAGTCAAAAGTGAATGGGTTACTTCTAGGCAAACCAAAAGACCTCAATTTTCCAAAAAAATAATAACCAAAAAATACCACAACGAACATTTTCCCAAATAACAATAAATTCGACGGAGGGTGGCAGAACAAGGGTGTCCGACACGTTCAAATATTAATTCTACCCTCGTAAGAGATAAAAACTATTAGGGCGGGTCGGGCTTATGGGCAGATTATTATTTTAACGAAATTAGCTTACTGGTGTTAAGGGACTGTGGTGCTCTTAGAGGGCAAAGATTAAATGTGGAGAGGAGACACTGACTGGATTGATATACATTGTTTTTCTGTCTCTAATTGTATAAGCTAGTGTCCACTTGATGCAACTACTGGAATATCTATCTATTGAGATCATTAGATATTCCTGATACCTATGGGTTAATTTTTTTTTGTTTAATGGAGGCAAATAAACGAATCATTGTACAGACGCCAGCAGGTTGATACCACCTACCCGAAACTTTCAAATTTTACCTATCGAACATTGTGATAAGGTTGAAAAACTGTTGAAGAAATTTGACAGATTGACTATGACTTGATAGACCAGCACATCAACCTAGGACAGGTTGATGTGCTGGTCTGCTATCTTCACGTAATTAAGTCAATCAATGTTCATCATCGTTCTTACCTTCTTATAACGTTTTCTGGTCGGCTCCGAGGCATTCATAAAAGGAAAGTGTTTTATGAAAGTAGATTTTACTGACTTGCCCCTCGGCAAGATGGACCGATGACCTAAAGAAAGTGGCTGGCAGTGGCTGGATGAAAAAAGCAGGAGATTGTACGCTGTGACGCTCCCTGGGAGAGGCTTATGTCCAGTAGTGGACTGCAATAAGCTGAAATGATGATGATGATGACTGAATTATCAAAAAACTCGTGAAATAAGTTCGAAAACTGCTCTTGAAAAAACTTGGAAAAAAAATAGGTTCGATATTGGCTATCTAATGTGTATGAAATGTCTCGAACATTTATAAATGAGGTACGCCATACTATACCTAAACATACATCTTAATATATATAAATCTCGTGTCACAATGTTTGTCCTCAATGGACTCCTAAACCACTTAACCGATTATAATAAAATTCGCACACCATGTGCAGTTCGATCCAACTTGAGAGATAGGATAGTTTAAATCTCAAATTATAGTCGCAATTATAATAATATTATAAAGATTGCACCCGTGCGGAGCCGGGGCGGGTCGCTAGTATACATATATTAATTTCTAAATATCCAACGTTTCTGCCTACTGCCGCAACCACGAATCCCCATTCTCCTCTAGATTTCGCAGCACTCACCCAACGAAGCTTATTAAAACTAAATTGCGAAAATTGCAGTGCAAATGTGGCCCTGACGTATTTTGTTAACCGGCTTACAAGCCCCCGCATAACAAGATCTATTGTAGCTAACAATTTGTTTGACAGCGGGGATCTTGTTAAATTGGCTAGTATTAACTTCGGACCAGATTAGCAAGAGCTCTCGTAGCAAATAAATTGTTCTGGTGTAAAGGTCTTGTTGGTAGTTCGGTTCCCTTATAAGAGTGGTTGGATGATCTGTTATCTTGGAGTTATAACGGGTATAAAATGGGGTGGTAATGATGTGCTGTTACTGGGTTCCGTGATGACAGCTCGCCTATTGAGGATTACTGGGATGGCCTATAAATTCTGTTAAAAAATATTTATGATGGGAATAAAATTTTATTAGGTTTATAAATGGCGGTTTTTTAAAAGTAAAAAGTGTTATTGACACTATGGGAAAATCACAGAAATATTAAAAACAGAATAATATAAAAATAATTAAAAACTTCTTTAATATATGTATGGGGAAAATTCAGCTTTTATTTAGTGCACAGATGCCGCCAGGACGCATGGTTTCCGAGATATAAGCAAAAAAACAAAAAATGGTACCTTCAACCCCCCCCCCTCTCCCCAGCTCAAGGGTGTAGGGGCGGGGATATTTGATATGTTCACCTCCTAACTAATCCAAACAAAGTTAGAAAGTCAAAATTGTGCTAAAAAAATTCCCTCTATAACTGTTGTGTTCCTTGTCTTGTCCTCAGGTGTGGTTCCAAAACCGGCGAGCGAAGTGGAGAAAAGCGGAGCGGTTGAAAGAGGAACAGCGGAAGCGGGAGGGCGACGTGCTGACTAAGAGGGACCCCGCCGATGATAAGGTGCGATAACAGAGGGTGTTTGTTTGTTGTGACGGTGATAAACTTGCTGATTTGTTTCTTCAGCTTGTATCATTTGGTGAGGGTAAGGTTGGTGAGGATTTAGGGGATTAAATCAGCTGGAAACGATTTGGTGCAGTGTAAGAAGCACTATGTGCAATTTATTTCATTGCCACTGCTTACAAAATGGTGAAGGAAACCGTCATATTTGCTAAAACCAAATAACCAAAAACAACTGTGGCCACAACTGTATCAAATGGCCAAAAACTTTTCATAAAAAATAGTTTTTGAAAATCTCAGTAAGTTTTCTAATAAAAGTGTTTTATTAACTCTTTTTTTTTGGATATTCAACAAAAATCGACCCAGGGGTTTTTGAATAATCAGCGTCTTTGAAATGTACCATTTATGTAAGCGATAACGGATCCATGGGGACGACGTCGGACGGGAATATCCATTATGGTTATATACCAAAACCAGAATGTAACGAACATATTTCTGAAAACCACATCAAAATCGGTTCAGCCAATCGCGAGATAATCGTGGAAAAACTTTCTATTTCTAAGTCTGTTTATTACTTTTTATTCTGCTCATGAAAATCTATCAACTCATCTAAATCTCTTACTCCAGGGCTCATCAGAATGTGGCATGTCCCGAGGATCAGCGGAGGCGTCACCAGTGTCTGGGACTGCGGGCTCCCCCCGCGGCTCGCCCCCTGTCACCCCCGGTTCACCCCGACGCTCCCCGCTCAGATCACCAAACAGATCGCCCAATAGATCACCGAGACATGAGAGGTAAGGATGGTGGACCTTGGAGAAGTTCTTGGTTCTTGCATAGAAGTGACACATCAAGCCAGGGTCATCAGTGTAAAGGTATGAGGAATGGAAGTCAAGTTCTTTATCCACAAATGAAAATGGAGATCATTCCGACAAACTGTTGCTTTGTGTGTCGCTGAATTGATTTTATCTATTTCAATCAGTATTCTATTTCAAATCTGTTTCTGTGAGGATTGCTTATTTTCTGCCTCTTGTGTGGTTGGAATCCGGTTGGAAAGCCTGTACGAGTCCACCATGCACACCGCATACATGGTTATTCTAGATGACATAATATATGTATTTGAAAGTTGGTTGTAAAAAACGTTTCCTAACGTCAAAATAATATTTTTAAAGGTTGAACGCCTCAACAGTGTTTCGTACTTAGCTATTATGAGAAGAAACATGCGAAACAAAGTCTCCAGGTCCCAGTCTCTTTTAAAGGCTTATATTATACTGGTCAAGCAAGTCTTACAAGGATCATGCAAATCTGAGATAGTGTTTTAAGCAAAAGAACCACACAAAAACAACTCGGGTTTTAAAGATCTTGTAAAACTCAGCTTGGCTTCAGGCCATTGTTTAGAACCATGATTTCTTATACCTGATGATGCCTAAAACCCTGGTACTTCAACCCTCAGGTCTGAAGCCAGCTGTCCTTCTCCTGCTCCATCAGTGGGCAGTGCGAGCTCCAGAGACGGCGCCATGGACCAGCGCCCGTCGCACCATATCTTTTCACCCTTTGACCAGTAAGTACCAACTTTATTACATTTACTTTAATCCTATCTATGTTTTCTTAAAATGACTGTGGTTTTTCTGGAGCTGATTAATTATTTTCGTCTTTTCTGATCATGGATCATGGGACACATAATATTATAACTTGATTTTGCTGAATATTCGATTGTTACATTCTGACAAAAAGCTTTTCTTAGAAACTATTCGTATTTTTACTAGTTAGTATCCACTTGAAGCCTAACAATAAGAATTCTGACTATGATGTCTATGGAGGCTCTCGTTAGGCAGTGGGATCTTTTTGACATGGCGTAAAAGACTTCTGATTTACCAACTTTGGTTCTATAAGATGCGACCTCATTTATTTTGTTTTAGTAGTACCCTTTTGTCCCAAAACATTAAAGTACATAATCATAGTCCACAATTTCCTTGTAATTAATATGACTATTATGTTAGCTCAACCGCTATCCGCTTTAATGAACTAATCTACGTAATGCTTTATTTAAATACACAAAAGTTACTAGTGATGACAACAAGTGTACGCAAGCGTGTGTCATCTACCACGAAGAAAAACTGTGCAGAAGGTACGCTCACGAAATGTTTAGGACAATCAAATAAGCATGCTTAGAGGCACGCTGTCTGTAAAAAGCGTGAGGAAAATAAGTTTTATTTTTCATATTTACTTAAAGATTTCCTAGTTTTCTTAGTCGGCATTCATAAGTGTACGTTTGGGATCGTGAGTGCTCCAAACAGGCCATTTCATACAAAGGTAGGACCTACATGAAAGATTGAGTCTACTCTGTGTCTTTGTGCCTAAAAACCTAAATACAAATTTTATTTTATAATGTTCTGGTTCAGCTGGATTTTTTATGTATCAAAACAAAAAAAATGGACTCTTTGAAATACAAAACTCTTAGAAAAAACTGCAGCAGAAAACAATCACTTCAGGTCACGAAACTGTCTCAACGGGTAACCGTGACCCTGGAACGTAAAGGGCTATTGAAAGAGCACCGTGGATTCTAGTTAGTACACGTCTCAAAGCCCCTCCTCCAGGACGGGAAGACGCATTTGATGATTTCGCCACCTAAAACAAAAGACACTCACTTGTACCATTGCTCCTATATTTTCTTCCTAAGTTATTAAATTCCAAGTAGACCTATCGTCGTGGGACTAACGAATACCGTGACCCCGGAACGTAAAGGGCTATTGAAGAACACCGTGGAATGATCATTGATGATTAAACCACGCTAAAAAAAAGTTGACCTTCTCCATATCGTTCCACTCATCTTCGGTGGTCTTATGACGAGTTGAGTTTATGAAGGCAATTACTGAATTAAGAGCGCGCTGCTCGCCCCGCGCTAATCAAGCGTAATTATATTGCGCTTGTGTTGCCATACTTCAGTGTTTATGAACGTGTAGATTACATACTCTGTTAGTTATGAAGTTAGTGATCGTTGGTGTTTTACTAGTTATATGGAGTTTATAGTTCTTTTTCGTGGGGAACTGTATCAATATGCATCCAATATAAAGTATTGACAGTTTTTTGGGTTTGATTTTGGCATCGATTTAGCCTAGCAAAGTTGAGGTCTAAGATGGAGCGAAAAAGAACTGTGAGTCTTGCATACTGACGGAACACAGCGATAGAACAATTAGATAATACGCAATGAAACGAACACTATCGATATCCTGTTCACGAAAATATTCATTTCATTTAGTGGTTGACAGCATTGATGATCGATAAAACCATGCGCCAATAGGCGGGTTTTCCTGTCACGCTGATCGCACGCGGATGGTCAGGGCTGATGGGCCAATATGCTAAGTAAGGTAGCGCTTCTGAGTAATGCTGACCGCTCAGAGCTGACGGCCGCTTACTACATGGCATATTGACCCATCAGCGCTGACCATCCGCGTGCGGTCAACGTGACAGGAAAACCCGCCATAGAGTCTAAAGTCCTTTTGTCGGTCGTAGCGTGGACCATAGTTGTGAAATGATTTATTTTCGTTCAAAAATATTGATCTATAGGTCGTTTCAATGTTTATTCCCCATATTGCCGTTGTTTGGAAGAAATCATGTTTTTCCTCTATCGTGTTCAATGTTTTATTTCAAGTTAAATCAAATTGCCCAAATTATTCGATACACTCCCAACTAAAGTGCATTGATATCAAAATCAGGCGCACAGCATCAGTAGCTGATTGACATTGATTCAACGACCTCCATTTAAATTAATTTGTTGTATTCGGTATGTAGGCCACAGAGTAATGCGTATCAGAGACGCCTCAATCAGAGGTCGATTGAATTGAACGTTTTATTGATTACTCTATTTGTTTTTATCACCGTTCTCAAAAGATCTAACTGGTCCGTCAGATAGATTATCGTAGAGGCGGTTTGTATACGGAACACCGTGCGTGTGTTTGGTAAAACTGTATCTAGCCAGTTAAGATTTATTCACGCGAGAAGCTTGCACAGAACTGTAGTGATGCTTGTGCGTGTGTTAGGCCCATACGTAAGCCAAAATTGACGAAATTACGACGCTTTTATATAGTATAATTTTTATTAAATTGATTTATAATTTACTATACTACCGTGAATGGGTAGATACAAATTGAAGTTTCAGGCTACTGGTAGGACACATAGTTTTTGCAAACTGCAGTATTGTAGGCCTAAAACTTTATAATTAGCTGTAAGGACAAAGGGGGCCCGGGGTCGCGGGACTAACGAATACCGTGACCCCGGAACGTAAAGGGCTATTGAAGGACACCGTGGATTTTAGTCAATACAAGTCTGACAGTCCCTCCTGCCCTGCCCTGGGTAGGGACTTATTTGATGATTTTACCACGATAAAAAAAAGGACAAACGAGGCGGTACATGAACAGTAAGTACTGCATCATTGTCTGCCTAGCGTTTTCCCAACTGTGTTGTGGTCGGCTTCAAGTCGAACCAGATGCAGCTGAATATCAGTATTTTACATGGAGCGACGGCCTATCGGATCTCCACAACCCAGGAACTGGGTAATACGATACTCATTGGTAAGACTGATTGTCAGACTTTCATGCTTCTCATAGAAACTACTGTAGAAGATCGACATATTATAGCTGGGACCAACCGGCTTTAATGCTTTCAGAGGTACGGAGGAAACTCGCTATGACAGATGGTCACCCATCCACAGACCAACCTCGGCCAGTTTACCTTAAAGATTGATCTATCCAGCTACTTAATCTTTTTATAAATCAACAGTAATACTGAACAATTTCTTTAAATTGCGACGAAAAATGAAACAAAATCTCACTCTCTTGTAACTCACACCACATTTCGCAAGTTTGTGCTCGGTCCCGTCAAACTCCCAAGATTGAGTTTAATCAAATCAGAGCAAGTTTAATTGTCAATAATAATGATCTCGGGTTAACTCTGTTTCACTTGAGAAATTAACTTGAAAGTTCAAGCGTAATTAGTTAAGTATTGATTAACTTTATTATTGGTTCGTTATACTTTTGAGAGGAGTTTAATTTTGAACTTGACGTACTGGTGAATTAAATTCTAGATTTACAGATGAATTGAATTACTGCAGATTCTTTTTTTATGCAAAATCTGCTTTATTAAACTTGTTTGTCGATTAAACATCAATAATATATAATTTACTAGCTGTTGTGGCTTCGCCAGCTACTAATAGACAATTATCCCACGGGAACATCGGGATAAAAACTATCCTATGTGTTCTATCCAAGTTATAAATTATCTGTGTACCAAATTCATCCAAATCAGTTGAGCAGTTTTTACCCGACTGCGCCAGAAGGAGTGTTATGTTTTTCGAGTGTATGCATGCATGTATGTGGGTATATTTCTTTGGCACGCTCTGCAGCCTAAACGGCTTGATGGATTTTAACTTGAGAGGTGTCGTTAGATTCGTCTGAAACAAGCCCAGTAGTTTAGAATTCACTCATTCACACTCACAGTCGGGGCCCCTTGGGAAGATTTGATTGGTATAATTTGAATGGGCCCCGACTGTGAGTGTGAATGAGTGAATTCTAAACTACTGGCCTTGTTTAGTTTTTACCCGACTGCGCGACGCAAAGGAGGGTAATGTGTTTATCAGTCTATGTATGTATGTATGTTTGTTTCTATGTGGCGTTCTAGAGACCAAATTCGTAGGCCGATTTTGATAATTCTTACGTCAATCGATTCGTCTTAACCTTGCGAGTGTCACTAAAGACATGACAGTAATCAAAATTCACCACAGCGACAACCAGACGCCATATTGTCAAAATGAAAAAAAAAAAAGTCGATGAACTATGTCGTGTGGGGTATCGTTGAATAGGTATTTTAAAATCATCTTTAGGTTTCCTTTATCATTTTTCATTTTAAATAATAGTTTAGGATATATAACGATTTAAAGTTGGTTAACAAAACAATAATTCTCGCTAATTTTCTTACTAATTGATTTAAGTTTTTATTTCTAGTACTCGTATATAAACGATATACAAACAAAAAAAAAAAAAAAACAGTGAATAAGCATGACGAACAAATATTTTTGGCAAAAATAATCTGTAAACAAGCTCCAAGGAACTACTTTGGACCGAGCTGTGGTTGACTTAAGTTCACGCATTTTTGCTAAAGGTCATATCAAGCATTTACTTTGAGCCGAGTTAGGTCTCTAGAGAGACTAATCCACACTAATTATAAATTTAATGTGAAAGTAACTGTCTGTCTGTCTGTTTCGCTTTCCTGCTAAAACTACTGAACCGATTTCAATGAAATTTGGTACACAAATAGTTTAGAGCCCGAAAAAGGACATAGGCTTTTTATTGCGGAAAGGGGGTTTGAAGGGGTTGAAAGGGGGGGTGAAAGGTTGTATGGAAGTATTGGCATTTTAAAGCTAGAATGATGAAACTTTAACATACAGGAATGACGTCTTTGGAGTTATTCAGCCTGCTGAGCATTCTCTTTTGACGTATGAAAATTGAAGATCTGGAACACCTGATGTGGATCTCCAAGAGCCCAGCTGCACTATAACATAATTATGTAGGAATGACGTCTTAGCACAAGTTGTTCAACCTGATGAGTATTCTCTGTTGGAGTATAAAAACCGAAGATCTGGAACACCTGTTGCGGGATTCCAAGCGTCCAGCGACACTATAACATAAATATGGATGGCGTGTTAGCACGAGTTGTTTAGCCTGATGAGCATTCTCTGTTGACGTATAAAAACTGAAGATCTGGAACACCTGTTGCGGGATTCCAAGCATCCAGCGACACTACAACATAAAAAGGGATTGCGTTTTAACACGAGTTGTTCAGCCTGCTGAGCACTCTCTGTTGAAATATAAAAATTAAAGATCTGGAAAACCTGTTGTGGAATTCCAAGCGCCCAGCTACACTATAACAAATACAGGAATGACGTGTTAGCAAGAGTTGTTCAGCCTTATGAGCATTCTCTTTTGACGTATGAAAATTGAACATCTGGAACACCTGTTGTGGAATTACAAGCGACACTATAACATAATAAAGGGATGGCGTTTTAGCAAAAGTTGTTCAGTCTGATGAACACTTTCTGTTGACTTATAAAATCTAAGATCTGAAACATCTTTGTGGAACTCCAAAGCTCTGCGACTGCGACACTATAACAGAATGATATTTAAAAGTTGTTTAGTCTTACAAGAAGTCGGTTTAAAAATGAAAGATCTCGAACGTCTCGAATCGTCTCACATTTTCCGTTGTTTTCCCGTCCCGAGGCTCTTAGAATTCGACATCAGTCGTTTCAGATTTTCGACTTTGTCGATCCCGTTGTCGCTGGCATAAGCAATTGGATCCGCGTACGAAGTCGCGGGCAGAAGCTAGTCATCAATAGTTTAGAGTACCGCAAGTTGCTTAATAATCCCCACGATATCAACTCCCTCAATGAAATGAATAGATTAGAGAAAACCGTCTTATAACGAACTCAATGAATAGTAACTAAAAAGTATGAAATAAAAAAAATAATTTAACGAAAAACAAAAAACCCGACTGCGTTAAAAAAAACTAAAAAGAAAGAAACAAGCCCAGTAGTTTAGAATTCACTCATTCACACTCACAGTCGGGGCCCCTTCAAATTATACCAATCAAATCTTCCCAAGGGGCCCCGACTGTGAGTGTGAATGAGTGAATTCTAAACTACTGGGCTTGTTTCTTTCTTTTTAGTTTTTTTTAACGCAGTCGGGTTTTTTGTTTTTCGTTAAATTATTTTTTTAATAAAGTTATTTTTTTACGCCGTCGGGTTTTTTGTTTTTGTAATAATTATTTTTTTCATGAAAGAGTAAGAAACATTAATCCATAGACTTTCGCATTTACAATAGGTAATAATAAGAGGTAAGATAAGTTTGTAAGACAGTATGAACTTTTGAATTAGAGTCAAAATCTACATTTATTTTCCTCTGTTGAATTTCAGTATGAATATCTAATCTTACCAACAATCACCTCTATGTAGAGAGAGTGTGAGAGTGCGATAACTCTACATGTCGGCGCTATAAGCCGGGCTCGACGCTGTAT
Source organism: Agrotis clavis (assembly GCA_954870645.1). Lineage (NCBI taxonomy): Eukaryota > Metazoa > Arthropoda > Insecta > Lepidoptera > Noctuidae > Agrotis > Agrotis clavis. The sequence continues at coordinate 18,534,781 of OX940935.1, read as the reverse complement.
ATCGCATTAGACAGTATCCGGTCCAGCCGGAAGTGGACCTAAGTTCCGTAAGGCTTTCGAGGAGAATTTGTAAGTGATTTGAATGAGAGAATGATTTTGGTGTTAAATATGTTTATAGGTAGTTTTTATTCCGTTTTCATTTTCCCGTGGGTTATTAGAGTATTTGACTGAAAAAATCTAAAAGAAAATCTTTGATTATCAAAAAATATTGACAAGTATTTTTGATTTTGTTACGTAAACCAACATTATGTGCGCCCACACAGAGCGGGCAGCCTCGCGAGGCATTTGCCGTGCGAGGAAACTGCCTCGCGAGGCAACTCGCTCTGTGTGGACGCCACTATTGTTTCTCGACCGAGCGAAACAATATACGTGAGCAAATCAAAAAGTCGACACTTGATGACTCGGGCACTCGGTCGCTTGCCTCGACCGAGACACATCCTCACTAACCGAACTGCTTCGCGCGGCAAACGCCTCGCTTGGGTGCTCGGTCTGTAAGGAATTGCCATACGTCACTATAATCAAAGTAGCTTTTACTTGCTTCTGACGTCAGGATCCCCACTCTCCAATTTTGATGCGTTATTATCTTTGTAAATATGCATTGATTGAGCAAAGCACCTTCGAGGACTGCCGCGACCTCATGTCGCTATTCCAAGACACCATTCATGAGCTTTGCGTGCCCACAACTCAATCAGAAGTTATTTGAGTAATAAAACTTATCACTTTCAATCAGTCACCTAACCTAATATATCAATTACACCATCAATTGAGTCCTTTCTCCTCCACCACCTAATTTAGGCACTTCTTAAATAACGCAGTCAAAGTGTCAGTGACCTTTGGGACTGTAACCCTAATAACCATACATTCTGCGCTAGCGCTGTAACGGCTGATGTTTGAATATCGAACGAATGGGGCGGTCGGCGCGTGCGCACGCGAACAATTGTTTTGTGGACGCATTGATACACGGAGGTATAAAGTTATTTTTTTTTAAACAAAATTTGATTAAGGGACTTAGATATAGCTATACGAGTACATAATTTTATTTGTGTGCAATAGCATGATATCAATGATATTTATGACTGAGATAAAACGTTCTGAAATTTTAAAGTTTTTATCTTCAGTGTAGATTCTTCAAATAATAAAGGTAACTCAGCTTTTGAATTGTGTATTTTTCCTAATAAGATAAGAAATTATAATTGAAAAAAATTAACCCTATAAATACCGCCCAATGGGTACAAAACATACCACATCCACATTTAACAGTCTCGCTTCTCGAGCTCGTTCAATTACACAACAGTTTCACACGCGCGATGAATTATCATAATAATTGTATCAACGCCGCCGGCCGTCTCCGACTGTAGCCGATTGAAGCCGACTGACGCCGAACGATCACGAATGACGCCGAATCAATTGAACTCTTACTTGTATTCAATTATGTCAATGAAAGCTGAAATTATATGTATTGGTATCTGAGTATACTATTTGATTATAAAAAGGTTTTAATATGGGTATGGAGTAAAAAATTCTCAAATAAAATAAACAAATCAATTAATTTTTTTACGACGACCGTTAAGAAAATTGGTTACCAAACTAAATAATAGCTAAGAATAAGATTTATGTAGAGCAATGCAAAGAAAAGCTTTCTGAAGCTATTTATCTAAAATAAAGCTTGAATGAATTCATCCTGGTTAATCGAGTAGGTCGGTGAGTAATCTATACTTATAATAAATTTGTAGAAAAGTGGTGTCTGTACAATGGAAATATATAAAAAAAAGGGATTGTTACTAAATCGATGCCGAACCCGAAAATGTAGTTAATTTTTTTTTTGTCTGTTTGTCTGTTTGTCGGTTTGTCTGTTTGTCTGTTTGTCTGTGTGTTTGTGCACGCTAATCTTCGGAACTACTGGACGGATTTGAATAATTTTTTTTTCGTTGTATAGGTATTAAGTCCCGTTAACATATAGGCTATAATTTATCTTGGAAACTTGAACACCTGATGCAGAACCGCAACAGACCTGCTTAACTATAAGAGATACAGAAATGGTGCCATAGCAAAAATTGTTCCAGGTGATGAGCATTTTCTGCTGAGAGAATAAATTTGAAGATCCTGGACACCTGATGTGGAACACCAAGAGCCCAGCTACACTATGACATATACAAGAACGACGTCTTAGCAAGAGTTGTTCAGCCTGATAAGCACTCTCTGTTGCTGTATAAAAATTTGAAGATCTGGAACACCTGATGTGGAACTCCAAGAGCCCAGCTACACTATAAATTATAAGTGAATGACGTCTTAGCAAGAGTTATTCAGCCTGATGAGTACTCTCTGTCAACGTATAAAAATTGAAGATCTGGAACACCTGATGTGGAACTTCAAGAGCCCATCTACACTGTAGCATATACAGTAAAGACGTCTTAGCAAGAGTTGTTGAGCCTGATGAGCAACCTCTGTTGTCGTATAAAATTTGAAGATCAGGGGGCCAATTCTAGATTTTCGCCATTTATCTCGAGTTCGAGATTGTAAGTCTATCTCTATGTCTATCAAAAATATCTCTATCTCTACCAAAAAATGTCGAATTGAGCAGAAATCCGTATTCTCAGTCAAAATAGAAATAAATGTCACGAAAATGTCGAGTCGAATGAAGATAATGTTACCATTATGAAGAATCGCACGTTCCGTTTCAGGTAACTATGAGTGAATGAATGAATTTGTTTTAAAACGCTGACTAAATCGAATTATTTAAGTATAAAACGAAACGTTTAGCGTAAAAATAATCAGTTTGACAGTTGATTGTCTGTCAGTGTCAGAATTTGCGTCTTTTGTTATGTTTACATGGACTCTGTGTTGTGTTTATAAATCATTAGTGGGCTGTGCTGTTTTGCATTTCATGATTTTAATTTTAACATGGAGGGGAATTATTTTAATGACTTCTGTTTCGCTCAAATCATAAATATCGACGGCGGAATAAGTGCGCTGTTATCGCCGTGTACTGGCCAGTTGCTCGCCACTTTCCAATAACTCCGAGATAAAAATGCTAATAAACTCGTCCATCTTTCAGTGGTTTCAAGTCCAATGGTGGGTACACAAATTACAAAGTTTGTTATTTGCGCGAAGGTGGTCGTTTCAAGAAAACACAATACAAAAATCAAGAGTATAAATCGAATTTCCAGTAGGTTGAGATGCCAAGCCGTATTTTATTTAAAAACTAAAGAAAAGAAAACACAGTGTACAATCCAAAACTCTACGAATTCACTCAGAAATGACGTATCTCTACAATCGAGATGACATCTCTACTACTCAGAAGCACTCGACATGAACTCTAACGTTAGCCTTCGACAAATGTCGGATTCGACATCCCCAGAATAGCAACTTTTAAAATTTGACGAAAAAATGACGTCATTAGAATTTTTTGTCGAGTTCGACACCATCTCTAAAGCCGAGAATTGGCCCCCTGGTACACCTGATGTGGAACTCCAACAGCCCAGCTACTTTATAACATAATTATCAGCGGTCAGCGGGGTGCGCTCTGCCCGTTTCATGCGTCGGCAAGTGTATATTATTAACGTTTAGCGTAGTGACCACATAGAGCGGATGAGAAAATGATTTAATATGACAATTTGACGTATCGATTTTTTTTCAAAAATGGGTTTAGTGATTGATACCTAATGCATAGAAAAATTTTGGACGGTGGTAAAAAAGTCACCCTGTATATGTTATAGTGTACTATAACATATATAGGAATGACGTCTTGGCAAGAGTTGTTCAGCCTGGCTCTTAGAATTCGACGTTTCAGATCTTCGATTTTGACGACCCCGTCGTCGCCGGCATAAGCAACAGGATCCGCGTACGAAGTCGCGGGCAGAAGCTAGTTTCAAAATGAAATGACTCATACATGCCATAATATTTGCGACCACATACACAAAACCAAATTAATCCAACGGAACAATGACAAAAGTAATTAAGCTCGCTTTTATTATATTATTTTTTTGAAACGATATCGTCGTCAAATCTAATTAGATGCGATTAAAACGCCATCAGTGTGTTCAGCCACGAGGAGAGATGAACAGAAGGTTAACTTGTTTATTTTTTAGAGAAGCATTATGCAATTTAGGGTTAAACTTCGTTTTCTCAATTTCAATTGATTTTGTCTGTATATTTGACATTCTAAAGTCTTTGAAAGATTGTTACTATCAAAGAATAAAAGAAAAATAATTATTTGTCATTACATGCTTAAATGCTTTAAGATAACTTTTCTACAACGCAGAACCTTTTTTTTCTTTTATTTTTGTTGTTAATAAATGGTTGCAATAATAAAGCAATAAGTACGAGTAATAGTTACAAGTAAAAATACCATTGCTAGAACTATCAAACTGCAGGTACAAAACACCGGCCCCTTCTAGTTTTATGAAAAGACGTGTAAAGTGTTGATAATTATAACTTACTTGCATAATATACTTGCATAAATAAACATCATTTCATTTCAATTCACAGCAACTCAACTAAACATTCACGTTTAAATCAAAATAGGGTCATGGCTGAAACTGCAAAAACCCTAAAAAGAAATGGTCCTTCTGATCTCCTTTTGAACCCGTGCTCACATCGTAATGTGGTACAATTGGGCGGTGTAATGAACCCCGCGGCGGTTTCGCGCGCAAGGGTTGCCGCCCGCATTCGCCGTAATTGTCCACATTAATATGACAAATAGATTTACATCGGTCGCTTGTACCCGACACAGCCGGTAGAAGGGTTCGCTGTCAGCAATCCGAGTTTGATAGGTACTGATTGGAAAGAGTTGTGTTTTATGATGATTGGGTTATTCGATTTCTTACTATAATCATAATTTAACTTAATATAATTTATTGATCATTAAAAAAAGATACAGATATGGTAAAATCATCAAATGAGTCCTCCCACCCCGGGCAGGGCGGGAGGGACTGTCAGACTTGTACTGACTAAAATCCACGGTGTCCTTCGGTAGGCCTTTGTGCACCGGAGTCGCGGTATACGTATGTCCCGCAACCCCGGCAGGACTGTGGCCCTCTATAGGGGGGCCCCGTCATTATGCTGACGCTCCTTGAGGCGCGCGTGGAACAACGCGCCATCGACCCGGGCATGGTCCATGGTCGGACAGCGAGTTCAGAGTTGGAATATTTTCATATTGTTTGTGAATCAGAGATTATTTAGCATTGCCCTGCTTTTTCCTTAATTTTAAGGACCGTTTTTGTACAATACAACGTTGCATCTGGTTATTCTTTGACTAAAGACATTCGGCCAGCTTACTCTGTAACTTGATACAACCAAATAACAGTATTTGACATGGAATTGCTGCCCATCTGACTTCCACAGTCCAGTTACAGAGGGTCTACTCTCTAAGCCCGTCAGCGAAAATACGGGCCCGTACGGAAGTAACTCAAAGCTTTTGAATTCAGAATTAATAGGGCGAGTAGGGTTAACTACTCGCCCTATTAATTCTGAATTCAAAAGTTCAGACAATACATCGGGAGTCGGGACAATTTTCCAATCATATTATTAGTTCGTGTCACTAACAAACTAACCTTACGTCTGTAAGTGATTAAGAAACGTCCGAAACGTCAGCCGAAGTTACGGGTTTCGTGTTTAGATAGTAGTACCCCTGATTTATGATTTCACGATTGTCTGTATTCTTAGGCCAAGAATTACTTACTTTTTTACCCGACTGCGCCAGGAGGGTTATGTTTTTCGAGTGTATGTATGTTTCTGTGTGTTGCTCTGCAGCCTAAACGGCTTGATGGATTTTAACTTGAGTGGTGTCGTTAGATTCGTCTTAAACGTGAGAGTGTCACTGGGTACATAAAACTGGCCAAGTGCGAGTCGAACTCGTGTGCAAAGGGTTCCGAACTAAAAATATTTTTTTTAAATCTCTCACAATCTATCAAGTGGGGTATCAAATTAAAGGATTTTAAAAATGGTTTACCAAAATATATATAACTTATATGTTTCAATTTAATTTGGACTGATAAATGCTAACAAAAACTAAAAATAGTAAAATAAAATAAGTAATTAAAAAAACAAAAAACCAAAAAACTAAAAGAAAGAAACAAGCCCAGTAGTTTAGAATTCACTCATTCACACTCACAGTCGGGGCCCCTTGGGAAGATTTGATTGGTATAATTTGAATGGGCCCCGACTGTGAGTGTGAATGAGTGAATTCTAGACTACTGGGCTTGTTTCTTTCTTTTTAGTTTTTTTTACGCAGTCGGGTTTTTTTTTTTTTTAATTATTTATTTTATTTATTGATAACTTTTATTCTCTATGTCCTGCCATAATGTTTTAAATATTTATAAGCAGCTTTATATGAATGAAGCTGAATCTTTAATTGTCTTTTTTAAACAAGGGCATAAAACATTCAGCTTCAACGATTATGTTGCGATGGCCTTACCTATTGGCAAGGCTTCTTTCATGTCTACGATGATAACGAGTCGCAAAACAAGTCGATGACATACGATGTACCTCGATTTAGTGCTACTACCTACTTTGAATAATTTTAGTTCCCTAAAACATCATTTTCATGATTTTATACTTAGACAGACTGTACGTCTTATCCATAAGACGCGGGTTCAAGTTTCACCCGCAAAAATCTCCAACATAATCTATCCAATATATTAACTCTCGCTATTACCAACTCAAAAATATCCTTAAATTCATTAACAGTATTATCCCAGCATCAAATCCCGCGACATGACAGCGCACAATGCGATTGTCGGCGACAATTCGACATAAATACGTTACGCGCTCTCTGTCGACGAGCTCGCTAATTCCCGCCTTGTTTAATCCTATGTCGAGCGACAAATCGCTTTGTCTGTTTGTGCGTGTTGGCCTATTGTTGGTGTGTTTTGTTATAATCTACTGCTCAGAGGACGGTTTTCTTGTTTGTGGATACAAGAATCACTAAATCAAAGTGCACAGATTATCATGTACCACTAAACTTGCAAATAAAATGGAAATTAGTTTGATATTTGACGCATTCTTGAAAATCTTCAGTTTTAAAAGAAAATGGAACGTTAACGTGCATCAACATTAAAAATGTGACACTTTTTTATTAGGCTTAGGAAGACATTGCCGAGTAAATGTAACGTAAATTCGTAAGATTCTGAGTCGAACATACAGCATCATATACTATAAAGACATTTTTTATTTTCTTGTACACGCAGAGAAATGTCTGGCTACTTATACGAGAACTTCTGGTTGCAACTGTTACAGCAAGACTCACTAGTTGACTTTACAACATTTCTAGTAATAAATACTAAGTAAGTAGTACAGATAACAAGGACTAATTAAGTAAGTAGTAGAGATAACAAGGACTTAGTATAAATAGCTGTTAGCATCTCCTGTTGATATGAAGAAAGTTTAATAACCCAGTAAATATGTAGTGAGGAAAGAGTATTTTCAGTATTAAAATTTTAATCTATTGTAAAATCATCAAATTAGTCCTTCCACCTAGGAGACGAGAAGGACTGTCAGACTTATACTGACTATAATCCATAGTGATTCTTCAATAGACCTGTACTCTCCAGGGTCACGGTTACCCATTTGGACAGTTCTGCAACCCTTTGCAGCTCTCTCGTAGTTAATTCACTGTACCAGCACGCGTAGCATGGCGCCGTAGAAACGGGTTTTGTCAACGCGAGAATAGACAAAATGACAAAACGTAAAAGAATTTATCGATTTCGTTTCTATTCTTTAATGGTGTACGAATCGTGTCATACTTGTGCAAAAAACCAGTCTATATTTGTATAGAAATAACGATGAAATAACTTTGTCTTTTCTTGGTAGAATAGAGATAGAATCGCCATGCTACGCGTGTTGGTGGCCTATCATGACGTCAGCGTGAGTAGTTCCATTGTGGAAACGAGATGGCGCTAGACGACTTGTATAGCTCTGTCTCTTTCGCACAGTGGCACTACTCAAGCTATAAGACGCGATTTTAGGCCACCAGATCATCATATTTACCAAACTTTTACCGAACTTCCAATTACCATCCTACTAATATTATAAATGAGAAAGTTTGTGAGGATGTATGTATGTGTAAGTATCTGTATGTAGGTATGTTTGTTACTCTTTTACGCAAAAATCACTGGACGGATTTGGCTAAAATTTGGTACACAGATAGTTTATAACCTGGATATACATAGGATAGTTTTTATCCCGATTTTATGTTCCCGTGGGATAATTTTCGAGTTGTAGCGGGAGCAGCCGCTGGCAACAGCTATAGTCAACCATATTCCTCTAAGTCGCACAACACCATAAAGATAAAGATATATTTATTTCTAAGTATGTATATGGTACATTGAGATCTTACATTATACATTGTTTCACATATACTACCATAGCTGGTGTAGAAATATTAAATTAACTGAGTCCATCCACCATTGAGTCACTACAAGGATTTTAATAACTTAATAAAATTGTGTGTAAATTAATGCAAAATAGTAATTATTAGCATTATACGCAAAAAAATAATGATTAGGTATGTCAAAAATATAAGTTTTAATGTCAAAATATAAATTACAATTGCAAAATACTAATAGAATAATGTCAGAAATTATGATTTAAAAATTCATTTACCGAATACCATGCCCTTGTCATGCCCATACCATGTCCTTGCAGTACCTACATACAAGGTTCAATTACAAAGGTTCGCCCACAGTGTCGTAGATTGGCGCGCAGCTAATCGCATGTCTGTTTAAGTCAATTCGACCAATTAACGTCGTAATCAAACGATGAGACGCACTCCGCTCGCGATGTTGTGTGTTCACTAAAGCTCAAGCCACACTGACGACCGCGACGCTAAAAATTATGCTGCAGTGTTTACTAATGTGAAAGTACTGCAAATAATGTCTATTTTTTTTTTAACTTGCGATCCAAACCGTAACTCTCTTTTTTAGAGCGCTCCGTCACCGCGAGCATTCACCTGTAGTGTAACGTTACAGATTCAAACATTCGAAGACAGTAGAGCATCAAATTGCGCACTTTTATGTTACATTACAGGTGGTGCGGTGAGGGAGCCTTTAGATATTTTTGCGCCTGGCGAAGTCATCTTTAAATACGTCTGGCTTCGATTAATACCAGTTTCTCTCAAAAAGATAGCATTTCTGTGATAAGGGATAATTGAGGAAGTATTGAGCAAGTTTTCAGCGTACCTCAAGCACTTTTCCAAAATTTCATGTAGCTGTTAAGCCATAGTACTTACTCGTAATCTCGTGAACTGGGCTATGTATTCCATAACGTCTCTTGCTGTCCGATCATGGTCCATTCCCGACTGCCCGGGTCGTTGTGTTCCACGCGCGCCTCAAAGAGTGTCAGCATAATGACGGGGCCCCTCTACAGAGAGCCAATGCCTGCCGGGGTCGCGGGACTAACGAATTACCGTGACCCCGGAACGTAAAGGGTTATTGAAGGACACCGTGGATTATAATCAGTACGAGTCTGATTGTCCCCTTGGTGCCCTTGGTGGGGGAACTCATTTGTTGTTTTTACGGTTTATTCCACTTTGTTCACCTGGGTGATATCACCTGGGTGAACAAAGTGGAATAAACCGATTTTATCACGCTAAAAAAAGTCATAGACCATAGTGATCTCGTGAACTAGGCTATTCCATTATGTCAACTACTTACTGTTGAAATATTTTCATTTAAATAAAAGGTGGACACATTACAAATACTTATTAGTAATCTAAAACTTTATGTAATTTGTCAATTTGGGAAATTCCAAATACAATAATCATCTACACTTTAAAACTTAAATAAATCCGACACCACGAACAACCTACAATCCATCACTAAACTCCATTTAACACACACTTCTACCTACCCACAAGTACGTAATGTGCCGGGATGCATGATCCAATTGCCGTCCGCTAAATTGATACTCTATTTGGCTCAATTAAACATTAATTAATACCATTAATGAACATGAGTACTGTGAGTCGAGTCGGTCTATTGTTCTGCGTTGACTCAACCCGTTTGTGGGGAGTTTAGTTGGCTATTTTTGGTGGCATTGTCATCTGTTTTAAGGATTTTGTTTTTTGGTGTTATAAATTAAGAGAAAGTTTAGTTACCTATATAATTATCCAAATTAATCACAAATATTAAATTTGAACACGAAAAAAATGGATTTGTTTAATTTTCAGTTTTCAGTAAAAAATTAAGTAAAAAAAATAAATATAACGGAGAATCGTTATCAGAGGGGTGGCGATATCAGAAATAATCCTCACAAAATCTTCGTTAACACTTTTAATTACTTGCTAACAAACACTGAATACAAAATAGTCAAGGATGCCCGAGATATCGCTCGATTAAAAACTTAGGAACTCGGGAAGTTTAACATGGCGGAGCAACCAAAATGTCTACCCAGCTTGCCGGACCGATTCAAAGTCCTCTCTTCACTCAACTGTCACCGCTTATGTGGCCTACCCCACACAGGTTAGCCAACATCTGTCAACGTCACTACCTGTCAACGTCGAATAGCTGATTAAACTTCCGATCGACATTTTGACTCGACTATTCGCTCGGTGTTGCCAATGCTCCCCATGCTAACCTTCCCCAAGTCTATTCATCAATAACTTGAGTTCCCAAGCATTATCTGTCAAATTTAACTACATAGTTCCTTCAATGAGAGATAGATTGCGTTATTCTAAATTAACAATAATCAATTGAGATTCTAAATTGTGTTTGTTTTAATTCCGCTGCAACGATATAGATGGCGTTGTTTTAAATTGTTGTGCTTCTGTGTTGATTCTCCGACACGGCCATTCTGACAATTCACACGTCCTCGTGTGAGACATCACGTCCTCGTGTGAGACATCACGTCCTCGTGTGAGACATCACGTCCTCGTGTGAGGAACCTGGAATGAAAGAAAATTCTCGAACAGTAACCATTCTACTCGTTCGGCCATTCCTGACCCAAATGGAAAAGGTATTCTCATCAAAATAATTACAGGGTCTAATAAACGTCACAACAAACTCTTTCTCTAAAAGCTGACATGTCGAACAGCACCCATACTCATTCAAACAATAGGAAACTCATTAAAATATTGCAGTGCTCATACTTTGACCTTAAACAAGGGACTTGCATTTGAAGCCATACAACAAGGTTTAGAAAATTCAAATGATCTAAACTAAATCACAATATCAATGCACCAAGTAGCACCAAAGAGTCAGTATCAGTCCTTCACTCTGATAAGCTCTAAACAGGACGCATGTTACCAGGCCTTCTCTCCGGTAAATCGTCTGCTTAAGACATTACTCTGTGCACTAACGTTAGTCGGAACGAGTTGATGGGCCTTCACCCGCATCAATCTAGATCCAATTCTTCACTAATTACGTCTAAGTCGGTGACATGACCTTGTGGCATCCTTCTTATGCGATCATGAGCATACTTGTCTATTCTGTTGTCAGTTAAAGATTTTAAAACATAGCGATCACCTTCGAGCAATTCGATAACTTTAAAAGGACCTTTGTATTTTGTATGGAGTTAAACTTGATTTCGTTCCTCATTTGATAAGAACTAAATCACCAACATCAAACTTTACTAGTTTAGCTTTATCTTTAACAAAATAATTCCCAAAGTAGGTTTGTTCAACACTCACTTTGTTTTTCTTATAACGTTACAGATTATAAAAAAAAAAACAATTAAGACTGACCGAAAATCGTAGAGCAACCTAGTACCTTTGCAATTGTACCATTACAATTTACAATGCAAGAAACTAATCATCAAAAAGCAGGGATCAAATTCGTGGCCTATGGCTAACACTAGCCCCACCAACAAACCTCTGTTTGTTTCACACTGTTCACCATGAACGCACAATACACGACCTCCGCCAGTGACACCACATCATAACACGCTTAAACAGCGAAAGCACCAGAATCGTAATGAAATGAAAATTGCTCACCGGATAGGGTCCCAGTCGACGCTTTCAGAAGGCACAGGTCTACCCTCTTTTCCCCGGAGTCGGCGCTGCTCCTCCCATTGCGCCGTGGCAGTGGAAGCAGGTGATCCTGGATGCATGAGGCTTCGCAGCTGTCGTTGAACCCCTCTCGTTGCCATTGCTGTGGTTGTGGTGCTTCGGCGTAGCTTGAGTATCCTGTTTCACGTTTTTGCAGTAGCAGTATACGGATTTATGACCCGGCTTGCAGCAGATAAAACACTTCAGAGGTTTCACAACACTATTCGCTTTCTCTTCATCTCATCTCTCTTCACGTCATCCCAGGAAACGACACGGTAGGCAGCCAGGTAGAAACTCCTCTCTTCAAGGTGCGGCTCATAGCGAGCATAAGCGGGGCACCCGCCATGTTGGTTTTGGTCCGAAAGCACATCACTGTAGTCGTCACCCAAGCACGTGCATCCACATCTTGTTTTTCAGGATCGAAATCCGGTAAACGATAGCCATGTGACGACGCAGTAGGTATTTTCACGGCTTGAATCATCATCAGAAAATTGCGGTTCTGTTGTTCCAACAAACGCATCCATTTTTCGTCGTTAGCGTTTTTATTTCGAACACGTGGGCCGTCGTGGTCCAATCCCACTTCTGATAACGGAGAATCGTTATCAGAGGGGTGGCGATATCAGAAATAATCCTCACAAAATCTTCGTTAACACTTTTAATTACTTGCTAACAAACACTGAATACAAAATAGTCAAGGATGCCCGAGATATCGCTCGATTAAAAACTTAGGAACTCGGGAAGTTTAACATGGCGGAGCAACCAAAATGTCTACCCAGCTTGCCGGACCGATTCAAAGTCCTCTCTTCACTCAACTGTCACCGCTTATGTGGCCTACCCCACACAGGTTAGCCAACATCTGTCAACGTCACTACCTGTCAACGTCGAATAGCTGATTAAACTTCCGATCGACATTTTGACTCGACTATTCGCTCGGTGTTGCCAATGCTCCCCATGCTAACCTTCCCCAAGTCTATTCATCAATAACTTGAGTTCCCAAGCATTATCTGTCAAATTTAACTACATAGTTCCTTCAATGAGAGATAGATGGCGTTATTCTAAATTAACAATAATCAATTGAGATTCTAAATTGTGTTTGTTTTAATTCCGCTGCAACGATATAGATGGCGTTGTTTTAAATTGTTGTGCTTCTGTGTTGATTCTCCGACAAATATATTCATGAAAATGGTGAACATACTCGTAATAACCCTGACTTGGCATTCGGGTAAACAAAGAAATATTTAATGAATCTCGGACATTACTATACTACTATATTACTATTGTGACGTCATTCACTCTTTTATAATACTTGTACGCTCTTCAATAAACAATAATAATCATATAAATATAACATTAACAATGTAATAACGATAATAAATTGAAAACTTATTTCCACAAAGTATTTTTTTGCTTCACGTAATTTTCTAATGATAGTTGACAGACAAAAGACATGGAGCTGTCCATTTTATCTCAGAAGTATTATATTTAATGACGTGTGTGATCTTCCCTACATCATAATGAAGTAAGAGAAACTCTATAATTTCCTTTCTTTCTTCATCAGCGGACATTCGCCTAGCCTTACAAATGGGCAGACGCCTCTCCAATGCTTCGCTACTCTGTTCGATATCCGGTTTGTAATCTATTTCTATTTCATTTATTATTCACTCAATATAAAAAATTTCACCAGTAGACATTCCATAAGTCTAGATAGAAAGTATTTAGAATGCTTTATGCTTCTTTTAGATGACCTAACTTTTAAATATCTGGATAAAAACAATGTCTAGACTCTAAAAGAGTGACCACTCAGTTTGTTTCGTTTGTTTCTCCTCAAAGTAATTAGGTACGCAACACCGATCTCATTTAGCTTGTAAAAAAGACTTAATATTAAAAAGTTCAAGAAACCTACTAACAAAAATAAATATTCCATTTCACAATAATCCAAAGATCAACAGAGAATACTAAAACATATTCTGTATTGGAAGTGTTTTAAAAAACTATTAACACTAATAGCCCATACATCATGACATCGTTTATAAATCAACGCTTCCATACGCCCGCCACCTAAAACGAAACTATATAAATAAAAATGTCACACAAACATCGCTTTAATAGCGGAACTGATCTCAATCAACAAAAATCGCTCGGACAATAGGCCACATTCACACTGTCCGTAATAAATCGCGGCGACCCGTCGCGACGCGATTAAAAAAGCGGAAAGCTGAGGGTGTGTCCCTACAGTCGCAATAGGCGATCACTTAACGCTAAATTGAGTCGAATCTGGTAGATAAACAAAACGCACGAACGGCACGCGACTCAAGCGTGTGCTCAAGTGGACTATTGAAGCTAAATGTACCGTAATTGGAGCTTGATTTTGTTGCAAAGACTGAATTACGTTTAATGACTCATTTTATGTTGTATTGATGCTGTCTTAATAGAGTTATCTGGATATGTATCGCTGAAAGATTGAACATTTAATGGTGAATGTTTCTCTTTACTTACCATTACATAATCTTTTATTGATCAAAACAATAACTGTTCAGATTATCCAATTGTTTCCTTCATGCACCTCTTAAATCTTGCTTACAAACTCATTGCCATCTTTCTATACTGCTCTCAGTTTTTATGTTGTTTTAAATGTTTGTGGACACAGTAATATTCAAACTTTTTAGTTTTCACACTAATCACTGCCACCGATCGAAACACAATGAGCGTCCCTCCCGCTGCGCGCTGCGGGCAATTGACAATATTTTGCGATAACACGCGCGTGCCGCAGCGATCTGCTCGACAGCGTAAAGTCGCCTTTTTAATGCTAATGAATAGGCAGAAAAAACTGTTTTTACATGTTTTTGTTTGTTACTTTTGTTTTTGTAAATGATATTGACCTTTAGGATGTAATGGTTTTAAAATATATTATTTAACAAACTGTTTCAAAAACGTTAGGGATGCCGAATTAGTAAAATACGAGTATCGTAATTATTGTACCTCGACAGGAAAAATGATTTTCTTTTAAACTTAATTATTTTTTTTTCATGTATGACCGCTTGATTATAACATTTAAATTAAGAAGAATCAAAACACATAAACATTTAACATTTCCCCAAAAACACCAATTGTACAATTCAATGAAACATAAAATACCCCTTTTACTCACATTAGCCACGCCTGCATGCAATCGCATAGACTCATAGAGCCATAGCCTCAAGTGGCTATAAAATATAAAAAATAAATCAAATAGCCCACTGATCAGCGACGGGTTGAGATTGAACGGTGACCTAACCCTTCACTGACCATATGCGGGTGAAATGGTACAAGGGTAATTAAACACTCTTTTTATTATTCTTTTACCCTTTTTGTGTTTTGTAGTTATTATAATTTTTGAGGGATTGATCTGTTAAATGTTTAATGAAGAGTAGGAAGATTTTACAGAGTATGTTATACTTAGAAGAGTTGTTCAATTGTTTTAGTATTTATAAATCAAGCCGTCTTATTCATTATTTTATGGCCATTTTATTAGCGTTATCAATTTTAACACCTCAAGAACATACGCCATTGAGTTTTGGTAAGATTCACTTGGATAGGTACTCTAGAACATTATTTTTAGTATATGCGAAACCTGAAGTTTGTTCAGTATAGTTTGTTTTTACACCATGTTATGTTTTTTTTTCAAAAATATTTTAATTAATTTTTATTACCAGTTAATTACAACACAATCACCGTACGGTTAGGTACCTATTGCCAAACTATTACCACGAGTGTATAACCACAGTATAATTATCTTTACAGTAGTGGAACTCGGCCGCATGATAAAAATAAATGCCTACAGCCGCGCGGTACGTAAACATGCGTTAGGGCTGGCTGCCCGTCTCCAGCATTTTAATTACGTACATTTGCCTACTTTCTGTTTCTATTTAGTATTGTGGTTGTAAATAGGTATACTTTTTTTTTATATAAACAAATAAAATACTTTGTTTATTGGATAGGAAGTGTTCAATAAAATGCGTGTTGTTTTTTACCCGACTGCGCCAGGAGGGTTATTGATTGGTAGATTTAATTTAAAAAAAACATGTTTTTGTTTGAAAAACAATTTGGGCTTTTTTTGCGACCGAAAAATATTTGCGCCTCGACTGAGTCGTACGAAATTCTTTATTATTAACTTTTAAAATATAATAAATCCGCATTCTAATATAAAGCTTAATTAAAAATTAAGCAACCAAAAACAGCACAATATTTACTACTCGTCATATTAAATAAATGTACTTGAACTGATTTGTAGTGAAAAAATCGCGCGGTTATTGTTAAAAAAACAATACACCGTCCGTTCGTCACTGCGGTACAGTCGTGACTGTCTGCGCCCCGAGCGCGCCCCGACATCGAGGCGCGTAGGCATAGCTCGCGTTTCGTCCGTTTGTATGAAGTCGGAGTACTGTTTAATAATATTACCGTGGTATAACACAGGAGACGCGGTTTACGCGGGTGTACCGCGAAATGAGCATGTTTTTGAACTGACAACCATGTACAAGCTTATAACTTTGTGATTTTTTTTAATACGGTTTTAAAATTTTGTACATAGATTCTTTACACAAAAATATTGGACATGTGTATCGGGTTTCGCATAAACAAAAAATAATGTTGTATACAGATGTTAAAAGTTAATAATTATTAGTTTAAAGTTTTTATATTTTCTAAACCATTCTTTGAAATGTATAGCATTATTAAACTACTGATCGAGCAACTGAAACAATGCAGATTGGTTAAAACGTGACAGTAATGGTTATTTTCAACCATTGTTTTATCTCTTATTATTTAAAAAACTCGTATTGTTAATAGTAAATTACAGAACTTGAAAGTTAATAATCACTAGCTGTTGCCAGCGGCTTCACCCGCTACAACTCGAAAATTACCCCACGAGAACATAAAATCGGGATAAAAACTATCCTATGTGTTAATCCATGTTATAAACTATCTGTGTACCAAATTTTAGCCAAATCCGTTCAGTGGTTTTTGCGTGAAAGAGTAACAAATATACCTACATACACACATACATCCTTACAAACTTTCGCATTTATAATATTAGTAGGATTGGTTAGTTCTCAATTCTAACAAGATTCCACAGTACTACATAACTACAAACAGTTAAAAGGCATCAATCCACAGTTAACTCCTAAACTAAATATTGGCAGAACGTTAAATTAAACTGAGTTCACAGTCCGGCTTGTTACTCTAACGAAACTGCGACACGAGGACCTAACGACTTTACCTTCGTTTGTTGTACCAAACTCTTTTTACCCTTTACTTTTACACGAATTTACACTTTATTTGACAAAGGATAAGGTGGAATTTTGTATTGTGCACGTGGTTGAGGGTAGGGTAAGCGGTTGTCATGGTAACGCGACTACCTACGGGTTGTATAGGTTATGTGTAGGGTCTTAGAGGTTTATTTATGTTTGTCTAGGTATTTTGGTGAGGGCATTTGTGGTGATACTAAATGTAGCCATCGGTTTCACCCGCTATTACTTGAAAATTTTCCCATGGGAACATAAAACTCGGGATAAAAACTATCCAGTGTGTTAATCCAGAATATAAACTATGTGTGTACTTACCAAATTTTATTTAAATCCGTTCAGTAGTTTTTGCGTAACAAGAGTAACTGTGAAATTTTGTTTGGATGAATGTATATTCATCCAAACAAAATAATTATTAAGGGGATTGGTCAGTAAAAATACGGTTTTTATTTTTTACTTTTCTTCGTACATATCTGGACTACAGATCTTACAACTTGGAATATAGTTATTGACTATATAATCTAAATTCTCACAAAGTTGAAAACACGATTCAATGAAATTTTCTCGATACAAAAAAAATGCAAAGTTCGGTCTATGTTTTTTATTTTTTGAACTTTATGGAATAACTACTATGAGTTATTGAAAGGATGTTGTTTTTAATTGTAGAAAATACTAGTATCTACATTCTGTAAAGACATTTTTTCAATTAATAACAATTTTAATTCATAAAAAGACGTCAGTATGTTTGGGCACATACGCCGTTTTATTCTGAGCACACATTCACTATCGTCCTCTCATCTTTTGCCTTTTAAAAGTAGTGTCATCACTTTCGTTCCTTGACGAATCAGTCAGCCAGCGTGGCTCTTACAGGCTAGACCTGTGACACTTTTTTTCAGATCGCGGCTGTCAGATTTTCGTAATAATAAAATTGGAAATGGATAAAAAGATCGAGAAAATAAAAACGAATGATACAGGCTTATAAATTATTCAAAACTATGTTTCGCTGTGTTCAATGGGACGTGATTAAACGGACATGACTGTAAATAAGTCACGTAAACTTTCTATTTTAAATAACACATTATTTTCATTGATAAATCAAGAATAAAATAAACCAAACTTAATGAAAATCATCGCAGTAAATTCCTGACGACCCCTACAGAGCAAACAAGGCAAATGTTAGAATACGTATGATTCTATACATTACGAATTGTTCCTATCAATATAATAAATTACTCACAGTGATATTGTATCAATGCTAATAAGCTATCGTGGTATCGTACTATTGTTGTCGGATGGTTCCTCTGTATCCATCCTCCTCCCATGTAATCTTTATGCATCTAAATACCATTTCACATGAACTAATGATAAATGCACTGATTTGCAGTCAACAATTTGAGACAATATGTTACTGAAAACAACTTCTAATCGTATCAAACTGCGTTATAGGATAAGAAGCACTTCACTTTTATTATTATTTATTTAGTTTCGTCACAGATTTATAACAATTTCGAAGAAACAGGATTAAAATAAATTAAATGAAAACTGCTGTTGTCATTTTGAATACTTCAAAATTACTTGTCAACTACAAATAAGGCATAGCACCCACCACCCGGTTAAATATCGCCTATAGTATAATGCTGCGACTACGATGAAAAATCAGTGGTCATTGCTGTCTCACCGCGTGTTCGGTACAAGTTGCTTCTCGCTCTATTTATTGCTTTGGAGTCAAAAAAGATCAGTACTGGGCTCATGCTTTTAGAGTCGATAGATAATATATCTAAGGGTTTCATTTATCAGAAAAGTGATAATATTACAACCTTGTCCCAAAAAAAAATACTGTGGATAAGATAGTATAGAATGAAGATTACTTTAATTATAAAGAGGTTACTGACAATTGTTATACTGTACCTGTATCTCATATGAGTAAAAAACCACTAAATCCACGCCGCGGCTCGACTAATGTCCATTTTATATATGTGTCTGTCATTACATCAAAATGCATCAAAAATTAGTACCAACACCAGGTGGTGGAGGACAGGGTGTTAAGCACCCTTAGCTTTCCACTCTCATAATAAAGATATAAAGATATCACGCAACCAGCTTTGTGAAAGGACGTTAATAAAAGGAGCGTGTGTTTGGGGCTTTTTCTAGCGTGGTAAAATAATCAAATGAGTCCTCCTACCCAGGGTAGGGCGGGAGGGACTGTCAGACTCGTAATACTTACTAAAATCTACGATGTCGTTCAATAGCCCTTTACGTTCTGGGGTCACGGTATTCTAAAGAATAGGTACTGAAAACAACACAACTCACATGCCTATGCCCGTGCGCGCGTGTGTTTGGGGCTTAATAGATAATTGGGTATTGTCACTTTCGCAAGGTATGCCAATTTTATTAATTTTCTACCAAATAGTAGTTTTTTTCGTTATCTCGGGACGTCAAAATCTGTGTCAAAGTGTTATAAAATAAATTTAAGACGGTGAATGATAAAAATATTTACAATATATTTATCCACATCAATAAGTATTTCTATCATTTTGTTTTAGTAAATGTTTCAATATCCTTATATTAAAATATTTCTATTATAGTAATACATGTATTTTGCGTAAAGGGAACACTTTATGAAATGTCGAAGTTGACGAAATGAAATACATAAAACTTTGGATTGCGTTAATTTCGCGATACTGGCGCCTGCTGGTGGCGGTGCGTGGCAACTTTTCCGACTCATCAAACGACGCTTTCGCTTTGACAA
Organism: Agrotis clavis; assembly: GCA_954870645.1. Classification (NCBI taxonomy): domain Eukaryota; kingdom Metazoa; phylum Arthropoda; class Insecta; order Lepidoptera; family Noctuidae; genus Agrotis; species Agrotis clavis. Next base: position 18,514,773 of record OX940935.1, on the reverse strand, counting down.
ACGGCCTTAAGTAGTAGAAAGTCTAGATGTACATAATATTATGTAAGCGTAGATTAAAAAAAAGTAAATTTTAAAATTGCTCTCTAAGGAGAAAATATAGTAAAATTAGATGCACATAGATTATTCTAGAAATATTCCTTTTTATATGTATCTTATATACGTGAACATGGAACTTTAAGTAGATAACTAGTAAATTAGTAGCAAAACTTCTATTTCAATGGAAAACTAGTCTGTAACTTTTCTGAATATAAGCTGATATTAAAATTATCTATATAACCATAGTATACATTGTCATGATAAGCATGTTTAAAACAGTAACTTAATCTCATTGATTTCTCATTTCAAGACATTTCCATATTGAATCATAAAGTTACGCAAAAGTTGTTAAGAAGCCATTAATTATCTCATTCCGTATCGCAATCAAATAACAATATTAATATCGCATCAATCAAATGAAGTCTACGTCATATCCGTTTGAAGTCAAAACCGCTCCTTAATTAATTGAGGCGCCGAATAACGAATTAAAACTACCCACAATTTGTGAAGTTGTGCTTACTTTTCAGTACAAGTTGATATTCTTTTTTTAATTTTCTCTTTTCTTTGTCTAGACAAGTACAAGTAGTTTTTACGCATATTCATCGTAAATCTGACTTTAGAGATTTGCTGTAAGAATAATTATGTGAAGTTCAATAGATATTATAGTGCAGATATTCATCAAAATTATTCAAAAAATCGAATGAGGAGGAAACCGCTTTTATTATTCTTAATGGTTAGGTACCCTGATAAACTGCCTCGAAGTACAAGATCAGATAATAAACTTCTACTCATAGAGAGTTTTTGTTGTTGTTGTAAAATCGTCAAATTAGTCCTCGCACCCAGTGCAGGGCGGGAGAGACTGTCAGACTTGTACTGAATAAAATCCACAGTGTCCTTCAATAGCCCTTAACGTTCCAGGGCCACGGTAATTCGATAAGTCCCGCGACCACTCATAAAGAGCTTACATGCCTTACATTTCAAAAACATCGTCTGCACGTCAGACTTCTCAAACTAAATAAACAAATCGACTTGATATCGCATTAGTTTAGTTTGTAGAGCACGCTAAATATTCATCGGGGTTACATTAGATTTTTCACTTATAGTAGCAGACAGATAGTACACGTATCAGAAGAGTGAGCAGGCAAACAAGTGCCTTGTACATCGCGACTCACGTCAAAGGCACGAGCGATTCCTTGCAAATTGTATTTACGCGTCCCGCGGGCGCCGGGCGTGCCCTTATCGAGTTTGCTCTCAAAGAGCCGCCATTTTTAAAACTTCCATCGACTCAGGTAGAGGATCCACGGCCAATTGTGGTTCCGCTTTGTTCTTTACCTCCTTTATAGGGTTGACGAAGTTAGCCAGTTTCGGCGCACGAATAATTTGTGTTCCCGGCCGCGCGATACGATTACGAGTTTCGCCCGAATCCGATCCGCCGCTTGTCGGAATCGAATTGAGCCGAGCCGCTTGGCCGACTTGCCGAGCGAGAACTTCGTTTGTTACAAACATAATGTCCTTCCTCGCAAATTATGTTTGGAGTTCCACAGAGCTATGCTAATCTAATGGAATATCTTGAGATTGGTTTAGGTTTATCATTTATTTATACATAAAGCTGTTGTATATGTAATAGATAAATAATTTCCACACAACACACGGGCGGGGTGCTCGAAATGAGCTCATTTCTATTCTGCGCACAAACAAATTCATAACTCGCCGAAACTCATAAAATCATCCGCGAAACACACTTTTATTAAACGAAAACAGAGCTAACGCGGTCTGTGCTCGGCGCATAAGTTAACATAACATTCCATTCCTTGTTAAAAGATAAATTAGAGCGGGCTCGTCCGGCGTGCAAATGTATTCGCGGAGCCAATCTCTCGCTCCCCCGGGCTGCCTCGTAATTGCTTAAGAGAAAAATCCAAATGAGAAATGAAAAGGGATTCCCTTTTCAGAGGAAAAATTATATAATTGAATATCTTTTCGTAAGTATTATGAGGTATAAAATATGATAATTGAGTTTTTGCTTACGGTGAGCGTCGGCAGCGCGGCGCCCGTGGCTGGGTGCGCGGCTCATCGCGTTGTGCTCTACTTTTGTAATCAACGCGCTGTTTGTGTCACTCGCGTTTTATCATTCGGATAATCGGATCATGGATATTGATCGCCGGAGTATTTTAATGTCAAGAAAGACTTTTCGTGTCATCCAATCGTAGTCGTTCTTCCGCCAGTACCTAGATCATCTCAGAAACAAACTGACTCAGAAACTTGGCCAAGATCATGCTTAGACTTTAAGAAACTGGTACCTTAGTGTTTTTATTTTATTTTCTCACAGTAGTTTGATAAGAAACACCGACCTCTTCTAGTTTTGTATTAACTTATTATGTGATTTAAAACAAATTTAGAGAAACAGATATCATTTAATATCTACTTACTAACAGATTGAAGAATCATGTTGTAGCGTGGCATTCACATCGTTCTTATGTAACTATCAATTAACTCATTGTACAACTGAGCCATTTAATAAATTCATTTTAGCTTGTAATGTCAACTGGTTTAACCCTCGTATAACATCATCAACATAATTATAACATGATCAACACGTACCTAATATACCACAGTAAATAGAAGATAGAGCAGACAGAGCATAGTTGGTTAAGCTGATTCAAAAATCTGTTGTTATACATGTAGGGGTCTGTAGTCAACTGGACTGGTTGAGCACAATGACCACAGAATTATTTCATTTTCATTATTTTTAGTGGTTAAGGGAATCCCACAATTAAATTAAAAAAAAAATGTTTCGAGCTGCCGGCAATAAAATGGCTAGTGAAGTGTATTGCGATTTCCGTTTACTTTCTACAACGAGTTTTATCAGGGTTGACCTAAAACTTTCGGGAGCCTATGTTTAACTCTTAAGTTTTCTTTCTTGTCTTGATTGAATGTTACTTTGCCTTGTTCTTGTACATCGTACAGGAAATCAGTAAGCAATTTAAAATCATAATAATTATGTTAATTTTCGACGCATGCACACAGTCTAAAGAGCTGACAGCAAACTGACGAGGTCCTCATAAGAGCAAACGTGCCGGGACCGCGGGACTGTGTAAGCAGGTCATCATGACATTGGAACGTAAAGGAGCATGGTGGATTTTAGTCAGTACGAGGCTGTCAGTCCCACCCAAGGTGGCGGAACGAGGTTCATGATTTTACCATCTAAATGCTTAGTCTACGCTTTCAGATATTACCAAGATATGTTATAAACAATCTTGGCTTTAGGCCAATCCTAAAGAAATACAGAAACCTCCTCACAAAGCCAGCTAATCCTCCCTTAGAGAAAAATGTTAGATTAAATTTCCCGTATCGTCGCGTCGTCGTGTCGGTATCGTTAGCAATCACGAGTGTTTGCGCGGTAAGCAGGTTAGGATGGCGACAGTCGCAGCGGGGCGTGACTCGATTGCTTATGACGGGAAGATAGGAAAAAGGGAAGATGGTAAGATATATAGGAAGACGAGACTAGGAAAGCTGGTGGATTAGAGGAATATTGTTGTTTAATCTGGATAGATTTGGTCAAAAAAAGAGTTGAAGTGACAGAGAGTGGTAAAATAATTCCCACCAAAAGTCACAATTATACTTTGTAGTTGGCATTCATTCTTTTGCATTGCAACGATTCACTCTAAAAAAATTTGGAAACTGTCTAGAAACTCTAGACAAAACAGGTTTTTGACAAAAGTCAGTGAGGAATTTATTAGTCTCAAAACCTAATCTAGATTAAGTAGGTAGGTAGTTAAGACTACGGAAAACATCATAGTTTTATTTGAACTTTCTAAACCTAACTTAGAAACAGTTTTAACAGTTTTACCGTTTCAAAAACCTATAAACAATAAATAACAACCACATAACCTAACTTTAGCACATCGAGTACTCGAGGGCGGGGCTTACACCCCAATAACAGTTATTATCCGGAACGAGTATAAATAACAGTTCCGTTCACAGGTAGCGGGGAAGGAGCAATTTCACTCATGAATAATGTAGCACAGTCCGCCCAGTAAACGTGTTACGATTTTTCATAATAGCCCCTTTTGATGTTAGTATAGCTTCGAGTTTCCTCCTCCCCGTATAATTCAAGTTTTATGTTATGCAATTCAGTTTTATATATTCCACTTCTTGAATAAATCGGGTTGGGTTTATATTGTAGTTAGTTGGTAGTTACGTTTTGTAGTGAATGGTTATGTTAAAGGTTTATATATTGAATAAGGTGTTTATTTTGACAAATTGTAGAATAATACCATCATCACTTTCCTGGTATGTTCTCAATTCATCATCTTTTTTTTATTCACTCTAGCTATGAAAGAAAGAAAGACAGAAAATAAGTTTATTTGGCACGCATTTGGCACACAGTTTTACACAAGAATACAATAGAAATAAAAAATAATTACAAAAGTAGGTATGATACCTTGAACTTAGCCCAGGGGGGTATTACAGGCTTGATTCGGCGAGTGAAAGTGACAGAGCTATACAAGTCGTCTAGCGCCATCTCTTTCACTCACTGGTACAAGCCTTGTTTTCAGACGTTGTAATAGACCCTGGTGGCCTACCATGACAATTTAAAGCGAAAGTAATGCCAGTGTGGGAATGAGATGGCGCTAGACGACTTGTATAGCTCTGTCACTTTCCCACAGTAGAATAACTCTCGCTACGTCATCAAAGGCAGATCTTTGGTCTACATCAACCGGCCAACCAACTGTTTGTCACAGATTGGTCTGAAATATGAAGGAGCTCTGAACAATGTATCATTCCTTTGAAACACAACTATTTATATAAAATGAATTAATATAACATTACTCGAATAAACTATACGAACGCCTCACCAAATTAATATCAAATCCACATTAACACGATATCATATCAAGTATAATTAACAAATAAAGTTAAAATTATGCTAATGACCCTCATATCCAGTGAGAACAATGGCGGCGGGTTCCGTAGCAGCTAAAATGCCATTTAATTCTGACGGAACCCTTTCAGTCGCGCATTAATTAATACAATTTAAGCGCGTAATTAGAGAACACGTGTGATGGACTATAGTGATGGGAAGAACGAAATTCCTGTTATCGATATTTTTGAATTTAGAATCTGCAAAATGTTTGTTTAACTAAATAGTTCAAAAACCGAAAGGCATTCAGTCTAGAAGCATAACTGGTTGTATTAGAGTTATAAAGAAGGTTTTTATAAAATTTCTTTATAGCGTTTAATAGAGAATTAAAGTTAGGTGTGCGAAATGTCATAGCGTAAATTATAGATTGATAGATCAAAAACACTTTGTTATGCACACATACAAATAACAGTAACAAAGTAGATCTTATAAATAGGGTGACACAATGAGCGGTCTTATCGCTAAAAGCTATCTTTGCAAAACAACCTTTGGATGGATTTAAAGAAGAAGGAGAAACAATACTGTGGTAAACAGACTGTTATTTGAGACCTCTCGCAGCTCATCGTTTAATCACTCATAGCATTTTATAACCATGTAAATTTAAAAAGGCTGAACCAGCGTATCCCATTTTGACATTAGTAACTTTTCATTTTAATGGTCACTTACCTGGTCTACTTTTCATCATCATCATCATATCAGCCATAGGACGTCCGCTGCTGAACATAGGCCTCCCCCATAGATTTCCAATAGAATCGGTTGGAATCGACTTGCATCCAGCGTGATCCTGTGATTTTCATCAGCTCGTCTGTCTACCTTGCAGTTGAACGTCTTACGCTGCGCTTGCTGGTGCGTGGTCTCCATTCGAGAACCTTAAAAAATTGTACTTGTCAAAATAATGAAATTAATGCACAAACTTAAACTCATAACATTTGATTGACTGGCATGTCTAATAACAATCGTACGACACATCACTGACGACGTTAGCTCGCGAATCATAATGGCGTTAGTTTCTAAGTGGCTAGATGTACATTTTATTAAACCTAATTTTACGACCGCCCTGAGTAATGTACACTTTATTATGTGCATGTTGTATTCGCAATAATTATATTAATTTAAGTACTAGAGTAGTAACTGTTTTCATTGAAGTACGTACTACGTACGTACTTGTTCGCGAAAATGTAGTAGACGCATAGCGGACAACTGCATGAAGGTTTATTGTACCACTTAGTAGTCACCATCGGTCAGAATCCAAGAACAGGTCTGACAACGAGCCGCAGAACAGTCTTGAGATGTTACCAGGATAACTAAAGAAACGGGGTTTTGTCTGACAGTCCTTTCGTTTCACCCACGGTTTCCGACTCATTTTTCAACTCAAAACGACGAGTTTTTTACCATCTTGTTTCATAAAACGTTTTATTTATTTATGTAGACACAAAAACCTATCTACAGAAAGTATTAAACAGCAGACTAGCAGACTCGCATGATTCCCTGTGAATGAAAAACCTAAATAAACCAAACTATCGAATTAAAAACACAATTCGCACAAAAATCACGCAACGTTACGCTCAGTCATCACTACGTCACTTGTCATACGTCACATGTTTTCCCGCCGGAACGCACGACTAACGCATTAATTTATGCCTTTTTTACGCAATAACGCTTAATTGGACTTTATTTATCACTTTTAATTTTTCTAATTTGATAACTCGCGATGGTCTCATTGAAATTTATGAGAATTATGAGTCGGACGACAAATGCTGTCTCAATTCATATGCGTAATTTGAACGAATGTGTTTCGATTCCGTTTTATGAGAATAGCTCCACAGTTTGGTTGAACTTGAGAGGTTGAGAATAACCCTCTATTAGATTAATATGTTTGGTGTTTTATTAGTATTAGTTATGGTTTATTTGATCCGGTGTTGGTGTTTGAGTTTAAAAATCTGTGGAAGTAAAGTTTATGATAAGTTCATTATAAGGTAACGTTAAACAAACCTGAATGCCATAACACGACATTTCACGTTTTTGTGACTTAAAGTAAACGAAGACATTGACGTTAATTTGATGGAAACATATTAGTTACTCGTTCGTACATTAGAGGCGCTTTTTCATTTTCCGACTTGAAGAACGCTTTACGGTAAAAAACGGAAATCATGCCTCAGATTCGTGTAAGTATAGGTACTAGATAACCATTCTGCCTTCTGGATTAAAAAGAATTATGCAGCCGTGTGACACATTAACCTATTGTTTCTTGTTCAGTACAACGTCACAATACATGTTTTCTTATCTAAAATTGTTAATTCAATACCTAGAGTAACCAAATTGAATATAAAAAAAAATCCTTTAAAAGTATTAATCTTATCTCAAAATTCAATAAATAAATAATACCTACAAAAAATCATTTTTAAATCACGTATTGTTGTAAAGGAGCTCTTACCGAACGGCTTATAGGGCTTTTTTGGGGAGGTTGGGGATTTTTAAACCAGCAATAAGCAGTTTAAAGTCCGCGGGGAGACGCGGCTACATTAGCGGCGGGGATTTTGGTAAATGTTATTATTTGTTTCTGATGGATTACTGCCTATTGATGGCTGAATGGACTTGATGGGGAATACGGGATATTTTAAGAGTAGAGCTAGAGATAGTCCATTTTTTTCTTTTAAGTTTTAAAATAATATTGGAAGCATGTTTGCAGGAAGAATTTAAAACAAACATTACCTTTGTAACTTTCTGTTCTTTTTTTTCTTATTTGCTGTTAGTGTGCATAATTATAAAGTTTGATTATTTCTAAATAGTATTTATCAAAATAAAATTTATTTGTTTTTTTTAGCTTATCCTGTACAGTCCCACTGCTGTGCAAAGGCATCCCCCAAATGCTCCGCTAAACTCACGACACAGGAGAAATTCCTAGTGCTGACAAAAAAAAACCTTCCATGAGCTTTTCTCAGTCCGGTTAAAACCAGCCCTCATGATATTTGTCAAGGTCATTTCGCCAAATATTTTTAGATATAAAAACCATTTGAACTTACCAAAAACAACAAAAAGAATAGATTAACCAACATTTCAACAACCCGCCTGCTTCAATCACCCGAACAAAGCCGCTATATTTTTTATGTTACTCTCAAGTCTCAACCCCCTCGTATTAGGGTTGTTATCGACTTCTGATATAACCCCGAGCGGTTTAGGGTTGACGGTGGTTGTACAACTGTTGCAATCAAGTGGGGTTGATGATCCGTCAGTTAGCATTAGATACACTTGTACAAGTACTTATTTGTTTAATTATAAAATGAGGGTTAATAATAATAATTAGTTATTGTTTGTTATTTTTTGCGGTTTATTTGCTAAATATAACGTTTGTGTCTTTTTCAATATTTTAAATTGTTATGGTAATTGATTAGGAAACTGTTGTTTAAACTGTCTATAAGAAAAGTTTGTTTTATTGTAAAAAATAAAAAGGATGTGTCACTAAGTTTGTGCACAGTTTGCTTAGAAACCCGCTTCAATTAAATTTTGTGAATGTTCAGTTGATTACATCTTCAAAGGTAGTATAGTTTGGACCCTATACGTAGCTCCGGGTCAAGTAGAGGCTGGTCTTATATTTTGATAAGAAACAGTCTATTGAATTATATTATATATCAAAATTGTATAGAAGCCAAGCGAGAAAGTCGTAATTTGAAACAAAGCTGTTTATTTCAGAAATTCAGTCTAATTTATGTGAGTGGTCGATTCTCCTTACTGCAACTCAGGCATTCTACATAATACAGCGTACCTACCGCCAAAAATAATAATAAAAAAGTGCGCAAAACTCAAGACGAGTGCAAAAGAAAGCTTGTTTATTTATAAGGTCGCGTCTCAAACGCATTACCAGATTACCCCGGTCTACCCTATACGTAATTCCGCAAATGGGTGAAACTTGAACCCGACCGGTTTAAAATTGAAATTTATATGCGCGCATTATACATGAGGAGACGCGGGATTATGGCGGACTCAAAGAAAATGATCGTGGACCGGAGGGACCCCTTGTGAGATAGTTTGTCAGGGATGGGTGTTTGGGAGTAGGAGGAACAGAGTGGAAAGTTCCTCGCTACTCGGTGTAAAGGAAGGTATCTTCCAACCAGACGGGTGTTGTGTCTGGTGGGCTTTCTGCCCGACATTCATTGTTCTATGTCTTTCTAATATAGAGGACAACTTTAATTGCGTGATGTAGACTCTTAGTTTCTCAGTCTCTGCATAGATGGCGCTGCTGTTCTTTTTGTAGAAGATTATGTCCGCTACAGGTGGACGTCGGTCACGGGGTTATGTTTCTAGATTATTGAGAGGGAATTGTGATCTTTGAGCTGTACAGAATTCTATGTAAAAACTTTAAATTTGTGGATAGGCAAATGTATTAAGTTCAAGTCCAAGTTCCCTACTTAATATTTTAAATGCGGTTCTCCAAAAACGTTAAAATGATGGATAGGAAAATGTGTGTTCAATGTTTACCCAAGTTCCCTATTTAATGCGAAAGTTTGTATGTTTCGTAGTTTCGTCAAAACAAAAATGAACCTATTTTGATACATTTTGGTGTATTTCTATATTATGATAGACTGTACGTTATAGGCAATATAGGGTCGAGCCAAGCCGCAGGCAACAGCTGGTCTTGGTTTAATTCCTCTTTTTCCTTTTCTTATTTTATTTCTCGATTCTTTGATCTTATTTTTCGATGGTTCAAAAATCTATGATCATACTTAGTTTGGACATAAAGTTGGAAACAGGTGAATATCGCAAGTGAAACTGAACAAATTCCACATTTAAACAGCGTTCAAGAGGTGTTAAAGTCAATTTACGGGTTAGAAAATCCACTACACTGAATTTTGAAATATACCAAAATAATGTAGGTACTTTATTATACGTTATTATCTTGAATGTAGTATGTTTTTATGGACAAATGATTGAATGCTTTTAAACAAAAACTAGCCGGCAATCTGATGTGTATTATGTATTTACAGCCAATAAAAGCTGCAATCAGATTTAATATCGAATGTGTATTTGAGTTCAATCAGTACAGTAAAATACTCCCAAGTATTCAATACTAGTAGGGTGATTGATACGGGATATTGATACCTCTTAAAACCCCGCTGTGCACACTTAATGTTATTCAGCGGGTGATTCCAGTGAATAATTTTTAATGAGAGTAGTAAGGGCATAATACTTATAGTGGTGACACGGTAAAGGTATGTATGAAGTACCGATATTAATTTTAACCCGTTCAAGAAAGTGTTGATATAAATGCGTTACGGATTACAAGAAAAGCAATGAAAATTAATGGTCAGGCAAGTCAACTGCTAATTTGAATTATGTAATGACTAATCAAATAGTCGCGGGACTTTTTGTAAACGGGTTTGGGAACAAATGCGTTAAAATATTCAGGACTTCTCATGTTTATTTAGATCATGTTATATTTAACCTTTTAATATTACAGCCAAGATACAATAAATCTATCAAAAAAAAAACACTTACCATCATTCTCGAAAAGATTATAAATTACTTAATAAACAAATATTATATAATTTAAAAACATACCACTGTATTTAAGAGGGAGTCGGTGGCTTGTAATATCTTGAGAGGGAGAGACGATTACGGCTATTAAATATGCATTAACGAATTTTTCTCTTTAGAAGCTGAAAAAAAATGGCGTAAAGAGAAAATTGGCAATTAGACCCCTCTCCACGGACCGCCTCCCACCTTCGCACAAGAATTAAATTTTGCTCCTTAAAGATATACATAAATTGAGTGTTAGGACGCTTTAATATTTTCCTTTTGCGAATAACGTTGTAAATTAGCTAATTTAAATGTATACGACTTGTGTGGTTACTCTGTTTTGTAAATGCGAATAAGGCTTGCTTATTTATTTTGTAATTTATAGGCAGTTATTCTGTTGCTACGCTGGCGTAGTAACTACCGTGACACGTGTAGGCTACCCGCTACGAGAAGTAGGCTTTCGTAGGGATTAGAATCAAACCCTTTTGTGGCTATTTATTCTAGTTTTAAGTATTCTGTTACATTTATCGTTAAATTATAGTGTTATTTGAAACATGGATCCTCGAACTGTTTTAATTTTTTTTTTTACAGTATATCTCATGTAACCTACCTACCTACACAAATATATACTCATGTTTAACTCTGCATTAATTCCTTTTTTCGAAAGAACATGGATCACCTCAATTTGACAATATATTTTCACAAATAAGTATAGGTACTATGATGGCCAAAAACTCCACGACCACTACACAAGCGCCGTGTCCCTAATAGACCGGAAGCCAGACCAAAATATCGTTAGTGATTTCTTCTCAAGCCATAATTAGTAGACTACATAAGGGAGTCGGATCATAAAGATTTGTGGAAGTCAGCTGCTGTTCCGTTGGTGGGATAAGCAGCAATAGCCGTTCAAACACGTAGAAAAAATAATATTTTTTTGTCATTTCCTCCCAACTGAAACCTGGTTTATATTGAAGATTACCTTGTATCACGAAGAATAAAACCAATCAGCTGTCTGTAACATGGTGGAATACACGTCTGCTGGTCACTCGAACATGTAATTTTTTATATTATTTTCAGTGATTTCCTCTCGACTCAAATTTTACCTGCTGAAAGTTTACATGAAGATATGGATAAAAGCAAACGTCAGCTGGCTGTATCTCGGTGGAAAGATCGTAAAATAAAATATGAAGGAACAAATATTTTATTAAATCTGAATAACTAAACGTAATTTATTTGCAATATCAAAACGGACATAAGGGAAACGAGTGTCTGTCATAATGACACATAGAAGAAGCCATAAAAAAATATTATTTGGAAAAAAAACTTGTGTCATCCTTAATGTCTAATCTTATCAAATCATTCTGCTGTCATAAGGTTTCAAATCAATATTAAATGATTTTGTTGTTGTATTTCGTTATTTTGTTCAAGTTATGGAACTGTTCTTACTGGAGTGAATAAGTAATTGACACCCTGATCAAGAAGGTCCGTTAACCGGTTCAACAGAATCAGAAGGATTCCCGCACGATCTTCAATGATGAGACAAGGCTCTCGCTTGGGGATTACGTGAAGAGCTTCTCGATCCGGCTTGCATTATGAAGAAATTCCTATCTTTGAGGTCCGAACTAGATATCCATTGATATATGTTTCATAACAACATGTTTATTTTGTATTTTTAATTGTTTAATATGTAATGTAAATGAAAAATGTAAATGACAATAACATCAAACAATGAATCAAGCAATGATTGGGGGTTTTCTTTATAGAAAAGCTTTTTATTTCTTATACTTTTCACTAATTGAGAAAATAAATCAATAGACCCATTTATACGTTTTTTCAAGAGTTCATTATGATCGTTTTGCATATTCGTGCAAAGAATGGGCAGAGAACCTTAGGCCCATCGCATACGGCGTATTCTAAACGCGCAGAAGACGCGCGTTTCAGGAACGCGCCTCTTCGGCGCCGTAGACGCTGATTTGTTATTGCGTTTGGATTGATGATACAAGCGCGCGTATAAAGAAGCGGAGTAGAGGCAGGGGCGGGGCCCTCACGCCACTACTGCACCGCCCGTGCCTAAACAACTGAAGAAGAGGAGTCTCTGATCTAAAAAACGCAGAATCTACGAGCGACTATAGCGCGTCTGTTTCGCTGTATCTGCGCGTATACGTGCAGTAGAGGCGCGATTCACGCCCTGAGTGCTTATGTTACAAGGTTGTGATTGAATCTCGTATACGCGCGTAATCTGCGCGGTTAAAGAACGCCGTGTGGCGTAGGGCCTATGTATACCACGTTTTTTAAACGCGCCGTCGACGCGCTTTTTGTAAAAGGGTAGTTCTTCAGAGACAAAATTTTCGATGTCTGTGGGTATATTTCTGTAACCAACTAACAAAACGGCATGTAATATTTTTTTCTGTACAGTTTAGCTTTAGCTCTACCTGGGACAAATTATATTTTTTTAATAGTAGCTATCTAGATACAAAATAAAAAAATTTGAAGTCTGTTCTCCTGATTCATATGGGGCGTCCGTTTCCCATTTTCCGGAACAAAATGGGCGATGTCGCATTTTCCCTTTGATTCATCAATATACATTAAAGTTATATCGAAAGGTAATTAATTGAGCTCTTACAAAAAAAAAATGTAGTAGATATAACTACTTTAGTGTGTTTTTAATTAAGTAAATAAGAAGTGTCCGGCGTATAATACTGATTCATGTGGAGTAAGCTTTGCTTGACTGTACTTGGTCGAGGAGTAATGATGAGAGTCTGGGATCCCGCGTGGGGGGAAACCTGTCGTACAACGAACGTGCTAGAAGGCGGAAGTGAGGCTGGTTGGCTTAGAACCCGGTGAAACAAAGGCAAATATCTGATTCATCTGTGCTTGGTTCAGGTACCTTGCTGATTACAATGCCTAATTTATTAATTTTATTTTGCTGTTTTAAGACTTTAATCTGAGTTTCGTGTGATGCTTTTGGGTTACAGATTCGTGTAGAAAAATGACAATACTGAAGTTTGTATGAATGATGAGATATGCATGATTTTAGGCAAAATTCATCTGTGCCTGATTGATATGTTCAAAAACCCATATGAATCTGAAAATAAATTAGTTTTCCGCTTTTCCAGCCAGAAAGGAGCACTTTTGTTACGTTATTTTACTTTTCCATGTCAGTAGAGTGTGTGTGAGACAATTTTGATATTATTCTTTGGTGTTTATTCATAAGTCAAACTATCTATTTTATTTTTATTTTATATTGCTGTTCACAACAATGCCACTATCAATAGTAGAAAAGATGGAAAAAATATATCTATAAGAAAAAGAGACTCACAGAACGTACGAATTTTTCATCCCTCTAGGAAGGAAAATAAGAAAAGATCCAGACAAGTACCTATGCTGCGTGGAAATTAAAAATGAAAGAATTATATTAAAAAAAAAGAAAGAAAAAACAAAAGTAAACAGACAGAATATTATGACGTAGCATTATAATAACTATCTTAGTACCTATTTATAACAAAATTCTCGCTTTTCTTTATGTATTTATTTCTGTAAATGTCATTTTGAAAAACAAGAATTTTATTGTTGAATTGATCTATGATCACTGATAATTAATTGTTTTATAAAAAAATATTATTGTTGTTATGACATTATGATTATTTTTTTAATCCAAAGCCCATTTTTATTTATAGTTTTCCATTTTTATTTCTGTTCCTGATTCATCTGTAGAAAATTCTGATTCATCTGGGCACAAAAATTTTAAACGTCGATATCTTAAAAACTACTTTGTAAAAACGAGTCCCTCAAACAAATAAATGTTATTTGGAATATCTACTTTCATATGAACATGTGTTACTGAGCTGAAAGTGAAGTTAAAATTTTACCATATGAATCAGTCAAAGAATCAAATTTCGAAGAACTACCCAAAAGAGCAGTTTGTTGTCGCGACACAAAGCGTCAAACGGGCGTTTGCATTGCATCTGTATCACTACAAACGCGCGTCAACGGCGCGTTTAATAAACGTGATGTACATAGGCTATTTGGGCTAGTCCATACACGGCGGAACCGGCAGAATCGCCTGGAAATCGCGCGAGTCTTATATGTATGAGTCAACGACGATATAATACTAGACTCGTAATAACAGGCGACCGATGTCTGCCAACACATTAGGCAAAAAAGTCTTATAACCGTCTCATTTCGACCAATCCTGTGAGCCGTAAACATACGTTGAGACAGAACAGACCTTGAGTTAGCCAATCACAACGCAGTACCCCGCCCCCCTCGCTTACGTATTACCTCAGCGAGTTGGCAGAATAGTTTTGTTCGTTAGATCGTGCAATGAGTAGTCTAGTATTATATCGTCGTTGGTATGAGTTATTAAGTAATCGTTCAGACATAACCGCGCGGTTAGTCAACCGCCAGAAAATAGAATCGCGCTGCTCCCGCGCGTTTCTATTACTATGGAGTCTTTACTTTGCGTTCAGTTGCGTGGCGGATACCACGCGGTTAGCACATCACAGCTCGTGAGTTTGGCACGGTTCGTTTCGACACTGAACTGTTTATTGATGAAGTGGAGAAGAGAAATGCAATATCGTCCCTTAGCTTACAACACCGCTCAAGTCGAAAATTGGCGGTTTTTACATTTGAATGCCTTTAGATAGAGCTGCTCATTGCGCGTCTAACCATTGGTCACATGATATAGATTTCAGCCAATCAGAACCCGTAAATCGAAAAGTAGTGACAGCGCGCAAGTCGGTTGGCCTCGCAACACCGCACAAGTCGTTAATTTGTCATACTATTCTCGTACAAGTACCTCGCGCTCCGTGATTTTTTAATTTTTATGTGAGTTTTATCGCTGAAAGTTCTATGCAAGAAGTTTTAATAGAAGATTGATAGGTAAGCTATATAATAAAGTAATGTGAATCGATTTACGCTTATTAATATAGAAAGAAATGATACCTAAAAAAATATCTTCACTTACTTAAGCGGTGTTTACTAACTATCTTTTTTTAACTTATGCGGTGTTTCAAAATGTATTTCATTTCTTTTAGGAAAATAAATATAATAACCTATGTTTTCACGTTTTTTAATTATTCTTGAAATATTTGTTAATAAGCAATTCTTTGAAAATCATCTATTAATGCCTTATTCCCTAACATTTCCGCAAACAACACCGCCTTAATCCAATAAAATAGTCAGTCAACACAGCTCAAGTCATAAAATAATAGTTAAAATAAAGTAAATCGTCAAAATAAGTATAAATAATTATTTCTGAACCGCTAACTAGGGTATTTATTAAGTAATAACAGAAAAAATCCACCAATTTTTTTAAATAGACAGTTTTTTTCGTCTCCTGTAAAGTTGATAAAAATGACTTAAGCGGTGTTGTAAGCTAAGGGACGATATGGGATATTCAGTGTGAGGATTACTCAAATAAAACTATCATAACCAAGCTTGACAAGAGTTAGAGGAGATATTTGGAAATTGTGAAAATACGTTGGAAACTTGGTTGGTTACACCCATTTGCATTGCATACCGCATTTTTCTTATCGTTTTTTTAAGGAGCAACAACCACAGTAAATCGATTTTTCGCTGACCTCCTTTTTCAAACGGACGTTATCCCTGTACGATAATCACATATAACCGCCGGAGTCTGATTGCATCACAATTTTGCGGTTTCGAACCGCGCGATTCATGAACGCGCGGTTTCCGCAAGTCTGTACTAGCCCTTAGTCCTGCTTGTACAATAATTTTCAAAGTATCAGTTGACGACCTTTCCACCGAGATGATGCCAGCTGACGTCTGTTTTTAGCCATATCTTCATGTAAACTTTCATCAGGCAAAATTTGGGTTGAGAGGAAATCACTGAAAATAAAATAAAAAATTACATGTTCGAGTGACCAGCTGACGTGTATTCCACCATGGTACCGTCGGCTGATTGGTTTTATTCTTCGTGATACAAGGTAATCTTCAATTTAGACCAGGTTTCAATTGAGAGGAAATGACTAAAAAAAAATTTTTTTTCTACGTGTTTGAACGGCGATTGCTGCTTATCCCACCAACGGAATCGCAGCTGACTTCCACGAATGTTCATGATACGACTCCCTCATGTAGTCTGCTAATTATCGCTTGAGAGGAAATTGGTCACGGACATCTGTTACGGGCTCCCGCTCTATAATCCTCTATTCTCAATCATTTGATTGTCTATGCTTCTGATATTCAGCCTCATGAAATGCCTGACACGCCGCCATGAATAACTGATACAAATATAGTTCAGCTCGCTACAGGGCCGCAGCTAGGGAGGGCGTACTGGGGCAATGCCCTGCCTTAAAATGACAAATATTATTCTTTTTTCGATTGTCTCGTGTTTAACCACTATCTCGGATCTCTCCTGATGGTAAATGAAGATGTGGTCGATGGTGAAGGATGCTTGACTAGAAGTAACTCTTGACTTCCAGGTTATAGTTATCGGGAAATACAGACTTTGGCAGGGGCAAAAATAACAAAAACAACACAACTAGAGTAGTGACAAAATCAGAATGAACGATTTGTTACAAATTCATTCCCGTCTCTTACATTATTATCAATAACTATCGCTGCTCTCCCTGTTCTTTTGGTTGTAAAATCATCAAATGAGTAAATTACAGAATAACAGTTATCTACATAATTATTTAGACAGTCCCGCGACTTAAGCAGGCGTTTGGCCCTCTATAGCCCCCTATAGAGGGCCAAATGCGTCGGCGACCCGGGCATGGTCCTTGGTCGAACGGCTAGCTAACCCATTACTCGCCATCCGCAAGCCGTCACTGCCCCACCATTCAACCCTAACTACGGCCCTGCGTCGCTAACTGAATACACACTTACCTCGCCTACTGCTGCACAAAATGAAAATTAATAATGCAGGGCGATAAATTGACAGTAATTATGTGTTACAGGTTGGCGACGGGTTTCTGATCCTCTTGTTAGGTTCACGAGTGTATGTTTTGGTAGATTTTGTTAAGTTAGGGCTGTTTTTGGATTGGGAGCTAATGAGTTAAGGTACTTTATAATTAGGAGGCTGCAGTGTTAAGTTTTAAATTTGAAGCCGAAATTTTTTTTAGGTATATTGTACGTCAGGTATTGCAGTTGGGTTTGTTGTTATTAGGTAGGCTTTTTTCCATCAAATTTACGTTTTAAAAACGTGAAAAGCCTGATTTATGCTGACCAAAGTTGTCACAATAACCTTTAGAACGTAGATTATCACATAACCTACATGATAATACCTACGTACACATCACCACATCTACTAGTTGCCTACTTACCTACGGATAGCTGCGGGGGGAGGCTGCGGGGAGGGAAGGTAGGGAAGGGAGGGGGAGGCTGGAGTGTTGCTATAATCAGTTAATTGCATGAATAATTGAACGGCGTCATTACCGTGGCGACCGCGCGCCGTCACACAACACTATATATAGGTTACAGGAGTTGTTCCTGAATATTAGCTAGGTGTCTTTGGTGTAGGCTATATTAGACAATGATAAAATATTAACCGTCGTACCACAAAAAGATAAACATCAGTTGCACGCTAGCCTAAAAAAAATGTAACTGCTTAAGCTGCAAAACGACCCTTAATATGTCAACGTCAAATGGCGTTTTACAGTTGACAGTCTTTTAAAGGTAAACGTCCACAGGTCCGCATCGTACGTATCGGACGCATCGCATCAAACGGATTTCTGTATCGGCAGCGATCGGATTGCCGTTGCCACCTCCATTTGATTTTTTAGTGATCGTACATTCGGAAAGTGTTTGAGAGAAAGGAGGAAAACGATGCAGAAGTTGTTATTGCTTGTTTTTTAGCAGAAGAGGAATGCAAGAAAGAAAAAGAACAAATAATTCAGTAAGCGTGCGGGGCGCGTCCACTGATCGGCATTCCGTATGACATGTAGGTAGGCATTGCCGATGAGCCGTCCGTACGATGCGGATCAGTGGACGCTTACCTTTAGACAAGTGTTCCACAGATGTTTATCTTTCTTGTGGCTTTCGAATACCGTCTTAACGGTATGTATTTAAATATTAAAAAAACTATAAAAATAATCTAATATCGAAAGACGTCATCCTATTATCCGGCTTGATAGATAAAGAGAAAAGGCGCCTTTATATTCGTTACTGACATTTTAAGAATAAGTTATTTGTAAGTGATCCCTGCCTGGCATCTGTATTTCCCGAGAGCTATAACCTTGGGGTATTCAAGTCAAGAGTGAACAGGTTACTTCTAGGCAAGCGTGCTTCACCATCGACCACATCTTCGCTTTCCATCAGGCGAGATAGTGGTCAATCGCCAACCTATATTTAAAAAGAAATAGTTATTTGTCATGCAAGGCTGCAAAGTTGATTTTTGGCGCGAGTACTTGAATTGAAAACTGAGCGAGTGAAGGATGTTAAGATTGAACCGCGAGAGAAACGAGCGGTTCAAATATAGAATCCTGAGCGATGCGAAGTTTTCAAAGGTACGAGACGCAGAAAAACTTTGCTGCCGAGTGCAACACACAACTTTTCACCTCACACAGCGAGGAAATGTAGTGGGGGCGGCTCGCCTGTCAGTGTAGAAAACAATTGAATACAAGACGTGTTCGAATTTTAAACAACACTTTGTGCTCTAGAGCACAAAATGGAGTTTTGCGCTCAGATTTTGAATGAGAAATAGAATCTTTCCGAGCGGGTGAGGTGAAATAAAAGCTACGGTTCAATAACCGCGAGAGAAACGAGCGGTTCAAATATAGAATCCTGAGCGATGCGAAGTTTTCAAAGGTACGAGACGCAGAAAAACTTTGCTGCCGAGTGCAACACACAACTTTTCACCTCACACAGCGAGGAAATGTAGTGGGGGCGGCTCGCCTGCCATTGTAGAAAAGTAGAAAACAATTGAATACAAGACGTGTTCGAATTTTAAACAACACTTTGTGCTCTAGAGCACAAAATGGAGTTTTGCGCTCAGATTTTGAATGAGAAATAGAATCTTTCCGAGCGGGTGAGGTGAAAAAGTGATTTGTGGGGTTCGCGAAACGCTTTAATTAGTGGAAAAGTTTGTAGTTTGTTAATTTCAATAAATTTAATTTTTGCTCTTTTTCTAACGACAGCTTTAACCACTACCTCGTCTGATGGTAAGCGATGATGTGAACGGTGAAGCACGCTGGCCTAGATACTTCTAGGCAAGCGTGCCTACCTAAACCTTGGGTCTTTAAGTTAAGAGTGAATAGGTTACTACCTATTCACTCTTAACTTAAAGACCCAAGGTTTTAGTAGATTGTTGTTGTTAGCTGTGCGCACAATGAAACGATATCGAAATCAGCATGCCAATAGCAGAGCTGGCTGGCCTGAATGCGTGATATGAACGTAGCTTTTTTAAATGATAGTTTCGCGTTTGACCACCTATGTCGTCTGGGGTGCTAAGACAGGAAACCTCCACGTGCGCCCGTGGACTGGAGTTCCCTCTCGGATACGTCCGGGGGGAAGACCAGTTTTTCGGGCCGGTGCACCCTGGGATGCGGGCAAAAAGTCTTCCTTAGGCACTGTGTGCCTAAGGGGTCTCTTTGCCCGTATGCGAATAGCCTGTCGTGTGGACGCTCCAACGCGTGTCCCTCTGATCAGCAGAGGGCACAGCGGCGGAGCGGGCTTGCGGACGGTGAGTAATGGGTAGCTCGCCGTCCGACCAAGGATCAAGCCCGGGTCGGTGGCGCGTCGTGTTTCGCGCCAAATGCCTGCTGGGGTCGCGGGTTTTTTCTTAACTCAGGATACCGTGGCCCCGGAACGTAAAGGGCATCCGAAGGAACCCGGGTGGATTTTAGTCAGTAAGAGTCTGACAGTCCCTTCCGCCCCACCCAGGGCGGGAGGACTCATTTGATGATTTTACCACCTAAAAAAAAAAAAAACTATGTCGTCTGATTGTAAGCGAAGTGTGGTCGACGGTGAAGCATGCATGCTTGCCTAGAAGTAATCTATCACTCTTGACTTGAAGACCCCAAGCTCACCATCTGCTCAGTACGGAGCAAAGCTAGTTACATCGTAATCCAAACTATAATCACACCCAAACAGTCTCCACATCAGAGCCTCCATCTACAAATAACTACTTAACAACGTTTATGAATATTACATGCCACTCAATTTCAGCAGCCGTGTCTTAATCAAAACATTAACGCTATTAGCTGTAATATTAATTCTCTTTGTTACAACCATGCCGCTTCTACTCTAGTTGAATATTCATATAGTCAAGGAGGACATTTTCCAAATGTCCCCTACCTCCCCGGACCCCTCTAAAATCAATTAATAGAGTCGCGCTTCGTTAGACAATCCCAACTTGACCCCCAATGTACATAATAGAATTGGCTTGCAAGGAGAATCATTGATACCGAAGACTTTGTGGACGAAAAAGATTTTCTTGGGGTGATTCGGGGTGTAAGGGTTGTTTAAATAAAATTGTGGGGCGAAATAAATTCAAAAAATCAAGTACTACACGAAACAGACACAACCAATCAGGTTGTGTCTGTTTCGTGTAGTACTTGATTTTTTGAATTTGAAATGTAAGTAAATTGTGGATGGGTGATCCGATAATGTAGCAGTTTTGTTTGATGATTTAAAATGAAACTTCTATAACAAGCACGTGTATTATAATGAACGAAAATAGTCAGTAATCTTTTAAGCCTTCTCAAATGTTTTCAAAATTGCAAAAAAATGTGCTGTAGTTAGTCTTATCTAACTTCTAACCTAAAATTTAAATAATGAAAGTTTGCGAGGATGATTTTTTATCATGTTAGAATTATCAAATGAGTCCTCTCACCCAGGGCGGGACGCGAGGGATTGTCAGACTTGCACTGACTAAAATCCACAGTGGTCTATCAATAGCCCTTCACGTTCCAGTGTCACGTTTACCTGACGAGACAAACCCGCGACCCCGGCTGCGAAGAACGATGGATCGATTTTTGTCACTCTTTCACACAAAAGTACTGAACGGATTTTGATGGATCCACAGATAGTTAATTGGAAAAACACAAAGAGGATTGTCAGACTCGTACTGACCAAAATCCACGGTGTCCTTCAATAGCCCTTTATGTTCCGGAGTCATGGTGATGAGATAAGTCCCGCGACCCCGGCAGGCTTATGCCCTCTAGAGGCGGGCCCCGTCATTATGCTGACGCTTTTAGAGGCGCGCGTGGAACACAACGCGCCGTCGACCCGGGCATGGTCCATGGTCGGACAGCGAGTTGACCTTTACTCGCCGCCCGCATGCCCGCGCCTACGGTGGCCGGAGATCGTCTTGCGACGTCAGTCGCCGTGGGCGTCCACCACTGCGGCTGGGGGGGGCATAAGCTAATTAGGATAAATAACAAAAATGCGATGTAGAACAACAACAATTATTATTGTAAAATCAAATAAATACTGGAAAACGAAGTGGGAACTAAAAAATCTGCGCCAAAAAGCCCATATCCCAATAAAATGAAGTGCCAATACCGATGTATGGCACAAACAAGTAGCCGACGGTCCGACACTAAAAGCGTTAGTGTCGCGGGTGCACATCAATTATTAGAGGCGGTAATGAACGCAAATCCTTTGATTCCATTGAACGAGTGCTAGAGGGAATTTGTGTGGTGATGTCCGAGTTATGAGCGGAGGCGGAGAGCGATTTTAGTTGGGTACTTTGATTTTTATGGAGCATTGTGATGGTAGCGGACAGACTGACCACACTGATCAAGATGAGCTATATTATAGATTATATGCTTTTGTTAGAAATAGGGATAAAAATAGTAATAAATAGGGCAATAAAAAAGAATAGTCTGAAACAGAGTCCAGTTGCGTCCCCCAAAAGGACCCCCCGAAGGTATGAGGTATTTTATTGTTCTTAACGGTAAAAAGAATATGGGCTTACGGTCTTCTCATGGACATGCTCATCAAAATTCTTATTGTATTTTTAATTTTAATATCATTATTATTTTTTTGTGTGTGTGTCCTAATCAAATAAATACTTTTCGATTCTATTCTATTCTATTCTACATATTTTAGCGCTTTTTACCTGTTGCTGCTGATTCAACGTTGATATTAATTTGTAGTCACTCTCTAATGCTTTGTTTTTGGCGCTAAAAAGAAGATGATTTTTTATATAATTCTTTACACATTGCTACGATTACCATTGGAGAGCATGACAACGAAATTTTAACCCAATTAATACTGAAGTGGTTTTTAAACTGTTGTTAATTCGGTCAAAAACACAGAAGCTTCTTTTACTTTTGTCTTTAAACCAGTTAGTTAGGTTCATGATAGTCAGGTTCTATCTACTCTGTTGCCCGCTCCCGCCTCCGCCTATGACTTGTCCCGTCCTTCGTCGCGGTACATCAAGTATGCACTGAGGGAATGCGGGAGCGACGCGACACCTCGGCCCAGCGTTCATTTCATTGTCTCTGTCTGCCCCACCTCCCCTCGACGCTGGCGCCACCTAGCGCTGAATTTTGCAATAGTTTCTGTAAGTAACATGGTGCAATGTGTTTTAGTTATGTATTTAATTGACATAGGTACTTAAGACCTTATGTACAACAAAATAACAGATATTCGTAATTATGAGTTTTGCGCGCCTGTACATTGACTTTTTTTTTTTGTAAAACACCATAATTATATGTAATACTTATTGTATACTAACTATTGGTACTAACTATGCTTACTAACTATCTATTGGTTTAAGTACTTTTGTTTTGTTAAAATGTTCAAGCATGATAGATAAAGGTTTCCTATGTGGTGTTGGTGAAAACGAGCTCAATTAAAATATTGTATATGCGCAGAACTGATGGCCGATGGGGCCGTAAGGTTCTCTGTGTCAATGGAGACCACGCACCGGCAAGCGCAGCGTAGGACGTCCACCCACTAGGTGGGCAGACGATCTTATGAAGGCCACAGGATCACGCTGGATGCAGGCCGCTTACAACCGGTCCTACTGGAAGTCTAAAGGGGAGGCCTATGTTCAGCAGTGGACGTCTTACGGCTGATATGATGATGATGATATGTGCAACTAACCTACTCAATAATGCTTGAATGAATACGTATCTGAGAAGCTTTAGATGGAAGGCAGCGGCGATTGACAAAATGTAGCTTCCATCAGATCAGATATTCTTTGTAACTGGGATATACAGAGACTCGACAATGAATGCTAGAGCGCTAGTGTGTTACAAAGGAAGCTTCGGAATTGTCAACAACACTATCTTTACCAATATACCCACAGATCACACTAAGTGGTGTTATCAAAGTCCTCTAAAAAAGTCTTCTAAAGCAGCCATGGGACACACATCAAAACATTTTTTGTCTATTTTTTTTTTGTTTTGGTTAAGATTACATTTTATTTTATTTCTTGTGTTTATTTTATTTTGTTGTGTGTTTGCCGTGGTTTGGCCTAAATAATTATGTTTTCTTTCTTTCTAACCAAAATACCACAAGGTGCGTGTTAAAATCATCAAATGAGTCCTCACCTAGGGCAGAGCGGGAGGGACTGACAGCAGACTTGTACTGACTAGCCCTTTACGTTCCGGGGTCACGGTAATTCGTTAGTCCTGCGACCCCGGACTCCCGCGACCCCGGAAGGTACTAAGACATGCAAGTTTCTTCACGATGTTTTCTCTCATCAATCGCATTGACCAAAGTGGATAAACTGTGTGAAAGATCATATGGCCAGAAAGACTATTTTAGAAGTATGGAAGAAGGCATGCTGCCCGAAACGGGGCCCCGCGGGGCTCCTACTTCTGGATGGTATAGGAAACTAATCTAAGCTGACCAGCACGTCGGGGCCTCCATATCGCTTTTACAACAAACGGCTGGTTGGAGAAAATTTCTAAAATTTTCTTTTCTCAGTTCCGTTACGTGCACTACAATTTACTTGCAATATAAGGACAGAAGAATGATGGCTACAATAACCAAAATGATTTTTAGTTTATCAGAAATTAAGCTGAAATTAGAATACCATTGAATCAATCGTATTCCTCGTGTTCTTACAAGTATTCGGAAGGCGTCGAGTCACCCCGCTCTCGTCTCAAATCGGCCGCGCTCGACTGCCCACAAATTTCGTTTGCGAGATCAAAGCCCGACCTCTCACATCGATAGCGCACACATTTTCAATGTAAAACTTATTTAAATAAAACATTTTATCTATCTAGACGTATGGAAATTCAAAAAGGTTGATTTTTTAAGTGAATTTTTGGCATGCTTTTGATCAAACTGCACATGTGGCTCTATCGTGTTTTTTTTGAAGTAGAGTAGGTAATTTAATTTTTGTTTTCAATTTTCAGTGTATTCACGCAAAAAATTGATAATTTTATAGATACCTATATTTTTATTATGAGCGCTTGAAAAGAGCACTTGGAAAGATATGGGCGACATGTTTATTCAGCCTTTTTATTTTTAAAACATAGCCAGGTCATAATTTTCACATGTTAAATGAATGATGAATGATGAATTTGTTAAATGTTTAACTGATATTACCGACATTAGGTACTATGTTGTTATTTCGTGACGACTCGTTAAGAAGGGCAGTAAGAGAGCCCACTTCAAGACCAGTTAATAAAGTGAGATTCAATGAAAAAGTCATAAAATATGATGGAACAGTCGAGAAGATTTTGGATTGATGTAAATTAATTGAAGATGTTAAATGAATTCGTTTTTTCGGTGGTATTATGCCACTTTACAGCCCCTTTGCGACTTACCGGTGAGCGAAGCGACGGGTGGCGCGAATAAGACTTTACTTACTGGCGGCGCCTCGTGGCGTATTTCAAACATTGCTAATCCAACCGCTAGCCGCCCCGTGCTAAGTCACCGTTCACAGTGGCAAGGCCGTGAAAGGGCCGTTATGGACCTTTAGTTTCGCTATCATGATATACCTAATGTAAAACTATATTTCAACTTTTTTTTATCGTGCTAACAATAATTATCAAACAAGTCCTCCTACCCAGGGCGGGGCGGGAGTGACTGGCAGACTTGTACTGACTAAAATCCACGGTGATCCTTCAATAGCCCGTTACGTTTCAGGCTCACGGTTACTTGATGAGAAAGTCCCGCGACCCCGGCAGACTTTGGCCCTCTATAGGTGTTCCGTCAGATTGCTGAGTTTTTTGAGGCGCGCGTGGAACACGACGCGCAGTCATTACTCACCGGCTGCATGCCCGTATATTTCATTATCACTTGTAATTAATATCACCGTCTCCTCTTGTCGTAGTACGGGCGCATTTCGCACGTCTCCGGGAGGCGCGGGCGAGCCTCCTCCAGCGCCTCCACCACCCCTGTTCCTGCCGCCGCACCTGTCGCATCTCTCGCAACACCTCAACCATTTGCAACCGTTCTTCCCGCTAAAAGGTAAGAGATTAAAAGTATCTATTCATTCCACTTAATTGAATAAGAAAAATAGTACAGCTGATTAGTGATTGCCTTAAAACCAGTTTGCAAACAGCAACATTCTGGCAGTGAAAATACTTTTTTGGGGTGTCCTCTCGCCATAGATAGACTCCGTTCTATGGACGGACTCTTACTGAATAAAATTTCACTTTTTTCCTTTAGACGTCCTTTGCGCTTCTGGGTCACGGTTATACGGTTACCGTTGCGTTACAGACAATGACAAACGCCCCTGAATGAGTCCTCCCGCTTTGGGTGGAACGGAAAGGACCTTACCAGGAATAACCTTACCTTAACCTTAGATCGCGATTTGCGTTCCAGGGCTATTGTAAGTATTGTAATATCTAAAGACATTCTCACAATCCACGGCTTCATGAACATTTGATTTGAAAATCAACACTTAAAGGATTACCAAGTATTAATATTAAATTATATCCTGAACATTATGATAATCAGATCTCTGTGTTCCCTCAGGTTGGGGCACCCCCTGCCCCTGCTGCCCAAAAGAAGAGGCTCGCTCCTCCAGCGTGGCGGAGCTCCGTCGCAAGGCGCACGAGCATTCAGCGGCCCTCCTTCACCAACTTGCCAGCTTTCAATCCCGAGCACTGTTGCCTCTTCCAATGCCGTTGCCTCTACCACCTCTACCATTACTGCCTCACGATAATCCACCAACGTCGCAGGCGCATGACCCGCCTAAACATCATGAATAGTGTTTTTTTTTTATATTCATTGTGGATTTAGCAGATAGTGTGGTATCAAACACTTTGCTAGGAAAGTAAGAGGAAATAATAAGCGTGATTTTATAAATATGGTCATTATAATTTGCTGAGAACTTTATTTTGTTTACTGTGTCAGTCAGTCAATGTTTTTTGTTACCATTTCAATTACTGCTTAAAGATGCCTTTAGGAGAAGCTGGAGAAGCAGATTTTCAGTAGAGACTGGTTGTTACTTGTCGGTGCAGCTAAAACTTACATAAAGAAACCGACAATCCTGCTAAGTTTCAACTGAACGCAAAAGATAACATGGATTTATTTTGCCTGCCCCGATCAGTACCGACCACCTGGTTCTTTTTATAAGAACCCTAATGCTACATTACCTACCCTGCAAAATTAAATACTGCAATGTATAACCATCAACTGTAGGTGGTTATTTGTTCAACCTGTTCTATACATATAGTCATCAGCTTTCTAGGTAGGTAAAAAATAATATAAATAATCAAGGAAATTGTTGAAAGTTTATGATAGAAGACTCAAATTGAAAGCAACCATATTTTATAAGTTTAGGTCATCAATTATTGTAAGCATACCTACGTTACTTGTGAATTCATGTGCCATAATACAAAGTAACCATAGTATTTATAATCTACAGTATTATTATAAAGCCAATACGTATACAAAAACATGTGTGCCAACGACTCGTGCCATTTTATTTTACATAAATTAAATTATTATCGTATGAATATTTATTTAGATCATATCCATTGTTGTTTACTAAGTTTAAGATTTTTCTAAAATAACTTTTTTTTACCAGAAAATCTATGGAAATATATTTTAATTTGTAAATAATTTACATCACCGCTAACAGTATTCGACCAACTGTTGTGAATATTTCTTTTTTACATTATTTTAATTTTAAGAAAATTGTAAATAAATATAATTATAATTATTTTAGCTATAAAAGTTCGATGTTCGTACGTACGTAGATCACAAAACTGTATATAGCTATCACAATTTAAATAGTTTAGTTAAGTATTGTTTATATAAGACACACAAAAATATGGAAAACATTTGTTATTTAATTAAGCTATTATAATAAGATATCCGATATCACACATATTCTTGTCTCAATTATAATGCAGTATTTTTTAAAGAATACATTTGAACTAATAATTTATAATTATTTATCTACTGATCAACAGGCCCTTAGTGAAGTTGGTTTATTGGAAACACGAGGACGCATCTTAGCCAAAGCGATCGTCGCATCTTTTTGTTCGCTCAACACTTGATCGCGTTTTTCGTTTATACGCGAAATTGTGATCGTTTTGGTTAGGTCGCAAGTCAAATTATGTATTAAAAATAAGGTTTTTTCTTTTAATGATTTCTCTATTACTGTGGATAACTTATTTATTCTTTAAAAAAACTTCATTTGAGAAAGTTGAAATCTAGTGTAAAAACAAAAAGCATTCCTCAAAAATGTCTTGCCACATTCCATTTTCCTATCCTTTCCATACACATAATACTACATAATATAAACTTATACATAAGCCAGCCCGCGCCAAGTTTGTACATAAAGAAGAGACGGTCAACACTGCACTATGCACAATCCGTGGAATTGCCCGGCGCGGGCGTGTACATGCGTTATACATAATAGTTATATACCACTAGAAATGTACCATTAGTTGTTTTAATTATTACGAAATATAATATTACGTAATGATAATTTTAATGGTTTTATTTTATCACATTTTGTGTTTTACCTGAAAATATTTTTAGTTGTGAAAAAGTAAGTACTTACCTACCTACACGTGTATAAGTAGTCTTATCCATGGGCTGCTGAGCTAGGAAGAGGAACTGAGGAAGAGAATATAGTTCAGACCTTTCCTTATATTACATGTCGATAAAGTAAAAAGGAATAAAAAATAAAGTAAAAAGTAGAAAGAAAAGTAGGAAAGTAAAAAGGAATACTTAAATAATAAAGTAAAAAGTAGAAAGGAAGGAGTATGTAAGGATCGTAGCTGGTGACGTAGTTTCTGTCTACCCTCATGGTAAGGTGTGAGTTTATGTATATATGTATGCTAAAGTTCTCTAATGGTAAGTTATTTGTGCAACAAGAGAACAAAGTCGTTTTTGCTGTGAGTGCGGATTTGAATCCTGAGTGTGGCGAGGGATTCAAAGGCACGAGATGCAAAAAACTTTGCTCTCGTGTAACACATAACTTTTCACTTCAGCAGCGAGAACATTTTAGGAGATAATAAATATTTACAGGTTTAATATCAGTTTTATTTGCAGTACCTAAATACTTATATTCGTTTAAATACAATAAGTTAAAAATTCAATAAATTACATTATAAGGCATAATTATCTTTTTGCAAAATTTCTTTAGCTAGTACAAACGGAACGTGTTTGTCTTTGAGGTAGAATTCAAAATCGAATCTTCGAAAGGGCTGGTCTTTGTCTCTCTCTCTTTCTAATGGCGGGAAAGAGATAGAGTGTACTTAAATGTTTCGAATTGTATGATTAACCCAAGGCTGATTAAGAAATTCGCGGCTTTCTGAAAACAAAAATTAAAAAGTTACTTTGTCTCACTCTCACACTCACAGCAAACCTACATGTTTGAGCTACTGAAGTGAAATAGTTATTTGTTATGCAAGGCTGCAAAGTTGATTTTTGGCGCGAGTACTTGAATTGAAAACTGAGCGAGCGAAGGATTCTAAGATTGAACCGCGAGAGAAACGAGCGGTTCAAATATAGAATCCTGAGCGATGCGAAGTTTTCAAAGGTACGAGACGCAGAAAAACTTTGCTGCCGAGTGCAACACACAACTTTTCACCTCACACAGCGAGGAAATGAAGTGGGGGCATTGACCTATACAGGGGGCGGCTCGCCTGGCAGTGTAGAAAACAATTGAATACAAGGTGAGGTGAAAATAATATTTTCACCTCACCCGCTCGGAAAGATTCTATTTCTGATTCAAAATCTGAGCGCAAAACTCCATTTTGTGCTCTAGAGCACAAAGTGTTGTTTAAAAATCGAACACGTCTTGTATTCAATTATTTTCTACACTGGCAGGTGAGCCGCCCCCACTGCATGTCAGTGCACCAACCTATTTTTTTTTCTGAACATTAGTGTTAAGTAGTAGATGTCGTAGGTAAGTTTGAGTTTTTAAAATTCGAGAAAATCGTCTTCTACCGCCTTATATCTGTCTCTGTCTCCAACATTCACAATGGAATCCAATGAATTTGAGCATTTTTCCGCAAATTTACGTAATAATAACACACAAGTGACAAACACAAGTATTAATGTTCCAAAAAAACATTTAACTTTCAATATTAACAATTGTAGTAATTTTACTTTTAATTTCTAAAATGAATAAATAAATACTTATATAGTAAATTGTTTAAGCTGTTTCTCTTACACCTACCATTTCCTTGCTGTGTGAGGTGAAAAGTTGTGTGTTGCACTCGGCAGCAAAGTTTTTCTGCGTCTCGTACTTTTGAAAACTTCGCATCGCTCAGGATTCTATATTTGAACCGCTCGTTTCTCTCGCGGTTCAATCTTAGAATCCTTCGCTCTCTCAGTTTTCAATTCAAGTACTCGCGCACAAAAATCAACTTTGCAGCCTTGCATAACAAATAACTATTATTTTGCAAATAGGTTTTTGCAAACACTTTTACAAGTCAAAACACTTTTTGTATAGCTAGATGTGGCCGGTGTTTCGTACCTGACTACTCTGAGAAGAAACATTCGAAACAAACTCAGAGGTCATCGTCTCTTTTAAAGTCCAGACATTAAATTGGTTCAGTCATGAGAGGACCCTGCAGGTAATCTGTGCAGCAGATTTGTGTAATTGTCTTCGTTTAGATCTTGAAACGTGCAGGTGATCTAAAAACATCAGTTAAGCAATATTGCTAATGGAATTGAATTGCAATGCATGAGATGTTGCAAAAGTGGACTTTTTAGACCCGTAGGAGGAGGTCTATAGTAGGTGGAGAATATACTACAAAGAGGCTCCGCATTGAAAGGTATAATATTTGGGTTGGAACAACGAAATTGGCATCTAAACTCTAATGAGTTTGGATATGATACAAATGCTACGTAAAGACAGAATTAACTCTTTGATGAAATGTTCAAGGGAAACAAGAGAATTGATTTCCAATCATTTATTTTAATTTCGCACAAGCTGTTTCACTTACTTACAGTTACAAATTATTTACATGATTTCTTACTAGTTAAATATCTAAAGTTTTACATGTATCATTAAACAATATTATAGTTTTACACATGCCTCAGGGGCATGGATACAAAAATTAACTG
Source organism: Agrotis clavis (assembly GCA_954870645.1). Classification (NCBI taxonomy): domain Eukaryota; kingdom Metazoa; phylum Arthropoda; class Insecta; order Lepidoptera; family Noctuidae; genus Agrotis; species Agrotis clavis. Next base: position 18,483,893 of record OX940935.1, on the reverse strand, counting down.
GTCTTAGACAGAATTTGTTAGTTTTTTTTTATATTTTCGATGCAAGATAAATAGGACAATTTCGAGCACTTATTGGTAATTTCGTAGCTAAGCCACACTTGTATCTAAGTAAAATAATGGATATGTAAATACCAACACAATTAAACAAACACATAATTATTTTTCAGTTCTGATTTCTACCTGCTTATAATAGAGTACTAAGTAGTTTTAAGAATCACATCAATTTATAACATCAGCTAATGTACTGTAAAATTTTCTATTAGCTGGCGTTATTTCTTGCACAAAAAATCAATAAAACAATCATACCAAGATTTTACAATATACAGGGCCGCTTTCAAGCTATTATAAGCTTTTGTCACTTTAGGATAAAAGGGCCCGACACCTTAACCTACTAAAGGCCCTAGGCACTAAAACAATAGGGCCTCACAGATCAGGTTAGGTTTTCTTTTAATTATAAATACAAAGATCTAACTAAATAACGACTAATTTTACATGGGAATCATGAGAGAATGTAGAATACAAATGCACAGCGAGCTCGAAAATTGTATGCTCCACTGGTATACTGCCACCTTAAGTAAAAAAGGCACAACTAGAGAAAAGGGAATAGGGAAAAATAAGCATTAGTAGATACGCCTTTTTTTTGTTAGTAAGGCTTTATTTTTCTTTGCATTTTTTTGCGCAGATGTGCTAAATTTGCATAAAGAGGCAGTATAACTTACGAGATATCTATACTAAAATTATAAAGCTGAAGAGTTTGTTTGATTGATCGCGCTAATCTCAAAAACTACTGGTTCGATTAAAAAAATATTTTTGTGTTGGATAGTCTATTTATCGAGGAAGGCTATGGGCTATAAAGCATCAAGCTACGACCAGCGCGGGGAAACCACGGAGACCAGCTAGTTCTATTTGGCTAAAATTTAAATGCGCATCAATAATTCTTTTTGTATACCAAAATGGATAAATGGTCACCAAATCTAAAACTCGCTTTAGCAAGATTTCAGGGACACCCCGAAGTTCGGTTTGGTTAGGTTCCTTTAAACCTTGTACACAGAAATAGAAGCCCCGCGAAGCGGGGCTTCGTCGACCCTGCTTAGGTAGATTTTTTTTTATTACACCTCGTTATGACATATTTTAATGAACATATTTTGGTGCACATTCAGTATATTTGATGGAACACAGGCAAAATTAGGTAAATGAAATGGGAATAAATTGAAGTACTTTTAAATACCATCCGTTCTATTTACTGTGATATTCATGGGAATTCAAGGGCCCAAAAAACCGGGGGCCCTAGGCTGCCCAGTGTGCCCATTAGTAAAGCCGGCCCTGCCAACAGATTAAATCCAAAAGTCTTTCAGAACACGAAGAATACTCTCACATTAATTATTATACTAGCACAACTCACAAGCAGGATTACTCCATATTTTCTGAGTTGACAACTTTAAGTTTTACTCAAACTTTGATACTTAATCACTTGTATTTGACAACGGAACGGTAACAAGAATCGTATATTATGTTCCTGGTTTATTTATGAATGAAGTTTTTAATAAAATGTCTTTCATGGAGAATGTTTTAAAGACTTTGTTAATATTCGCTAAGTGCGATGATATGTAGGAATGGGGAAGGATTTATATTTGAGATGCAAATGAAAAGTTGCTCAAATGTTTAAAGTTTGATGATGTTCATATAAATATTGTATGAGAAATTGAGTTGACAATGTTAGTTAGGCCCGGTATCCACCAAAGCGGAGAGGAGAGGAGATGTGTTTGAATAACCAATCAGATATCAACAGATGTCAACTGAAGCTAAGCGGAGAGGAGATGTGGACATCTGATTGGTCACATCTCCTCTCCTCTCCGCTTTAGTGGATACCGGGCCTTAGGGATTTTATGAACATTTATTATTTACTGATGTTACAATTTCACTGATTGTTTACAATAGAGCTTGTAGCACCTAACACACCACTATTTTGAAAAAATAAGATTTAGGAATAGTGTTGATAATTCGTTGAATACGTGTTTCTAAGGTATAAATACTAGTTTTACGTCTTCTTAATTATACAAACATTCTCCGTGAATTCTCTCAATGTTAAGTGCAATTATATCAGTGAAAATCCGCATTAGCTAATGTGTAAAACAAAGACAATAACTGGCAACATTAGAGATTTATACTCTAAGTTATTATCTCAGGTGGCACGCTGATAAACGACACAAGTTTACAATTTACTACACATTCAAGTACTGCTGTATTATTGTTGTTATTTATTTATTTTTAGGATTATTTTAAGTGTTTAGATGCCGTGTAAATATATATTTTAAGCTGCTGCATAAATGAAGCTAATACTTTAAATCTTATTTTTAATTAAAAAGTCGCTTCATAAAACCAGTTGCACACACACATCAAGAAAAGACTAGCATAAGCTGATAATTTCTTTTTTTTTTATGGAAAAACAATTGACTCTGTTTTGTTGTTTTATTTTCTACTAGCGGCCCGTCCCGGCTTCGCACGGGTGGACATGATGATTTTCGTCCTCTAAAACCTGGCGCTGATGGTTACAAACACAACAAAAAAAGAAGTAGCCGAATCGGTCCAGCCGTTTTCGAGTTATGAGCTCAGCAACACATTTTGCGATCCATTTTTATATTATAGAAGATATTTATATTTTTAAATAAAGAATCTAAAAAGAAGAAAAAATCATGTTAAAATTTACCGTTAGAAACAAGATTTAGATTTTCCCAAGTGATTGCAATCTTTTTTGATGTGTATACTTCAATGTGTTGCCTGTAAACCAGAAAAATAGGATTATTTTTTTCAATAATCTTCGATCACAGCACACGTCTTGGTCTTGATCATATATATTTATACTGTACTCTTACGTACTTATCTTAGTTCCATCTTAGATCAATCTACACAAGCTCGCATTTTAAAGATTTTACAGTATATCGCGTACACGCACATTCCTCCGCACTGCGTTGTTGAAACCTTCTTGGTAGTGGTAGAACACACTGCTCGATGATATCACGTCGGCAACTGGATCTGTACAGAATAAGGTAAAATATTGGTAAAATAATTTTAATTTACATTAACCGGTCGGAGAGGTACACGCATCAAAAAAAGTTTGCGATCATTGAAAAATCTAAATCTTTTTTGATGTGGGAGGAATATAAAATAAATAAATGTTTTATTTTTTAATTTAAAACGGTATTTCTATCTAAAGAAAACACACAACAAATAGTTTTTCTTGATACATTTCTATTTGAAAAAGAACCAACAGCTAGTGTTTGTAGTGTCTAGTGTTTTGTGAATTAAATATAAAAAAAAAAACTAGATGATACATTCATCGTTACTATTTAGGAGGTATAAAAGCACAATTTGTAGTAACATCGTTTTAAAAAAGAAGTTTTAAACGATGTAGGTATAAAATGAAATATAACCAAATAAACCTATATGAGATTGAGTATATAGGCACAGATAGGTAACAAAGAGACATTTATTTCGCGACAGTAGCGGCGGGGCGGTATTCAGACACAATGGCGGTATTTGCCGTTGTTAATTACTGTGGCGAGACGCCTCCCCCGCACCTACACATTATGTGCTAACTTACAAAGAGATTCATTTAATGTTGGAACCTATTATGTAAGTATACAGTACTATGTGTCAGATATTTGTGGTCGTATTTAATGGGTGTGACACAGATAAAAAACTAGAAAGTTACTGAAAAGACATATTCGTTTTTTGCCTCATACTAGGATTTTTTCCCGTATCGTGGGTGAGTATATAAACATAGAAACTCAAATACTCCAATTCTCAGAACCAAAACAACTACTTGCTGATTTTATTAATATTTGTGCCGTGCGGGGATCGAACCCACGGCACGTCGTAGCAGTCCACCGCTCAGCCACTGCGGTGGTATATGGTGGTTATATGAGGCAGTCGAATACCATATTGTCGTAGTGTATCTTTGAGATAGCCACATCGTGATGCACCGACACTTCACTTCGGCCCAGTAAATATCCGGGTTGATCGAAGAGAATAATTTATTTTTTCTCGAATGCATAGACAACACTATAATAATAATAATATTCCACAACTATCACACAACGCCATCTAGTCCCAAGCTAAGCAGAGCTTGTGTTATGGGTACTAGACAACTGATAAACATACTTATATATTTCTAAATACATAAATATTATAGATAAATTACACCCAGACACAAAACAAAAATGATCGTGCTCATCACACATACATTTGTCCTGGGTTGGAATCGAACCCACGACCTCCGGCATAGCAGTCAAGGTCACTAATCACTAGACCAACAGGCCTGTCAAACACACTCCGACTGGGACAGGTTGATTTAGGCTACATATTTTTTTTATGCCACCAGAAATTGGAGCCCCGCCGAGCGAGGCTCCATCGGTAGTGCCCCGTTTTGTTTTCAGTGACCCGGATTATTCCAAGTTGTTTTTACGACAAGACATATCTAGTTCTCGTCGATTGAGCCATTTGTTTTACTGGACACATCAAGTATGGCGATGTGGTTTAAGTCAACGGTTGGCCGACGACATATTCATAATAATTTTCAATTATGATATTGGTGCTCAGACTGTACTTCTTATGTATGTAAGTATAATTACTAATTACTTAGATACTACTACTACACGCATTATAAAAAGTTTGCAATCACTTTGAATAATCGAAATCTTTTTTGTTACGGTAGAATATATTATGATTTCTTCTTCATTTTAGATCCTTTAGTTAAAAAAAAATCATTATATAAAACCATAAAACAGTTGGATTGATTTTCTTGAAATAAAATGGAAAAAGCTGCTTATGCTTGTGATCACAAACTTTTTTTGATGTGTGTATGTCTAGTTCAAGTGATTGCCAAGCGGGAATACTGGAATAGTGTAGTAACGAGTTAATGTCTTCAAAGAGAAAACAGGGAGACAATTGTTACATTTGATGAAGTTTATTACAGTGTCTAGACGTCGGTATCACAACTATTCTAAATGCACATAATTTAGTTTATTACTAGACAAATACACACATCAAAAGTGTCTAGGGATCAACATATATTTTTGCAATAACTTTTCTCCTGATTGATATTAATTAAAATGTTCTTTAAGGATTCATCAAATAAAGTGTTATCGTTTGTCACAGTAACGATAAACCAAGTCACCTTTGCATTCATAAAGAAATTTGCCATTTTCCTAATAAAGGGATTTTTGACATTTGAACCACTAACATTAAAGTTCGAAAAAAAGACTGAAATAACAGTTTTCTTTAAAATTTTATTGGGTAACTTAAACAATTAATAATCCGTGTTTCTACCGCGAACACTAACAACACAAGAACATCGGTTTGGCATACTCAAAATGAGTTCATCCAAATCACGCTGTGGAATGGCCGCCCATGTTCGTTGCAACAACAAAAAAAGGTCTTCTTGCGACTGGATACCCTCCATATTCGGCAGAGCTCTTCTCTGTAGCATATCCCATGCATGCTCAATCGGGTTCAAGTCTGGCGACTGAGCAGGCCAGGGCAGGACATTGATGTTAGCTGCGGCGAGAGTCTGTCTTACAACTCTTGCGGTGTGCGGTCGTGCATTATCATGCATTAACTGAAATAAGGGACCGATTTGCACTTGTAGAGGAACGATGACGTCTGATACAATCGTCTCAGCATAAATTTGAGCGTTGAGGTTGCCTCTGATCCAAATCAACTCAGTTCTTCCGCCGATCCAAATACCCGCCCATACCATGATGGTTCCACCACTATAAGGATGGACTTCCTGGCAGGATTTTAATCGCTGTTGGCGTCCAGGGGTTCTCCAGTGTCGTATACGTCTTGTATCCGGTCTCATACCAAAACGAGACTCATCAGAAAAGCACACGAAACGCCATTGTTCTTCTGCCCAATTTCTGTGTTCAAGAGCCCATTGATATCGAATCCTACGATTGTGCATTGCTATAGGTGGTACCCGTAGCGGTCTTCGGGAATGAAGGTTCACTTCATGCAAGCGGTTTCTGACTGTTTGGTCGCTAATTAAGTTCCCTGAAGAGTGATGAAGCCTCACGGCTAACATCATGGCGGTTATTGTTGGAGCTCTTCGAGTTAAGATTTGAATGTATCGGTCATGTCTCCGTGTGGTGCAGCGATACCGTCCTCCATGGCGCTCAGCCACGGTACCAGTGCTTCGGTAACGTGTCCAAAGTCGACTGATAACACTCTGACTTGTATTCAGAGCTAAAGCCACAGTACGTTGCCGGGAACCAGCTTCTATCATTCCCACGGCTCTGAGCATTTCTTCCCTGCTTAAATGACGTCGCCGCTCCATAATAACGTTGGTTTTAATCAGTAGTAGGGAAACAGTAGCACTAATAATGTCTTCAATGCGTTGTATGTTTTTATAGGGAAAATATTGACAGCTGATTTTCATCTTTTACTCGAATTTGATTTACAGTTCCTGATTCAAATTATGAAATGCACCAAAAAGGATCCATATAAATTTATAAAATCATAAATTTATTACAAAGCCACATCTCAATCTCAAGAAATCCGCATAAAAATGCTTGATCCCTAGACACTTTTGATGTGTGTATATACATTCATATGTAACATAATTATGATGAGGGATTAATAGAAAGGTGGTGGCCCAGTGGTATCTGCCCTGACTTACGGAGGTCGTGGTTTCGAACCAAGCCAGGCGCATTACTTTGTGTAATTTATTTCATCACCACTGCTCTCAAAACGGTGAAGGAAAACATCGTGAGGAAACCGGCAAGCCCAAGAACAAAAAAAAAGACGAAGACAAGTGACATCCACCAACACGCACTGGGCCGCCCACGTGGTGGATTATGGCGCACTGAGAGGAAGCCTGTGGCCCCAGCAGTGGGAATATTTAAGGGTGACGATGAGATAGTAGATTAAAAACTTATCTATTTATTTCTCACCTTTCCGTGTGCGAATGGAATAGGTAACCGTTATTATTAAAACATATTTCTATTCTATGTAAAAACTCATCATCATCAGCCTATAATGTTCCCACTGCTGGGACACAGGCCTCCTCTCTGTGAGAGGGAGTGGGCCATAATCTACCACGCGGGCCCAGTGCGGGGTGGTAGATATCACATGTCTTCAAATTTTTGGTTCTAGGACATGCCGGTTTCCTCACGAAGTTTTCCTTCACCGTTTTGAGAGCAGTGGTGATGAAATAATGCGCTTGGCGGGGTTCGAAGTCACGACCTACAACTCGTAAGTCGGGACCGATACCACTGGGCCACCACTGCTCACCGTTATTAAAAAAAAACATATTTCTATTCTATCTAAAAACTAAACCAGCCAAACTAATTAACTCTCAATCAACATAACTGGTTAACATTTACAACTGAGTCTACAACGTTATAACAATGTAACACAAAGTGGGCGCAAATCAAACAACGAGTCGATCCCACGCGCCGCCGCACACGGCGAACAATTAGCTTACAGCGACTCATTATAACTTCGTATTGTTTTGTACGGTTAGTAAGAATGGTAGAGGAAAATGGGAATATTTAAATCATCATACGTCTAGTCTTTTCCCAACTATATTGGGGTCGCGGGCATGCGGGCGGCGAGTTAAGGGTAAGTCGCTGCCCGACCATGGACCATGCCCGGGTTGATGACGCGTTGTGTTCCAAGCGCGCCTCAAAGAGCGTCAGCATGATGACGACCTCTAGAGGGCCAAAGCCTGCCGGGTTCGCGGGACTTATCTCATTACCGTGACCCCGGCACATACTGGGCTATTGAAGGACACCGTGGATTTTAGTCAGTACGAGTCTGAAACTGCCTCCCGCCCTGCCCGGGGTGGGAGTACTCATTTGATGATTTTAACACGCTACAAAAAAAGGGACTATTTTGGGGTCGGTTTGTCGAACCCGATGCAGCTATAAAACAGTATTTTTTTAATATGGGAAAATAATGGACTTTCTTAGATGACAGCAGTGGCTGAGCAGTTGATTGCTGCGCAACGTGTCGCGGGTTTGATATCCGCATAGAAGAAATATTTGTATGACCTACAAGAAGTTGTTCCGGGACTGAGCGTTTGAGTATGTGAGTTTATATGCTTGGTAACAGGGTGCAGCAACGTTTTCAGAAACGCCGACCAAATTTAATGCGAGTCGAACTCAAACACTAGGGATTCGGTGCCATTATGAAAATATATCATATTATTTAAAACAGCAAAAAAAAAGTTTGTTGATGGGAACCAACTTAAATATTAATTTCATTCTGTTTTTACCCGACTGCGCCAGGAGGGTTATGTTTTTTAGTATTTGTTATTAGACCGGCAACAGAAATACATGATCTGTGGAAATTTCAACTTCAACTGCCTGACTACTACGGTTCATGAGATACAGCCTGGTGACAGATAGATAGACAGACGGACAGCGAAGTCTAAATAGGGTCCCGATTTATCATTAGGGTACGGAACCTTAAAAAGATGTGTATCAGCACCATTCAGCTCAATCACTTTGAAGGGAACTAAATGATTCGACACACGCGCCACCATGAGCGAGACATTTGAGTGAACATGACATACTCCCAAATACGTAGGTATCTGGTGAATGATAGCTTTGTAACAAATAGAACTCATTCAATAAAAACTTAGTAGCTATAGAGGGGGGATCCCTATAAACGTGCTTTTGAAAGATAATACTAACAAATGTGACAGCGCTGAAAACTCGTTTTTTATTAATAACATTGTAATAACATTCAAAACATATAAAAAAGATAAAAGACAACATCCATATCAAAGTAATACTACTAAATCAGTTTTAAACACAGCAAGACCCCGTTAAGATTAAATAGCACTAAGATGTTTACGTTGCTACAATAAATCGTAGCGAGTTGTAGCCGCGTAGTAGATTCCGTAGCAGTTCGTAGCACCGGCTACGGATGCACGTAGACTTTCGTAGCGCTCACAATGAATTAAATACAAAGTTAGCTCTGAGTTATTTTTCTTGTTTCGTATTTGTAGAACAATAAAATAATTAGGTATTCATCATCATCATCATCTCAGCCGTAGGACGTCCACTGCTGAACATAGGCCTCCCCTTTTGATTTCCACTTATACCGGTTGGAAGCGACCTGCATCCAGCGTCTTCCGGCGACCTTTATAAGGTCGTCTGTCCATTAATCTGTCAATTAGGTATTATGCAGAAATAATTATTTTTGAGTCTTGAGTATGGAATTTAGGTAATGTTTAAAGTGTTTTAATGTTGACGAACATCAGTTATTGTAATAATTTGAATAGGAATTTGCTTAAATATAAATATTTATACGTAATAGCGGGGTCGCAATCGTAAGGATTTTTTTTTGACTGATAGAGGGACCCGAACTTTCCGGACCGAGCAACCACAATTTTTGTCCAGCAATTCGGAAAAAAATAATGGCGCGAGTGATGTGGGCGGTTCGGGGCAAAAATTTCACGCGAACAAATACTTAAGCGTGTATTTGTTCGCTAGTTTTAATTTAAACAGACAACTACTCAAATAAAAGTTACATAATGAAAATTAAATACTCAAAACAATTTAAAGTCTAAAACAGACAAACTCTAAAATCTAAAACCCGACTCTAAAATTAATATTAACACAGTACGAAAATTTGAGTAGATATAATATAAAATCAAATTCACCGACAGTAGTCAGTTGTAGAAACAATAATATAGCTTTGGGGAGTTCTCCGGCGAATTTCAGCTCAATCCCATTATAAATCGCGTTGAGATTATTAAACAGTCACCTTAACGAGAATTGTGACGGCGGGGGGGTGTAACGGGGTGTGGGGGTGAAGGAGGGGGTGTAAGATCCACTTTAGGATGAATACACAATGGAAGGAGCTTGTCTTTTGATTGGGATTTGGGTTTTAAATAGTGGTTTCTATCTGATTATATCTAATGAAAAAGGAAATGATTAATATTTTTATAAATATTAAACGCATTAACGCATGCGTAGCGAAATTCAAAGATTTTCTTAGGAAAGAAAAATTCGATCCGCGGACAGGATTTGAACCTGCGGCCTTCGGAGTCAGTACATCCGACGCTCATTTTCAACCGAGCCACCGGGGATCTTACCTGCCGCGGCGAATGACGACCATGAGACGTTAGAAATGGAAGGAAGAATTCGCCGCGGCAGGTAAGATCCCCGGTGGCTCGGTTGGAAATGAGCGTCGGATGTACTGACTCCGAAGGCCGCAGGTTCATATCCTGTCCGCGGATCGAATTTTTCTTTCCTAAGAAAATCTAAGGAAAATGATTTATGGTTAAGGGAGATTATTTGGTGAGACAGGCAACTCAGTGATAGAGTCTTAAAAGTCTCTCAAAACGTTACCTATGCATGCTGTAATGCGAAATGATGTGTCACTACATCTTGTCGACTTTAGTGGTGAACTAGTTGCATTTACCTTGCCCCTGTCAGTAAGGCGCGCTCAAAGCTTGTCCACTTTTAAAAATCTGGTCTTAAACCACCACCTTTCCTCTTGAACGTGTGACGAACGTTTGTTTGCGATGTTCCATAATTATCAATGTTTATTTAAAATTATAAATATGTGTTTATATATTTTGTGTTTGTATGTGTATATTTTTGTTTGTTGGTAAATGGGGATTGTCTTAATTTTTTAAACATTCGATTTTATTTTATTTTCTGCAAATATAGAGCATTTTGAGAAACTAATTTGAATATTTTAATGATTGGCTCAATAGTTTTTTTATTTATAATATTTTAATTTTAGAGGTAGGTGACGTCACCATTGGCCTAAAAGTTGTGCCGTTTCCTTACTAGAGCAAAATTAAAAAACTGTCAACACAACGTCAACTGTCTAAACGTCACTTACATCCCGCTAGGTTATTATTTACAAAACAAAATTACTCCTAGATGAACATACAAAGGAATCTGAGGCTTCTGAAATACTAACATCAAAGTGATCTTCGCAACAGTAGTACCAATATGAAATATTGGTACATCGGTAAAATGTGTCGAAAATAAATACGAATGAAAAATCTTTTTTTTTTAAGCTATTGCATAGCTTCTATCGCGGGCCTTGAGCGCGGGGACCGAATCCAGAAATTCCGTAACGAAAAAACCTCACGCTCCCCACTCCGACGGGCAAGGAGGTGTGGCTTGAAGGCCGTGCATCGTCTAAGGTCGTTTCAGTTCGGCAGTCTTCGACACGGTGTTCTGAGCGGAGCTGAGCGAAGCGGAGCGGAGTGGAGTGGAGCTGAGCGGAGCGGAGCTGAGCGGAGTGGAGCGGAGCTGAGCGGAGCGGAGTGGAGTGGAGCTGAGCGGAGTGGAGTGGAGCTGAGCGGAGCGGAGCGGAGCGGAGCGGAGTGGAGCGAAGCGGAGCGGAGTTGAGTGGAGTGGAGTGGAGTCGCGACGATTATTTTTGTTGAGTGTATACAGGTTTTTTGTAAATAATAAATAATAATAATAAAAATCAATTCTTAATGAAAAAATATCGAGGTTTTCGTTATGGGTGTCGTTTTCATGGTTTTCCAGGGTGTTTAAACCGATGGTGCAGTCAAAATGTAAATCCAAGATGGCGGCAGCATAAATTATCGAAGTTTTCGTCATGGGTGTCGTTTTCATGGTTTTCGAGGGTGTTGAAACCGATGTTGCAGTCAAAATGTAAATCCAAGATGGCGGCTGCAAAAAATATCGAGGTTTTCGTCATGGGTGTCGTTTTCATGGTTTTCGAAAGTGTTGAAACCGATGGTGCAGTCAAAATGTAAATCCAAGATGGCGGCAGCATAAATTATCGAAGTTTTCGTCATGGGTGTCGTTTTCATGGTTTTCGAGGGTGTTGAAACCGATTTTGGAGTCAAAATGTAAATCCAAGATGGCGGCAGCATAAATTATCGAAGTTTTCGTCATGGGTGTCGTTTTCATGGTTTTCGAGGGTGTTGAAACCGATGTTGCAGTCAAAATGTAAATCCAAGATGGCGGCTGCAAAAAATATCGAGGTTTTCGTCATGGGTGTCGTTTTCATGGTTTTCGAAAGTGTTGAAACCGATGGTGCAGTCAAAATGTAAATCCAAGATGGCGGCAGCATAAATTATCGAAGTTTTCGTCATGGGTGTCGTTTTCATAGTTTTCGAGGGTGTTGAAACCGATGTTGCAGTCAAAATGTAAATCCAAGATGGCGGCTGCAAAAAATATCGAGGTTTTCGTCATGGGTGTCGTTTTCACGGTTTTCGAGGGTGTTGAAACCGATGGTGCAGTCAAAATGTAAATCCAAGATGGCGGCTGCAAAAAATATCGAGGTTTTCGTCATGGGTGTCGTTTTCATGGTTTTCGAAGGTGTTGAAACCGATGGTGCAGTCAAAATGTAAATCCAAGATGGCGGCAGCATAAATTATCGAAGTTTTCGTCATGGGTGTCGTTTTCATGGTTTTCGAGGGTGTTGAAACCGATGTTGGAGTCAAAATGTAAATCCAAGATGGCGGCAGCATAAATTATCGAAGTTTTCGTCATGGGTGTCGTTTTCATGGTTTTCGAGGGTGTTGAAACCGATGTTGCAGTCAAAATGTAAATCCAAGATGGCGGCAGCATAAATTATCGAAGTTTTCGTCATGGGTGTCGTTTTCATAGTTTTCGAGGGTGTTGAAACCGATGTTGCAGTCAAAATGTAAATCCAAGATGGTGGCTGCAAAAAATATCGAGGTTTTCGTCATGGGTGTCGTTTTCATGGTTTTCGAGGGTGTTGAAACCGATGGTGCAGTCAAAATGTAAATCCAAGATGGCGGCTGCAAAAAATATCGAGGTTTTCGTCATGGGTGTCGTTTTCACGGTTTTCGAGGGTGTTGAAACCGATGGTGCAGTCAAAATGTAAATCCAAGATGGCGGCTGCAAAAAATATCGAGGTTTTCGTCATGGGTGTCGTTTTCATGGTTTTCGAAGGTGTTGAAACCGATGGTGCAGTCAAAATGTAAATCCAAGATGGCGGCAGCATAAATTATCGAAGTTTTCGTCATGGGTGTCGTTTTCATGGTTTTCGAGGGTGTTGAAACCGATGTTGGAGTCAAAATGTAAATCCAAGATGGCGGCAGCATAAATTATCGAAGTTTTCGTCATGGGTGTCGTTTTCATGGTTTTCGAGGGTGTTGAAACCGATGTTGCAGTCAAAATGTAAATCCAAGATGGCGGCAGCATAAATTATCGAAGTTTTCGTCATGGGTGTCGTTTTCATAGTTTTCGAGGGTGTTGAAACCGATGTTGCAGTCAAAATGTAAATCCAAGATGGCGGCTGCAAAAAATATCGAGGTTTTCGTCATGGGTGTCGTTTTCATGGTTTTCGAGGGTGTTGAAACCGATGGTACAGTCAAAATGTAAATCCAAGATGGCGGCTGCAAAAAATATCGAGGTTTTCGTCATGGGTGTCGTTTTCACGGTTTTCGAGGGTGTTGAAACCGATGGTGCAGTCAAAATGTAAATCCAAGATGGCCGCTGCATAAATTATCGAAGTTTTCATCATGGGTGTCGTTTTCATGGTTTTCTTAAACAATATTAACTTTTTTTATTTATTTAATAATAGTAAAATTTGTTTTCTTATCGGTCACCACGCTCAAAAAGTGTAACTTGAATTAATATCAAAGAAAAAGCAATACTGCATGAATAAAATAAATAAATAAAATTATAATTGCAAAAGTTGATACAAAATGCTATGCAATAGCTTTACCGCGGCAGTCCCCGAGTGCCACACTTCTTTTTTTCTTTTACTGTTAATAGAGGGCAGTAAACACTAAACACGCAGTTTTACCAACCGTATAGTGGATAAATACTAACAACCGACTGCGATTTTTGTCCGTGCTATATTTGAATTCATGTTCAAAAAAAAAAAAAGATTTTTTAGTAAGCAATACTCGATTGTAACTAAAGAAATAGATAACAGAGTACAGCTAGCGTGGAAGAGATATTGGCCACACAAGGTTGTCAAAAATCCTCGGGTTCCTCCCAATATGTGAAATCTAGAGACCTGTCAACATAGCATGGAGCGTAGCATGCTCAACGACAAGTTAAAAGACAAAATCAAACTAGAGACATTACGAAACCAAACTAAAATCAACGAAATCACATATTGCATAAGGAAATTGAAATGGAGATGGGCAGGTCATATGTTGAGGAGTACTAATAATAAATGGGCTAAGGACGTAACCAAATGGTGTTCAAGATATAACAAAAGAAAGAAAGGAAGGCAACGCCTAAGATGGGAAGACTACTTTCGAAAGATGGCTGGTGCTACTTGGAGGAGGATGACCCATAATCGGAAGGAGTGGCAAGCTACAGGGGAGGCCTTTGCGAAATTGCAAGACAATCTCAATATCGGTGTCTAATAATACATAATATATATAGATATATAAAAGAGAGGGAAAAAAAAGACGTGTGGCACTCGGGGACTGCCGCGGTAAAGCTATTGCATAGCATATTGTATCAACTTATGCAATTATAATTTTATTTATTTATTTTATTCATGCAGTATTGCTTTTTCTTTGATATTAATTCAAGTTACACTTTTTGAGCGTGGTGACCGATAAGAAAATAAATTTGTCTATTATTAAATAAATAAAAAAAGTTAATATTGTTTAAAAAAGTAAAAGTAAAAGTAAAAGTCGAAGTCGAAGTCAAAGTCATCGTCAAACTGAAAGTCAAAGTCATCGTCAAAGACAATGTTTTAATAATTTAATTAAATTAAATGAGCGTGAGGCTTTTTCGTTACGGAATTTCTGGATTCTTTCCCCGCGCTCAAGGCCCGCGATAGAAGCTATGCAATAGCTTAAAAAATGTAAACTTACTTTTAATATTTTTGTTTTGTAAGATTGTTAAATAAAGGCTATTAATAATAATAATACTCGATTGCACCCTAAAATTTGTCGTTTATTCTGTATTGTTGGTCAACGTCCAATCTTGGTTTTTTTTTCTCGAGTAATAATCTTGGTACATGGTACGTGACACTGAAAACTGGTATGTATACCAAGAAATTGGTACTTATGCGTGACATCCCTGGAAAATACTTGTCACTTATTTTTTAGGGTTCCGTAGCCAATGGCAGAAAACGGAACCCTTATAGATTCGTCATGTCTGTCTGTCTGTCTGTTCGTCCGTATGTCACAGCCACTTTTTGTCGAAATTACAAGAGATAGCTCTTATAATTTCGACAAAAAGTTGAAACTTTGTAAGTAGATGTATTATGTGAACCGCGTTAGGACTTTCACACAAAAATAAAACCAAAACCAATTTTGGGGGCACCTCCCATACTTAGAATTGAAACTCAAAATATTTTTTTTTCGCCTTATCCATTCGTGTGGGATATCTATGAATAGGTCTTGAAAAATTATATTGAGGTAGTACTATTATTCTGTGATTGAGGTTACAAACATAATTTTTTCTAAACTGAACAGTTTGCTCGAGAGACACTTCCAAAGTGGTAAAATGTGTCCCCCCCCCCTATAACGTCTAAACTAAGAGAATGATAAAACAAAAAAAAATATTTGATATGCATTACCATGCAAACTTCAATTGAAAATTGTTTTGATCGAGATCGAGTTATTAGTTTTTTTTTTTTTAATAAATCGTAAACCGCAATTTACCTTGCAAAGTTACAACCAACTACAAGAACTTTACTTGCTGCTACGGAACCCTTTATGGGCGAGTCCGACTCGCACTTGGCCGGTTTTATATTTTTTATATTTTCTGTTTTCTGAGGCAAAGATACAAAACTGTGTACAGCCAAAGGTTTGAAGAAGGTGTTAAACATTTGAAGGGCAAGGAAGGTCAAACGTATTTTATTAAAAATATCAATGAAATATTAATATTTTTAATTTTTAATTAGTACATTTTGATCAGTAACGCTATTCCTCGAAATGGTTTTTCAATTACAGCATATTAAAAAAAATGAACAATGCCCATTGTACACCGTAGACTACCTACAGTATTGTTTCTCCTTTACTTTTCAAATCCATCCAAAGGTTGTATTGAAAAGATCGCTTTTAGCGATAAGACATTGTGTCACCCTATTTATAAGATATTGTTAATTGGATGTATTCTTTAATTTGTATGGTGTACATAATAAAGAGTATTCTATTCTATTCTACTAGTGAAAGATTATTTGAAATAGGTTCAATAGTTTTTGAATTCAGTCATTACAAACATTTTTATAGATATATTATTATTATTATAGAAATCCCCCATTTGTACCCCAGCCTTATTCAACTAAAACACAATTCTCAATCTATTAAAATTTCTCCATCCGTGACGCGATTACTGTACTAATATCACAATGTCAGACAATCGGCTCGGCGGCGGTTATTACATCCCGAGGTTCAGGTGCGCCAGTGTTCGGATGTCGGCCAAACGAATATTAACAACCCTTTGAGCAGAACCGGGGGTGTAACGGGGTAGTAATTGAAAATAATAGAGGAACGTGTGATTAACTTTATGTGATAAGCGTTGGGAAGTGGTATTAAATGGGTTGGTTGTGTGGGAGATGGGGGGTTGGATTGTTATAATGTTAAAAGAGGTTATGTTGTGCTGAATGTAACCTTTTTGGTGGTGGGTAAAAATGCTACTAAACTACATCGCCATCTGCCTAGCCTTTTCCTAAGTTTATTGTGATCAGCTTCCAGTCGAAAGTCCACAAATCGCCCATCGGCAAGAGCGACTTAACCCGCAAGATGGGCCTTTGAGGCTTTAAGTTTACTATGAATACTTTTCATACCATTCATACACTAGCTTAGAATTGAAATCTAATCATAAATTGGTCTATAATAATGTTCCCACGCCTTGCTGGGACCAGTGGCGGGCCTAGGGTTTCAAAACAAGGCAAGCCCAATAAAATTTTAACCGATTTAAAAAAAAAAAAAAAAAGTTCAGTTTTCGACTGAGTATGTAGGTATATCATCGCAATTTTCTCATAAACTACTGGTTAGGTACAATAAATTAAAAGAGAATTCATCCATCTTCTTCTTTCCTCTTCTTTCTTCAATTTCACTCTTGCTTGTCGTGCGGTGAATGAGGTAACCAAAGCAGAAAGCTCACTGAAGGCATGCTAGTGCTAGATTGAATATAATAAACATATCAGCAATTGCATACCTCCGGTGGCTTTGAAAAAAGCCGTTTGGTTTGCTTCATTGCTTGAGGGAACAAAGTTATGGTAAGTACATAGTTGCTTGCTTCGTAACAGAACTAACAGGTTACAGACAAAAAAACAAAACAGAAAGTTACAAAACGAAAGTTAAAAAATAGCTAGATAGAATGTAATAAGGAATTTAAATACTTAAATTATTTATATTCTAATTGCAATCGTCTATCTTTCTTAAGAAATGATTTAATTACATCACAGTAAAATGTTGGTGATCGTTTTAATTCTACCAACAACTGTTTTTCAATAGCTATCATTGATAATTCGGAAAGACGCTCTTGACCTTGTGTATTTCTCAGATAGGTATGGATACGTTTAAGAGACGAAAAAGCACGTTCCGCGGAAGAACTTGTAGCCGGAATAGTTACAACAAGATACGCTAACTTTAACAGCTCGGGAAAGGCATCCTCGAGGTTATTCTCATGAATGAAATCAATTAATTCGAAAACATTACGATCTTTCAGATCAGGACTAGAATACAGGCAAATCAATTGGCTTTTTAATGTTTGTTTGTCGAAATAGTTTGCATAAATGTCAAATAATGAATCTAATTCCTCTGTAGGAAACTGTGAGTGATAATTGTCAAATTTTTTGTTGTTGAGCAGTTGGAAAAACTTTAATTTATAAATTTCAGAATATCGGTCAGTAATTTCGGTATTAATGTTATCAATTACTTCTACAAAAAGTCGTCTGTATTCTGTTTTTGCACAGCGTACGTTGCGTCTCAAACGAGGAGCCGAATTTTTTTGCAACGTATTCTCATAAATTTGATCAAATTCGGATTGAAATTCAGCACGTAACCATGCCTGAAATTCCTTTATTTTATTAATACAATAACCAACATCAACTTGTGATTTTTGTAGAATATTGTACAAGCAGTCAGTTTTTTCAAATATCCGATGAAAAATAAAAAGAAAAAAATTGAAATTAAAAGATCGCAAAGTGTTTTCAAAATTCTCAGCAGCTAAAATCGTATCCCCATCCCAGTTCTGTGGATTGTCGCACAGATCAGAAAACAACTCAATAAGTTTACTTTTTTGTTCAAAAACCGTGTTTACAACTCGCGACATGTATGTCCAACGAGTTGCAGCAAAAAATTGCCTAATGCTCCCGGCATTAGGCAATTTTTTGCTGCAATGAGTATCGTAAAAAGCAGCTCGTTTTGTACTATTACTAAAAAAATTACACAAAGACTGAAGGCCTGAAAAAAATAAACTAACCTCCTGAATTCTATTGCATGATTTAGACAACACTAAGGCCAAAATATGTGCATTACACCAAATGTAAATTGCTTGTGGACAAACATCTTTAACTTTTTGTTGCACTCCATTTCTTACACCGGACATTACACTAGCACCGTCATAGCTTTGCGCTATTAATTTTGCGATGCAATCATGTCTATTCAATAATTCTAAAATAATATTAGAGAGTGAGTCTGCTGTGCGACTTTCCGACACATTAAGAAAGCCCAAAAAACGGTCATGAATTTCATTTTTATAATAATATCTGAGAATCAAGCAGAGTTGTTCTCTATGACTAACATCGGGGGTTTCGTCAATAATAATTGAAACAAATTTTGTTTGCCTAACTTCGTAATCGATACGAGTTTGCATCACATCGGCTACGGAATGAATAATATCGTTTTGAATTTTGTTAGATAAATAACTCGGCCCCGGTTTGTCACTTTCCTGATGCTGCATATGCTTTTCTAAAATGACATCGTATTTTGAAATTAACGAGACCAGTTCTAAAAAATTGCCTTTATTTAATGAAGTTTTGGATTCATCATGTCCTCTTAGAGGAAGTTCCTGTTGTGCTAAATGACAAACAATATCGACTAATCTTTGAAATACGCTACGGTTGTTATCAACGCGCGAGTTATATTTTGAAATTTCCTCAGATAACTGGCGTGATATAGATGTCTCAATTCGTTGTTTACCAAAATTACCGAAAGAAACCATTGCACACAAGTGTTTATGTGAATTTGCGTGCCTTTTAATGGCGCCAGATATGTTATTTAAATCATTATAACCAGTTGTATTCCAAACGGAATCTTCATTCGAAAAAAATATGCAGCACCAGCAATACAACTTATTAGTGTGCGAACAGCCAACAATCCAACTAGTTTTATACACTGATCTATTAAATTTTCGTTTATGCGATTTACTGGTCTGAGAAATACACAGATTAGGCGTCGGTTTTAATGAAGAAATTAACTGTTTCTTCTGAGCAAAGTTTAAAGATTTTACCTTATCTTCGCCAATCAAAACTTGAACGCATTTTAAATCCTCACAAGGTACTATTACTTCCATGGTTGTAGGTAAGTCACTAAAACAATTGTATCACTGAGAAAATCAAAAAAAATACACAAAAAACTTTAACAACAAAACTTTTTCCCACTCAAGCAAACGAAACTGAAGTGAGTTGCACTCGGGTATCGGGACACTTACGCAGAGTTGCAGTGTTGTCATTTAAGCAAAAAAAATCCCCATGTATATGAAAAATCTAGCTAGAAGTCGCAATTTTGTATATTTATGATATTGCTTGAATATTTAATTTCGTTATTTAAGTTATTTAAGTCGCTAGTTTTTATTGTTGCTAAATCTTAAAGTCTCTAAACTTTTTAAAAATCTCCAAGATCTCACAACGGTCGCTAAAACGGCAACACTGCATGGTTTGCAAAGTGACAATACGCGTACAACTTCATACGCATGCAGGGCTTAAACGTTCACACTGATCGATTTGTAGACGCACAAGGTTCTAACTCGTTACACGGCACATCGCTAGAAGTGCGAAAGTGACGAGAGATAGTATTTGAAAGCCCGGTAAAAGCCCGGTACGTGTAAGCGTGATAGCTATATTTATGTAGATGCTGCTTAATGCGAAACTCTGCGCGCGACCATTAGACCAATCGCGGTGTGTAGTAGTGTGGCATATGTAGATACTTTGTGTTATTTTGATAAGAATTAAGCGCGCGAACTTTTAAATAGTTCGGGTTTGATATTGATTCTCTATCGAGCATTTCTAACGCATGCCAGGCTTTTGGGCTTGTATGAAAGGATCGCCACTGGCTGGGACACTGGTCTCCTTCTCTTTGAGACGGGCCCGCGTGGTATCTATCACGCGGCGTACAGTGCGGATGGGTACACATACACAATACACATGTCTTCGATTTTATTTTGGTTTGACGACATGCCGTCCCTCACGATGTTTTCTTTCACTTTCATTGAGAAACGTGGTGATGAAAAAAAAAAACATAAAGTAAGTACTTAATGAGCCCCGTAAATCGGGGCGAGCACTGGACCACCACTGCTCTCGAATTGCGAATATAATTGCTAGACGTTAATTCCAAGGGGATTGAAACCAAAACACATTATCAACAAAAAAACAGAAAACTTACCATTTCTTTGTACTTGTGACAAAGGAACAATTCGACCGAAGAAGTCCTTGTGTACCTGCAACAAAAAAGTGCATAATTAGGTATAGACTTGATAGATGTACCTAATGGTGCACCGTTGATGCGATGGTGATAACACGGGTGAAACAGTGGAGTTTGTAAAGCTACACGATTACAGACAGCATTTGGATCGACGTGACCGGCTAACGGTGCACGTTGCGATGCCGTATCGCAAAGATTTTGCCGTTGTGTCACGTTTGTCCGCCGGCGAAATCTATGCGGTGCGGAACCGTAACCCACCGTGTACTCGCGTCGAAAAATGCTTTTTTTTGAAAAAGAGCCTTTTCTGACATGACAGTAATAATTTCTTGATGATATTTTATGCGAAATAAAGTAAAGAAGACACCGTGACCCTTTCCGTGACCTCTGTTTGTTTCGCCATTGGCATTGGCATCTAGTTTTTTGTTTTTACGTGTCAAAATATTGAAACAAAAGTTGAAATATCTTCCAGCATCTCCAAACAGGAATAAACATGACTCAAAATGATGTTGTAACAAGTCTTCGAACAAAAAAAACCTTAGAACTTCTCACACACAGTTCCCACTTCTGAGCTCAGTTTCCACCGCGAAATGAGCGGCCCAATTGAAGACCAAACTACTACTATTTTTTCTCGCAAGAGAAAACGAAGAAGAAAGTGACTCAGTGGGTGAAAAAAGTAAAAGCGAACTAGCTCTGGGAAGCAGACGACGTTCAATTGTTATTTTTGGTAGAAACGCAAACCGTCTACAGACGACACGATTCACTGCTGCGGAGTGTATCGCGGATTCGATAACCGGACGGAACAAATATTTGTAAGTAGTTGTTCCGGGTCAGGATACTTGTGTTTTTGAGTTTCTATGTTTGTAAACGCACCCACGATACAGAAAGAAATTCCTGGTATGGGGAAACGTTTTTTTTTTAAACTAAACAAGTCAATAAAGTCCGCTCCGTTTAGCCATTTCCCGCTCATAACTCTTTCGCGATTTAAAAGGGGCTTTAGAAAG
This sequence comes from Agrotis clavis, assembly GCA_954870645.1. Lineage (NCBI taxonomy): Eukaryota > Metazoa > Arthropoda > Insecta > Lepidoptera > Noctuidae > Agrotis > Agrotis clavis. The sequence continues at coordinate 18,462,290 of OX940935.1, read as the reverse complement.
ACGCATCTATCATCCACTACTATCTATCTAAATCTAAATAACTCAAAGGTGACTGACTGACATAGTGATCTATCAACGCACAGTCCAAACCACTACACGGATCGGGCTGAAATTTGGCATGCAGGTAGATGTTATGACGTAGGCATCCGCTAAGAAAGGATTTTGATCAATTCTACCCCCAAGGGGATAAATTATAATAATAATAATAAATTTATTCAAAAAAATAAGGTATACGTTAAATACATTTTTTCTTACATCTATGTACAGTTCAAAAATGATCTATGCCTGAACTAGGTATTCCTGTGTTTCAGGCGAAGGGAGGTAACATTAATTTATTAAATAATCACATAATAAGCATAATAATCTATAGAGTATACAATATAAGGTTTTTAAAATTATAACTAACTAGCACTTCGCCCCGCGACTTCGTCCGCGCTTATTTCGAACTTTGCTTCTGTGAATTTCTTCTCCCGCCCCCTCTTTTCTTTCCCCCTCTTTATGGAATACTTTTAGAAAATCAATATGCAACTAAAATTCTATCGACCACAAAACAACCCTTTAGCAGTCGGTTTTCGCAACATCCCATCTTAATAAGCATCTATGTCCTAAAGATATACCCCAGGGAAAATTTGAGACTAACGAAGTCTCATACAAACTCTGATTTTAAAAACTACCCTTCTTAGGGGGGGGAATTTCCCGTCATAATCCCGTCTTAAGTAGCACCTACGTCCTAAAAGAACCCTCCTGTAAAACATTTAAAACTCCTAGTACTTGTAGTAATTAAGTTTCATACAAATTATTAATCCTAGAAACATCCCCTTTGGGGTCCAATTTCACCAATTTCAAAACCCCGTTTTAATGAGTATCTACATCCTCAAAATAGCTCCCGCGTAAAATTTGAGACTCCCAGAATTTGTCGTAACGAAGTTTCATACAAACTACCAACACCAAAAACTACCCTTTAGGGGTTGGTTTATCCAAAACTCGTCTGAGGAGGAACCAACGTCCTAAAAACACATGAGCATAATTTTTAACTTCTAACTATCAAGAACAAAGTCCCGTCTTAGTGAGCATCTACTCCCTAAAAAGCTCTATGCATATTTTGACACTCCCAACACTTGCAATAACGAAGTTTCATGCAAACTAACAACCCCAAATATCCCCTTAGGGATAGAATTTCAGAAAATCCCGTCATAGCTAGTACCTACATCTTAAAAAAATCCCCATGTAAAATTTAAGACTCCTATATACCAACCCCAAAAACAACCCCTTAGGTTTCGAATTTCGCACAATCCCATCGAAGTGAGCACCAACGTCCTAAAAAAAATCCCGCGTAAAATTTATAACCCCTAGCACTTATAGTAACGAAAGTTTCATTCAAACTATCAACACCAAAAATAACCCCTTAGGGGTTAAATCTCGCCGTTGTGCGTAATTACTTCCTAAAAAGAAAACATTACTTATTCAAAATTTGAGAAACCTAACTTCCAACACTAAAGCAACCCCTTAGGGGTCGAATAAGGCAAAATACCATCTTAAGTAGTATGCGTCTTAAAAAGTACCGCCAAGCTAAATTTGATACTCCTAGTTCTTGTAGTAACAAAGTTTCATACAAACTATCGACCCCAAAAACAACCCTTTAGAAGTGAAATTTAACAAAGTCCCGTCTTATTGAGCACCTATGTCATTAAAAGAATGCCCATGCAAAATTTGAAACCTGTATCTATCAACATCAAAAACAACCCCTTGGGGTTCGAATTTCGAATCACCCCTTCATAGTGAGCATCAAAGTCCTAAAAACAACCCCCACGCAAAATTTGAGACTCCTAGCACTCGTAGTAACGAAGTTTCATACAAACTATTAACCCTAAAAACAACCCCTTAGGGGTCGAATTTTGCAAAACTCCGTCTTCGGTAGCGCGTACGTCCTTAAAAGAATCACCATGCAATATTTTAGACCTCTATCTATCAACTTCTAAAACAACCCCTTAGGGGTTGAATTTCGAAACACCCCGTCTTAGGTAGTGTGTACGTCCTAAAAACAACCCCCATGCAAAGTTTGAGACTCCTAGCACTTGTAGTAACGAAAGTTTCATACAAACTATCAACACCAAAAACAACCCTTAGGGGTCAAATTTCGAAAAACCCGTTTCGTAAGTAGCACCTACTTCCTAAAAAGAACCCGCATGCAAAATTTAAAACTCCTAGTACTTGCAGTAACAAAGTTTCATACAAACTGTCAACCCCAAAAACAACCCCTTAGGGGCGTAATATCGCAAAATCCGTTCTTAGCGAGTACCTACGTCCTAAAAAGAACCCCTATGCAAAATTTTAAACCCCTAGCACTGGGAGTTTCTGAGATTTCGTGTCCTATGAGTGAGTGACCTTTTGCTTTTATATATATAGATTATTATAAATAGCAAATAATTTGAACAATCTTTACTTATGAACAAGTAATAATTTCTCTGTATCTTCATAGGACATTGATTGTAAGGCTTCCTTAAGGATTTTCTTACAGTTACTGAGATTTAAGGAGTAGATTTTTTCTTTTTCATTTAGCCTATTATAAAGTAGGGGTCCAAGGTACATATAAAATTTGGCTGTGAAAGCATGCTTTGTACTTTTTTGAGGACAAACTATATCTTTCCGTCTCTTATTAGTAAATTCAGTGCTATAAGGGAGAGCTGCGTGTTGTTTTAGTACAGTGCTCATTATAAATAACTGCCGAACTGTTAGTACTTCACAGGATTTATACAGGAGGTTAGTTGGGAACAGAAAAGGCCGACAAGTAGCCACCTTGAGAATAGCTCTTTGGGCTCGTTCAATGGGCAATAACAGTGTTTTACTCGCTCCACCCCATGCAGTAATACAATAAGTCAAAATTGACTGACAAAGAGCAAAATATACTTGCTTAATTATTTTTGCATCTGCAGTAATTCGTAGTTTTTTGAATACGAATATCAACTTCCGAATTATAACTACACACATCAAAAGTGTCTAGGGATCAACATATATTTTTGCAATAACTTTTCTCCTGAAGATATTGATTAAAATGTTCTTTAAGGATTCATCAAATAAAGTGTTATCGTTTGTCACAGTAACGATAAACCAAGTCACCTTTGCATTCATAAAGAAATTTGCCATTTTCCTAATAAAGGGATTTTTGACATTTGAACCACTAACATTAAAGTTCGAAAAAAAGACTGAAATAACAGTTTTCTTTAAAATTTTATTGGGTAACTTAAACAATTAATAATCCGTGTTTCTACCGCGAACACTAACAACACAAGAACATCGGTTTGGCATACTCAAAATGAGTTCATCCAAATCACGCTGTGGAATGGCCGCCCATGTTCGTTGCAACAACAAAAAAAGGTCTTCTTGCGACTGGATACCCTCCATATTCGGCAGAGCTCTTCTCTGTAGCATATCCCATGCATGCTCAATCGGGTTCAAGTCTGGCGACTGAGCGGGCCAGGGCAGGACATTGATGTTAGCTGCGGCGAGAGTCTGTCTTACAACTCTTGCGGTATGCGGTCGTGCATTATCATGCATTAACTGAAATAAGGGACCGATTTGCACTTGTCAACAAATCAACTCAGTTCTTCCGCCGATCCAAATACCCGCCCATACCATGATGGTTCCACCACTATAAGGATGGACTTCCTGGCAGGATTTTAATCGCTGTTGGCGTCCAGGGGTTCTCCAGTGTCGTATACGTCTTGTATCCGGTCTCATACCAAAACGAGACTCATCAGAAAAGCACACGAAACGCCATTGTTCTTCTGCCCAATTTCTGTGTTCAAGAGCCCATTGATATCGAATCCTACGATTGTGCATTGCTATAGGTGGTACCCGTAGCGGTCTTCGGGAATGAAGGTTCACTTCATGCAAGCGGTTTCTGACTGTTTGGTCGCTAATTAAGTTCCCTGAAGAGTGATGAAGCCTCACGGCTAACATCATGGCGGTTATTGTTGGAGCTCTTCGAGTTAAGATTTGAATGTATCGGTCTTGTCTCCGTGTGGTGCAGCGATACCGTCCTCCATGGCGCTCAGCCACGGTACCAGTGCTTCGGTAACGTGTCCAAAGTCGACTGATAACACTCTGACTTGTATTCAGAGCTAAAGCCACAGTACGTTGCCGGGAACCAGCTTCTATCATTCCCACGGCTCTGAGCATTTCTTCCCTGCTTAAATGACGTCGCCGCTCCATAATAACGTTGGTTTTAATCAGTAGTAGGGAAACAGTAGCACTAATAATGTCTTCAATGCGTTGTATGTTTTTATAGGGAAAATATTGACAGCTGATTTTCATCTTTTACTCGAATTTGATTTACAGTTCCTGATTCAAATTATGAAATGCACCAAAAAGGATCCATATAAATTTATAAAATCATAAATTTATTACAAAGCCACATCTCAATCTCAAGAAATCCGCATAAAAATGCTTGATCCCTAGACACTTTTGATGTGTGTATTATTTAATGCTTCCATGTGGTATCTAAAAGAAAGGGTTTCATCTATTATAATCCCAAGGTATTTTATTTTGTCAGTCTTTTTAATGCTGGGACACTTACATTGACTTTCTGTAAGCACTTGGCAACAATGAGCATGTAATGTTGAGGGGATATTGGATATTTGCTTGCGCATCGAAAACTTAATGAAGTTTGTTTTGTCTGCATTTAGAGTTAGTGAGTTATTTAGGAGCCATTTATTTACAATATTGAATCCGCGTGGCGCAAGGTTGTAGACTTCGTTTTCTGAGTCAGCCGAAAAAAGCAGAGCAGTGTCATCAGCATAAGTTATGATAGTGCCGTCCTCTAGTTTTAAATCGCAAAGATCATTTATGTAGATCAAAAATAGAGTTGGCCCCAATATACTTCCTTGGGGAACACCATATAATGTATTATTTTGAAAAGCGCTGACAACATTGCCTATCTTTACGCACTGGGAGCGACCTTCTAAATAACTTTGGAAAATTTTTAACTGGGTACCTCTTACACCCATGATCTCAAGCTTGCGCAGCAGCATCGGAATGGATACTGTGTCAAAAGCTTTGGCTAGGTCCAGGAAAATCCCTACTGTATGTTTACCCCTGTCAAGTTCTTGCGCAAGATAGTCAGTTAGATGATGTACTGCATCAGCAGTTGAAACTCTAGGCCTAAATCCAAACTGCCGTTTAGACAATATTGATTTATCTTCCAAATATTTCAGCAATCTTTTATTTATGATTTTTTCTAATATTTTTGACATGGAAGGCAGTAAAGAAGGCCTATAGTTGGTCACTTGATCTTTGCCTCCCGATTTATAGACAGGAATAATTACAGCTTTTTTGAGACACTCTGGAAAATGACCCAAAGACAAACAAATGCGGAAAATATGGGTTAGAGGTGGAACCAAAATGTCCTTGAATTTTTTTATAATTTTATTAGAGATGTTATCCCAGCCAACGGCACAATCTTCTTTCAAGGTCATGATTATACTTTCTACCTCAGTCTCATCAGTATCAAACAGCGTGAAGGATGTTAAAGCAGTGTTACATGTTGATGGTGTACTTGTTATGTTTTGAGATTGATTTTGATTTTTTTCTGCCAGACGCTTTCCAATATTAACAAAGAAATTATTTGCTATGTTAGCGGATTCCAGCGGGGACGAGTGTGCTTGTAATAAACCTGAAGATGACTCATACTGTTTCGTACTATACGTTACGTCTTTAATATATTTCCAGATCTTTTTGCTATTTGTTCCAGCCTTTTCCAATGCCACTTTGTCGTAGTTGCTTTTAATTTTTTTAAGGAGATCGTTACAGAAATTTCTGTATCTTTTGTACGAAAGTTTTAATACTATATTATCAGGATAAGATTTAGCTTTCATATGCAGTTTATGACCCCCTAATTTTTATTAATTAGGGGGTCAAAGTTTGTATGGAACTTTGTCAATTTTATAAAAAAAATACATTGTTAAGTTCCGACATCCACGCGAACGAAGTCGCGGGCACAGCTAGTATCATCATAAGATTCTTCAGTTAGTAACAAGTCAAAAACAACTGTTGCCACAAAGACACTAACGACACTTATCTCTCTCTCACTCACACAGTCACACACACACAAACACATGTTTCTTTACCTTCCTACACCTTTGTCTTATTCTAACAGTCATCATTACGCGGGTGACACTCTTCAGCGGCAATTAAAAAAATAAAACCGCATTTTGTTAGTAGTGTTATGTGCTGCACTACAATTAGTGAAAACACGTCTTGTTTTGGTGTATTTTTGAAATAGTTATTGTTTTGTTTTTAAGCTATTACATAGCTTTTACCGAGTCAAAAACCTTCGACCGAATCAAAAAATTCCGTAACGAAAATAAGCCCTACCGCCTTGTTTAACGTCGTTTCAGTCTGGAGACTTCGGCAATCATAAAAACCTTCGTCATAAATACAATTTACTTTTTCTTACTGATTCTACACGGTCAGCTACAAAAGGAGGTTTTCACAATGAAACCTTCTTATGAAATTTTCCTACAACAAAGCAGAGTGGCGCAGTGGAAGAGTGCTGGGCCCATAGCCTGTTGAAAATATTGACCCTGCACATAAAATACCCACTTACATCTTCATTATAATTTATTGTTCTTTATTACAATAATGGATCACAAATATTTTAAATAAATTATATTCGCGTTAAATATTATAATTATGCAATAGCTTTACCGCGGCAGTCCCCGAGTGCAACAGTTTTTTTTTGTGCGTTTAAATTGCTGATGCCTTCTATTTTGAAGATGGTTCGATCGAAAATCAGCGTTAGGAGTATTTCCCCAGCAAATGCTGACTTGGTAACCCTTTTTATGTTTTGATATATATTTTTTTAATATTTCTTGTGTTATTATTTTTCTTCCTTCTTACACGTTTTGTTGTTGTTGTGTCTACAGGCAAATTAATATTTATTTATATTCTGACTTTTTTTATTTCAATTCAATCAGAATTCCTTTCTCCTAATTTGCTGTATCCGATAGGGTAATTATTGATATACCATCAAACACACATACAGGAACTCATGCCCTTTTCCCATGAGGACAGACAGAAACTATAGACCGCCAAAATGTAGTATTTATTTTTAAGCATTCCATGTGTTGCATAGTTCATATAGTAAGTTAACTGTTGAGCTACAATTTGTTAGTAGTAGTTTAGCTTCTATATCTCTCAGTAAGTACGTAAGCACTGCGATAATGACGTATCGTCGCCGTCTCGCCGCAGCCTCGTTAACGACGTCGTCAGCGTAAACAACACACTTGTATCTAACGCGAACGTTGAAACTGACGAAATGAGCTTACGAGATGACTCAACGAGTTTTGGCTTGAAAGAAGAACGTTTTTGAAGAAAATCTTTGTATTGAAGTTTTGTTCTACGACAGCGTAGCTGTGTTCGTAGCGCTACGAAACTTCGTAGCAGCGATTCGTAGCGTAACTAGGGTACGCGTCAATAATGCTTCTTCTTTTTCAACTTTTTGTCACTCAATGCTAGTTCTTGATAAATCATGCTTAAAATTATGGCCGACACATCTGAATACGCAGGGCACATTAGTACCAAATTACTTCTGGAAATTATTTTTTTGTCGATCAACCTCAGTTAGGAGTAGATACTGTTATGTTACTTCTTTGTAGAGAAGAAACAAAAACTAGTGTTCAAGGCCTGTCGGTAACTGCATACGTTTCAAAACAAAACTTGCTCGTTTTTTAATACCATTTGTTGTGTCCCACTGCTGGACAAATACCCCACTGTATTTAAGGCAATATCTCGCCATGTTTGCCCCGCGCACATGTTCAAGAATATGTTCTCCGCTCATTTTGTTTAACGTAAGTAATTACTTTTTAATTGCATCATTTGATAAAATTAAAATATTAACATGGTCAACAAGCATTTAATAACGGAGAGTGCTTAAACAAAAATAACAAACACATTTACAGTCATAAACTACGATATTACAAAAGGTATCGCCTATCAACTGGCAATACAAACCAATTACTAGTTTGTTACGGAGTCATAGTAAAACTATCCACAATATCGCCAGATGCGGCCGCGGTCGCACTGTGTGGTGTAAGTCAAAAGCGAGACCGATAACTAGAGAGTAGATGCTTTTTTATCGTGGTAAAATCATCAAATTAGTCCTCCCACCCAGGGCAGGGCGAAAGGGACTGTCAGACTCGTACTGACTAAAATCCACGGTGTCCTTTAATAGCCCTTTACGTTGCAGGGTCACGGTAAGTCCAGCAACCAGAGAGTAGGTGCTTAAGAGAACTCAAGACTTAAGACGCAAAGAAAGAGTTAGTGAGCATTTTATGAACTAAAAGCTTAATTTCTCTCTTTCCGCAAAAAGCTTGTTTTCTCTTTTTTGCGTTCCGCGGTCCCGAAACTGGTGGCTCCGGAACGTAAAGGGCTATTGAAGGACACCATGCCCTGTGTGGGAGGACTCATTCCCTGTATTGTGGGATGAAAAAAGGCCTTAATGCGTATAAAATAAAATTCAAATCTCCGAGTATTAGCTTATTATCACTGTTATAATATACGTGACTATTTCTGAAACTATGTAGCGATAGTCGTCCAGTCTGACAAATCTGTAGTTGTTTTTAAACGCCCTTCGTAAGAATGGTTGTAAAACTTTCTTATTTCTGTCTACTCCCATAAAGTCTGTCAACGATTTGCGAATGATAATTAAGGCGGCGCTAGTCGCGAGCTCGAACTCACTGGCAGGCATGGTCAAAAACCATGATGTTTTACCTGAAATCGAGCCATATTGTTCATGTGTCCGCGAGCGTCATCCCCCAGTGGAGAAAACAGGGGAAAACATTATTCAGTGAGATGCACGATCATTCAGAGTAAAAGGCGCGCGTAAAAAAATACGAAACGGCCTTTGGAAGAAGGGGTTTTATGAAAAAACCACTGCCTCGATCAATTTCAAATAAAATTTATGGAATTCTTCGATAAATGTGCTGTGTCGGTACTTTGTTTTGGAAATTTGATGCTTCTTTAATTTCTAATTTACGCCCAACGAAATCCACGAATCTTTGGAAGCTCGTAACTTTTTAATGGTTTGTTATTTCAAAATTCTGCTTCCGTACAGACAAAATGAATAATTAGACAAAACGATACCATGTTTAACTTTGGATGTACCTTGTCAAATAGTGGAGTAAAACCCCAACGAAGTTTCTATAGAAAAAATGTTGACTTGTTTCACCTTAAGGATCACGGGTTTGTCGTACTTTGGTATGGTGGAGTGTTCGCATGACATAATTTATCACTCATTTACAGAAATATCTCGACAAGCATAGAGCAAGTTCTTCTGGCCTTTGGGCTAAGAACTTGTGTCTCTGTAAGAAAAAATTGACAGATTTTCATTTCAGTCCGCTATGTCCTATGACTCGCACCACAGACTAACTTCGTTCTCGTGCAATATTTCCGATTACGCGGTATACGCGGCGCGGGCGGCGGTAAATCGCACTCCGACGTCGCATAAACACAATTTCGCACTCATAAAAGTTACCGGCGGTGTCACCTTATACAGGAGGTGTTACTCTTATACAGGAGGTTGTTACAGATGTGCCGATATTGTCAATTACCGTGGCTAGAGGGAGGCGTATTGTTTTTGATTACTTTATATCGTTTTGATGGGAAAAGGATTTTTCTTATGATAGGGGTTTGTTGAGGTTGAGGTCTTTTGTTAGGAAAAATACGTCCAGGAAGTTAAATTAGTAGAATTGGCGTTTAAATACTTTTATTAGCGTAGAATTAATTGATCTTTTAGAATCTAATTTGCGAATATACTCTATAACTTACTATATATATTATGCCAACTTATATTTTTCTTTACGTATTTTTTACCTCATGCATTTTTACGGGTAAAGGATACATTATTCTCGTGTGCCACCTACATAGAACCACACACAATAAACCGAAACCTAAATCGCACGAACCTCCGGAGAACCGACCGCAAAACTAATGTCCGCACGAAACAAATTTAAAAATCCATTCTCCTATCAAATATTTATCGCAAACATGCGATATTTCACGTTGTAGATAACATTTTTCCGCTCGGCTGCACCCTGTGGGGCGGGAGGGGGTGAAGTGAGGTGCGGGGGGCGAAGGCCCGGGGTATCAATGCCCCGCCCCGCCGCAAACAATACAATCAGAGCCAATCTGCCGCGCAAATAGGAAAATAGAGTGCGCGCCAACACAGGGTCGCCTCGGGCTAGACTACAGACGTGCACTGGGCCTTGCTGTTAGTGAAGCACGGATTGAATCCAATCATGGAACGTGGATGACGTGATTGAGGGGTTATTACGCTGTTTATTAGTTGAGGACTTAGAAAAATTAGGGGGAGAACATTGGGGTACAAGACGTAACCGAGACTATCTGAAATTTCCTGAAGCGACAGCAAGAGCCATTTTCAGAAATAGTTTTTGTCGGGGTCCAATAAACACTATATATTCTTTTAAATCTGACATGTATGAATGTTACTGTTAAATGCATTTCAAGTAGTTTCCAGCACTTCCTGGCCATGTAGGATCTTGAGCCTCAGTTCTATGCTCGAGGATATTTTTTTAAATTCCGGCAAGACGGCGAGTAAAGGGCAACTCGTTGTCCGACCATGGACCATGCCCGGGTCGACGGCGCGTTGTGTTCCACGCGCGCATGAAGGACACCGTGGATTTTAGTCAGTATGAGTCTGACAGTCCCTCCCGCCCTGCCCGGGGTGGGAGGACTCAGTTGATGATTTTACGACGCTAAAAAAAGACCTTTTTACATCATACATGTAATTTTGTCTTGGACATCACGGCAAACATCGTGAGGAAATCTTGACTCATTCACTATGTAAATGTTATCGTAAGTTTAGTAATGACTAGAAACGATCTACATCTTTATCTTTATCTTTACATATAATAAAATCCTAGAGCTGTCATTCCTGTACATTGAATATTTTTTTCTTTTTGTATTTTTTTCGAGATAAGGGATCGATTCTGATGCCAAATCAACTTTTTTTTTTTTTCGAAATTTTTTATGTTTTTTTGATTTGATCTATCTCCTAAACTACTGTAAAGTTGTCGATCAAATTTTCCTCAAATATTTCTAACAATATGCTTCTGTTAATAGGCTATATTGTATTATTACGCTATTTTCCCTGGGAGATAAGCAATTTTGAATTTTGTTGTTTTTAAACGTTTGTTTGGAGTTGGAAGCTAAACGACTGGATATTATTTATTAATTTTTTTCTCAAACATTCCTTAAACTGCTCTTCAATTAATAGTATATGTATAATTACGCTATTCTCCTTGGGGGATTAGCAATGTTATAAGTTGATTTTCAGTCATTGTTGACATTTGTATAAGAACCGCTATTTGAAAACTACTGTCAGCGTACTAGCCAGTCTGGTTGGTAACCTGCTTGACTTTCGTGCAAGGGGTCTCAGGATCAAATCTTGCAATTTATCTTTTTCACTTTTTGTGTTTCATTCTTTTGATTTTATTTGTCCTAAGAGTTTCAAATAATAAACTAACTTCAATATTATTCGCAATTTTAATTCATTACTATTTTTTTTCAATAATCTCTAGGATATAAATCTACACTGATTTTTAATTGTAGGTAGTAAGTTGTTTTTTTTTTTTAACTAATTGTTTCGAGGTGTAGGAATTTGAAAGTTCCGAAACAATCAGTGTTTCTATTATTTTGTGTTTATTTATGTTTTGAATTGGTGCTCAAACGCAGTGCATAGATTCTGTTTGAAACGACGACAAGTTGTACTCATCGAGTCAAATAATTAGTTATTTTTTAGGTATCACGCGGTATGCTAAAGGGAGAAGAGCAATGCTATCGTACGTTCAATTTGCAGCGATACTGTAAATCGACCAAAAAATTATGGTCTAATGTTTAAGATAAACACGGATCTTTGAAATTAATGTCGCTCAAATAAGGATGTTTCCTATGCAAACTATGTACCTACCTAGGTATAACATTATTGATCTAAACTAATAATAAAAATGCAAGTATGTTTGTTTTTTTACCTTTTCACGCATTACTACCTACTGAATCGATCGTCCCAAAATTTAGCATATACGTTGTCAGGAGTATAGACACGGATATAGGGTATCTTTCATCCCGAATAACAGAAGAGAGCTGTTGCCGAGAAAACAATATTACGTTCATATTCCAGATGGCGCCACTTACACGATCCGTATTGTTTCTCAAATTCTAAATTAACGCAAGCGAAGCCGCGGGCAAACACTAGTATTCTAATAAATATTATGAAGCTAAAGAGATTGTTTTATGGTTGAACGTTTGGTTCAAATTGAAAAAATATTTTTGTGTTGGATAGTCATTTATAGAAGCTATGGGATATGTAACATGCTACGTCCAAAAGGAAACAAGGATCAGGGGTCAAACCACGAGGAACAGCTAGTCTAAATATACACCGTGACTTTTAGGTCGTCTTACAAAAGTGGTCCACTTAATGTATCCGACCTAAAATACCTCTAGGCGAGGTTTTTTTTTATCGTTAATAATAATATTTATTATTAATAAATAGGTACATTAGAAATATGAAACACCCTGTTAAAATGTTTACGTATCAAGCTGTAGAGTATACCTACCCAGCGCAATAGTCGGGCAGGGTGTCGAGTCTGCTAATTATTAGTCAGAATGGCGCCACAATGGCGTTTCAATTGTAGTGCTTATTCGAACCAGCAGTAAAAAATGGTTCGAATAAGCACTACAATTGAAACGCCATTATGGCGCCATTCTGACTAATAATTTGTAGTGCTTATTCGAACCAGCAGTAAAAAATGGTTCGAATAAGCACTACAATTGAAACGCCATTGTGGCGCCATTCTGACTAATAATTAGCAGACTCGACACCCTGATCATTCCATCTTCATTTTCTATGAGACAAGGGTGTTTCTAACTACGCCTTGCGTCATAATAACGAATTAATATTTTTTATTTTTTTCAAATCTCTTAAATACCTATTTTTTATTATAAACGTGTGCTAGTCATTGGATACATGAACTGGGCTGCCGTTGTAAGACGACTAAAAAGTCACGGTGTATATTTATAACTCAAAGGTGACTGACTGACTGACATAATGATCTATCAACGCACAGCCCAAACCACTGGACGGATCGGGCTGAAATTTGGCATGCAGTTAGATGTTATAACGTAGGCATCCGCTAAGAAAGGATTTTGATCAATTCTACCCCCAAGGGGATAAAATAGGGGATGAAAGTTTGCATAAAACTTTATCAATTTTATAAAAAAATACATTGTTAAGACTTCAGAAAGAAAAGTTGTTATGTAGGTTATTATATCCTTTTTTTGTGGTTGCTTTTGAAGTCGGTTACTTTTTTTGAAAAAGTTTTATTTTTATTTTACCCTTTTTAGTTTAAATACTCAACCCAACGTCAAATACACAATTTTCTCACAAGTACACTAGAATTTTGTAATCCGTAGCACCGGTAATAACATCGCCAATGTACACAATAAGCTAAAAATTTCCATATCTCAAAAACTACTAAACCGATTTTGATGAAACTTGCAGTATTCCCTAGGCATTACCTAGTACAACAAAAAAAGAATTACTTAAATCGGACTTGTAGTTCCGGAGATATGCGAACACAAACATAAAAACATCATACACTTTTGTTTGGCACATTTGTTCAGACGCTGATATAGACTAACATACGAAAACTGGGCAGTTCTGGAAATATTACATACATACGGGACGAATTGATAACCTCCTATTTTTGAAGTCAGTAAAAAAAAAACTGGTGCGATCCACTCCGTCCCTGCACATTTCCTCAAGCAGCGATCGCGCCGTCCCCACTCGGATTGCGTTCACAATCCGCGCAATTTTCCGCCGGTCATTTCTCATTGTTTCCCTGTCCTCTCTCGCCCCTCCTCCGATACTTATTTGTTCTGTATCGTAAATAGAGCGCGGATAAAGAAGAGGTTGTGTTTACGACTGCCGCCGATATGAGATAGAAAAGAGTTTGAAAGGCTTTATGGTATGATTGCTTGTTAGTTCTTGTTTGGTGGCATGGGATTGTTTGTGGATATTATCCTGTCACTTAGTTACAACCATACTCCTGTATTTTTTAGTCTATCATCTATCTAGCCTTATCATGAGTTTTCAGTTATCCTGACGTATAGTAAACTGGAACTTTGACATTTTCAAATTGACAAACAAGGAAAAAATTTGTTCTTTCTTCACACACCAGAGGCGCTGTTCCATTTTTCCATACAAGAAACGCTGTAAATACTGGAAAGACGCTGTAAAGTAAAATAGTGAAAACTCGTGATAAGGGTACAATTTCATTCTTACCAGCAACACTTTCAAATGGTGTAATAATACAGGATGTGATATTTCTCCAAAATCATCGAGTTCGATTCCTGGCCAGGATTATCGATTTTTCGAAAATCTGTTGATGCAGTTTTAGTTTTCGTCAAAATCGGCCTCGAGACTCCTTTCAATGTTTTTTGATATTCTTCATAGTTTCGGATATAGCCATCCACGCCCAGTTGAAAAATTCAGCCTATATACTCGTACTTATAAGATTACTCGTGTGTCCATCAGCCCGTCAGTCAATTTTCTTCGAACCTACTTGACCGGTTCAGTATTTTTATTGTGGTTTTAAAATCTCCCGTTTTTCATTGAGGTACTGAAGAGCCTTTCAAAATCAATTTACTTTATTTCACATAGGCCTCCTTGGGCACATATAAAACGGTTCCGGTTGGTCGTTTACTGTGCATAAGACGGTTCTTTTGCACACTAAATGTCAGGAAGAAACTTCATGGTTACTTTTTTAAAAGTATTTTTTATTTATTTATTTTAGTCTACATGTTTTCTTGTTATCTTTGGCAACCTTATAGAACTTCTAATTTCGCAACTATATTGGGGTCGGCTTCCAGTCGAACCAGATGCAGCTGAATATCAGTATTTTACATAGAGTGACTGCCTGTCGTAACTCAGTAACTGGGAAATACGATACCCCATGGTACCATTCGTTGTCAGACTTTAGAGCTTCTAACAGTAACGACTGTCAGTAAAGATCTACAAATGACAGCCGGGACCAACGACTTTACGTGCTTTCCGAGGCACGGAGGAAACTCGCTATGACAGATGGTCAGCCATCCACAGACCAACCTCGACAAGCGCGGCCTAACCCGAAAGATCGGCCTGTGCGGCTGTAATTATTTACCCACGAGCTCCTCTCGTCTTTCGTTCTCTTCATGCAAATCAAAAAACGTCTTGATTAAGTCTCCTGACCACCTCTATAAGAGATCATTTAGAAAGTCTCCCTTTTAGCTTTTGTATAATAAGCCTATTACATAATATACCCTAATACGCCCACTATATCCCAATACAATATTTCACGTTGGCGTATATACATTTATATACAAATTGGCCATTTATTTCGTAATGGCGGGCATACATCGTGAGCCCATCTAACGCTAACCTATTCGATATTTATTTAATGGACTACATATACAGGAATGGTATGGACTGTGTGGGTAGTAGCATAGGTAATGGTATGAATCTATGATTGCTTGTTACCTACTTTTGCAAATAAGTAGGATATTTATATTGATCGTAAGGTTCAATATACTAATTCACCGTTGAAAAGGCAAATCATTTTTTCTTTAGTAAGTTATGTGTTATAGTTTTACTTGTTATAAAAAAAAAAAAAAACTAGACAAGTTCATATTATAGAAAAAAAAACTAGACGACATTATCATCAGCCTATAAATTTTTCCACTGCTGGGCCACAGGCCTCCTCTCTGTGACCGCAAGTGGGCCATAATCCACCACGCGGGCCCAGTGCGGGTCGGTGGATGTCACAGTCACATATCTTTGAATTTAAGGTCCTAAGACATGCCGGTTTCCTCACGATGTTTTCCTTCACCGTTTTGAGAGCAGTGGTTGAAATGGGTGATAAATGATAATAGACCTCATTTGCAACATTTTTAACCCCGACAACATGGGGTCCAAATGACTGGGTCTAGAGATATCGAACTTTTAAATTTTTTGAAATTTTTCCACCTCGCCCTCATTAAGTACTTATTGTTAGAAATTAACAACGGTCACCCTTTTGAATTCATATCGAAAATCGTTAGGAAATCGGTATATCATAGAAATCTACGAAATTGTACTGGGCCCAAGTGCATTGCAGTCGAATTACTGTTAAGTATAAGTACAGAGAAGTCGCCCGGGTCCCAGCAGTGGGAACATTATACAGAAGGAAGAAAATAGTCACTTCGGTAGGTAAATAGATACTTTAATAAATCAACAGCAAATCGCCAAACATTACATAACAACTAAGCGTACTAACGTCAACAACAAAAATACATCATTTTCTCTTTGTTCTACCAAAAGCCTTATTGATATAGTTACAATAGAGGTTTTATTTCATAGTGGGAGGGACAAGACAATAAAAGTAACAGTTGACAGGCCAGCTAAATAGCCTATAAGTCCATAAAGTATTCAGAAGAGGTTCCTGTCGTTTGGGGGAGTAATGTTCTACTTTGTACTATACTTTGTTGTTTGTTAAATAATTTATTTTTGTTCGGTTTTGGCTTTTTAAATGATTTTGTTAAGGGTGTTTGTGTGTAAGTGAGGTTTTGGGTAAATATATTTTTACATTTTACTTCTTTATTTTGCCGATGAATAGTATTACTTGCCAAGTTTTGTTTATGTTTACCAGTAAACTATCTATAAGTTTTATTACGTAAACATAATATTTGGTACCAACGAGAAACAAAATTGATAGGCAAGTCGATATTTTAATGTGGGAAAGAGTAATTTCAGTTCAGTCGACTAGTTCGAATGCCAAACTATTTAATAAGTAGCTCCAGAAAAACAAAAAAAAAAAATACATGAGCTAATTTTAAAACTGGAACATACGATTTACTAAGTAGGCCAAGTCTTAGTCGCTTTCACGAAAACTCAATTTTCTCTAGGATTTGTCTTTTTCTCTAACGTTTTTAATTGTAGAAGTGCCTCTTAAATTAATAAGATTCTCTGACTATTCACTACTTTAAGCCCATAGTCCTTTTAAACCACGAATTTCCTTATCTAACCACACGATTCCTACACTCCCAACCGCAAAAAAACCGCTTAAATATACCACCACCTTCGCAACGTTCGTAAATACATAATAAACGAAGCCAAGCCAATGCTCTCACGCAAATTACATTCAGCCTCGAACGATTTGTTAAACTTAAAATTGTATTGATACTCCCGCGGGACCGTGATCGATCGCCTATCAACGTCAATAACTTGGATTAAGACGTAAATTTAAGAAAACATGGAAGGAAACTTTGTGGGATGTTAAAAGCAAAAATGTTATGGAACTAGCTTTAAAAAAAACCTTCTTCTTTGCGTGTCGATGTACAATCGACAAAGTTGAATCATGACCCATTTTGACAATAAATCGTTTGAATCCGTCAAATTGACAAAGATCATAGTCGTTACCATGGATATGTATGTTTACGCGAATGTGGACCTAATTGTATTTAAAAGTCTGTAGGAAAATAAGCTTATGGTGAGGCATGACATACTCTAATTGTATCCGACCAATACGTAGCTACCCGCACAGCTCTGTCATTTACCTCGATTGAATCCTGGAAGGTGCAGTTGGTTGGGCAGGATGGGCACGAAAGGAGGTAGTACATATCCTGTACAGAGACTCCGCACTGGCATTGTATTTGAGATGAGTCAAGTAATCTAATAATTTCTTCCTGTATCGTGGGTGGGTTTTGCAAACATAGAAACTCACATCCACAAACACCTAGACCCGAAACAGCTAATTGCAGATCATAAAACAATTAGGATTAATGGAAACGAGTGTGGAACGGAACGCAGACAAATGAGAGAAAGGGAAGAATGAAATGAAGGAAAGAGAAAGACGATGGAAGGATGACAGAGTGTTTTGGAGAGAGCGAACGGGAGTGGACGACCGTGAAAGACGAGAGACGACAATTTTTTAAAGAAGTTATCCATACTTGTACCCAAGTTGTTAATCTAAAAGAACTTTGTCTGAAGAAAACCAAATGTTCTGTGAGGGGATTTAACCCACGACACGCTACGCTACACTCGATCGCTCAGCCACTCTGCCAAATAACGACATTTTTTTAAATGTTATTGCTTTCGGCCTCAATCTAAGCCTAAAGGCAATGATGAGGCCTAAGATGAAGCGAGCTCACCCAGAAGGACCGGGAATTCCAGCATAATAATAATAATATTCCACAACTATCACACAACGCCATCTAATCCTATGCTAAGCAGAGCTTGTGTTATGGGTACTAGACAACTGATAAACATATACTTATATATTTCTAAATACATAAATATTATAGATAAATTACACCCAGACACAGAACAAATGATCCTTCTCATTACACAAACATTTGTCCTGGGTGGGAATCGAAACCACGACATACATCATCTGCCTAGCCTTTTCCCAACTATATTGGGGTCGGCTTCCAGTCAAACCAGATTGAGCTGAATATCAGTATTTTACATGGAGCGACTGCCTGTCGGACCTCCACAACCCAGTAACTGGGTAATACGATATCCCCATGGTAAGACTAGTTTTCAGACTTTAGAGCTTCTGACTAACAGTAACGACTGTCAAAGATCTACAAATGACGGCCGGGACCAACGGCTTTACGTGCTTTCCGAGGCACGGAGGAAACTCGCTATGATAGATGGTCACCCATCCACAGACCAACCTCGGCAAGCGCGGCTTAACCCAGAAGATCGGCCTGTGCGGCTGTGATTATTTAGCCACGAGCTCCTCGAATCGAAACCACGACATACGGCATTTAAAAAAAACAAACACTGGTGAAGCTTCCTACACAAAATATCCTTGAAAATGTGTTCATAATTACAAAAAGAGATTT
The DNA here is from genome assembly GCA_954870645.1 of Agrotis clavis. Classification (NCBI taxonomy): domain Eukaryota; kingdom Metazoa; phylum Arthropoda; class Insecta; order Lepidoptera; family Noctuidae; genus Agrotis; species Agrotis clavis. The sequence continues at coordinate 18,443,351 of OX940935.1, read as the reverse complement.
GTTCGTGCACGAGAAAATGATTCCATAACTTCGTCTTGAGGAAGATAGTTTCAAGGAAGACGTTCCACTTGGAATAAGGTTTTGCTGACAGCCTTGATTCCTGATGCTCTTTAGCTTCTTAGAAAAACTATCGTTCTGCGAAGAATTTTTTTTTCACTAAGAATTAAGTTGTTATTCAACTTGAATTAAGGCAGTGGTCCGACCGCCGACGATGAACGAGTAACGAGTAGAACTAGAAACTATAAAAGAGTTGGCGATCAGCGGGAAGCGAGTGTAGTTTCGATAGTTTTGTCGCCGGGCTATAAACGAGTGTGCAAGTGCGACGCGTTACTTTAATTAATTAAGTACTCGCGCCACTCGCCCGCGGTCGCTCAGTTCTGTGCAAACCTGATCAAGCGAGCCGAGCGAGCATCGCTGAACGAGTATCGCTGAGCGAGTTTATTTTTGAAAGCTCGTCGCTTAGCGACAAAACTAGTAATCGAGTCGTCGCCGGCAGTGTGAACAGTCAGAGAGCAACTATTAATATATTATGCATCTCTTTCGTTTATACGGAATGTACATTTATTGTGCGTTTCTTGAGAAAGAAAATCGCCGATAGTTACTCGTTTTTTCGCCGCGCCGGTCGGACCACTGCCTAATGCGAAATCTGATTCTCACATTTTCAACTTAATGACTAAGGGCATAGAGTAACGAAATCAGTTAAAACTATTATACTTGATAAACCGTACAATAAACTTCAAAATTCAACACCTACTGCCACTCTTCAATCTGTGCATATAAAAGAAAAAAAAAACACACACACACGCATAAAGTAGGTCCATTCACAAACATAGCGATTAACCCTTACACGCTGCGCCAAGTCATTTAGCTCGCGGGTACACTGACTCAAAGCCGCGGCTGGAGGGGGGGTGCTCCGCAAATTGTTTGGCTAATCAGATAGGGCTCCGCAATATGCCACATGTTTGCACTACGCACAAAAGATGATTACCGCACAGCTTTGTAGACAAATGTGCGGTTTTAATGTGTTTTTTTTAGCCTGAGGTGAGTGGGTAGTGTTTGTTCTGGGTTAGATAGTTGGGTGGGTAGTGAAAGGGTTACTGTTCGGCAAAATTGGGCATTGAAAATACTGAAAATCACCAGTTGAAGCAAAGACATAAAGGAAACTTTCTTTACCTACAGTACTTTCACAGTTATTAAGTCTTGTGACTGGGACTGTAACACCATTCAAAACTGCCTGTAACTGGGTTATTAGAAATGAATGATTTGATTTGAATTCTTTCATAAAAAATGTTTAAACACAAAATTTAACAAATACTGAGTAAAAATAATAAAATACAAAATAAACGTTTTTCAAACAATAATTTAGTAAATATCAAAGAAAAACAAAAAAAAACACGTTTGTGTTATGTAATGCACACTAGGCATTACAACGATGAACTTAAGTAAGCTTCCAAAAAAAAAGTAATAAAAAAATATCCGAACCCACCCGCTTTATCAGCCAAAAATTCTCTAATAAAATATTCAAATTACTTTACCGAAAAAGAAACCGAGTAACAATGTTGGCTCAGGCTCAGACACAACGGGATAAAGCCAATAAAACCGTTTATTATACGCTCACCCCACTCTGAATACATTTGTGTTCTTAACCTTTAAGTATGGACGTGGAGTCTCACAGGCTACTCGATGTTTTCGTTTTCTTAGTTTCACCTAATTCCCCCCACTCCCCGCGATTGAGCGGCTCAGTAGCTTTTGTATTAGTTGTAAAACTACCAACGAGGGAGGAGGTTGCGTCTTCCGATGAATATCACGTAAGTAATGACCATCCAAATATTGACCGACGCCTATCAGGCTACACGTCCATTGTTGCCCTATGATATATTTTATAAGGGCGATTAGGTTTGTTTCGAGAAAATATTGACAACAACTTTAGTGGTCGCGTCCGGATGCTCAGGGCCCACACAGGGGCCCCTTAGAGGGCCATGAACCGCACGACGCCGGTGTACAGCCTTCGGCAGGAGGCATTTGGCCAGCCGAGATTGGGCAGGAGTCGCCTGAGTGCGGCTGCTGCCCGGTTCAGCCTTGGGGCCAAATTCAGGAAATGCTTCCTGAAGTTCCGCCGGCTGTCGAGGACTAGGCTACCTATGTACTTCATCGTCCTCCTGACGCCGATGCGAACTCCTACCGTTATGTTGTAACCCGACTGTGGCGCGTTGACGTGGCCATGAAAACACATGGCCTCCGTCTTGTGCAGCGCCATTTCGAGTCCCAACCGCCGGATCCTGTCGACGACTGTCGCGACCGCTTGCCTCTCTTCGGTTCCACTCTCCGCGGTGACCGGGGTAGATGACGGCTCTGTCCGTCAGGTAGTCCTCGACTATGCGACATAGGTAGGTCGGCACCCGGTGATACCGGAGTGCCTCCCTGATGCAACTCCAGGGCAGGGTGTTGAAGGCATTGGAGATGTCTAATGACACCGCTAAGACGACCCTGCCCCGGGCTACTGCATCCCCCGTCGTGACACGCGCATGATGGCGTCCACCGTCGAGCGCCGACTGCCAATAAACTTACGTTATTAGACTGTTGTCAATTTTTTTTATATTTGTTACCTGAAATAGGTGTTTTGCGTTTTTGGTTTCAGATATATTATACTTTGAGAAAAAAAGACTCGTTTCGTTAAAATAATTAGTTTAGCTATTTTTAATACCTAAAATATAAATGAAGTAAATTTAAACTGAAGAGTACCATTATTTTTGTTTTTTTGTAATTTGTATAATTCTTCAAATAAAAGTTGATTATAAAAGCACGTTATTTTATTGCTAAATCACATAACTTTAATATTCAATCAGTTTTAAAGCGATCTTATATCAAATTCCCAAACAAAATGTGTGTGCATATAGGAGCCTCTGAGACTCCACGTCCAAGGTAGTGTTAAGAAAAAATGACGTCCATACTTAAAGGTTAATGCTCGTTTAACGGGTGTCAGTAGCGCGTTTCCGAACGGGTGCGACTTCGTGGCGCCAAAAAAAAAATTTTTCGCCTCTGGCAACACATATGGCATTCAACTTTTGAAAATTATACGCGTGTTTAAATTTCGAACCGCATTAATGCTGCGTTCAGATAATCGGACTATGGTTTAGTGACAAGATTAGTTACAATAATAGAAAGGGGAAAATGGAACGTAATCCTTGTAATGCGGAGTGAAATGAAAATTACAGTGTTATTTATGATGTTCATAAATAATTTAGAAGGATAATGAATGAGTGTGTTTCTCGTAATTAATCTGGAAATTTCGCTTTACGACGATTTTCAGTCGAGTTTTATGAGTTGGGGGTGGTAAAAGTGTTAGTTTTTTTTAAAACGCACCCACGTACAGGTGAAATTCCTAGTGTGGGGCAGCGCTTTTGTATTTACAGAACAAAAATGTTAGAACGCCAAGATTTTTTTCAATGAACCTTGACAGAAATCACAATCGACGACACAGGTGTATTACCGAGTGTGGTGAAAAAGCTAAAAAAAACATAAAAAAACTAAGAACGCCAAGATTTTTTATAAAAGTATTTTTATATAACCCTACTGTTAATGAATCTGTATAATAAAGCTCACGGACCATTAGCAGTATGATTGCTTCGCGGTAGGAGTCCAGCTCCCTCTCAGGGCGTGTATATTATATCATTTGAATGTTCCAAACGAACAGCCCACTACCCTCGGGGCAATTAGTGACATTGTCGCAATTGATAGGCGTTACAATGGTAATGAGTTACAAAAAATATAAATATAAATCTGTGCTATGACGGCCCCCCACTTAGAGGACAACGCCTGCCGGGGTCGCGGGTATAACGAATTACCCCTGAACGTAAAGGTCTATTGAAGGACACCGTGGATTTTATTCAGTACGAGTCTAACAGTTCCAGCCGCCTGGGTACCCGACTCGTTTGATGATTTTACCACGATAAATAAATATAAATCTGTGTTACTATTTTTTATTGTGCTAAAATCATCAAATGAGTCATTCCCACCCAGGGCAGGGCGGGAGGTACTGTCCAACTTTTACTGACTAAAACCCACGGTGTCCTTCAATAGCCCTTTACGTATCGGGGTCACGGTCATTCCATAGTCCCGCGACCGAAAATCTGTGCTGCTCATGATGATTTTGTAACTTTTTTTAAATACTTTTCGAGGATGCACATCATGAAAGTTCTGGGAAGGTATTGGGCTAATCAGTTAATTAAAAAAAATGTATTAACATTACTTTTTTTACTGTTGCTGTCTACAACGCGAGCCCAGCCTGGTAGACGCCACATTCGTATTATCATATCAGTATTTAGACCTGTTGGTTTTTTACGATACCGCTCCAGTTTTTGGACAATAAAAACAACGGCTTGTAGCTTAAAATAACATTATAATAAAACAGCCAAGAAATAAAATAAAATATTCCAAAAAACACAACCACAAAAATTACGAATTTGGAAACCGCAATAAAAAGGAATATCATGGCAATCTTTCCGCGCGGTCTAAATAACCGACTACACAGTGCAATACGGCATTGATGCAATTTCCCTGACAAAGGGGTTGCCAGCGTAAAAACTAGCTAACAAGCGGTGGTGCGGTGCGCCCGCGGCGGTCTAATTCACAATTTGCCGCTGCGGCCCGCGCTCCCCGAACGCGTTCTAAATTCAAATTTTCCAACGTGTTGCCAGCCGCAAATGAATTCGTTCGAAAAAGTAAATTGTATTCAAATGTTATATGCTTTGGGGAAATCTAATTCTGTGACGTCATTAGAGGTGATTGGGTTTATGTTATTTTAACTGTAGTTTTTTATATTATCGTAATAAAACATATTGGATTATTGACTTTGGTGGTTTATAGCCGGGAAATGCATGGCAGCTTTGTTGTCTGCAATCGCATCATCATCGTCTCTCTACTTTTTCCTAACTAAGATGGGATCAGCTTTCAGTATAACCGGTTGCAGGTGAATATCATAGTATTGTCTATCTGATCTCCAGACCCCTATTAGACACTGACTGACTAGTTATAAATTAGTATAATTCCTTAAACATTACCTACTGTTTGCCTAACTCTTATGGATTTAGAAAATATCCAAGTCGCAATAAGGACATGATCATGTCTGTTCCGCTGCAGGCCAAGAGCTTCCCTCCATTTCTTTCAACAATTACGGCTGTGAATCACCTCCTTCAAACTCTACAAAAATCCTTCTTTTTGACTTTGCCGTAGTCGAGTAAAAAAGACACAAAATAAACCTATTTTTAACCGACTTCAAAAAAAAAAGTAGGTTCTCAGTTCGACCTGTATATAATGTATGTATGTTTGTCCGCGATTATCTCGCGTTTGGCTGAATGGATTTTGATGCGGTTTTCAGGAAAGTGTTCATTATATTCTGGAGAAGGTTTTAGTATATGTATAACACTAATAGATATCCCGTGACGGTGCCCACGTGGATCCGTTTTTGCTTACTTGGATTGTAGATTTTCAGAGACGATTGCATGTTTGTCTGCAATTATCTCGCGTTTGGCTGAACCGATTTTGATGCGGTTTTCAGGAACGTGTGAAAAAAGTGTTCGTTACATTCTGGAGAAGGTTTAAGTATATAACAATAATGGATACCTCGTGAAGTTGCCCGCATAGATCCGTTGTTGTTGCTTACTAGGATTGTAGATTTTCAAAGACTCCGATTATATGAAGATTTTTGTTAAATATCTGAACTAAAAAGGGTAAAATAAAAACTTTTTTAAAAAAAGGGAACCGACTTCAAAACCAAACACAAAAAAAACTGTAAAATAACTTTTCTTTCGGAAGTCGGTGGCCATAGTAAATGAAATAAAAAACAAAGCCACCCACTTCCGAAAGAAAAGTTATTTTACAGTATTTTTTGTGTTTGGTTTTGAAGTCGGTTCCCTTGTTTAAAAAAAGTTTTTTTTATGAAATAATAATCTAATATCCCAAATAAACCAAAAAACTTCCAATCCGAAAAAAAGCACGTCCTTATCAATATAAATAATTGGAAAGAAACCGTCAAATCAGGAGTCATTACGCTATCGCCTTCGGAAGATTACCAGTAATCCTCGCGGATGACGGACGGTTTGGCCACGACAGTCGGACGTGGAAAAATCTCACCCCTAACTAAATAAGTTGGGATCGAGAAAGGGGGTGATGGGGGCGCTGTAAACGACTCCGGAATAAGGCACTTGGGTGGTTCGTGGAACTGTTTTATATGTAAAAAAGTTGGATATTTTTTTGGTGGTTTGTTTTGTAAGAATTGTGACTGAAATATTGTGTTTTTGTATCCTAGATTCGTTAGTAAGTTAGTCAAGTACTTATTTATTCTAGAATTGGACTAATTTATTTTAAATGTAAGTAGATTTAGAGTATTAAGTAAATTATAAATTGATCTACTAGTGTTTGCAAGCACGTACCCTATGCCTTAAACACGATTTCTAAAAAAAAATTGTTTAATTCAAAGTTTAAAATCAGTGTTGTTAAATGTTACTAAGGTTAACTCAATCTTAAATTGTTACCATTTAATGAAACTTTTTGAAACGAGCTTCATGTAGAAGCTCGTTTGATCAAATTATGCTATAGATTGCTATATTTCTAAAACTAAGTGGAATTTAAAAAAATATTTTAAAAATTTCCACGACTTTTCCAACCAAAGTCTCCACAATGCTCATCGCTGACCAATTACACCGAATCTCCCCTTAACACAATCCACGCTAACCCTTCTCGCGGGGTGCAGGGGGGTGAGCTTCCCGGCTTCCGATTGGCCGAGCCCCGGAAGGATATAAACCTATAGTTTTTCTTCTTAAGAACTTCCCTCGTCTATTGTACGCGTGATTTACGATGTAGGGGGTAGATTGATGATTGCCCGTATCCGGGCTCTCTCAATCGCATCTAGGCGAGCTCCCGAGCAATTTCCCCACATATTCGTTTACTCGACGCATTATAGAGGCACTCTTTCCTATTCGGAGTGTTATTGCTTTTATTACGAGCGAGCCGAGTGCTTAATGCCCGACATTAGTTATCAGACGTAATGTAACAAGATTTTTTTTCTTCTCCGTTTTAGTTGGGAAGGAAATGTGTTTTAGGTTATTATGGATTTGTAATGTGGTTGTAGCTGGATAGGCTGACAACCAGTCTTGCCAAAGGATATCATATCACCCTATTACTGGGTTAATTGTGGAGGTCACATAGGCAATCGCTTCATGTAAAATAGATATTAATATCTATTCAGCTGTTAGATTGGAAGTCGACCCTAACATAGTTGAGAAAAGGCTAGATGGTGATGAATATGTGTGACCTTCAGAAAGTTATTGGATACTGCTTTTAGTAAAGAAAATGGTGAAAATTATATCATAAACTACTTTACTACATTAGTGAGATTTCGTCATACAATTTCATTTGTATACTTTATAGATTCATTTGTACAGCTTAGTGACCATTTAAAAGTGACCATAAAACACAACGAATTGTCCTACACCATACAACAAATCCATTCAAAACCAAAACCAACTACAATACAACACGAAAGTCTACACAGCAAGTCCATTTAATTGAACCAGCCATTACTACAGTGTATCGCATCAAATGCCTCTAATCGCGGAACATAAAATCCGTACAAAGCACTCAACGGTTCCAGCTAACCATCCACTTTGGGTCGCGTGCGCGACTTAACTGCCGGTAAAAGAGATTGACCATACTACTATGGCACTCGGTTGCGCTCCTTTTTGACACAGTATAGTAGTGAAAATTTGACCCAAGTAAGGGTTATTGACATACATGAAAGCAAAGTTAAATACAGATTGATATTTTGTAGGGTTTTTCCAAAAAACAATACTTACTCAGGATATTGTTTGAGGTTATATTAGGCGTCAAAACAATATCATGTACAACATATATTTAAAAGATTACCATAGCATCCTCTGCCTCTCTTATTTGGCGATTAGGCAGTGGATGCGATAATAACAAAACACAGTTCACACAGCACGACACATTATTTATTATCCAGTAAAAATCAACGTAGACGTATATATTCACTATAACGGCGCACTACAAAAAGAGTCAAATTGCTCGATGTGTATCAACGTGGAGGTATCCTAAAACTCTACTCGACACGAATATAAGTTTACTAGCAGAGAAATCAAGAAATAGTAGTTTGCCGGTAATAACGAAATCAAAACCAAACAAACACGAAAATCATGAGTTTGACTTTGACAACTGACACCTTAGTCTTCATGGAATAGTGTTGTGACACATCAGCCAATTACGACATCATAACATAATCGATTATATCTTTACTTTTATTAAAAGAACTCAATATGTGTTATCATTATAATAAATCATATTAGAGTTTATACAAAAACAATAATAACAGCTTTTAAGGTAATCTTTAGGGACACTAGTAGATTTTTTAATTGTTTTACGACTTTGTTCTTTGTTTAATCGATCGATTCTGGTAACGTAGCCCTTCACTATACCGGAACGAAAATATAATAGTAATTACTAATAATATTGAAAATTAAAACCCCACAAATGTTTTAAGTGAATTTCTGCTAAAACTAATTTAAAATAATAACATTATTTATAGATTTGCTTAAGTGGCCATACGCTTCAAAAAGCGAAACCATGAGTGGTCATTCTCCTTTATTAGGTGGGCGTTACACATTTTTGTGCACGCCAGTGTAATGGGAAGGCTGGAGCTTGCTCTAATAGATGCTAATAAAGTCGCTGAATGGTGTTTTTGTATTTTTTCTCGGGTTTCGTTTTTATTTTATTGTTAAAATGTTTGATTAACGGGGTAAGTAGAGTTTGATGTAGTGGGCATTTAGATAATATAAATAGGAATAACAGTAACTCATCTTTTGTTGGGCTTATTTTTAAGTCAACTTTCAATATTTTAGTTTAGAATAACGGCTTCTCTCAGCAACAGTTAATATACAAAAACCTTCCTCGCGAATCACTCTTCCCATTAGTTTTGGAGTTTATCGCGAAGAGGAAGACATGCCAGCCTAGCAATAGATAAAACTATAAAAATCGGCAAGGTTCTGTAAGTGTTCTAATACATCAAAAATTATTCAGAAGCCGAAAATATTTGTTTGACAATTTTGTCAATACATTTGCCTGCTACAAGCTGTTCGCCTAAGATTCGCCCCGGAACGCAAAGGACATTGTAAAAAACAGGATGTTTTTTTGTCAGTAAAAGTCTGACAGTACCTTCATCTATACACAGGATGGTAGGACTCAGTTGACACCTGTTTTATCGGTTACCATTTACGTTTCGCGGCCACGGTATCGTGTTTACAATCCCGCGATCCGTTACAAAAGTACCTAAAGTACCAACTTCAGCGCAGTTAAACCCATGTTCACATAGAACAGAGCAATAAATACCGCGATACGAGTAACATTAGGCGCCGCGGTGGCTAAGTGCCCGCGTCTGCCCGCAGTCCCGCACTAATTGCTAACTACCATTTCTAACCACTTTTATTGGTACTACTGGATACTCTTCTATTATTGCGGATCTGGAATTAGTAAAGGATTCAGGACATTTTATAAACGCATGCATTCATTAACGCATGCGTCGCGAATTCCAAAACTTTTCTTTGGAAAGATAAATTGGATCGCGAGCAGAATTTGAACCTGAGACCTCCGGATTCAGTACATCCTACTGCGTCAATTTCTTCAAAAAGCTTTGGGTTTAGGACAGTTAATTAATTAATTAAAAATGAAATTTACAATCATGTCTCTAGAATCCATTATCGTCATTTACCTAGATTTCTATATGTTCTGGTTTCGAGGGACTGTTTTAAAAGAGTAACGCGGCTGTACGACTAGGGTGTCTTTCAGCCCGAAAGTCTAAGAATCTAATTTTTGATGATATTTACACACAAAAAGAAAGGAACATGGTATTTAATTTCTTTTTACAATTTAACCATAAGCAGTTAAGTTTTCTAGCTGGAATAGGTAGATGTTATTTGGACATTAAGGTACAAACATTATCATTAACAAAAAAAAAACCGACCGAACTGAGATTAAAACATGTCTAAAATAAAGAACTACTTACTCCATGTTAGAACTAGTTGTTTTTTTATTATAACTCTTTGTTTTGGTTTATTGTTTGTTAATTGGCCGATGGGGAAGAAATGTTCTCTCATGGCGACCACGGACCGGAAAACGCAGCGTAGGCAGGCCTCCCACTAGGTGGACCGACGACATCGTGAGGGTCGCGGGCAACCGATGGATCATCATCATCATCAGCCGGAAGACGTCCACTGCTGAACATAGGCCTCCCCCTTAGACCGCCACGCCGAACGACAATTCGCCACTTGCATCCAATAACCGATGGATGCAAGTTGCGAATTGTTGTTCGGCGTGGCGGTCTAAGAGAGAGGCCTATGTTCAGCAGTGGACGTCTTCTGGCTGATGATGAATTCTAGCCTGAGTAATTCTACTGCTGGGGCAAAGGCCGCTTCCGACTCAGCTTGAACTTAATTGTTTTATTAGGTATAATAATTCAGGACAGCATGCGACTTTTTTTCCTTTATTTCATATGAAGTGGGTACCACATTTATCAAATAAAATGGAACTACTGCCTATGTGGTTTAAGATCGTGAATATCCCCAATCTTCAAACGTAAGGGGTGATGACACGACATAACAGCATGATAAATAAATAATGAAAGCAGAAGGGATGGCAAGTGACGCAATGAACGGAATGAATCGACGGCCGCCGGCATCGCAACGCCATTAGCGGGAGGAAAACTGGACGAAAAATCATAATAATAAAGAGGAACGCACATTGAACTGAGTCGGTAGTTACCTATTTTTGAAAATTAAACCTGAAGCTAAAATCCGCACCTACACAGCTACCACTTCTTGTGTATTGATTCTTGATTTAGCCATAACGAAATAATTTATCAGCCGATAGGGCCATTTTATGCTTTTTTATAAGAATTACGCTTTAAGGGGGATGCTCCAACCAGCCCGCGAAATTCAAATTTTTTTACGTTTTTTGCAATTTGCAGGCCAGTGACATGTTGTAGCTTTATAAATATATGAGTTGCGGTAATAACAAGAATAATTTTAAATATAAAAATTATCAAAAAACTCGCTCCATCAGCTCTCACATAGAAAAGGTGCATCATGTTAAAATCTCCGAAATCTAACTACGATGCACCTTTTCTATGTGAGAGCTGATGGAGCGAATTTTTTGATAATTTTTATATTTAAAATTATACTTGTTATTACCGCAACACATATATTTATAAAGTTACAACATGTCACTGGCCTGCAAATTGCAAAAAACGTAAAAAAAATTGAATTTCGCGGGCTACATCGAAGCAATCACCTTAAGAGAATTTTCCATTTTGGGAACTTGTTCTTTTGCGACTCGGTTGCCATTTTGTCAATTAGGTTTTTGCGCCTAAACCTATCTTACATTCCGGAAAAAATATTGTACTCGCAGAAATCAACAATAACGTTCTTGTGATAATAAATGGCGCTACACATCTTTCTAATCATTATTGAATTATACACCGTGACTTTTTAGTCGTCTTACAAAAGTGGCCCACTTAATGTATACGACCTAAAATACCTCTAGGCAAGTTTTTTTTTTTTTAATCGTAATAATAATTTTGATTTTTAATAAATAGGTACATTAGAAATATGAAACACCCTGTTAAAATGTTAACGTATCAAGCCATCCCAATTTTCTATGAGACAAGGGTGTTTCTAACTACGCCTTGCGTCATAAAAACTAATTAAAATTTAATTTTCAAATCTCTTAAATACCTATTTTTTTTATTATAAACGTGTTCTAGTCATTGGATACATGAACTGGGCTGCTTTTGTAAGACGACTAAAAAGTCACGGTGTATTATTACAAGCATTACAACCCAATTTACTGTCTTATTCTAAATGAAAGCAAGCGAAGGCGCGATAAAAGCTATATTTATTAAATAAATCCGTGTTCTTCTAATTCTTATTCTTTCTATCCTTTTAATTCTTCTTCGCAAATTTATTGCGAAGTCATTGAACCCCGTAGAAATAAAGACATCAACGAGTGTGCGCTACCCCTTACCACCCCTTATGATATTCTTAGTCAGTTTTTAATAGAGACAGCCGCAACCCTTTTATTGTGATTAGTTATTGTATTTACGGAGAGGAGGCGGGGGAGGGTTGTCGGTCCGGCGGGCATATTGACGGAACCGACTTGAGACTTTAATGGGAATTACTGGGGGGTAGTAAGGAAGCGACTTCTTTTCAAATAAACCTGGATGCATTATTGTTACATCGGTCTATCAAGACTTCACCTATATCAGCACAAGGTTAACCTCGTTTAGGGGAACCAATATAATTAAAAACGGCACGATTAGCGCAATGGCTGACCGATCGACTGCTGTTCAGCTCGTCGCGAGCTCGATCCCCGCGCGAAACAAATATTTTTATGACCTACAAGAGTACTTGTTCCGGGTATGGGTGTAAACGCACCCACTATTCAGAAGAAATTCCTAGAGTAGAGGGGCACAGTTTAAAAAAAATATATACATGTCGAATTGAGAACCTCCTCCTTTTTTTTTCGTCGGTTAAAAAAAGAACATACAAAATTCAGATTTCCGAGTTATTATAATTTTAAATTCTAGCCATAGTCTTAAACTATATGAAAGATATCCGCTATTCTTGAGGAATCGCTAGTTCCAAAGCCCCCCCCACATTTAAAAAATGATAACTTTTCTGTTTTGACACTGAAGCCTTTAAGCAAAATTTTTGATTTACGCCTTCTTTTATGACGGGCTTTTTAAATAATGGACGATTTATAATTAGGAAAAACAAGCAGACTATCTCTGGGAAAGGGATATTTTATTTTGAAATATCTAAAAAGTTTTGACGTTAACGTTGCCTCATATTTTTAATTTAACATCGTAACTTTTGGTTCAAATCAAAATATTTTCCATTAAGTATTATTTATTGGAGTACCAGTAGTATTTCTTTTTTCGTTTGTTATAAGATACATTTTTTTACAAAGGTATTTGAGAGTATTTTATTGCATTTTTATCATAGTTAAAAGACGAAACAGAAAAACTTCATGTTGACGTGACTAAATACTCGTAATAACACCTCATTATTAGGATAAGTACTCATTTTTAATTAAAGTGACATCCTAACATCACGTTTTCAGTGTTAGTATTTTTTTCGTAGCGTGACGCTGACAACATTAAAATCTGTTAGTTGACGTTTCGCATGAAATAAACAAAAAAATCGAATCAACGTGGTCTACAGTTGCTCTAAAGCTGCAACTAAATATTACTTTTACAATTAAAGCAATATCTCAAAAATCATAATTAAAGTAACGAGACGTGACAATAATTTAGATTAACTAATGAAAGTATAAAGCAAATTATATTTAAAACTTCAAAACATATCAAAAAACACACATTAACACCTGTCGTGTTACCAAGCGCAGCGTGACAGTGAGAAACATCAAAAGCAGCGAGTTGACGTGACAAGTTAGTACAGCCGAGCGACGGGTTACTTATTTATTTCACAAATGACATAATTATAAGCTCTTCTCTATAACATTAACCCAGCGCAGCGTGACAGTATACAGTTACCTAGAGCTGCAACTAAACATTACTTTTACAATTAAAGCAATAAATGTCAAAAATCATAATCATAGTAACTTAACGTCATATTGATTTTAAATGAAAGCAATTATTTCTGCAAACTTTTTAAACATACCAAGAAACACAAAGTAACACCTGTCGTGTTACCAAGCGCAGCGTGACAGTGAGAAACATTAAAAGTAGCGAGTTGACGTGACAAGTGCAGCGACGCGGATGGGTTAATTATTTCTTTTTGTGCGAGCCCTCGCTCCGAGATTGCTGTGATTACGTGACTTCGCGCTACGAACGTGTTTAGACGTGATGACGTGACGCAGATGTGGCAGTGTTTCTGTGGGGATCTGTAGGTGTCCTCAGTGAGGAAATATACTGACGGACGCAGATTGCGTTTAAGTACAGTGATTTAGTTTAAACGTCTCGTGTGGTATTACATAATTATTTTATGCTTACAATAGTAGGTTTTGAGTTCAATTTAGGAATTTAGTATTTGCTTATTTCATTAAAGATGTTTGTTTTCAGACTCTAACTTTCTAAATCGTTGGAACCATAAATCCATAAATCTGTTGATTCAAAATAACTTTTTGCATGAACCAAACTGTACCTTTAATTAACAGAAATATTGAACCCTAAAAAATCATTTCATTTTTAAAAATATGTTCATAAATTCTGAATCTCTATCATTTTCAGCCCGACCGTATTCCTAAAAGGATGTATTATATTAGTGTTTCGTACCTAGTATAGCCACATTTTAGACAAATTCTGTACCCTTAGCACGAATTTTCACTATTTGAGACGTAAACTGGAACTTTGACAACTTCAAATTGACAATTTTCAAGGAAAAAATTAGTTCCTTCTTCGCACACCAGAGGCGCTGTTCCATTTTTTCATACAAGAAACGCTGTAAATACTGGAAAGACGCTGTAAAGTAAAAGAGTGAAAATTCGTGCTAAGGGTACTGAACCTTTGCCCGGGTCGACGGCGCGTTGTGTCCCACGCGCGCCTCAAAGAGCGTCAGCATAATGACGGGGCCCCCCTCTCAGAGGGCCAAAGCCTGCCGGGGTCGCGGGATTATTCCCTTACCGTGACCCCGGAACTTAACAGGCTATGAAGGACACCGTGGATTTTAGTCAGTAGAAGTCTGACAGTCCCTTCCGCCCTGCCCGGGGTTGGAGGACTCATTTGATGATTTTACCACGCTAAAAAAAAAAGGGTACTGAACCTTACATACAGCTTCTAAGTTAATTTTCTAGCTGTTTGAAAAAGAAGAACACAATAACGTCTCTTCTTCGCTTCTGTATAATCTGTGTCAGTTGCTCTGAAGCGCTTTCACGCTCTCACAATACGCGATGCGTATTAAGCAAACACAGTTTTAATTAGGAGAGATTCGCGGAGTGCCTCCACGTCGTCGTGTCTATTACTTGTGATAGACAATGTTCTGTTACGAGATACGACTTCCATTTTGTTAAAATCGTAGGTCATTATTTGGTTTATAAAGAGACTTAAAAACAAGAAAAGTGAGTGTATAAAAACGTGGGAAAAACTATGATACTAATATTTTTTGTGAATGGCATCTCGCAGGTCAAACTAGAAGGGTTGTGAGCCTATTAAACGGAAATGTGGATTTCTTTACTCTAGCCAGGAGAATAGCCACTTATGAGCTTGTACGACATTTCATACTTTTAAAGTTATATTAGGTAGTAGGTTATAGTAGGTATAAAAAATATTTATAATATATTTTATGGGTTTATAACCAGCAGTTATTTACACTAGTCCTTATTTGAATCAAACTTCTCACACAAAAGCAAGATAGGTTCTATTCAAAATATTCGTAATACATTTTATGGGTTCATTACCAATTGTTGGTAATAAACCCGTAAAACACTTTTACACACATTTACACTGGTTATGGACATAAAAAACAAGCAAACATTTGGACAATAGTGCACTTCCGCCGTGAGTGGAATTTAGGGTGCTTGTACACGGCGCATGTAACCCGCGCAAGTGCCTCAACACGCTCAAGTTACATGCGCCGTGTACAAGCACCCCTCAGGTAGCTTGATCAAGTAGCTTGCGCATGTTACTCGCGCGGGTAAACCACAAACCCGCACCTTTACTTGCGCGAGTTGCATGCGCTGTGTACAAGCACCCCGCGGG
The DNA here is from genome assembly GCA_954870645.1 of Agrotis clavis. Classification (NCBI taxonomy): domain Eukaryota; kingdom Metazoa; phylum Arthropoda; class Insecta; order Lepidoptera; family Noctuidae; genus Agrotis; species Agrotis clavis. The sequence continues at coordinate 18,427,570 of OX940935.1, read as the reverse complement.
TAGCTTGATCAAGTAGCTTGCACATGTTACTCGCGCGGGTAACCCGCACCTTTACTTGCGCGGGTTACATACATGCGCCGTGTACAAGTACCCTAAAAGGCTGAAGGAAAAGCCCAATTTTGACTTCCGTTGTTCTTTACGTTCCAAGGTCGATGTACCCTGTTTATCCTTTACACCGATCCTTTACAAAAAAAAGACCTAGAAAATTCTACGGGGCACCACAAAATTCTTGCAATTAAAAAGCAGTATCAAATCCGAGCGTGAGTGTTCCGTACACAAGCCGCTAATATATTCCATCAGACGAGTAAACTTCATCTGTTGGCGCTATTCACTGACTAACGAGTTCTTTCACTACGGAACCCTGTTAGTTGACGTATTGTGGAGGGAGATGATATTTTGATTCGTGTGATATGAATTTGTATGGAGGTTTTTTTTTATTGCTTTTTTGGTTGGATAGAGGATAATATGTTGATATGTTAAAGTTTTAGCGTTACTAGAGGTGTAAGAAGTATCTATACACATTTAAAATGGAGTAAAATATATTAAATAAATGTTAATGTTTATATTATTGGGGTTATTCAATATATCTTTTTATACAAAATGAAAGAAGTAAACTGCAATTGCGGACAGGACTTGAAAGATTCCATATTTAATGGATTTTCATTATTGATGGATTATAATATAATAGTCAATTCACATCAAGACGCGACAAGTGCGCGCGCGAATAGGGCGACTCAAAATCTAACTTTACTACACGATAAGATATACATTTTCACTGATGACGCGACGCAGCGTGACGCAGCGCGGCGCCGCGCATTCGTTTTAATCATCATCATCATCATCTCAGCCGTAGGACGTCCACTGCTGAACATAGGCCTCCCCTTTTGATCTCCACACATACCGGTTGGAAGCGACCTGCATCCAGCGTCTTCCGGCGACCTTTATAAGGTCGTCTGTCCACCTTTTCGTCCGACATACCTCAGTGCCTCAAGACGAAAGTCTTCAACCAATGTGTGTTACCGGTGATGAGTTACGGCACCGAAACGTGGTCTTTCACTATCGGCCTCAACTCAAAGCTCAAAGTCGCTCAACGAGCTATGGAGAGGGCTATGCTCGGTGTTTCTCTACGTGATCGAATCCGAAATGAGGAGATCCGTAGACGAAATAAGTCACCGATATAGCCCACCGGATTAGCAAGCTGAAGTGGTAATGGGCAGGCCATATTGCTCGCAGAGCAGATGGCCGATGGGGTCGAAAAATACTAGAGTGGAGACCACGGACTAGCAAGCGCAGAGTAGTATTTACACTCCATTCGTTTTAATAGCAATACAAAATTAAACTTTATTAACTACACGATTAGATACACATTTCCAGTAACATCAAGTTGCGTCGCGTCTTGGTGTGGTAAGTCCAAAATATTCACTTACTTGTGGAGTATTTTTCTTGACTACTTTCGGTTGCAACCTTTGCAAGTGGTTCGGTAGAGGCGCCTCCTTCTCTTGCTGTTTACTGGTCGATGGCTCTTTCTTATCACCTACCGACTTGCCTGGAGTGCTGGTAGTATTACTTCTAGCTGGCACTCTGTTTGCCTAAGGAAAGATAAAACACGTGTAGTGAGGGCTACGAGTTTGCTACGGCGTAGCTTACGTAGCGGAGTTAAACGCAATTAAGTGCTACGCGTTTGCTACGGCGTAGCTAACGTAGCGGAGATAGCGCTAGTTAGGGCGACGCCTTTGCTACGACATAGCTAACGTAGCAGTGATTAGCGCAACTTTGTCCAACGGGGTAGCAGTCGCTACGCGTCTGCTACGGCGTAGCTAACAAAGCGGAGCTAGCGCTAGTTAGGGCGACGCCTTTGCTACGACATAGCTAACGTAGCAGTGATTAGCGCAACTTTGTCCAACGGCGTAGCTGTCGCTACGCGTCTGCTACGGCGTAGCTGACGTAGCGGAGATAGCGCTAGTTAGGGCGACACCTTTGCTACGACATAGCTAACGTAGCAGTGATTAGCGCAACTTTGTCCAACAGCGTAGCAGTCGCTACACGTCTGCTACGGCGTAGCTGACGTAGTGGAGATAGCGCTAGTTAGGGCGACGCCTTTGCTACGACATAGCTAACGTAGCAGTGATTAGCGCAACTTTGTCCAACGGAGTAGCAGTCGCTACGCGTCTGTTACGGCGTAGCTGACGTAGCGGAGATAGCGCTAGTTAGGGCGACGCCTTTGCTACGACATAGCTAACGTAGCAGTGATTAGCGCAACTTTGTCCAACGGCGTAGCAGTCGCTACGCGTCTGCTACGGCGTAGCTGACGTAGCGGAGATAGCGCTAGTTAGGGCGACGCCTTTGCTACGACATAGCTAACGTAGCAGTGATTAGCGCAACTTTGTCCAACAGCGTAGCAGTCGCTACACGTCTGCTACGGCGTAGCTGACGTAGTGGAGATAGCGCTAGTTAGGGCGACGCCTTTGCTACGACATAGCTAACGTAGCAGTGATTAGCGCAACTTTGTCCAACGGCGTAGCAGTCGCTACGCGTCTGCTACGGCGTAGCTGACGTAGTGGAGATAGCGCTAGTTAGGGCGACGCCTTTGCTACGACGTAGCTAACGTAGCAGTGATTAGCGCAACTTTGTCCAACGGCGTAGCAGTCGCTACGCGTCTGCTACGGCGTAGCTAACGTAGCGGAGATAGCGCTAGTTAGGGCGACGCCTTTGCTACGACATAGCTAACGTAGCAGTGATTAGCGCAACTTTGTCCAACGGCGTAGCAGTCGCTACGCGTCTGCTACGGCGTAGCTAACGTAGCGGAGATAGCGCTAGTTCGGGCGACGCCTTTGCTACGACATAGCTAACGTAGCAGTGATTAGCGCAACTTTGTCCAACGGCGTAGCAGTCGCTACGCGTCTGATACGGCGTAGCTAACGTAGCGGAGATAGCGCTAGTTAGGGCGACGCCTTTGCTACGACATAGCTAACGTAGCAATGATTAGCGCAACTTTGTCCAACGGCGTAGCAGTCGCTACACGTCTGCTACGGCGTAGCTGACGTAGCGTCTACGAAGGCTACGCAGTCGTAGCACTAATATGGTTAAAAAACAAGATTTTTTATTATCTTACCATATTAATGTTCTAAGGTAGACAATAATGGTGTTTAAGTATGTAAATTCATAAAATCTTTCAAAAGTAAATGCTAAATAACATTTAAAGGCGAAAGTGATCGACACAGGGGGCGAATTTATTCTGCAAAATAGATATAGGTACCGTCGTGATCCGTTACTTCGCCTGTGCCACATATCTTCGCCTAATTTCAAATAAGTTGAAGTTGCCATTTCTATTTTAGGCTTGGCTTCGCGTAAAGTTACTAAATGATAGCTATTTTTCATCTATGGCAATATTTTGAGGAATACTTGTGGCTAACTTCACGTTATTGGCGACCAGTGCAATTTTTTCTCAAGAGAAAAGACGTGTTTTTTTTTGTCTGCGATTTAACTTCAGTTTTAGGCAGTGATACAGAACAGGTAAGGTTAAATTTATTATTAAATTATAATCTACTACTAATATTCTTTCATATGACACTAGAATTTTTTATCTAATTTACGTTTAAACGTGGTAATTCAATAAAATGTTATTATGGTGATAGCGGCAGCCATCTTGTTGCCAAACTTCGCCTGCCCCTAGGGTTGTCAATTTCAACATTGTAGTAATATTTATTTATAATGTTCTTTTTTTATTGCCATTTGCATTTTATTATTACCTACAAGCTTTTATTTAGTTTCACCTGTCCCGCTGTGTGTCTGTCTGTAATCTTGCAAGTTAAATTTGACCCACTTTATGTTGTCCGATTGAGCTGAAATTGTGCATGCATGTGCAAGACAGATAACAATGCAATATTATTATAACACGAAGCTGATGGCTACGTATTAAATTTCCGAAATTTCATAATAACTATGACTGAATTACCAACGTTCGAAACAACGAAATTCAAAATATTTGATTCGTCTTAGTGTTGCCCAAAATCGGTCTTGGTCTTGTTCTTGCATTTTGGCAAGGCCAAAACTAAGATGGACCCTGTAAGATTTGAGCAAGAATAAGACCGAATTTGCAGTCATGGAAATTATGATTATGAGCCAAATATTGTTATCTAGTTCCTATGTTTCCGAATTAATTAAACATTTATATGTTTAATCCGACTATTTAGTTATAAGGTAATTATTACCTGAAACTACTTGCATTTATGTCTGCATTGATCTCTAAAAAAGCATTGACGTAACTAAGTAGATTAAAGGATACAAATAATTTAAGCAAATGTTTTCGCTGAGTTTTTATCATAAATATTTTTGGCACTCTAATAAATAATTATCAAGCTCTATTTTTCCTTTTTTGTAGAAACTGTTACCCTTTTATTTTGCAGTAATATAAATTAACAAAAAAAATTGGCAGCCCTATCAGCAATACATCAAATGTATGGAACTAACTTCAGACTGTAGCCTAACTTCGCCTACAAAAGATTATTTTTTTAAAATCGACTTTATGGTGCTTTATTTAAAATTTATAGTCGTCTGTCACTTCCTAAAATACTTACACTAGATGTAGTAAGTAGACTTTGAAATGAAATTTAATATTTGACGCTATAACATGATGTAGGCGAAGTTAGAGGAAAGTACCAATACTTCGCCTATCACATTTAAGACCAATTTTTAGGCAGATAACCAGTGAATTTGGAAGAATAATTACATAATATCGATAGATGGAGGTATAAAAAATCGTTTTTTAGACATCGCGATTTGAAATACTTTTAAATCTGGAGGAGATGTTAAAAAAACTGTCAAAACCCAGGCGAAGTAACGGGTCATGACGGTACGTTGAATACCTTTTATTATTATTATTTTAAATTTGGGTGACCACTGAAAACCAGCGCTGTGCTGTGGGTCTCTTACAGCACAGCATTATGCTGAGTGGTCACCTTTCTTTTTACAGTCATGGCATGCAGCTGTCGAAATTTGTGTAATTTTTTAATTTCTCTGTTTTCTTTTTAAGTAATTTGCATGCATTTCTGTAAAAAAATAAAATAATTTTCTTTCTTTTCTTCAAAAGAATAACCTTAACATTCTTATTTTTTCAACCAGTTTAGAAGTAGTTTACATATCTCACCATTTCCTCTGCTCGTCTGATAATTTCAAGCTGTTGTTCTCGAGCTATCGCCTGTCTGATCGCCGGCGGAGGACGCACCTTTTCTTCAGTACCTGATTTGTTTTTAACATAATTATGTGGACAAATAATAACATTTAAGAAAGGTCATAACAAAAAGGTTCTTGATGAAAAAAAAAACAATACGAAGGTACTGCATCATTTACATTGTTTTACAACGGAGGCTTTTCGACTTTTACTAGCAAATCATGGTAAAATAATTAAGACTTGTACATGTTCAACAGTTGAATGCTTTTCTTTTAATGCTCCGTTTCATATAGAGCAACCCTGTATAATGAAATGACCCTAGAACGCAACCTATTTGCATGTATACGGATTGTAGAACGCGGCTTGTAGTGTATAATCGAAGCAGAACGCAACCCGTTTGTGTGGATACTGGACGCAGAACGCGACCTGTTTATATGTATACTGATTGCATAACGCGGCTTGTGTGTATACTGACCGTAGAACGCAACCCGTGTGTATACTGGCCGTAGAACGCGACCCGTGTGTATATTGATCATAGAACGAGGCCTTTTTGCAAGTAAGGCCGAGACTCCACCAAAGCTGTGCGAGTCGAGACGTGTTTCGAACAACCAATAGCGCTGCGGCACGGGTTGCGGAGTGGAGCTGTGTCAATAACGCAATTCTATTGATTGTTCAAAACACGTCTCGACTCGCACAGCTTTGGTGGAGTCTCGGCCTAAAAGGACGCATAAAGCAGCCTATTTGCATGTATACTGATCGCAGAAGACGGCTTGTGTGTATAGGTACTGGCCGTAGAACGCGTCCCGTGTGTATATTGATCGTAGAACGAGGCCTTTTTGCAAGTAAACTGTTCGCAGACCGCGGCTTTGTGAGTATACTGACCATAGAACGCGATCCTATAGATAGGTGGTTCAAGTACGAAAGCGTACAGTCCGTCTGGCGTGCGCTGCTGTATGTACTGTAGCCCATAGTCACACATTGCGCCCGCGCATGTTCGAAGAGATTTGCGTTCACTCTCGCTGCATAGCTGTAAAACAGAATTAAATATTAAAATAGTGTATTTTATAATCAAATTAGCGGCCTGCCTCTGTTTTGCATAGAAACAGCAATTGAACTATAAACAATCATCTCATCTTCTTCATCTTTAATGTTCCCACTGCTGGGACACAGGCCTCCTCTCTGTGAGAGGGAGTGGGCCATAATCCACCACGCGGGCCCAGTGCGGGTTGGTAGATGTCACATGTCTTCGAATTTTTGGTTCTAGGACATGCCGGTTTCCTCACGATGTTTTCCTTCACCGTTTTGAGAGCAGTGGTGATGAAATAAATTACACAAAGTAATGCGCCTGGCGGGGTTCGAACCCACGACCTACAACTCGTAAGTCGGGACCGATACCACTGGGCCACCACTGCTCAAAATTTAAACAACTTTCATACATCTTTTTCATTAATGAAAAATATTTCGTACAAAACATATCACAAGTACTTAGGCTTACGGGCTCCACAGCACTGTGCCTGGCCTTGAGTCCTTGATTCAGCTTGCCTGGCAGTGTCCATTTTTAAGAAACCGTGTGATAAGATGCAAAACTACTACTACGAAGTTACTGTATACACTCAACAAAAATAATCGTCGCGACTCCACTCCACTCTGTTCTGCTCCGCTCCGCTCCACTCCACTCCAGTCCAGTCCAGTCCAATCCAGTCCAGTCCAGTCCAGTCCAGTCCAGTCCATTCCATTCCATGGTAATAAACACATTACCCTCCTTTGCGTCGCGCAGTCGGATAAAAGTGTCGTGACAACTTTTCGTAAGAATTTTTTCCGTCCAGCCCCCTTTCACAACGCGCGATAAGGAAATTCGTTCCAAAAGGAAACGTGACGTCTACCAGCCCACACTGCCACTCCCTCTCACAGAGAGAAGGATTGTGTCTCAGCAGTAACAACATTATATTTTGAGTATACTTCGTTCGGAAATTCAAAAGGGCTTGAAACTGGCTTACTTGCTTCTTTAATTTTGCATTATCAATATTGTTACTTGCCTGCACATTAGCAGTTCTTAAATGCGGCGCTAGCAGATAGGGTAGCAGTGGCAGTACATCTAACTGCAGCGCCAGTCGACTGCTGCACACTGCAGGGGAACTGCCGCGCAGCACTGATGATACTATGCTTTCTAGCTCCACTTTTTTACGGTACATCTGTGGAAGATACAATGAAGGTTAATACACACATCAAAAGTGTCTAGGGATCAAGCATTTTTATGCGGATTTCTTGAGATTGAGATGTGGCTTTGTAATAAATTTATGATTTTATAAATTTATATGGATCCTTTTTGGTGCATTTCATAATTTGAATCAGGAACTGTAAATCAAATTCGAGTAAAAGATGAAAATCAGCTGTCAATATTTTCCCTATAAAAACATACAACGCATTGAAGACATTATTAGTGCTACTGTTTCCCTACTACTGATTAAAACCAACGTTATTATGGAGCGGCGACGTCATTTAAGCAGGGAAGAAATGCTCAGAGCCGTGGGAATGATAGAAGCTGGTTCCCAGCAACGTACTGTGGCTTTAGCTCTGAATACAAGTCAGAGTGTTATCAGTCGACTTTGGACACGTTACCGAAGCACTGGTACCGTGGCTGAGCGCCATGGAGGAGGGTATCGCTGCACCACACGGAGACAAGACCGATACATTCAAATCTTAACTCGAAGAGCTCCAACAATAACCGCCATGATGTTAGCCGTGAGGCTTCATCACTCTTCAGGGAACTTAATTAGCGACCAAACAGTCAGAAACCGCTTGCATGAAGTGAACCTTCATTCCCGAAGACCGCTACGGGTACCACCTATAGCAATGCACAATCGTAGGATTCGATATCAATGGGCTCTTGAACACAGAAATTGGGCAGAAGAACAATGGCGTTTCGTGTGCTTTTCTGATGAGTCTCGTTTTGGTATGAGACCGGATACAAGACGTATACGACACTGGAGAACCCCTGGACGCCAACAGCGATTAAAATCCTGCCAGGAAGTCCATCCTTATAGTGGTGGAACCATCATGGTATGGGCGGGTATTTGGATCGGCGGAAGAACTGAGTTGATTTGGATCAGAGGCAACCTCAACGCTCAAATTTATGCTGAGACGATTGTATCAGACGTCATCGTTCCTCTACAAGTGCAAATCGGTCCCTTATTTCAGTTAATGCATGATAATGCACGACCGCACACCGCAAGAGTTGTAAGACAGACTCTCGCCGCAGCTAACATCAATGTCCTGCCCTGGCCTGCTCAGTCGCCAGACTTGAACCCGATTGAGCATGCATGGGATATGCTACAGAGAAGAGCTCTGCCGAATATGGAGGGTATCCAGTCGCAAGAAGACCTTTTTTTGTTGTTGCAACGAACATGGGCGGCCATTCCACAGCGTGATTTGGATGAACTCATTTTGAGTATGCCAAACCGATGTTCTTGTGTTGTTAGTGTTCGCGGTAGAAACACGGATTATTAATTGTTTAAGTTACCCAATAAAATTTTAAAGAAAACTGTTATTTCAGTCTTTTTTTCGAACTTTAATGTTAGTGGTTCAAATGTCAAAAATCCTTTTATTAGGAAAATGGCAAATTTCTTTATGAATGCAAAGGTGACTTGGTTTATCGTTACTGTGACAAACGATAACACTTTATTTGATGAATCCTTAAAGAACATTTTAATTAATATCAATCAGGAGAAAAGTTATTGCAAAAATATATGTTGATCCCTAGACACTTTTGATGTGTGTAATAAGCCTGGTGTCCAAAATTCTCTTTTTTTCTACATTCGCAGCAAAGCTGGGAATGCGAAAAAATATTTGATGCAAGTTTTTTTACGTACCCATTTTAATACTAGTTTAATCTGCGTCACAAATGATTTGATTCATGCTTTGCAATCCTCTAGTTTCTTCGCAAGAAATTACAAACTGTAAAAAACAGCCGTAGTTTTTTTTAATTAAAGAAAAGCTCTTGGTTTCAACCTAGGTTCGAAACAAATATAATGAGATCTAAGATGGAGCTTCGCCAACAGGAACTGGCACTCCTGCGCACCGGAATGCCGGTGCCGGAATCCGATAGAATAGTATAGTCAGGCACTACTAGCCAGTAGGATATCACAGTTTAGAAAGGTCTCAGCATAACCGTACTTGAGGTATTTACAGCGTTTATGGAAAATGAAAAAGAGCCTCTAGTGTACGTAATGGGATCTATTTTTTTTTTTCATCAAATTAACGTCAGAGTCTACGTTCACGTTACAAATACGCAAAAAATCGTGCTAGGGCCTCCGGTAGTCTGTGTTGCGGTTGCACGGGATGGAGTGCTAGGAGATATATTTCACCCAGTCCAGCTCACCTCCTGAGCCTGCCAAGGAAACTTTATCCTGTGCGGAGTCCTGGACGCGAGCGCGGCGTGGCACCGCGCTACACACAGCGGCAGCGCGCCGTACAGCGAGTAGTTCTGGTGGCGGAGCGTCCAGCTGGTGAGGATGTCCTGCAGCACCAGCCACGAGAGGGTCTCAACTGCGATCAGGAGGCGACCGTCCACTCGCGCTGTCAGGTAGTTCTCGAATATTCCGTCTGCTAGTCTGTGGAGGGAAATGGTTTCATGTTATTTTAGCAATATCAAGCAATTTTTTGTCAATGGGTTTGGCAACGCTAAGATATTGTAGATGGCGCCACCATAGAGTAGTCCTAATCCGACCAATGACGTAGTACTATTTTGAAGTACCTTTAAGATTTGAACTGATTTGAACCAATGACGATGCTTGGAACAAGCTATACTAGCGCCATTAGTTCCACAGTGTTGCCATCCCCATTTTTCACAAAAAAAGATACGAATACGATAACGGTAGATTTTCTTAGGTTAAATTATATATTAAAATCATATTCAAGGACTTGACCATTCCAGGATTTTATCAAACGTTTTGTTGGAAAACTTGTTTTTTTTTCTAGTGTGTAGCAACATACAGAGACACCAGTCCGGATGCCGACATTTTTAATTAACATCAACAGCTTATGGAAATATGGATTCATGTTTTTAAATAGACTATCATAAAATAACATTATCAAATAATAATAAGATTGTAATTTTATTCAATATCAGTGATTGACATTTCAATTTGAGCGGGTTATTTTTAATCTAAATACTTAATCTAATCTAGGTACTTTAATTGTGCGAACAGCTAAGGCGTAGAATTCCCTGCCGATCTGGATTTCCCGACAGCTATAACCTTGGGGTCTTCAAGCCAAGAGTGAACAGGTTACTTCTAGGCAAGCGTGCTTCACCGTCGACCACATCTTCGCCTATCGTCAGGCAAGATAGTGATCAAACGAGAACCTAGTATTAAATAAAAAAAAACTTCATAGCATTCGACTGGAAAAAAAAGTCACCACAAGGTTATTTTTTTTTAAGTTAAGGTGGTTAAGGCGTCTGGAGTACCTATCCAGAAGACGCAGGATCGAACCCTGCTCGCAACTGAATTTTTCGTTTCTTTAAAAAATATCTTTGCGAAGAAGCGACGCAGGCGTTATTGCGTATAAAATATAACTTCACCACAAGGTGTTTCGTTAGTCACCCTAGGTTTTAATTAGGGGGCATATCTGTCTTGATAACTCACCTATCATATTCCCCAGCAGCTTGTATAGTCTTGAGAACAGCTCCAGGTTCTTTGTCATTGGTTGTGAAGATAGCTTGCAGTGCCTGTATTATGCTCTTGTGACAATCCTTAGTACCGATCGCTACGTTCTCCACGTCTTCCATGCTTAACTGGAAAAATACATCCAAAATTCCAAATCTACACTAAATCATAAAGAGGAGGGTCCTCGGCGCGTGGTGTTTCATGCGCGCCTCAAAGAGTGACATGACGGGGCTCCCATTAGAGGGCCAAAGCCTGTCGGGGTCACGGGACTAATAAATTACCGTGACCCCGGAACGTAAAGGGATATTGAAGGACACCGTGGATTTTAGTCAGTACAAGTCTCACAGTCCCTCGAAACCTGCACTGGGTGGGAGGAGTTATTTGATGAATGTACAGTCAGCATCAAAAGTTGCTGACCATATTCCTATTTTCAAAATCGCTGTACTCCGCAATAATACGTAATAATACGGTGTACAGCGATTTTGAAAATCTGAATGTGGTCAGCAACTTTTGATGCTGACTGTACCACAAAAAAATATCATAAAGAAGGAAGACTTTTATTTTTGTTGTGTGTGTGTTTGTAATGAAAAGACTCAAAAACAACTAGACTGATTTCAAAAAATCTTTGACCAGTTGAAGCTGCTTCGGTCCTGAGTGACAGGCAATAAAGGGGGGGAGGGCCGAGCGAAGCCAGAAAGGCTTGTATAAATAATAGGTATTTGGGTAAAACAGTGTTGGCCTAGTTGAAGGTCAAAACGGTGAAGGAAAATATTGTGAGGGTTTCCTCACGGGGCATGTTTTCTCACAATTCGAATGTTGCATTATTGGGATCAATGACTTTTATTCGTGACTTTAGGGCGTTTACGCCACTACGTCCGATCCGAATCCGATCCGAACCCGTGAAAAAATATCACGGACAGAACTCGGATATTTCTTACGCACTACTCCGATCTCTGTCAACCCCCGCCCGCCCCGCTGCCTCTCTGCTCGTACGCAGCTCGGATTCAACTCGGACGCAGTGCGCGAGCGTTCATACAAATAATACTATGGCTACTTCGGTCCGTTATTTTTTATCCGAAACGGAGATTCTCGGATGACGGAAAGAAATCGGATGACGGAGATCGGATCTAGTGCGCAAATTACCATAGAAATAGTTCTACGGCTATGACGGACCGTATTTTCACGGGTTCGGATCGGATTCGGATTGGACGTAGTGCGTAAACGCCGTTAGGGTGCCTTTCCACCAGAGATGTGCTATGTAGCTGTGCTGAGAGAATGAAAAAGCTTGGCTACGAAACTGGGTGACCATTCCTACTGATGCTACGCTAGTAGCGGTGCGTGTAAGATGTGCTATGAAGGTGCGCCGCCGCAAAGTAGTTGCGCTAGGAAGATGCGCAGCTCGAGCTATGCGATGTATCGATAGTAGGGAAGACAACAGGCAGTCATAGCACGCATCCTTCCATATAAAAACACATCTAAGTTGAATCTGTCCAATGAATATGATTGGTGGATATCAAACGCATCCGCAGCAACGTAACATGGCACATCTCTGGTGGAAAAACGGTTTATTCCACTTTGTTCACCTGGGTGATATCACCTGGGTTAACAAAGTGGACCACTTGGTGTCCACTTGGTGTCGTTATCACTCAGGTGATATTTTTCCGAGGTGAATTGAGGACACCAATGTTGTCCACTTTGTTCACCCAGATGATATCACCCAGGTGAACAAAGTGGAATAAACCGGAAAAACAGCTTTACTTGGTGGGGACTATAGCAATGGTTGATGTGTTGCTTACCTGAGCCTTAGCCCTGGCCTTGATGAAGCTGAGCACCTGTATGGCGGCCCGCACGTCCCCCTGCACGCGGCCCGCCAGCGCGTGCAGCACGTGCGCGCTCACCGCCAGGCCCTCGCGCGCACACACCAGGGACAGGCGGGACGACAGGCGACTGATGGACACGCCGCCTACTTGCACGATCAGGGCTACGGGTCTGGAATGAAAATAGTCATTAATTAAGTTACAATCAGCCTCCCACTAGGTGGACCGATGACATTGTGAAAGTCGCGGGCAACCGATGGATGCAAGTGGCGAATTGTCGTTCGACTTGGCGGTCTAATGGACTTTACTCATGGCGCGACGCGATATCGAATTGCATCGATTGACGATATCGGTCAGATATCACACATACGTCCGGCCAAAGAAAATGTATGGTCAATCGCTAGTGTTTGCTAATGGAGTCGCACGGATTGACGATATCGCACACAGATCTCCTCGATATCGAATTGCATGTACGTCCTAATGACAATGCACATGATTCTCTGTTCAAAATTCGATTGCGCAACTACTCGTCATGTGCGACATCTTTTGTCTTTGGTTTGCAGCGCCTTCATGTCGCGTAAGGTGGATTTTTGAAGTTCACGGTCGAAATGCATCGCATCACTCCGTTAGTAAATACGTGCGACTTAAATCGGCAATCGACTCGATATCGCACGAATCGCGTCGCGTCGCATTGCGCCATGAGGAGGCCTATGTTCAGCAGTGGACGTCTTCCGGCTGATGATGATGATGATAAATCAGCTTCACTGTCAACATCTTTCTTATTCTTCGTAGATAATGTAAGAAATACACTATGTACAGTTCAAATTACCTACTTGAACTGTAGATAGTGTATATATATAACTTGAAACATGTATGCAGGTTCAAATTACATACTATAGGCTGTACCACTCAAAAAAAAAAAATGACCGTTAGATAGATTATCAAAAAATATTTTAACAGTATTTTTGAGACGCGGGTTCGAATCCCACTTGCAATCTAAAATTTTACTTTCCTCAAAAATCATCTTTCGTATTTTTTCTTTTGTTAACCAAAATTGACGAAGATATAACGCTTCTAAAAATCACAAAACGTCACTCGGGTATAATTTTACATGAGTTATGACGTCACAAGCCGGGACTCCCGAATTTCGAAGCGTTTTAACGTTGTCAATATTCATTGATTTAAAAAATAAAAAATCAAATAATATGTGTTCATTATTTTGTCAATACTGTAACTGTCTCTGACGGAATAAACATAAATTCAATTTAAATATTTATGCAGTAAGCTACCCTATTTGCAACTTGTGTGCAAGTACAGACGCCAGCAGGTCAACCTACCCGAATCTGCCAGATTTTACCAATCAAACATTAACCTTCTCATTCATCTGGTAAAGAAGCACTACTTATCTCCTTAAAAATGTGGCTAAAATGTTTCTTTGTTTTAAGTTTGTTATTTTTATATTTGTATTATGTTTTGTATATATTATATATATTTATAATGTTTGTATATATGTATGTATTTTGTCTGTAAATAGTACACCACAGACTACCTATAGTATTGTTTCTCCCTTTTCTTCAAATCCATCCAAAGGTTGTCTTGAAAAAATCGCTTTTAGCGATAAGACCGCCCATTGTGTCACCCTATGTATAAAATACTCTGTACCAATAATTTGTATGGTGTGCATAATAAAGTGTATTTCTATTCTATTCTATTCTATTCTTCTACTCTTGTGTTAAGGCTGATTTTCTATTAAAGAAATCTGACAGATTGTGGTAGCTTGATGTGCTGGCGTCTGTACATTGTAGGTATATAGAAACGCGGCCTTAAGTGATAAATGAAATATTAAAAACATTGGTTTCATATCGTTTTTTATTTATTTTATTTCCAAACCTTTATAATTTATCGATATATTTATCGTGAACTCTTCGATTTAGTCAAACACTGTCGAGTCCGCCCCCGTGTCCCGACGACACACAATGATAATTGTTTTAGTGTGAGTAAATTATACGGAAAAAGTACGCTGTGGTTTAAAGAATAAGGTTTAATTTAAATGACTGAGTTATCGATGGCGCGTGTGTGCACTTGTTCGTAGTATTGTTTTGACAGAACTGTGTGCGCAATATTATCGTTATGGTGGGGCAGTTGAGGCTCCACCGGTTTTCTACAACATTATTTTTTGTTTATGCGAAACCCGATCGACTGTCCAATATTGTTGTGTAAAGAATCTAAGTTATAAGCTTGTATATTACCTGGTTGTCGGTTCAAAAACGTGCTCATTTCGCGGTTCACCCGCGTAAACCGCGTCTCCTGTGTTACACACTCGTGATAATAGTTTGGCAGTAGGTACCTAACCGTACGGCGATTGTATTGTAATTAACTGGTAATAAAATTAAACTTGAAAAAAATATAACATGGTGTAAAAATTATTGGAATCGAATCAGTTACTGATTCTGAACAAACTATATTCAGGTTTCATTGAATCAGTTACTGATTCTGAACAAACTATATTCAGGTTTCGCATATACAAAAAATAATGTTGTATACATTTTGAACTCCACGCCATATCTCCTTCTTTATTATATCTATGAGTAGCACAAAACAATAAATTAAAGTTTCTTAGAGATTACCTCAAAGGCCTCAACGAGGTAGCATACAAGTCATTACAGATGGCGATGACGGGCCTCTTCAGCGGCTGTTGCTTCGATTTCTTCTTGCCTTCCGTCGCCGTGGCCGTGCACCAACGTACTAGCAGCTCCACTGTTGGGAGTGGGGCGCCGTCTATCTCGTCTATAATTATAAAACAATTTATTGATAGGATAGACTAGTTGGTAGCATCAATAAAAGTGCCAAATATGAAGAAAACGTGTTGAGTCGACCACAAGTAAAGTGGGATGAGCTGATGAATCTATGAGCTGATCATCATCATCATCATCATCATCATCATCATCAGTCTATAATGTTCCCACTGCTGGGAAAAATCTTCACCTTTTTAATAAAATAAGCGATAGACATAATTTTAATACTAGAAATAAAGATAAAATTGATCAACCTTATTTTAGATTGTCTAAAGTTCAAAAGTCTTTTATGGGGTAGGTACTGTGTTAAATGTTACAATAAAATACCTAACGAAATTTTAACTCTAAATGAAAGAAAATTTAAAAGCTATATAAAAAACACACTTAGTAAACAAGCATATTATAAATTAGAAGATTATATCCAAGATAAAAATGTTTGGAAACATGCTGGTCCTGCTTCATAGTACAATGTAGGGATTAAGCGAAATCAAGCTGGTTGAAATTTGAATGCTCACACACTTATATTTATAAATTGTGTAATTCCAATATTTTTGTGAAAATGTGAACACCATGTACCTTTTTGCTTTTTTTTTTATTTTTCCTGTTAATTTATTTTTATATTTTTAGTCTAGATTTTCAAGGTACATTGATTTCACATTCTTTGTTTCAAATGATGTTATAAAAATATTGTAAAACATTTTTAAAAAGAGTAAGTATGGAGTTTCTTGCCCATTCTTCTTCATACAACCTACCTTAGCGAATGGGTGTAGATTCAATCCCATCCCATCCCATTTCCTTAATTTTAAAAATCGACGTTTAAAAGTGCCTCTTTGATGGCCTAATTGAAATAAATGATTTGACTTTGACTTTGGGACACAGGCCTCCTCTTTTGTGAGAGGGAGTGGGCCATAATCCACCACGCGGGCCCAGTGCGGATTGGCAGATGTCACATGTCTTCGAATTTTTGGTTCTAGGACATGCCGGTTTCCTCACGATGTTTTCCTTCACCGTTTTGAGAGCAGTGGTGATGAAACAAATTACACAAAGTAATGCGCCTGCGGGGTTCGAACCCACGACCTACAACTCGTAAGTCGGGACCGATACCACTGGGCCACCACTGCAAAAGAAATCAAGAAGCTGATCAAAAGAATATAATGAAAAGTTGATAAGCGCGTGACCATACATACCTTTATAATCCTAATGTTTGTTTGCAAAGAGAAAATTATAGAAAGTAGTTAGCAAATTTAATCTACACTATATATTAATATTTAGAGGAAAGATTTGGATTTTTGTGTGTGTATGTTTGTAATGAATTAACTCAAAAACTACTGGGCCGATTTAAAAAAAAAACACCGTTTTAAAGCTATATATAATAATAATCATTTATTCTCTCTCCACAATATAACAATATCGTGTCTATCCGTGCCAAGCCGGGACGGGCCGCTAGTTTAGGTATGTATTTATAAAAAGACAATTGGTTTTTGCGAACAACTTTTATAATAACACAATAATCTGTACTTAACATTACAAAGCTGAAGAAATTGTTTGGTAGAACGCGACATCTCTGGAACAACTGGTCCAAATTGAGAAAAAAAAAACATTTTTCTGTTGGATAGTCTATTTATCAAGAAAGGCTATAGGCTGTAATGCGCCAGCCACACACTCGACGAGTGGCATGGGAAGTAACGAGGAAAGGAGGCAGAGACATAGTGTGGCAACATTACTCGTCATGCCACACGTCATGCTCCTCGTCCTGCCCACTGCTCCCTATTTTGTCGGTTTTTGCGCGCGAGTCAAAGGACCGGCAATACGAGTGCGAGTGGCTGGCCACATAATCGCGCGGCCGCAGTCCGCATCGAGCGATCGCGCAAGACGCACGCGTTTGTAAAATTGGAAATTATGTCGTCGCCAAGCGTGGAATGGTCAAATGAAAAAGTGTTAATGTTTATTGATTTGTTGTCCACGGACGACGACGACGATGTATATTTCTTTTTACTACATTAATATAATTAGCTATATTAAAAATGCATAGCGCGCACGCTGCCACCGTTTCAACGTCCATTGTCTCACCAAGGCAAATGACAAGTGAGGAGCGTCGCGATTAATTGCGCGAGTAGAGCAGTGTGTGGGCTCTCTGCCCACACACTGCTCTACTCGCGCAATTCGCAACATCGCGGGCAACATCGCGGTAAATCACGGCAGCGCGAGGAGCATAGCGATGAGCAGCGCAAGGAGCATAGTCTGGCAGGCGCATAACATTACGACTAATGGTAGTCGAGCAGCGGGTAAAAATGCGGGGAATAGCAAGTGTTAATAATTTCCTGGATGCATACTGCATTAAACAATAAATACAGACCTAATATCAAGCAGTTGGGTCGCCTCTCTGCGTCGAGGACAGATCTCATGAGTGTGGCACTCTGCAGTGCATTGCGGAACGCTTCCGTGCTGCGCTCGTCCGATGCGTTCAGTTCCACAGGTCGGTAACCTGAAAAAAAAACAAAAAAAAAAAAGAAATCTATTGTTAAAATTAAAGACTAGGGTTTTGCCCAGCAGTGGGGTACGTAGATCAGATTGGTAATTAAAAAAAAAATTATCGTATAAGATAGAATCAGAAGGGCAAAATAATGGGAGTCCATAACCCTGCAGATGGAATCAGGACTCTTCAAAGGACACGGTAGTCATGGCGTAAAAAGCAACCAAAGGAACAGGGAAGAATGACACATTTGATAATAATATTATGAAACCTCAAAATAAAAGGCCTGCAGAGGGAAATTCAAGATAGATTAGGTAATTTTAGTACTTGCATAAAATTATTGATATTTATACAGATCTTCCCTGGATCTCTAATAGACAATCTCATGTGGAAAACAGTATAACAAATAAATAATAATAATAATTACATCAGAGATAGATTACGACAAATAAATTGTATAAAAGTAAATAACTTTTTAATTTAATAAGTCATGGGATTCTCCCACGGTTTTTTTCCTGCTCTTTTAAAGTAATTCCGGGATTTGGGGCATTTCTACTTTATTCTTTCGCGGTATGAATTCAATGTAAGTAAATGAATAACTCTACCTACCTAAATATGCTGACTTATGGTTATCAAACATACCAGCTATCCTCGCCAACAGATGAGCCAGCGTGGTCTTCCCGACCCCGGGCGGCCCGCACAGCAGCGCCACCTTGTGGTGCGGCCTGCCATCCTCGTCCATCTCTGGTTCTTCCTCCTTCTTGCCCTTCCACTTGTTGGTCAGCTGGAACTGGCCAGCTTTCTTACTGAAGGTGGTGCGTTGTTGTGGTTCCTTGGTCTTTACTTCTTTTTTGAAGACTATCTGTGGATGTTTAGGGCATTCTGTGTTAAAGGCTAAAGCTTCGGTGACACACAGCGACTAATTGCTACAAGTACAATTCAAACAATTCACTTATAAATACGAGTACATAGTAAGCAAGCGCGAATAGTTTTTTTTAGCGTGGTAAAATCATCAAATGAGTCCAAACACCGGGCAGGGCGGGAGGGACTGTCAGACTTGTACTGACTAAAATCCACGGTGTGCTTCAATAGCCCATTATGTTCCGGGATCACAGTAATGAGATAAGTCCCGCGGCCCCGGCAGGCTTTGGCCCTCTATACGGGGGCCCCGTCATTATGCCGACGCTCTTTGAGGCGCGCGTAGAACACAACGCGCCGTCGACCCGGGCATGGTCCATGGTCGGACAGCGAGTTGCCCTTTACTCGCCGAAGCGCAAATAGTTGCCACAATTATTCGCGCTTGCTTACTATTTGTAGGTAAGTGCGTTGCGAAAAGTTTGTGACAAGGGTTTATCAGTCTTTCATCATAATGTATGATTCCACAAAAATAGTGTGCAGCACATTTATACGCGAAGATTTTCACTGAACTGAGTTTTGCAATGTTCGCGCACAAATAACGAGACGGCTGATTACGTGTGCGCGCACAAAATTATCCAGGTGTGCACGAACATTTTTAGGATGTACGAGCGCAATTTGCACGTGTTTGCTTGGGTAAGTCAAGCAAAGCAAACTCTAGTGCCGTACAGTGCCAGGCACTGGTGGAATAGCATCTTTAGAGTTTTTTCTGAGATAGGATACAGGGAATAAAGATATTAATAATTCTTTTCAATTATTTATTGAGGAACTACAGAGAATTAGTCCTCAGTCTTCTGAAATGTTATTTTTAATGATACAGTGGAATCTCTATAACTCGAATGTCAAGGGAAATGCTAAAAAATCGAGTTATCGAGTTTTCGACTTAACAAGAACTTCGAGATACTTATGACTTAACTGCTGAAATTTCGACTTACAGAGGCGCGGTTTCTAAGTGTATATTTCGATTTGTAGAGTCGAATTTGAATAATAATTCAACTTACGTTTTTTTTTTATTATTTATTACATATTAAAACGAATTACATACTAATGATGTAAACTGTACACTAAAAAAATCCGTTTACTTCTTTTGATTTAAACAATTTGCAGATTTTTTATAAATTATTTTTTCAAGCTCAAACAATGAACCGAATAGGTATCAATATCATCACATCTTTCAACATAACTTCGTAGAGTGTTGATTGCAGCTCTGGCTTCGATAAGGAACAAACATGACGTTCACAGCTGTGTTACTTAGGAAGTTTCATGAATGTATTCATTCATTGCACATACGTACAAGACAAAAACAATGGATTAGAAGCCCCGAACTCACTTTGGATTTTATTGCTATTATTTCGGGGAATTCCAAGTAAGACGTCATTATATTTTACTAACTACGACTTACGGAGTCTCCTTTTTGAAATTCGAGTTATAGAGTATAAATATGTATCATCAATACTTCGTAGGGAAATAACATTTTGTTCGAGTTACAAAGTCTAAATAATTCGAGATACCGCGTATTTAGGTGTTCAGCGGAAGGTAACAGCATTTTCTTTCGACTTACTGAGGATTTTGACTTAAAGAGGTTCGAGTTATAGAGATTCCACTGTATGTGTACAGTAAAGAATAAATAAAAAAATAGAATTCTTATTTTTATGTTTTACCTCATTTACTGTCTTACCTTGTCCCACAAATGCAGCCAATGCAGCAGGGCCCTGTTCACTGGCTCTTCGGACAGCAGGTCTAAGTAGGACTGTGGCCGGTACTTGTCTACCCAGAGCATGTTGTTGTTGACATCTGCATCCATGTCCGGCAGAGGTTGCGAAGCAGCTTCTTCTGATATCAGGCGCTGTTGTTTCTCTTCTAACTGAAAATATAAGCGAAATTGATTTTGTACCTACAAAAGAGTTGTCTAAAAAACTGTCAACTACAAAACGACTCTGAAAAAGTGGAACTGCAAAACGACCCTTATATCAACCTACATAAGGGTCGTTTTGCAGTTCCACTTTTTTTGGACAAGTGTTTAACAGACGATCTTCAGCTCAACCTTCCACTAAAATCAGTAACACCTCGAGAAGTAACGAATACCATCAAAACCATGGACGACAAAAAGGCTCCTGGATACGATTTAATTGATAAGAAAATCTTAAAAGAACTCCCAAAAAAAGCCATAGTTTATCTGACTACTATGTTTAATGGTATACTCAGAATTGGTTACTTCCCATCACTTTGGAAAGTGTCGACTGTGATTATGATTGCGAAGCCAGGCAAACCGCCAAACGAAGTAACATCTTACAGGCCTATAAGCTTGCTACCTATCCTCTCTAAGCTACTTGAAAGATTAATTCTAAGCCGACTCAAGGACTACTTATCTGTCAACTCGGTAATCCCAGACCACCAGTTTGGTTTTCGGCAACACCACGCTACTACAGAACAAGTCCATCGAGTGTGCTTTGCCATCAGAGATGCCCTGGAACGGAAAAAGTACTGCTCAGCTGTGTTCCTGGATGTCCAGCAGGCATTCGATAGGGTTTGGCATGAAGGCTTACTTTGCAAAATTAAAACACTTCTACCACATGCTTACTTTGGAATCTTGAAATCGTACCTTTCCGATAGAATATTCCAAGTGAAGGAAGACGATTGCACCTCCGCATTCTACGATATTAAGGCTGGAGTCCCGCAGGGATCCGTTCTCGGTCCTATACTATACACCATCTTCACAGCAGACATGCCGCAGACACCTGGGCTGACAGTGGCAACATTTGCTGACGACAGCGCCATATTGGCATCTCACGAAAGCCCAACACAAGCCTCAAATGCTGTTCAAGAAGGCCTAAATGAAGTAGATAAATGGCTCAAACTATGGAGAATAAGCGCCAGTGCCCAAAAGTCTGTCCACATCACATTTACCCTAAGACAAGGAGACTGCCCACCAGTCAAACTAGGAGATCACTTTTTACCGAAATGTGAAACAGTCAAATACCTTGGCATTCACTTGGATCGCAGAATGACTTGGAAAAATCACATCCAAGCAAAAAGAGACCAGATGAATATGCAATTTAGAAGACTACACTGGCTGCTTGGTCGCAATTCCAAGTTGTCCATGGACAATAAACTTTTAATCTACAAGACTACAATCAAGCCAATTTGGACATATGGGATTCAGTTATGGGGCTCAGCCTGCGATTCCAGTGTGTCCATTATTCAACGAGCTCAAAACTATATGCTCAAACAAATCTCCAACACTCCCTGGTTCATAAAGATCTCAGAGGTTCACCAATACTTGAACATCAACACAGTAAAGGAGGAAATCCGAGCCCACTGTGGGACTTACAAAACCAGACTGGAAAACCATCCCAACCCACTGGCAGTTCAATTGACTATGCAACAAACGCTATCAAGGCTGAAAAAACGGAAGCTAATGGACTTCAATAGTATGTCCTAACTACATATAGAAGGAATTTACGATCTGAAGAAATTCCATCTGCAAGTCACCTCATACTCCAAACGCATCTGCTCATAGTCTTAGGACTGATTGCATGATAGGACCAGAAAAAAAAAAAAAAAAAAAAAAAAGTGTTTAACAGACGTCTAACTTTTGTAGTAGCATAGAGTATTGGTAAGAGATGTCGTCGTCGAACATGAATTCGATACACGGCATTTATGTGGCTACTTATAATCTAATGAATGTGAATTATTTGCCCGAATACCTGATACATTAATAAAAGTGACTGATATTCATAACTTTGTCTTGCAGATTATGGATATTCGGCATTGCAAAAAACTGAACTTGAACTGAAACTTCATGAAACTATATCTAGTAGGTTGTAGACTCAAAAATATTTGCATGTCTAGTTCCTCTAGAGGTGTTAATATTTTTGATTCTATTATTTTTATTTTTAATCTTGTCTTGCTGGTACTTCAACATGATAATCTAAAAACTGGTTAGTATCAGAGCATAGGTGTGTGTTTAAACACAAACATCCAGACCCTGAACAACTACTTGTAGATCATACAAATATTTGCTCCATGCGGGAATCGAACCCGCAACACGCGCAACAGCACAGTAGTCCAATCGCTCAGCCACTACGCTAGCCGTGCTGTCAAATTCAACTTACAATCTTCCGAGCTTCCACCCAAGTGCTAGCATAACTAGCATGTAAAGACATCTGCTCAGCACCGGTGTCCAGGGAACTCTCCCAGGACTCTTCAGACTCTAGCCTGACATACACTCGGTCTCCATCTGCGTTTGTGAGCGGAAGGAAGGCCCATCTGGAAAGTATTAAGAGGAGAGATGTAGAAAAGACTACCTTAAAATTTGATTTAGTTTCCCAGATTAGTAAATTAAAACCATGAAATTAATGTATGAAAATGTTCTAGAATCAATCACAGTAATTCACATATTAGATTTCACGTAATGTTAAACAGTCTTCTGAGCTTGTTTATGTTATAATTAAATTATAATTTGTATAAAATACACCAGGGAATATTAATACCTCATTTAGAGTCTTACCACAAAAAGGTAAACATTAAATTGTTGAACACTTGTCTAAAAACACTGTCAACTCGCTTTTCAGTAACACACACGCAAGTTGTTTTTTAGTAACACTTTTTTAGACAACTGCTGAACAGATATTCTTAAGCTATCTTCAAATTACAGGAGAAATTGTGAGGGCTTTGTTTTGGAAAAAAAAAATTACCTTGGTATATTCAGAGACAAATTATCCTTAGCCCTATACCCAGATCTGCCACCAAGCCTCCTACCACTGGGCTCCAACAGGATCTGTTTCAACCGTCTCCCTTCCAGGATCTTCTCAATCAAATCCATGTCGTTCTCTTCATCAGTCTTCTGTCTCTTACTCGGTAACTCTACTTCGTTGAAGTCTATGTCTCCAATGTCCCCAAAGAGCTCATCTGCGGTTCTTTTACTCGATATCGGAGTAAATTCTTCTAACGGTTGAAGGTTTGGAGTCAGCGAGATGTCTGTGCTTTCAGTGGCTATTGAGTTGGGTATTGTAGTGGGTGCTGGTGGTATGTGGTTGGTGATTTTTGGGTCTGGCTTCTTGGCAATGGGACTTGAGAAGTCGAGACTGCGTTTAGCTGGTAGCACTTTCTTTTTAACTATGTTTGGTTCTGAAAATTGGAAAGTTTTTTATTATGTTACTTTGAATTTATACTTTATTTTCTAATATAATAAGGAAAGGGAATGGTTTTACCCAGTTACATTAGCAGTTAGTTCATATAAATATTAGTCTTTATTTTATTATAATTCAACATTAGGTTCGCTTTTGACTGATGGTAGGCGATGATGATAAAGATCTGAACCTAATAAGACTGTAAGTCAACTCTGTTATCTGTAGGTATCTACCAGCTTAATATTCAATAGGTATAGTAATTGTTACCTATGCTTAGCGTATTGGAACAATAAACTTTTAGATATAAAAACTAACCTAAAACAAAACTTATTGGACTTTTTTACAGCTTGAAAAGGCTAGAGGGCAAAGATATCTACGTTACCTATATCACCATCATTTTCTTTAAGCATTTCCAGTTCATCAGCGTACATCAGCTCGTATTCTTCATCTGGATCTGGATAGTCACCCATTTTGCCGGTAAAACTTACAACAATCAAAAATCCAAGCTGGAAATATTATATTAGCTGCTTCTTTGTATTACTTGATATCTAAAAAATGGATTTTAAAGGTGTTTTGCGTCCGTAATTAATTGATACCTTTTAAAAAACAGAAAAAATTAAAACTTTGTTTTGGTGTCAGAATTGACAGTTGACACTTGACTCTCTTGACAGCAACCGTCAAAAATCATAAACACAACAGCAAATTTTGTTGCTGGGGATCTAGGCTTTTGAGATTTACAATTCTAACATTTGATAGATTTTATTCATTGGTCGTTTACCTCTTTGGATTTATCTTTTGATCCGGCAGTTGGGACTCGAAGTGGAGCTCCACAAAACAGAGGCTTGTGCTTTCATGGCCGTCTGAACGCGCCACGGTCAGAGTCCCACATAACGGTGGGAAGGGTTCGCATCGGCGTCGGGAGGACGATGAAATACCTGGGACTCGTCCTCGACAGCCGGTGGAACTTCAGGGAGAATTTCCTGCATTGGCCCCAAATTTGGACAGAGCAGCATCCGCCCTCAGGCGACTCCAGCCTAAACTCAGCGGGCCAAACGTCTCCTGCCGGAGGCTGTACGCCGATTTCGTGCGGTCCATGGCCCTCTACGGGGCCCCCGTGTGAGCCCTGAGCGGGCGGGCCGTGTAAGGGAAACGACAGCGTCCTCCCTCCTCCCCAGCCGCAGTGGTAGACGCCCAGTAACGGACGTTGGCTGACGATCTCCAGCCACCGCAGACGAAGGGGCCAAAGCCAGCCGGGGTCGCGGGACTTATCGAACTACTGTGACCCTGGAACGTAAAGGGCTATTGAAGGACACCATGGATTTTAGTCAGTACGAGTCTGACAGTCCCTCCCGCCCTGCTGGGTCCCACCCAGACTCATTAATTGATGATTTTACCACGATAAAAAAAACCTAGTTTTAACATCTCTCCTTTTCTTTGATGTTTATGTCTTTAATGAGGTCGACAATATTCTTTATATAATATCTTGTTATATATCGTGGGTATGTCTGTCCAATAATGATACCAAAGATCATGGACCTAAAAAAAAGGCGGACGGAACTTCACTAAGAAACGATTGAAGCACCACAATGGCGGCGGCGTAAATATGTGTGCGTGTGTATAGGGATGCCAGATAAAGGAAAAAATTACCCATTTTAAACAATATTTAATTAAGATCTCCCTTGAACTTAAGTTTAATTACAATTTTTTTGTGACGGATACCTATTTTTAAAATAAAGGTAAAACAATTTAAGCACATTGGATATTAAAATATTTACAACTCGTTTAATGTTAATAAAGTTTTACAATCCCTTCTATCGACACATCTAGAAATCCCTTCTAATTTACTTAAGTGTTGAAAACGAATGTTTAAGTATTTTTCGGCTATAAATATTTAATTAAAGCTATTTTATGTTCCATTCCTACACGTCTACATTCCTATTCCATGTCTACACTCCCTTATTATTTTTATACAATCATTTTTCCATGCATCATTTGCCGTGGGAAATCTGTAAAAATATAGAAGAATACAATAACGATAAATAGTAACATAAAATATAAATCTCCCAATTTTAAAATAATTTGAACCTTGAAATAGTTGCAACACTGATTGATTTCGAGATGTTTATTAAAGAAGAATGGGCAGAAATGTATGGACAACGTCCCTTTCCTTGTAACACTCCCATCCATATATCAAATGAAAGTACGTGAAAAGTGTAACATTTCATTGTATGACAGCAAACCTGTAAACTATAGGAGAAAAAAGTTATTGAGACTTTTATGCCAAAAGATGAATTTTGATTTTCAGAAGAAAACATTGCTCTTAGCTTTTTCTTATGATAATATATGTGTACAGATCATGAGAAAGAGCAACATTGTTGACATAACCGGACCTCAAGCGGCACCCACTTCTGACTCTTTAAAAGAAAGTCATACGCATTAGTGTCGAATGTAGTGATAATTGTATGAAAATAATGAATTTAAACTAGATTGGGGCTTTAGAGGCTCAATCCCCTACCACAGCCTCTACTTAGAAGAACATGGCTAAGACCGTCACATGCCGCCACAACCAAAACGTTACTCAACTGACAAACGAGGAAGTAAAGGAGTCAAATAAATGAACAGTGTACTATGGATCGTCGTTGGAGTCATTTTTTGGTTTCGTTCATTAGTGTCCGAAGTGCTAAGAGTGTCTGAATGGTTTTTCTCATGGTAATGATGCGTACCAACGGCAACGCTTGTACCCAAAATTACCATGAGAAGAAGCTATGAACATCGCCGTGTGGAGACACGTTCATATAGAGTATATGGAAATATGTGCCACGGCGATAATATCGCCGCGATTCTCCCGCTCGTGGAGATGGCGCCTTATTCTTTTTCAAAAACGCTATAATAGAATATTACAACTGACATGTTCGAAATCAATGTGTTCCATTATAAACTCTGTGAATCCCGTCCGATCTTCCATATATTCTCGTAATAACACACTGACGAATTCTGACTCGAAGTAAAGATCGCGAACACGTACTTTCTTCTACTTCCATAGTCGACAAACCCAATCGTTAACGCACAGAAACCGTGGACGAGCTGAAGGTAGTCCGAGAATCGGTTTAAGAAACTAGCAAGTTTTATTTTTTTTTGCATATCATGTGACATTTGTCATGCTGACATCATCATCATTTGATATCATGTTCCTTTTTTTATTTTTTTTTCTTTGTTTGTTGTGTGTCGGTACACACAACAAATAAAAGTTTTCCTTTCTTTTCTTCTTTATTTGACGGCAAACTCTACCATTGCGCTCATTGGTCAAATCAAAAAGCGCCCCCCCTAGAGAAACGTCTTCATTAGAGAAACGTCTACGATGCATTAGCACAAGGACAGCATTGAGTATGGATTAATATAATTTAAGACATACACGAGTTCTACCTAACATCATGTGTCGTTGCTATTTTTACTTTCAAGTCTCAATAACTTTTTTCTCCCATGGTTTACAGGTTTGCTGTCATACAATGAAATGATACACTTTTCAAGTGCTTTCATTTGATATATAGCTAGAAGTGTTACAAGGAAAGGGACGTTTTGCCCATTCTTCATTGACGTAAAATCGAGAAATAAGCTTCAAATTGACATGCTTAACTATGAAAAGTGATCCCCTGGCTTTTTTAATTGAACTACTATGGTTTAGACAACTTTGCAACACATGACGGCATACTTTGATTTTTATTAGACAAAATAACACCGTATAAAACCGCGAGTGTCGTTCGAAGCGTAATGGCCGACGGCTGACTTACTATGGTGTGAATGTGTGCGTACTGGCTTGTCCACATTAGCGCACTGACTTACTATGGGTGCTTCAATTGTTTCTTAGTGAAGTTCCGTCCGCCTTTTTTTTTAGGTCCATGCCAAAGATTTGATTAGAGTCAAAACTCAAATTTTCATTCAGTTATGAGAATTCCTTAATCTTGCTGTGCAAATATCTGTAAGTAGGTAGAAGCTAAATTCTAGTTATCATCAAACCTACAGGTATTTTTCGGATGGCTGTAGATGACAGTAGTGGGCATCTACAAAACGTAATGTTATAGTTCCTAACGCATTCTTATTTTCTTTCTTTTTTGATAATGTTGCCCAGACAGATGTCTTCCCACTTTCTTGGGTCCGTATTCATTATAACATTCAATCTCGCATAGGTACTTACGTATACGTAGCTAGGCCTGAAAAACCTAGTTGTAGTATTTACAAATATTTGTATGCAGTGCGAGAATCGAACCCGTTAAGAATAGTGCTACAGCCTTCCACACCTATTGCTGCACCCAGCAATAGGTGTGTTATAAACTAGAGGAGACCTCTTCTGAATTATTCTAGCCTTAATAAATTTAGGAGCCAGCTTCTTCGAAAATTTACTATCCTTGTCACTTAAGACGTAAGCGCGTTTCATGACTACGTCTCCAATGTTGAACTCAGCAAACTTTCGTCTGAGATTATAGTGTGAGGTGTTCTTTACATGAGCTTGCCATAGTTTTGACTGAACGCTGTCGAAGATAGAAGATAAGCAACCTAAATTTTCTGCATATAAGTCACGTGGCAAGAAAATTATCTCGTTACCAAGGTCATTTTCCAAATAATGAGATCCACAAGTAACTAGCTCACGGCCGAAAACCAAAAATGAAGGTGTAAAACCAGTAGCCTCGTTAACTGAGTTATTAATAGCGAACTGAACTTTGGGAATAAATAAGTCCCAAGATCTATGATCATTATCAACGTAGGTAGATAAACATGTGATGATGGTTCTGTTGAATCTTTCAACTAAGTTTACCTGAGGGGTGTATTTAGGTGTATAATGAACATTAGGAATGTTGTATTTCTTAAACAACGCTTCCGCCACTTTACCTGTAAACTGAGTGCCATTATCCATCATCACTGTTTGTGGTATGCCATGAACTAAGAATACTGATTCTTCTAGAATTTTAGTTATAATATCAGCTGTAGCTCTTTTAATAGGAAAAATTAAACAAAACTTTGAAAAACAACAAGTTATCACAAAAATGTAACTGTTTTGTTTCCTAGTAGTGGGAAGAGGTCCCATGAGATCTATTGAAATCATCTGAAATGGTCGAGAACACTGTTTAGGGCGACCCATTTCTCCTAGGGTTTGATGATTTTGAGACTTGTAAGCTAAACATTTATCACAAGAACCAATAAGCTTTACAACGTCTTGGTACATACCGGGCCAGTAGTAACGTAAAGCAAGACGACGGTAAGTTTTAAAAATGCCCATATGTCCTGCCGTAGGAACAGCGTGGTTCTCATTGAAAATAGCTTCGCGAAGTTCAGAAGGAACTACCTCTTTCCACGAGAATTCTGAAGTAGTTCATGTTTATTTTTTGATAATCTAAATAATGAATTATTTTTAATAATAAAATTTGAGAATTTAGAAGGATCATTTAAACAACCATTATAAATATTTTTGTACCAGCTGTCTTTAGTGTCCAAATAAGAGTTGGATATGCTGATAGCACTTACTGGAATGATTCTAGACAGAGCGTCAGGTATAACGTTATCTACGCCTTTCCTATGTTTTATGACAAAGTTAAAGGCCGAAAGACGTACACCCCAACGAGCTAGACGTCCAGTTGGATTGCTTAATGAAAGGAACCATTTAAGAGCACTATGATCGGTATAAACTGTAAACTGTTGTCCGTTTTCGATATAGCAACGCCAATGTTCGAGAGCGACAATAACGGCTAATGTTTCGCGTTCTGTTATGCTGTAGTTCTTTTCAGCGGCAGTAAGTGATCTACTCATGTAAGCAATTGGATGTTCTTTGCCTTCAAAAGACTGAGTCAGCATAGCACCGATACCGTAACCACTGGCATCCGTGTGTACTTCGAACGGCTTAGTATAATCCGGACAAGATAAAACCGGTGCTGAGACTAGACACTCTTTGAGTTTTTGAAACGCTGAGTCAGCTTCAGCAGTCCACTCAAAAGGAGGAGTGCCTTTCCTAGAAGATGTTAACTTATTTAAGGGACCGGCTATAGTGCTGAAGTTTGGAACGAAACGCCTGTACCACGTCGCAGTACCCAGAAAGCGTTTAAGGTCCTTACGACTTTTAGGTGTCGGATAATTGAGTATAGCCTCAACCTTAGCTGGATCAGTACGTAGGCCAGAGCCATCGACGACGTACCCCAGATATTTCAGTTGAGAACTGAAAAAATTTGACTTCTCAAGGTTAATTGTTAAGTTTGCTTGTTTCAACTTCTCTAGCACACGCAATAGTAGTGTCACATGGCTATTAAAGTCTTCAGAAATGATTATTACGTCATCCAGATAGGCAAACACCTTGAGATCGAAATTAGAAAATAATAAATCAACTAATCGTTGCTGAGTAGCTGGTGCATTTGTTAAACCAAAAGCGGTCCGTTTGAAACGAAACGTGCCTCTTCCGGGTACGTAAAATGCCGTTTTGTCACGGTCTTCAGGAGCAATAGGGATCTGCCAGAAAGCCTTGGATAAATCGATACTAGATAGATAACGAGCATCCCGTAAATTATCCAGAATCTCAGAAATGTAAGGGAGATTGTAGGCATCACGTTTTGTGACAGAATTAAGTTTTCGACTATCCAAGCAAAATCGAGGTTGGCCGTTCTTCTTAGTAACAATGAGAACGGGAGAAGACCACGCGCTCTCGCAAGGCTCGACTACGTCCATTGACAACATCTCATCAACCTGATCAACCAAGATACGTTGCTTCTCTGGTGACAAACGATAGTATCGCTGACGTATTGGCTCAGAGTCACCGGTGTCAATATGATGAGTGATAAGACTTGTAACGCCTAAGCCTTTGTTTGAGAAAGAAATGTCCTCAAACTGCTTTATGACATTATCAGCCAATTGCTTTTGTGACTGAGTAAGATTATCATAACCTTGTATGAAGGTAGGATGAGATTTATCTAGAGAACAACTGTCCGTTTTGTTCATAGAAACACTATTAATAAATTTTGGACAAAGTTTAAACTTACGCCAGAAATCAATGCCCAATATAAGATTGCGCTTAATATCCGGTATAACAATGGCTTTCAAAATGTGAAACTGGTTTTCAAAATTTACGGGTACATTAATATAACCTATACTTTTTAAAGTTTGTCCTCCCGCTGCCGTTACTGTAATGCAATCAGCCTTTACAAGTGGCAGGCCATATGCTTCTAACACGGAATGAGCTTTATTGCCAATAATTGTGACCGCAGAGCCAGAGTCAAGTAAACCGGAAACGGTAAGATCATTAATCTTCACAGAAACGTAAGGTCTATCGTCAAGATCACTCTTATCATCGAGAATTGTGTAGATGTTATACGATTTAGAAAATAATGTAACAGTTTGTAACCAATTCTTCCAGTCCTCAATATCAAAGTTATTAACACAATTCCCGTGAACTAGTTTTTTGGTTTAGATTCCTCCTTATTACACTTTGGGCAATCAGGCGTCTTAACACCCTTCAGGCCACAGGAAAAACAAATTAACTCTCTCTTAGCGGTACACTGCCTTAGCATATGTGTATTGTTTCGACAACGAGGGCAGTAAGGTTGTCTTTTATTAGTTTTAGATTTATCAACTGCGTGCACATAATTAGGTGATGAATTATTATTTGAATTTGGTTTATTATCAAACTTGTTATGCTTGGAATAGCCCTTGTTATATGAGCTATTATAATTATTTTTAAAATTTGATTTACCAGCTGACTGTCCAAAATAAGCAAACTCAGGTGCTAATGTATTTGAACACGGCTTAGGTGGTTCCCTAAACTGAGAAAAACGTGCTTGTATAGCCTCATAATTTCGACACAGAGTTCGTAAATTATCAATAGATTTAATCTCCGATACGGAAGAGAGTGTATTAGCGTAAATCGGACGAATATTATGTAGCAAAATTTCTAATTTGTCTTCCTCTGAAAGTTTCTTAGTTAGGCGTGAAAAAAGTCCAGCCATAATGGATAGGTAGATTATTATGTTTTCTGTTTCCCCTTGCGTGCGAGACCTAATTTCTGAGAGAAGTCTGTAATCATAATCAGATTGATCAAAATCACGTCTTAATGAAGCCGCAAGATCGTCCCAACTCGAAACCGATTCTCTAATGCTTCTGTACCAATGTAAGGCATCGCCAGTAAATATTTCAATAGCGTGGGGTAGAATACTATTAAGCGACATATTTTTAACTTGACAAAATTCCTCACACCTAAGTATAAAAGCTCGAACACATGATTTGCCGTCGAATTTTAATTTAGAAAATTTATTCATGTTGCCATCACAAGTAACCGAAACAGTAACTGGAATTGCAGAGGAAGAAGCTGTTGGTAAATCTGTAGTAGGTTGGGAATCCAAAGAATTACCAAGTGCTGAAAGCCTTGAAACGGTCCTTTTATAATAGCCAACGCAACGTTCATAGTCAGCCTTTACTTTATCGGTACCAGTAATGCGATTAATACGATGATATAAATGATTAAGTAAATTCTGAGACCGGAGTAAAGAATTTCTATCAAAAGTCGAAGTTTCTAAACCAGTGTTAACCCTTTCCAAGACGTCAACTACACCCCTCAAGTCCTCCGCTGGGTCGAAGGGACTAACTAGAATGTCTTCCGATGGAAATAATGGTCCACATTTAGCTATCTGTTTACGTAAGTCTTGCACCGTGGCAGCAGGTGTTTCGCCTCTAATGGCCACCTCGTACTCGAGTTCAGACTTTTGAAGCGACATAAACTTAACTGGATAAGCCATGATTTAAAAATTTTCAAAAGCAAAAAAAAAAAAATTAAAAGTGTAGGGTAAGTGCCAAAACAAAAAAAAATAATTCAAAGAGAAAAATAAAATTAACGGTTATGTGTAATAACACTCCGTCTGTTACAATTTGAATTTAAAAATCTAATAACGTTTTGGTTGAGAACAATCTAGAAAACAAGCACAAAAAAACAATTGCACCGAAATGAAAAAAAAAACACACAAAAGGAGTTAATGCAACCAATGTGTGTTAAATTATGTTCTTCCAAACACCACAAGAACGTCACCACGTTCTTGTGGTGTTTGGAAGAACATAATTTACCTGCTGTGATATTTTTTTATGACTAAAATTTATTTCTGATGTTTTCTGTGCGTATGAAGACTTCTCTACCTACTCATACTTACAATACGGGTGTCCATAAGTTTATCATTTTACCAACTCTATTTTCTTTGTTCGTAAATGAAAGGATAAAAATAACATAAATAAAACGCCAGGTTTATACATACGAAAGTTTTTTTTAATAATTGGGTATATTTACAATAGATTAATTAACAAATGTGAGTTACATGAATAATGTTTAAACAGGTATATGACCAGGTAGGTATACCTTCAGATTAATGTTACATGCACACGTCAAATTACCAAAGTTACACTATTTTATATTTAGGAGAGATCTTTGAAATTCGATAGTGAATTGTATCGGTCGCAAGACCTTATACAGGGTGCAATTGAATTCATGGGCATTATTTTAAACCAAGACACTACTCATGATACTAATTGCATTACGCAAATCAAAAATGTTATAAATGCAAGTTAGTATTATTTGATGTTCGTTTACTTTTCGTAACGCGCTGTACTGCGCTCGAGATTTTGATACTTGAAAACTTATTGGGGTTTATGATGTATTTTTTTTATTACTTTTAGTGTTTATTTGCATTAATAAGCCTTTTGCTATGTATGTAATATGACTTACCTCTCGCGCCCGGCATTGGTTGCGGCCATGCTGCGGGGCGAGACGGAGTGGGAAGCGGTCGCCTCCTTCTGCGAAGCAGTAATGCTCGCGAAGGAGGAGGCGCGCCGCGAGCGAGAGAGGACAGAGTCCTCCCTCCGCCCCAACCGCGGTGTAGGACGCCCACGGCGACGGACGTCGCGAGACGATCTCCGGCCACCGTAGGCGCGGGCATGCGGGCAGCGAGTAAAGGGCAACTCGCAGCCCGACCAAGGACCATGCCCGGGTCGACGGCGCGTTGTGTCCCACGCGCGCCTCAAAGAGCGTCAGCATAATGACGGGGCCCCCCTCTCAGAGGGCCAAAGCCTGCCGGGGTCGCGGGATTATTCCCTTACCGTAACCCCGGAACATAACAGGCTATGAAGGACACCGTGGATTTTAGTCAGTAGAAGTCTGACAGTCCCTCCCGCCCTGCCCGGGGCCGGAGGACTCATTTGATGATTTTACCACGCTAAAAAAAAAAAAAAAAAAAAAAAAAAAAAATGTATGTAATATGACTTACTACATTTTTAGAGTTTTCCATACTTGCATTAATAATATTTTTGATTTGCTTATTATCAGGCCTAATGCAATTAGTATCATGAGTAGTCAAAGCCGTCTTTAACTTATTGGAGGCTCTGGGCATATTAGGATAATGGGGCCCCTATGACTTTGACAGAACACTATTTTGTTTAGAAATTTACTGCTATCTATTATTTGTAAACAAAAGTGTACATATTTTTTTTCGTTTGTAAAAAATTAACTTTTTTTATATTTTGTTGATTAAATATCTCGAGAACAACGCATCAGAAATCGAGACATGATGCATATAACTTTTAGAGAATTTTACGTACTTAGTATACCATTGAATTGTATTTTTATATATTTGAATTTATCTAAGCATGCTGGAGGGAAGGAGTAGATTAGCTTCGCACATGCAAAAGCTGTAAGCAAATTGGTATTGTAGTCAGTAATTTGTTCGTTGTATTCAAATCAAAAAAGTTTTTCGGCGATAAAAATCGGTTATCGTTTAGTGATCTGGCAGGGACGAGGGGGCCCCTATCGATCACGGGGCCCTGGGCACTTGCCCAGAGTGCCCAGTGGAAAAGAGGGGTCTGTGAGTAGTGCCTTAGTTTGAAATAATGCCCACGACTTCAATTACACCCTGTATACCTGACTTATGGTTTACCTAGTAATTGGAATGTTGCCATGGCGAAAACCTTACCCATCACTAAAATCGAGATCAATTTATTTAAAGTAACGTGTCCATCTACTTGTACGCTATATATAAAACAAATAACTTAAAATAAAACAACATTAATATCAATTTCAAATGTCTCATCAATTCTCAAAAAGCATTTCAATCCAAAAATTTAATATACTAGTGATTGTTTCAATGTTTTACTTTGTATATCATACAGACGGCGTCAATATCGTGCTTCTCAGATTCAAGGATATATCCAAACAAACAAACAAACAAAATAAATTAATCATAATAATAGCTTATACAATAGTAATAGTACTCGTAATAAATATAGTAACAATACATTGTTAAAAATAAAAAAGATAACAAAAAAATAACAACAACTAAACGCAAGGCTAAGATTCAATAAATCACAGACACTACTTTTACCTATTCGTTAAATGACTGGAACGTATTATGAGATTCATTTTTTTTTTCATTTATTTATTTATTACTATTAAATACTTACAATTCATCACCCTTAGACGCTCACTCGACTAAACAATTTATCTTAACTACGGCACTCGGTGTGGCCGGTTTTTTTGGCCATTATTCTTAACTGTGTTGAATAGGCTGACCATTTGTGAACCAAATTCCCCCAGAGAGTTAAAAAGCCGGATTATTTGAACTTTCAGTAACTAAACCTGACCCTAAATACGAATCTAACGAGAACAACATTGATTGTAAATGTGAAAGGATAAACATTGTTTATGGTGTTACGGACCGAGTGCCACCCAGACCTGAGCCTGCCGTCCATTTGTCTAAACTATGCTAACGGTTAAGACTTAGATGTATTATTTTATTCGATTTTACTGTACAAAATGCTTAATCCTTCGCAAAATTTGACCTATGTGTAATACATTTCATCGCCTCAATAACAATCGAGTCGTCCCGCTTTGAGCCGGCCATTTTATTTAAATACGTACACTTCATAGAAGGGTTCACCGGATTACATTACGACGGAGTTCCCGCTTATATTGCATCCTCCCGCCTGCCAGACATTTCTCTAATATCATCTAACTATATGGCAATACGTTCATTTCACTACGTTACGAAACTCTTAACTTACTATCTAACCGCTGTTCTATTGGACTAAAACACCGCTTGGTCCAGCGGCACGAGAAAATAACATCAGACAATTACCTACGTAAACATACGAACAGACAAGAGAGTGCATCATCTACGACGTGTCACATCAAACACCACAGACAAGAGATGCACGTCAACAACTGAACGACGACCGGCGAGAGGCGCTCGTTGCGTTCTCGGTCTCTGCCGTTGACTTTGAATTAGAAATATAGCTGTGAATGTGTGTTTGTTCTCAGTTAAATAACACATCAACAGTCTTCATGCTGCAGCTTATAAACCCCGTGCATTATAAAATAGACAGTCGGTCTTTGACGAGCATTAGTCCACCAAGGTCTTTCGGTATATTAGAGTGCACTCGCACTTAAGCGGCCATGTCTGGCCATACAAACCGCTCACTCGGGAGTACGCGTGCACTATCAGACATTGGTGCCAAAGTCAAAATTACTGGCCACCGAAGTCAAAATTATTTATATGCTCGAGGGCTCTAAAGCTTGATTATTTCTTCTTGCCGTTCCCTCTTCAAGCTGACTGCTCCAACAGACGGCATAATTATTCTGTCAGTCCCAGTCACAAGTATCATGCTACCAGATGTTGCGGATCCCAAAAATGACTTTTAACAAAGTGTTTTCCACTAGATATCACAATCCTTCGAATCAATTCAAAGTCACGATACTGAATTATGAAGGTACACACATAATTCGTACATTTAATATCTTTCACACTTCTATCTATTGCAATGACATTTTAAATCTTGGTCAATCGTAACAATTATCCTTTTTTTAATTAGTACCTATTTAAGTCAGCGTTTTTGAGCAATCACACCATGGAATTCATGAAAGGAAGTAATTATTAAAACTAATGAGTAATAATGTAGGTGGACTCCTTATGTAGTTACAAAGATTATTATAACAAATGACTAGATAATATAACACTCCTGAGTTCCTGACTCATAATAAACAAATCCAAGCTGATACTGCTAGAAGTCGCTAGCTTAGATGAACGTAACAGAATTCTATTCTGGCCTAAAGGTAGTTAAAAATACCAGCGACGCAGTACAACTCTATATTGTAAGCTTGGCTAACTTGGGACATTTATTTAAAACATGGACTATTTAATTATGCAAACTATCCCCACCCTCAAACACGACTGTGAACACTAAACGACTCAATAAACTTGCTGCTACTTGAAACGCTGATACCTGGACGATTGACCAAGATCTTGGACTGTCAAGAGCCGACATCAAACACGACTGGGGCGGTCTGTGAGCGCCAACCGGAGGACGGCGACCTCCGTGTGTCAGGCGGCACTGATGGCGAGGGGGGGCGCGGGGGCGGGGTGCGCAGGCGCAGGGGGCGGGCTCTCGACGGCTGTCCCACACGCCTTAAGCTCCGTGAACACTTCGGTGAAGAATCCGGGCTCCGAGTTGATCCTCAACATGTTGAAAGACAACCGATCTACGATTAGGAGGCAACGGTCCCAGAACTTATCTTTAGAGTCTTCGACTAGGAATGGTTTGAGCGGGTAAGATATCTCGTTGCCCATGTAGGAGTATGAGAGGTAGAGGCAAGTGAGGACCACGGCCTGCAGCTCCTGCGGGCGTCCTATCCGCTCGCCGTCCACCAGCTCGCGGACCAACATGTACACGAACACCACGTTCGCAGGGTTTATGAACGCCACATCCTGGAAACGAGAAAAAAATTGTATTAGCAAAGAGGTGTCTTTTTTAGAGGAGCAAGAGTCTATTTTTTTTAATGCGTGTTGTTTTGAGAAGAGCAACAGACGCCGAAACATCACTTTTCAGATTTTTTATCTGCCTCTCTGTATATTTGTGACAAACTGCCGCATGGAAACGAAGGCACTTAATACTAACTACTGGTCTAACATAAAATATAGGCTCAATTTTACCGAAAAAACATAATTCAAAATAGTTTGTGATCACTTCGACAAATCTAATTAGATAGATTATAATTATTACGATTTCTTCTTTTTAAATGATTTATTTAAAAATATAGATTTAGAATATAAAACAATAAAACAGTTCAATTGTTTTTCCATAAAAAAAAAATAAAAAAATATCTTAGGCTTATTTTTTTTCTTATTGATCTCTATCAAGAAAAATTTTCTATTGTGTGTTTTCTTTAGACGATATCGTTAGATGCACCCTGTAATAAATATTCTGATGTTGATGTGGGTAATTGATTCTAATTCTAAATTCGATGTACTGTACGAAACCGTAGCCAAAACCTACCATCAAATATGAAAAGAGTAAACAGTAAGTTCACCTTTGTTTTGACTTCACAAGTCAAACCCAGTGGGCGTCAAGGTGGAGCATTTATGTCTGAGCTGTGACTCATCGCTCCGTATCGATTCGTTCCAGCAATGTCGATGCCTTACAAGTTTCAGGGTTAGGTACTAGAGCTAGTTATTAAGGCTATAATTATGCCTTTTTCTGGTTTAATCCTATTATTAGTTTGTTAAAAAACCTTTGTAGAAGAAATAATCTGTATTTAAATCAGCGTCAGGCACTAGTTGTCTGGTAGTTTTTCCTGAACTGGGTCTATTCGGCGCAGCCGTGGAGCAAACAGTAATGTACCAACAGATTAAAGTTATATTTTGTAGTTATGGTTTTTTATTTTTCTTTTGTATATTATTGTGTATGTATTATTATTTATTTCTTTCTATTCAAAACAGGACTGGCTAATTCACCGAACAATGCAGAGTTCAAAACGTTGAATCTAGAAGCATGGAATTTTCCAAAAACGTTTCTTAGATGACGCAAGTGAAGGATGTAAAGAAATTCATCCCTTATGGGGTTATAATAGGATCAAAGTTTGTTTTGAAATGCTCCGAATGTAGATTTATCAACCAAATTCATAAGAAATCACGTGTTTCAGGATTTTCACAATGTCTTTTTAAAATCATAGGGGATATAATAATTTCATACAGAGATTAAGTGTGTTTGAAAGTTTAAATGTGTTTCTGAAATACTGAACGATTCTTAAATATCTATAGAATATTATATTTTAGACGAAAGCAAGAGTGAAAATTACGGACAACAGCTGTTATCTAAACCTATTTTGTGTTTGACTCTAAAGCAATCATTAAAACACAAAAACTTAAATCTTGATTGCAGTAAATACTAGCCGCCTAACAGGCGGAACACAGTAATTGTTCATCGCAATTTATTTGAATTGGGTCCAGCTACGATATCGGAAAAAATATATATAATGAACATCAATCGGCAATCTTGCAAGTCAAATCTCGCTTGTAATCGACAGAATGATTAGATTACACATAAATGCTAGAATCATGGCCTCGTAGGCGCTACGGCGACTGACGAAAGATTGTCCGGTCAGTGCTACGAATGGCTACGAGTCTACGAATATCCGTAGCAGTATCGATTCACCGAAAATAGTCAGATTAGTACCTACATATTTCATCGCCTACGTAGTTTTACACCGTCCAGTGGTAATTGCCACCTTTCACCACATAAGGTCAGTTACGGACAGAGATTGTGAACATTTTTAAGGGTAGTTTATGGGTACTTTGACGACAGTCCTACCAAAAAAATTACCTATTTGCAATTATGGCGTTGTATATTGTGTGGGTAAGGTAATGGTCTCAATTTATGAGTTAACCCAGATAGGCGAATTATTTTGTGGAATTTATTTCATCGCCACAGCTCTCAAAACCGCGAACGTACAAATAAGTATCTTGAGGAGAATGGCTTTTTTTGTAATTCAACGATAGATTACGATATTTTTAGTATTAGTGTGCAATGTTTCCGGTTTCACTCTGTTTAAACAAGGTTAGGGTAAAAAAAGGCAACCATTCAGAGGGGATTGGGTTCCGACTCCACAGTCATGGAGTCATACCTCCCCTTTAAGTTTGTACAGACTGAAACTTGAAATTGTACATTATATTCGGAAAAAACTTAGGCGAGTAATAATAAATATACCTGTATTGTAGACAGAGATAGTACATTACTGTCGCTCTGTCCCATTTTCTAACCTCGTAAAATTTCGTGAAAATAATACTTCGTCACGAATCATGTAACTTGTACATACACGTACTTAATACGTGGCTCATGTTTAACGATAAACCTTTTATTTTAACACTCAACACGCAGTTATTAATGGGGACGAAGATTTTTGC
Organism: Agrotis clavis; assembly: GCA_954870645.1. Lineage (NCBI taxonomy): Eukaryota > Metazoa > Arthropoda > Insecta > Lepidoptera > Noctuidae > Agrotis > Agrotis clavis. The sequence goes on along the minus strand of OX940935.1, from coordinate 18,387,364 downwards.
AGACATTATTTGGACGTGTTCATATATTTACGTGAGAATTTATGTTCGAATCATGTTAATCTTTATCTTTATCCAAATATGGTTACTTGATAAAAGACAAAGTAAAACTGAAAACATTTGTCAATTCAAATCATCATTATCTATCATCAGCCGGAAGACGTCCAACATTTGTGCTGAACATTTAGGCCTCCCCCTTAGACCGCCACGCTGAACGATAATTCGCCACTTGCATCCATCGGCTGCCCGCGACTCTCACGATGTCGTCGGTCCACCTAGTGCATGGGAGGCCTGCCTACGCTGTGTCTTCCGGTCCGTCGCCACTCAAGACTTTTTCATACAAAGGAAAAAAATTACGGTCTTGTCAGATTTTTTCAGTAAACTTGGCCAATCGCGATACGCCTTAACTTTTCCTATAAAACTTCAGCTAAAGCATTAATTAACCTTGATGCAGTAGCTAAAATACTATTTGCGAAAAACGAAACAGTGTTCAATCGTCGTAAATCAACGACCTTTGCTTTTAACATCAAAGTTTTGCCATAAAACTAATAAAACTACGATTTAATGCGGTTTTAGCAATCAAGTTAGGGCAATTTTCTAAAAAGCTGTGCTATGAGGTTTGATAATATCGTCAAATAATAATCGTCAATAAATGTTATTTCTTTCTTTCAAATGAAACCAAAAAATATCGGCACGGGCATGTTTATAGGGTTTCTAAAGACGGAAGAATAGACAAAATGCCAGAATGTAGAATGGTTTCTATCTTTCTTAAATGGCGATGGCGATTTTTTAAGTGTAAAAAAAAATAACTCTTCAGTTGGTTTAGAAGTCATGGCATACCCTATGGGCAAAAAAACGCATTGTTTTTATCTAACTTTGTTTATTTTTTGCCTGCATACGGGACGAAGCATTTAAAGGTATTTCAAAATTAATAAAATGTTATTGACACACACCCTAAACTAAATCGCAATAAGAGTTCATGATAGGCCTCCTGGTGGCCTATCATGACGTCTTAAAGCGAGAGTAGTCCCTCACTGGAGGGAACGAGATGGCGCTTACGACTTGTATAGCTCTGTCTCTTTCCCATAGTTGAATTACTTTCGCCTTAAACGTCAGGGTGGACAACCTGGTAATTTTGACGGGTGCGGGGCAGTGGTCCAACTGCTCTATCCAACTAGTTGGACCATGACCCTTCACTAGGGGCAGTTGTCCAACTTTAAAAATAGTTGGACCACAGCACCTGTTGACCACCTGTCCGTGGTCCAATTAATTTAAAAATAACTTACCAACCCTAAAAGTCTCAACTGTATAATTATATGTGTATAGTATCTACTGGTTTACGGTTATATTGAACCTCTTTGCAGTAGAATAACAAAATTAAAGTCGGGTGAATAATTATAAAACTTTTATTTTTTTACAATATTTATAACTAAACAATCAACGAAATGTTTCTAAAGCAGTAGTAAGCAGCAGTTTTAATTCTGTTAAGATATTAATTGTTGTTCAGTAGGTACCATTCACATATAATTATACAGTTGAGGCTTTTAGGGTGGGCAAATTATTTTTAAATGAATTGGACCACGGAACTCTCAACAGGTGCTGTGGTCCAACTATTTTTAAAGTTGGACGACTGCCCCTAGTGAAGGGTCATGGTCCAACTAGTTGGATAGAGCAGTTGGACCACTGCCCCGCACTCATTTTGACAATGACTTGATTTTATTGATGTCTTTATTAAAAATCCATTTGGATTCGGAAATCTATTGGATTCCGAACTGAAGCTGTAAAAATTTGTTATCCACATAATATTTCTATCATACATATTTTGACAGGCCTGTTGGTCTAGTGGTTAGTGACCCTGACTGCTATGCCGGAGGTCGTGGGTTCGATTCCCACCCAGGACAAATGTTTGTGTGATGACCACGATCATTTGTTCTGTGTCTGGGTTTAATTTATCTATAATATTTATGTATTTAGAAATATATAAGTATGTTTATCAGTTGTCTAGTACCCATAACACAAGCTCTGCTTATGCTTGGAACTAGATGGCGTTATGTGATAGTTGTGGAATATTATATATTATTTTTATTATATCTACTCTATGTTTAAATACATTAAAACACAGCTCTGTTACCTTTGGTGATACAGTCGGCTTGGACATCACCATAAAATACCCGCCATAAACTTTAATGAACGTTGCCATGACAACACCCAATCACGGAAACGTACTTCTGCATTTACATTCGAACACGGGAGGGCGTTGTTGTAATAATTCAGTGGAATTGGTAGAAATGACGTCATAATTGTAACAGTACTTTAACACATACATTAGTAACAAACAAAAACAAAAAAACATACCATCGAATTGATAACCTCCTCCTTTTTTGAAGTCGGTTTTAAATGATATTTATTTTGAGATAGAATATCAAGTCAAAAATATTACCTACTTAGACGAGATAAAGTTACTTTGATAATATTTTATATAGACCTCCTATTTCCATAAATAATCTGAAACAACTCAAGTATAATATTACAACAAAACAGTAACTTAACACTACTGAACTTCACCCTAAAAGTCAAATAGAGTTGGGATTTGAAACCTCGACCTTTCAGCTTAACGCCCCCAAAATTGGATTCTCTCATGAAAAATGGGAAACAAATTGAATCTAATTCATTGAAGCGAAAGGCCAAAGTGGACAAATTGGACACACTTTGACCACGAGTCCTAAGTAATGGACAAAGGGAAAAATTCACACCAAAATGGCGGAGAAAATTACTGAATGTTTGCCGAAATGTTGAAGATTTTCATGGTCTACCTAGCCTTATATGATATTTTCTTTAACTTTGTAAAATCAACAAAAGAGTCCTCCCACCTGGGGCGGTATGAGAAGGACTGTCAGACTTGTACAACCTGGGCGCAATAACATGACACCTGGCTCTTAACTCCATCCCCCTCCCGCTACCCCGAAATGTCTGTAGCGGAAGCGAGATCGAGTGTCGAGTCAGGTGTCAAGTTATTGCGCCCGGATTGTACTGACTAAAGTCTTCGGTGCCCTTCAATAGCTCTTAACGTTCTGGGGCCACGGTTACCTGATGAGAAGAAATTTTAAATATATCGCTGGGCTATCTGACATCAACGATTAATTTACTGGATAACAAGAAGTCCTGTGATAAAACTGGTTGTTGTCCTTAATTCTGTGTAAGATCGCAACAACTGTCAATTTTTTTACTTATTACTAGTAAGTTTTTTGGAAAGGAAATATTATATTACATAGCTGCTGCCAGCTGTTTCACCCGCTACAACTCGAAAATTATCCCAGAAAGTAAAATCGAGATAAAAAATCTTGAGAGGTGTCAAGGGACACCCGGATGGAACGAAGTTACTGTATACACTCAACAAAAATAATCGTCGCGACTCCACTCCACTCCGCTCCGCTCCACTCCACTCCGCTCCGCTCCGCTCCACTCCACTCCACTCCACTCCACTCCGCTCCGCTCCACTCCACTCCACTCCGCTCCGCTCCACTCCACTCCACTCTTTGAGCTCTAGCACCCTTTCGCAACGCGCGATAATGAACTTCGTTCCAAAAAGTGTCGTGACAACTTTTCGTAACAATTTTTTCCGTCTAGCCCCCTTTCACAACGCGCGATAAGGAACTTCGTCCCAAAACTATCCTATGTGTAAATCCAGGTTATAAACTATCTGTGTACCAAATCCGTTCAGTAGTTTTTGCATGAAAGAGTAACAAACATCCATCCACCCAAACAAACTTTCACATTTATAATATTAGTAGGAAAGAAAAAAAAGGACTTAAATTGCGTCTTAGATGTCTCTAAAGCTATTTTTATCTTGTTCTCTATATTTACCCATCTCCAAAAAGAACTCAGCAAAATACAAGTCAACGGGTAAAAAAGTTGCAAAACAACATCACCTTTTGCCGAAAAAGCGGAACACTTTCATACCTAATTAAAACAACGACCAGGTTTGAGACTTGATCTAAATCAAACCGTGTCAAAGCCTTGAAGAGGCCTAGATTGCCCTACAGAATTTAGGTTAAGTTGATACTTAAATCTGAATACGAAAACTTTTTTGCTTGGTCGAATTTTGAACTTGATTCGCCATTTTGTTAGCTTTAGTTTTTCGAATTAGACTGTGGTTATATAAAGTGTGTTATATTTTGACAGGTGAGTGTAAATATGTAAAGTTATGATCCCTTATTTTATTTATACTTCCTTTTTCTCTTTCTGTTTTAACTTTTAAGGTTTCGTACTAAAAGAGTAAAACGGGAAACTTTAATAAACTTCCGCTGTCCATCTATCTGTCCACAAAGTGTATCGCATGGTGCGCGAGACTGACTCGCACTTGGCCACTCTTATCTTTAGGATGCAATCGTGATTCAAAAGAGAAAAACAATTTCATCATCAAATTATAATTTAAGATCGGTGCAAAAGAAAAAAAAGAACCTTCCGCAGCCTATTTGCTTCTGCATGCAGTGTCACACGCTTCCCCTCTCCCCTAAATATCCTATAATCGTCTCTAGGCCCCATGTTCTGTATCAAAATTCATCAAAATTTGCCCAGCCGTTTATGCATGAAAACTGATTATACCTACACACAAACAAACACTCTTTCGCTTTTATAAATATTATTAGTAGGATAGGATAAGTTATAGATTGATATCTACAATACAAATAACTATAAGAATAAAACCTCTCTAAAATACAAATTAGAGAGTTTTGAGAGCAGTGGTGGCCCAGTGGTATCGGTCCCGACTTACGAGTTGTAGGTCGTGGGTTCGAACCTCGCCAGGCGCAATTACTTTGTGTAATTTATTTCATCACCACTGCTCTCAAAACGGTGAAGGAAAACATCGTGAGGAAACCGGCATGTCCTAGAACCAAAAATTCGAAGACATGCGACATCTACCAACCCGCACTGGGCCTGCGTGGTGGATTATGGTCCATTCCCTCTCACAACGAGGAGGCCTGTGTCCCAGCAGTGTGAACATTATAGGCTGATGATGATGAAAATACAAATAGCCAACCAAAATAGCTAACAACCAAACATATCACTCGTAGAGGGTGCTACGGACTACAGAGTGCTACGTAATGAGCGTAGCATTCTCGTAGCTCGTAGCAGTTGTCTACGATCGTTACGGTTCCGGTTTTCCCGGACTATGCCGCTCGCCCCGGATGCCTATTTCCAAAACCTATACTATTTCAGTCACGAGTCAGACTATAATCGGTGAGCTTTTGTTTGTGCATATTTCTCAACAATACCTAATCTATCTCAGTAAAAAACTTGACTCAAATAGATTAGCTTTTGTTTTGATATTTTCAAAGAAAATGCACGGACAAAATCTAGTTCTATATAATTCATAAATCACTCGAATAGCTAAACTTTTGGCGAGGTATTTTTAAACATTACGTACGAACAAAACCTTGTCGAATAGAGGCTCACTAGCTATATAAGTAAATTTACCTCGGAATTTAACTTTTCTTAAATTTTATAGTACTTGAATATCGTAAATACGACTGTGGGCACCCCGACTCGGACAGGTCAGGTTAGAAGGGGATGGCGGGGTCTGAAAGACCCCGCCATCCCCTTCGTGGTTATTTTTTTTTAAACCACCCAGAAGTAGGAGCACCGCGAAGCGGTGCTCCGTCGACGTTTTCTGACATTTTACTTATTTAAGTGAAACGACATGATCTCTAACTTTATATTAGTATTTTTTGTCATAATTATCACTAGATACTTTTCATGATAATTGGATTTCGTGAAATCCCTGATTTCCTCATTTCACTGCGACATGCATAAACAAAACCTCGTCTTTTACCCCCTTATTAATAAACGTGGACTAAAGTTACGCCAAGGTTTATTCCTTAAAAAATGTATGGTTAATCCGAGGATTATCCTGGTTGTAACTTTAGTCCACGTTTATTAAAAAGGGGGTTAGAGTTTGACTCGTGCGTGACTGAAATGGTACTAGATTTTGTCCGTGCATTTTTAACCGACTTCAAAAAAAAAAGTAGGTTCTCAGTTCGACCTGTATGTATGTATGTATGTATGTATGTATGTTTGTCCGCGATTATCTCGCGTTTGGCACAACGGATTTTGATGCAGTTTTCAGGAAAGTGTTCATTACATTCTGGAGAAGGTTTTAGTATATAACACTAATAGATATCCCGTGACGTTGCCCGCGTGGATCGGTTTTCCTTACTTGGATCGTAGATTTTCAGGGACGATTGCCATGTTTGTCCGCGATTATCTCGCGTTTGGCTGAACCGATTTTGATGTAGTTTTCAGAAAAGTGTTTTTACATTCTGGGGTTTTAGTATATAACAATAATGGATATCTCGTAAAGTTGCTCGCATAGATCCGTTTTTGTTGCTTAATAGGATTGTAGATTTCAAAGAAGCCGATTTTATGAAGATTTTTTTTGTGTGTGAATATCTCAACTAAAAAGGGAAAAATAAAAAACTTTAAAAAAAAAAGGGAACCGACTTCAAAACCAAACACAAAAAAACTATAAAATAACTTTTCTTTCGGAAGTCGGTGGCTTTGTTTTTTTTTTATTTCATTGAGATATGGCCACCGACTTCTGAAAGAAAAGTTATTTTATAGTTTTTTTTGTGTTTGGTTTTGAAGTCGGTTCCCTTTTTTTTTAAAAGTTTTTCTTTGAAAATATCAAAACAAAAGCTAATCTATTTGAGTCAAGTTTTTTACTGAGATAGATTAGGTATTGTTGAGAAATATGCACACACAAAAGCTCATCGATTAGAGTCCGACTCGTGACTGAAATAGTATAGGCTTTGGAAATACGCGCCCCGGATGGAGGCTATTCCCATATACAGAAAAGAGTGTTTTGTCTATAGCCTTCTTGCAAAGATAACCTTTTTTTTCCATTTTCTTTTTCTATTTAAAGAAGTCCGTAATGAGTAGTTGGCTCGCCCCTATTGCATGGTATACTGGGTGTAAGGGACAGCCCTCCACAAACTTTCAGGGCTTGCTCAGTAGACGAAACTGAACAGCCTTCCAAATTTTTTTTTTCAGGAAATGAAAATAAAATCAGCCTCGCCATAGAAAATTATAAACTTGATTGGACAGTTTGTATGGAGAAGCTGATTTTTTTTTTTATTTCTTGTAAAAAAAATTGTGGACGATTGTTCAGTTTCGTCTACTGAGCAAGCCCTGAAAGTTTGTGCAGGGCTGTCCCTTACACCCTGTATAATAAATATAACTAACTAATAATCAGCCCGGGCATCACACGTCTATTTGAAAATAAAATACAGCCTAAAATACTAACTACTTTTACTTTTTTTTGTACATAATAAGTTTACCAAACCGTATTTTAGGCCTTTTTTTATCGTGATAAAATCATCAAATGTGTCCTTTTGCCCAGGGCAGGACGGGAGGGACTATTAGAGTCATACTGTCTAAATTAGTGATCTTTCAATAGCTCCTTACGTTCCGGGGCCACGGTTACTCGTTAGTCCCGCGACCCTGGCCGGCTTTGGCCATCTAAGGGGAGGCTCCGCATCAGATTGCTGTCAGCTCTTTGATGCGCGCGTCGAACACGACGTGCCATCGACTCGGGCTTGGTCCATGATCGGACGGTGAGTCACCGGCCATTACTCGCAGTCCAATCAGGCCTTTTAATTAGAATATAAATTCAAAACAAAGTTTTCTTGCTATACATTTAAACAAGATTCTTGTTTGTTGTTTTAGATTTAGTAGTTTTTTTTTATAAATAAAGTTTCAAGATGAAGTTTCTTGAGGTCGGAGATTACCATAAAAGAGGCGAAAAAAGGTAAGCATCAGCCTCTTCAAAGATTATTGTATTTCTTTTTTGGTCCGACTTCTGAAATAATAGTTCTTGTGGACATGCTCAGCAAAATTCCTATTGTATTTTTAATTTTATTATTTCTGTGTGTGTGTCCTATATCAAATAAATATTTTTCTATTCTATTCTTGTTCACTAGGAATTTCTCCCAGAACAACTATTTGTAGGTCATACAAATATTTTTTCACCTGATATTTTTATTATTATTATGCTCAGTGCGGAATCGAACCCGAAACACTCAGCGGATCAGTCCAATCGCTCAGTCACTGCACCAATCGTGCCATCCAGATTTTTGACATCTGTTAATGGAAAATTAGTAAAATAATATAAAAAAGTAAAAATAAAATAAAAAGCCTTTTATTTCTTACACGTTTGAAACAGAGTTTAGAGAATTAAAATTAAGTGTAAATAACGTATTTTCAATCTTTGAGTTTTCTAATAAAATTTAAATCTTGTGCAAGAACCCCTCCTCAGGTGAAGGGTGTGTCTCTATCCTGAGCTATTTGCGTCCAGCAGTGGCCGGTTATTTTTGTTATTTCATCTGTCCATCTCGTATCTGCCTCTGGGGCGCTTACCGTATGGGTCCTTCCACTTTGTTACCCTGCTAGTCCACCTATCGTCCTCTAGCCTCGCTACGTGTCCTGCCCACTTCCATTTCAGTTTTTTAGCGTAGTTTAAAGCATCTTTAGCAATAGTAATTTCCCTGATTTTTGAGTGGCGAATATTCTGCTTCTTTTTTCATATTAAGCATGCTTCGTTCCATTCCACGTTGGCAGGTAGTAATTTTGTTTTATGTTTTGGATGTGTATTTCCAAGTTTGGCATGCGTAGGTTAGGCATGGTAGAAGGCATGATGGTGACTATGGTTTTTATATTTATTAACATATTACTTTTGAATATTTCACCTATGGACCAGTACTTGTTCCAGGTATTTTGTGCTCTACGTTCAACTACAATTAATAAAATAATTAACTGTAATTTTCCTTTCATACTCAACAATTTTTCCATAGTCGACAACTTATCGACCATAGAGTACATTTGTTTATCGACTTATTGTCTGGTTGTCATCTATAAAGGTATCACCAGCACGCGATCGTAATCTCGTTGTCATAATGCCACAGTATGTTGTTGCCAGTCGAATAAATACCGATCGATACGGAAATGCTACACCTGACATGAAATAGCATCATCAACGTGGTTCGTAATTATATACTTCTTTAAATAGAAAAGGTAGCAATGCGTTCTTTTTTTAACGAAAAAGGAAAAGGTTTTTAAAGGTATATAAGCGTCCACAGGTCCGCATCGTACGTATGGGACGCATCGCATCAAACGAATTAATTAGACTGTGTCCGCTGTATCGGCAGCGATCAGATTGCCGACGTGAGTTTCAGCAATCGGATTGCTGATGCCACCTGATGTCCACTGATCGGCATTCTGTATGACGTCATCGGTACGCATCGCATGTAGGCATTGCCGATGAGCCGTCCGTACGATGCGGATTAGTGGACGCAGTTGCATGAGTTTCAATACGAGGCAAACTAAAATCCGTTGCGTACGATACGTCCGATACGTGCGATGCGGACCTGTGGACGCTTACCTCAATTCGGTATTTTTATGATTGTTCAGACGCCAACACATTAACCTACCTCAATCTGTCTTTCTTATATAGTTTTTCAACCTTATCACAATAGTGAAAGGTTAATGTTTGATTGGTAGACAGTTTGGGGTAGGTTTGACCTGCTGGCGTTTGAATACCGATTACTACAAGGTTTCTTTCTGGTTCGATTCATGTTTTTTTTTTGTTCGATGCAGTTGCAGCTTGCCATTTGGTCCAAGAATAGAGAAACTTATTTCATAGTTATTTATATTCAAATTGACTGTTTTTTGCACAAGTATGACACGATTGATAGACCATTGAAGAATATAAACATTTTATTTATATATTTTAATCATCATCTTGAATGATCTTAGACTGCCATTCTTAAAATGGTGTAAATATTTCTACGTTCTGTCATTTTGTCTTTTCTTTCGTCGACAAACCCCTTTTCTACGGAGCCATGATACGCGTGCTGACTGTACAACAGTCATAACATTCCATCTCTTCCCGGAAATGGCAACATGGCGGCCACATACCAGCCGTGCGGGTTTTATTGATGACTGCCTTTATTTCCCTTTCAGACAGTATCGCTGTGAATTTACCCAATTTATCACTAAATTGTTGCTGTACGTGTGTACGAAAAAGTTTGTTAGTAAATAAAATTGTTTTAGGCTATCACGGACCACGGTTTGTTTCATAATTTAAAATGTCACTTACGGGATATCTTCCGTGATTATTATATTACAGACAGCGTCGAAATATCGGGAACTCAAAATAATAAACAATCACGAAAGATATCCCGTAAGTGACAGTTTTTTTTTTGTTTTGTACCTATAATAGTAAGTTTAAAAGTTTTATAATCAAAATCGTAGTTTATTGCTCGAATATTAAGTCGAGAAATAGAGGCAACAATGAGAAAACTTGATTTGATTAATTTCGGGTTGAAATTGTAAATGTAACACTCGTATAAGAATTAGGAAAAAAAATCTCAAAACATTTCAAACAAGCTTTGTAAAATCCATGGCACTATTAAGTACTAAAGGTCCTTGGTGAAATCAAAGTAGGTAATGAACGTACCCCTTTACATCACTTCTAATTGCTCAAACTCTAAATTCAACATCCGTCTACCATAGTGAATAGAGCAACACGGCAACACTGAATGGATATCGCCGTCTCACTCTAAACAAAGCTCAAATCGCTAAAGAAACGAGGCACGGGTATAAAATTCTTGATGCCATAATGTTCTATCGATTTTTCGCCTAACGTACTGTTTGGTCCCCATTTATATTGAATGGAGGGTCTACAACTGTTTGTGTATGATTCGGACTACTAGATAAAGTGTACTGGGATGTTTCGATGAATATTAGATGCAGCTTTTAGCATATTGCGTAGAACGGGCCACTTGCAAGGACATATTGTTTATGTTTTCGAGAAAATGGAGGTCGTATGTTGAGGATGCGGAATCTTTATTGCAGATTTGCGAAATTATGATTTAAATAATACATAAAGAAGAATTTCTCTTAGATAATTTTAGATGATCATGAAAGGTCTCAATATAGGAAAGCAATGCTATTCATTATTGGCGTCAGTCTCATTAAATATTCATTGAGGCTGTGGAATCGATTGTCGAAAAGGAAAATTGAAAGTGAAACATTGAATTCAATGTTTTTTTCTTTTAACGAGTAGTAGTTAATAGCCTTGGTATTTAGTCGAAGGCCAGTAATTACTGCTTTAAAAATGTATGAGATTGTTTATCAAGTTCACAATTATTTAGGTACGGTAGGAATTATTGAAACTGCGTGACATTTTAGGGTCAATTATTAAAGTCCATGATTACCTACGTATAATTTTCATGACAATGAGAAATTGTAACTGTATGTCGTCACAAACATCACTATGATGCTAACTAAGAACTAATTGACCCGGGGACAGCAGCGCTGTGCCATTTATATTCACTAAATTGGGAAACCATCAGGGTCACTGCAACCATGGAACAGTGATGAAGATTTCCATGTATTTCGTAACATGAAATAAATCAAACAAATACAAAATCTAAACGGAAGAAATGTATCGCACGAAATCTGTGCTGTGCGTGTGCAGAGTTGGCATTGATTTTGATGGGGACAAAGTTCCGCAATATTGTAATGCACAGCTGAATCATTGTGTAACTGACGGCCATTGTTGATATCGACTCTTGTTGTCAGCCTTATTGCCATTTGGTGCATGTTGTTGGTAAACCTGTGCATTGCAGGAATAGGGTCTACTGTGTTACATCTGTTGCTAAACCTGTGTTTGGATAAAGATCGTTATGTTTTTATGTTTACCTGCCATCCTTGCAGCAGCAGCGAACGGTCCACAGTCCGCAGCCACATGACCGCGTCCCCTGCCTGGAAGTCGCGCAGGCGGTGGCAGCGCGTGTGCAGGAACAAGCCCAGGCACTTGAGCAGCTCCGAGGTGGACGCCTGGATGACGGTCTTGCGCGGCGCCACCGCGGGCGGGGCCGCGCTCGGCAGCTTGTCGTAGCACAGCACATTGTTGTTGAGCGCGTTGGCGCGAGCTGTGTCTGGCGGCGCGGGCGCGGGTGCTGGTCGCGCGTACCCGCCCGGCACGTGCGCGTTCTTGTTGCGGTCCAGCGGCGCGTTGTCCGTCAGTGGCGGCCTGAACGTTGCCACGCTCTTGCTCTTGCATTCCAGCTTCTTCTTATTATTATTCGCTGTTGAAAACCGCTTCCACGAAAGCGCGTTGATGAACAACGAGTGCTTCTTTAAGTTTTTCTCGAGCGCAGTCTTCTCGGATATTATCTTGGCGGCGTCGTCGAGCGTAGCGCGGCGCTCGTCGCGCGGCAGCTCGCGGTTCTCGCGGTTCTTGGCGTTGTTGAGGCGCTCGTAGGAGTAGGCGAGCGCGGCGCGGTCGGGCGGCGGCGCGGCGGGCGCCGGGCGCCGCTCGCGCGGGCTGAAGCTTAGCACGGTGCCCATGAGGCCCGCGCGCGTGAGGCTGCTAGGTGCCCGCATGCATCACGTGTGCGGCGCGCGGCGGCGGCGGCCCGTGTGGGCTCGATAGCGCCGCGCCTGCGCGCTCTCGCGCTATCGACCTGCGCGCGCACCCAGCTGACGCCGCCGCCCTGGCCGCCCGCCCCGCGCGCCGCCCGCCCCGGTAAACAAACCCCCGACACCTCAGAATTACTTATCGGTTATTAATTCCAATTAAAAGCGACGCCTCTCACCGGAGCTGTCGCCATTACCAGCACAGAGCATACCTAACTGACGACTACGTACTTCACTTCAATTCACTATGATTGCAGCTTTATTGGCATGTCATTTGATTTTAATTAATTAGTACATATATCTCTATTAATAGGTAAGCACCCAAGTGTAATTATACACGTATGAATGCGCGTCCGCTCTGTCATCGATCACGTCCGGACAGTCACACAACACCACTCATAATGTCTGCAGCGGCTCGCGCCTCGCGACCGCCGCCCATCTCTACAAACAGAGCTACTCTATAAAACTGCGTCATTTTTCAATTGCAGAAGTACATTAGTTAGGACAGGAGACAGGCAGGTCGGAATTATTGCGGATGTTACATAATAATGCGGCGAGCGGCCGCTCCGGGACTATAATCGAATCACCCGAGTTACGACCCGCTGCTACCTTTGATATGCTGTGTTCGTACTCGTAGAACCCAATGTGGGTTGAATCGGGACAGACCTCAACGCTTTTCATTACAACCGCGAAGCAATTAAAAGCTTTTGGCTGAACGAACTCTAATGCTGTCATGTTAAACTGGTACCTTAATGAGAGTCAGCAGAAAAGTTGAGAGTTGAAATTGGTTTTCAGGGTAATAGGAATAGAACATGTGATGCGTAGGAATAAGGGCCATATTATGAGAAAAGTTTTAAGGAAAGTTTGGAAAGTCAAATAGCTATTGAACAGAAATAAAGATCGGCTCCTAAAAAGATGAATGAATTCTCTGACAGATGATGTAGCTATAAAGAACGGAAGTAAACAAGGGTATGACGTATCATAGACAAACATAGCAATACAACACAAGTGCTGGCACCAAGCCCAAATTAATTGGGATTTAGACAAAAAGATGATGTTGATGACAATTTAAAAATAAAACCAAATCCGTCCAAATGTTTACTCTAATTTTGATCCCAGATTAGAAGAGCGTGAATAAATGAGCTTTTCCTGCCTTTATAAAGCTCAGCTATAATCTAGAGATTTATTTTATGAATTGCGAAAGACCTATTCTCATCAAATTCGGGGATAATCCGTATAATACTGTCATCAGCAATCTCGCAGACGATGAATACTGAATCTTTCATACAGTTAGATTATAAAATCTTCTTCTCTTATCTATAATGGGATGAACTAAGTAGAACCAATGTTCAATTATTTATGGTAAGCGTCCACAGGTCCGCATCGCACGTATCGGACGTATCGTACGTAACGGATTTTAGTTTGCCTTGTATTAAAACTCATACAACTGCGTCCACTGATCCGTATCGTACGGACGGCTCATCGGCAATGCCTACATGCGATGCGTACCGATGACGTCATACGGAATGCCAATCAGTGGACGCCAATGAAGGTGGCATCGGCAATCCGATAGCTGATACTCGCGTCGGCAATCCGATCGCTGCCGATACAAAAATCCGTTTGATGCGAAGCGTCCGATGCGTACGATGCCGACCTGTGGACGTTTACCTAAGGTAACATTTCGCTGAAAACAAAATATAATATTAACTCTCATGCGTGGTACTCATAAGCGTTGCCCGTCCGCGTCATCGAAGTTGAATGTGCCCTACTACGTGTAGACTGCACCTAACCTTTTGCAGACATAAATCGACGTCTAGCACTTTCAACCCTTTATTATTTTTAACCGACTTCAAAAAAGGAGGTTCTTAATTCAGTCCGTATTTTTTTATTGTTTGTACACACCGATTACTCCGCTAGGTTTCTAGTCCGATTAGTGTGATTCTTTTTTTGTCCGATGCAGTACACTTGCCATTTGGTCCCATAAAAAATTCATCTAATTTAGTTTAGTACCTACTTAAAAAAAATAATTAAATAACATATTAGTCTGCGTGGATGGAATTTTTACATATAAAGACAGTTGTTGTAGAAATAAAAAAAATTGAGAGGTGTCAAGGGACACCCGGATGGAACGAAGTTACTGTATACACTCAACAAAAATAATCGTCGCGACTCCACTCCACTCCACTCCACTCCGCTCCGCTCCAATCCGCTCCGCTCCACTCTTTGAGCTCTAGCACCCTTTCGCAACGCGCGATAAGGAACTTCGTTCCAAAAAGTGTCGTGACAACTTTTCGTAAGAATTTTTTCCGTCTAGCCCCCTTTCACAACGCGCGATAAGGAACTTCGTTCCAAAATTCAGCTGTGAGCGGGATTTGAACCCCGCGTTATGGATAAGTACTACAGATGCCTTAGCAATTATGCTACCGAACTCACCCTGACCTGATGAAAAATTCACCCTGCAAATACATATAAATGGTCTATCCAGCACAAAAAGATTTTTTCAAATCGGAACAGTATAGTTTCGGAGCCTATTCAATACAAACAAACAAACAATCAATCAAATCTTTCCTCTTTTAAATATTATTATTAGCATAATTATATAGCAGCTCACAGGAACAGGGTCCAAGTTACCGGCAGGGCTCTAAACAAAAGAACCTCCTAACAATATGCGAGTCCAGAAGAACTGCTTTCTGAATCAGACCCATGATATAACAGTCCAACGAGAGCCTCCTTAGATGCTGTTCGAAGCTCTTGGCAATTAAGAAAATCCATCATTATTATTATCAGCAAGAAAGGAAAAGTAATATTTATTCACTGAAAGTACCTTCCATTTGTTAAGGTGGTCATCATCATCATCATCAGCCTATAATGTTCCCACTGCTGGGACTTGGGTTTAGGTGGTAAAATCATCAAATGAGTCCTCCCACCCGGCAGGGCGTAAGGGACTGTCAGACTTGTACTGTCATCAATATAGCCCTTTACGTTCCGGGGTCACGGTAATTCGTTAGTCCCGCGAACGGAGGTACCTACCATAGTAAATTTATCACTTCTTCATGTTAATCGCGTAGACAGATTCTGAATTCCTGAAACGATGCGTCATCTCATAATATGAGGCTTTCGTTTAATTCCATAGCAGGGAATGGCTGTTCATTGTATATGCGAGTATTAAAGGGAATTACTAAGATTTTCCCTTTTTATGGAATTTGGTGCTATATTATAACAGTGTTTCCCAACCTGTGGTACGCGAACCCCTGGGGGTCCGCGGTGTCATCTCTAGACCATACTTAAATGCTAATGTCTCGTAATCGCTACGCTCAGTGAGTGAAATAAGTGCGTGCGTATATTCAAAAAACAAATACAGAATCAGATTACAAGTCGAATCTGATTTGAGAGTACGTAGGTAGTACTATAAGGTATTCTATGTTTGAGATTACAATTAAATTATTATTTTATTAACGGGGTCTGTACAAACATGCTTGATTTTGTAGGGGTCCGTAGCCGAAAAAGGTTGGAAAACGCTGCTATATAAGATGAGCTACGTGGAATGTTGAATAGAGTGCGTCACGTTGCTAGATTCGCGCTGATAACAGCGCACGCTTGAACAGCTTTTACACTGTGAAGAGTATTAGTACCGAGTATTCCGCTACTGTAAGACAGCTCTGTGGTAAGATACAAGAATAAGAAATGAGACTTCAAAATACCTTAGTCGGAATGACTAAATTGAATTTATATTACTTTCATTTGAAAAATCTACATTTGCAAGGAAAAAATGCCTGTGAAATATGTAATCAAGTAGTACAACGATTTGATTTATTGAATTCATTGTTATATAACTCCGAAAACTGACTCTCTAATACATTATTTTTTTGTTTGTCTAAGTGACTTCTATTTAAATATATAACTTTAGTTGCGCACAGCGGTTCCAAAAATAATAATATCGCGGGCGACGGATGAGGCCAAAACCTTCAAACGCCTTTGCGATTTATTTATCATTTTTTTTTCCATCAAATTCACGTCAAAGTTCCCGTTTACATAAACATCACACAAAAATGTGAAAGTGATGTTAGGGCTTCAGGAAACGCAGATTCTATCAGAGAAGGAACCTCATCAATACCCAAATAGACCACAATATTGACACACGCGTGGCTAGGTAAACATCAGCTTATGGCGCAACGCTAGATGCCGTAGGGCTTCGCTAAATACATTACGGGGGCGACCTCGCATGGCCACGGGCAAGCGACGTAGATTCGCTATGATTTCCATTATTGAATAACCTTTATTTGTCTGTGATTATTATAGTAGATAGTGGTTTTGTAAGATTTGTTTTCTCTTTTTTTCATGATTGATTGATTTTGATATTTTTTTTGTAGTGAAAAGAAAATTCTAAAAGGGAGTTTAAAACTGTTCTTGTATTTTTATGCATTAAATCCTATAATAGATATCAGTCTAGCCAGAAAACGGCGGTGTGAAGTACTGTCAAATATATTTTTATACTTTTTTTTTCTTGTTAAGACGTCATTCCGATTTCATTATCGTCGATTCTACTAGGTACTGATACTAAAAATCCCCTGGTTAGTTTTTTGACGTTATCGTCAATTTATATTTTTACTAATCCAAACTCCTTATCTATAATAAATATGTTTTACGACAGTGTTATCCAAATCAGGATCAAAAACAGTTTTCAAAAAATTTCCTCCAGGTTACATGTGTCGCAAGAAATGATTTACATAGTGTTAATATTATTAATGTCTGTGTCTTACGCAGTCAGTGATCATTGTGTGAGGTACACGTTTGAACAAAACTACGAGGAATGGTTGACAAATGTGTGGCGGGACATTGCATGTTACGACGCTTGGCCATTTTGGATAGAAGACAAATACAGTAATATTGACTTGAGTGCTGAAAATAATCAAACTACTATATTTATTAGGCCCACACCCGCTAGCTATAGTTGTATGACGTCTTTCAATTTTAAAAATGCAGTATAATGGTAAAATTGAAGTGAACATTTATATGGATGATGAAGAAAGGATCTCTAACATTATTGAGATTTTTGCTCAAACGGTAGAAGGAGATCCCTTGGGATTTGATTCAAATGTCACCGGTTGGTCTAACTTCAAGAGCGGATGGCACACTCTTGCAATATCTTTAAAACGCAGAGGCAATTATAGAGGCGTAAGAATTGTATTTCATTAGAAAGTTACGGGTTAAAAGTAAAAGTTATAAAAACGCATTACAAACTAAATTCAATAAGAAACTTAATTATCTCGAATATAACGGCATTTCTGAAGGATACTATTTGTACGTTTTGTCAATTTGGCCATCACGAAAGTACTTGAAAGTGAACCTGCAACAGTACTTTCATGAATTGGAAATTATAGTTTAAGACATTTAAGTATTTCTCAAAAACAGAATACAATTTATTCACTTAAAATGAAAAAAACCGGCCAAGTGCGTGTCGGGCCACGCACAGTGTAGGGTTCCGTAGTTGCCCATCAAAATACTTATGCGAACTAACTAAACTGATTCGCTGAATTTAATTTTAAAAAGAAGAATTTTCAAAATCGGTCCAGACGTCTTTGAGAAATCGGGGAAAAAACATAAAAGAAAAGATTACGACGAATTGGGAACCTCCTCCTTTTTTTGAAGTTAGTTAAAAATAGTTGACAATAAAAACCTACCTATCCCCAAAACATACCCACCAATTATAGCTGTAAAAATAAAGTTGACAAACTTACATTTGCAGTTGAAGAACGTGTTCTCCGATACATTTTGTTTAGGAAAATATGTTATCCAAGTACGTTTTATAAGTTGGTCGACTATTACTCGTAAACTTGTAAAGCCTACTTAGTCATGATTATTTTCTTTTAAACTTCGTTATATATACTACTATTGTGAATTTTTTGACACCCGTAAACATAACCGTTTAGCTGGTAGAGGGGGGGGGGACACTTGAGTCGAGCAAAAATTAGCACTTTAAAGCTTAATATTTCACAAACGAATCTTTTTATCAAAAATTGTTAATGGAAACTATCAATATTTTTTAAAGACCTATTTAATGATACCCCACACTAAGGGGTACGCGAGAAAAAAAAAACATCCCCCACTTTACGTATACTGGAGGTACCCTAAAAAAAAATATTTTACGAGATTTTATTTTACCACTTTTTCTGTGTAACAAATCCGTATATTTACACCAAATTACAGCTTTCTAGTACTGGGCGTCTCTGAGCTAAGCTGCGGACAGACGGACGGACGGACGGACGGATATGGCGAAACTATAAGGGTTCCTTGTTGACTACGGAACCCTAAAAAACGATAGGAAATTTTTACCGACTTCAAAAAAAGGAGGTTATTTAGCTTATTGTGTACATGGGCGATGTTATTACCGGTGCTACGGATTACAAAATTCTAGTACACTTGTAAGAAAATGAAAGATGAAAAATGTGAATGAATCTGAACTGTAATCGATGCTCGAATGTTCTATGGCCATTAGCATTGGTCCATACTTTTCAGGTAATCCTGCTAACATCATGCTCCAATCCACTCATCAGTAATGCTGAAACCCGTGGCTTGAAGTCGCTGGCCTGTTTATACAATCTGAGTTATATACTGGGTCATAGAGTCACAATTTTCCAGCCTAATGTTGATGAGCTTGCGTAAGAGCCTTATCTTACGCGTGTAGCCGGTTTTTAAGTTTTTCAAAGAATTCCAGTCCATGGTTGAAAAACAGAAACACAGGAAAATTAAAGTTTTAAGGGCAGACAATGGCGGTGAGTTCTGCAGTCAAGACTTTGAGAGATATTTAAAGCATCAAGGCATAATACATCAGAAAACTAATGTTTACACACCTCAACAAAATGGCTTGAGTGAATTGATGAGCAGATCATTAGTAGAAAAAGCTAGATGTTTGATCTTTGACGCAGGTTTATTATTTTATTATTTACTATTTTGATCAAAAAAGTCATACAAAGGTTAAGCAAATAATTCGACGCGAGTGATTTTTACAAGACCTGCGCTTTAAAATATTAATTTGTACGCTATTATTTAATTTCATTGTTATTTCTGTTACGAGTGTTTTTCGTTCTGTTATTTGAATATTAGTATTACATTTTTGTCGGTTTGCTTTGTCTGTTTGTATTATTTCCTGTAACCTCCTAAAATGACACACATGTCACTTCTGGTCTAATTTCCATGAATAGGTTACATTACTTCCAATATCATGTGCAATCCTCTTTACCTTATTTGAACTGCCAACAACTCTCTTTGTTTCAGATAAGCTTTAGGGGGTTTGCGTCTCCAAATACCATAGTATTGGTCGATTCATTCCGCTACATACCGCCAAATATGGATGAAAGCGATTGCAGACTCTACGAAGACGAAACAACCACACAAGAGAGGAGCACTGATGAGACAAGCACACAAGAGACAAGTACAACAGAGACAAGTACAACAGAGACCAGTACAACAGAGACAAGTACAACAGAACCGACAACAACCGGATCAACCACATCAGAATTAAACACGCCAGAGTCAACTACCCTGGCGCCTGTTGATACGGACGACAACAAAGGCTTTTGGGCCCCATTTACCTTTAGTTTCAATTTTTCCACTTTTATTCGAACTTAGGAAGACTAAAGCTAAACCTGTAGCCGCTGTAGTGTTGTAGTTGATGATAAGTGCTTTTAAAGATCCTCTCATCACTGTCACGTCACAGTGATGAGAAGATCTATATTAGTAACAAATGTATACTCTGACATGAACATCAACCCAGTGTGAAGTAGTGTCACATAAACCTAATAACAATCAACAACTAAACCCGATCTGTTTCACCACTGCATGCAAACCTTTTACACGTAATGTGCAGTTTGAGTGGGTGCACGTGGACACTTTACACTTACACCTCACAGACACGCACTACACTCATAATTATGAAACACTCTCATTATTATGCTCTTCATACACTTACTTATTTAAAATTTAATGTTTTAATTACTACTTCTATTAATTTCGTCACTATAAAATATAGTTAAAAGTTTTATTTTAACTTATTTTTTTTTATATTTTTTAAAACGGCTTGTTCTGTTAAAAATAAAACATTAAACATGAAATTTTCATTTTTAATGTTTTATTTTAAGTTATTTTTTTTTGTATTTTTAAAACGGCCTGTTAAACCTGCAATTCAGTCTTCTTTTTAATTTTTTTAAATTAGCGGCGTAACTATTTATTTATTTAAATATTAATAAAGATTTCATATTATTTTTTTTGCATACTTTTTTTCTAAAATTTTATAATGGGAACAGCGTTTTTATTTTAGGAACATCATAGATATTATTGCTTCAATAGCGAAATACAATGTTAAAACCCAGACTGTATAAATTCCACAGAATTTTAGGGAGTAAGACTTTCGCAGCAGTGACGATGACATTAAAGAATTGAAGAATGAATTAGTGAAACGCCTGATTATATTGCTTTTTTTTAGCGTTGTAAAATCATCAAAATAAATGAGTCTTCCCACCCCGGGACGGGCAGGAGGGACTGTCACACTTGTATTGACTAAAATCCACGGTGTTTTTCGGTAGCCCTTTATGTTTCAGGGGCAACATAAGGAAATAAATCTCGCGACCCCGGCAGGCTTTGGCCCTCTAAGAGGGCGTCATTTTGCAGATGCTCTTTGAGGCGCGCGTGGGACACGCGACGCGCCGTCGACCCAGGTATGGTCCATGGTCGGACAGCCAATTGCCCTTTACTCGCCGCGCTGTCCGTATGCCCGCGCCTACGGTGGCCGGAGATCGCCTGCCGACGTCCGACGCCGCGGCCGTCTACCACTGCGGTTGGGGCGGAGCGAGGACGCTGTCCTCTCCCTCTCGGGGCCCGCTTCCTCCTTCACGACCGCTTCCCAATCCGTCTCGCCCCGCAGCATGGCCGCAACCAATGCCGTGTGCGAGAGGTCTCCGCCTATCGCAGTGAGGACACGTCGGTGCTCTGCCCGAGCGGGGCAGTCTTGCACCGTATGGTCTACTGTGTTCTCCGGGCGATCTTCGCAGTGGTGACCCGGGATATTCTCATAGCTACAACTTATGCTAATTAAGGTTGCGCATCATCATCTTTAAAAAGATGAAGTGAAGACCGGTGATGCGTAAACACAGCGGATCAGTCTATTTCTATTAAATGAAGAAATTCCAGACTCAATGGCTGCTGTTGACAAATTACAAATGAAAAAAAAAAACAGTTAGGTAAACAGTGCCCGACCAGTCAATCGAACCTCAGACCATGAGGTCTGGAATGGTCATGGGATGGATGGTCATGGGCCTAGAGGTAAGCTATTAATAAAGTAATTTTATTAAAAAATATAAATCATTATCATTATTAGAGTGCCTCTACACATTTCGGGTCCCTGGAATTTTGGAGGGACGCCAGAAGCCGTAAACAGCTTGAAGACGCATGCGGCCTAGATATTGAGAATGTCTACTTATATTTTCTGGTCAAGTCTGATAATAGCGTCAAAATCAAAAGTCATTTATTCAAATTAGGCTGATTTATCACCACTTTTTGAAGGTACATAAGACAGTCCCCCAAAGCGGCCCCCCTTCGATACTTCCTAGTGTTTTGGCTGGGAAGAAGAAGTGGCGGAACAAACTCCCCAGCAACACATCTGTCTGTACGGTTAGAAGAACCAAGATTTATACAATTTAATCGTCCCTTATAAAATGCACAATGTAGTGCTAGTAAAGTACGAAATCTCCGAAAGCATTCAAGTTATTCAAATGAATACCGTTGTGTTCATCGGGTACGTCACAATCGCGGCGGTAAGAACCCTCTTTGTGGAGTGGCTGATGAGGCGTCACGGCGTCCCCACCTTCCGCAAGAGACACTGAGACAGGTCGGTTCCTTCAGCGGGAAGGTACGTCTATATAGTAGCCATACACCATCCTGCCTATCCACGATCGATTTGACGCTTGCAATTGTTTTGTTGTATTTGATGGCATGACATGCGAATTTGATAGGTCATCAAATCGATTTGACACAACGTCAAATCGGCAGCAGTGATGCATTTGGCTATTATATGGTGACGACAGCTACAATTTTATAAATTTGTAGCTATCGGTCACCCAATAATAGCTAGATCTAGCTATAAAGTTGCTAAGTTGGCATCGCTGATGCAGATTTGAAGTTGTGTCAAATCGATCGTACGATAGACAGTATGGTGTATGGTGTATATGGACGATGATATGATTTGACACAACTTCAAATCTGGAGCAGTGATGCCAACTCAGCAACTAGATCTGGCTATTATTCGGTGACGACAGCTACAATTTCTAGCACCTTTTCATTTCATCATGAGACTATCGAAATTAGTCAATTAGTGTCCCGAGTGGAAAGACAAGATAATGCAACAGTGGCTCATTCTACATATAAGTTGCATTCTGAAGAAATAGTTCAGTTTTGGGTTGAAGTAAAAAAGAATTGAAATTCTTCCGGTGACAAAATATATTATTTAAATACACAAGGTGTTAAAAAATTAACTGCAGGAATTTCGTGTGCGTACTCGGTATCAAAACGGCGACGATATTTTTATTTTCAAGCATTTTTTATTCTAATGAATTTGATTGCTCTTTGATTGCTCTTTGAGGTCGTTCACCATTGTTTGTAGCGTTCTCAGATATATTTTGTAACCGGAAGAATTTCATTTTTTTTAGTTAAACCCAAAACTGAACTATTTTTTCAGAATGCCACTTATTTATATTACTATGCAGAATGAGCCACTGTTGCATTATCTTGTCTTTCCACTCGGGACACTAAATACTTGACTAATTTTGAAAGTCTCATGATGAAAAGGTGATAGAAAAGCAGGGACCGGATTACCGTTATTTTTTTATAACGTTACGAATTATCGTTATGGTAACGATAAAAATGTAACGATATTATAATAACGATATCTGTAAATCCGTTACCTAATAACTAAAATGAGTATCGGTAAAAGTAACAATACATATACCGGTAATTTATATGCCTATCTCTTTCTAACGATGTCGGTAGAGGACACGGTGGAGCATACGGTGCAGGACTGCCCAGCTTGGGCGGAGCACCGCCGTGTCCTCACTGCGGCGATAGGCGGAGACCTCTCGCGCCCGGCATTGGTTGCGGCCATGCTGCGGGGCGAGACGGAGTGGGAGGCGGTCGCCTCCTTCTGCGAAGCAGTCATGCTCGCGAAGGAGGAGGCGGGCCGCTTGAGGGAGAGGATACCGTCCTCCCTCCGCCCGAGACGCAGTGGTAGACGCCCACGGCGACGGATGTCGCGGGACGATCTCCGGCCACCGTAGGCGCGGGCATGCGGGCGGCGAGTAAAGGGCAACTCGCTGTCCGACCATGGACCATGCCCGGGTCGACGGCGCGTTGTGTCCCACGCGCGCCTCAAGGACTCATTTGATGATTTTGCCACGTAAAAAAAAAAAAAAAAGGTGGCGCTAAATCGCGATGTAATTTAGTTACAAAATTGTCGGTCGCCGCCACCGGCCACCCCCATTTTCTTTCATTACGAAAGTTCACAATTTAGTACTGTAGGTACAAGTACAGACCAGTAAATAGGTAACGAAGGATGAATAACAGACCGAACAGACCGAATAACTTTCGACCTCATCGACATTAAAAATTTTGTTTGTTTTTCTCACATTCTCATTCGTTAACATTGCTCCTTCATTAAAATCCGGTGTTTGCATCATTGTCAATAAGGTCGAAAATCGCTTGAAGGTCGGAAAACATTTGCTTAACGATAGCAAGTTAAAAAAAGTGGTGCAAGCGATTTTCAACCTTATCGACATTTAAAATTTAGTTTGTTTTTTCTAACATTCTCATTCGTTAACATTGCTCCTTCATTAAAATCAGGTGTTTGCATAAATGTCAATAAGGTCGAAAAACGCATGAACCTTTTTTTAACTTGCTTTCGTGGTCCCTTGACACCTCTCAAGTTTTCAATCGTATTTTGGTTTAAAATAAAATGAATAACTCTTTTTTTTACGAGTGTACTTACATGCGATCCATGTGCGAAAAGCCTCAGTTTTCCTGGTAAGGCCACGTTCACATGGCGATTATTTTCCCGTATACTATACAAGATTTTATCGAATAGAGCAGTTTACAAATGAAAACTTAAAAATAGTTTAAACGGCGTTCATACGGGAAAATCCCGTGTTCGAGAAATATAATATTTTACCGTGTACCGTGCGAAGTTGTCCTAAAAGTGGTCAACTCTATTCGATAAAATCTCGTGTACGGTATACGGGAAAATAATCGCCGTGTGAACGTGGCCTAACCGTCCCTGTAGAAAAGTAGCTAAAAAGTTTAGCCACAAGTTACACTTTTTAGCTTTTTTTCTAGCACCTTTATAAAATTAGCTAACTAGGTATGAAGTTGCTAAGATGGCATCACTGCTGCCGATTTGACGTTGTGTCAAAATGATTTGATGACCTATCAAAATTGGCATGTCATGCCATCAAATTGGCATGAAACGCCCATACACGGTCAATTCTATTTGATCAAATTGGCAGTATTGTGCGGATTTGACAAATAGGCAGTATGGTGTATGGCTACCATTAGTGTCACCACTACGTGCTGTGCACCGTCTGGAAGACACGATGGAGGTCTACCCGGCTGGGCGGAGCAATCTCACGCCCGACTCTGTTACGAAGTGAAGGGTAGAGGAAGCAGTCACCTCCTCCTCCTTCTCATCCCAAAAAAAAGTTCTGTTCCTGATGAAAACAACAATAATACTTCTTGTGATAATTTCATTATTGTTAGTGTCATGTGTCAGCGAATGGGCATTGTTCATTTTTTTCAATATGTTGTAATTGAAAAACCATTTCTAGGAATAGCGTTACTAATCATTAGTAACCAATCAAAAATGAAAAATGTTCATATTTGATTGATATTTTTGATAAAATACGCTTGACCTTCCTTGCCCTTCAAGTGACGTTATTATTGGCTGTACCGTTTTGTATCGTTGCCTCAGACAATAAAAAGTAAGTGGCAAGTATTTTCAACAATCTGTCAAGTGTCAAATTAAAAATGTCAAAAATGTAAACAAATAATAATGTTTGGTTTTTTATATAGGTATTTTATGATTATTTCTGCAACATGCCTCATAATCTCTTTATAAGATTTGCGAGAAAAGTGATGCCGTGATGTAGGCGTGTAATATTGCAAGGTTTATAAAATGTACCTACTGTTGCGAAGATCATTTTGATGTAAGTAAGATATCAAAGCTTTAGATACCTTTGTATAGGTATTCATTAAGTTAATGCTAAAGTATTGCTCAGGAAAACGAACAATAATGTCACCTCGTCGACGACTTTCCGTTTTAAAAAACAAAAATAAAAACCGAATTCAAAAATTTATTGTATTTTTATAGTAGGGGAGGCGAGGATTCTAATTTGCAGTTACTCGAGCATCATGGCGACCTATTGGATTTGAAAGAATATGTTCTAAAAAGAAAAAAGTTTCTGACAAGTTTTCTATTTTAGTGGGGGGGAGGGCGTGTAAACAGTTTTAAAACTGTAAAAAAAACAGTTGTACAGAAGTACTCGAGCGCGTCAGCTATTTACAGTGTAAACGCGCTTTTCTATTTCTGATAACCAATACATATTAGATATGAGCGCCGCGCCGGCGCGCCGCCGTCGCCGTGAATTTGGTCGGCGCGCCGCCGCCGGAAGAAACGCGCGGCGCGCCGCCGCCGGAAGAAACGCGCGGCGCGCCGCCACGAAGAGTCGCAACTTGCTTTCTCGCTCGCACGCGCTTCCTGATGGCATTCGGCGTTTGCTCGCTCTAGCCTCTTTGCTACACTCACTACGCGGCTTATGCCACACTCCTTAGTGCCTTTTCACACGTTCCGGTTGCCGGGGTAGCCGGCGGCGCAGTGTATGGCATGTACTATAGCTTTCACACGTACCGGCGTAATTTGCCATACCGGCACCGGCTACCCGGCAACCGGAACGTGTGAAAAGGCACTTACAGTATACTTGCGGTAATCGAGACTTGCGCAAGTATACTGAAACGTGTTTGGGAAGATACTTGCACAAACTTCTAAGGGACGACACAACGACGTCATGTCAATCGAATTGCATCATTATTTCTTAGTGGCAAGGTTCATTTTCACTTGTGGTTGGAATCGATCAAATCGCGTCACATCACGCCATGGTTAAAGTCCCTAACATGGTCACTGTCCTACGTTTGTGCAAGTCTCGATTTGTACAAGTATACTGGTACGTGTATAGTCAGCTCTACACAGTCAAGTGTATAAATTACCGGCCAAACCCGATTTCAGGATGAACTAGTCTGGCCTAGGCAAAACTAGTTCTTCCTTCACAAGAGAAATCGACGGTGCCCCCCTTAGCGGGGCTCCTACTTCTGGGTATCGTCAACCTTGTCTTAGTCATTCGTGACCTAGACTAGGGTCAACGGGCTCGCCGCAATCGCGGCGGTAAGATCCCTCTTTGAGGAGTGGCTGGATAGGTCCCACGGCGTCCTCACCTACCTCAAGTTGACGCAGGTCCTCACCGGACAGTGGACACGGATGCTTCGGGAGGTACCTGTGTCGGATAAGGAGGGAGGAAACGTCTGGGTGTCACCACTGCGAGGACCGCCCGGAGGACACGGTGGAACATACGATGCAGGACTGCCCCGCTTGGGCAGAGCACCACCGTGTCCTGACGCAGGCGATAGGCGACGACCTCGACATTGGTCGCCGCCATGCTGCGGGGCGAGACGGAGTGGGAAGCAGTCGCCTCGTTCTGCGAAGCAGTCATGCTCGCGAAGGAGGTCGCGGGACGCGCGAGGGAGAATCCTCGCCCACAGCGCAGTGGTAGACGCCCACGGCGTCGGACGTCGCGGGACGACCTCCGGCCACCGTAGGCGCGGGCATGCGGGTGGCGAGTAATGGGAGACTCGCTGTCCGACCATGGACCATGCCCGGGTCGACGGCGCGTTGTGTTCCACGCGCGCCTAAAAGAGCGACAGCACAATGACGGGGCCTCCCATTTAGAGGGCCAAAGCCTGCCGGGGTCGTGGGACACACTTATACCGCGACTCCGGTACACAAAGGGTTAAAATACTGAAACAATTATTGTTTTTAGTCAACGTAATCTCTTATTATAGAAGACTAAAATTGTAATTAGCAAATACGTTTCTTCATAAAACGTACCTAACAACAACATGATTTTCTTCATTTTTCTTCTTAAGAAATCTCTCCCTAATCAAAAAAAAACTAAGGCGCACGGACGGACGCGACGCGCCGCCGCGACGCCGCCGCCGCCGTGAAAATATATAGGCCACGCCGCCGCCGTGGAATTGGCCATCGGCGCTCATATCTAATACATATTAATCGGACGATTAACTCGAGGGGGCTGTCCGTGGCAAGCGGTTGAAAATCCAAAAAAAAAGTTAATCAAGCGCGTCAGATATTCAAAGTGTATGTAAAGTAGACCTTAAAAAGTGTCGTATTAAAATGTCTAACGATTTGGATGTGGCACAAAGTAATAATTCATATTTCTATTGGTAAAAAAAAACGTAATCTTGAAATACTCGAGCGCGTTCCATTTTTTTTTAATTGAAACTAACACTGTAAAAATCATACTCACTAATAATCTGACGTTTTCCATGGGGCGATGTCGGTAGACTCGCGGAGAAAAGGTGAACTACCTGTTAGTTCGCAAGTATCGGTCATGATTTAATGTCCGCCATCTTCAATGTACATAATCATATACAATTTTTTGAACGTTATTAATCTACCTTTTCGTAATCTGACTCGCTCAAGTATTTCTGTGGATCAATTTTTTTTTACTAATCTGGCGGGTTCTCCCACACAACCAATGGTGGGGACCATATGAAGGGTTGATACTTGGTACAGGTACATTAAAGGGTGCAAGATTTCTCCTTTATGATAATCTGATGCGCTGGAGTCACATTAAAATTCCCTCCCTGGGCTCCCCGACTAAGGATGTTAACTGACGTCTACTATCAGGAGAAAGTGACGTTGTGTTGTCAGGCAGTTTTTTAAATTATTCACTGGTGAGGCAACGGCACAACTTTTTGGTCAATGGTGACGTCAGCTACCTCAAAAATTAAAATATTAAAAATAAAAAAACTATTGAGCCAATCATAAAAATATTCAAATTAGTTTCTCAAAATGCTCTAAATTTGCAGAAAATAAAATAAAATCGAATGTTTGAAAAATTAAGACAATCCCCATTGATTATCAAATTACCTGCCGAACTTAACTAGCGAAGCCGGGGGCAATACCTACTTTAATGTAAGTCCTGATAAAAAAAAATACTCCCCGTTTTATAACGTTATCAGAAGTGTTGAATCATCAATTATTATTAATCCGTACTGTTTATCAATTTAATTATATTTAGGCCCTCTGCACACAACGTGACGCAAGTCTCCAATATCTGTTAATTTTGGTATCGAGGCAACGATATTTATCTATATTAAAGTGGACTCTATATTGAAGTCACTCAAAGAAGAATGGAGAGAAGCTACCTGGGTTTAAAATTAAAAGACAGGATGAGGAACACTGACATCCGCAAGAAAACCAGCATAACAGACGGCCCTAAGTTTTTCTCTACGTCGAAAGTGGATGTGGGCAGGTCACGTGGCCAGATACACTGATAACAGATGGACTCTAAAAACGATTGAATGGACGCGGACGGGACCTCAAGGTACCAGAGCGAGAGGCAGACCGAGTGCTAGATGGGCAGACGAGATCGTAGCAACAGAGGGAGAGGAAAGGCTGGACATAGCTAGGGACAGAAAGAAGAGGAAATCTTAAGGAGGCTTTTACCCGAAGGGGGTCCATACAAATGTAACATTGTTGATACAATTTATTGCAATTTCATCATCATCATCATCATCAGCCTATAATGTTCCCACTGCTGGGACACAGGCCTCCTCTCTGTGAGAGGGAGTGGGCCATAATCCACCACGCGGGCCCAGTGCGGGTTGGTAGATGTCAAGTGTCTTCGAATTTTTGGTTCTAGGACATGCCGGTTTCCTCACGATGTTTTCCTTCACCGTTTTGAGAGCAGTGGTGATGAAATAAATTACACAAAGTAATGCGCCTGGCGGGGTTCGAACCCATGACCTACCACTCGTAAGTCGGGACCGATACCACTGGGCCACCACCGCTCATTACTCACCGCTCATATTGCAATTTGATCTTATTTAAGGTGATTGCTTCGATGTAGCCCGCGAAATTCAAATTTTTTTACGTTTTTTGCAATTTGCAGGCCAGTGACATGTTGTAACTTTATAAATATTTGTGTTGCGCAAATAACAAGTATAATTTTCATCGTAGTTAGATTTCGGAGATTTTAACATGATGCACCTTTTCTATGTGAGAGCTGATGGAGCGAGTTTTTTGATATTTTTTATATTTAAAATTATACTTGTTATTTGCGCAACACAAATATTTATAAAGTTACAACATGTCACTGGCCTGCAAATTGCAAAAAACGTAAAAAAATTTGAATTTCGCGGGCTGGTTGGAGCATCCCCCTTAATTATTTATTAATTGTTAATTATCTTTGTTTACTATTAATGTTATGGAGTATTAATTAGTGTTACCCGCAATACAAATTCAAATGTCGGCGACGACGCGTTGCTGTGTACGAACCTCTATAAAATATAGCGGTTGTTGCCTAGATTTTAGATTTGCGTCGCGTTGTGTTGTGACCACATTCGGTATAAATTTCGTAAAACGCAGTGATTAAAATACAGTTTTCGGAATATTTCCTCCAAGTTACACGTGTCGTAACAAAATGGTTCACATAGTGTTAATATTATTAATGTCGGTGTCTTACGCAGTCAGTGATCATTGTGTGAGGTACACGTTTGAACAAAACTACGAGGAATGGTTGACACATGATTGGCGGAACATTTTTTGTCTTAATAATACGCCGTTTTGGATTGAAGACAAATACAGTAATATTGACTTGAGTGCTGAAAATGATCAAAGTACTACATTCATTAGGCCAACACCCGATCTAGTTAGTTGTGTGGCGTCATTCAATTTTACTATGCACCAGAATGGTAAAATTGAAGTGAACTTTTATTTGGAAAAAGGCGATGCGTTCTGGAACTTTATTGAAGTTTTTGCGGAAACGACAGAAGGATCCTTTTTGGGAGGCGTTCATTATGACGCCAACTTCAAGAGCGGATGGCACACTCTCTCAATACCTCTCAAACGCGAAGGCAGTTATGAAGGCTATGTAAGAATTGTATTTTATTAGAAAGTAACGCTATAATGGGTATTATCTGTTGTTAGCGCTTAAAAGGTATAAAACAAACTAAATTGAAAAAAACTCATTCCTGTTTATTATTTACTCAATTCTTATTCCGACTTTGACGGCATTTCTATGGGATACATATTGTATATTTTGTCAATTTGGCCCTCACAATGGTACTTGCAGCTGCAACAGTACCTTTATGAGATGGAAATAATAGTGTCATTTAAACGTTCTTTGAAGCGAGTATCGGAACGGTATGTTAATACTAAGACAAAGGTACAATTATATTCATTTCTGTTTCTTTTATGTGGCCCCTTGGTTTCCATTAAGTAGATACCTGTATAAAACTGCTAACAACTTTTTTTGTTTCAGATATCCATTCATGGTCGGGCATCTTCAAATTCCACTGTGTTGGTCGATTCATTCCGCTACATACCGCCAAATATAGATGCAAACGATTGCCGACTCTACGAAGACGAAATAACCACAATACAGGCAAGCACACCAGAGCCAAGCACATCAGAGCCAAGCGCACCAGAGACAACTACCCGGGCGCCTGTTGATACGGACGAGAACAAAGGCTTTTGGGCTCCATTTTCCTTTAACTTTAGCTTCAATTTTACCACTTTTATTCGACCCTAGGAAGGCTAAAGTTAAACCAGTAGCGGTTGAAGTGTTGTCGCTGCTGATGATGTTGCTTTCCAGAAGAGACCAAAAAAATAAATAATTATATTTTTATATACTCTGACATGAACAGTAGTGTGCAGTGTGCTCGTGAGGTGGATGCACAAGTACACTCTACATCACCCCACAGACACGCACTGCACTCATTACACTCCCAAAGCACTTACATAAAATATTTTTTTATTATTTTACAATTTTAATATTTTGCTGTGCCTAATTTTTTTTCTATTCATTTAATTTTATATCCCCTCCCAATCCTTTCTTCATATTTTAATTAGATATTTGTACAAACTATAAATAAAAACTTACTAGCAATATGTACAGGAAAAATTAAAATAAATAAATAAAAGAGAAAAAATTTCATAGGGCGTCAAAGAATACGTCCACACCGCTGTCAACGGGAGCAGTGCCCAGAACGCTGGCAGCATTGCCACGTTGTATGGCAATGCTAATTCGTTGACCTAGGAATAGGCCAGCCCTCTGGTCACCTGAAGAGTCGACTAAACGCCTGGCGATATCTTTAAAAACGTTGTGGGCACTCGGACCCCATGGCCCCAAGGTTTCAACCCCAAACGGCTCAAACACATAGCTACTAGCTAAGCCAATGTATTTGCGCCGCTTGGAGTTTTCAGCACCTGCAGCAGCAGCGCCAGCACAACACGCTGAACTAGGAAGATGGGATGGCGCAAGGGTGTCGACACATGTTGCATCCCACACCAAAGGCCTACCCAGCTTCCATGGCATTATGGACATACTATCTGGTCTCTTCCCATCGTCGCGTGCCAAACCACTGGGTTCTAATACGGCTGGCACCCCGGCGGTGACAAGAGCACGACGGATTATGTCATTTAAGCTAGCGTGTCGTGCTAACCGACCTGCACTCCTGCTGCAGGAAAGACCATGGTGCCCGAGGCAGTCGACTACTTCACCACATTGACAGCGGTGTGGAGCACCACAAGGAGCGCCCAAACGTAGGCAAGTAGCGATCCTGAATGTTGTATCACCCAACATAATACCATATGTTGGGTGAAGGTAGCGCCTGAAGCCAAAGGCCCGATTCCCACTCACCCACAGCCAGCAGGCGGGCACGCTCCGCAGTATTGGTGTACGTATTAAGGAGATTATTCCATACCAACCTGCAGAGCGGCTCATCCCATTGTCTCTGGGAAAACGGGTTCACGGGCCGATCCGTGTTTGGGCAAGCCATTTTCCAGGCGTCCTCGGCATCCGTCAAACACGGCACCTCAGGGTCGACCAGGGAGAGAGATAAAATTCTCCTGGTCAGCTTTTCAGTGCTGTGGACAGAGGACAGGAACGCCGGTAAGCTAACACTGGAAATTTTGCGGACACCGAGCCCACCAAAACGAATTGTAGGTGGCTTGAAGCCACGCTCGGTCATCCAGGGCCACATTAAGAATGGATGTTAATGTATTACGAATAATTTTGTCAATGTTTGAAAAGAGGGGATGAACGAAGAAAATACATGAAATTTGGACCAAAACAGCAATATCTAAGTAGGGTGAAAGCCGAATGTAAACTAATTTGGGAGAGTCTTTCTGAAATATCATTAAAATGTTTAATTTTGTTGTCAATGAATGATGGGAAACTTTCTGCCAAAATAGGGGAACCAAGGAGGTGCAGGGAACTTTTATCTAAAATGGTGATATTTGGAGCTATTGCATTAAATTTATCTAATGTCGATTGTCTGTCGGTAGTGTCAGTAACAAAAATTTCGCATTTGGATGAGTTTAATTGAAGGCCTATTAATTTAAATTCTTGTTTCAGGAGTTGTAGGTCAGCTAAAACGGTACTTACGTCACCTCCTAAGGTCCCATCGTCTAAGTACCACACGTTAAATTTTGAATTTAATTTTTGAATAATGGGATGAATACATAAGCTGAAAATGACTGGCCCAAGGGGGTCACCTTGTTGGCAACCAACTGCAGATTCCAAAACGTTGTCCTTGTAAAGTAATTTTGAAGGATGTCTGTAACATTGCCAAATAAAACCATAAATTTCGGGTAGTTCCTTTTTGACTTCTGCCAACAAAGTGTCCCTGTTAACGGAATTGAAGGCGTTCTTCACGTCAACCTTGAGGATGACTTCACCTTTACCTGAATTTAAAAAAGAGGACAAGGAATGTACGGCAGCCTCACAGCCCCCTCTGGAACCAAAACCAAGCTGTAGGGGCTGGAATTTAGTTGCAAGCGTTTCACTAAACAACTTGCAACATATCTTGGCTGCCATACGTCTATAGGTGCAACCGACGGCAATGGGACGAATGCCGCCGTCCCTCTTGCGCAGGGCGCACATGTTAGCCCCGTACAAGACATCGAAGACGGCATCGTTCACGCCGCCGGAAAGCATTAAGTTGACCAAAGCCGTAAGCTCCTTCATGAGCGTCACACCAGCTTCCCCGGCGCCTGAACTCAACAGATCCTTCAAATGCTGTGGAGTCAGGCCGTCGAGGCCGCCGGCGGATCCGCTGCGGAAAGAGCTCACGGCTGCGATCAACTGCGGAGCGGTAATTTGGATAAAAGAGTTCTGAACAAGGGGGTCGGGGTGGATAGGTGGGTCGGGGAAGGTTAAGCCATCCGCAGGCGCCGGATGTTTACTCTCCAGGGCTGAAAGTGTCTCTGGAGAATATGGCGCCACCACATCACTGCTGAACAGCAGTCTGGCGGCCCCTCTAATGTCACCCTCACTTAATTTTGATTCCACATGTGAACAAACGCCTCTACGGGAAGAGTGTGAAAAAAAAAGGTAATTTTGAGTCAGAACTGTGTAACGTATTGTTGCAATTTTCTTTAACTAATTGTGTCAAAGATTTTTTTGTTGCCAAATTTTTTTCCACATGTAGAATCTTATATGGAAAGGTAAGCAGCTGCTCCCAGGCTCGTTCCGAGTTTTCCTGGGTCGCGAGACGGACACATCGCGCCAAACTCAGCGCAACCGACCGTCTCGCGCCCCGGGGAACCCTCTTCAATATTGGAGTGGAATTTTTGAATTTAGACAAAGTTGACCACAAAGATTGATCCGAAAGTATTGAAGTCGTGTTTGAGGCCGGGGGATCCAAAGGTACACTATGCGGTTTGTGAACCTTCCCATAGTGTATCCTGAGCCCCCGTTCACCTTTAAATAAACGAGGCTGGGAGCAGTGAGGGCATCTCACCAGTTGCTGCACATCCAGTGGTGTGGCAGGTTGACTGGCACTACTAATTCCGGCGTCGCTACAGCCGGCGCTGTACATAAAAATACAAAAAAAAAGGAGGAACACTTACCAGCTATATGTACACAATGTAAAACATAAATACAAATAAAAAACACAAAAATACACAAATTGAAATGTCACTCCTAATGACAGCCGACCATAGATGCAGGGTCATCAATCTTCTAACTAAAAGCCTGGCACGACTTAGATCATTATACTAAAAAATTGTAGAGTACCAAATGTAACTTATACATCTTCTTAGAGATGTATTTTTTAATTTAGTAGTATTATAATACGAGAGTTTCGATCTGTTCTATAGAGATGTCGCTATACCAAAAATACTATTATTTATCATGTATTTTATTACGTTCCTAGTTTAATGTTTAATTATCTTTTTAATTGTATCGTTTTTCAATATTTATATAATATGTTTTTCTATTTCGATATTTTCCCAAATTATTAATAGAATTCTATAATTATTTGGGCTACCTACTGGTAACTTTAATTTTCACACATTCGCACCTTTGGTGCAACAAAGACGTAACAGCTCATTTTGAAATTTTACAGGAGAAGACTTTTAAATTTTTTTTGCATGTTTTTCCTCGGTTCTGGATAACTATCTAAAGAAGGTTTGAAATCTTTACATTTAATTAATTGTTTTTTAGTTGGCTATAGTTATACGTAAAAATCTTGTATTTAATTGCCAAAGAAATCCTAATAAAAGACATAACAAAAAAAAATGTCCTGAACTGTGTCTTTGTTGCACCAGAAGTTATTTAGTTTTATGACTTAATCCACATCACAATACACACTAAACACTCCAACTCACACCTCACACCCCATACATACCTCACCACACACCCCACATATCACCCATCTCATCACATCACGCACATTACACCGCATTCCATGTATGTAGTTTATAATGTAACAATAATAATTGTATGAAAGAGCGGAGTCCTCTAATTAGGGTTGCCAACTTTTATTAGAAGAAATAGAGTATTTCTGATTTCAAAGGAGGTAAATAAAGAGTACGGATTTCCAAAAAAGAGTATTATTTATTCAATATTTCTAAAAAGGTATTTTTTCGTATTTTTCGCAGTACCTACATTACTATTTTTCATAGTTTTTGAAAGAATTGTATGACTCCAAACTTTCTAACTCCAAAATTGGGTATTGGGGATACGGTAAATGTGAATGGTCGACTTTTTTGTTTATGATAATGGGTTTGCATAATATTACATGACTGGCACTAGTATAGTAAACATTGTTTAAAAAAGAGTACTTTAGCATACTCTATTAGTATTATAGATTATAGAGTACTCCTACATGATATAGAGTACAATACTCTATTTTAGAGTACGGTTGGCAACCCTACCTCTAATACAGGAATTGTTTGCCTAAAGGTGGGCTCCAAACACGACTCATGTAAAATTATCTTATTGAGACAATAAACTATTTTGTATTTTTTTTTTTGTATGACTGTTATGTTTTATGCCTTTGTTGCTCCAAGATTTTGAGCGAAAAAAGACCTCAATATAAGGTCGCGGGCGAGGGGGCACTACTTACAATGAAACGGTGTCGGCCCAAAACGCATGGAAAAACCGCCAATAACCACAAAGGCACTTCTGCCATCTAGTGTAGTTTCGAGATACTTTCGCGGATGTCTTTGTTGCCCCAAGTAAAGGCATGATTTAGAAACAATTTGGCATACTTAGGTCGATTTTGCAGTTTTGGCTATTAGTGACTTTGTTGCACCGAAGGTGCGATGTTTTTTCAATACGTCAATAAAATGTCAGTGTCACATTGCACTTTGCTGAAAAAATTTGATTCTCGTTTGGTGCGGTTCGTTATTTTCCTGCATTTTCTGCTTTTGGTGCTATTCTAAAGTAGTGTATCCGTGTGTTATTTCCATGCTAATAAAATTCTTACTGGAAAGCAAGATACTATCAGTGACACCGATAAATATCAAGTAATGGCTAGAAGTTACTGTAAAAACACTGTAAAAGGCCTCATAGTTGATGAAATACATATAATTACTTAACAAATTTGTTTTATTTTTTACTAATGTAGGCATATAGTTATTAATAGTCAATCAAAACACTAAAAGGAATGAGCAAGCTTTGTATATACCTATATTTATATAACTATATACAGAAAAGTTTTCGTCGGTGAACACTAGATGTCGCTGTTGTCCATTGCTCGTGAAGTTAGTTATTACCCGTGAAGTTAGATCTCTATGCCCTATTAATAAAAGTACTCTGTGCATAGATGTTTGTAAAAAAGGCGCAGTCGCGCAGGCGGCCTGGAGCGCCCGCCGCGCCAACCGCGCCGATCGCGCTGATCACGTCGACCGCGCTGACCCGTGCGCGATGAATCCGTAGCCCCAGCAACCGTTGCAGCGGGAAATTATATGTCGTCACGGCTTTAAGTCAACTGTCCGAGGCCACTTAAAGCGCCGGCACCATTAAATTAATGTCAATAATGTGCTTATTTGAAACTGATACGTTTCTGGCGCGTCGCGACACGCGAGGACACGTTAGTATGTTTCCGTCTTTATGTTAACCCCATCGATGGCTTATTTCTGACAATGTTCTGAATGTATCAGAAAATTAAACCTTAAAAATAATGTTTGTGTCCATTTTATGGGGTGCCCTTGTAGAATATTAATTTATCGATGAAAATACGCGAATTTCCATAAATGGGCACTCCAGAATCGCCAATAAAATTAAAGGGGTTTAAATATTTTTACGTGTAAAACAACCGCCTGTAAACAACAACAATCTGTAAAACAAACTGAATTACCATCCACATCATCAACAATTGACGAAGAGAAAAACTGTGTAAAAAGATGGCTGTGTTCCATATTCTAGAAATCAAAAAACAGCAAAATAAAAAAGTGTCATAATATTATGACACTTTTTTATTTTGCTTTTAATAAATTCTTATTGTTCTTTTTCAACAGCGTACTGTTTTTTGATTTCTAGAATATGGAACACAGTCATCTTTTTACACAGTTTTTCTCTTCGTCAATTATTGATAATGTGGATGGTAATTCAGTTTGTTTTACAGATTTGACCGTTTTTGTGACTTTGTTTAAAACTTCAGTAGGCAAAACAAAATTGTCTTACATACATTATCAGCCGGAAGACGTCCACTGCTGAACATACCCAAGTAACACAAACGTGTCTAGAAACGTACTACTAGATAGCTTATAGAATTAAATTGAATTGTCTACCATAAGAATAAAATATCTATAAGCAATCTTCTAGAACGCTTATAGACAGAGTTTAGTAAAAGTGGGCACATTCTTGTACGTACCCTCTCTTAAGAATGAGTTAAGAAAACATGACTAGATTGAGTTCAGATCAAATTGACTTAAGAGATGTTTCTAGTGTCTCTCTAAACCGTTTATAGACCGTACGTTTATCTAGTAGCGTACTAGTAGATAGTTTATAGATAGAGTTAAGACCTTTAAATGAATCATTGCTCGTCAAGTTTTAAAACCAAATGATCTTAAGACTAACAACTTTAAGTAACATTTTACTAGTGACGCATAATGGCGTGGAACTTACAAGAGTTATTTTACTTAATAATATTTGCATCATCATCATCTCAGCCATAGGACGTCCACTGCTGAACATAGGCCTCCCCTTTTGATCTCCACAGATACCGGTTGGAAGCGACCTGCATCCAGCGTCTTCCGGCGACCTTTATAAGGTCGTCTGTCCACCTTGCTGGTGGACGTCCTACGCTGCGCTTGCTAGTCCGTGGTCTCCACTCTAGTACTTTTCGACCCCATCGGCCATCTGCTCTCCGAGCAATATGGCCTGCCCATTGCCACTTCAGCTTGCTAATCCGGTGGGCTATATCGGTGACTTTAGTTCGTCTACGGATCTCATTTCGGATTCGATCACGTAGAGAAACACCTAGCATAGCCCTCTCCATAGCTCGTTGAGCGACTTTGAGCTTTGAGATGAGGCCGATAGTGAAAGACCACGTTTCGGTGCCGTAACTCATCACTGGTAACACACATTGGTTGAAGACTTTCGTCTTGAGGCACTGAGCAGGTATGTCGGACGAAAATACATTGCGTAGTTTCCCGAACGCTGCCCAACCGAGTTGGATTCGGCGGTTGACCTCTTTCTCGAAGTTGGACCTACCTAACTGGACTACTTGTCCTAAGTAGATATATGAGTCAACAACTTCGAGTACCGAGTTTCCAACAGAGACTGGGGTGGGCACAACATTGGCATTTGACATAATTTTCGTCTTGTCCATGTTCATTTTCAAGCCCACCCGTTGTGAAACTCGGTCGAGGCCATTGAGCATCATGCTGAGTTCCTCCATCGACTTTGCCATGACTACGATGTCGTCGGCAAACCGAAGGTGAGTGATGTATTCGCCGTTGATGTTGATGCCAAGTCCTTGCCATTCCAGGAGCTTGAAGGCGTCTTCCATTGCGGCAGTAAACAGTGTTTATTAATTTGTTAATTTGTGTTTTAGTAATTGGTAAATAAGCAAATCAATATGCGATTGAAATTCTATCGTTGAATATTATGTAAAACTCTTGTAAAATAAGAACGCCCGCTGTAAATATAAGATTTAACATTTTTTTTTCAAAATATGAATATTATTTGGTATAAGCAAATTTTCGAATTTACATTTTAATGCTTAAAATACTCATTTTATTTAAAATATAGTAATTTAAAACATATCAAATGTCTAATTAGACATAATTTAATGATAAAATCATTAAAATACGTAACAAAAATTATTTGAAGCAAAAAACAGGCAATAAAAATGGCGTCCAGATAAAATTTACTAGAAAACCGATTTCTATAGAACAAACAGTCTAGAGATTTTTTTGTAGTATGGCTCTAGAATAATTTTACTTACTACATACTAAACTATCTAGTGAGAGAATAAACAGATTTAAGAGTGGTTTAAATTATCTAGTAATAGTGCGAGAGCCGGCTGCAAAAATACCTACCTTATCGGCTACCCCAATAGGCTATGTATAGATCGTTAACCGACACCTAAACACGTAAAAAAAATCAGGTCTGCCAGAGCCGATCCTGCCGGGTCATAGAAATAATCGAGATTTTTTTATGTAATTTTTTAGTGAAAATTACGTCATAAGATACCCGAATGATAGTGCTGGCAGCAGTTAACCATTGATTAGTTATGTAAAAAAAAGTGGGTCTGCCATTGCGCACCTTGCCGGAAGTACTTGGCAGACCCCTAAAATATGCCCTTCTGAAACACTAAACCTACCTCATCGAGTACCCGGATGGGACCAACGCTAAATAATAACCAAGATGCCTCTGATGATGAAAAGGTCTGCCAGGTCTAAGCTTGCCGGAACTTAGTGTTCAAAGCATTTGAAGTTGATAGGGAGCATAATTTCACCTGA
The DNA here is from genome assembly GCA_954870645.1 of Agrotis clavis. Lineage (NCBI taxonomy): Eukaryota > Metazoa > Arthropoda > Insecta > Lepidoptera > Noctuidae > Agrotis > Agrotis clavis. The sequence continues at coordinate 18,347,298 of OX940935.1, read as the reverse complement.
AGTAAAAATAACATTTAACATTTAAAATAACATTTTTTAAACATTATTTTGTTTCTAATTTTATACAAATTTATGAACATTAAATATTTTTTTATCAAAACATTAAATAAAACAACAAGTGTAGAGATACGAGTAAACGATGTACATTCAAAATTTAGCAACAATCACTACGAGTTCAGTATCATGCTTACAATTTATATACTTACAACTATCAAAACTTAGTTTAAGTTGGCATTAAAATTACCTGAATTCTGTATTTATGTAGGTTTAGAGAACTAAGTAGGCTTCCGAGTGTAGAACCTGTTATTGCGTAAATGATGGTAGGAACGCCGAAAGGTAGTCAACGCCTAATCAACCTGACCACCACTAGGATCTTTCTCATCATCTCAGCCATAGGACGTCCACTGCTGAACATAGGCCTCCCCTTTAGATTTCCACATATATATAATATACCGGTTGGAAGCGATCTACATCCAGCGTCTTCCGGCGACCTTTATAAGGTCGTCTTTCCATCTTGTTGGTGAACGTCCTACGCTGCGCTTGCTATTCCGTGGTCTCCACGCTAGTGCATTTCGACTCCATCGGCCATCTGCTCTGCGAGCAATATGGCCTGCCCATTGCCACTTCAGCTTGTTAATCCGGCGGGCTATATCGGTGACTTTAGTTCGTCTACGGATCTCCTCATTTCGAATTCGATCACGCAGAGAAATACCGAGCATAGCCCTCTCCATAGTTCGTTGAGCGACTTTGAGCTTTGAGATGAGGCCGATACTGAAAGACCACGTTCCGGTGCCGTAAGTCATCACTGGTAATACACATTGGTTGAAGACTTTTGTCTTGAGGCACTGAGGGATGTCGGACGAAAAGACATTGCGTAGCTTCCCGAACGGTGCCCAACCGAGTTGGATTTGGCGGTTGACGTCTTTCTTGAAGTTGGACCTACCTAATTGGACTACTGTCTTGTCCTAAGTAGATAATAAGGGCATGGCATTTGACATAATTTTCGTCTTGTCCATGTTCATTTTCAAGCCCAACCGTTGTGAAACTCGGTCGACGCTATCGAGCATCATGCTGAGTTCCTCCATCGACTTTGCCATGACTACGATGTAGTCGGCAAACCGAAGGTGAGTGATGTACTCGTATTTGCCGTAGATGTTGCTGCCAAGTCCTTGCCATTCCAGGAGCTTGAAGGCGTCTTCCATTGCGGCAGTAAACAGTTTCGGGGAGATAACGTCCTGTCTTACGCCTCTTCTCACTGGAATCGCCTTCGTGCTCTGCTCCTGTACTCGGACCGACATGGTGGCGTTATTATACAAGCACTTCACTTTAGAGCCTTGGTTTCGCTGTATGGTCTCTTTAACACGATTCGTATTATAGAGACGCAGATCGTGTCGCCAGGACTTAGATATAGGTCTATTGAGCCGCCTATATGACTTAACGTCATCGGAAGACTGCAACTGTAGCAAGCGTCGTTCAGCCATGAGGTTTAAGGTTTGCTCGGTCATTTTCTGAGGTCTATCTTTACGACAGGGTCTAAAAAACATAGACCCTACCGTGAGGACAGTTCCCGCTAGCCCGTCGTTGATCTCGTTCACTGAAACTACTGACAAACACTCGTCTTTTTTTAATTTATACAGTTATCGTACCTACTCAGGTATTGACAGTAAATGGCTAGTCAACCTAACCATTAATGTTTAAACTTTGACCTGATTTCGGTGGACTAGAAAGATCCTGGTGGTGGTCAGGTTGATTAGGCGTTGACTACCTTTCGGCGTTCCTACGATGATTTACACAATAACAGGTTCTACACTCGGAAGCCTACTTAATTCCCTAAACCTACATGTATACAGAATTCAGGTAATTTTAATGCCAACTTAAACTAAGTTTTGATACTTGTAATTATATAAGTTGTAAGCATGATATTGAACTCGTAGTGATTGTTGCTAAATTTTGAATGTACATCTTTTACTCGTATTTCTACACTTGTTGTTTTATTTAAAATTTGATAAAAAATATTTAATATTCATAAATTTGTATAAAATTAGAAACAAAATAATGTTTAAAAAACCGGCCAAGTGCGTGTCGGGCCACGCACAGTGTAGGGTTCCGTAGTTGCACATCAAAATACTTATGCGAACTAATTAAACTGATTCGCTGAATTTAATTTTAAAAAGAAGAATTTTCAAAATCGGTCCAGGCGTCTTTGAGAAATCGGGGAAAATACATAAAAAAAAAGATTACGACGAATTGAGAACCTCCTTCTTTTTTTGAAGTTAGTTAATAATAGTTGACAATAAAAACCTACCTATCCCCAAAACATACCCACCTATTATAGCTGTAAAAATAAAGTTTACAAACTTACATTTGCAGTTGAAGAACATGTTCTGCGATACATTTTGTTTAGGAAAATATGCTATCCAAGTACGTTTTATAAGTTGGTCGAATATTACTCGTAAACTTGTAAAGCCTACTTAGTCGTGATAATTTTCCTTCAAACTTCGTTATGTATACTACTATTGTGAATTTTTTCACACCCCCAAACATAACCGTTTAGCTGGTAGAGGAGGGGGACACTCGAGTCGAGCGAAAATTAGCACTTTAAAGCTTAATATTTCACAAACGAATCTTTTTATCAAAAAATTGTTAATGGAAACTAACAATATTTTTTTAAGACCTATTTAATGATACCCCACACTAAGGGGTACGCGAGAAATAAAAAAAAACATCCCCACTTTACGTGTACAGGAGGTACCCTAAAAAAAAATATTTTACGAGATTTTATTTTACCACTTTTTCGGCACAACAAATCCGTATATTTACACCAAATTACAGCTTTCTAGTACTGGGCGTCTCTGAGCTAAACTGCGGACAGACGGACGGACGGACGGACGGACGGACATGGCGAAACTATAAGGGTTCCTTGTTGACTACGGAACCCTAAAAATGTTATTTTAAATGTTAAATGTTATTTTTACTTCAGGTGAAATTATGCTCCCTATCAACTTCAAATGCTTTGAACACTAAGTTCCGGCAAGCTTAGACCTGGCAGACCTTTTGATCCATTATCAGAGGCATCTTGGTTATTATTTAGCGTTGGTCCCATCCGGGTACTCGATGAGGTAGGTTTAGTGTTTCAGAAGGGCATATTTTAGGGGTCTGCCAAGTACTTCCGGCAAGGTGCGCAATGGCAGACCCACTTTTTTTTACATAACTAATCAATGGTTAACTGCTGCCAGCACTTTCATTCGGGTATCTTATGACGTAATTTTTATTAAAAAATTACGTCAAAAAATCTCGATTAATTCTATGACCCGGCAGGATCGGCTCTGGCAGACCTGATTTTTTTTACGTGTTTAGGTGTCGGTTAACGATCTATACATAGCCTATTGGGGTAGTCGATAAGGTAGGTATTTTTGCAGCCGGCTCTCGCACCTGTATTCCTTTTTATCTTGTCACAGTATTTCTAGACGTTCTTCAGTGAATAGGTAATTTCATGTGTTGTGAACGTAAGACCATTTTATGCAGTAACAAACCAATATAATTAACCAATACAAGAGGGTACCCGAGTAAAAAGTATTTCTGATTTATTTAAGTATAAACGAAAAGTGCAAATGCTCTTAACTAAGCCACTTTTAAGGATAAAAACTCTAAAAACACGACTTCTCTATCAGTTTTCTAGACAAACTTAAAAATATCTAGTAAAGTATTTTATCTAGACTGAAGTATCTATAGAAAAAAAAGATAAGAGTACCATAAGCTAAAATAGAATATCTGTAGAAAGTTTTGTCTTCAAATATATCGTTTTATCTATAAAACTACTTCAAAATAGGTACCTTAAGGCTTTTTTAACTATTTGTAGAGCATTTTATCTAGAAACATTCGTTATAACTTTAAACGTACTTAAAATAAGTGTTATATAGAACAAATGCTCTTAAAATAATAAACCTTTAGATAAAAAACTCTATAAGATTAAATGTTCTTTATCAAACCCATCTTTAGAAAGCCCGCATCTAAAGATTAACCCTGAATAGACAGTCTATAGACAGATTGGTTTTAAAACTTCCAGACTGTGTTACTTGGGATAGGCCTCCCCCTTAGACCGCCACGCCGAACGACAATTCGCCACTTGCATCCATCGGCTGCCCGCGACCCTCACGATGTCGTCGGTCCACCTAGTGGGAGGCCTGCCTACGCTGCGTTTTCCGCTCCGTGGTCGCCACTCGAGAACTTTTCTTCCCCATCGGTTATCAGTTACTACGAGCGATGTGGCCTGCCCATTGCTACTTCAACTTGCAAATTTTATGAGCTATGTCAGTGACTCTGGTTCTTCGCCGAATATCCATGTTCCGGATTTTATCCCGCAAAGAAACTCCAAGCATAGCTCTTTCCACTAAACAAAATTGTGGCAAGCTTTTTTTAATATTTTTAATTGGTTTTTTGTAGTTTTGTTTAATTAGTCGGTAGACTTCTAATAGTATCTAATTAAAGGTTCAACAATCGAAAAATCAGCCAGAAGTGGCTAGATTTACTTTGGTGGCTAAAATGATTTTCTGTTTGGCTAAAACCGTTGAAAATCCGCTAGAACTAGCCACAAAGTGGCTAAAACGGCAACACTGGATTTATTCCTAGACGCCTTTACAATCATGTGGCGGTACAGCGAAGTAGCTTCAGGCCTGGCCTTTCAACTGAGAGTGCTGTCCTCTGTCTCAAGCAAACTGTTCAGTACTACACAGACAGGAATACGCCTGTATACGCTTGCTACTTAGATCTGTCAAGCACTATTTGAATATTGGTAAAGTCACCAGCAAAATAGTGTCAGATGGGCAGGGTCGCATTCGGACATATACAGGTTGGACTGTGGGGTGAGGCAGGGGGGAATAACCTCTCCGAGCCTCTTTAACCTGTATATGAACCAATTGATCGAGGAGCTCAGCAGCACCAAAGTCTGTTGTTACGTTGATTGCGTTTGTATAAACAACATAAGTTACGCGGATGACATGGTGTTGCTGAGCCCGTCTCTTTCTGCGATGCGCAGGCTTTTGAACATTTGCGAGACCTACGCGGAGGCCCATGGGCTAAGATACGAGTATAACCCAAAAAAGAGTGAATACATGATCTTCAAAGCTGGTACTAAAAACTACTTAACTGGACCACCTGTCACTCTTTGCGGGTCATATTTGAATGAAGTAGATCGTTATAAGCATTTGGGTCACTGGGTCTCTGATGATCTGTCTGACAATGCGGACATCGAGAGGGAGCGAAGGGCGTTGTCCGTCCGGTGCAACATGTTGGCTCGCAGGTTTGCTCGTTGTTCTTCACAGGTAAAAAAAAACTTGTTCAAGGCATACTGCCAGACTTTTTACAAGTGCAGCCTGTGGACCAACTTCACTCTGCGGGCGTATAACGCGCTTCGTGTCCAGTACAACAACGCGTTCAGAATTCTGATGGGGCGGCCCTGGTTTTGTAGCGCATCAGTGATGTTCGCTGATGCTACCACCGATGACTTCTACGGAATAATCCGGAAAAGGAGTGCATCGTTTCTGCGTCGCTGTCGGGGTCAGTTCGAACGGAATCCTGAGCATGTTGTCCGAGCGGTGGGATTCTCCTTTCTTACGGAGATGGCTGCAGCTGCATGCCAGTGCATGCACTTATTATCACCTTTAGCTTAATACCATCTTTGAACTTCTGACATTTTATTTTATTGATTTAAATTTTGACATTTTTAGTAGGTAGTTTATTTTAATTTTTTTTTTGACATTTTTAAAATTGTGTACTTATTTGATTTATTTTTATATATATTTTAAATTCAATTTCAATTTCTGTAAGTATTTTGTAACTTTTTAATGGAATGTGACATAGTGTAAGCATACCTAACGGTTTTATCTTCTTCTATCTATATTCTATATCTACTTATAATAAATCTGTAGAGAGGTCAATTCAGTACATGAAATAATTATATTTCCAAAACAACTATCAAGGGGTGATTAGGGATCGATACTGATGCCAAAAATGCAATTAATAAAATTATTGTCTGTCTGTCTGTCTGTATAACCGTTATAGAAACAAAAACTACTCGACGGATTTTGACGAAACTTGGTACAGTTATTTTCATACTCCTGCGCTGGTTATAGTATACTTTTCATCACATTACAATCAATAGGAGCAGAGCAGTGAAAGGAAATTTTAGGAAAACGGGAGATAAGTTACTCCATACACGCTAATCTTCGGAACTACTGGACGGATTTGATTGTTTTTTTTTTGTTGTATAGCTATTAAGTTTGGGCAACTTATAGGCTATAACTTTATTTATCTTGGAAACAATGATGCAGAACTGCAATAGATCAGCTAAACTATAAGAGATACAAAAATAGCGCCATAGCAAAAATTGTTCCGCGTGATGAGCATTTTCTGCTGAGAAAATAAATTTGAAGGTATGGAACACCTGATGTGGAACTCCAAGAGCCCAGCTAGCTACACTATTACATAATATACAGTAATGACGTCTTAGCAAGAGTTGTTCAGCCTGATGAGCACTCCCTGTTGTCGTATAAAAACTGAAGAACTGGAACACCTGATGTGTAACTCCAAGAGCCCAGCTACACTATCTATATATATAAAAGCAAAAGGTCACTCACTCATAGGACACGAAATCTCAGAAACTACCAGTGGTAGGGGTTTAAAATTTTGTAACGATTTACACCAAACACATATTGACAAAGAAACCTCTAACAAGTGGCTGGAACTAAGTGAGCTATTTCCGGAAACAGAAGGGTTTATGTTAGCCATTTAAGACCAAGTCATCAATACAAAAAAATACCGAAAATACTTCATAAAAGATAACACAGTAAGGAATGATAAATGCAGAAAATGTTACAGTAAACCTGAAACTATACAGCACATAACAGGAGCTTGTATCACACTTACACAAAACGACTACACCCACAGACATAACCAATTGCGAGTTTTTGGTGTATAAACACCAAAAACTCGCAATTAAATAATCTCATGAAGGACCCATACACACCATATTACAAATACTCACCTAAAGCTACTTTGGAGAATCAATTTTATAAAATGTATTATGACAGGGCCATAATTACTGATCACACGATTTACAACAACAGACCGGACATAACACTTGTTGACAAAGAAAATAAACACACATACTTAATAGACATTGCCGTGCCTAACACTAATAATATCCAAAAAACAATATCAGAGAAAATTAGAAAATACACAGAACTACAAGAAGAAATAACCCGAGTTTGGAAAATGAATAGAGTCACCATAGTCCCAATTGTCATAATCAACAACAGGTGTTATTCCAAAACAATTATTCAATAGTTTTAATGTACTTAATCTATCTAAATACACATACTTAACATTACAAAAAGCCGCCATACTAAATACTTGCCGAATAGTTAGAAATTTTTTACAATTAATAATAATAATTTAGATAATAATAATTTTACTGCAGTACAAAATAATTCACCTTTACAAACAGATAATTAGAATTTCGCCTTGGTTCACACTCGTGAGATTCTATAAATACCAGGTATAAATAAACCTGAGAAAACGAAAGTTTAAGACCATAATAATAATTATTTAATATATTTTTAAATGTTTTTTGTTTCTATTTGTAAAAATATTTAAAAATGTAATTTATAAGTGTACAAATGAATAAAGAGAATAATATTAATAATAATAGTTTATTTAATTCAGACATTGGAGTCCATCTGTCCATACATTTCGGATAACATACAACCAATAAATTAAATATAAAATAGGTAATCAAAAATACACAGAGAATTAAAATTACAATCAAATAAATAAAAATAATAAACATTCCCACAGTCAATTACTAAAATTAGGGTATCCCTTTTCGTCACCTAAAATTGTTTGTCCGAAAATCATTATCCATAACACGTTTGCTATAAAATTCAGTAACCATAATGATCATAAGTTCTAAATATTGTTTTACATAATTATCTTCACTTCTAAAGCTGTTCTGGCATAAAATCGAGTATCATAATAATTGAATCTCCTAATTTTGTATGAAATAAAGTCATATGTCTGTATGTATTATAGTCAAACTGATATTTCATGAAATTGTTTAGAAACCGAAGATCTTGGGATCCAAGAGCGAGCGAAGCGAGCTCGGGACTTGTGGGCACCCCGACACGGACAGGTTAGGTTCGAAGGGGATGGCGGGGTCTGAAAGACCCCGCCATCCCCTTCGTGTTAGGTTACTTTAAACCTTGCACGCAGAAATAGGAGCCCCGCGAAGCGGGGCTCCGTCGATTTTCCTTATTGGGTGGTAATCAGTAACAAAACAAACTTTAGGACTTATGTATTTTATGGCAATCGGTTTTATGTATTTTGTATATTATTGATTGTTATATTTGTCGCAGAATGAACACAGAAGCACAATAATTTAGAATAACGCCATCTATTATCATGCTGCGGAATCAAAACAAACACAATTTGGTATCTCTATTCATTATTGTTAATTTAGAATAACGCCATCTATTATCGTCGGCCTGGAATCAAAACCGATACGCATTTTAGAATCTCTATTGATTATTGTGAATTTAGAATAACGCCATCTATCTCTCATTGGAGTAACTATTAAGTTAGAATTGACAGATTGTTTAGGAGCGTCAAATTAGTGATAATTTGGAGATGGTTAGCATGGGGAGCAAATGGCAACACCGAGCGAATAGTCGAGTCAAATGTCGATTCGGAAGTTTAATCAGCTATTCGAAGTTGACAGGTAGTGACGTTGACAGATGTTGGCTAACCTGTGTGGGGTAGGCCACTTGGGCGGACAGTTTAGTGAAGTGAACACTTTTGAATCGGTCCGGCAAGCTGGGTAGACATCTTGGTTGCTCCGCCATGTTAAACTTCTCGCGTTCCTAAGTTTTTAATCGAGCGATATCTCGGACATCCTTGACTATTTTGTATTCAGTGTGTGTTAGCAAGTAATTAAAAGTGTTAACGAAGATTTTCTGAGTGTTATTTCCGATATCCCGACCCCTCTGATAACGATTCTCCGTTATCAGAAGTGGGATTGGACCACGACGACCCACGTGTTCGAAATAAAGACTATAGTGATGAAAAATGGATGTGTTTGTTGGAACCGCAATTTTCTGACACTGATTCAAGCCGTGAAAACACCTACTACGTCACCACATGGTTTTCGTTTACCGAATTTCGATCCTGAGAAAAAAAATGTGGATGCACGTGCTTGAGTGACGTCTACAGTGATGTGCTTTCGTACCAAGATCAACATGGCGCCCCGCTTATGGTCGCTATAAGCCGCGCCTTGAAGGGAGGAGCTTCTTTCTGCCTGGCTGCCTACCGTATCGTTTCCTGGTATGACGTGGACTGATTTTAAGCGACTTTTTATTGCAAGACACGTGGCCAGCTACAACAAGAGCTGCAAGCGTTTATTTTGTGAAGAAAAAGCGAAAAGTGTTGTGAAACCTCTGAAGTGTTTTACCTGCTGCAAGCCGGGTCATGAATCCATGCACTGCTACCGCATAGACGTGAAACAGGATATTCGAGCTACGCCGAAGCACCACAACCACAGCAATCGCAACGAGAGGGGGACAACTGCGAAGCCTCATGCATCCGGGATCACCTGCTTCCACTGCCACGGTGCGTAGAGAGGAGCGGCGCCGACTCCAGGGCGTCGAAACCTGTTAATGAGGAGAGGGTTGACCTGTGTCTCCTGAGCGCGTCGACTGGGACCCTATCCGGTGAGCAATTTTCATTTCATTACGGCTCTGGTGCCTTGTGTTCTTTATTAAAGTCTGTAGCCTATAGATTTTGACGGAGATCTGTGACATTAGTATTGAGATTTGTTTTCATGTGTTGCCTGATTGTAGCGGGCACTTGATGGATTGTGGAGAATGCCTGAGGGTCAAGTACCATTTTGAAGTAAAGGTTTTGAGTTCGATGATAAGTGTGGAATCTTAGGTCGGCTGGTCAGACCGTACCAGTAGCTGTTTCGTAGCCGTAGTCCGTATCTTATTGACATCCCGGTGGTGTCCATGGATGCGCGGTGTGCGGGTGGCACTGGCGGAGGTCGTGTATTGTGCGTTCATGATGAACGGTGTGAAACAAACAGAGGTTTGTTGGTGGGGCTAGTGTTAGCCATAGGCCACGAATTTGATTCCTGCTTTTTGATGATTAGTTTCTTGCATTGTAATGGTACAATTGCAAAGGTACTTGGTTGCTCTAGGATTTTCGGTCAGTCTTAATTGTGTTATGTTTAGTGTTTGAACTTAAACTTTACTTGGCTATCGCTGGTTAAGCGGTAGTGATGTTATCGCTGGTTAAGCGGTAGTTGTGTAATCGCTGGTTAAGCGGATTACGTTGGCTTTCGCTGGTTAAGCGTTAGCTGTTGAATCGCTGGTTAAGCGAGTTGTGTTGACTATCGCTGGTTAAGCGTTAGTTGTGTAATCGCTGGTTAAGCGGATTACGTTGGCTTTCGCTGGTTAAGCGAGTTATGTTGACTATCGCTGGTTAAGCGTTAGTAGTGTAATCGCTGGTTAAGCGGATTACATGGGCTTTCGCTGGTTAAGCGTTGGCTGTTGTATCGCTGGTTAAGCGAGTTGAGTTGACTATCGCTGGATAAGCGTTAGTGGTGTAATCGCTGGTTAAGCGGATTACATGGGCTTTCGCTGGTTAAGCGTTGGCTGTTTTATCGCTGGTTAAGCGAGTTGTGTTGACTATCGCTGGTTAAGCGTTAGTGGTGTAATCGCTGGTTAAGCGGATTACATGGGCTTTCGCTGGTTAAGCGTTGGCTGTTTTATCGCTGGTTAAGCAAGTTGTGTTGACTATCGCTGGTTAAGCGTTAGTGGTGTAATCGCTGGTTAAGCGGATTACATGGGCTTTCGCTAGTTAAGCGTTGGCTGTTGTATCGCTGGTTAAGCGAGTTGTGTTGACTATCGCTGGTTAAGCGTTAGTGGTGTAATCGCTTGTTAAGCGGATTACATGGGCTTTCGCTGGTTAAGCGTTGGCTGTTGTATCGCTGGTTAAGCGAGTTGAGTTGACTATCGCTGGTTAAGCGTTAGTGGTGTAATCGCTGGTTAAGCGGATTACATGGGCTTTCGCTGGTTAAGCGTTGGCTGTTGTGTCGCTGGTTAAGCGAGTTGTTTTGACTATCGCTGGTTAAGCGTTAGTGGTGTAATCGCTGGTTAAGCGGATTACATGGGCTTTCGCTGGTTAAGCGTTGGCTGTTGTGTCGCTGGTTAAGCGAGTTGTTTTGACTATCGCTGGTTAAGCGTTAGTGGTGTAATCGCTGGTTAAGCGGATTACATGGGCTTTCGCTGGTTAAGCGTTGGCTGTTGTATCGCTGGTTAAGCGAGTTGAGTTGACTATCGCTGGATAAGCGTTAGTGGTGTAATCGCTGGTTAAGCGGATTACATGGGCTTTCGCTGGTTAAGCGTTGGCTGTTTTATCGCTGGTTAAGCGAGTTGTGTTGACTATCGCTGGTTAAGCGTTAGTGGTGTAATCGCTGGTTAAGCGGATTACATGGGCTTTCGCTGGTTAAGCGTTGGCTGTTTTATCGCTGGTTAAGCGGGTTGTGTTGACTATCGCTGGTTAAGCGTTAGTAGTGTAATCGCTGGTTAAGCGGATTACGTGGGCTTTCGCTGGTTAAGCGTTAGCTGTTAAATCGCTGGTTAAGCGTGTTATGATGTGGGCTTTCGCTGGTTAAGAGTTTGCTGTAAAATCGCTGGTTAAGCGTGTAATGATGTAGACTTTCGCTGGTTAAGCGTTAGCTGTTGAATCGCTGGTTAAGGGTGTTATGTGTGCTTTCGCTGGTTAAGCGTTAGAGGGTTAATATCAATGGGTAAGCGTTGTTATTATCACTGGTTAAGTGATAGGATTTGTAACGCTGGTTAAGCGCTACAATGTTAAGTACTGGTTAAGTACTTCAGTGACGGGTAAGTAGTGATGCATGGTGCTGGTTAAGTGCTGTGGAAATGTTTGGTAGAGTCATGATGCTTTCTTAATTTTGTGCCAATTTCTATTATGTGCCTTATTCTTTCATTTTAGTTTGTTTTGTTTTGGTTTGGCAGTAGTCAACTTAACATTTAAAGTATCTAGCATAGTAAGAGTTTTCTTATAATCTGTAACGTTATAGGAAAAATAAGGTAGCATGTTGAACAAACCTTCTTAAAAATTATTTTGATAAAGGCTCGAAATGATTATCTTGATGGTGTTGTGTTTGTAACCGGATGGAGGTTACGTTTTGAAGACCGGATGGAGGTCGATAGATTTCATGCTTATGACCGAATGGAGGTTATAATGTGTGATGATGAAGACCGGATGGAGGTCAGAGTATGAGCACTGCAATATTTTAATTAGTTCCCTTCATTGAATGAGTATGGTTGTTGTTCGACATGTCAGCTTTGAGATAAAAAGTTTTTTTTTGTGATTTTTATTAGACCCTGTAATTATTTTGATGAGAATACCTTTTCCATTTGGGTCAGGAATGGCCGAACGGTTAGAATGATTACTGTTCGAGATTTTTTCTCATTCCAGATTCCTCACACGAGGATGTGATGTCTCACACGAGGACGAATGTCTCACACGAGGACGTGTGAATTGTCAGAATGGCCGTGTCGCAGAATGAACACAGAAGCACAATAATTTAGAATAACGCCATCTATTATCATGCTGCGGAATCAAAACAAACACAATTTGGTATCTCTATTCATTATTGTTAATTTAGAATAACGCCATCTATTATCGTCGGCCTGGAATCAAAACCGATACGCATTTTAGAATCTCTATTGATTATTGTGAATTTAGAATAACGCCATCTATCTCTCATTGGAGTAACTATTAAGTTAGAATTGACAGATTGTTTAGGAGCGTCAAATTAGTGATAATTTGGAGATGGTTAGCATGGGGAGCAAATGGCAACACCGAGCGAATAGTCGAGTCAAATGTCGATTCGGAAGTTTAATCAGCTATTCGAAGTTGACAGGTAGTGACGTTGACAGATGTTGGCTAACCTGTGTGGGGTAGGCCACTTGGGCGGACAGTTTAGTGAAGTGAACACTTTTGAATCGGTCCGGCAAGCTGGGTAGACATCTTGGTTGCTCCGCCATGTTAAACTTCTCGCGTTCCTAAGTTTTTAATCGAGCGATATCTCGGACATCCTTGACTATTTTGTATTCAGTGTGTGTTAGCAAGTAATTAAAAGTGTTAACGAAGATTTTCTGAGTGTTATTTCCGATATCCCGACCCCTCTGATAACGATTCTCCGTTATATTTATGACAAACGAATTTAGGACATACAGTATTTAGGAGTTTCAATGTTATGGCATTTGAAATTATGTGGTATTAAGTTCGGGCAAGTTATCATTCGGACAAATGATGATTAGGACAAAAAAAATTATGTCACATAAGATTATGTATAAAAAAGTTAGGTAACACAATAGAGAACCTAAAATTAGACATACACAATTTACACAATAATGTCAAAAAATAAGAGGAGCGGCGCTAACATGAAGCTGCATCCACCTCTGTATCAGGGACAAGTCCCACCGCCTCGGACAACACTCTCAGGAGACTGTTCGAGCTGCCACGTAGGCGACTTAATAGTGAAACGCTCCGCTTCCTTATGATCGCGAAGAAGTCACCCGTTCTCGCCTCAGCAAACATAGTAGAAGCACTACAAAACCGTGGCAGCCCTAACAGTATCCTGAAAGCATTGTTGTACTGCACGCGCAGTGCACTATAAGTCCGCTACGTAAAGCGTCTTACAATGGGGTATTGTATTACCCAGTTATTGGGGTTTCGAGGTCCGATATGCAGTCGCTCCATGTAAAATACTGATATCCAGCTGCATCTGGTTAGACTGGAAGCCGACCCCAATATAGTTGAAAAAAGGCTAGGCAGATGATGAACCACCAGTGTCAGTTATTCAATTTTAAGATGTACCTAGGTTTCACGTGTGGCATGGTGAAAACTTTTTGTACAAAAAACAAAGCTACGACAAAGGGAAAAATAAAATGTACTGCGGTTTACCTAGCCAACTAACAGATAAAGTTGTCCCCAGAGATAAAAAAGGGAACACCCAAATACTCCGAAATATTTTATTCCGAAAATCGATATTCCGATTTTCAAAACTCCGAATATCATAATACCTAAAAATTATAATATCTATTATTAAGAATCTCGAAATTTATTTGACCGAAAGTCGTATGTCCGATTTCTTCTTTTTCCGATTTTCACATATTCGAAAAATGTAATGCTCGATGAGTTCTCATTCCGAAAAACGAAATTCCGAATTTCAATATTCCGAATAAACTGATTTTTTCGGAATATTGAAAACCGGAATTTCGTTTCTCATTCCACAAAGTCAGTGACAGAAACGAATTGGTGCAAAACCGGCTCCACGTAATTTTGTCTACCGTACTCCCAGAGTGTTATTTAAACCCGTGTAGGCACGGAGTGGCGAGGCGTATCCTCTTAACTTTCACTGTTTGCGTTCAGGATTTTTATTGTTATTAGGAGAACTTAGAATTCAAGAGCGAGCGAAGCGAGCTCTGGACTTGGGACACCCCGATTCGGACAGGTTAGGTTCGAAGGGGATGGCGGGGTCTGAAAGACCCCGCCATCCCCTTCGTGTTAGGTTACTTTAAACCTTGCTCACTGAAATACGAGCCCCGCGAAGCGGGGCTCCGTCGACCTACCTTGGTAGGTGGTAGTCAACAAATCAACCAAGGATGTAAGAGCGAGCAAAGCGAGCTCGGGACTGGGGATATCCCGACACGGACAGGTTAGATTCGAAGGGGATGGCGGGGTCTGAAAGACCCCGCCATCCCCTTCGTGTTAGGTTACTTTAAACCTTGCTCACAGAAAAAGACCCGTCGACCTGCCAGGAGACCTACTTACTCAGGATGCAATAGCGAGCAAAATGCGTCTTGAGGACTCGGACTTTTCGACCTGACGGACCCGAATCGGAATTCCAATAATCGGAATTTTAATATTCGGTATTCGTGTTTTTGATGTTTCGGAAAATATGTTAAGCCGGAATTATTGATATTCGATCTATTGAAATTCGGTATTTTGAAAATAGTAATTATAAACGTTAGGAATTTTGAAATTTCGGAATTATGAAAATAGGAATAATGATCCATCGGAGTTGTTATATTAGGAATTTTGAACCATTCGGAATTATGAAAATCGGTATTTTGAAATTCGTATTTATGAATTTCGGAATAAAGTTTTTCGTATTATCGTAGTGTACCCGATAAAAAATATTTGCATAGACTTATATGTAGGTATGACTAGACTATGGCCAATTTTATTCAGCTATTGCTCAGTCCATCTTTTATATCTATGATAGTACTCACACAACTAATTTTATTTTAAACAGTTATTTATACATCCTACTAATACTCGTATTATGCGAAAGTTTGTGGAGGATGTATGTGTGTAAGTAGGTGTGTTTGTTACTCTTTCACGCAAAAACCACTAAACGGATTTGGCTAAAATTTGATACCTACACAGATAGTTTATAACCTCGATTAACACATAGGATAATTTTTATCTCGATTTTATGTTCTCCTGGGATAATTTTCGAGTTGTAGCGGGTGAAGCCGCTGGCAACAGCTAGTCTCGTATGTGTTTTGTCATTACCATCCTTTGACACAAACAAAAACCCCCGAAACTTAATATGGTAGCCACCATATCCGCTTAACAGGCGATAACATATAGAGGTGTCAAGTACAGGTTGACAACCGGGTCGGGTACAATCAATTTAGCCAATAGTCCTGCTGGGCATGGTCCATCGATGGTCGGACAGCAAGTCGCCCATTACTCGCTGCCCGCATGCCCGCGCCTAGTTTGGCCGGAGATGGTCTAGCGACAACGACGATATAATACTAGACTCCTAATAACAGGCGACCGATGTCTGCCAACACATTAGGCAAAAAAGTCTTATATTCGTCGAATTTCGACCAATCCTGTGAGCCGTAAACATATGTTGAGACAGAACAGACCTTGAGTTAGCCAATCACAACGCAGTACCCCGTCCCCCTCGCTTACGTAGTACCTCAGCGAGTTGGCAGAATAATTTTTGTTCCTTAGATCGTGCATGCGTAGTCTAGTATTATATCGTCGTTGTCTAGCGACGTCTGACGCCCCGTGGGCGTCTACCACTGCGGCAGCGATGTAAGGTGGACGCTGTCCTCTCCCTTCTTTGTCCTGCCTCCCCTTCACTAGCATGACTGCTTCGCAGAAGAAGGCAGCCGCTTTCCATTCCGTCTCGCCCCGCAGTCCTATCGCCGCTGCACCGTATGCTCCACCGTGTCCTCATGGCGATCCTCGCAGTGGTGACGCCAAGACGTTTCCTCTCTCCTTATCCGTCACAGGTACCTCCCGAAACTATCGTGTCCGGTGAGGACCTGCGTCACGGTAGGTCAGGACGCCGTGACGTCTATCCAGCCACTCCTCAAAGATACAGAAGTCCTGATAAAAAAAATCCATTTTGTAATGCTATCGGAAATGTGCAATCGTTAATTATTATTAATCCGTACTGTTTATCTATTTAATTATATTTAGTTTCTTCGCACACAACGCGACGCAAGTCTCCAATAACTTGTTTATTTTGGTATCGAGGCGACCGACGGTTTATTCCACTTTGTTCACAAACTAGACACTTTGGTGTTCTCAATTTACAATGGAAAAGATTTTCATAATAATTCGTCTGGATGACATAAGCCAGGCGAATGCGTATTGTCCTATAAAAGGTGGTGTAGTTTTTTTATTATTTATTAGTATTGCTTTAAGTTTCCGACCTCGAGGAGTGTCTGCGTTAGCCGCCAAAGAGCCTTCATTTATTCTTTTTCACATGAAAGAAAAAAAAATATTTGTTACAAAACAACGACAAACACACAACAAAATAAAATGAACACAAGAAACAGAAAGTTGTAAACTTAAGCATAAACAAAAAATAAGAGGGAATGGATGAAAACAAAGATTTGATGTGTGATCCCATGGCTGCGCCAAACAGGCCCAGTTCAGCAAAATTTTGAGCTACTGATGCTCGACTGTAGTGTGTGTGTTATATGTGTAGATATATGCCTATGCGCTTAAACAGACTGCGAACCTAACGCGGTGGCGGCGGCGGGCGCGATAATATTGAATGAATGAAATCGCCGCTCGTGGCCACACAACCGATACAACGGGCGGGTGGCAGGAGTATCAAACCATTTCGGTGTTAGTTAAAATCAATCAAATGTATTATTTTTTCAAAGTTTTTATTTATTATTCAAAGTATAATAGATAATAAAAAAATAAAAAAAAAATAAAGCTGTCGATTTTAAACCCTTAACTTTTTCTCAAGTCGATCTTCACAGCAAAAAGTATGGGCATCTCTGGAATAGACGAATTGATGTAAGTACGAGTATAGTGCTGCTCTTTATTAGCTAACCATTCATTATACAGACTTACCTTACACTTCCAGACATAGGCATAGATCTGTATCACACACACAACACGACGCTGGTTTTCAACTACTTACACATTAGTGATGTTGCGAAAATTCGCATCCGCATTCGCATTCGCAAATATTCGCAAGTTTTTTGATATTCGCATTCGCATTCGCATCCGCATAAATCGGTGTGAATGTTTGCGAATATTTTTTAAACACAATTTTTTAATTTACTTGTATGATTTGAATATGGAAACTGCATGTAACGGAATAGTCTTGAAGTAGACAACTAAATTGAACTATTTCTGTTAGTCCGGTTGTATTCAAATATTGACAAAGTCGCAACAAAAATGACAAAATTCCTTTTTTTCGTGATAAAATCATCAAATGAGTCCTATCACCCAGTTATATTAAAAATCTACTACATAATTTTGCTTAGATGAGAATAAAGAGAAAAACAAAAATAAATATTTTAATTATTTTAATAAGTCGTGACACTCGTGACATTCATTCAACTACATATATGGACTTGGCCAATGTTCGGTTTAAATATGTCTGACATGAAATGTCAAACCTATCTATCATTTTGCATGTGTTTTATTGAAAAGTCAATATTCGCATTCGCATTCGCGAATATTGAAATTGAATATTCGCATTCGCGAATATTGAAATTGAATATTCGCATTCGCGAATATCAAAAATTAGACATTCGCAACATCACTATTACACATAATGCAACAGTTGACTTTATGACAAAAATAGCAAAAATAAGTTTAAATTAATAGATTAAAAAAATATAAAAACCCACGTTTTTAAATTTCCTAAAAATAAGAAAATAACCCAACGGGGCTGAGAGAGGGGCCACTCAAAACGTCGGGGCGTATATTATTTGAGGTATTATTTATGGGATATACAGGCTGTATCAAAAACCCTGTTGTTCCTTTTAGGGACGTATACATATACCTATAAGGATAACATTTATGAAAATAGAATTAAAAAAAAACAATATTTACTAGTCCGTTTGTCATAATCAAATAACTAGTAAAATCGACATATTCAAAAAAATGTTTACAATCTCTGACTTTAAAAGTACATTTTTAATAATAAATAGCCAACGAGCTCCGCGGCTTTCTTTGACTTTGACAAAAAATGCCGACAAACGCTACCGCGGGCGGCGCACGTGCCTAACTAACCCTTTATCCCCCGCCCTCCGCCCCGCAAATCACTTCCTAGTTCCTTCTTCCTTAAACCCCTTCTACACGGTCAGACCTTACCGCCTGACAGAGGTGAACTTGGTCGTGTCAACAGTACCCGACCGTCTGGAACGCTGTCGGCTGACGGTCGGGTCCCACCGCGGACGCAGCCTGTCGGGACGGCTGCGCTCCCGACTGACTCCGCCCATATTTGGTCGCACACCGGACCAAGGTCACCTCTGTCAGGCCTGACCGCCTGACCGTGTAGAAGGGGTTTCAGTCGCCTGCGCAACTTCCTATCGAACCTCTTTTTAGAGTATAAGTATTCTTTGCTATCGAACGGATGTGATTGTTGACCCGCGTAGTGAGTGACTTGTGTTTTGTTTACGTAAACATGTCTTTTTCTAACGCAGAATATTTTAATATGTTGATGTGTCTTGGGAAATGTGATTGCAATTATGCAGCAGCACGCAGACTCTACCAAGAACGTTTTGCGAATTTACCATTACCGTCGGCGATGGCATTCCAACGTTTGCACATGCGCCAGTTCAATACCGGCAGTGTCCACGGACGAGACCAACATCGAGCTGACGCAGGCAGACCGAGGACTCGAGACGATATTGAAGAGCAAGTCTTGGATTTGTTTGAGCACGATCCAACGCGAAGTACGCGATCAGTGGCACGTGAACTCGCAGTAAACCATATGCGCGTGTGGAGAGTCCTCAAAGAAGATGGCCAGCACCCATTCCACTATCGACGCGTCCAATCATTACTTCCCTCAGATTATGAGCCAAGACTACAATACAGTAGATGGGTACTAGACAAGTTTGCAGAAGATAATGATTTCCTGAACTCTGTACTGTTCACCGACGAGTGCTCATTTGTTCGAACAGGTGTGTTCAATTCACACAATGAACACGTATGGTCGATCACAAACCCGCATGCTATTAAACCCAGTCATTTTCAACATCGGTGGCGGATTAATGTTTGGGCTGGAATTATTGGTGATAAAATTATTGGACCTTGTTTTTTAGACCAATCAATGAGCGGTGCCAACTATCTTCGTTTCCTTCAAGAACAGCTGAGTGATGAACTGGACGAATTAGGCCTCCATATCGTGCGAAGTATGTGGTTCCAACATGACGGCGCGCCGCCACATTTCTCCCGCGATGTGAGAAGCTATTTGGATACCGAGTTCGGAGACAGATGGATTGGTCGCGCCGGACCCATCAATTGGCCTGCAAGATCACCTGATCTGACACCATTAGACTTTTTCCTTTGGGGTACTGTAAAACAACAGGTATTCAAAACGGTGTGCGATACGGAGGTCGAAATGCGTGCACGCATAGTAGCAGCATTTGACCACATCAAGTCCGATACCTCCGTTCTGCGAAGCGTGCGCGAAAACAATATTAGACGTTGTCACAAATGTGTAGAGGCAGAAGGTGGTCACATCGAACAGCATCTCCGTGGCCGTCAAGTTGATGTCATAATAAATTAATAGGTTCATTCGACACACACACTCGACGACATTTTAAGTGTAGTGAAAGTGTTAAATGTAATTTTAAAAATTAATCAATTGTGCATAAAAATACCGCCTACTAATCCAACATTTTCAAAAACTGGTTCGTAAAAGTGATTATAGCAACTTGTGTAGAAAAATTGTTGGATACCTATTTGCGCCAGCGGCGCGCGGCGGCGGCTCAGCGGCATCGATCAAAGAGAGTGGCGGTAGCGTTATATCTCTTTGTGGTTTCGCGACATCGCTTCATGCATTATTGCAGCAGAGGTAACAAACTAGTTAAATATTACAAACATTAATAATTAAATATTTATTTTAATTAATTTTATTAATAGTTTTTCATAAATTACTCACTATATTACGTTTGTATACCAATTCTTAAAACGTAGGTAGAAGGAACAACAGAGTTTTTGATACAGCCTGTATAGGTAATTTACATGACGTGTATAGATCTTGACTGTAACTTGCAAAGATACGCCCCCACGTTTTGAGTGGCCCATCTCTCAGCCCCGTTGGGTTATTTTCTTATTTTAAGGAAATTTAAAAACGTGGGTTTTTAGATTTTTTAAATCTATTGATTTATTTTATTATTTTTTCGTATACCATTCAGCAAACCCTTTCGTTTAACACCCATATCATGGGGTTACATTTCAAATAGTCAATCCGCCATCTTGGATGTCCGCCATGTTGGATTTGAGACACGTAACTATTTTTTTCATATTCCTGACAGCAAACACTTTCATTTGATACCCATACCATGGGGGTGGATTTCAAACAGCCCGTCCGCCATCTTGTGGAGGCCGCCATATTGGATTTGTTATGACGTTTCTTAGCTAGTCATGTATTGTCATCAGAACTTAGAGCAAACGACAAACAAATAAACAAACAAGAAAAGTGAGTTTATAAAAACCGGCCAAGTGCGAGTCGGACTCGCCCATAAAGGGTTCCGTAGCAGCAAGTAACAGAATATAAAAGTTCTTGTAGTTGGTTGTAATTTTGAAAGGTAAATTGCGGTTTACGATATATGACGATTAAAAAAAAAATTACTCGATCTCGTTCAAACCAATTTTCAATTAAAGTTTACATGGTAATGTACATCATATATTTTTTTTAGTTTTATCATTCTCTTATTTTAGAAGTTACAGGGGGGACACACATTATACCACTTTGGAAGTGTTTCTCGCGCAAACCGTTCAGTTTAGAAAAAAATGATGTTAGTAATCATTCAATTCTAAGTACGGGGGGTACCCCCAAATTTGGATTTTGTTTTATTTTTGTGTGAAAATCCTAATGCGGTTCACATGGGGTGCTATGACAGGAAACCTCCACGTGCGCCCGTGGACTGGAGTTCCCTCTCGGATAAGTCCGGGGGGAAGACCAGTTTTTCGGGCCGGTGCACCCTGGGATGCGGGCAAAAACTCTTCCTTAGGCACTGTGTGCCTAAGGGGTCTCTTTGCCCGTATGCGAATAGCCTGTCGTGTGGACGCTCCAACGCGTGTCCCTCTGATTAGCAGAGGGCACAGCGGTGGAGCGGGCTTGCGGACGGTGAGTTATGGGTAGCTCGCCGTCCGACCAAGGACCAAGCCCGGGTCGGTGGCGCGTCGTGTTTCGCGCCAAATGCCTGCTGGGGTCGCGGGTTTTTTCTTAACCCAGGTTACCGTGGCCCCGGAACGTAAAGGGTATAGGAAGGAACACGGGTGGATTTTAGTCAGTAAGAGTCTGACTGTCCCTTCCGCCCCACCCAGGGCGGGAGAACTCATTTGATGATTTTACCACCTAAAAAAAAAAAAAAAAAAAAAATGCGGTTCACATAATACATCTACTTACCAAGTTTCAACAGGATAGCTCTGATACTTTCGTCAAAAAGGGCTGTGACTTGGGACGGACAGACAGACATGACGAATCATAAGGGTTCCGTTTTCTGCCATTTTGCTACGGAACCCTAAAAACGTGAGAAAAAGACAATAAACTCCACAACAAACGGTATTAGTACGTATCATGGGGTTGTTGTAAGTTCGCCAAAAAAATTATAATAAGCCAATGATAGCCGAAAAAAAGTACTTAATATAAATAAATTAGCCAATGGTTTCAGTTTTTTTTTTTAAACATTGATTATTGTACATTTAAGCTATTCTAATCCACACGGGGATAGCAGAACAATTAAATTATAAAAAATAAGTTTAAAATAACTAAAACCCGACTACGAAAAATACGCGCACTGAAAAGTGTAAAACAAGAACAATATTCATTTGACCGATATTGTGCTAGCCGTGGTCGCGTTCCACCTACCTAATGAAGATTGTGTGAAACAACCGCAGGGTGTTTCACACAATCTGCATATTCCCACACGTATGAGTTTGGTGAAAAATATATTTTTTTTGAGTTTCAATTCTAAGTATGGGGAAACCCCAAAATTTGTGTGAACATCCTAATGCGGTTTACATAATACATCTACTTACCAAGTTTCAACTGGATAACTCTTATACTTTCGAAGAAAAGTGGCTGTAATATCCGGACGGACGGACGGACAGACAGACATGAAGAATCTAAGGGTTCCGTTTTTTGCCATTTGACTACGGAACCCTAATCGTCCACACAGTTAACGAGTACTTTGCCCATGATTTCGTCCGCGAGGATGCGTTTTTCGGGTTTTGAATTACCGAAAATCCTTAACAATTATTTTATCGATTTTGTTGATAAGTACATTAGAACAAATAAAAATATGTATGTTTTGGAAAGTTTTAAGTACCTAAATCGAGTTTAGTCAAGTGAGATCAAATTCATTTTCATACAAACTTTAATCCCATATTTAAATGTCTTTGTGGATGTACCCTCAAAAATCCGTCCTTAGTGCACACTAATGTACTTACGTCATTTATGAAATGCTTGTGCAAAATACACACATCAAAAGTGTTTAGGGATCAAGCATTTTTATGCGGATTTCTTGAGATTGAGATGTGGCTTTGTAATAAATTTATGATTTTATAAATTTATATGGATCCTTTTTGGTGCATTTCATAATTTGAATCAGGAACTGTAAATCAAATTCGAGTAAAAGATGAAAATCAGCTGTCAATATTTTCCCTATAAAAACATACAACGCATTGAAGACATTATTAGTGCTACTGTTTCCCTACTACTGATTAAAACCAACGTTATTATGGAGCGGCGACGTCATTTAAGCAGGGAAGAAATGCTCAGAGCCGTGGGAATGATAGAAGCTGGTTCCCGGCAACGTACTGTGGCTTTAGCTCTGAATACAAGTCAGAGTGTTATCAGTCAACTTTGGACACGTTACCGGAGCACTGGTACCGTGGCTGAGCGCCATGGAGGACGGTATCGCTGCACCACACGGAGACAAGACCGATACATTCAAATCTTAACTCGAAGAGCTCCAACAATAACCGCCATGATGTTAGCCGTGAGGCTTCATCACTCTTCAGGGAACTTAATTAGCGACCAAACAGTCAGAAACCGCTTGCATGAAGTGAACCTTCATTCCCGAAGACCGCTACGGGTACCACCTATAGCAAAGCACAATCGTAGGATTCGATATCAATGGGCTCTTGAACACAGAAATTGGGCAGAAGAACAATGGCGTTTCGTGTGCTTTTCTGATGAGTCTCGTTTTGGTATGAGACCGGATACAAGACGTATACGACACTGGAGAACCCCTGGACGCCAACAGCGATTAAAATCCTGCCAGGAAGTCCATCCTTATAGTGGTGGAACCATCATGGTATGGGCGGGTATTTGGATCGGCGGAAGAACTGAGTTGATTTGGATCAGAGGCAACCTCAACGCTCAAATTTATGCTGAGACGATTGTATCAGACGTCATCGTTCATCTACAAGTGCAAATCGGTCCCTTATTTCAGTTAATGCATGATAATGCACGACCGCACACCGCAAGAGTTGTAAGACAGACTCTCGCCGCAGCTAACATCAATGTCCTGCCCTGGCCTGCTCAGTCGCCAGACTTGAATCCGATTGAGCATGCATGGGATATGCTACAGAGAAGAGCTCTGCCGAATATGGAGGGTATCCAGTCGCAAGAAGACCTTTTTTTGTTGTT
The DNA here is from genome assembly GCA_954870645.1 of Agrotis clavis. Taxonomy (NCBI): domain Eukaryota; kingdom Metazoa; phylum Arthropoda; class Insecta; order Lepidoptera; family Noctuidae; genus Agrotis; species Agrotis clavis. Next base: position 18,323,048 of record OX940935.1, on the reverse strand, counting down.
GCAACGAACATGGGCGGCCATTCCACAGCGTGATTTGGATGAACTCATTTTGAGTATGCCAAACCGATGTTCTTGTGTTGTTAGTGTTCGCGGTAGAAACACGGATTATTAATTGTTTAAGTTACCCAATAAAATTTTAAAGAAAACTGTTATTTCAGTCTTTTTTTCGAACTTTAATGTTAGTGGTTCAAATGTCAAAAATCCCTTTATTAGGAAAATGGCAAATTTCTTTATGAATGCAAAGGTGACTTGGTTTATCGTTACTGTGACAAACGATAACACTTTATTTGATGAATCCTTAAAGAACATTTTAATTAATATCAATCAGGAGAAAAGTTATTGCAAAAATATATGTTGATCCCTAGACACTTTTGATGTGTGTAAATATTTCTATGCCCAGCGGTTTTGGTTGGGCGTTGATCCATCAGTCAGTCAGCCAGCTAGTTTTTTCTTTTATAAATAGATTTTTTTACACACATTCTCAAATTTAACTTTTTTAAATTTCAAATTCAAAGTCAAATGGTGTCCTCAACTGACCTCGGAAAAGTTTCACTTTGGTGATATCACCCCGGTGAATTGAGAGGATTTATTCGATGTCGTTTTTTCACCTCGGAATTGTTTCACCCAAAGTGATCAAACGCGACTTTTTTTCTACCACAATACAAATTCAATTTTCGGCGACGCGTGCCTGAGTACGAACTACGAACCTCTATAAAATATCGCGAAAGTCGCCAAGATATTAAATTATAAGGTATCGGAGACCCGGGCACGCCGCAAACGCGGCGGTAAGACCCTTCTTTGAGGAGTGGCTGGGTAGGCGTCACGGCGTCCTGACCTACCGCATGACGCAGGTCCTCACCGGACACGGAAGTTTCGGGAGGTACCTGTGTCTGATGGGGAAGGAACAACGTCTGGGTGCCACCACTGCGAGGATCGCCCTGAGGACACGGTGGAGCATCGGTGCAGGACTGCCCCGCTTAGGCAGAGCACCGCCGTGTCCTCACGGCGGCGATAGTCACGGCGGCGATAGGCGGAGACCTCTCTTGCCCGGCATTGGTCGAGGCCATGCTGCGGGGCGAGACGGTGTGGGAAGCGGTCGCCTCTTTCTGCGAAGCAGTCATGCTGGCGAAGGAGGCGAGGCGGGCCGCGTGAGGGAGAGGATAGCGTCCTCTCTCCACACCAACTGCAGTATGGACCCCCACGGCATCGGGCGTCGGCAGACGATCTCCGGCCACCGTAAGCGCGAACATGCGTGCGGCGAGTAAGGGTCCATTCACACAGACCGGCTCGGAGAGCACCGGCGCGCATTTTTCTTTTCTCACAGACCGGATCGTTTGCGCTTGGAGTTGGTCGGAGCGGAGCCGCCAACTATTTCACATAGACCGGCTGGAAGCGATCTGTGTGCTTAGTGCGAGTTGTTTTTACGTTGACGCGTTCGTAACGTTTTACTACGTTCGGCGCTCTTATTCGTCCGCTCCAAGGTCGTGAGAACTCTCAACCAATGAGAGGGTCAAACGCGTATAAACGTTACTATCGCATCAACGTAAAAACTCGCACTAAGCACAATGAAAGCGCATGCGCTCGAAGCCGGTCGGATGCGCTCGGAGCCGGGTGGATACACTGTAAAGGCTGTACTTGTCTTCCACGCAGTCCAAGTTTTGTTTTCGGTGTTAACGTGTGCTTCGGAACATGGATTTAGATAGCTCCGATGAAGAAATATATTTATAAGCAATCGGAGCCGATCGGCTGTGCGGGCGAGAAAGAGCACGCAATCGGAGTCAATCGGCTGCGCGAGAGAGAAAGAGCACGTAATCGCAGCCAATCGGCTGCGCGGGCGAGAAAGAGCACGCGATCGGAGCCGATCGGTTGCGCGAGCGTTAAGGGGGATGCTCCAACCAGCCCGCGAAATTCAATTTTTTTTACGTTTTTTGCAATTTGCAGGCCAGTGACATGTTGTAGCTTTATAAATATATGAGTTGCGGTAGTAACAAGTATAATTTTAAATATAAAAATTATCAAAAAACTCGCTCCATCAGCTCTCACATAGAAAAGGTGCATCATGTTAAAATCTCCGAAATCTAACTACGATGCACCTTTTCTATGTGAGAGCTGATGGAGCGAATTTTTTGATAATTTTTATATTTAAAATTATACTTGTTATTACCGCAACACATATATTTATAAAGTTACAACATGTCACTGGCCTGCAAATTGCAAAAAACGTTAAAAAATTTGAATTTCGCGGGCTACATCGAAGCAATCACCTTAAAGAGCATGCAATCGGAGCCAAACGGCAGCACGATGGAGAAAAAGTAAGCGATCGGAGCCGGTCAGCTCCTCTTTATTTCACACCAAGCGCGTTCAAGCATTCTTAATGACATAAGTCCTTTTTAAAAAAAAAATCAAACCGACGAAACATCGAACTGAAAAGCAAAAAATAAATTTTGAGGCGGCGCCAAACAAACAAACATATAAATTAACTATTTGAAGAGTAGAATAGCTCGTTGTATAGGTTGTCGTGGTTGAATAGCTCGTCGTAGCTATTCGTTGATTGTTTCTTTGGCGCCGCCTCAAAATTTATTTTTTGCTTTTCAGTTCGATGTTTCGTCGGTTTGATTTTTTTTTTAAAAAGGACTTATTTTTTACTTTTGAGTTTCCTATCTCGTGTCAATTTCTGTAACTAAAAACTCTCAACGACTGTCATACCCCAGCTACGTCTAAAGTTCTCATCAATATGAGTGAAATGAGCCCAAATATGATATAGTTGCTGTTAACTGTTAAGGATCTCTTGCTACTGCCCTCTGTCACCATCCTCAGACCCTCGATGACAATTATACCCCAGCTAGGTATAAAGTTTTCATCAAGACTAGTGAAATGAGCCCAAACACGATAAAGGTGCTGTTAACTGTTGAGGACCTCTTGCCCCTGCTATCCGTCACCATCCTCAGACCCTCGATGGCAATGATACCTCAGCTAGGTCTAAAGTTCTCATCAAGCTGAGTGAAATGAGCCCAAACACGATATAGCTGTTGTTAACTGTTAACGAACTCTTGGGACTGACTTCACAAAAGAACAGGGATCTGGAGTTGATCTGATGATGGTGACGCCATCATGTTATGTTCTCCACATCTCTGCTATATAATATGTCCTCTGAACTACAATTGTTAACTTTATTTCAACAGAATCTGTTCATAATTGAAAATTCTGTAGGAAGATTGACAATTAATTCCTTTTTTTCTACCCTTAGAGGCCGATTTTAGTTTTGAAATTTAAATGGGACCAACTTTGAGATATACTCTTTCTAACAAAAAAAGAATTTTTGAAATCGGACCACGTAAGGAAAAGTTATGCGTGGTCAAACATAAAAAAAAAAAAAAAAAAAAAAAATATACATGTCGAATTGAGAACCTCCTCCTTTTTTTTTTTCGTCGGTTAAAAAAAATATACATGTCGAATTGAGAACCTCCTCCTTTTTTTTTCGTCGGTTAAAAAGCAGTGCACATGCAAAAATAAACCTTACTACAAATATTAAAAACTCAGTTTTCAACGTGATAAGAATCTGTGTGTACGGACCCTAAAGGGCAACTCGCTGTCCGACCATGGACCATGCCCGGGTCGACGGCGCGTTATATCCGCGCGCGCCTCAAAGCCCGTCAGCATAATGGCTCTTGAGGGCCAAAGCCAGCCAGGGTCGCGGGACTAGTCTCATTACCATGACCCCGGAACATAAAGAGCTATTAAAGGACACCGTGCATTTTAGTCAGTACGAGTCTGACAGTCATATTGATAATGTAACCACGTAAAAAAAAAAGGTATCGGAGACTGGCGTCGCGTTGTGTACGAAGGGCCTTATTCTGGCCTTATATTATATAAACTTCGAAAATGCAGTGATTAAAATACAGTTTACGAAAAATTTTCTCCAGGTAACATGTACCGTAACGAAATGATTCGCATATTGTTAATATTAATGTCGGTGTCTTACGCAGTCAGTGATCATTGTGTGAGGTACACGTTTGAAGAAAACTATGAGGAATGGTTGACACATGTTGTGCCGAACAATATGTGTTATCGTTCTATACCGTCTTGGATTGAAGGCAAATACAGTAATATTGACTTGAGTGCTGAAAATTATCAAAGTACTACATTCATTAGGCCACTCGATGTATTTACTTGTGTTCCGTCATTCAATTTTACTATGCAGCAGCATGGTAGAATTGAAGTGAACATTTATATGGAAAAAGACGAGATGTCCCGGAACGTTATTCAAGTTATTGCTCATACAATAGGAGGATCTTTATTGGGAATTGAATTTAATGACGCCAGGTTCTTATCCTTCAGGGCCGGATAGCACACACTCACAATACCTCTAACACGCGCAGGCAGTTACGAAGGCCGTGTAAGTATTATATTTTAGTAGAGGTTTATTGCACCATGTAGAGTGTAAACTAGGTGAGGGTGATATTAGTGGTGCAGCTAGGATCCTCTTCAGCACAGATGTGGTGGCGCTGTACTACGTAGAGCTGTAAGAGTCTCTGGAGAGAAACACCCCACCCCGGCAGATGACCTCTCCTTCCCTGACGTCCCCGATCCGGAAACCAACTCTCTCGAAAGTATAGCTCAGTAAGTTACTGTGATCGTTTGCTCCCTCCGAAGTGGATCCGCCGGTGGCCTCGACGGCCCGATTCCTCAAAACCTTAAGGACCTACTTTCGTTGGTAGGATCGCCCAGTTGGGCCTCGACGTGGCGCTTCACAAAACAGAGAGTGAGTCTCTTTTGAAGGAGCTATCGGCTAATCTTATGCTCTCCGGTAATGTGAACGAAGCCGTCATTGATATTTTGTACGGGGTAAATCTTTGGAATCTACGCAAAAAGGATGGCGGCATTCGACCCATTGCCGCAAGGTCAACCTTTCGCCATAAGGCAGCCAAAATTTGCTGTGCCTTCTAAAGTGAGACACTGGCCAGTAAATTCAAGCCCGTACAGCTGGGCTTCGAGTCCAAAGAGGGCTGTGAGGCTGCGGTACAGGCTCTGTCCACCTATCTTGACAGTGGTAAGGGTGAGGTCATCCTTGAGGTTGACATCAAGTATGCCTTCAATTCCGTAAATAGGACGTACACCTTGTTGACAAAAATATAAAAAGAAATACCAAAACTTTACAGTTTTCCCCATCAATGTTACAGGAACCCTTCAAAATTACTTTACAAAGAAAATCTTTTGGAATCAGTTGTTGGTAGGCAACAAGGTGACCCTCTCGGGCCAGTCATTTTTAGTTTAGCAATAAATCCGTAAATTCGGCAATCAATTCGGCAGCTGAATTCAAAATTTAATTTATGGTTTGTTGATGACGGGACTCTGGGTGGTGATGGGGATACAGTTCTGTAAGATTTACTTTTGTAAAAAGAAAAATTTAATTCTATTGGCTTACAGCTCAACCTATCTAAATATGAAAATCTTCCTCGGACTACCGACAGACGGATGACCATTTCTCAATTTAATTCAATCGCACCCAACATTAAAATTACCGAAAAAGACTCTCTTCATCTCCTGGGGTCCCCAATTCCCATTTTTTGATGAATCATTTCCGACTTTTATTGAGAATCAAATTCAAAATATTAATGTTGTCTCGGAAAGGCTTTTTAAAATCAACATTCATTCAGCCTTCACACTTATTTAATACTCCTTCCTTAGCGGATGCCTACATCATAATATTATTATCTACCTGCATGCCAAAATTTCAGCCCGATCCGTCCAAATTCTAAGAAGATTTATAAAAACTTTCATCCCCTATTTTATCCCTTTAGGGGTGGAATTTCTCAATATCCTTAATTAGAGGATTCCTACGTCATAGTAGCTTTGTGCATGCAAAGTCTCAGCCCGATCGGTTTAAAATTTACAAAGTTTCATACAAACTTTCCTCCCCTATTTTATCCCCTTGGGGGTAGAATTGATCAAAATCCTTTCTTAGCGGATGTTTACATCATAACATCTACCTGCATGCCAAATTTCAAACCGATCCGTCCAAAATCTAAGAACATTTATACAAACTTATTTCATGCCCTATTTTATCCCCTTTGGGTTGGAATTTATCAAAATCCTTTCTTAGGGGATGCCTACGTCATTGTAGTTTTATGCATGCAGTCTCAGCCTGATCGGTTTAAAATTTACAAAGTTTCATACAAAGAGTTTCATCCCCTATTTTATCCCCTTGGGGGTAGAATTGATCAAAATCCTTTCTTAGCGGATGCCTACATCATAATATCCACCTGCATGCCAAATTTCAGCCCGATCCGTCCAAAATCTGAGAAGATTCATACAAACTTTCATCCCCTATTTTATTCCCTTAGGGGTGGAATTTATCAAAATCCTTTCTTAGAGAATGCCTACGTCATAGTAGCTTTGTGCGTGCAGTCTCAGCCCGATCGGTTTAAAATTGATAAAGTTTCATACAAACTTTCATCCCCTATTTTATCCCTTTGGGGGTTTTTTTTTTTTTTTTTTTGCGTGGTAAAATCATCAAATGAGTCCTCTCACCCCGGGCAGGGCGGGAGGGACTGTCAGACTTCTACTGACTAAAATCCACGGTGTCCTTCAGTAGCCTGTTATGTTCCGGGGTCACGGTAAGGAAATAATCCCGCGACCCCGGCAGGCTTTGGCCCTCTGAGAGGGGGCCCCGTCATTATGCTGACGCTCTTTGAGGCGCGCGTGGGACACAACGCGCCGTCGACCCGGGCATGGTCCATGGTCGGGCAGCGAGTTGCCCTTTACTCGCTGCCCGCATGCCCGCGCCTACGGTGGCCGGAGATCGTCTGCTGACGTCCGACGCCGTGGGGGCCTACCACTGCGGTTGGGGCGGAGGGAGGACGCTGTCCTCTCTCTCTCGCGGCCCGCCTCCTCCTTCACGAGCATTACTGCTTCGCAGAAGGAGGCGACCGCTTCCCACTCCGTCTCGCCCCGCAGCATGGCCGCAACCAATGCCGGGCGATCCCTTTGGGGGTAGAATTGATCAAAATCCTTTCTTAGCAGATGCCTACATCATAACATCTACCTGCATGCCAAATTTCAGCCCGATCCGTCCAAAATCTAAAAAGATTCATACAAACTTTCATCCCCTATTTTATCCCCTTAGGGGTGGAATTTCTCAAAATCCTTTATCAGGGATGCCTACGTCATTGTAGCTTTATGCATGCAAAGTCTCAGCCCGATCGGTTTAAAATTGACAAAGTTTCATCCCCTATTTTATCCCTTTGGGGGTAGAATTTATCAATAGTATAGGGAAAATAGTATAGGGAAATGAAAATATGTAATTTATAGAAAGGAATGGGTAAGGAATTGGTTCAAAAAAAAGTCTGTATTTTTAAGATATTAAATGGTTTTTCTTTTTCAAAAATACAGTTTTTTAACCATTATTTTACTGTAAGACATTAAGTTTTTTAAGTTATTTTATGATTTATACATCATTAGTATCATACACAATCAGCACATCATCCAGGATAAGAGCTGGAGGGAAAATATTACTCTGATGGCGTGCCCAACCCAAATACCATATTACTGTCATAACATGGGCAACAATACTTTTTAATTGCACTTCTACCAGAACCATTGATAACAAATCTGCAAGAAAACAAACAAACCAATACAAACGCAAACGAAATCGACTTGGATTCCGTCAGTTATTATGATTCCACATGACAATGGCCCTAGCTGTCATAGAGGATTCGATGTTGCCACTTAACAGACTAAATGTAGAAAAATCGATATCGATTTTTTTTTGGAATTGTAGTCGTTAAAAAAACCATTGAAGCGCTCTAAGTTCTGCATTTCTTTTAGAAAATACTTTCTTTTAAATTATTTTTAAAAATCTACTATAAATATATTTTTAAAAACAGATAAAAATATTTAATTGTGCCGTGGCGTTTTTGTTTGATCTAAAGAATTCATGATAAATCAACTAGAAATTCGCTTATTTAATTATTATCAATATCTAGTTGACCGAGCTTTGCTCGGTTTTTAAAATGTCTATATCTTGGAACCGAGCTTTTCTCGAACCTGGGACCTTGATAAATCGATTCCTTGAGCCGAAAAACCCCTAATCTGTAACTTTCATGAAAATCCTTGGAGCCGTTTTCGAGATCCTGATTATGTATAATATATAAATATACAAGAATTGCTCGTTTCAAGATATTAGATATAGTATCATCATGAGTAAATAAGGGGAAAAATGAAGAATATTAGCATTTTAAAAATGACATCGTAAGTAATTATAATCGATTGAAAAATAAACGTATCGATAACTTATTTAATGAAATTAGTAATTGGCAACACTTTTCATATTATCTTTATTCTAATGGATTACGGATTTACCTAATTACAACTTTATCATTTCGATACTTTTTTTTTATTTAAACATGTTGCGGTCTTCCAAAACAAGTAGAAAGCGACCTTATATAAGTAGTGCAGGTCGCAGAAGGAATTTCGTTTGCAAAATATGAGGACCGTAATCTTTTTTATGAAGTATGCAAATGGGTTCTTGGACTATTTAAAAATTAATGCATGTTGCCAGTGTCTGGAGTGGTCCAGAACTTTGTAAAATACTACCGCACTACTCGTAGTAAAATCCTTCCCTTAAAACTTAATCACCCCTTTTCACCAACTTAGGGGGCGATTTTTGAAAAACCCAAAAACAGGTGTTTATCCATATACCGGGTTTATTATTCATCGGTTAGCACGTTATGATTTTCCTATACAAACTTTAACATCGTCTAAAGTATCATTGGAGGATAGTTTTAAAAAACTAATAACGCCCATTGTCACACCCTTAAAGGTGAAATCCTTTTTTGGTGCTCACCTACATGATAAATTGCAACTACCATCTAAAATTCAGGTTATACGTTTAGAGCTTTAAAATATTTCCCTTTAAACTTGAATACCCCTTTTCACTAACTTTGGGGGAGATTTTCGAAAAATCCAAAATCACGTGTTTGATAATTTCTGTTTTCGTATAATTTTTAGATGAAAACAGAAATTATCAAACACGTGATTTTGACTGATTTTCAAAGTAATCGGATCACGCGTTATGATTTTTCCATACAAACTATAGCATCGACTAGATCACTAATGGAGGCTAGTTTTTAATAACTAATAGTGCTAATCTTTTTTATTTACTTGTGTTCTTATTCTTGACTAGTTTCAAATGTGTAAACCCAAGGAATAGGATTTTTCATACAGTACTTTTCACCCCTTGTCACCCCTTTAGATGACAATTTTCACAAAATCCCGTCTTTTTGCCCCCCTAAATGGTAGACTACTGTCCAAAATCCAAGTTTCAACGTTTAGCGATTTCGGCTGTAGGCGAGTCTTACGGCCATACCCTGCTCTTTTAAATATATAGATAATTATGTATTTATATGTTTTTCTACTATATATTCCAATCATTTTATCAAGGTCTTGTCATAATAAATGACGAGAGTATGTAATGCCATATCATATACAACCTTATTTTTAGTATAATTATGCGAAACCTGAATATAGTTTGTTCAGAATCAGTAACTGATTCGATTCCAATAATTTTTACACCATGTTATATTTTTTTTCAAAAATATTTTAATTAAATTTTATCACCAGTTAATTACAATACAATCACCGTACGGTTAGGTACCTATTGCCAAACTATTATCGTGAGTGTATAACACAGGAGACGCGGTTTACGCGGGTGTACCGCGAAATGAGCATTTTTTTGAACGGACAACCAGGTAATATACAAGCTTATAACTTTGTGATTTCTTATGATACGGTTTTAAAATTTTGTACGTAGATTCTTTACACAAAAATATTGGACAGGTGTATCGGTTTTCGCATAAACAAAAAATAATGTTGTAGAAATTTATTCAGATCAAAACCCACAAATATCAACGTTTTATTGATCTGAGACCACAGTGCGTTTTTTTTTTTTGGACCACGATAATTGTTGGCAACATCAAAAATATGACAATCCTAAAAATATATTGCAAAACTGGCGGCCTGGTCTAAAGGAAAAAAATCAAAAACTGCTTCTTATGATAATTATCAATGTCACGTGTCAGAAAATTGATTAGGTATCAATTTAACTCTACATCATGAACGCGAACGATAGCCACTTTAATTTTGTATAACTCCTGATAAAAAAAACTCCCCGATTTTTAACGCTATCGGAAGTGTTCAATCATCAATTATTATTATTATTCCGTACTGTTTATCTTTTTTAATTATATTTAGGCCCTTCGCACACAACGCGACGCAAGTCTCATAATATCTTGTTAATTTTGGTATCGAGGCCACGGTTATACCTATGTGTATATTAAAGTGGACACTTTGGTGTCCTCAATTCACCTTGGTGATAAAAGTCCGCAAGATCGTAGAAGGAAAGTCGCCTTTGTTCATCTGGGTGAAAAAAATCCGAGGTAGGTAAACAAAGGACACCGCTTAAGTCCACACAATTCAACTGGGTGATAATATCACCCAAGTGAAACTTTTCCGAGGTGAATAATTGAGGACACCAAGATTTCTACTTTGTACACCTGCACGCGTAGCATGGCGATTCTATCTCTATTCTACCAAGAAAAGACAAAATTATTTCATCGTTATTTCTTTACAAATCGACTGTTTTTTTGCACAACTATGACAGGATAATTATGTACACCATTAAAGAATAGAAACATATCTCATGTATAATTTAAACATTGATATGCTTAAATCGATAAAAATCTTTTACGTTCTGTCATTTTGTCTATTCTCGCGTCGACAAAACCTGTACCTATCTACGGCGCTATGCTACGCGTGCTGGGTGAATGTCTTTTCTACTACTGCAATACAAATTCAAAATGTCGGCGACGCGTGGCTTTGTACGATTCGAACCTCTATAAAATATCACGGTAGTCGCCTAGATACTTGAGTTGTAATTGTAAGGTATTGGAGACTTGCGTCGCGTTGTGTACGGAGGGCCTTATGCGGTATAAATTTCGAAAAACGCAACGATTTAAATACAGTTTTTGGAAAATTTCCTCCAGGTCACATGTACCGTAACGAAATGATTCACATAGTGTTAATATTATTAATGTCGGTGTCTTACGCAGTCAGTTATCATTGTGTGAGGTACACGTTTGAACAAAACTACGAGGAATGGTTGACACATGAATGGGGAAAAAATATATGTGGGACTAACGCGCCGTTTTGGATTGAAGACAAATACAGTAATATTGACTTGAGTGCTGGAAATGATCAAAGTACTACATTCATTAGGCCCACACCCGCTAGCTCTCGTAGTTGTGTGGCGTCATTCAATTTTACAATGCAGTTTAATGGTAAAATTGAAGTGAACATTTACATGGATAATGACGAGAGGCTCTCTAAGTTTATTGATATTTTTGCTCGAACGGTACAAGGAGATTATTTGGGCAGTGATTTTAATGACGTCAATTGGCCAAACTTCAAGAGCGGATGGCACACTCTCACAATACCTCTAATAATACGCAAAGGTAGTTACGAAGGCTATGTAAGTATTAAAATCAAATTATTTATTTCTTTGCAAACATGGGTATTATCAAATTATTAAATTACCTTTCTCACAAATGACCTCCAAAGTGGGGATGAGATCCTGTCCGCTACAGTCTCCAGGATTTTGTTCCGGCTACCACGCAATCTGCAGATCACGGATACCATTTGTTAATATAATAACGAATAACGGCGTGAAAGCTATCAGTGCGATATAACGTGAACATTCCCGACGCAATACAGATTCGGGGCAGCCCCAACACCATCCTGAAGATATTGTTATATTGGATGCGCAGGACATCCAGCGATGGTGTGACTGACCCACAGACATCTCGTGTTAAAGCTGTAACAATAAGCCTTTAGTGTAGTCTCGGAACTTCCTCAGAACAGCGGGAGAATCTTCGGACCAGCGCAGGGCTCTAGCGGTCAAAGGTAATAATTATTACCTTTGATCGCTAGAGCCCTGCGCTCCCTCTCAATATTTACATCATCCTCAAGGCCGTCGGTAAAGAAATGTCTCAGATATTTAAATTTAGACACACAATTTGCGCTCAAGCCATTTAGGGTAACACTAAGTGAATTATCGAGACATCTACCTCCGGCCCTGAAGATTAGAGTAGTATGTAGTATGGTACATAGGTGTTCTCTTTTACATAATAAAGTCCTCCACATTTTACTGTCAAATGGGTATGCAAATAATACTTATTCAATTATAAAAAAGTAATGAAATTTAAAAAAAAATCATGGGAATAAATGCCAAATCCCAAAAAAAATTGAAAAAAATGTCATAGTGCATGTTGCAACAAAAATAAGGCGGCTTTTGTGGGTGGCGAAAGGGGCACTCGTCCGGGGTCTCGCGGTTGCAGGAGCCCCGCGCAACATCCCAAGCAAATACAATTTTTTTTTGTTATTTCTGTTTCATTTGATTCTTAATTACTTATTAAGTTTTCAACATAACGGTAAATTAAATTGATTTTAGTCTTAGGAAAAGCCGGAAACATGTATTACAAAATTTATTATCTGTGACCTGGCCATATATTATATAAACCAGCTGACAGAATATCGTTTTTAGTGTTTTACGTTGTTACTTTAGCGACTCAATAGCTGTTATCTATGTCATGTCAAATAAACTTTTTATTTGACATGTATTGTATTGTATTGTATACCGCACGCAAAATACGCGCATATGACGGGGAGTTGCGGATACCAGCCCGTTATACAATACAATACAATACATGTCAAATAAAAAGTTTAGAAGCATAAATGTATATTTTCAATGATATTGAGGCCGTGCGCTGCGTTAAGCGGGCGACCGTCGCGGGTGTCCCTCGCGGGGACCCGCGCCGTGCTCCGTCGCGGACAAAAACCCGTCGCGGACACCTACGATGCGCGATGGTCTCCCGCCTCTCGCAGCGCCGCCAATACAATTTTAATCGCGCGGGTGTACAGTCGATATCATGGATTATTCGATATCAGTCGATATTAGTCGATATCTCCGCTCGCGTGCTCCTTCACACCAACACCAGTCACCCGCGCGGCGGGTCCCACCGCCCGCGCCGCGGGCGACCCACTGCACGCAGCGCTGATCTATGAAATTAATATTATATTATGAAACATGAACGCCACGCGGGTGCCCGCGCCGTGCGCACGCCTAACGCAGCACACGGCCTAATCCCTCACAAATTGGTAGCAGAGCGTGGTTATATTTTGCAAGGTTGAAAAATGGCATCCACTACGAGTTGTCGTAATATAGAACCTTTTACAAAATTAAATTTGTATACATGGTGTTTACAAGCACAAGCGGTCCTGATCAAAAATGACTATTGGGATATCGTAAGTGGCGAGAAAACATTACCACCAGCTACGGATGCGGCGGCGAGATCGGCGTTCAACAAAGAGGACTTGAAGGCAAGGGCTGAGATCCTACTTTTACTGTCACCGTCTGAAATAAAACAAATTAAAGGCTGCGCGACATCTCAAGCCTTATGGGACAAGTTAAAAGCTACATACCAAAGTACTGTGCCTGCAAGGAAAGCCACATTATTAAAACAGTTGGTTCTAAAGCGAATGACCACAGGAGAAGGGGATCCCTTCTTTTCGCATAATGTTCTTCGTCCTAATATACTTCGGCATAACGATTTTGGCACAATTTGTTTTGGCTTAAAAATACTTCGGCATAATTTTTTAGGCATACATTTTATGTTGGCATAATCATCTTAAAGACTAATTTGTTTTGGCATAAATTTGATTCGCATAACGTTAGTAGGCTTAATGACTATTAGCATAACGTAAGTAGGCTTAATGACTATCTGTAAAGCATAACAGAACCGAATTGCTGCAAAACGACTCCACGTAGTCTTGTTTGTCCTACCCCTAGAGTTTAATTTAAAATCGAAGATGATTAGTAATTTAAGATCGAAAAGACTTGGGTACACCTAAACGGCTAATAGGGATAGACGTCACCAATGAAGCCTGCTCTACACTACTCGAGAAGTTGGTCGAAGTTGACCGAATACGATAATGTAGAGGGGCACTTTGCTTCGCTTCGTGCAACTTCGGCTCACTTCGGGCGACTTCCATTTGATATCGGTTTTTGCGACCGAGTCAAAGGGCACAATGATGACACAGGCAACTTCGCGAGTAGTGTAGTCATATACTTCGGGACTTCGATCAACTTCGACGAGTACTTCGTCGAGTCAACTTCGCGAGTAGTGTGGAGCAGGCTTTAGAGAGATGAAATTAAACTGAGCCAGGAGAAGTTCATAGAAGACACTCAAAAAAATTCATAATGGAAGATTGCAAGGCCACGTCTACGCCCATAGAACCAAAACCAACGCATGCAAGCTCGACCGAAAGTCTTTTACGGGCTATTGTTTTAAATACGCAAACGGCTATAAGGTAGGTGTCGAAAAAACAAAATTGTGTGGCGCTATCGACAGCCGAAGCGGAATATGTTGGCCCGACTGAAGCTGCGAAAGAGGCTATTCACTTGAAGAGTATGTTCAAAGACCTTGGAGTCAGCTATGAAAGCATAATCATATTAAATGACAACCAAGCTGCTCTCAAGTTGAGTCAGAACTCTATGGCCACTTCGAAATCCAAGCACATTGACCTAAAAATGTACTTCATTCGAAAATGAACGGAGCAATAAAGGTCAGGTATCTGCGAACCGAAGATAATGAAGGCAGATATCTTAACCAAAGCCCTAGCCGGCCCGCACCTATTGAAATTACTAAGCGGCTTAGGAGTTTGCTGACCTCCTGATGATTACGATGACATTATGCCTAAGTTCAAAATATCAACGTTTAATACATCGAAGTTCATAATATATCTACCTACCTTAAAAATACATACTAGTTGAAATATCGGTCAGAAACCGATGGTGGGGTCTGAAAGACCCCGCCATCCTCTTCGTCTTCGGTTACTTTAGACCTTGCAAACAAAAATAGGAGCCTCGCGAAGCGGGGCTCCGTCGACCTACCTTGATAGGCGGTAATCAGCAATTTGACTAAGGCTGCAAGAGCGAGCGAGCGGAACGAGCTCGGAACTTGGGGCACCTCGACTCGGACAGGTTAGGTTCGATATTTAGGACATTCGATAATCTGTATTTCGATATTTAGATCCTCGAAGTTTGCGATAAATCCGATAGTTCAGATTTTTTGCAGTCTTTTTTATGATGTTGGCCCAATCAATAATCCAAGTTTGAGACCTCGAGCGCCGAATGCAAATAATGGGCCTACCACACGCACAAGCTTCACCACAGTTTTACCTGCGCGATTGGGCGTTCAGTGTTGCCGACACAGATATTTATACACCTTTTTTTTTATTTATCGAAAGCCTTCGACTTGGTATCATACGGTATGCCGTGTGATATTGCTAAAAAAGTTAGAAGCTGTTGGTATTCGAGGGCCAGCACTTCAGTGGCTTTCGTCCTATCTAACTAATAGAAAACAATGTGTTATAATCAATAAACTTAATGAAAATAATGAACTAATATCTTACTCATCAGAATATAGACATAATATATATGGGGTCCCGCAAGGTAGCGTACTTGGCCCAATATTATTCCTTATCTACATTAATGACATTATAAAAATAACTAAACATAAATGCATATTGTTTGCCGATGATATATTTAATATAGTGACATCTAACAAAAAACAAAATACCATTTCAGATAATGAGCGAGACATTAACATTACAATTGACAAATTACTGCATTGACTTGATATTAACCATTTGATGATAAATTAAGATAAATCCGTTTATATTCAATTCAATCAATCAAATAATTACAAAAATGACATTAAACTCAATATTAATAAAATCAAAGAAGTATCACATACAAGATTTTTAGACGTAATAATAATTAAAGATGTCAATTGGAAAGAACACGTAGGCAATGTGAGCACTAGAATTAACAAATTTGTATACGCACTAAAACAAATAAAAAATGTGACTAACATAAAAACTGCTGTAACGTCATACCACGCGTACGTAGAATCGTTACTTCGATATGGTCTTGTAACGTGGGGTAATAGCACTGAATTCTGCAGAGCATTCAGCTCAAAAAAAGTGCATGAGAGCAATTTGTGGTCTTTAAACCTGACGACTCATGTCGTCCAATATTTAAGAAACTTGGTTTGTTACCGTTACCGTCACTTTACATTTATGAAGTATGTATGTTTGTAGCTAAGAATAAACAATTATTTAAGACGGCAAATGATGTTCATCCTAGGAATAGACGCGATCCGTATAAATTAGTGCTTAATGACTTACCTAGACTAGCTAAATATAATAATAACTGCCTTGCAATGTGTGTGCGTATTTATAACAAGATACCCAGGCATTTCAAATTGGATAAAAAACTTTGATGCTTTTAAAATGTGAATGGTTGCAGTCCTCTTCACTAAAGTTTATAATTTTGCATGCTATGTTTTTATCGTACTTTTTTTTTTTTTTTTTTTTAGCGTGGTAAAATCATCAAATGAGTCCTCCAATCCCGGGCAGGGCGGGAGGGACTGTCAGACTTCTACTGACTAAAATCCACGGTGTCCTTCATAGCCTGTTATGTTCCGGGGTCACGGTAAGGGAATAATCCCGCGACCCCGGCAGGCTTTGGCCCTCTGAGAGGGGGGCCCCGTCATTATGCTGACGCTCTTTGAGGCGCGCGTGGGACACAACGCGCCGTCGACCCGGGCATGGTCCTTGGTCGGGCAGCGAGTTGCCCTTTACTCGCTGCCCGCATGCCCGCGCCTACGGTGGCCGGAGATCGTCTCGCGACGTCCGTCGCCGTGGGCGTCCTACACCGCGGTTGGGGCGGAGGGAGGACTCTGTCCTCTCTCGGTCGCGGCGCGCCTCCTCCTTCGCGAGCATTACTGCTTCGCAGAAGGAGGCGACCGCTTCCCACTCCGTCTCGCCCCGCAGCATGGCCGCAACCAATGCCGGGCGCGAGAGGTCTCCGCCTATCGCAGCCGTGAGGACACGTCGGTGCACTGCCCAAGCTGGGCAGTCCTGCACCGTATGCTCCACCGTGTCCTCCGGGCGATCTTCGCAGTGGTGACACCCAGACGTTTCCTCCTTCCGCATTAGACACAGGTACCTCCCGAAGCACCCGTGCCCGGTGAGGACCTGCGTCAGGCGGAAGGTAAGGACGCCATGACTTCTCTCCAGCCACTCCTCAAAGAGGGGTCTTACCGCCGCAATTGCGGCGTGCCCGGCCGTCGGTCGCGACAGTCGTTCCTTCCATACTGCCCTGAGATCGCGCCGGAGGTCTTCTCGCCGCGCCTCAACTTCACGAGGCAGCGGGGTCACGCCCCGGCGCTGCGCCTCCACGCGCCACTCATAGACGCGCTGGAGGGCAGTCGCCTCCAGATCCCAGGGCAGCAATCCGGCAAGGAATGTTTTTATCGTACCTAGCTAAACATGTTTGTGCCATATTTTGTATTTAACACCTTTTTATACCATGTTTTACGAAAATAAATATTTTATCTTATCTTATCTTCACCTAGATAACGCAAGAGCAACTACTTCGCGTGCCAAAAATCCGTGCTAGTTTACGACCAAAAATCGTAAGTGACCATTTTTGCGCTCGTCTAAATCGGTCCATCGTTATTTGGACGTCAGCTTTCATATTAAAATGGTTAATAAATTGTGCTGTGGGACGATGTGGGCACCGTAATTGGGGGCGTATTTCAATCGAGTTGGTTTTCCCATTACTTACTAAATAGTTTTTGTGACGTCATAAAAGGTAGTCAAAAAATGGCTGGCTTGGTTTTCATACAGGTCGTGATACTTGCGTTAACTAGGTATGTCTATAATTATCTGTGGTTGCCGACCGTGTATTGTTTTTTCTTGCGCAGGTAAAACTGTGGTTAAGCTTGTGCGTGTAGTAGGCCCATTAGTCAAAAATAAAATAAATGACAAAAGGCACCTCAACCTCGGCGTTACATCTAAAGTCGCTATAGCCACATGATCAGTTTTTATTCAACTTGTTTCATATGACGGACGCAATAATTTGTTTGACTTGAGTATACAAATAAACTTTATGCCTTTTAAACTTTTCAAAAATCATAAATTCACAACTAAATAAACACTGCTGTTAAAATCATTTTCTATCTATAATACTAAAAATGGATCGCTTGATTGAATTGAATGTGTTGCTAAGCGCAAAACTAGAAAACGGCTGGACCGATTTGGATAATTATTGACGCGCTAATCTCAGGATCTATTGGTTGCAATTGAAAAAATCTTTTTGTGTTGGGTAGTCCAATTATCGAGAAAGGCTATTGGCTATTTAGCATTACGCTATCACCAATAGGAGCGGAGCAGCAATGAAAAATGTTTCAAATTTGAAAAAAATGTATTCCTTTTCGAGAATCAGTTCTTGATTCCCTACTCGGTTTCCATTTCCTCTTTATAACCAACAACTTTCTTTGTTTCAGATAATCATTGAAGGCTGGGCGGTTCCAAATTCCACTGTTTTAGTCGATTCATTCCGCTATATACCGCCAAATATGGACGAAAACGATTGCCGACTCTACGAAGACGAAAAGACCACACCAGAGCCAAGCACACCAGAGACAAGCACACTAGAGCCAAGTACACCGAAGCCAAGTACACTAAAGCCAAGTACACCGGAGCCAAGCACTCTAGAGCCAAGTACACCGGAGCCAAGCACTCTAGAGCCAAGTACACCGGAGCCAAGCACACTAGAGCCAAGTACACCGAAGCCAAACACACTAGAGCCAAGTACACCGGAGCCAAGCACTCTAGAGCCAAGTACACCGGAGCCAAGCACACTAGAGCCAAGCACACCGGAGCCAAGCACATCAGAGCCAACCACACTAAAGCCAACTACCCTGGCGCCTGTTGATACAGACAACAACAAAGACTTTTGGGCTCCATTTTCCTTTAACTTTAGCTTCAATTTCACCACTTTTTTACGAACTTAGAAATTTTTTAATTCAAACCTGTAGCATTTATGTAGTTTTATAGTTGATGATGATGATGGCGCTTTCAAAGATCTTACCATCACTTTCAGAATGCCATCAGTAACAAGTGCATACTCTGACATGAATATCAACCCAGTGTGAAGAATACATGACCTAATAACAACCAACAACGGAACAACAACTAAACCTATCTGTTTCACCACTGCATGCACACCACTACTAGGTGTACTTACTACGTAGCGTGCAGTGTGCTCGTGGGGTGGGTCACAAATACACTCTACACTTACACCCCACAGACACGCACTACACTGACATAATTCATACTTTTTCTACACTCACAACAACGTAACACTCTCATATGCACTACATTAAGTTTTTATTACTTTTTATGTTTTTTTACTATTTTTATTAACTTCCTGTTGCTTTTTTTATGTATTTTTAAATTTTTGTTCTTTTTAAAACAGCCTACTGTATTTGTATTTTGAAACTTGCAACACAATCTCCTTTTTATTACGTGCGTAGTCAATTTGTGAAATGTGTTTTGCTTTAATAAAGTTTTTGTTTTTAATATATAATTGCATTTTTTTCTCTGTCAATTTGGAAACAGCGTTTTTATTAGTTTTTGAAGTAACATCATGGTGCATAGAGAGTGAATTATATTGTTAATTCACATGAAATAGGCGATCAGTCTAGTTCTATCAACGGGGGAAATTCCAGACTCCGTGGCTGCTATTGATAAATACCAGATGGAAAGAAAAACAGTCAAACTTTGCCCGACCAGTGAATCGTCTCATGCACAGAAGTTTCGCTGGCTATACCATTAGACCAGTGATTCCCAAAGTGGTCCAGGTGGACCCCCAGTGGTCCACGGGAGACTTGCTGGGGGTCTACGTAGGCGTGAACAAAAAATGGGGGTCCATAAGATGTTAATTGGGGTGCACGAAAATTTATCTGCTTTTGGTAGTAAAGAGAAAAAATGTAGGATATTTTTTATAAGGGCCTACCTACATTGTTATAAGTACCTAACTAAGCAGATAATATTTTAATAAGGCAATGCATGATGACTTCAAAACCAGGTTTGAAGATATCGCACCCCCCCTGGAAAAAACGCGTAACTCGACTTGCGTCAATTTTTTTTTATTAATGCAAAAAATCGACCGTACTCTAATACACCTTCTCACAAATTTTCATGAAGCTAGCGCCAAAAATAAGGGTACTGTCACAAAAAATGTGTATTTTTGCGACAAAAAATAAAATAGTTTTCCATTCTTATAAAGATGTATACATACATACATTTATTTATTTTAAAACTTTCCCTGGGTATAAAGTCATAAACACACATACCCTTATCTAACACGAAGATTTAAAATAACTTTATAAAAGTAAATAAACATAGGCATTTGTTCTTGGATACTATTACGAAGGCGTGTCTTGCAAGTCCACTTACTTACTTATTGCACGAAACTGGTTGCGGGACTGTTTTGCGTTTTATATCGTTACGTAGTTTCACCAAGGAGATGTCATAAACATCTGACGCGTAGCTGCACTTACTTCCTAACGCTCGCAAGAGACATAATAAGAATACCTCGAAAAACTTTATAATAGGAGCATGTAATGTACGAACACCCTTGGATGATGACTCTAACCTTTGTCCCAAGACGAAGACTGCCATCGTGGCAAGGGAACTCTCAAGATACAACATGGATATCGCGGCTACAAGTGACCCATCTTAGTGGTAGCGGAAATCTTTGCGAGCAGATGGGTACGTATTATTGGATTGGAAAAACAGCAGAAGAGCAAGCAGCTAGCGGAAATTGGCTTCACAGTACGTAATAAAATTGCGGCACTCTTAACACAACTTCCGAAAGGAATTAATGATCGCATAATGACCTCGCGCTTGCCAGTTAATGATACTTAATATAGGTATCCATTGCACCTCATCAGTATCTACGTACCAACCTTAATAGCTAATGATGATAATAAAGCAAAATTCTATCGGAACCTGCCCTGCTTACGGGAATTACACCTCAAGGCAAAATTGGCCTACTGGGTGACTTTAATACACGTGTTGGCTGATTACGAAGCATGGCGTGGTGTCCTTGGTCGGCATGGAGTTGGGAACTGCATTGCTAATGGCTTGGAGTTTGACCTGTGCCTGACTTATTTTTCGCCTAGCAGAAAAATATAAGACCTCGTGGATGCACCCTAAATCCAAGCGATGGCACCTTATTAATTAAATTATTGTATGTTTAAAAAGACCTGAACCACGTCTTGATAACAAGACCTATGTGGGGTGTGGAGTGCTGGTCAGACCATCACTTATTCGATCAAATATACGTCTGTAAATAAAAGCTCCTTGACGCGCAGCGCATAAGAAACCAGTGAATGTTTGTGTTGTTTCGGTGCCAAGGCGTTTATATGCCAAACATCTTCATGATAGCGTGTCATGTACTATACCAAAACCATTGAAGAAAAACCAGAACTGGTTTCATGACTTACATAGACAAGGAAATCAGAGCATTTCTTGAAAGCCACACCAAAGACTAGAACTGAGATCTCTATCAAACATCGATAGACGAAAATCTATTATAATTAAGATCCGTGCCTTAAAAAATCAATGGTGGATAGAGCAAAAGACATGCAACTCTGTGCTGACACAAACCAAACGGTTAGATTTTTAGAAGGCTTGAAAACAATTTTCGGACCCAAATTGAGAAAAAGGCACCAAGTGCGAAAGGCACTCGTGACAGGGACTGTAAACTGACAGATCATAAGTAAATCCTAGATAGGTGGGCTGAACATTTCAATGACGCTCTTAATCTCTGCTTTCAGACAACTGATTTACCATACATTGGAAATATTGAATGCCGTCCCATCAACCGACTGTCTACCATCAGAGGTTTACAAATATGCTGGTCCACAAATACAAATTAGACTCTTCAACTTAGTGCTCAAGGTATGGGAAGCCGAAATTGTACCCCAAGACCGGAAGAATGCCTCCAAAATTTATAAGGGTAATGGTGAATTATAGGACCGTGGTTCTTACAGAGGCATCTATCTCCTGTCTTCTACTGGGAAGGTACTGGCTCATATAGCCGATAGCCGCTTTTCAAACCAGTGGAATAGATACTTCCAGAGACGCGGTTTTAGACCTAGCAGAGGAAATGTTGACGGCATTTTCATAGTGAAATAAATTCAAGAGAAAAGCCTTGAAAAAAACCCTCCTCTGTACATGTGTTTCGTAAACCTAGAAAATGCCTTCGACCGCGTGGCGCGCGCTCCCCTTTGGGTAGTGTTGAAAAAGGCTGGATGTCCTGAGTAATTTGTCAACATGATTCGTCAGTTTCACGAAGGTATGATGGCGCGTGTTCAAGATGAAAACGATTTCTCAGACCTAATTAATACCAGCGATGTGAAGCAAGGCTGTGTCATGGCTCCCAAGTTATTTCTCGGCTCTGCTTAATGATGCTTTACAGCATAGTCTTGGACAGATTGAACTCAATGTTCGCACTGATAAAAGTGTCTTCGACATCTCACGGTTCAGGTCGAGCTGGCGAAAACTAAGACGTCTAGGGTTCCCGTGCTTGACACACTCTGGTTGTCTGGAATATATCGCTATTATCGATAAGACCGTCATTGTAACCATAGAATTAGTAATGTTTATAATAGTTGTGTAACAATTTTGGTGTACAATAAAGTACACACATCAAAAGTGTCTAGGGATCAACATATATTTTTGCAATAACTTTTCTCCTGATTGATATTAATTAAAATGTTCTTTAAGGATTCATCAAATAAAGTGTTATCGTTTGTCACAGTAACGATAAACCAAGTCACCTTTGCATTCATAAAGAAATTTGCCATTTTCCTAATAAAGGGATTTTTGACATTTGAACCACTAACATTAAAGTTCGAAAAAAAGACTGAAATAACAGTTTTCTTTAAAATTTTATTGGGTAACTTAAACAATTAATAATCCGTGTTTCTACCGCGAACACTAACAACACAAGAACATCGGTTTGGCATACTCAAAATGAGTTTATCCAAATCACGCTGTGGAATGGCCGCCCATGTTCGTTGCAACAACAAAAAAAGGTCTTCTTGCGACTGGATACCCTCCATATTCGGCAGAGCTCTTCTCTGTAGCATATCCCATGCATGCTCAATCGGGTTCAAGTCTGGCGACTGAGCAGGCCAGGGCAGGACATTGATGTTAGCTGCGGCGAGAGTCTGTCTTACAACTCTTGCGGTGTGCGGTCGTGCATTATCATGCATTAACTGAAATAAGGGACCGATTTGCACTTGTAGAGGAACGATGACGTCTGATACAATCGTCTCAGCATAAATTTGAGCGTTGAGGTTGCCTCTGATCCAAATCAACTCAGTTCTTCCGCCGATCCAAATACCCGCCCATACCATGATGGTTCCACCACTATAAGGATGGACTTCCTGGCAGGATTTTAATCGCTGTTGGCGTCCAGGGGTTCTCCAGTGTCGTATACGTCTTGTATCCGGTCTCATACCAAAACGAGACTCATCAGAAAAGCACACGAAACGCCATTGTTCTTCTGCCCAATTTCTGTGTTCAAGAGCCCATTGATATCGAATCCTACGATTGTGCATTGCTATAGGTGGTACCCGTAGCGGTCTTCGGGAATGGAGGTTCACTTCATGCAAGCGGTTTCTGACTGTTTGGTCGCTAATTGAGTTCCCTGAAGAGTGATGAAGCCTCAGGGCTAACATCATGGCGGTTATTGTTGGAGCTCTTCGAGTTAAGATTTGAATGTATCGGTCTTGTCTCCGTGTGGTGCAGCGATACCGTCCTCCATGGCGCTCAGCCACGGTACCAGTGCTTCGGTAACGTGTCCAAAGTCGACTGATAACACTCTGACTTGTATTCAGAGCTAAAGCCACAGTACGTTGCCGGGAACCAGCTTCTATCATTCCCACGGCTCTGAGCATTTCTTCCCTGCTTAAATGACGTCGCCGCTCCATAATAACGTTGGTTTTAATCAGTAGTAGGGAAACAGTAGCACTAATAATGTCTTCAATGCGTTGTATGTTTTTATAGGGAAAATATTGACAGCTGATTTTCATCTTTTACTCGAATTTGATTTACAGTTCCTGATTCAAATTATGAAATGCACCAAAAAGGATCCATATAAATTTATAAAATCATAAATTTATTACAAAGCCACATCTCAATCTCAAGAAATCCGCATAAAAATGCTTGATCCCTAGACACTTTTGATGTGTGTATATTCTATCGATAGATAGAATATACTTTATTGTCTTGTACTTTATGTCTTTATTATCTATGCTGATGATGTATGCCTGTCAGTTGACTGTGTGGAAACTCTCCAAGACTATCTTGATAACCTTCAGGCCTGCTGTTTTAGATTTGGCTAGTAATACGCGTAAAGAAAACCCAAGTTATAAAACAACCACCAAGGGGACGAGACGATGTCAGCTCAACCATTATGTTGAATTCTATAGCATTGGAAGTGGTACCGCATTTTAAATATCTCGGAAGTCAAGTCTCCAACGACAATCGACTGGCGTCTGAAATTCCAGAACGGATTACTAAAGCAGCCGCTGCCTTTGGGAAGCTTCATAAGCGTGTGAGGACCTCTCATGACCTGAAACTGTTCACGAAAATATGCGTTTATAAGGCCTTAGTTTTTCTAAAACTTCTTTAGTATAAAATACCCGGCTTTACTTATTTTTCCTTCGGATGGGCCTGAATGCTGTTAGGTTAGGGGGCATAAGCTTGTGATGGAAGTGAACAAATACTGTTACTTCATTAAAGTTCGTTAATAGATTAGAGTCAAAATGTTTCAACAATAACAAAGGCATTTTTTTCTGCGTTTTAGGAATTGATAGAAGATTTCCATTTATTTAGCTTTTAGGCACTTCATTTTACATACCATAGGCTTCTACAGCATGTTTTTCCTTCGCACACCTAAAACATAATCTATATCGATTAATATGATTGTTTTTAGCTATTTCAAATCTATATAGTATTGACATACAATTTTTGTACATGACAATCTGTGAACAGTAAAATAGATGTTTACGATGTTATACTTCACTATTTGAATACTTTTTCCAATAAAAAACAAGTTTATTCAGAAGCTCCAGTATAACGTTGATACTTTCGCATGCAAAAAGTATGTATTTATGTTTACTTAAATAAATTCTTCGTGTAAAAACTACGTAAGTGATACTTACACTTTCGGACTAGCCTAAAGTTGGAGCATGAATAATGGAATAACTACACTTAACGCAGCCAATGCGGTGCACCAAAGATGACAACAAAGCAATATCCATTATTACACCGGCTTCTTTTGTAACAGTTTCGGGGATTATTTAAGTAACCGTATAATTCAACCATATCTCACAGTATACTTATCGCAATGAAAAATCGGAAACTCCATCATTTCGCCGCTGCTAAATGCCATCTTTTGTTGTTTATAAGGTTTACGTGGGATTTTTTTTACAATGTTGAACACATTTTTTTAAGCTCCTGAAAAGTTGTCCGAATTCACTTACCGCTTTCTTACAGGAAGGGTGCGATATGCTGACGATGGATATACCACCATGGATCATAAATCCATTTGATGAAACGGAAGTGGCCAATGTTATATTACAAGAGGAGCTGCTCGGCTAAGCACCAATGAGGAGCTGAAGGTGAAATTTAGAAAAGGCTACCAAACATTTTGGCTGCAAGCAGAAATACCCGAAAAATATCCTGGACTGTGGGAAATCGCAAGGAAATTTTAATAGCTTTTCCCTCGTCATACCTTGTCGAAAGGAGTTTTAGTGTCGTTACAAACCTCTTAACAAAAAAAAAGGAGCAAATTAAAAATCACAGAGCGGGGGGATTTGCGGTTATTGCTCACAAAAATAAAGCCAAACATTGATCGTTTGCTGTCACCTCCATCTAATAGGGTAAAATCGAGTTGGCCATAGTTTTTTAAAAGGTGTGCTGAAATAAGAATAAATTCTTTACCTTGTTAGTTTTGGCATATTTTCATAATTTTAACATTAATTTTATACATTATTGGCATACTTATCGTCTTAATTAAAGAGATCATGTTCAAAAATACGTTTAAAAATAAAACTCGTTTGGTCATCTCTCCCAGGGTGCCCGTGTAAGATGGCCATATGAGTGAGGTAGTGATGACCAGTACTATGTCTATATACCTTGTTACTAATTTGCTTTATTTTTTTGAACCACATGTTTTTTTATGATTGTACCTATGGCGATACGTACTCAGCATGCACTTATCGTCACACATTGTACAATTTTAGATTGGACAAGATACATTGAATCCAATCTTCGGTGAAAAACGTTATGTAGAAGTTTTTTTATCAAATTTCGAAAAATCGTGCAACAATGTCCCTAAATCGGCTTGTCTAGATAAAAAATTCGTGATATTGGTATTATTGGTCATTGGCATGTTTCCCCAACTTTGCATGGCCATCTCTCCTTATCTTATGGGAAAGAAGGCCACACCCATTAAGAAAGTAAGTGTATGTAATACGGCAAGAAATTGGAGGTTATAATGTAGCTGCGCTCATGAAGTTATTAGAAAATGTAAAAGAAATCCTTACTATTATAAAATTACGTCGTAATTTTGTAAAATATGCACACATAAAGAAATATTACGGTAGTTTGAAAACATTATGTTGGATTTTACTCTCTTTTATCTTTTTTTCTCAATACTTTTAACTCAGACTTGTACTTGTGCACGATGTGAAGCGGACCTGGCATTTACAGCGATATCCAGCGAGTTGTTGCCGAAATATTTCGATTGGCAATCTCTCCCGTACGGCCAACTCTAACGAATTTACCCTACATCCTTCCCATTAATTAAAATTATGACCTGAATATATATTACCTTGTTAATTTTTTCTTGTAAGTAATTCTTTTGAGAATAGAATCTATTCTTTTAATTAATAAACGACTTTAAGAATGTGGTAGAAATGTAGCAGCAGGGGGTCCACCGAATGTCGTATATAACCGATTTGTTCTTTTTCCGATGTTCACATTCGAAATAATGTAATGTTCGATGGTTTCTCGTTCCGAAAAACGATATTCCGATTGTCAATACTCCGAATAAACTGATCCCATTCTACAAAGTCAGTAACAGAAACGAATCGCTGCAAACCAGCTCCACGTGGTTTTGTCTACCCTACTCCAAAAGTGCCTGCGTAGTAGTCCAGTCATTAAAGCCTAAACCCGAAAATAATTAGTAACTTGCTGAAATTTTAAGGGGTTCTTAAGGAAGGTAAAATAAGATACCGGGTGATTTTGCAGCGTTCTGGGGTGTACGGAAAGGGTTGAAAAGGGGTGAAAAGGGGTTTTTTGCTAATAACATTGCCAAAAAAATTAGTAACACGCTGCAAATTTGGAATAAGGTTGTTCTTACGGTTTTGTAACGTGTATTAAATTTGCAGCGTTTTGCAACATACGGAACATTGTTTTTTTTCAAAACAGTGCAATTAGTTAAAAACAGGGGTAAGAAAATTAGTAACACGCTGCAAATTTGGAATTAGGTTGTTTTTACCGTTTTGTAACGTGTATGAAATTTGCAGCGTTTTGCAACATACGGAACATTGTCTATTATTAAAAAAACAATGAAATTATTTAATCACACGGGTTAAAAAAAAATGTAACTCACTGTAAATTTTGTAATTAAGTTGTTTTTACCGTTTCGTAAGGTATATCACATTTGCAGCGTTTTACAACAAATTGAACATTGTTTATTATTAAAAAAACAGTGCGATATACGTTACGAAACGGTAAAAACAACTTAATTACAAATTTACAGCGAGTTACAAATTTTTTTCACCCGTGTGATTAAATAATTTCATTGTTTTTTCAATAATAGACAATGTTCCGTATGTTGCAAAACGCTGCAAATTTGATACACGTTACAAACCGGTAAGAACAACCTTATTCCAAATTTGCAGCGTGTTACTAATTTTTTTGGCAATGTTATTAGCAAAAAACACATTTTCACCCCTTTTCAACCCTTTCCGTACACCCCAGAACGCTGCAAAATCACCCGGTATGTTATTTTACCTTCCTTAAGAACCCCCTAAAATTTCAGCAAGTTACTAATTATTTTCGGGTTTGGGCTTTAATGACTGGACTATAGTGCGTAGGCTGGTAGTTGGTAATCAGCAGAGTTGGAAAAAAACCACCTTGTTTGTTGATGTCTAAACGTATAAATCAATCATGTTTCATTTCTAGGCTACATTTTTTCAAAGTCGCCCTTTGTAATGAAATTTTTACGAAAAATAATCAATGGAAAAAAAAAACATGAGATATTTTTGGAACGAAGTTCCTTATTTTTCTAATAATTTTATGCATTGTTTCATTACAATGCCAATAATAGTTAAAAATATGACATAACAATGGCATTACACTCGCAAAGGTTTTATGTCAAACTATTTAGACTCCTGAATATTAATTTATTTTCAATTTATATGCATTCAGCTGCCTTGAAAATTAGTTGAAACGGGTAATAAAAAACACTGTTTAATTTCAAACTGTTTTAAGCTCTGTTTTAAACAGGTGTTTTAAAACCACTTGTTTTAATCATGCCAACCCTGGTTATCAGCTATTCGAATAAGGATGTAAGAGCGAGCGAAGCGAGCTCGGGGCATGGGGCACCCCGACTCGGACAGCTTAGGTTCGAATTTTAGGTGGGTTAGTTATGTGGCAATCAGCGATTTGACTAAGGATGCAAGAGCGTGTAGGTATAACTGACTTTTTAACATTTCAAAACGTTCAATAAGTTGTATCTCATGTGATAAACCCACATTCGTGTTTTAATACCTAATTATATAAGTTGCATACAAGACTTTATCTACAATCATGATGTGAATCCTCTATAAAAGATTTTCATACCATAGGGTGTTGTACAGTGTTGTAGGAACTATGTAAATTCAAGAAAAGTCTAATTGCGAAGCATGTAAAATAAACAAACCTTAAGTAAAAGAATTATTGTTCTTTTTTCAAAATTTTAGCGATCTGGTGGTGAAAATGTCATTGCATGAGAATGTTCTTTTTTTGAAATTCATAATAACACGCGTTTGGATAATATTTATAACTAGCTTCTGCCAGCGACTTCGTACGCGGATCCTGTTGCTTATGCCAGCGATAATGGGTCATCAAAATCGAAGATCTGAAACGTCTGATGTCGAATTCTTAGAGCCTGGGGACGGGAAAACAACGGGACGCGCATGACGATTCCAGACGTTCCAGATCTTTCATTTTTGTTAGTCAACAGGAAATGCCCATCAGACTAAACAACTCTTGCTAAGATGTTATTCTTATATATGTTATGGTGTAGCTAGGCTCTTGGAGTTCCACATCAGGTGTTCCAGATCTTCAGTTTTTATACGACAACAGGGAGTGCTCATCAGGCTGAACAACTCTTGCAAAGACGTCATTACTGTATATGTAATACTGTAGCTGGGCTCTTGGAGTTCCACATCAGGTGTTCCATATCTTCAAATTTATTTTCTCAGCAGAAAATGCTCATCACGCGGAACAATTTTTGCTATGGCGCTATTTTTGTCTCTCTTATAGTTTAGCTGATCTATTGCAGTCCTGCATCAGGTGTTCAAGTTTCCAAGATAAATTATAGCCTATATGTTGCCCAGACTTAATAGCTATACAACAAAAAAAAAAAAACAGTCAAATCCGTCCAGTAGTTCCGAAGATTAGCGTGTATGGAATAACTTCTCCTGTTTTCCTAACATTTCCCTTCACTGCTCTGCTCCTATTGATTGTAGCGTGATAAAAAGTATTCTATAACCAGCGCAGGAGTATGAAAAATAATTGTACCAAGTTTCGTCAAAATCCGTTGAGTAGTTTTTGTTTCTATTACGGTTATACAGACAGACAGACAGACAGACAGACAGACATACAGACAGACAGACAGACAATAATTTTATTAATTGCATTTTTGGCATCAGTATCGATCCCTAATCACCCCCTGATAGTTATTTTGGAAATATATTTCATGTACAGAATTGACCTCTCTACAGATTTATTATAAGTATAGAAGATATAGATATAGATTTGCTTGGCAGAACTTTAAGGTCGGCTCCAGTGTCCAGTTTAAAATTGATAAGTCTACCCTCAATACCCAATGCTACCGTCCACTCACTACTAGAAAAACGATCAAGGGCGTGAATTACCTGGTCGCTGGAGTCCTCTCGCACCTCGTACACTGCGTACACACGACACATTCTCGAATAATGATTCACTTTCCTACAAACGTTGCATCGCTGACCATACGCTGGGTATTTATATTTTTCATGGTTTTTTCCACATTTTCCACAAACAGCTTGTGGTCTTGAAAATCGACGCTCCTTTTCTTGATATTCACGCGCGTGTCCACCCGCGCGCTGTTCATCTTTCCGTCCTTGATATCGGGGAGCCCGTGGAGAGCCCTGACGTCACCGCCGCTGGAACCGCTTGGCCGCTGTTTCTTCGCCGTACTTCTTTTATATTATAGTGAATGCTTTTTCCTTCCCCCTCGTTGTTTGAGACTGCATGTACATTATGTGATTGTTCCTGATTCTCGCTTTTTATATTCTTTGCTTGAGCTCGAGATATTGCCGCCAATCTACATATATCTATAGCTTTTGATAGTGACAAATCCGGTTCTCTTAACAGTCTTTCTCTGAGTCCACTGTCTTTAATTCCACATATCATCTTATCACGAACCAACTCACTACACAATTCTTTAAATTCACACTTCGCTGCTATTTTGTTCAATTCAAATACGTATTGTTCCATGGATTCCAATTTATTGATCCAATTTATTGAATTTACAAGAATAAATTAATACATATTTGTGTTTTCATTAACATACATAGTAACGGATGAAATTTATAACTATTTTTAATTTAATAAAGAAAGGGGTTGTAGGTATAACTGTTTTAAATTCAATAAAGAAAGGGGTTGTAGGTATATGTAAATCATTTCATCAATAAATTAAATAATAACGCATATGAAGCTAGTCCTAAGTGAATGTATGTCAATAATGCAGGAAGCTAATAAAACCAGTCATAGCCCGACCACGGTGTCTTAATGCTGCCCCTCACACTAAACCTATCCGCTTAACAGTCGACAACATTAGAGGTGTCAAATATAGGTTGACAACCGGGTCGGGTACAATCAATTTAGCCAATAGACCTGCTGGGCATGGTCCATGGTCGGACAGCAAGTCGCCCATTACTCGCTGCCCGCATGCCTGCGCCTAGTTTGGCCGGAGATCGTCTAGCGACGTCTGACGCCGTGGGCGTCTACGACTGCGGCAGCGATGTAGAGTGGACGCTGTCCTCTCCTTCTTTGTCCCGCCTCCCCTTCACTAGCATGACTGCTTCGCAGAAGGAGCCAACCGCTTCCCATTCCGTCTCGCCCCGCAGTCCTATCGCCGTCGTGAGGACACGGCGGTGCTCTGCCCAAGCGGGGCAGTCCTGCACCGTATGCTCCACCGTGTCCTCATGGCGATCCTCGCAATGGTCACGCCAAGGCGTTTCATCTCTCCTTATCCGTCACAGGTACCTCCCGAAACTATCGTGTCCGGTGAGGACCTGCGTCATGCGGTAGGTCATGACGCCGTGACGTCTATCCAGCCACTCCTCAAAGATACAGAGGTCCTGATAAAAAAAAAAACCATTTTGTAATGCTATCGGAAATGTGCAATCGTTAATTATTATTAATTCGTACTGTTTATCTATTTAATTATATTTAGTTTCTTCGCACACAACGCGACGCAAGTCTCCAATAACTTGTTTATTTTGGTATCGAGGCGACCGACTCTTTGTTCACCTGAGAACACCAAAGTGTCTAGTTTGTACAAACTAGACACTTTGGTGTTCTCAATTTACAATGGAAAAGATTTTCATTAATTCGTCTGGATGACATCAGCCAGCTAGGCGAATGCGGATTGTCCTAAAAAAGGCGATGTAGTTTTATTATTTATTAGTATTGCTTTAAGTTTTCGACTTCGAGGAGTGTCTGCGTTAGCCGCCAAAGGCCGCCCAAAGGGCCTTAACTTATTCTTTTTCACATGAAAGAAGAAAAAAAAATATTTGTCACAAAGCAACGACAAACACACAACAAAATAAAATAAACACAAGAAGCAGAAAAATGTAAACTTAAGCATAAACAAAAAATAAGAGGGAATGGATGAAAACAAAGATTTGATATGTCCCATGGCTGCGCCAAACAGGCCCAGTTCAGCATAATTTTGAGCGACTACTCTAGTGCTCGACTGTAGTGTGTGTGTGTATGTTATAGATCTATGCTTATGTCTGCAAGCTTACACTTAGCCTAAATCTATTTAATGAAGGGTTAGCTAATAAAGAGCAGCATTATACATCAATTCGTATGTAGGGATAAGTGTAATTGAATAGACGAATTGATGTATAATACTGCTCTTTATTAGCTAACCATTCGTTATATAGACTTAGACTACATACACTTACAGACATTTTTTTTTTTTTTTTTTTTTTTTAGCGTGGTAAAATCATCAAATGAGTCCTCCAACCCCGGGCAGGGCGGGAGGGACTGTCAGACTTCTACTGACTAAAATCCACGGTGTCCTTCATAGCCTGTTAAGTTCCGGGGTTACGGTAAGGGAATAATCCCGCGACCCCGGCAGGCTTTGGCCCTCTGAGAGGGGGGCCCCGTCATTATGCTGACGCTCTTTGAGGCGCGCGTGGGACACAACGCGCCGTCGACCCGGGCATGGTCCTTGGTCGGGCAGCGAGTTGCCCTTTACTCGCTGCCCGCATGCCCGCGCCTACGGTGGCCGGAGATCGTCTCGCGACGTCCGTCGCCGTGGGCGTCCTACACCGCGGTTGGGGCGGAGGGAGGACTCTGTCCTCTCTCGCTCGCGGCGCGCCTCCTCCTTAGCGAGCATTACTGCTTCGCAGAAGGAGGCGACCGCTTCCCACTCCGTCTCGCCCCGCAGCATGGCCGAAACCAATGCCGGGCGCGAGACATACACTTACAGACATAGGCATAGATCTATAACACACACACTAAACGACGCGTCGCGACGCTGGTTTTCAACTACTTACTTACACATAATGCTTAAAAACAGTTGACTTTATGACAAAAATGTCAAAAATAAGTTTTATAAAAGACAATAAATTCCACAACAAACGGTTCAGTTACGTATTATGGGGTTGTTGTAAGTTCGCCACAAAAATAATAATAAGCCAATGGTAGCCACAAAAAAAAGTACATAATTTATGTATAAATTAGCCAATGGTTTCTGTTTTTTTATTTTAAACTTTGATTATTGTACATTCAACCTATTCTAATCCGCACGGGAATAGCAGAACAATTAAATTATAAAATCCAGCACAAATCTACCGAAAACGAGGACACAATGTGGAATCTGAACACTCCAGTACCCTTAGCACGAATTTTCACTCTTTTACTTTACAGCATCTTTCCAGTATTTACAGCGTTTTTGTATGAAAAAACGGAACAGCGCCTCTGGTGTGCGGAGAAGGAACTAAATTTTTCATTGAAAATTGTCAGTTTGAAATTGTCAAAGTTCCAGTTTACTTTACGTCTCAAATACTGAAAATTCGTGCTAAGGGTACTGGACATAATTTTTGTAAAATTTTTGTGACGAACGTACATTCCTACAACAATCCGCATTATGTACGTGTTATAGATACAATGTTACAAGAGGGAGAAAGCGTGACTACTAACGTGAAACTAATTACTGGATCTCGTTCAAACCAATTTTCGCTGAAAGTTTGCATGGTAATGTACATCATACATTTTTTGTAGTTTTATCATTCTCTTATTTTAGAAGTTACAGGGTAAAAATCTGTGTGCCCCCCCCCGGGAACACCCAAATACTCCGAAACATTTTATTCCGAATTTCGATATTCCGATTTTCAAAACTCCGAATATCATAATAAATACCTAAAAATTACAATATCTATTATTAAGAATCTCGAAATTTATTTGACCGAAAGTCGTATGCCCGATTTCTTCGTTTTCCGATTTTCACATAATCGAAAAATGTAATGCTCGATGAGTTCTCATTCCGAAAAACGAAATTCCGATTTTCAATATTCCGAATAAACTGATTTTTTCGGAATATTGATAATCGGAATTCCGTAACAGAAATAGGAGCCCCACAAAGCGGGGCTCCGTCGACATGCCTTGGTAGGTGGTAGTCAACAAATTGGCCAAGGATGCAAGAGCGAGCGAAGCGATCGCTCGGGACTGTAGACACCCCGACTCGGACAGGTTAGGTTCGAAGCGGACGGCGGGGTCTTTCAGACCCCGCCATCCCCTTCGTGTTAGGTTACTTTAAACCTTGCAAACAGAAATAGGAGCCCCACAAAGCGGGGCTCCGTCGACATGCCTTGGTAGGTGGTAGTCAACAGACTGGCCAAGGATGCAAGAGCGAGCGAAGCGATCGCTCGGGACTGTAGACACCCCGACTCGGACAGGTTAGGTTCGATGCGGACGGCGGGGTCTTTCAGACCCCGCCATCCCCTTCGTGTTAGGTTACTTTAAACCTTGCAAACAGAAATAGGAGCCCCGCGAAGCTGGGCTCCGTCGACATGCCTTGGTAGGTGGTAGTCAACAAATTGGCCAAGGATGCAAGAGCGAGCGAAGCGAGCTCGGGACTGGGGACACCCCGACTCGGACAGGTTAGGTTCGAAGCACAAGGGGATGGCGGGGTCTTTCAGACCCCGCCATCCCCTTCGTGTTAGGTTAATTTAAACCTTGCTTACAGAAATAGGAGCCCCGCGAACCACCTTAGTGGTGCATTTTGCTCGCTATTGCATCCTGAGTTATTATGATACTCAGGATGCAATAGCGAGCAAAATGTGTCTTGAGGCACCCCGCCTCGGACTTTTCGACCTGACGGACCCGAATCGGAATTCTAATAATCGGAATTTTAATATTCGGTATTCGTGTTTTTGATGTTTCGGAAAATGTAGATATTAAGTCGGAATTTTTGATATTCAGTCTATTGAAATTCGGTATTTTGAAAATAGTACTTATAAACGTTAGGAATTTTGAAATATCGGAATTAGTAAAATAGGAATTATGATCCATCGGAGTTGTTATATTAGGAATTTTGAACCATTCGGAATTATGAAAATCGGTATTTTGAATTTCGGAATAAAGTTTTTCGTATTATCGTAGTGTACCCGTGCCCCCCCCCCCCCCCGGGCACACAGAGACAAATTTTTAGTGTCCGACCGAAACTGATTTAAAATTTCGATACATTCCGTTTACTGTTTTTTTAACAATTATTAACACTTAAGAAATAGTGTTACATAAGTAAAAAAAATCATCTGGGCGTGGATGGCTAGGTATCCTATGAGGAATATCGAAAAACCTTGAATGGAGTCTCGAGACCGATGTTGACGATCACTAAAACTGCATAATTGGATTTTAGAAAAATCAATCCCACCAAAAACATTAAATGTAAAAAAATGCCAAGTCTCTCGATGCAGTCTTTCCATCGTAAAAAGTTTTAAGATCACATAGAAGCCAAGTCCTATTCAAATTATTTTGTAGTTATAAATCAACATTTAGTAATTATATCAATAGTTTTCTTTATATTATAATTATAGGGGCTTGGCAATGAGCACAAGAAAAAACAAATAAAACGGCATATTTGGAGGAGTTGAAAGTTACACACACACCGCATGCGTAAACATTCTCTTTTACTTTATATATTCTCTTAACATTCATCATGGTTCACCCTTGTTTGGTAGAACAACTTTTGATATAATTTTACTAATTCGAACAACGTTTGAGAAAATAATCAGTTTGTATAATATCGGTTAACTTAATTTTCATTTCATCGAATATTTATTTGCGATAACAACATTTGCGCTATTGATCAAAAGGTATAATGTTCATTTGATGTAATGTTCAGTTGGTATAACATTTAGTTAATCGAATATTCGATTAGTGTAATGAAATGCAGAAAAGAAAACATTGTAAATATTTTTTCCGTCGATCTACCTTGGTAGGTGGTAATCAGTAATTTAACTAAGGATGCAAGAGCGAGCGAAGCGAGCTCGGGACTTGGGGCACCCCGACTCGGATAGGTTAGGTTCGAAGGGGATGGCGGGGTCTGA
This sequence comes from Agrotis clavis, assembly GCA_954870645.1. Classification (NCBI taxonomy): domain Eukaryota; kingdom Metazoa; phylum Arthropoda; class Insecta; order Lepidoptera; family Noctuidae; genus Agrotis; species Agrotis clavis. The sequence goes on along the minus strand of OX940935.1, from coordinate 18,286,896 downwards.
AAGACTCCGCCATCCACTTCTTGTTAGGTTACTTTAAACCTTGCAAACAGAAATAGGAGCCCCGCTTTGAGCTACCTTGGTAGCTACCTTGTACCTTGGTACCTTGGTTGCCGATTACTATCTACCAAGGTAGCTCGACGGAGCCCCGCTTCGCGGGGCTCCTATTTCTGTTTGCGAGCTTAAAAGTAACCTAACACGAAGGGGATGGCGGGGTCTTTCAGACCTCGCCATCCCCTTCGAACCTAACTTGTCCGAGTCGGGGTGCCCCAAGTCCCGAGCTCGCTTCGCTCGCTCTTGCATCCTTAGTAAAATTGCTGATACCACCTACCAAGGTATCTCGACGGAGCCCGATTTTTTAATAAACAATGAAAGGAAACGAATTATTAATTAACTGAATATTCGGCACGATATTTCGACTAAATCATTATTAGTCTAGTGGAACATTAGTTAAAATAAAATTCGTGCATTTGAAAATTCGGTCAAATGAAATTATTTCAAAGAAATAAATATGCTAAATAAAAATTTACCAATTAATTATTCGGTGCAATGAATAATTCTACGAAACGGCTATAGTGTAACCAAAATTAGCCGGAGTGATTTTCGACGAAATGTTGTTCTACCAAACAAGGGTGAACCATTCATCATTTACTTTCATAAAGCGATGGCCCGTAAGGTATTCTTAATTATTGTATTGGAACATGTAGTCGGTAGTGACCATCATGATTCACACATAACAAATAATCTGATCACAGGTCTCGTCAGTAACATTTGCACATAATTCCAGGCAGCAAGCAGCTTTTAATTTGTGCTCATTGCCAAGTCACTATAATTATAGTATAAAGAAAACTATTGATATAATTACTAAATGTTGATTTATAACTACAAAATAATTTGAATAGGACTTGGCTTCTATGTGATCTTAAAACTTTTTACGATGGAAAGACTGCATCGAGAGACTTGGCATTTTTTTACATTTAATGTTTTTGGTGGGATCTCATTTATTTTTTGTAAGTGTACTTCTTTCTTTTTTTTTAGGTGTCCTCATAATTTCTTGGACTTCAGCTACTGCTTTGCTTAGGACCCATTCTATAACTAACAAACTAAATAGAACTAGACTAACTTAAAAATAACTAACTAAATAAATATATAGGTATCTATGTGTACTAACTTACAAACTAAATATAACTAAACTAAATAACACGTAAACAACTAGATATGTAACTATGTCTATGTTATATTAATAAACTATTTTTCCTAAATAACTGTTTCAGTAACAATGATAAATCTACTATCTAATCCGGCTATCTTAAGTTCTCCGAATATCGCTACAATATTTTTTTAGTTTCGAAATGGTTTTTCATAGATAGATGGCGGTATCAAATGAAAATTATCGAATTATTTTAAAGTGCTACTGCGCTCTGTAACGAAACCATAGCGCGATTCAGACAGGTACAATGCCATCTATCGAGCGCGCATACAATATTTATCGCAATACAATGGAGTTTTAGCTTTATTAATTTAATGAATTATGATCTTTATGTATTAATTATAGTCTATGTATTACATTTATATTATTCTTTTCTATTCTCTGTATGTATTCATCCAATTGAATACTTAAACAACGAACAAAGTTAACAATGCAGTCAAAATCCATACATAATGTTCTTGCCAAACCGCAAATATAAAATTGTTTTCTATGGTATTATTATTTTTTAATGTTTTTATAATTTTTCCTTTATATGTGGCTCATGACCTATCTTGGTGCAAAATCAAATGAAAATTATCGAATTATTTTAAAGTACTACTTCGACTGCGCTCTGTAACGAAACCATAGCGCGATTCAGACAGGTACAATGCCATCTACCGAGCGCGCATACAATATTTATCGCAATACAATGGAGTTTTAGCTTTATTAATTTAATGAATTATGATCTTAATGTATTAATTATAGTCTATGTATTACATTTATATTATTCTTTTCTATTCTATGTATCTATTCATCCAATTGAATACTTAAACAACGAACAAAGTTAACAATGCAGTCAAAATCCATACATAATGTTCTTGCCAAACCGCAAATATCAAATTGTTTTCTGTGGTATATTATTTTTTAATTTTTTTATAATTTTTCCTTTATATGTGGCTCATGACCTATCTTGGTGCAAAATTTGAAGTTTCTAAGTCTGCTAGAAGTACCTTAGATTTTTGATGATCGGTCAGTGAGTCAGTGAGTGACAAAATGTTGTAACTTTGATCGACCGTAACTCCTAAATTATTAATTCAATTGGCATGTAATTTCAAACTTAAGCTTGTTCTAATGCCTACTATTATTCACAGACAGAGAAACCTAAACTCCTAGCTTTGCCCACGTCGAAGATATAGGGGGGGCGAAACAGCCGCGAATCGCTTCGAGAAAAGATGGTACGGCCGTGCCCGTTTTGCTCGAGACTTGGCGGGGCACTGCCGTGCCCCCAGATAATCCTGGCCAGGAATCGTAACAGCTGATTTTGGTTTTTTTTTTTATATTTAGCTGATTCAGAAATACGAAATTTCTAAAATGAAAAAAAAAAGCATTATTTCAAAGAAGAAACCGTTAACTTATATTTCGAATACCTACAGTCACTGCCTTGACGATTGATAAGTTCTTTAATCATTAACGTACGTAACAAATATAATTTTATTAGAACACTAGCTTCTGCCCGCGACTTCGTACGCGGATCCTGTTGCTTATGCCAGCAGTCAGGGTCGTCAAAATCGAAGATCTGAAACGTCTGATGTCGAATTCTAGGAGCCTGGGGACGGGAAAACAACGGGATGTGCGAGACGATTCCAGACGTTCCAGATCTTTCATTTTTTTAAGACAACAGGAAATGCCCATCAGACTAAACAACTCTTGCTAAGACGTCATTCCTGTATATATTATAGTGTAGCTGGGCTCTTGGAGTTCCGCATCAGGTGTTCCAGATCTTCAATTTTTATACGTTGACAGAGAGTACTCATCAGGCTGAATAACTCTTGCTAAGACGTCATTGCCTTATATGTTATAGTGTAGCTGGGCTCTTGGAGTTCCACATCAGGTGTTCCAGATCTTCAATTTTTATACATCAACAGAAGGTGCTCATCAGGCTGAACAACTCTTGCTAAGACGTCATTCCTGTATACATAATTATGTTAGAGTGTAGCTGGGCTCTTGAAGTTCCACATCAGGTGTTCCAGATCTTCAATTTTTATACATCAAAAGAAGGTGCTCATCAGGCTGAACAACTCTTGCTAAGACGTCATTCCTGTATATATTATAGTGTAGCTGGGCTCTTGAAGTTCCACATCAGGTGTGATTTTGATCTTCAATTTTATTCTCTCAACAGAAAATGCTCATCACGTGGATCAATTTTTGCTATGGCATCATTTTTGATATCTCTATAGTTTAGCAGGTCTGTTGCAGTTCTGCATCAGGTGTTCAAGTTTCTAAGATAAATTATAGTCTATATGTTAATCGAACTTAATACCTATACAACAAAAGAAAAATTATTCAAATCCGTCCAGTAGTTCCGAAGATTAGCGTGCACAAACACAGACAAACAGACAAAAAAATTTTTAATTACAGTTTCGGGTTCGGCATCGATAAAATAACAACCCCTGCTACTTTTTTTTTGTATATTTCCATTGTACAGACACCACTTTTCTACAAATTTATTATAATATGTATAGATATAATATACCTATGTATAGAATAGATGAATATACAAGACTTACTCTTGGCAGTAAAACTCACGATTAAATGGACGGTGGCCCCGCGCCCGGCGTGCAAGCACGTGGTTGCTACGAATTTTACCGAACTACGCACGAAAAGGCACGAACACCTGAGTTTGGCGGGGCCGAAAGTTTCCTATATTTTGGCCGAAACCGAAACTATGGCCGAAATTAGATTTTTTGGCCGAAACCGAAACCGAAACCGAAATTTCGGTCGGTCACTACAAATTTTACCACTTTGGAAAAGTCTCTCGGACAAACTGTTCGGTTTAGAATTAAATGATATTATAGTACGAGATCCGGTAGAAGAAATATATACCCTCATCTGTTATTTGAAAATGGCATATGATACACGCTAGATACTCTAAACGACAATATTTTAGTGATAGGTTGTCGGCCTGAATCGCGTACGGTCAATGTTAATTCATAAAAATTGTCCTCAAAAATTTTCGTTCCACTTCCCTCATCTGTTATTTAGAAAAATCAAGTATTAGCTGATAGAATATACCTTATGGAATCTAAAAAATAAAGGTTGTCGGTGTCTAACCCTGTCCTTCTAATTAGTTGTCGGGTTTAAACTGGTGAGTTACCGTAGATAATATACCCTCATCTGTTATTTAATCGAATCAGATATCAAATGATAGATTATTTTATTCTGAATCCAACAGTATTTAGTTGTCGAAGCAAAACTGTGGCCGAATTTCGGTTGTCTAAATTTTAATCGTAAAATTTGTTCCATAAGCGTTGAAGAACAAAAGACAAGATAATGATGCTGGTGTGCAGTTCTGCACCCAGACAGGTCGAAAAGTGTTTGGAAGACTAGTTTCACTTCCTGCTAAGGTCGCAGCAATAGTGTGAAGTGTTGTGCGCGAAACTGTATGCGGCAGACAAAGATGAAATCAATTCGTTTTAAATAATTTTCCGACTAAGTAGGCACGTGCCATTGACCAAGCACTGGATTCAACTCAGACTAGATTAATAATAATGATACATGTTCATTTATTATCGGCAAGTAATTTAACTACATTTAATGAAGAAACCACCCTGGTTTCCTTATTACTTCTGGCTGGTTTAAAAAAAAATTAGCATGAAGAGGATAGCGGGGTCTGAAAGACCTCGCCATTCTCTTCTAATCTAAATTGTCCGAGTCGGGTTTGGTCGGGGTACCAGCAAGTCCCGAGGCTGCACCTAGTTCTAACAGTTATAATATGTATATGACTTTAATAAAAAACTTTTTGAAAAAAAGGGAACCGACTTCAAAACCAAACACAAAAAACTATAAAATAAATTTTCTTTCGGAAGTCGTTGGCTTTGTTTTTTTTTTATTTCATTGATATATTATGGCCACCGACTTCCGAAAGAAAATTTATTTTATATTTTTTTGTGTTTGGTTTTGAAGTCGGTTCCCTTTTTTTCAAAAAGTTTTTTATTTTTCCCTTTTTAGTTGAGATATTCAACAAAAATCTTCATAAAATGCCGTCTTTGAAAATCTACAATCCTAATAAGCAACAAAAACGGATCTATGCGAGCAACTTCACGAGATATCCATTATTGTTATATACTAAAACCTCCAGAATGTAGTGAACACTTTCCTGAAAACTGCATCAAAATCCGTTCAGCCAAACGCGAGATAATCGCGGACAAACATACATGCAAACATACATAAAGGTCGAACTGAGAACCTACTTTTTTTTGAAGTCGGTTAAAAATAGGGCTATGTTCAGAAAATATAGGAAAACAAATAAAAGTATAATAGATGTTTTTTGCTACTAACATTATGAAGTTGAATGCTTCGGAATAGGAACATTAGAGACAGAGTAGTTAGGAAATGTGATTGTTAGGATGAAAAAAGTTAGGAAGAACATTTTCGGGTTTCAGATTATCAGAGTTTAAGTTTTAGGTGAACTTTGGCGCGCCCCTTCCAAACACTTTTCGACCTGTCTGTACAGTTTCGCGCACAACACTTCACACTATTGCTGCGACCTTAGTAGGAAGTGAAACTAGTCTTCCAAACACTTTTCGACCTGTCTGGGTGCAGAACTGCACACCAGCATCATTATCTTGTCTTTTGTTCTTCAACGCTTAGGGAACAAATTTTACGATTAAAATTTAGACAACCGAAATTCAGCCACAGTTTTGCTTCGACAACTAAATACTGTTGGATTCAGAATAAAATAATCTATCATTTGATATCTGATTCGATTAAATAACAGATGAGGGTATATTATCTACGGTAACTCACCTGTTTAAACCCGACAACTAATTAGAAGGACAGGGTTAGACACCGACAACCTTTACTTTTTAGATTCCTTAAGGTATATTCTATCAGCTAATACTTGATTTTTCTAAATAACAGATGAGGGAAGTGGAACGAAAATTTTTGAGGACAATTTTTATGAATTAACATTGACCGTACGCGATTCAGGCCGACAACCTATCACCAAAATATTGTCGTTTAGAGTATCTAGCGTGTATTATATGCCATTTTCAAATAACAGATGAGGGTATATATTTCTTCAATGTATCCTAGAATATTAGTATATCAATATCCTTTTAAAGACCTATCCATAGATATTCCCATACGTATGAGTTCGGTGAAAAAATTTTTTTTGAGTTTCACTTCTAAATAGGGGGAAACCCCAAAACTTGTGTGAACATCCTAATGCGGTTTACATAACACATCTACTTACCAAGTTTCAACTGGATAGCTCTTCTACTTTCGAAGAAAAGTGGCTGTAATATCCGGACGGACGGACGGACAGACATGACGAATCTAAGGGTTCCGTTTTTTGCCATTTGACTACGGAACCCTAATCGTCCACACAGTTAACGAGTACTTTGCCCATGATTTCGTCCACGAGGATGCGTTTTTCGGGTTTTGAATTACCGAAAATCCTTAACACTTATTTTATCGATTTTGTTGTGTTGAAGTACATTAAAACAAATAATTTTGGAAAGTTTTAAGTAGGTAAATCGAGTTTAGTCGAGTGAGATCAAATTAATTTTCATAATATAATAATAATAATAATAAACCCGCAGGGCAGCTTGTGGCGAGCTGTTGGGCAGTTGCGACCCCACGGACCTGATCTCCCGGGAGATATCTTGTTCCTCATCTCTGGCTTGCCTTTATTGGCTGGTCAGAGTGAACACTGACGAGGAACAGATCTCCCACCTCTTTCTTGCCTTTACTGGCTGGCTAGAGTGGAGATTCGCAAGAGCAAACGTGCTCGGAGGAAGGAAGTATTTCAGTAAGTGTTTGTAGGGATCGACCATACTTCCGGGTTCCTGGTCGATTCTGAGAACCGTGGAATACCTCTCCACTCCTCAAGCACCTCAGGATATGTTACCCCCTTGTCGCTTCGTCACCTGGTGCAAGCGATATGTTTGGGGGTCCATTTGTTGAGTGTGCAAGTCACCCCCTGCCAACGTATCTATGTATATAAAACATTGATTAGGCAGAGGCCATAGTCTTTCCATAGATATTATATAACCAGTCCACCAAACCCACCAAACGCCATAACCCTGTCTTTTGTTTCCATATTCCGCAATAGTCCAACTCCAACCGGGGGTTGACCTTGGATATACTGGCATAGTGCATACAGGGTTAACCGCCGGCTAGAGCCTCATTTCATTTAAATTGCGTAAAGGGCCTCTGCAAGATGGCTTCGGCTCCTGGCATGCCCTCTAAAAGTCCGGGATCCCATGATGCCGAGATCTTAAAAGATATAGAGAAGAATAATAATAATAATAATATTCCACAACTATCACACAACGTCATCTAGTCCCAAGCTAAGCAGAGCTTGTGTTATGGGTACTAGACAACTGATAAACATACTTATATATTTCTAAATACATACATGTTATAGATCAATTACACCCAGACACAGAACAAATGATCGTGCTCATCACACAAACATTTGTCCTGGGTGGGAATCGAACCCACGACCTCCGGCATAGCAGTCAGGGTCACTAACCACTAGACCAACAGGCCAGTCAAATTTTCATACAAACTTTAATTCCATATTTAAATGTCTTTGTGGATTTTTTTTCAAAACTCCGTCCTTAGTGCACACTTACGTCATATAAGAAATGCTTGTGCAAAATTTAATATTATTTCTATGCCCAGCGGTTTCGGTTAGGCGTTGATCCATCAGTCAGTCAGCCAGCTAGTTTTTTCTTTTATACATGGATTTTTTTACACACATTCTCAAATTTAACTTTTTCAAATTTCAAATTCAAAGTCTTTTGGTGTCTTTCACTTTCACTTTGGTGATATCACCCAGGTGAATTGAGAGGATTTATTCGATGTCGTTTTTCACCTTGGAATTGTTTCACCAAAGTGATCAAACGCGACTTTTTTTCTACCACAATACAAATTCAATTTTCGGCGACGCGTGCCTGAGTACGAACTACGAACCTCTATAAAATATCGCAAAAGTCGCCAAGATATTAAAAAGGTATTGGAGACCCGGGCACGCCGCAAATGCGGCGGTAAGACCCTTCTTTGAGGAGTGGCTGGGTAGGCGTCACGGCGTCCTGACCTACCCCATGACGCAGGTCCTCACCGGACACGGCAGATTCGGGAGGTACCTGTGTCTGATGGGGAAGGAAGAAACGTCTGGGTGTCACCACTGCGAGGATCGCCATGAGGACACGGTGGAGCATCGGTGCAGGACTGCCCCGCTTGGGCAGAGCACCGCCGTGTCCTCACGGTGGCGGCGGCGGCGATAGGCGGAGACCTCTCGCGCCCGGCATTGGTAGCGGAGAGAGGTTGGAGACGGAGTGGGAAGCGGTCGCCTCTTTCTGCGAAGCAGTCATGCTGGCGAAGTAGGAGGCGGGCCGCGTGAGGGGGACTCATTTGATGATTATACCACGTAAAAAAAAAAAGAAAGGTATCGGAGACTGGCGTCGCGTTGTGTACGAAGGGCCTTATTCTGGCCTTAAACTATATAAATTTCGAAAAACGCAGTGATTAAAATACAGTTTACGAAAAATTTTCTCCAGGTAACATGTACCGTAACGAAATGATTCGCATATTGTTAATATTAATGTCGGTGTCTTACGCAGTCAGTGATCATTGTGTGAGGTACACGTTTGAAGAAAACTATGAGGAATGGTTGACACATGGTGTGCCGAACAATATGTGTTATCGTTCTATACCGTCTTGGATTGAAGGCAAATACAGTAATATTGACTTGAGTGCTGAAAATTATCAAAGTACTACATTTATTAGGCCACTCGATGTATTTACTTGTGTTTCGTCACTCAATTTTACTATGCACCAGCATGGTAGAATTGAAGTGAACATTTATATGGAAAAAGACGAAATGTCCCGGAACGTTATTGAAGTTATTGTACGAACGAATGCAGGATCTATATTGGGAATGGAATTTAATGACAGTCATGCAGTCATGAAGGCCATGTAAGTATTATATTATTTTAGTAGAGTTTTATTGCACCATGTAGTTACACTCTAGGTGAGGGTGATATTAGTGGTGCAGCTACGATCCTCTTCAGCACAGATGTGGTGGCGCCGTACTACGTAGAGCTGTAAGAGTCTCTGGAGAGAAACACCCCACCCCGGCAGATGACCTCTCCTTCCCTGACGTCCCCGATCCGGAAACCAACTCTCTCGAAATTATAGCTCAGCAAGTTACTGCGGCCGTTTGCTCCTTCCGAAGTGGATCTGCCGGTGGCCTCGACGGCCTGACGCCTCAACACCTTTAGGACCTACTTTCGTTGGAAGGATCCGGCTGTTGGGACTCGACGTGGCGCTTCACAAAACAGAGAGTGAGCCTCTTTTGAAGGAGCTATCGGCCCTCATTAATCTTATGCACTCCGGTAATGTGAACGAAGCCGTCATTGATATTTTGTACGGGGTAAATCTTTGTTCTCTACGCAAAAAGGATGGCGGCATTCGACCCATTGCCGTAGGGTCAACCTTACGCCTTATGGCAGCCAAAATTTCCTGTGCCTTCTAAAGTGAGACACTGGCCAGTAAATTCAAGCCCGTACAGCTGGGCTTCGAGTCCAAAGAGGACTGTGAGGCTGCGGTACACGCTCTGTATACATTTATTTCAATGATATTTGCAATTATTTTTTTTATATTTTTCAGTAGTTCTCTTCAGTAGTTCTAGGATAAAGCTGCTTTTCCGCCAGAGATGCGCTATGCTACGTTGCTGCGGATGCGTTTGACATCCACCAATCACATTCATTGGTTTACATAGCACAGCACTGGTGGAAACGGATTCAAGTAAGATGTGTTTTTTATATGTAAGGATGTGTGCTATGGCTGCGTGCTGTGGCTGTGTGCTATGGCTGCGTGCTATGGCTGCGTGCTGTGGCTGCGTGCTATGGATGCGTGCTACGGGTCGTCGCGAGTCGTGTCGCTATGTCACTGAACCAATTTAGGGATTTGTCAAATCACTAGATTTGTTTAGGGAAATGATAAAAATCGTGTTGTTAGTTTAACAAATCCCTGGTTTTATCATAGCCCTGCGACGGGTGCCCTCTATCTGGCAGAAACTTGTTTCTCCGAAACCTATTTGGCAGAACTCACTTGGCAGAAACTTTTTTAAACGAACATTGTTATGGTAGAATTTTTTTTTAATATAATTGTTTTTTGGCCTAATGTTTTTATGTCCGAATTTAAATTGGGATACTTTTAAGATGGCAGAATTGTATTGGGCATAATTACTTTTGTCAGAGTTACAATTTTGCATATTTTCATTTAGCATAACGTTTATTTAGAGCGCCGATTATTTGGAATAATTTGACTTGGTATACTTCGAAGATCACAGAATTTCAGAATAGAAATAATTTAATAGTCATAATAAAAAATAAAAAAATTGTTTTATAAAATCAATATGGTGTGCTACAAAAGTTAGTGACAGAAATGAATCGCTGCAAAACCGACTTCACGTAGTCTTGTCTGCCCTACCCCTAGAGTGTAATTTATAATCGCGTAGGCGCGGAGGGGAAAGGCGGCCCGTGAGCTGAGGAGCAGGTGGTTTTAACGCACACCGCCGCGGCTGAGGCTGGCCGGCTAGCCGGCCAGTAAGCCGAAGCTGCGGTGGTGGGCGTAAAATCATCTGCGACGATTAGCTCGCGTGGGACCGCCAGAGACCCGCAGCGCCGGAGCCGTGACAGAAGCCATGCCTGCTGCATGTGCTGAATGCTTGCTGCATGCTTACTGCATCATCTTACTGTCTGGGAAATAAAAACCACACAATTATGCAAAAGATGATTCTGGTTGTGAACTTTCTACGAAATGATGGTTATACTTATTGATTATTATGGAAATGAAAGGTCAACGGGCGAATTGTATGGGAAAAAAACCCACGGCGGACATAAATCAAACCTTGAGGATATATAGCTAAATGTCTCTTAGTTACCATGGTAAGGGTCGCATTCTTGTGGGCTGTGGGAATTAAAAAAAAAAAAAAATAGTTTACATTATTTATTCGGCGTAATTAATGCAGTTTCATCTAAAAATATGGCAGGGGTCGATTTCCTGCCACCGCAAGCCGGATCGCCCGGAGGATACGGTGGAGCATATGGTGCAGGTCTGCTCCGCTTGGCCAGAGCACCGCACTGAGGCGATGGGTGCGACCTCTCCCACCCGGCATTGTTCGAGTGGTCGCCTCCTTCTGCGAAGCAGTCATGCTAGCGAAAGAGGAGGCGGGATGCGTGAGCGAGCGGATAGCGTCCACCTCACGACCCAGCCGCCTCAGGAGACGCCCACAGCAACGGACGTCGCGAGACAATTTTCGGGAATGCCCGGGTTTCAAAGAGCTGTCAGCAATATGACGGGGCCCCCCTCTTTGAAGACCAAAGCCTGCCGGGGTCGTGTGTCTATTGGGGCAACGTGGCCCCGGAACGTAAAGGGAATAGCCCTTTACGTTCCGGGGCCACGTTGCCCCAATAAGAAGGACACCATGGATTTTTTTCAGTACAAGTCGTGAAAGTCCCTTTTTTTATTTTTTAGCGTGGTAGAACATCAAATGAGTCCTCCCACCCCGGGCAGGGCGGGAGGGACTGTCAGACTTGTACTGACTAAAATCCACGGTGTCCTTCAATAGCCCTTTATGTTCCGGGGTCACGGTGAGGAAATAAAATCCCGCGACCCCGGCAGGCTTTGGCCCTTTAAGAGGGGGCCCCGTCAGTTTTGCTGACGCTCTTTGAGGCGCGCGTGGAACACGCATGCATGGTCCATGGTCGGACAGCGAGTTGCCCTTTACTCGCTGTCCGCATGCCCGCACCTACGGTGGCCGGAGATCATCTTCCGACGTCCGTTGCCGTGGGCGTCTCCCGCGGCGGCTGGATCGTGAGGTGGACGCTGTCCTCTCCCTCACGCGTTCCGCCTCCTCCTTTGCTAGCATTACTGCTTCGCAGAAGGAGGCGACCGCTTCCCATTCCGTCTCGCCCCGCAGCATGGCCTCGACCAGTGCCGGGCGCGAGAGGTCGCCGCCTATCGCCGCTGTGAGGACACGGCGGTGCTCTGCCCAAGCGGGGCAGTCCTGCACCGTATGCTCCACCGTGTCCTCTGGGCGATCCTCGCAGTGGTGACACCAAGGCGTTTCTTCCTTCCCCATACGACACAGGAACCTCCCGAAACATCCGTGCCCGCTGAGGACCTGCGTCAGACGGAAGGTGAGGACGCCGTGACGCCTCTCCAGCCACTCCTCAAAGAGGGGTCTTACCGCCGCGATTGCGGCGTGCCCGAACCTCGGTTGCGACAGTCGTTCCCTCCAAAGTCTGAAAGTTCCTGCCCTATTTTGCCCACGTTTTTATAAACTCACTTTTCTTGTTTATTTGTTTGTTTTTATGCCATAAAGCTTCTTCAGTGAACCGACAAGACAATATTGTCTTGACAGTTTAAATGTTCGATTCAGTCTCACGCGATTTAATAAATAAATGTATTACTGCATTTGGGATACACAAAACATTTATAAAAACAGTTCTGAAAGTATGTTTTTTCTGCGACGTAACATGGATTAATACGTTAATCATAAAGCAGGTCGCAGAAGGCATTTTGTTTGCAAAATATGAGGACCGCAATCTGTTTTATGAAGTGTGCAATGCAATGGATTCTAGGACAATTAAAAACATGTTGCCACGTGCTGGAGTGGTCTAGTCCCCTGCCACACCTCATCCCTCGGACGCCGTATGATATGAACCCAATCACTATGTACGGCAAGTCTATTCTTTGAGAAAAGCAAGCCAAATACTTAGGTGTTGACCCTGTACAGTCTCCTTACCTTCCGTGCCCATGTAAAGGCAGTTCGCGTTCGGCTGCCTTTACCGGAGGTAGGCTTCATTTCTTGCTTACAGCAAGAAGCAAATTGTCACTCAAGTGCAAATTGCGTCTTTATAAAGCTGTCATCCGTCCTATGACACGTACATTTTTTTAGACCACGATAATTGCTGAAAACATCAAAAATATACATCTTTACAATCAACTAAATGAGAAAAGGCAAAACTTGGTCCTTATATTTTGCAAACAGATGTCTTATGGCGGCCCGGCCTATTACAGAAATTCCAAAAAAACAGTAAAAACTAAAAAAAAGGAACTGCCTTCAAATCCAAACACAAAAAAGTGTGACTTTTCTTTCGGAAGTCGGTGAAATAAAAAACAAAGCCATCGACTAGACTGGATATTGTTTTTTTTTATTCACCCTTTTTTCATCGAATATGGCCACCGACTTCGAAAGAAAAAATATTTTATCTTTTTTGTGTGTTTGGTTTTGAAGTAGGTAGGTTCCTTTTTTTAAGTTTTTTTTTTGTTTTGCTGTTTTTAGTTTGGATGTTCACAAAAATCTTCGTATATTCGACGTCTTTGAAAATCTACAATCCAAGTAAGCAACAGAAAAGGGCGGAAAAATCTATGCGGGAAATGAGATATCCATGATTGTTATAATACTAAAATCTTTTCCAGAATGTTAGGAACACTTTTCTGAAAACAGCATCAAAATCGGCATAGTCTATAACCGCGGACAAACATTACTTCATACGTACAGGTCGAACTGAGTAACTATTTTTTTTTAAGTCGGTTAAAAATCAGGTTTAGAGGCTTGTAAACTATTGTATCTAGTCGATCAAAACAAAAGAGAATCTGAAACGTACAGATCAAGAGGAAATACAATGAACGGAGATTTTTCGAATAAATACATTTTTGCTTAAAACTTTGTTCTCCAATGGATTACAACAAAAATAATGGAGTGTATTATTATGTGAATTATGCTCTTTCATTCTAGACCATTTTCGTTCATGTCCGCGACCGGGTCGGATTGCGCCCGATGACCTTTATGCCTAAAGATGATTCTGACTTACAAAATTATGGGTTTCGGTGTTATGGTAAATGAGTGTATGCCAAACGATTTTCTGCGAAAAAAGGTTTATGCTATCCGTTGCTATGCAAAATAAAATTATGACGTAAAAAGTTCTGCTATAAAGGGTGGACCCCCCTGCGACAGATACATCGCATAGCACGAGCTGCGCATCTTCGTAGCGCAGCTACCTTATGACAGCGCATCTTCGTAGCGCAGCTACCTTGTGACAGCACATCTTAGTAGCGCAGCTACGCATCTTCATAGCGCAGCTACCTTGTGACAGCACATCTTCGTAGCGCAGCTACGCATCTTCATAGCGCAGCTACCTTGTGGCGGCGCATCTTCATAGCGCAGCTACCTTGTGACAGCGCATCTTCATAGCGTAGCTACCTTGTGAGAGCACATCTTCGTAGCGCAGCTACGCATCTTCATAGCACAGCTACCTTGTGGCGGCGCATCTTTGTAGCGCAGCTACCCTGTGACAGCGCATCTTCGTAGCGCAGCTACCCATCTCCATAGCACATCTTACCGCACAGCTACATAGCGTAGCATCAGTGGAAACGGTCACACAGTTTCGTAGCTCAGCTTTTACATCTTCGCAGCACATCTACATAGCGCATCTCTGGTGGAAAAGCAGCCTAAATCTGCGCTGATTTAAATTGTAGGTAGGTAAGTTGGATTATTTTAAACATTACTTATTGTTTCGAGGTGCAGGAATTTCAAAGATTCGAAAACAAACAAATCTTTCTATTATTTTGTGTTTATTTATGTTTTGAATCAGTGCTCAAACCAGTGCATAGATACTGTTTTAAACGACAACAAGTTTTACTCATCGAGTTAAATAATAAGCTATTTTTTAGGTTCATGCGGTATGCTGAAGGGGGAAGAGCAATGCTATCGTACGTTCAATTTCGTTAACGAATTGCAGCGATGCTGTAAATCGACCAAAAATGATAAAAACACGGATCTTTGAAATTAATGTCGCTCAATTAAGGACGTTTCTTAAGCAAACTATGTAGGTACCTACGTATAAGATTATTGATCTTAAACTAATATTATTAATGCAAGTATGTTTGTTTTTACCTTTTCACGCAAACTACCTACTGAATCGATCGTCCCAAAATTTTGCGTATGTACGATGTCAGGAGTATAGACAAGAATAAAGGGTACCTTTCATCACCTAAAATAGAAGAGAGGTGTTGCCGAGAAAAAAAAAATTAAGTACGTTCATATTCCAGATGGCGCCACTTACACGATCCGTATTGTTTCTCAAATTCTAAATTAACGCAAGCGAAGCCACGGGCAAACACTACTCTTTAATATTTACATTAACAATTTTTTTTTTGTACAATTTATTTGTAATACTGTTTTCCACACAACATTGCCTGTTAGAAATCCCGGGAAGATCCTTATTCATAATCAACAATTCGATGCAAGTACTGAAATAATTCTAGCTACTAATCATAAGTACATTCATCATCATCATCATCAGCCTATAATGTTCCCACTGCTGGGACACAGGCCTGGCCCCCTCTCTGTGAGAGGGAGTGGGCCATAATCCACCACGTGGGCCCAGTGCGGGTTGGTAGATCACATGTCTTCGAATTTTTGGTTCTAGGACATGCCGGTTTCCTCACGATGTTCTCCTTCACCGTTTTGAGAGCAGTGGTGATGAAATAATTTACACAAAGTAATGCGCCTGGCGGGGTTCGAACCCACGACCTACAATTCGTAAGTCGGGACCGATACCACTGGGCCACCACTGCTCTCATTGTACATTAATCCTAATATATGCGAAACTGAATTCGGTTTTAACGTTTAGGTACAGAGTTAAAACTTTCAGATACGGTAACGGTTATATACAACCCAGCAAAGTTCTGATGAACCTTCAACAGTACTTTCCTGGGTTGAAAATGATGGTTTATGGTTTAAGGCATCATCATCATAATTATCATCATCTTATCAGCCCGGAATCACCCACTGCTGGGTATAGGCCTCCCCCTTTTTCTGCCACATCTATCGGTTCTGTTTCTCTCTCATCCATTTATCCCCCGCGATCTTGACGATATCGTCAACCCAACGGGCTTTTGGGCAGACCTGGTTTCTTTGGCCGAACCTTGGCCACCGTACGGTCAAAACCTAAGGTTTATAATAGTAAGACAAAGGCACAATATATTAATTACTGTTTCTTTTATTTGTCCCCATGGTTTCCATTACCTCTATAAAACTGTGAACGACTCTTTCTGACTTGTTACAGATTAACTTAACTGGTGAGGCGTCTCCAAATTCCATTGTGTTGGTCGATTCATTCCGCTACATACCGCCAAATATGGATGAAAGCGATTGCCGACTCTACGAAGCTGAAATAGACACAATACAGTCAAGCACACCAGAGCCAAGCACACCAGATCCAAACACACCAGAGCCCACAATGTAAGAGTCAAGCACTCCAGAATCCAACACGCTAAAGTCGACCTTGGCGCCTGCTGATACGGACGATAACAAAGGTTTTTGGGACCATTTTTGAATTTGAATTTAATTTTAACTTCAATTTTACCACTTTTATTCGAACCTAGGAAGTAAATTAAACCAGTAGCGGCTGTAGTGTTGTAGTTGATGAGGACGGTGCTTTCCAATATCTTTCCAGCAGTTACTAACAAATGTATACTCTGACATGAACAGTAGTGTGCAGTGATCACGTGATGTGGTTTCACAATTACACTCTACACTAACACTCCACAGACGCCCACTACACTCATTACACTCCCACAACACTTACATATCATATTTTTTATTATTTTCAATTTTTAATACTTTGTTGTATTTTTTGTCTGTTAATTAGGTACATTACTGTTTTATTTTATCAAATAATCATTGTGGAACATTTTGTTTTTCTATTTTGTTTTCAATATTTCTTATTGTTTTTGATTTTTGGAATATGGAACACAGTCATCTTTTTACACAGTTTTGATACCAATGTAACTATTTATACGTAAACAATCAACTTGTAAAATGTGTTTGAATTTCAATAAAGATTTTATTTTGTTTGTTTATTTATTTGCATCAATCATTCTTCACTATACGATATAGGGACAGCATTTTTAAAAGAACATCAGATTGTTTTAATAGATCAGATTGTAAAATGTAAATATAATAATTTATCTGTCTCAATAATTTATTAACACTTATAGTTTTTTTTTTCTGCTTCCATTTATTCATTATTGTTTACATACTCGTAAAATCATAAGATTCTTGCCGCTGAATGTTTCAATTGGTATAAAAGGCGAGCAGCCGGAGCAGTGGAATTAGCCAAAGTCAATGCCCCCCCGTCACTTGCAGAGCCAGCCCGCGAGCTGAGCCTTAGCTATAAAACTAGCCCTATAAATAATCAACTAAGATCCAGCCTGTCCCTTGCTGCCCTCCCAGCGACGCCCTAAGCCGAGGTCCGTACCCCAAAGGGGGTGCCCTTAGCGTGTGGTCGCTTAGTTTATAACTAAGTTTGTTGCCCTGGCTGGAGCCCTTAAATTCTTAAGGCATCCACAGAAAAGTCCGGTTGAGCAGTACACAACCTAATAGAGGTTGACCTGCGAGATGCCATACAAAAAAAAAAAAGCACTGGTATTAACAGAGCAAATCCGCCTTTAATCCCAGAAAAGTTAGTCAGAGCTGTACCCGCACCCATATTTCGTCAGTTAAGTTCAACTCACATGTACCGTAAAACCGGCCAACATTGCCCTTGGCGGATATCTTTGCCCAAACACGAAAAATAACTAAAATCTTGAATTGTAAATAAATTTAAATAGCTGACAACATTATTTAATCTTTAGGGTAAACTAGACTATTTTCCTGACATAACTAAATATTAGTTACGTCGCTAAGTTCACTCAGTTGTCGGTGAGACATGTTTAAAGTAGTACTAGTCTGAGGTGATGCCAAAATCTTGTTTTACGTTTTTACACACTGACAGCGTACGACATCTCTCAGGTAAGTTATTTCAATGTTCCAGTAATAAAAAGAACCACGCTTCATTTCTATGCTAGTTTGAGACCAATAAAACGTAAAATCTTCAAGATAATGCAGTGGGCAATGATTCCCGAGCTTGCGTGAACATAGGAGTGACAACATTGCCCACAGCAAAAATAGTGTTAGGGATGGCACCCATAATATCTAGTAAGAGTTAACTCAGTTTTATCAACCAAAATGTTTTTATAATTCCTATGTTAAAACTCTTTTTAAAAGTAAATATTATATTTTTACGTTACAACGTCTGCCTGGCATGCCTTGCAATGACTATTTTTCCTTGTAATCTTTGTTATACCATTTTTTAAGATTTCTGTGTAAGATTTGTTTTAGAATCTTTAATATTAACCTTAAGTATAATAATACGTGTAATTTATAACTATTATACCTGACTGATTTATTATTTATAAAAGATTTTATTTAAAAGCAGATTATTATTTATTACATTAGTGTGTGGCAACCCTAGCCCACCGTTTCAGTTTGTATGAAAAAGCAGCTGGTGTGTAGTGTAACAATGCCCACCTCAGTAAAATTAAAAATATAACGTTTTTGATATATTGATCACGAAGGATGGCAACTTTGCATGATTCACTAAAACATATCTTATTTTCAAAGCTCTAGAGCTGATAGTTTTAGAGAAATTAAGGGTGGGCAATGTTGGACGGTCGTGCGTATAATTTTGCCCGGCTCTTTAATTGCATTTTTCTCGGATTCTGTTAAAGCTAGAAGCTCCAGATTTCGTGATTTGAAGCCTATAATAGTAATTGTTACCATGGTGTACTTGATTACAAGCTCTGATCAATATTTTTTTCGTAATCTCAAAAATAAGAAAAAAAGCGGGCAATGTTGGCCGGTTTTACGGTAATAGGGGATCAGTCTATTGCTATCAACTGAGGATATTCCAGACTCTGTAGCGGCTATTAAAAAACTCCTAATGTAAAACCGAGTCAAACTCTGCCCGTCCTGTGAATCAAACCCGGGATCTCATGCACCGTAGTTGCGTTGGTCACTAGTAGACCAACGAGATGGGCTATTGAATTAGTCATCTATACACATAAATAAAATTGGAGTGTCTGTTTGTAATATTGAAATAACCGTTTTTAATATGCATATGAATGTATGTATATACGGTCTATTTGTAATGGCTCATCTCTGAAATAGCTGGACTGATTTTGACGGGACTTTTATTGGCAGGTAGCTGATGTAATAAGGAGTAACTTAGGCTACTATAAGTTCCAACATCCACGCGAACAAAATCGCGGGCACAGCTATTTAAAACATAGAAATCATCATTGAAGTATCTCTACATATCTCTGAGTCGTGTGGTCGCGGACTTTTGGAGGGCGTCTAAGGAGCCGGAACCAGCTTGCAAAGATCCATCAATGATATAATTTTAAGTGAAACGAAGTATGAACCGGTCCTTATCTTTGTACGAAATAAGCAAGCGCAAAGTCCACCGGTTGGGGTTGGACCAATGTGGAATAAGTAGGTAAATAATAGATGGAGATATGGCGTTTGGTAGGTTTGCGCTGGATATTAAAAATCTATCTCGGTTGATACCTTGTTCCCGATCTTTGTCTGTAACCAATTAACGACCGATTTTGCCTATCCGAGTCTGAAAAATGTGCAATTAGAAGCAGCTGTCAAGGAAAACGGATTGGGATTTAAGTTAAAGTTATTTATCGTTAACTACAGAAGAACTTTAGCCCCTACCCAATCAATGTTTTTAATTCATAGATAAGAATGATGATAAGATGATACCTGCACACTCAATATATAGGTACCCAAACATATCGCTAGCACTAGGTGACGTAACAACATTGAAGTAATATTTCTGATGTGCTGGAGGAGTGGTGAGGTATTTCTGGTTACAGAACCCGGAGGTTTGGTCAAGATCCCTACAAACACTCTCTGGAATACTTTGCTACCTCCGAACAGGGTTGCTCTTACGAATCTACACTAATAAACAGGTGGATTATTTGATTGGAGATGTTCCTCGCCTGTGTTCACTTCAACCTACTATCAAAGGCAAGACTGAGATGATGAACAAGGTATCTCACGGGAGATCAGATCCGTTTCATCAAGTCACACCTGCACGCGTAGCATGGCGATTCTATCTCTATTCTACCAAGAGAAGACAAAGTTATTTCATCCTTATTTCTATACAAATCGACTGCTTTTTTTTCTCAAATGTGTCACGATTCGTACAGCATTAAAGAATAGAAAAATATCTCTTCTATATTTTAAACATTACAATGGCTAAATCGATAAAAATCTTTTACGTTTTGTCATTTTGTCTATTCTCGCGTCGACAAAACTAGTTTCTACGACGCTATGCTACGCGTGCTGCTCAACAGCTCACCACACGCTGCTCAGAGCGCTTATTATTATTAAATCGCACAGCAACATAAAAATAAAGATCAAAATTGCACCACTTTTGACCGTTGACAAAGTCCATTTGACTTAGGAAGTCTATTGTACCTACCTTTTTTTTTAGGTGGTAAAATCATTGTGTTCCTTCCTATGCCCTTTATGCCCTTTACGTTCCGGGGCCACGGTATCCTGGGTTAAGAAAAAACCCGCGACCCCAGCAGGCATTTGGCGCGAAACACGACGCGCCACCGGCCCAGGCTTGGTCCTTGGTCGGACGGCGAGCTACCCATTACTCACCGTCCGCAAGCCCGCTCCGCCGCTGTGCCCTCTGCTAATCAGAGGGACATGCGTTGGAGCGTCCACACGACAGGCTATTCGCATACGGGCAAAGAGACCCCTTAGGCACACAAGCCTGCCTAAGGAAGAGTTTTTGCCCGCATCCCAGGGTGCACTGGCCCGAAAAACTGGTCTTCCCCCCGGACGTATCCGAGAGGGAACTCCAGTCCACGGGCGCACATGAAGGTTTCCTGTCATAGCACCCCTATTGTACCTACCTGCCAAAAAATAATTGGATTGAATAGATCGTGAATAGAGTAAGGGTGCTTGTACATGGCGCATGTTACTCGCGCGAGTAAACCGCAAACCCGCACCTTTACTTGTGTGAGTTGCATGCGCCGTGTACAAGCACCCCGCGGGTAACTTGATAAAGTAGCTTGCGCTTGTTACTCGCGCGGGTAACCCGCACCTTTACTTGCGCGTGTAACATGCGCCGTGTACAAGCACCCTAAGTCGTATTTTCATTCTTTCATTCGCTCGTCTTTTGTATCGTTCAGCGGTCGACCACACGCGGCCCGTGATCGTTTTTTATACTGAAGATTTATTTACCTCACTTATAATAATAAATGTATTAAAAAGTTACGGCCTGCCTTTATTTTATTTTGCCATAAGGCTGCCTGTCTATTGATGCGGAGCGAGCTGTACTAAATCTCCACTTCTCTTAAATGGTGCAATCCTATTTGTTAATATTTCCTCGTTTCTCCGCTCCGCCAGCTCGCTCCGCATCAATGGACAGGCAGCTTAACAACAAAAACGTTATCATGATAATATTAAGGGTTGCACTACATCTGGCAGCACGGAATCTCTGTCGCTTAGAACTACCATTTGCTAGACCGAGATAGAAAGCATAATGCGATAGCATGCGGCGGAATCCTTGAGCCGGCCGCGTGCTATCGCATTGTCTCGGTCTAGCAAATGGCAGTTCTAAGCGGCAGAAAGAGAAAGGGCGACGGAAAAATGCGATTCCGTGCTGCCAGATGTGGTTCAACCCTTAAGGTGCTACAAGTCAACGACTTGAATGTCAAACTTTATAGACGCGAGCAAAGCCGCGGGCAAATGCTAGTTATTTATAAACCCTGATAATGATAATCCCCTGTTAAGTTTTCAAGCTTGTACCAATTTATGTTTAATTAATCCATACTATTTATCTATATAATTATATTTAACGATAGTATTATTCAGTATAGAGCTCGATAAAATACAGTTTATCGAACAATTTCCTCCAGGTTACATGTGCCGTAACGAAATGATTCACATAGTGTTAATTTTATTAATGTCGGGGTCTTACGCAGTCAGTGATCATTGTGTGAGGTACACGTTTGAACAAAACTACGAGGAATGGTTGACACATGAGTGGGGAGAAAATTTCATCATCATCATCATCATCATCTCAGCCGTAGGACGTCCACTGCTGAACATAGGCCTCCCCTTTTGATTTCCACTTATACCGGTTGGAAGCGACCTGCATCCAGCGTCTTATTATTTGAGAAAATTTATGTGGGACTAACACGCCGTTTTGGATTGAACACAAATACAATAATATTGACTTGAGTGCTGAAAATGATCAAAGTACTACATTTATTACACCCAAAGCCGGTGAACAAAGTTGTGTGTCGTCATTCATTTTTACTATGCACCAGCATGGTAGAATTGAAGCGAACATTTATATGGAAAAAGACGAGGCAGCAAATAACTATATTTATCTTTTTGCGCAAACTGCTCAAAATTATCATTTAGGTACTGTCATGAACATGGCCAGACTCCCAAACTTCGTGAGCGGGTGGCACACTCTCACAATAACCTTAAAATACTTAGGTAGCTACGAAGGTCATGTAAGTATTAAGTTTAGCCTCTGTACTTTTAAACAGATAACCGTGACCCTGGAACATAAAGGGCTTGTGAAAGAACAACGTAGATTTAAGCTAGTACTTTTGAAGTGTCGTGCTGATTTATGGAAATTATAATTAAAAGGCTTATGTTTCACTTACCACCAGATACAGTATACATATACCTAACAATCAAAAATAGTAAATGATCACCATAATAATTAATCCCGCATTTTAATCTAAACTTACAAAGTTTTAACGTAGTGGGTTAGGGGGTGGGTGGATAGGTGGGTTAGATCGCTTGAGGTGTAGAATCCAATTTTATATAAAAAAAATATGCAAGTAAACTCGCAGTTCCCAGGGTAGTAAATTAGTTTAGACGTATGATGTTTTTCTGGATTGTACTGCCTAAAATCCACGGTGTCCTTCAGTAGGTTCCAGGGTCACGGTACCTAATTTGATAAGTCCCGCGACCCCGGCAGGCTTGGGCCTCTAAAGCCCCGTCATTTCGCTGACATTCTTTGTGGCGTGTGTGGAAACAACGCGCCGTCGTCGACCCGGGCATGGTCCATGGTCGGGCAGCGAGTCGTCCATTACTCGCCCCCCGCGCCTACGGTGGCCGGATTTGAAATTATTGATTTGACTGCAATAGATTCATCAGATCCATGCGTGATTAACAAAGTACTGACAGTAAAATTGTCAACCTCTATTCAAAAGCATCAAAATCTTAAGCTTGCCTTCTCTGAACATTTTAGAAATTAATATCTTTGTCAAAACTAACATGGACTTGTATGAAATAGCTTTAAAAAGTTATTATAGGAAACTGCCAGAAAACGCCCCGGAAACGGCGCGGTGTAGTGTGAATTATCCTTTACTCCAAATAACTAGTAAAACTTACCATACGTACTATGTTTTCTCGTTGGCGCCAGCCATGTATGTAAATATTATGACTTATTGTAAATTAATTATTAAGTAAATTAGTTATAGTTGAATGGATCTACACTCATTTTTTCTTTAACTAACATTTTATTTTTACTTTCCTCGTATTCGCTATGAAATGTAGTGCTTTTATTTACTATGACCTCGGGGTTAAGACCTATTTATTTCCGAGACGGGTCATAATAGTCCGAGGTTCGAGATACTTTCACCCCTTGGATAATACTCCCTGCCCTCTTACACTTCTATATCTTGTGCAAACTTTTTTAGGTACTTTATTTGAACCGTCAATAACTCTCTTTGTTTCAGATATCCTTTCTGGGATATGCGTCTCCAAATACTATAGTATTGGTCGATTCATTCCGCTACATACCGCCAAATATGGATGAAAACGATTGCATAATCTACGAAGATGAAAAAACCGAAGACGAAACAACTACACAGGAGACGAGCACACAAGAGACGAGCACAGACGAAACAAGCACACATGAGACAAGCACAGACGAAACAAGCACACATGAGACGAGCACAGATGAAACAAGCACACAAAAGACGAGCACAGATGAAACGACCACACAAGAGACGAGCACAGACGAAACAAGCACACAACAAACGAGCACTGATGAGACAAGCACACAAGAGACGAGCACAGACGAAACAAACACACAAGAGACGAGCACAGATGAAACGAGCACACGACAAACGAGCACTGATGAGACAAGCACACAAGAGACCAGCACACAAGAGACGAGCACAGACGAAACAAGCACACAAAAGACGAGCACTGATGAAACGAGCACACAACAAACGAGCACTGATGAGACAAGCAAACCAAGTACAACAGAACCGACAACAACCGGATCAACCACATCAGAATTAAACACGCCAGAGTCAACTACCCTGGCGCCTGTTGACACGGACGACAACAAAGGCTTTTGGGCTCCATTTACCTTTAACTTCAGCTTCAATTTTACCACTTTTATTAAGAAGACTAAAGCTAAACCAATGGCGGCTGTTTTGTTGTAGTTGATGAAAGTGCTTTTATAGATCTTCTCATGACTATCAGAGTGCCATCGGTAACAAATGTACATACTCTGACATGAACTGAACATCAACCCAGTGTGAAGAAGTAGTGTCACACAACCTAATAACAACCAACAACTAGACCCGACCTGTTTCACCACTGCATGCAAACTTTTTACGCGTAATATGCAGTGTACTCGTGAGGTGGGTGCACAAGTACACACACTACACTTACATCTCTCAGACATGCAACACTCTCATTATTATGCTCTACTAAATACACTTACGTATTTAAAATTAATGTTTTAATTACTATTTCTATTAATTTCATCGCTATTTCGTTTTTAATGTTTTATTTCTAACTATTATAGTTAACCACTTTTTTTTAATTAGTTGTATTTTTTAAAACGGCCTGTTAAATTTTATTTATTAAACCTTTAAATCAGTCTTCTTTTCACATTTTTTATTAGCGGTGTAACTGGGTGTAACTATATATTTACTTATTATAATAATAAAGGTATAATTAATTTCGTTATTTTTTGCATATATATTTTTTTTCTATAATTATGGGAACAGCGTTTTTATTACAGGAACATCATATTGAATAGCGAAAGACAATGTTAAAACCCAGACTGTATAAATTTAAAAAGGACTTCCGCAGAATTTTAGGGAGTAAAACTTTCGCAGCAGTGATGATGACATTCAAAAATTGAAGAATTAATCAGTGAAACGCCTGATTATGTTCAATATCCGGTTTACCGAGCTTCGCTCGGTTTTTAAAATGTCTATATCTTGGGAACCGAGCTTTTTTCGAACCTGGGACCTTGATAAATCGATTCCTTGAGCCGAAAAACCCCTAATCTGTAACTTTCATGAAAATTCTTGGAGCCGTTTCCGAGATCCTGATTATATATAAATATACAAGAATTGCTCGTTTAAAGATATTAGATAGATAGAGCTACAACAGCTAATTAAGGTTGCGCATGAAGATGCAGTGACGGACGGTGATGCGTAAACACAGCGGATCAGTCTATTTCTATCGGCTGAAGAAATTCCAGACTAAAACAGACGAAAAAAAAGTTAAACAGTGCCCGACCAAAGACGTCACGCTGCACCTCACATTCGCCATCACTCCGCTTCATGCAGTTGTTTCAACTAAGTCTTCTTTTATTTCCGTTGGCATTGGACACGATCTACAGTCATTAAAAAGTTTGGAGTTACGGCCCCGCCGAGACGCCATACCAAGTAGTCCTCGAACCCGAGATCTCATGCGCAGCCTACCTCGTTGGTCTATCGGTAAACCACCGAGGTAGGCCATTTAATTAGTGATTAAAAAAATAAACCTCATCATCATTAAAGTGTCTCTACAAATGTCGGTATCATGGGGTTCTGGACTTTTGAAGGACGTGCCAGAAGCCGTAACCAGCTTGAAGACGCCCTTTTAAAAGGCTTAATGCCTTTTAAATTAAAATGAGGCACCAGCGCGTGTTTTGCATTGGCCGCAATATGCAGGTGTACCCGAAGACAACCGGTTGGAGTTATACTAATTGGAATGTGTACTTATATTTTCTGGTCAAGTCTGATAATAGCGTCTCTTATAAAATGCACAGTGTGGTGCTAGTAAAGTACGAAATCTCCGAAAGCACGAAAGCATTTAAGTTATTCAAATGAATACCGTTGTGTTCATCGGGTACGTCACAATCGCGGCGGTAAGAACCCTCTTTGTGGAGTGGCTGATGAGGTGTCACGGCGTCCCCTCCTTCCGCAAGAGACACTGAGACAGGATGGTTCCTTCAGCGGGAAGATATACGCCTTAGTGTCACCACTATGTGCACCATCAGGAAGACACGGTGGAGGTCTACCCGGCTTGGGCGGAGCAATCTCACGCCCGGCTCTGTTTCAGGCTATGCTGCGAAGTGAAGGGTAGAGAAATCAGTCACCTCCTTCTCCTTCTCATCCCAAAAAGAAGTTCTGTTCCTGATGAAAACAAGTAGAAAGCGACCTTAAATAAGGAACAAAATCAAAAACTGCTTCTTATGATAATTATCAATGTCACGTGTCAGAAAATTGATTAGGTCTCAATTTAACTCTACATGAACGCGAACGATAGCTACTTTAATTTTTATATAACTCCTGATAAAAAAAACTCCCCGATTTTTAACGCTATCGGAAGTATTCAATCATGAATTATTGTTATTAATCTCTACTGTTTATCTTTTTAATTATATTTAGGCCCTTCGCACACAAAGCGACGCAAGTCTTTAATATCTTGTATAATTTTGGTATCGAGGCAACGGTTATACCTTTACCTATATTAAAGTGGACACTTTGGTGTCCTCAATTCACCTTCGAAATATTTTAATAATTATTCACCTCGAGTTATATCACCCAGACGAATTATTATATTATATTAACGTGGATATATTTATTTTCCTAACTAAGAAATGCGAAATAGACCACCAGATGCCTGTTTGTTTTTGCTTTGCTTTTATGTGCTATGCAGGTGATAAAAGTCCACAAGATCGTAGAAGAAAAGTCGCCTTTGTTCATCTGGGTGAAAAAAATCCGAGGTAAACAAAGGACACCGCTTAAGTCCACAATTCAACTGGGTGATATCACCCAAGTGAAACTTTTCCGAGGTGAATAATTGAGGACACCAAGATTTCTAGTTTGTACACCTGTGTGAATGTCTTTTCTACTGCTGCAATACAAATTCAAATGTCGGCGACGCGTGGCTGTATACGAACCTCTATATTCTATAAAATATCACGGTAGTCGCCTAGATACTTGATTTGTAAGGTATTGGAGACTTGCGTCGCGTTGTGTACGAAGGGCCTAATGCGGTATAAATTTCGAAAAACGCAGTGATTAAAATACAGTTTTTGGAAAATTTCCTCCAGGTCACTTGTGCCGTAACGAAATGGTTCACTTAATGTTAATATTATTAATGTCTGTGTCTTACGCAGTCAGTGATCATTGTGTGAGGTACACGTTTGAACAAAACTACGAGGAATGGTTGACACATGAGTGGGGAAAAAATTTATGTGGGTCTAACACGCCGTTTTGGATTGAAGACAAATACAGTAATATTGACTTGGGTGCTGAAAATGATCAAAGTACTACATTTATTACACCCAAAGCCGATGAACTAAGTTGTGTGTCGTCATTTTTTTTTACTATGCACCAGCATGGTAGAATTGAAGCGAACATTTATATGGAAAAAGACGAGGCGGCCCGTAACTACATTTTTCTTATTGCGCAAACTGCTCAAAATGGTTATTTAGGTTCTGTCATAAAAATAGCCGGCATCGCAGACTTCGTGAGCGGATGGCACACTCTCACAATAACCTTGACACTCCCAGGCAGTTACGAAGGTCATGTAAGTATTAAGTTTAGTCTCTGTACTTCTAAAGGCTACTACACACATGCCGGCGGCAATGCCGCCGCTTTATGCCGGGCGGCCATACCGGCGGCGGGGCGGCTCCTTTGTGTTGCAAAGCTTTGAATTCCGCCGGGCGCACTGCGGCTTGGCAGGCGGTATGCCCGGCGGCCCTGCCGCAGTGCACCCGGCAGCATTCAAAGCCGCTGGCTTTGCCACACAAAGGAGCCGCCGGCATGGCCGCCGGGGTGTGCGCCCGGGTTACGCGGCTTGCCGGCGTCAGTTCGTTCCTGGCATTCAAGCGGCGTTCTATGTGACTGTCCAACGGAAAAACCGTGACCCTGGAACGTAAAATTGAAAAAACACCGTAGGTTTTAGTCAGTATGAGTCCGACTGACCCCGTTCCATCTAGGGTGGAAGGACAGATTTGAAAATTTTATCATGCTAAAAAAATGCTTTTGGGATTTTGCTCATGGCGCGATGCGATATCGAATTGCATCGATTGACGATATCGGTCAGATATCACACAAGCGTCCGGCCGAAGAAAATATATGGACAATCGCTAGTGTTTGATAATGCAGTCGCACGTATTGACGATATCGCTCGCAGATCTCCTCGATATCGAATTGTATGTAGGTACGTCCCAATGACAATTATGTACTTGAATCTCTGTTTTAAACTCGATTGCCCAACTACTCGTCACTGCCGACATCTTTTGTATTTGGTTTGCAGCGCCTTTATGACGTAGTAGTAAGGTGGATTTTTGAAGTTCACGGTCGAATTGCATAGCATCACTCCATTAGTAAATACGTGTGACTTAAATCGGCAATCGACTCGAAATCGCACGAATCGCGTCGTGGCATCGAATAATCGTTGCTGCGGAAAACTACAGGAAATATGCTGGCGCCGTTTAAGGTTGTGGTCGGTGACCCGAGTACGGGGAACCTCGGCGTAGCTTGTATCTTATTGTGGTTCCGAACAAAGGCGAAAACGAAACTATCTTGAGATATAAAACACTTATTTCTTTTATCTTGTCTTGTACTCTTTACTTTGTCTGAACAGCCAACAACTCTCTTTGTTTCAGATATCCATTTTGGGTTTTGCGGCTCCAAATTCAACTGTGTTGGTCGATTCGTTCCGCTACATACCACCAAATACAGATGAAAATGATTGCCGACTCTACGAGGACGAAAAACAACTCTAGAGCCTGTTGATACCGAAATTAGCAAGCTGTAGTCTTGTAACTGATGATGATGGTGCTTTCACTTCCCATCAGTGTCAAAGTATCATCAGTAACAAATGTACCTATACTCTGACATGAACATTAACCAATATATACCCTAATAACAACCAACAACGGAGCAACAACTAAACCCGATCTGTTTTACCTTACCACTGCATGTGTGCATGCAGCAGCAACTAGAGTGCCTAGTTTACGTAGCGTGAATTGTGCTCGTGAGGTGGGTGCACAAGTACACTCTACACTTCACCTCAGAGACATACACTCACATGCAACACTCTCATTATGCACTTAAATATTTAAAACTAGCTGTGCCCGCGACTTCGTTCGCGTGGATGTCGGAATTTAACAATGTATTTTTTAGTGCGAAGCGTTTAATTCTCGCCACGTTTTTCATTTATAAACCTTGTATTTCGAATTCAAGAATATTTGACGTGTTTGTAATAAACGCCCTCTGTTGTTCAAAGGCAGTACCATTTAATTGCTATTGGATAAGAGTAGTTTGTATATCGATTTGAATTCGAATGTTAATTGAATTAAATGAATGTTGGTATGGAAAAAAAATTGATGGAACCTAGGTACTCTAAATCCTATTTCAGCGCGCGTGGACGTAAAGCGACAAAAAGACCCGCTCCACTCCACTCCACCCACTCCACTCCACTCCACCCTCTCCACTCCACTCCACCCACTCCACTGCACCCGCTCCAATCCACTCCACCCCCTCCACTCCACTCCACCCGCTCCACTCCACTCCACCCGCTCCACCCCACTCCACCCGCTCCACTACACTCCACTCCACTCCAGTCCAGACCAGTCCACTCCACTCCATTCCTCCACTCCACTCCACTCCACCCGCTCCACTCCACTCCACCCGCTCCACTCCTCTCCACCCTCTCCACTCCCCCCCCCACTACTCCACTCCTCTCCACCCGCTCCACTCTACTCCACCCTCTCCACACCACTCCACTCAACCCGCTCCACTCCACTCAACCCGCTCCAAGACACTCCACCCGCTCCACTCCAATCCACCCACTCCACTCCACTCCACCCGCTCCACTCCACTCCACCCGCTCCACTCCACTCCACCCGCTCCACTCCTCTCCACCCGCTCCGGTCCACTCCACCCGCTCCTCTCCACTCCACCCGCTCCACTACAGTCCGCCCGCTCCACTCCACTACAACCGCTCCACTCCACTCCACCCGCTCCACTCCACTCCACTCGCTCTACTCCACTCCACCCGGTCCACTCCACTCCACCCGCTCCACTCCAGTCCAGTCCAGTCCACTCCACTCCACTCCACTCCACTCCACTCCACTCTACTCCACTCCACTCCACTCCACTCCACTCCACTCCACTCCATTCCTCCACTCCACTCCACTCCATTCTATTCCAGTCCAGTCCAGTCCAGTGCATTCCATTCCATTCTGTTCGATTCCTATAAATCGCTTTAATTAATTTCGGTTGTGAATTGATTACGATGAAACAAAATACCGTACATAAATGTTACTTCGATAACACCTCTATTCCAGGTTTTCTTTAAACGCCATCTGCCGTGCGTTGAAATAATTATGTTTAAATTTATTATTTGAATAAGTAGTTTTTCCATTCGAAGCTAGATCGCGCTACTGACCTGCGCGTCTCGGTGTGAACTGACCGTAATTTTACTTCTGGAACACATTAAATTCAAATATATTTTGATAGACTGAACCGATTCCAATGAAACAAAAACTAAATGTTACTTCAAGTTACGGTCAGTCGTTGTGTATTAAAGTTATCTACAAAGCTTTCGTACATTTTACGTGATGCCCGAACAAATAAACATACAAACAGACAAACAGACAAACAGACAAAAATTCTAAAAATGCTAGAAATGGGTTCTATTGGTTGTCCTTTAACACCCTGGCTATATTTTTTGAGTTTTTTTTTAATGTACAAAAATTACTTTTCTACAGTTTTATTATATGTAATAAAATAATAGATAATAGATTTTGCCAAATTAATGTTTTTTTTTTTTAATAGAATAGAATATTCTTTATTGTACACCAAAATCGTTACAAAACTATTTATTTATTTAATTATAGTTTTTATTTTTCTGTCTTTATTAATTTAGTTACTTACTGTTCTTTTTTAACATTTTTTTTTTACAGCCTATTGTATTTATATTTATGAAGCTTGCAACTCCTTTTTTCACACGTACGAAGTGAACTTGTGAAATATGTTTTGCTCTAATAAAGAATTTGTTCTGTTTATTTATTTGCTTTTTTCCTCTATCGATTTGGAAAACATTGCGTATAGAGTTAATTATAATATTAATTCCCATATAATATGGGATCATTCCATTTCTAAGAACTGAGAAAATTCCAGACTGCTGGGCTGCTATTGATAAATACCAGATCATGAAAGAAAAACAGTCAAGCTTTACCCGACCAGTGAATCGACCTCGAGACATCATGCACAGACGTAGCGCTGACTATCACTAGACCAACGAGCAGGGGCGTAGCTACCGCCGTATCAGCCGTTTGTTAGCAAAAATAAATAAAAACTTTTTCATTTCATTTGTGAAATAAAAATAAATTAGGTATCAATAATGGCAATTTAGTTAAAATTGTTTGTAAACATTTTGTAAAAATGTGACAGATAGATAATTATGATGTATATTTATTTCTTTTAATTTTATCCATTTTTTTTCTTTTGTGATAAATCTTTACCCTTCATAAGGGCCCCAACCAAAATATTATACGGGGCCCCGGAAAGGCACGCTACGCTTCTGCCAACGAGGCAGGCTTAGTGTCTCTACTCATGTCGGGATCATGGGATCCTGGACTCTTGGAGGGCGTGCAAGAAGCTGTAGCAGCTTGCTATATTTTCTATTTTCATACAGTAGGTAAAGGAGATCGGACATTTTTGTATGGGCTCTGGCCCAAGTGGCGTCGGAGCATGACACTTATATTGTTTGAAAGTTCATTAACTAAGCTTACTTTTTTACGAGTAAAAAGAAAATCTATCCTGGGAAAAAAAAGTTATGCATATTCAAATACTTCAACGGTTAACGCAACATTTGTGGCAGTTCTGACAGATTTGCAGCTGACTTACTCTCTCCGCTCGCTGCTGATTGATGTGATAGTGTTGTGTTTGAACTGCGTTATCTATTCTGTTATTCCTCTATTCTTAATCGGCTGTGTTGTATTGAAGTGTAAGATTTCTTCCTGACGACGTTTTATTAGCTTTGTAAAATCATCAATTGAGTACCCTAGTCCCACCTAGGGCAGGGCAGGAGTTGTCAGATTTGTATTGACTAAAATTCACGGTGTCTTCAATAGCCTTTTACGTTCCGGGGTCACGGTATTTGTTAGATCCGCGACCCCGGGAGGCTTTGTTCCGTCATTGTGCTGACACTCTTTGAGGCGCGCCTGGAACACAACAAACCGTCGACCCGGGCATTGTTTATGGTCGGACATCGAGTCGTCCATAATCAAAGCCCGTAATCTCGCGCCTACGGTGGCCGGAGATCGTCTTGAGACATCCGTCACCCCCACGTCTACCACTGCGGCTGGGGCAGGGGAAGGACGCTGTCCTCTCCCTCACGCGTCTCACCTCCTCCTTCGCTAGCATTACTGCTTCACAGAATGAGGCGACCGCTGCCCACTCCGTCTTACCACGCAGATTGGCCTCGACCTATGCCAGCCGCGAGAGGTCGCCGCCAATCGCTGTCGTCAGGACACGGTGGTGATCTGCCCAAGCGGGGCATTCCTGCACTGTGTGCTCCACCGTGTCCTCCGGATGATCCTCTCAGTGGTGACACCAATGCGTTTCTTAATTCCCTATCTATTTTTTTTATTTATTTATTTATTTATTTTTTATTTATTTATTTATTTATTTACTCAAAACAAGGAATTTTAGTACACGTTTTGAAACAGTTTTTACAAAATTATAACAATTTTTTACAAACGTGTGGGTGAACACTGCTCTCCTAGCTAGGTTATAGAAACCTGTGTTAAGGAGAAGCAGTCCGGACCCCTAAGGAAGAATGACATGTTATTGTTTGCTATGCTTCTGATGTTACTGCCACAATCTTGCGAGAATTGAGTAATTATACAATACAGAGGTAAAAAAAAAAAAAGGATAAAAATTAAGTAAAATAAGCTAATTACATTAAGTTAAATCTACGAAATTGGATATGTGTGTGCGATTGGTTGTGGTGTTGTGTAGTGTGGTGTGGTGTGGTGTGGTGTGGTGTTTGTGTGTGTATAGGTGGGTGTGAGTGTGCTTGTCCTTGTTTAATACCTATATTATCAAGATTGATTCGGTTTCGTCATAGGACTTATTTTGGAGGTATGATTGTATAATCCTTTTGCATTTATAATACGGTACACCGTAGATATGACACTCTTCGTTTATTTTGTTGTACAGCAAAGGACCAAGAAAATAAAAGAATCTTTTGACAAAAGTTGAACGTACACGCGGTACAGCGCATATCCCATCCTTTCGACGTTTACTACGTTTTTTATTTTCTATTATTCGGTATGGGGTGTTGCGATGTTGGCGAATGACTGTCTGTAGTATAAAGTGTTGTCGTACATTCAGCACTTTGCAGTCATTGTATAGAAGATCTGTTGGATACAGGATTGGGCGAAAAGTGGCTACTTTTAATATGGCCCTATGAGCTACTTCTAGCGGCTTAAGAGTGGTTTTAGGTGCGCCACCCCAGCAAGAAATACAATAAGTTATGATGGATAAACAAAGTGCGTAATACACATTACGTATTATATTGGGATTGGCAATATAGCGGAGAGTTTTAAAAATGTATATGAGCTTGCGAACACGTCCAGTTAGAAGTCCAATATGAGACTTAAAATTGAGATTTCTGTCTAAGACTATTCCCAGGTATCTGATGCTTTCAACAGAGGACAATAAAGAGCACTGACAGTTTGAACCCTGAATTTGTGGATGGCAAGTGTGAGCTTTAATCAGAATTGGAGTCTGTGGTTGAGACATCAAGCTGTTGGAGTATGTTAGAAATTTGGTTTTAGAGGTATTAAGGGTTAGAGTGTGGGAATTAAGCCAATTTAACACCACGTCAAAGTCAAGCTGGGCTTGAAGTTCTAGTTGTGACCAGGATTCCGCGAAGAGGGTTATTGCTGTGTCATCTGCGAAAGATATTATTTTGGCATTAACTAAATTGAGATCACACAAGTCATTAATAAATACCAAGAAAAGTGTGGGGCCTAGAATGCTTCCCTGTGGTACTCCATAATGTATTTTAAGCTCATTGCTGTTATGGCCATCGATTCTGACTTGTTGCGAACGATTGGTCAGGTAACTCTGGAAAAGTTGCAGTTGTAGCCCCCTGACGCCTATTTTTTCAAGTTTGATTAAGAGTGTGGAGACGGGAACAGTGTCGAAGGCTTTCGCGAGATCTAGAAAGATTGTAAGTACCTTTTTATTTTTATTTATATTATCTACGACAAAGCTGGTTAGATCATGAACTGCATCACAGGTTGACTTATTTTTGCGGAAGCCATATTGTTGTTGCGATATTATCTTGTGATGCTCAAGATAACCAACCAGTCTTTTGTTTATCAAGCGTTCCAGAACTTTGGATAAAGCGCTTAGAACAGCTATAGGACGATAGTTATTCGGCAAAGTTCCGTCACCCCCCTTGAAGATAGGATAGATTATTGCCTTTTTAAAGGAAGTTGGAAAAACAGCTGTTTCAAAGCAAATATTGAATATATGGCATAAAATAGGCGCCAGTGTGGTGGAAAATTTCTTTAGTATTGTAGGTGAAATGCCATCCCAACCAGTGGCAGCGTTTGGTCGCAGTGAATTAATGGTAGAAATAATTTCTTCTGGGTCAGTCTTCTCCAAAACAAATGATGAAGTTGGAATATAACTGTTTTGTGGGATTGGTAGTTGATGTGAGGGCTTAGTTTTAGTGACGTCATCAGCAAGTTTCTTGGCAATGTTGACAAAAAAGGAATTCACATTGTTACATGATTGTGCGGGACTGGGTGATGAGGATAGCAATTGTGTGTATGAGTGTGAAGTTTTTGTGGTGTTTGTTAACCGTTTTATGGTATCCCATAGTAATTTTGGGTTATTGTTCGCCTTGCTCAATTCTTCCGCATCGAAGAGCCTCTTTGTCTTTTTAAGAATTTTGGTACAGAAGTTTCTGTACCGTTTGTAGGTTATTTTTAACGTTTCGTTATCTGGAGATTCCTTAAGACTTCTATGCATGGCATCTCTGTTTCTCATGCACCGTAATAAACCAGGAGTTATCCAGGGTTTAAGTATCTTCCGTTTTGCAGTCACTTTTTTAATAACTGTGTTTTCGGTTATGGCAGCGGTCAGTATTTCAATAAATTTATCCGTAGCGGTGTTTGCATCAGCTATGCTAAGAATAGGGTCAAAGTCTATTTTCAAAATTGATGCACCAAGTCCCTCGTAGTTAAGTTTGGTTACCGTAGACGTGGTGGTGACAGGAGTACGTTTGCTATCCAGACATATTAGTGAGGAACCATGGTCGGTAATCGTAGACTCATAGACAAATGTGAATGCAGGCGATTTCGTTCTCAGGATAATATGGTCCAAACAATTTTTGCCCCTAGTTGGGAACGTATGTGCTGGGAGAAAACCATGAAAAGCGAGACAATTTAAATACTCGTGGGATCGTGTATCAAGGGAAGAAGGTTTGATGTCAAGATTTATGTCACCCGCTATCACGACCGTTCCGAGGCTGTGGAGCGATGGAAGTGTATGATTAAGGGCGGAGAGGAAGTTCTGTATGTTGTCTATAGATGGAGAGCGATATATACAGAGTAGGGCCACGTCATGGTTAATTTTTATTATTAATCCTGAGGCAGAGTGGCACAGATCTAGTTCCTCACTAACCGCTACAATTCCTGACTTAATATAGACCACGACACCATCACTTTGGTTTATGTGCTTTGTTGTTTTGAAAATCGTATAATTTGGAAGAATTGGAAGAATTGAGTTACTGGAACATGAAAGCCAACATTCTGTTAGGATTATTACGTCGCAGTCAAGTGAAATACGGTGCAATAGAGTTTGTAAGTTTGTGAAGTTACGATTTATGGATCGAATGTTTTGTGAAAAAACTTTCAAGTATTTATTTGCATTTATCAAAAACTCTCGTGTTTTTTCCGGAGCGCATGTATGCGTCATTGATACAGAAAGTTCATCGATGTTATTGATTAGTTGGATTGCGTTATTAGCCATTTGTTAAACATTTTAAAATTAAGAGCGCTACGACGAAGATTGTAATTATTTGTAAGCTGTCGATATTAGTCATTGTGGTGTGTTTGAGTTGATGTGAATGCGTGTGTGATTTTGATTTTTGTAAGTGTGATAAGTAAATGTAGTAGTTATTTATGAAGTTTCTTGGTTTATTTTTGTGTGTTTGTATATCGTGAGCACGTCGTGTGAATATTATGTTTATTGTGTGTAGATATCCAATTAACTTAGTGGTGCATAACAAAAGAAAAGTAATGATAAATTGAGTAAAAAACAAAAACAGTAAAAACATTAAAATTAGAAACAACATCAAGATTAAAACTAGAGTGAGTAGAGAACTATGCAATTTTATATCTAGTCATTTCTCTAGATCAGTTTTATTGAGATCTTCTGCACTTTTGATCTATATATTAATAGACGCGCAGGAGGGTCGTCGCCTCTAGATCCCAGTGCAGCAATCCGGCGAGAAGGTCGGGCGAGTGTGCGGTATCCTCGGATCATTCGGATAGCCATGACCCTCTGGCATGCGACCAGCTTTGCCGGTCGCGTCCGCATGCTCGGGGCATGGGCCATGGATCACACGACACCAGCATGCAGCCTCCGGCACGGGGCGTTTGGCTCGCCGAGATTAGGCAGGAGTCTCCAGAGGGCGCGGCTGATGCCCGGTTCAGCTTTGGGGCCAAGTGCAGGAAATGTTCCCCGAAGTTCCACCGGCTGTCGAGGACGAGTCCCAGGTACTTCATCGTCCCCCCGACACCGATGCGAACCCCCCACCGTTATGTGGGACTGTACTTACGATGACATATATAATAAAGTCTGTTAAACACTTTTATATCATTTCTCAAAAACAGTATTTTATTCAAACATTATAACTTAGCCTCGTCTTCAAACACTTGAACCAGAATCCTTACAACAATGGAGTAGTAACATATTTCTAAAGTAGATAGCACGTCGGGTGGTAAGACCCCTCTTTGAGGAGTAGCTGTATAGGCGTCACGGCGTCCTGACCTACCACATAACGCAGGTCCTCACGGGACACGGAAGTTTCGGGAGGTACCTGTATCGGATGGGGAAGGAAGAAACACCTGAGTGTACCCACTGCGAGGATCGCCCGGAGGACACGGTGGAGCATACGGTGCAGGACTGCCCCGCGTGGGCGGAGCACCTCTCGCACCCGGCATTGGTCGAAGCCATGCTGCGGGGCGAGAAGTAATGAGAAGCGGTCGCCTCTTTCTGCGAAGCAGTCATGCTCGCAAAGGAGAAGGCGGGCCGCGTGAGGGAAAGGACAGCGTCCTCCCTCCACCCCAGCCGCAGTGGTAGACGGTGACGGCGACAGACGTTGGCAGACGATCTCCGGCCGCGGTGGGCGCGGGCATGCGGGCGGCGAGTAATGGGCGACTCGCTGTCCCAACATGGAACATGCCCGAGTCGACGGCGCGTTGTGTAAAGAGCGTCAGCATAATGACGGGGCCCCCCTTTAGAGGGCCAACTAGCCTGCCGGGGTCGCGGGACTTACCGAATTACCGTGACCCTGGAACGTAAAGAGCTATTGAAGGACACCGTAGATTTTTGTCAGTTTGAGTCTGACAGTCCCTCCCGCTCTGTCCTGGGTGGAAGGACTCATTTGATGACTTTACCAAGATAAAAAAAAATAAGTAGACACCACGGGTATGAGTCATCATGAATGTTAGATAATAGCAAACATATCATCATAAGTTAAAATAATTAGATTTAATTGAATGAATAGTTGAAAGCTCTATAAATGCGTTTTTCTTTATAACGCTATAACTTTTTTCTCCCATGATAGATTTTTTTGTACACATACAAAAAAAGTAAGCTTAGGTAGGGAACTTTCAAATAAAATGAACGTCATGCTCCGCCGCCACTTGGGCCACACCCGCCCGATCTCCTTTGTAAAATTAATTAAAATTCTAAATATTTGACAGCCATTTGCGACGTTGCCAATTTTCAGAATATGCGAATGGGCAACGGCTTTAAAAGTGATCGGTATTAGGAGACGTGATCTCCTATTTTCAGAGATTAAAGACTAATCGAATGCAGTTGTCGGTCAAAATTGAGTAAATCTGCATTCAGGTCATAGTAACAAACATCACCATAATCAATTTATTATGGTGAAGATTAGGGATTGAACGAGCATTGTCATCACGTGAGATGGGAGAATATTCTTCAACTGATTAAGGGACCGCAGCGTTTGAGTGACTTTTTCGCTCACAGTCGCGACCTGCTTAAGCCAGTCAGGGCAAGTGTCAAAATGCCTACCCGAATCCTTGACATCAAAGCAAAAACATCTTATAAATAATTAAAATTAATTAGACGGAACGTTAATTGCTATAAAAAACGAGCAGGCGTTACGTTTTTGTTTTACAACTTCAGGACTCTCGCAATGCCACGCTCAAATTATCATATTATTGAGATATACACTCTTCTGAACGTAATTAATCTACCTTTTCTTAATTTGACACGCTCGAGTTTTTCTGAAGATATTTTTTTTACTAATCTGACGG
Organism: Agrotis clavis; assembly: GCA_954870645.1. Taxonomy (NCBI): domain Eukaryota; kingdom Metazoa; phylum Arthropoda; class Insecta; order Lepidoptera; family Noctuidae; genus Agrotis; species Agrotis clavis. The sequence continues at coordinate 18,247,902 of OX940935.1, read as the reverse complement.
GTTCCTCCAAACACGCCACCTGAAGGGTTCATACTTGGTACAGGTACATTAAAGGGTGCGAAGATTCTGCCTATATAGTTATGTGACACGCTCGAGTCACATCAAAAATCCCATCTTCGCCGCCCCTACTATAAAAAAAAATTGCCAACCACTGGTTTGTTGATGAAACGTGATGTAGCCACCTTTTTCTTATTTTAGCTGCGAAAACCTAAACCGTTGTTAAGATTGACATTGGTTATTGAATATCCTTGTCGACTATCCTAATCCTATCCTTACTATTCGGTATTTTAAACTATCTGACCCGACAGACGTCGTTCTGTCAGTAGCTGTTGTTCTTTGGTAGTCTTACAAATTATTACAAACCTTTATTTTTTGGTCAAGTGTGGTGATGGCGTCTCTTACAAAATGTAGTATGTAGGGGAAAGGTGTACGAGATGATTCCCATAGGGGAGATAGCTTGTAGATTAAATGATATTTTACTTAGCGCGAATGTAAATACGTATATACTTACTGAATTTATTTATCTTATTGTTGGCATACTCAAAATTTTAATTTTTTAGATGCTTTATTATTAAACAAACACATTTTTAAAACATTGTCAAAGGATCATCTTGTACACCCCGGTGTCCAAGATGATCCTTGCGGTAGGGGCAAGATGATCCCAGGATCCAGGAAGAGAATAACCTAAATAAAACCATAATCTGGGTTTCTTTTTTCACCTATATATTTGATTGTACTGAAAGCCACTTTATTTTTGACTTTAGCCCTGGTTTTTAGTGACTTTACTTGCTGTGCTATATGTCATGCCATTTTTAACAGCATCCAGCGCTTTGATCATGGAGGCTTCCGACCACAACCCGCGTTAATTTTTTTTATAATTACGAGGCATAGTCTAAAACCAAAAATATATAAACTTAAGCATAATAACATAGAAATGGTTAAAATATCCCCGTAATAGTAGGTATGTTACCGGTGTACAAGAAGATCCGTGGGGATCATCTTGTACACCGGTAACATAATCATCTTGCCCCAAAATAAACTTTTTTATTCAATGTTCGATAACTTAAACTAGATGCTTTCAACTGTTACCATGATATTAAAAAAAACAAAATAGAGCAATATACAAAGCTAACTAATACCACAGCCTAGTAATAAAGTACCTAGAACAAATTAGATATAAACTTCAACTCACCTTTACCAATCAAAGTCACAGAAAATTTGTTTTTTTTCTCAAAAAATTTAATTGTCACTCTCGACACCACTACTTTTGACTGAGGCGGGGGAATATCGGGGACTACGTTTTACCAATAAAAACAACTAGATAACGCTACCGGGTTCGTTGCAATATCAAAGGATCATCTTCCCTCAACGGATCATCTCGTACACCTTTCCTTAGGGATTGAACGAGCATTGTCTTCACGTGAGATGGGAGAATATTCTTCAACCGATTAAGGGACCGCAGCGTTTGAGTGACTTTTTCGCTCACAGTCGCGACCTGCTTAAGCCAGTCAGGGCAAGTGTCAAAATGCATACCCGAATCCTTGACATCAAAGCAAAAACATCTTATAAATAATTAAAATTAATTAGACGGAACGTTAATTGCTATAAAAAACGAGCAGGCGTTACGTTTTTGTTTTACAACTTCAGGACTCTCGCAATGCCACGCTCAAATTATCATATTATTGAGATATATATATTATATATACACTCTTCTGAACGTAATTAATCTACCTTTTCTTAATTTGAATCGACTAACTGAATTGAATTGAGTTCGGATTTTTCTGAAGAATTTATTTTTACTAATCTGACGGGTTCCCCCCAACACGCCACCATAAGAAGGGTTCATACTTGGTACAGGTACATTAGAGGGTGCGAGGATTCGGCGTATATAGTTATATGAAACGCTCGAGTCACATCAAAAATACCTTCTTCGCCGCCCCTACTATAAAAAAAAATTGCCAACCACTGGTTTGTTGATGAAACGTGATGTAGCCACCTTTTTCTTATTTTAGCTGCGAAAACCTAAACCGTTGTTAAGATTGACATTGGTTATTGAATATCCTTGTCGAATATCCTAATCCTATCCTTACTATTCGATATTTTAAACTAGCTGACCCGACAGACGTCGTTCTGTCAGTAGCTGTTGTTCTTTGGTAGTCTTACAATTATTACAAACTTATGTTTTCTGGTCAAGTGTGGTGATGGCGTCTCTTACAAAATGTAGTATGTACTGCTAGCAGACATGTTAAGGGTTAAGTATGATCGCAAGAACGAATTTTGTGATACCTAAATTGTAGGTACAGTCAGAAATGTGCAATTAAAAATAAATAAAAAGAACTTAACTATATTCAAGAGAAATGACTTTAAGGATTGTTGAATAAAGGGCACTCCACAGTCGTGGCAGTATGGACTGGTCGACGCGGTGCCGGCGCCACGGTGTCCTCATCTTCTACGAAGAAGGGGCACCTGTGACCCAGCCCCATTTTTTTATGAAAATGGTCTCGCTGCTCGGCTTATATTGGTCGCAGCGTAATGTTATATAATTTACAGTTTTCCTCGAAATATGGACTATCCAACACAATTTTTTTAAATTCAAACATGTAGTTCCTGAGATTAGCACGTTCAACCAAACGAACAAACTCTGCAGCTTTTGTAACTGGGCGTGGATGGCTATGTCCGAAACTGTGAGAAATACCGAAAACCGTTGAAAGGAGTCTCAAGGTCGATTTTGACAGAAACTAAAATTATATATCCTTGGATTTTAGAAAAACCAATAATCCTGGCCAGAAATCGAACCCGCTGATTTTGGAAAAAAATCACACCCCGTATTCCCAAAGTCGCTCAACGAGCTATGGAGAGGGCTATGCTAGGTGTTTCTCTACGTGATCGAATCCGAAATGAGGAGATCCGTAGACGAACTAAAGTCACCGATATAGCCCACCGGATTAGCAAGCTGAAGTGGCAATGGGCAGGCCATATTGCTCGCAGAGCAGATGGCCGATGGGGTCGAAAAGTATTAAAATGGAGACCACGGACTAGCAAGCGCAGCGTAGGACGTCCACCAGCAAGGTGGACAGACGACCTTATAAAGGTCGCCGGAAGACGCTGGATGCAGGTCGGTTCCAACCGGTATATGTGGAGATCAAAAGGGGAGGCCTATGTTCAGCAGTGGACGTCCTATGGCTGAGATGATGATGATGATGATGAATCATATTCATATAATATCACGCTACGAGCAATAGAAGCCGAGCAGCGGGAGAACAGCTAACTAGTAACTACTAACTTTAACATTTTTTCAAATGCTTACTAAAGCAATCTAACTAAGTAAGCCACTGAAACTGAAAAAAAAGAAAATCTGGTGGCTTACCATGACGTCTTAAAGCGTGAATAGTTCCGCTCAGTGAACGAGATGGCGCTAGATGACTTGTATAGCACTGTCTCTTTCCCAAAGTCTAAAGACTCACGATATAAGAGTGGTAGGCCATCAGTTATTTGATGTACAATCGACAAAGTTCTAAAGTAAATTAACAAAGATCGAAGTCGTTACCATGGATATTACGTATGCTCACGCGAATATGGACCTAATTGTATTTGAAAGTCTGTGGGAAAATAAGCTTATAGTGGGTCATGCTTTAACTTTGTCGACTGTACATAAAATTACGAAAAAACTGAGATACATTTCATTTGCGCCGCGGCTGGGTAAATGTATGGACTGTGACCTGTGACCCTTCTTCTTTATTGTTTGGACCAAAGCTTTGGTGACAAAGAAGCGAGAGCTTAGTTTGTGAAATAAGGTAAAAATGACCGCATAAGCAATAGTGCAAGCGTATGGTTTCACCTTATATGTATTTGCAATAGCAACACATTGGTAGGAGACACTGTAGCTTGTTGAAACGTAACTGAAAGCAACACGTTTCAATTCTGCAAGGTCATTAGCTGAATGACGCAAAGCACGGATTAGTGACAACTCCCCATTTGTTAACAACACTGCTATCGTAAATGTGCAATCGTTAATCATTAATATCTACTGTTTATCTATATAATTATGTTTTAGGCCCTTCGCACACAATGTGACGAAAGTCTCCAATTTCTTGCTAATTTTGGTAACGAGACGACTACGTACCCAAAGAGCTACCCGAAATTTTGGAAAAGTGCTTGAAGCACACTGAAAACTTGCACAATACTTCTTCTATTACCCCTAAACACAGAAATGCGAACCTGACAGAGCAAAACTGGTTTTTAACGAAGCTAGACGAGATGCGACTTTTTTGTTCCCAAAAAAGTGTTTAAGACATTTCGAAACCTTTATCTTGACTTGATTATTAAATTGATTTATAGCTAACAGCAACTTGGATCAATAAGTTGCGCATGGGTGAAATATTGTTTATTAGTATGTATAATAGTTAGCAATAGTATTCTCATAACTTATCGTAGGAAATTATTTTTTAAACATTTTTTTACACCTGACGAGTTGTCAAAGCCAAAAAAATTATCTGGCTCATTAATTTTCCCTCTCTTTAAATATTCAATTTTAAAGGTACCAAATAAATCGCATTTTAAAATACGTCTAGCTTCGTCCAAACCCACTTTTGCTCAGCCAAGTCAGCTTTTCTGTGTTTAGGGATAATTGAACAAGTATAGAGCAAGTTTTCAGAGTACAAAAAGCGCTCTCGAAAAAATGCTGGCATCTCTTCTTCTTCAAATCAGCTAAAAATACAAATTCAAACGGCGACGAGTGCCTATGTACGAACCTCTATGAACTTAAAACGCGGTAGTCGCCTAGCACTCTGAAACATAACTCCGACAAACGTTTCTCCGCTTAAGGGGGATGCTCCAACCAGCCCGCGAAATTCAAATTTTTTGACGTTTTTTGCAATTTGCAGGCCATTGACATGTTGTAACTTTATAAATATATGAGTTGCGGTAATAACAAGTATAATTTTAAATATAAAAATTATCAAAAAACTCGCTCCATCAGCTCTCACATAGAAAAGGTGCATCATGTTAAAATCTCCGAAATCTGACTACGATGCACCTTTTCTATGTGAGAGCTGATGAATTTCACGGGCTACATCGAAGCAATCACCTTAACGATTCGCCGACACAACGATTCATTCCTGGACGGTTCGACGACAAAAACTTTCACCGCAGAACGATTCGTCGACAAAGACATGGTGGGATATTATAATACTAGTAACTAAATCCGATATCAGGGGCACCCCGAGGTTCGGTTAGCTAGGTTCCTTTAAACCCTGAACACAGAAATAGAAGCCCCGCGGAGCGGGGCTTCGTCTAAATGGCTTTATTTATACAATACTTCATGAAACACAATACTCATGACTTAATCGTTTTGTCGCCGAAACGTTCGTCGAGGAAAGGTTTTGTCGTCAAACCGTCCAGCAGGGCTAGCATGCGCAAGTCGACAAAATTTTGTCGACACATTATCTCGTGCTGAGACGACTTATGTCTGTTTGTCGATGGGAGGGTCTAACATGCGCAACATTATCTCGTCCTGAGACGACATAATGTCTGTTTGTCGATGGGAGCTAACATGGTGACACTTATATGTCGTGTCGTTCTGACATAGAACTCATGTCGTTCTGTCAAACCTGTTTTTGTCGTCATGCGCGCTATATTTAGTCGAATTTTGACATTTTCCTATGACAAGTTTCTCGTCGATGGTTTTCGAAGACGAGAAATCGCGACAACAGTGACTAAAAACTGAAAACAGTGTTCTGTAAACTTTTAAGTATAATGGCGGTGCCGTACTACAATTATCATTTATCTGTGTATGAGGAGAGGGAAGCATGAAAAATACAGAGGAAGGTGATTCGCGACGTCTGCAACCCATTTGACCTAAGGGATAACGAGTTCCAGTCCCTTTGGCGAATTACAAAGCCTATGGCTATTTATGTTATAGATAAGCTCCAAGCCGATTACATTTACAGTTATTTACAGTTCAATTTGTAACTATCAATCTATCTCTTTCAATTAATAAGGGCACTATTATTGTACAGTACCTACGTACACACACGACAAGTAAACTTTCGTTCGTATTACGAATAATGTTTCGCAGCAATTTCAGAACTTTGTACTTTATGAATAGTCAACATTCAATCTTGATTTATGGTTGGCATAGTGTTTATTTTGTACATTACATTTAGGACATTTCATCGAGATAATTTAATGTTACATAGTATTATGATTACATAACTTAGAACTTTGAAAAATCCATTATTTACACGGTTTGTTTTGTAAATCAATTACAACATTCATCATCATCATCATCAGCCTATATTGTTCCCACTGCTGGGACACGAGCCTTCACTCTGTGAGAGGGAGTGGGCCATAGATATATTATAGAAGGAGATATGGCGTGGAGTTCAAAATGTATAGAAAACCGGTGAAGCCACAACTGCCCCACCATAAAGATAATATTACGCATGTAGTATATCAAAACAATACTACGAACAAGTGCACACACGCGCCGTCGAAAACTCTGTCATTTAAATATAAACCTTATTCTTTAAACTACAGCGTACTTTTTCCGTGTAATTTACTCACACTAAAACAATTATCATTGTGTGTCGTCGGGACACGGGGGCGGACTCGACAGTGTTTGACTAAATCGAAGAGTTCACGATAAATATATCGATAAATTATAAAGGTTTGGAAATAAAATTAATAAAAAACGATATGAAACCGTTTTTGTTATCTTTATTGTATAGATTACTATTAATTTAGTCCATAGATTACTAAACTAAACATTAATTAATTTACTTAACCATCTTCGGTTTCGCATTTATTTAATACTCTGTAAAATAATAAAAAAATGTAAAAATCCATGAACCACATCGGCCTTCCAGCCTTATTACAAGATAAAAAATTCAAAAAAAAAAAAATAGCAATTAGCAGTCGACTTTCTTGTCGATAGACTTTGTCGGATTTCTAAGAGCACGTCACTAGCCAGCGGCCGTACCATGCGACATTACGGCTGATTGAGGTATCGTTATGTCAGTTTTACATTGCTTGTTCAGTCACTATGTGATGCAATGATGTGGTTGTAAAAGAGCAATGTATTTATTGCAAAAATAATACCGTCGGAGTAATGTAGGAAAACAAAAGTACAGTAGTACAAGTCAGATATATTTTACTGCTTGTTGTTTTTCGTGATTTTTAAGACAAATATTGTAAAATACTTGTAATTACATGTGAAACCCGATGCCATGACTTCTAAAATATTTGTTTTGGTTTCTATTTTTGCACAAAAGCACCGAACAAGACGGCATAATCGTTTTTTTCACGAATGCGGTTGACAACAGACTAACTCGCGGTGACGGCCATTTTTTCACTTTCTGAGCGTACCGCTCAGAACCACATGGTAGCGGACACGTCCCCTTGCCACTTCTCCTGTTTTTAATATTTCTGTGGGCCCAGTGCGGATTGGTGGATGTCACATGTCTTCGAATTTTTGGTTCTAGGACATGCCGGTTTCCTCACGATGTTTTTCTTCACCGTTTTGAGAGCAGTGGTGATGAAATAAATTACACAAAGTAATGCGCCTGGCGGGGTTCGAACCCACGACCTACAACTCGTTAGTCGGGACCGATACCACTGGGCCACCACTGCTCTGGGCCATCATTGAATAGGTGATAATAAACTAAATTATGCATCTCCGCCATCTGTAACGGGATTTTGATCTAATACTTACAATTTCTTTGATGCCAAAGCCATCTAACAATTATTTCAAATTCGAAAATATTTAGCACGAGCGAACCACAGGGGGTGCGTTTAAATCTTCCGTCGATGTTTCGCCGGAAAAAAATTAAACTAGCGAGGATTCGCTGAATTGAGTCATAAGTTTATGTCAATGTTAGTTGTCAAATTCAATTGACAGCTCAGTTTATTGAACAAATAATCATTTTGCCGGTTTAATATAAATCCATAATCCACAAATAATATTCACTCTCTAAAATAAAAATAATATTCGTTTTTACGGCGCGAATCGAGCAAAACAACAAAACTTAATGTCAATCTGACAGCAGGATAAAATTTTGCGAGGTAACTTAACTAATACGGTTTGTTTTCATGAAATGGTAATATCGGTTATCTCGCGTCGTGAAGGCGAAGTCACGACGAGATATCTTCTCGTGGTGCGCATGTTATGAAAAGTGACAAACGAATCGAGAACGACAAAATAAGAGATAATGTCGCCTTGCGCATGCTAGCCCTGCAGGAATGAATCGTTGTGTCGGCGAATCGTTAAGCGGAGAAACGTTTGTCGGAGTTATGTCACGTTATGTTTCAGAATCGTCGCCTAGATACTAAAGTTATGAGGTATCGGAGACTCGCGTCGCGTTGTATACGAAGGGCTTTATTCGGATTCCTTATTAAATGCAGTGATTAAATTTAAATACAGTGTTCGGAGAATTAGCTTCAAGTTGCATGTGTCGTAACGAAATGATTCACACAGTGTTAATATTGTTAATGTCGGTGTCTTACGCAGTCAGTGATCAATGTGTGAGGTACACGTTTGAACAAAACTACGAGGAATGGTTGACACATGAGTGGGGAAAAAATATATGTGAGTCTTACATGCCGTTTTGGATTGAAGAAAAATACAGTAATACTGACTTGAGTGCTGAAAATGATCAAAGTACTACATTCATTAGCCCAACACCCGGTATAATTAGTTGTGTGTCGTCATTCAAATTTACTATGCACCAGCATGGTAAAATCGAAGTGACCGTTTATATGGAAAGTGACGGGCAATCCTTTAACTATATTAATGTTGTTGCTCAAATGGAAGAAGGAAATTCATTGGGAAATTATATTACCTCCGAGGCCGGTTGGCAAACACTCACAATAACCTTAACCCACGAGGGTAGTTACAAAGGCTATGTAAGTATTTATTATCTTTTCAAAAGTTTTCTCCGTGTTTATCTTGAAAATCCTACATGCCTATTAAGGCTTGTAGGATTTTCAACTTTTGAAAAATTCAACCTGTATATTAATACAGGTTGAATTTTTCAACTGGACGTGATTGGACATTTTAAATAGGTGAGTGGGGGTAAGATGAAAAACGGGGAAAGATAAAAAAGATACAATAACGCCGAATATAAAGGAAATCTTTTAATGCTGGCAACATCATTGTAGACACCGTTTTATCTTGCCCCACACCGCAGTCTGCGTCAGTCGCTAAGTGAGAGCATTTGTGTGTTTTTTGACATTTTCCGTACGGACACATTATCCGCGTAAAATTGAAATTTTAGTCTTCCATCAAGCGGGGTAAGAATAAAAACGTACTTATGGTCATAACCATAAGGACTATTTTAGTCACTATTTCAGTCTTACCCCTTGGGCATTTCGTCTTACCCCTACATCTTTTCTTCATTAAGACCAATTTTAATTACAGTTTTTTCATAAATAATTGTTTCACAAAGATTTCTTTCAACATTATAGAAACAACTTGACCATGCTTTTTTACCCGAAACAATTTTTTTTGCATTTGCATTGAATCCCTTTGTGTGACAACAGTTTCAAATCAACACTGTTCATCTCATCAATTTTTCATTCCAACTTACCCCCACTCACTAACAAAAATTCCCGGAAATCTAAATATTGGTGGAGAGCTAGGATTTACCATTACAAATAAAGTTTCAGGAGTCCCCATCGATCCTTTGTGTGCTAGAAGTTATTTGGGGTCAAAGATCAAAATTTTAGGTTTTCCCCATGACCCCATCGATCCTATGTGTACTAAAAGTTATTTGGGGTCAAGATCAAAATTTTAGGTTTTTTTTTTTTTAACGGTAAGTTTAATCAAAAAAACCTCAGATCTTAAAATTCTCTACAAAATGGTCCTTGTCATTTTTTTCCTAAAAGTTACCATTCGTGAGATATTACGATTCTAAGAGTCACATTAAACATGATGCACATAATATTTCCACGCCACCTGTGAGGTAAGTGTACTAGGAGCGTTTTTTTATCGTGGTTTTCCCTGTAGGCCTCCACTGTACTCCACTAACTGTTATGATAATTTTAGAATAATTTAAGGGAAGAGTACCTGTCAAGTTCTAAATATTACTCTATTATTGATTTTGATATTGCTATTGATTATTGGGTTAACTAAGCCACACTAAAGGTCAGTTCAACTGAATATACGTAGGGGCAAGTGCTGTACCTATGAGATGCTTTTACCTATGGACACCGTTAATCCTGTCTGGGGAAACGGGAAACGGCCTAAAATTCTAATTTGAACGCAGCTGTTCCCTTAAATTATCCTAAAATTGTCATGACAGTTAGTGGAGTAGGCATAAAGGGAAAAAAACGATAAAAAAAGGCTCCTCTCAGATTGAAGAACAGGTTAAACAAGTCCCCAAGAAAAATTAAGCTCAGAAAATAACTAGCTTCCTGCGACCTTCACAACTGAGCACCCCCTCTAAGCTCTCTGCAAACCGTGAGTACCAAGAACTTCCAAAAAACTAAGCTGCGCCCCTCCTTCTTCACCACTTCTCCCAACCCGGCCGGTCCCCGTGGGAGATGTAGACCACAACCCTGTAGAGAAAACTTATGCAAGTGCAACCCGTGAGCGAAACGAATTCTATGTGGCAACATACATAAATAATTGTCAGAACTCTAACATCCTACTATCGCCTTTTGGAACTCAGCGAAGCCCTTAAACATAATAAAGAATTGAAATTCTTCCGGTGACAAAAAAATTATATTATTTAAAAACACAAGGTGTTAAAAAATGAACTGCAGGAATTTCGTGTGCGTACTAGATATGAGCGCCGCGCCGGCGCGCCGCCGCCGAAAGAAACGCGCGGCGCGCCGCCACGACGAGTCGCAACTTGCTTTCTCGCTCGCACGCGCGTCTTGATGGCATTCGGCGTTTGTTCGCTCTAGCCTCTTTGCTACACTCACTACGTAGCTTATGCCACACACGTTAGTGGCTTTTTACAGGTTCCGGTTGCCAGGTAGCCGGCGGCGCAGTGTATGGCATGTACTATAGCTTACGTACACACGTACCGGCGTAATTTGCCATACCGGCACCGGCTATCCGGCAACCGGAACGTGTGAAAATGCACTTACAGTATACTTGCGGTAATCCAGACTTGCGCAAGTATACTGAAACGTGTGTGGGAAGATACTTGCACAAATTTCTAAGGGACGACACAACGACGTCAAGTCAATCGAATTGCATCATTATTTCTTAGTGGCAAGGTTGATTTTCACTTGTGGTTGGAATCGATCAAATCGCGTCACATCACGCCATGGTTAAAGTCCCTAGCATGGTTACTGTCCTATGTTTGTGCAAGTCTCGATTTGTACAAATATACTGGTACGTGTATAGTCGGCTCTACACAGTCAAGTGTATAAATTACCGGCCAAACCCAATTTTAGGATAAACTAGTCTGGCCTAGGCAAAACTTGTCTTAGTCATTCGTGACCTAGACTAGGGTCAACGGGCTCGCCGCAATCGCGGCGGTAAGATCCCTCTTTGAGGAGTGGCTGGATAGGTCCCACGGCGTCCTCACCTACCGCTTGACGCAGGTCCTCACCGGACAGTGGACACGGATGCTTCGGGAGGTACCTGTGTCGGATAAGGAGGGGGGAAACGTCTGGTTGTCACCACTGCGAGGACCGCCCGGAGGACACGGTGGAGCATACGATGCAGGACTGCCCCGTTTGGGCAGAGCACCGCCGTGTCCTGACGCAGGCGATAGGCGACGACCTCGACATTGGTCGCCGCCATGCTGCGGGGCGAGACGGAGTGGGAAGCAGTCACCTCGTTCTGCGAAGCAGTCATGCTCGCGAAGGAGGAGGCGGGACGCGCAAGGGAGAACCCTCGCCCACGGCGCAGTGGTAGACGCCCACGGCGTCGATCATCGAGGGACGACCTCCGGCCACCGCAGGCGCGGGCATGCGGGTGGCGAGTAATGGGAGACTCGCTGTCCGTCCATGGACCATGCCCGGGTCGACGGCGCGTTGTGTTCCACGCACGCCTCAGAGAGCGTCAGCACAATGATGGGGCCTCCCATTTAGAGGGCCAAAGCCTGCCGGGGTCGTGGGACACACTTATACCGCGACTCCGGTACACAAGGGGCTACTGAAGGACACCGTGGATTTTAGTCAGTACAAGTCTGACAGTCCCTCCCGCCCTGCCCTGGGTAGGAGGACTCATTTGATGATTTTACCACGATAAAAAAAACTAGGGTCAAGAGCAAACCCATTTCACGTAAAAAAAAAATAGATAGTGCTTTGATTAAAAACTCTGTCTCGCATCTTAAAATACTGAAACAATTATTGTTTTTAGTAAACGTAATCTCTAATTATAGAAGACTAAAATTGTAATTAGCAAATACGTTTCTTTATAAAACTTTTTTTTGTTACCTAACAACAACATGATTTTCTTCATTTTTCTTCTTAAGAAATCTCTCCCAAATAAAAAAAAACTAAGGCGCACGGCCGGACGCGACGCGCCGCCGCGACGCCGCCGCCGCCGTGAAAATATATAGGCCAAGCCGCCGCCGTGGAATTGGCCATAGGCGCTCATATCTAGTGCGTACTCGGTATCAAAAACGACGACGATTTTTTTTTTTCAAGCATTTTTTTATTTTAATGAATTTGATTGCTCTTTGAGGTCGTTCGCCATCGCGTTCTCAGATATATTTTGTAACCGAAAGAATTTCATTTTTTTTTTAGTTAAACCCAAAACTGAACTATTTCTTCAGAATGCCACTTATTTATATGCATAATGAGCCACTGTTGCATTATCTTGTCTTTCCACTCGGGACACTAATACTTGACTAATTTTGAAAGTCTCATGATGAAATGAAAAGGTGCTAGAAAAGCAGGGACCGGATTACCGTTATTTTTTTATAACGGTACGAATTATCGTTATGGTAACGATAAAATTTTAACGATATTAATAGCGATATCTGTAAATCCGTTAACGTTACCTAATAACTAAAATGAGTATCGGTAACAACGACGATATAATAATAGACTCCGCATGCATTTTCGTGTATCGTAACCAGGAAAATTAAGGCTATTCGCACATGGGTCGCATGTACACTCGTAAATAAAACCTTTTAAAAAAAAAATCACCGACGAAACATCGAACTGAAAAGCAAAAAATAAATTTAGAGGCGGCGCCAAACAAACAAACATATAAATTAACTATTTGAAGAGCAGAATAGCTCGTTGTATAGCTTGTCGTGGTTGAATAGCTCGTCGTAGCTATTCGTTGATTGTTTCTTTGGCGCCGCCTCAAAATTTATTTTTTGCTTTTCAGTTCGATGTTTCGTCGGTTTGATTTTTTTTTAAAAAGGTTTTATTTTTTACTTTTGAGTTTCCTGTCTCGTGTCAATTTCTGTAACTAAAAAGAATATAAGTTTTTTTTTTTAATACCTATATTTTTTTTGTTAACCTTTGACGACCTCCTACACCTGCTTTCTGTCTTCATTCTCAAACTCTCAACGACTGTCATACCCCAGCTACGTCTAAAGTTCTCATCAATATGAGTGAAATGAGCCCAAATACGATATAGTTGCTGTTAACTGTTAAGTATCTCTTGCTACTGCCCTCTGTCACCATCCTCAGACCCTCGATGACAATTATACCCCAGCTAGGTATAACGTTTTCATCAAGACTAGTGAAATGAGCCCAAACACGATAAAGGTGCTGTTAACTGTTGAGGACCTCTTGCCCCTGCTATCCGCCACCATCCTCAGACCCTGGATGGCAATGATACCTCAGCTAGGTCTAAAGTTCTCATCAAGCTGAGTGAAATGAGCCCAAACACGATATAGCTGTTGTTAACTGTTAAGGAACTCTTGGCACTGACTTCACAAAATAACAGGGATCTGGAGTTGATCTGATGATGGTGACGCCATCATGTTATGTTCTCCTCATCTCTGCTATATAATAATGTCCTCAGAACTACAATTGTTAACTTAATTTCAACAGAATCGGTTCATAATTGAAAATTCTGTAGGAAGATTGACAATTAATTCCTTTTTTTCTACCCTTAGAGGCCGATTTTAGTTTTGAAATTTAAATGGGACCAACTTTGAGATATACTCTTTCCAACAAATCGGACCACGTCAGGAAAAGTTATGCGTGGTCATACATAAAAAAAAAAAAACATAAAAAATATACATGTCGAATTGAGAACCTCCTCCTTTTTTTTTCGTCGGTTAAAAAAGTGTTATTCATTTTATTTTAAACCAAAATACGATTGAAAACTTGAGAGGTGTCAAGGGACCACGACAGCAAGTTAAAAAAAAGGTTCAAGCGATTTTCGATCTGATTTTAATGAAGGAGCAATGTTAACGACTGAGAATGTGAGAAAAACAAACTAAATTTTAAATGTAGATAAGGTGGAAAATCCTTTGCACCTGTTTTTTTAACTTGCTATCGTTAAGCAAATGTTTTCCGACCTTTAAGCGATTTTCGACCTTATTGACATTGATGCAAACACCAGATTTTAATGAAGGAGCAATGTTAGCTAACGAGAATGTGAGAAAAACAAACTAAATTTTAAATGTCGATAAGGTCGAAAATCCCTTGCACCTGTTTTTTTAACTTGCTATCGTTAAGCAAATGTTTTCCGACCTTCAAGCGATTTTCGACATTATTGACATTTATGCAAATACCCAGATTTTAATGAAGGAGCAATGTTAGCTAACGAGAATGTGAGAAAAAGCAAACTAAATTTAAAATGCCGATGAGGTCGAAAATTATTCGGTCTGTTCGGTCTGTTATTCATCCTTCGTTGCCTATTTACTGGTCTTCTTCGTACTTGTATCTACAGTACTAAGTTGCGAACTTTGGTGATGAAAGACGATGGTGGCGACCGACAATTTTGTAACTAAATTACATCGCAATATAGCGCCACCTACCGACATCGTTAGAAAGAGATAGGCATATAAATTACCGGTATATTGTTACTTTTACCGATACTCAAGTCATTTTAGTTATTAGGTAACGTTAACGGATTTACAGATAGGTATCGTTATTAATATCGTTACATTTTTATCGTTACTATAACGATAATTCGTAACGTTATAAAAAAAAAATAACGGTAATCCGGTCCCTGCTTTTCTAGCACCTTTTCATTTCATCATGAGATTTTCAAAATTAGTCAAGTATTAGTGTCCCGAGTGGAAAGACAAGATAATGCAACAGTGGCTCATTCTGCATAATTATAAATAAGTGGCATTCTGAAGAAATAGTTCAGTTTTGGGTTTAACTAAAAAAAAATGAAATTCTTCCGGTTACAAAATATATCTGAGAACGCTACAAACGATGGTGAACGACCTCAAAGAGCAAACAAATTCATTAAAATAAAAAGATGCTTGAAAAAAAAAATATCGTCGTCGTTTTTGATTCCGAATTCCTGCAGTTCATTTTGTAACACATTGTGTATTTAAATAATATATTTTGTCACCGGAAGAATTTCAATTCTTTTTTACTTCAACCCAAAACTGAACTATTTCTTCAGAATGCCACTTATTTATATGTAGAATGAGCCACTGAATTGCATTATCTCGTATTTCCACTCGGGACACTAATTGAATAATTTCGATAGTCTCATGATGAAATGAAAAGATGCTAGAAAAAGTAGCTAAAAAGTTTAGCGACTTTATTAAATTGTAGCTGTCGTCACCGAAAAATAGCCAGATCTAGATATAAAGTTGCTGAGTTGGCATCTGTACGATCCAGCCCCAGGGCAAGGTGGGACTGGTCGTATGTCCGCGGTGACGCGGAGGCAAATACAAGGCACTTGCCCTAGCAAATAAATGTCTCCACTTACCAGATCGGTCCGATGCAGTTTCTTGAGGCCTATGTCGGTTCTATGAATGTTTGGGAGGGTGTTAGTGTATAGTCATGAATGTGTAGTGCTGTGGAACCAGAAAATGCCTTCAAATGTGACGGGCACGTGGGTGCAGGTTTTCAGTCAACGCGGCGCTGCATCGAAAATTCCAACTGGATGCGGGCGACAAATTCGACCAACTTTCACAATAGTTTATACAATGGGGATGGCAACTCAAAGCTAATCGTAGATGGCGCTGCGATAGTTGGTCCCTACGTCAGATTACTGTCTACCTTGTACAAAAAACAAACAAGATTTATTGTCCTAAAAATTGAGTATAAATACAAAACAAATATGGAAAATTATTCGTCAATGAAAGTGCATATACTAAAAGAAGAATTTAGACGCCGCGGTGCATCTACAAGAGGAAAAAAAGTGATTTAATTGAGTGGTAATACATTTGATTTTACCGTTATAAATCCACAATTACTTGTAGTTGAGGTTTCAATTTTTGAGTTTAGGTATGTTTTACCTGTCCTCTCCTATAACAAGAATATAATGATGCTTCTGACTTTCTATTTTGATAAAATATCATAATGTTTTAAGTCAGTAATTTTACCCCTTTCTTCTATTTAAATTCGAGAAATCACAATAATATATTTAATTTCTTAACACCACAACTATCACAAAACTCGTTCCAGGTGATAATTCTTCCACCAGACGAACCATTTCATGATTTATGGAGCAATGCAATACTCGTACTTAACCTCCAATAGAAAAGTAGATATTATTTTGAAAAGTGTATTCGATTGTTAAGTTACGGTTTGTTGTTTAATAAAAAATATTTGTTACATTCTGGGAAAGGTTTTGATATATAACAATAACGGATATCTTTTGAAGTTGCACTCATAGATCCGTTTTTGTTGCTTACTAGGATTGTAGATTTTCAAAGACGCCGATTATAATTATGAAGATTTTTGTTGAATATCT
The DNA here is from genome assembly GCA_954870645.1 of Agrotis clavis. NCBI lineage: Eukaryota > Metazoa > Arthropoda > Insecta > Lepidoptera > Noctuidae > Agrotis > Agrotis clavis. The sequence continues at coordinate 18,231,092 of OX940935.1, read as the reverse complement.
AAATTAAAAAGGGTACAATAAAAAGTTTTTTGAAAAAAAAAGGGTACCGACTTTAAAAGGAAAGACAAAAAAGTGTAAAATAACGTTTCTTTTGGAAGTCTAAGAAATAAAAAACAAAGCCACCGACTTCCGAAAGAAAAGATATTTTACACTTTTTTGTGTTATGTTTTGAAGTCGGTTACTTTTTTTTGAAAAAGTTTTTTATTAAATATTTCAAAAATTATTAAGTAATGAAGTGTAGTACTTATACAAAACGTTTGATATGGTTGACAATTAATGTATTAGGTATATTAGGAACATTTCATTCATACGAAACTGTATTAATTGGTATCTGTTACATTTTATTAAATACTCTTATCATAACAATATATTTTAATGCGTTTCATCCAATAAACCGAAAAAAAATAGACACTTTAAAACGGAACGAGTTTACTGGTTTGACAGTGTGTAATATTATTAAGTTGGTAAGTATTTTGTATTTAATTCATTATTTTAAATATCAATGCTAGCAAATACACAGGCAGTGCAGGACTCATCACGAAAAATGCAGGAATTAGCTTTGAACAACGTGCAGGAATTATACCAGACAACATGTAGGAATTGGATTCAGACAACGTGCAGGAATTGGCCGACAACCTTGCAGCAGCCTCTAACGTTCAAGTGGTTGGCCCACCATTACCACCTGTTCAAAGTGTGTGAAACACATTTGTATAGCGATCTTTGAAACAGAACATGATGGTGATTCTGTCTTGGATGTTATTTTAGGGTACTATTGTAATTGCCTTGTAGGGAACAAAACCGTTGGCAAGACACAATAGCGGCAATAGCGGCGGTAAGACCCTCTTTGAGGAGTGGCTGGATAGGAGTCACGGCGTCCTGACCTACCGCGTGACGCAGGTCCTCACTGGACACGGAAGTTTCGGGAGGTACCTGTGTCTGATGCGAAAGGAGGAAACGCCTGGGTGTCACCACTGCGAAGATCGCCCGGAGGACACAGTCGAGCATACGGTGCAAGACTGCCCCGCTTGGGCAGAGCACCGACGTGTCCTCACGGCGGCGATAGGCGGAGACCTCTCGCGCCCAGCATTGGTCGCGGCCATGCTACGGGGTGAGGCGGAGTGGGAAGCGGTCGCCTCCTTCCGCGAAGCAGTAATGCTCGCGAAGGAGGAGGCGGGCCGCGTGAGTGAGAGGACAGTGTCCTCCCTCCGCCCCACCAGCGGTGGTGGACGCCCACGGCGACTGACGTCGCAAGACGATCTCCGGCCACCGTAGGCGCGGGCATACGGGCAGTGAGTAAAGGGCAACTCGCTGCCCGACCATGGACCATGCCCGGGTCGACGGCGCGTTGTGTCCCACGCGCGCCTCAAAGAGCGCCAGCATAATGACGGGGCCCCCTCTCAGAGGGCCGAAGCCTGCCGGGGTCGTGGGACTTATTCCATCACCGTGACCCCGGAACATAAAGGGCTATTGAAGGACACCGTGGATTTTAGTCAGTACGAGTCGGCCCGGGGTGGGAGGACTCATTTGATGATTTTACCACTTTAAAAAAAAATACACCAAAATAATATCCAAGCTCCAGCAGGATTTTTAGATAAGTATTTTACATGGAGCGACTGCCTGTCGGACTTGCACAACCCAGTAACTCGGTAATACCAAACCCCATGGTAAGACTGGTTGTCAGACTTTAGAGCTTCTGACTAACAGTAACGACTGTCAAAGGTCTACAAATGACAGCCGGGACCAATAGCTTTGCGTGCTTTCCGAGGTACGGAGGAAACTCGCTATGACAGATGGTCACCCATCCACAGACCAACCTCGGCAAGCGCGGAACCCGGAAGATCGGCCTGTGCGGCTGTAATTATTTAGCCACGACCACCTAATTCATTGAAGCTCCTTATGGTTTTTAATAAAATATATTCTATACACATATTGCCAGCAATCTGACTAAAGGTTTAGTGAAACTGTTTTCGTCTAGTTTGTTGTAATGACAAGTTCGTTATGTGTTTTATTTACTGCAATTTAATGTACCCATATTCACGAATATAAACACCAAAAATCATTGGTGTATATTGAATTAATAACTATGCAAACGCCCATACAGAAATTGGCCATGTCCATTGTATGTTCCATCATTTTTACAGCTTATTACACAACATCTAGTCCTTTTACATCAATAAATCGTTTTTTTTTAGAAAATTCCTTTGATTTGACAGTTCTTTTGGGACCAAACTGTCACTTGTCACTTTGACACTTGCCTTCCCCATTGAATATGGAGTTCACTTTCGCTTTTCACTTTAAGTTCGGAAAACAAAGCCAATTTCAAAATATTCCGGGTTCCAAACACGACGGGAACGGGAACAAATAAGTCGAACTTTGCACAAAACTTAACAAATTGCCGTATATAGACAATGATTAACTTGGATAACTGTTATCCACAAGTTTTAACAATATTTCAACGCGATTGCGTAAGCAAGAAGGTTCAAGAAGCAAATTTCATGCGTACCGGTCGCGCACCAAAAAACGAAGAGAGAGAAGAAACGTCAAAGTCAACTGAACGTCTTACGTTTTGACAACTGTCAAGCGACGAATTTCGAGGCTGTGAACTCTCGGCCTTTTAGCCGGTGGGTAACAAATATGTTTGGTTTCGAACAGCATCACTGCTGCAGATTTGAAGTTGTGTCAAATCAATCGTACGATAGGTAGTATGGTGTATTATGTATATGGACGAACTGCCAATTTGAAACAATTGCAAGCGTCAAATCGATCGTACGATAGGCAGGATGGTGTATGGCTACTAGAGGGGTATTATACACGAGTGTGAGTTGAAAACGAACGAAGCGAGTTTTTTAAAAGTATCACACGAGTGTATAATACCCAGTTGTTAAAGGTTAATCTATCTTCTATACATATAATAAAACTGTAAAAAAAACGTTTTTGTACATCAAAATAAAATCAAAAAAAAATAGCTAGGCTGTTAAAGGACAACCAACAGAACCCATTTCCAGCATTTTTAGAATTTTTGTCTGTTTGTCGGTTTGTTCGTTTATTTGTTCCACTATCACGTAAAATTTACGAAGGCATTGTAGATAACCTTTATTCACAACGATCGAGCGTAACTTGAGGACTTATTTAGTTTTTGTTTCATTGCTGTACGATCCAGCCCCAGGGCAAGGTGGAACTGGTCGCTATCCGCGATGCGCGGAGCCAAACTACAATGCACTTGCCCTAGCAAATAAATTGTTTCCACTCACCTGATTGGTCCGATGCAGTTTCTTGAGGGCCTATCTCGGTTCTATGAATGTTTGGGACGGTGTTTGTGTATAGTCATGAGTGTGTAGTACTGTGTGAACCAGAACAATGCCTTCAAAATATGACGGGCATGTGGTGTAAGTTTTCAGTCAAAACGGCGCTGCATCGAAGATTCCAACAGGATGCGGGCGCCCACAAGTTCAACCAACTTTCACAATAGTTTATGCAAATATGGATTTCACTTTCGCCAAGGTTCAAAAAACGAAGCCAACTTCAAAATGTTCCGGTTTCCAGACACAATAGGAAAAATGAGGCGATTTTTGCAAAAAACTTAAAAAATTGCCGTATATAGACAAGGATTAATTTGGATAACTACTAACCGCAAGTTTTAACAGTACTTCAACGTAATTGCGTGAGCAAGAAAGTTCAAGAAGTTTTCATGCGTACCGGTCGCGCACCAAAAAAAAGAGAGAAAGGAAACGTCAAAGTCAACTGAACGTTTGACGTTTTAACAACTGTCGAACGACGAATTTCGATGATGTGAGCTCTTGGCCTTTAGCCGGTGGGTTACAAATATGTTTGGTTTCGAACAATTGCAATTGGTTCAGTATATCAAAAGATACTTGAATTTAAAGTGTTCCAAAAGTAAAATTACGGTCAGTTCACACCGAGACGCGCAGGTTAGCAGCGCGATCACAGAGTACTTTTATTAATAGGGCATAGAGATCTAACTTCACGGGTTTTTCGAGCAATGGACAACAGCGACATCTAGTTTTCTCCGACGAAAACTTTTCTGTATATAGTTATATAAATATAGGTATATACAAAGCTTGCTCATTCCTTTTAGTGTTTTAATTGACTATTAATAATTATATGCCTACATTAGTAAAAAAATAAAACAAATTTGTTAAGTAATTATATTTATTTCATCAACTATGAGGCCTTCTAAAGTGTTTTTTACAGTAATTTCTAGCCATTACTTGATATTTATCGGTGTCACTGATAGTATCTTGCTTTCCAGTAAGAATTTTATTAGCATGGAAATAACACACGGATACACTACTTTAGAATAGGACCAAAAGCAGAAAATGCAGGAAAATAACGAACCGCACCAAACGAGAATCGAAATTTTTCAGCAAAGTGCAATGTGACACTGACATTTTATTGACGTATTGAAAAGACATCGCACCTTCGGTGCAACAAAGTCACAAATAGCCAAAACTGCAAAATCGACCTAAGTATGCCAATTTGTTTCTAAACCATGCCTTTACTTGGGGCAACAAAGACATCCGCGAAAGTATCTCGAAACTACACTAGATGGCAGAAGTGCCTTTGTGGTTATTGGCGGTTTTTCCATGCGTTTTGGGCCGACACCGTTTCATTGTAAGTAGTGCCCCCTCGCCCGCGACTTTATATTGAGGTCTTTTTTCGCTCAAAATCTTGGAGCAACAAAGGCATAAAACATAACAGTCCTAAAACTAAATAACTTCTGGTGCAACAAAGACACAGTTCAGGACATTATTTTTTTGTTATGTCTTTTATTAGGATTTCTTTGGCAATTAAATACAAGATTTTTACGTATAACTATAGCCAACTAAAAAACAATTAATTAAATTTATATTTTTAAACGCAATAACGCCTGCGTCGCGTCTTCGCAAAGATGGGTCCACCCTTTATAGCAGAACTTTTTACGTCATAATTTTATTTTGCATAGCAACGGATAGCATAAACCTCTTTTCGCAGAAAATCGTTTGGCATACACTCATTTACCATAACACCGAAACCCATAATTTTGTAAGTCAGAATCATCTTTAGGCATAAATTTCATTTCCATAATAATCAATAAGTATAACCATCATTTCGTAGAAAGTTCACAACCAGAATCATCTTTTGCATAATTGTGTGGTTTTTATTTCCCAGACAGTAAGATGATGCAGTAAGCATGCAGCAAGCATTCGGCACATGCAGCAGGCATGGCTTCTGTCACGGCTCCGGCGCTGCGGGTCTCTGGCGGTCCCACGCGAGCTAATCGTCGCAGATGATTTTACGCCCACCACCGCAGCTTCGGCTTACTGGCCGGCAAGCCGGCCAGCCTCAGCCGCGGCGGTGTGCGTTAAAACCACCTGCTCCTCAGCTCACGGGCCGCCTCGCCCCTCCGCGCCTACGCGATTATAAATTACACTCTAGGGGTAGGGCAGACAAGACTACGTGAAGTCGGTTTTGCAGCGATTCATTTCTGTCACTAACTTTTGTAGCACACCATATTGATTTTATAAAACAATTTTTTTATTTTTATTATGACTATTAAATTATTTCTATTCTGAAATTCTGTGATCTTCGAAGTATACCAAGTCAAATTATTCCAAATAATCGGCGCTCTAAATAAACGTTATGCTAAATGAAAATATGCAAAATTGTAACTCTGACAAAAGTAATTATGCCCAATACAATTCTGCCATCTTAAAAGTATCCCAATTTAAATTCGGACATAAAAACATTAGGCCAAAAAACAATTATATTAAAAAAAAATTATACCATAACAATGTTCGTTTAAAAAAGTTTCTGCCAAGTGAGTTCTGCCAAATAGGTTTCGGAGAAACAAGTTTCTGCCAGATAGAGGGCACCCCGCAAAGATATTTTTAAAGAAACGAAAAATTCTGTTGCGAGCAGGGTTCGATCCTGCGTCTTCTGGATAGGTCCTCCAGACGCCTTAACCACTAGGCCATCGCAACCACTACTCACAACGCTGAATTTCTCGTTCCCTTGTTTTTCTAACGCTGTTTACACGTTGCGCCATCTATTGGTAGTGTTTCAAACTACTTACCAACCAACACGTCTGATATTACAATCAAATCAATGCTGTATTAGAGAGCGACTTCTAAACTAAAGTTATGTTTTTAAACGCAATAACGCCTGCGTCGCGTCGTGTAAACAGCGTTAGAAAAACAAGGGAACGAGAAATTCAGCGTTGTGAGTAGTGGTTGCGATGGCCTAGTGGTTAAGGCGTCTGGAGTACCTATCCAGAAGACGCAGGATCGAACCCTGCTCGCAACAGAATTTTTCGTTTCTTTAAAAATTAATTAAATGTAAAGATTTCAAACCTTCTTTAGATAGTTTAGTCTCCTGTAAAATTTAAAAATGAGCTGTTACGTCTTTGTTGCACCGAAGGTGCGAATGTGTGAAAATTAAAGTTACCAGTAGGTAGCCCAAATAATTATAGAATTCTATTAATAATTTGGGAAAATATCGAAATAGAAAAACATATTATTATAAGCCTCACTGCTGGGCTAGTTCCAACGCTAGCCCAGTGCGGATTGGAGAATTCACATTCATCTTCCATGTGCTAGCTTTTCGATTAAGGTACAATATCTTGAGAAAACCTGCATTTACAATGAAATAAAAATAACAATTTAATTTCAATAATATATATTTTTAAGAAAACTCTTTTCTTCGAGCTTTCTGTTCAGCAAAAGTGTCTATTACATCATCGAAGTGTAAAGAACGGGCCATAGAATTTTCAATAGACAGAATAGCCAAGTTACTTAACCTGTCTTGTCCCATAGCGTTTCTTAAATATGTTTTTATTAATTTTATTTTAGAAAATGATCTTTCAGCACTTGCTGTAGTCATAGGAATAGTTAGGAATAACAAAAATACAGTGCATACTTCAGGAAACTTACACGACATAAAATGTTTCTTAATTATAAATAAATCAGCGAGGTCTCTAATAATAATAATAATAACAATTTCCCCGACAAATGATTGAGATAATTATGTCTTTTTTATATAAATCAACAAAATTTAGGGCTTTTTTTAATTAAATCAGTGTCATTTAAAACTTGTAAATTTGAAGGCTGCAAAATGCTGAAATTTGAAACAATTTCATTCATCGGAAGGAAACGCGTTTTCAGTTGATTAATAATTATGTCCAATACTCGATAAAATATATTCACTCTGAACCAACTTTCCGGATCTTGGAGATGCTCATCTTCGCAAAGCTCGTCAAAATGGCGTTTTACCTTCCTCTGGCGTGTTTTTGGAAATTCAGGGTTTATGGACCATTTTTCGGCTATAGTATTTGCTTCTATTTTTAAATTTACAAATTCATGTCGATATCTTTCCAATTCTTCTAGACAATTTTTTTAATGTTTTAAGGCATTTGAAAGATCGGTGGCTTTAGACTGAAGTGCTTTAGAGGCTGCATCGGTAGTTTGTAGAATTTTGCAATGGAAAAACATTGCTATTATTTCGGGGAATTCCAAGTAAGACGTCATTATATTTTACTAACTACGACTTACGGAGTCTCCTTTTTGAAAATCGAGTATAATGTATCGGCACTGTATTAGATTTAGTTTCAATGCCAGTCAGTCTGGAATTAAACGTCTTCGCGACTGCATTCCTGTCGTTTATTTAAAAAAAACCTTCGTCAGTGCCTCCGGGAGTTAACTTGTTACTTTGATTTTTCGTATTTGTTGTTTTATTGAATCTGCAAATAGTGACATAGTAAAGTTGATTGTGAAAGTTAGATATTAAAATTTCTAGTTCCCGAAAATATTTAAGTGGGAGTGAAAAACGAAAGAGATAGAGGGAGACTGAAGAAAAAAATGAAAAACTACCTAAAATTACTCAGTACTTGAAGAATGATGACTTTAATAACAAGAACTCGAGTAAACAGTGCTTCAAAAGTGAAGAATTGGACCTTACAAGTATTCCAGAATTACACCAATGAGAGCAGATGCAGCACCCAACACCGGTTTCTGTTCTGATCCAGAACAACCACAACAAGGTAGTATCAAAAATCAAAGAGAATTATATTTTAAGGTGAACAATATTGTATGTTCGCCATACACATGGCGTTTTCAATCACGAACCTTTTCACTTGATCAGTAAGGTCTTTAAAATTACCCTTATCAGTAACACTACTGATAAGGGTAATTTTAAAGACCTTACTGATCAAGTGAAAAGGTTCGTGATTGAAAACGGACATTGTAAACCTAAGGGCCCTTTCTTAAAAGATAGTTACAATAGATCTTTTCTAGAAAAATATTACTATATTGTTTCCAAGTCTGGCGTGAAACTTCAACGTACATGGCTATGTTATTCTTTAATACTTCAGAAGGCGTATTGTGAACCGTGTTGGTTATTCGCAAATCGGGCATCTAAAAAAGTACAAAATGTTTGGATTGAGGGGTATGACGACTGGAAACATATCCCATCCGCCGTAACACGCATGACTCATCTAGGTGACGTAAGCGCGCGCTCATCAAAAAAAAAAGGTCGGTCGCCGCGCACCAGGTGTTCCCGATAACATAAACAAGCTTCGTCGGCGCTCGGCTTACAATGGGGCTAATTAAGTGCGGGAAATTATATGTGCGGCAACAAAAGTTTTCTTTAGCACCTGCAACCTAGCGTCTTTTTTTATATGTGAGCGACGAGTTAATAGAACAGCTTCAATTATATTAATTCATCATCTTTACTATTCCAACAAAATATCAAGAAACCAGCGTCAATTTACGAGCGTAAATTAATATGACTCCGAGCTACCGATAAATATATTTACTTCTGATTTGATAACTCAGCGACTAATGTTGTAAGTGAGCTACTTTATATATTGTACCAAATCAGTACCAAATCTAAAACTCGCTTTAGCAAGATTTCAGGGACACCCCGAAGTTCGGTTTGGTTAGGTTCCTTTAAACCTTGTACACAGAAATAGAAGCCCCGCTAAGCGGGGCTTCGTCGACCCTGCTTAGGTAGATTTTTTTTATTACACCTCGTTATGACATATTTTAATGAACATATTTTGGTGCACATTCAGTATATTTGGTGGAACACAGACAAAATTAGGTAAATATAACGGTGACTAGAGATGTGCCTGATGGCAATATTCCCACTGCCGGCAATATTCCCAATATTGCCACTGCCGGTAAAATACCAAAATTGCCGGCAACTTTGGCAATATTGCCAAAATTGCCAGTCAAATAACACCAGTATAATATTTTATTATTACTGCAGGTGCAGTTTATATTACTGTAGATAATACGTTGCGGCATTAAGTCCGCCTTATAAAAACTACTAAGTTGTTACTTTAAACGGTGATTTACTGATTATGTAAGAATTACCGAAACAAATGCATTAAAATAATGTTATTTTTGTTGATTATTTGTAGTTTTGACAGAGATTTATACTTCCATATTGTATAGGTACTTATACTCGTTGTTTTTGCTATGTGATTTTGCATAAAAACTAGTAGCCCACTCAACGAACAGTTATAGAGGGAAATTCTTGGAACACGATTTTGGACTACGTTACTTTGTTTGAACTAGTTAGGAGGTGAATATAATTATCAAAAGTCCCCGCCACTAGCCCTTGAGCTGTGGGGGAGGGGGGTTTAAAGGTTCCATTTTTTGATTTTTCACTTATAACTCAGAAACCATGCCTCCTAGCGGCATGGTTTGTATGAATAAAACAGGCTGAATAAATTTCCTATAAGTTTTATTTAGTAACCATTTCGATATCTTGTATAGTTTTCAAAAAACCATATTTACCTTTTTGCATTCGGAAAGTCTTATTTATTATTGCCATAAATCCAGAAAACAGCAGCAGTCTTTTCAGGCTCTCCCTGTAGTACCTACTCCTCCGTGTATTTTTGTGGGCAACTCACACTTTACCAAAAATTAATACCCACCTATACTAAAATTGTTTACAACAAAAAAGAACTAAAGTTTCCAAAGATAGTTTTTCCGCATCTCTTATGGGTGCGGATTTCCTCCTATATAGTACAGTCCTACCTAGTCTGTAAGTACCTAGTATAATTTAAATGAGTTTCTAAGCTAATTTTTACTGCTCCCTCGGTGGGGGAAGACAAGACATATAAAGCTTGATGGTGGTCACCGAATTTAAGAACTACTTATACCTGGTGGACATTGAGAGATACCCGAAGGGATCTCTCTCAATGTCCGTGGGCCTCCAGATAAAGATCTGGAGGCCCATATCACCTCAAGATGCAGCATGCTGGCTCTGTTCATCGCAGGTGGTGAAGGAAGGGTCTGAATCAACTGCTACTGCTTTCTGGATCTATGGCGATATCAAATACAACTTTCCAAACGCGCGAAACTAAAAATGTTTTTTCCCCTAAATTACAGACTTTCAAAAGCGGATACCTCGAAAACTATGAAAACTCGAAAACTTTCAAGATATTGAAATGCTTACTGAGTAAAACTTACGAAAAATTGATTTAGTTTTTTTACACACGCTATGCTGAAATGGTACCTTCAACCCACCCCCCCAGATGTCATGGTTTTGATATGTTCACCTCCTAACTAGTCCAAACAAAGTTACGTTGTAAAAAATGTGTTTCTAGAATTTCCCTCTATGCTTTGAGCATTCGTTGACTAGATTAAATTACAACATTAAAATAAATTATTCGAATTTATGCCTTTTTATTCAATCATCGTCAATTCTTACCTTAAAATGTATGTGTAATTTCTTATATTCACAGTCTTGTGCGGCAACAATGGGCAATATTGCCGGTAAAATACTGGGAATATTGCCAAAATTGCCGGCAATTTTGGCAGTTTTACAAAAGAAATTTTTTTTTTGTATATAATGTATACCATGATCTGTAAATGCTAATTTTAAGTGTGTTACATAGTTTTCGCACTCACTTTGACTTAAAATTAAGCAATATTCCCAAATATTTCCACTCCCGGCAATATTGCCGGCAATATTCCCACCTAAATTCCCACCTTGGGCAATATTGCCGGCAACGGCACATCTCTAACGGTGACTCTATGAAATTAGAGTACGTTGATATTATTTTATAGATGAAGTTGATACACTTATTAGAAGCTGGCAATGAGTAGACATATCACAAATTTAGTTGCTTAAGAATTATCACCATGTTGCGTCATATTAACAGTAGCTTGTTTTACAATATATGGTCGCTTATAAACCATTTATTAGACGCTAAAAGTTTGTCGCTGACCTATTAATTCATTAGACAACTAAATATATTTGTAGACGAGAATGACATTTTAAAGAAGCTGCCTTAATTAGCACCCATTAAGTGCTGTTTTTATGAATGGTTATGAGACGCCCATTAGTGTCGTGTTAAGAGTTTGTTGATACTTAGTTTCTACGTTTTGAAATGTAGCTATAAACATTGACTACTGTTGAAAATAACAACGCGTGAACTTTAAGCAGGATTATTTCGAAAAGTAGATCGATAACGTATGTATTTTATGACTTTTATTGGTGGGGGGGTTATATCTACGTACGATTAAATAAAAAACAACATACTTTACAGCACAAAAATAAATATTTAAAGGCGTACAACTACCGCGAAAAATTTGCTGACGGGGTAAAAATTTTCACGGAAAGTAAATAATTTATTACAATTATACATTTTCACAAACATTCAAAATATTGTTATCATCTGAAAGCTAAGTTCATATTGTAACTACTGTGTAAAACTTATGTTGATAAGTTTTGTTGTCACACATTTTGCCAGCCCTTGCCACCCTATAGTTACGCCACTGATAATTGCTTTTGTCTGTTGCCCCGCACTGAGCACATGACTGGCTACGCCCATGGACAATCGCAAGTGTTTTACAAATGGAGTGGCACAGGTTGTCTTGACGATATCGCACACAAATCTGCTCGATATCAAATTGCATGTCGCGATATACAGAGGCAAATAAAACGAGCATAATTAAAACTGACGTTATTTATTGATTATTATCTGGCACGAATTTTATCATAATTCCTGAAAATGCAAATTCTCTGTTTAGTTCCACGCTATCGTTAAATTATATTTCATTAATCGGAACTGTAATCTTATTTCAAGTATATCGTACCAGTATAAATTATAAATGCATTATCTATCTACATCAAATAATATTATTCTATAATTTTTGATAATATGATTTCGTCGTATAGCTAAGATATAATTATTAACTGATATGGATAAGGTTAAAATAATTTGAATACAGTTTATGAAAAATTTCCTCCAGATAGCATGTGTCTTAAGAAATGATTTACATAGTGTTAATATTATTAATGTCGGTGTCTTACGCAGTCAGTGATCATTGTGTGAGGTACACGTTTGAACAAAACTACGAGGAATGGTTGACACATGAGTGGGGAAAAAATTTATGTGGGACTGACACGACGTTTTGGATTGAAGACAAATACAGTAATATTGACATAAGTGCTGAAAATGATCAAAGTACTACATTCATTAGGCCAACACCCGATGTAGTTAGTTGTGTGTCGTCATTCATTTTTACTATGCACCAGCATGGTCGAATTGAAGCGAGAATTTATATGGAAAAAGACGAGGCGGCCAATAACTATATTATGTTGTATGCGCAAAATGTTGAAAATGGTTATTTAGGCGATGACATGAAGATAGCCAGCCTCCCAAACTTCGTGAGTGGGTGGCACACTCTCACAATAACCTTAACATACCCAGGTAGTTACGAAGGACATGTAAGTATTAAGTTTAGTCTCTGTACTTTTAAGCAGATAACCGTGGAACGGGCGCGCCAAAGTTCACCTAAAATTTAAACTCCGATCATTGGAAGCCCGAAAATTGTATTCCTAACATTTTTAATCCTAATAATCACAACTCCTAATTGCTCTGTCACTAATTTTCATAATTCCGAATCATTTGACTTCATAATGTCAGTAGCAATAAACATCTATTATACTATTATTTGTTTTCCTATATTTTCTCAACATAACCTTCTTTTACACTATTATTCAAAGTCATATCTTTTTTGTTAAAATTTCTTTTTATTTGTTTCATTTTGTTGGCATTTTTTCATAGTGCCCCCAAGACGACACTCTTACCAAACGACTGGGGGCACCCCGACTCGGACAGGTTAGGTTAGAAGGGGATGGCGGGGTCTGAAAGACCCCGCCATCCCCTTCGTGGTTATTTTTTTTTAAACCACCCAGAAGTAGGAGCACCGCGAAGCGGTGCTCCGTCGACTTTTCTGGCTAACTAAAATATTATCGTAATAATGTTTAGGTATAGAAACGTTATGATAAAAATCAGTAGGAGTTTAAATATATTTACAATAATGATATTATTGATAACAATTTTCGGAAACATAAGTGTTATGAACATCGCCGGTAGCACTACAAAAAGTATGAATGAAAACTTTAGGATGAAAAATTTCAGGAAGAGTGATCATTCGGATTACAAATCGTTAGGAAGAACAATTTCGGGTAAACAACTTTAGGTGAGCCAATATGGACCCCCGTGGAACATAAAGGGCTTGTGAAAGAACGTAGATTTAAGCTAGTGCTTTTGAAGTGTCGTGCTGATTTATGGAAATTATAATTAAACTAACTCTTGCGCTTGCACGTTAGAAGATCTTATTTGATTAAACCATAGACTACATAATTCTGTCTTGACAGTTACACAGATTAAAATTTATTACAGCACCGTGAGATATAATTATTATTTTAATGGGGTAAAGTTTAGCAACCAGCTGCAGGCAGCGAGAGAGGGAGGGGGAGGTGGAGGAAGGGGGGACACCTACCCTCCGGTATCACTCCTTTTACATGGTTTATCGTTCTTGACAAAAACCAATTTTTGTAACCTAACCTCAAAACTCGCTGTAGTCACTTAAAAGGCGTATTCCTAATTTTTTTTGTCGTTTACGAGTATCATAACAAGGGAGGTGCTCCCTGTGTCCTGGCATCACTCTCATGTTATGAGAACACTCAACCCCGCCATCCCCTTCGAAACTAACCTTCTACTGGTGACGTCAGATTGAGTAACAGTATTGGTGACGTACCGTCATTTTGACGTACTTCTGCAAAGCCGAATTTCAGGACAAATAAGTGCATGGGGATGAAACAAATGGCTTTATTTACGCTCTGCAGGTTGGTACGGAATAATCTCATTAATACGTCCACCAGTACTGCGGAGCGTGCCCGCCTGCTGGCTGTGGGTGAATGGGAGTCGAGCCTTTGGCTTCAGGCGCTACCGTCACCCAACATAGGTACTATGCTGGGTGACACAACCTTCCGTGTCGCTACTTGCTTGCGTTTGGGCGCTCCTTGTGGGGCTCCACATCGCTGTCAATGTGGTGAAGTAGTCGACTGCCTCGGGCACGGCCATGGCCTTTCCTGTAGCAGGAGTGCAGGTCGGTTGGCACGACACGCTAGCTTAAACGACATAATCCGTCGTGCTCTTGTCACCGCCGGGGTGCCAGCCGTCTTAGAACCCAGTGGCTTGGCACGCGACGATGGGAAGAGACCAGATGGTATGACCATAATGCCATGGAAGCTAGGTAGGCCTTTGGTGTGGGATGCAACATGTGTCGACACCCTTGCGCCATCCCATCTTCCTAGTTCAGCGTGTTGTGCTGGCGCTGCTGCTGCAGGTGCTGAAAACTCTAAGCGGCGCAAATACATTGGCTTAGCTAGTAGCTATGTGTTTGAGCCGTTTGGGGTTGAAACTCTAGGGCCATGGGGCCCGAGTGCCCACAACGTTTTTAAGGATATCGCCAGGCATTTAGTCGACTCTTCAGGTGACCAGAGGGCTGGCCTATTCCTAGGCCAATGAATACAACGTGGCAATGCTGCCAGCGTTCTGGGCACCGTTCCCGTTGACAGCGATGTGGATGAATTCTTTGACGCCCTTTGAATATTTCTTTTATTATTATTATTTGTACATATTACTAATTAGTTTTATTTATAGTTTAGATTATGTATTATATTTACTCTTAGTACTTATGTTTTATGTAATTAATAAATAAGGTGGGCTACCTAGTTCAAAAATCCAAAAAAAAAAAAAATTACAAGTAGATAATTATCTTACTTTCATAAATTAAACACTTTTTATATAATACAATAGAAAATTTTACGTATATTATTCACACAAACTTAGTGTTAATATTCAGCTTGCATTTTCATAGATATTGAAATCAATGAAGATAAAATTAAATAAATAAATCAAAATGAAATCCAACGTTCAGTTCTTATTGATACTTTAATAAGTAACGAAAAAAAATGTTTTAACATACTACTACAGTGGAAAAAAATAAAGATTAATTTTGGTGAGGAGTGGGTTTTTTTAAGGCAATAAAGGCAGGATTCTTGCACTACTTGTATAGATGTGATGTTTTTTTTATTTTTTGCGGCCTTTATTGTGCAACAAAAGCCTATATCACTTTTCAAATTACTAAAAAACTCATCCTCGGAGTCCTTGTCAGGTTCTGGACTTTCTGCTCACTTTTCGTGTTACGATCAGATTCCACTCAGTGATTCTGTTCTAACTCATCACTGCTACTTTGTTTTAAAATCTCAGTGTTAATACTCGTAATCTTTGTCATTTGGATTAATTTTTAATGAAAAACTACATCTTGATAGTAGTATAAATTACGGACACTATTGGTGATGTGACGTCAAATTGACGTCGGGTATCCTATATCTCATCATCTGTGCGTTTGCAAGTACCAATTTGTGTGAAATCGGACGCCAAACTGAGCTAAATGCAGCTACTGAGAAGTGCGGGTGAGGGGAAACATTCGTTCGACACATATCCAGTGGTTTTAGTGACGCGGTGCCACTCCGGGCATCGGACCGCCAGCCAACCGGGCGCGGGGTACAAGCCTGGTTTTAAGATGTTGTAATACACCCCGTATTACAACATCTTAAAACCAGGCTTGTAAGTGTCAAATTGACGGCACGTCACCAATAGAAGGCTAACCTGTCCGAGTTGGGGTGCCCCAAGTCCCGAACTCGTTTTGCTTGCTCTTGCATCCTAGGTCATTATGACTATGGGAGGTACATGTGCCGGATTAGGAGGGATAAAACGCCTGGGTGTCATGACTGCGAAGATCGCCCGGAGGACACGGTACAGGACTGCCCCGCTTGGGCAGAGCACCGGCACCGTGTCCTCATTGCACGAAGGCGATAGGCGTCGACCTCTCGCGTCCGGCATTGGTCACGGCCATGCTGCGGGGCGAGACGGAGTGGGAAACGGTCGCCTCCTTCTGTGAAGCAGTCATGCTCGCGCATTGGGAAGGCAAGTGTCAAAGTGGCTTTGACGTTTTGGTCCCATAAGAACTGTCAAAGGAATTTTATGAAAAAAAAACGTTTTATTGATGTTAAATGACTAGAATGTTGTGTAATAGGCTGTAAAAATGATGGAACATACAAAGGAGATGGAAAGTTCAAGTATGTGCAAAAATTCAGACGGCTATAGAAATGGGACCTAGCAGTTAGCACTGTATAACGCTGAATAGCTCAATATTAATATTTCACATAAAAAAAAAAAGGTTGCACTCCAGGAGTGCCGGTAGAAGTGAAAACTTTTTTGTTACTATGTTTTATTTTAAAACTGGAGTAGTACAGATATGAAATTAACTAATTTGAATGACGTCTTACTCATTTTCGATCAGGGTCACGTGACCCTGACGCGAGTTTTAAATTTTTTACCCATTACAGAAAAAGTGTACAACGCCGCTAAAGAAGTTTTCACTTCAAAAAGTTTCTAAAACTTGTTAAATCTTCATAATCATGATAAAAAAAAACGTGAACACCTACCATTAAAAGTACTACAAAAATTGCAAATATTGATATTGCTATAAACTTTTACTTAGGCGTTTACTTTTAAGTATCTGCGATTGTATTTATTTATTGATGACCACATTTGTGACCCACTCAGATTACTTAAACATCTTCAAACTACTTACCAAATAATGTGATACGTGCTTAAACTTAAAATAAAGACAGTTTTCACAGACGATATAAGTAGGTAAGTAGTTGCAATGATAAACAAACGATATCGTTTACTTGATTTACATAGTTGAATACAGTATACGGGTAGTTCTTCGAAATTTGATTCTTTGACTGATTCATATGGCCAAATTTTAATTTCACTTTCAGCTCAGTAACACATGTTCATATGAAAATAGATATTCCAAATAACATTTATTTGTTTGAGGGATTCCTTTTTACAAAGTAGTTTTTAAGATATCGACGTTTAAAAATTTTGTGCCCAGATGAATCAGAATTTTTTACAGATGGATCAGGAACAGAAATAAAAATGGAATACTTTAAATAAAAATGGGCTTTGTATTAAGAAAATAATCATAATATTATAACAACAGTAATATTATTTTATAAAACAATTAATTTATAACAGTGATCATAATATCAAGGAAAAAATCTGGTCAATTCAACAATAAAATTCTTGTTTTTAAACTAACAATTACAGAAATAAATACTTACAGAAAAGCGAGAATTTTGTTATAAATAGGTACTAGATAGTTATTTTAATGCTACATTATAATATTCTCTCTGTTTACTTTTGTTTTTTCTCTTTATTTTTTCAAATATAATTCTTTCATTTTTAATTTCCACGCAGCATACTTGTCTGGATCTTTTCTTATTTTCCATCTTAGAAGGATGAAAAATTCGTACGTTCTGTGAGTCTCTTTTTCTCATAGATATATTTTTTTCCATCTTTTCTACTATTGATAGTGGCATTGTTGTGAACAGCAATATAAAATAAAATAAAAAAGATAGAGTTTGACTTATGAATAAATACCGAAAAATAATGTCAAAATTATCTCACACACACTCTACTGACATGGAAAAGTAAAATAACGTAACAAAAGTGCTCCTTTCTGACTGGAAAAGAGGAAAACTAATTTATTTTCAGATTCATATGGGTTTTTGAACATATGAATCAGGCACAGATGAATCATGATTTTGCCTAACATCATGCTTAACTCATCATTCATACAGACTTCAGTATTATCATTTTTCTACACGAATCTGTAACCCAAAAGCATCACACGAAACTCAGATTAAAGTCTTAAAACAGCAAAATAAAATTAATAAATTAGGCATTGTAATCAGCAAGGTACCTAAACCAAGCACAGATGAATCAGACATTTACCTTTGTTTCACCAGGTTCTAAGCCAACCAGCCTCACGTCCGCCGTCTAGCATGTCCGTTGTACGACAGGTTTCCCCCCACGTGGGATCCCAGACTCTCATCATTATTCCTCGACCAAGTACAGTCAAGCGAAGCTTACTCCACATGAATCAGTATTATACGCCGGACACTTCTTATTTACTTAATTAAAAACACACTAACGTAGTTATATCTAATATGTATTTTTTTTTGTAAGAGGTAAATTAATTACCTTTCGATATAACTTTAATTTATATTGATGAATCAAAAGGAAAATGCGACATCGACCATTTTGTTCCGGAAAATGGGAAACGGACGCCCTATATGAATCAGGAGAACAGACTTCAAATTTTTTTATTTTGTATCTAGATAGCTACTATTAAAAAAATATAATTTGTCCCAGGTAGAGCTAAAGCTAAACTGTACAGAAAAAAATATTACATGCCGTTTTGTTAGTTGGTTACAGAAATATACCCACAGACATCGAAAATTTTGTCTCTGAAGAACTACCCATACCTAAACCTGTTTGGAAGAACTAATCTATCTAATAATGATAACCACATTCATAATATTATGTTAGTTATATCGGTAAAGTCAAAAGTAAACATGTGTCGTAATTGATTAATCCTTTCTGAACTCGTTGTTGATCCCTCTAATTAGCTAAGGATACATTTAACAATTTCGAAATGAAACAAGAAAAATAGGAAATACTATATTTTATTCGTTAATCTGTGATTCTTATAAATAAAGTCTGAAAGAATACGAAGCGACGGACTGTGTTTAAATGTCATTTTATTACGTGATGATGGAAATATGGGTGTGATGTTGTTAATTTCTGCAACTTTGAACTGTTTCTTTCCACTACATGGCGATGGGGTTGCAATGTTCTCACAGAACAACCACAAGTTAAGCACTCCGTTGAATAGCCGAATAAACGAATTTCACCAGTTGCTCCTGAATGCAGCAGTTCATAACAAGGATGACAATGTTGGCTGAAAGATCGGATTGTGCGGTTATAATTATTTAGCCACGAGCTCCTCTCGAGTGTGACCCCGCAGTCTTCGCGTGGATATACCACAGTTTATGCATTGCATGATTCACTGTATACAAGTCAAGTCCGAGTCGAAAAGCGAGAGGTCGGTAGGTTTGCAAGCAGGAAGTCCAATAAACAAGCGGGAGTCAAGGAAAAGCAAAATGAAAGAATCACAACGAACAATATTAATAAGCAGAGCGCAGAGCGTTCAAACGACGTCTGACGTTTGTTTTTTTCTTAAAGATGGGATTGGACTCAAAGTGTCACAGAAGCGATAAAAGAATCGATTGAAATCGTTAGAAAGTAGTATCGATCATACTTCAGTTATTTTTTTTCTCTCCCACTCCAGCTGGTGTAGCATGGCGCCGTAGAAAGGGGTTTTGTCGACGCAAGAATAGGCAAAATGACAGAACGTAGAAATATTTTTAGCGTTTTAAGCATGGTAATGTAAAAAATATGGAAAATAAACGTTCTTATCTTCAATAGTGTACGAATGGTGTCATATTTGTGCAAAAAAACAGTCGATTTGTGTAGAAATAACGATGAAATAACTTTGTCTTTTCTTGGTAGAATAGAGATAGAATCGCCATGCTACGCGTGCTGGGCAATATTCTCTTTCCACTCCTACCTTTCACAATGTTGGGCGTCTTCCTTCCAGTTCAGACGGAACCTGTCCAGTTAATATTATTCTGCACAAAATATGAACTAAGATTAAACTAAGAAGCTCATTCCGAAGCTTTTAACGAAAATAATAAAGTTGAGTTTAGTGGACGAATCACTTTAAAACAATCCGATTTTCCGAATCAAAACGCATGAAAACACAATAAAAAGCAACGAAACGACTCTGAATCTATCGATTCCCGCCAAATACTGTTTCAACGCCAATTCTTAATTTCAGAAAACAAATCGTTTTAACCTCTCGGACCCCAATGCGCCCCAATGGCACAATTTTGTGCCACCAAACCCCGACCGATTTTAAACTGTATTTTTGGAAAAATAAGTCTTAAAATCGTACAGGTTTTGGTGGAAAAAATTTTTGGAAAAATAAGTCTTAAAATCGTACAGGTTTTGGTGGAAAAAAATTTTTCCCGGGGCTCGAGAGGTTAAATCACATTAGTAAAAATCGATTAAATACAGTTTCATTTTAACAATCTGGAAAAGCGTTATTACCCTTCCCTAGTTTTCATTATTTCATCGTGACCAAGTCATCATGTCAATAAAAAATGAGCGAAAAGCAATTCAGATACTTTTTTATGTTTAATATTATAAATAAGTCTTAGGAAATTATTAAACATTAAACAATTCATTAATGAATTTTCAAATACCACGAGTTAAAATGAAATTCTTATAGACGACTGGGGCACTCATTAACCGACTTCAAAAAAAGGAGGAGGTTCTCAATTCGTCGGAATCTTTTTTTTTTTATGTATGTCCCCCGATTTCTCGAAGACGCCTGGACCGATTTGGATTTTTTTTCTTTTGTTTGAAAGGGTATACTTTCCAATTGGTCCCATGATCATCAGGTCAGGATCTGATGATGGGATCCCAGGGAAATCGAGGGCAACCTTCAAATTTTATAGGCACATAGTACCATTTTCATATATTTTCTAAAGCTGTTCAAGTATTTGCATCTGTTAATCATCATCTCAGGTGGATGAGCTGATCATGGAAGGTACAACTCCTCTGGAGTCGACATAGTGGAGAGGAGTCGACATCGACTGTTTTAGTAAATTATGTTTGTGTTCGCATATCACCGGAAAAATGATGTATTTGACAAGAATTTTGGCTGAATATTTATACTAAAAAGAGTTAAAAAAAAAACTTTTTAGAAAAAAATGTAACCGCCTTCAAAAATAACCACAAAAAAGGGTAAAATAACCTACAAAACTTTTCTTTCGGAAGTCGGTGGCAAAAATACAATGAAATTAATAAAAAAAAACACCGACTTCCGAAAGAAAAGTTTTGTAGGTTATTTTACCCTTTTTTGTGGTTATTTTTGAAGGCGGTTACATTTTTTTCTAAAAAGTTTTTTTTTTAGCCATCTCCTTTCCTACAATCCACACTTTCAAGAAATAATGGCTGGCTGCTGTGAGAACAAAAATTGTATTATCACTAAAGAAAAGCTATATAATAAACAAATATCTACCCTTGCGAAGACGGGACAGGCCATTAGTTGAATTTATTAAAGAAATTCTATGATTATACCACAACTAAACAATCGAATACACCTTCATATATAATATCTAATTTTCTATTGGAGATTAAGTACTGCATCGCTCTTTATATCATGAAAGGGTTCGTCTGGTGGAAGAATTGTCACCGGATCCGAGATTTGTGATAGTAGTGGTGTTAGGAAGTGAAAATTCTTATCATATTGCTTTAATCTATAAAATAGATGTAAAATTAGAGGAAGAAGACAAACAAAAAACTTGATGTCATTTTTCTCAATATAGAATATCAGAAGCAGTACTATATTCTTTGTAGAGGCTAGCACATGTAATACCTACTTAAAAATACAATTTAAAATCCTAACTACAAGTAAATGTGAGTTTAATGTAGTAAAATCAAATTTCTAACTCTACTTAATCACTTTTTTTCCTCTTGTAGATGCACCGCGTCGTCTTAGTTCTTCTTTTAATAAATACACTTGCATTGACGAATAATTTTCCATATTTGTTTTGTATATAAGGTGCTTTATTATTATCTGCCACGGCTGCAATGGGAGATAGTATTGCGTTTATAGATTTATATGATTTATTTATTTGTTTTATGGAACTTATACCAATATTCTCTTTTTAATTTGTTGAGAAAGTAAGGGTACCTGATGTCCCACTTTAAAGTTTGTTATAGAATCTATAACAAACTTTAAAGCAAATGAAATGAAAACTTCCAGACACAACGCTTTATATACGACATTGGTAGTTTTTCCCTCTGGTGCTAAAATAAAAAGGTGGTCAGCATTAGTGACAGGCAAGCATGTGATATATAGTTGGCCGTGGGAAAAACAGTTGGACATTAGGTCGACATCAGCTTCCTTCAGGGTCTGTCCTTGGGACTTATTTATGGTCATCGCGAAGTAAGCGGCTACCGGGAATTGTGTGAGTTTGAACTGGAAAGGGAAATTGTTGGAGATGAGTGGTATTCACGGTATCAATGCAGTTTCCCCTGAGCCACATCCGGTGAGAATTTCAGCTTCGCTTAAATTTCTGTGTAATGCAGTAACTCTTAGTCGCGTTCCATTGCATAATTTTGGTGGAGTTACATTTCTTAGAAGCATTATTATTACTTTAAGGTTATTTTATGAGCTCGAGGACCACAGGCAGCTAATGAATTTACTCGTAAAATCTCGAGTGCGTAGTTGCCGGCATCATCCTGATTGACGACGTTATTGTATGAATCGGCTAATATGTTTTCATTTATTGCAGCGGTTCGGTAATTTTTCAGTATCGCACGATCACATAGCCAAGAATTTTCCTGAAGTGTTATACTTGACGGGACTCCGAATACGTAACTTATCAATTCTTGTTACAACAGGCAGTGTCTGCCGGAATTTTCCAGAAAACAGTACCTACCGTGATATTGTCCATGGGTCTATCATCATGGCGAACGTCTCAATGTGTTCTGTCCACGGCCTCGACGGCTTTTTTTTCGACATGGTACATTCAGACGATTACATTTTTTTAGCGTGGTAATACATCACGTGGAACACAACGTGCAATCTTACTCACCGCCCGCATGGTCGCGCCTACAGTGGCTGGAGATCGTGTAGCGACGTCTGTCGCCATCGGCGTCTACCGCTGCGGCTGGGCTGGAGGTGGACATTGTCCTCTCCCTCATGCGTCCCGCGTCCTCCTTCGCTAGCATGACTGCTTCGCAGAAGAAGGCGACTGCTCGCCATTCTGTCTCGCCCCGCAGCATGGCTTCGACCAATACTAAGCACGAGAGGTCACTGATTATCGTCGTAGTGAGGACACGGCGATGCTCTGCCCAAGCGGGTAGTCCTGCACCGTATGCTCCACCGTGTCCTCCAGGCGATCCACGCAGTGGTGACACCCAGGCGATTCTTCCTTCCCTATCCGACACAGGTACCTCCCGAAACTTTCGTGTCCGGTGAGGACCTACGTCATGTGGTCGGTCAGGCTGGACGCCGTGACGCCTATCCAGTCACTCCTTAAAGAGGGTTCTTACCGCCGCGGTTGGGGCGTGCCCGGAACTCTGTTGCGACAGTCGCTCTCTCCATATTGCCCTGTGATCGCGCCGGAGCTCTTTCCGGGGATTCATCCTGGCGATTATTTTCTATTGTATAGCGGGCTGGTATCCGCAACTCCACGTCATGCGCGTATTTTACGTGCGGGTGAGATGATCATTCTCCTTGCGATGCGCCTCGATAGACGCGGTGGAGGGCCATCGCCTCCAGGGGAAGACGACTACATTACAATCCTGAAACACTATTGCTATGTCACAGTTTCATGACTACGAACACGTTGAGTGTTGCAGTGTTGTCTTAGTCAAATGGGATTTTAAAAAACAAAAACACAAAAAAAAAATACGCATTTTACTTTGTTAGTGACGAACAACAGAGACTGCTCATCAGGCTGAACAACTTTGCTAAGACGTCATTCCTTTATATGTTATAGTGTAGCTGGGCTCTTGGAGTTCCACAACGGGTGTCCCAGATCTTCAATTTTTATACGTCAACAGAGAGTGCTCATCATGCTGAACAACTTTGCTAAGACGTCATTCCTTTATATGTTATAGTGTAGCTGGGCTCTTGGAGTTCCACAACAGGTGTCCCAGATCTTCAATTTTTATACGTCAACAGAGAGTGCTCATCAGGCTGAGTAACTCTTGCTAAGACGTCATTCCTATATATTTTATAGTTCAGCTGGGCTCTTGGAGTTCCACAACAGGTGTTCCAGATCTTCAATTTTTATACGTCAACAGAGAGTGCTTATCAGGCTGAGCAACTCTTGTTAAGACGTCATTCCTATATATGTTATAGTTTAGCTGGGCTTTTGGTGTTCCAGATCTTCAATTTTTATATTATGTCAACAGAGAGTGCTCATCAGGCTGAACAACTTTGCAAAGACGTCATTCCTGAATATGTTATAGTGTAGCTGGGCTCTTGGTGTTCCACATCAGGTGTTCAAGATTTTCAATTTTTATACGTCAACAGAGACTGCTCATCAGGCTGAACAACTTTGCTAAAACGTCATTCCTTTATAATTTTATATGTTATAGTGTAGCTGGGCTTTTGGTGTTCCACATCAGGTGTGCCAGATCTTCAATTTTTATATGTCAACAGAGAGTGATCGTCAGGCTGAACAACTTTGCAAAGACGTCATTCCTGTATTTGTTATAGCATAGCTAGGCTCTTGGTGTTCCACATCAGGTGTTCTAGTTCTTCAATTTTTATACGTCAACAGAGACTGCTCATCAGACTGAACAACTTTGCTAAGACGTCATTTCTTTACATGTTTATAGTGTAGCTGGGCTCTTGGAGTTCCACAACAGATGTTCCAGATCTTCAATTTTTATATGTCAACAGAGAGTGCTCGTCAGGCTGAACAACTTTGCAAAGACGTCATTCCTGTATTTGTAGCGTCGCTAGGCTCTTGGTGTTCCACATCAGATGTTCCAGATCTTCAATTTTTATATGTCAACCGAAAGTACTCATCACGCAGAACAATTTTTGCTATCGCACCATTTTTGTATCTCATAAACACACATCAAAAGTGTCTAGGGATCAAGCATTTTTATGCGGATTTCTTGAGATTGAGATGTGGCTTTGTAATAAATTTATGATTTTATAAATTTATATGGATCCTTTTTGGTGCATTTCATAATTTGAATCAGGAACTGTAAATCAAATTCGAGTAAAAGATGAAAATCAGCTGTCAATATTTTCCCTATAAAAACATACAACGCATTGAAGACATTATTAGTGCTACTGTTTCCCTACTACTGATTAAAACCAACGTTATTATGGAGCGGCGACGTCATTTAAGCAGGGAAGAAATGCTCAGAGCCGTGGGAATGATAGAAGCTGGTTCCCGGCAACGTACTGTGGCTTTAGGTCTGAATACAAGTCAGAGTGTTATCAGTCGACTTTGGACACGTTACCGAAGCACTGGTACCGTGGCTGAGCGCCATGGAGGACGGTATCGCTGCACCACACGGAGACAAGACCGATACATTCAAATCTTAACTCGAAGAGCTCCAACAATAACCGCCATGTTGTTAGCCGTGAGGCTTCATCACTCTTCAGGGAACTTAATTAGCGACCAAACAGTCAGAAACCGCTTGCATGAAGTGAACCTTCATTCCCGAAGACTGCTACGGGTACCACCTATAGCAATGCACAATCGTAGGATTCGATATCAATGGGCTCTTGAACACAGAAATTGGGCAGAAGAACAATGGCGTTTCGTGTGCTTTTCTGATGAGTCTCGTTTTGGTATGAGACCGGATACAAGACGTATACGACACTGGAGAACCCCTGGACGCCAACAGCGATTAAAATCCTGCCAGGAAGTCCATCCTTATAGTGGTGGAACCATCATGGTATGGGCGGGTATTTGGATCGGCGGAAGAACTGAGTTGATTTGGATCAGAGGCAACCTCAACGCTCAAATTTATGCTGAGACGATTGTATCAGACGTCATCGTTCCTCTACAAGTGCAAATCGGTCCCTTATTTCAGTTAATGCATGATAATGCACGACCGCACACCGCAAGAGTTGTAAGACAGACTCTCGCCGCAGCTAACATCAATGTCCTGCCCTGGCCTGCTCAGTCGCCAGACTTGAACCCGATTGAGCATGCATGGGATATGCTACAGAGAAGAGCTCTGCCGAATATGGAGGGTATCCAGTCGCCAGAAGACCTTTTTTTGTTGTTGCAACGAACATGGGCGGCCATTCCACAGCGTGATTTGGATGAACTCATTTTGAGTATGCCAAACCGATGTTCTTGTGTTGTTAGTGTTCGCGGTAGAAACACGGATTATTAATTGTTTAAAGTTACCCAATAAAATTTTAAAGAAAACTGTTATTTCAGTCTTTTTTTCGAACTTTAATGTTAGTGGTTCAAATGTCAAAAATCCCTTTATTAGGAAAATGGCAAATTTCTTTATGAATGCAAAGGTGACTTGGTTTATCATTACTGTGACAAACGATAACACTTTATTTGATGAATCCTTAAAGAACATTTTAATTAATATCAATCAGGAGAAAAGTTATTGCAAAAATATATGTTGATCCCTAGACACTTTTGATGTGTGTAGTTTAGCTGGTCCGTTTCGGTTCTGCACCAGGTGTTCAAGTTTCAAAGATAAATTGTGTGTGCCTATGTGTTGGCCAGACTTAATACCTAAACAACAAAAAAAAAAATATTCAAATCCGTCTAGTACTTTTTGAGTTTATCCCGGACATACATACAGAAAAACAGATAAACAGACAAAAATTCTAAAAACTATATTTTTGGCTTCGGTATCGATTGTAGATCACACCCCAAGTATTCTTTTAAAAAAATATTCAATGTACAGTTTTGACTTTCCTACTATTTTATTATATGTATAGACAATAGTAAAGATAATTAATTGATTATTTGTCATTTTTTTTTCATACAAAAAAAATACGTATAATAAAAATACAAATCTAGTAAAGCGGGAGCCAGTAACAGATGTCCGTGACCAATTTCCTCTCAAGCGATAATTAGCAGACTACATGAGGGAGTCGTGTCATGAACATTCGTGGAAGTCAGCTGCGATTCCGTTGGTGGGATAAGCAGCAATCGCCGTTCAAACACGTATAAAAAATTTTTTTTTTTAGTCATTTCCTCTCAATTGAAACTGGTTTATTTTGAAGATTACCTTGTATCACGAAGAATAAAACCAATCAGCCGACGGTACCATGGTGGAATACACGTCAGCTGGTCACTCGAACATGACGTAATTTTTTATTTTATTTTCAGTGATTTCCTCTCAACCCAAATTTTGCCTGATGAAAGTTTACATGAAGATATGGCTAAAAACAGACGTCAGCTGGCTGTATCTCGGTGGAAAGGTCGTCAGCTGATACTTTGAAAAATATTGTACAAGCAGGACTAAGGGCTAGTACAGACTTGCGGAAACCGCGCGTTCATGAATCGCGCGGTTCGAAACCGCAAATTTGTTATGCAATCAGACTCCGGCGGTTATATGTGATTATCGTACAGGGATAACGTCCGTTTGAAAAAGGAGGTCAGCGAAAAATCGATTTACTGTGGTTGTTGCTCCTTAAAAAAACGATAAGAAAAATGCGGTATGCCATGCAAATGGGTGCATCCAATATTAAGTAACCAACCAAGTTTCCAACGTATTTTCATAATTTCCAAATATCTCCACTAACTCTTGCCAAGCTTGGTTATGATAGTTTTATTTGAGTAATCCTCACACTGAATATCCCATATTGCATTTCTCTTTTCCACTTCATCAATAAACAGTTAAGTGTCGAAACGAACCGTGCCAAACTCACGAGCTGTGATGTGCTAACCACGCGGTATCCGCCACGCAACTGAACGCAAAGTAAAGACTCCATAGTAATAGAAACGCGCGGGAGCAGCGCGATTCTACATATTTTCTGGCGGTTGACTAACGATTACTTAATAACTCATACATATAAGACTCTCTCCTCTACTCCGCTTCTTTATACGCGCGCTTGTATCATCAATCCAAACGCAATAACAAATCAGCGTCTACGGCGCCGAAGAGGCGCGTTCCTGAAACGCGCGTCTTCTGCGCGTTTAGAATACGCCGTATGCGATGGGCCTAAGGTTCTCTGCCCATTCTTTGCACGAATATGCAAAACGATCATAATGAACTCTTGAAAAAACGTATAAATGGGTCTATTGATTTATTTTCTCAATTAGTGAAAAGTATAAGAAATAAAAAGCTTTTCTATAAAGAAAACCCCCAATCATTGCTTGATTCATTGTTTGATGTTATTGTCATTTACATTTTTCATTTACATTACATATAAAACAATTAAAAATACAAAATAAACATGTTGTTATGAAATATATATCAATGGATATCTAGTTCGGACCTCGAAGATAGGAATTTCTTCATAATGCAAGCCGGATCGAGAAGCTCTTCACGTAATCTCCAAGCGAGAGCCTTGTCTCATCATTGAAGATCGTGCGGGAATCCTTCTGATTCTGTTGAACCGGTTAACGGACCTTCTTGATCAGGGTGTCAATTACTTATTCACTCCAGTAAGAACAGTTCCATAACTTGAACAAAATAACGAAATACAACAACAAAATCATTTAATATTGATTTGAAACCTTATGACAGCAGAATGATTTGACAAGATTAGACATTAAGGATGACACAAGTTTTTTTTCCAAATAATATTTTTTTATGGCTTCTTATATGTGTCATTATGACAGACACTCGTTTCCCTTATGTCCGTTTTGATATTGCAAATAAATTACGTTTAGTTATTCAGATTTAATAAAATATTTGTTTCTTCATATTTTATTTTACGATCTTTCCACCGAGATACAGCCAGCTGACGTTTGCTTTTATCCATATCTTCATGTAAACTTTCATCAGGTAAAATTTGAGTCGAGAGGAAATCACTGAAAATAATATAAAAAATTACATGTTCGAGTGACCAGCAGACGTGTATTCCACCATGTTACAGACAGCTGATTGGTTTTATTCTTCGTGATATAAGGTAATCTTCAATATAAACCAGGTTTCAGTTGGGAGGAAATGACTAAAAAATATTATTTTTTCTACGTGTTTGAACGGCTATTGCTGCTTATCCCACCAACGGAACAGCAGCTGACTTCCACAAATCTTTATGATCCGACTCCCTTATGTAGTCTACTAATTATGGCTTGAGAAGAAATCACTAACGATATTTTGGTCTGGCTTCCGGTCTATAGTCAGCTGATTTCAGTTTTCATTCTCAGAACAGATAGAAAGAGATAGCAGTTGTTTTCATTGACGAAGCGACACATCGCGCGTATTTTGTGAACCACGTTATGCAGAGTAGAGCCAATGTTAATTTAACTTGTTTAGGCCCACTTGCAGGAACCCGAGTTATCTTTTAAACTCAGAGTTAGTTGCCAACACGAGGTTAAATTGACAATATTGTATGACAAACTGTCAATTTGACCTTGTGTTAGCAACTAACTCTGAGTTAAAAGATAACTCGGGTTTGTGCAAGTGGGCCTTACTGTCTCAAATTGAATTGACTGTTCCGGGGTACGAAATTTCTTCACTATTGTAATCTATAAACACAATACTACCCCCCATTAAAGCGCTGGCAGATATTAATAAAGCACCTTATATAAACTCAATTTTTATAACAATAAATCTTGTTTATTGATTGTACAAGGTTGACATTAATCTGACGTAGGGCACCAATTATCACAGCGCCAACTACGATTAGCTTTGAGTTGCCATCCCCATTTATTATGTTTCATTTCTAGACTACATATTTTCAAATTCGCCCTTTGTAATGAAATTTTTACGAAAAATGATCAATGGAAATAAAATGTGATCATTATTGTGATGTTTTTTTCTAATATTTTGAAGTATTATTTCATTACAATGCCAATAAAAGTTAAAAATATGACATAGCAATGGCATTAGGCTGAAATAAGTCTCGAGCCGGGTTCTAATAGTTCGAGGTTCGAGATGTACTTTCGCCCCTGGGATAACAATGTACTATTTTATTACTCATACGCTCTTGTGCAAATATCTTTACCTTATTTGAACTTCCAACGACTCTCTCTTTGTTTCAGATAGCCTTTATGGGCGTGGCGAATCTAAATACCATAGTACTGGTTGATTCATTCCGCTACATACCGCCAAATATGGATGAAAACGACTGCAGACTCTACGAAGATGAAAAAACCACACCAGAGACGACCACAGACGAGACAAGCACACAAGAGACGAGCACTGATGAGACAAGCACGCAAGATACGAGCACAGACGAGACAAGCACACAAGAGACGAGCACGGACGAGACAAGCACGCAAGATACGAGCACAGACGAGACAAGCACACAAGAGACGAGCACTGATGAGACAAGCACGCAAGATACGAGCACTGACGAGACAAGCACACAAGAGACGAGCACTGATGAGACAAGTACGCAAGATACGAGCACAGACGAGACAAGCACACAAGAGACGAGCACTGATGAGACAAGCACGCAAGATACGAGCACAGACGAGACAAGCACACAAGAGACGAGCACAGATGAGACAAGTACGCAAGATACGAGCACTGACGAGACGAGCACGCAAGAGACAAGCACACAAGATACGAGCACACAAGAGACCAGCACAGACGAGACTAGCACACAAGAGACGAGCACTGATGAGACGAGCACAGACGAGACTAGCACACAAGAGACGAGCACCGATGAGACAAGCACGCCAGATACGAGCACAGACGAGACGAGCACACAAGAGACGAGCACAGACGAGACTAGCACACAAGAGACGAGCACTGATGACACGAGTACACATGAGACAAGCTCACCAGAAACGAGCTCACAACAGACGACCACACAAGAAAATAGCTCATCAGAGACGAGCTCACAACACACGACCACACAAGAGACAAGCTCACAAGAGACGACCACACATGAGACGAGCTCATTAGAGACCAGCACACAAGGGGCGAGCTCATTAGAGACGAGCACACAAGAGGAGAGCTCATTAGAGACGAGTACACAAGAGGCGATCACACCGGAGCCAGAATCTACCACAGAGTCAACTACTGCGGTGCCTGTTGGTATCAAAGGTAACAAAGGTTTTTGGACCCCACTTACCATTACAATGGTGGTTTTCCTATCACTCATTGTTTTATCTTCAATTTTTCTGCTGTTTTACCAACTAAGGAAAATTAGAGCTATACCATCAGCTGCTGATGATAGTGATTTCGAAGATCTACCCAGTGCTTTCAGATTGCCAAAAGTAAGAAATATATACTCTGACGTGAACAACAAACCATTGTCAAAAAGGTATTAGTTCAAAACGTTCAAAAAAAAAGGTATAAGTGCATTAAAATTAAAACCCTCATAAAAACAAGGTTGTGGTGATGACACTAGTAAAAATATTTTTCCACCTTTTTTTAATTTGACTTCAAAAACTATAGAAACCAAGTTTTGATTGATTCCATGGCCAAATTATGGATGTATATTATGTTTTGATATATTTGTCGTTTATTAACTATTTATTTTTATCTACTTTCGTCAATATCTACATACTCGTAAAATCTAAAAGATTTTTATCTTAATTGCCGCTGAGTGACGCAATTGGTTTTATTGTTGAGCTATTGAATTAGTCATTAAAATTATAAATCATGAACATTATAAGAGACATACTCGTATTTTTGTAAATGTTCAACTGCACACGCAGAAAAATATCTGCATGGCTACCTATACGAGAACTTCTGGTTGCAACCGTGACAGCAAGACTCACTAGTTGGGGTGCTATGACAGGAAACCTCCACGTGCGCCCGTGGACTGGAGTTCCCTTTCGGATACGTCCGGGGGGAAGACCAGTTTTTCGGGCCGGTGCACCCTGGGATGCGGGCAAAAACTCTTCCTTAGGCACTGTGTGCCTAAGGGGTTTCTTTGCCCGTATGCGAATAGCCTGTCGTGTGGACGCTCTAACGCGTGTCCCTCTGATCAGCAGAGGGCACAGCGGCGGAGCGGGCTTGTGGACGGTGAGTAATGGGTAGCTCGCCGTCCGACCAAGGAACAAGCCCGGGTCGGTGGCGCGTCGTGTTTCGCGCCAAATGCCTGCTGGGGTCGCGGGTTTTTTCTTAACCCAGGATACCGTGGCCCCGGAACGTAAAGGGCATCCGAAGGAACACGGGTGGATTTTAGTCAGTAAGAGTCTGACAGTCCCTTCCGCCCCACCCAGGGCGGGAGGACTCATTTGATGATTTTACCACCTAAAAAAAAAAAAAAAAAAAAAGACTCACTAGTTGACTTTACAACATTTCTAGTAATAAAAGTAAGTAGTAGAGGTTACAAGGACTTAGTATTTATTACTAGAAATGTTGTAAAGTCAACTAGTGAGTCTTGCTGTCACGGTTCCAACCAGAAGCTCTCGCATACATTTTCTCTGCGTGCAAGCAACATGGTAAGTTGGGCTCGCTGAAATCCCGTATCCTGATAATATTATAATGAATGTAAATAATAGAGTACTTGACTGAAAAAAATCTAACTAGTCCTCCGGTTAAATTATCAAAAAATATTTAACACGTATTTTTTCTTTTTTTACGTAGGTAAACCAAAATTGGCGTCAATACGACACTTTTAAGATTAGCAAAATGTCACAAGCAAGTACATACTCGTATTTTACTTGACTCTGGCGTCACGAGCCTTCATTCTCGAATTTTGATGCGTCATATTATTATCTGTTTAAATATTCATTAACCTAAAAAAAGAAAAAATACGTATCCATTATTTTTACTAATTTTATTAAATGTGCAGTTTATTGTGTTTTTAAAGTCCTCAGTTAGTGATTAATTAACGAAGTTTCGAAGTCCAAGTTTCACATAACTGTGCAATAGGTACATTTTTTGTTGTCAAATTGTCTAATTATCTTGCCTTTAAGAAAATTATCTTTTAAAATCAGATTATGAGCGAGTATCGCTTTGCTTGCTCATTTTTAACCGACTTCAAAAAAAGGAGGAGGTTCTCAATTCGTCGGAATCTTTTTTGAAGTGAAAACTTCTTTAGCGGCGTTGTACACTTTTTCTGTAATGGGTAAAAAATTTAAAACTCGCGTCAGGGTCACGTGACCCTGATCGAAAATGAGTAAGACGTCATTCAAATTAGTTAATTTCATATCTGTACTACTCCAGTTTTAAAATAAAACATAGTAACAAAAAAGTTTTCACTTCTACCGGCACTCCTGGAGTGCAACCTTTTTTTTTTTTTTTTTTATGTATGTTCCCCGATTTCTCGAAGACACCTGGACCGATTTGGATTTTTTTTCTTTTGTTTGAAAGGGTATACTTTTCAATTGGTCCCATGATCACCAGGTCAGGATCTGATGATGGGATCCTAGGGAAATCGAGGGCAACCTTCAAATTTTATAGGCACATAGTACCATTTTCATATATTTTCTAAAGCTGTTCAAGTATTTGCATCTGATAATCATCATCTCAGGTGGATGACCTGATGATGGAAGGTACAACCTTCCAGTAAGAAGTAGGCATCGATTGATTTACTTTGTGTTCGCATATCTCCGGAACTACAAGTCCGATTTAAGTAATTCTTTTTTTGTTGTACTAGGTATCATTCAACTTAGAGAATACTGCAAGTTTCATCAAAATCGGTTCAGTAATTTTTGAGATATGGAATTTTATTAGCTTAATGTGTACATGAGTGATGT
Organism: Agrotis clavis; assembly: GCA_954870645.1. Classification (NCBI taxonomy): domain Eukaryota; kingdom Metazoa; phylum Arthropoda; class Insecta; order Lepidoptera; family Noctuidae; genus Agrotis; species Agrotis clavis. The sequence goes on along the minus strand of OX940935.1, from coordinate 18,197,444 downwards.
TAGTACTGGTGCGAAGGATTACAAAATTCTAGTGCACATGTAAGAGAATAATGTTCTTGACAAGAATTCGGGTTGAATATTTAAACTAAAAAGAGTAAATAAAAACTTTTTCAAAAAAAATGTAACCGCCTTCAAAAACAACCACAAAAAAGTGTAAAATAATCTACAAAATAACTTTTCTTTCGGAAGTCGGTGGCTAAAAAGACAATGAAAAGAAAAAAAACAAAGGCACCGACTTCCGAAAGAAAAGTTATTTTGTAGATTATTTTACACTTTTTTGTGGTTGTTTTTGAAGGCGGTTACATTTTTTTTTATTTGTGAAAAACCAACAATTGCACAATATGTATGTCTCTTAAGTCTAAGTCCATCTTGTCTGATATAATCCAATACTCTTTATATTATGTCACTCACTGTTAAATAATCACGGAGCAGTATTTTTAGTCTCCTTAGCATTAGTTACATAGTTAGGCAGTAGTCCGACTGCCGCCGGCGAGAAAACGAATAACTATCGGCGATTTACTCTCTCAAGAAACGCTCAATAAATGTACATTCCGTGTAAACAAAAGAGATGCATGTATTAATAGTTGCTCTCTGACCCTCTCTGACTGTTTACACTGCCGGCGACGACTCGCTTTACTAATTTTTTCGCTGAGCGACGAGCTTTCAAAAATAAACTCGCTCAGCGATAGTCGTTCAGCGATGCTCGCTCACTCGCTCGCTTGATCATATCAGCCGTGGGTTGAGCAAACGCGGGCGAGTGGTGCGAGTAATCGCTTGCTTGTCGCACTTGCACACTCGCTTATAGTCCGGTGACAAAACTATCGAAACTACACTCGCTTTCCGTTGATCGCCAACTCTTTTAGTTTCTAGTTCTACTCGTTTCTCGTTCATCGTCGGCGGTCGGACCACTGCCCTACGTGGTAAGCCTATTTTTATGAACTACAAACTGCCCTGTGCGTCATGTTCGTAAATGAAAACTGTCAGGTTGGGACTGGTCATTTCCTATGCTGGCTTCTCACGGCGGCGCGTAATGTCAAGAAAGAAAGAAAGAATAAACGTTTATTGAAACATTTCAAGCACCTAGCCACTCGTTATTAGACGCGCCATTCATAACGCGCGTGGTGCGTAAGAATACGCGCCGTGTGAAGCAAGCATCAGCTGCCACGGTTTACTTTTAGGGCGCTCCCTCACCGCGAGCATTCACCTGTAATGTAACGTTACAGATTCGAACATTCGAAGACAATAGAGCATCGAATTGCGCACTTTTATGTTACATATTTACAGGTTTAATGCTCGCGGTGAGGGAGCGCCTTTATAATAATTTATAACCTATTTATTTCTTTTATTATATTCGTTTTATTTTAAGTGTATACCTATTAAGTTATAATAAATAAATAAACTCGCAAACTGTATCTCATAATAATGCGTTTTTTTTAACAATATTTGTACGCTGGTAACAAATAAGCATAATATTATGGTCCACCTAATGAAAAGCGGTCACTATAACCTATAGACGACCTGCAACACCAGAGGTATCGCCTGTGGAACCATAGCTTTAGATTTCGCCCCCGCTACTCAGCAGTCAGCACCTTTGTTGTTTTATAGCCTATAACCTTCCTCGATAAATTAACTGTCCAACACAATAATAATTATGTTAGATAAAAGCAAACACAAGGGGAAAATATAACGCAGCAAATGTATTCAGAGAAAACTTGGTAACGAGTGACAGACAAAATTACACATTTACACAAGACACCGAATTATTCACTTATCATTTTTAAATTTTTTACATCAAGCCGGCATATAGACACCACATAGTTCGTATACCTATCCAATATAATATAAACAAACTCTAAGACTTTGTACCTAATAGGTATTATGAATAGTTGATCGCGAATCATATTTTCATCAAATTTCAACCTGACACCGACCTGAAATATGGAAAAAAAAGGTTGCACTCCAGGAGTGCCGGTAGAAGTGAAAACTTTTTTGTTACTATGTTTTATTTTTAATTTGAATGACGTCTTACTCATTTTCGTCAGTCGTCGTCAGGGTCACGTGACCCTGACGCGAGTTTTAAATTTTTTACCCATTACAGAAAAAGTGTACAACGCCGCTAAAGAAGTTTTCACTTCAAAAAGGTTGCACTCCAGGAGTGCCGGTAGAAGTGAAAACTTTTTTGTTACTATGTTTTATTTTTAATTTGAATGACGTCTTACTCATTTTCGATCAGGGTCACGTGACCCTGACGGTCACGTGACCCTGACGGTCACGTGACCCTGACGCGAGTTTTAAATTTTTTACCCATTACAGAAAAAGTGTACAACGCCGCTAAAGAAGTTTTCACTTCAAAAATACAAGAAAATTTAAATTTTGCGGTCTGCCACAACGCCATCCCCTGACGCTAGAAAAGCGGGTCTTGCCGACCTTCCAAATGAACGAGAGACATACCTGGTCTTGCTCACGGTGACAGGTCCGTTGGAGCCGGTCGTCCGCACGAGGAGGCTGCTTGCCTCGAAGATGTAGCAGTCCTACTGTCCACGTTAGGCCGTGGTGTTGCACACCACGTGGTGGTGTTGCAGAACCGGCTCCAGCCCCAACTGCCACTCGCGCTGCCACCCCGCCATCGCCACCACGTCTCGATGTCATGGACGCAGTTGTCTCCAATCGAGCGACGGTTTAGACGCTTCCCGTTTTCTCCATTGTCTCTACATCTAAAACGAAAGAAATGGAACAAAACAAAACCGATGCGAAATACAAAGCGCAAACACGTAAATGTTTTGATTCCTTTTTTGAATCTCGTGTGAACATAATATCGAAATTACATTCTCATCAACTAATCAAAATAATTTACATAACGAATTAGTAAATAAAGTTACTGATTATATCTACAATTACATACGAAGTTTAATGAAAAACAGGCGCGAACGTGTAAATAGTAGCGACGAAGATATTGTGTAAAATAAAGGAAACGTAAAGTAATTATGTAAATAACTGTTCAAGCAAATTACACAGTCCTCATTAAACTTGAAACTCTCTATCATATAAAAAAACTAAAGGCGCGAACAAGCACCGATTTGTGAAATGCTAAAAATGTGAGCATGTCACTTACCACGCTTCAAACACCAGTTTCTAGACTTTACAACTATTTTTGTAACGACCAAACTCCATATATTATTAAGACAACCTATATATATTACAGTAATTTAATTTGATATTGCTGCAGTACCTAATCATTTAAGATAACCCACCAAAAACATTAAATGTACAAAATGCCAAGTCTCTCGATGCAGTCTTTCCATCGTAAAAAGTTTTGAGATCTCACAGAAGCCAAGTCCTATTCAAATTATTTTGTAGTTATAAATCAACATTTAGTAATTATATCAATAGTTTTCTTTATATTATAACTATAGTGACTTGGCAATGAGCACAAGTAAAAACAAATAAAACGGCATATTTGGAGGAGTTGAAAGTTACACACACCGCATGCGTAAACATTCTCTTTTACTTTATAATATTCTCTTAACATTCATCATTTACTTTCATAAAGCGATGGCCCGTAAGGTATTCTTAATTATTGTATTGGAACATGTAGTCGGTAGTGACCATCATGATTCACACATAACAAATAATCTGATCACAGGTCTCGTCAGTAACATTTGCACATAATTCCAGGCAGCAAGTTAATTTGTGCTCATTGCCAAGTCACTATAGTTATAATATAAAGAAAACTATTGATATAATTACTAAATGTTGATTTATAACTACAAAATAATTTGAATAGGACTTGGCTTCTGTGAGATCTCAAAACTTTTTACGATGGAAAGACTGCATCGAGAGACTTGGCATTTTTTACATTTAATGTTTTTGGTGGGATCTCATTTATTTTTTGTAAGTTTATTTCTTTCTTTTTTTTAGGTGTCCTCATAATTTCTTGGACTTCAGCTACTTTTTTGCTTAGGACCCATTCTCTATCTAACAAACTAAATAGAACTAAACTAACTAACAAATAACTAAATAAATATATATCTGCTAACTTACAAACTAAATATAACTAAACTAAATAACACGTAAACAACTAGATATGTAACTATGTCTATGTTATATTAATAAACTATTTTCCTAAATAACTGTTTCAGTAACAATAATAAATCTACTCCGAATATCGCTACAATATTTTTTTAGTTTCGAAATGGTTGTTCATAGATAGATGGCGCTATCAAATGAAAATTATTGAATTATTTTAAAGTACTACTTAGACTGCGCTCTGTAACGAAACCATAGCGCCATCTATCGAGCGCGCATACAATATTTATCGCAATAAAATGGAGTTTTAGCTTTATTAATTTAATGAATTATGAACTTTATGTATTAATTTATATTAATTATAGTCTATGTATTACATTTATATTATTCCTTTCTATTCTATGTATGTATTCATCCAATTGAATACTAACTTAAACAACGAACAAAGTTAACAATGCAGTCAAAATCCATACACAATGTTCTTGCCAAACCGCAAATATAAAATTGTTTTCTATGGTATATTATTTTTTAATGTTTTTATAATTTTTCCTTTATACAGGGTGACTTTTTTACCACCGTCCAAAATTTTTCTATGCATTAGGTATCAATCACTAAACCCATTTTTGAAAAAAAATCGATACGTCAAATTGTCATATTAAATCATTTTCTCATCCGCTCTGTGTGGTCACTAAGCTAAACGTTAATAATATACACTTGCCGACGCATGAAACGGGCAGAGCGCACCCCGCTGACCCCCCGCCCCGCCCCGCTACACCTGAGCGGCACATCACAGCGCGGTGACCAGATTCATCAACTTTTTATAGATAACATTGAGACGTGATATCTCGATATTATTGTATTGATTGATACAAAAAGAAATAACACGTATTCAATGATTTTCGCCAAAGATTAATATATTAAAATTTGGATGGTGACTAAAAAATCACCCTGTATGTGGCTAATGACCTATCTTGGTGCAAAATTTGAAGTTTCTAAGTCTGCTAGAAGTACCTTAGATTTTTGATGATCGGTCAGTGAGTGAGTGACAAAATGGTGTAACTTTGATCGACCGTAACTCCTAAACTATTCATTCAATTGGCATGTAATTTCGAACTTAAGCTTGTTCTAATGCCTACTATTATTCACCGAAAACCTAAACTCCTAGCTTTGTCCACGTCGAAGTTATAGGGGGGGCGAAACAGCCGCGAATCGCTTCGAGAAAAGATGGTACGGCCGTGCCCTTTTGCTCGAGACTTGGCGGGGCACTGCCGTGCCCCCAGATATTTTTTGCAAGCCATCTATTCCGCGCCAAAAATCCGAATGCAATTGTTTTTAATTTTTCAAAAATCGATCACTACAATCATGTTCTCGGTTCATTTCTATGATAAAATCATAGACAACTATAAATCTAAAGAAAAATAAATTATAACAATACTTTTTACATTTAATTTTTAGATTATGAATATTTAAATCTCAGATTTAAATCATAAACCTTACACATAATTATTAGGGTGACCCCGTTCGATTGAATCCCTCCACCAAATATACCGTTTCCCCTTGTTAAAAATATGCGGAACCAAAGGTGCAATGCATGGAGCATTAGGGTTTCAGAGAATTATTATTACTAGGTTCAAGCCTATGTTGTCCGTGTCCCTCTACAGCTTTTTTCAAGCAAATAAATAAAATTATTTCATCAATTTATTCTAAGTATTGCCACCGAACACTTAATAGTACTACGTGCATTGCTAGAAATATTGATTTAAGGGGGATGCTCCAACCAGCCCGCGAAATTCAAATTTTTTTACGTTTTTTGCAATTTGCAGGCCAGTGACATGTTGTAGCTTTATAAATATATGAGTTGAGGTAATAACAAGTATAATTTTAAATATAAAAATTATCAAAAAACTCGCTCCATCAGCTCTCACACAGAAAAGGTGCATCATGTTAAAATCTCCGAAATCTAACTACGATGCACCTTTTCTATGTGAGAGCTGATGGAGCGAATTTTTTGATAATTTTTATATTTAAAATTATACTTGTTATTACCGCAACACATATATTTATAAAGTTACAACATGTCACTGGCCTGCAAATTGCAAAAAACCTAAAAAAAATTGAATTTCGCGGGCTACATCGAAGCAATCACCTTAAGGGGCCGACAACAGAACTGTCATTTTTTTTTTTGTTGAGCAGACTATTGTTCCATTCCTGGGCAAAGGCCTCCCCCCATTCCATCCACTTCTCTCTCAATGGTGTGCCTAAAAAATTTCACTTTATTCCCAGCTTAGGGCCTGGCCCCATGTCTCAGGCGCGGCGCCGTGCGCCGTGCGGCGGCGCGGCGCCGTGCCGAGCTACGGCGCCGCCCGCCGGCGAGCGGCGCGGCGCCGTGCCGAGCCACGGCGCCGCGCCGCGCTTCGGCGTCGTGTACCGGCACGTGCCCATTGTTCAGCAAGTGTATCCTCCAAAGATAAAAATTACAGTTATATAACATGTTATGTTACATAGTCTGTACGCACCGTAAGGTAAGAAATAAAAGAAATTATTTTAACTTATTTATTCTTATCATAGAATATTTTTTTTGATGTAGACATACGTATGACTACATACATACATATGTATACACTAGCAACAGGACCAGGATACGCCTTTCGCGGTCCATATCAAATCAAAACTGTAATTTTTATCTTTGGATACACTTGCTGAACATAGGGTACGTGCCGGTAACGACGCCGTAGCGCGGCATGGCGCCGCGCCGCCCGCCGGCGGGCGGCGCCGTGGCTCGGCACCGTAGCTCGGCACGGCGCCGCGCCGGAGACATGGGGCCACGCCCTTACATCTGGCACGTACATAAATAAAAATTAAAAATAAATACTTAAATTACTTTTTCTTTTGAGAAACGAAATGGCTTTTTCACATATTTATCAGTGCAAAAGTGGACAGTTGTAGTTTTTATAAAGAAAGTAAAATAAATAATTTTATTTGTATACGAACTTTTTGCGAAAGCAGGACCTATACAACTTTGGCTATCCTAAAAGAACTCTCAACATGACATCCAGTGGCCTACCAAGCGAGAGTAAGTAATTCCAGTGTGGGAGCGAAGTGGCGCTAAATGGCTTGTATAGCTTTCTCTCGTTTCCACACTCTTAGAATCAATGTGAAGGGTCACGGGAATGCCCGAATGCCTCAAAACGGTACCGCAGTCCCAGCGTGTTGCCAGAGCAGTGGTGGCCCTCTGGTATTGACCTCGACTTACGAGTTGGGTCGTGGGTTCGAACCCCGACAGTCGCATTACTTTGTGTAGATTTTATTTCATCACCACTGCTCTCAAAACGGTGAAGGAAAACATCGTGAGGAAACCGGCATGTCCTAGAACCAAAACTTCGAAGACATGTGAAATCCACCAACCCGCACTGGGCCCGCGTGGTGGATTATGGCCCACTCCCTCTTACAGAGAGGAGGCCTGTGTCCCAGCAGTGGGAACATTAATAGGCTGATGATGATGAGTCCCAGCGTGAAGGGTAAAGTAATATAAGGCTAGTGTGAACCAATGATCGTCATAGCCCTTACAGACCCACGGCGAGAAGTTGAGGCGAGATATCTCCCCGAGACGTCTACTAAAGTAAAAAAAACTTAGAGAAACCTTTCCCATTCACGCTTCTCTGGTGTTCTCGGGGTTTCTCGCCGTAAGTCTGTTTTGGGCTTTACTTTTTCCTGCTCCTTTCGCCATCTTCTGTGGATACTGCCGCGGCACTTTGTGGCTCTGCCATGTTTGTCTTGAAAGATCGCTTTTAGCCATAAGACCGACCGATTGTGTCATTGCATTGTTTTAGTAAGATTTATTTATACCTAAATACCTGTTTTTTATGGTGTGCATATTAAACCAAAGTGATTCTACGGCTTCATTTTTTTACATATTTAAAATATACTACATTCATTGCTATCTACATTGACGTCACAAACAGAATAGACTCACGAAACAAATATTTCTATTATCTAAAATGGTTCTCAATAAAAAGCTTAGTAGCATTATAAAATCTACAGACAGCACATCAAGCTACCACAATCAGTCAACCTTATCACAAGAGTGGAATGTTAATGTTCGATTGGTTACATTTTACAGATTCGGGTAGTTTGACCGGCTGGCATCTGTACCCAACATACTTCAAGATTTTGTCTTTGTTTTTCTTGATGTCACCTACAGTTGACCTGCCCATGGGCGTACCCAGCTTCTGGCCTAGGGGGGGGCAAGTCAGATTTTTAGGTCGGATCGTCCGCGGCTGTTTTGTCACGCACTGTTTTTGAATAGTCAAACTTGCATGCATTTTTATTTTTAACCGACTTCAAAAAAAGGAGGAGGTTCTCAATTCGGTCGGTATGTTTTTTTTTATGTATGTACTTCGATTACTCCGAGGTTTCTAGTCCGATTAGTGTGATTCTTTTTTTGTTCGATGCAGTATACTTGCAGTGTGGTCCCATAAAAAAATCATCCAATTTGGTTCAGTACTTTTTATTTTATGAGCATTTTTATTGATTTCGGCTACTTGGATGATATTACTTTTTGCATGTTTGTTCTCCCTCCGCCAATTGTGGACCGATTTTCAAAATTCTTTTTTTGTTGTACTAGGGATCGTTCACCTTAGGGAATACTGCAAGTTTCATCAAAATCTGTTCACCAGTTTTAGAGATAAGGAATTTTATTAGCATGTGAACATGAGCGATGTTAATACCGGTGCCACACTGAGAAAACTGGCAATCATAAAAGAGGTGAATTCAGCTTAAAGTATGATGAATTCACTCTAAGGACGGAGCATAGTGATTCACCAAAAAGAACGATGATAATACTGATGTTGATGATAACAGTATTTAAGATGATGTGTCACCATGGATTTAATAGGACGAGCATACATTATATAATAATATTTCCCACAATTTTTCAGTGACGTTATCATATATCCAGTTACGTCCTATTATTTTTCCTACTATTTTACGATGATTTCCTCACATATCCAGTTACGTCCTACTATTTTTCCTACTATTTTACGATGATTTCCTCACATATCCAGTTACGTCCTACTATTTTTCGATGCCTTCCTCATATATCCAGTTATATCCTATTACTTTTCCTACTATTTTTCGGTGACTTCCTCACTTATTCAGTTATGTCATACAATTTTTCCTACTATTTTTCGGTGCCTTCCTCATATATCCAGTTACGTCCTACTATTTTTCCTACTATTTTTCGGTGACTTCCTCACTTATTCAGTTATGTCATACAATATTTCTATGACTAAATGATATATGCAGTTATGTTCTATTATTTTTCCTACTATTTTTCGGTAACCTCCTCGTATTTTAGGTTAGATCCTCTTACTTTTCCTACTATTTCCTCATATCTCTGGTTATAGCCTATTATCTTCCGGAGGTCGCCCTCAATAGGATTGTGTTTTTTAATAAACCAATTAATATCTCTATAATACACCATAGTGATTAGTTGTAGTTCTACTCATTCTCCATCAGTAGGACTACAACTAATCACTGGTGGATTAAACAGAAATTGTTTGGATTATTAGAAAACACAATCCTCCTATAATTGAGGGCGCCACAAGACTTACATGATCTCCTTATTTTTAAGTATCCAATATTGGTTCTTTCCTTTTAAATATTATTAGGTGTGAGCTCAATATAAAAAAAACTGAAGAACCATATACTTGAACCTAAAAAAAATGGGAAGCAAGTAAAAAAATTCTTGGCAAGAATGGTAAGAAGGTAAGAAGGGATGTATGTATAAATTAAACAGAAATTTGAATCAATGGTATTTTTATTTCCATAGTATGAATGAATATTATAAACTCTAAACATTTATTCAGTATAAAAGAAGACTAAGAAATTCATTCCGAAGCGCCGGCCGACTGCAACTGCAGCCGGTGAATTTAATCATACAATAGCGGCGCTAGTGTGACTTATCCTACGTCTTAAGGTGATTGCTCCAACCAGCCCGCGAAATTCAAATTTGTTTATGTTTTTTTGCAATTTGCAGGCCAGTGCTAGGGTGTATGTTGATGAAAATTTGATTCGCGGCTGTAAGACGTATGTAGTTACAGAATTATAATCATCAAAATCATCAATACAACCCTCCGAGTTCATAATGGTGCAGGAACAAAAAAAAAACAGAAAAAGTCATTTCTACACCACTATGAACTTGGAGAGTTGTATTGATGATTTTTTTTTAACAGATACTCAAAAGTGACGTTTGACTATACGAAATCTAAAGTTTAGGAGCTGCTCAAATGTTAAACAGCCCTTTAATTTTGAGTGACGTTTCAGTATTCGTGGGTGAGTCTGCACAGCGGCGCCACTAATCGATTATTTTTTTAAGTGTAAATCAGTTAAATTTTAAACAAAACTGGGAACGAATTTGACGAGTAAGTTATCTCTAATATTTTCTGAGTCGGTGCAGGTGTGACTTTTTACTAGTCACATTCGTTCCAAGTTTTGATTTTAACTGAACAAGATGAAAAATGTTAAATTTTTAGTGGCGCTACTGTGCGGAAGATACACATGGAGTGCCTCGCCTTAATGATTACAGTATCTATTTGTGGGTCATTATAAAGAATCATTAAATAAAATCATTATATATACATTATGTTCAATAATTCTAGTTTTTATAAATTAAAATAAAGGTTGTTTTACAAGGTTGTTTTAAAGCTTAATTTACAAAAAATAGAATACTAGTTGAGCGCACCCTGCTATAAAAAATTAACTGCCCTTTGGACTCTGCAGTGCCTCAAACTAGCAACGCCGCGTACGGTATAAGTACATAATTAATAATTCTAATAATAATAAGTACCTAATTAAAACTTCAGGATAGGATACTTATTGAAGTACTCCTGTAATGTCCCTTCCTCGTAGTACAAGTACCGGAGGCGAGCTCGCACCGTCTCCCGCCAGAGGGCACTGACCTCCTGCCACGGACCAGCTGAGGGATTTGTGACAGCTGCTCTAATGCTGACGCTACGTCCTCCACTTCACCTGCACACAAAAATTAAAACGATTAATAATTAGTACAATAACAATAGCGGTTCTTAGATTCAGATATTTTGTAATTTGTTACGAAAATTTATACAAATTCAGATATTTTTCTCAATAATTTTGTTCTTGATAATTTAATTCAATCTGAAAACATAAAATTTCTTGAAAACGAGTTACCTTCTTTAAGTCCGGTTAGGTCGATTCCAGCGAGTGAAGGGCTGTCTACTGGACTTGGAGCGAGAACGTGACTTGGGCTTTTCAATAAGGCCCAACGAAACTAAATGCTGCCGTCGAGCCCTTCTGGCGGTGACTAACCAGCCAGAGATATTGCGCTTAGCCTGGTAAGCATCAGCCGACAGGTACGGCGCGTAGTATAGGGGTGGTGACTCTTCTTTAAATAATCTGCCAATGTCGTAGGAGAGAGCAAGCAGCTGCGAATCTGTCAGAAGTACCGGGTTTTCGGCCGTAATGAGCTTCTCCATAAGCAGCTTGCATAAACGCCCACGCACGTTTGAGGGTAAGGCCGTTTTCTGCCCAATTGCTATTATTTGTTTTCCCTCGACTGATGAATTCAGTATGACATTCGCCTGAAACACAAATAGTATAAGTATGGCATTACAAACTAAAATGCAAGGTAAAAGTAAAAAAAAAGCTTGCAAAAATGTCACTAAAATGTTGAAAATACAGGTTCACCTTCTATTCAGTATAATGATTAGTTGGAGTCGGTGCCAGTCTAGGCATCATGAATTTAGTCATTAGTTATAGCTGTCAACAACTCCAAATATATTACTAATCTTTGTGACAGTATAGCTCCTAAACGGCCGTCCGTACACACATACAGGACAGGACAGGTACAGACGTTAAACTTATCTGTTTGTGGGGTTAAAAATATTGAATGTCAATTTAAATTCCATATAAAAAGTACAGAGTAATAGGCAATAACTTACTAAATTGCTCCCGGTGGACTCTTGTGTAACTGCTTCACCCACTGACGACGACGAGTCCAGTGGTATCACCAGTATGTCACCATCCTAAAATAATATTTAATTTGAGACAATGTTATAATAGTACATGTAAAAGAAGGTGTGATAATATGAGTATATATACGGTCAGTTAACCTCAATAATCGTTGAAATAATCACTAAATGTGTCTGAGTGCGACCGTTAACTAACAGGCTATAGCTAGCCCTAGCCGGGGTTAAGTCAAGGGAAGTGTTATATTTTTTTTCTAGTAATCGGTTCAGCATTGCAGGTGTGAACGGTCCTGTCCTCGGCCCTTGATCCGGCCCTGATAAAAACTAATCGATCAAGATCAGGACTGATCCTGGTCTCAAAGAATGTCTATACCAAATTTTGCATCGGTTCAGTGTCTTAGGTATGAAAATGTGAAAAGGTCCTGCCCCAGCCGACAGATAGACAGACAGACTTACTTTCGCATTTATAATATTAGTATGGATGTAAGTACAAATTAATACATATTGCTCTTGAACCAAACAACAGTAAGTACGAGTACTTTTCTACAATTTTGCATAACTTACCAAATTTTCCTGGTTAAGTCCTGCTTCGCAGTCTTGGTTGAAGATTGAGCTTTGCAGTCCTTCACACGGTGGCAGAGGCTCTAAGTTACAAGGTAGACTAGTTAACAAGTCATTCCTCAGGACCTCTTCAAAGAGTGATGAATTGTAGGAGTTATCTTAAAATTTAATAAGAATTTAAAAAGGTAATAATAATGTACTTAGTTGGTAAACTAACAAGACTGATGAAAAGTTAGGATTTTATTCCACTTTTTAAATAAATACTGCACTGGTTAAATTGTTAGGTATCTTAATTTAACCTACAGACTTTAAATAAAAGTTAATAAGTAGGTACCTACCTACATGCAAGTAGGAGGATGTGCATAAAGCGACGCAGGGCATGTGTAAGCAAAAAGTTTAAAACAAAATTTACTTTTTTAAAATAAAATTTAACAAGAAAACAAACCATATCTTTTGGTTGGTCGCTTTTTTACATGGCCAGAGCTGCTTCAAACCGGAGTCTGTCCCCTATTTGAGGGAACATACTATGTATGTCTTGTTTACTAAGCATCTGCATTGTTGCAATATCAATTCTTTCAGCTGAAAAAAAAGGTAAATTTAACAGCGCCCTGATTGCAGCTGTGAAATGCACTACGTCGCATCGACTTTATAAAATGTAGGTTGGTACCTATTTGTTTTTTTTTTTGGGTTGCAGTTGCACATCGAACCTAGTGTATAATATAAATATGAACGTATATCTAGGTAGGTGGGTAGGTACCATACGACAAAACTATTCTTGGTTGGAGTGTACGGCGGCCAAAAAATTGTTATTTTCGCAAATCGTTTATTTTCTCGATTCTATAGTATGTAACACCTAGAAAAGCTAAAAGTGTCTTGGTGTTTTTTGTCTCCGACCAACCGTTTGTCGTAAAAACGATGTCGAAGGGATCCATAGGTTAGGTTATGTTAGAGCTGTGACCTTGAAATTGGTCGCGAAATTTTTTTAAGTATCTTTTCATAGTGCCCCTAAGACGACACTCTGACCCTATTCTTGCTAGAAATTAGAATGTGTGAATGTAATGTGTGAGCTCATGCTAGCAACTTACTAGGTTTGTCAACTTACTTTCAAAACGATCGATGTAGCGTTCCAAATTCCACTTCTTCAAAAGATCACGCGTAGCCGTATCCATTTTTGCACTGATCAAACACGTTCACTGGCACTGATAGAATTGTTATTGCTATAACAATTAAACGAGTCGTGAGTCGTGACCGGCTGGCTGTAGCGGTAAAATAAAAATGGCGCGGGGCGGCGGAATGAAGTGAGAGAGGGTTGCCCATTATAAAATTCCGTCACCTTAAATTTGTAGGACATCATTCAAAATTTGATGCTACTCATAAATGGGTTTCTGTAATAATAATTTAGTAGGATACACTTAAAATAATATGACTATATTATTGAACTTTGATGCTTACTCTAAAAATATGAGATTATTTAATCGTATTATCATAGGATTCACATAAAATAATATGACTGTAATATTAAAAAATGATGCTTACTTTAAAAATATAAGTTTAAAGCATTATAATTTAATATAGTACATTAGGTCCCAGGTCATCGTATTTTTAGAGATACTTCTTCATAATAAACTATGAAATCTACTTAAATTACGGTGACTGTCATTGTGTTTTTTAATTAGAATCTTATTTATAATTATCATACTAATTTATGGGACAGTGGACCATTTTCTATTACATAGTGCTATTATTTGAAGAAGACAATGTTATTTTAAAATGACAAATTTTTACGATGACAAGTATCATAATATTGCATTATTTACCCAAACAATTCGATTCCATCTTAACACATTTCAGTTCTAGCGTAATATTTACTTATTATCAACATATTTTAGGACAACGCATCTATTTTAAACCAACGTCACGATATTTTAAGATTATGCCAAAATGACATTTTTCTCAGTGCACGCATTACAAAATTCTAGTGCACATGTAAGAAAATGATGTATTTGACAAGAATTTGGGTTGAATATTTAAACTAAAAAGAGTAAAATAAAAAACTTTTTATTTTTTTATTTAACCGCCTTCGAAAACAACCGCAAAAAAAGGGTAAAATAACCTACAAAATAACTTTTCTTTCGGAAGTCGGTGGCAAAAAGACAAAGAAATAAAAAAAACAAAGCCACCGACTTCCGAAAGAAAAGTTATTTTGTAGGTTATTTTACCTTTTTAATATTATTAATTGGCCTATTATTTATTTACTACTATCATCCAATTCAATTCCAAATCAATGTATATTTAATATTTTATTGTATTTATTTTGTTAATTTATGTAAGTACTGTTTTTTATTTTAGTTTTATGTATTTTTAGCCGGCTTGATATCCGTACTCTTGTTTCTTCTTTCCTTTTCTTCTTCTTCTTCGGGTGACCACTGAAAACCAGCGTTGTGCTGAGGGTCTCTCACAGCACAGCATTATGCTGACTTGCTGAGTGGCCACCTTTCTTTTTACAGTCCTTGCATGCAGCTGTCGAATTTTGTCTTTGTTAATCATTGTCTTTTTTATGTTTAGATTAAGATCTCTTTTAATTTCTCTGTTTTCTTTTAAGCAAGCATGCATTTCTGTAAAAAAATAAAATAATTTTCTTTCTTTCTTTCTTCTTTCTTTCTTACCCTTTTTTTGTGGTTGTTTTTGAAGGCGGTTAATTTAAAAAAAAAAAGTTTTTTATTTAAATCGCTTCTACTTTAAAAGTAATTTCCGAGAATCTTCTGCAAAACGGTTTATAACGTCTTCCGTGAAAGAATCGCCAATACTGTTTACAAGTTTTTTATGTACCTACACTGAGCAAACAAAGTCCATTTAACCTGTCTTCAATCATTGTTGATCTCAGCCACGTTTTCACGCGTCTGAGTGTACTGAATGATCTTTCAATTGTAGCCGTGGAATAAGGCATTGCCAGTAAAGTTTCTAGAGCTGTTTTCACTTTCCTACGTGCCTATGTCACTGTGACTGGTGGTTGAAATACTCCATTTTGCCAGTGTCTACTGCGCGGTTTATTTAAAATTTAGAGCATAAGGCCTCGTTAACACTTTGATTAGTAATTAGGCGAGTTCATACATGTTCTGCGGGATTTCCAGGGGGGGGCAGCGGCCCCCCCCTGCCCCCCCCTGGGTACGCCCATGTGACCTGCCTATACCAAACTTCCGAGCAAGGATAGGATAGCTGTCACCTTGTTGCCCGGCCGGATTATAGATATCACCGAACAAGCGGGAGTCCGGATTAACGAGGCACTACTGTATTAGATACTTACCTACTTATATTTTATGATAAAAAAAAATCTTCAAAGATTTATATGTATTTTATATTTTTAGATATATTTTTTTTTTCTACATACAACTTACTACAAACTGCTTTTAGCCTACTAAAAATATTTAATCGTGTTAACGGTTTGAAATGAACAGTGAGGCAAATATCAGAACTGATTACTTCCAGACAGATTATAACGTCAAGGGGAGAGGGTGCAAAAGGGGCTGTTAAGTTCTCCCTACCAAATTAAAATCAACCTAACTACACTCCTGTTAAAGATTAAAGTTCTTCGCTTCTACATACATCGAATTGCGCTACGCATCCTCGTTCATTGACCTCTGGATTATAGAGTAGGGTCACCTGTCCAACATTGAAACACCAAAATTTCAAACCATCCTGTCTCTGCCGTTTCTCAAGTTAGGAGTCTAATTTTTTGCATCAAGTTAGACAATTTAATTAGTTATCTTATCGTATTATATTTTTTTACTGTACTTTTATAATTTATGCATTAAAAAGCTTTTTCTGAAAAATGAACTTTGTTTCATCGTGTCCATATATGTGTATTCAATGAAACACCTAAATTTTTACAATGAAACAAGGCTAAGCAACAATGAAACAGTATTATTAGTAGGTAGTGTTTTGTTTGCTTTTAATCAACCCAGATATGTATCTATGCATTAAATTAAAGAAATTTAAATGAAAATAATGTTTTATTCATAGTAATTATTATCTACGATATTAATCGGACTTAAACATTAACAATCACAGAGGTAATACCTGCTGATTCAGGTTTAACAAAAAAAACAATCACCCTGTCTCTGTCTTACAGGTCTTAAAAACTTATAAAATTTCAAAACAAATAAGTAGGTAGGTACCTGGCCTAGACCTAAAAGATCTAAGCCACTCAATGACTGCCATTTTTTCAGACCTCCAACTGACAGCAGATTTTTATATTATTTAGGTACATGAGCCATCTGGTACGCAACGCTGCGAACGTCTTTACTAGAAAGACCATAAAATTTTGACGCGCAATCTTTGATGTACTCTATAATATGAGCTTCTTGGTCTTCTGTAAATTTTCTGTTAACATTATAGTTTGGAATTAACCATAATGAAAGTAAAAGTTGTGTTTAAAAAAAAGTTATTTTCCACATGGCCTATAATAAAACAAGATAGTACACAATGACACACTGTTTCATTGTATACCACATACTTTTGTTTCATTGTAAACCAACAAGGTATTTTTTTACAAAATAAATAAAAATTGCAACAAAAAGTGAACAATTTCTATACAGATTTAAGTCAAAAGAGACTTTGAAACGTACAGAATGCAACGTAATATTGAACAATACGAAATTATCTTCTATAATTTGGTAAAAAATCACCAAACATGACCAAAATTCTTACTTTTTCGCAACAATATTCGTTATACGTCACTAAAGACGACCTCTTCCACGCGGCGCGCTCGCAAACTAGGCGTGTGCGGGGGGGGCCTGTGAAGGTCCTTTCTTGCTATCCTGCTCTATCTAGCAACGTCGCATTTTAGAAATATCGCAAAGTTTCATTGTGTACGATTGTTTCAATGTTGGACAGTTGACCCTAAGTATAGGCAACAAAAATGTTTTTTAAAATTCCGTGGAATAAAAAGATTGAATATGTTTGCCGTATGTTTTTTAAGACTGGCAGCTTTCGTGTGAAAAACAGGCGATGCCATATTAAAAATAAAATGACGCTTCCACAATGAAAACGGAAGAAAAAAAAAACAAAAATAAACACAATGTTGGTATTATGTATTAAATAAACAAACTCAAACAAAAATATTTTATTTTTGTTTGAGTACACAAAATAGTTCGAAAGGAAAGAAAGAAATATGTTACAAAACTTTCTACTATAAGTACACTTTAAGAGAATCTTAACAATGAATTTATTGCGTATAAGAATTTGTTATCTATATTATCTACGCTATAATTTAAATTATGATATTGCTGAAGTGACCTTCTGACCTTCAGACCGGTAATGACAAGGGGGTCTAAAAAGTCAAAGGCATATTTTCGTAGCTGCACTTTCGTAGACTCGTAGGCGTTCGTAGCCAATTACCTCGTTACGCGTCTTGCTACGACGCGACGCCGCCGCCTACGACGAGCAAGCCGCTGTTTGCGCTTAGGATTTGAGGTGTAGACAATGGGGGCTGGCAACTGGGGAACTAATGGCGCTAGTATAGCTTGTTCCAAGCATCTTCATTGGTTCAAATCAGTTCAAATCTTGAAGGGACTTCAAAATAGTACTACGTCATTGGTCGGATTAGGTCTAAGCAGTGGTGGCGCCATCTACAATTAGCTTTGACTTGCCTTCCCCATTGGGAGCATATCTACCAATTCTTGCTAACTAGATATTTTGATAAATCTTTTCGCCAAGTAGGTATTTAAAAGGGTGAATATAAGCCTCCCCCATAGATTTCCAAAAGATCCTGTGATTTTTATCAGATTCCATCACCTTAAGGCAATTCTGCGTGCTTTATAGCCTGCCCACTGCCACTTCAAATTGCTAATTCGCTGGGCTATGTCGACAACTCTGGTTCGTCTACGAATCTCCTCATTTCTGACTCGATCACGCAGTGAGACTGACTCCGAGCATGGCCCTCTCCATAGCTCGTTGGGCTATCTTGAGTTAACTAATGAGACCATGGTAAGAGACCAGGTTTCATAAGCAAAGGTTGGAATTAAGTATAGTTATTTTAGTACTTACTTCGAAAAGTTGATATTAATATGGATCTTCCCGGGATTTCTAATGGACAATCTCGTGTGGAAAACAGTATTTTATTTACAAATAATAATAAGAAAACTCCACTCCACTCCACTCGACTCCACTCCACTCCACTCGACTCCACTCCGCTCGACTCCACTCCGCTCCGCTCCACTCCACTCCACTCCGCTCCACTCCACTCCACTCCACTCCACTCCACTCCACTCCACTCCACTACACTCCACTCCACTCTTTGAGCTCTAGCACCCTTTCGCAACGCGCGATAAGGAACTTCGTTCCAAAAAGTGTCGTGACAACTTTTCGTAAGAATTTTTTCCGTCTAGCCCCCTTTCACAACGCGCGATAAGACTTCGTTCCAAAAACAATTCTGAAAAATTTAATTAAAATATTTAAAAAAAATCTGTTCTTTAAAAGTAGGTAATTAGGAGTTTGGGGCGCTTTCACTTTATTCTTTCGCTTTATGAAACAGTGTAAGTTATGGTGTAAGTACATGAATATAACTCTACCTAATTCCGACCTATGTTCTTATGTCATCACTGGTAACATACAAAATAGTCGTAAAGGGTGTGTTAAACTTGACACGTACTTTACTACGCGGGTGCGCCCATTGATTCACATCTCTGTCAAATCATGCGCTGTGATTGATTTGATAGTCCCCACTACCTATTTTCGCTTCGTTCACAAACACGTCATGTTCTTGACGATAGGAATGTACTGTATGAGATGTGATGGAATAAAACTGATAAAACTAAGGAATGGCAATAAAAACCTAATATCGCAAGCTGAAATAATATTATATCCTACAATGCAATGTGGCGAAGCTAAACAATCTGACAATTCTAATTTTGATTAAAAAAAACATGAAAAATAGAAGTAAAAAATAAAAATAAAACTACAAAATACCAAGAAGTTTGTAACACATGTCATGTCGTGGCTACTCAGTGATTCAAATTTAAAATATGCACAGATAAAGACGTAATTCAAGGGCACAAATTGAAGGTTAATTGATTTACAACGGAAGAGATTGCTTATCTATGGCTTACTAATTTGATTCAGATTGTTTAAATGGTTTTCCTCAATCATCTGCATGGCATTTTGTTTTTGGGTTTGGCTGAACCAGATGCACCTGAATTTTAGGATTTTATACATGGAACGACAACAGCTTATGTGTATTCCACGATTGGGTAGACTACTTGTCAGATTTTCGAGCTTCAGGCTAGCAGTAACGATTGTCAAGGATCTTTTTTTCTTTATTAGCGTGGTAAAATCACCAAATGAGTCCTCCCACCCAGGGCAGGGCGGGAGGGACTGTCAGACTTATACTTACATAAATACATGGTGTCCTTATATAGCCAAAGGGCTATTGAAGGACAACACGTTCTGTGGTCATGGTAGTTAGTCCCGCAACTCCGGCGACTTTAAAGGATCTATAAAAATGATAAAAAAAAGAACATTTCAAAAAGAGCCACTTAAGGCGGGCTTACAGTAATTTTTATGATTTTCAAACGTCTGAAAGTCTCATTAACTATGATATTTTTAATAAATAAAAATTATAATATTAAAGTTGAACATATCCTCGAGTGAATGGTAAAGATAGAAACACGAATTGGAATAATTGGCTCGATAGAAAAAAATGTCAAACATGACACTAAATCACAATTTTTAAACGTCCACTGCTTAGAGATTTCACAATGAATTTATATGAAACTTATATTAATAAAAACAGCTCATTATTTAGAAGTGAATGGTAAAATCAGATTTTAAAATTTCGTTATAATTTTTCTCCAAGAAATAAAAAACCCAAAATATTGGCATTATTTCGCTCGCCGGGCGCCCCGCCAGTGCCCGCCGAGACGTGATGGAGGATGGACGTACGTCGTTGCTGCGCAAAAATTCCCCCCGCAGTTACGTATTAGCAGGCATAGAACTGAACTACTACATAGAAACAAAGTCACACACACAAGCGATTGCGTGTTAGTTGCGGGAATAGAATAAAATAGTCAAGTGATCTAATTTTGACACGATGTAAATTTTTTTTATGGACTACGTATTTTTTAGCTAAGATGCGAACTTGATGGAGTGACTTGAAGGTCTACATCGGTGGCTGTCACTGGAACTCGGCGACAAATCGAACTAGATGTACCGAGTTTGGGCTCGTTTTGTAAGTTATGATGAGATCTTACCACCGGACTTGATGGAGTGACCTGAAGGTCTACATCGGTGACTGCCACTGGAACTCGGCGACGGATCGAACTAGATGTGCCGAGTTTGGGCTCATTTTGTTAGTTATGACGAGATCTTACCTCCGGACTTGATGGAGTGACCTGAAGGTCTACATCGGTGACTGCCACTGGAACTCGGCGACGGATCGAACTAGATGTGCCGAGTTTGGGCTCGTTTTGTTACTTATGATGAGATCTAACCACCGGACTCGATGGAGTGACCTGAAGGTCTACATCGGTGACTGCCACTGGCACTCGGCAACGGATCGAACTAGATGTGCCGAGTTTCCGACTCCCCGATGTAAACCTTCAGGTCACTCCACCAAGTTCGGAGGTAAGATCTCACCACAACTAACAAAACGAGCCCAAACTCGGCAAATCTAGTTCGATCCGTCGCCGAGTTCAAGTGGCAGTCACCGATGTAGACCTTCAGGTCACTCCATCAAGTCAGGTGGTAAGATCTCATCATAACTTACAAAACGAGCCCAAACTCGGCACATCTAGTACGATCTGTCGCCGAGTTCCAGTGGCAGTCACCGATGTAGACCTTCAGGTCACTCCATCAAGTCCGGTGGTAAGATCTCATCATAACTAACAAAATGAGCCCAAACTCGGCACATCTAGTTCGATCCATCGCCGAGTTCCAGTGGCAGTCACCGATGTAGACCTTCAGGTCACTCCATCAAGTCCGGTGGTAAGATCTCATCATAACTTACAAAACGAGCCCAAACTCGGCACATCTAGTACGATCTGTCGCCGAGTTCCAGTGGCAGTCACCGATGTAGACCTTCAGGTCACTCCATCAAGTCCGGTGGTAAGATCTCATCACAACTAACAAAACGAGCCCAAACTCGGCAAATCTAGTTCGATCCGTCGCCGAGTTCAAGTGGCAGTCACCGATGTAGACCTTCAGGTCACTCCATCAAGCCAGGTGGTAAGATCTCATCATAACTTACAAAACGAGCCCAAACTTGGCACATCTAGTTCGATCCGTCACCGAGTTCCAGTGGCAGTCACCGATGTAGACCTTCAGGTCACTCCACCAAGTCCGGTGGTAAGATCTCATCATAACTTACAAAACGAGCCCAAACTCGGCACATCTAGTTCGATCAGTCGCCGAGTTACAGTGACAGTCACCGATGTAGACCTTCAGGTCACTCCATCAAGTCCGGTGGTAAGATCTCATCATAACTTACAAAACGAGCCCAAACTCGGCACATCTAGTTCGATCCGTCGCCGAGTTCCAGTGGCAGTCACCGATGTAGACCTTCAGGTCACTCCATCAAGTCCGGTTGTAGATCTCATCATAACTTACAAAACGAGCCCAAACTCGGCACATCTAGTACGATCCGTCGCCGAGTTCCAGTGGCAGTCACCGATGTAGACCTTCAGGTCACTCCATCAAGTCCGGTGGTAAGATCTCATCATAACTTACAAAACGAGCCCAAACTCGGCACATCTAGTACGATCCGTCGCCGAGTTCCAGTGGCAGTCACCGATGTAGACCTTCAGGTCACTCCATCAAGTCCGGTTGTAGATCTCAACATAACTTACAAAACGAGCGCAAACTCGGCACATCTAGTTCGATCCGTCGCCGAGTTCCAGTGGCAGTCACCGATGTAGACCTTCAGGTCATTCCATCAAGTCCGGTTGTAGATATCATCATAACTTACAAAACGAGCCCAAACTCGGCACATCTAGTTCGATCCGTCGCCGAGTTCCAGTGGCAGTCACCGATGTAGACCTTCAGGTCACTCCATCAAGTCCGGTGGTAAGATCTCATCATAACTTACAAAACGAGCCCAAACTCGGCACATCTAGTACGATCCGTCGCCGAGTTCCAGTGGCAGTCACCGATGTAGACCTTCAGGTCACTCCATCAAGTCCGGTGGTAAGATCTCATCATAACTTACAAAACGAGCCCAAACTCGGCACATCTAGTTCGATCCGTCGCCGAGTTCCAGTGGCAGTCACCGATGTAGACCTTCAGGTCACTCCATCAAGTCCGGTGGTAAGATCTCATCATAACTTACAAAACGAGCCCAAACTTGGCACATCTAGTACGATCAGTCGCCGAGTTACAGTGACAGTCACCGATGTAGACCTTCAGGTCACTCCATCAAGTCCGGTTGTAGATCTCATCATAACTTACAAAACGAGCCCAAACTCGGCACATCTAGTTCGATCCGTCGCAGAGTTCCAGTGGCAGTCACCGATGTAGACCTTCAGGTCACTCCATCAAGTCCGGTGGTAAGATCTCATCATAACTTACAAAACGAGCCCAAACTCGGCACATCTAGTACGATCTGTCGCCGAGTTCCAGTGGCAGTCACCGATGTAGACCTTCAGGTCACTCCATCAAGTCCGGTGGTAAGATCTCATCATAACTAACAAAATGAGCCCAAACTCGGCACATCTAGTTCGATCCATCGCCGAGTTCCAGTGGCAGTCACCGATGTAGACCTTCAGGTCACTCCATCAAGTTCGGTGGTAAGATCTCATCATAACTTAAAAAACGAGCCCACACTCGGCACATCTAGTACGATCCGTCGCCGAGTTCCAGTGGCAGTCACCGATGTAGACCTTCAGGTCACTGCATCAAATCCGGTGGTAAGATCTCATCATAACTTACAAAACGAGCCCACACTCAGCACATCTAGTTCGATCCGTCGCCGAGTTCCAGTGACAGTCACCGATGTAGACCTTCAGGTCACTCCATCAAGTCCGGAGGTAAGATCTCATCATAACTAACAAAACGAGCCCAAACTCGGCACATCTAGTTCGATCCGTCGCCGAGTTACAGTGACAGTCACCGATGTAGACCTTCAGGTCACTCCATCAAGTCCGGTGGTAAGATCTCATCATAACTTACAAAACGAGCCCAAACTCGGCACATCTAGTTCGATCCGTCGCAGAGTTCCAGTGGCAGTCACCGATGTAGACCTTCAGGTCACTCCATCAAGTCCGGTGGTAAGATCTCATCATAACTTACAAAACGAGCCCAAACTCGGCACATCTAGTACGATCTGTCGCCGAGTTCCAGTGGCAGTCACCGATGTAGACCTTCAGGTCACTCCATCAAGTCCGGTGGTAAGATCTCATCATAACTTACAAAACGAGCCCACACTCAGCACATCTAGTTCGATCCGTCGCCGAGTTCCAGTGGCAGTCACCGATGTAGACCTTCAGGTCACTCCATCAAGTCCGGTGGTAAGATCTCATCATAACTTACAAAACGAGCCCACACTCAGCACATCTAGTTCGATCCGTCGCCGAGTTCCAGTGACAGTCACCGATGTAGACCTTCAGGTCACTCCATCAAGTCCGGAGGTAAGATCTCATCATAACTAACAAAACGAGCCCAAACTCGGCACATCTAGTTCGATCCGTCGCCGAGTTACAGTGACAGTCACCGATGTAGACCTTCAGGTCACTCCATCAAGTCCGGTGGTAAGATCTCATCATAACTTACAAAACGAGCCCACACTCGGCACATCTAGTTCGATCCGTCGCCGAGTTCCAGTGACAGTCACCGATGTAGACCTTCAGGTCACTCCATCAAGTCCGGAGGTAAGATGTCATCATAACAAAACGAGCCCAAACTCGGCACATATTAAATATACTATACTGCTGCCTAATAAAGTACTCCATTGCATGCACTTTGTAAAATCAAAACTATCTCGAATATCATTTTACGAAAATCTAATCCGGACACACTCGAACGTAATTGACTAACTGCATTACGCTACGCTGTGGCATACACACACACGGTCCCTCCCGCCCGCACCGCTGTCGACTTGCCCCGCCCCTTTGCGGGGGCTGAGGTAGTGCGCTCATAGCTGCGGACTGTACTGGAACCTGGCCTTAAATTAATGATTCAACTTCAGAATATGCAAATAATAAATTACAATTAACTTTATTAATAGTGATACAATCAGTCTTATCGGTAAAGATAACATAATTATAGATAAGCGGTACCGATGGCGGTAAACGCGTTGGCGGTAGCCGTCAAAGCTTCAGGAGCACGTGGCTTACCTCATGATAAGACGTTATCGTCATAAAGAGAGTAGTTCGACTGTGGGAGCGAGACGACACGAAAAGATACACATTTTCAGTACTTATCTTTGCATCACGGCGCGTCTGTGTTTGAACTGACCGTCAGATGTCACGGTAAGCCACTAGGCAGCAAAGCGTCGCCGTCGGCATCGGTAGAAGCCGTCAGTGCGTTGGCAGCAGCCGGGAGCGTCAAAGGCTGCCATCGAAGCTTAGCCCGCTGCCGCCAGTGGGTGGCGATAGGTGCCGCAGGTAGATGTGCGACGCCTGCAGTAGTATCAGCCGACAACAAATGCCGCTGGTCTGTACGAGCCCTAAAAGCGATAGAGACATTTTCAGATAAAACCTTAAGGTGCGTACAGACCATGTAACAATGTTATATAACATTGTTATATAACACTACAAATGTATGTAAAATGTTATATAACAATGTTATATAACATGCCCACACTATGAAAATGTCATATAACAATTAATGTTACATAACATGTTATGTTACATTGTCTGTACGCACCGTTAGAGCGTCTGATGCTTCGATCATTGATAACATCTTATTAATTATCGAAGGTCTGATGTCTGAATCAGAAGGTTTGTAGATTCAAATCCTTCCAATCGATAAAGCTAAACATAAAAATAATAATTATTAAGTTACTTAAAACTACATTAATACAACGCCAAGGTCCGTAACCCCTGATCGCGTGAGTAATCGGCATCATTCACTTCGTTCTATGCCATAAATTAGGAGTTGAGGAGTGATTCGCACGCCTTTCAACGAAACAGGAACATGCGCCAAGTGGTGGATAGCTATGGAACTTGTTTCTTTATTTTTAACAAACGACGACTCCAGCGACGAGGGTGCAATCTCTGTACTACTCGTATATTATGCATTTTATATTCATATAGTTCTTCCTCTTGATTATATATTTGATAGATAGATATGATATAGTTATAATAGGGACTAGCTTCTGCCCGCGACTTCGTACGCGGTTCCTGTTGCTTATGCCAGCAGTCGGGGTCGTCAAAATCGAAGATCTGAAACGTCTGATGTCAAATTCCAGGAGCCTGGGGACGGGAAAACAACGGGATGCGCGAGACGATTCCAGACGTTCCAGATCTTTCATTTTTGTAAGACAACAGGAAATGCCCATCAGACTAAACAACTCTTGCTAAGATTTCATTCCTGTATATATTATAGTGTAGCTGGGCTCTTGGAGTTCCGCATCAGGTGTTCCAGATCTTCAATTTTTATAAGTTGACAGAGAGTACTCATCAGGCTGAATAACTCTTGCTAAGACGTCATTCCCTTATATATGTTATAGTGTAGCTGGGCTCTTGGAGTTCCACATCAGGTGTTCCAGATCTTCAATTTTTGTACGTTGACAGAGAGTACTCATCAGGCTGAATAACTCTTGCAAAGACGTCATTCACTTATATGTTATAGTGTAGCTGGGCTCTTGGAGTTCCACATCAGGTGCTCCAGATCTTTAAATTTTTATACAGCAACAGAGAGTGCTTATCAGGCTGAACAACTCTTGCTAAGACGTCGTTCCTGTATATGTCATAGTGTAGCAGGGCTCTTGGTGTTCCACATCAGGTGCTCCAGATCTTCAAATTTTTATACAGCAACAGAGAGTGCTTATCAGGCTGAACAACTCTTGCTAAGACGTCGTTCCTGTATATGTCATAGTGTAGCTGGGCTCTTGGTGTTCCACATCAGGTGTCCAGGATCTTCAAATTTATTCTCTCAGCAGAAAATGCTCATCACGCGAAACAATTTTTGCTATGGCACCATTTCTGTATCTCTTATAGGTAAGCAGGTCTGTTGGGGTTCTGCATCAGGTGTTCAAGTTTCCAAGATAAATTATAGCCTATATGTTAACCGGACTTAATACCTATACAACAAAAAAAAATCATTCAAATCCGTCTAGTAGTTCCGAAGATTAGCGTGCACAAACACACAGACAAACAGACAAATTTTTTTTTAATTACAGTTTTGGGTTCGGAATCGATAAAATAACAACCCCTGCTGCTACTTTTTTTTGTATATTTCCATTGTACAGACACCACTTTTCTACAAGTTTATTATAATTATGTATAGATAAGCAGACAATGGGAATCGACTGGGTACGGTTAGCCGATACAATATCTGAGCAGCACTTTAAAAAAAAGTGCGAATGCTGAGTGGCATAGGCTGAGACAGCTGTCAAAATGCTTCAATCTCGTCTGAACTCAGCATAGTTTCAGCCGATAATTGAGTCAGCATAGGCTGACTGTTCAGCATTTTCTGTCCAGATTTTGTATCTGCTAACCGTACCCTTTGTTTTATGCGATATAGTGAAGAGAATGACCTAAAAGTTACGAGTATTGTGAGCTCATAATATTATACTGTTTTATACTAAAAAGCAGAATTATGTGTTTGTTTTTTTGTACGCGCTAATCTCCGGAACTACTGATCCGATATTGAAAAAATATTTTTGTTAGATTTAAGGAAGGCTATAGGCTAATATTACATCACGCCCAATAGTAGCTGAGCAACGGGTGAAACCGTGGGCAGCAGTTACTTTTTGATATAATGTAATTTTATTACTTTCTTACTAATATTATAAATGCGAAAGAACTATGCCCAAATAAAACTGGAGACTTCCCTTTACACTCAGAATGCATTTATAAAGTTATCTAAGCTTTGAATATTAAATCTAGATCTTCAAAACGTACGATATAAACAAAATAATACTTTAGGCCTTCCTGGGATAGAGCTCCATATTTTAGCCATTACCTAAGAGACAAAATTGTAAACTATTGTCTAGAAAAAAAATCAAGTCAATTAGCGCCTATTAAATATTCAATAGCAATATTACGTAAAACCTAAATGTGTGCCTGTACCCAGTGCCGAAAATAATGCCCAGGTACAAGACGCAGACTCTGGAGGGGTACAAAAATGACCAGACCACGACAGCAGTTGGCCAGACCAGGGCGCCGCTATAGAAGCTCGCACTAGACCATAAAAGGCCTATTACGGCACTTCCTGTAGCAATTAACCGTGCAAAACTCCCAACTGAAAGCTTATCTAGGAATGTCGTGTAATGGCAACGATACGCAATACTGACGAATATTTATTTTATTTCAATAGGAGTAAGTTGCAAGTCAAAAGATTTTTACCAATGTGTGTTACCAGTGATGACGTACACGGCACTGAAATTATGGTATCTATGTACTTCTATTTGTACTATGGGCCTCATTAGTAAGTTCAAGATAGCCCTACGAGCTATGGAGAGGGTCGATATGCTTCGACCTCGGAGTCTCTCTGCGTGATCGAGTTAGAAATGAGGAGATTCGTAGTCGAACCAAAATTGCCAACGTAGCCCGGTGAATTTCAAGATGAAGTGGCAGTGGGCAGGCCCATAGCACGCCAAACTGATGGCCGATGGGGCCGTAAGGTTCTTGAATGGAGACAACGCACCGCCAAGCACATTTATTGTTTGCAGCGGCTCACTGTTTCCAGCGGCTTCACCCGCTACAACTCGAAAATTATCCCACGGGAAAACTAGTATAAACTACCCTACGTGTTAATCCAGATTACAAACTATCTGTGTACCAAACAACCAAATACGTTCAGTGGTTTTTGCATGAAAGAGTCACCAAAATCCATCCATCCATCCAAACAAACTTTCACGTTTGTAATATTAGTAGGAAATAGGATAGGATGTGAGTAAACATGGAACTAACTCCTACAGAAATAAGATTAGTACTCGTCAATATTGCGTATCGCTGCAAAGAAAGTTTTCCAGTTGCAGCAATTGTTTTCAAAACTAAATTAATTAATCTTGGTAAATGTTTATAGTACACAAGGCCATTTATAAGGAACCTAAGGTACTTTCGTCCCATCGTTACATCAACTTTATGACCTACCGCAACACCATATTACATTGGCTGTAAAACTGCGCGGCTGATTGTATAGCCTTGGGCCCGATATGGCTATTACCTTTATACCTATGAAATCATGGTTTTCCGATAAGACTTGTACTTTTTCATCTAAGTGTGATGTGTGCATAATTAATTATTTACGTTTCTTAATCAAACTGCTTGGTTTGGTACCTACTTACTTTACTTCATCATCATCATCATCTCAGCCATAGGACGTCCACTGCTGAACATAGTAGGCCTCCCCTTTTGATCTCCACAGATACCGGTTGGAACCGACCTGCATCCAGCGTCTTCCGGCGACCTTTATAAGATCGTCTGTCCACCTTGCTGGTGGACGTCCTACGCTGCGCTTGCTAGTCCGTGGTCTCCACTCTAGTACTTTTCGACCCCATCGGCCATCTGCTCTGCGAGCAATATGGCCTGCCCATTGCCACTTCAGCTTGCTAATCCGGTGGGCTATATCGGTGACTTTAGTTCGTCTACGGATCTCCTCATTTCGAATTCGATCACGTAGAGAAACACCGAGCATAGCCCTCTCCATAGCTCGTTGAGCGACTTTGAGCTTTGAGATGAGGCCGATAGTGAAAGACCACGTTTCGGTGCCGTAACTCATCACTGGTAACACACATTGGTTGAAGACTTTCGTCTTGAGGCACTGAGGTATGTCGGACGAAAAGACATTGCGTAGTTTCCCAAACGCTGCCCAACCGAGTTGGATTCGGCGGTTGACCTCTTTCTCGAAGTTGGACCTACCTAACTGGACTTACTTTACTTATATGAAAAAAAAACACAAAAGAATGTTTAACTTTTGAATGAAATTATTGTATAATTTGTAAACGTGTCCCCACACTAGGAATTTCTCCTGTTTCGTGGGTTCGTTTACAAACATGTTACCTAATTACAAACTCACATACACAAACACCCAGACCCGGAACAACTACTTGTAGATCATACAAACATTTGCTCCGTGCATTGAACCCGCGACAGACAGCGCAAGCAGTCCAATCGCTCAAAAGTAGGTTTGTACCAAGGTGTATCGTATTACCCAGTTACTGAATCGTGCATGAAATGGAGGTCAGATAGACAGTCGTTCCATGTAAAGTACTGATATTCAGTACAGCATGCACAGGAACAGGCTAGGCAGATGATGAAAAGAGGAACCTACATGGCCCTCGTATGACTACCAATTTAATGTCTGGACTTTAAAAGAGACAGTGACCTCTGAGTTTGTGTCGGCTGTTTCTTCTCAGAGTATAGTAGTCAGGTACGCAACACCGGCTTCATCTAGTTTGTAAAAAGACGACGTGTAAAAGTGTTGATATTAACTTACTAATAAATAAATATCATTTCATAGGTAAGTGTTTTTCATAGGCTAATATGAGCCACTGGTCGATTGTCTTAGCCAGCTAAAGGTAGATGCACATTTATCCGAGCCGAACGCGCCGAAGGAGTCGAACGAAACGAATTTTAGAATTCTGTACCTACTTACATGAAATCTCATGAAACCTCGCTCACTTATCCGCACCCGCGCCGAATCGGACGAATGGATTTATTTATTTAACTATTTATGTACACACAATAAATTTACAGGAAATTACTTATTAATTAAAACTAAAGTACAAAGGTACTGCTTATTTCTTTAGAAATTTCTGCCAGCAGACCCTCTAAAGGAGAAATTAGAAAGAAATGTAGACAATAGTGTGTAAAAATAAAAAGCGAAATGTCTATGTGAATATCTTAACCTAAGACTAAGTTATAATATTTTTTTCTCATACAGAATTCTAAAATTCGACTCCTTCGGCGCGTTCGGCGCGGATAAATGTTTCTTCTACGTCTCTACGAGGTCCACGGCGACGCCTTCGCAGCCGTGTCAGGATTTCACAATCCACATACTGGTAATGGTAATTTTGACCCACAGTTCATTTTTTCATTTATGTTATTCAATCAAAATGCAAATATAAAATTTAAACATTTTTATTTCCATAATTATTATACTGGCAGTCGGATATTTCGTTATATCAACACAATTCACACACACTAAATAAACTGAAAGCATCCAGGGAGGTGGAACTTCACTTATTACATTTAACAAGAGAGATAATGGACTGTATCCACTTACAGACATTAATTAAATGCTTTGGAACAACATTTCAGTAAAAGTAAGTCCTTAATCTATGGCTACCAAGTCTATAAAGTCAGACTGACTATCCAATGCAGTATTCCTAAAGCATGAAAGTTTAAAAAATCCGCAAAGAATCTCAGAAAACTTCTATAGCCATCAACAAAAACTTTAATTAAATCCTAAGTTTTCAGATTCCTATCGTAATAATACAATTTGACTTACAAGATTTCAAACAATCTGACCAATTCATTTTCTCTTATATATAAAATAATATCGCAATACCCAGACTATAGTAAAAATCTGAGATTTCATAACAATGTCAGCAATACCAGTTGGAAGGAAATTATGTCACTAGAATTAACTTCCATTTTATGGCACTGCTTTTAATATAAAAACACTAAGCACCTACAGTGTGCGTTACACGCATAAAACTAACAATTATTTACAATTTTATCTTTTGCCACATTTTTTTTTAACAATAAATACATTTTTGGTCTCATACTATGAACGCATCCATTCCATTAAGAATTGATTTTAATTTTTTTAAGTATTTTTTATCTGTATTTTATTTTTTTATTGTATTTTTGGCGGGCGTGGCAAAGGATCGCGTTTAGAACGCTATTATAATGTTCAGTCACGCTTCTAAGAGCTAAAGCTAACTTAAAATAACTACTTAGGGCTTGTAGTATTAAAATAGTAGCTATTTTAATTCTGGTCCTAAGTTTTTAAAGAAAACTGACAATTAAGGTACGAAAAGAGACATAAAGTAAGCACACACGTGGTCTATTGTCTATTCATTGTTATTTTATCTATGGTCTTTCCCTGACGTTTGTCAGAGATAAAATAACAGAATGGACTGTAGAACTTACATTATGAAATTGTACAATAAAGCAGGTTTTTTTTTTATAACATAAAGCTTAACCTATTAGAGATCCATACTGAATGTTTCTTGCGTCTCATCAAAGGAGATTGAATTGGAGCGCGCCTTTTGCGCCGCTGTTGGCTGTATGACATTCGGGACGGAGTTAGGGTTCCTTAGCAGTGCGGCTGGTAATGCGCACTTCGGTGGGGTCTGTGAGATCGGTGATTGTCTTAGCGACATCATAAACGACCTCTCGTATACTATCCTGGTACCTGAAAAGAGGAAAGAAGAAAATATTAATTAAGTTAAAAAAATAAAACACAAATAGAGGATTTAACTATCTTTTTCAAATTTTTTGACAGTTAGCAATATATTGTTTATGTTTTAATGTTAAATTAGCGAAGAGTCTTAAAATAACAAGACTCAATAACTAATTTAGGTAGGTACCTTTGTAATGCATGAATTATACCTTGACTGCCATGACTATTAAAAGGTATGACCTATAAATATAGGTACCTACATCACCCAGTGTCCAGTATCTTATATTTATAGTCATTATCCAAAAACAGTACATAATTATTCTATTCATAATATTTTGCAACGTTGAAAAATATTAAGTAATCATGAATATTATTAATGAAAAAAACGCTCAAATTGACACACGACATGGCTAATACGTATTTAAGTAGATAAATTATTACATAAATTTAATAAATTAGGTAATAAGGAAAACAATCGTGCGGTTTTGACGAAAACATTGTTTGAATTCTATTTCGAAACTTCGGCGCTTTAATGTGTAAACAACAATTCAAAATAATATTTTCTTTCATTCACTCTATTTTTATACTAAACATAAAACCTATTACCTATCTGAGTCTGTTTTTTTTTTAAGGTTGTGTTTTTAAGCGTCAGTTCACACCGAGACGCGACGCGAAGCGACGTGACGCAACGATACTTCAAATTTGTATCTTTTCTTGTAGTAAACAAAGTCAGATTTTGAACGACGTGCGCGGCGCCGCGCTGCGCAGCGCGGCGTCGAGCTGCGTTGCGAAAGGTGTATCTTTTGTTTTTTAAAATAGAGTTACATTTTGAATAACTCTATTGAAAAGTGCGCGCAGCGTCACGTCTCGGTCTGAGCTGACCGTAAAGCACAAGTGACAGCTGACGTTTAGCTGTCACTTTGATTCCATAGACTTTTTTTTGGTTCTTTTCGTCCCTCTTTGGAACAGGCAAAGGGAGCTGAGCC
This sequence comes from Agrotis clavis, assembly GCA_954870645.1. Taxonomy (NCBI): domain Eukaryota; kingdom Metazoa; phylum Arthropoda; class Insecta; order Lepidoptera; family Noctuidae; genus Agrotis; species Agrotis clavis. Next base: position 18,164,362 of record OX940935.1, on the reverse strand, counting down.
CACACAGCCAGATTCCATAGACTATGGAATCCATAGATAAGTTTGTTTATAATGACCCCTCAAGCTGCTTGAAGCACTTTCTTTGAAATGACGAATTGGACTATCCAGAGAGCACTTTCTTTGAAATGACGAATTGGACTATCCAGAGAGTACTAAAGGGACTTCGCTATCAATTATCTAAAAAACTACTGTAGCTATGAGAAAAAGTCGAAATAATTTTACCATGAAAAAATAAAATTGATTGCTTCGAAATTGGTTTTTGAATTAAGTAGGTATCGTTAGTAAGGTGTGCTCTGAATGTTTATCTTTTTTAAATAAAGATCGGTTTTCGGCGGCCTTGAAATAAAAATATGTAAATTTATTAAAATTTTTGTGTAAATGACGATTATATTTACGTTCGTTTGTGTAATTTCGTCGTAGTATTCAAATTCGAAGAAAACTTACTAACTTAACAACTACTTATCGGTAAAATTGAATTTATATACATAATTTATAAATATTATTTTAAGGTTTTAATTTAATGATGATAAAGAAACAAGATAAACAATATTAAAATAAAAACTAGATAGAGAGAAGATAACATCTTTATAATTAATAACAAATAATCGGAAAACTTCCACAGATTTTATCAACACTGCGTCAAACACACAGTAAATAAAAACAAGTTGAATTTTTATACCAAAATTTAACTTAAAATTCCATCATAAATCATCATTATTTAGGCATGCGTTTAAGTCTCGCCTAGTAAACCTACTACTATTCATGAAAAAGTGTGAGATTGGAACATAATCCAATACAAACAAACACTGGTCTACGTACGGGTTGCCAAATGATTACATAACCAACATTTTAACACTGTTAATGCCAGCCACATGGCATGATTACGTAATGAAATCACGTTTTCGTATTAAAAGTTAGGTCAGGAAGTTCATATGTCGGTGGCTTTTTTAGCGTGGTAAAATCAAGACGTGGCAAGGCAAGAGGAACTGTCAGACTTGTACTGAATAAAATCCCCTTAAAATAGCCCTTTGCGTTCCGGGGTCACGGTAATTCGTTAGTCCCGTGACACCGGTATCTCGGTGGCTGGAAATTCTTCTAGACAAAGTATCTACACAAAATTTTCTCAATCGAAGAGAGGCAAGTATAATTTCGTCTGTACACCATGTGCGTTTATGTTATTTTAATCATTAATGCCTTTTATCTTTATTAATTTGTAAACAAAATTATCTACTGAAATATAAAATGAAATAAAACTTAACTATAATAAGCATCGTAAAATTCATCCTCAACGCTGTGAGCTGGTAATGTGTCCAAGAGACTGGCGGCGTTGCCTCTTTGTATGGCAAAGCTTAGCCTCTGGTCAGGTAAAAGCTCTCTGTATTAATTAATTAAAAATATGCCCCGGAAGTTACAATTTAAGTTTCGTTTCCATTTAATTGTTTCCCTGACTATTTTCTCATTTATTTTCCTCACTAATTATTATTAATAATATTATGAGAGGCTTTAAAAATCTTTAAAGTTCTAAATGGAAGTTAAACTCACCATCAATTTAACCATTAATTTAGATAATTTAGGAACGCTTAGGGCGTTCCTAAATTATCTAAATTAACGAATTACTTGTCTAATCCCTAACCTAAGACTTGCCCACATTCAACCGATTATTTCGTAAGCGGGTTCATAAACTACATTGACGCATAAAGTTTAGTAAAGATTTATAGATTACAACAACCCAAGTCTGTGTAGGCTGTATTAACAATAATTTACGGTCGTAATGTTATTATATTTTATGTTTATGTGTGAACATAAACAACAAATTACGTCGTTGATAATCTGAAGGGTTATGTAAACAAAGGCTGGATTATTATTTACTTAACTTTGTTTAAAAGTCGCATTCCAAGTAGGTACCTACCTAGTTGTTTTTATTTTATTATCAAACTGTTTTGATACAAACTTCAGTATTTTTTATATTTTTTAAATCACTGAGAAACTAATCTTATTTCTGTGGAACATTTTTAAACGAAAGATTAGCGTTATTATATATTATATATATAAAAAAAAAGAAATTATAATATATTGAAAAAGTTTTCATCTATTCCTAGGAGTCTCTATACTTAGTTGCTTTTTTTTCACGATCTTTGCTAACTTTCTTTTTTGTAGGCTTTTAAAAGCTTTATTAATCAATTCTATTGAAATACGGTTATTTCAATATTACAAACAGACACTCCAGTTTTATTTATATGTATATATGTATAGATAATAATAACTCTCTATTATCAAATTATTTTTACTTCATAGACAACAGTGGCAAGAATTTATTAAAAAATACCTACGCAATATGCAATTTAATTCAAATTCTTGTTAATATTTCATGTTTTAAACTTATTAAACCTTACCAAGGTTCAGTATTAGTCAATTGAGCTCAATATTGAGTTCATTGTCGCTTCTAAAATTAGTTCTACAACTCATGATTTGTATGAGGGACGAAGTATTAAAGTATAATGGCTACATAGCACCTATAAGAAACATTTATGTATGATTTCCTTTATCCCAAAGTTGTTGGCAAGAGAATATCATTTGTTTCAGCGTCGCTTGGCAGTTTGTATACATAATCCGTATTCCCTATTGTTAGAATGTCTGTATAATTAATTAGAGAGTGATTCTAACTTGTTAAAGGATGTTGAACTTTACGGTTGGGACATATTGCATTGATCTGTAAGTAGTTGTACCGGGTCTGAGTGTTTGTGTATGAGAACTATGAGAGTTTCTATTCTATAAATTCCTAGAGTGGAACAAAGTTATTAAAAAAATAATAGGTTCATTAGGTATATGGTTTTATAAACTATACATGTTATCACAGATTAAAAAACGAGGTCGTCTAGTTATCTAATTGTCTATGACCCAACAATTAAAAAGTTCAATTACCTCCAGGAGTGGTGGAGTAGACAGTGCCTCCAGGTGTACTGGAGTATACATCAGGCATCTGCGATGGATCGGTGATGAGAACCCTCCTCGAAGGAATAGCTTGGACATTGGTGGCTTGTCTCGCAATTGGTGACGCCGACATGTTGATTCCAAATAGTTTTTTTTTTAATAATTTCACAAAGCACTGACACTGTTGGTCGATGAAAAAGACGAGGAGGACTGAATCGGGTGTAGCCGGTGCCTAAAATAAATACGTTTACTGGCTAAACGCACACATGCGCGTTTTCTGTATTGTAAACACGTTACACACCAGTGAGCCTCATCAAAACATGCATAGATTATGTTGTAGACACGTAACTTTGTTGTTGGCGCCAATGAAAGGTCGACGTCGAGGTATTATTGAATATTATAATGTTATGATTTATGTAAGCAAGTAGGTAAGATTCTCAATAGAGAATAGCTATTTCAACATAACTTAGTAGGTAACTTTCATTGCCCTCTTTTACTTACTAGTCTTTTAAATCCGAATGGTGGTCGACTCTCTACCTATCTACAAGCATCTATTACAGGAAATAGTTTAAATACCTGTTTTAACATTTCATCATGTAAAATACTGATATTCAGCCGCACCCAGTAAGACTGGAAGCCGGCCTTAATATAGATATTATGTACAGACGCCAGCAGGTCAACCTAAACCAATCTGCCAAATACCAATGGAACATTATCCTTCAACTATTGTGATAAGGTTAAAAATCAATTTAAGTAATTTGACAGATTGAGGTAGGTTGACGTGCAGGCTTCCGTACATACTCGAGACAGTTCCATTTACATAAAAAAATGAAACGTAATTATTCACACTTCTGAGCCTCTACCATGAGTTGTCATTACGATACTCGATCGTCATCGACCGCGTTTGGCGCTCTCGTTGGTTGAGAGTTCATACAACCTTGGAGCGGGCCAATGAGAGCGCCAAACGCGGTGCATATCAATGATCGAGTATCGTAATGACAACTCATGGTGCCATGCCGGGTACAGTTCTCTACCTATTCTGCCGTCTCGAATAACAAACTTCACACAGTCTATGATCACGCACACATACGCACGTTATCGTTATCGTAAACCTCACACACACTTCAACACTATGTTTTGTGCGTAGTTGATTCAGTCGATAGGGCGATGTCGAATAATTTATATTCGTAAAATGTTTATCTCTAACAAAATCAACCTGCGATGAAGATTTTCAGGAAGAAATACTACAGCTTTCGAGTATTTTTACTTACAGTAATAAGCTACCTACTTGTCGATTTATTATTGGAAAATTGTAATTCTGTTTTAGGTACGTAGGTTGGTATTTGTAAACAACTTTACCGGTTTCTGATAATATTGATTGATAAATGCATTTTCAAGGTCGGTTCGTAAGAAAGGTGTGTTTGTATTATGTGGCGTGTACGCTAGTAGGTACTTACATAATAATAATCAGAATCAATATTTTTACCAGAGGCTAAGTTTTGCCAACTTGACGACGCCTGGTCTCGGCCCAGTCTCTGGAACACATAACCAGCTGATAGCGTTAAGGAAGAGCTTTTTATTAATAAAATTTTAATACATAATGAAAATTAGAATTACCAATAACGGAATTTTATAATATTGATAATATTATTTAACAGTAATTCTAAAACAAAAATATACCTAGTATCAAGAAAGGTACTAATTTTTTTATCAGAATCATATCTTGCTGTTAATCATACTAAACATACTTATATAATATGATAAAGGTGAAGAGTCTGTTTGTTTAACGCGCTAATCTCAGAAACTACTGATCCGAATTGAAAAAAATATTTTAAATTGGATATTTTATTTATAAAGGAAGGCTGTTATACCTACTAAACCACGGGGAGCATTTTGTCTTTCATAATTTAATTACATTTAGAACCATTTTACCAACACGAAGCGAAGCCATGATGAATGCCCAATTAAAAGCGCACTGGTGGATTCCCCAGAAGAAATTCCAAGTTCAATAATAATATTTGGGGTACCTGCTACTATTAAGGGCCTTACTCCTTGGTCCATGACTTGTCTATGAATGTTTTTTTTTGTTTGCCACAAAGGACATAGGATCCTTTCCGTGCTCATATTCCAATACCCTTTTTTGTTGTCCAAAAATAAGGGGCTTGGACGACAAAAAAAGGGACGGTAAGGGGGAAGTAGGAACTTTATACTTTTACTGAGATACTCGTATATATGAAAGAATGTGTACCACGTTGTACAACCGTACAAATTTATGAAGTCGTTACTTTTTTTAAATACGAATAAGAAACTTAACTAGGTATAAAGTTTATAGAGAGGACACTGTCAGCTTGAACGGCTATCTTCAGCAGTAGACATTTAAAATGTCCAGCTTATTGAACAACATTTATGTATTTTCCAATATACTATGATACAGGTCATTAAAGTGTAATTACATTAATCGATTTCCGACTTCTCGAGTAAATTGTCTCGTTGGAATTATAATCGATGTTCCCACGGCTCGATTTCTCTCGGTAAACTTAAATCGATAATATATTTTGTATGATACTTAAATTATTTACAGTAATCTGTGCAGCAGAATGTTTACAAAATTCCATCATCATCATCATCATCATCATCATCAGCCGGATGACGTCCACTGCTGAACATAGGCCTCAAAAGATAGACAAAATTCCATACTACTACCAAACTATGTGAGTAGGTATGTAGTTATTGATGAACTTGTAATATTACTAAATAATTAGTACCTATTATATATAGCTATTTACTCAAAAGTTATCTAAAATTATTTTACTGTTACAATACAGTAAAATAATTTTAGATAACTTTTGAGTAAATAGCTATAAGTACATAATATTTTTATTAAAATAAATAAAAACTATCTTTTACTTTGCCTAAAAAAATATTATTTTAAATTATCTTCTAGAAAGCGGAAAGCGCAATAATCGCATAGACTACCAGCATGTCAACCTTTCCCAAACTTAAAAAAATGCCAATCGATCATGAACCCTTTCCCTTTTAGATAAAGTTAAAAATCGACCGTATATACACCAAAATCCATGATGAATAACATACGCCTGTGATCCTCAAAGGATGGGTCTCACAACATATAATATTCTCTTTATACTGTAGGTAGAGGTTTTATTGTGTGAACAAACCTTAAATAGATTCTAGATGTTTTTGTAAAAACTAGCCTAATCAATTCACTCAGATGATTTTGAAAAAGAAAACGTAGAATTGTCTAGAATGTTCTTAGTAAAAATAGTTATATATACTATAAGTAGGTAGAGCGGCGTCTTTGCCTTAAATATTATTTTTAAACCGATTATATTATTACAAATACAGTAGATAGTTCTGAAGGCCACTGACATAACCTCTCAGCTCCACACGTGGCGTGGCGCTACTACCACTACCACGCGGTCCCACAGACCTAACAAATGTTTTACACATACTCGTAAATATGGGTCAAGAGCGTTCTTGCCAATGTTGGCTGCGACCTCGAATCTGGGGCCAACATTGGCCTGCTATTTAGTGTTTCGATGTAATGTCTAAACACTAAACCCGTAGTTTCGGCCGACGTTTCAGGCGTTTCTTATTCTTTATTTGTACTTTCAGACATTTTTTTAAGTGGTGAAATTATCAAATGAGCCCTCCCAGCGAGGGCAGGACGGGAGGAACTGTCAGACTTCTGACTAAAATCCACGGTGTCCTTCAATAGCCCTTTACGTTCTGGGGTCAAGGTAGTAGCTCGTTAATCCCGCGACCCTGGCAGCGTTTGACCCTCTAAGGGGCCCCGTCATATTGCTGACAGCTCTTTGAGGCGCGCTTGGACACACAATGCGCCGTCGACCCGGGCATGGACCATCATCGGACAGCGACTCACCCATTACGCGCCGCCCGCGCCGATTATATTAATATAGTGTTACGAACAATGATATTTTAGTAAACAGATATGTTATGAGCGCGCAAAACGTGAAGACCAGAAAATGTCCTACGTGGGACAATTTGCTAGTCTATGACACGGAATTATACTGTGTCTATGATGCCGACGCGACGTGCGGGGGGTTTGATGACGCGCGGCGCTGTTTGTTTATCTAGCTGTCACTTTTTTTCTTATTGCGTTTTATTAAGCTATCCTTTTTACTTGTAGTGAAATGTAATGTGTCAATAAAAAAGTGTGTATTGCCGCTCGGCGCGGAACAGTTTTTTGTTTTGTAAGTGTATAACATATCTGTATATTAGAATATCGTTGGTTACGAACTAAAAAAGTATGACAACATAATTGGAGAGTTGCCCCGTCTCCTGTGGTGTCCTAACATAACGTCTGAAAACGAGAGTATGTATTTACAGTGTGGGAAAGAGATGGCGCTAGACAACCTGTATAGCTCTGTCTCTTTGCCACAGTGGAATTACTCTCGCATAAAGACGGTCATGGTAGCTTAGGCCACCTGATGTGTTGTCAGAACGAATAGGGAGTAGAGTTCACTCAAAAGTTTCGAGTTACTTTCGCATTCGCCCGTATTTTCGTTGACGGACCAAGAGAGTAGACCCCTGTTCTGAGAGTTATAGGTTTATTATTTTATGGATGTAATTGCTTTTTGTTTTTTTTACATTGTTCCTGTTTAACACGATGGGTTAGGTAAGATACCTTTGGTTATTTAAATATTTTGCTAGTATCTTTTTAGGATTCCGTACCCAAAGGGTAAATCGAGACCCTATTAAACTGCATATTAATGAGACTCCCACATTCGTCTGTCTGTCTGTCTGTTTGTATGTCTGTCTGTTTGTGCACTGTTGTATGAACCGTGATTATTAGAGAACAGTTTTTTTTTCAGATGATGTAAGTATTTCTGTCGCTGCTTTATCAAAACATACTTAAAAAACGAATAATTTAAATATTTAAGGGGGCTCTAATACCCATACACAATCATGATTTGTTTACAGTTAATATTAAGTTAGATTCTGAAAAAACTCTACTATCATCATACAAGTCGCTGAAAACTGATAAGAATTGTAAAAGATTTGTGTATTTATAAAAATATAATGATTTCTTTTAACAAGGTTTTTTTTCTGATAAAGTCAACGATAACGAAGTAATAAATGTCAATTTATTTCTTTTATTGTTGCTAAGGCCAAACAATAACCTAATTATAATATAAAAAATATTTTTTTGCTACTGAATTTTGAACTCTTTGCACTGAGCTGAGAGTTCAAAATTGACATTGCGTAGATAAGCATAGCTTAACAAATCAGGGTAAAATTGCGCGCTAATGTTATAAATAAAGACCGGATTATATGCAACTTAAAATTGGCAAAATATGCAACACGAATGCCTTAGATATTTAACAAAGTCTCTAAAATATGCAACATAAAATTATAATAAGTACTTTAACTTACAATGAAATTGTTTATTACCTACATAATTATTTTAGCAACAGAATACCTAATTTGTCTCAATACCATTAAATGTTGCCTAAAAAAATAAGAATCAGACAATTTTAATTAAAATTATGGGATAATTATTAAAAAACTAGCCATATACAATTGTATAATGCGCACGGCATCAGACGTCGCAATTTCCGGTTACCGTAAATTAGTGACCGACCGAAATTTCGGTTTCGGTTTCGGCCGGTTTCGGCCAAAATATCTAGTTTCGGCCTTAGTTTCGGTTTCGGCCAAAATATAGCCGAAACTTTCGGCCCTGCCGAAACTCAAGTGTTCGTGCATTTTCGTACGTCTTTCGGTAAAATTCGTAGTTAACACGTGCTTGCTCGACTGCGAGGCCCCGGCTCAGTTCGCCAACGTTCATTTAATCGTGAGTTGAGGTTATGTTTTTGAGTTTACTGCCAAAAGTAAGTCTTTTATATTCATGTCATAATAAAATATATTTGTTACGTACGTTAATGATTTAAAAACTTATCAATCGTCAAGGCCGTGACTGTATTTGAAACATAAGTTAATGGTTTCTTCTTTGAAATAATGCTATTTTTTTAACTCAGTTAAGTATTTCGTATTTTTGAATAAAGTGCAATTGTTGAGACTACAAACCCAGTGAAAAATTGAAAACTGTAAATTTTGTAATTTTAAATAGAATAAGGCTCAGTAGAAGTTAAAATAACAGAAAAATAGCAATTTCTTAAAAATCTCCTATTTCCACAAGTTTGCCGTATAACATTACTTTCCAGAATTTGATCCTTATTAGCAACACTATCGAATGGTGTAATAATACGTGTGGTTTTTATTTTCCAAAATCTGCGGTTTCGATTCCTGGCCAGGATTATTGATTTTTCTAAAATCCAATGATGTAGTTTTAGCTTTCGACAAAATCAGTCTTCACAGTCATCCTGTAATTCCTGTATAGTTATACACTTTTTCTTGTGTTAACAAATGTTAAAAAATAAAACATAAAATTTTAGAAAATAATCGGAATTTTAAATGTGTTAAAAAGTTTCGGTTTCGGTTTCGGTTTCGGCCGAAACTGAGAGCTAGGCCGAAAGTTTGGTTTCGGTTTCGGTTTCGGCTGAAAAATCAGTTTCGGTCGGACACTACCGTAAATGCGGGCATGCGGACGACGAGCAATGGGTGACTCGCCGTTCGATCATGGACCATCCCCTGGATGACGCGTCGTGTTCCACGCTCGCCTCAAAAGTCTGTCAGTAATCTGACGGGGCCCCCATAGAGTGCTCAAGCCTGGTGGGATCGCTTATCAGGTAACGTGACCCTAGAAAGTAAAGGGCTATTGAAGGGACACCGTGGATTTTAGTCTGTACGAGTCTGACAGCCCCTCCGACGCATTTTCTGATGATTTTACCATGATAAAAAAGTTTGTATGAGTCATATTTATACTTCACACTCCATTGCATTCCTTATTGTATTGTCCGTACATGATACTGATTTTGATTAGGTAGTACATTTTTTTCCCATGGATGTTTACAGAAACTTAAGATCTACACGTGTTGCAAGTTATAACTAAGTTAAAATTTTTAAGTACTTAACTGATAGATCAAGAATGCACAGTATCGAGCTTTTTAAAAATTAGCTAGTTTAAGCTTCAAAGATCGTTATCTTTGTCACACGCTACCTACGTGAATAAGACGAATGTCGCTGCATTCTACTAGTTTCGACTTCAAATATTTATCTTGAAGACGACTTACGGTTGTCGTTGGTTCGATTTGGTTGAAGAGTTCTTCCGACTCTACGATTCTGAACTAGCATCTCTGAGAGAGACTTGTTCTGACTAAAATCCACAGCGATTCTTCAAACGCCCTTTACGCTTCAGGATCACGGTTACTGTTGAGACAGCCTCGCGACCAAATTCATCATCATCATCATCATCAGCCTATAATGTTCCCACTGTTGGGACACAGGCCTCCTCTCTGTGAGAGGAAGTGAGCCATAATCCACCACGCGGTCCCAGTGCGAGTTGGTAGATTTCACATATCTTTGAATTTTTGGTTCTATAGGACATGCCGGTTTCCTCACGATATTAGTGTGTGAGTATACTTATGTTCGAGCATTTTTAAAGGGAGATCCGTAAAATGAACGCGAACCGGGCGATGGACGCGAAAGTGCGAACTTACCCTACTAGGTATGTGGTATGTACAGTCAGCATCAAAAGTTGCTGACCACATTCATATTTTCAAAATCGCTGTACTCCGCAATAATACGTAATAATACGGTGTACAGCGATTTTGAAAATCTGAATGTGGTCAGCAACTTTTGATGCTGACTGTACTTACTACAACTCTTAATATTGAACCCGCTAGCATTATGTATTTATATCATTACTTTTTGCGTTTTCACGTAATTGTCATCGCAAAAAATAGCAATGTCAACCGGATTATATTTGACGTTTTGGGTGATCTTTGTAGTAAGATATACCTCACTATTATATCTGTATGATTTATGTAACTACAAGCGAGTGTAAAGGTCAATAAATATCTCATGGGAGTTTAATAAGCACTGCGGGGATAGAAAGTATCCTTTCTCAGATCGTTATTTATCTGCTTAGCTATTTGGCATGATTAGTTAACAGACATAATGAGAGACATATTTACTTTTGTATTTTTTTCCACCACTGGCTTCTACTGATATAACATTTTGCAATTGAGCTTGCTAACTGCTATACTTGTAAGTTTAAACACTGGCCAATACATTCTAAGTTTGTCTCGGACATCGTGAAGAAACCTGGACTTTTACAACCAATATAAATCTAAAGCTATGTCGAGGTTTATGGGTTTGCCAGAGGTGGTTTATTTAACTCTAGCACTAAGTAGATATGACAAGAAAAATACATTTCAACTGCAAATAAATTAGAAATATATTATGTAGACTAGACACAAACTAACCATAAAAATAAACCCAATCTTTTCAGGTAAACTATGATGTTTTCCTAGTATGTCATAACTGTGAGTAAACATGATTATTTTTGGTGAAACCTGAGCATATAGAGATAACATTAGTATTATTATGTCTGCGAACGTTTTCAAGCTGTTATTGATAACAGTTATTATCTGACAGTCAAAGTATTATCTGTCTATGTTTACAGAATGAGCGGCTTTTTTCGTTTTTATCCAAAACAACAGCAACATTATTTTCGCTTGGGCATGCGGACGGCAAGTAATGGGCGACTCGCTGTCCGATCATGGACCATGACTTATAATATGAAAGGTGCATATTGTTAAAATCTCCGAAATGTAACTTACATGCAGCTTTTCTATGTGAGAGCTGGTGGAGCGAATGTTTTGATAATTTTTATATTTAAAATTATACCTACTTGTTATTACCGCAATTCATATTTTGATAAAGTTACAACATGTCACTGGCCTGCAAATTGCAAAAAACGTAAGAAATTTTGAATTTCGCGGGCTACATCGACGCAATCACCTTAAAAGCATTAAAAGTGTACTCTACGGCAAGTTGTTGCAATATTTGGAATCAAACCTATACAATCATAAAACATACAGTCCACAAGAATAAACGAAGTTATCAATGACCGGATCGACAGCGTGTCGTGTTCCACGCGCGCCTCAAATCTCCCATCCTGCCCTGGGTGGGTTCCTAGTTGGGAACATAGTACATTCGATGATTTTACCCAATAAGTACCACGTAAAAAAAAAACATTTTGGGTTAGATTGAGGTCATGCAAATGCAAACCCATACTTATTATATAAAAAAAAAACCTAAACTATAGCAATTAATAAAATTAAATTAATGTCGTATTGTGTCATATAATTATGTACTATTATAGTAAACAAGATTAACCTCGTTATTATACAAAGTAATTATACAATTTCCGCAATAAAATTAAACCAGCGGTTTCACTAGATATAAGTTTCCTTTTACACCCACGAAAATAAGAAGACTAAATAATATTGAGAAATAATCTAATTGAAAAATAAATAGTTTAATGAACCCACCGTTTTATATTTTCGTCTGGGAAATTATCGTGAGTGTATTCTGAGAGTGGACCAACGCACATTTTTCACTGTGTGACTGCTAAAATAAGACATGCACGGATTTACACTGAGATTTGACAGTAAATCATGACTACGGTAATTTTCTCCTTGATTTATTTTTAAAAGAACTCTTTTTACATTAATTTTAAAAGCTTCCCCCGCAAGGGTTAAAAATATAAGATATTGAGATCTCAATTTTTAATCTACTTACAGATACATTTAACTGCATAGCTATGGGACATGACGATTTTCCTTCAAGTTTCCTACTAATATAAAAAAATACAGGATATCTCCACATAATCATAAGAAACTTAAAAAACTAAAATGCAAATGGCCTCTAAGATCGCCATGCCGAACGATAAAATCCGTCATTTGTAACCAAATAAAAAAATCTAAGTAGGTAGTTATTTGTTTTTCCTTTCTAAGAAGAAAAAAATGGGTGACGCAAAGGCCTCACCCATATTTTCTTCTTTCTGGGCAAAGGCCCAGCCGCGGCCAGTGGAACATAAGGCTAATAAAAAATTAAATAGTTTATTTAGTAAGTTAAAGTTAGATTAATTTTTTTTTCACCTCACACGCTCGGAAAGATTCTATTTCTCATTCAAAATCTGAGCGCAAAACTCCATTTTGTGCTCTAGAGCACAAAGTGTTGTTCAAAATTCGAACACGCTTTGTATTCAATTGTTTTCTACACTGACAGACGAGCCGCCCCCACTGCATTTCCTCGCTGTGTGAGGTGAAAAGTTGTGTGTTGCACTCGGCAGCAAAGTTTTTCTTCGTCTCGTACCTTTGAAAACTTCGCATCGCTCAGGATTCTATATTTGAACCACTCGTTTCTCTCGCGGTTCAATCTTAGAATCCTTCACTCGCTCAGTTTTCAATTCAAGGACTCGCGCCAAAAATCAACTTTGCAGCCTTGCATAACAAATTATAACTATTGCGTCTCGTACCTTTGAAAACTTCGCATCGCTCAGGATTCTATATTTGAACCGCTCGTTTCTCTCGTGGTTCAATCTTAGAATCCTTCGTTCGCTCAGTTTTCAATTCAAGTACTCGCGCCAAAAATCAACTTTGCAGCCTTGCATTAACAAATAACTTTTTTTTTTGTTTTGAGCTACCTTTTCAAAAATTAAGTTTTTATAATTTTATTAGTAACTGAGAAAAATCAACAGAGGAGCTAGGCTCTTAAACTCTGTTGTTGTTTTTTCCCATCGCCAACTTTAAAAAAAAATTAAGGATCACGATAGATGTCGATTCGAGACGCTAAACGATTTTAATACCTACCGTTTTTAAATAATGATCGCTATTTCCTTCCTAAAACTGCACATATTTATCTGCAAGAGCCCTGAAGTAACGTACTCAAGTTTACTTATTTATGTTATCCTTACAGCAGCAACTTCAAGATATAACGCGCCTGAAACCGCTGTAAAATTCAGCCATTCCTGAAGGCAAGAGGCTCATGAATTTAAAATGAGTTTGTCCTCAACTTGACAATTAATGTTTGATTCATAGAGGTAATCGCGTGACCCAGTTAGCAGGACTTATCTATGTTTGTATGTAATATGTATGTAGGTATATAATTATGTAATAAAGTGTGTGTTTAGTAGCTTATCTCGACAACCCACGTGTTTTTAGTACATTATTATGTATTGTTGCTATAGGATTAGTGCGTGACAGGTATTTTTCCGTCAGAAAATGGCAATGTAAACATTTTAACCTGAAAAAGGTAATAAAATTCAACAAAATCTTACATCAGTTGTTGTTTCTTTATTTTATTTAGCGATAGTCTCTATTGAACACTTTTTTATGACTGTTTCTCTTTGCCTCCTTGCCTTTTTTTATCGTGGTAAAATTATCAAATGAGTCCTCCCACCCATACTGTCAGACTCGTACTGACTGACTAAAATCCACGGCGTACCTCAATAGCCCTTTACGTTTCAGGGTCACAGTAATTGCATTTGCCTCCTTGCCTTGCTTCTTTTTAATTTTCAAAATGTTATTGGGATCTATTTTCTTTAAAAGTCAATCGTCGTTAATTCTGAACAGTCATTAATATTTGTATAGACCGTATAATAATTTATGTACAATATTTTATTTATACACGTTTGTTTAATTTATTGAATGGTATTTAAATTAATTTATAAGAAATGACTCATTAAACGTACTAACAATAAAGTATTGTTTTTTTCTTTACTATCGCGAAACTGCGCAGTAGCTAAGTCGAATACCTAAGAATTTAAATATTACGTAGATTACGTGAAAACAACAAGGTAACAATTTGGAAATGTTGCATCATTTTCTATTAGATTAGAGACGTTATTTTTAAGATGCTCGCTCATCGGATGCATTCACATGTGGATGACTTGAGCAAAATGAGCATTCACTTGTAACACCGAGCATTCGCCTTTTCAAACGGAACAACGTACAGAAGGTATTCCCGTTTGAGCAACTCTTTGCAGAGCACCTACTTTAAGAGCAATTATTTATTCCCAATTGAGCACCTATCAAAATTTTGACGAGGAAAAATAGTTCAAATCTATTCCCGTTAGAGCAACTACGGGAATAAAAAGTTGCTCATAAAAAAGGTGCTCTGGAAAAAGTTGTTCAAACGGGAATTAACCTCACGAACTGAGCCACGAACATTGAAAATTTTCACAATTCTTCTAGCAAACACTCTAGCACAGATCTGTGGCTCTAGTTTAACAATGATTGTAATAACTATAGCAGCAGTTACCTACGACCTGACATACGAGTTCTAGGTCGTGAGTTCGTTCCTAATAGGCAGGGCTCTCAAAACGGCGAAGGAATTAAACATCGTGAGGAAACCGGCAGAATGTCTTAAAACCAAAAATTCGCAGAAATTAATTGACACCTATCAACCTGCACATTCCCTCTCACAGAGAGGTGGCTTGTGTTTCCCAGCACTGGAAACATGACAGGATGATGCTTTGCTTAGTTATCACTGCACAAAATCGAATCTGAGATTCTTATATTACAGTTGAAGAGCGCTTTTAGTGCGAAATTACCAAAGCATCATCATCTCATCTGCCTAAGCTTTTTCCCAACTATATTGGGGTCGGCTTCCAGTCCAACCAGATGCAGCTGATTATCAGTATTTTACATGGAGCGACTGCCTGTCGGACCTCCACAACCCGGTAACTGGGGTAATACGCCACGGTAAGACTGGATGTCAGAATTGGGGTTCTGACTGACAAGGAACAACTGTCAAAGATCTACAAATGACAGCCGGGACCAACGGCTTTATACGTGCTTTCCGAGGCACGGAGGAAACTCGCTGTGACAGATGCTCACCCATCCACAGACCAACCTCGACAAGCGCGGCTTAACCCGGAAGATCGGCCTGTGCGGCTGTAATTATTGAGCCACGAGCTCTTAAAGCTGCGAAATTACCAAAGCAATGGCAGATATTAATTTAGCATGATCAAATGAGTTCTCAACCCAAGGTGAGGAACTGAGGAGAAAGGGACTGTCAGACTCGAACTGACTAAAATCTACGATATTCTTTCAATAGCCCTTTACGTTCCAGGGTTAAGATTACCTGTTTAGACAGTCCCGCGGTCCCGACAGGCTTTGGCCCTTCAAAGGGGCCCCGTCAGATTACTGACAGCTCTTTGAAGTGAGCGTGGAACACGACGCGACGTAGAACCATGGTTCATCATCTGACGGCGAGTCACCCATTAGCCCCTTCGTACACTAGGCGACGCAAGTCTCCGATACCTTACGATTTTGGTATTCATTGACGCGGTACCTGTGTACGAACCTCTATGGATTTTTATTGCGATAGTCACTTGGATACCAAAGTCGTAAGGTATCGGAGACTTGCGTCGCCTAGTGTACGAAGGGCTTTACTCGCCGTCCTCTACTCGCAGTGTCATTACGTACGTTATACACTGTCTCAAAATAAAACAAATGAATGCAGTTATATAAAACGACACAAATAGTTGATCAAACGGGTTAACATACCATTCCTACGTAGTAGCTCATAATAGCTAGATGTTTATTTTGAATTTTCCTGTTTTATTTTTAGTGTTCATGTTTTTGCTCGTTCACTGAAGCCAGGAAGTCTAGCGATAATGCAATAGTCGACTTAGATATTTTGAATTCAGCACTTTTGAGCCAAATGAAAATGACATTACTGAATTTCTTTCAAAGAATGTTTCATTTTGAAAAAAATTAAAAGAAAGTTAACAAATAGATCCAGAAAGTAATTTTCCTGCCCCGTATTCCATTTAACTTGGTGTCCCTATCAAATGCGAAGTAGATATCATTTACTCCTTTTATATTCCTTTTACTATAGACCAAGAAAATAAAGACAATTAAAAACTACTAACTACTACCAATAGGTACCAATTTATTAAGCGAAAGGGTCGCGTTTGACCATTATTTCGTCTAATGCGGTAGACGGTGAATTTTCCGCACTCATTTGTTTCATATTTCACGAAACATTTTCCTTATGTACTCTCCTAATCTTCTTCGAAGTGATAAGAAAGACATTGAACCTGTCACTCTTCTTGTTTATCTTCTAGGTGATTAGTCAGGTGTGGTTAGAACTGGGTGACTGACGACTGACAATATTGGCATACATTTTCAAGGATTATGGAGGAAGAAAAATAATAGTTTTTGACATAATTGCTCATGGAGTTTTCAGATAAAAACCTTGTGTTTCGCTCTTCGTTGTTATGTATTCTACTGATATCGCCTTCTATTCTACTTCATTTTTATTCCAAACGCACGACGAGTTATATCAAGCATTCTCTATATATACGAGAAAGTTATACTTACTTATACTGTGGTTATACTTTGCAAAAGTTATTGTTTATTAATTGACTTTTTTGGTGTGAAGCTCGACGTAATTAACTCAAAATTGTACTTAACTTACAAAACATAATCCTTCTTGCCAAAAGAAAGATAAACATCTTTCAAATGCTTGTCTAAAAAAACTGTCAACGTCAAAGCAACATTTCACGATGGTATTATAAGGGTCGTTAAGCTATTTTTTTAGACAAGCGTTCAACAGATGTTTTTTTGTGGTCAGAGATCGTCAAAGTTAAGTATCTGCAGAGGTACTCGGGGAAACAAAGATGAGACCTAACATAAAGTTGATTTACCACCTTGGTAATCTTGGTATGATAAGCTGATTGATTTTTTTCTTCGGATATTGAGTAAGTCTCAAACAAGACGTTTTCAGTTAGGAGTATTTATTTATTTATTTAATGTTCAGAAAGCTTACAGACTAATACATAAGTAATTTAAAGTTATTAACAAACAATTGAAGTAAATCACTGAATGCATGTTTTTTTTTTCTTCCGGTTCCGCAGGTGACCTCCACGAAGCTTTATGAAAGTCTATAATTAATTATCGCTTGAGAGAAAGTTGGTCAGGTAAATCTATCATTGCCCCCCGGACTACAGAAGGAACACAGGACAGGGTCTGTCTGGCAGCGGACTCCGACAGGTTGGTAGTCACCAGTAAGGCGACCCTGGTGAAGCCTAACACCGCCAGTGGTACCGCTGACCCATCATCAGGTTACAAGTAGCCGTGGTTCCGTAGACCCTTCCACACATCTCAAATTCATTACCTACGGGATAAATTATTCAGCTTTGTTAAGGGTGTTTTTACACCGCAGATAACCTTTAACACCCTTTGGGGTAATAAAGATTTCAAATTCAAAGTTCATCATATTATCTTTTAATAACTCACATTTACATAATTTTGTTAACAGTAATGATCAATTTCGTCAAGTTTACTAGCCGAATAAATCTCGTGGGTTATCTGAACTCGTTTACAAACAAAGCTGGGTTTGTTTTGTGAGTTATCAACACGTTTTGACATTTTTATGATCGATCTGAAACACGCGCTGTTCAGTTAATTTTAGACTTTACGTATTATATTGATAGGAGACGTTTGATGCAGCCGTGAGGCACAGAATATTGCCATTTTTGGGTTAACGTTTTTTTTTTTTTTTAATTTCTCATATGAGTACTCCCCTACCTTGGTAGAGCGGCAGGGACTGTCATGACATTTTCTGACTAAAAAAAAAATTCACCCTGGTTCCTTGGTTTGTCCTTTAAATTCCTAGTGGCCTACTATAACGTCTTAAAGCGAGAATAATTCCAGTGTGGGAATAAGATGGCACTAGACGACTTGTATCACTCTGTCTTTTTCCCACAGTGGAATTACTGTCACTTTAACCGTATAGTTCGGTACCGCCCCCGAAATGGGCGCGACAAGTAAACCTACGCTGGCTCAATAGTGGGTCCAAAAGGGGCAGACGTTGTAGTCATACGACATCCTCATTATAAATTAAAAAAATATAATATTCCCTGCGTAAAATCCTATGAGTGCGCATTAATTAAGAATGTTCAATAAAAATATGATTTATTCACGAAATTAAAACTTCTACATTTAGCGCTTATTTTCTTAATTTACCGTAACAATATCCAAAAGTGTAAATACGATCTTCACCATTTTGATGGCTGTGCTGGGTAGGGCTAAAAATCATAAAAAACGTGGTTTTCGGACATCCAACGGATCATTATAGGAGGAATGAATAACTTCTCATATAGTATTGTAACGAATTCATACATCATTCAACATAAATTAGCAGTGGTAATGAAGAATTTGATATCTGAACTCGAACTTTCGCGCCACTTTTGTTTGTTTACATTTTTATTTTTCACTTTGATCACATACGCGCGCTTATACTCAATAACAATTATGATATATATCATGCCAAATGTTATAAATAACGTAAAAAAGTACAGATCTTGGCGTAATTCTCTAATAAAGGGCCAATAACACGTATTTTCCATTACCACTACTCAATTTGTGTTCGTAAATGACAACCATGTTTATTTTTTTTAATCGTAATGATGTGTGAAAGCGAGTATTCTAATCGATTCCATAATTGATTTTTTTGTCAACTCGAGTGAAAAAAATAAGGAAACTAGGAAATCGATTAATAAAAATTAAAATAATTTGTTTTAAGCTTAGAATCAAATTATTATCTATTAAAATATTGTTTAAAGCTTTTATAATAATATTACGTACATTTTCATTCCCAAAAAACAATAATAGACAAAAGAACAATGTCAGTAAAATGTTTGAATGCGCGGCAATTATTTAATTCTAAAATTTTGAATTAGGAATGCGCTCTTGTGGTACTCGCTATTCAAAATATTATGTAATAACATTTTAATTTATTAGCTAATTTTTACTGTACATTTTATTTTGTACAATAATATCATTTTTAAGGTTGAATGAATATAGAATGCCTTGGATCTTGATAGGCTTTTTATAAATGAGTTTGTTTCTTACCAAATAAAAGTTTTTTGAAGTGAAAACTTCTTTAGCGGCGTTGTACACTTTTTCTGTAATGGGTAAAAAATTTAAAACTCGCGTCAGGGTCACGTGACCCTGATCGAAAATGAGTAAGACGTCATTCAAATTAGTTAATTTCATATCTGTACTACTCCAGTTTTAAAATAAAACATAGTAACAAAAAAGTTTTCACTTCTACCGGCACTCCTGGAGTGCAACCTTTTTTTTTTTTTATCGTGGTAATCTATAATAATATCGTGGTAATCGTGGTAATAAAAATCATCAAATGAGTCCTCCCACCCCGGGCAGGGCGGGAGGGACTGTCAGACTTAAAATCCACAGTGTCCTTCAATAGCCCTTTATGTTCCGGGGTCACGGTAATGAAATAACTCCCGCGACCCCGGCAGGCTTTGGCCCTCTAAGTCATTATGCTGACGCTCTTTGAGGCGCGTGTGGAACACGACGCGCTGTCGACCCGGGCATGGTCCATGGTCCATGGTCGGCCATGGTGGCATGCCCGTGCCTACGGTGGCCGGAGGTCGTCTGCCGACTTCCGACGCCGCAAACGTCTACCACTACGGTTGGGGCGGAGGGAGGACGCTGTCCCTCTCCCTCTCGCGGCTCCAAATAAGAGATAGCCAAATTAATTATTTTATTGTAAAAAATTTTTTCGTGAGATTGGTTCGGTCATGTAAGTATTACACGTCAGAAATCGAGCTTTTGAATTAAAAAAAGAAAATGCTAGGTATATTTTTACACTATTCGATGTCGCTGTTGAGGATCAAATTCGGTGAAGTAATGATAATTTGGTAAAATATGAACTAATATACAAACAATAATTTAGTCATTGTTCAGCAGATCAAAATCAAAATTCGCGCAAACTCACTTAAAGTTCGAATTTCAAAAAAATATTTAATGTTTTTGCACCGCGAAGTGATAATAAAAATTTGAAATGAGAACAGTATGTTATGAACATGTAGCGAAATTTGATTTAATGGAATATGATTCCATCCCTCGTAAAAAATCGAATTATTAAAAAAAATCCTTATACCTCAAGTTTGTCGCATGTTACTACTTCACAGAATATTGATAGTTTCATTGCAGAATTTATATTTCAAAAAAATATGGGTAATTATTTGAAATTTGGTTAACTTGGTGTTAGCTTCAATTTTCACATATTTATATTAATTTTATCCAATGTTTGAACCTACTTGGCGATGTTATAAATTCCATTAAATTCGGTCACTCATTTCGAAATATCTCATAATATTATTTATTTCCAAAAATTGCCACTTCTTGCTCCAAACATCAGGCCCTAGCCATGTAAGATCTCCCGAATTTAGTATTCATATCAGTGTAATTATAATTCTATAAGAATAATTTGATTGAACTTCACTTTATACTTGTTTAATACACATTACTAACATTGTCATTACAATTTAATTTAAAATAACATTTTATTTCATCACATTATTTAAAGGCAAAAAGTGTACCTAAGCGATAAAAAATATCAGGCCCTAGTCATTTACGAAATTCAAAAATACTCGCCATCCAAGCGTATGACTTTTTCATAACTCATTCAATACGATAGCATTGGCGTGAAGTTAGTTGCAAACACAACCCAAGCCGCGGTAGCCATCTTGTTATTAGTGCGATCGCCGACTTTGTTGTGCAAACACGTGCTGTGCCAGTCAAACTCTCAGGCCCTTGGTAAGTAGTTTTAAATATAGTTTATAACTAATTGATTTCATTACTTACTGTAAATATGAGTTTGGGCTGCCTTGTTATTTTGACTGCCTATTGGTTTTGATATTGATTTTAAATAATAGGTTTTATCTGATTTTGTTTCATTTCGTCAGTCCCTAGTCCATCAGGCCCTAGCCATAATCATCTAGGGACTGATGGTGAAGGGTGTGATCCATGGTTTTAACATAATACCACAATGTATTTGTTGTAGAATATGGCGCCCAGAAAGAAAACAACGTTGTCTAAAGAGGAAATTGCAAAAAAAAAAGTCTGAACAGGCAAAGAGGCGATTAGAAAAAATTAAAAATGACCCTGTTTTGCTGGCGTTTTTATTACCTAATTAATAAGAAAAATGTTGTGTTTATAACTTCATAGAATGTGTGAACTCAAATGATAATTTGTTATTGTAGTTGATTTTCAATAAAAATTTGATTTGATATAATAACAGTGTTTGTCATCAGTCCCTATACAGTCCCGTCAGTCCCTAGATCACTGATTTTGAAATATCGTGTTTTTCTCGTAAAATAACAAGTAAAGTGACTGGCCCTTTTAGATGCAGCAAAGTAGATGTTATATGCACAGCATAGAATATAAATTGTACCTATTTTTAACTAAAAACACCACTTTCAAAATTAGGTCAGAAGTTAACCAAATTTCAAATAACCACCCATATTTTTATGATGTTATTTTAATTTTTATCAAATCGACTTCGAGACTGCCTTCAGGATTTTTCGCTATTCCTCATAGTTCAAAATTTAGCCATACACGCCCCGTTCAGCAGATGATCTCCGGCTACCGTAGGCGCGGGCATGCGGGCAGCGAGTAAAGGGCAACTCGCTGCCCGACCATGGACCATGCCCGGGTCGACGGCGCGTTGTGTCCCACGCGCGCCTCAAAGAGCTTGAGCATAATGACGGGGCCCCCCTCTGAGCCTCTCTCAGAGGGCCAAAGCCTGCCGGGGTCGCGGGATTATTTCCTTACCGTGACCCCGGAACATAAAAGGCTATTGAAGGACACCGTGGATTTTAGTCAGTACAAGTCTGACAGTCCCTCCCACCCTGCCCGGGGTGGGAGGACTCATTTGATGATTTTACCACGTTAAAAAAAAATTAAAAAAAAAACCACGCCCCGTTGGAAATTCTTATTGTTTATTACTGCAAGGAATCACTTAGAAGTACTCCCATCTCTCAGCATTAGATCCGAACCCGGTGTTTGTCTTTTCACGTATTTTAGATCCGTTTTAAAAAGATAAATTTACAATGATAAATTTAAATTAATTAACGAAAACACAAAATGGGTATAGGTAAAACCTTATGATTGAATTTAAGTTTAGAAGACACACATGTTTAGCCTCCCATGAAACACCGATATTTATTACTATATAAAAATAAAATTAAATAAATTATTGCGTAAACGACAATACTTGAAAAATTATAACATGATTCAGATTTACTTTCATAGACTTATTGCATGGACTGAGCTTTCTATAGTCAAATAAGCGGATAAATCAGTCCATGCTCTATGTCTTGTTTTACTTTTTTCCATGTTCGATTATGTTGCGAGTATCGATTAGGCTGAATGAACGTTTTTAATCGTTTTGTGAACATTGGGTTTACGGTCAGCACTAAAAAGAGTCATGTTGCAACATAGTTTTTGCTAATTTTTATCCAGACTTTGATCGTTATTATTTATGAAATTATGTATGAACACTAGCAAATCTAATAATGTATATAGTAAGTTATTTTATTTATTTCACTGAGTAACCATTATTATCATGTGATAAGCTTGTTTATGTACATATTTTTCTGCACATCTAAATTACCTAGTTTTTGGAACGGTGTAGCATTTTGTATGTTACACACATTTTACAACAGAATGAGGCAGTTTTATTGACCTCAACATGTTCTTAGAGATATTGCTCACAAACTTATCGCATGAAATAGCTGTAGTAACATATTTTTGATCAAAAATTGGATGCTGAAAGTTGACAAAAAATCTTGTGTAATAGCTCAAATTTCGAATCACCCGGTCGACTCAGCTGATGTGTCATGTGTCAAAATGTTGTCGTGCAGAGTGGTTAAGACATCCTGGAAAGCCACCAGGGTTCCATAGTCTTCATGTCCTCTTAAGTCTGCCTCGCGACTCTATAAAGAATCTTTTAATAATCTAAATTCATTAAGAGTATTAGGCCCACTTTTTACTAAAGCAGAGAGAGAGATTTCAACCGAAGTGGAGCAAAGAAAATGTGGAAATCTGATAGGTTATTCAAAACATATCTCCTCTCGGCTCCGATTCACTACGCTTTGGTGGAAAACAGGCCTCAATACTGGCCAGACATGCTCGTTTTACATCGTTTTTATATCCTCATTAAATTAATATTCAAGTCAGCATGTGGAAAAATCTTAATGATTCCAAATATAAACCCTGTTTTTCACTGGCATCCACTATGTTTAGTATTATGTTAATAGACATAGAGGCAAGGATACGAAGGTTTTTTTTTTCTTTTTTTTTTACGCATTCGAAGGTTGGATGTAGAATGAAATAGTTCGATTATTCACCAAGGGAATTAAATAGTGCCATAAGCCAAGAAAATCTTGGGTACGGTTAGCCGAAACAAAATCTGAACAGAAATCGAAAATGAACAGCATTCAGCCTATGCTGACTAAATTATCGGCTGGAACCATGCTAAGTTCAGTCGAGAGTGAAGCATATTGACAGCTGTCTCAGCCTATGCTACTCAGCATTCGCCATTTTTCTTTTAGTACTGCTCAGATATTGTATCGGCTAACCGTACCCATTGAAGCCCGAGCATCAGGAAGGATTCTGAGTGTGAACGCCCCGAGTCTGCAGGCGAGGTGGTTCAAGAGTTAAATCCTGAGAATAGCGAGGGACTGAAAAGGTGGATTTGTTAGATGTGTATGGGTGATGTTTTAATCACAAATTAAAAAGTTTCAAGCCGAGTTTTATTCTGTGGCCGAGTGTAGCCGCAGGCATATCTAGGTAGTTGAGGCAATAAAGACGCTTTTGCATTTTACGAGTCTTTTTATTTCACCTACTAACTTATATAACATAGGTGTATATGAGTAGCAAACGATCGAAACAGTCACGGTCAAGGTCATTTAACCTCGTGTGAGTACGTAATAATGTTTAAATATAAGTATGCATAATTAGTATGTATAATTGTATATGTTTAGAACGTATAATATGTTGTATAAATGCGTGACCAATACGCTTTTGCTGGCTATTGTTTTGTGTTAAGCAATTATGATTTTCTTTTAAATTTTATTAAAATGTGTTTGAACTGGATTGGTCATCTTTCTGGTATTTTTGTTAAACGCAGAATGTATTGTAGCTAAATAATTATGTTTTGTTCGTTAAGTGAACACCTGGTGCGGAAAATTCTGAGTATTTTCTTTCTTACTTTGTTCTTTAGGTAGGTACTACGTTTTGAAATGTTTTGAATAACAATGTAGTTGATCAATGAACTTTCAAAGGTTTTTCTCATCATTTGGAACTCTATCATCAGCTTTCAAGTCTTCTGTTGGTGACAAAAAATTATAAAGGTAACCTATGTTCATAATTGAAACATTCCTAAAAGAACTTCGATGAACCAAAAAGACCACACGAAACTCAATAATAACAACAGTCGGTGACTTTATTTTTTGTTTCATTGACTTTTTGTCACCGACTTTCGATAGAAAAGTTTTTTTGTAGGTTATTTTGAACTTTTTTTGTGGTTGTTTTGAAGTCGGTTACATTTTTTTTCGAAAAAGTTTTTTTATTTAAATCCTTTTTAGTTTCACTATTCAACCCAAATTATTGTCAAATACATAATTTTCTTACATGTGCACTAAAATTTTGTAATCCGTAGCACCGGTAATAACAACGCCCATGTATGTATGTACACAATGAGCTAAAAATAAAAACTACTGCACCAAACTAAATGAAAATTTTGTGGGACCAAATGGCAGATATACCTACTGTACCTATCGAACAAAAAAAGAATCATCGAAATCGGAACAGAAACCTCGGAGTAATCGGTGTAGACAAAGTTGAAAACTTCTTAGGTTTTTGTTGAATTTTGTTGATTTTTCAAAAAAAGCTAGTCCGATTTCTTTTCAAATCGGTTGTTAAACGACGGAGTTATGAATTGAGAACCTCCTCCTTTTGGAAGTCGGTTAAAAGAACTAGAGTTTATGTGACATATTTAAATGAATATCAAGTGTTGCTACAAAACAATATGACCACTGATTACTGCCAAGGGCAAACACATCGATAGTTAATTTTCATACAAATGTACAACTCTCTGAACATAACTCTTTAAGGTGATGATAAACTAGATCATTCACTTGTAAAGAGCATTTTTGCGAATGTTACATTACAGAAAAACAAACGATAGCGTTTTAGCGAGCATTCTAACGAACGTTCTGGCTAGCTGTTTGCCGAGCTGACTGTCAAAACTGACATCTCCAAAAAGAAAAAAAAAATTGATGTCTATCGACTAAAGCTTTCATTCTCAGGACATCCGTTGGCCAGATCCAAGATGGATCTAGTGAGAAAAGATTATCTTATAAGATCTATAACCTACATAAAAATAAGTTAAATGGATCTAATGAGAATCTCTAAAAACTCTGATCGGGTTGTTTTAAAATACAAAATTACAGAAAATTCGGAATCTAAACAGACAGTACTAGGAGAACAGGATCACGAAGAAGGTGTTGGTACCGCCGTCTTCAGTACCTACTTTAAAAGAGCGTTCACTAGAAAGATCGTGAAACGGTTCGTATTAACGACGTTACATTTTTCAGTTCGACAAAATTAAAAATGGCGAATGCTCGATGATACAAGTGAATGCCCAACTCTATTGTCAGCACCTTTAGAATACGGACAACTAACCGTGTATTTTCGTATTCAAGACCAACCAATGGCATACGCTGATGAATTTTGATTGGAGTTTCCGAAGAAATTGTCTGCTCGATTGTGTTTATTTTTGGCATCTTGATATTGTGACTTGCTCCTTTGAATACTTCTATTAGTTATTGAATTTTGATGGTGAAATCTGGTGCCCGGTTTTTGCCGTGAGGGGACGGTCTAGATTTTTTGGTTGTACGTAATAACTCCGCAAGATAAGAACAAACGCATGCGTGTCGTAATTAGCGACAATACTCACTACTCTTGGTGATAGTAGGTCGCATTAAAGCCTAGTCCGAACTAGACATAAGTCTAGTGTCAATTAGCTAATCTGTGTCATGAATGCGGGTGATCCAGTTCTTGAAGGATCATTGTGCCGACAGCTGTATTTTGCCTTCCAACTTTTTTAACACCCTCGAAAAGGGGGTCATCCAAAGCTGGCTATGACACTTACAAAATCTTGTAACCCTGGGTAAGTGCCCGAATTGTCCAATGAAGAGATGGCTCTGATTGTTGGTCTGTGACAATTGCCTTTTTAAAATAAGAAGGGTTTGTTCTTAATTTTAGTTCAGAGGCCTTACCACGAGCTCTTAACGCGATCCAGTTTAGGATGTGGGAAAGAGACAGAGCTATACAAGTGGTCTAGCGCCATCTCTTTCCCACAGCCTAAACTCAGACTCACGCTTTAAGAGTTCATGGTAGGCCACCAGGTCAGGGGTGACGGAGACAAAGTCGACGAGAAGAAGCCAGAACAAGCCTGTTCACTCTATACTTTGAAGAGATTATTTTTCTTTTCACTGCTCATTATCTTGATGTAGTTCTGTATTTCTTTCACTGAAACTTCTCGAATTCATTGCAGAAATCTTGCCGGATGCATTTTGCATTTAAATAGTGGACATAGTATTATTAACATTATTAAAATCCTGTTTTATATTGCACACGTGACTCGCAGGTAGTAAACACATTCATAAATTAAAACCAGTTTGTTCTTTTAAGACTAATTAAATAATACCCTCCTTGAATAACTTGTTTCTGATTTTAATAATCAAGGAAGTATCTTAGATTCGGTGATCGGATGGCTACCTTTTCATGGAAAGAGGAGCAGATGCCGGAAGGAACTAAAGAGCTTAAATCGCTTTTATAGTTTATGACCTGTGGTCTTAGAAGAACTCTCTCATCTGCAGCCAATCCTGTATGAGCAATCGGATCATACTTATCATAAAAAGCCACTGTCATTCAAACTGGACCCACATATTCAACCCCATAGCAAGCTGAATATGCACAACAGCTATCATTCAGAAAGTATTGCAAAATTCAACGCTCTCACAAACGCTGGAAATAAATAAATATAAGCAGTTGCAAATTTCGGTTAATCTTTGTCTGTACCCAATCAACCACCGAACTTTTGAATTTATTTCCTATACGAATCTTTAAGATATCCAATTTGAAGCAGCAGGCAAAAGCTATAGAACGGTCTAGTGGTTAGTGAACCTGACTGCTATACCGGAGGTCGTGGGTTCGATTCCCACCCAGGACAAATGTTTGTGTGATGAGCACGATCATTTGTTCTGTGTCTGGGTGTAATTTATCTATAATATGTATGTATTTAGAAATATATAAGTATGTTTATCAGTTGTCTAGTACCCATAACACAAGCTCTGCTTAGCTTGGGACTAGATGGCGTTGTGTGATAGTCGTGGAATATTATTATTATTACGTTTATTTATTTACGAATAAATATAATTTAAATAGTATCCAACCCCCTAAGGAGAGCCTCGAAAGGTGTTCGTCGAGGCTCTTTGCCATCAGGCCATTGGCAGTCACGACGATCGGCACAATGATAGCCGAGCTCACATTCCACATGTCGACAACCTCGCGTGCCAGATCGAGATATTTGATTTGTTTATCTTTCTCTGCCTTCACGAGGTTCTCGTCATGCGGGATGGTAACATCGATTATCATTGCGCGGCGCGCTGATCTGTCTATCACTACTATGTCAGGCTTATTGGCGACAATAGTCCTGTCAGTAATGATAGGCAGATCCCAGTGCAACGTGACATGGTCTTTCTCGAGAACTGGGTCGGGCACATACCTGTAATACGGTACTTCAGATTCCACAAGTTTGTATTTCAACGCAAGTTGCTGGTGGATGATTCTGGCTACTAGGTTGTGCCTGTGCAAGTACTCGCCGTTAGCAAGACGAGAACAACCAGAGATAATATGTCGGATGGATTCACCTGGACGATGGCATGCCCGACACACGTCAATCGTCCCATCCTTTATAATATGTCTCCGGTAGTTGTTCGTCAAGATAACTTCGTCCATAATCGCACAGACAAAACCTTCAGTTTCCCCGAAGAGGTCACCGAACCGAAGCCAGGACACGGACGCTAGAAAATCTACATCGGGCCCATGAAGAGCCCGGTAGAAGCGCCCGTGTAGCTCCTTGCTTTGCCATACTTCCTTGCGGTCTTCAGTACTGAGTACCACAGGTTTGTGCCAGTTCTCTTTAGCCATGGACAGCGGGGTGAGTCCCTTGTCCACCGTGACCACATCTCGGTGCATACCCACTTCCATTTTCAGAAAATATTCTCTGAGACTGCATACCTCGCGGTTGTGGAGGGTCTTAGCATTTAAAAAGCCTCGACCCCCGCACTTCCGCGGGATCGTGGGTGATGCATCCGGTTTGCGGTCAACAGCGTACGGACTCGTCTATCCAAGGCGTCGAGTTCAGTTTGAGTCCATTTGAGTATGCCGAAAGAGTACATTAACACCGGCATGACCCAACCGTTGAAGGCGCGCACCTTGTTTCTGCCCGAAAGAAGGCTATTTAAAACCTTTTTCAGGCGTCCAAAGAAGCGCTCCCTCAACGATTGTTTCACGTCCGGTACAGTAATGCCTAACGCTTCCGACATACCCAAATACTTGTAAGTCTCGGATGAGGAGAGTGATCTAAGGTGTATGGAATCTGAAAGTTGAATCCCTTCAGATTCCATAATCTCCCCTCGCTTTACATGCATGACTGCACATTTGTCCACACCAAATTCCATCCTGATGGCGCTACTAAAAGTTTCAGTTACCTTTAGTAGCTCCATTAGTTGCAATTTGCTGGGGGCAAAGAGTTTCAGATCATCCATATATAGAAGGTGAGATATGACCTGACCGCCTCTCCTCAACCGATAGCCCAGCTCTGAGTCCTCCAGCAATGTGCTTAGAGGATTCAGGGCTAAGCAGAACCAAAGTGGACTCAAACTGTCGCCCTGGAATATTCCCCGCTTGATCCATACAGGTTCATCGCTCGCCTGGATCTGTCGACACCCTGGATAGCGAAGGACTGTTCTCCATTGCCCCATGCATGACTCAAGGAAGGCGCGTAGAGTTGCATCTATCTTGTACAACTCCAGCACCCTCACATGAGCCACGCATGTGGCACCGAGTCGTAGGCCTTCTTATAATCTATCCAGCATGTGGACAGATCCCTGCGAGATCGACGAACCTGTTGGCTAATGGCCATGTCAATGAGGAGCAGCTCCTTAGTACCACGGGACCCGTTCCTACATCCATTTTGAGAGACAGACATAATGGAGTTACTTTCAATATGTGTATTAATTTTTACTCTCAAAATGGACGTAAGAAGTTTATAGACCGTCGGCAAACAAGTGATCGGTCTATAGTTCTTGGGTTCCGTGGTACTACCTGATTTATGTAGCAGGTGGGTAACACCAGTTGTTAGAAACTGGGGTAGCGACCCAGACTCTAAGGATGACTGGAATTGAGATGCCAGGCAAGTGTGTGAACTACTCAACCATTTGAGCCAAAAGTTGTGCAGTCCGTCCGGTCCCGGGGATTTCCAGTTCGGTAACGGACGGACCGCTCTTGCCACATCTGATGGCGTAATGGAAATTGGTTCCATTTCGGGAATAGTTTCACACACTCGCTCGACATCACGCATCCAGCCAGCCTCAGCATGACTGACGGGCACCGACCAGATGCTGCGCCAGAATGAATTTGTGGCACTATCATCCGGGCGGCTCGCATCAGCCATGCCTGGTTCAGGTCGCTCCCATGCTTGCCTGGTTCAGGTCGCTCCCTTATTATTATTATTATTTGGATTGTGATTGATTAATTATTAATTTCGGACCTTAAAGCGTATCATGTTACATCAACGACTTCCAATTGACAGGACCTTTTCGGTAGCCTATGTCAGGTCCTTTATTAAACACTGGTGTTCAGCTGCATATGGCACTTAAGATTCGACCAACTCCAACATAATTTAAGCTAATAACGGACCAGAAGAGGTTTTTTTCAACAGAATACGCTATCAAAGTGGTTTTTTTGTCCTTGTTGAATATATTTGACGACACAGCTAAGCTTACTCGTGTCTAATATAGTCAAAAACAACACACCCACAAAATTAACATGATAACCAGTCCCAATAAGTCAAGCCACTGTCAGTAGTGACTATTTCTTTCCGTGACACCAAACTTAGAATAGTCGCCATCTTGGATTCTACGTCATCTGTTGTTTCGCATTCGACCGGTCACTCCGTAGAATCGCGCGATATTGAGCCTTGAATGTGTTTACGTAAACTGCGTTTTAAAGCGTGTCGCTCACTGATGAGTACAAGCGTTGTTGAGTTTAAAGCGTGGGTGGTTATGATTACTACCCTGTTCTGCGTAGTAAGCTATAAAAAAAAATTGCGTATGTAGACGCGGCGCGGGCGTTTTTTGCGACACACTGCGCCTGCACATCTCGCCCGTAGCTCTAGTATCTATTTGAGTCGAATAATTATTGAAGCTTTTTTAGAGAATGGTTGTCGAACTAGCATTTATTTCATGACCATTAAAACCACTTTTGAATAGTAAAAAAAAGTCTTATAATGAAACTACTTACTACAGTCCCAGTCACAAGAAATACTTAATATAACAAGTAAAAGTACTGTAGGTAGTTGCCCATTCCAAATTGTCGTCGATGACGTAGTAGATTAATTCAATGTTCATCCCATGAAGAACATTAGGTAGGTACCTATTGTTTTCACTGCAAGAGTGCACTTCTGAAAAGCTAGAATCAGCACACCATGCGCGCCTCTGGTCTTCATCATCAGCCTATAAATGTTCCCACTGTGGGACACAGGCCTCCTCTCTGTGGGAGGGAGTTGGCCAAAATTCACCACGCTAGACCAGTGCGGGTTGGTAGATGTCACATGTCATCGAATCGGTTCTAGGTCGTGCCGGTTTCCTCTTATATTCCTTCACCGTTTTCTTCGCCTTTTTCGCTCACTGTATTCTTCGCCTCTGGTCTTGACTCATGTATTCACTAGATCCTGTGGGCGACGACCCTAGCTCTTCAGTTACATAACTGCGCGTGAGTCAGTGGACACACCCCCTTGTTTACACACGTGGTTTAGAACACGTGGGGACACATAGATAGTTGACATTGAAAGTGTTGTTGTAGTGAAAACTATTGTTTTCGGAATTTTTCATTCAATGATCAATATTGCTTGCATATGATGTTTTTTTTTGTCTATGAAATGTTTGTGTTTTTTGACGATGTCAGTGTTTTATTTGTACGCAATGTAATTTACCCTAGCACTAACGTGTGAAATAAACGCGAATTACATTAGGTAAACAGCACATTCGTGCGAAACCGACAGACCGGTCTGAAGTTGGAAATTACTATACCTATGAGCTGTCAATTATAAATGAAGTCGGTTAATTAGACTTTTTTTAAAGACTAATAAAAATTGACAATAATCAGGAAGAGTTTTTTGATATTCATCGATCATCAGTGACAGTTATTGATACTATTATTCAGTTCAGAAATATATTAGTTTAGTTAATTCAGTTCATTAAATCGTTTTAATTTGTTATTATAAAATTATATACAAGTATCGGAAAGAGAAAAAAAAACTAGGGAATTCATAATTGCTAAAAAATCCTCTTAACAATGTCGCTAATTGGATCTAAAAAAAAGCAATAGAATTCTTCATTATTCATATTGTGAATTTGTGATGTTGCCTTTTTAGGCACGCAGTTTTTTTTTTTTTGTCTTCTTAGGTCAAAAAATGCACAAACGAAGATCAACCACGTTTATAACTAGGTATAGGACCCTTATATCAAATAAAATTTAAGGCCCTGAGTACCTACCACACGCACAACAGGAAGATCTCAAGAGTTGAGATCGCATGAGCATACAATCATGCCTAGTTCGGACTAGACTAGGCGCCATTTGATCGACACTAGTATGAATTATGGATCTCAAATAAGCGTTGCCGGTTGCGCCAATTGTTTACGCAGGCAGAATAAGGGATAATAAAGCCTTATAATGTTAGGACATGAATGAGAAGTGACTGCCTCTTGAGTCTAGTGGTCGCAAATGCGAGTAAGAGGTATCGAGGGTCAAGCAGTGTTATTATGTTCACTGAGTCTTTTAGAAAAAAAAGGAATCGACTTCAAAAACAGACATATAAAAGTGAAATAAGTAAGGTTCTCTGAAGTACTCAGAACTTTATACGTGAAAAGCAATTTAAAGCAATACATTAATGCATGCATTAATGTATCTATTCACGATAGATCTCATATACACGATACATCTCATTACATCTTTCCATAGAAATCGTCAGGAGACCACACACTGCAGCAATAATGTATATTTTTACATCTTCGAATCTCTATGGAAAGATGTAATGAGATGTATCGTGCCATAATGTACATCTTTACATTATAGCTGCTGTGTGTGAAGCCTTTTAATCCTTATCCAATTAAGAACCTTAAATAGATCAATATGACCCTTTACCGTCGCTTCCCGCTGTCTGTCTCTCCCTTTGTATGCTTAGATCTTTGAAACTACGCAACGGATCTTGACCGCGGTGACTCTGGAACCTGAAGAACCATTGAAGGAACACCCCTTTATACCATCTACCGTCTTCAAGCTTGCCAGCTGGGTGATGGTTGGTACCATGGATTTTAATCAGTACGAGTTTGACAGTCGGATCCAGTCCCGCCCTGGGTGGGATGACTCATTTGATTATTTTACCAAGTTAAAAAAAAAAAACTAGCTGTCATACAAGCAGGCCAGTTTCAAGTACTTTGCACCTGACCATTAAGGCTGCATATTCTGAAAGTTGGCAACGTCGCAAAAAGCTGTCAAATATTTACAAGTTTCAATTAGTTTGGCAAATTTTCTGCATGAAAACAAGAAATATCGCTCTGTAGTGCACTAAAAAAATAATATAGGAATGCAATTTAAACACTGAATTTGATGTTGTAACCGTTTCAGGTGTATAAAAGGCATTTGGAAAGCTTCCAAATGCTTTTTTTACATCTAAAACTATATATTCGGTGTTACGATATTAATTATTGCATTCCCTTATCAATTTTTTAGTGCACTACAGAGCCATATTTCTTATGTTCATACAGTAACAATGCTAAATTAATTAAAACTTGTTAATATTTGACAACCATTTGCGACGTTGCCAGCTTTCGGAATATACGCTCTTAAGGGTGCTTGTACACGGCGCATGTAATCCGCGCAAGTGCCTCAACATGGTCAAGCTACATGCGCCGTGTACAAGCACCCCGCGGGTTGCATGTTACTCGCGTGGGTAAACCACAAACCCGCACCTTTACTTGCGCGAGTTGCATGCGCTGTGTACAAGCACCCCGCGGGTAACTCGATCAAGATCATAGCTTGGGCATGTTACTTGCGCGGGTAACACGCACCTTTACTGTTACATAAAATATTTTGTCCCTAACCTTTGAGGGTCGGACTAAAATAAAACCACAAAATAACATAAACCGGTTTATTACTGCGAGTAACAATCTCCCGTATAATAGAATTATTCGATTAAATTAATGGATTACATTTAAATTGAATTTCAATTAACATATTACTGTAACGTTCTTACCATAATAATAAAAATCATTAACCTTAACAACAGTCCGGGAATAAAATTCATATAAAACTACTGTGGTGAGATTCTTTACCCTTTCTAATTAATTAAAGCTAGCCAGTTGTAACCTAGGGGTTTAAAGAAGAGCTGGGGTCGTGGGGGGTTGGAGATAAACCGAGTACTGTTCCGTTAACAAGGTTACATTAATATAACTAAAGCAGAACTAAATAACTACCGGAACCTTCCAGTTAAAAACAATTATAATACTTTAATTAATGGGCGCCAGGGACCTGGAGAGTCCCGAATCCTGGAGCTGAAGATATCCTCAAATCTACTGTCACTTCCGGAGGCATGCAGAAAGAGCCCAAGATTCTCAACATAAAGTTCGGTGTAGTACCGACATCAACACCGGGTACCAAAATCACACCGGTGTTCCAAGGTGCGGTGATAACAAAATAAATATAAAGAAAAAAAAAACCGTCACGCCTGCGCTCACGCTAGGCGGTGTCTGCCAGCCGTACAGCAGCCTCGGCTAGGCTCCCAGCGGTGTCGAGGAACGGGGTCCACGTCCCAGCTCTTAGCCGGCTTCTAATGAGACGGGCTAAGATCTCGGCGGCGGATCGAATTACTCGAGGGGCCTCACCTCACTGCAATTGACAAACGGAGACCAAATAATAAAAGTGTAACTTATTCGTTATCCTCGATGTGATCGAGCTGTGTAACCTATCAGACAGAACCTCCGCAGGCTCATGGCCGTTATTCAAAATGAAATACGCGTGGCGTCCGTCCACTACGCCAAGGACTTATGCCGTTTTCCTGGGCAATACTTTAACACCTAGGTCAACCCTGAGAAATTGCCTACGGCATACGATTGGGAAATAGCTGGTTTATTACTCACGGTTATTGCCGGGGAAGGCGGCGTGGGCTGCGGGCTGCTGCACGTTCCACCGGGCAGAACCGCGACGACAGGCGCTGTTAGGAATCCTGAAATAATCGTTAAGATTAGCACGACGTTATTCCCTCACACACACACCCTTCGGGTGGACGCACTGACCACGCTCACTCCACTAAGGACACCGACTTACCTTTCGCGACTGCGCACCAAAAACTATGTGTAACTCCTCAGCGAGGCTGGCGGCCAGTGACGCTCGCCATCCTCGCAAAGTCATTGCCGGAAGCAACCCAAGATCGGGTGACCACCACATGTCTAACTCCCGGATTCCATGGAGAAACTTATATCCCCGCAACGACCACCAACACCTCACACCAGAAATTCACCCTGAATACTGTGGGACGACACTTGCCACAGTCGGCAATAAATTACACAAAACTAGATTCAACTACTCCGTTCTCCATTATTAATCTGTCCTAATTATTTATCACAAAATAGTTTCCACCAGGGAAACCATTCCTACAACATTGCCGGGGTAAGAGGAGAGCTCCACCTGACAACATTAAAGTTGACATTTCCCAGAGACAATCCACGCAAAAGTCCACAGATTAAAAAGGTATCGATTCGGTCGAAGGTTCTCGAATAAAGTCTATATTGAAAAAATTATATCATTTCCGTTTATGGATATTTAGTTTATTATTAATTTCTTTTATTTATTTACTATTTAAAATTGATAATTATTACAAAATGAGTTAGTTCATACTATTTAAAGATTTGTGATCCTTAGATTAAAATATCGATTATTTTATGGTTGTTACTTCGGTAGGGGGCGCCTTGAACTGTCAGAATTGACGTTTGACGCAATGAATGTCATGTTAATCGTAAACAACCTAAGTTTTGATCAAAATAATATTGTGAAACTGTTTAAAGGAATTTAGAAAAGTGATTTATTGTTGGGAAATGAAACCAACGACACATAGGAATGGTTGACCAATGAATGCAGGTACTTGACACTTTGCTTATTAGAAACGCAGCCGCGAAATAGCAACCTGAGCCAGGAACACTAAAAAAACAATGTAACAGTACCTCCCCAACCACCAGAGATTTGACCCACTAGGGCAAATCTCGACGCTGGCCCTCCAGCGTTAAAGCAGACTCCAAAGTACCAAGCTCGCTTTCCAAATCCACTCCGTTCGTGCCTGAAAAGAATAATGGAGAACGAAAAGAAGTAAAAATTAAATAGGTATATGAATGCTGGTGCACGATTAGTATTATTATTTGTTGTAATATATTAACTAATAATTTTTTTCCTGGTGCGAGTCTAATCCATTTACAAACATGTAAAAGACAAGCTCCAAAGAGTTTAAAAAAAATTACGAAAGTAACTCTCTACGAACTGACCCAGTCTGACCCACTATGTTTATGTAGGACAGACAACCCTATTCAATCGTACACCACCCTTCACACCCCAAATGGGTAAACTGCCGACAATCGTGCTGAGCTAGAATCCACATAATACATTGAAAAGGAAAGTACCGGCCATTGGCCTGGCAAAAAAAAATACTATCAAGAACGTATTCCATCAATGCAGCCTACACGCCCGCCATTACGGCCTTCTATCTCAGGACTATCAGTTTGCTGCCTTATCAGCAGTCCGGAGGTTTGGATACCCAACTGGGTTGTTAAACATGCAACAACCACTTTCAAATATGGTCAACAAACGTGGACACAGTAGGAACCTGTGTACCACTACAAACCTTAAAAACAGTGGAAAATACCTTTAACCAACTGTAAACTAGCGCCGTGAATATAAATCCACTAACGCTCAAATAAAAACCAGCAACCTCAAGGCATATACAGCCCTTAATGGTCACTGCGACCAACTACTGTTTTAATGTAGCTGAACCAAAAGATAAATTAAGTTTTGGTGTTAGGCTTATTTAAGGAGTTACCATCCGCTCCCGCCAAGGCTTATTTAACGAGTTGCGTCCGCTCGTAAGTATCACCATGAATGGTGTGAAATTATATTATATTTTACAGTGTAATACCTGAAAAATAAAAATAAAAAATAAAATTAATCATCATGGCCACCTGGAGGTTTAAAATCTTTTATATGCCAGGTGCCTAGATTTTTGCCGGAACTACAGCCTTCTAATTCATACACTAAGGGTGAAAGTTTTTTCCTAATTATACATTTTTCGTATTTCGGTGCTAATTTTGCCATAAAGAATTTGGAGGCGTCACTCTGGGGATATGTTCTCTTCCACACAGTGTCGCCTACCTCAAACTCCGCGTGCCTCCTACCACTATTATAATAACGAGCACTACGAGTTTGTGATTTGATGAGCGCTTCCTTTACCTTATCGAAGATATCACCTAACGTTCCCAGCTGGTTTCCGTATGAGCTGCGAGAGGCGCAAGCTAGAGTGAGCTGTCCCACGGTATCATTGCCGAAGACATCACCACTACTAACTGCCTCCCTGCCATGAACTAGGAAGAACGGGGTGAAACGAGTAACTTCATTCGTGGAGGTGTTCATAGCGAACTGGATCTTAGAGATGTTTACGTCCCATGCTCGATGATCATCCTCCACGAGTATTGATACCGCGGTCATTATGGTACGGTTATAGCGTTCCACGGTGTTCACGCTAGGGCAATAACGAGGTGTGAAGTGAACTTGAGGTATTTTGTACCTCTGTAGTAGTGAGCGAATCTCATTGCCCGTAAATTGCGACCCGTTGTCTGCTATCACCGTGCGGGGTATACCGTGTACCAGGAAAACGCCGTCCTCCAGTTTCTGTGCTATAACCTTTCCAACCGCTCTACGTAAAGGAAACAGCAGACAATACTTCGTGAAACAGCACACGACCACTAACAGGTACGTGTATCCCGCCCTTGACCGTGGTAACGGACCTACCAAGTCAATGCTTATTGTTTCAAATGGTTTGGAACAGTCTTTCGCATCACCTAAGAGACCGGAAGGAGGCTGTTGTGAGTGTTTGTACGCGGCGCACTTATCACATTTACCAACGTGGCTAACCACATCTTTGTACATGTTCGGCCAGTAGTAACGGAGAGCGAGTCTTTTATACGTTTTAAACACTCCGAAGTGTGGTGACAATTCGCCACTGTGATGACTCCTTAGCAATTCTTCTCGATTACTCTCCGGTACTACCTGCTTCCAATCATTGTCACTGGCTACTCCGAATTTATTCTTTGAATAGCGGTAGAGTTTATCCCCCTTAATAATAAAGTTAGGACACGACCTAGGCGTACTGACGCATTTGTCCCACACTCCCTTAAACCAAGTGTCAGTGTCGGACGCTTTAATTTCCAGCACCGGAACGCCACGCGATAAGGCATCTGGGACCACATTGTCCCTACCCTTGCGGTGCTCAATGGTAAAATTGTAAGGTGATAACCGACAACCCCAACGGGCCAATCGCCCAGAGGGATTGGTTAAATTAAAGAACCACTTCAAACTAGAGTGGTCGGTTATCACTTTAAACTCAGGCCCGCCTTCAACGTAAGGACGAAAGTGTTCCACGGCGAAGACCACCGCAAGTGCCTCACGCTCCGTCGCAGAATAATTGCGTTCCGCCGGATTAAGCGAACGACTGCAGTAGGCGATCGGGTGCTCCTCCCCATTAACAACCTGAGTCAGAGTGCCCGCTATCCCATAACTGGATGCGTCACAATGAATCTCAAAAGGTTGAGAGAAATCCGGGCAAGCTAATACTGGAGCTGACACCAATGCCTCTTTCAAGGTTGAGAACGCAGATTCGGTCTCAGCCGTCCACTTGAAAGGCGGCGCTTTTTTACTAGTACTAGTTAGCGCATTTAAAGGGGCCGCTATGGAACTAAAGTTTTTAATAAAACGTCTATAGTAGGAGGCCGTTCCAAGAAACATTTTCACTTGCTTACGAGTTGTAGGGGTTGGAAAGTCGACAATTGACTGAATTTTCGACGGGTCAGTGTGCAAGCCTCGCTCGTCTACTATGTAACCCAGATATTTAAGTTCACGTCGAAAGAAACAGCACTTAGGTAAATTAATTGTCAAATTTGCCTGCCTCAACTTATCTAAAACCCGTTTTAAAAGCGAAATGTGCTCCTCGAAGGTTGATGAGCAAATAATTATGTCATCCAAATACACGAAGACCTTATTATCGAACTCCGGACCGAAAAGTCTGTCCATTAATCGCTGTTGGGTGGCTGGGGCTCCAGTCAACCCAAAGCACATAACTTTAAACTGGAACAAACCTCGACCGGGGACTGTAAACGCGGTTTTTTCTTTGGACGAAACGGAGTCTAGTTCAATTTGCCAGAAAGCCGATTTTAAGTCAATAGACGAAAGGTAACGCGCGTCACGCAACTGATCTAAGATGCGAGAGATGTAGGGTAGTGGATACGCATCTTGCTTACTGACCGCATTCAGTTTTCGGCTGTCCAGGCAAAATCGCCATTCTCCATTTGGTTTTGGAGCCAACAGAACCGGGTTATTCCAAGCGCTATTGCTAGGTTCCACCACCCCCATCTCCAACATCTCATCCAGCTGACGGTTGAGTTCTTTGAGGCGTTCAGGTGACAAAGGGTAATAACGCTGTTTAATAGGGGGAACATCTCCCGTGTCAATCTTATGACGCAGCAGGTGGGTGCGACCCAATCCCTTCACCTCAAAGGAAACCCCTTCAAACTCCTTAATTAATAACTCCGCTTTAATCTTCTGATCCGGTGTTAATTCATCAAACGGCTGTAGATGTCTAACCTCCGAGACGCAAGTATGACCTCTTTTACGTTTTATATATTGGAAAGGTAAAGTATTAAAAATTTTTGGTGCCAAATTAAAGGCCTTCCAAAAATCAACACCAAAAATTAATGGTGTGCTAATATCCGGAATAATATAAAATTTAATAACCCTAGTTACTCCCATGAGAGTTACTGGTAAAAATACATAACCCTCCACGGATGCTCGCGAATCATTGGCAGTTACTATGCTGCCCAACTGTTTATCGGCGTGCACAGTTGCACCGGCCCTTATAAAATGTTGGCCAACATCGGAACCCAACACCGAAATGCAAGAACCCGAGTCGAGTAAGCCGTAATACTGCTCATCGTATATCGAGACAGTTAAGTGTGGACGACTATCATCCGAAGTCTTATAATGTACTGTATTCACCCTTAATGTATTAAAAAATAATTTTAAAAATTGTAAATGATTGTTCCAATCTGACTTATCAAAACTTTGGCTGTAGTTCCGGACATTCAGTTTTTTGAAATGCAGGTTGGGCAGGACTGAACCTCCTTCCGCTTTTTATTGCACTTAGGGCACGATGGTGTACGTACACCCTTCTCGCCACAACGGTAACAAACAACTTCTTTCGATTTACAATCAGATAACGAGTGCCCTTTAACCCTACAACGAACACAGAACAATGAACCCGAGTCCTTTTGCACGGCCTCAACCCTTGTACCCTTCGGGGCTTGGTAGGCTAAGTCCGCTGCGACGAAAGAAGACGTCGGTTTGGGCGGCTCATGGAACTGAGCCTTGCTGTGGAAGCCCAACTCCAGTTGCCTGCACTTCTCCTTTAACTCGCCAAGCGTATTGATGTTGAACAACGACAATCCCGAAGTGTACTCTGGTCTCATGTTGTATTTAATCCGCGCCAAACGATCGTGTTCCGGAACTCTGTAAGAAAGCCTATTAAACAAATTTTCCATAACCGCAATAAAGATACAAGATTGTTCAGTCAACCCCTGCGTTCTATTTGTGATTTCCGACATGAGACGCATGTCGTAATCTGGTGGAGCGAAATCAATAAGTAGCTGCTTCTTCAGTTCCGGCCAATTACCAACCAACGCCTTAATGCCTCGGTACCACAATAAAGCTCCGTCTGAGAAAATGTCCAGAGCAGACTGATGTAAGGACAGCTCGTCTATTCCTCGGGCCTCGCAGAGCTCCTCTAAACGCTCAATAAAAGCTTTTACGCAACCCGTCCCGTTAAATTTAACCCCAAGGGTTTTTACCGTATCCTTTTTGCAGGAAATGATGACATCCTTCGACTGCAAATCAGCCAATACCTCCGGTGTCCCTTCAGCAGTAGAAAAGGATTGATGAAAGCTTGTGTTAACAGAATCAAGCCTTGATAAAAATCCGCTAAGTTGTCTGTCAACGGCTGCGAAATCGGCTTCACGTTCAGCTGGAGGAGTTATCCTACCCAAACGATGAAAGAGGTGGAAACCCAAAGCCCTGGCGCGGTTAAATTTTTTAAAATTGGAGGGGTACTTCTCCAGAACTTCACCAATCTCTGGCAATTTGGCCTTAATTATCTTTAGTTCCGCTTCCGGATCCCTATCCGTCTCCAAGATTTCATCGGAACTAACTAGTTTACCAAGATCTCTAATTTGAATCCGCAGTTCCTCCACCGTTGAGGCGGGTTTAGCGTCCCGGATCAGTACTTCATATACGAGCTCATCTTTACGAAGCAAATTAAATTTAATGGGTCGTTCCATATTGTCAATTAAAAACTGAACCGAAGTTAAAACTGGCCGTCACAATTAACGAAGATGTTATAAGGTAAACGCAGTTACAGTAGTAGCGATCTTACAGAGCAATACAATATAAAATTTTGTAAAAAAAAAACAAAAGTCCCGTTACAATATCTTGGCGCGCAGGTGAAACGAAACTGATTGCACAATGCAGCAAGAAGTTTTTAAAATAAAATTGTTAAAGTAAATGTATGTAAAATTGCATAAAACAACACAAACATAAACAAAGGATTCCGCACGACGGTTTTTTCTTCTTAAAATTAAAATAAATGGAAGGTTCCAGAAACAGTACTCCGGTTTTTAAGTTACAGCGACAGACGTAACCTCTATCTCCAACTAATACACACGTTGGTCGCCACTGTTACATAAAATATTTTGTCCCTAACCTTTGAGGGTCGGACTAAAATAAAACCACAAAATAACATAAACCGGTTTATTACTGCGAGTAACAATCTCCCGTATAATAGAATTATTCGATTAAATTAATGGATTACATTTAAATTGAATTTCAATTAACATGTTACTGTAACGTTCTTACCATAATAATAAAAATCATTAACCTTAACAACAGTCCGGGAATAAAATTCATATAAAACTACTGTGGTGAGATTCTTTACCCTTTCTAATTAATTAAAGCTAGCCAGTTGTAACCTAGGGGTTTAAAGAAGAGCTGGGGTCGTGGGGGGTTGGAGATAAACCGAGTACTGTTCCGTTAACAAGGTTACATTAATATAACTAAAGCAGAACTAAATAACTACCGG
Organism: Agrotis clavis; assembly: GCA_954870645.1. Lineage (NCBI taxonomy): Eukaryota > Metazoa > Arthropoda > Insecta > Lepidoptera > Noctuidae > Agrotis > Agrotis clavis. Next base: position 18,121,867 of record OX940935.1, on the reverse strand, counting down.
AACCTTCCAGTTAAAAACAATTATAATACTTTAATTAATGGGCGCCAGGGACCTGGAGAGTCCCGAATCCTGGAGCTGAAGATATCCTCAAATCTACTGTCACTTCCGGAGGCATGCAGAAAGAGCCCAAGATTCTCAACATAAAGTTCGGTGTAGTACCGACATCAACACCGGGTACCAAAATCACACCGGTGTTCCAAGGTGCGGTGATAACAAAATAAATATAAAGAAAAAAAAAAACCGTCACGCCTGCGCTCACGCTAGGCGGTGTCTGCCAGCCGTACAGCAGCCTCGGCTAGGCTCCCAGCGGTGTCGAGGAACGGGGTCCACGTCCCAGCTCTTAGCCGGCTTCTAATGAGACGGGCTAAGATCTCGGCGGCGGATCGAATTACTCGAGGGGCCTCACCTCACTGCAATTGACAAACGGAGACCAAATAATAAAAGTGTAACTTATTCGTTATCCTCGATGTGATCGAGCTGTGTAACCTATCAGACAGAACCTCCGCAGGCTCATGGCCGTTATTCAAAATGAAATACGCGTGGCGTCCGTCCACTACGCCAAGGACTTATGCCGTTTTCCTGGGCAATACTTTAACACCTAGGTCAACCCTGAGAAATTGCCTACGGCATACGATTGGGAAATAGCTGGTTTATTACTCACGGTTATTGCCGGGGAAGGCGGCGTGGGCTGCGGGCTGCTGCACGTTCCACCGGGCAGAACCGCGACGACAGGCGCTGTTAGGAATCCTGAAATAATCGTTAAGATTAGCACGACGTTATTCCCTCACACACACACCCTTCGGGTGGACGCACTGACCACGCTCACTCCACTAAGGACACCGACTTACCTTTCGCGACTGCGCACCAAAAACTATGTGTAACTCCTCAGCGAGGCTGGCGGCCAGTGACGCTCGCCATCCTCGCAAAGTCATTGCCGGAAGCAACCCAAGATCGGGTGACCACCACATGTCTAACTCCCGGATTCCATGGAGAAACTTATATCCCCGCAACGACCACCAACACCTCACACCAGAAATTCACCCTGAATACTGTGGGACGACACTTGCCACAGTCGGCAATAAATTACACAAAACTAGATTCAACTACTCCGTTCTCCATTATTAATCTGTCCTAATTATTTATCACAAAATAGTTTCCACCAGGGAAACCATTCCTACAACATTGCCGGGGTAAGAGGAGAGCTCCACCTGACAACATTAAAGTTGACATTTTCCAGAGACAATCCACGCAAAAGTCCACAGATTAAAAAGGTATCGATTCGGTCGAAGGTTCTCGAATAAAGTCTATATTGAAAAAATTATATCATTTCCGTTTATGGATATTTAGTTTATTATTAATTTCTTTTATTTATTTACTATTTAAAATTGATAATTATTACAAAATGAGTTAGTTCATACTATTTAAAGATTTGTGATCCTTAGATTAAAATATCGATTATTTTATGGTTGTTACTTCGGTAGGGGGCGCCTTGAACTGTCAGAATTGACGTTTGACGCAATGAATGTCATGTTAATCGTAAACAACCTAAGTTTTGATCAAAATAATATTGTGAAACTGTTTAAAGGAATTTAGAAAAGTGATTTATTGTTGGGAAATGAAACCAACGACACATAGGAATGGTTGACCAATGAATGCAGGTACTTGACACTTTGCTTATTAGAAACGCAGCCGCGAAATAGCAACCTGAGCCAGGAACACTAAAAAAACAATGTAACAGTACCTCCCCAACCACCAGAGATTTGACCCACTAGGGCAAATCTCGACGCTGGCCCTCCAGCGTTAAAGCAGACTCCAAAGTACCAAGCTCGCTTTCCAAATCCACTCCGTTCGTGCCTGAAAAGAATAATGGAGAACGAAAAGAAGTAAAAATTAAATAGGTATATGAATGCTGGTGCACGATTAGTATTATTATTTGTTGTAATATATTAACTAATAATTTTTTTCCTGGTGCGAGTCTAATCCATTTACAAACATGTAAAAGACAAGCTCCAAAGAGTTTAAAAAAAATTACGAAAGTAACTCTCTACGAACTGACCCAGTCTGACCCACTATGTTTATGTAGGACAGACAACCCTATTCAATCGTACACCACCCTTCACACCCCAAATGGGTAAACTGCCGACAATCGTGCTGAGCTAGAATCCACATAATACATTGAAAAGGAAAGTACCGGCCATTGGCCTGGCAAAAAAAAATACTATCAAGAACGTATTCCATCAATGCAGCCTACACGCCCGCCATTACGGCCTTCTATCTCAGGACTATCAGTTTGCTGCCTTATCAGCAGTCCGGAGGTTTGGATACCCAACTGGGTTGTTAAACATGCAACAACCACTTTCAAATATGGTCAACAAACGTGGACACAGTAGGAACCTGTGTACCACTACAAACCTTAAAAACAGTGGAAAATACCTTTAACCAACTGTAAACTAGCGCCGTGAATATAAATCCACTAACGCTCAAATAAAAACCAGCAACCTCAAGGCATATACAGCCCTTAATGGTCACTGCGACCAACTACTGTTTTAATGTAGCTGAACCAAAAGATAAATTAAGTTTTGGTGTTAGGCTTATTTAAGGAGTTACCATCCGCTCCCGCCAAGGCTTATTTAACGAGTTGCGTCCGCTCGTAAGTATCACCATGAATGGTGTGAAATTATATTATATTTTACAGTGTAATACCTGAAAAATAAAAATAAAAAATAAAATTAATCATCATGGCCACCTGGAGGTTTAAAATCTTTTATATGCCAGGTGCCTAGATTTTTGCCGGAACTACAGCCTTCTAATTCATACACTAAGGGTGAAAGTTTTTTCCTAATTATACATTTTTCGTATTTCGGTGCTAATTTTGCCATAAAGAATTTGGAGGCGTCACTCTGGGGATATGTTCTCTTCCACACAGTGTCGCCTACCTCAAACTCCGCGTGCCTCCTACCACTATTATAATAACGAGCACTACGAGTATGTGATTTGATGAGCGCTTCCTTTACCTTATCGAAGATATCACCTAACGTTCCCAGCTGGTTTCCGTATGAGCTGCGAGAGGCGCAAGCTAGAGTGAGCTGTCCCACGGTATCATTGCCGAAGACATCACCACTACTAACTGCCTCCCTGCCATGAACTAGGAAGAACGGGGTGAAACGAGTAACTTCATTCGTGGAGGTGTTCATAGCGAACTGGATCTTAGAGATGTTTACGTCCCATGCTCGATGATCATCCTCCACGAGTATTGATACCGCGGTCATTATGGTACGGTTATAGCGTTCCACGGTGTTCACGCTAGGGCAATAACGAGGTGTGAAGTGAACTTGAGGTATTTTGTACCTCTGTAGTAGTGAGCGAATCTCATTGCCCGTAAATTGCGACCCGTTGTCTGCTATCACCGTGCGGGGTATACCGTGTACCAGGAAAACGCCGTCCTCCAGTTTCTGTGCTATAACCTTTCCAACCGCTCTACGTAAAGGAAACAGCAGACAATACTTCGTGAAACAGCACACGACCACTAACAGGTACGTGTATCCCGCCCTTGACCGTGGTAACGGACCTACCAAGTCAATGCTTATTGTTTCAAATGGTTTGGAACAGTCTTTCGCATCACCTAAGAGACCGGAAGGAGGCTGTTGTGAGTGTTTGTACGCGGCGCACTTATCACATTTACCAACGTGGCTAACCACATCTTTGTACATGTTCGGCCAGTAGTAACGGAGAGCGAGTCTTTTATACGTTTTAAACACTCCGAAGTGTGGTGACAATTCGCCACTGTGATGACTCCTTAGCAATTCTTCTCGATTACTCTCCGGTACTACCTGCTTCCAATCATTGTCACTGGCTACTCCGAATTTATTCTTTGAATAGCGGTAGAGTTTATCCCCCTTAATAATAAAGTTAGGACACGACCTAGGCGTACTGACGCATTTGTCCCACACTCCCTTAAACCAAGTGTCAGTGTCGGACGCTTTAATTTCCAGCACCGGAACGCCACGCGATAAGGCATCTGGGACCACATTGTCCCTACCCTTGCGGTGCTCAATGGTAAAATTGTAAGGTGATAACCGACAACCCCAACGGGCCAATCGCCCAGAGGGATTGGTTAAATTAAAGAACCACTTCAAACTAGAGTGGTCGGTTATCACTTTAAACTCAGGCCCGCCTTCAACGTAAGGACGAAAGTGTTCCACGGCGAAGACCACCGCAAGTGCCTCACGCTCCGTCGCAGAATAATTGCGTTCCGCCGGATTAAGCGAACGACTGCAGTAGGCGATCGGGTGCTCCTCCCCATTAACAACCTGAGTCAGAGTGCCCGCTATCCCATAACTGGATGCGTCACAATGAATCTCAAAAGGTTGAGAGAAATCCGGGCAAGCTAATACTGGAGCTGACACCAATGCCTCTTTCAAGGTTGAGAACGCAGATTCGGTCTCAGCCGTCCACTTGAAAGGCGGCGCTTTTTTACTAGTACTAGTTAGCGCATTTAAAGGGGCCGCTATGGAACTAAAGTTTTTAATAAAACGTCTATAGTAGGAGGCCGTTCCAAGAAACATTTTCACTTGCTTACGAGTTGTAGGGGTTGGAAAGTCGACAATTGACTGAATTTTCGACGGGTCAGTGTGCAAGCCTCGCTCGTCTACTATGTAACCCAGATATTTAAGTTCACGTCGAAAGAAACAGCACTTAGGTAAATTAATTGTCAAATTTGCCTGCCTCAACTTATCTAAAACCCGTTTTAAAAGCGAAATGTGCTCCTCGAAGGTTGATGAGCAAATAATTATGTCATCCAAATACACGAAGACCTTATTATCGAACTCCGGACCGAAAAGTCTGTCCATTAATCGCTGTTGGGTGGCTGGGGCTCCAGTCAACCCAAAGCACATAACTTTAAACTGGAACAAACCTCGACCGGGGACTGTAAACGCGGTTTTTTCTTTGGACGAAACGGAGTCTAGTTCAATTTGCCAGAAAGCCGATTTTAAGTCAATAGACGAAAGGTAACGCGCGTCACGCAACTGATCTAAGATGCGAGAGATGTAGGGTAGTGGATACGCATCTTGCTTACTGACCGCATTCAGTTTTCGGCTGTCCAGGCAAAATCGCCATTCTCCATTTGGTTTTGGAGCCAACAGAACCGGGTTATTCCAAGCGCTATTGCTAGGTTCCACCACCCCCATCTCCAACATCTCATCCAGCTGACGGTTGAGTTCTTTGAGGCGTTCAGGTGACAAAGGGTAATAACGCTGTTTAATAGGGGGAACATCTCCCGTGTCAATCTTATGACGCAGCAGGTGGGTGCGACCCAATCCCTTCACCTCAAAGGAAACCCCTTCAAACTCCTTAATTAATAACTCCGCTTTAATCTTCTGATCCGGTGTTAATTCATCAAACGGCTGTAGATGTCTAACCTCCGAGACGCAAGTATGACCTCTTTTACGTTTTATATATTGGAAAGGTAAAGTATTAAAAATTTTTGGTGCCAAATTAAAGGCCTTCCAAAAATCAACACCAAAAATTAATGGTGTGCTAATATCCGGAATAATATAAAATTTAATAACCCTAGTTACTCCCATGAGAGTTACTGGTAAAAATACATAACCCTCCACGGATGCTCGCGAATCATTGGCAGTTACTATGCTGCCCAACTGTTTATCGGCGTGCACAGTTGCACCGGCCCTTATAAAATGTTGGCCAACATCGGAACCCAACACCGAAATGCAAGAACCCGAGTCGAGTAAGCCGTAATACTGCTCATCGTATATCGAGACAGTTAAGTGTGGACGACTATCATCCGAAGTCTTATAATGTACTGTATTCACCCTTAATGTATTAAAAAATAATTTTAAAAATTGTAAATGATTGTTCCAATCTGACTTATCAAAACTTTGGCTGTAGTTCCGGACATTCAGTTTTTTGAAATGCAGGTTGGGCAGGACTGAACCTCCTTCCGCTTTTTATTGCACTTAGGGCACGATGGTGTACGTACACCCTTCTCGCCACAACGGTAACAAACAACTTCTTTCGATTTACAATCAGATAACGAGTGCCCTTTAACCCTACAACGAACACAGAACAATGAACCCGAGTCCTTTTGCACGGCCTCAACCCTTGTACCCTTCGGGGCTTGGTAGGCTAAGTCCGCTGCGACGAAAGAAGACGTCGGTTTGGGCGGCTCATGGAACTGAGCCTTGCTGTGGAAGCCCAACTCCAGTTGCCTGCACTTCTCCTTTAAGGGTGAATCCTGAGATTTTGAATATTCAGGTGATTCCCTTGGCGAAATTTATTTAAGCAGATTTTTTATAACTAACAATGTAATATAAAATTTAGCTTCATTATAAACACATTTCACGAATTGGCATCACTTTAGGCCCGATGGTTCCCATTATATGGCGTTTTAATTTTTTTTGGCCAGGGGAATCAAAAAAAGGTAGAGGAAAATCAAGTTTTATTACTATTTTAAAGTAGCCTCTATATAATACTAATCAGTCTAGTTAACAATTTATCACTTTCAATACCCGACCACAAATCGTTAAATCACAAATTGCATTTGAAAACGTGGTCAGGGTAATCAACGAGCTAGCGAAACCAAAACCAGGGGAATCAAATACTTATGTTCATAATTTCGTCCTGGACCAACGAGCGGCGTAATCTTTCACAAAGACGTACGAAGCACTACCAGCAGCGCACATGCGACGGCACGGAGACAATCTTCTTTAAAATTCTACTAAGATATACGAAGATTTGTGACGCGCCACGGGAATCACTGTTTAGTCTCGGACAAACTTTATATTGTAATTTAAAAAAAAACTATCATAAATATACATGCTGTATCTTTTTTAAATATATCTACAACAATCCTGGTAGCGATTAGACCACACTGTTTATTTTTTTTACGTTCGTAAGTAAGAGTTTTATTGGTATTTTGTTTGCGAAATGTGCAGCGGACGCGCCAGGGTTATCAATTTTTGAGCCTTTTGGATTTTTTTTCGACTGTTTAGAACCAAATTAGACACAAAAACTATCGTGCAACAGTAAGATCATACAATATAGTAGCATAAAAAAAATATTTTGGTTTCTAATTTAAATACTACGGGTAGTTTTTTTCTTCGGACAACGTAAAATTAGCCTCTCAAGATTCACCCTTAACTCGCCAAGCGTATTGATGTTGAACAACGACAATCCCGAAGTGTACTCTGGTCTCATGTTGTATTTAATCCGCGCCAAACGATCGTGTTCCGGAACTCTGTAAGAAAGCCTATTAAACAAATTTTCCATAACCGCAATAAAGATACAAGATTGTTCAGTCAACCCCTGCGTTCTATTTGTGATTTCCGACATGAGACGCATGTCGTAATCTGGTGGAGCGAAATCAATAAGTAGCTGCTTCTTCAGTTCCGGCCAATTACCAACCAACGCCTTAATGCCTCGGTACCACAATAAAGCTCCGTCTGAGAAAATGTCCAGAGCAGACTGATGTAAGGACAGCTCGTCTATTCCTCGGGCCTCGCAGAGCTCCTCTAAACGCTCAATAAAAGCTTTTACGCAACCCGTCCCGTTAAATTTAACCCCAAGGGTTTTTACCGTATCCTTTTTGCAGGAAATGATGACATCCTTCGACTGCAAATCAGCCAATACCTCCGGTGTCCCTTCAGCAGTAGAAAAGGATTGATGAAAGCTTGTGTTAACAGAATCAAGCCTTGATAAAAATCCGCTAAGTTGTCTGTCAACGGCTGCGAAATCGGCTTCACGTTCAGCTGGAGGAGTTATCCTACCCAAACGATGAAAGAGGTGGAAACCCAAAGCCCTGGCGCGGTTAAATTTTTTAAAATTGGAGGGGTACTTCTCCAGAACTTCACCAATCTCTGGCAATTTGGCCTTAATTATCTTTAGTTCCGCTTCCGGATCCCTATCCGTCTCCAAGATTTCATCGGAACTAACTAGTTTACCAAGATCTCTAATTTGAATCCGCAGTTCCTCCACCGTTGAGGCGGGTTTAGCGTCCCGGATCAGTACTTCATATACGAGCTCATCTTTACGAAGCAAATTAAATTTAATGGGTCGTTCCATATTGTCAATTAAAAACTGAACCGAAGTTAAAACTGGCCGTCACAATTAACGAAGATGTTATAAGGTAAACGCAGTTACAGTAGTAGCGATCTTACAGAGCAATACAATATAAAATTTTGTAAAAAAAAAACAAAAGTCCCGTTACAATATCTTGGCGCGCAGGTGAAACGAAACTGATTGCACAATGCAGCAAGAAGTTTTTAAAATAAAATTGTTAAAGTAAATGTATGTAAAATTGCATAAAACAACACAAACATAAACAAAGGATTCCGCACGACGGTTTTTTCTTCTTAAAATTAAAATAAATGGAAGGTTCCAGAAACAGTACTCCGGTTTTTAAGTTACAGCGACAGACGTAACCTCTATCTCCAACTAATACACACGTTGGTCGCCACTGTTACATAAAATATTTTGTCCCTAACCTTTGAGGGTCGGACTAAAATAAAACCACAAAATAACATAAACCGGTTTATTACTGCGAGTAACAATCTCCCGTATAATAGAATTATTCGATTAAATTAATGGATTACATTTAAATTGAATTTCAATTAACATGTTACTGTAACGTTCTTACCATAATAATAAAAATCATTAACCTTAACAACAGTCCGGGAATAAAATTCATATAAAACTACTGTGGTGAGATTCTTTACCCTTTCTAATTAATTAAAGCTAGCCAGTTGTAACCTAGGGGTTTAAAGAAGAGCTGGGGTCGTGGGGGGTTGGAGATAAACCGAGTACTGTTCCGTTAACAAGGTTACATTAATATAACTAAAGCAGAACTAAATAACTACCGGAACCTTCCAGTTAAAAACAATTATAATACTTTAATTAATGGGCGCCAGGGACCTGGAGAGTCCCGAATCCTGGAGCTGAAGATATCCTCAAATCTACTGTCACTTCCGGAGGCATGCAGAAAGAGCCCAAGATTCTCAACATAAAGTTCGGTGTAGTACCGACATCAACACCGGGTACCAAAATCACACCGGTGTTCCAAGGTGCGGTGATAACAAAATAAATATAAAGAAAAAAAAAAACCGTCACGCCTGCGCTCACGCTAGGCGGTGTCTGCCAGCCGTACAGCAGCCTCGGCTAGGCTCCCAGCGGTGTCGAGGAACGGGGTCCACGTCCCAGCTCTTAGCCGGCTTCTAATGAGACGGGCTAAGATCTCGGCGGCGGATCGAATTACTCGAGGGGCCTCACCTCACTGCAATTGACAAACGGAGACCAAATAATAAAAGTGTAACTTATTCGTTATCCTCGATGTGATCGAGCTGTGTAACCTATCAGACAGAACCTCCGCAGGCTCATGGCCGTTATTCAAAATGAAATACGCGTGGCGTCCGTCCACTACGCCAAGGACTTATGCCGTTTTCCTGGGCAATACTTTAACACCTAGGTCAACCCTGAGAAATTGCCTACGGCATACGATTGGGAAATAGCTGGTTTATTACTCACGGTTATTGCCGGGGAAGGCGGCGTGGGCTGCGGGCTGCTGCACGTTCCACCGGGCAGAACCGCGACGACAGGCGCTGTTAGGAATCCTGAAATAATCGTTAAGATTAGCACGACGTTATTCCCTCACACACACACCCTTCGGGTGGACGCACTGACCACGCTCACTCCACTAAGGACACCGACTTACCTTTCGCGACTGCGCACCAAAAACTATGTGTAACTCCTCAGCGAGGCTGGCGGCCAGTGACGCTCGCCATCCTCGCAAAGTCATTGCCGGAAGCAACCCAAGATCGGGTGACCACCACATGTCTAACTCCCGGATTCCATGGAGAAACTTATATCCCCGCAACGACCACCAACACCTCACACCAGAAATTCACCCTGAATACTGTGGGACGACACTTGCCACAGTCGGCAATAAATTACACAAAACTAGATTCAACTACTCCGTTCTCCATTATTAATCTGTCCTAATTATTTATCACAAAATAGTTTCCACCAGGGAAACCATTCCTACAACATTGCCGGGGTAAGAGGAGAGCTCCACCTGACAACATTAAAGTTGACATTTTCCAGAGACAATCCACGCAAAAGTCCACAGATTAAAAAGGTATCGATTCGGTCGAAGGTTCTCGAATAAAGTCTATATTGAAAAAATTATATCATTTCCGTTTATGGATATTTAGTTTATTATTAATTTCTTTTATTTATTTACTATTTAAAATTGATAATTATTACAAAATGAGTTAGTTCATACTATTTAAAGATTTGTGATCCTTAGATTAAAATATCGATTATTTTATGGTTGTTACTTCGGTAGGGGGCGCCTTGAACTGTCAGAATTGACGTTTGACGCAATGAATGTCATGTTAATCGTAAACAACCTAAGTTTTGATCAAAATAATATTGTGAAACTGTTTAAAGGAATTTAGAAAAGTGATTTATTGTTGGGAAATGAAACCAACGACACATAGGAATGGTTGACCAATGAATGCAGGTACTTGACACTTTGCTTATTAGAAACGCAGCCGCGAAATAGCAACCTGAGCCAGGAACACTAAAAAAACAATGTAACATTACTTGCGCGGGTTACATGCGCCGTGTACAAGCACCCTAAGAAAACAAATAATAGACCATTTTGTAAATGTGTGTGAAAAACACATGTCCACGTCCACGTTTAAAATCATAAAAGGAATTGTGGAAGTAAACATAAAACAACACCATACTTACTGCGTCGAAATTCTACATTGTTTTCTTGGGTATTTATTTACATATGACTCATGTGACTGAGAGAGTGATGAGTATGAAAATGGACGGATGGAGAGGAAGAAGAAGGCCAAAGAAAAGATGGATGGATTATCTATGGAATTATAATGAAAGATAAAGGAGTAAATGATACTGTGACGACTGATGGGGCAGAATGGTAGAAAAAAACGTGTGCGCCACCGCCAACCGAGTAAAATGGGATGAAGGCAGGGTGATGATGATGGATCAACGTCTGCCCAGCTTTTTAAACCGACTTCAAATAGGAGGATGTTCTCAAATCAGAAGATATTTTTTTTAAGTTTGTACGTACACGATTACTCGGAGGTTTCTGGTCCGATTTGTATGATTCTTTTTTTGTTCGATGCAGTATGCCTGCTATTTGGTCTAGCATGTATACGAAATAGCCTAGTCTTCAAGTCTTACAGCACTTCGTTCACAAGGCGACGCAAATCTCCGATACCTTACGCTTACGTCTTTGGTATCCATTAACGCGTGCCTGCATACGAACCTCTATGAATTTGTATTGCGAAATTCGCCTGGATTAGCATTCTAGGTTCGCGTTAACCAGATCCACGACATTTTCCCTTTACCCTTAGATCCTTCAATCGCCTTGAAAGGGCTCATAAATTTGATTCGATAGCCAAGGAAAAGGATCGTAAATGGCGCTATAAATCCTTTAGGACATCCCAAAGTAACTTTCTTTTACCGTTAGGTAATTCCTTGAAGTACTCGTATAAAATCCAGGTTACTGTAATAAAATTTTTGCTTTAAAATTGGTTTCCAATTTCAAAAGAAAAACGTCGTAGGTAATTTACTTTTTTTCTGCGCATTTATAATGGCCTCATACTATTGTCATTCACAGTTGTGTAAATTTAAAAATAAAATGAAAATACAGGAAAGAATTTCATAATATTTTTTTCATTTAGGTACTAGGTAGGTACATTAAAATTTTCTAAGAAAAATACCACTCAGAGTTACTATGAACACGTTATTTATTTGAAGTTCTCTGGGGTACATCCATGACTTTTCTTGTTTACATACTGGAAACACTTCCACGTAAACATTGTAAAAGTTACTTTTTATAAAAAATCAGTATCATATCAGTAGGTCCATTTTTCATTGCCTGTAGCATACCTAATATCATCAAATTCCCGCCCGCCTTTCTCCCGCCCAAGGTGGAAATTGGAATGAGACAGGGTGGACTTTTAGTTAGTAAAAGTCTGACTCTTACTGACAAGTCCACCCTGCTCCTTCGATTGCTCTTTGCGTTCTAGGGCCACGGTATTTTCTTTTATATTTTTTGGAAATAGTAGACACTTTGCCATATATGCTTAAAAGACAATTAATTATTGAACATTAGTCATCACGCCTATTTTATTTATTGATAAACCAATATCTTTTATGTACTTATATTTTAAAAGTGACTCAACACTATTCAATACTTTACCATAAAATAAATAAAATAAACACGTAAAAAGTTGTATTTTTTTACTTAATTTGATACACGCAGAACAAACAAAAACACATAGAAATTTTAAAACGCAAAAACATAACAAACATCGCGTGGCATGATTCGATGGTGAACAGTAGGTCTATTGTAACGCCGCCATTAAAATTCCTTCTAAATCGGAAACGACATGGTTTTATACGTAAACAACTTAGTTAGGTACCTACCTACTATTTTTTACGCAGTTAAAACAAGTAAACAACATTACAGGACTACCGACTACTTAACTAAATAAATTAAAGGGTTTTTTGGTAGGTATATGTATGTACGCATTTAGTCATTAAAATGCCTAAGGGCCTGGCCCCATGTCTCCGGCGCGGCGCCGTGCGCCGTGCGGCGGCGCGGCGCCGTGCCGAGCTACGGCGCCGCCCGCCGGCGAGCGGCGCGGCGCGGTGCCGGGCTACGGCGCCGCCCGCCGGCGAGCGGCGCGGCGCCGTGCCGAGCCACGGCGCCGCACCGCGCTTCGGCGTCGTGTACCGGCACGTACCCTATGTTCAGCAAGTGTATCCAAAGATAAAAATTACAGTTATATAACATGTTATGTTACATAGTCTGTACGCACCGTAAGGTAAGAAATAAAAGAAATTATTTTAACTTATTTATTCTTATCATAGAATTTTTTTTTTGATGTAGACATACGTATGACTACATACATACATATGTATACACTAGCAACAGGACCAGGATACGCCTTTCGCGGTCCATATCAAATCAAAACTGTAATTTTTATCTTTGGATACACTTGCTGAACATAAGGTACGTGCCGGTACACGACGCCGTAGCGCGGCACGGCGCCGCGCCGCTCGCCGGCGGGCGGCGCCGTAGCTCGGCACGGCGCCGCGCCGCTCTCCGGCGGGCGGCGCCGTAGCTCGGCACCGTAGCTCGGCACGGCGCCGCGCCGGAGACATGGGGCCACGCCCTAATTACCTACCTCGATCATCATTTTCTCTCCGTTTCTCGATTTCTTAAATTATCGCCTGTCAGACGTCACGTCATCATTCACTCCTTTTTCTTTCATATCATTCATTCATCCATTTTCTTTAAATTTCCTCAATAATTATCTTCAGTCCTCAAATGCTCAATTTTAAATTTTTCGAGCAATCTTCATTCAAAAATGAGTATTGGGCGATCTCAAGATTCAAACCACAAGTAGGTATAAATAATACTAAAAAATCAAAAACAGTAACCACATCAGCTACATTTTTTTTTTTTGGATTTTAATGACCTGGTCATTCGGACCTTTAAGTCAAGTCTTATTTAATTTTCCAAAACACTGCACTGTGTATCACTTCACTTTTTAAATTGATCCAATCGTGTTTTTAATATATTTATATACCTAGTGGTTTGAAATTGTTTTTGTCTTTTAATCAGAGCCTTATATTTGTAGCACAAAGGACCCACATTTAATCGCCATTCCTAAAAGTTTGACAATCACAATAGTCCGGTCAATTTAGACATTCGAAGTTACATAAAGTCCCAGCAAGCTGAATTTCAGTGAAATTGTTCAAAATATAATTTTAAACAATGTCTAGAAGTTCCCCATCATTCCCCTGTAAGGAAAAAAATTTATTCAAGGACAAATGTAAAAAAAATGAGTTTTTCGCGATTTTCAGCAAAACGGTAAGTTTTATCATAAAAGTACCTCAGACAAAAATTGTACATCAAGTTATTGTAGGTAATGAAACAAATTCGCATAAATAGGATTCTCTTTGATATAAATAATTGAGAGTTTCGTAAACCCATGTTTTATTGAGTTAAAATCTGCAAGGTACCTATGTCACACCTTCTTTCTTGAATTGAACGAGGCAGATAATAGATTAGTCGGATACAATATTCGAGTCCAGCGACACGAAAAGAAGAAGATGGATGATAATAAATCAAAAAGGTAAGTTATGTATGAACGAATTAAATCCCACTGAAATTATCATGTTTCCTTCTGAATAAGAGGCTATAATTATTTTTCGAGCAAACGCATGCACGAGCGCGGCGGGACTGCATCCTGCATCCAAATCTGGATTTTTGTCTCGCAAAATTAACCTGGGGTAGATCTTATTTCCTATAGGTAATGCATGGATTTTCACAAAGTAACGCCTGATCCCATAACTCAAATAATAACCTTTTGCTAACATAGATTGTTCTCGTAACTACCACTTATGTAACATTCCCTTTACATACTTAGAGAGTTTATCAAAGATGCCTGTACAGCAAGCATATCGGAATAGGTATGCTAAACAAAATGGCAGCTTACGTAATGGCGGTCAATGCCAAGGTCAAATAGACTATAGCATCACTACCTAATTGTTTTAAACGCATTCTTGGGTGAACATTAGTATGTAGATTGTAGGTATAGTTTCTAATGTTCTCTCGAAATCAATGGCAAATAAAATGAATTTCCGTTTACCTTATTTTTCTGTGCTTCTGCGTCGTATTAAATTGAGTATTACCTACCTATTTAAATTATCAGGAAATTGTTGTAAACAAAGTGTATTTCTTGCAATTTTACAGAAAATGTCAACAAGGTGATATTCTTCGATTACTTACGATCACAAGTTGATAAAGATTGATAAGCGAGAAATCAGATAATGATGTGCAAAACCTACATAGTACCTAATCCTACTGGATTATAATTCTGTTAGCGTAAGTATTGATAAGTTCATCTAGATTTAGGTTCTATGAAATTGGCTTTTTTTTAGTAATTATGAGTTTCTTCTCAGGCTAAATCTAGCTCAAAATTGAGAGATCACTCAGAAAGAACTGAATCTCCTGCTGCACGACGACGGAATTCGTTAGACTCTGTCAAAATGGTAGGTCGCTGGTCAGGCCTACCATTGTAACAGAGTGGGTACCTATTCTACCTCCATGTTGATTTAACCTTTTTCCACCTGGATCAATATTTTTAAAGTTTAAAAACGTTCATATTACAAATGTCGTTCTATCATTTGTGTCATCTTCAATTCTTTTTTTTGGTCAGTAGGTACAATTTTATCATGGTAAGCAGCTGTATCTGTTCTGAAATCTGTTATTTTTAAAAGCTGCCTCTAAACATAAGTAATGTGAAGTTTTAAAATTATGCTGTATACTTAAATACCTACCTCAAATATTATCTACCCTGTTAATGGTTTGTTGTAAACTTATTTAGATTTTTAAAGTTACCTCTACAGGTCCTCTTAACCGTTACATAATATGAAATTGTTTTATTCTTGTTGTTCATAGGAACCACCCTTGGGGCTGTACAAATAAAAGAAATAACAAAACTGTAGTGGCTCCTTTATTTATTGTCCCAAATCTCTTTCCTCTATATAATTGCGGCATCATTCATGATCATGTGGGACTAGAATGATTGCCTCACCATCATCAGTTGAATAGCTCATCCAACAGCAAGGGTCACAGGTAGCCTGTGATACCACTGTCCAGAGTGTAACGTTGGAGGTGGATCCCACGCACCCCAATAAAATAACCTAATTTACTGAATAGCATTAGTTAAGCTAATGAGGAGTTAGGCAGGCTGCCAGGTCGATGCTCGGCAACTCGACACAATTTTTGCTGCTGCAAAGAATGCAGTATAATCGGTGTTGGCAACTGGCCGGTAGAAAGGAATAGTTATTTGTTATGCAAGGCTGCAAAGTTGATTTTTGGCGCGAGTACTTGAATTGAAAACTGAGCGAGCGAAGGATTCTAAGATTGAACCGCGAGAGAAACGAGCGGTTCAAATATAGAATCCTGAGCGATGCGAAGTTTTCTAAGGTACGAGACGCAGAAAAACTTTGCTGCCGAGTGCAACACACAACTTTTCACCTCACACAGCGAGGAAATGAAGTGGGGTCATTGACCTATACTGGGGGCGGCTCGCCTGTCAGTGTAGAAAACAATTGAATACAAGACGTGTTCGAATTTTAAACAACACTTTGTGCTCTAGAGCACAAAATGGAGTTTTGCGCTCAGATTTTGAATGAGAAATAGAATCTTTCCGAGCGGGTGAGGTGAAATAGTTATTTGTTATGCAAGGCTGCAAAGTTGATTTTTGTGCGCGAGTACTTGAATTGAAAACTGAGAGAGCGAAGGATTCTAAGATTGAACCGCGAGAGAAACGAGCGGTTCAAATATAGAATCCTGAGCGATGCGAAGTTTTCAAAAGTACGAGACGCAGAAAAACTTTGCTGCCGAGTGCAACACACAACTTTTCACCTCACACAGCGAGGAAATGGTAGGTGTAAGAGAAACAGCTTAAACAATTTACTATATAAGTATTTATTTATTCATTTTAGAAATTAAAAGCAAAATTACTACAATTGTTAATATTGAAAGTTAAATGTTTTTTTGGAACATTGATACTTGTGCTTGTCACTTGTGTGTTAGTTATCATTACGTAAATTTGCGGAAAATTGCTCAAACTCATTGGATTCCATTGTGAATGTTGGAGACAGAGACAGATATAAGGCGGCTCGAGACGATTTTCTTAATTTTGAATTTTATTTTTATTTGAATTTTAAAAACTCAAACTTACCTATACGACATCTATTACTTAACACTAATGTTCAGAAAAAAAAATAGGTTGGTGCACTGACATGCAGTGGGGGCGGCTCACCTGCCAGTGTAGAAAATAATTGAATACAAGACGTGTTCGATTTTTAAACAACACTTTGTGCTCTAGAGCACAAAATGGAGTTTTGCGCTCAGATTTTGAATGAGAAATAGAATCTTTCCGAGCGGGTGAGGTGAAATAGTTATTTGTTATGCAAGGCTGCAAAGTTGATTTTTGGCGCGAGTACTTGAATTGAAAACTGAGCGAGCGAAGGATTCTAAGATTGAACCGCGAGAGAAACGAGCGGTTCAAATATAGAATCCTGAGCGATGCAAAGTTTTCAAAGGTACGAGACGCAGAAAAACTTTGCTGCCGAGTGCAACACACAACTTTTCACCTCACACAGCGAGGAAATGTAGTGGGGGCGGCTCGCCTGCCAGTGTAGAAAAGAAGAAAACAATTGAATACAAGACGTGTTCGAATTTTAAACAACACTTTGTGCTCTAGAGCACAAAATGGAGTTTTCCGCTCAGATTTTGAATGAGAAATAGAATCTTTCCGAGCGGGTGAGGTGAAAAATAAATTGTGTTTCATCTAAAATGGTTTGGGAGTTAGCTACTCTTCACTTATGGGACTTCTCATAATCTGCCTATCTTTTCCCAACTACATTGAGGTCGGTTTCCAGTTTTCCTGGACGTAAAAGAATAGCAGTATTTTACATGAAGCAAATGTTTATCTTACCTCCACACGGAGCAAATATTTTTATGATCTACAAGTAGTTTCGGGTTTGGGCGTTTACATGATAATGATATTTCTATTGTAAGTTGGTTATAAAAAAACACTTTTACACGTCACAACCAATATTTTTAAAGCTAGATGAGGCCGGTGTTTCGTACCTGATAACTCTGAGAAGAAACAGCCGAAACAAATTCAGAGGTCACTGTCTCTTTTAAAGTCCAGACATTGTTTTTTAGGTCATACGAGGACCATGGGGGTGTCTGAGATGGTCTTTTGAGGAAAGAACCACACAGATTTGAGTTTTTTGTGTTTTACGTTTGTAACAAAATTTTCGTGTGTTTGTGTTGTAGGGAAAAGTTATTTTTTTTTATTTGACGAATCTAAACACCTCACAAACATTTCTACGTCGAAATGACTATAGGAAATTAAATACGCTATCCACACGTCCTCGTCTGTCGACTGGACGGACCGAAGTTCATTGCCAAGGCTGTAGCGTCCTCTGTCAGACTGGGCCAAGGTTCTGGTTCAACGAACTCCTCGTCACGATGAATGATTAGCTTTTCAAAGGTCGGTAAACAAGTATTGGGAAATAAGTGATAGAAGAGACGTGACCGTGGCTAGGTCATTAATGTGGAGCATTTTGAACGATTGCGCGGCGACATACTTTTTTTCTTCGTGGTAATATCATCAAATAATTTCTCCCACTCAGGGCAGGGCGGGAGGGACTGTCAGACTTAAATTGCGTAATACGAATAGCCCATAATGAAGAAATGTTTTTATAATCCTAAGCTCTACGCTTTGTGTGTAAAAATACTACATAATTATGTCGATTAAAAAAAATACAAAAAACTGACCAGTATACAACGTGTACGCTAACCTCTTATGGATATAAATACAACTTCCCGACCCTTGCCAATTTATAGGCACAGAATTAAAATTTAGCTAAAAGTTACAACCCTGAGACAGTAGGCAATTACATCGCGGATTGGGCCGGAGATAACCTACTTCCCCTCTTTATACTATGTCTACGTGGCTCTACCTTCTCAAAGAATGCTGCACACACAGCGGGTCGCGGGTTGAACTGAACACGGCACGGAACAAATATTTTTTATGATCGGCAAGTAGCTGTTCCGGCTCTGGGTCATCTGGGTGTTTGTGTATGTGAGTTTCTATGTTTGTTGTTGTTGTTGTTTATGATACAGGAGAAATTCTTAGTGTGGGGCAATGTCTAAGAATAACAGAGCTAAAGATTCCTTACCGACTATCTCCTATGAATAAGGATTACATCGGATTTTTTTAAAATAACTACGTTGTAATAAGTAGGTGCTGATAACCGGTTAATGGTACTTCAAGTCCTACAAATACATCTGCCCTTGATACCATTTTATACTGCGGAAGAGACGGTGTATTAATAGGTAACTCAATTCAAGTTTTATTTAGGTACCGTCCTACACAAATAGACATTATATCACTATATAAATGACGAACTAGATACTCGACTAGAGTATTTATGTAGAGGATTTATGTAGGTATAGGGTAAAACTTGGGAATACCCCCCTAGTTGACAAAACGTCCCATCATTCTTGGACCGGAACCACACGCGAGGTTGGCCGTGGTTGAGGGCCAAGTTTTACCTACGGCAACAGCCAGCGGCCACCCTGTTGGCCTATCATGACGTAGTTTAGGTGTGAGAAAGAGATGGCGCTAGACGACTTGTATAGCTCTGTCGCTTTCCCTCAGCGGAACTAAGTCTTACACTTTAAGACGTCATGGTAAGCCTCCGTGTAGGTTTAATGTTTGTTACTCTTTCTCGCAAAAACCACTGAACGAATTTGGATGTTTGGTACACACAGATAGTTTTTATACTTACCAATTTTATGTTCCCATGAGTCTGAGATTGTTTTACATTTAGAGCAGGCGAAGCCGCTAGCAACAACTACCTAGTTATTAAATAAATTAACACTCTTGTATTTACAATTGTCGATGCTGAACTAGATTTGAAAATAAGATAAGATATTCACCCAAGATATAAGACCATAAACGCATCATAACATGTTAAATCATAGATTATAAAATCGTTACCATTACGTATTAAAGCGAAAGTAGTTCCTCTGTGCGAACGAGATGGCGCTAGACGACTTGTATAGCTCTGTCTCTTTCCCACAGTGGAATTATTCTCGCTTTAAGACGTCATGGTAGACCCCCTGGCCCTATAGCCAAATGACAAGCGACATTCGCTAACGTTCAGCAGTCGCTAATACATTTTCAACTTTATATCCTATTGCATTAAGTATTCCACTAACTAGTAGGTAGTTTTGTTTTTTTTTACACATTTTTGTTAAACAGAGCATAAACAGCCGTATCATTTAATTATACGGCTGTTTATGCTCTGTTTTTAAATATTTTGACGCACGACTAAGTACCTTTAAAACGCCACTGGTGACGCACATTTTTTTTTCTAGCGATATTAGAACATTTCGTTTGTTTTTTTTTTCATATATTTATTTTGCAATAGGTACCTACTTACATAAAGTTTTTTAATTTAATGATAAATTCGCGTTTGACCACTATCTCGCCTAATGTAAGCAAAGATGTGGTCGACGGTGAAGCACGATTGCCTAGAAGGGTCTTCAAGTCAAGAGCGAATATAGGTTAGTTCTAGTAGAACTAACCTATATTCGCTCTTGACTTGAAGACCCCAAAGTTGAGAAAAATTCAAGAAATAAAGGGCTTGGTGCCTTTTGTACCAGTTCCTTATCCGCCATTTTGACTTTTTTTCAAAACGGCGTACACGAATGAAACATTGATAAATCGATAGATCACATCAATACAAACATAGAATGTAAGGAGCAAAACCTCGTAAACCGTCACGTTTCCGAGGGAGCTGTCAAACATGTACAAGTAGTGACATATTTTTTCGTATTATTTTAATATTTTGATGTTTATTGATCAAAAAGGATACTTCCGCAATAAAACCACGGTAATAATATAATTGAATATTAGTTTTTCCACGCATTTTAAATGCCGAAATTGCGTTAAAAGAAATAATCCTATCTAAAAGCATTTGAAATGCGTGAAACAAAATGGCGGATGGCACCTGGTACACGACCCATACAAAAAAGTCAAACCCCTTTCCAACCTATCTTCCGCTCAAAGATTTTTGTTTACCTATTTCACGCACTACGCCTAATCCAAACTAGCCAAAGAAACAGATTGATAAAACTACTGATAACACAGTTACACTGGTTTACATAGATAACCGTATGTAATGTCTGATAACAGAGATAAACGACTCTAGGTATTGTACTTATATTACATAACCAAGATGTATATTACTGCAAGTTATTTTTTTTTTTTTGATCTGAGATATCGAGGTTAAATATTCAAGAAGGTATATTCACCTACTCTCCAGTGTCGTGGGACTAACGAATTACCGTGACCCCGGAACGTCAAGGGCTATTGAAGGATACCGTGAATTTTAGTTAGTACAAGTCTGAAAGCCCTCCCGTCCCGCCCTGGGTGGCAGAACTCATTTGATAATTTTAAAACAATAAGAAAAAAATTGGTTTTAAAGTTACTACTGCCACGCATAGTAACAACAAAACTTTATTTATCTTATTGACATAATAAAATGATAAAATGGTTGACCGAATTTCAGAAACACGTGAGTACAATAACCTACATGTTGATAACTATGTTTTTTTTTTAAGAAAACGTGACTTCAACTTCTGAATCTTGATGACATTGCAGTGAGTCTGGTCTGGGGGCCTACCAAAGCGACAGCAGTTACACTGTGGAATAGAGACAGAGCTAAAGACGAAGAGTCCTCTAGCACCATCTCGCTCCCACAGTGAAACTACTCTCGCTTTTAGACGTCATGATGAGCCACCTGGTCTTACAGAATTGTTAAACTATAAATATTTATGCTAAGAATCTGTATATTTAAAGCAAAAGTGACCGTTAGAAAGAAAATTAGCTCTTACCCGTGGTTTTCGTCCCCTGCTTGTCCCCTTTTGATCGTAGCGTGGTGTTATATACAACATTATTTTTAGTATATGCGAAACCTGAATATAGTTTGTTCAGAATCAGTAACTGATTTTTTTTTTCCAACCCTGGTTCGGAGTGTGGTCTGGTCGCAAAGGGGAAAGATTTGTATTTTTTGTGTGTGTGTGTGTGTGTGTAATGAAAAAATTCAAAAACGACTGTGCAGGGGCAACATAATTATATTTAAAAAGAAATCTAGAACTGGTTCGTACATTCCCGTTACAAATAATAAAAAGTAAAAAAAGAAGCGATTCCTTTCTTACTGCTGTCATTATTCTAGATCCTTCCATCCGCAAAAGAGAAGGAAACGACATTGGAATAACTAAGATCCTCGTATATTTCCGCCAAGCAATAGCAAATATTAGTATCAGTCAACAACACTTTATGATAGGTCAAGGATATCTACTCAATAAGACAAGATGAGGTACTTTATATTCACTTATTATTATTCCATACGTCGATCTGTCTCACGAAATAAGTTGTAAGCTTGTGACAACGTGTACACACGACTCACATCAAGCTATGCAAAACTAGTATAAGCTGGCCGTTCAATGTGCTGAAATATCATATAAAGCGAGTCCAAGACAAACTGGTTTTGTATAGCTTGATTTGTAGCCGAGTGTACCACCTTTGATCTTCCCGGATTCGTATGCATTGATTTAGTTAGTTACGTAATACCCGGCCAAACTACCAGCATTTGCGATAATAATTATCTTTAAATGTTCGTATACAGCTTGGCCAGAACGGGTTGAAACGGAACTAGAAATTTTTATTTCTGACAGCGTTTTAAAATCTTTGATATTTGATGTAAACAAAGACCGCAGGATTGTTAGATTTATTATTTTGCCATAAAAATAACGAAATAAGTGAAAAAAAATTAAATAAAATCATTCAAAGTGCTGGTAGCGCGAAGACAGTGGCGACTTCCGGTTTTCTACATTTTTATGTCAAGCTGTAAACGACCAACGGCATATCCCGTAATGTAGCCCTAGTGTAAGGGAATGTGGTAGAGCAGAGTCGGTGATTAGATTTGTAGATTTAGCTTAGTGATTTGGCTTAAAATTTATTTTTTAAATAAAAACTATACCAAACAACAAACTGTTCATTAAAAAAGTTTAGTTCAAAAAAAAAAATCACGAGCATTTTGTCTATGACCATAGACACGATCGCAGCCTATCAACAGAGCTCGCTTTATCGTCTCGGCGGCCATTAATAAAATAAATAATAAGAAATGTTGTAGTGCACACATCACGCATCCAAGAACGTCGACCTTGACTGAGCAACTGCGTAGTTCGCGATTAGTGTAGCCACGCGATCGGGATTTGTCGGAATATATTTATTTCCTATCTATCAATGACGTATATCATTGCTATCTATCATCTATACAGGGTGTGTCGTAAATAGTGGTCCACCGTTAAGGGTTCGATTTACCAGATAATTTATTATAACCAACTAAAATTTTAACCATTTTTACCCAAGGGTTCCGGAGATATATATTTTTTTCTTTTTTTAATAAACTACATTTTGTTATAAAAGACAATGCCAGTTGCTACTTATAGCTATGACCCACCAAATAAAAGTTGGCTTCCAACTATACCAAATGTAGCATTCTATTTGTCCTTTAACAGTGATAACTAAAATTATGATTAAATGTCTTTAAAAGTGCAGTTTCTGTTTTATTGGATAAAATATCACATTTAGGTTAGATACCTATGTCGAGCATACGTTAACGTCACGTCCCTATTTTCACAATGCTGGTCTAGCCACAAAGCACACACAATACAATACTACAATCTTGACGGATTACAGATGTTGGTGGAAGCTGTAAGATAATTCAAACACATTTATAATTTGTAATAAACAAACACAATAGCCACCCAAAAATCAAATGACTTTGTCAATAATGCCAGTTGTGACATTTTGACACAAGGATAAAATACACAAACAATATACGAAATGGACTGAGCACTCATGCCGTAAAAACGTGCTGAGAGAGATAGCTCCGATGGGGCCAGTTGTCTCTTTCTAATAGGGTAGGTCTCGTCCAAAATACCTCAGTGCCTCAAGTCGAAAGTTTTCGACCAATGTGTGTTACCAGTGATGACGTATGGCGCCGAAACGTGGTCCTTTACTATGGGCCTCATTAGTAAGCTCAGTAAGTCCAACGAGCTATGGAGAGGGCTATGCTCGGAGTCTCTTTAGCCGATCGACTCAGAAATGAGGAGATTCGTAGACGAACCAAAGTAACCGACATAGCCCAACGAATTAGCAAGTTGAAATGGCAGTAGGCAGGCCATATAGCTCGCAGAACTGATGGCCGATGGGGCCGTAAGGTTCTCGAATGGAGACCACGCACCGGCAAGCGCAGCGTAGGACGTCCACCCACTAGGTGGGCAGACGATCTTATGAAGGCCACAGGATCACGCTGGATGCAGGCCGCTAACAACCGGTCCTACTACAAGTCCAAAAGAGGCCTATGTTCAGCAGTGGACGTCTTACGGCTGATATGATGATGATGATGAATAGGGTAGGTAACCAAAATACATGTTATTACGTTTTTAAATATTTCTTAAAAAAAAACAATAAAAAAACATAAAAACAGTAGTCCGCCGGTGTGGGAGCGGGGTCCAAACTACCGGTGGTTAGGGCTACAGAAACAGGAACCTCCTCACAATGCGGGCCGTATTTAGGAACACTGCCTTCAAAATCAGGCCCTTGATCCAACTACCTAGAGAGAGCCTCGAAAGGTATTCGTCGAGGCCCTTTGCCATCAGGCCGAGCTCACATTCCCACTCCGACAACCGAGCGTGCTAAGTTGAGATATTTCATTTATTTATATTTCTCAGCTTTCAGTTCAGAAGGTTCTCGTCATGCGAGATGGTATTATTTATCATTACGATTATTTATCATTACGCGGCGCACCGATCTGTCTATCACAACAATATCAGGGACATTGGCGACAATAGCCCGAATAAAAAAAAATATAATATTGAAAAATAAACCTGAAAGCAATTTTAAAGCCGAAAAAGTAAATAAGGTTAGCAAGTAAGAGTTATATTTTACTGTTTCTATCCATACTACTTTCTGGGAATAGGAGGAAAGGGACAAGACAAGCGCCATCCAAGTTGCTCTTCTCTTTCGTCATGCTAATTATAGTAAATAAAAAAACCGGCCAAGTGCGTGTCGGGCCACGCACAGTGTAGGGTTCCGTAGTTGCCCATCAAAATACATATGCGAACTAACTAAACTGATTCGCTGAATTTAATTTTAAGAAGAAGAATTTTCAAAATCGGTCCAGGCATAGATAGGCAGAAATCGGGGAAAATACATTAAAAAAAAGATTACGACGAATTGAGAACCTCCTTTTTTTGAATTTAGTTAAAAATAGTTGAGAATAAAAACCAACCTATCCCCAAAACATACCCACCTATTATAGCTGTAAAAATAAATTTGACAAACTTACATTTGCAGTTGAAGAACATGTTCTCCGATACATTTTGTTTAGGAAAATATATTATCCAAGTACGTTTTATAAGTTGGTCGACTATAACTCGTAAACTTGTAAAGTCTACTTAGTCATGATAATTTTCTTTTAAACTTCGTTATATATACTACTATTGTGAATTTTTTCACACCCTCAAACATAACCGTTTAGCTGGTAGAGGGGGGGACACTCGAGTCGAGCAAAAATTAGCACTTTAAAGCTTAATATTTCACAAACGAATCTTTTTATCAAAAAATTGTTAATCGAAACTATCAATAATTTTTAAAGACCTATTAATTGATACCCCACACTAAGGGGTACGCGAGAAAAAAAAAAACATCCCCACTTTACGTGTACAGGAGGTACCCTAAAAAAAAATATTTTACGAGATTTTATTTTACCACTTTTTCGGCACAACAAACCCGTATATTTACACCAAATTACAGCTTTCTAGTACTGGGCGTCTCTGAGCTAAGCTGCGGACAGACGGACGGACGGACGGACGGACGGACATGGCGAAACTATAAGGGTTCCTTGTTGACTACGGAACCCTAAAAAAAGACCTAAACGGTGGCGATTACGGTTCATTTTTGGGTACTAGGTAACTTGAAGTGCTCAGTCCAGATTTTATGATAGGGCTATGTTTTGATTAGGTATTTCCGCGTCAATGACGTTTCGTTGTACCTAATCATTCATGCTCAAATGTGAAATATTTTTAAGAGTTTATATACATAATGTGATTTATATAAAAAATAAACATTATTTTCGTTAAACACACTTATTGAAAATAATGTTTTATTAAAACTGAATATTGCATATTTAAATCCGAACAATAACACATTAAAAGGTGTCATTTGTCATTTTCTCTGCGTGTAGGTATGCCCATGCTTAATGCGTAACGCACATGGCCGCGATGAAAACAGGAAATGGTTTTTGGGTTTTCGAAATCCTTTTATCACTAACTTTTTAAAAGCATCTTTTGCAGAATAACAATTATGTAATCAGGGGTCTTATTTTCATTTAATATTTTTCATTAGTTTATAATTCCTGTATCTTGGGCTGAAAGGTGGGGCAGGATCTGGCATTGTCATTTGCTTGTATTAAAATAAAGAAGCATGTTCTTCTTGTTCTAATTTCTGTTAATAACTGCTGAATACTAGAGCTATCGTCAATAAATGTGTTTTATTAAGTAAGTTTCTAGAATTTGAAGAAAAAGCAATTCTTCTCTGTTCTTAATCAAATTTTTTTACATCATCTGCAACTTCAAGAGCGATTTCTGTAAAAAAAATGTACTACGCTCTCAATGCCCATGAGTTCTAAAATATGCCTACTAAGTATCGATTCCAAAAAGGTATCATAATAGCAGATCCTATTGTTTAACAAAAAGATATTCAATTTTAATCTAAAGTTTGTTTTTTAATCTCGTAGACCAAATTGACAAATGATAATGTCAAAACTGACATAAATTCTATTGAAATTCGTGTCAGTTCGCCATTTGCACCTGTCAATTCAGTCTACGAGATTAAAAAACGAGGTATAAGAAAGGAAGATTTTCTTTAAAATACATTTTCAGTTTTAGTTATGTTATTACCTACATTTTTTATACAAAAATGACTACACTGCAATGCCAATAACATTTTTTGTCACTATTGTTGCATAGTGATATAATACACCTAACCTATCTTGCTAAAAAATAAAACAGGTTGAAATAAAACAATTCATACTCGTCATTATTTATTAAAATATAACACGGATAAAAATATTAAAATTATAAAAAAATTATCGAAATGGCCCCCATTTGCAGCGATACACGCTCTGCGACGTCGAATAAATGATCTTTAAATCCTTCTACCATACCCGCTCGCGCTGATTTCTCTAGCTGCTCTCTGGATTCTAGTCCTCAATTGCTCATCATCATCATCATCATCTCAGCCATAGGACGTCCACTGCTGAACATAGGCCTCCCCTTTTGATCTCCACAGATACCGCTTGGAAGCGACCTGCATCCAGCGTCTTCCGGCGACCTTTATAAGGTCGTCGGTCCACCTTGCTGGTGGACGTCCTACGCTGCGCTTGCTAGTCCGTGGTCTCCACTCTAGTACTTTTCGACCCCATCGGCCGTCTGCTCTGCGAGCAATATGGCCTGCCCATTGCCACTTCAGCTTGCTAATCCGGTGGGCTATATCGGTGACTTTAGTTCGTCTACGGATCTCCTCATTTCGGATTCGATCACGTAGAGAAACACCTAGCATAGCCCTCTCCATAGCTCGTTGAGCGACTTTGAGCTTTGAGATGAGGCCGATAGTGAAAGACCACGTTTCGGTGCCGTAACTCATCACTGGTAACACACATTGGTTGAAGACTTTCGTCTTGAGGCACTGAGGTATGTCGGACGAAAAGACATTGCGTAGTTTCCCGAACGCTGCCCAACCGAGTTGGATTCGGCGGTTGACCTCTTTCTCGAAGTTGGACCTACCTAACTGGACTACTTCTCCTAAGTAGATATATGAGTCAACAACTTCGAGTACCGAGTTTCCAACAGAGACTGGGGTGGGCACAACATTGGCATTTGACATAATTTTCGTCTTGTCCATGTTCATTTTCAAGCCCACCCGTTGTGAAACTCGGTCGAGGCCATCGAGCATCATGCTGAGTTCCTCCATCGACTTTGCCATGACTACGATGTCG
Source organism: Agrotis clavis (assembly GCA_954870645.1). Classification (NCBI taxonomy): domain Eukaryota; kingdom Metazoa; phylum Arthropoda; class Insecta; order Lepidoptera; family Noctuidae; genus Agrotis; species Agrotis clavis. Next base: position 18,094,081 of record OX940935.1, on the reverse strand, counting down.
TCGGCAAACCGAAGGTGAGTGATGTATTCGCCGTTGATGTTGATGCCAAGTCCTTGCCATTCCAGGAGCTTGAAGGCGTTTTCCATTGCGGCAGTAAACAGTTTCGGGGAGATAACGTCCCCCTGTCTTACGCCTCTTCTCAATGGAATCGCCTTCGTGCTCTGCTCCTGTACTCGGACCGACATGGTGGCGTTATTACACAAGCACTTCAACACCTCGATGTACCGATAGTCAATATGGCATCGCTGGAGTGACTCAAGTACCGCCCATGTTTCCACCGAATCGAAGGCTTTCTCATAGTCCACAAACGCTAAGCATAATGGCAAGTTATACTCTTCGGTCTTCTGTATAACTTGCCGCAGCGTATGGATGTGGTCTATGGTACTATAGCCTCTTCGGAAACCGGCTTGTTCGGGAGGCTGGAAGTCATCAAGTCTGTGTTCGAGACGGTTCGTGATAACCCTTGAAAACAGCTTGTAAACATGACTTAGAAGCGTGATGGGTCTGTAGTTCTTCAATAGGCTGTTATCACCTTTTTTGAAGAACAGCACCACATCACCTCTACTCCATGTTTCAGGCGTTTTGCCCTCGGAGAGGACGGAATTAAAGAGTTTCTGGAGGACTTTAAGTACCGGTGTTCCACCCGCTCTCAGAAGCTCTGAAGTGATTCCGTCCTCGCCCGGCGCCTTGTTGTTCTTAAGCTGCTTCAGGGCCATCCTAATCTCGTACAGACTGATGTCCGGGATATCTTCGGTATAATGTCGGGACAGCTTGGCTCTGGGATCTCCTACCAAGCTGTCAACGGGCTTTGCGACCGAAGTGTATAACTGTCCATAGAACCTCTCGATCTCGCCTAAAACCTCTGCTTTGGTCGACGCTATGCTGCCATCCTCCCGTTTCAGCTTTGTCATCTGGCTTTGCCCAATAGACTTGTCCTTTGCGAACACTTTAGAGCCTTGGTTTCGCTGTATGGTCTCTTTAACACGATTCGTATTAAAGAGACGCAGATCGTGTCGCAAGGACTTAGATATACGTCTATTGAGCTGCCTATATGACTTCGCGTCATCGGAAGACTGCAACTGTAGCAAACGTCGTTCAGCCATGAGGTTTAAGGTTTGCTCGGTTAATTTCTGAGGTCTATCTTTACGGCAGGGTCTAAAAAACTTAGACCCAACCGTGCGGACAGTTTCCACTAGCCCGTCGTTGATCTCGTCTACTAACACTAAGTTCTCAAGGCAAGCAAAGCGATTAGAGAGCTCGAGTTGAAAGCTTTCGGGGTTTTGAATATGGGGCCGAGTAGGTCGGAGCGTAGAGTTCATCAGGCTGGACCTTTCAAGTTTAACATTGATATTCAGCGAGCCTCTTACGATTCGGTGATCGCTACCGGTTTTTACCCTGTTGATCACAGAGACATCACTGAATATCCGTTTGTTGTCGGTCATGAAGAAGTCTATCTCGTTTCTCGTGAAACCATCGGGACTCAGCCAGGTCCATTTCCTGTGAGGCGGCTTCTGGAAGAAAGAGTTCATCATGAAGAGTTCCTCTTTCTCCAGAAAGTCGGCCAGCCTCTGTCCCCTAGGGTTCCGTTGCCCATATCCAAATTGCCCCACTCTCAACTCATCACCGCTTTTCTTGCCCAACTTTGCGTTAAAGTCCCCCATAACAACAGTGAAGTGGGTTTTGGAGCTATGTATGGCCCTACTTACGTCCTCATACATAGTCTCCACTTCATCATCGGAGTGTGATGAGGTCGGTGCGTATACCTGAATGACCTTCAGCGAATATCTTTTGGATATTCTGAGTATTAGGTATACCACCCTGCTCGACACACTGTCGATGGTTATTATATTGTTTACGAGGGACTTGTGAACGAGAAACCCGACACCACCTTGGGACTGTTGGTCGCCCTCCCGGTAGTATAGCAAGTTACCAGACTTCAGGGTTACGGTGTCCTCCCCCTCTCTACGGACTTCGCATAACCCCATAATGTCCCAGTGTAACTTGCTCAGCTCCTCTTCCAGCTCGCAGATCTTTTCGTCAGTCCTCAATGAGTGTATGTTGTGTGTTACCAGGGCCAGTCGTCGTTGGGGTGGGTAGCCGGATCTCTTCCGGAGATTCTTAGCACCCCCTGCTCCGCCGTTACCTTGACCGCTACCCGCGCCAGGGATAGCGGAGCTGCCGGGGACTGGGGGCCTGGTTTCTGTGGTTTCCATTAGGGGGTAATTTGCCTTAATCGCCACGCTTGGCAGGCGGGTTGGCGATCGCAGTGAGGATGTGCAGTACACGGAGGACGCTGCTGCCCGACCTCCGGTTTGTCCCTTAGTCGCCTCTTACGACACCCACGGGATGATTTGGGGGCTCAATTGCTCAATACTAGTAATTTGTTTTTCTTTTTATATGTATTTTAATGAAAATCTTCCTTTCTTAGATTAAAATTGAATATCTTTCTGTTAAACAATAGGATCTGCTATTATGATACCTTTTTGGAATCGGTACTTCGTAGGCATATTTTAGAACTTATGGGCATTGAGAATGTAGTACATTTTTTTTACAGAAATCGCTCTTGAAGTTGCAGATAATGTAAAAAAATTTGATTAAAAAAAGAGAAGTAATTGCTTTTTCTTCAAATTCTAGAAACTTACTTAATAAAACACATTTATTGACGATAGCTCTAGTATTCAGCAGTTATTAACAGAAATCAGAACAAGAAAAATATGCTTCTTTATTTTAATACAAGCAAATTTATAACAAAATGTAGAAAATTTATTTAAAAAAAAAGGAAAAAAATTATATCTCCGGAACCCTTGGGTAAAAATGGTTAAATTTTAGTAAGTTGTAGTAAATTATCTGGTAAATCGAACCCTTAACGGTGGACCACTATTTACGACACACCCCTGTATATACCATTCGGATCCCGCCGCGGCCGTGGTCGCGGGACTAACGAACTACCATACCGTGACCCCGGAACGTAAAAGGCTATTGAAGGACACCGTGGATTTTAGCCAGTACAAGTCTGACAATCCCTCCTGCCCTGCCCTGCCCTAGGGGAGCACTCATTAATATAACAAAAAAAAAACAATGATAGAATAAAATGCAAACTGGTTGTACTGAAGTAGTGATACTTGAACTGTCTTCATCTTCATGGTGTTTGGCTAACTTTGATGAATTCGTTGTCTAGTCTGACCTGATATAATTTATAGCTGTACCTTGTATTATTAAGGGGAGTGCCTATAAACCTCCACATCCCAGTTAGTAGGTACAACTGGTACAAGGTAATACGATAGCCCTTGGTAAGACTGGTAATCAGACTGTCGCACCACTGCTGACAAAACCAAAACTTTTTACTTACCTATATCTGACAATTTGACAACTCGACTTGCTGTGGACATAAAAAAATGTAGGTAAGTAAAGCTCCATTGTCTCCATATTTGAAGTTAGGTGCAAAACTAACCTGAAACCTAAACACCCTCGTGATTAACAGATTTTTAATCACAGCCTCCTCAAACAACATGGTCATGGTCACCCTAGTCACGCTACGCTATTTAACGCAGAATAAAAATAATAATGCCGTGTATTCGTTACACTGCCTCTTATCTAAGATAAGTAAAACTACACCTTTAAACTAATACATCAACTGATATGGAACAGCCATTTAACTCCATGGTCGAGAGTTTCACGAGATGATGAAAATATTCGACTATTTTACATCATTTTAGATCGATACAGAAATAGATAGACTTTTGTTTATTTTAAAAAAATGTAAGGTCTATCAAAACAAAAAGAAGTTTAGGTACCTACTCGTACTTTTTTTAGGTAGGTACTACTTATATGTATTACTTATTTATTTTTATTCTTAATTTTGAACGCCGAAGAAAGAAGAAACATCCTTATCTTTGAAAATTACTGAACTGAACAAGGATACATAATATAGATCTAAAAAAATGACAAAAAAAAATCTCTTCATCTGCCAAGCTTTTCCCAACTAAGATTGGGATCGGTTTCCAGTCGAACCAGATAGCTGAATATCAGTATATTACATGGTGAAACATTTTTTTTTTCTATAATTATAATCGTAAAATTATCACTATGGCAACTATGTTATAAAATAAATGTGGGAAGCATAATAATCAACCTACATTAATTCCCCTATATTGTCAGAGTGTCTAAGTACAGTGCGTTTGCGCAAGTGCACATAAATGCACATATCCAGCTGTCCAAACAACATCAGCTGAAAAAATAGATACGAGAAGAAGTTACTTTTCATTTCCGAACGCATACCTACAACCTTTTTACAACAATAATTTTTACAGCATTTTTTTTTTATCTCTTCAAAGTTAGTGGTAAATAAAAAACCCTTATTCTGGGTACCTAAGCTCACTCCATTGTAGACTTTTGTCTCCATCAGCTCTTACCTTTATTAGAGTCAAGAAGAAACACATCTCAAATACATATAAAAAAAAACTCCATTTCATGAAGATTTCAAACACATTATCAAGGGATTTTTGTGGCGGAACTGTTCGAGGTCACAGTTACCTGTACCGCAACCCTGGAAAAACAGCAATTGAAGGAGAACTGTAGATTCTAGTCAGTACAAGTCTGACAATTCCTTCCGATTTGATGATTTAGCCAACAAAGGAAAAAGGGTTTATGGTAATATTCGTAGGTACTAGTTTAGTGTTAAAATGTCCACATGTCAGAATAGCATAATGTTATATTATTATTTCTATTTGGATAGAATGAAGTTCATGGCTCAAAATCCTAGGTTTTATGATAAAACAACACCTGCATTACGTTGCGGCGCCGCGCCGCTTAAATCGGCAGTGACGCTACTGTCGATTCTAGCGGCGCGGCGCCGCAACGCCGTTATGTGTTTTGGCCCTAAGAGCTCGTGGTAAGGCCTCAGTTTGGTCAGTTCCTCAACCCCGCCAGATGTTCGGCACTCTTTGGGGGCCCCGTCACATTGCTGAAATGCTGACAGTTCTTTGACATGCGCGAACACGGCGAATCACTCATAACTCGCCGTCCGCAGTTATTTTTTTGTCAGCACAAAATCGTCGACTTATCCAATTACCGTGACCCTGGAACGTAAAGGGCTATTGAAGGACACCGTGGATTTTGGTCAGTACGAGTCTGACAGTCCCTCCCGCCCTGCCCTGGGTGGGAGGACTCATTTGATGATTTTATACTACGATAAAAAAAAGTCACAAAATCGTAAGATTTTTTAGTATCTACATAATAGTGTTAGTAATAATTTAAGTGTCATCCAATAAAATTAATGAAAAAAACACAGTGGGCTTCACATCAATCCTCAAAAAGATTACGTGACGCTCAATCACGTCCACATTAGCATACACAAATGTATCTGTCGTTGGCTAATCATGAATAGTTATTTGTTATGCAAGGCTGCAAAGTTGATTTTTGGCGCGAGTACTTGAATTGAAAACTGAGCGAGCGAAGGATTCTAAGATTGAACCGCGAGAGAAACGAGCGGTTCAAATATAGAATCCTGAGCGATGCGAAGTTTTCAAAGGTACGAGACGCAGAAAAACTTTGCTGCCGAGTGCAACACACAACTTTTCACCTCACACAGCGAGGAAATGAAGTGGGGGCATTGACCTATACGGGGGGCGGCTCGCCTGGCAGTGTAGAAAACAATTGAATACAAGACGTGTTCGAATTTTAAACAACACTTTGTGCTCTAGAGCACAAAATGGAGTTTTGCGTTCAGATTTTGAATGAGAAATAGAATCTTTCCGAGCGGGTGAGGTGAAAATGTATTTATATCTCGTCAACAACAACACTGTGGTAGTTAACGGGCCGGCGATCACGTAGATAGACTGGTCTACATGTCAATGACTGTCTGACGTATCAGTATCACGTAGTGCTGAAGTCACGGGCTACAGCGGGCTTTTTTTTATCGTGGCAAAAACATGAAATGAGTCCTTCCACCCAGGGCAGGGCGGGAGGGACTATTAGACTTGTACTAACTAAAATCCACGGTGTCCTTCAATAGCCCTTTACGTTCCGGGGTCAAGGTAGCGCGTTAGTCCCGCCACCACAGCAGGCTTTGGCCATAAGAGCTGGTTTACGGTGTAGATGATCTTTAATGATGGAGAATCTTAGGACCCACATTCAAAGATTGCTAGCCAGTGATCGATATTAGGCTAGGCAAGCAGTCGAAGTACTCTGCAAACTGCGACTTCCCAGCAAACAATAATCTTCTCCATATATACGGAACTTCCAGAGCAGTCGAGGTGTTTTCGAGCAGCTGATTCCAACAGCTAGAGCGTAGTTAGCAATGAATGGTAGCTTCAAGCAGTTGAATTGACATCAAGCAATTGTATTGACGTTTCTATGCAATTTCTATGGGATAATTTTCGAGTTGTGCGGGCTATGTGATTGGCAACAGCTTATAAGTCAAAAGATCTTCGGACTATTAAGCTAGTTAAACCAGTAGGTTTTGATTGATAACGTCGTTTTCTAAGGTTTTATAGTAATAAAACCTTACAAAACGACGTTATCAATCACCAACAACAAAGCGTAGACGGTACAGTCGTCACGTAGACTCGAAACGAATATTTTCGCTAACCCACTCACCTACATACCGTGAGGTTAGTTACCGACTGTACTAACAGATGGTATTTTCAGTTTGGCGAGCATCGCTGTTTCACGTAGGTAGTGAAAAACAGATAGGTACATACTTATATTGTATTGATGCTGACAGCAAATCTACTTACAAAAAAAAAAAACCTCCTGTCTGATCTTCAAAAAGATTCCTGTTTTGTTCCTTCAATTGCCCTTTGCGTTCCAGAGACATGGTGCCCTTTACAGGTAGGTACGGATTCGGATTGGTACATTTTTCCATGCCGGTTTCATCATGAAGTTTTCTTTCTTTTGAGAGCACTGGTAGTGGAACAAATGACACGAAATAATACACCTGACTGGGTGCTGACAGCCGGAGGTGTTACTACTGGGGCAAAACACGGCTTGTTGCTACGCTCGGGACTATATTCAAGAAACCTTCGCTCCGTTCTGGATTTAAAAAAACTATCGCCTTTAAAATAGTTGTTTGCTTTGCATTTTTTTTTTTTATAGATGGTAAAACAATCAAATGAGTCCTCAGTCAGACTCTTACTGACTAAAATCCACCCGTGTTCCTTCGGTGCCCTTTACGTTCCGGGGCCACGGTATCCTGGGTTAAGAAAAAACCCGAGACCCCAGCAGGCATTTGGCGCGTTTAATTCTCTTTGGGCGCGAAACACAACGCGCCACCGACCCGGTCTTGGTCCTTGGCCGGACGGCGAGCTACCCATTACTCACCGTCCGCAAGCCCGCTCCGCCGCTGTGCCCTCTGCTGATCAGAGGGACACGCGTTGGAGCGTCCACACGACAGGCTATTCGCATACGGGCAAAGAGACCCCTTAGGCACACAGTGCCTAAGAAAGAGTTTTTGCCCGCATCCTAGGGTGCACCGGCCCGAAAAACTGGTCTTCCCCCCGGACGTATCAGAGAGGGAACTCCAGTCCACGGGCGCACGTGGAGGTTTCCTGTCTTAGGGTCCGTTTGCTTTGCGTTGGTTAACAATCGACTATTATTTTTTACTTGCAAGTCTAAAATATTGACAAATATAATATCTTAGTTAGCTACTATATTCAAATAAATAATCATACTTCATAACTAGGTAGGTATAGGCAGTTGTCATTCTCATTCATGACATTTTCTTAGCTGCCAAGACATAAATATTGTTCAAAGGTAAACAAATACCTAATGATTCATTTAATTTATTGTTGTTGTTGTTTTTGAGTACGTACAGAAAAGAGGACTCTTCGACAACGATGAACGATGTAAGCTTAAGAATGATTTTCTTGGAGTAGTTTGGAGTACTTATACATTATTCTGTTTTAACTTCTAGGTGGCACTTTTACGCAGGAAATACATACATTTAGGTTTCCTTTTTGTTTTATCAATACCCTCTATCGTACCTATTTATTGTAGGTATCTATAACGTACTACTTACGAAGGAGCTCGTGGCTAAATAATTACAGCCGCACAGGCCGATCTTCCGGGTTAAGCCGCGCTTGTCGAGGTTGGTCTGTGGATGGGTGACCATCTGTCATAGCGAGTTTCCTCCGTGTCTCGGAAAGCACGTAAGCCGTAAGCCGTTACTCCCGGCTGTCATTTGTAGAGCTTTGACAGTCGTTACTGTTAGTCAAAAGCTCATAAAGTCTGACAACCAGTCTTACCATGGAGTATCGTATTCTGAACGAAGCCAATACTTCCAATATGAAAATGGATTAAGAGCGCGTATTCTGAAAGTTGGCAACGTCGAAAATGGCTGTCAAATATTTACAAGTTTTAATTAATTTTACAAATGTACTGTTTGAAAATAGGAAATATGGCTCTAAAGTGCACTAAAAAACGAATTAGGGAATGCAATAATTAATATCGTAACACGAATATATAATTTGAGACAAAAAAAAGCATTTGGAAACGTTCCAAATGCCTTTTATACACCTGAAACGGTTACAACATCAAATTCAGTGTTTCAATTGCATTCTTATATCAGTTTTCTAGTGGACTACAGAGCCATATTTCTTATTTCCATACAGTAGCATTGCCAAATTAATTAAAACATGTAAATATTTGACAGCTATTAGCGACGTTGCCAACTTTCTGGTTATGCGTCCTTAACAAAGCGCCTTCAAAAATAAAATTGCTACAAATCATTTGACTAAAAGAGGTTTGCTTTTCTTTTTACTGGAGGCGCGATGCGTCTTCATTTTTTCCAGGAAGTTAATGGAAAGAAAAGGAAACCTTTTCCCAACAGAGAAATACATCGACAAACTCAAAAACAGTTTAGGATTTAAACAGTTTTAATAATGTGTGGTCATCTATTTGGAAGATACATTCATTTGAATAAATATAGCGTCTACACAGAAAAAGTTACAATTCAACCGTGTATTGTAACTTAAAAACACTGAGATCCGTTCCAATTTATTTTCCTACTCGACATTTCTAAATTGTGCGCTTTTTAATGCGGTTTTATTTAAAATCACTGGCCTTAGAATTAGATCTTAGGAAAATACATTTCCATTCATTGCTCAATACTATGTTCAAATAAAATAAATAAATTTAAATAGTTTCACATTTTCTTAATTAAATAATTAAAAATTAAATGCTCTTAGTGCAGTCTTTTAATTTGTTCTCTTAAATATAATCAAAGTACCGATGGATATGTAAATGGCATTAGGATAATATTAGTATTATTAGTGATTAAAAATAAGCATTCGTTGAAGCCACTTATGAAAAGTACACTAGGCAAAACAGTTAGGTATGCAGGCCCGTTTCGATGTTACTGCAAACAAAATACACTCAAACAATGAATGAACGATGCTAAATTGTAATTTACGCCACCTTTTCAAAGATGTGATATGTAGTCTACGTAGATTTTTAATGTAAAAAAAAAAACTAAAGACTCATAGTTTGAACTGTGCTATAAGTCAAATTCAATTCATGATTCCAAAATATGATCTATGTATCGTCCTGTGTACATAAAAAACTATTTTGTGAAGTGTACGTTTTTATAAATTCTGATGTTATACTATGCATTTTAATTACTTTTCGAAATGATTCAAATTCAATCACTAATGTTACTAATAATAAAATAAATAAAAAAAGAATTCACGATATGAGTACAGTCCTCGCAATAAGGTACAGTTTTGCATATTTTTATGCGTATCAGATAGGCAGTTGTTCCATGTAAAATACTGTTGTTAACACTTTAAAATGAGTTTTCACACAAACATTATGCAAAACTATCTCCTTACTAGAGAAACTGTACGGCAATTTTACATACGATACCGTTGATCCGCGCGGATGAGCGGAGGCGGCGAAGTAAATATATTTGTTGAAAAATCATACATAATTAAGTGAGTAAAAACCATGTGTAAACACCACGTCATATTACTTAGAGATACTACGTATGTAAACACCGTTCGGCAAGTGAGTAAGTTGCTAGCTAATTTTAAAAGTATGCAAGTTGTACTTGCTTACTTAATTATGGATGTGTAAATTGGCCTTTACATGAGAGGCAATTTTAGGCCGTATTTTATTTAGACATCAACATTTCACTAAAACCAAGGCAATGTGAGATCCGCTTCACCGCTTAACCACGCGGAGGAACGGTAACGTGAGAATTCCCTCACTCATTTGAAATAAATAAAACTATAAATATTACGTTAAAACGAGATCAATTAAGTCAAGTATGTAAAAATAATCACAAGGATATAAATTAGTCTTAAATATTGATATGCCTCTATATGCTATTCTAAATAATCTCATTAATTCACATAGAATAATCTCAATTAAATTAATGCCTCCTGTACCATTTTAGTTTATAGTGTGTATTTATTTGTAACTATTTTTTTTTTTCCAAGATTCCACTATGTGCGCGCACAAAAGTATCCAGGTGCACGCGGACATTTTTAGAATGTTCTCGTACAATTTGTTCGTGTTTACTTGAGTGAGTACACCAGAGTCAACATTTGTGCTGCACACAGTGCCGCACACCGGTAGAATCGCATTTTAATAAATCAGATAATTGAGAGTGATTATTCAATGAATCCAAAATTACAAATCAACACACAATATAAAATTTCAATGAAACCTTAATCACTGCACTGTAAGTACAACAAAAATAAATAAATTTTATTCTTAAACTTCAAAATGTAAAAACTAATAGATATGTTTCGAGTTCCCGTAGCTTGCGCACGCGTCTTTAAAGTTTGTGACATTAAAACTAGCGAAATAATCGTCGTGTATAAACCTGACTATGTTTTCTATTGAACAGAGATATGTGTTGTAAATCTTAACATCATCTATAGGGTCCACAACTTTCATGACCACATTTTGTCTAGATTTGCAGAAACTTAGCTTATTTGTAACATCTTCGCCGTTGTAGACTACTCGGAAATAAAAATCTTGAGCTATCGCTTTCCGTTTCGTAAACTTGAATTCGTCGCGTAAATCCTTCTTTCTATAAACCTCAAAAATCATTCTCGATGCGTATTGTATGTTGTAATGTTGGTAGTTGTTGAGTCCTAAGGCCAGTATCAACGCTTGCAACGTCTTATCATGCCCGGAGTAAACTACAAACTTCGGCTTATTCTCTGAGATCATTCGTATCATATTCTGAACTATATTATGTATCAATCCATACGCTACTAACAGCCCTCTTCGTCTATTATGCATATTTTTGATTTCCTGTCGATAACTCCATTCTAAGTAGGCAAATAAAGACATGACATGTTCTTTTTTAATGCAGAAGTCTTCTGAGCTTTCCGGTGTAGGTTCTTTGTAGTCTTCGTCAAAGTCCGTATCCATTCGGGCATCGTTCGGGAAATTGAAATCGGCGTCTAGATTCTTTTTTACTATCACCACATCTTCGTATCCATCAGCATTGTCCAAGTACCTTTGTTGATAGTACAGTAACTTCTCTCTTTCCATTTGAGCGTCAAAATCTAAGGGAGCTTTCTGTTTACTGTCATAATATTTCCCGATGATATCTCTTGCTTTTCTTCCGATTTCATTGTTGAAGTCCATTTGATTGTTAATGTAGTCTAGCTCCATGTTCAGCGTGTCAATGTCTACATCTAGAATTTTCCGTGAGGGGATGGTGTTTGGGCGAAATTTTCGTTGTTTTTTATCTAAAGAAAGTTTAGTCTTACTTGGTGTTTTAGGCTTTTCTGAGCAGGGTAGTGGGGCGTCGTGGCACATGTAGGCGAGGAGTGCGTCCCTTACTACGTCTGCGTCCGGGTGCTCTTGAGACTCAAATAGGACTTTAGACAACTTGCTAACTAGCTCTTTGATCGCTGGATGAGATTCGAGACGGTTCTTCGCTTGAGTATTGATTTTTCTGTAACGACAATAATTTTATGTTAAACAGATAAAAAGTAAACGGCACGGTTGGCACGGTGGCTGAGCGATCAACTCCTGTGCAGCGTGTCGCGGGTTCTATCCCCGAACGGAACAAATATTTGTATGATCTGCAACTAGTTGCTCCTGGTCTGGGCGTATGTGCATGTGAGTTTCTGTTAGGTGTTTGTACCCACGACAAAGGATAAATTCTTAGAGTAGGGCAGTAAAAAAAGTTAACTTAGTTATACACAAGCCATTAGCTTCAGAGGCGGCTCGCTCTAAGGAGCGCTGGTGCAGTGAACTCCCTCCCATAAATAATTATAATAAAATTTTAGTCCTTAATTTCATTACTAATATTATTACTTAAAATCTATTGTAAAAAAACTACTGTAAATACCAATTTAAAGTAATACCTATACACATTAGGTACCTATCCCATACATCATCATTTTCATAGGCAACGTGCGAAGCGGAGCGCTCACGATTGCGCTCCAATGAAACAAGATTCAGTATACGAAATCCAACAGGAGTGAAAGAGAAATTTCGCCACAGGCCTGCGCGTGAAACAGAAGATTTTCTATGAAGAAATAGCCAATTTTGGAGCGCCGCTCACGCGACATTGCCGGACGGTTTTACCACATGTCGCCCGCGCCCGTTTTTTTATACTGATCATCTATTGGCGTCAAAACTTTTTTACTGGCAATTTTGAGAACTACAACCAAAACTTTCCGGAAGAAGAATTTAAAGAAGTGGTTAAAACATATGATTTTTTGGAAAGCTCAAAACTTAAAAACGAGCTAGTAGTTATTTACAGCAGGGAAGATTTCCATAACGCGGATGGCGCGGTAGCTTTACTGCAACACTTTAGTCTAGTTTAAAAGAGTTCAACCTAGAGTCAGTTTTTGCTGAAAGTATTAAACTATTACAATTAATTTGTACAATACCGATGACCTCGGTCGAAAGTGAGCGCTGCTTTTCCACCGTAAATAAAGTGAAAACTTTTACGCGTAATAGCATCGGGACACACAACACAGGACCGTTTAAATGCTTTGTTCATGATCTCAAAAGAAAAACGGCTGATTAATCAGATATCTGATTTCCACAAAAAAGTCATAGATATTTTTGCAAACCAAAAAGACAGACGTATGCATTTTCTCTACATATAAGTAATTTTGTTTAAAACTATAAGTAATTTTGTTTAAAACTATAAGTAATTTTGTTTAAAACTATAAGTAATTTTGTTTAAAACTATAAGTAATTTTGTTTAAAATAAATTGTATTACCATAACGCTGTGTATTTTAATTGTTTTTTGTTTTTGTACCTACCACATTAACAGCAAATAAATTAGGAATTTTGACTTTGACTTTTCAAGTGAACACCCGTACAATTTTGTCACGAGCCGCCTCTGATTAGCTTTACTACACTGAGTGCATGGTGTGCGGCGCAGGCGCAGTCCCTGAAGCAGAAGGCGACGGAGTGCGCCTCCCGCGCCCCACCACAGAGAGACAAGCCATTAGCTACACTAACTTGTTGAGTGCATGGTGTGCGGCGCAGGCGCAGTCCCTGAAGCAGAAGGCGACGGAGTGCGCCTCCCGCGCCCCACCACAGAGAGACAAGCCATTAGCTACACTAACTTGTTGAGTGCATGGTGTGCGGCGCAGGCGCAGTCCCTGAAGCAGAAGGCGACGGAGTGCGCCTCCCGCGCCCCACCACAGAGAGACAAGCCATTAGCTACACTAACTTGTTGAGTGCATGGTGTGCGGCGCAGGCGCAGTCCCTGAAGCAGAAGGCGACGGAGTGCGCCTCCCGCGCCGCCGCCGCCCGCGCCCCCGCCCCGCCCCGCGCCGCGCCCCACCACAGAGACACCAGCGACTGGAACGTGCGCCTGTACCGTGTACTGTACGATACTATCTCGCCTGAAAATCAAATGAAATAGAAAACTCAGTCGAAAGTACTATACGGAAACATTGTTAAGTTTAATCTATAATTATAGGCCTGAAGTAAATGTGCATTCTTATCTTCCTTTCTCTCTCAATCCGATGGAATAGCAAATGGAGCAGGATACGTACTTGGGAATTTTGCTAAGTGGGCACCACAACAGGAATCAAAATTTAACATTACAAAGATTCAAAACTAACGTGTCTTACCTGTGTCCTTCTTCCCTTGCGGCTCCACAGTTTCCAAATTCAATTTCTCTCCATAAGCCTCCCTTAAAATGTTACCTGAAAGGAAATACAGACTTTCTTATACATATTTCCCTTTTCACACGTTATTGAGGTAGGTTGATGTGCTGGCAGTGGCATCTGTATAACAAAGGGAATGATATATTATCGGTTATCACTTTTTTAACCTAAATCAGTGAACAGCTTACCAACGGTGATCATCTGCAGCAGTCCTCTTGGCGTGAGCTGACCCAGTGCACAGCGGGTGCCGGCTGCGTGCGCTGGTAGGGAGGGGAAGTTGTGGAACGGACCCGCCACTGACACCCACCACGCCCGCCCCGTCGAACTCCCATTAGCGACGAACTCTTCATAGCTAAGTATACATCAGGGTCTTTCTTTTAAATTGGCCAAAAGGGAGAAATCCGAATCCATAAGATATACGGGAAAACTTTCTTATTTAGGAACCTTTAGCTCTTTTTGATGTTAACAATTTTGGCGTTTTTATGTTTTTGGTCAAGTGTGAGTTGTCCACAGAAATGAGTGAAATTGGGCAAAATTTTTTTTAGTGCCATTCGAGTCTGTTTCATGTAAGGATCATTTCATTGTATCAGAAGAAAAAAATCGGGACGACGGAAGTTGGTCAAATTTTGCAAAATACTTTTTCGTACAACTGTTTGAACGATAATTTTTTTTTTTTTTAAGATGTTATTTGATTAAGTGTCATGTAAGGATCATTTCATTGTATGGGAAGGAAAATGTCTGAGCAACAGAAGTGGGTCAAATCTAATGAAATACTGAATACCACTAATAAACTTTATGCTGTAAGAAACATTACCTACTGTACTTTTGACCAACTCTACTGTCCAGATTATGATAGTGTCCACCTTTTAGGTGGACGTCAGTAGAATTAAGTTCAAGTTCTGCGTCAGGACCTACCTTTTCAGAAGAGGTGACACGGGCTCCGCATCACAAGGTAGTTTGTCACCGTTCCTGAGATGTGTCAAGGGACCTCGGTCGCCATGGCGGGTCACGACCAGCACTCCTTGGAGCAACCATGTGTCACTGTCTACGACTCCTGGGACAGATAGATACTTTGAAACTATGGTTTTTCAAATGTTGGGGACACTGAGAACTTCTCCTGTATCGTGGGTGTGTTTTAACATTGGAACTCACATAACCAAACATCCTGAAATAACTACTATTAGGTCATACAAATATCAATTCCGTGCGGGTATCAAACCCGCGACTGTCCAACTACTTACTCAGCCACTGCGTCAACTGTGCCGTCAAATTCAATCCACCACGCAGTTCCAGGGCTATGGATAGGTTAGAAGTCGCAAGACTTCAATTTTTAGGTTCCTTCACCGTTCAATGCAACAGTCGATCGCACAGCCACTGCGCCCACGCCAGCCGTGTTGGGTTAGGCCCGGCGGCGGCGCCCACTATCGGCATCGGCACTGCTGAGTATTTTAGGTAATAAAAAGCATTATAGACAAAATTTCCATGATATATGATCGTAGTAACAAAAATACCGCTTCGGTATGCTTGAGGCTACTGCATCGGCAATTTCTACTTTATGTTAATGCTTTTTATCACCTAAAATCCTCAGCCGTGCCGATGCCGATAGTGGACGCCGGGCATTAATAATTGACCCGACACGGCTCGCGCACTTGGGTTACACTCTTTTCTACCACATTCTGAAAGATTTTAAAGTTTTGTTATCTATCCATTGCTCAAAAAACGAGTCTGCTATTTAAATACTATGATAATGAATATGATAATTTTATCCGTAATCTATAAAAATCCTATTGAATCATCAGCTTTTGCCAGTTTGCAAAGTATTGGAAGGCCTGAAGTTATAAACTGGTGTTGGGCGGGATTTCTCTCAATGGGGTCTACCTTGTCCCTATTTAATCTTTGAACTCAAAACCCCTTCTACACGATCTAAACCGACCGCCGACAGAGGTGACTTTGGTCGCGTCAACCGTACCCAACCGTCTAGAACGCTGTCGGCCGACGGTTGAGGCCGACCACGGACGCAGCCTGTCGGGATGGATGCGCTCCCGACCAAGGTCATCCAAAGGTCGTTTGACTCCGCCCATAACTGGTCGGCCGACCCGTAGATTTTCACACCAACTGGACCAAGGTCACCTCTGTGGAGCGGTCGGGTTGGATCGTGTAGAAAGGGTTTAAAACAGAAACACGATTCTCGCAATGGCTGAGCAATTGACTGCTGTGCTGCGTATCGCGTCTTTGATTCCCGCACGGACCAAATATTCGTTTGAAGTAGTTGTTCTAGGCTTGAGTGATATGTATGAGCTTAAATGTTTGTAAACGCAACCATGACTGATCTAAGAAAAAATCTTACGAGAAGGGTACAACTTGGTAATACGGCCCTAGTTGGCAAAACAACCGGTCATTCTAGCATTCAACTGCTCGTAATAACACGCGAGGGTGGCCGCTCTTGGTGTATAACATGGCCGAAGCCGAGGGCCATGTTGTACACAGGGGAGTTTAGTCAACTAAAGGTCATGGCACACTATACCGGCCTGGCAAACCCGGCGGCGCAAGCTTGCTGTCACCGTGAACCAACCGTGAACATAATTGTTCTATGGCATTTGTTTCACTAGCAACTCGGAGACGGCGGCGGCGCGCCGTAAGCACGCCCGCCGTCTGCTCGCTTGTAGCGCGCGGGCTGCGAGGCGAGTTGTATGGTAGCGGTGAGGGCGCCGACACCCCACCGTTTGCTTTTCATATTGATTTATTATGAAATCTATTATATGACACAATGACATGATGATGATTTAAAGCTCTAATTTGAATGACAAGTTAAGTACTGGGTTGGAGCCGTGCCGTTGCCGTGCCGGTATAGTGCGCCATGACCATAAGACGTATTACCAAGTTTTACACAGGGACAAAGTATAATAAAAGAATAATCATAAATATACCTTCAGATCCTCGTACAATACTATCAGGGGGGTTGCAGGCTCTCAAGTAAATCTTTCTGAACTTTGAGTCACTTTTTGATATGTATTCATTCCGTATTATCTTTTTCACAGCTATTGTTTCTTCTCCCAGAGACATGTATTTATACATTACTGAAATATAATAAGGAT
Organism: Agrotis clavis; assembly: GCA_954870645.1. NCBI lineage: Eukaryota > Metazoa > Arthropoda > Insecta > Lepidoptera > Noctuidae > Agrotis > Agrotis clavis. Next base: position 18,076,886 of record OX940935.1, on the reverse strand, counting down.
TCTCATTTAAAGCCTATGTTTACTACTTTATCATCAAGGCGAGATGACCTGAATGTTCCACAATGGCTGGTTTGATATGGTGTGAAATGATTAAAATAGAGATTGTGGTAGCAGTTTGGAGAGATTTGCCCAAACACATGTGTGTTTGTGATTGCGAGTCTAAATGTTTGTAAACGTATCTATGACGCAGGAGAAATTCGTAGAGAGGATTTAAAAAATAAAATTGGTTGGATGTTTCTTATTCTTGTGAAAGAGTGAAAAAAAAAACTACCAAATGGATTTGGATGAAATTAGGTACACAGATAATACAATTTACAACCTTGAGATAACACTAGATATTTTTTATCAGGGTGCAATTATTTATCTAGTAAAACCATTACTAAATCTTCTCTTGTAATACAAATTAATATAATAATTAAATAAATCTGGTCTCATCATGTGATCTTAATTTGTATGATAGGTATACAAAGATAAGATAATTTTAGTTTAAAAGCAGTAACTCCATATCTCTGTAATGAAAGGTCAAATGTGTAATAAATTTTATATTTCTGTAAAGATTAAAATATCACATCTACTAGTTTGTATAAGCTTTAAGATATGCCGTTTATTCAACCTTCATGAAGAATTGTTAGGCAAATTGGAAATTAAATATATTTCTATGAATAAAAAAGTATTTACCTGTAATTAAGAAGAATATCCAAACACTCATACCAAGATAGCAATAAAAAGCTCGATGGTGAAATGAAAACTTCATCATTTCTGTTATGATCTTACTTCTATTTGCGAAAGTTGTAGACATGGTAGATTTTTTAGCAAATATTCTAATAAAATATGAAAATTCTAAATACTTAGTTCACATTTTTGATTAAGATGAATAAAAGGAGTTATATGAACTTATAACCGACCCACAAAACAAACGAGACAAGGCAAATATAAACGATCATTGTGAATGAAAATAAAAGTTGATAGCGCTTCTGTTTTTTGTAAACAATTTTACAACAACAATCGATTGAATGGATGGAAATTTTGACGCCTACTCTGACATTAGTAGAGCTGCCCATAGACGACTATATATAAATGAGGAGCTGCCCATTTATCGTCCAACGTATGGTCCATCCAACCATACAGTACATTTGTATATAAGGGTTCACCTTTATGGTGAACGCAGACCTAGCCGCACCGCAGTCTCCGCAGTCATCGATTTCTTACCGGTTCGGTACGGCTACTGCGATGCGGGTGAGTGTGCGAGGTTTCATAGAACTTCATACAAAGAACATGGACCTAAAAAAAAAGGCGGACGGAACTTCATTATGAAACGATTGAAGCACCACAATGGCGGCGGCGTACATATGTGTGCGTGTGTATAGGGATGCCAGATGAAGGAAAAAATTACCCATTTTTAAACAACATTTAATTAAGATCTCCCTTGAACTTAAGTTTAATCAATTTTTTTTTCTGACGGATACCTATTTTTAAAATAAAGGTCAAATAATTTAAGCACATTGGATATTAAAATATTTACAACTCGTTTAATGTTAATAAAGTTTTACAATCCCTTTTGGTGATTCAAATTTTTGTAGACTTGTCTTTTGCTATCGACACATCTAGAAATCCCTTCTAATTTACTTAAGTGGTGAAAACGATTGTTTAAGTATTTTCCGGCTATAAATATTTAATTAAAGGTATTTTATGTTCCATTCCTACACGTGTACATTGCTATTCCATGTCTACACTCCCTTATCTACCTTTATGTGACGCTTATAAATACCCTTTTTTATCTTGACATTGATGTAATTAGAGGTAAAATAATTGTGAGAAGACTGTAACCTGTCTTTCTCTCTTTGTCAATCTTTTTTATTTAATCTTTTCTATTAACTCTGAAATCAGTTTATCTACCGAACCGACCAATTGGGCGTTTATAACCGGTTTTTTGAACCAATCCCAAATTATTTATTATTTTTATACAATCATATTTTTTCCATGCATCATTTGCCGTGGGAAATCTGTAAAAATATAGAAGAATACAATAACGATAAATAGTAACATAAAATATAAATCTCCCAATTTTAAAATAATTTGAACCTTGAAATAGTTGCAACACTGATTGATTTCGAGATGTTTATTAAATTTATTGACGTAAAATCGAGAAATAAGCTTCAAATTGACATGCTTAACTATGAAAAGTGATCCCCTGGCTTTTTTAATTGAACTACTATGGTTTAGACAACTTTTTGCAACACATAACCGGCATACTTTGATTTTTATTAGACAAAAAAACACCGTATAAAACCGCGAGTGTCGTTCGAAGCGTAATGGCTGACGGCTGACTTACTATGGTGTGAATGTGTGCGTGCTGGCTTGTCCACATAAGCGCACTGACTTACTATGGGTGCTTCAATTGTTTCTTAGTGAAGTTCCGTCCGCCTTTTTTTTTAGGTCCATGACAAAGAATTCGTAATTCGGGGACTGCGGAGACTGCGGTGCAGCTAGGTCTGCGTTCACCTTTAGTAGGCTATAAAGGTGAACGCAGACCTAGCCGCACCGCAGTCTCCGCAGTCCCCGCAGTCATCGTTTTCTTACCGCTTCTGCGGCTACTGCGATGCGGGTGAGTGTGCGAGGTTTCATAGAACTTCATACAAAGAATTCGTAATGCGGGGACTGCGGAGACTGCGATGCGGCTAAGTCTGCGTTTACCTTTAATGGGCCTATGCTATGATGTGTCTGGGCCATAGTCTGTGGTCTGGGCTATGAAATGAATTTGTCTATGGGCTTAGCTCAGGGGTGCGTTTAAATCTTCCGGCGATATTTCGCCAGTAAAAAATTAAACTAGCGAGGGTTCGCTGAACGGAGTCATAAGTTTCTGTCAATGTTAGTTGTCAAATTCAATTGACAGCTCAGTTTATTGAACAAATAATCAATTTGCCGGTTTAATATAAATCCATAATCCACAAATAATATTTAATCTCTAAAATAAAAATAATATTCGTTTTCACGGCGCGAATCGAGCAAAACAACAAAACCTAATGTCAGTCTGACAGCAGGATAAAATTTTGCGAGGTAAAAAGGTCGCAAAAATTTATTCCATTTAGTAAAAACTTATACCAGCGGACGACCGTAAACGGGGCAGATAAAATTTTAGTTAGCTTCATTTTTCTCCTCGCGGTGTACTTAAACGGGGTGTTTGACATTTAGTCAGTATAAATTTAAACTGGATAAAGGATTTAAACGCAGCCCAGCTGTCAAAACTTGTCGGGACTTGCTTGTTGCTTGTTGTTACCATTCAAATTTGAAGTCTTTATTTGCAAATAATACAAGATGTCTCAAGCTACTATAATTATTTTGGATATAGGACGAAATGTTTCAACTGCGGCCGAAAAAGACGAAAAAACTTTTTTTGAAAGTGCGAAAGAATGCACTGCCCGTATCATAGAACGTAAAATATTGAGCCAGGGCAAGAACTTGGTTGGAGTAATACTGTTGGGATCCAAGAAAACCAAGAATAACATGGCAAGTCAGTACGAAGGCGCTTTTAGACACATTGAAGTGTTATCAGAATTGCAGACACCCACTTGGAAAATGATAAGGGCTCTACCAGAAAAGGTAAACAAATCACTATAAATAATTACTATCACAGAGAAACAGCATTCATGAGCAGTCATAATAATTATAATGTGGTCCAAATTTTTTAATAATATTATGAAACTTTGGCAATCTGTCATGTTTCCATTTCTCTTCTTCCTATTTGGATTTATTCACAAACTCCACAAAAACATACCTGAATTCCTGCTATAAATCTATTTACTGATCGTTTCCAAATCCCCAATAGCTAAATGAAGCTGTTCCCTCTGTTAGCACACAAGCCTCATATAATATCTATGAATGTTTGTAACCCAATATTTACTTTACAACCTTCTTCTCCACCTAATATTTAACAAACTGAACTCCTGGTCTAAGTTATGGAGGGTAGTTTTATTGTAAAGCTTTTCTTCTATTCTCTTACAGCCATCAGAAAGCCGAGGAGACTGGTTTGATGCCCTCTTAGTAGCAGCAGACTATTACAAAAATTGCTACAGCGGCGTCAAGTTGGCAAGTAGGAAGATTGTGTTGATGACAAACTTCAAGAAGCGGCCGTCTTATGATCCTGATAATATTGAAGAGGTAATGTTTTAATTTATTTTGTTGTAGCCATTTCTCTGGATTACATGAAGTTAATAAATTGATTGAGTTGCTTATGTCTGTGGTTAGGTTATTGTTGAATATTAGCAACAACATAGCTAGTTCATTATAATATTATGTAGGTATCATAAGATTAATTTTTATTAGGCCTAAACTGTCCCACTACTGGACAAAGGCCTCCCCTGGTTTTTTCTAGAAGACCCTCTTTTAACTTTATAAAAATGTTCCAGGTTTTAAACGGATTCAAAGAAGAGGGCTATGAAGTTGATGTCATTGGTCCAGACATTTACTCCAAAGAATATGAAAATGACTCCACAGAATTAATCAAGCAGTTTGTGGAAATCACCGAAGGTGTGACAGGTACACTGGAAAGTATCATGAAGTATGACCTGCTGTTCCACAGAAAGAAGGTTGCCAATGCCATTCCATGGAATATAGACCTGAGCATTGGCCCAAATATAAAGATCCCAGTTTCTTGCTTCAGCAGAATAAAAGATGATCCTGCTGTTAAACATTGGCAGAAAGCTGTCAAAGACCCTGTTACATCTACATCCAGCACATCAGAAGCAGTTGTGAAAACAAGGGAATATGTCAACCAGGAAAGTGGTGTTACAGTTGAAGCATCTGAAAAACTCCAAGGCTACCAGTATGGACAGAAAATTATACCATTTTCTGACCTTGATAAAGTAATGCTTTATCAACCTGGAGAAAAGTGTTTGTCAGTCTATGGCTTTACTTCTGCTGATAACATTAAATGGCAAAACCTAAATGGAAATGGTTTGAACTACGTGTTTGGCAGAAAAGGTGACAAGAGAGCACAAAAAGCTGTGAGGTGCCTAGTAGAATGCCTTCATGAACTGAATCTTGTTGCTGTAGTACGGAAAGTACATTTCAATAACACGGCAGCCAGGATGTTTGCCCTAATGCCTGTGATTGATACAAATAATTATGTATGTCTCTCATTGGTTGGTCTGTGTTACAAAGAGGATATAAAACAGATGTCATTCCCAGCAACCAACTTGAAAAAACATAGATGTACACAGGAACAAGTAGATGCTTTCAAGGAACTCATTAACGCTATGGACTTGACTAAAGCATATGATGACACATATGATGATACTGAAGCGTTCCCTGTAGCCGAGTGTGTGAGCCCCTCTGTACAATATGTACTGGACTGCATTGCATTCAGAGCCCTGAATCCAGGCAAACCATTACCTAAGCCAAGAGAGGAGATCATGACTCTTTTCAAAGTACCACCCCTGCTGGAAGAAAATGCAAGGAAGCCTATAGAAAAATTGAAGGAATTGTTTACACTGACTAAAGTAGAAGTGAAGAAGAGAAAAAATAAAAATGCTCCATTGGATATTGATCAATTCAAAATTCCAGTTGGAGATTTACAGTCAGATGATCCGGGTATTCCAAATATTCCTAAAATTCATTTGCCAACTAAAGATGTTGTGGATGAAATTAAAACTATAAGCACTGTTAACCCTATTGAGGACTTCAAAGCCCTACAAAAGAGACAAAAACCTCTTTCAGAATTGGCCACAGAGATGATCAAGGCAATTGAGAGTTTGATTCACAATAACATTGATGGTAACTATTCTAAAGCAATAGATGCTATGAAGCATCTAAGAACAGAATTTGTCAAAACTGATCCTACTGATTACAATGACTGGATAAAGAAATTGAAAGCTGAATTGATTGATTGTGATAAAACTATTGTCATTGATTTGATGACGGAGAAACAAGTGAGCTTCATACTCAAACATGAGAATAGTTTGAGCACCTATGAAGATGAACACAGCCATGAAGAAAGTCAGATGTATGAGAATGATACTATTCCTAATGCCACAGAATTGACTATCAGTACTGATGTTCAAAATATGTTTGATGATTAGTTTCTAAGTTATTGGGATTTTCACTGAGACAAGTATTACAAAAATTTTAATGTTAATGATGTACGTTAATCTACCTACTTTTGTTTTTTTTATTATTTTAAATAAATATTCTTGTACAAAAAAATTTACAGATGTCCATTTTATACCTTTCCTTCAACTATGAAATAATAAAACAGAAATTAGTCCTGAATATTTAATAGTATTTCAATAAAATCTAAAATTCAAATTTGCACACAATAAATTCATGTAAATTTTGTCATAATTAGTTCATGGGGTAGGCCCATTGAGCAATCATTGCACACCTGTCGGACTGATTTTGTTTTGTGAGTGCAACAGCTCAAGGAATTCTTGAAGAGAGAGATCCTCCTGGCAGTCTGTGTCCAGGTCGTGCTCAAGTTGTGCCTCCATGGAGTTGGCCTCGGGACTAAGAACGATATTCTCATCCAAAACGACGTGGTTCAGCCGCGACTTGAGGCTCTGAAGGATCTCTTCCAGTTCCAAACACTTGTTCCTTATGGACGTGCCGAGGTCTGACTGCGGATCTATATCATCTATTGTGGCGTTCTCAGAAAATGAGTTAGCTGGAGTCCGCGTCCTCGGAGGCTGTATCATACTAAATAGATTCTCTGGCAAACCGTTCCCATTTCTCGCTGCATCAGGAGACGACTCCGTAAACTCTGCGAGTATTTCGTCGATAATATCCTCAGCAGTTTGCCGCGGATCCACTACTTCCTCAGATAGATCAGCGCCGCTCTCGCTATTTATCATTTTATTATTCGAGTCCAGTTTCATGATTCCGTCGCTTTGCTTGCTCCAAAATATCGATTCGCTATCAAAATAAATAATAAATACGAAAGAGACTTTTCCAACAAAGTCAGATGATTGTTGTTTTTTTTTTTCTAATGATTGGTTTTTGCTAGCCTTGAATTCTGTGCCTTTCAGCCATTCACGGCCTTCAGTGTTGCTAGTGTCAAGAGTCAAATAACTACTACATTATTACCAAAGTTCTATCTTCACTATAAATACAAATTATCAATAAAAATAATTAACGTTCACAAAATCGACGTTGTGGGAAGAACAGATCCAGGTATGCTTCGTTTCTCAATTTCTTTACTATTTCTTCGGACTTCATAATCTTCAGTGCAGCCTTGCAACTGTTGTGTGAGTGCATGAAGAAGCAGTCCCTTACCGACTAAAAAATAAAAATGCGTTAATAATGCCATTCAAAATAATATGTTTATTTATAAACTATTCTTACTTTTAATAGGTACTGTACGTGATCTCTAGTGGTCGCAAGTGGGATCGACTGTGGAGCGTGTAGTCGTCTGGTCCATGCGTGTTCGATTTACTTTTAGTTTTAGTAGGAGCCTTGCCAGCCAGCCAATTAAATGTCTAATTAAATTGCCCATTCAACTCTTTCCTGATAGACATGGTTATTGTCATAAAGGAAAGAGACAGATTGCGCGACCGTTGTTTTCTTATGGCAATTTTAAGAAAATTACATTTTTTTCTATTCTCAGTTGAAGCTACAATTATGATAGGTACCTAATTTAATAGCAGTAGGTTTGCTTAGAACTTAGGTATACATGTAAAAGTGGTACATCATCATCATCAGCCTATTAATGTTCCCACTGCTGGGACGCAGGCGTCCTCTCTGTGAGAGGGAGTGGGCCATAATCCACAACACTCACACGGGCCCAGTGCGGATTGGTGGATGTCACATGTCTTCGAATTTTTGATTCTAGCACATGCGGTTTCTTCACGATGTTTTCCTTCACCGTTTTGAGAGCAGTGGTGATGAAATAAATTACACAAAGTAATGCGCCTGGCTGGATTCGAACCCACGACCTACAACTCGTAAGTCGGGGCCGATACCACTGGGCCACCACTGCTCACTTGTAAAAGTACAGATCAGATAAAATTTAAAAGTAGTTTGTAATAAATACCTTAAATTCTGCAAGTTTAGCGCCTTGAAACTTGGCCAGGCAATGTGTGAATAATTTATTATAGTGTCTTCTGCACAGGGATATTCTATTTTCGAATTGCCAATAATCACCCTGTTGGGAGCAGGAACAACCACAATATCCACATTCGTCTAAATTATATGGGACACAATTTATCTAAAACAAAACAGCACTGAGGATTAATGTTCTGGAAAATGTGTGTTTGTTATCAGAAAATATTCTTAATGGGGGAATGGATATTAAAAATCATGCAAATATGGAGAGCGCATGGACGCGCGTGTTTGTAATGCCCCAGACAGACGGCTTCCGTAAAAAAAAAAAACCCGGCTGTTTATTAAACATGTTTCCATCTTTTCGCTTTTTAAGCAAACTGTTTTTTTTTTGTTTTATAGACTATTTTTAATTATTCTATAAACATTTGTCTATATACCTACCTACACATTTTTGTTATCTCCTTTTTGAAACGCTTTATTTTAATGCGCCCAATTCAATGATATCGGAAGAGACAAAAATCGACACCCACGATATGGCACTCAAAATCCACACACACACAATATTTTGGTTTCATCAAAATATTATGTACCCAGTCACTCTCAAATTTCAGCGAAACTAACGATACCTCACAAGCTAAAGTCCATCAAGCCATAATAGGCTACATACCGACCGACGCGACAAACCTACATTCGAAAAACATAACCCACCTTCTGGCGCAGTCGGGTAGCTAAATGATAAAATCTTTGAATAATATAGTGATAAATAGTGAAAAATTCTTCTTACCGCGACAGGGCACCTTAAAATCTTCTTTCCCGAAAAGGAATAAGCGAATTTCATCCGCCTTTTTTCATATGTAGGACAATAGTCGCAGGGTCTAAAACACCAAAAATTTAATTTGAATAATTAACAGTACTTACTACTTAATCTATCAAAAAAATGAAAATTATGAACTCAGTGTTCATAATTTTCAATTTTTAACCAACTTAAAAAAAAGGAGGAGGTTATCAAATTCTGCTGTTTTTTTTTTTTTTATGTTTGTTACCTCATAACTTGCGACTGGGTGAACCGATTTTCAAAATTCTTTTTTTATTTGAAAGCTGGTACTTCCCGTGTGGTCCCATTGTCACCATTTCAGGATCTGATGATTAGATCTTGGAGAAATCGAGGGCAACCCTCAAATATAGGCTCACACGTAGTTTTTCGCAAATGTTATGAAGTAATTTAAGTATTTGGGTATGGAAATCATCATCTCATGTAGCTGAGCTAATGATGGAAGGAACAACTCCTCTAGTAAGCTCTAGTAAGGACTCGGCATCGACTGATTTAGTAAATTATATTTGTGTTCGCATATCTCCGGAACTGCAAGTCCGATTTAAGTATTTTTTTTTTGTTGTACTACGTATCGTTCAACTTAGGGAATATTGCAAGTTTCATCAAAATCGGTTCAGTAGTTTTTGAGATAGGGAATGAATGAAAGTGATGTTAACGATGTTATTACCGGTGCTACGGATTACAAAATTCTAGTGCACATGTAAGAAAATGATGTACCTATTTGACAAGAATTGTGGTTGTATATATAAACTAAAAAGAGTAAAATAAAAAATTTTTCTAAAAAAAATGTGACCGCCTTCAAAAACAACCACAAAAAAAGGGTAAAATAACCTACAAAACTTTTCTTTCGGAAGTCGGTGGCAAAAGAGACAATGAAATTAATTAAAAAAGTTACCGACTTCCGAAAGAAAAGTTTTGTAGGTTATTTTACCCTTTTTTTGTGGTTGTTTTTGAAGGCGGTCACATTTTTTTTAGAAAAAGTTTTTTTTTACTATCAAAAGCATGTAGGTATGTTGGAAATATTTTTGGCGTTTTTTGGTAAAATCATCAAATGAGTCCTCCCACCCAGGGCAGGATTCCACGGTGATCCTTTAAGGGGGATGCTCCAACCAGCCCGCGAAATTCAAATTTGTTTACGTTTTTTGCGATTTGCAGGCCAGAGACATGTTGTAACTTTATAAATAAATAAATGAGTTGCGGTAATAACAAGTATAATTTTAAATATAAAAATTATCAAAAAATTCGCTCCATCAGCTCTCACATAGAAAAGGTGCATCATGTTAAAATCTCCGAAATCTAACTACGATGCACCTTTTCTATGTGAGAGCTGATGGAGCGAATTTTTTGATAATTTTTAAATTTAAAATTATACTTGATATTACCGCAACTCATTTATTTATAAAGCTACAACATGTCAATGGCCTGCAAATTGCAAAGAACGTAAAAAAAATTGAATTTCGCGGGCTACATCGACGCAATCACCTTAATAGTCTTTTACGTTCGAGAGTCACGCTTACCTGCGAATGTTTGCATGGTAAAATATATTATAAGTACCTAATGTAAATAAAGTTTAAAATCTTACGCTGGATAGCTCAGAGAAGAAAAAATGCCCTTTCTCTTAGATGTGGAATTGAACGGAGCGCAATTTTGCTTGACTTTGCCTTTAGGAGGGAGCTCCTTGAGCGGGGGCTGATATTCATGTTTCGTTGGCCAACGTGGAGATTTGGCGCCTAGACCATTTTTGCTGTAAATCTAAAAATGTATTGGTAATTAAAGTTAACAGAGGCCTTCAGGTTTGTTCCCATAGTAAAAGTTGTTGGTTATCATGAGCACAATCACGTGTTTAAGTATCGTACACTAATTACCAGTCACCCTATATATACATAAAGGTTTTAAAAACCTAACAAACGACCATAGTTTTCAAAAACATAACGCAGATATTCTATATAGAGTCAACTTCTCCATAGTTGAAATTATCGATGTTTAGCGTTATATTAACTAAACATACCCGATCAGTAACACGAGAAAATGCATTAATTTTTGGTTCATGTGAGCCAGGGCCTAGATTTTCTTGTATTTCTTTTGCATGTCGTCGCATGAATGGACTCAAACCAGGGCCCTTGTTTGGTAAAACTTCCCGCGGTTGTCCGGATTGAAAACATATCCGTGGTTGAGGCTTTTTGGTGACTACATATTCAAAATCTGAAAGAAAAATAAAAGCAATAGTAAAATATTTAAAACTATTTTCATTTTCGTAGAGGTAGTAAGTACTAAGTAGGTACAAACAGAATAAACAGTTGATAACAAAATTTAAACTTCATCGGTATGATATTTAAAAAACATTTTTTTCCACACTAAACTCCACCAGAAGTTATATAAACAAAACGATTTAAAACTTTTACCGCCATAAAAGGCCTCTCCCATATTATTGGGGGCCAAATATCGTCGCGCGTACGGTCGCTGCATGTTGGTTTCCTGCCTGTACTAAAATAAACCTGCTTACGGACTAGAATCGCATTCTTGGTTCGCAAAGCTTTCGTGATTGCCGGGTCAATAAAAAAATATGACAAACCCAACCATATTACGCTTTATTGAGGCGCACGCTCGGTGCCTTTGCTAGTGTGTTCACGTCGACTAATAATTTGGGACATTTCTCTTTTTTTATACTTTTCAAAACGCTGAATTTCGTGGGTGCGCTTAAAAACATAGAAAGTCACATACATAAAAAACCAGACCCGTAACAACTACTTGTAGGTCATACAAAAATACAAAGGAGAAGTTTCATTTTTATATGTGGCTCTGGCCATAACATGTAGGTACATTTTACCAAAGCTGGGAAAATTACCCCTGAATAGAATAAAGTAACATTTTTTTCATAATATTAAATGGATTTTATGTACAAGATAAAAAAAAAATGTTTGACGTTTGTCCTAAGAGTTAAGACAGCCATGACAGGTTGTAGAGATGACAGTCATTTACATACTTAATATAGAATTGTTTTGTTTGATTGTTTGTTTTTGTTTTTTCTGTTCAGAACGAATTAATTATGCAAGCAAGCGAGACGCCACACGGTGGGCTGAAAATCGGCTTTCATAGACTTAGGCATTTTATTTTGCAAGTGCCAGTTTTTATGCCGGATATCGCTTCTGTTAGTAATAACAATATACAAAAATGACACCCGAATTGATTCTGCACAAAAACGAAGGAATTATAATTTATTTACGAAAATTTTGTATGGAGCTAGTATGAAAAATCAAAATATCTCTAAAACGGCAGGGATAACCGTAATATCCTTATAGGGGGTTATAGTACTAATTATTTATGATTTTATGACATACGTTACATAATGGTTGTAAATGCCGTTTTTTTTTTTAAATCGTCAAAGTATTTTTATTTATTTTTACATATGAAACGTTCCTTTTAGTGTTTAAGTTGAAGAATTCAGAGCTTTAACAACTTTTAACATAAAATAGCATCACCCCTATAGACCTGAAGGACTAGACAGAGGTGTGTAGTATCTTGTTGATCTTGTAAGATTTCCAACAATACCAAATAGTTGAATATCAGTGTCAAAGTGCCCATGCTGTCGCTTCTTTTTGAAAGATAGGGGAATGAAATTGTTAATTTATCATACCCTAAAAGTATGATTACAACATAACCGGACATATAATAATATACGACACAAAAGAAATTTAAAAACCTCCAAATTTTAAAGAGGACCTCAATCTGATGATTGGTATAGTGAAACAAGGCTCGGGAACTACCAATGACGTGAATACCGCAAGGAAGTTTTTCGAGTTTCCCAATTAAACTGCAGATATTACTGGGTTGGTTCAAAACCTGATAAAAAGATTTGCTGTTATTTTCAAGCAATAACATCTGGTGAGAAGAGCGATGTCATCAAATTTAAAGATTTTGCTCGCAAAGCAGCAGAAAAGTACGTGGAATTAGACTGGTACTACATGTCATCAGGGCCGGATTAACCATCTCGGGGCCCCTAGGCACAGCTCGTTTCGGGCCCTCCCTTTTTCATACCATACGAGTAACAACGCAATTTTTTTTTTAGCGTGTAAAATTATCAAATGAGTCCTCCCACCTAGGGCAGGGCGGAAGGGACTGTCAGACTTGTACTGACTAAAATCCACGGTGTCCTTCATTAGCCCTTTACGTTCCAGGGTCACGGTAATGATATAAGTACCGCGACCCCAGCAGGCTTTGGCCCTCTAGAGGGGGGCCCCGTCATCTTGCTGACACTCTTTTAGGCGCGCGTGGAACACAACGCGCCGTCGACCCGGGCATGGTCCATGGTCAGGCGGCGAGTTGCCCATTACTCGCCGCCCGCATGCCCGCGCCTACGGTGGCCGGAGATCGTTTTGCGACGTCCGTCGCCGTGGGCGTCTACCACTGCGGCTGGGGCGGAGGGAGGACACTGTCCTCTCCCTCACTCTTCCCACTCCGTCTCGGCCCGCAGCATGGCCTCAACCAAAACCGGGCGCGAGAGGTCTCGGCCTATCGCTGCCGTGAGGACACGGCGGTGCTCTGCCCAAGCGGGGCAGTCCTGCACCGTATGCTCCACTGTGTCCTCCGGGCGATCTTCGCTGTGGTGACACCCAGGCGTTTCTTCCCTCCCTATCCGACACGAGCAATAACATGTATACACTTAACAAAATTCAAACCCAATTTACTCGTGAAATACTGGTTTACACTTTGAAATAAGACCTATTTCGTAATAGTATGGCTTCCAAACTAGAAGTTTAATGAAAAGGCAAAAGTGTTATCAATATGGTAGCAGAACATCGCTTTTGAATACTGCTTAGTGTATACATACTATTGCTCGTGACTGTACCTACCGAAACTTCGGTGTCCTGTGAGGACCTGCGTCATGCGGTATGTAAGGACACCGTGACGCCTATCCAGTCACTCCTCAAATAGGGGTTTTACCGCCGCGATTTCGGCGTGCCCGAACCTCGGTTGCGACAGTCGTTCCCTCCATACTGCCCTGAGATCGCGCTGGACCTCTTCCCGCGCCACGCCTTGACTTGTCTGGCAGCGAGAATTCTCCCCGGCGCTGCGCCTCCACGCGCCAATCATAGACGCGCTGGAGGGCAGTCGCCTCCAGATCCCAGGGCAGTAATTCGGCAAGGAGGTTAGCTGATTCACCGGCGATCGTGCGGTATCCTCGGATCATCCGGATAGCCATGACCCTCTGGCATGCGACCAGCTTTGCTGGTCACGTCCGAATGCTCAGGGCCCGCACTGGGGCCCCGTAGAGGGCCATGGACCGCACGACACCGGCGTACAGCCTCCGGCAGGACGCGTTTGGCCCGCTGAGATTGGGCAGGAGTCGCCTGAGGGCGGCTGCTGCCCGGTTCAGCTTTGGGGCCAAACGCAAACGAGGACGAGTCCCAGGTACTTCATCGTCCCCCTGACGCCGATGCGAACCCCTCCCACCGTTATGTGGGACTCCGATCGTGGCGCGTTCAGACGGCCATGAAAACACATGGCTTCTGTTTTGTGAAGCACCACGTCGAGTCCCAACTTCCGGATCCTCGGACTCTCCCTCCGCCAGGACGAGCGTGTCGTCGGCTTAACATATTACACCGACGCCGTCCCGGTCGCCATGCACAACAACGCAATTTGGAAATTTTTACTGTCTGTGAGTTACTGATTTCAAATTAATATATTTGTCATTTAATAAGCGATTAAGTATAAAAATTAAATTATACAAGTCAAAATATTAATAAAAGTGTCCAATACAAAAAAAAAAAGTTATATTAATTTCAATACAATTAAAAAATTCAGACATTCACCCTCACTCTTATAGTGTCAATAATGGAGGCTTTAACCTTATAATGTGCAGGAAAAAGTTTCACTTTTACCGTGGTTTCATAAAACCACACAATCCCCTTTTTTTTCATTTTTTAATCGGGAGTGCTGGGCCCCTGGTCATAGTGGGCCCCTAGGCACTGGCCTAAAGTGCCTTATGGATAATACGGCACTGCATGTCATTAACCGTACATAAACTATTAATACACGGAGCTGACATAATCGAAAAAAATGATATTGTCCCGATTGGGACTCTCTCGGAAGAAGCCTTAGAGTCTCGAAACAAAAATTTTAGGAGGTTCCGGGAACATCCTTCGCGGAAAAGAAGCAGGCAATTAGATTCTAATCAAGATATCCTAAGTTTCAGCAAAAAAGGTTGCTTCCTTTTGGCATCTAACTTCGGCCTTTGTGCACTAAGGAAAGGATCCGAAGAAACAACAAGCATATTTAGGATATCTTGATTAGAATCTAATTGCCTGCTTCTTTTCCGCGAATGATGTTCCCGGAACCTCCTAAAATCTTTGTTTCGAGACTCTGAGGCTTCTTCTGAGAGAGTCCCAATCGGGAAAATATCATTTTTTTCGATTATGTCAGCTCTGTGTATTAATAGTTTATGTACGGTTGATGACATGTAGTACCAGTTAGTACCAGTCGTATAATTCTACGTTCTTTTCTGCTGCTTTGCGAGCAAAATCTTTTAATTTAATGACATCGATCTTCTCACCAGATGTTATTGCTTGAAAATAACAGCAAATCTTTTCATCAGGTTTTGAACCAACCCAGTAATGGCTGCAGTTTCATTGGGAAACTTGAAAAACTTCCTTGCGGTATTCACGTCATTGGTAGTTCCCGAGGCTTGTTTCACTATATCAATCAACAGATTGAGGTCCTCTTTAAAATTTGGAGGTTTTTAAATTCCTTTTGTGTCGATATTATTATATGTCCGGTTATGTTGTAATCATACTTTTAGGGTATGATAAATTAACAATTTCATTCCCCTATCTTTCAAAAAGAAGCGACAGCATGGGCACTTTGACACTGATATTCAACTATTTGGTATTGTTGGAAATCTTACAAGATCAACAAGATACTACCTACACACCTCTGTCTAGTCCTTCAGGTCTATAGGGGTGATGCTATTTTATGTTAAAAGTTGTTAAAGCTCTGAATTCTTCAACTTAAACACTAAAAGGAACGTTTCATATGTAAAAATAAATAAAAATACTTTGACGATTTTTTTAAAAAAAAACGGCATTTACAACCATTATGTAGCATATGTCAAAAAATCATAAATAATTAGTACTATAACCCCCTATAAGGATATTACGGTTATCCCTGCCGTTTTAGAGATATTTTGATTTTTCATACTAGCTCCATACAAAATTTTCGTAAAAAAATTATAATTCCTTCGTTTTTGTGCAGAATTAATTCTGGTGTCATTTTTGTATATTGTTATTACTAACAGAAGCGATATCCGGCATAAAAACTGGCACTTGCAAAATAAAATGCCTAAGTCTATGAAAGCCGATTTTCAGCCCACCGTGCGCCATGTTGAATAAAACATGGCAATAATTGAAAAACTAATTTTTTTTGTACACAACAAATCAGGCTCAAATCCACCAGAGAATATTTTTCCCGAATTTGTAGTATTTTTTCCGCTTTTTTGATATAGTGTTCTTCTGATGGCCGAAAATGAAACATCTCCTTTATATTTGTTCTGTGTGGGGATCAAACCCACGACACGCTGCGCTGTGCAGCAGTCTTCCATTGTGTCAACCACGCCGTCTATTTTGAACTCATAGTGTACCAATTATTTTGTGGTTTTGTGGACCAGCATGCGTTTCTTTCAAGAAGTGTCAGAGGTTGACCATTGGAAAATCATAATGACGCCATTGCACTATATTAGCAAATTACCAAACTTGTCAAAGCCAACAATTTTGAAATCAATGATAGAGCATTCACACTCATTCTCACCATTGTATTTAAAAAATGTAGATGTGGCCCAGTTTATTTTGATTTAAGGCTACTATTCGATTGTTTTATTCTCTTACGAGTATGAACAACTAGCTGTTGCCAGAGGCTTCACCCGCTACAACTCGAAAATTATCCCACTGGAACATAAAATCGGGATAAAAACTATACCATGTGTTAATCCAGGCTATAAACTATCTGTGTACCAAATTTTAGCCACATCCGTTCAGTGGTTTTTTTGTGAAAGAGTAACAAACATACCTACATACACATACATACCTCCTCACACAATTGGACTGCTGCACTGCGTGTCGCGAGTTTGATTTCCGCACGGAGTACGTAAAAGTTTAGTTTATATTTTTTGTAAAACGCGCCCACGGCCACGATACAGGAGAATTTCTTAGAGGGTCCAAACTTTTTTAAAAAAATAAAAGATAGGTATTATTGTAAAAATGTTTTGTTCTCAAAAAGTCTTGTCACCTCAAAAAATCAGCAATCGCTACGAGGGAATCGTTTTTGTTTACGACATGAAACTGAAAGACATGGAAAAATGGCGAAGGTCGTGTCGATGCAAAAACATAGTTGAACATTTATTTATTACTTTATTATACGTTATTATCCTTCATACTTGTGACTTCGTTGGCCTAGTTTTTGTTGGAATTACTTTTAGAAAAGTAATTCCAACGAATTCGGGGACGTTTTCACAATACATGGGCATATTGTCAGTAAAAGAAATGTACTGAAAAAATCCGCCCAAGTGCGAGCCGGACTCGCGCACGAAAGGTTCTGTACCAATTCTCAAACGGCAAAAAAAACATGTCTTTTTTATGCGCGCCCTCTTAATTGTTTGTTTTATTCTGTTTGTAGTATTTTTATTATTATAGCGACAACATAAATACATCACCTGCGAAAATGTCAACAGTCTAGTACTGTTACGGTTCATGAGATACAGCGTGGCGACAGACGGACAGACAGACGGGACAGCAAAGTCTTAGTGTCGCCGGACACGGGCCACTGGCCACAACCACAAAACGCCGCCGCGAGAAGCTATAAGCGGCCACAGAGCGCGACAGCCACCGGCAGCCACTTGTGGTCGCTGGCTGCTACTTTTTTTAACCAATGCATCACTGAGGTAAGAGAGAGAAGGGTGCGGATACGCGCGAGGGCGGCGTTGAGTGGCCGCTACGGGCCACAACAAGAAGCGAGCGGCGACGATTGTAGCTGTGGCAGCCAACGCGGCGTCAACCGTGCGCGGCGAGTCCATAGAAAATGTATGAAAACTACAAGGAATATGCCGGTGGCGGCGTTTTGTGGTTGTGGCCAGTGGCCCGTGTGCGAGAGCCCTTAGTAATACGTATTAAGCACCCTATTTACCCTTTGGGTACGGAATTTTTTTTGCTGAATTAATCATACCTAATGTGATATCCCATGACATCTTGCTGCTTTAAAATAGGTATCCAAAAGCGATTACATAAAAAAATATCCCAAGTTCCACAATAACTAAAAACCTGGAAATATACAAAGTAATGAGCTGTGGGAAAAGGCAAGTGCGAACAATTATGTTAGGAAAATTGAGTTATGAATGACGAGCCAAGCGAGCTATTATGGCCGATAATAGGTTCATGCTCCGTCACAGTCACGCGATTTCATGCACGATAGAATTGTGGGATTAAGCTAACTTATCGACTAAGAGCGAAAATCGGCCGATAACTAACAGGCAGTTAGACTAGCAGTGACAGTTTCTTAGAATGAGCTCTCCCGCCCTTTTTGTAAAGTGTTAACTAGTTAAAATTTTAGTCCCCCCACCCAGAGTAGGGAAGAAGGGACTGTCAGACCTATACTGACTAAAATCCACGGTGTCCTTCAAAAACCCTTTAAAAGTCCCGCGACCCCGGCAGGCTTTGGCCCTCTAAGGGAGGCCCCGTCATGAGTTCTCCCACCCTGGATGGAGCAGAAAGTACTGTCAGACTCGTTTGTCCTTTATTTTCCTGGGTGACGGTAAACTGCTTACTCCCTTATATACTGAATACCCCGCCGCTCTGCCGGCGCGGCGTCGTGTACATGAGCGCTTAGTCATTATTGTTTTATTATAATTTAAGGCTTACACTGAAGAATAAGGGAAAGAACTACGCTTTCAATAAAAGCTCTTCCGCATTTGCCTCTGAATAAACTACGATGCTTAGTAAGCGTTTATTATCTACATGTAGGGAAAAATAAAATATTAATATCCTGTAACTTTAAAATCAGCAGCTAAAAAATTAAAAACTGGAACCGACAGCTGTTGCGTTGATTATAATGTCATTTTCCTTTTTTTTCTTTATACTGCCAATTTCGTATTCACATCATAGATAGTTTTTTAAAAAATACGACGTTAGGTAATGAAACTTTTTGTACCATTTTTTTTTTAATAGCCTGTTCTGTCCCACTCCTGGGCAAAGGCCTCCCTCCACTCCTTCCACTTCTCGCGAGCTCGTGCGTCCTCCTTCCAATTTGGACAGAACCTGTCCAGTTCGTCCCGCCATCTCCTTCGCGGCCTGCCGCGACCCCGTCTTACTGTATCAGGGCTCCAGTTTTGAGCTATTTTGGCCCACAGTTTGTCCGGCATGCGACAGACATGTCCTGCCCAGTCCCACTTGAGTTGAGCAGCCTTTTGAGCCACGTCTGCTATATTTGTTTTGGAGTGCAGTATTGTGTTTCGAACGCGATTCGTTAATTTAACACCTAATATACTGTGCTCCATTGCTCGTTGGCAAACCTTGAGTTTGGACTTCTGGCAAATAGCAGGAAAACTAAAACTGTAATTTTTTAAATAATTTAACTATAGGTAATAAAAGTTATTTTGTAAAAAAAAAAACATGAACGGATGTAAGGTTTCCTTTAGAATAACTCATCTGTGTCAATTTTTAGGTATTTTCATTGATTTTAATTTACCCATTTTTAGGGTTCCGTAGTCAACCAGGAACCCTTATAGTTTCGCCATGTCCGTCCGTCCGTCCGTCCGTTCGTCCGTCTGTCCGCAGCTTAGCTCAGAGACGCCCAGTACTAGAAAGCTGTAATTTGGTGTAAATATACGGATTTGTTGCGCCGAAAAAGTGGTAAAATAAAATCTAGTAAAATATTTTTTTTGGGGTACCTCCAGTACAAATTCCACGTCGTAAAGTAAAGGCAAGAAGATGTTCTACAAGAAGGGAATTTTATCTTGACATTGGTTAGGGCTCGGTCTATGTCTATGCCACATGTCTATTGATGTCTCTGTCACGTCACACACCATGGCTGACTAAATGTCAAACACCCCGTTCAAGCACACCGAGAGGTGAAAAATGAAACTAACTAAAATTTAATCTGCCCCGTTTATGGTCGTCCGCTAGTATAAGTTTTTACTGAATAGAATAAAGGGGTTTGAAGATTTTACTATGGAGCGTGGCATACCTACTGCCACTTGATTTTGATTTTGATTTTTTTTCAAAATCGCGGCCAGCCATGAAACCTTTATAAATCGATAGCTGACATCAATAACAACAAAAAATATTATTACACCAACCCTCGTAAAGTGTCCGGTTTCTGAGATATAAAGTGTTAAAGTTGACCACATTAATTTGGAATAAATAAAATATTTTAGTAATTGATAATCCTGGTCTGGGAGAAAAAGAAAAACGTAGAATGTGCCAGCTGCTTCTCTTCCGGCAGACCGTAAAAGTCGGTCGAGGGATAGGGCAAAATGTAAGATCCATAGCCCCTCAGCTTAAAACTCTTTCAATGGGCAGCAGCGTTGGAAGACTAATAAGCTGAAATAAATGCGCTCGCCAACCCGCCTGCCAAGCGTGGCGAGTATGGCAATAACCATCCAATGGAAAATCCTTGGGTGAGGCCTTAGTCAAGTAGTGGACTTTCTACGGCTGTTATGATGATGATATGCCTCATGATGTTTCTGCTTACTGTGGCCATCACAGCAATAAATCTGGATAGAAGCAATATGTTCTTCAATTTGTATCGAGACGAGCGTGTCATATTTTGCATAGCTATTTTAATGATACAACTGTAATTTAGTATACAAACTTCGTCATAGTCGTCCCACTTCTTGTGTATTGTTTCTACAACTCAATACGGCACACTTAGGCATTTTTTACTTTTTGTATTACCTCTGACTGCGAGAATCTCGGACTCATTAAAAGAAATCAAAATATCTCCTTTTTTACACGCGAAGTAAATTCACTTCCGGTACAAGCCAATCCAAGTCTGTAGTGGTCATAGGAATACAATGTAACGGCTAAGTTATGGCTTCATGTACAAACAAGAAATTCGATATTTAAAAATGTTGCAAAATCTAACCATCACTACCAAAATTGCAAAAAGTAAAGGTGATATGCCATGGTTATATTTATCAACTAGTGTTTGCCCGCGGCTTCGCTTGCGTTAATTTAGAATTTGAGAAACAATACGGATCGTGTAAGTGGCGCCGTCTGGAATATGAACGTAATTGTTTTCTCGGCAACAGCTCTCTTCTGTTATTCGGGATGAAAGATACCCTATATCCGTGTCTATACTCCTGACAACGTATATGCTAAATTTTGGGACGATCGATTCAGTAGGTAGTAATGCGTGAAAAGGTAAAAAATTTGAGAGGTGTCAAGGGACACCCGGATGGAACGAAGTTACTGTATACACTCAACAAAAGTAATCGTCGCGACTCCACTCCACTCCACTCCACTCCGCTCCGCTCCGCTCCACTCCGCTCCGCTCCGCTCCTCTCCGCTCCTCTCCTCTCCGCGCCGCTCCGCTCCTCTCCGCTCCACTCCACTCCACTCCACTCCACTCCACTCCACTCCACTCCATCAATAATGTTATACCTGGGTACATAGTTTGCATAGGAAACATCCTTATTTGAGCGACATTAATTTCAAAGATCCGTGTTTATCTTAAACATTAGACCATAATTTTTTGGTCGATTTACAGTATCGCTGCAAATCGAACGTACGATAGCATTGCTCTTCTCCCTTTAGTATACCGCGTGATACCTAAAAATTAACTAATTATTTGACTCGATGAGTACAACTTGTCGTCGTTTCAAACAGAATCTATGCACTGGTTTGAGCACCAATTCAAAACAAAAATAAAAACAAAATAATAGAAACACTGATTGTTTTCGAATCTTTAAAATTCCTACACCTCGAAACAATTACAGTTTTAAAAAAAATCCAACTTACTACCTACAATGTAAATCAGTGTAGATTTATATCCTAGAGAACTATTGAAAAAAAAAATAGTAATTAATTAAAATTGCGAATAATATTAAAGTAAAAGTATGCACAATTTTTTTTTATTATTTGAAACCTTTAGGACAAATAAAAACAAAAAATGAAACACAAAAAGAGTAAAAAGAAAATTGCAAGATTTGATCCTGAGACCCCATGCACGAAAGTCAAGCAGGTTACCAACCAGACTGGCTAGTACGCTGACAGAAGTTTTCAAATAGCGGTTCTTATACAAATGTCAACAGTGACTACATTGCTAATACCCCAAAGAGAATAGCGTAATTATACATATCCTATTAATTGTAGAGCAGTTTAAGGAATATTTGAGAAAAAATTGAATAAATAATATCCAGTGGTTTAGCTTCCAACTCCAAACAAACATTTAAAAACAACAAAATTCAAAATTGCTTATCTCCCAGGGAAAATAGCGTAATAATACATAGCCTATTAACAGAAGCATATTATTAGAAATATTTGAGGAAAATTTGATCGACAACTTTACAGTAGTTTAGGAGATAGATCAAATCAAAAAAACATAAAAAAAATTTAAAAAAAAAAAGTTGATTTGGCATCAGAATCGATCCCTTATCTCGAAAAAAATACAAAAAGAAAAAAATATTCAATGTACAGGAATGACAGCTCTACGATTTTATTATATGTAAAGATAAAGATAAAATATAATACATGTGAGGAACATTATTGTCACATAGCAACACAGTTGCTTGGTTGTGAGTCTATGACGGATGTCGGCTCTCTGTACTCTGTGGTCGGTGATCTTATAAGGACTCGTCTGTAATAATTTGTAAAAGTATTAAATAAATGAAAATCAAAATAAAGATATCTTTAATTGCATAAAGATAAATCTTACATGGCGCTGAGGACAACTGTAAAAAAGATCCGACGCTGATAAAAGTAAAAAGGGATAAGAGATTAAAACCCCTTCTACACGGTCAGACCTGACCGCCTGACAGAGGTGACTGTTATAATCATACGGAACGCAGCTAAAATGTAAACGTCACTACTGTCAAGTTGACAAGTCGTCGTTCGTTCTTACCGCGCTTTGCGCACGCTTGGTTTTCTCAATGACCAAAATTATTACATTAATTACTATTGATAAACAATGTAAACCGTTTATAAATAAATACATATAAACGGATACACGGAGTTTTCATAGTGGCGACGAGATTCTACGAACCTACACGGCGAAAATGGGTAACGAAGACGACCTTTCCAAAGAGGTTAACATTCCGCCAAATTTCATCGAATGTTACGATCCTAAAAACAAGTTCGAGCGTTGGGTACAAAGATTAGAAGGAGCATTCTCTATTTACAAGATAACGCAAGCTACATCGAAGAATTCGTACCTTCTACACTACATTGGAGCTGATTTGTATGACACACTGTGCGATTTAGTTGCACCTACTACACCAGAGAAACGTACATACGACAATAATGTAACGTCCTTGAAGAATC
Source organism: Agrotis clavis (assembly GCA_954870645.1). NCBI lineage: Eukaryota > Metazoa > Arthropoda > Insecta > Lepidoptera > Noctuidae > Agrotis > Agrotis clavis. Next base: position 18,053,498 of record OX940935.1, on the reverse strand, counting down.
ACCTAGACCCTACTCCACTTGAAATAGCTGAATATTTCAAATTTCATCACCGACATCAAAAGGATGGTGAACCGATCAAGGAATACCTGGCTTCATTAAGAAAAATGGCCACAACTTGCAATTTTGGGACGTTTCTCGATTCAGCCTTGAGAAATCAGTTTGTATGCGGCATCAAATCACAACGTATTAAGGATAGACTACTGGAAGTACGAGACCTGACACTGCAAAAGGCGATTGACATTGCGACTGGAATGGAAAGTGCCCAGGCTGAGGCAACTCACACTCAAGAGGTGCAAGCAATTGCAGTCAAGAGAAAGACATCTACCGGATTAAAAAATACAGTACCTACTTCTTCCAGTCAGATTGTTTGTTTTCGATGTGGTGGCAATCACTATGCTAATAAGTGTAACCAAATGAATACGAAATGCAATTTCTGCCAAAAAATAGGACATTTGAAACGAATGTGCCTTAAACTGAAGAAAGTGAACCAGGTGGATACAGGAAACCCAACGGATTCTGCGTTTAGTCCTAATACCGAACAAAATCAAGAAGAGATTGTATGTATTAACAATTGTAGAGTTACTTCTTTTTCAAATAAGTTTTGGATTAAAGCCAAAATTAATCACACTGAGTTCCAGATGGAATTTGATAGTGGCTCAGCAGTGTCTATAATGAATGAAAAAGATTACCAAAAAATTGGCAAAACCCAACTTCTACCAACTAATATAAAATTATGTACTTATTCTAATGAGTTCCTAAATATTTTAGGTGTCACACAGGTCACAGCTACGATTGGAAGAGAATCAGTAGAGGTCAAGTTGTTCATTATTTCGGGGAATCAGCATCCACTCTTGGGCCGGGATTGGATATACATGTTCAATGCATTTAAGGGCTTCAGGGATGGTTTGAGACAAGTAAACCAAGTGTCATCAGGTAAGGTGCCACATGCTTTATCTTTGCAAAAGCTTTTTGAGAAATACAGCGACTTGTTTGATAACAAAAATGTTGGTGAGATTAAAGGGGAACCAGCTGCTTTACACATGAAGCCAGATGCAAAACCAGTGTTCTTTCGTGCTAGACCAATTCCTTTTGCACTAAAAGATAGGGTTGAACAACAAATTGAAAATTTAGTTCGGGATGGAGTCCTAGTTAAAGTAGACTACAGCGAATATGCTACTCCCATTGTACCTGTAATAAAACCTAATGGTAAAATAAGAATTTGTGGGGATTACAAAATTACACTGAACCAAAATCTTCTAGTTGATGAGCATCCCTTACCTACTTCTGAAGAACTATTCAATGGTTTAGCTGGTGGGGATAAATTCTCTAAAATTGATATACGTAATGCATATCTAAATTGGAAGGTTAGGGATGAGGACCAGCAACTATTAACTCTCAATACTCACAAAGGTCTGTACAAATGTACTCGTTTGATGTTTGGACTTAACTGTGCGCCGGCTAAGTGGCAAAGAAAGATTGAAAGTATCTTAAGAGACATCCCGGGGGTTCACTGTTTCATTGATGACATTAGGGTTACAGCTGCAAACGATGCTGAGCATTTGGACAGACTAGAAAAGGTGTTTGCTAGACTCGCTGAATTCGGCCTTAAGGTTAATCTGGATAAGTCTGAATTTTTGCAAAATGAAATTGAATACTGTGGATACAAAATTAGTCGCGAGGGAGTACACAAGGTTGATAGTAAAGTAAAAGCTGTTGTGGAGGCTTTAAATCCCAAAAATGTTTCCGAGTTGCAGGCTTTACTTGGCTTAGTAAATTATTATGGTAGGTTCCTACCAAACCTGAGTAGCACGTTGGAACCCCTATATATGCTTTTGCGAAAAGAGATATCATGGAATTGGTCAGCTGAGTGTGATAAAGCTTTACGAACAATCAAAAATCAAATGCTATCTGATACTGTGCTCGCACATTACTCACCTGATTTGCCTCTTATACTAGCTACGGATGCGTCGCCTACTGGCGTGGGCGCTGTCTTGTCACATATCATGCCTGATGGAACTGAACGGCCAATACATTTTGCTTCACAGACCTTAAATTCCTCACAGCGTAAGTGGGCACAGATTGACAAAGAAGCTTATGCTATTGTTTTTGGAGTAAAACGTTTCTTTCAATACCTTTATGGTAGAAAATTTACCTTGCATACTGACCACAAGCCTCTCGTCCAAATCTTTTCGCCTACTAAGGCTTTGCCTCTTCTTTCTGCTGCACGTATGCAACGCTATGCTGTTTTCCTCCAGGGTTTTCAATATGATATTAAATACAAGAAATCCAAGGACAATGCTAATGCAGATGCGTTTTCACGATTACCTGTTGCTGTGGAAACTAGCGAGCAGGAGGACTGCGACAGTTTTCAAATTGGAATGATTTCGGTACTGCCTATTACAGTAAACGATATTGCTGCTGAAACTACAGTCGATGAATCATTGGCGCCACTACTGTTGGGCGTGTCAACTGGAAAGAAAGTGTCTCTTGCTGATAGGTTTGGTATTGAACAAACTGAGTTCTCTCTACTAGAAGGTTGTTTGATGCGAGGAACTCGTGTGGTGGTGCCTACTAAACTCAGAGATGTTATTCTGAGAGATTTACATTCTAGTCATTTCGGTGTTAATAGAATGCTCGGTCTTGCGCGAAGCTATTGCTGGTGGCCAGGGATGGACAAAAACATTAAAGATATTGCAAAAAACTGTCGTGAGTGCTCTCTACACCTGAACTTGCCTCCAGAAGTAGCTTCGAAGCACACTTGGGAGAGTCCTACTAAACCATTTGAAAGAGTTCACATTGATTTTGCTGGTAAATTTCAAAATGTTTATTTTCTTTTAATAATTGATGCCTTTTCAAAGTGGCCAGAAGCGCATGTCTTAAACAGAATAGATACTGATTCTACTATTGAAGTTTTGGACAAAGTTTTCACTACGTTTGGTTATCCAAGAATTCTCACAAGCGATAACGGAACGCAATTTGTTAATCCAAAGTTCTTTGAATACCTAAAAATGCATGGAATCACACACAAAAGATCTGCTCCATATAACCCTGCCACTAACGGTCAGGTAGAACGCTATGTACAAACGTTGAAACAGAAACTTAGATGTTTAAATTCTATAAAAACACCTACACAGTCTAAAGTAAATGAAATATTATTTCAATATCGTATAACTCCGCACCCCGCCACTGGTAAATCTCCAGCAGAAATGGTTTTTACTTACCAACCAACCTCACGTTTATCGCTGTGTTGTCCAAACAAGTCTGCTGTATTGCCTCGGAAGGAGTTGAAGGTGGTACGCGTGCGGAAACTGATGCCAGATTCAAGAGTGGTTGCTCGCAATTATACAGGAGAAGGGAAATGGAAGTTAGGAGTAGTTGAGAAGGTTCTTGGAAATTTGCATTATTTAATTAAGTTAGATAATGGTATCACGTGGCGTCGACATATCGACCAGCTCCGTCAGATTGGGGATGACGTTCCTATCTTAAATGAAAAATTTACTGATGACTTTGATCGGGCTGAAGCTCAAGCACCTAACTCTGATTCTGCTTCCAATAAACATGATACTAACACAGAACAAAACATTGATGTACCTATAGATATTCCAGAACCTGGATCATTACCTTCAGACAAGGTAATACCAACCACTAGTGATGTTACTGTACCGGCACCTTCAGTGCCTAATGATGTTCCAGTTGAACCTGCTTTACGTAGAAGTAAAAGAGTGATTAAACCTGTTGTTCGTCTTAACTTGTGAATTTTACTGTTGTCTTAAATTATTTTTTGTTATCATGTACTTTTCTTGCTAAGCATTCAAGCTATTAACAATAGCAGCCAATAGAACATAAGTTTTGTGATTAGGTTCTATTAACTTGTTTAAGAAAGTATTATAAGTTATTATTGTATGTTGATACTATAATTGTTTATGATAAGTTTTAATTAAAACTTGCGTTTGGGGACAGTAGTTAAGAACGCTTGGTGACCTTTAGTTTAATTACCTATTTGTGAATTTATTTTCCTGGTGGGGAAGGAAACTGTTATAATCATACGGAACGCAGCTAAAATGTAAACGTCACTACTGTCAAGTTGACAAGTCGTCGTTCGTTCTTACCGCGCTTTGCGCACGCTTGGTTTTCTCAATGACCAAAATTATTACATTAATTACTATTGATAAACAATGTAAACCGTTTATAAATAAATACATATAAACGGATACACGGAGTTTTCATAGTGACCTTGGTCCGGTGTGCGACCAAATATGGGCGGAGTCAGTCGGGAGCGCAGCCGTCCCGACAGGCTGCGTCCGCGGTGGGACCCGACCGTCAGCCGACAGCGTTCCAGACGGTGGGGTACTGTTGACACGACCAAGTTCACCTCTGTCAGGCGGTCAGGTCTGACCGTGTAGAAGGGGTTTACCGAGATGGAGCAACTACAGCCGCCGCCGCCATTATCCTTGGTTGGTTCAAAATCAAAAAAGAGAAGTTTCGAGAACTGGAAACAGCGGTTTGACCTATATTTTCTCGCCAGTGGAGCAGATACGCGTCTAAAGGACGAACAAAAGAAAGCTCTTTTATTACACTGCATCGGTGAAGAGGGATTGCTGATCTACAATAGTTTCGAGGACAAGGCGAGCATAACATACGGTGAGGTACTCATACGTCTGGAGAAACACTGTAGTCCACCCACAAATGAAACGTATAACAGGTACCTATTCTTCTCAAGAAAGCAGAAAACAGGCGAACAATACGAAGAATACTATACTGCACTAAAATCTCTCAGTTTGGATTGTAACTTTGGAAACCTAAAGGATAGTCTTATAAAAGATCAAATAGTACTTGGAATTACGGATGGTAATATCAGAGAAAAATTACTAAGAATACCGGACTTGACTCTTGACAAGTGCATGAGTATATGTAAAGCCGCACAAGTGGCTCAGAGTCAAATAGAAACTAAATTGTGAAGCGTCAAATGAAGTAGGTGCAGTAAAGAAAGGATCATGCAGCCGACCATCAGCAAGTAAACAAGAGCCAAAACCCAGGGGTCGTAGCAGAACTCCAGGTCAAGCAAGATATGGTGCGAGAAGAACATCCTGTGGCAGACAATCAAATCATCAAGAAAGGTCAGGCGAGCACAGTAAAAGAGATGCCAGTACTTCAAGACCGTGCAGAAAATGCAACAAGTTTCATGGTTATGCGCAATGCCCAGCATATGGTAAAAAATGTGTAAAATGTAATAAATTTAATCACTTTGCTTCATGTTGTACTTATAAATGTTCAGTGGTCATCAGTGAAAATGTAGAAAAATTTAGAATAGATACAGTATATGCAGTAAACTCAGTAAATAAGGAGTGGTATATAAATATTCAAGTAAATAATAAATATGTAAAATTTAAAATTGATACAGGTTCTCAAGTAGATATCATAAATAGAAATACAATGACTCAATTAAAATTGCAATTGCATGATTATTGTAATGATTAATTATTTTAAATTGAAAAGAGAAGGGATGTGAGGAACATTATTGTCACATAGCAACACAGTTGCTTGGTTGTGAGTCTATGACGGAGGTCCGCTCTCTGTACTCTGTGGTTGGTGATCTTGGAGATAATAATGAGTTAGTAAATGGTAAAGCTAAGAAGACTGTTACATTTAACTTTGACAATATTGTTGTAGAAAATAAAAAGACTAGAAGTGGACGAATTGTTAAGAAACCAAATTATTTGCATGATTAATTATTTTAAATTGAAAAGAGAAGGGATGTGAGGAACATTATTGTCACATAGCAACACAGTTGCTTGGTTGTGAGTCTATGACGGATGTCGGCTCTCTGTACTCTGTGGTCGGTGATCTTATAAGGACTCGTCTGTAATAATTTGTAAAAGTATTAAATAAATGATAATCAAAATAAAGATATCTTTAATTGCATAAAGATAAATCTTACATTTAACTATCGTATTGATAGTTAAATTTTATGAATATATTACATTCAAACAAGTGTAGACCACAGATAACTATATATTAGTCAGGTGTCTAAAAATAAATTATTAAGTTCAAAAAGTAGATTACCTATATCAGACGTATAATGTTTAAATAACATCCAGATATAATGCAACATACATATTACGTTCAAAAAGTTATTATTTTTAACATCTTGATCAATGATATTATAATAAACAGATTAATAATATGTTATACACCTACAATTCAACCAAAAAACCTGTTCCCGCCGAGCGGCAGCACACATACACACTTTTTTATTCACACATTACATTTCACTACAAGTAAAAAGGATAGCTTGATAAAACGCAATAAGAAAAAAAGTGACAGCTAAATAAACAAACAGCGCCACGCCACCCACGCGTCATCAATCCCCCCGCACCTCGGCATCATAGACTAGCAAATTAACTAGGCAGAAGGTACAAACCGTGTGTACAGAATTTGTAACCGGGATTTGTGCCTATGCAACGAATAAACACTATTGGAAGACAAAAGGTAGGTAAAAAATAAAAGACTTTTTTAAAAGAAAGAAAAATGTACATTATGTTACAGTCAAAGTAATAAATCTTGTTATTATACATAATTACTAGTTATTATTCATAATAACTTTACTATTTACATTTTCTTTTCCTACATAATTATGACATATTTGATTTATAATTAAGTAAATCAAACAATATTAGAAAGTTATTAAAAAGGAAACTAGAACTCCGGAGTAAAGACGACTTTTCTGCCTAATATTCGCATCTATATTTTTATTCTATGTCCAGAGTGCACGCTTTCTTGTCGTTCTTACGACTTCAGAATATTACGAAAACAATTGAAATACACTTCTCATCAAAAAAATCGAAACACTTTCGTTTTTATTGTTTTTGTCCTAATTTTTTACAAAAGAGAATTAATTCCATGAAAAAAAAACATTACTGTGTAGCTGGCAGTTTGGTCATTACAGTAAGAAGAAAAAAATCAAAATTCGAAATAATTTCATTTGTTTATCCTATAAATTAAATTAATCACTGTTTTGAGACAAATGTGTATTTAGGGTTGGAGTACGTTTCTCGTTTAAAAACTAAAAATTAGCGCTTGTCTTTAAACTTTCTGTTTCTTATTTCATTTACTGTGACTTTGGGACGTCTGAAAAAACTTTTTTTTCTAAAACATATGGATACTTCGCCCGCAGAAGCCGCCCAAGTGGTGGCATTGCTGGATTCTGGACTTAGTCAGCGTGTTGTGGCTGCAAGATTGCATCTAAGCTTATCATCTGTTCATAGAGTCTACAAACGCTATCGGGAGACTGGTTCGTTCACGCGCCGTTCAGGATCTGGCAGGAATCGGGTCACTTCTGAGCGAGATGATCGATTTATTGTAACAACTTCTTTACGAAATCGACGCCTTAACGCTTTTCAACTGCAGCAGCAGCTTCGCGTTGTACGAAGAGTAGCTGTAAGTGACTCTACAATAAGAAGAAGGTTGAAGGAACGCGGATTGGCACCGCATAAGCCAGCGAATGGGCCGAAATTAACTGCAGACCATCGAAGAGCGCGCCTTAACTTTGCACGCGAGCACCTAACTTGGTCATACCTTCAGTGGAGCAAAGTACTGTTTTCTGATGAGTGTAAAATTATGCTGTATGGTAACGACGGAAGGAACAAGGTCTACAGAAGAGATGGAGAACGCTTTGCACAATGCTGCATTGAAGAAAAGGTCAGCTATGGTGGCGGTTCGTGGACGGTTTGGGGAGGAATCAGCGCCGACGGTAAGACAGAACTTGCCTTTGTGTCTGGGCCACGGCTGCCTGCACTAAACTCTCATCGGTACATCGAACAGTGTCTTGAACCTCATGTGATGCCCTATGCACATTTTATTGGCAACGACTTCATATTCATGCACGACAATGCTAGAGCTCACACCGCGGGCGTCGTACGAGATTATCTTACCGAAGTCGGTATCTCCATTATGGTATGGCCAGCAAGAAGCCCGGACATGAATCCCATTGAACATCTATGGGATGAATTAAAGAGACGAATTCGAGCAAGAGATCCAGCCCCAGAAACACTTAGCCAGCTGCAAAATGCAATCCAAGAGGAATGGGATAATATACCACAACATGTGATCGTGACTCTCATCCGATCGATGAAGAACCGTATGGAAGCAGTAATAAGAGCTCGCGGAGGGAATACAAGTTATTAAATAAACGTTTCTTACATTTTTTTTTCATTTACGCGTGTTGTTTTACCCATTTCCTTCATATTCCATACAGGGTAAAAATTACTCATTATACAAAATACGAAACCTATGAAGACTTAATTTGAATTTAGAACATTAACATTAGGATTTAAAAACCTCATACTACTCACTATTAAATGACATTTTACATTTATTCCTAAATATACACATTTTTCTGATAATCCTTATCAAATCATAAACTGCGAGGTGTTTCGATTTTTTTGATGAGAAGTGTATATTAATAAATTGAAGTACTTACGTGTGGTATTGTTAGCATACACAATAATCGACTAAGTTAAAACTAATATTATTTGTGGGTAGCAACATTGTTTTTAAAATATTTTACCCTTTTTTTAGTTATGGCAACCCATAGATCATTTTGAAGGATAAAAACGGCGCGGTAGATTAATTTTGACATTCTATTCTCGGCTACAGACGACGAAAGCGGTCTTGAGTAATAATCTTAAGGTGTTGAGTACCAATAAACAGTTTTATAAAAGTATTTGAGTGTATAATTCTTTCAAGTCAGAAGTGGGATAAAGTTTATATCTACGTGCCTGATGCTGCGGTTTCCTGGACCAAGGACATTTTAAGGTCAGATCTGAACATTATTACTTCGTTTCCCTGTGATTTTGCGAAAAACTTTTCGTTACACGTGCATGAGTACGCGTGTGCTTGAATTATGATACAAGTTTAAAACATTTCGAGCAATACCAATAAGTGATCGTTGAAGATTATTAACTAGTGAAAGTGATACCAGTTTTGTTTGTATATTTACGTGTAATCAAAAACAATTTGAAGTGACTATTTTCCTAACCTATAGCTATTAACATTGGATATAAATAGTCCATAATTGCAATGGAATTATTGTTAAAGTACCCTCAATCGTTTAGAAATATCTAATAATATAATATAGTTGCTGGTTGAAGCGGTTACATTATTAAGTGAATAACTTTAGTTTAATTATTTAGTTATATAATTTTGTTGTTGTGTGTATTTAATTTTGATTTTATCTTGAATCGCTCGAAATCGTTTAACGTGATAATGGGCAATTCTAAGCGAAGGCGGCGTAACTTAAGTAGTGATAGTTCGTCTTTAAATAGTAGTGATAGTGATGATAACCACCATAGGTCGCGGCATAGTAAAAAGCGACGTCGTGATAAAAAGAATAGCATTACCCATAGACAGCATAGTAAGAGAAGTAGGAAACAAAGGCGCTCTAATCGTTTTGATCGCGAAACAACTAAAACTCCTCCGTTGACTTCTTTAACACCATCACGTGCAGTTACCAATCAAACCACTCGTGATTTATTGAATAATAATAATATTTCATTGAACGATATTCCATTAAACGTGAACAACCCCATCGGTAACTCTGCGTCAATACCAGCCTCCAATTTTTGGGCTCAAAACAACTTTCCTGTTGCTTTCAGTGTTGTACCCGAATTTGACCCAAGTGATAATAGCCAAACTATAGAAAATTGGATTAACAAGGTCAGTGAATGTGCGCAGATTTACTCTTGGAACGATCGTCAAATATGTCACTATGCCCTTCCCAAATTAAGTGGTTTAGCCAAGAAGTGGTACCAGGGTTTACCCTCGGTATTATTTAATTGGAATGAGTGGGTTCAAAAATTAAAACAGGCTTTTCCTTCCAACGAAAACTATGGGGATCTGTTGTCATCAATGCTAAGGCTTAGATGTAAATTTGGTCAGTCTTTAGAACATTATTATTATGACAAAATGGCACTTATAAATAAATGTGAGATAACTGGCAATAAAGCAGTTGGCTGTCTTATTCACGGCATTGATGACAAATTTGTTCGAATGGGAGCAGGAGCCTGCATGTTTAGTGAACCGGAACAAATCCTTAACTACTTGCGTACCGTATCCCAACACGACAATAACACACCTACTTCCAACTTCCGTAATCGAAATAATGCGCCATCTAAGAATTCCAATAAGGTATCCAATGAGCAAACAAAAACCGGTACAAATGATAACATTCGATGTTATAATTGCAATGAACTAGGGCATATAAGTTTAAAGTGTAACAAACCCATTAAAAGATGTAACTTTTGTTTTAAATTTGGACATGATACTAAAGACTGTCGTAAAAGAATCATAAATAACAGTGATGATTTAGTTAAAACAAATAACGTTACAGACCAAAATAAAACTATCTTGTGCATTACTAATAGTGAATCGGCAAATTCAAAATATTATAAAGATGTTAGAATAAATAACGTTATCCTGCAAGGATACGTTGACCTCGGTAGTAAATGCACTCTTGTAAGAGAATCAAATGCTAAACTTATAGTCCAAGATTGGGATAACAAAAATTTACCCATCTTGCAGGGATTTGGAAATTCCGCTGTAAAACCATTGGGAAAGTTTAAAGCAATTTTAGAAATTGGCTCAGTTAAAGCTGAAACGGAAGTTCTAGTAGTAGATGATCATTATTTACAGACATCAATTTTAGTAGGGCAGTCTTTTACTGAAAAACCAAACGTTATTATCTTAAAAACAACAGATGAACTAGTATTTATGGATACACCGGATCTTGATGATAATGCGTTTAAGACTAAGGTATACGCAGATGGTGACAACGTTATAAAACCCAAAACTGTGATGCCCTTAGATGCGATTACCAATGACACTTATAGTGGCGGCTTATGGGTACCGTGCAGTCTTCGAATTTTACCGCAAAATGAATATGCTGTTCTGTCTGGGGTTTTTGAGTTTAAAGCAGGTAAAGGATATCTAATGTTAGCAAATTTATCATCTAACGATCTAAATATTAAGAAAGGAGCTTTATTAGTTCGCGGCCAACAATATCAAGAAGTAAATAAGGACTATGTAGGTTTAACAACGGAAACTAAAAACTATGAAGAGTTGCCTCTATCAGATATTAAAATTAGTACGGAAGTAACAGAACAGCAAAAAGTAAAGTTACATAGTTTGTTAAAAAGGTATAGGGATTGTTTTGCAATGAACTTAGGAGAGTTAGGAAAAACAAACCTAGCAAAAATGGATATAACGCTGACAGACAATAGACCCGTAGTATATAATCCTTATAGAATATCACACAGTGAGCGTGACCACCTAAATAAAATGATTGAAGAACTATTATTGAACGGCATAATACGCGAAAGCACTTCGGATTATTCGAGTCCTGTTATCTTAGTGAGTAAGAAAAATGGGGATAAGCGGCTATGTATAGATTATAGGGCCCTTAATAGGAAAACTTTAAAAGATAAATATCCGTTGCCCCGCATCGAAGACCAACTAGACAGATTAGGGGGCAACAAGTTTTTCACAAGCCTTGACCTCACTTCAGGGTATTATCAGGTGCCCATGAGCGAGGCCAGTAAGCGATATACTGCGTTTGTAACACCGGATGGTTTGTACGAGTTTGAGAGGATGCCCTTTGGACTTGCCAATGCACCTAGTGTTTTTCAAAGGACGATTAATTGTATGCTTAGGGGTAAGCAAAACTTGGCATTGGCTTATATGGATGACCTATTGGTAACATCACGTTCAATTGAAGAAGGTTTAGATAAGCTGGAAAAGGTTTTCCAATTGATAAGGTCCGCCCATTTAACTTTAAATCTTAAAAAGTGCAATTTCTTTCAGACTCGTATAAATTATTTGGGCTATGAGATTAGTTCGGATGGCATCCGACCTGGGACGACCAAAGTTCAAGCTGCAGTAGATTTCCCTTTACCTAAAAATGTTCACGAGGTTCGACAGTTTGTTGGCCTTACAAGTTATTTCCGACGGTTTATTCAAAATTATTCTGTGATAGCAAAACCTCTAACTATTCTAACAAAGAAAAATGTTTCCTGGTGTTTTAACGAACCTCAAATAAAAGCATTTAAAGAATTGAAAAATAAATTGACCACCCGACCTGTTTTGGCACTGTATGACCCTGAGGCTGATTTAGAAATTCACACTGACGCTAGTAAAATCGGTATAGGAGCAATTTTACTACAACGGGTAAACTCGGATAAGGTATTCCATCCGATAGCATATTATAGCCGACAAACGACACTAGACGAAAGTAAACTACACTCGTATGAGTTAGAAACCTTGGCGGTAGTTTGTGCTTTGAATAGATTTAGAGTTTATGTTTTGGGTAAATCGTTCAAAATTGTCACTGATTGTGCCGCTATACGCAGCACAATGACAAAAAAGGATTTAATACCGAGAGTGGCGCGTTGGTACATATTAATGCAGGAGTACGATTTTACTGTAGAACATCGTGATGGTAACAAGATGAGTCATGTCGATGCACTGTCACGCAACCCAAGCGACTCCGAATCCCGTGACGTACCAAAGGTGGTTGATGTCTTAACAATAGATGACGATGCATGGTTGCGCACAGTGCAGGAACAGGATTCAGAAACACAGAGAATAATTGGCATTTTGAATGACTCGGAAACAAAAGACATTGTCGAGATTCATAAGAATTTTACTGTCAAAAATGGCCGTTTGTACAGAATTACTAATGATAAAAATGATGTTACCAATTTAAAGTGGGTAGTACCAAAATCAGTAAGATGGCAAATAGTTCGTATGAATCACGACGATGTCGGTCATTTCGGTTTTGAAAAAACTTACAGAAGGATTAGTCAGATTTACTGGTTTAAAAAAATGAGACGTTTTATTAAAAAATATTGTAATTCTTGCCTAAATTGTGCCCACAATAAGTTGCCAGCTGGAGCTAAAGAAGGGGAGCTCCATCCAATCCCAAAAATTAATAAACCGTTTGATACACTGCATACCGATCACTGCGGTCCCTTTCCCATTAGCAAAAAGAAGAATTGTCATATTCTAGTGATCATTGATGCCTTCACAAAGTTTATTTATATAAAACCAGTAAAAAGCGTTAAAAGTAGTGCCAGTGTTCAGATATTTGCGGAATATTTCTCGCTATTCGGAGTGCCACGTCGTCTGATATCTGATCGCGGCACTAGTTTTACGAGCAAAGAGTTTAAAGACTTCATCAATAAAAGGGGCGTTAAACATATTTTAAACGCGGTTGCCTCCCCTAGGGCCAATGGTCAGGTCGAGAGGTACAATCGGACTATTGTAGATGCAATAACGGCGGCTAATCACACTAAACCAGAAAATGAATGGGACTTGTGTGTACCCCAGATACAGTGGTCTTTGAACAATACTATTAACAAAACCACTGGTCGTACTCCTTCTGAAATGTTATTTGGAATTCAAACCACAGGCGTTTCGGATGGTTTCATGAATTCACTTGTCGCGGAATCCCATACCCCTTTAGATCGCGATGAAATTAGGTCAAATGCAGACTCGCGGATTCAAATAAGTCAACAAGTACAAAAGGAGCGTTTTGATAAATCGCATAAAAAACCGACTGAGTATAAAGTAGGAGATCTAGTTCGTGTAGAAAAAGATATTCGTACGGACCCTGGACACAGTCGTAAACTAATACCAAAATGTGTAGGACCATACAGAATTTCTAAAATAATAGGCAACGATCGTTATGAAATAGAGGACACACCTATTACTAGGAAAGAAGGGTGCAAACCATATAGGTCGATTTTTGCCGTCGATAAGTTACACCCTTGGCTTGTTTTTAGTCATGATGCGATGTCGAGTGATTCAGAGTAAGAGCACATATTGTTCAGTAATAACAATGTTGTTGTAATAGAATTGAGATTGTGTCAGAATAACAGCGAATGTAAAAATTGTGATTTGGCAATATTGCTTAAATTATGGACATGAGACATAATTAATTCGATAATAAAGGACCATATTTATGTTAATCTTAAGAGCTAACATAGGAACAAATATACATATTATTAATTTATTTACTTAGAGAATTGTACACAGACAATAATTTACTAAAGCGATATATAATGAGTTGTATATTTTAAATAGAGAGAATAATAGCATTGATTAATAAAAATGTAAAAGAGTTTTTAATAATGTTAGATATTTCTTAGTATATAAATAATGTTGATTTGTGAATGAATTCAAGTGAATTATTTTGTTGCAATATTATGCATAAAAATGTGATCTGTAGCGATTATGATAATGATAAATGATGTTAGCGATGATTAGTGAGACTTACGGGTGTGCCTGCCCATAAACAATGTTTAGTGATAAGAGTGAGTCACTACAAGCGAGAGTGCTTGTGGTCGATGTCTAGTGATAAGAGTGAGTCACTACAAGTGAGAGTGCTTGTAGTCGATGTTTAGTGATAAGAGTGAGTCACTACAAGTGAGAGTGCTTGTAGTCGATGTTTAGTGATAAGAGTGAGTCACTACAAGTGAGAGTGCTTGTAGTCGATGTTAGTGGTAAGAGTGAGATGCTACAGGCAAGAGGGTCTGTAGACGAAATTAAGAATTATCAACTGAATAAGTTCATTAGTAAGATGTTGTTATGTTTGCTATCCGATCATGTATTTTTGTTTCCTTCTCTTTCTTGCTTATTATTGATTTTGTAAAACGCGAGGCCGCGTTTGACGTCAGGATTAGCCGAATGTTAGCATACACAATAATCGACTAAGTTAAAACTAATATTATTTGTGGGTAGCAACATTGTTTTTAAAATATTTTACCCTTTTTTTAGTTATGGCAACCCATAGATCATTTTGAAGGATAAAAACGGCGCGGTAGATTAATTTTGACATTCTATTCTCGGCTACAGACGACGAAAGCGGTCTTGAGTAATAATCTTAAGGTGTTGAGTACCAATAAACAGTTTTATAAAAGTATTTGAGTGTATAATTCTTTCAGTATGAGATCCCTTGTGTTTTATTAATTTTGGTATCATGATTGATACACTTTTTATAAACACACGATGGCATTTTGGATGGCAATTACGTAGCAGCGCGCAACGTATTACTCGTAGTCGTGCGAGACACAGACTAAAAGCAAATTGTCCGACGTAGGACATTTTCCGGTCTTCACGTTTTGCGCGCTCATAACATATCTGTTTATTATAATATCATTGATCTTGATACATTCGAACACATACACTAGCTTAGAATTGTGAATGTCACGTGATTAACTTTCACGGTTATTATCTCGGAAACCGGACACTTTACGCGGGTTGTTGTTGTAATATTTTTTGTTGGCATTAATGTCAGTTAACGATTTAAAGGTTTCATAGCTGGCCGCGATTTTGAAAAAAAAATCAAAATGGCGGCGATAGGTATGCCACAAATCTTCAAACCCCTTTTTGCGACCTTTTTACCTCGCAAAATTGTATCCTGCTGTCAGATTCACTTTATAATAATAATAATAATTTATTTCATAAATTAACAGGTTTTAACATAAACATTGTAGAGATCTTCTTTTAAGTATGAAGATACCTGTGCCAGAAGACCTCACTCTTCCATATTTCTTATGAACTATAACTATAACTTTAAGTTTTGTTGTTTTGCTCGATTCGCGCCGTAAAAACAAATATTTTGATTTTAGAGAGTACTTAATTTTGTCCTCTCGCTGAATATTATTTTTGATTTTAATTAATATTACACCGGCAAAATGATTTTTCATGTTCCGGTCCATTTTTACTGTGTGTGTAATAATTTCGAAATCACAAGTTAAATCCTAACTTTACGAAGCTTACAATAAAAATATTTCGGACTGTTGAGCTGAATTGAATTTTTATTTGTGTGATAAACTGAGCTGTCAATTGAACTTGACAGCTAACATTGACAGAAACCTATGACTCCGTTCAGCGAACCCTCACTAGTTTAGTTTTTAGCCGGCGAAAATTCACACATGTGTCAGTGTCACACCCATGCTCTAGGTCTATGGAATACCGCCATTTTCGCGTGCATTTGACATTTTGACGTAAGTTGACGTCACATGCTATGCCCAGTGTTTATTGTTGACTTGTTGTTGTTATTATTATTGAAACTTTTTTTCTTTGAATAGCTGTCTACAACATGGAAAAAGCTCGAAAACCGATTTATAAGTATTGTATTGTGCCTAATTGTAAAAATACTATTAGAAGTGCACCTGATAAAGTGTTTTTCCCTGTCCCAAGAAATGAGAAATTACGTAAACAATGGTGTGAGGTTATGAGAAGAGATGAAGTATCTCCAACGACTTGGTTGCACTGTTGTGAAGATCATTTTAATGTTAGTATGCCTACCTATTTCATTTGGTTAACTTATGATTTCAGTTACTCAAACATGAGATTTGTATTTAATTTTCAATCACACGAGCCGTAGACACCCTGTGGTACCTACCTATTTAATTATGACATTGTGCAAAACAATTATTGCGACATTTGTTGTTTATTAGTTAAGAATAAAAAAAAAACATTGCAGTTCTGTCACTAAACCATAGGTCCACATTCTCTGTGAGCGCGAATTGAGTGATAATTCAAGTATTTTGATTACTTGGGTGATTCTTTTTCATCACTTGTTACAATTTTATTTTCAGATAGATGAGGATACAGAAAATTATGTTCAATACAAAATAATGAAAGATGAAGGGGTTAAAGTTACTCCACGCTTGAAACAAGGTGTCAAGCCTCACATATTTCAATGCCAAAAAAGAAATGTACCACCATCAGATAAGAAGACGAACGCTGCTAAGAGACAAAAATTGACACAGATAGAGGAAAATCCTCCAGAGACTGTTTTCATCAAATGTGAAGTTTTAGAAAGCTCAGAATCCCAAGAAATGAATGATTTTGAAGCAGAACTTAGTACTTCACACATTCAAGTCTTCAAAGACAAATTACATAGTAACAATGAGGAGTCAGTTGTCGTAAAATGTGAAGTTTTAGACGAAACTGAATCACAACAAACCAATAGCTATGAAGTGGTACCAATTACTTCTCATGATAAAGACAAACTATACAGGGATATCACAGACTCTGTTGTCATAAAATGTGAAGTTTTAGAAGAATCTGAATCACAACAAACCAATAACTATGAAGTGGGACCAATTACTTCTCATGTTAAAGACAAATTATACACGAATATTACAGACTCTGTTGTCATAAAATGTGAAGTTTTAGAAGAATCGGAATCACAACAAACAAATGATTATGAAGCAGGACCCATTACTTCTCATTCTGAAGTTGATAGAAAAGTCTCCGTTGTCATAAAATGTGAACATTTGGAAAACTCTGAACCACAAGAACAAACAAATGATTCTGAAGCAGAACGAAATACTTCCCTTATTGATTTTAATAACAAAGATAAATTACATAGCGAAATTGACTTAAAATGTGAATTTTATAACTATGAAGAGGGACCTGGAACTTCTCTTAGTGTGTCTGACAAAGATACATTATACAGAAATAGAGCTGTGCAAGTAAATCTTAGGAAAAAGTATAGAAGTAAAGGTGTTAATGTAAATTTTGATGCAAAGAGAACATTAAATAAATGCACTTCCTCTTTTATCTTGTAGTACTGTAACATCCTCTCCAGACAGTGAAACACAAAGTTGTTCATCTGATGATTGTGCTCAAGATGATTCAGAGAAAGAAAAACAGTTTAAAAATCGAATGCTCAGCTCCATGCTAACTGCTATGGAAAAAGAACCTAAAATGTTAATAGGAATAGATAAAGAATCATATTACTTAATCAAATTATTGAGTGAAAATATCCCACTACCAACTGTAAATATACTAATAACACTAAAGAAAATGAAATTAAATGAGCCATTCAGTATGTTAGCAATGGAATTTGGATATCCAGAGAAAGAGATCTGTAGAATATTCACTAACAGTACACCTCTTATTGCAGCAAGCGTTAAAGAATTTATAGTACAGCCAACATCATCACAGGTTCACTTAAAATTACCTATGCCGTTGAGGTACCAGTTTGAAAATGTAGTGTCTATTATTAATTGCCTGGAAATTGAGATTGAGAAACCATCTTATGAAATACATCAATCACTGACTTGGTCGGACTACAAGAGATGTAACACTTTAAAATATTTTATATCAAGTGCAGTTGATGGGTTGATTAATTTTGTTTCTGAGGGTTATAGCGGAAAAGCTACAGATACAATGATAGTGGAACATTGTGGGTATTTAGATAATTTGCCTTCTAGCACAGCAGTGATGGCCGACAATGGGTTTAAAGACTTGCCAAGTTTGTTAGAAGCTAAAAAATGTATTGTTCTATGGCCACCTTCAGTTCCCAAGTCTAGCACAAAAGGTGGAGCGAAACAATCAAGACAGAAAGCGGCAGTAAAGGAACATGTTGAAAGGGTAATAAATAGGTTAAAAGAATTTCACATGCTGCTTCCTCATGCTTGTATAGAACATAATATAGTTTCAGTCATGAATGAAGTAGTAATAATAGCTTGTGGTATAATTAATATGCAAAATGTTTTAATAAAAAAGTGAATTATTTATAATTCATGTTTGTTTTATTTGAATAAAATTATTGGTGGGTAAATAACTATTTTAGAACCGTTTGCATTAATAGCTTAGCTATTATAAAATAGCATAAGTACAAAAAAATTGCTTAGATGAATTGATTGGTTTTCAGAGTTTTCTGTACTCAACAATAATAATACCTATATTTATTTTTAAAACGTAGCCCCACACAAGGAATTTCACCTGTATCGTGGCTGCGTTCACAGACAAACACACAAACACCAACGCCCAGACCCGGAAAAAATATTTGTAGCTCATACAAATATTTTCGGCGTGCGGGAATCGAACCCGCGCGCCACGCAGCCCAGCGCGCGCCACGCAGCCCAGCGCGCGCAGCAATCCATTCGCTCAGCCACTGTGCTAATCATGCCGTCAAATTCTCGCCAATTCTCGGATAGCCTTAAAATAACTGGGCGACGCAAATAAAGTTCATTTTAGCTTTTGGAAAAATGCATTTTATTTTATCTAAATTCTTCACAAAAAAGTATGTGATGCAGTATGTAATTTTGTGAAGTTAGTGTGAGACATTAGGGACCAAATCTATAAAACGAAATTAGTCTTAACTATAACTAAATCCCGCTTCATCTGAAAATGAACCTTAACCTACCACAGTTAATGCTCCTATTCATAAACTTGGTTTTATAAATTAGCTGATCATGATCATAAACCAATTCAGCTAAGTATGCTATTCACTAAAAGCAGTTCCGGATTAACCCATAACACACAATACCCATAAGCAGAATAAGCTATTGCCGTCTCGGGGGCGCCATAACCGGACCGACATTATTTATTTTGGGGTACAAACCCGTCCTTTCTCACCTCCGAAATCCCTGATAACTATGTGAAAACCCAAACCTATGTCAACATTTCTAGTTCGCTTCTCTAGCTAATGCATCGTGTCGTGGGCTTTTTTTATCGTGGTAAAATTATCAAAAATGAGTCCTCCCACCTAGGGCAGGGCGAGAGGGACTGTCAGACTCGTACTGACTAAAATCGACTTCAATAGCCCTTTACGTTTCAGGGTCACGGTAATTTGATAAGTCCCGCGACCTGCATCGTGGGCTTAGATATTTTTAATCATCGAAGCCCAGTGGCGGGGCAAGACCTAAATTTGATGTGGGCAAGTCAGAT
This sequence comes from Agrotis clavis, assembly GCA_954870645.1. NCBI lineage: Eukaryota > Metazoa > Arthropoda > Insecta > Lepidoptera > Noctuidae > Agrotis > Agrotis clavis. The sequence goes on along the minus strand of OX940935.1, from coordinate 18,033,752 downwards.
TTCGCGAGGCCCTGTTCTATGGCAACCTGAAGACGGATTTTATAAAATAATAAATACAAACAAAACAATTAATACTGCCAAGTTTTTATTCATAAAATACAAATTAGATTCATAATTATTAGAGAGATATACCTACATTTTACAAATTCCTTAATTATGGTTTCGTAATTCAGCCTAGATGCCAAATCTGATTCAATTGATAAAAAAGCTTGGCGCATTGTGTTTCTCAAATAATTTTTATTAATTTTAATTTTGAAAAACTTCTTTCAGCAGCAAGACAATTAAATACGTTTCTTTTGTTAGGCGCCTAGCGACTGCGTTGCGTATTTTGATTTGATTGGTTGGCTTCCAAGTAAAGAACGTAAACAAATAAAACCAGGGATTCCCCGCACTCTGGTCGGCGGCAAATGTTGCCAGTCTAAGAAAACATGTTTCACAACAAAATTGATTTATATATATTTTTTTTTATTCTCGCTTTAAAAATTTTTTGGGCGCGAGGCCCCTTGTACCGCGAGGCCGTAGGCGGTGGCCCACGTTGCCCACGCCTTACGCCGCCACTGTCGAAGCCTATAGCTTATACAGTCCACTGCTGAATGTTGTTGAATACAGAGGCTTCTCTAAACCGTTAGCGGCCGGCCATCAAAGAATATAAATTATGATAGACGACACGGTTGGCGCAGTGACAAAGTGATCGACTGCACAGCGCGGGTTCGATCCTCGCAGGGAACAATATTTGTTTGACCTACAAGTAGTTGTTCCGGGTCTTTGGGTACATATGTGACTCAGCTCTTACACCCACGCCACGATACAGGGGAGTTGCCTAGAGTGGGTGGCAATGCAAAAAAAATGTGCCGACAACCTAGTGTAGGTAAACTCATTTTCACTGAAACCATTGTCCCTTTCGTTTTGGAAAATAAAGTTAAAAAAAAAACAGGCATATTATAATATGAATACAAAACTGCAGCTCGTTAAATAGTTCAAAGTATTTGGTCTTTTTATTACGAAACAAGTTCCGCACTGCGGCGCATCACCACTAATAGTGGTGATACTTTTTTTAAACGCCAGCAGGTCAACCTACTCCAATCTGTCAAAAGACAGATTGAGGTAGGTTGATGTGCTGATCAGCTGGTGTCTCTAATATTCATCAGGTGATCAGAGCCTGTAGCCAAACGGCAAGCAACAATCGTTAACGTTCAGCAGTCGCTAATACATTTTCAACTTTATGTAGCCCGTGAAATTCAAATTTTCTTATTTTTTTTGCAATTTGCGATTTTACCACTCACATTTAACCATTAGTATCTAAACTCCGTAATATGTATTTGGAACGTACTAAGGGTAACGCGCTATATTCTACCATTTTTGTCTTTTATCTTACATTGGCAACATTTATGAGATTTTTTTTTGGGTGGTTTAATGGCCCAGAAGCCGTAACAAAAATAAATAGTAATTAAAAAAAATATAGCCATAGACAATGGGGAAGGCAAGTGTCAAAGTGACAAGTGACAGTTTGGTCCCAAAAGAACTGTCATATCAAATGAATTTTCTGAAAAAACACGATTTATTGATGTAAAATGACTAGATGTTGTGTAATAAGCTGTAAAAATGATGGAACATACAAATTTCCGACAATTCACACTATCAAGAAATAATGGGTAGCTGCTGTGACTGTCTTGAGAACAAAAATTGTATTTTAACTAAGGAAAAGCTATAAAATAAACAAATATCCACCCTTGCGAAGCCGAGACAGGCCGTTAGTTGAGTTTATTAATGAAATTCTATGATTATATCATAACTAAACAATCGAATTCACTTTTCAAAATAATATCTACTTTTCTATTGGAGGTTAAGTACCAGTATTGCATCGCTCTATAAATCATGAAATTGTTCGTCTGGTGGGAGAATTATCACCTGGAACGAGTTTAGTGATAGTTGTGGTGTTAAGAAATTAAATATATTGTGAAATTTCTCGAATCTAAATAGAAAAAAGGGGTAAAATTACTGACTTAAAACATTATGATATTTTATCAAAATAGAAAGTTAAAAGCAGCATTATATTCTTGGTAGAGGAAAGGACAGGTAAAACATACCTAAACACAAAAATTTAAACCTCAACTACAAGTAATTGTGGATTTAATACGGTAAAATCAAATGTATAACCACTCAATTATATCACTTTTTTTCCTCTTGTAGATGCACCGCGGCGTCTTAGTTCTTCTTTTAGTATATGCACTTGTATTGACGAATAATTTTCCATATTTGTTTTGTATTTATACTCAATTTTTATAACAATAAATCTTGTTTGTTTTTTGTACAAGGTAGACAGTAATCTGACGTAGGGACCAACTATCGCAGCGCCATCTACGATTAGCTTTGAGTTGCCATCCCCATTAGACACCACCCTATATACAATGTACTCTATGGACACCACTCTATGCCACGGGGAACAATCTTCAAGGAAAATCTATGAACCTTATGTCTATGGTTGCAAACTACGTAACTGACAGCTAAATCTCTCCCTTTCCCCTTGCTTTCCCCTCGGCAGGCCCTACCGCCCTAGTTTCAGACGCCATATTGTCAAAACAGCCAATCACAGACTAAGCAGGCTCAGCCAATCAAACGATCAGTACGATCATCAGCCGCCGCCCGCCATTACTGTCAAGTGAAGTTAAAAGTTGATTATTTTTACGATTTATTTCCATAATTACTATAAATTATCCTCTCAAGATTGAACTCTAATATTTCTTTGTGTTGTGAATTGTAACAGTAGACAGAAATCCGTAAAATCAACGGATTTTGATTGTGAACAACAACTTTGTGTACCTACGAAACATTTGAGAAACAATAAATTTTAAAGTGTCTTCCACGGATAGTAGCATAACCAACTCTATTCACGGCTGAAGAGATTGTTACTGCACTACCCAATACGCCTGATATAAAAAAGTAAGTTTTAAATATGTTTACATCTACTTGTGTGTATCAATGAATACTGCCCAATAAAATATGCACTCGCATGTTAGCACATACATAGTATTGCTTATTCTGCTTGTCCTTCTGCCCATTGCACTTTTCCTCATCAAGCAAGATAACCGAAGCTCATAAATTGTAATCTGAAAGTAATTCAGTTAATTTCTACTCGCAATCTTAAAGAATGCATATTGTTGGAAACCTGTCAGTTGTAAGAGTCATTATACTATAATTAATAATTGATAACTATATTTTTTCCTAATATCAGTTTTTTAATTAATTTCAGGAAACCCTAACTCCGTCATTGCTGTACATATTATAGCTGGCAAACTGAAGTAAATGAAATCAAAACTGACTTGAGTGGTCTCAGTCATAAGATTCAGTTTCGATTCCTGGACACCCAATGACATATCAAGAGTCAGTTCCATACGATAACTGGTAAGGCTACTTCTTGTATTTATTATTTAATAATGTTTTTATACATCACTCTATGGGAACATAAAATTAGGATGAAAACTATCATTTATGTATTAATACAGGTTATAAAATATCTTCTCTCTGTCTATCTAAATATCTGTGTACCAAATTTTTTTCAAATCTTCGTCCAGTTGTTTTGCAAATTCAAAAATGTACAATAATTTTTTTATTATTTCAGATACCAAGGCTCACCAAATTATAAAAATGAAGATACTCCAGCAGCCGAATATTTGTGAAAAGGCAAAAACTGCTATAAGGTTTTAAAAACAAAAATCTTTTGAAGTACTCAATGGAGATTTTGCTTGTGAGATACTCAAACTCAGATTAATTATTGCATTCATGTGTACATAGCATATGTGTTATTACAAGTAAATAAGTTCAATCAACATGATATCGGGTTCGGGCATGGCAACATATTACATTGGACTTAACAATCATCCAGTCAGTTGGTATAGCTAAAAGCTCTAAACAAATGTAATTATTATATTATATCAATATGTAATCATTTTAATTAAATATAATATTTTATTTGATTATTAGTTAACTTCTATTAATTATTGTATTTTATTCAATTATTTATTTTATATTTTATTAATTGTGTATTTAAAATATGTATTGTATTAATTATGTTTGTATTTCTTCCATTTAGGGTGACTTTTACCAACGTTTAAACAAGTTTAAAATTTTATTTAAGCACAAAATTGTATTGAATTTTGTCCCTAAATAAAATTTTAAACATGTTTAACCGTTGGTAAAAGTCGCCCTAAATATTGTTTTTTATTATTTTATATATTTTGTTATTTATAATTTACTTTTTGTTATGTTATGTGTGTGAGCATAATTATGTGCTTCCTTGAGTAAATATTATTTCTGTGGTTATGAATAATTATATAAGTATCTATTTAACCAGTGTTTTATTCTAAGGCCCGTATTACAGAACGAAACTCAAGCACTGATCTCTATTTAAATATAGATTTCAACCAATCAAATGCCTTGAATCTAGTTTTAAGTAATACTTGAGTATTGAGTGACATTCTGTAATATAGGCTTAAGTCTTCTGCGACTGAGTAGAAGCTTTTTGTGTTAGATTTATTCTTTTAATTTTCTGTTATATATTGAATTTGGGTTTGCCACTAATTTGAAGCATTTTGATCCGAGAGGGTGGCAGATATAGTCTATGTTTATTATGACATTGATGATGACTTTCTCAATTTAACTCTGAGATTAACAATTTTTAAATGGTGTAATAGTATGAGGTCTCAACATTTACCCATCTTATGCCGCATATATTAATCGTGTCTTTTGAAAACACTTATTATTAAAATAAAACATGTATTATAATTATATTTCTTTGTTTTATTTAGACCTGTTTTACTTTGTAATCTACAGTCAATCGTATGTCAGAACAATTATTACTTGAGAATTATTCAAGTAATAATTGCTCTGACATAATATATGATTGACCAAAACCAATCAGTACAATAATCAAACAAAATATCTGTGACAAAAGCCTGAGGTCCAAATACGGAAAAGACAAAAGGCCTGTATCTAAAATCGTAATAGTTGCTTTTAAAAAGTCATTTCATTTGACCTGTTCAAGAATTTCTGTATAATCTGTGCTTGTCAATCTCTATCTTTGCGCTTTCTATTGGTCGTTATTTTTTGTTCGAAGATTGCCGTCTGAGTGTATACTCTCTACTTAGTCTGGGGTGCGTTTAAATCTTCCGGCGATATTTCGCCGGAAAAAATTAAACTAGCGAGGGTTCGCTGAACGGAGTCTTAGGTTTCTGTCAATGTTAGTTGTCAAATTCAATTGACAGCTCAGTTTATTGAACAAATAATCAATTTGCCGGTTTAATATAAATCCTTAATCCACAAATAATATTTACTCTCTAAAATAAAAATAATATTCGTTTTTACGGCGCGAATCGAGCAAAACAACAAAACTTAATGTCAATCTGACAGCAGGATAAAATTTTGCGTGGTAAAAAGGTCGCAAAAATTTATTCCTTTCAGTAAAAACATAGACCAGCGGACGACCGTAAACGGGGCAGATTAATTTTTAATTGGTATAATTTTCCACCTCTCGGTATACTTAAACGGGCTGTTTGACATTTAGTCAGTATAAATTTAAACTGGATAAAGGATTTAAACGCAGCCCTGTGCTCTATGCACTCTATGGCAGAATTTCACAAACACAAAAAATTACATTGTGTCGAAAATGCCAAATGCCTAGAATTGTTTGTTGAGACCGTTGAGACAATAATAATACACGTGAAAAGTCGCTTTAGATGTGAGATAATCTGTTGGTGCGATTTATTTTTAGTTGGTGTCGAAGGCTGAAGGTAAATATATAATTTAATTTTTGTGGACGACAAAGTATCATATTACTCGTGTGAAGTAATTTTTACTCTCCTCATTATGTCATAGCTGGTAATAGATAGTTTTATGTAAAATCGGCATCAGAACGAGGTAATTTAAACAACGGCCACGGTAGTATTGTAAATAGAGGGATTTTAGGATTCAAAACAAAATTCTGCTCTGCTTTTCTGTTTATCTATTTGAAGATCAGGGTAATATTTTTTTAAAGGCAGACTTAATCCTGCGACCCTCAAAGATCGTGTTATTATTTATAATTCTGCTGAAACAAAATTTATTTAAGCACTGAAAATTTTACGATGTAAGAAAACTTCTTCCCAGGCATACACACAATTGTACATTTCTTCTTTCCATACTTTAACTCTGTCTACTTTTCAGGCAAGCTACCAAGTAAAAAATAATCAAAAGTTTTTTTTTTAATTTATACCTACCCTAGTCTATTTTATCCTGAGTTCAAAAGGTGAAAATATACTTACGTAAAATGCAGTTTCCCATTAGTTAAAATATATTTTACAATCAAAACAGAAGATGCTGTATTAATATTTCTTGAATCCACATTTCCTAACGATACTTCCTTTTAACATTAGTAAGTATAAATAAGAAATTAATGTAATCATCCTGAGATTATGCAAGAAATAGACATCATTGTAAATCAGATTTCTTTTTTCTATTAAAACAAAGCATCTTTTCTTGTTCCAGCACAATGCAATCAAAGATACCCATTTCCTAACTATACTTCCTTTTAACAAGTATAAATAACAAATTAATGTAACCATCCTGAGATGTATGCAAGAAAATAGACATCATTGTAAATCAGATTTCTTTTTTCTATTAAAACAAAGCATCTTCTTTTCTTGTTCCAGCACAATGCAATCAAAGATACCTATAGCCCTCGGCCTATCTTTGGTGGTGGTCAGCGCATTTGTAGCATATTTTATATTAAAAAAGGATGGGAGTGGTGCAGATCACAATAATACCAATACAGACAATTGTAAAATGGTCACAAATTGCCAATTCATAGATTGTAATTCATTTGGGGGTCTAAAAAGGCCAAATTGCACAATTCCTCTTAAAAAATCTGTAAAGCTGAAGAGTTTCTTTGGTTGAACGCGCTTATCTCAGGACGTACTGGTTCAAATTGAAAAAAAATATTTAAGTTACATAGCCTATTTATCGGGGAGGGCTATGGCTTATTTAAAAACACTACAACTAATAGGAGCTGTGCAGCAGGTGAAACCGCAGGGAACAGCTAGTTGCTTAATAATTCTTTTAATTATCATAAAAAATGGTGACACTGTTAGAAAGAAAGGAAAATATGTTGATTTCTCATAAAACATGTGCATACTAAATTACTTTTTTCTGTATAAACTTTTATTAAAAGGTCTACAAATTATTTATTTGATAAGCAGTAAATTTTTGCCAAAATCATTTTCGCATTTATATTACTAGTAATTTTGCTTGTGCTTGGGAATTTGGGAATATATTCAGTTGGAATTGCTCAATATGACCGCAATAGACCCCCTGATTATATCAAAACACTAATCCGAAACAAAACAGTTGATTTACATGCAATTATATAGCTTTTCTATAATACAAAGTTTTTTCTATTATACAAATATTTTTGCCGCAAGTCCTTTGGCAAAACTACTGGTCAGCACAGCAGAGGAATATCTGATGTCAACTTATAATTATAAGTTAGTTGTAATCTTTTGAAATTTTATTTAAATACTGCAGAAACACTTTTGATTCAAAAAGTGATTTTTTGTGTTGGTAACTTCATAATATATTTATTATGAAGATAAAATATCTAGTTTTAATTTTACCGTATCCTGTATGTGCATATGGGTTTGACGCAGATTGTGCACTTCGCAAATTGTGCACTTGACGCAAAATGTGCACTTCACAAAATGTGCAATTCGCAAATTGTGCACTTCTCAAAATAGTAATTCGCAAAATGTGCTCTTCGCAAATTGAGCACTTCTCAAATTGAGCAATCCTCAAAATTAATCTGAAAATTATCATAATGATTCAAAATAAAAACCGCTTAATTACATTTTTTTATTATTATTTTTTCGATTATAACACTATAACAGTAGTTTCGTGTGAAAATAATCACGTTCTCGTGCAATAATATTCACATTCATTTTAAGGAGTGCTCTATTTGAGAAGTGCACAATTTGCGAATCGCACAATTTGCGAAGTGCACATTTTGCGTCAAGTGCACAATCTGCGTCAAACCCGTGCATATGCATGAGCGCGTGATTGCATTCTGTATCCAAGCCTGGATTTCAGTCGGATGGAATTAAGACTAGAAATTTTTCACAACATTTTAATATCATGGATTTCTGCAAAGTAACGCCCGATTCTGTAACTAATAGGTTTTGTTATAAAAAGTAATTTTGATCAATTATCATCAGGCCTGTGATTAGTGCACACTCACTTTACCAGTTATATTCAAGTACCATTTCCATGTAATACCAATGACACTAATGCCATAAAATGGGTTTAAATCCAGACTCCATGGCATATGACAAATTCCTTATGGAAGAACGAGCGAGTTACTGAGTTAGCCATTAATTAATAATGTCATGCTGATTTAAAAACAGATTTATTTGTTGCAGCACAATGCCGTCAAAGTTCCTGGTACCCATAGCCTTGGGCCTTTCATTGGTGACAGTCAGTGCATTTGTAGTGTACTATGTGTTCAAAAAGGACGAGGAAGAAGAAAAAGCAGTGAAGACTTCGAGATTGAATGTCATTGAAGTGCCTATACCTAGGAATATAGTGCCGGCTCTGATTGGTGAGTAAGATTTTATTTTGTTTTCCTTTGCACCATGTCTGTAATCCTTGAGGAGCCCGTGGCTAAATATTACACCTGGGTGGGTTAAACCGCGCTTGTCGAGGTTGGTCTGTGGATGGGTGACCATCTGTCATAGCGAGTTTCCTCGGTGCCTCGGAAAGCACGTAAAGCCGTTGGTCCCGACTGGCATTTGTAGATCTTTGACAATCGGTGCTTTTAGCCAGAAACTCATAAGTCTGACAACCAGTCTTACCATGCGTTTGCCGCATTTGACAGGCATTTTAAGGTTTAGACAGGCGTGCGGCCGGCATTAGTCTGAGACAGGCATTTTTAAATTCCGTACCCGCGCGCCCATCGCGGGAGGCACTGTTTCAATCCAAAATTCAAGCTATTGAGAAAGACGATGTTACAATTGTAGAAATTAACTGTATATTAAACGCAACTTTAAACGCACTCAAATCTCGTAAAGATGAAAATTTTAAATCATTGACAGTTATTCGACTACTGAACAAAAACTTTGGAAAACAACGGAATAAGTACGATAATTTTAAAACGGAGATTCTGGGCCTGTATGTGGATTTAACAACTTATTTGGAAAAATGAATGAAAAATATCGAAGAATTTCCTTCCGGTGGATGATTTTACAAAAAGAATTGAAAAGTTTCGAAAGTTCCGATTTAGTTATATCTGTAGAATTTCTTTCTAAGCTGAAAATCAGTGTTGACGACGTGAAACTGTTTGACAAATACGAAGTTCTAAAAGAAGATTGTAGAAGGATAGATATTTTTATTTTCTGAAAGCTTAACTAATTACAAACATGTATCTTGTGAAGATTTTTACGTTTATAAATTAGAAAAGAAAGAAGTGTTAAAAAAAATGATGTCCTCTGACAAATATCAGTAATAAAAATATCCTTCTTCATTATTATCTGTTGGCTTTTACTTATTACCTACAGCGTTTTGCTTTAGACAGGCATTTTTCTGAAAATTCAGGCATTTTAGGTACCATAGACAGGCATCCCTCTATTTACATATGGTAACCCTAACCATGGGGTATCGTATTACGCAGTTACTGGGTTGTGGAGGTCCGATAGACAGTCGCTCCATGTAAAATACTGATATTCAGCCAGCTGCATCTGTTTCGAAATTAAATAATGGAATTGTCATTTGTCTGACATGGAATGGAACATGTAACATCGAATTTCGGCGGTTCGAACATCGACTTTCTTGCCCAGTAGTAGGCCTATGAGGGATTTGTAATAGAATGATAATGAAATGATTTTTTTCTGACTTGAAATTTCTGCCAGAAGACCCAAATTATCCATCACTTGGTTTATTTTAGACATTAGATCATACATGACTCATGTATTAAAGAGTTTACTGTGTTATCTAAATTATTAGTCATTTGTTATAATAATGAGATCATCTTAAACTATCCTGATGGCCCAAACATTTCGTTATCACCACGAAAACTTTAGTTGTAACCTTATTTATTTAAAAAAGTTATTCTCACTTCCGCATTAGGCGATAAACCGCACCATTTTGCGAAGTCAAAGTCAAAGAAAAAAAAAATGATAAAAACTGCTCTGATAATACGAAGCCTTGGAATTTACTTACTTTTTATGTACCTATATTTTGCTATTCAGACGCAAATGAACTGTGAAACACATTTTTGATTTAATGTAAATTTTAAATTTTTGATGTAATGTATTGCTCTGAACCCAAAAATTTATTTAAAAAAAAACGTTAGAACAGTAAAATGCAAGCAAAAACATATTTTTTTGAATTAATTTCTGTTTATGAATGTCTGTTTTAGCCATGAGCCGATGTCACATCCGCTCGCAATGGCTTATACATTTTCTCCATCTCATTCGCACTTAGCCAAACTTCACTGGCCTAACATTAAAATAAACAAAAGACGGGCGATAGGGCGGCGTGCGCGCAGGTACCAAATATGCAAATCACCACGGTCACATGACCCGGGCCGTTGCACCCCCATAATTTTTAAATGTGGTAATTTCCTAGCATTTCATTTTAAACAAACAATTTGCCCGCGACTTCGCGACCCATCACGATGCTTACTATCGCCTCCGCCCGCGTCCAACTTACTAGACCAAAATTTATTCAGGAATCGTGTAGCTTCCTACCAAAAATAAAATTATATTTTAGGTACACAAGATTCAGTATAAAATTATTAATGTTTTTATTTGTAAATGGTTCGCTGAAAACCAAGAGTCTAGAAACAAGACTTGGCTGTCGGGTAAAAAAAGCTGGGCATTACCACTGCCTAACTATTAGTACTATAGTTATCATAGCATAATATATCTTTCCTAAAAAGAGCTATTGGGACCTCGGGAACATAAAATCGGGATAAAACTATCTGTGTGTCAATTTTCAACTAAATCCGTTCAGTAGTTTTTGCGTGAAAGAGTAATATATACACACACACGCACAATTCACAAACATTCGCATTTATAATATTAGTGAGATTACCAACAATATTATTGTACGACTAGCATGCGCTCAATTTAAAATAGATTCGTGAATGAAACGTACTCGTATCTTGAATATTGTATTAGCGTATCTATTGGCCCGAATGTTGAGCCAAATCATTCAGAAAAGTCGTTATTCAACTGGAGAGATTATCTATGGCTAATAATATACAAATGAAGTGATCCAAATGTGTGTTTTCATAAATATTTTATGAAATATACGTCTGGCATAGACACTCCTTTGAGAAACAAGACAAAACATTTTTTTTAATAACTGTTACTTTCTTTTTTTACCTGGTAAACATCATCAAATGAGTCCTCCCACCGAGGGCAGAGCGGAAGGGATTCAGAGTTTCAGACTCGTACTGACTAATATCTACGAAGTTCCTTCAGTTTAGCCCTGAACGTTCCAGGGTTACGGTTACCTGTTGAGAAAGTTCCGCGACCTAAGTCCCTAACATTTTATTAAGTAAAGCATCAGAAATCCGCATTTGGAGTCTGCCAAATGAGAGAAACTTCATACTTCGCTCCAAAACACAACGCGGCAAACGGTAACGCTTCAGGCCCAGAAGGAGATGGCGGGTTGAGTTAGATTCATTTTTAAAAGATTGGTTTACTAATGAACACACTAAATCGCGAAAGGGAAAAAGGCCTTTGGGCTTTGGCCTAGAGTTCCACAACGCAGGCCTCACATATCTCCTCCAAATGCTGCAAATATCTCACGAAATCCAAAGATAGACAGTGATTGATTGATGAACATATGGAGTAGATGTTCTCACTGGAGGTCACACTTCCTGCATCAAATCTGTAGTGGACGTGATTGCAGAAAAAAAAATACAGGGTGACTTTTTTACCACCGTCCAAAATTTTTCTATGCATTAGGTATCAATCACTAAACCCATTTTTGAAAAAAATCGATACGTCAAATTGTCATATTAAAGCATTTTCTCATCCGCTCTGTGTGGTCACTAAGCTAAACGTTAATAATATACACTTGCCGACGCATGAAACGGACAGAGCGCACCCCGCTGACCCCCCGCCCCGCCCCGCTACACCTGAGCGACACATCACAGCGCGGTGTCCAGGTTCATCAACTTTTTATAGATAACATTGAGACGTGATATCTCGATATTTTTGTATTGATTGATACAAAAAGAAAAAACACGTATTCAATGATTTTCGCCAAAGATTAATATATTAAAATTTGGATGGTGACTAAAAAATCACCCTGTATAACTCTACACACGGCTATTTTTTAGCAATAAAATGTTGTAATGCACAGCTCATTAATTAAGACATAAAAGTTAATTTAATAGGCATCACAAGCACACGATAATTATTATAAATTATCCATAATAATTTACAACCGCTATAAAATTGAGCTAAATAGCCTATAAATATTTTGAAGTAAACGACTATTAAGCGTGCCACTGAAGCGTGCATCCTTTAACGGCTAAAAATATATGTCCCACAGACACATTTCGACAAAACGTATTTGTGGCTGCGAAAAGTTGGACATCTAGAATTAAAAAACCCGTAATCATCATCTTCAGGAGCTGGTGGCTAAATAATAACAGCTACACTGGTCAGTCTTCAATCTTAAGCAGTAGTTGCCGAGGTTGGGTGGGAGTTTCCTCTGTGTCTGGAAAGCACGTCAAGCGAGTCTTGGCTGTCATTTGAAGATCTTTGACAGTTGATACAGATTTTATTTCGCGGTCTTATCGCTGGTGGCAATATCTCAGACAACCTTTAGATATACTTAAAAAACTTTTTCAAAAAAAATGTAACCGCCTTCAAAAACAACCACAAAAAAGTGTAAAATAATCTACAAAATAACTTTTCTTTCGGAAGTCGGTGCCTTTGTTTTTTTTCTTTTCATTGTCTTTTTAGCCACCGACTTCCGAAAGAAAAGTTATTTTGTAGATTATTTTACACTTTTTTGTGGTTGTTTTTGAAGGCGGTTACATTTTTTTTGAAAAAGTTTTTATTTTACTCTTTTTAGATTAAATATTCAACCCGAATTCTTGTCAAGAACATTATTCTCTTACATGTGCACTAGAATTTTGTGAACCTTCGCACCAGTACTTACATCACTCATGTACACATTATGCTAATAAAATTCCATATCTCAAAAATTACTGAACCGATTTTGATGAAACTTGCAGTATTCTCTAAGTTAAATGATACCTAGTACAACAAAAAAAGAATTACTTAAATCGGACTTGTAGTTCCGGAGATATGCGAACACAAAATAAATCAATCGATGCCTACTCCTTACTGTTAAGGAGTTGTACCTTCCATCATCAGGTCATCCACCTGAGATGATGTTTATCAGATGCAAATACTTGAACAGCTTCAGAAAATATATGAAAATGGTACTATGTGCCTATAAAATTTGAAGGTTGCCCTCGATTTCCCTAGGATCCCATCATCAGATCCTGACCTGGTGATCATGGGACCAATTGGAAAGTATACCTTTTCAAACAAAAGAAAAAAATTCCAAATCGGTCCAGGCGTCTTCGAGAAATAGGGGGACATACATAAAAAAAAAAAAAAAAAAAAGATTCCGACGAATTGAGAACCTCCTCCTTTTTTTGAAGTCGGTTAAAAAATAAAAAAGAGGGTAGTCAGTAATGCACAACAGATATTAAAATAAAAATAAGATGTGAAAAGGATTTTAAAATAATTATATACAGATGGAGACTAGGTATTTACTGCTCATCTGTGGTCTTTCACTTCACTTCCTTCCCTGCTTTATTGGTTTCAATGAAGCAGGCCATTTTTCAGAAAGCACCATCTCCTTCTTAGTCCTATGGATATTGTTATTCACTCATCCGATTTTATCCTCGGTTGCTGTCGATGACTCAATTTTGCGCAATGACCGTGCCATCTCAATTTATAACGTACATGTACTAAAGCAAATGCATTACATCACCTTTAAATAATCTTCTCAGCTTAAGATTGTAAAAAGTTTATTTTAGCTTTACGATCATCTGAGGCGTTCTTAGCCACATTTTCGGGACGCATATACCGAGCCGATTCAATGCTTCGCGTCGGCTACATTGTTCATGTCTGCAGATGAACTGACGGTCGATGGAGCAGACATGTGCTATAGTAGAGATCGCGAATGGGCAAACGTAGTGTAGGACGTCCTGCGGCAAGATGGTTATATGATTTGAAGGATGTGGCTGGTAGCAGATGCATGCGGACTGCCCAGGACCGGGAGGATGGCGGATTTTGGGGAAGGTCTACGTTCAGCAGTGGACGGCGAATGCTACTGAATCGTATTTACTTCTGTAACCCGAAATAATACGAGTATGTTCGAGCAGAACTCTTGAAGTAGTAAAATCATTTAATGCGCAATTGACCTTTTAATGCCCACCTTTTGTAGTTTTGTGTCGCTATCTTTCGCGGTTTTTGATTTTCCTGTTCCAAAACTAACAGTTCCAAGGGCAGACTATGTTGCGTCACAAAATTATCGAGCAGACATGTCGCAGACACTAATACTAAGTTAGGTTTCTAGGATTACTGCGGCTTCCTACTTACTTAGTAACTTGTTACATAATCATGGCTTGTAATCAGTTTTCACGGCTACTAAATAAAAGGCTTCGTTGACAATGACCTACAGAAGACGTAGTGTGAAGGTTAGGTGAGACACACATTTGTATACATTCCACTGGGTCTAATGGGCCCAAATCTCTAAGGCAAACTTAGTAGCTGTCGCGGTTCAATCAAAAATGATCTTTAATGACCAACTAAAAGGGGTATCCACCTTCTTGTAAAGGTTAAAGAAACTAGAAAAATAATTGTTGAAATGAAACCGCGATTCTAATAGTTGCGTAAATGCATCCTTTTTTGCCACCTGCGGTTGTTTCACACAATCTTCATTAGGTTCGGGTTTTACTTATTTTTAACTTATTTTTTTTAGTAGTAATAAACACTAATTAAGTCCCTAGATACGATCACTGACACAGTCTGCCCAAATAGAAAGTAAAACGTTGCTTCGCACTAGGAATAATTTAGTAACATTTGCAAACATTTAAACTCACAGATTTTCTTAGGAAAGAAAAATTCGATCGGCGGCCGCAGGTTCGAATCCTGCCCGGCGGATCGAATTTTTCTTTCCTAAGAAAATCTTTGAAATTCGCTACGCATGCGTTAATGCGTTTAATATTTAAACTCACATGCCGTGATTGCCAGGGATGGTGGTCAAGGATGGTGGTCGTGAATCAGGGTTACTTGACTCGCGACAATCCTCTTTTCGGAGTTCGGCGCCAAACCACTTTTAATAATTATGTTCTGTCGCTGCGCAGGAGTTTCAGTTCCTTCTGAGTGTAATCGTTTTTAAGCCTCATATTTGCCTCTGAGCTATTGATGCGATGAGCGAATTTTTTTTTGTCGGGAAAAATCTGTATACCGATATTTGTTCCATGCAAAAATCAAATTCGCGACACCCAGTATAACATAACAGTCGCGTCCTATATCACTGTTCCAAATATTAATAAACTAGCTGTTGCCAGCGGCTTCACCCGCTACAACTCGAAAATTATCCCACAGGAACATAAAATCGGGATAAAAACTATCCCATGTGTTAATCCAGGTTATAAACTATCTGTGTACCAAATCCGTTCAGTGGTTTTTGCGTGAAAGAGTAACAACATACCTACATGCACACATACATCCTCACAAACTTTCGCATTTATAATATTAGTAGGATTGCATTGTTAGTATTGGCAGCCCATGCATTTTGAACTCATCAACAATGTCAGTTTTAATGCAGATATGACAGCGATAAATACTAGTAAATAGACATGTTTAAGTAAATAGTCCAACAGCTGTCTCGCATGATATATTCTATAGTATGTACCATTTAACATGGCAAAAGAGGTCATTCACTCCCTCCTACCAAGTTTTTCATCACTAAGCGATAATGACACTTATTGTTACCTAAAACTACTAATAAGCGATAGTTGCTTCTATCGCTACAGTATCGTGGTACCAGCCTGCTTGACATACAGTGGTTGTGAATCTTGTGTTGCTCTAATTCAAAATTATTATTTTTTATTTCTAGAAATCAAATTGTGTGCTTATAAATTTACGCGTGACGTAAAAAATGTTCCACTGTGTGTGACGGATTTAATGGATGTAGTGATTAGGTAACGGCCCTTTTCCCTTCATATGTATTTTCGTCCGCGCGCGGATCATAGTAGATTTTCAAAGTCGATTGTATGTTTGTTCACGATTATCTCGCGTTTGTCTGAACCGATTTTCATGCGGTTTACGGAAAAATGTTTATTACAGTCTAGGGAAGGTTTTAATATACTATAATATTGGATGTCTTGTGACGTTACCCGCATGGATCCGTTTTTGTTGCTCGCTTGGATATAAATTTCTAAAGTTGCCGATTATACGAAGATTTTTGTTGAATGTCTGAACTAAAAAGGGTAAAATAAAAACTTTTTTAAAAATAGTGGCAATTGTCAATGACATAAAAATCAAAAGCCACCGACTTCCGAAAGAAAAGTTATTTTACACTTTTTTGTATTTGTTTTTAAAGTCGGTACTTTAAAAAAAAAAGTTTTTATTAATACTAAGGGTACAACGGCGGTCTTATCGCTAATAGCGATATCTTCCAGACAATTATGATGGACTTGAAGAACTTAAAAAAAAAATGAGGGTAGACAGTGATGCACATCAAATAATAGATAACCGATAATATAAATACAATACACACAAACATTAATAATAAAATAAAATACACTTACATACATAAATATAAATATGTATTATTAGAGAGAAAGGAAATGATTTAAGACTAAGCTTTTAAAAGAAACCAGTGACTTGGCTTGTCTTACTGATACAAGCAATGCATTCCACAAACGACAGCCTGGACTGTGAAAGAATCATCATAAAAAAATGTGGAATGCGCAGGCATCAAAAGAATCAAATGTATATACAACGTGTAACGTTAATAGCGCAAAACCTCTCGTGGAGTAAATCACCCCATGTTACTGAACAATGTTTGTTCAAAAACTTTTGGAAAAAATGATTTTTCATACTGATGGGCTCGATCATTTTCTCATTTTGTATGAAAAATCTTTTTTTTTTTTTCCAAAAGTTTTAGTAATTGCCGATTTATCAAAATCATCAACTTTTTGGAGAACGTTTGGTCTACTCCTTTTACCTTCAGGTTGCGTTATTTTATGAGTATTTCTGTATTCACGTAATACCCGATATATCGATCTCTCACTCACCCCACATATTTCTGACGTACGTTTGACAAGATCATGGTTAGTTAAATATTTATCCTCGAGCTTGGTGTTTTGGACATATTTAAAAATATTAATAATCATAAGACGTTCTCCGCTGGTGAGAATCGTCTTCTGTCTTTTTGCTGGCGGCGATGTTAACGGTATCGATCCCGAACCTTCTTGAGGTTGGAATATGTTTGGACGACGACGGCGTTTACTGGTTTCACCAGTAGATGTTCAAGCTTCTGGTTCCATGATTCTTTACAAGCAACAAATGAAGTAACAATAACAACACAGAACACAAAAACAAAACAGTAACAAACTCAACAACGATAACAATAAAAGCAAATAAAATAAAGCACAGACCCAAAGAGATTAAAAAGAACCTATAGAGCGGGCATTGGGAAAATTGGCATACAAAATTATTGATGCCGTGTGTCAGTAGCACAATCTAGCGTTGCATAGCAACGCGACTACTAGACTGAGTGACTTTTTACCTATGGTAAAAAGTTTTGGATCACAACTTTCTTCGTGATGTCCCGTCTATTGCTCGTATTTAGTTTAATGTCTTTGCACACACCGAACGCAAATGAACTTCCACACGGAATGTTAAATCTAAATGGCGGCTGCTGCCGGGGGTGCTGCACCCCTGACGCGATGACTTCGTAAAACAAAAACGACATAAGATCAAAATTAGCATTTTCTGTGATGAAATAGTTTTTGTAATTTATTTTAGGAAAAATAAGATGTTTTTACCATCCTGATATCAAAAAAATATTAATATACTTATATCCATACAATATGCACTAACTTTATATTAACTCAGTATTGTATTATAGGTTAATGCAAAATTAAATGATGCATAATAATATATTTACTTTTGTTAAATTGTCTCAGTGTGATAAACTTGTGTAAAAACGAAAATACACTATTATAAAAAAAATATTTCGTAGGGTACGTTTGCTAGGTTTTCTATTATTTTGGGTTGTGCATTGTGTTGTTTTTGTGGTAATTTTTTATGTACACACATCAAAAGTGTCTAGGGATCAAGCATTTTTATGCGGATTTCTTGAGATTGAGATGTGGCTTTGTAATAAATTTATGATTTTATAAATTTATATGGATCCTTTTTGGTGCATTTCATAATTTGAATCAGGAACTGTAAATCAAATTCGAGTAAAAGATGAAAATCAGCTGTCAATATTTTCCCTATAAAAACATACAACGCATTGAAGACATTATTAGTGCTACTGTTTCCCTACTACTGATTAAAACCAACGTTATTATGGAGCGGCGACGTCATTTAAGCAGGGAAGAAATGCTCAGAGCCGTGGGAATGATAGAAGCTGGTTCCCGGCAACGTACTGTGGCTTTAGCTCTGAATACAAGTCAGAGTGTTATCAGTCGACTTTGGACACGTTACCGAAGCACTGGTACCGTGGCTGAGCGCCATGGAGGACGGTATCGCTGCACCACACGGAGACAAGACCGATACATTCAAATCTTAACTCGAAGAGCTCCAACAATAACCGCCATGATGTTGGCCGTGAGGCTTCATCACTCTTCAGGGAACTTAATTAGCGACCAAACAGTCAGAAACCGCTTGCATGAAGTGAACCTTCATTCCCGAAGACCGCTACGGGTACAACCTATAGCAATGCACAATCGTAGGATTCGATATCAATGGGCTCTTGAACACAGAAATTGGGCAGAAGAACAATGGCGTTTCGTGTGCTTTTCTGATGAGTCTCGTTTTGGTATGAGACCGGATACAAGACGTATACGACACTGGAGAACCCCTGGACGCCAACAGCGATTAAAATCCTGCCAGGAAGTCCATCCTTATAGTGGTGGAACCATCATGGTATGGGCGGGTATTTGGATCGGCGGAAGAACTGAGTTGATTTGGATCAGAGGCAACCTCAACGCTCAAATTTATGCTGAGACGATTGTATCAGACGTCATCGTTCCTCTACAAGTGCAAATCGGTCCCTTATTTCAGTTAATGCATGATAATGCACGACCGCACACCGCAAGAGTTGTAAGACAGACTCTCGCCGCAGCTAACATCAATGTCCTGCCCTGGCCTGCTCAGTCGCCAGACTTGAACCCGATTGAGCATGCATGGGATATGCTACAGAGAAGAGCTCTGCCGAATATGGAGGGTATCCAGTCGCAAGAAGACCTTTTTTTGTTGTTGCAACGAACATGGGCGGCCATTCCACAGCGTGATTTGGATGAACTCATTTTGAGTATGCCAAACCGATGTTCTTGTGTTGTTAGTGTTCGCGGTAGAAACACGGATTATTAATTGTTTAAGTTACCCAATAAAATTTTAAAGAAAACTGTTATTTCAGTCTTTTTTTCGAACTTTAATGTTAGTGGTTCAAATGTCGAAAATCCCTTTATTAGGAAAATGGCAAATTTCTTTATGAATGCAAAGGTGACTTGGTTTATCGTTACTGTGACAAACGATAACACTTTATTTGATGAATCCTTAAAGAAAATTTTAATTAATATCAATCAGGAGAAAAGTTATTGCAAAAATATATGTTGATCCCTAGACACTTTTGATGTGTGTATTATGAGACTCAAGCGATGTCAGTTTTGCGACTGTTTGCGACAGATTTGTACGGGTGAAGAGGAAGTATCGCTAATATTGAGATATCGGGATGAAAGTCGGAGCAATGACCGCTATTGCCGTGTTAAATGGCACATACTATACGCTATCTTTAACATAATGACAGCTGCACATATCCTATATCTTTACTATCCTAACTTTAAATGCGAAAGTTAGAGTATAAGACACAAATTATTACTCTTTTACGCCTAAATTATTGAACCGATTTTGCTGAATTTAAAGAAATAGATGCAGGGACCCTTTTTTATCGTGGTAAAATTATCAAATGAGTCCTCCCACCTAGGCAAGACGTGAGGGACTGTCAGACTTGTACTGACTAAAATTCACGGTGATCCTTCAATAGACCTTAACATTCCAGGGTCACTGTTACCTGATGACATTCCCGCGACAAATAGGACCCTGGAGACGGTCATGGACAACTTTTGGTATTGAACTTGAGGGTATATTCTAAAGAGATTCAAGTCTGTACGTACTGGGTAATCTTCAAAAGTAATGGCTTGTGTTTAAACACCACCCAAAAAAGTACCTATTTTACTACCAAAAAAATTCTTAAACGGTTACCAAAATGGATAAATGGTCACCAAATAACGTTTCCTAAGTAATAAAGAAATAAACCTATTATGTGTAATAAAAAAAAAAACTACCTACCTAAGTAGGGTCGACGAAGCCCCACTTCGCGGGGCTTCTATTTCTGTGTACAAGGTTTAAAGGAACCTAACCAAACCGAACTTCGGGGTGTCCCTGAAATCTTGCTAAAGCGAGTTTTAGATTTGGTGACCATTTATCCATTTTGGTATACAAAAAGAATTATTGATGCGCATTTAAATTTTAGCCCTAATCAAATTCCGAAAATCCTTTCACTGAAGCTAAATTATTCTTTAAGTGTCATTATGCGGCATTTCACGACATGGTCGGCGCAGTGGCTGAGCGATTGGACTGCTGCGCAGCGCGTGTCGAGTTCCATTTTCGCACAGAACAAATATTTGTCTATCCTACAAATACTTGTTGCTGGGCTGGGTGTTTGTGTATAATGTGTTTCTATGTTTGTAAATGCAACCACGACACAAGTGTGGGCCAAAGTATTATGTAAAAAAGAAAAAAAGACACTATCCCGTGGGATTCATTTTGACAAAGGCGAGCGAAGTCAAAGGTCAAACCTAGTTCTCTTATATTAGCATTACTGTAAACTCCACACGTGCGTATGATGTCAGTTCTCATTGAAGGTTAAAGCAATAGAAAACAGACTATATCCTGCGTTGTATCTAAATCTGTGTTCGACTGTTTCTAAAAACAAATAAAACGTTTCATTCGGATGTATTTTGAAAACAAACGTCTGTATGCAGCCGATTCTCGAATAAGTAATCAATTATTATACTGTGTTTACACCTCCCATACATCTAACTCTATTACTTATAGTTACAATAATTATATGCGCAGTTTATACTAGATGCGGGCAGGCGAGTTGAATACAGTCAGCGATCGTTTACTTTTCTGTATTTTCGTTAAAGTGTACCTTTTTTGGGACAAACCCACCGTACTATTCCCAAACCACTGCAACTCCTGAAAGCCAAAATCAACAGTGGCAACCACCAGAAAAGCGCCGAGACAATCAAATGGAGCTCGACGGAGAATGAATTTACCTGCCTTGGATCCTGCAACGAAATTAATCAGAAAAGAATAGTGGAGGAGTAGGAAAAATATGTTTCCACTTCCCTCCATGTCAAGCTGGAGACAGAACAAAACAAGACCTTTAGGCACAAATTGTCATTAGAACTGGGAGAAGCCTAGTTGCCCACAGCACCACGGGGAAAACGCACCTACCGATCTTTCGGTATTTTTACAGGTACGATACACCTGTAAAAATACCGAAAGATCGTTAAGTGTGCGACCACTGGGACTATACCCTGCGCCGAGCCTGCATCAGACAGCTCACAATCCGTAATAAGTGCATTAAATTCGCGCCTACGAGTACGACAATTATTCCATAAAAGTGTTTACTGACGGATCGCGATCTATGGTTAAAGGCCCTTATTCTCAATGTTCAAATCCTGCTAATATTATAAACGTGAAAGTTTGTTTACATGTATGTTTGTTATGCTGTGTTTTGCTCTTTCCCCCAACAACCACTGAAAGGATTTGGATGAAATTTGGTACCCAGATAGTAATATAATCTGGATTAACACATCAGAGTTTTTATCCCGATTGTTTCATGGGATAATTTTCGAGTTGTAGCGGGTGAAACCCCTCTTTATGCTATGACACGGACAACACTGAACGTTGAAAAAAAAACCATTTCATCAAGAACTTTCTTTAATTCAAGAGATTTTTGATGTGATGGGTACTTAATTACGCATTATCTTATATGTTATACATAATTATATCCTATAGTCGTGACGTCATAACTTTTTTTAGACACTTGTCACGTCTGCGATGGCCGAGATTGCGACCGTTAGATAAGTGTCGCTAAAATTGCGACAAATCGCGTCATCTCATGTCGTCATCGTCAATTACACTGGTTAACAAATTTTAAGGTTTTGTTAATCCATGAAATGAGTTGTGCTAATTGCGAAAGAATACCTCTAAACATACATTTTGATGTAAGTTTTAAGGTCGAGTTAGCTCGCGTTTTTTGTGGAATCAAATAAAAATGTTTTGACTTAAGATAACATTATATTCATAAATCACGTATTATAAAATTTAAAAATGAGTTAATATATTGCTTTTCCGTTTATAAGTAATATCTACAGCCTCTCTCTTCAACGTCCAGCAGTAGTCTGCTAACATAGCAGGACTCCATTTGCCCTGGTATCGCTCTTCCATGCCTGAAAAACAGTAATTTTTGTTCCTTTTGCCAAGAGATTCCATTGCTGGAGACGCGAACCAAGAAGTTCAGCTTGTGATTTTGATAAACTTAGGTCTCGTACTAGATCATTTAATTCTGGTTGAGTAATTAGATGGGGTTGCAGTACCTGGTCGTGAGGACTAAAATCAGGATCGGTAAGATCGTCTTCTTCAGTGCTAAGCTGGTCAATTTCTTCAGAAGCATCCATTGGTGGCGCCGGAACGGGGTGATTTTCATCATGCGGACGAGGTCTTTGAGCAGATGGCGTTTCCATATAACTATGTTTTCTCTTTTTGCGCGTATTAAGCCCTTCTGTCTTATTCATGCAAAAATAACAATCTTCAATGTGATCCTTTTGTTCTTTCCACAGCATCGGTGTTGCGAAAGGCAAACATGATCGGCGGCCGGATAACCAATCTCGCAAATATTTACCACAACTCGAGCATATCACATGTGGAACCCAGGGCTTGTCTTGATTTTTCACTGGTATTCCGAAATAAAGTTCGTAAGCACGACAGATTCTGGGACTGAAGTTTTCGCTCGTATTTTTTGTAGTGAATTTACCACACACGTAACAAAAATTGTTAGGATTGCTTTCACAGGAACGAGGCATAATCAAAAATATAAATTCACAAAGTTTTAGTTTAAACTTCACAATAAAAACTAAAAACAAAATTTGTTTGATACACTTAAGAAGTTGCTGTAGGTTACACTGCTATTACCACGTCATACACTAATTGTATTTTCACGGTGTTTGATAGCGAATGCCAGCGCAATCTTAACGTTCTTTATGATGTATTAAATCTAGTAAAGTAAAGCCGTGCTGTAATAACGAACAAGTCGAAACTTGCGAGAGTGCGGCGAACGCAATACAAGTTTAAACTTGTATAGCTCGATAACTCGAGCTAAGACACTTGTAATATTATAACTGATGATTAGTATTCACCAAGTACTGCCTATTTTTGTATTTCATCATTCATGGGCAAAACCATTGTTAACCAGTGTTATGTATTCATCGTCATACTGACATACTACACTTATGTATTTGTACTACTACAGAATTGTCCCGTACGAACTTATTCATTGCTATCTGTTGCAACAGTTCATTTGAATTAATTAGGAGATCATAAAGTAACACGTAATTAAATAGTTCTAGAATAGGAATGAGAAACTTGCAACGGGGATTTAATATTATTTACAACTTTTTTCCCGCAACTTTATTCGCATGAAGTTTTGGGTCTCGGCCTACCACGTCGCATACTCGATTCCCAATATCCGCTCCAACTTTTAGTTTTTGATACAAACAATCAACCCCAAAAACAACCCCTTGAAAGTCTACGAGGAAAACATCGGGGTTTCTATGCAATATTTGAAACTCCCAGGACTCACTTGATGATTTTTACACCCCAAAGAAACGGAGATAAAAACAAGCCTATTATGTAAATAAATAAATATCGGTCAGTGTGTTTCTAAGCATGACGTATGACATAGCATGTCGTCTGCCAATAAAACCGCGCCCTTGTACTTTCAGCCCGGCCTTCATAATAACAAATAGACATTACTCATCCACCACTGAAAACAGGCTGAAACACACGAAATTTTCATGAAAAAAGTACTTTTCCTTTTAATTCTGTAACTGCGTGATCATTTATATCGCTGCAATAAATCTCTTGGCACGATTTGAAGACACGTAATTGCATTCGGTGTGATATTAGTGTCAACATCTATTTTCTCTGTCGTTCAATTTTAGTAGCATTAATTTATTATTAGACTAGCTTTTGCCTGCGGTTTGTCCCGAAAGAGGTTGTAAAGATATTCTGTGGAAAGAAAAAAAATACTGCAAGCAAGATTTGAAACTGCGATTTGCTGATGATAGTTAGCGACGCAGGAAGGTACAACAGGGAATGAAACTTCCCTTTTTTTTTCTAATAATTTTCTCAAATTAGTATGGTGCTATCTGAAAGTTGTACCAACGTCGCGTCGGTAACACCTCCACTACACTCCAATGTGCATAAAATCATCAAATACAGCGAGCTACTAACCGTCCGCACGTCCACGTCGGTAACACCTGAGAAGCCTCGACTAGCACATGCAGAGAGTATGCGCTAATCCATAGGCTATGTATGTCCATGCGCTAGTCCTACAAATATCTTGAAACTCGGGGTTCTCTCAAGGTACATATTTGGAAAACTGGAAGCATTACCAAGTTATATAAGAGATTATAACAAGTATCAAGTTTTAGGAAACAGATATTATAATGTACTGTAATAAGAAACTTAAAACTTGTTGTCGTTCATGTTATTTGATACAATGTTATCTGAGTTTTAAGTCAAGGACACCACTTTCCAACAAAGGTTTCGGCCATACCGTGTGGGTTTTAGCGTTAAGAGAAGACATGCCAAACTAACAAAAAAAGGTTGTCATATGCATCTCTTGTCGTCTCTGTTTGTCAAGTAGAAACCGGCAACTATTCTGGTGTTTCGCTTTTGCATAGGATTTGAACCTGGTCAATTAACAATTTTTTCTCAACTTTACACAAAATGCCTAGTCTGTAAATCTCTTTTGCTTATTTTTCTCGTATCCATGTGACGCAAAGGTCTATATGTGGTGAACTTAATCACTGTGTTGCCATCAGTAGCTTAGAAATGTTATATCTTCTAATATTCAAGAGTATGGACACTGAAATAACCACAAAGTGGGTTAACATGAGTTGAGTTTTGGAGAAAGCACTCCATTCAGACTAATTAAATTTCTCGTTAACTCATCTTCATATATTTCTTGTCCACAGGTCGCGGCGGTTCCAACATAAAGGAGATTGAAAAGACCGCAGGAGCGAAGGTGAACGTCAAAGAATGCCGCGACAAGGACCACGATGTGTGCGTCATCAGAGGTGTTACTGAAGCCACGCAGATCGCCGAGTCCCTCATATACGACTTCCTGAATAAGCAGCCGGTTCTTGTTGAGGAAACTTTGAGTGTACCAGTGTGGGCTGTTGGCCGGATCATTGGTAAGTAGCTCAAAAGCAAAGTTAGCTGATATCACAGAATTCGACCGTAATTTAAGACAAGCAAGAATCGATTTCGAGCATTTATTATGTTGGCGCAGTTGCTGAGCGCATGATTACTGCGCCGAATATATCGCTTGTTGTTGAATTTTGCTTCGAGTCTGGCCGTGTATGGGTTAAAATTTCCAAACGCACCCGCGATAAAGAAATGATGTCTCGGTGAGAGCCCAATTATTTATAATGTTGAAATTTTACATGCATACTAGCTGTAAATATCCTACGAGAACTTTATACTGGGACAAAATTAAGCCAATGTGTTATTTCAGGCTACAATCTATCTCTTTGGCAATTTCATCTAGAACTTTTCAGTCGTTCTGTTGTGATTGCGTTACAAACACCCCATTCAAACTTTTTATGACATTGTCGTCCAACAGGAACTCAAGGTGACAATGTAACCTCGATAAGTCACCGCAGTGGAGCAAGGATCAAGGTAGACAAAAGCGACAAAGGAGCTGAACGGAAAGTCAACTTCTTGGGTACCAAGGAACAAATCAAGATTGCTAAGGATCTCATTGAAAACTGCGTGAGTCTTAAATTTATAATTATTATGTTTTAGTTTTCTTTTATTTTTCTACACAAGTTGATAAAAAATCGTTAGAGTCATCTGTGATACAAGAAGGTGTGAATTAAAAATCCTGCATCGCACGATTACGCAAACTTATTATTTCCTATTTTAGAAGGAATTTAATCCCTTTGTAAAAAGAGTGGGAGAGGAGGGGGAGGCGTACCATGCATACTGTGCTCCGTCCATCTGCACTGGTCTACTTTGATTAATAGTTTGAGATTTAGATATACAAGACATGAAAAAAAAGAAATCACTCCTTTTTGGGCAGTTATGTGAAAAATAGATATTCGCTTTTATTGAAGACTACAAACTTATGTCAGCTTGTATAGTAAAGTAGTAGGAGTAGAAGTCGGTAAGGTATGTAGTGGAAAAGGAAGATTTTAAAGATGCCACCTAAATTGCATCGGAAGCACGAGAACACAAAAATCATTACCACAGATCACGTTATAAATAAACATCTAACAATTACAGGTAGCCCAAGAGAAATGTCGTCGTGAAATCGAGCAAACGAAACGCAGTCCGCGCCACGTCCAGTCGTCGTCGAAGTCTCCGTCGCCAACGCCATCTGTGACCAATAGCGACAACACTGAAGACGCGTCAGGTGACTCTCAAGTGCACAGGCATGTCCAAACTAAGAGGCCTGGTAAGAATTGCTAACAGCATGCTCCCCTGTATTCCTTCATTAAACGCTTAAGCACGGGCCAGACAGAAGAGATGTAAGACGAGGACGCGTCGCGGATAGGCGCAGACGTAAAAGCGTTGCGCCCGCGCCCCGACTCTTCTGTATGTTTTGGGTCGCGACAGTTCTATACATTTTTTATGAAACGGACGCTGTAGAGATGTCCGCGCCTCGTCTGCGTCTTACGTCTTTTTTGTGTCCAGCGCTTTAGGGTCAATTCAAAACGAGTCGCGACGTAACGTGACGCGACGGTTCTGGAAATGTGTATGTTTTCGTGTAGTAATTAAAGTAAAATATTGAACCGCTATTAAAAAGTGCGCGAGGCCTCTCGCTGAGATACGTCATTGGTGAAATGTTTATCTTATCGTGTAGTAAATAAAGTTAGATTTTGCGTCGCTCGATTAGAATTCGCAGCGTCGCGTCTCGGTGTGAATTGACCTTTAGGCTGAGGCTATACTATACGCGATCTGCGACACAAGGGCGTTGAAACTAAATAAATGAATGCTCTCGTATATGGCTACATCGTACATCAGCGATACCACGTATAAATCGTTCTCACATCGCTGCCTAGTGTAGCTTCAGCCTGACAGGTACTATTCGTTTGAATTAAGAATAGGACAGACTGGGATATTGTGACGACGACTACGTTTAACCTTTAAGTATGGACGTCATTTTTTCTTAACACTACCGTGGACGTGGAGTCTCAGAGGCTCCTATATGCACACACATTTTGTTTGGGAATTTGATATAAGATCGCTTTAAAACTGATTGAATATTAAAGTTATGTGATTTAGCAATAAAATAACGTGCTTTTATAATCAACTTTTATTTGAAGAATTATAGAAATTACAAAAAAACAAAAATAATGGTACTTTTCAGTTTAAATTTACTTCATTTATATTTTAGGTATTAAAAATAGCTAAACTAATTATTTTAACGAAACGAGTCTTTTTTCTCAAAGTATAATATATCTGAAACCAAAAACGCAAAACATCTATTTCAGGTAACAAATATAAAAAAAATTGACAGCAGTCTAATAACGTAAGTTTACTGGCAGTCGGCGCTCGACGGTGGACGCCATCATGCGCGTGTCACGACGGGGGATGCAGTAGCCCGGGGCAGGGTCGTCTTAGCGGTGTCATTAGACATCTCCAATGCCTTCAACACCCTGCCCTGGAGTTGCATCAGGGAGGCACTCCGGTATCACCGGGTGCCGACCTACCTATGTCGCATAGTCGAGGACTACCTGACGGACAGAGCCGTCATCTACCCCGGTCACCGGGGAGAGTGGAACCGAAGAGAGGCAAGCGGTCGCGACAGTCGTCGACAGGATCCGGCGGTTGGGACTCGACGTGGCGCTGCACAAGACGGAGGCCATGTGTTTTCATGGCCACGTCAACGCGCCACAGTCGGGTTACAACATAACGGTAGGAGTTCGCATCGGTGTCAGGAGGACGATGAAGTACCTAGGTAGCCTAGTCCTCGACAGCCGGCGGAACTTCAGGAAGCATTTCCGGAGTTTGGCCCCAAGGCTGAACCGGGCAGCAGCCGCACTCAGGCGACTCCTGCCCAATCTCGGCTGGCCAAATGCCTCCTGCCGAAGGCTGTACACCGGCGTCGTGCGGTCCATGGCCCTCTAAGGGGCCCCTGTGTGGGCCCTGAGCATCCGGACGCGACCACTAAAGTTGTTGTCAATATTTTCTCGAAACAAACCTAATCGCCCTTATAAAATATATCATAGGGCAACAATGGACGTGTAGCCTGATAGGCGTCGGTCAATATTTGGATGGTCATTACTTACGTGATATTCATCGGAAGACGCAACCTCCTCCCTCGTTGGTAGTTTTACAACTAATACAAAAGCTACTGAGCCGCTCAATCGCGGAGAGTGGGGGGAATTAGGTGAAACTAAGAAAACGAAAACATCGAGTAGCCTGTGAGACTCCACGTCCATACTTAAAGGTTAAAAATGATTCGTTTAGTAGTTTGTTTAATTTTTTTGTATGATTATTGTTTGTTTAAAAGCGTGTAAGTACTAGACAAGCTTGCATGAAGTCACAATATGGCGTAAAAACCGTGCTATTCTTAATTCAAACGCATAGTACTGGCGATAAATATTCACACATCCAGTTTAGAAAGTTTATTTTTAATATTTTGCATCACACAAGGATTTTTTTGTCGTAGGTGTGATTACAAGCAATTTAATTCATAGACACAAACAGATAAATAGTGTTATCTCTGTCGCATATTATGTGGCGTTTGTCACTGGTTTGTCGTTCGTTGCGGTTGGTTAGTGTTTCTAGAGACAAAGATAGCACTCTACGAAGCAGAAACTAGCGTTTGTCTTTTTCTGAAGTTCTATTAACTAGATTTATGACCGATACTTGTTCGAGAGTTGTTGTGCTACGAGAGGCCACGTCAAAAAAAATAGTGAATACTTACAAAAACTATGCCGATATCAGACGCTTCACCCTAATTCAGTGGACCATTCACTCATATGAACTTTCTTTGAGAACAATTTTTAGGGTTCCGTAGTCAACAAGGAACCCTTATAGTTTCGCCATGTCCGTCCGTCCGTCCGTCCGTCTGTCCGCAGTTTAGCTCAGAGACGCGCAGTCCTAGAGAGCTGTAATTTGGTGTAAATATACGGATTTGTTGTGCCGAAAAAGTGGTAAAATAAAATCTCGTAAAATATTTTTTTTAGGGTACCTCCTGTACACGTAAAGTGGGGATGTTTTTTTTTTCTCGCGTACCCCTTAGTGTGGGGTATCATTAAATAGGTCTTTAAAAAATATTGATAGTTTCCATTAACAATTTTTTGATAAAAAAAATCGTTTGTGAAATATTAAGCTTTAAAGTGCTAAATTTTGCTCAACTCGAGTGTCCCCCCCCCTCTACCAGCTAAACGGTTATGTTTGGGGGTGTGAAAAAATTCACAATAGTAGTATACATAACGAAGTTTAAAAGAAAATTATCATGACTAAGTAGGCTTTACAACTTTACGAGTAATAGTCGACCAACTTATAAAATGTACTTGGATAACATATTTTCCTAAACAAAATGTATCGGAGAACATGCTCTTCAACTGCAAATGTAAGTTTGTCAACTTTATTTTTACAGCTTTAATAGGTATGTTTTTACGGTAGGTATGTTTTTTGGGGATAGGTAGGTTTTTATCGTCAACTATTTTTAACTTACTTCAAAAAAGGGGGAGGTTCTAAATTCGTCGTAATTTTTTTTTTTACGTATTCCCCGATTTCTCAAAGACTCCTGGACCGATTTTGAAAATTCTTCTTTTTAAAATTAAATTCAGCGAATCAGTTTAGTTAATTCGCATAAGTATTTTGATGGGCAACTACGGAACCCTACACTGTGCGTGGCCCGACACGCACTTGGCCGGTTTTTTGATTTATTCTGTTCCCACAATGAAAGCTGTCGAGAAGATGAATAAACTGTGAAGCGTCTGAAATCGATTTTATACACTGCAGAAATAACCATATTTGACACCATGCCATAATATTTTTAATTAACCATTTGAATGTTAAAAAATACAGAAACGATCGCGATGAGTTTAATTTGGCAAACTTCGTTTCTCCGTATCTCTAGAATATAATATTCAAACAATTAAACCAAAGTAACTAAACTAAGAATATACTACTAAATATTGTCTAAATCTCATCAAAACTGTCGAATGGTATTGTGCCCAAGAAACTGGCAGCGTTGCCACGTTGTATGGCAACGCTTAGCTTCTTGCCAGCCCTTGAGCACGCCATCACAGAAAGCATAAGGCATTTATTTATGTAATATGTTGACTGAGGAAATTTACCCATGGCGCGATGCGACGCGACACGATTCGTGCGATATCGAGTCGATTGCCGATTTAAGTCGCACGTATTTACTGGAGTGATGCGATGCAATTCGACCGTGAACTTCAAAAATCCACCTTACCACTACGACATAAAGGCGCTGGAAACCAAAGAAAAAAGAGGTCGCAGGAGACGAGTAGTTGCGCAATCGAATTTCGAACACAGAATCATGCACATTGTCATAAGTACGTACATGCAATTCGATATCGAGCAGATCTGTGAGCGATATCGTCAATACGTGCTACTCCATTAGCAAACACTAGCGATTGTCCATACATTTTCTTCGGCCGGACGCTTGTGTGATATCTGACCGATATCGTCAATCGATGCAATTCGATACCGCATCGCGCCATGGGTCCCTTAAACTATTGTAGATCAGTGGTTCTTAATCTTTTAGTCATGGGGGACGAATTGACAAAATTACTATCTTGCCATGAACTATCCAGTTGGTTTATTGGTTTGGAGGTTAATAAAACATGTCGTGTGAGTCGAGCTCCACGATAACTGACAAATGCTTGCACTGACTGGACAGGTCCTCTCAAATCTGTGTGGTTCTTTCCTTAAAGACCATTTCAGATACCTGGAGACTTACCACGAGCTCTTAACACGATCCAGTTTAGGCTGTGGGAAACAGACAGAGCTATACAAGTCGTATAGCGCCATCTCTTTCCCACAGCCTAAACTGCATCGCGTTAAGAGTTCATGGTAGGCCATCTGTTAGGTCCTCGTATGGCTTAAACATTATAATGTCTGGACTTTAAAAGAGACCGTAACCTCTGAGTTTGTTTCGGATGTTTCTTCTCAGAGTAGTCAGGTACGAATCACCGGCCTCATCTAGCTTTAAAAATATTATTTGACATGTAAAAAGTGTTTTTTAACAACTAACTTGCAAAAATATCATTTATTTCAATTATTATTAAAAGCGCGCAGAACGCCAAATTTACTGATGAATGTAATGTAAATAGTAGGATGTCGCTGCGGACCACTTGGATGCTTTCAAGGACTACCAGTGGACTGCGAAGCACAGGTTATGAACCACTGTTCTAGATCGAAATTGTAGCCTACCTACATGCGTATTATTTTTTGGTGTGACACTCCAATCGCCTGGGGTTAAAAATAATTCTAAAACGAGCGCAGCGAGCTCGAAATTGTTTATCAATCTTTTTATACATTCGATTCATGTAGATTTTCGAATAAATTACTTCAGTACTCATCACCGATGGTAATACATTTTCAGCTGTTAACTGCTTGATAATTTACTAGGCAAATATTTCGTTGACTTCTTAAATCGCTAAATATTATGTCCTTATCCTATATTTGAAGACACGATTTTTTTTTATAGCTGTTAGGATCTGATTCAGTCAATCCAGGAAAAAGTTAAAATATAACTCTTATAATAAGATATCCTAACTCATACATTAAATTGAATTTATTTGTTATTGTCGTCTTCACGCCTTATTGATAGAACGTATTTCGTTGAAGTGTGGCACACGGATCGGTTTGACAAAGAAAGAAATAAATATTCGTTATAGGACGTTCCTGTGGCGTGTAAACATTTTTTTTTCTAATTTTATATATTTAATATACCTTTTTCATACGTAAAACTAAGTCAAAATCTAATATTCCTCATAGCTGCGACGAACGACACTGCAAACGAAACTGATTCGATGGTCCAAGCGACGCATAGCACATCGGGAAGCGATCAACAGACACCGGACGAAGAGAAAACCACATCACAGCAGCACCAGGGAACATTCCGGTTTCGATTTCTAAATTTTCTTATTATTATTGATACATTTTATAATTATTATGGATACTTTAAAGGCCTCGTGGGTTTGACTTGGGAAAAACTTTCGGAGGTAGAGCCTGTGCAGGAACTCATGGAGACTCCGGAAATCCTAAAGGAAAACGTGACAGTTCCGCAGCAGCCACGCCCGACACGTGCTGACAAGGGAGAAGTCAAACGTCCATCCCTCAAAACAGCCCTCAACGTGGCAGATCACATGGAGAACGCGCTCCGAGAGTTCCTCGCCGTCGTGGAGGCCACCAAACAAGTCAACCTCATGCAATGCCAAAATATCTTGGACGCTTACCGAACACGTAATTACAGACTTAAAGAAATGCTTAACGAAGCAGAAGCAGCCATATATAACAACGAAACCCGCGAGGTCATTAATGGGAGAATGACGGGCCCATATATGGTGGCTTACAGCTCTTCAGGTCGCTTTGTGACCTATGATGAAAACAAATCCTACCATCTAGGCAGAATCACTTTCGCGACACCAAAACGAGACCCTATCGTGGTTACAGCCAAATGCACTAAGATCATGCTACATGACAAGATCCTCAACAAGGCAAAAAGCATAGAAGGGAAATCATCTGCTTGGGTAAAGAAAAAACAGCAAGCGCAGCTGCAAGTACCCAAAATAACATGGGTGAATGGGGTTCCTGGGTGTGGTAAGACCACCTGGGTGGTAGAAAACTTTGATGCGAACAAGGACGTTATCGCCACAACTACAATCGAGGCAGCCATAGATCTCCGAGACAGGCTAGTGCGCAAGTATGGAACTCGAATGAAGAGAAGAGCGCGCACTATGGCCTCCATCCTAGTCAACGGTTTCCCAAAGCAATACCAACGTCTAATTGTCGACGAAGCTCTGATGAACCATTTTGGGTCTATTGTAATGGCAGGCCGACTGGCAGGAGCGAAGGAAATAGTTCTCATCGGAGACATTAATCAGTTACCCTTTTTGGACAGAGAAAACTTGTTTCCACTTACGTACATCAGTCCAACCGTAGTGGCTAGCATCAACAAGAAGTTGCTCTGCACATATAGGAACCCCATGGACATACCGTTTGTTTTTAGCGACGTATATCCTGGTATATATTCTTCACAGCAGCTGGTTCATTCGCTGAGAATTAAGCCTTATACTGGATCGGAAATATGCGGAACTTCCCCGAAGACCCTTTACTTGGTCCATACTCAGAAGGAGAAGTATCTCCTGATAAGTCAGGGCTATGGTACAGGTGAGGGGTCTCGTGTGCTTACGATACACGAAGCTCAGGGCTTGACTTGCGAGAACGTGGTGATCGTCAACACGAAGAGTTCGAGACTTTCGGTCCATGAAAGTATGCCGCATGCGATAGTGGCAGTGTCCAGGCACACTGCGAGCTGCGTGTATTACAGTGACCAGGATGACGACGCCATTGGTCGGTTCGCAATGCAGGCGATGGAAGCCTCACTTTTAACCATCGTCGGCTATAACTTGAGAATGGCACAACAGCATCGAGATAAAATTGTCTCGGCGCATTTGCGTAAAGTAATAAGATATATGACGCAGGCCCCAGCAATAAAACCAAAAATTTTCCATAACAGTATTGTTGATATTGTGTTCAATATTTTGATTGAAATACAATCTATTCTTTTGTATCTTTTAAAAGAGTATTAAGATGGTTCCTAATGTTAAATTTGGTTGTGACAAGAATCAAGTAGGTTAAGTGTTAGCGTTAAGGGTCTTTATTTGTGTTACTTTTAGCAGACATTTTGAGCAACAAATATTAGGTTGAATGCTAAGTAACCACGAATAAGTGCAAAATAAACAGGCTTTACTATAGTGCCTGATCAATAATAATCGATGATCTCTATAAATCTGTGATTTTTAACCTGCTGAGAAAGTCAGGGAAATTTGTACCTCATATAGATACATATATCAGTATATTTGTTTTATACGGTTCATTCGAATATGTTTCCTATATTTTTATAAACCATAACTTTAGCCTAAGTGGCTATTTTAGCATCTTTTGCAAAAGAATCATTTTTCGAATGAGCGTTTTTACTATGGTAAAGTTCCTACCCATATTCAATTAAAATATATTACTACGAATATAAAGTGAAAGCTTTGCCCAAAAGCTATTTTTTATACTGAAGACATAAGAAATGAAGTAAATTGTATTCAATTTACTTCATTTTTATCTATAGTACATTATATTTTATTCTTGACGTTTTCTACGGACTGATTAGAAGTTGTAAGTTTATTGAACTAATTATTTAGTCGAAATTCCAAAATTTTTTTGTTTCAATACCTCATTATATTTGGACTTCTTGTTATTGATGGGAAACATACTTTTTTTGGAATAATTAATAAGTTGAAATGTCTTTGTTTTGTTGTGATACCTACCTACCTCATTAATTTGAACTTTTTTTTTCTTGGGACTGTTTATAAATGTAAGTTGATTGGGATAATGATAAGTTGAATTGTTATATTTTTGTTGAGCTATCTCATTATATTTTGGACTTTATTTACATTTTTTGGAACTAATTAGAAGTGTTAGTTTATTGGACGTATTAGAAATGCCATAATATTTTTGTTGAATTACCTCCTTATATTTGGACTACTTGAGACTGATTAAAAACGTAAGTTAATTGGGATAAATAATAAGTTGAGATCTTTTTGTTGGGATTACAAATGAAAACTATTTCAATTGAGTAAATATGCATATATTTTAAATACTACTTGAATTTGAACTTTTTTTCTTGGAACTGATTAGAAATGTTAGTTTGTTGGGATAATTAAAAAGTTGAAATGTCATATTTTTGTTGTTTTCTCATTATTATTGGAAATTATCTTTTTGCTTGAGACTGATAAAAAATCTAAGTTTATTGAAATTATGAAAAAGTTCAGATGTTTATTTTTTCTTGGGATTATAAGTTGAAATGCCCTATTTTTGTCTAAATACCTCATTATATTTGTACTTCTTGGGACTGATTAAAAATCTAAATTATTAATAATTTATAATAATTCATAAGTTCGGATGCTTATTTTTTCTTGAGACTGATTAGAAATTAAAGTCTATTGTAATACTAATAACTCATAAGTTGAAATGCCATATTTTTGTTGAAATATCTCATAATATTTGAACTTATTGGGACTGATTAGAAATGTAAGTTTGTTGTGATAATTTTAAATCAAGATGCCATAATTATGCCTTATTATTGTAAAGGTACGACAAAATTATATTTGGACTATCTTTTTTCTTGGGACTGATTAGAAATTTAAGTTTTTTGGAATATAAGTGAAAATCTGTTATTTTTGTTGAGATAAATCATTATATTAGTCTTAAAGTTTACTTCCAACTGATTACTAACTATAAGTAGATTGGACTAATTGATCAAAAAGTTCATATACATCATACCTCATGTTATTTTATCATAAAAGGACTTTATTGTTGTGCTAATAATGAAAATTCTTGTCCTATACAGAAAATATGTATGACTTTATTTGAATAATTGATACATTGAAATACCTCATTTTTATCATTTTATTGTATGAATAATGTCAATTTTATAATAAAAAAATATGTATATTATTTGATGATTGCTTATTATTTAAAAATATAAATAAGTACTTAAACCCCTTTTATTACATAAAAATATTTTATTCTAGTAGTCATTAATTGATATATAAATATTTTCATTTATACTTTACCATTACATTTAAGGTCACACATCACACAAACGAAAAAATACAATCACACAGTGCGTAGACAGTCACATACACATAAACACACGAAGACGCACACATGCACACACAAGATTTCCCAGTGCGGGATCAATGTCACAAATAAAATAGTGAAGCCATTTTTATTCAAGGTACGAAAAACATAAACAGTTATTTGCAGAGCAACTTTTAATTTTATTATTGTTCTGCTTTTCAGTTATTTTTTTTTTTCATATCATAAAAAATACACAGAAAAGTAATAACATGACCGTTTAAAATCAAGTCGCACGGCCATAACTCGAGAAATTGTGCATAATAATATGGTAACCCTAATCACGAGAATTTCCTAAAATACCTTTATCCCGTGTGATATGCACAGTGTGTATGTATTCATGTATTCATACAAGACATATACAATATAAAGACCATTCGTGAAGCCATGCAAAATGTGTGTTTTGTGTGAAAAATCAGCACTAGATTTTTTTAATGCTTTGGTAATGTTATAAAATTTATAAGTAGTTTTTGAAAATAAAAGTGAAAATGTTTTCATAAATCCCAGATAACGAGAAGTATACATACCAGTCGACTTCGTTAAGGATCTTATTACATCCTTTGGGTCAATTCACTACCCAGTTGAACCGCATCAAAGCGTCAAACAGAAACTTAACATTGCAAATTCGCTCTTATCTCCACACTGTGATGCACATATTTCTCTATCTTAGTAAACAAAAGAAAGAGCGACGATTCGACAGAATTTGCTGGTCTGTTCCTGAATTCCCTTCAATTATTTCAAAGAAATGTGACCGTTTCGTTGTGGAGATAAGAGTAATTTTGCCATAAGTTTCAGATTGATGCAACGATGCGCTTCGTCTCTGCGCTAGTATGTATTGACCCTTTATGTGTACATACTGTTTTTATATTTGTGTTTTTTTGTTGTATTGTGAAGTCTGGTTGCCGTGTTGGGGGATTAGCTAGAGTTTTTCAGTGTGTGTGTGTGTGTGTCAATGGTGGTTGTATAAATATTCTGTAGATATTGTCAGGAAAACATTAACATTTTAATATCATTTTTCGTTTACACCGCGTCGCATAACATACACCGTCGTACCGCAAAAGGTGAAACATCTGTTGAACACTTGTCTAATAAAAGTGTAACTGCAGAACGACTCTAGATCAACGTGAAATGCCGTTTTGAAGTTGACGGTTTTTAGACAAGTTTTCAACACACTTTCACGTTTCATTTACTTTTTATGCATAAAACAAGTGGGTCGACGGCGCGTTGTGTTCCACGCGCGCCTCAAAGAGTGTCAGCATTATGACGGAACCCCTCTATAGAGGGCCAAAGCTTGCCGGGGTCGCGGAACTAACGAATTACCGTGATCCCGGAACGTAAAGGGATATTGAAGGACTGTCAGAACAGTCCCTCCCGCTCTGCCCTGGGAGGACTCATTTGATGATTTTACCACACAAAAAAAAAATGGTCAAATCTTTTATGAGTGTTCAAAAAGGTGAACACATAAATAAGACATGTCAAAAATAAAGTTAAGATATGTTTGATACGGAAAGTGTTTTACAAGACTCGTCGAAAGCAAGTAAAACACTCGTATATGGGTGTAAAAGTGGGGTAAGATATTTCAATAGTATTAGCATGATTTTGGTGGTTTGGTAAGAATTGGAATTTTTGAAGTAAATTGTTTTAGAGAAATTGGTTGGAGAAAAGCAAAATTTAGTTTTTGGAAATTAGTGTCAATGGTGATAGAAATTCTGGGGTGGGGAAAGAATGATGATTGAAATGTTCAACTGATATATACTGTTTGGGTGGGTTATTCACCAAAATAGCATTTTTCCAAAGAAATCTTAACCGTATTTAAATGACATGATCTAATTATAACATCAGGGACATTAGTTGGTCAAAATAAATGAGAGATGCTGTAAAAGGCTTGTTTGAAGATTATTATTTAAACTTAAAACGGGATATTTATCATGTTTAAAATTCATCTTGAATTTCTGTAAGCACGAATTCTGAAGCCTTAGTCACGGTTTCAACCGTTTCTTACCATAGCCATAGCACTTACAGACATTATGATTACTTTGTGTCATGAATTAAAAAATATTGAAAAAGCGAATGGACAGCAATACTCCCGATGTATTGTCAAAACTATACAGGGTGAATTTTTCAACTGGGCGTGGATGGCTATCTTGGAAACTATGAGGAATATTGAAAAACGTTGAAAGGAGTCTCGAGCCCGATTTTGACAAAAACTAAAACTGCATCGTTGGATTTTAGAAAATTCAATAATCCTGGCCAGGAATCGAACCCGCTGTTTTTGAAAAAAAAAAACACAACCTGTATTATTATACCATTCGATAGTGTTGCTAATAAGGATCAATTTCTGGGAAGTATCCATATACGGCAAACTTAAGGAAACAGCATATTTTTATGAAATTGCTATTTTCTATGTCACTTTACTTCAACTGAGCCATAATTCTATTCGAAATTACAAAATTTCGTTGTTTTCAATGTTTCACTGGATTTGACGCCTCAACAACTGCACTTTATTGAGCAATACGAAATTATTGAATTTAACAAAAAATATAATTATTTCAAAGGAGAAACGATAAACCTATGTTTCGAATACAGTCATTGCCTTGAGATTGATCAGTTTTTTTCATAATTAGACATTTTCCTTAAGTTTGCCGTATATGGTTACTTCCCAGAAATTGATCCTTATTAGCAACACTATCGAATGGTGTAATAATACAGGTTGTGTTTTTTTTTTTCAAAATCAGCGGGTTCGATTCCTGGCCAGGATTATTGAATTTTCTAAAATCCAACGATGCAGTTTTAGTTTTTGTCAAAATCGGCCTCGAGACTCCTTTCAACGTTTTTCAATATTCCTCATAGTTTCCAAGATACCATCCACGCCCAGTTGAAAAATTCATCCTGTATAGTAGGGAGTGGGTTTCACTCAAAAGTTTCGAGTTACTATCTCATATATCTTCTTCGATGGACTTGAGATTAAATCGTTTCAAATGCCAAGATAAACAAATCAAAATCAAGTCATTTATTCAAATCAGGCTGATTTATCAGCATTGAAGGTCAATTTTTACATAAAACAGGACCCCAAAGCGCCCCCCCCCCCCCCCCCCTTCGACACTTCCTAGTGTTTTGTCTGGGAAGAAGAAGTGGCGGAACAAACTCCCCAGCAACACATCTGTCTGTACGGTTAGAAGAACCAAGATTTTATACAATTTAATAGAACTTTTTATACAATTTAAACATGGTTAATATCCTGTTTTATGTTCTGTCCAACGATCATAAATTATTTTAATGTTTCAGATTTAGATTATCTTTTATTTATTTTGTTTCATTACAAAATGTAAGAAACTAGAAATAATCTCTTAATGCAAACGGTATTTCCCTCAGAGAACAGAGGTACCCCAATCGAGGTGTACGTATCGGCGGTTTCATCGCCGTCCAGGTTCTGGGTGCAGTTCGTGGGGCCTCAGGTGACACAGCTGGACTCCTTGGTCGAAGAGATGACGGAGTATTACGGCAAGAAGGAGAATAGAGAAGCACATGCGGTTAGTATTAATATCCAATTTATTTCAGGGCCCATAGATATATACCATAAAGACTAACATATATATTATTATATTCAAGTTTGTGTTAGTATACAGAAACTTAAGCCTATGTTTAAACACTTCACTAAGCACTATTTTATAGTGCACTCCAGTGGCTCTTGTCCGCGGAAGCGACGGAAACCACGTCCTGCGGCCAAAAGTTCTCCATGACAATTATTGTTTATGAGTCTTTTACAGCGATTATGGGAAGGATTTAGTCTCTTTGTAAGCGTGATGGACTATCAAACTGTACGAAATGATTTTATTGGTGTCCCGTTTAGCAAAGTCTTACGAGAACAGACCCATTAATTTGTGTAATTTATTTTATTAGCACTGTTCTCAAAACTGTGAAGGAATACATCGTGAGGAGACGGCATGTTTTAGAACCAAAAATTCGAAGATAGAATGTGACATCTAATAACTTGCACTGGGCCCGCGTGGTGGATAACAGCTCTTACACAAAGAGGAGGCCTGTGTCTCAGCAGTTTAGCTATATAATAAGCCTCATCTGACGCTTTTTATCATGGTAAAACT
The DNA here is from genome assembly GCA_954870645.1 of Agrotis clavis. Taxonomy (NCBI): domain Eukaryota; kingdom Metazoa; phylum Arthropoda; class Insecta; order Lepidoptera; family Noctuidae; genus Agrotis; species Agrotis clavis. The sequence goes on along the minus strand of OX940935.1, from coordinate 17,993,080 downwards.
ATCAAATGATTCCTCCCACCCCGTGTGGAGAGGAAGGGACTGTCAGACTTGTACCGACTATAATTCACAGTATACCTTCAATTACCCTTTACATTCCGTGTTCACGGTTAACCATTTGAACAGTACGATAACGACTGTCATCTGTTTGAGGCGGCGTACACGAGTCGCCGTTCATCTTGGTCCCTGATCGGACGGTGAGCTACCCGTGCTTACAGGCCTGTACCCCTAGCACGAATCACTTTCGAAAAAGTATTCGTATCGTCTTGGAAAGTATTTTGTATGGGAACTTGAACAGCGCCTCTGGTGAGCGTAAATTAAACTAATTTTCAGAACATAATACACTAAATTAACAAAACTAATAGTTTAATTTACGCTCACTAGAGGCGCTGTTCAAGTTCCCATACAAAATACTTTCCAAGACGATACGAATACTTTTTCGAAAGTGATTCGTGCTAGGGGTACTGATGTAATTAATTGTAAGTGATGCTGTTGTTCCCAGTTGGCGCACGTGTCCATCGGTCAGGTGGTGGCGGCGGTGTTCCGTCATGACGGTCGCTGGTACCGCGCGCGGGTGCATGACATCAGAGCCAACGAGTTTGATGCCACGCAACAGGTATATTATATTACTTACTAGTCAAGTTTGTAGTTGTATGTAAGTATTTTTGTAAACTCTACTCCACAGAAGGTCTACAGTATTGTTTTTCCTTCTTTTTCAAATTCATCCAAAGGTTCTCTTGAAAATATCACTTTTAGAGACAAGACCGTCTATTGTGTCACCCTATTTAAAAAATATTGTAAATTGTAAATACCTGTAACTTGTTTGGTATACATAATCTTCTGTCTGTTATTGCCTTTTTTACCGTTTACCATACTTACCGGGAGGCAGTATGAGAGCTTGCATCCGGTAAAAACTTCGCCATCTTTCACTTTTTCTTGGAGAGGTCCAAGTACAGGGTGGTATGCTTTCCGCAACCCCTCAGCGGTGACATATCGCCACTTCTTGCTTATAAAGTCCTGGGGCTGGGGTGCGTTTAAATCAGCCGGCGAATTTTCGCCGGATATAAATTAAATTCGTGAGGATTCGCTGAACGGAGTCATAGGTTTCTGTCAATGTAAGCTGTCAAATTCAATTGACAGCTCAGTTTATCAAACAAATAACAATTCAATCCATAATCCACAAATGATATTCACCGAGACGATGAAGTAAGTACTCTCTAAAATAAAAATATTCGTTTTTACGGCGCGAATCGAGCAAAACAACAAAACTCAATGTCAATCTGACAGCAGGATAAAATTTTGCGAGGTAAAAAGGTCGCAAAAATGTATTCCATTCAGTAAAAACTTATACCATCGGACGACCGTAAACGGGGCAGATTAAATGTTAGTTAGTTTAATTTTTCACCTCTCGGTGTGCTTGAACGGGGTGTTTGACATTTAGTCAGTATAAATCTAAACTGGATATAAAGTTTATTGGATTCAAATGAGCTTATAATGCGAGTGGTAGCGACACGCCCTAGTTTCGACCGTTTGAATTTTGGGGTGGATAATCATTAAATAAAATGCTATACTAAACAGGTGGCGGACGTATTCTTCCTCGACTACGGCGACAGCGAATACGTCGCGACACACGAGTTGTGCGAACTGCGCGCTGACTTGCTGCGGCTTCGATTCCAGGTAAGACACACTTACACATGTCCCCTGACAAGAATATGTTGAGCTTTTGTTTTTTTCTGGGTGGTTATAGGCCAAAGGTTAGTAAAAATTCAATATAAAGTTTTAAGCTGCAAAAAAAATAAAAATCTTTTTGTCGAGCTAGAAACCCATTGAAGTCTGACTCGGATATTCTAGAACATTATGATTATAATGATGTTTATTGCGCAGGCCATGGAGTGTTTCCTAGCGGGTGTACGACCGGCCGTGTCAGCAGACACTCCACGTGATCGCTGGCACCCACAGGCCATCGAGCGGTTTGAGGAGCTCACACAGGTAACACTTATAATAGAAATAGAAGTTTTTATCCACTAGACCTTCATGGTAGATAACAGCCTACCCTCTTTCAAGGCCTTTACCGATAGAGCGCGATTCTTTCCGACGATAAGATGTGATCTCATGCGATATCTGTAACCTATGGATGTCCATTTATGTGATGTCTCACTGCCGGCGTCAGATCGCAGAAGACTTATGACCTGGCAGTACGAACATTGAAGACTAATATTACATACAGTGGTGGTCACATAATTAAAGACACCCTTCATGTTGACCACATACAACAAAATAAATGATATTTATGGACCCAAGATAGGTATCAATTCCATTTTAATTGTCATTATTGTGTACACTAAAGTCGTATTTTTAAGAATTAAAACAGTATTAAGTTATAATAACAAGAGTTTAGTCATAGTTCGTGTTTCAAATTTGATACAAACTTTTTTGTACATTTTCCGCTGGTCATCTAATTAAAGACAGTGCGTATTTTAACTTTTTTCTTTTAAAGAAGCACTCATTTTTTACCATATTATGCCACGAATTTTCGTCACAGCAAAAAATAGCTCAGTTTAAACCTTCCTTTAACTTCGATTGTGAAATTTAAATTGAATTAGTATGTGGGAAAAGCAGAAGTTGCGATCCTTCTGCAAGGAAGATAATTCTAAATTTTTATGACAAGGGTTGGTCATTAAATAAAATTGCAGATTACTTACGATTCTCTAAAGAAATAGTTAAAACGCCATCCGGCATTTTAAGAAGTTTAATACTACGGGAAATGTGCCTAGGATACCTAGACCCCGAAAAACAACCCAGCGAGAAGATTCTAGAATAACATCGCTGGCTAAAAAAAACCTTTCAAAGGATCAGAAGTGATTCGCTTAGTAGTATTTGGTGCACAGGGGTCTAGAGAAGAGTCTGCTAGAACGATTAGAAGACGATTATGAGAATTAAACTTCTTTGGGAGAATTTCTCATAACATCCCACTTTGAAGAAAGAAAATATCAGAACAAGATTTCAATTTGCCAAAAAATATGCACACTGGACAGAACGACAGTGGAAAAATATGCTTTTTTTCGACGTAACTAATATTAAAATGGATAACTCTGATGTAAGAGTAAAAGTGAGTAGCCCTGCAAAAAAAGCAATTGACCAAAATGCACAAAGAAAACAGTCAAACATGGAGGAGTAATAACGTAGTTTAGGTATAATTTTCTGGTCACAGTGTAAGACCTATTAAAAAAATAGAAAGTAACATGGATACATTTCAATAAAAGAATATTTCAGAAGAAAGCATGTTACCTTATGCCGAGGATCATTTGCAGGTGATACGAACTTTTCGACATGATAACGATCCAAAGAACACTTGAGCAGTGGTCAAAGAAGTTCTTAGAAGCAATCAGTAACAGTTTTAGATTAGCCACTGTACAGTCCCTACACTAACCTGATCGAAGTCTTGTGGTCCCGTGTGAAGAAAATAGTTGCAAAAAACGTACAAGTATTGTGCATCAACATACCACGACATTTAAAAAGGCATGGGAGCAGATTTCGATTGAAATCTGCAATAATTTGATCGCTTCAATGCCTAAACGGTGTCGGGCTGTCGTTGATGCTAAAGGACGTGCGACAAAATATTAATAAGGTGGTTTTATGTTTTCATTACACATCTAAAAGTAATTATAGTTAAGTTCGTCCCAAGATTCGAAACATTTTTTTTTTATAGTTGCATAATTTGTGTGTCTTTAATTAGTTGGCCAAGTTTTTCTATTAATTTGAACTGCTTGCAATAAAGTAAACTTAATAAAAATTTAAAATACGACACTTTGATCTCTTTACTTAATTTCAAACATTTCACGATAGCCTTTATAATAATTTAAATAATATCGCAAGGTCCTATTGCATTATAATAAAAAAATATAGGGTAGGTAAACTTTGAAAAAATTATATTCTATCAAGTGTCTTTAATTATGTGACCACCACTGTACTTCATGTATTTAATTAGGTGGCCAGATGGAAGCCCCTGTTGTCCAAAACGTGCACGTACAAGAAGACCGCCACAGCTGAGGGAGAGAAAGAGAGGGAGATACCCGGCATCAAGTTGTACGACAATACTGATGGTAAATACTCATTTTGTTCCTAGTGCTGTACTTTTATATTGTAACATACTACTTTTACCTTTCTATACTATAAAAAATAACTAAAATTATACTAGACGGATGCAATAAAGCTCAACCACTCTTAAAACGGCAATACACGTACAAGTATACTTGTGCATATCTAGACTTGCACAAACACAGGACAGTGACAGTCACAACACAGTCCTGTGTTTGTGTACATTCAGCAGTTCGCAGTGGCATAATGCTCTACTAAATAGATTAATTGAGAAAACTTATTCTAAAAGCCATGAGGCTCCACTCGCTTAGCTCGCGCGCGTTTTATGTCACAAAGTTCTCTTCTCTTCCTGCTTGCTTGCTTCCTCCAATTACGAATAAGAATTATTAAAAGAGACCGTTTTAGGCCTGCAGTAAAGGCATGTGTTTAACATGTCATGGTCAGACACCTTTATGACCTTCGTATGATTTGAACATTAAGGCCGCATATTCTATTTAGCGTAGGTACAAAAGTGAAAGAACGGCGCTGTATTGACGCACACTACAATGGTCTGTTAGTGTGCGTGAGCTCGGAGCGAAGTACAAATCGTTTTGATAATTTATCTTTTTATTGTAAGAATTTGATTTTTATGTTCTGTTCATACCTAATTTTGCTTTCTAAACCGATACTCGCGAAACTTTGTGAGCAGATTCGTTAATTACTTAAATATAGCTAAATCAAATTATTGGATTTTTTTAAAAAAAAAAACAATGTTACAATTTTATTTATTTTACCATATAGACAGTTTTTTGAGAACTTTGGTGAACCTATATTTGATGATTGTGTCAGAATGAGAATTTTTGTAAATCATAGATCATAGGTACCTGAGAAACATTTTACAGCTTGACATAAAAATGTAGAAAACCGGAAGTCGCCACTGTCTTCGCGCTACCAGCACTTAGAATGTTTTTTTTTTTTCACTTATTACGTTAGTTTTATGGCACAATAATAAATCTAACAAACCTGCGGTCTTTGTTTACATCAAATATCAAAGATTTTAAAACGCTGTCAGAAATAAAAATTTTAGTTCCGTTTCAATCCGTTCTGGCCAAGCTGTAAAGCATGTGACGAAGGACGTTGATGGTCAAATCAAAATTTGAAGTACATCCACCGTCTAGACGGATGACAACACGCATGGCCACCTTGAATGGGAGGCTGGATTACAATCGTCTAGCACGGGATTTCATAAATAAAAAATATAGTTGTAAAATAATAGCTATAATTTTATTTTAATATATAACATCTCTGATGGGCATGGACCGACTTTTCCTCGGGTCAACCATTTCGGGCAATAGACATTTTTCATAGAAGTCTAAAAGCTTTGGTTCCATTTTAGTCACCCAAAATACATCGTCTCTAGCTATCTTGGTGGTCTTCTACAGGAAATGAATTTCCATTTCCTGTCCATACCGCAAAGAGACAAACATTTTTTTGACTGAAAAATATTAATAATTTATTTGTTAAAATAATCAAAGAATAGAAACTATCGAAGGACATGCTGTAGACTACATAAAATTTATAATAGACCACAGAGATGAAGTGATATTGATTCTCACCTGATATGGAGCTGTCCCTGGATTTGAAAGTACCAGTCGTGGTTGGTATTTATGGATCCATCGACTTTCCAAAACTTAATTTTTTTTTGTTTAATCGCATCTTCAGGACTTATGTTACGTGCCGAGTATGGACATTTTATTTCAATTATTCCTTCGTCAAACAGACCATCTGGAGACGCTCCCAAGAAAAAATGGTTCTGGTCAATGAAAAGACCGCATTTTTCTACGACGATACCTTCTTGACGCTCTAGCTGCTTTATAGCAGCTTTTTCGTTGTTCTTGCCGTATTCTATTGCTGGCACGCTATTCAAAGAATACGAATAGACGAGAGACTTAACTAGTGGTGCAGAGCTGATATTGCATCTCCTCTTGCAAACCTAAAATGTGATTACTGTAAATTATATTTATAGTCAAAGTCAAAACGTTTATTGAGAACTGAGTGTAAGTACAATCTTGGTATTTTGTGATGTTAGTAAATTTGACTTATCAGCCTTTATCTCAATCTTCAAGGATGATTTTCATATTTCTTAAAATATGTGCCTACCTTGCTAAAAGATGAAGTTGTTAAGAGAGATCTTCGTAGCTCCAGCCATAATGCGCTTTCAGCTTGCAAAACTGTGTCCCGTTCAACCTCATGCCGCTTTTCTACCAGACCTTTCAAATTTTTTAAAAACAAGCTCTTCCCGGTCTCATACTGTTCTGGCGTCATATCCGGTTTTTGACAACTTTCACCATAGTCGTTTCTATCGCTCAGGAACACAATTTTTTTCTTACAGCCTGGTTGATAACTACGGTTGCAGTTAGCCTTGGAAAGTCTCAACTCCCGCAGCTTGATTGCTTTCCTGGGACTTTTATCAAAATTGGTTTTGTACAAAGTATACTGCGCTTTGCCAGTGTTAAATGCTACAACCGCAGCGTGACATCGAGCTGTATACGAATTTTTCAAAGAAAAATTTATGCGTTTTCCGCCAACGTGTTTTGCAACAATACTATTAAATTGTTCTGCACGATTGTTATTCACATTACAAAGCAAACTTTTTGAATTTAAAGCAATTTGTGTTGTGTGGACCATTAATTTTTTTAAAAGAATTTTCGCCTTCGGAACAAGATTGGGTTGTGTTTTTTTTTCGTCTGAACAATAATATTCCTCACACGCACTATGATCACCAAAAATATGCTTTGGGCTGTTCAGAATATCATCCCTTAATTTTATAATTTTGTCGGAACTACTCGTATTCTGAGCATTGCGAAATCGTGCTGCAGCTCTTACAGCTGTACGAAGTCGAGTGATTCGTTCCATTGTAAGGAGTCGTCGTTCGGAAAGTGGAATTGATGTATCCTTTTGAAGCTGCATAAGTTTACCACTGTAATTTCTGAGTAAGTGGTTCGAACATTCAATTTTTTGAACTTGCACATTAGGATATGGCCTGCTTTCCAATATTTTTTTGTATGTGCTTGCATCTCCGTCGGCTATAAGTGTTTTATATATTAAGTTGTGAGTATCCACTGAAGTTTTGAATCCTTCCACTATGCTCGTTTGTTCCATGCTTGTGGACGAACCTGTATGGTTTCTACTGCACTGATGGATTGAGGGCGGCCGATTTTTTAATATTGCTCGGGCACATACTACGCAATATTTATTTTTCACGGACATGAACAAAACTTTTCCAGTTTTGAAACCAATAATTGCAGCTGCTCCGGATGCTGCTGCATAATTATTTCTGTATGATCTTTTTGACCAGCACGCATCAGCCACAACTGTGATTGCAGGAATTCCATCAATAGATTCTCCACTTTCAATGGCAAGCTCGGCTTCTTCTTTAGCTGCCTCTTTCATACTGTTTTCTGCAGCAACTGCCCACCAATTGGACACGTCATTGTGACACCTATCATAGGTTTTTTGATTCAATTTTGGTAGATCAACAGATGTTAATAGCTCATTCAGGTTAGTTCGCCCACAACCAATCAACATTGTACCAGTCACCGCAGCATGATTTAAAGGCATTTCATCTAGTAAATTCAAATTGATTTCAAATTTTCGGTTGCACATATTACATTGAAAATATACGACTGACTGCAAACCATTAAGCTTCTCTTTTATAATGTTTAAATTGCTTATTGTACAGCCAAAAGCCGAGTTATGATCAGATAAAACTTTAATTTGTTCAAAAAAGTAATTGAAGTCGACAATTCTTCGACCATCAATTCGGAATGGTGGCCTGACTGAAATCTTGGATTCGACAATCTGAAACCAATATCAGTAATATTCGTACCGATACAACATTATTGCGAAACTTGAATATAGTTTGTTTGGAATTAGTGAGTGAAACGATTACAATATTTTTTACACCATGTAATGGCGCTCCCTCACCGCAATCATTCACATGTAATGTAACGTTACAGATTCGAACATTATCATCAGTGAGTGAAGACAAATGAGCATCTCAATGCGCACTTTTTATCAAATCTATACTAAATTTACGCGATTTCTCGTCAGTCAGGGAGGTAGCATTGTGATGAAATGCTCAAAATTGAATCTATAATGTTACATTACACGCAAATGCTCCCGGTGAGGAAGAGCCTTTATACTTTGTCCCAAAAATATTTAAGAAAGATCACTAGTTAGATACCAAGCAACGCTCAGTACTATTTCAGGTAACATAGGTTACGGATACTAAATTTTCCCAATCATAATAAAAAAGCAACCAACATGAACATCATCACTGTAAAAAAAAAGTACTCACAAGTTCTTCAATATCGCTTGATTCCTCTCCAGCACTTTGCATTCCAGCATTTTCTGATATTTGGAGATCGTCTATTAAAGATGAAAAGACATCCTAGAATAAAGCATAATATTAAGGTGGGAAAATAAGTATGTACATAAAAGTAAGTTAAAATACATTACAAAATCATAAGTTGGTAGTTTGGTACATACATTGTTGGTAATTTCTTCTAAATTAGAGCTTTTTGGGGTTTCTTTGGTCTGAGTGTCTAGGTCTGCCTTTATGGTATCTGACGTCACAATCTATAGAACAAATATATATTGCAAAAGTAACACGTTATTATTATCCTTTTTATCATTTGACATGTAACTGTTTGGTTAATTTACTGCTAACTAAAATACTTACATCACCCGAGTCATCATAGTTTGACCTAGACTTTTCTTCAATTTTATCATCACCCGAGTCATCATAGTTTGACCTAGACTTTTCTTCAATTTTATCATCACCCGAGTCATCATAGTTTGACCTAGACTTTTCTTCAATTTTACCATCACCCGAGTCATCATAGTTTAACCTACACTTTTCTTCAATTTTACATCTTTTTGGTCTGAAAAAAAAGCTTACTAGTAAAAAAAAATACGTACATTATTTTGTAAAAAATACTAGAAAATAAGTAAAGCAAAACCATCAAAATTGGTTCAGTTAAACGCGTGATAATTGCTTACAAACATACATAAATATATACAAACATACATACATCCAACGTACAGGTTGAAATGAGAACCTACTTTTTTTTAAGTCGGTTAAAAAAATACGAAATTACATTATTTTGTAAAAAATACTAGAAAATAAAAAAAAAAAAACCATCAAAATTGGTTAAGTTAAACGCGTGATAATTGCTTACAAACATACATAAATATATACAAACATACATACATCCAACATACAGGTTGAAATGAAAACCTACATTTTGTTTAGTCGGTTAAAAAAATATAGTTGATACTAAAAGCTTATCCAGAGTGTAACGAACACTTTTCTGAAAACCGCATCAAAAGTGGTTCAGCCAAACGCGAGATAATCACAGACAAACATAAATACATACATACAAACATACAGGTCGAACTAAGAACTTACTTATTTTCTGAAGTCGGTTAAATAAAATACAGTTAATACTAAAACCTTCTCCGTTCTCCGAGTGTAACTAACACTTTTCTGATAGCTGCATGAAAAGCCAAACGCGAGATAATCGCGGACAAAAATACAAACATACAGGTCGAACTGAGATCTACCTTTTGTTTAAAGTCGGTTAAAAGCCTATAAATGTTTAACTCACCTTTTTGCTAACCTAGCCGAAACCATAGTTTTGTTTTTTGTACTTCCAAATAATTTTCGTTTATTACCCATTTCTGAAAAAATTAATTATAGCAAATGTAAAATAGTGACTATTATTTATGACTATGCTATGTGATATTTAAGTAATGATATTATGTGTAGATTACGTTTTTCAATATTACTTACCAAATAAAAAAAATATAATTGAAGTATCAATACTAGTGTGTCACGCTATATGAGTCGCCTACGCTATCAATGTTTACGCGAGCGTGCTGCGGACGGCGGGAGAAAGTGATACGTCCTGTCGCTGGGAGGACCCGACATGCACTGATCGGCAAACGATTGCGCGCGTGGATTTATAGTGTTTTTAAAATATTCGCGTAAAATTAATGAGTTAATGAAATTGTCTGTAAAAAAAACTGTATATTGATCAATACCTTACTTTTTATAAAGTAAAGGGCTTTGTATCTTTTGTACCAGGTGCCATCCGCCATTTTGATTTTTTTTCAAAACGGCGTACACGAATAAAACCTTCATAAATCGATAGATCACATCAATACAAACATAAAATGTAGCGGGCAAAATCTCGTAAAGCGTCACGTTTCCGAGTTATGAGCTGTCAAAGATGTACAAGAGGTGCCATAGTTTTTTATTTAGTTTTTAATTTTTTGATGTTTCTAGATGAATGATGAAAGATATTAGGTAATTAATTGGATGTAAGTTTTTGTCCGCTCATTAACCCAATGTTATTCCAACGGGAATAATCACTAAGTATGATATTACAAACATTTTCTAAACAAACTGAATGCTTTTTAGGTAGGTACAGGCAGGAAAAGAGTTAAGTATACAGGCAGCGAGTTTTTAACAGTTTTCCTATAAACTACTAGCTTCTGCCCGCGACTTCGTACGCGGATCCTTTTACCTGAATTTTCTTTGCTATAAACCTCACGGAGCCCGAGACCTTACCAACGAATCCAAAACCGTGGAAATAAGTTCGTGCGTTCTGGAGTTATAGCGTCAGGAAGGAAAACCCGACTTATTTTTATATAATAGATATGCATGCCATATGTTTAATGCAATTTTTGCTACCGCATGACGCAGGTCCTCACCGGACACGGAAGTTTCAGGAGGTACCTGTGTCGGATAGGGAGGGAAGAAACGCCTGGGTGTCACCACTGCGAGGATCACCCGGAGCTTACGGTACACTTGAAACACAAAAACCTCAACAGTAATTGGTCTGTGTTGCCAGTTTATGTGGTAAAAATGCATATCCCACCGCCCGGTCGGGCCCACCTGATTCAGGTGCCCGACGAGGCGGTCTGCAATGACTGCGGAATGCGGACTTCTGGATCAGGACCAGTTTCCCCGTCTTCCAACGCAGTGGGAACTGGCCCCTCTCCAAGCATACGCTAAAGAGTCGAGGCCCGAGAGTCCCCGAGGCTAGGACCCAGGCTTTCCCTGGCAGGCCGTCGGGTCCTGGGGCGGTATTTTTGACTTTGAGCCGTTGTACCGCCACTCTCAGGTCTACCTCGGTCACCTCTGGAGCGTCGTAGACGTCGCCGTCGCTGTGGTCCGCGTTTGCGCCAGCTTCACCGCCAGATTCCGTCGGAGACGGAGCCATAGGCGGGGGAGTATGCTCTCCTCGCGATGGGAACAGGGCGCTCACCACGTCCTCCACGAACTGAGGCTGGAGACTCTGTGTCAGCGGGGGAGCCCAAGGGCGGAGCTTTTCTCGCACCCACTTGTAGGGGCGGCCCCATGGGTCCCCGTCCAGAGTCCCCAGCATCTCCTCGCGGGCCGATTCCTAGGCCCGCCAGATCTCGTCGCGGAGGACGGTCTTCGCCGCCCTGTAGCCCTCGTAGAGCTCCGCCTCCACGGCCGCCGCATCCGGAGGTCGGCTGCGGAGCCTGCGGAATCTGGTGTACCGGCGTCGCGCGGCAACGCACGCTTCGCGCAGCGCTGCTAGCTCGCGCGACCACCAGTACAGCTGACGCCGGGCGCGTCCTTGCCGGACCCGGGACATGGCCATGTCGCAGATCTCCAACATGGCCTCCCGAAACCACTCAGCCTCGTCGTTTATGTCGGCAGGCCTGTCCGGTGGTGACACCCAAGCCTGCACGATCGAGGTTTCCAAGAATAGCTCCCGGTCCAGCTGCTTCAGCGCCCATCGCGGACACTTGGATTCCGTCCACTTGGGACCGGCGAGTCTGAGGTCTGGGCGGAGACGTCGAACCGGATATACTGGTAAAAATAAAAATAAAATAAATAAAATAAAATTTATTGTGTCAAACAATTGGTTTACAAATTGTTGTGTTCGGAGTCTTCTTTTAGACAAATAATGTCTGTAGTAGAAGACTCCGCCCCTCCCTATTTAGTATAGCGTTTTACACAATAATTTGAAAATTTAAAAGTTAAGTCTAAAATACTTTTAGTTTTGAATAAGTCTAGATTAACAAAAACAAGAAATTATAAATTTAAAAATAAAAGTAAATTTAAATATTGTGAGTATGCGTGTATGTGTGTGTGACGTGTGTGTGTGTGTGTGTGTGTGTGTGTGTGTGTGTGTGTTTGTTTGTTTGTGTGTACGTGCGTGTGTGTGGTGTGTGTGTAATTGTGTATTTGAATAAATTCCGTGTTATAACAATGCTTCTGTGTCCTCATACGTGAGTAGTTTTATCCACTTAACTAGTGTTTCTTTGCAATCATATTTATTTTTAGAGTGTATATTAATCTTTTTATTTATTCTATTATACAATTGAGCTGATCGTTTACGATATTGATTACATGCAAATTTGGTCTTAGTTGAGGGTATAACCGCTATGCTAAACCTCCTTCTTTTCGGGGTAATACCCACATTAAAGGGCAAAGACTTATGCTTTTTTAATATCGTTTGGACTATGTACAGCTTTCTGACAGAGAGTACATCACTGATCTGATAAAGGTCTACAGTAGGGAATCTAAGCCTTTTGAAATGCATAATCTTTAGGAGTGCGCGTTGTGCTCGTTCTAGATGTATCAATTTGGTCTTAGCTGTACCTCCCCAAACCGGAATACAGTATCCGAGCACAGATTGTACGAGTGCAAGGTAAATTTGTGTGAGTAAATTTTTAGACGGGCATTTGTTGTTCGCTTTTACCACTGGTGCAACATGTCTTAGGGTTTTGAACAACCAACTCAACTTTCTAATTCTAGCGGTAACTTGTTCTACATGAGGGTACCAGGATAGCCTATTATCCACTACTACACCCAAATACTTAATTTCAGTAACTTTGCGAATACTTGGGCAGTTACAATTATTGCCGTATTTACCCTTACATGTATGTATAACGATACCAAACTCATCAGTTGGATCATTACGCTTAGAAATGCTAAAACATATGAAATTAGTTTTAGAGGCATTTAGCGTTAGAAGGTTGAATTTTAGCCAATCAGCGACCCGAGAAATACCCGTCTCAGCATGATACTTGACATCGTGCCAAGTGCTCCCATAGAAGACAACGGCTGTATCATCGGCGTAGGAGAAAACTTTAGCATTAGGTATTATCATACTACAGAGGTCATTTATATATATTAAAAAAAGGGTTGGGCCCAATACACTTCCCTGAGGGACTCCGTACAATACAGCCGCGTCGTCACTGATATGCTGTCCAATCTTCACACTTTGTGTCCTGTTTGAAAGATAGTCCTTTAAAAGGTCAAGAGCTATTCCCCGAATGCCAATATTTTCCAGTTTGTTTGCAAGGATAGAGATAGAGACGGTATCAAACGCCTTTTTGAGGTCTAAAAAAACAGTGAGGCACTTTTGTCCATTGTCTAGATGTTTGGTTATTAGAGAGGATAGAGCACTAACAGCATCTTCCGTAGACATATTTCTTCTGAAGCCGTATTGCGAGTCGGATAGTATATTAAATTTGCTCAAATAATTTAGTAGTCTAGTATTTATTAGTTTTTCAATAATTTTTGATATAGCAGTTAACACTGAAATTGGTCTATAATTACTGATATCGTCTCTATCTCCGCCCTTGTGCACAGGCGTGATTATGGCTTCTTTTAACGGGGCCGGGAAAATTCCTTTCGTAAAGCACAGATTTGCAAGGTGTGTGATGATGGGGACCACTACCATGCTGGTGTGTTTTAAAAACTTTGTGGATATGTTATCCCATCCCGAAGCGCTGTTGGACCTAAGATTCATTAGAGTTCTATGTACCTCATCACAGTCGGTTTCGAGAAGCACAAAAGAATTAGTTTGTGTGGGTGCAACACTAAGTGGGCTAGGGTAATTAGTGGTACCAGGTTGAATTTGCTGAGCTAGCTCACAACCTATATTAGCAAAATAATTATTGATGAAATTTATGGATTCGGAGGGGGATGACTTTAAGTTTAGCAATTCTGTATTTTCATTATTTGCTTTATTAGTGTATGTTATAGATTTGATATTTTTCCAGAGTTGTTTTGAATTTTTTATTGAATTTGAAAGAAGCTCTTTTTCATATTTTCTTTTTAAACTTTTTAGTAAATTGTTACAATAATTCCTATATCGTGTGTAAGTTATTTTTAATATTAAATTATCTGGGTCAAGCCGAAGCTTCCTTTGAAGTTTATTACGATTCTGAATGCAACGCAAGATTCCTTTAGTGATCCATGGTTTGATAATGCGTTTGCTGCTAGGAATATTGATTGTAGTAGTGTTAGACTTAATAGTATCGGTAAGAGATTGCAACAGGAGTTTACATAAATAATCCGGATCATTACAAAAAAGCAAATCGCCTATGTTCTTTTCTTGCAAATGTGTCAGAGCCTGTTCATAGTTAAGTAAAGTAGTCGTTTTAGGTGTAGCCTGTTTATATTTTTGCTTAGACAAGACTAGTAGAGTTGAGAAATGATCTGTGATGGTAGACTGTAGGATAGCAATGGTAGCGGAGAACTTTTTCTTATTTATTTTTAACATAAAGTGATCTAGGCATGTTTTATCTCTAGTCGGTAACAAATGTCCTGACAGGATCCCATGAAGTGATAGCATATTGAGGTAGTTTGTTCTATTTCTTTGCTCATGAGACTGCTCGGTCGGCTTCTTTATAATATTAATATTAATGTCCCCCGCGATAACAATACTTTTTTGTGACGTTATGAGTTCTAAATGAGTACTGAGTGAGTCTATGAAACTGTCAGTATTTGTGTTTGATGGAGACCGATAGATACATAGGATAGTGTTATTTAATACGTCCAGCTGTAGGCAAGAGGCTTGTGATAGTGATATTTCCTTAACTCGGGGTTTCAATGTATTTTTAACATAAACTACGACTCCATCATTTTGGTTCAGCTGCCGTGTAGTCATGTATGACTGGTAGTTTCTTATTTGTGGAATAGGTTTACTTGCGCTCAGCCTGCATTCTGTTAAAATAATGATGTCCACTTCAAACTTAATTATAGAAAATGTCAACAAGAAATCATCAAAATTACAATATATGCTTCTTATGTTTTGGCATAAAATGGTTAAGTCATTTTTGTTTACATAAATGTGTTTATTGAGCTCTAAGCAGTCACATTCAAAAGCTCGTGCAATCTCTATTTTATCTATCTCAGTAATATTTTGTAATGAATCACTCATTTTAAGAGCATGCAAGAGTACAACGTCAATTCAGAGCGAATGTGTCTAATGTTATTATCCATGCTGTACTTGGTATTAGAAGCAAATATTACAATATCTGAGAGATCTAGACATCTTGGATTTTTTATACATTTAGTGTACAATAACGTATTTAGAGTATAGAAGTATACGTGTTTTGTGTATGTAGTGTAACATTGTGTGAAAGTTAAGAGTGTGTCGTATGAGTGTATATTGTGAGTATATGTATGCATATATGAATTGTATGTGTGAGAGTGAGATATAAATATGTTAGACAACAATACATCAAACATATTTTTAACTAGATCAACTACAAATAGCACAAAAACATTATAAGAATACAGGTACGTTATATAAAAAGAACAGTTATGCATTTCAACGATACAAGTTAATACTAGTGCGCCTAAATAATAATCATAGCTATAATTTACACATAGTCATTTAGCTAGTGTTAGTTTGTGGACTTGCTCCTCACTTTTAATAAGGATAGTTGGTGCTTGATCCTCCTTTTTTACATACACGTTGCCATATGACGTCCAGCAGTACTTAAAGGATCCAGATTTAACTAAATCTCGTGCCAGAAAGTGCAAACGGGAACCCTTGGATGTCAGATGCTCTGATAAGAATATGGGGTCATCTTCTTGTGTTTTTAAGCCTAGATGCTTGCAGCATAGTTTGGATTTGTGTTTTATATTAAAAACCTTAGCTGTTTTCATTATTTCAGCTTTCAGGAGGGTGGAGCCCGTTTCCACAACTATAGGGGATCTTTGCTGTTCCAAGTTTCTACCGCGCACTCTGTAAATGTCCTTGATATCATATCTGTTGACGTTACAGCCAATCGTTTCAGATAAGAATAAGGTCATTGCTATGAGATCTTCTTTTGTTTCATTATTTGTCCTCGGAACGTTTTTTATAACAAAGTTAGTTTTTCTACTTCCAATCTGCATCTCCTCTATCTTGTTCTCTAGTATAACTATATTTTTTTTATCGTCTCTGGCTTGGTTCTCCAACTGAATAATTTTCTGTTTGTATTCCTCATTTTGTGCAGTTAGAAATGCAATCGAGTTTTCTATGTTAGAATTAGATTACTGAATTTCCTTTAGAGTTGAAGTTATTTTCATCATTTCACTACCATGGTTAGTTGTAAAAAGTGTCATCATCTTCCTCATTTCCTCTTTAAATTCATTTAATTGGTCAGTAAAACTATCTTCCATAGCTTCTCTGCTTCTCTTCATTCTTCTTAATACATAGTTAGTCGGTGTTATATTGCCACTTCCTACCAGATTAATATCCGTGTCCGACGCAGACTTGTTTAGTTGCGAGTCCATAGTATTAGGGGAGCAGTGAGGCGAGCGCTGTGAGTCCCGTAGCTAATAGTAGCGAAATCAAGTACCAGGCGTTTACACGCAGGAGGTAAGCGTATTAATACTTTTGTCTTTTGCTGGTGGACGGAAATTTTGTGTGAGCGAGGTAGGACAGTAACAAATAATCCTCAAAGAATTATTAAATATTGCAAAAAGCGATTGCAAGCAACAGGGCTCGAACTCACGACTTCTCACGCTATCGTCGGGTGGTAGCGGCTTACGCCTCTAGACCACCGGAGCTATACGAACTGTGGCGAATTTGGTCTTCTGTTGATGATATACCTTTTAGGGTCGAAAGCCCGTGTGTTATAGGCCCGTTCAAAGGTCACACAATTTGACACAGAGACAAAGAAATGTTAATCGTTCACTTTTAAAATCATAAAATTGTTTCTGTTTATATCTCCGTTGATAGTCAGTGTGCACTTACAGTTTTTTCACTCGTTGTTTAAGCTTTTGTTGCGCAACTACTGGTGTAACTTAAGAACTGTTTACTACACTTTATACTATATTATCGAAATAAAAACGCTCTCGAGTATAGAAACACGTCCGCTTGACACCGAGTCCGGGCGGGGGGGGGAATAGGTCTCCACCTCCTCCACAACGCGCCAGTCGGTGACGCGCGGTAACAGGTCGGAGGTGGCGAACGTAATGTCCACCACCGACTCGCCCCGCATCCGCACGCACGTGGAGACAGAACCCCGATTCTCGATCACCAGGCCCTGTGCCCGGACCCAGTGCTCGAGCATCCTGCCCGCGCATAGTCCGTGGACCGGGAACCCCAAGCCGGACTTTTGGCATTGAAGTCTCCGAGGACGAGCGCGGGGAGGGAATCGAGGGTGACGACGATGTCTCCCAGCTCCGTTAGGGAGTCTTGGAACTCGGCGAGAGTTTGGTTCGGGGAGAAATAGACGCCTACAACGGCGATCTCCCCGTCTGCGGTGTTTGTCAGTTTTATTGTCTGTTTACGATTTTTGAAAGGTCCGTTCGATTTCTCTGGTCTTCCATCATCAGACCTTGATTAGAAATATTATCTGAAATATTTTCTTTCCATCAAAAAAAGATTCATCGAAATCGGTTCATAAACGACGAAGTTCTGCGGGAACAAACATAAAAAAACATAAACGGTCGAATTGAGTAACCTCCTTTTTTAGGAGTCGATTACAAAAGTGGGGACGTTTCACATAGATTCTTGTCATTATACAACGTGTAACGTTAAATGCGCAAAACCTCTCGTGGGGTAACTCTGCCCATGTTACTGAACAATTTTGTTCTAAGATTTTTGGAAAAAAAATAAAAAATAAAATGGTTTTTCATACAAAATGAGAAATTGATCGGGCCCATCAGTATGAAAAACCATTTTTTTTTTAAGTCTTAGAACAAAAATTGTTCAGCAACATGGGCTGAGTTACCCCACGCGAGGTTTTGTGCATTTACCGTTACACGTTGTATAATATATGTATAATGTTGTTCAGTATGCATTGGAATTTGATCAAGATTTTGATTCAATTCTAGTGCGCATTGCGCATTGCGTACACTTTGTGCCACGCTGTACATCATAAGTAACGTTTTTAAATGTAAAAATAATCTTAATATTATCCTTAATTTTTACTGTACTCGTATGACAACTAAACCTTCTCATGTCATTGTAAACCTTACTTTTTTTACAAATAAATATAATATATGTAGTTATATATTATAATGTAATACTTGAGTTCATATTATGTGTGTGCGTATGTCCTGTTTGTCAATAAATCCCTTTTCTTTCTTTCAAATCACCTGAAGGTTGACTGGAAGTATGCACTCAGATGTTCAATCCACCAACTTTATTATTCCTTTTGGAATTATATTAGTAAGTTTATAAGAAGCGCAATATTCAGGCAATTATATTTAACTAGCTGTTGCCAGCGGTTTCACCCGCTGCAACTCGAAAATTATCCCACGGGAACATAAAATCGGGATAAAAACTATCCTATGTGTTAATCCAGGTTATAAACTATCTGTATACCAAATTTTAGCCAAATCCGTTCAGTGGTTTTTGCGTGAAAGAGTAACAAACATCCATACATCCATACATCCATACATCCATACATCCATACTTACAAACTTTCGCCTTTATAATATTAGTAGGATTTTAATTGTATATGTATATAAAAATCAATGTTCCGGTTCTTTAAAAACGAATCAAAACATTAAATAAAAAAAAAAACTATGGCACCTCTTGTACATCTTTGACAGTTCATAACTCGGAAACTTGACGCTTTACGAGATTTTGCCTCTCTACATTTTATGTTTATATTGATGTGATCTATCGATTTATGAAAGTTTCATTGGTGTACGCCGTTTTGAAAAAAAATGCAAAATGGCGGATGGCACCTGGTACACGGCCCATACAAAAATGTTCAAACCCCTTTATTAGTTATGATTTTATAGAAATTCTGGTAAAAAAAAATTGTTAAAGTGAGCCAATTTTGTATTTTTTTAATATTGTTTTTTTGTTATTTATAAGCCACATTTTCGGAATCGGGCTATGTAGTGCACTTTAAGACTATATATTCTGTTGGACAAATGCATAAAATAAAACATTTTAGCATGTTACAATAGTTGTATTCGTCCTGAAAGATAACTCTGACGTCTATTTTCGTAAAACGCCATGAACTTATTGCCTTCTCTCTAAAGAACTATCGTTAAAAATTATATTTTCGCTCTGTAGTGCACTAAATCAAGACTTAAACTTCCTAAACCCGTAATATTCTTTTCATAAATCTGCTCACATCATTCCGATAGAGCTCTTGAAAAAACTCGAAAACAGGAAGTTTTCGTCGCTCAACGATTATACGCTCTTAAAATGTCTGGACTTTAAAAGAGACTGTGACCTCTGAGTTTGTTTCGGCTGTTTCTTCTCAGAGTAGTCAGGTACGAAACACCGGCCACATCTAGCTTTAAAATATTATTTGACGTGTAAAAGTGTTCAAAATAAATATCATTTATTTTGCATTTCAATGTGAACGTGATATGCTGGTTCGCCACAGATGGTGAGTTGGACATCGGCGCCGTGTTGATATCGGAGGGCTGGGCCGAGCACGGGCCGGGAGACAGACCCTCGCCCACACAACACAGACCACCCTTCGGAGACCTCGGGAACTCACGGTACGTACTCCATTATCATACTGACGTGCGTAGAGGGTAACACTTAAAGGTGCGCGGCCCTGCGGTCGGCGAGTAATGGCCGACTCGCCGTCCGATCATGGACCTTGCCCGGATCGACGCTGCGTCCTGTTTCACACGCGCCTTAAAAGGATGTCAGCAATCTGACGGGGCCAAAGCCTGCCGGGGTCGCGGGACTGTCTCATCAGATCACCGTGACCCTGGAATGTAAAGAGCTATTGATGATCACCGCGGATTTTAGTCAGTACAAGTCTGACAGTTCCTCCGTTTCGCCTTGGGTGGGAGGACTCATTTGATGATTTTACCACGATAAAAAACAAACCCTTGAAAGCTTCGGTCACACCCAGCGATTAGTCACTATGAATACCTGCTCGGCGTGAGTATTCGTTGTATGTAACAGACTGTTCGCAGCGATTAGTCGCCGCGGTTTGAATTGAACTTGTTCAGTTTTACTCGAAGCATTCGCTGCGAGTAAAATTGCGATTAGTCGCTGTGTGTGATCGAGGCGGCTTTTTTTAAGAGGTAAAATCCTCCAATCAGTCCTCCCGCCCAGGGCAAGACGGGAGGGACTGTCAGACTTGTACTTTTTTTTTATGGGACAAACCCACCACACTATTCCCAAACCACTGCAACTCCTGAAAGCCAGAATCAACAGTGGCAACCACCAGAAAAGCGCCGAAACAATGAAGCTCAACGTGTCCCGGAGAATGAATTTACCTGTCTTGGATCCTGCAACGAAATTAATCAGAAAAGAATAGTGGAGGAGTAGGAAAAAATTTGTTTCCACTTCCCTCCATGCAAGCAGGAGACAGAACAAAACAAGGCCAACAGGCACAAAGGGACATCACAACTGGGAGAAGCCCAGTTGCCTAGCACTAGCACACAGCACACAGACTTGTACTGACTAAAATCTACGGTGTCCTTCAATAGTCCTTTACGTTCCGGGGCCACTGTTACCTGATAACACAGTCTCGCGACCCTGACAGTCCCGTGACTCGTATGATCAAAGCAGAAGACTGTTTCAGCTCTAATATTATGATATTAGGTTATTAGAGCAAGCCAAGCTTTTAGTTTTGAAAGTACCGCCACTATACTTTGGCTTGGCATATTATCTGTAAATACATGGTGTAAATAGACCAATCACGTAACTAGCAATGATACTATAGTGCTACATGGTATTTTTGGCGATTGAATGAGATTTTTGCATAATAATGGAGCATTTCACTCGTAAATTTGTCGTTCGATTTGTCTATTGACTAATGAATAGTAACCAGTCACATAAATAATGTAATCAGTCCCGTAAATGCCCCGTAAGAAAATTTATGAAAATTGTAAAATAAAATTATTAAAAATTTGGGTAACGCACCAAAAGAACCATGTCGTATTTTTTTCTTGTTACCAATTGGTCGTTCATGTAAGATTACTAACACTAATACTTCAATGCTCTCTGGTGGCAAAGCTTTCAGAAAATCACCTCTTTATGCTAGTAACACTTTAAAGGAGTTTGCCCATTACACCACTGTGCCGTACTATGACTGTGCTATGAACGTAGTAGCCACTCAAAACGTGAAAACACGGACTATTATGCCCATTAAAATAATAGAGATGTTCGGAAAGAACCGGGAATTCCCGTTTTTGGCAAAGTATTTATGGATAGTAGTAGACTGTGGTAGTAGCATTATCTAAACAGAACATACTAATACCATTTCTGATATAAAACATTATTTTTAGTATGCGAAACCTGAATATAGTTTGTTCAGAATCAGTAACTGCTTCATTTCCAATAATTTTTGCACCGTGATATTTAAAAAAAAATAACACGGAAACAAAAATATTTATCTAAATTTGATTACCAGTTAATTACAATACAATCACTGTATGCTTAGGTACCTATTGCCAAACTATTATCACGAGTGTATAACACAGTAGACGCCGTTTACGCGGGTGTACCGCGAAATGAGCATGTTTTTGAACGGACAACCAGGTAATATACAAGCTTATATCTTTGTAATTTTTTATGATACGGTTTTAAAACATGTACATGGATTCTTTATATAAAAATATTGGACAGGTGTATCGGGTTTCGCATAAACAAAAAATAATGTTGTATTATCGCTGACTATTTTTGATCCCTTCCACATAAGGAATCAAAAATAATCGGATCCGGTGTTTGTCGGTGACGAAACGTTTTTGGACCCCCTATAAATATTTCTCCGTTGTTCATCTGTCTGTCAATGGACTGTATCTCATGATCCGTAATAGGGAGAAACTCAAAATTTACACAGAATGCAAATAATGAAGATAAAAGGTATGGAACTCTACATTCGCGAGTCCAATTCGTACTTCGACGGTTTTTTTAGTTGATACGTTCCTAGCATAGTCATGGTATGATACGGTGTAATTAAAAACTTCTTTAACATTTTATATATTAAACACCTAGAGCATATTTATTAATATCACAAAGCTGTACATAGTTTTTATTATATGCAAGCTAATATGCCTATGTATTTCTTTTCGTATGCTAAAATATGGATCATAGAGGTAAAAAATACACTGAAAAGGTAATGCACGATTTGAAAACAACGTATATTAGTTAACTAGACTTCGCCCGCGTGTTTATTGAAATTTATCCCACGGGAACATAGTACCGGGTTAAAAGGTAACCTATGTATTATTCAGGACAATAATTTAAATGCAAAAGCGCTCCCTCACCGCGAACATTCACCTGTAATGTAACGTTACAGATTCGAACATTCGAAGATAATAGAGCATCAAATTGCGCACTTTAATGTTACATTACAGGTGAATGCTCGCGGTGAGGGAGCGCCTTAACATTATATATTCGACTTTATGCATTACATTAAAATACTACCTACCTGACCGACGAGCATTCCCGTACATTTGGTGTGCATTGTGATGCTCGATTGTCTTCCCTCAATGATGAAATGTTCGAATCTGTAATGTTACATTACAGTTGAATGCTCGCGGTGAGGGAACGCCTTAATGCAGCGGTTGGCAACATTTCGGTAGTCAAAAGCCGCAAAGTGAGGCCCCCCTTAGAGGGCCAAAGCCTGCCGGGGTCGTGGGACTGTCTCGTTAGGGACTTTACTCATGGCGCGATGCGATATCGAATTGCATCGATTGACGATATCGGCCAGATATCACACAAGCGTCCGGCCGAAGAAAATGTATGGACGATCGCTAGTGTTTGCCAATGGAGTCGCACGGATTGACGATATCGCTCACAAATCTGCTCGATATCGAATTGCATGTACGTCCTAATGACAATGCACATGATTCTGTGTTCGAAATTCGATTGCGCAACTGCTCATCACGTGGGACATCTTTTGTCTTTGGTTTGCAGCGCCTTTATGTCGTAGTAGTAAGGTAGATTTTTCAAGTGCACGGTCGAATTGTATTGCATCACTCCATTAGTAAATACGTGCGACTTAAATCGGCAATCGCCTCGATATCGCACGAATCGCGACGCGGCGTCGCGTCGCATCCTTAGGACCCTGGAACGTAAAGGGCTTTTGAAGGATGGCCGTGGATTTTATTCCATACAAGTCTAACAGTCCCTCCCGTCACGCCCTGGGTGGGAGGACTCATTTGATGATTTTACTACGATAAAAAAAACGGGTCACACAGTGACAAAATCTAGACAAATTAAAGTAACGGGGGCTTCAATTTTTATATTAAAAACGGAAAGAAATAAGGTTACAACCCAATTTAAAAATAAAAACCTGCTGTTTTCATTACAATCACGGGCCGCGCGTTGTCGACCGCTGATATAGTTCATCTAGTGTAAAATTTCACCCAGATCCATTCGTTTTTGCATGAAAGAGTAACAAACCATGCATCCATCCATCCATTTCGTATTGATGACATTAGAGAAGGCTCTATTATAATGATGGTGGCAATTAAAAGGTTCTAACAATATATTATGTACAGGGTGTTGGGCATGTTAGATGGGGGGCGAAGCTCCTCTGTACCGAAGGACCATAAAGATGATCGTGGCGACCAGACACAAAAGACCACTGACGACTCCGAGAAAGGTAAACTCATAAACTAACTTAATTAATAATGTATCTCAGTCACTATCTTGATCCCGATCTTTTTTTTGTAACCAACCAAAGATCGAACATGCTTATCTGAATCATAAAGATGTACAATTAGAAGTAGTCGTCAAATATAATGGATCAGGATTTGTATTGAGATGCAAAATGAATTTCGGGCAACTCAAATTCTGGCTTTTGGTTCTTTTTTTCTAATATTTTCATCCACAATCATAGTGAGACCAACAGTGGGAAAATATATGTATATTCTTATAATGGGGAAGGCCGGTCAAAGCTAATTGTAGATGGCGCCACCATAGTTAAGTCCTAATCCGACCAATGAGGTAGTACTATTTTGAAGTACCTATAAGATGAACCAATGACGATGCTTGGAACTAGCTATGCTAGCCCCATTAGTTCCCCAGTTGCCATCCCCATTTAATGTTGGAAATATAAAATAGTCTTGATATTCAATCATCGATGGACTACAGGTACAGAAACTATTAAATAACTAAATTATGTAGTTGTAAATCAAGTTTTCAGCATTCAAATCATGTTTATAAAATCACATCTTGTCAAAACCAACACTAAATAAATAACAACTTCATTTAAAAATTAAACTTTATTTCTTCCAGATAACGACCGAATGCCAACTTCGAATTCTTTAGGCTCTAGACTTGAAGCGGGAGACAAACCACTATCTATTTCAAACTTCGACCTATCCTACCCAGATCCATCCAAAGCCCTTAACGGTTCCCATGAAAACTTCCTTCACATGGAAAAACAGAATTTAGACAAAGAAGGTAATGTGGTCACAGAAACTGGTTCCTCTGATACCTTAGTTCCTTCTACTCCTATCCTGGCTAAAACGTCTCTCGATGAGTTCAAAGCGAACATGAATAGAATAGATTCCCACCATAATCTTAATAATCTTGAGTCTTTAACGAGGTCTCAACATGAGAATTAAGTAAATTATTGTTTTTTATAAGTCATCGCGACTTGCTATGATATTTTTTCTTATGAAGCTTCCCCTTGACGCGATGCGACGCAATTCGATTTGACCGATTCTAACTAAAAGTGAAAATCATCCTGACCACTACGACATATGGGATCATTCTCATGTCGACAGAAACGCAATTCGTCAGATTCGTAACTCGTCAGAAAACGCATGTAGACAGAATCGCAACTCGTCAGAACTGCATCTCGTCAAAAACGCAACTCGTCAGATTTTCAAAGACGCAGTTCGACAAACAATAAAATTAATAAATAGGATTTTGTCGACGAACTTCATATAAATATACGTTATTTTTAAAAAAATATATATCTGACGAGTTGCGAATATGACGAGTTACGTTTCTGACAAAGTGCGTTTCTGTCGAGTTACGTTTCTGACAAGTTGCGAGTCCATTCTGAGAGATGACGAGTTGCGAATCTGACGAGTTGCGTTTCTGTCCACATGAGAATGATCCGACATATGACATAATAATAATAATATTCCACAGCTATCACACAACGCCAGCTAGTCTCAAGCTACTGTGTTATGGGTACTAGACAACTGATAAACATACTTATATAGTATTTCTAAATACATAAATGTTATAGATAAATTACAACCAGACACAGAACAAATGGTCGTGCTCATCACACAAACATTTGTCCTGGGTGGGAATCGAACCCACGACCTCCGGCATAGCAGTCAGGGTCACTAACCTCTAGTCCAACAGGCCTGTCGAAATAGCTGTAATATAAATAAACCGTGCGGTCGTGTACGGTAGATGAAAAACAAAACACGCTCGCCACGACGACGTCAAGTCAATCGAATTGCATCATTATATCGTAGTAGCAGGGACGACTTTCATTTTTAGTTAGCATAAATTGCGAATTGCACGAATCGTGCCATGGGAAGCTCCTTTAGCCTGCGTCGAGCAGAATTATGTTATTACTAGATGCGACGCCATATTCATAAAATCACGCAGTGTAAATGCTAAATATGTATATTGTTGTTAAATGTATCCCATCACCTTTGTATCCATTGTATAATTATGATGTCGAGTCTCATGTTAATAATATTTTGTATAGTGAATAGTTTTCTACTATTTTAGAAATATTTTTGACCACTTGGCAACACCGAAATCTAATGTCAAATGTTCAACTCTAAAATAGTACAATGTGGAATAATATTACAGCGTTAGATTTATGAAGAACACGCCAGCACGCCAACCTATCCCAAACTTCAAAATTAGAACATGAACCTTCTTCTTTTGTAATTAAGTTGAAAATCTATTGGAAGATATTTGACTGATTGGTGTAGGTTTGATATGCTGGCGTCTTAACCTAAATGTTAGTTACGTCGTGCATAATTATATACAACTTAGTTTAAAATAACATAAGTTAATTGCCACCTATTTCAATAACTTCCTTTCATATGAGATCTTGAAACAAAATCTCCCAGAAATAACAAAAATTAGTTTACTTAGTTTGCGAATGAAAAAAAGCTTTAATTTATGTACAAAAGTTGAAAGGAGGTTTATTTGCAAGGTTGTGCTTATCATTATGCTATTTTTTTCTATGACCATAGAGAAAAGTAGATATTTCTTTTTTTTATTTTATTTTAGTGCTTACCTACATTTGTAGGGCTTTCCATACACATGTTTAGTTACTGTCCTTTAATTTATATTTTACTTCTAATATTACTCAGTACCTTTATTTTTGTGGCCGAAATGTTTTTAAACTCTGTTTTAAAGTTGTTGCGGTCGAAATTGTTTGTGAAAGTTTTTCATACATTTCAGTTTAGCATGAGTTGTTGCTGTATTCCCTATTCTTGCAATGGTTATGTTTTTGAATTAGCCAATAATCTTAGTTAAAAGCCTTGAGAAGAGCTTATCCCGGTATCAAAGTAACTACCTATTGCTGTATTTAGCTACCTTCATACTTTATAAAAATATTCTGTTAGCCTATAATTACATATTTAATCAGGCCTTGTATCAAGAATTCTTGTTATTACGTACAAACAAAATATCAATATGTCCGATTTTTGAACATGTAACACGCGTAATTCTATAATGCCAGATCAAAAGTTATGCTAAGCAATTTAAATTATTTCGAGACTAATATAGAAGAAAATCAACTGAAAATAGTAAGATATTTAACACTAAGTTTGAATGTTTATTACATGAAGGCGGCCTAAAAAGATTCTGAAATCTTAATCTCTGTAAAATTTCTAAGTTTACATTTTAGTATGCATGTGGAATATCTCGTAAGCAAATTATAAACGTAGTTTAATTGTTTAACAATATGCAAACAACTGGAGTGTTTGAAATTTAATTCTAATGTATAAAGTACTTATCAGTTTTCTACCATACCATAGTAGTATTTTTTCTACCATTTCATGTTGCCAGATTAAAATATTCAGTATTTTTTTTACTCAACTTTTGAGGTCAAACCAGGCTTTTTGTTACAAAATAAGTCCAGAAACAAGAGATTACTTTTAAACATGGTAGAAATATTTCTGTGATTGTAATTGTAAATAACATAAGCTTAAAGTAGGCACTAACGGCCGCTTGGTAGGTATAAGTTAATGTATTTAAATTGTCGCTTCTGCCACATCTTAGTAACTTTGCCTGCATTTTGCGTCACCATAGAGTTTCATAAAACTTGTTTCATTTATTGTTATAGAAATATAGACAATGCGTTCTTCCGAAACCAAGTAATTTACCTTTCTTAGTATACGAAAAATAACTTATAGATTGTCTTTGAAAGATGTTCACAAATAACTGTAAATTTAGAAACCATGCCTTTTGTTCTGTTGTTAAAATAACTGTTACAAAAATTTCGTAAAGTAATAAGGGTATCAAGAGGCTACAACTACCTTCATTTCTTTAGAGCCGGTTATGTTTGAGAAACTTATTCTAATAATTTTCTAAGGACTATATTAGTATGGTGACAAGGAAAGTCCGTATGTTAAGTCAACTCGAGGAGTTCCATCGATTTGGAAAAATTGATGTTTGGTGCAATTTGATTGGTGCTAAGGTTGCATAGAGTACTTATGGAATCTTATCTAGTGACATAACGGCCCGTTCAAGACCGTGCGAGCGATGACGTAGTGCGGTTCGGCGAGTGGCAAGATCGAATGTATAGAAATGTTTGAAACACATCACGAGGCCCCGCCGGTGGCAAATTCGCGTACTTACAAAGTAATTAGTGTCTTATTCGCACAGTCCGTCCGCACCACTCACCGCTTGGACCAAAACCGTGAACGAGCCGTAATACTTTCTTATAAATATAGAGGTTAATTTTTTTTCTCGAGTTAACCTATATTTGTTGACTTCTTTAATTATGATTATTTCGTAGTTAAACTGCTACTTCAATACTTAATATTTTTTTACTGCTAAGTGCTTTTTAAAAATGTGCTCAAATTTTTTCCAGAATTATCATTTGTGCGTCGCAAAGTTAAATGTTACGAACATAAAGAATAAGATGTTTATTTTAATTGATTGAAAATCGATTTGATAGAAAGAGTGGGAAAATATTAACCAATCACGGCTTGTCGTGTATGTTTACGACATAATGTCAACCAATCAGGAAAGAGAATCGTTGTAAGAATCCAAAATGTAACATTACTATTGGTTGGAAGTTTGGAACTGAAAATGTAATGGTGCCATACCATTCTAGTACAAACCCCCAAAGCGCGGAAAAGTATTGTTTTCTAGTTTTCGAATTTATTTGTTAAACCTTTTAATTTTTCTAGTATTAGCTGTCTATTTGTGTAGACTTGTTGAAACTCGAATATATTTTGTAAAATGTTGTACTTTTTAATATTCCTTTTCAACATAGAAATACATTTGTTTAAGAGTAAATGTGTGTTTTTATTGTTATTGCAAGATACAACTCTTTGGTTATCCTAAATCATTATTAAATCGAAGCCAGTCACAGTCATAGCAGACCACGAAGTCGCCCGAAAAATCGACGCTCCATATTGTGCCATTTACACGAGTCTGATTGATAATGTAGTGGGTGTAATTTATCTAACAATCGACCCGTGTAAATGCCCCATTATGTAGCCTTTTGCTAAAACCTCCCTATCAAATTGTTGAAGGACTCAGGATTTGAGGGGACAACCTAATTTGACACTTATTTTAATAGCACGAAGTAACTATATTCTGAGCATATCGTGGATATAATCCGTCTCAAGAAATACCCCGAAAAGTTTTGCTTACCTTCCCCACCCATCCTAAAACAGAACTCAGCAAGAGTTGCTGACCCATCCAAAGATCTAGTTCTCGATAATATTCTCAGTGCTAAATTAGGTAAAATACACATGATCATTACGTAATAACATTTTCCGTCATCCACAGCACGTAGGGCACATAAAAGCACCTTAAATATCAAATATCGTGAGCGAAAACCGTCTTCATAATCAAACTGCCACGGTAATCGCCTCATTACACGCTATGCTGCCAATCTTCAATACAAACAATGATATTAGTTCAGTGAAGTCTTGAAAGCGTGGTGCTCTCTCCGCTCCGTCAATTGTTGCCCATTTACCTTTTGAAACGGTTCGGAATCACTGTCGTTAAACTTAAATCATTGTTATGGATGCTACAAGCGATGGAAGTTGAGAGAGAGAGAGTGAAAAGTGAGTGAAGGTGAGAGAGATTCAAATCAAATCTAATCATTTTATTTGTGTATCATTCGCGCCCGGCATTGGTCGAGGCCATGCTGCGGGGCGAGACGGAATGGGAAGCGGTCATGCTAGCGAAGGAGGAGGCGGGACGTATGATGGAGACAACGTTCACCCTACACCCCAGCCGCAGTGGTAGACGACCACAGTGACAGACGTCTCAAGACGATCTCCGGCCACCGTAGGCGCGGGCATGCGGGCGGCGAGTAATGGGCGACTCACTGTCCGACCATGGGCCATGCCCTGACGAACGGTGCGTTGTGTTCCACGCGCGCCTCAAAGAGTGTCAGCATGATGACGGGGCCACCCTCTAGAGGGCCAAAGCCTGCCGGGGTCGCGGGACTTATCGCATTACTGTGACCCTGGAACGTAAAGGGCTATTGAAGGACACCGTGGATTTTAGTCAGTACGAGTCTGACAGTCCCTCCCGCTCTAACCTGGGTGGGAGGACTTACTTGATGATTTGACCACGCACGTAAAAAAAACGATCTAGGAGTCGAATAATTTAATTGCATCCGTGTTTGACAAAACTTTGATACTATAATATGCTTATGCTTTCAGGCCACAGATGACCTTGGCCTATTAGTGGCATGGTAGCTTAGAGCTAGATAACCATGACTTTGGAGACTGGGGACTTTCCAATCCCTATAAGGCAAGTTACCTTGTCTTGTACATAAAGTAACTTAAGAAAAACATATTTGATGTTTGTTCATGTGTATGATACATAAATAAACAACACAATCCATATGGGAGTGAAGCCTTGACCACGCAGGTCAGTATGTCTCGGTTAGTTGAGGTCAAATTACGTATAGGTACCTACAAACCTATAATTATCTACTTATAATAAGACCCCGACTACCTACTCCTATACAATGTGTTCGGTTTAAATTAGCTCATATGAAACTCAAAAAACAGAACTAAAATGGCTACCAAATGGTAGCCATTTTAGTTGTTTGTGCCATTTTAGTGGTAGCCATTTTTAGTGGCCATTTTAGTGGTTGCCATTTTAGTCACTCCTCCTAAAAATAGGAGGAGTTGGGTTCCGACCCCACATAATATACCTAGTATAATTTATTGACAGAACTAGCTATTCCCGGCTGTTTGACCCCCACTGGCCACTGCTTGGCTTCTATTTGCTGAAGAGTAATGTTTACTAGCTTAAAGCCTGCCTCGGTAAATGGGCTATCTAATCTAACACAAAGTATTTTTAACCGACTTCAAAAAGAAGGAGGTTATCAATTCGACGGTATGTTTTTTTTTTTTTTTTTTGTGTGTTTGTTACCTGATTACTCCGCCAATTGTGGACCGATTTTCAAAATTATTTTTTTGTTCGAAAGGAGATACTTCAGGAGTGGTCCCATTGTCACCATGTTAGGATCTGATGATTGTATCCTGGAGAAATCGAGGGCAACCCTCAAATTTTATAGGCCTACACATCGTTTTTCGCAAATTTTATGAAGTAATTTTAGTATTTGCGTATGGTAATCATCATCACATGTAACTCAGCTGATGATGGAAGGTACAACTCCTCAAGTAAGAAAATTATGTTTGTGTTCGCATATCTCCGGAACTACAAGTCCGATTTAAGTAATTATTTTTTTTTGTTGTACTAGGTATCGTTCAACTTAGCGAATACTGCAAGTTTCATCAAAATCGGTTCAGTAGTTTTTGAGATAGGGCATTATGAATGTAAGAGATTTTAACGATGTTATTACCGGTGTTACGGATTACAAAATTCTAGTGCTCATGTAAGAAAATGATGTACTCGTATTTGACAAAAATTGTGGTTGAATATTTCAACTAAAAAGAGTAAAATAAAAACTTTTTCAAAAAAAAATGTAACCGCCTTCAAAAACAACCACAAAAAAGGGTAAAATAACCTTCAAAACTTTTCTTTCGGAAGTCGGTGGCAAAAAGACAATGAAATGAATAAAAAAAAGTCACCGACTTCCGAAAGAAAAGTTTTGAAGGTTATTTTACCCTTTTTTGTGGTTGTTTTTGAAGGCGGTTACATTTTTTTTTGAAAAAGTTTTTTTTCAATTCGACACAGTACCTAGTTCTTGAGATTAGTGCAACCAAACAAAGTCTTCAGCTTTGTAAGATTAGTATAAATTGAACATGAGTAATAAGCTACCTCTACCTAGCTAAGAAGATCAAGATGATGATGATACATTATTACAAAATAATAAAAACGTCAAGATTAAAATAAACAGGAAACTTCAAAAAGCCATTTTATCAACAAAAAAAAAAAACTTAATTCTGTTGATTTGAGCAATTATAGCCTAAAGGTTGGAGTGTAGACTGGCGAGATCGTGTTTCCTACGTGCACTTTTGATACAGGAAGTTCGTTAGACTCTGTGTTTACGAATTTAAAGCTGCTACGTTTCCGTTTTCTCTAATACTGTTGTTAAATAAAAGCGCGCTGTTGGGTTTTAATCGCTCGATTCAAAGTTGAAATTATACAGAGCGCTTATATCACGTGACGCCCAGTGTTAATGATAATGAGCATTTAGGTACTTACGTTACAGTCCAATCAATAGGTAAGTAGCGTACCTAATATTTATATTGACGACGCTTGACTGCTGCGCTGTCTGGCTATTGTGTTGTGTATGCGAGTTTAAATTTTTGTGAATGAAATGTCAAGAATCGCAGCGTAATCTGAATCTGAATCATCAGCCTGTAAATGTTCCCACTGCTGGGACACAAGCTTGTGTGAGAGGGAGTGGTATAATCTGAATATAGAACGGTAATTATTCGTGCCTGCCTTGCCACTAGCCTAGCGTGCTGCGAACCATTAGAGACATACATACATACACGTTTCTGTAGGTATGTCACTCGTGTAGATGTTAAGACACGCATTGCTGCCACTAACACGCGAAGTATTTCCATTTCCCGTAACAAATGTAGGCCAAATGTTCAATGACATTCTGCAACAAAAAGAATTGAAAAAGAAAAAACTAAATCGGTTAGTAGATATAGCCTACTACATCTGCTTAGGTCGAGTGACCATCTTTCTAGGATGGCTTGTAACTTCTTTCTAGGATCGATCGTGTTAAATTGAAGACCTACGATAAAGATTCCATAAATATAATAGCTCCAGGCAAAATAAATTACAGTCGCACAGTCCGATCTTCCGGGTTAAACCGCGCTTGCCGAGGTTGGTCTGTGGATGGGTGACTATTACCTAGTCATAACGAGTTTCTTCCGTGCCTCGGAAAGCACATAAAGCTATTGGTCCCGAATGTCATTTGTAGATCTTTGACAGTCGTTACTGTGAGTCAGAAGCTCTAAAGTCTGACAACTAGTCTTACCATGGGGTATCGTATTACCCAGTCACTGGGTTTTGGAGGTCCGATAGGCAGACGCTCCATGTATAATACTGATATTCAGATGCATCCGGTTTGACTGGAAGCCGACCCCAACCCAGTATACTCGTAGTAGGGAAAAGGCTAGGCTGATGGCTTTTCTGAAATGGCGATGTTGAATTTGACTTTCAGGAGTTGCAATGGTTTATTATAGTTTGACGGGCTATACCTGCTCTTACTTATCTATCTAAAAGTTTTAGAAAGCTTACATAACAAGTTCGTTTCTTGCACCAAATAGAGTGAACAATATAATTCGTATAGCAAAACGGAGCAAATGCAACAAATGAAAGTGTCGCGCTGCAGAATTACATAAAACTATCGTGACGGCCGCCGTGACGGCGACATTATCGGTGAAGTGATAACAGTGCTTATGTAAGAAAACAGTAGGAGCATAAAATTAGCAAGTCGCTGTTTCACGGTGAAGAGAAGGCCATTTATTTCCGTTCGGAAGTGTTGTAGAAAGATTTCCCAGAATCTTTAAATATCAATAAATTGAGAGCACCATGTATTTTAGAAGCATTTTGAGCAATCTAGGGCTTAAAGAAGGTGTTTTTAAACTCCAGACACAGGATGAGCAAAGGGAAGAAAGCCTTTTTTTTGGGACAAACCCACCACACTATTCCCAAACCGCGCTGCAACTCCTGAAAGCCAGAATCACCAGTGGCAACCACCAGAAAAGCGCCGAGACAATGAAGCTCGACGTGTCCCGGAGAATGAATTTACCTGTCTTGGATCCTGCAACGAAATTAATCAGAAAAGAATAGTGAAGGATTAGGAAAGAAAGCCTGCTTAGCCTGGTTTAATAATGACTCTGCCCTGGAGTGTAGGTAATGTGTGGCTCCTTCACAAACGACGGGTACTTAATTATCGCGCCCTTCGTGTTTTGTCGCTTGTTCATGACAGGTACTAAGTTATAGACGCTTCTGAAGGTGTCAAACTAGTCCAGTTCTGCGCCGACTCAATTTTAGATTGCCACCGACACGATGATCTTGCTCAATGTCCTAAGTTAGAGCGGTGTGATCGCCTATCATCGATGGTTCAGAATGCCTAGAAATGACGAGACGGGAAATCTTGCCCAATAAGCTGTACCTCAGTGGATGCAGTAGAGTTGCCCTGTTTCCAGTCATTACTGAGGTAATTGCGTGCATTTTAATCAGTCTGTTACAGTCTATTAAATAATATTAACAAAGAATAAATTTAACTGTATTAACACAAAATATGCAGGCAGCATGCTTGACAATAGTGTGCGTGCTATGTGGCGTGCGAGACCCCTACCACACTACTAACATTCAGGGTGTCGAGTCTGCTAATTGTTTTTCAGAATGGCGCCACAATGGCGTTTCAATTTTCGAACCATTTTTTACTCAGCAGTAAAAAATGGTTCGAATAAGCACTACAATTGAAACGCCATTGTGGCGCCATTCTGACTAATAATTAGCAGACTCGACACCCAGTTTTAGCGCAGGCGGATAAAAACTGGTAATTATCAGGATGTTTGCATTATAATTATGACTTGTAGGTACCAGTCCAGGTATCCTAGTGCTGACCAAACGCCCATTTCTATTGCACAGATGAAAGAAATTCAGTATCGGTTGAGTAAGTATAAAAACATACTAAAAACTTGAGAGGTGTCAAGGGACACCCGGATGGAACGAAGTTACTGTATACACTCAACAAAAATAATCGTCGCGACTCCACTCCACTCCACTCCCCTCCACTCCACTCCACGCCACTCCACTCTTTGAGTTCTAGCACCCCTTCGCAACGCGCGATAAGGAACTTCGTTCCAAAAAGTGTCGTGACAACTTTTCGTAAGAATTTTTTCCGTCTAGCCCCCTTTCACAACGCGCGATAAGGAACTTCGTTCCAAAACTGAGTCTATGTTTTTATAAAGCCTCATTTAGATGAAACAAGAAATTGCATGTGAGTTGCATGCAAAGACTAAATTGCGGACTACTCGTAGAATTCAGTTGATCAAACAAATACCGCAATGTCGTTGATCTTACATGCAAGTTCTTGTGTTGAAACGGGGCTTTTAATAAATTATATCATTGAGTCGATAAAGTACTAGGTACAGTAACTTAGATAACTTAGCAACAAAAACTGGATCGAGTTTATTAAAATACGGGGAACGCGAACGAGTCGAGGTCAGGATAGCGGAAGTCTTTTTAAAAGGTGAGGTATATAAGTGAATAGTACATTACAAATGTGCAGATAATAGGTCTAGCATTCCACCTACTTAAATGCTTTGGCTGTTTGCGTAGGTTCATCATCATCATCATCAACCTCATGTTTCCACAGCTGGGAGTCTGGGACACAGGCCTCCTCTCTATAAGAGGGAGTGGGCCATAATCCACCACGCGGACCCAGTGCGGATTGGTGGATGTCACATGTCTTCGAATTTTTGGTTTAAGACATGCCGGTTTCGTCACGTTGTTTTCCTTCACCGTTTTGAGGACAGTTGTGATGAAATAAATCACACAAAGTAATGCGCCTGGCTGGGTTCGAACCCACGACCTACAACTGGTAAGTCCGGGCCGATACCCCACTGGGCCGCCACTGCTCGTACTAGGATGCACACCTACCTAATTAATTTAGCTATCTGATACAAGTTGCGCGGTTCTTATTCATTATTAATTAGCAATCTCAATACAAAGTATGATCAATTACGAAAGAACAACTCAATAATTAAGTAAGATAATGAGAACAGTAGGTAACTACTGTAAAATTAACTAATTAGTTTTAAAGTTTACCACGCTCTCTTTGCTGTACGTATCCTTGACCATATTGTTCTGTTGTACTACCACAGAATATATAATAGTACCTAGTACTACTTATCTAAGAACAAGTTGTATTGTCAGCTTAAATGCAGAAACATGTTTTGGCTGATGTCTTTGTACTTATTTAGTAAACTTCCGTTTTGATTATTGCGGACACGGGATAGGATTATAATTATAGAATCTTCCGATTTAGTAGAAAAAAACGGGTTATCATTTTGTGTTCATCCAATACCATTTCTTTACCATGAAGGTATATCATTTGAGGAGCTCGTGGCTAAATAATTACAACCTGATCTTTGACAGTCGTTACTGTTAGTCAGAAGCTTATTAAGTCTGACAACCTGCAGTCTTACCATGGAGTATCGTATTGCCCAGTTACTGGGTGGAGGTCCGATAGGTAGTCGCTTCATGTAAAATACTGATATTCAGCTGCATCAGGTTCGACATGGGCTGACCCCAATACAGTTGGGGACAGGCTAGGCAGGATGATGTATAATATTCGAAAACCATTAATATAATATTCGCAAGTAACCACAGATTGCAAAGAAAAAACGTAAAAGTCTATTAATAAGCATTATTACGCATAATTTCCGTTGCACGAGGCAGGCTCGGAAACCGTTACCCAACAGTCGGCAAGCGATGAACTAACAACTGTCACTCGGTGAGTTAATATCTCACGCGATCTTAAATAACGGTAACGATTGTTTATTAACTTTTGTCGATCAAATATGACACGTTTGGTGTAGTGGCTGAGCGATAGCCTGCGGTACGCTGTGTGTTGCGGACTCGATTCTCTAACGGAACAAATATTTGTATGATGTACAAGTTCAGTTGTACAGGATCGAGAGGGAGTGGCCGCATAATCCACCACACGAGCCCAATGCAGGTTGGTAGATGTCACAATATGTCATCGAATTTTTGGTTCATGCCGTTTCCCCATGATGTTTTCCTTCACCGTTTTGAGAGCAGTGGTGTTGAAATAACTGCTGAAATAATGACACGAAGTAATATGTCCCTGTGAAAGCAGTGGTGTTGAAATAACTGCTAACTGCTGAAATAATGACACAAAGATAATGTCTGTGGCTGGATTCGTACCCACGACCTACAACTCGTAAGTCAGGGCCGATGCCCGATACCACTGGGCCACCACTGCTCTCATCGGGTGCTTGAGTTTGTAAGTTTAAATGTTTCCAAATGCACCCACGATAAAGGAGAAATTACAAATGTTAGAATGTGGTGCAAAAAAAGAAACTAACGTTTCTGCAAAAGAGAATCGTGGTTAAAAAGAAAAATATTGACTAATACTTTACTAATTGTAGGTCATTCAAATTGTAACGCACGCTTTTCAAGATATCGCCTCTTCAGCTCAGCCAGTCAGCCATAGCCAGTTAACAGGAGCCAGTTAGAATGTAACGCCTAGGCAAGATATCGCCTCTGGAGCCCTGCAGTCTTGGCCGGACCGCCATAGCCAGTTAACCGCAGCCTTGGCCGGACCGCCATAGCCAGCCAGCCAATGCCAAAAGCCTTTTAGCAAGCCTGCTAAGCCGCTAGCCATGCCGTCACATCCTTCCACGAGATCAGGCCTGATCTTGGGAGAGGATGTGACCAAGGAGTCTTATTTACAGGAAATGATGTGACAGTTGCTGCCACAGAGCATGTAACTTTATGGTTGCCTGTCAGTCAGCCGTCACCCATGAAAAATACGAGTTGTGCCTACAATGAGATTCTGATAATTTGTTAAAGCAAGGAAATATAACCGATTGCATTTATACCGTCTACAATTATTTACCACGCCATTATTCCTGAGTTTCACAAAATATTTGTTTCCTGTAAGAATTGAATTCAGGTCACACACCCAACAGTCAATTGTTCAGCCACTGCGTCCACTGTGCACTGTTACCTACTTAGTGATAGTAAAAATAGACATTTCATTTACATAATCTATTGCTTATTGATAGTGCATTAATATTGCAAGCTTCAGACTTTTACTCCAGTCCGGACTGGAATCGCAGGCCTTAGAGCCTAGCTATCATACTTTCCCTTCGCGATCACCTACCTACAGCTTTCCAACAATACGAGCAGGTACTACAGAAGACAACTAGCGACACGCCCCGGCTTTGCTCGGGTCCAATTCCCTAACAAAAGCGCATCAACTGCTATAGTTACTGTTACTGTCAGCCCACAGGCTGCATCCCACTTCTGGGCAAAGGCTTCCAACAACAACTTTGACTTCCAACTATTTCGATCTTGGGCTAATGTGAGCCACTGGTTGTTAGTTTTGTCACAGGTTTTGTCGTTTTGTCTAGCTCAACCCACCATCTTCTGCGAGGTCTGCCGCGACGCCTTCTTGCTGTGTCAGGGCTCCACATAGTGGTTATTTTGGCCCATGGATATCTCATTGGGCATCCGGCAGACGTGGCCAGCCCAGTACATGTCAGAGGTTATACTATTTAACACCACGATATGACCAATAGGAGCAGAGCAGCGGGGGTTGAAACCATAGGTGATCCATGATAAACTGATATTGCATTTCATCGATATTTTCATCATGGATACAACACCATCTACAAAATTTTCCTTGATTTCGGTGTGGTAAAAATTAGCCTATAGGTACGAACATAATGTCAACTCATGTGATTTTTATATATTAGTTTATTGAAAGACTTACTGGTTGTTCGACTCGCTTTCACAAAGCCTACAGAATCTGGATCTAGGTAGGACAAGCAATGGCTAGAAAAGGAAGCGGAGATGAAGAAATTGGTGTCGATCCAGCCATTAGCCGTGTTTCTAGATACTAGTTTGTTACTCTAGCTCGTCACGATATCTAAAAACTAGCTTTTTGTTAAAGTCCGTCGATGTGTATGGACGCGATTTTCCGTGATTTCCGCGTATTAGATGCGTGATAGAGGGTCATGTTACCACGATTGATAATATCTAAATAATTCCAGGTTTTTGTATTAAATAAATAAAGTACTAGGGAAAAGGGAAGTAGGTACTTTATCTTGAAAGTAAATGGTTTGATAGTTTAATTTGTGAGGATGGATGGATGGATGGGTGTTTGTTACGAAACGCGGCGGCTAGATTTGGATGTGGCACGCGGATAGAGTAGACCTTGGAATCTCATAGGTTACCTTTAATTTACCCCATGTTCCTGTGGGATATTTTTCTACAGATGTGTGGGCCACGCCGAGGTAAAAGTTTAATTATAAGTCAAAACAACTCCTTAATTTATTTCTACCACATTTCACTTCTTTATTTATTCACAAAAACAAAAGCATAATAAAAATAATTTTATTACTTTGTTTACCAATTTACATTAGAACTCGCCGCAGACATTATTTATTCATTAATAAATATTCCTGTCGAAAATAAAGCATTCGATGAAGCAAAGCATTCGATATAGAAAATGCACATCATAAATAACTGTATTTGAATATGGAAATTTTCCCGCTGATGCCATTGGCTGATGCACACATGCGAGATGTGCGAGATGCACTTTGCGAGCGATTATGCAATGGCGTCCAAAATACCTGCTTTTAGATTGGCGACTACATTATAATTTATTGTATTTATTAGGTATATTTATATCTAGGTAGGTACTTATCTTCTAACTATCTATAATCTATAATAATATAAATAAAAATGGATCGCAAAATGTGTTGCTGAGCTCATAACTCGAAAACGGCTGGACCGATTCGGCTACTTCTTATTTTGTTGTGTTTGTAACCATCAGCGCCAGGTTTTAGACGACGAAAATCATCATGTCCACCCGTGCGAAGCCGGGACGGGTCGCTATTAGTCTAGGGTGCCCTCTATCTGGCAGAAACTCGTTTCTCCGAAACCTATTTGGCAGAACTCACTTGGCAGAAACTTTTTTAAACGAACATTGTTATGGTATAAATTTTTTTTAATATAATTGTTTTTTGGCCTAATGTTTTTATGTCCGAATTTAAATTGGGATACTTTTAAGATGGCAGAATTGTATTGGGCATAATTACTTTTGTCAGAGTTACAATTTTGCATATTTTCATTTAGCATAACGTTTATTTAGAGCGCCGATTATTTGGAATAATTTGACTTGGTATACTTCGAAGATCACAGAATTTCAGAATAGAAATAATTTAATAGTCATAATAAAAAATAAAAAAATTGTTTTATAAAATCAATATGGTGTGCTACAAAAGTTAGTGACAGAAATGAATCGCTGCAAAACCGACTTCACGTAGTCTTGTCTGCCCTACCCCTAGAGTGTAATTTATAATCGCGTAGGCGCGGAGGGGCGAGGCGGCCCGTGAGCTGAGGAGCAGGTGGTTTTAACGCACACCGCCGCGGCTGAGGCTGGCCGGCTAGCCGGCCAGTAAGCCGAAGCTGCGGTGGTGGGCGTAAAATCATCTGCGACGATTAGCTCGCGTGGGACCGCCAGAGACCCGCAGCGCCGGAGCCGTGACAGAAGCCATGCCTGCTGCATGTGCTGAATGCTTGCTGCATGCTTACTGCATCATCTTACTGTCTGGGAAATAAAAACCACACAATTATGCAAAAGATGATTCTGGTTGTGAACTTTCTACGAAATGATGGTTATACTTATTGATTATTATGGAAATGAAATTTATGCCTAAAGATGATTCTGACTTACAAAATTATGGGTTTCGGTGTTATGGTAAATGAGTGTATGCCAAACGATTTTCTGCGAAAAGAGGTTTATGCTATCCGTTGCTATGCAAAATAAAATTATGACGTAAAAAGTTCTGCTATAAAGGGTGGACCCATTAGTCTATCTATCTATACATACATATGATAAAATTGTAGAAAAGCAGTGTTTGTGCACGCTAATCTTCGGAACTACTGGACGGATTTGAACGATTTTTTTGTTGTTGTATAGCTATTAAGTCTGGCCAACACATAGGCTATAACTTATTTTGGAAACTTGAACACCTGGTGCAGAACCGCAACAGACCAGCTAAACTATAAGAGATACAAATATAACACCATAGCAAAAATTGTTTCACGTGATGAGCTATTTCTGCTGAGAGAATAAATTTGAAGATCTGATGGAACACCTAATGTGGAACTCCAAGAGCCCAGCTACACTATAACTTAAACAGTAATGACGTCTTAGCAAGAGTTGTTCAGACTGATAAGCACTCTCTGTTGTCGTATAAAAATTGAAGGTCTAGAACACCTGATGTGGAACTCCAAGAGCCCAGCTACACTTTAATAAAAATATACAGGAATGACGTCTTAGCAAGAGTTGTTTAGTCTGATGGGCATTTCCTGTTGACTTATAATTTGACATCAGACGTTTCAGATCTTCGATTTTGACAATCCCGTTGCCGCTGGCATAAGCAACAGGATCCGCGTACGAAGTCGCGGGCAGAAGCTAGTCTATAATATAAAAATGGACGCTAAGGGACTGCCTCCACGAGCGAGAGAATCGCGACGAGTCCGCCCTTATATCGTCGGATAATCTCCACGAACGAGCGATCATTCCGCCGCGTATCGTCGCGAGTCGTTACGGTATCGCGGCGATTCCGCGGCGACTCGTAACGGTATCGCCGCGTTTTGCGTTAGGCAATGCTGAAATGACGCTGCGTTTGACAGCGCGCCCGCCGCGCGCTCGTCGCGAGAGCGCCGCGAGCGCGCGGCGATCGCCTTGCTAGTCGCGGCGGGCTAGCGACGATGTAATGACGTTTTGCGTGCTCGTTGCCACTCGTCGCATCGCGGCGATAATATCGCCGTGTGGAGACGGTTCCATAGAGAGTGTATAGAAAAACGTGGCACGGCGATAATATCGCCGCGATTCTCTCGCTCGTGGAGACAGCCCCTAAATGTGTTGCTAAGCCGATAACTTGCAAACGGATGGACCGATTCGGATAATTATTTTTTTGTTAAGTTTAGTTGTTTAAGCCGGGACGGGCCGCTAGTTTAGTCATAAAATTCTTAAAGTTGTCCATGCTGAGGAAACGTCAGAAATCCTGTAAATTCATTTTATAGTTTCGGTTACGGTTTTGTCAGAAACTACTTATAATAGGTAGGTATGGGATCAAAATTCGGTCAGAACCGTTTATTGGGTGCAAGGTTTTTTCCCATTTGTTCTAATAACCTTCTACGGTACCTTCTTGTATTATACCTACCTACTAGCGGAACGGAAGTAATGGTTTTTATTTTCTCAACACTTCTATGGTTTTAGTTGCTACACTACAAAGTAGAAGAACTAATGTAATAGGTAGTCCTTATTCCCATTTATTCTATTTCACAAAAATCCACAATTCTATCACAGTTTAAAAACTTGTGGTTCTACAGTAAAAATGGCCAGCCTTGGCAACCTACTTAGGTTCTTATTTTCTACTCCATTGACCTGAAGCCGATCACAGTTAAATCAGACGTCATGATAGGCCATCAATTCACCGGTACAGTTTCAGGAGTCATTTCTCAATGTTCTTATTTAAATAGGTATTGCATGCCCAACATGCCTGCAGTCGCGTGTTAAATTGATAATAGTAGGTTAGTGAAGTAACATAATATGTCGCAAGTTTTTATAATAATGCAATGTGCATTGTGCATATTACACACATCGTCATTCTTTATTGTTGTTATCATTAAGAGCTTGTTTATGCTTGACTGAGCCATATACAGGTGTTTATGGAGCTAAATCGTGAAGTATTCAAGCAAAGTGAATATAATAAAGTAGGCGTATTAGCCAAGTAAGTATAGGCACGGAGAAATTAGGATGTGGAGAAGGAGCAGTGGTGGCCCAGTGCTATCGGCCCCGACTTACGAGTTGAGGTCGTGGGTTCGAACCCAGGCTAGCGCATTACTTTGTATTAATTTATTTCATCACCATACTGCTCTCAAAAACGGTGAAGGAAAATGACATCCACCAAACCGCACTGGGCCCGCGTGGTGGATTATGGCCCACTCCCTCTCACAGAGAGGAGGCCTGTGTTCCAGCAGTGGGAACATTATTAGGCTGAAGATGATGAAGGAGAAATTCCCATTCCCTTAGTCGGAAAGTCGGTTAAAAATGAAAATAATGTGTTGCAGTTTACCTACCTAATACTTTCCTAATTTGTGATAGCTAGAATAAGTTATTATGAGAACTAGTAATACTCCAGGTATCATAAATTGATTACAAGAATCAATCTAACGTGAATACAAACCGAACCTGAACCTTCAATCAATCTAAAATGAATACAAAGCACAGATTTATGGACAAACACGGATACCTTTTAATTTTCATTAGGTATTCCTCTTAACGATATTATTTCGATAACATAGAGCTATGTAATCTTCTTAATATAAAACTACGAGGAAGGAAGATATTCTAGTACTGATAATAATAGGTAAAGTATAATATTAGGTATTTCCCTAGACGAGATTATTTGAAAAAAGCGGTATAATCTTACTAAAACTACGAGGAAGGAAGACATTCTAGTACTGAACGCTAGGTGCAAGGAAACCAATACAAAGGAAAACAAATACCAAGATAATAGGTAAAGAACTGACTTGCTGAAAAACCGACATGATGAATAATAACAGTCAACTGAGGAAAAGTGCGTAGGTAGGTACTTACCTTGTGCCGATACCAAAGCAAATATCCAATAGAAGCTACCTAATGCTTTATGAATCATAATAATGCGCATTTCGTCATATTTTTTTGAAATTAGATTTTTTTCTCTTTGATGACGTCTAAATAATTAACCAATATTGTTGACTATCCTATTTAGTTTCTCATCTGGGCAGAGGCTTATCCATACCTTTCCAATTTTCTCTGCATTTTACTTTCTCAGGCCAGAAACGAGTTCAAGCAACGAATTAAATTGGTCCTTTGAACCGGATCAACTGGTAATAGCATAGTAAACTACTATAAATAAAACAACACCATTGTAATGCTATGAATATACAAAATGAGCCTTAAAAAGCGTCAAAAGTTATGAAATTAATCGACATGGAAAGTTCAACAATTCTCTTTTTAAAACAATAATATAAGTATTTTATAACTTTTTGTGATTGTAATAGCGTTTGTCACGTTTCTCCAAACCCACACGGAAGTCAGTAACAGCATTTAAATTCAACCCAATCCCCATATCCTTAAGAAGGTTAGAAATCCGCAGCAGTTACATAAGAGGGTCGACATGAGACATTTATATGCAGGGCCCGTAGCCTCGCACACAATGTGAGAACTTCTACTAACTCGGTTAAAGTGTGATGAAATAATCAGACAGACGTCGCCACCTGCACTTTGATGGCACCTGATAAAATCTGCGAAACGTACTGCAGTTTGAACCTAGCCAGGTAAGCCAACCATGCCGGTCCTGGGCAGTCCGCATCCAACCGCTGCAAGCCACATTCTTCAAATCATCGACCCATC
The DNA here is from genome assembly GCA_954870645.1 of Agrotis clavis. Lineage (NCBI taxonomy): Eukaryota > Metazoa > Arthropoda > Insecta > Lepidoptera > Noctuidae > Agrotis > Agrotis clavis. Next base: position 17,948,929 of record OX940935.1, on the reverse strand, counting down.
TTGCCGCCGGGAGTCCTACACTACGTTTGCCCATTCGCGTAAATCTTTGTGTAATTATTTCAGCCCCACTGTTCTCAAAGCCGTGAAGGAAAGCATTGTGAGGAATTCAGGAATAATTCGAAGACATATGACATCTACCGACCTAAACTGCACTCCCTCTTACAGAGAAGAGGCTGTATCCCAGCAGCGGGTACATACAGTGCATCTAATGTAATGGGGTTTTGACAAAAATAAGGAACATCCAAACAAAATAATAATGAGTTTTAGGCCAAAATAAACACGATTTGGAATCCTGAGACAGTCAGAAATCATCGCGGTATACCTCATAGGAGATGACCAGACGAGCTGGACAACACAAACGATTAAAAAACGATTAAACGATTTGACTATTAGTTTAATCAATTATGTGTATTATGTTCTGAAAATTAGTTTAATTTACGCTCACAAGAGGCGCTGTTCGAGTTCCCATATACAAAATGCTTTCCAAGACGATACGAATACTTTTTCGAAAGTGATTCGTGCTAGGGGTACAGTAGTCCACATTGGCTCTGGATTGATAGGATTGGAAATCATGTGGAGAGCAGGAGGGCATTTGCCCAAAGTTTGAACTGAGATCTTGAAATCAAAAAGAATAAAATTCATAAAAGTACACGCTCGGCTTACTCATATTGGATTTTTCTACCTATGTCTAAGTTTTTGTTGCTTTGTATAAACTTTAATTAATATTCATCTACATCAAAGTGTTAATTAATTTACAAGAATTGTCATTTACTTCCTTTTATGTAAATGTCAACGTAACACAAGGGCAACTCGTTACTAAATTGAACCACATTCTCGACGACATGCATCTACTTAAATATATTATGTCTTCATAACTATTATATTATGATTTATTATAGATATTTATCATTTATCATCATAAATCTTCACCGTTATTTGAGTAAATCAAGATCAAATTCGAATCCTACAGTGATTTCAAAATTAGCTCTTTAAAAAAAATCTGATCCGCATATCTGAAATCAGGAATTTTCCCCAGCCGTGTTTTAATTTAGGCGGATCACAACTTTGCTTGTATCAAAGGACCAAATGTTTTGGTCTAAAGTGTTTTTAAGCCCTTAGAGGTAAATAGGTTTTAATACAACTGGGGTTACCAACTGATTCAGCCTAAACCCCACTGCACATGTTTTCCATTATATCAGTACTAGCTATTGCCAGCGGCTTCACCCGCTACAACTCGAAAATTATCCCACGGGAATATAAAATCGGGATAAAAACTACTCTATATTTATGTTAATACAGGTTATAAACTATCTGTGTACCAAATATAAGCCAAATCCGTTCAGTGGTTCTTGCGTGAAAGAGCTGTAACAAACATACCTACATACACACATACATCCTCACAAACTTTCGCATTTATAATATTAGTAGGAGATTACATAATTGATGACCAAAACACTACCGTAAACATAAAAGAAAACAAATTCATACTTGCATCATAATACGTATGTTTATGAAAATGTGTCCGCACAGTTACTGCCTCTTCACGTTACAACGGATGAACTGATATCGATGGAAAATAGGCCACATTTAGAGCATGATTGTGTAAGAAAATAGGATCCTTACTTTTTCCCGATAATAAGTTACATATAAAATTATAATTAATGCACGCGACGCGGGCGCAGAAGAAAAATAAAATATGAATGATGCACGGTAATCCTGAATCAGCCCACAGATCATGCTTGTTTTTCATTCCAAAACTCATCTCGCAAATTAAACATTCATTATTTGTTTACTGCCTAGTATAACGTATACAAAAACATTACTTAACATAGGTACTATGTATAACAATGTATTTCTTTCATTCACAATTTCACAGTTTAACGTGGAAATCGCAGGAGAAATCTGGTAATTACCTAACAATTTTCTAATGCGTATGCGCCGGTATTGTACCAGGGCTGCGGATAACCTGCAACGACCCCAATTGTATTTTCCTTCGAGATGTTGTAATGATTACACGGGTTCACAACAGAACAACCAAAGTAATTAATTACAGATACCTACATATCAAGATACATTTCAGACGGTTCTGAGATGTTTATTGAGCGCGAAACATGATTTATTTCAAACACATATCTGGATTTTGAATTATAATAATGTGGTGTTATACCTACCTTATATTTTAACTACCTGCTGCCCGCTGTTTTTTCACAATGTTTAACTTCTCTCTCTTAGTATTATAAATGCGAAAGTTTGTGAGGACTGATGGACGGACGAATGTTTATGACTCTTTCACGCGTGAACTTCTAAACGAATTTGGATAGAATTTGGTACACCTATACCTATAGTTTATAACCTGGATTAACACAATATAGTTTTTATTCCGATTTTATCTTCCTGTGGTTAATTTCAAAAATGAGCTATGAGTAACACATCTAAGGTCTATTTACAAAACCTACGCGAAATATCGCCACTCTACACAGCGACGCAGAAATACTGGTATCGCATTACCCTGTTACTAGGTTGTGGAGGCCAGATTTGCAGTCGCCGCTCCGAGTAAAATACTGGTATTCAGCTACATTCAAATGGGTAGTACTTATTTAAACACAAATAAAAAAATATCCTTTTTCTATGCAATAAGATTCCGAATTCCCATCAAAATTACTGATTGCACAGTAAAATATTCAACTCAAAATATCACTAAACACACTACAATTTATTTTCAATTCAATGTCAAATGACAAATTTCAGAAAATGTCGACGGAGCACCGTTTCGTGCTCCTATTTCTGGGTGGTTTAAAAAAAAAATATAACTACGATTATTTGTAGTGAAATAAGTTATTTGATGTAAAAAAAAATATAAATGATGTCTTGATAGGCGATTATTTATTTGATATGCAATTTATAATATCCCCATTCAAATAGACAGGAAGACGGTTAACATGGTAATTGCCAAATACAGGGCAGATGACAACTCTCATCTCCATAAAAATATTATATTGTAAGTGACAGTCCTAAGTTGTGATAACATGTACCTACTGTCCACAAATCAAGGAACATGAGACAGCCCCAATGTACTTCTCGGTGGTGCAAGGGCCAAACAGCTGCCGGGGTCATTGTCGAAGCAGGTCCTGAAACTCAAATGACAACCGAAGAAACATGCTGAAATTAATTAAGTTAGTAAGAGTCTGACAGTCGGGACAAAACCTTGGTTGCGGGACTGTTTTAACAGGTAACGTTACCCTGGAACGTAAAGAGCTTTTGAAAGAACACAGTGGATTTTAATCTGAGCTAGGTTGGCTGTCCCTCCCGTCGTACTCTGTGGTGGGAAGACTTATTTGATGATTTTAACACGTAAAGAAGGTTTTACTATAGGTACATATAAAAAGATGATAGCGTGTCACGGAATACTTATTCTTAAAATAGAAAAGAGATTTTAAAGAAACCCTGGACCACAAAAATTCAATACTTGTAATACTACAGCTTGGCCAGAACGGATTGAAACGGAACTAAATTTTTTATTTCTGACAGCGTTTTAAAATCTTTGATAATTGATGTAAACAAAGACCGCAGGTTTATTAGATTTATTACTGTGCCATAAAACTAACGTTATAAGTGAAAAAAATAAAATAAAATCATTCAAAGTGCTGGTAGCGCGAAGACAGTGGCGACTTCCGGTTTTCTACATTTTTATGTCAAGCTGTATTTAACTTTTAACTAAAGCTGGTACATGCACCTTCAATAAAAACGTCAAGACTTTTGAGAGTTGATTTAAAAGACCATCGAATAGTTCTAATTTAAACCACCTTCACAGTGTTTAGAGGATCAGGTATTATTGATGAAATAAACAGAGTTCATTGGAGTTTCCAAAGGGAATTATGAGTTTATGTAACCCAATGATGCAGCTGTTGCTTGCCATATTAGGGATAATTTGGTATTAGTCACCTTAAAATAAATCAATTTAATAGCACAGAGCTAGCCTAGATTAATGAGATTTATAAAACCCTCTAAAAACATAGGGAATGCATAAAGAAGAAGTATCATTAAAAAAACAAGTAAAACCAATATACAGATAGGAAAAGATCAGCTAAACAAACAAATGACAATTAATAATAATAATAATAATATTCCACAACTATCACACAATTGACTCATATGTTTTCTACTTTGATCTATAAACAGAGATACTTTTAAATCAATGAGGCAACTACAACGGCTATGCAACATACTGTTATAGGGGCAAGTTTTATCAAAAGTTCAACACATACTGAGTCACAACACAACACATGTTAAGTCAAGTTCGCTTCGTATGCAAATATACGACTCTTAACTCGTATCTCAAGTCATATGGTATCCGGCTCGAAGGACCAGAAAATTAACCACCTGGCCTTAACTCCCGGGGGTTAAGACCAGGTTACAAGAGTAAAAAGATCTCTTTGTTTACCTTTCAAGGCGTAAGAGTTATGGCGACCGTAAAAAAGTGGATCATGTTCGACCGAGCCCGAGTAGAAAGTGAAACCGCTCAGTGTGGATACTTTATAAATTGTAGCAATGGTTGTTGCGAGCTCAGTCGAGGCAAACGCGTCGTGCGTCAATCACGTCATCTCTGGACGAAAATGGTCAGTTCATAATTCACTTTCGATTTTTGTTTCGTCTTGTGTTTTTATTTTGTAGTTGTATCACGTAATTTAAATTATTTTTAAATATAGTGTATTTATTATATTTAGTGTTTATTATAGTGTATTTATTTTTAGTGTTTTAGTGAAAGTAATTTTATTTTTATGCAACGTATTATGGTAATGTTTTATGTTTATACCGGCTTATATGGTTTGGTCTTTACGAGGCGAGGCTTTAGTTAATTATTTTTAAAGATGAAAGTACGGAATTACATAGTATTTATTCTCTTTATAGGATTTATTTGATAAGGTAAACAGCAATTTGTAATATTATCTACTAAAATTACCATCCAATTAATTCAGTTTAATTAGTCGCTAATTATGAAGTTTACCTATAGAGCGTCCACTGAACGAAATATTGAAGACAACAGTGTTTTTGTTTATTTATAATATGAAGTAATAAAAACATTGAAAAATACAATTGCAACTAACAGCTTTATTCTCTTCGTTGAAAGGTTCGCGATTTATTGAAACCGGCTTTTGAAAGGTTGAAAATACTGAAAACGCGAAAGCCAAATTAATGTTCACTATCTAGAACTTCAATGATTGATAATATTTATTCTTTTCTCATAATGGTATTCTCTTGTGTTAACAAATAATTAATTTAGAAGTTACTTACGCCATTTTACTTAGTATTATCTTTTGCGTATTTATTGGGATCAAGAAAAAATGCATATCGTTATGCATTATTTATTATATAAAACACAAAAATTAATAGGTTGGCAATTAAAAAAAAATCCTACTTTTGCTATCGAGTAACAAAAAGGCTTATACTTTTTAGCATTTATAAATACCTACTTACCTTACTTTCTCGTACTCCTGAATTAAACAGGATATGGAAAACGGAGCGACATCCGTAAGAAATACAGTTTTAGGAATATGTTGACATACTATTGCGATGTGAATTCATCACCAGTAATACCCATATTTTATCGTTTACTAGTAGGTATTTGAAAAAAAAACAAGATATTTTTGTTTTTTTTTTTGCGTCTTGTCAGAGTTCGGCGCCAAAGAGTTCAGTGTTTAGTTGGTGCTCAAGAGTTTCAAATCTTTCTGAATGAGCTCACTCAATCTTTGCATCGGAACTAGACTGAAGCCAAGAGCCAAAAGCCACAGCCCATTGTAAACAAAAATAAAAATACCAATATACCGGATATCCTTCACAACGAATACCTACAAAAGTTTCCTATAAGTCGTAACAAAAAAAAAAAGTTGCAACTCATGTCAATCAGCTTTTTCTACCGACCTTGGTACGACATGTTACGTTGGCAGTAGAACTAGCATTATTATTAAAATACAGAGCAAAAACAACCTAAATGACATTGAGAAACCTTTCACCCGCGGAAATATTGAAGGTAATCAGGAACGGGCGGGGCTGCACGGTTGCAGCCAGCCGGAACGTGATTCAAATCTTATTTTATATATGTTTTTTTTTATCGGAGCACTTACATTGCTTACTAACAGATCAGTTAAGCTGCCAGCACGTCAACTTATCCCAAACTTATTTTTTTTTTCCCAAGGGAACATGAGCTTCTTTTGTGATTAAGTTGGTATCTACGATAGATTGGCGTAGGAAGGGCTTAAAAGTAATGAAAATCAGAATTTATTGGTCGAAATTCGTATGCAGTTATTATTAAGTGTGCGATTTTCTTTTACGTTATTTCTGACTTTAGTGAGCTTTTGTTCATTAACACCGTATTTCAAAGATTGAACCATTAGGTGTTCTATGATTGAATTTACATATTTTTATACCTAATTATTACTTTTTTTTTCACACTCTCGTCTTCACGTCTCTTTTCCTATGACTAGAAAAAAAGCACTAAATTACAGCATAATTTCTTTTGAAGAAAAAAATAATAAAGCAAACCATTACATTTAAAATTAAAATTATGTAATGGATAGTAATTAAAAGTATAAAGTAATATAAATACCTACATTAAATTATAGGTAGGTATATTACTTTCAAAATACATTTACTTTCACACGCTGACTTAAAAACATACAAATTCTTAATAATTTACCGGTAAAATATTATAGTTGTATAAAAGCCGTAAAAACCAATATAATAGAGGCGTGACACAAGTGAAAAAATCGATTAAGCTCCGATTCAAAATAAAGGAAAATTCGGTTTTCTTTTAATCGGTAGCAATCAAATCGGCGCCGGCGCAAGTTGTATAATTGATACCAACTGGTTCATAAGCCATGAAATCGTATAATACTCTACTTTCTAATTGTAATTTGTACGTAACAGTTGTTTTTAGGTTCATTATCAGCTCTGAATTGGATACGATTGAAAAACTATTAAAATAGGTAATAGAATGGTTTCCATTTCAGTTTCAATAAATCAGAGTTACTTTGTGTAGCAGTTGAGCGATTGGACTGCTGCACTGCGTGTTCGATTCCCACACGAATCAAACATTTGTGTCATCTACAAGTAGATTTTCCGGGTGTTTGTGTATGTGAGTTTAAATGTATTTGCAACAGGAGAAATTCCTAGTGTGTGTGAACAAAAAAAGAAAACTGACTCATTCATTCCTGATTGCCGTTGTAATTTCTTGACAGTCATAGGTACTCTGTGGCTCAAAAGACAGAACTATAGTCTTACCAAAGGGTATCATAAATTATAACCCAGTACGGAGGTCTGATAGGCATAGTCGCTCCATGTAAAATACTGATATTCAGCTGTATCTGATTTGACCGGAAACAGACCACAACATAGATAGTTGAAAAAAAAGCTAGGAAAATAATAATGATGTTCATCGTCACGGAAAATTACAATTTCCTGTAGACTTCCATTAGAGATTATGAGAAAAAATAAATATCTAGATTGGCAACACTTACATAAACGGGTACCAAAAACGATTAAATGTTAAAAGCAAAATTGACAGTATTTTGACAACAAATCAAGCGTGAAAATGGCTGTTACATAACGGCTTTTAAAGTTGTTTGATATTTGAAAGTGAATCGTGAGTACCGTGCATGAGGCGTGCTAATGAGATAGCTGAAACTATCTAAATATAAATACCTGCTAGGTTCTTCTCTCTCGTTAATTAAGAATTTGACAAGTAAATCTATACTAGGTAGCACCCACCTCCCCTTCGCGACCCATAAATTGACGGTCCTTAATGGAAAATTTCACCAATATTTTAACAAGATTTGAGTAACCCAATAGATATTTATTTAATTAGTAAAGTAAGTGAAAATAATGAATTCGTAGGCCGATACTATCAAACGGTTGAGAAATATTATATGTACTTAGATTATATTTCAAAACTGTTACAATGAATGCTTGCTTTAGTTAGATGAACACAATGATATCATTTGTTATATCGATAGGGAATTAGAACAGACTGCGCAATTTAAATTCTTTGTAGTACCAAAAGTTGAATAATTATTGCAATGAATGCGTTGCTGGAACATTGAATATTTGAACAATATCCTTAAGTTTCAAATGCAATTAATTTATAAGCTTGCTAATAAAAAAGTATTTAAAATCTTATAACTTGGTCTTACAGACCCGTATTTTCAGAACTGTGATTTAATTTTTGGTCCTTCGAGCCGGATCACAGATTTAATTTTTAAAGTGGTCAACTATGTTAATTTAGAACAGCTACAGTTTAAAACAAGTAAATCGTAAATATATGTTTACAGTAACCATTTAGAAAATACAAATTACGAAACTTAAAACAAATTGAGTATCAGAGCATTAATTAAACAAAACAAAACTCAGCCTTGTCCTACAGATTGCCACATGAAGTCTACCAAGCATTGTTATGACCACAATGTGTGAAATTTTTAACAACAAACATGTGAAGATTCTCAAGCTTGCAATAAATGCTGTATTGTTCAACAGTGGGGTGTCAAAACTGCGGCCTGCCATTATAATTAATTTAGGTAATTGCCTTGAGAACTGTGTTAAATTAAAACACCTAGAATCCTAGATAAATAAATCTAGATCTAGATATCTGTGACTATAAACTGATATTTTTTATAAACTAGTTTTTACCCCGCATTTTTCTGCTTTGAGGTCGAAAATTATCCCAAGGGAATCTACCACTTTGAAATAAAGTATCTTGCGTTCTCTAAAAAAATTTTAAATTTTACACACAGGTTTCGAAATTAGTTAAGGCAAGAATCAAACGGATTTACTTTCGCATTGTATGTTTATTATTTTATCGTTATAACTATTATAATTTTTATTCAGATTTCTTCTTTCGCGCATCTCTCTTGCGTACGCGCATCTGACAAATTGTCAATAATGACAGGATAATTACCTGCAGTAAGTAAATACTTTCTCTTCTGCTTAAATTCCTTGATCTTTTGGCATTTTTCCTTATACGGATTACTTATACCAACTTATACGTTCACAGATTACTTTCTCAACCCATACTGATAATAAATGCGAAAGTAAATAAAATCTGTCTATGATTTGTCCGTTAACTTTTCATACCGTAACTGTTGAACGGATTTACTTAAAACCCCATAAAATAATATCGATATACATAAAATAATAATATCCCGGTAGTAGGTACCCCAGTCCTCGTGAGACAATTTTTGACCTTCACATAGTCGAAGTTAATAATAATAATAATAATAATAATATTCCACAACTATCACACAACGCCATCTAGTCCCAAGCTAAGCAGAGCTTGTGTTATGGGTTCTAGACAACTGATAATCATACTTATATATTTCTAAATACATACATATTATAGATAAATTACACCCAGACACAGAACAAATGATCATGCTCATCACATAAACATTTGTCCTGGGTGGGAATCGAACCCACGACCTCCGGCATAGCAGTCAGGGTCACTAACCACTAGACCACCAGGCCTGTCAAAGTTGCGGAGAAAGGATACCGGTATTATGTTCCTGGTAATAAAATACCAAATTTACATTATGGAAGTCGTGTTGACATTTCAATCGACTTATACTGGCCATTGAAAACCTTTTGTCGCGACAGAAACTAAGGTCAAATGTTTTAAAAGGCAATTTCAAGGTCTAAATGGAAAGTTTCGCAGTGGGTGTATATTTCCACCGCCTACTGTTAGCCAGTACCTATTTAATATAATTGACAAATTACACCCACAATACTGCCTACGCGAAGTAGAGTTGTTTGGTTACGTCCCTGCTAGAATTTATGAATAAGTCTTTAAATGGTCTTTGTATGTTAGCTTTGAAGGATTCGTGAGTCATTCGCGAACCGTTAGATTTTAGAATGTTAATAATAGATACTGAAGTGATTATAGATTTATATTGCTGTTATGTAAGTAATAGTTTTGGATTATGCTTTAGAGATTTAGCAGTTATAAAACTCGTAGTCTATTATTAGAACTTTAAACGGGATGTTTACCAAGTTTATTTTTCGTGTAATTAAGGTTTCCATTTTCAATTTATAAATAGCGGTCACCATATTTTTTTTATTTGATGTAGGTTTGCTCTTGACTCAATTCTACGTCAGAGGAGGCAAAGGCATAATAGACTATATTATGGAGCGAGCTTACCCAGAAGAAGCCACTGTTCACATTAACTTTGAAAGGATATTGTATAGGTATACGTTCGGAAACACAGAAGCCGGCAGAGAGTTCCACTCCTGTGGAATGAATTCGTGCCCAGTTAATGTAATATTACGCACCTATCTAAAGGCCCTACACAAAGAAAATGCGTGATGGTATGTTATCTTTGCTTCTCTTTCGTAATATCCTACAGTGTAGTCACCACCTCAACTTAAACTGGGTTAACGATAATCCTACGTGCCACGCTTTGTCTATGCAAGTGTTCATTTGTTTTCCAATGTTAATCATCAATTTTGCACGGTCGGTAGTTACTTCACGTGTCATTGTGGTACCTGGCCATAGCTTGGTGCATTATTGTAATCTTGGAATTTCATACGATGTATTTTTGTTACTCAATAAATAAATATGGGACTACGCCTTTATAAACATTTACACATAGTATAGTGTGTATTTTTGTTGATTTATTTAATTAAAACATAGAAATATCTGTATGTAGGTACCTAATTATGACAATGTTAGAATTACAAATCTCGATGATGACTAGCTAAGCTATTCTCTAAGACTCCAAGACGAGCTTAAGTACAAACAAATCGTAGCTTCAGGCTTTCAGCGAGCTCTTTAGAGAATACCACTATAGCAGTGTGTGTAGAAAATTTTGAAATGTATGCAACTGTGAAAATAAAATAGAAACTGTGGAATTTTTTAAGTGTGTGGCTCCATATTTTTATTTGATTTCATCAACTTCAAGTTCCCAGCCCATTAAATCATTAAAAACTTGCAAAAAAACCGATCGATAAAAATCTTTTTCTCATAAATTGTTCGAGGTTTCGACACCGAAAGCTTTCGTAAAAACAATGAACTCTGCGGTCCAGTGCGCATGTCTCTACGTTGCGTAACGCGGGCTCCAATTACTGACGTTGCGCAAGCGCCGCTAAACGTAAACGATAACTTACTACCCTGCCTGTTCCCTTATTGCAGTATTTGTGAGGCAATGGGTTAAGTTACATATTTGTAACGTGTCGTGTTCGTAGATATCTTGAAATGGTGAAGTTATCTCCTTTTATGGTAACGAATGTATCATACGTCCGCTTTGTGCTTATATGGAGTTGAATTTTACTTAACATGTGTTGATCTTTTTATGGTTATATTATGCAGAATGATTAAGCAAAATACCAAAAAAACACAGTTTTATTTTATCATCTCAATAAGTGAAAACATCGTCTATAATACGCGTCCAAATAAGGACCTTCACTAATTAAACGCTCTTCCTTTTTTCAGTTAAAAATATAGACAAACGAAAGTTTATAATTTATACAACTTTTTTCCTTCCTACGTAAAATTTAGATTCAGAATAAATATCTAATAAACAACTACTATATCACCCAATGTCAATGCACTTTCAATTCTGCGCAATCACAGCTGTCATTGACTTTCAAAGATATAATCTGAAAGAGAAAGTAAAACACCTCGTGATCCTACAAACTACGCGTAGGTATCCTAAGGCCGGCCATACACGTATCGACTATCAAGCAGTCAATATTGACTGCTTCAGACTGCGACTGGACTGGATATTAAACTACGTTATTCTGTGTGCATTGCCGTAACAAGTCTTTAGAGCCCTGTCCGAGCTTCTTCAACTGCGCCCTGATCAGACCAATTGTGGTCCTGGTCTGGCCATTTCTGACCTTCTGGAGTCTGTGCCCTGTCTGGGCAACTTTTTTTTTTTAGCGTGGTACAATCATCGATTGAGTCCTCCCACCCAGGGCAGGTCTAGGGTGTGCCAGACTCGTACTGACTAAAATCCACGGTGTTCCTTCAATAGCCCCTTACGTTCCAGGGTCACGGCTTCCTGATAAGACCTCTATTTTGTCCCGGCCTGTCTGTGTAATACATACACACATACAGGAATCACTCGAGCAGTCAAACTGCTTTAAACGGTAGGTTCGGCCAAGCAGTCGCATCCAGTGACTGCTCAAACAGTCCGTGTAGGAGCAGCCTAAGTTTAGTAGTAATAACTGACAAACATTACCTAACTACAGTGACAAATGACTAAGTGGCTGTTACGTACTGTAAGTAAGTGCATTATAATCACTGTTACCTACATTGTGGTACTGTAATCTTAGGATATTACTGTAAAACTAGTACATAATGTGGCTTACGACATAAGCCCTCGGAAGATAAAGTTATTAGGATTCTTTGGTTTCGCTTAAGATGAGGCGGAATAGTATAATCATTTAGAGATGTTGTACTTGCATGAATTCACAGATTACCTATAAATGTCATAGATTCATAGCATGAACTGCTCTATAAAAGAGAAAAACGATCGATGGACCATGGACCTTCTGTATTTTGATTATCTATGTCATACAGGAAAGAGATAAATAGTCCTTGATTGCTTTTCTCGCTTTTTACGGAGTTTGGCAGACTAAGGGCTGATTTTTCAATAGTCAGAAAATATTTTATCTGAGGAATTAAAATAACGGTTTGACATATTTTCCATAGATAAGCTGCTGTCAAACCGCCATTTTTATTCCTCACATAAAAGTTATCTGACTATTGAAAAATCAGCCTTTAGCAGATAATATTGTATACTACTTCCATGCCCTATGTCTATGGGGCTTGTTAAATTCCCACTAACAAATACACTAGAAAAACTAGTATAGAACTAGTGGTTGTAATTACAAGCGACAATGAATCTATTAGCCTTAGTTTTCTAAGGAGTCAATTCTAGAACATTAATAAATTAGTATTTCGAACACCAACCAACGGAAGAGAGAAAGTAATCCACTTATTTATCCAAGGACCACATCGCACTCAATATGTAGTTTGCACAACTGCTCAGTGCTCACACATTTGAAATAGTATCGTGGAGCAATATTATGAACCGGTCTAAATGTAAACGTTGAAAGACACTGACGGAACGACCCATATTTTATTTATAAAGACTACAGAAAATAAACTTTTCAACTAACTGTGTGAGGGCTCAGGAGTCATTTGGCTTTCGTCTGCTGCCACTGTTGAATTTTTAAATAAATGTTAGTCAACATGACTAACATTTCAATCGTGGAAGATTTGCAATCCTAACCGATTTTCCGTGAACTGGTCAGTCATTAATCCATTCTTGCTTTTTTTATCGTGGTAAAATCATCAAATGATTCCTAAACCCTTGGTGGAGTGAAAAGGACTGTCAAATTCGTAGTGACTAAAATCCAGTGTTCCTTCAATAGCCTTTTACGTTCCTGAATCACGTTTACCTGTGACCCGCGACCCCGGATCCATTCTTGCCTTGAACCAATATATTGTAATGTCGACGAAGCATTTGCTATTTTTCTTCCGCTCCCCTTTTTAACAGCTTCTTATTTTCAAAACGTAACATCTTTGATACAATCCATCCACATTGTTTTTCCCTTACTCCTATAGACTCCAATTTTGTAGAAAGCCCAAAAGATGGTGTTCTTTTGGGATAAACCCACCACACTATTCCCAAGCTACTGCAACTCCTGAAAGCCAGAATCAACAGTGGCAACCACCAGAAAAGCGCCGAGACAATAAAGCTCGACGTGTCCCGGAGAATGAATTTACCTGCTTTGGAACCCGCAACAAAATTAATCAGAAAAGAATAGTGGAGGAGTAGGAAAAAGATAGTCTATTCCATATTACCGTATCATTCCAGCAAAATAACCTTATATTTCTATTACAGCACACGCTAATACTGGCTGCTTTGGCCGCCGTCACCACGGCCATGCCTTCCTACATCGCGGTGCCGGCTGATCAGATCGCATTCGTGGATCTGTCACAGTTGCACGTGCGTCGTGTTCCAAGACAGACTCTGTCGCCACCACCGCCGCCGCAGCTACCTCAAGCGTTGTATGCTGAACAGGATTACCAGCCAATACCTTTGCAGCAGTACCAGCAACAACGTAAGTTTTTTTTTTTTGTTTTGTTTATGCTTCTGCCTTTGTTTCGTCTTTTGTTCGAAATCCGTTTAAAATTAGAAGAATATCAGTCAATATTTCAATGCATTTTTTTCAAGGTACACAAATAATCACTATCTTAATTATTAAAATTTAAGATTAGCAAAATGACAACATTAAAGTACGAGTACTTACCTTTAGTGACTTTCTTTTTTTAATCGATGTTGCCTTACAAAAGTTTCTCCAAAAATATGGATTTCGGTGTGGATCCATCTAAAGAGAAATGTTTTTCATTCTATTATTACAGTAAAACCATTTTCTATGTGCTCAGGTTCCCAAGAAACATGTAAAACCTAGTTTTGGGGCCACCGAATTAGTTACAAATGAAACAATGTTTAGATAGGTATAAAGTTATCTTTGTAACAGTGAAATAATTTTATTGTAATTTATACTTATTCTTCTCTATTAATAATAAAGGCTTTAAAAATAAAAACGTCTAACAAAAACTTCAATAGCTTGTTACGTTTGCAAACAATCAGATCAGTTTGCAAGAATCAGCCAGATCATCTAAACGATTTCTACTTTATTAACCGAGAGGAAATCAAACCGCTCGCGTGCGGGAAGTAAACGTGTTTATATTACTCAAACACGATTATTATCTTTTGTAACTATGTGGTAACATTTCCGAGCAAATTCGTACGGAGCCGTGACTTTTAAAATTCATTTAAAACTATCGCTCATAATTTCGAAAGCACTTCCTGACACCTTTCATCAAACTTGACGACTCATTGTAAAGTTGCAGACAGTGAAATGGATCTGTAATGCTGATTCGTACACCCATCAATCAGGCTTACCCTGCCCCATCACTTTCACTGCAGAACAAAGGATCAGCTGCTTTCTATGCAACTGTTATAACTTGTTTTACATTCAATGGGATCGAGTCCGTTCTCTTTAAGAACAAAGACGTATTTACAAGCTTGAAGTACCGTTTACTTTCCTCATTGTTACATCTTGTTAAATGATTTACGTAATCTTGCAAAGTTCTTTTTCTCAATCATTTTTGATTATGTTGTAACTTCGGTTTCGCTTTCGATTTCGACGATATACTGTTCAGTTTGTTACTGTAGTTGATTTACGAGTTTGTGCTGCATAGTGCCGTCATAAATCATTGAGTGAGTATCTCGGGTGGGCGTTCATGTTGCAAGACTTGCGGCTATCGTACTCCAAGTAGTTGCGGGGCAGTGTTGGCGTTGCCCAATTAAGATCAGGTCACGCACGCTTAATCCAACGACTGTGCCCGTTAGTGCATACTAAAAAAAAACTATTACCGTCCATTTCGTAAACAGTATTATGCATGCGAATGCGCATTTCCTCCAGTTCAGGTTTTGAAACGTTTCGCTTAAAAGTATTGGCCGTGAGAATATGCTCATTAACTCGGTTTGCATTCAAATCTAGATCAAGATAAAACGATAAATGCAAGTTAACTTTTATTTTTTCTCCCCTTAGCCTATTTTTTTTGTTTTCAATCACCTCGCAATCACGTTATTATGTTGTCTGACTGTTTTCAAGAGCATTTTGTTTTTTTTTTCCACCTTGCAGTCAGCTAGATTAATGTTTCAAACCAGCTGTTTCCAATTTAGCACTCCGGAACTCAATCAAGATTATTTTTATTATTACAGCGCTAGCTCTGGCCCCACCCCCGGAGAATGAGCCCCCAGCAAGACTTCTAAGATTTCAGCAGCAGCCACAGCAGCAGCCGCAGCAACAAGATGCTTCAGGATCAGCGTCCTTCGGTGGACCCTCACAATTCGCTGAAAGACCGCCGGACTTTGGGGAATATGTGGACTTCGGAGCCCACACCGGTGACAACGGAGCCTTTGGCTGGTACGCTGACTATCCGGTCAATAACCAACATGATTCTAGTTACAGGAAGTAGGTAGTACAATGAGCAAATAGAGCAGATCTCAGCAAAAAGGTTGGAAGTTAATGCCACTAAAAATGTCTGATTGTAGGGAGATTTTTATGGTTAACAATAACTTGTCAGTTTTTGTTTTAGGTTAGGCTTTTGGTATGAAAGTATTTAAATATTTTCTGTACTGAAGAGTGGCTTAATAACCTTCCAAATTGGGACAACTCTTGCTCGCAAATCTTGCCAATTTAGAGGCTCAATTGTTGCACTTATCTTGCCAAGCACTTGTTACTCAAATAAGACCAAAGACAGTATTATTTCAAGTGATATTATTAGGTTTAGGTTCGTAGCTGAATAACCGCACATTTGTTACAAACGGTTCATTCCGCTTAACGTTTTTTAAAATGCACTTTCAACGTTAGTTCCTTGTTAAGTTTACAAAGTACACTGTGATACGTACTACGGTAGTTATTTCTTCTTCGTTTGCTCTATCTGTTATATTTCTCTCTTCTTTCTTATCTGCTTATCTTTTGTTGCACTTCACTGTTATGCTTGCTTTTTCATGCTTTCTTTTACGCATTGTTGTACTCATATACATAAATGCCACTAAATTGTATAAAGTACAATATCATCATATATTACTATTCTTACTCTTACATCATTCTTATTCATTATATTTCATTTACTATTTCTTATCTTTCTGCTATATCTGTATCGCTTTCACTTATTTTGTTTGTTCACAAATATAAACTGTTACATTCTTCTTCGTTTCATTTCATGCTATCACTTATTTTCTTATCATTTATTCTCACGCATCTACACCATCTTCTTTATTCGTCCTATCAACATCTATAAAACTTGATCTATCACCATTTTCATACTGATTTCTTGTTCTGTCTACTGTACTTTTTTAGATTTTATTTACTTCATCTTCATCTCGAATCTTGCGAAAGCCGTATCAAGGATAAGAATTCCAGACTGGCTCAACTTTATTGCCATAGGGAACCTTAAAAAACCAACTCCAAATGTTCATGTCAATTTATACTACTACTATCAAGCTACTTCTAACGTTTCTGCCTATGATCTTATACTATAATATCTGTTTTAGTTCTGTCATTTATCAATTTATTCATACTACCTACTCATTATCTCATTCTTAAATCATACATTGCTACTTTTTTTCTCTTCTTCTTTTCAAAATCATCACATGACTATCAATTAATTCTTATAATCTAGTATCAATTATAATATAGATTGACTATATTTTATAAATGATTAGAAAAATGATTATCTTATACTTATTTTCCTTTCATATCTTACTCTCATCACTCATGTCACAAAACATAACTTCTTAAAATTTAGATCTTCACCAACAAACCTTTTACTATTTTCTGAAAATCAATATTATATTTTCTGTTATATTTCCTGTCTATCCCTATCTTGAAACTTTTTTCCAGATTCAATTATTTCTCGTTCCTTCTGTCTTGCTTATCTGTTATTCTTTACTTTACTATCAACATAGTCTTTCTTTTTTTCTGACTGTCAACGGTTTTATGTAATATCTTTCTTTTTATTAGCTGTAAACTTCTTCATAATTTCTTTCTTTTATCTATTATATCCTATAGTATTTTGTCTTTATCTTGATTTTATGACTTTACGATGTAAAATATTTTACTTCTATCTTTCTCAAGTTTCCAATGTATTCTTACGAGTACTCTTTAGCTATCTTTACTTATTTTATCTATCTCCTCCATTATATTTCGATCTACATACTTTTACGTCTTTAACTTAATTTCTTTCTCTCTGTCTACTTTTTGCTACTACTTACAAGATTTTTATTCTGTTTCTTATCTACCTTTTGTTCCTTTTCTTTGTCTATTTCTTCCTGAACACAGCATTGAATCACTGTCTTTCTTAGAAGCATCAATATTTTTTGCTACTCTCCTATTTCACTTGTTTTCTTATATTTAATCAACTGTTACTTTCATCTTGATCTTTTCTATTTTATTTCCGCTAGTTAATATAGAGAAATAACCGTTACTTAATTCTATATCTATCTTCTCGTATCTTCTATCTACATCTATTTTACTTTCTCTATGTCTTTAAAATTTTCTTTTTCTCCATATTTTCTACTCTTCCAATTTCCTTTTTTTCTGATTCTGTTTCCTTAATGATTTTCCTTTTCAATATCTCTCAGTGACGATTTTATTTTTAAAGTCTGTCATATTCTTTGACAAGCATACTCTACTTTCTAAATATACCTATTTATTTCCTTACTATATTTCATCAATTCATTACTTGCTATCTATTTTCAAAAATCTGTCCTTCTATGATACCTTCCTTACTTGACATATCATGACTTTCAACCATACCTTTTTTCTAAAAATCTATTTCTGTCATTTCACATCATCAAATCACATAATCATCGTCGTCATCTATTTAAATAATTTGTAGATGTCAAATACATTTCTATCTAACTGTCGTCTTTATCAAACATTCTATCTATCCCTTCAGTTTCAATATCTATTGTCTTTCTATTTTCTTCTTCATAAAACCCTTTTTTAATCAAGTTAAGAATATGAAGCCTGGCAAGCAGAAAACATTTAATTCATCAGTTAAGTCAAGTTACTAACTTGAGATGAGACAAAATCGTTGGTTGGTACCGGAGTTGGCAGAGCCGAGTCGACCGTACATACCTAATCCAATCTCAAATATGGGATCGACGTGTTATCAACAATTACTGAGCATTTGATATTGTGATTGATATCTTCGAAGAAATGTGTGCTTATAAAAGAGGTACTAGGTATATGACTCACCAGAAGTCGTCAAAACTGCTGTGTTGCCAATGGAGTACTTAAGTACTGATGGTCAATAATCGTTTGGACAAACTACCTAGTTTTAAGAACTACTGTGATATGACAAGGATGCGATCTAACTCCACATGGACCTTAAATCATGACTGGCGAAATTTGGTTGTAAAATTAGACAAATACAAGCTTTTTTGTTACACAAATTGGCAAAAACGCACCTTATAGTAGAAATTATAGATATATCTTTCACTTTTTTCACCTTTCACTTGCTTTAAACTTATTATTTCACTATTTCTACACATATCTCCACTACTTACTATACATCTATTTTCACGCTGCTCTTTTTATTTATCTCTGTCATTTTTATTATTCTTTCTTAATCTGTCTTACTTAGTTTGAATCTTACCGCGTTTATTTTCCCCTTCATCTTACTTTACACTTTTCTCTGTTCCTTTCCTAATTTCCGCTATACTTATCTATTTTTCTGTATTTAAGATTTTTTTTCCTGATATTTGCCTTTCTTACTTTCATATTTCGTTATATCTCTGATTTTTTCAAAGTCTCTGTTCTTTCTTTCTGATCCTTTTTTTCTTTACCTACCTATTTCTTTCAAATCTTTTACCGCTTTCTTCTTTTTCAATTTCATTTTATACTACTCTTATCACTTTATCTCAATCTTTGCACTTCTTTCTTACCTACCTTATGTTTTTCTTTTCACGCTTCACCTTCTTCATATTGCATACCACTGTCTAATTTCTTTACATCTTTTATTTTTTCTGTTTTTCACTTTACTTCACATCTTAAAATACTCGTTCCTATATCTTTAATTCTTGGCAGTCTTTTTCTTAATTTTACTCTTCCTTTATTTTACTGCTTTTCTTTACTTCACTCTTATACTTCTACTGTTTTGTTTCTACACTTGTTTTTCTTTATTTCTTTGCTTCCTTTTCCATTACTTCATGCTTTTTTGTTTCTTTTTTCAAACCTATAATCTGCTTTCTCTCTTACTGTACGCTATTTTGTTTCTTCTCTTCCCTTTACACTGTTCTTTTCTTTCCTATAACTTCTCTTTTCTTTTTTTACTTATTTTTTTCTTTATACCAAGCTACCTGGTGCGATTTTAGAACAAATTATTATTGATAAGTTTTGTTGCACAATATTGTTATTAATTTGTTGCTGTTAATTAAAACATTGTTGAAAATTCAACTTTTTGTTTTGTTTTATACTCCTTTTTTATCGACGAGCAATAAACTATGTTTACGAAGTATTTTAGTATTTTCATTTAATTTATCCCGTTTATATTTTGTTTGTGCGGACAGGCAGTTTTGATACTTTTTCACACAGAAGCTACAGAACGGATTGAAGTAAGAAGTAAGTAAGATTAACAAAAGCTAGGTTTATACCGATGGTATGATCAAAATACTCTCTCTTAGGAGTTAGGTTAAATACCGAACTTTTCGTGGGCAGAGCCACGGACATAAGCAAAATATTGTTGGCTGTAAATTGGCCCATAAATACGTTTGGATTACTAAACTTATTATGCGAGGAACAGGTACTATAAAATGAAAAAAAAAATACTTTTTAATACTTTTATTTCTTACACTTAACATATAATCTCGTACAATGATATTTAAAATAGATTTCTTTTGATCTCATCAACAGCACAGACAAGAGTGTTCGATCTAAGACTCTACTTACATGTATATAAGACATACACTACCTATACATAACAGGTATATAGACATAGGGTGCTTTTATAAACAGGTAGTCGGTACACACAGGTCGGTACGGTCGGTACCGGTCATTGCAGGCAAAGTAGACCCATATCTGAAGGTGCTGATAAACTAGAACATTCACTTGTAGTAAGCACTCTTGCAAATGTTACATTACAGAAAAACAAACGAGAGCGTTTTAGCGACTATTCTAACGAGCTTTTTACCGACTACCATCGATAAGAGCATTCGCTAGAAAAGTCATGAAAACGTAGCAATGTTCGGCTCTGGTGGCCTACCACGACGTCTTAAAGCGTGAGTAGTTAGGCTGTGGGAAAGAGACAGAGCCGTCTAGCGCCATCTCGTTCCCTGAGCGGGACGGCAGACGTCATGGTAGACCACCAGTTCGTTTTTAGGGTTCCGTAGTCAACAAGGAACCCTTATAGTTTCGCCATGTCCGTCCGTCCGTCCGTCCGTCCGTCCGTCCGTCTGTCCGCAGTTTAGCTCAGAGACGCACAGTACTAGAGAGCTGTAATTTGGTGTAAATATACGGATTTGTTGTGCCGAAAAAGTGGTGAAATAAAATCTCGTAAAATATTTTTTTTAGGGTACCTCCAGTACTTACACGTAAAGTGAGGATTTTTTTTTTCTCGCGTTCCCCTTAGTGTGGGGTATCATTAAATAGGCCTTTAAAAAATAATGATAGTTTCCATTAACAATTTTTTGATACAAAAATTCGTTTGTGAAATATTAAGCTTTAAAGTGCTAAATTTTGCTCGACTCGAGTGTCCCCCCCCTCTACCAGCTTAACGGTTATGTTTGGGGGTGTGAAAAAATTCACAGTAGTAGTATATATAACAAAGTTTAAAAGAAAATTATCATGACTAAGTAGGCTTTACAACTTTACGAGTAATAGTCGACCAACTTATAAAATGTACTTGGATAACATATTTTCTTAAACAAAATGTATCGGAGAACATGTTCTTCAATTGCAAATGTAAGTTTGTCAACTTTATTTTTACAGCTTTAATAGGTATGTTTTTACGGTATGTTTTTTGGGGATAGGTAGGTCAACTATTTTTAACTAACTTCAAAAAAGGAGGAGGTTCTAAATTCATCGTAATCTTTTTTTTTATGCATTTTCCTCGATTTCTCAAAGACTTCTGGACCGATTTTGAAAATTCTTCTTTTTAAAATTAAATTCAGCGAATCAGTTTAGTTAGTTCGCATAAGTATTTTGATGGGCAACTACGGAACCCTACACTGTGCGTGGCCCGACATGCACTTGTTCAGTTCTATTAGCACCTTTATCACTCGCACATAGCAACACATGCTGAGATTTGGTAGATTTGACGGTTTACTTACAAAAGTTTTACCTACACCGATCAGTACCGAGTCCCGATCTATCTGTACCGAAAACTTGTTTTTTTATGAAGGCACCCATGTACAACCAGCGTTGTACAGAATTAAGTACATACTCGTACATGTACATCTAAAAGATAGTTTTTCTTGAAGAAACTTCAGTAGATTAGGCATCGAAAATTTTCTTTAAAGACTACCGTTTTGTAACTTTTTTTTGTTAGACCGCTTTGTTGCCAGGTTGCAATATCAACATATCGACACCGGAAGTATCAATTAACGTAAGGGACATTTTGGCGAAAATGAGTTATATATATCATTGGATTCAGAATTTCGCGCTCTATCGATTGGTATTATTAAAAAAATTCTATCTTTAAAAAAATGTCCCTTACAGTACAAAAATTTTGATTTCTGAAAAAAAATGTGATGTAACAGTCGTTATTATTTTTTCTTCTCAAAAAATTGAAGTAAGTCACCGTACTAAATAATTTACACCCTTACCTTACTCAAAAATAAGTCGATTTAAATGACAATGTCCCTTACTTTAAATAAAATGCCCCTAAATTTAAAAACCATGTCCCTTACTGTAAATAAAATGTGTCTCACTGTAAACAATATGTCCATTACTTTAAAAAATTGTTTGACGAAATCTGAAGTTTATATAAAATGTTAGGAATCGTGACACTTACGACATAAAAAATCCGAAAAATCACCTGGAATAAATTTAAATGCAACAGAAAAGGATGAAGGGATTTGGAAAATTACCGCTATTAGACATAAAAATACATAAACTATAGACAACAATAATCAATCTACAGGTGAAATTCATCACCATTATCATTTCTAAATATTAAAGACCACTTTTGGACATAGGCTTCCTTCACCCAAGGAGCACCACAGCGCACGATCTCCATTCTAAGTCGAAATGAGCTGAAATTACTGCAGATGAAATACGTAAAACAGATATTTATTGCTTCATCTTTCACACAACCCATGCACCTTTTATTCTATCTTTACCCCTTATGTCCTCTCTACTCGTCACTTCTACTTTATCATACTAATATCATGTTTCGCACAATTCCTATGCCTTAATTTATCGACCTTTCGTTTCCATTACATTCATTCATTCATCGGCTCTGAAGAAGATAGGTATCCTCTTCAGAGCCGCTACCTACACATCATCACTTCTTGCCAGGTGGAGAAAAAGTGGTAGGTAGCAATAAATTCCAAGAAAACTTAAATTGTTAATATAATCAAATTATAAAGCCAATTAAAGCCGCGTTGACACGGTCAGAGTGTGCTCGGACCGAGTGGGCTCAAACGAGTAAGTTGCATACAAAGTGTACTCGGATAGTGGTTATTTCTGTTAAATATTTTATAGTCAACAAAGAAAAAAAACGGATTTTGTTTTAAACAGTATCTGAATTGTCAGAGACATGTTAATCGAAGAGATAACTGACAAATGCTTGCACTGACTGGACAGGTCCACTCAAATCTGTGTGGTTCTTTCCTTAAGACGGGGAAAACATAAGTCTTTTATAGCAAAAGTATAGTAATCTGTGAAAAGGAGAAGAATTTGGACTATTCCTTTGATTCAGCGATCACGAAGAACATCGCACATCTAGCAATTTTCTCCGAGAAAGTGCACAGGTAAATCCTGCTTCATAAACATCTAAAACTATGTAGAACTACTCTGAGCCTAGTAACCGAGCTAGCTCGGAGCAGTAGGACGCGGTCCGACTCAAATCAGACTTAAATCTGCTATAGCTAGCAGTAAAACCTGAAACTGAACTCATTTACTCTTTAATCTCATTTCCATAGTGCTAAAATAGTATAAATTTTAGTAAATAATCTATTGTTACATTAAATTGCAACACTGATAAAGTCCTTTACAATAAAATTTCGTATAATTTTCTATTTCTCTTGCTGCTTGCACTACGCTCGACGGAATATCTATAAAATTTCAGTAACGTAACGGTCATCTAAACATTTTTTTTTAATGTAAAGGACATGCTATTTTTGAAACTACTGGGTATTCCTAAATCTTTTGTATAAAACAAGAAAGAAGGGGAAATTCTAAGAAACTTTGCTCTGAACACCATAAAAATTGGACCAGACAGTAAAAAGTTATAGACAAAATAAAAAAATAAAAATCGTTTTTTGGCTCTCCTGAAAAGTCGTATTTTGTCCCTTACGTTAATTGATACTTCCGGTGTCGATATCAACAAAATACTTTGTGCACGAAATTGGTAGTTTTAATTTTGTTAAAATATTTAGGCAAATGCTTTTTGTACAGACAGATGCTATATTACAAAGATTTTCATGACATTTAGCCAGTGTTTGGCACATTTAGATGAACACTATTTTTTCTTCTGTAAGCCGATTTATAGACATTTTTTTTACAATATAGACATTTGGTGCACATTATTTAGTTTTAGTTAAACTTTCTACTTACATTATTAGGTTTAAGTTAAAAAAGTTAAGTTACTTTGGTGTAAGTTACAAAAAATATAAATAAAAAAATAAATTGCCATTTATAAAAAAATATAGGAATATAATTATAATACTGATGAACTCACTCAAAATAAATTAGAAATCACAGTAGTACTTACAAATCTAAATAAATTAATAAAAATGATTTTTGACATCAAAACTTAGGTATATTAGTTACATTTGAGCTATTCAAGACATTGTTTTCATTTTACTTAGAGAACTTTTAGGAATGTTTAGGTATATAAATAAATAAATAATCGACCAAACGTTTTGATATAATATGCGTAACTCGCGTAAAATGTGACTTTTAAGCCATTCTTTTAAGGTATAAAATGGACTGACATAATTATTACAAATTCAGCAAAAAATAAACTGTACAAACGAAGTCATACTGACGGAAATTATTTAAGTTATAAATTTTATGTGACATTTTACGCAACGTTGCAGGTTACAGCAAAATGTTACATTTCAAGAAAACGTTACATTTAAAGCAATGCAGTGTTTTGCACGCCTTAACACAGAAGGCATAAGTATTTCGAGTCTGTTTGAGTTTTTTTAATCGGTAAGTAGAGAAATATATTTTTGGTATAAAGCTGACTATTATGATTGAGAAATAGTTTAGCGTAGGCCTAATAATGAGCTATGAGATTTATGAGAACAGCAATATTTATATGATTATTTAATATGACTACTGTTAAATAGAATTTTAAATAGGCCCAAAGTCGTCAAAAAACTATCACGTACGATTATTTTTTCTTTCTCTCTATAATATTTCCAAAACCACTTTGTTATTTTCAGTGGACTTCATCAAGAATACTTAAGTAGTTAAAAACTCTTTCTCAAACACAATAAAGAGTTTATAAGTAGAAGTTATACTTATTACAAATACGTTATATTACACTATACATCAAATACACATTCAAAACGGCTAAGCTAAGCTTTCTAAAACATTAAAAATTCACTGACAAATCGTCGCAGAGTTAAGAAAATATAAACTACAATTTGTTTTTGATATGCAATGGCAGACCAGATACTGTCAAGGAAGCAAAGCTGTCATTTCATACGTCAAAATTGACATAAGGTTACAAATCTGACATTTCTGAGAACTGTCAATGTCAAAATTGACGGTTGACTAAAAGTAAAGACTTCTTTCCTCGACTGTACATTCAAACGAAATACCATATCCGGTACGCATCGACCCTAAGGTACAGTATAAAATTGTAGAATTGCATAGAAAAATAAGTATTTATAAAAAATATGCGTAAATAAATAAATTGGTAATAATTTCAAGATACTAAATATTCCTGAACCTAAGCGACTAATAAAATTGATAATAAGCGAGAAGGTATACAGAGTGTTATTAAAACTGCTCCTGTCACTATCGCACAAATCTCAAACTGCAATTGCGTGGCAGAGACGGCAGTATTCTTGTCGAAGTATACGCTAAGTGGCGATCTAAAAACTAATTTACAGTTTTCGTAACACCCTGTATAAATAGACAAACTAACAGAGCACCATTGTAGAAGTATGAGCAATACTTAGCCATACACATTAAAAGGCGAGGACAAACCGAGTGGACCGTACTACACGGATTGACTGAAGACATCAGTATTTGGAAAGAGACATTCGGCTAGTTTCGACTTCGTAGAGCGCTACCTCTGTCACACGAAGTACTAACCAATCACAACGACCGACGTGCCAGCATCAAACATGAAATAGGTAGTGTGAGACAGATATCGCGTGAAGCTGAAACTAGCAAAATATTCCCAATTCGTTTTGCGATACTTTGCCTGTTAATGATCTGTGAAATCAAGTTCAGCAGTGCTATTCTGTAGCGATTCAGTCTGGTGTGCAGTGCTGTCACAGTGTTGAAACTACAGTTTGGTATTCATTATGGGCTGACAGAGTCGTAACGCGATACTATCTCAAGGTTCTGTCTCGACGACGAGCTCGTGGTAGCCTAGAAATTGGCTGTTAGAGAATAGGAAATAAGGTGCCCGCAATTTGCCCGGTATCCATTCCGCCCGGTTTGTCCGCACCATAACTAATTGCTAAACTCTATAAATGTGAAGTACTTCTCTACTACACCGTATGATTATCTACACAGTTAACACAATGATCTACCCGATTTTAAATATAAATAAATACATCCCTGTTACCTTTATATTATTACAGGAATATGAAGGAAAGAGAAACCATTATCTAACTAATTTTGCTGCAGCCAGATACAGCTCACAAAATTGTAAATCGTTACATATTGGTTGCTAGGTAATTTCTCAGGCAAAGGCTGGGAATGGGCCTGAAATGTTCTCACTACTGGGACACAGGGCTCCGATCACTGAGAACTGCGCAAAATTAAACGTGAGTAATTTGCAGATTTTTATACGGCACATGTCTAGATTATTTTTTAAGACATGCTAGATTACCCTTGATTATTTTTGGGATAATTCCACCGTGCTATACGCAAACTACAGCAACTGAAAGCCAGAATCAACAGTGGTTACCATCAGAAAAACACCGAGACAATGAAGGTCGACATGTTCCAGAGAATGAATTTGTCTTGGATCTTGCAACGAAATTAATAGCATTTACCCCAAATGAAACAATAAATTACAAGCAGATGGGTCGATGTTATTTAGAATATTGCGGGTAACACCAGCAGGGCTATTGGCTAACTTGATAGTCACTGACCAGCGGTTGTCCACTGAACTTGGATGGCTTGATACCTGTTATGAGGCTAAAGTGGAGTAGAGTGCCTCAAGAACGTTAGAATAGTTGATTTTAGGGAACATTTACATTTATCAGTTTCATTGCCAATGCAAAAGCAATACGAAATTTACCTTTTGACAGCTATTTGATGATCACCCTATATACAACTGAGTTACGCAATAGCCCCGCTGGTAAATTTTGGGTAGACCAGCAAATCATGACACAGGGGCACTCATTGCTGATCATAATATACCTCATATTATGATCAGCAATGAGTGCCAAATCGGTTCTGAGAACCGTGGAATACCTCTCCACTCCTCAAGCACCTCAAGATATGTTACCCCCTTGTCGCTAAGTCACCTAGTGCTAGCGATATGTTTGGGGGCCCATTTGTTGAGTGTGCAAGTCACCCCCTGCCATCTTATCTATGTATATAAAACATTGATTAGGCAGGGGCCATAGCGTTTCCATATTTATATTTAACCAGTCCACCAAACCCACCAAACGCCATAAGCTTGTCTTTTGTTTCCATAGTCCGCAATAGTCCAACTCCATCTGGGGGTTGTCCTTGGGTATACTGTCATAGTGCATACAGGGATAACCGTCGCTTGGGGCCTCATTTCATTTTAAATGCTTAATGGGCCTCTGCAAGATGGTTTCGGCTCCTGGCATGCCCTCCAAAATCCGGGATCCCATGATCCCGAGATGTTACAAGACATAAAAATAATAATAATAATTTACAAAGACGCTGATGATACACACATCAAAAGTGTCTAGGGATCAAGCATTTTTATGCGGATTTCTTGAGATTGAGATGTGGCTTTGTAATAAATTTATGATTTTATAAATTTATATGGATCCTTTTTGGTGCATTTCATAATTTGAATCAGGAACTGTAAATCAAATTCGAGTAAAAGATGAAAATCAGCTGTCAATATTTTCCCTATAAAAACATACAACGCATTGAAGACATTATTAGTGCTACTGTTTCCCTACTACTGATTAAAACCAACGTTATTATGGAGCGGCGACGTCATTTAAGCAGGGAAGAAATGCTCAGAGCCGTGGGAATGATAGAAGCTGGTTCCCGGCAACGTACTGTGGCTTTAGCTCTGAATACAAGTCAGAGTGTTATCAGTCGACTTTGGACACGTTACCGAAGCACTGGTACCGTGGCTGAGCGCCATGGAGGACGGTATCGCTGCACCACACGGAGGCAAGACCGATACATTCAAATCTTAACTCGAAGAGCTCCAACAATAACCGCCATGATGTTAGCCGTGAGGCTTCATCACTCTTCAGGGAACTTAATTAGCAACCAAACAGTCAGAAACCGCTTGCATGAAGTGAACCTTCATTCCCGAAGACCGCTACGGGTACCACCTATAGCAATGCACAATCGTAGGATTCGATATCAATGGGCTCTTGAACACAGAAATTGGGCAGAAGAACAATGGCGTTTCGTGTGCTTTTCTGATGAGTC
This sequence comes from Agrotis clavis, assembly GCA_954870645.1. NCBI lineage: Eukaryota > Metazoa > Arthropoda > Insecta > Lepidoptera > Noctuidae > Agrotis > Agrotis clavis. The sequence goes on along the minus strand of OX940935.1, from coordinate 17,920,345 downwards.
TCGTTTTGGTATGAGACCGGATACAAGACGTATACGGCACTGGAGAACCCCTGGACGCCAACAGCGATTAAAATCCTGCCAGGAAGTCCATCCTTATAGTGGTGGAACCATCATGGTATGGGCGGGTATTTGGATCGGCGGAAGAACTGAGTTGATTTGGATCAGAGGCAACCTCAACGCTCAAATTTATGCTGAGACGATTGTATCAGACGTCATCGTTCCTCTACAAGTGCAAATCGGTCCCTTATTTCAGTTAATGCATGATAATGCACGACCGCACACCGCAAGAGTTGTAAGACAGACTCTCGCCGCAGCTAACATCAATGTCCTGCCCTGGCCTGCTCAGTCGCCAGACTTGAACCCGATTGAGCATGCATGGGATATGCTACAGAGAAGAGCTCTGCCGAATATGGAGGGTATCCAGTCGCAAGAAGACCTTTTTTTGTTGTTGCAACGAACATGGGCGGCCATTCCACAGCGTGATTTGGATGAACTCATTTTGAGTATGCCAAACCGATGTTCTTGTGTTGTTAGTGTTCGCGGTAGAAACACGGATTATTAATTGTTTAAGTTACCCAATAAAATTTTAAAGAAAACTGTTATTTCAGTCTTTTTTTCGAACTTTAATGTTAGTGGTTCAAATGTCAAAAATCCCTTTATTAGGAAAATGGCAAATTTCTTTATGAATGCAAAGGTGACTTGGTTTATCGTTACTGTGACAAACGATAACACTTTATTTGATGAATCCTTAAAGAACATTTTAATTAATATCAATCAGGAGAAAAGTTATTGCAAAAATATATGTTGATCCCTAGACACTTTTGATGTGTGTATTTTTAACAGCTGATATTTTAGACTCGGTCTACTTACAGTTAGACCTAAATGGCCACTAAAAGGCCTATAGGGAGCTTCCCAATGACGTCGAATCGTGCGATTTGCTTCTAACTAAAAATGAAAATCATCCTTGCTACTGCGATATAATGATGCAATTACATTGACTTGAGTCGTCGTTGCGAGCGTTTTTTTGTTTTTCATCTACCTATAGACAACCTCACGTTTTATGTCATATGTCGTAGTGGTACGGTTGATTTTCACTTGTAGTTGGAATGCGACTGGCATTGCGTCGCATCGCGACATGGTGAAGCTTCTTTACTGAGCAGTGGGTGGAATAAAGCTGTCAATGATGATGAAGATGGGCCCTATCTGACTGCAGATTAATTGATAACAATCTTGGAGGTTAGGTACAGAAACTGTAGAATATTGAATATTTTCAATATGATAAACAACTTCTTTAATAGATTAATGATCTTATGGCTGCTACACACCTTACGATAAATCGTTACGATTAGTCAGTACAGTTCAAACTGCAACGATAAATCGACAAGTGTGTATGAGAAAAACTGTACAGTTTGTTCGATTTTTCTCATACACACTTGTCGATTTATCGTTGCAGTTTAAACTGTACCGACTAATCGTAACGATTTATCGTAAGGTGTGTAGCAGCCATTAGATTGGAATAAATGCCTTAGATCCGAGTCAATAAGTAAAATTTGGATCAAAATTTTTTTTTAATTCACTATTGTTGGAAGCCGCTTCCAACCAGTCCTTGAATGATCAGCAGTGGACGTGATACGGCTGATAATGATGATGATGACAAGAGGGATATCCAAAATATAACTTATTCCCTGAAGTTAAGGTTCATATTTCTACCTATTCAGATATCAGTTAATGATTGACAATAACACAGAAACGCATTTACATTGAACACCGAATCCATACATTATTAATTATTATTTTATCGGAATATAAGGATATATCGACTACATTATTATTATTAAATGAGTTCTTATTCTCGCCCCATTTCATGACCACAAGATAATTTAGCAATTTACATCAAAAAGAATATTTTAAAGACCTGTTTACACCATAAATCACTAAAACATAAAATGGAGAGTGCATTGTGAAAGTATGGCAACATCGTAAATAACTTTTTAGCTGTTTTTAAGAATACTGTTTTGTAGAGTTCCGTGGGATTTAAATAAAAAACAGAACCCTTATAGAATCACTTCGTTATCTTCGTTATCTATGACGTGAGATCAAAATAAAAAAAAACGGAACCCTTATAGAATCACTTCGTTATCTTCGTTATCTATGACCGTTTTTCTGAGGAAGAAAGCATGGATCAAAATGAAAAAGCTTAGTGGATAATAGGTATTGGGAGGGCTTTGACAACCCCATTTTCTCTTCTTGACAAACCTTCTTTTACTTATCTGACACAACGCTAGTTCTCAATTCCTATATTTTAGCTTTACGCAAAACAAAGAGTGCATTAAAGCCATTTAGAGATATTTGGTGCAAACGAGTCTTAATCCTAAAAAATATCATTTTATTTACTCTAACCTCCATTTTCCTCCATGATCATTAATTTCTTAGGCATATATTAATACACACATAAAATGCGTATAACTAGCCTATTCAAAACTGAACACAATCCAATTTAGTTCTTATGTTCTTTAGCAAAGAGTGCAATTTGCAACTAAAGGCCTGACTAATAAAAATCTATTGAATTCTAATTTTAAAAATATCAATCTCAGCTGTAAAATGTATGTTTGTATGTACAATATGTTTAATGTATAAATATTATATTTATGTAAATAATATTGACGTCAAATGTCAGTTACGTATCAACTACATACATTTCTTATTTAAACCATAGCCAGAACAAGAATAACGCTTATTACTTTCTAGCTAAGGTCTTATTTCCAAAAAATTGTCGTAATTAATAATTGTCCAATACTAATTCCACACAAAAACCTTTTTTTTTAATATCGGCAGTGCTAATTCTCACGAAATACTTAGTACCATAATTTTATATATAGAGAAAAACATATATCATCTAATATAATCCACTATGTGCTCTATACATTTATATATTAGTTAATATTTTCAAGATAAATCTCCATTAAGCATAGTTAGGCGTACATTCAATTCCATACCAATATGACTAAACATTTAAAATGTATTAATGTAAGTTTTTCTATTAGCCATTGAGCTAGTACACACAAGATGTGATAAATACAATAATAGTTGAGACATTGATGTCACGACAAGCATATTTTCTAAACAAGGAGTAAAATATTCTGCCGGGGCCTTAACGGCGTATGGCAAAGCGAAAGCATCGTTTGATGAGTCGGAAAAGTTGCCACGCACCGCCACCAGTAGGCGCCAGTATCGCGAAATTAACGCAATCCAAAGTTTTATGTATTTCATTTCGGCAACTTCGACATTTCATAAATTAGTGTTCCCTTTACGCAAAATACATGTATTACTCTAGTAGAAATATTTTGATATAAAGATATTGAAACATTTACTAAAACAAGATGATAGAAATAATTATTGATGTGGATAAATATTTTGTAAATATTTTCATCATTCACAGTCTTAAATTTATTTTATAACACTTGGACACAGATTTTGACGTCCCGAGATAACGAAAAAAACTACTATTTGGTAGAAAATTAATAAAATTGGCACACTTTGCGAAAGTGACAATTCCCAATTATCTAAAGCCCCAAACACATGCGCGCACGGGCAAAGGCATGTGAGCATAATGACGTCGCTCCCCCTTAGAGGGCCTACCAGGGTCCCGGGACTAACGAATACCGTGACCCCAGAACGTAAAGGTCTATTGAAAGACATCGTAGATTTTAGTATATACCCGCCCTGCCCTGGGTAGGACGACTCATTTGATTATTTTACCACACTAAAAAAAGCCCCAAACACACGCTTCTTTTATTAACGTCCGTTCAGAAAGCTAGTTGCGTGTGATGCATTTTGTTATAATGACAGACACTAGCGCCGCGTAAAAGGGACGTAATAGTTTTTACTCGTATATTATGAGGTACAGGTACACAGATTATTGTAGTACAACAATTTTATTGTCTGTAACAAAACTTCTGTAACAAAAAATTTAAAAGTACCCTACACCAGTTGCTACTTCACAAATGCTATTATGCACTGGACGAATTCTTAAATGACAATTTTTAATTATCCCAAATTGTAAAATTAATATTAAATAATTTGTTATCTAAAATTGTGACCTTAACTCTCTATTATAACATTGACAAATTATTCCAATTGTGACATTTAAATTTTTGACATTCTAATTTAGCTTTTGCATGATAAATAATTATAATTATCCTTATTCTAATCTTGTCACAATTCGCATGCAACCATATTTGTACGCCTCTTGGCATAACATAGCGCTCTAAGAACTAAGCATAAGAACTGTATTAATTACTACCTATGTTACACAAATAAAATGATTTGATTTGATTTGATTTAACTTCTTTATAATTGAATCTTCATTCTATAATATCCTATCAATTTTTTTTGGGACAAGGTCTTAATATCACTTTTCTGATAAATGAAACCTTTGAGAGATATCTATCGGCTCCAAAAGAATGAGCCCAGTGCTAATCATTTTTTTTTGCCTCCAAAGCAATTACTAGTGCGAGGTCACTTTTACCGAACACGCGGTGAGACAGCAATGACCACAAATTTTTCATCGCAGTCGCAGCATTATACTATAGGCGATATTTAACAGGGTGGTGGGTGCTATGCCTTATATGTAGTTGACATGTAATTTTGAAGTATTCAAAATTTTGACAATACCAGTTTTCATTTAATTTATTTTAATCCTGTTTCTTCGAAATTGTTATAAATCTGTGACGAAACTAAATAAATAATAATAAGAGTGAAGTGTTTCTTATCCTATATCGCAGTTTGATACGATTAGAAGTTGTTTTCAGTTACATATTGTCTCAAATTGTTGACTGCAAATCAGTGCATTTATCATTAGTTCATGTGAAATGGTATTTGGATGCATAAAGATTAGATGGAAGGAGGATGGACACAGAGGAACCATCCGACAACAATAGTACGATATCACGATAGCATTGATATAATTATCACTGTGAGTAATTTATTATATTGATAGGAACAATTCGTAATGTATAGTATCATACGTATTCTAAACATTTCCCTTGTTTGCTCTGTAGGGGTCGTCAGGAATTTCCTGCGATGATATTCAGTATGTTTAGTTTATTTTAATACTTCATTTATTAATGAAAATAAAGTGTTATTGAAAAATGAAAGTTTACGTGACTTATTTACAGTCATGTCCGTTTAATCACGTCCCATTGAACACATCGAAACATAGTTTTGAATAATCTATAAGCCTACGTATCATTCGTTTTTATTTTCTCGATCTTTTTATACATTTCCAATTTTATTATTACGAAAATCTGACAGCCGCGATCTGAAAAAAAGTGTCACAGGTCTAGCCTGTAAGAGCCACGCTGGCTGACTGATGTGTCAAGGAACGAAAGTGATGACACTACTTTTAAAAGGCAAAAGATGAGAGGACGATAGTGAATGTGTGCTCAGAATAAAATGGCGTATGTGCCCAAACATATTGACGCCTTTTTATGAATTAAAATTGTTATTAATTGAAAAACTGTCTTTACAGAATTTAGATACTAGTATTTTCTACAATTTAAAACAACATCCTTTCAATAACTCATAGTAGTTACGTCGTAAAGTCCAAAAAATAAAAAACATAGACTGAACTTTGCATTTTTTTTGTATCGAGAAAATTTAATTGAATCGTGTTTTCAACTTTGTGAGAATTTAGATCATATAGTTAATAACTGTATTCCAAGTTGTAAGATCTGTAGTCCAGTCATGTACGACAGAAAGTAAAATATAAAAACCGTATAAGTACTGACTTAGCCCCTTAAAAATACACCTTGGCCCTGGAACACATATAGCAACTGAAAGTACGGGTCTGCCTTAACAGGTAGTACCTTCCTCTCCACCCGGGACGCGAGAAATTAAGTGATGATGATTTTACCACCCAAAAAAATGCTATATTATTTCTTTCTGTTTTTTCGAAAATGGTGGCGGTTCACTATAAAGCTGGGAACATATTATCGGACGCGTCCGTCAGCCGCGACTGAGGGACGCGGCTTAGCAGTGTGACGGTAGTTCGGACGACACCCGGCCAGATTCTGTTCGGACGTCCAAACGCTCAAGGTCACGTCCGCGTCTTACGACCGACAGTTTGCACAGTGTAGTATTAAATGTACTGGCTAGATAATGAATAAGCCGCGTCCCTCAGCCGCGGCTGACGGACGCGTCCGATAATTAATTTGTTCGCAGCTTAACTGAACTTTTTGACACAAGCGACCCGCCCCGGTTTTGTACAGGTAGTAAAACGTATTATGACTTTTTGTTTTGTGGTCAATCATTCATTTCATTAAAATTCCATGTTTGTCGTCACAACAATGTCGCTACTTTAATGAACCCCAATTTTAGAGCCCTTTTTACGTATAATACAATTTTTTTTTACAGAAATCTTACATTAAGAGTTTGACAGTTCCATAAAATACATTTTTAGCTGAATTGTATTTTTATTTTTAAACATACACTAAAAAGAATAATACTTTTACTTTTTATAATTATATCTGAATTAATTTATTATAATTTGAATGCACACGCTTAATGGTTTTATAATAGTTCTCTAGATTGAATTTCGCGAAAGTAGTTTTGTTTTTTTTTATCATTTTATGCATAATAATGCAAGAATGTACTCTTGCATAAAAGTTTTTGTTTTTCTCGCTTTCTTGTGTTTTATTTCTCGTTATACACCGTGTTCCGGACGATATACATAAACTTCGACCAGATGTTCAGACCACGGAAGTAAGCATTTTTCATTATGGACACATTAATAAATTCTTATTTTTTATTTTTTGTTAATTTTCATACAAACTAAATACCTAGACGTAAATAACCCGATATGCATGCCTCTTTATCCGAATTGGCAACGTCGTATTTTCATTCATAACATTTGGCGGGCTGAAACTTGTCAAAACAGTTTCTTTGATTTTTTATCTCGTTCCTCATAGCACTGTCAATGTACTATACTTATCTAAAGAGAACGTATAAGGCTACCAAGCAGGTAGATACGTACTTATATCGAATTGTCTTTTTAATTGAGGAATAAAAAAAAAAACAAAATTCCATAACCAAATCATGATAACCTCTTCCCACGACATGCAGCCTTCGCAAAACGTTTCTGCAGTCCTTATTTTTAGTCTAGGCTTAAAGCAACGCCGGACCTCCAACGACGGGAAGGGGAGTAGGCTACCATAATTATCTTCCCATTCTGCCGTTTCGGCATAAGTAACGAACATTCAATCTCAAAATTATTGACTAAAAGAGGGGCAGCTCAACACGCAATCTGGGGACCACGCTTAGAGCTCACGTACATTCGTAAAAATACTCTCAAAAGATAGGTCTCGGTCAAATTAAGATAAATGGTAATCACAGCATATTTTTTTTATGCATTTGAGTAGAATAATTATAATTTATAAGCACACTTGTTGCGTGGGCAACATCAGAACTAACGCCACCATCTTATTTTTCAATACATTTCACAAATGAGCGCTCTCCTGTCAACCTCAATGGAGTGTCCAAAGATCCATATAACACTGTAGGTTAGACAACTACGTCAGCCGTAATGTCATTCAAAAATATTTTTATTAATAAAAAATAAACTCTAAAAAGCAAAAAATAAATTAAATGTAAAAAGTTTTCGAAATGACCACCTTCTTTTTCGACACAAATATTCAAACGAGTCCTAATTTGGCCATTTAAATTTACAGACATGTGTCTTATTTGTTCAGCAGCCTGAGATATTCTATCTAAGAGCTGTTCACGGTTCTGAATTTGTACGGAGTACACCTTCTCCTTTAAGGTTCCCCAGACATAAAAATCTAAAGGAGTCAGATCTGGGGACCTAGCTGGCCATGCGATATTTGTGCTACCTCGTCCAATCCAACGGCCAGGAAACGTTGCATTTAAATATTCACGCACTTGTGTGCCATAATGTGCAGGGGCCCCATCATGTTGGAGCCACATGGTTCGCAGAGTTTGAAGATCCACTTGTTCGAAAAATTCGAAGCTAGTGACGTTTCTTAGGAACTCTAAGTAATTGTCAGCATTTAGGCGGTGGGGAATCTCAATAGGGCCGATCAGCTGATTGTTAAAAACACCAGCCCACATGTTTACAGAGAATTCAGTTTGATGTGACGCCTGCCAATGTAAATTCGGGTTGCTCTCATGCCACTGCACTTGATTTTTGGAATTGAATACTCCCGCTCTTGTAAACTGGGCTTCATCCATCCAAAGAATTTTTTGAAGCAGTATTGGATTATTTATCAGTTCTTGATTCATTCTCTGGCAAAAAACAATTCTTGAGAAGTGATCAGGTGGTATTATGCCTTGGGATTTTCTGTAGTGGTAGGCATGCAAACCATATCTTTTCCACAGTTTCCACACTAGCTTATGAGATACACCCACGATTCTCCCAACGCGTCTCGTTGAGAGTGTAGGATCATGAATAATAAGGTTCATTATTCTGTTTTCTTGAGCGACGCTCAAATTGATTGCTCGTTCAGGGCGGCGTGGTCTAATTCCGATCTCACAAAATCTCCTGTGTATGTTAATAAATGTTCGTATATCAGGAACGCGCCGACCAGGGAATCGCCGTTGGTACTCTCGCACAGCTGCTGTAGCATTTCCGTCACAGAAACCGTAGACGAAGTGAATATCAGCTTGGTGTTGAGCAGAATATTCGTGCGGCATAGTGAAAGTTGTAATCAAAATGATTGATTAAATTAGTCGGAAACCCAAAAGCAAATTACAATAAACAATAATCCTGACAGTTAAAATCATGCATGACAAACAATGACAAATAACAACTTAGGTATCCATAGCGACCAGTTTAATCTCTTTGAAAGATTCGTTATCGCAAATGATCGTATTTCTTCGCTAACTCTCGGGTTCCTCTCGTACGTGCAAATGAAATGCAAATAGTATTTGATAGATTTATCATTTTAATTGCACTAAGCGGCAACATAGGCCAAATTAAGATACTTTCTCACTGCATAGCTCAATTAAATTTCATTAAATGAAATTACAAATATCTTTGTAACGAAGCCTTTTTAAGTACTACTTCCTTTGTTGGATTTGATTTGTAAAAGCCATAGAAGTATTTGCTAAAGTTTATGGATAACGTGAAGAACACGGTGTATAACTTCCAATGGTAGTTTTAGAGTTACAATACACAACTTTTAATGTTTTTTTTTTCTGTTTGGTACTTCTCTTGTAGTAATAAAAATTTCAATCTTACTTTACGCAGTAATAAGATTGAAATATGTATATACAATGGTAGACTCCAGCACGCGTAGCATGACCAATTCTACCCAAATTCTACCAAAGAATAGACAACGTTATTTCTTTACAATTCCACACTTTTTTTTGCGCCGCTACACCCATACACGACTGAAGAATACAAACATTTATTTTATACATTTCAATGGACGATTTATATATTTCTACATTTTGTCTATTCTTTGGTAGACACAACCAGTTTCTACGGACAACGATGCTACGCGTGCAGGCCATGTTTTAATTTTTTAAACCGCAACCAGTCAACCAGCTCTCTTTACTTTTAAAACCGTGCCTTACTCAATAAAAGTCTCTAACCATTAACCGTGCTAGCACTAACCTTATCACACTCAGCCAAAGCTTAGCAAACTTGTTTTTACCCGACTGCGCCAGGAGGGTTATGTTTTTCACAAACTATTTCGTCACTAATTTCACTAATGGACATTCACATATAATATCATCATCATTTCCCCAATCACCTTATAATTTTCCCATTAAAGGGAAGCTTTCAGACTACCCTCATCGTCACCTTTCAAGAAAATATTTTTTTTATCAACGTTTCGTCATTTTCAGTTTATCTAGGTGTCTAAACTTTGTACTTGTGTGGTGTAAGTACATTATAAATATTCACAATTACAAAGTTGGTTCTCTGATTTTGTGTTACATTTTGCCTTTATCATACCTTTGAGTTGCAATATCGTAAAGTTTACAATTATAAAACTGTTTTTTTTTTAACAGCGACAGGCTACAATTTGAACTTTTTTTTTAGTTTTAGTGCTTAACCAATGAGCAGCCGTAGTAGAAATGTATTTGGGTTATTTATTGACAAATATATCGCAAACGGCGTGTTTGTATGGACTAGTATTAGTCCTACCGAAGTTTACACTTTGGACTGTGACTGTTATATAATTTATGTGACAAAAATGGCCACCATTCAGTGGGGGGTTGGGTTGCGACCCCAAAAGAGAACAATTTTATTAACAGAATTGAGCAAGCTACCTCCCCTTTAAATTTGTACAGATCTAAACCGGACACGTTACCTTTTCTGAGAGTATATTCCAACAATCAATTATTTATTCTGATTTCATTAAAACACACTTTACGGTATTCCAACACAAGAGAGACAAAGCTAGGGAAAATCAATTACCGTTTAATTAGTCCAAGCCATGACGACCTTACAGAAGGGTACGAAGAGCGCGGTGTGCAGCGCAGGCGCGAGGAAGTACCTCCGTCCGCGGTACAGTCCGTCGTTCCTCGGCAGGCCTGGTTGTTGGTTGTGGAGGATCTCCACTCCCACCACCACGCTGCTGGTGGCCGTGCTGTTGCCGGCAAGACCTACGTATCTGGGAGGGGAATGGGGAGTATTGGTTACTCAAAGAATCACTAGTTAAACCAAAGAATCAGTTGATTAACCAAAAAAGAATTTTGAAGTTCGGTCCACAATTGGCGGAGATATTGGTAACATAAATAAAAAGATAAACACACATCGAATATAGAACCTTTTAAATCGGTTAATAACCATTCGCAAACAAAAAAAAAAAACATTAGGTTAAACAAAAGAATCACTCGATCAACCAAAAGAATCACTTGATCAACCAAAGAATCAGTCGATCAACCAAACAATCACACGCCCAACCAAAGAATCACTCGACAAACTAAACAATCACTCGATCAGCTAAAGAATCATTCGATCAATCAAACAGAAAAAAAAAAACAACTTAACCTGTCTGGCATAAAGTGTGAGCTCTAAGCCAAAATAGAAGTAGAAAATTCACCTCCTAAATCTTTAATACATTGGGACATTAGTGTTTGTAAGTACCTGACGCGTCCCACCGCGATGCGTCCGTGCGGCGTGATCACCTTGACGGTGTGTCCGAGTCGTAACTGACGAGGTTCCGCCGGAATGTACGGCTGGCCTGTCACTCCAATTGATTTTTCCACTGGAAATAATTTTACGTCATTTTAACAATATATTTAAATATTACACTCGAAATGGTATTTGATTTTATTCAAAACTTATTCAAACTTTGTGACGTTATCTAATGTCTCAGTTACCATTCCTGTATCATACATACATTGGCTATATAAAAAGCTTTTATTACTAAAACTAAAACTTTTGATATTATGTCTATCTACAACATAAAAACCGGCCAAGTGCGTGTCGGGCCACGCACAGTGTAGGGTTCCGTAGTTGCCCATCAAAAACTTATGCGAACTAACTAAACTGATTCGCTGAATTTAATTTTAAAAATAAGAATTTTCAAAATCGGTCCAGGCGTCTTTGAGAAATCGGGGAAAATACATAAAAAAAAAGATTACGACGAATTTACAACCTCCTCCTTTTTTTGAAGTTAGTTAAAAATAATTGACAATAAGAACCTACCTATCCCCAAAAAACATACCGCAAAACATACCTATTATAGCTGTAAAAATAAAGTTGACAAACTTACATTTGCAGTTGAAGAACATGTTCTCCGATACATCAATAATTAACATTTTATAATTTATGCCCTTACATTTTGTTTAGGAAAATATGTTATCCAAGTACATTTTATAAGTTGGTCGACTATTAAGCCGGAAATACATTATTTAACACGCTACGCGACGCAACGTGTCGACACCCGATATGCAGTAGCGCGTGTCGTCGCGTCGGGTGTTCATAGTGTGATTCTGGTCATAGAAAACAATACATTTGATTTGACTCAACACGCATCACGTTTCGTCGGGTAGCGTCGGGTGTTAATAATGTGTTTCCGGCGTTACTCGTAAACTTGTAAAGCCTACTTAGTCATGATAATTTTCTTTTAAACTTCGTTATATATACTACTATTGTGAATTTTTTCACACCCCCAAACATAACCGTTTAGCTGGTAGAGGGGGGGGACACTCGAGTCGAGCAAAAATACCCACACTAAAGGGTACGCGGGAAAAAAAAAACATCCCCACTTTACGTGTACAGGAGGTACCCTAAAAAAAATATTTTACGAGATTTTATTTTACCACTTTTTCGGCGCAACAAATCCGTATTTGTACTATTTACACCAAATTACAGCTCTCTAGTACTGTGCGTCTCTGAGCTAAACTGCGGACAGACGGACGGACTGACGGACGGACGGACGTACGGACGGACATGGCGAAACTATAAGGGTTCCTTGTTGACTACGGAACCCTAAAAAAATAGTAATTTGCTATGCAAGGCTGCAAAGTTGATTTTTGGCGCGAGTACTTGAATTGAAAACTGAGCGAGTCAATATTCTAAGATTGAACCGCGAGAGAAACGAGCGGTTCAAATATACAACGTGTAACGTTAATAGCACAAAACCTCTCGTGGGGTAACTCAGCCCATGTTACTGATCAATGTTTGTTCTAAAACTTTTGGAAAAAAAAAATGTTTTTCATACAAAATGAGAAATTAATCGAGCCCATCAGTATGAAAAAACATTTTTTTTTTCCAAAAGTTTTAGAACAAACGTTGTTCAGTAACATGGGCTGAGTTACCCCACGAGAGGTTTTGCGCTATTAACGTTACACGTTGTAGAATCCTGAGCGATGCGAAGTTTTCAAAGGTACGAGACGCAGAAAAACTTTGCTGCCGAGTGCAACACAAAACTTTTCACCTCACACAGCGAGGAAATGTAGTGGGGGCGGCTCGCCTGGCAGTGTGGAAAAGTAGAAAACAATTGAATACAAGACGTGTTCGAATTTTGAACAACACTTTGTGCTCTAGAGCACAGAATGGAGTTTTGCGCTCAGATTTTGAATGAGAAATAGAATCTTTCCGAGCGTGTGAGGTGAACATAGATTTTTTTAGGTGCGAATTCCACTACATGACTAGCAACTTTTTTGAAAAACGCCGGTTTACAATCTGCCTTAGATTTAAATATGCATAAATCTATACGAGCATATAAGTAGAAGTGTAGAACTTACAGTCAATGGCCGGCGCTTGCAAGTTGTCAATAGATCGTCTGATGAATATCTCAGCTTCTTCGAGCAGCTCATCAGTGTCGTCGCGACGTACGTCCGGGAGGGAGCTGCGCCATGGACGGTTAGCTTCTGATAAAATAAAACGTATTTGGTTAATTTGTTAATAAACTTAAAAACATGACATATACTAAAATTAAGAACACACCCATAAAAATAAAATAGTTTAAAAGAAAACTCTGTGTATAACGAGACAGGACCTAAGCATAGTATAAAGAGGGGAAGTAAGTTATGTTCATACAAACGCACCGCGCGCAGCTTGTATGTGTGCGCCATAGTATCTATGCGTCGCCGCACGCACACTTAAAAAATCTAAACACTTAAAAATCTCGAGGGGATTCAAGGTGCGCCAGTCGGGGCTAAGTCTGCACGAGGTTAAAAATGTGTGATAATCGCAGGAGAACGTATTGTGCGATACAATAGATATTATTGCATTATTTAAGTTTGTACAAACTTAAGAAACAAACTTAACTAAGTACTTATTAAAAATAAATATAATTATTGGACCTTTACGCATAAAAATACTACATTATGCCGATTAAAAAAATACAAAAAACTGACTAGTATACAACGTGTAACATAATTAACGCTAACCTCTTATGGATATAAATACAACTTCCCGACCCTTGCCAATTTATGGGCACCGAATTAAAATTTAGCTAAAAGTTGCAACCCTGAGACAGTAAGCAATTATATCGCAGATTGGGCCGGAGATAACCTACTTCCCATCTTTATACTATGACCTAAGTGGCGTATAATTTCAATCGCCATTTAGATTTTTTATTTTAAATTTGTTACGCACTATAAACCTGACATTTTTAATTATGGGTAGAAAAATTAACTCGTCTTCTTAATTCCAGAAACCCATTTAGATTTTTATACTTGCATATAATTATGAGAAATATTCAAACGCCAAAAGTTGTCTATATCAATATTATGCATCAATCTTTTGCAAATATTATTTTTATTTAACTTATAACCGTAGGCCTACTTGTGCATCCTCAATGAAACAGTCATTCAGTGGACATCGATTGCTCAATAGAGTTAGGAACTCACCTCTGGACGAGGGCAGGTAGACATTTTGTGGTGTCCAATCATTGCTCCTGTCTATACTGAGGCAAGGAGAGCGGTACGAAGAGCCTCGAGACAGGAATCTATAAGCATTATCCATCATCAATATTGCTTTAACATATATTCTTTAAAATATTAAAGCAGAACCAATCACTAACACTAATTGAACTTGAAACATCACTCCTTTTCTCCAAAATTTAAAAGATGATACTTATATTTTGTTAAAACGGGTTTACCGGATTTAATATTTTTATTTTGTGATACGGGTAAACCTTCATCATTAGCCTATAAATGTTCCCACTGCTGGGACACAGGCCTCCTCTCTGTGAGAGGGCCATAATCCACCACGCAGGCCCAATGTGGGTTGGTAGATGTCACATGTTTTTGTCTTTGTCGAGTTTCCTCACGATGTTTTCTTCACCATTTTGAGAGCAGTGGTGATGAAATAAATTACACAAAGTAATGCGCCTGGGTTCGAACCCACGACCTACAACTCGTAAATCGGGGCCGATACCACTGGGCCACCACTGGGCCAAAATATGCATGAAAAAATACTTTCAGATCTCGAGTTATACCATGGCGTTGGTGATCAAAAAATGACCACAAATAACGCAAAATCACAGAACTTTTATTACAATTTTATTGTCATTCCATCGAGATAAGGCGTCGCATTTGTAGCCAAATAAGCAAATTTAATACTTACTTGGAAGTAGATGTGGTAGTGGAGTCGTCGGCCTGCGACTGTCGCTTGCCCTGCGCCCACACCGGGTCAGCCGAGCGTGATAGCTCAGGCACCATTGATGTGAAGCCTGTAGAGTGTAGAGAGATGGTAGCAGACAATTTCAAACCAAATTCATGGTTTTTTACGCATTTTAATCATAATTACGGATCTCACAAAGAATAAGAATTTGAATTCACGCAGTAGAAAATAAATCATATGCTTGAATGGTTCTCTATTGTGTGACCTAACTTTTTTATACATAATCTAATGTGACATAATTTTTTTTGTCCTAATCATCATTTGTCCGAATGATAACTTGCCCGAACTTAATACACATAATTTCGAATGCCATAACATTGAAATTCCTAAATACTGTATGTCCTAAATTTGTTTGTCATAAATATTACAATCTATAATATTCAAAATACATAAAACCGATTGCCATAAAATACATAAGTCCTAAAGTTTGTTTTGTTACTGATTACCACCCAATAAGGAATATCGACGGAGCCCCGCTTCGCGGGGCTCCTATTTCTGCGTGCAAGGTTTAAAGTAACCTAACACGAAGGGGATGGCGGGGTCTTTCAGACCCCGCCATCCCCTTCGAACCTAACCTGTCCGTGTCGGGGTGCCCACAAGTCCCGAGCTCGCTTCGCTCGCTCTTGGATCCCAAGATCTTCGGTTTCTAAGCAATTTAATGAAATATCAGTTTTACTATACCTAATTGAACATTCGGAATAATACACATTATGTAATACAATGATTAGGACATATGACTTTATTTCATACAAAATTAGGAGATTAAATTATTATGATACTAGATATTATGCCAGAACAGCTTTAGAAGTGAAGATAATTATGTAAAACAAAATTTAGAACTTTTGATCATTATGGTAACTGAATTTTATACCAAACGTGTTATGGATAATGATTTTCGGACAAACAGTTTTAGGTGACGAAAAGGGATACCTGCTTGAATCTTTGGAAATACAAACGTATTTTGATGGAATCTCACATAAAGCCATAGAAATACTTGATAGACTTTAGAAGAACTGCCTCTGTGCGGACATACTCTATGACACAAGATTCGGGCTAAATCAGAAAACACGAAGATCACCGAAATCTATCTATAGTTCATATTATGGTATCCCTTTTCGTCACCTAAAATTGTTTGTCCGAAAATCATTATCCATAACACGTTTGCTATAAAATTCAGTAACCATAATGATCAAAAGTTCTAAATATTGTTTTACATAATTATCTTCACTTCTAAAGCTGTTCTGGCATAAAATCGAGTATCATAATAATTGAATCTCCTAATTTTGTATGAAATAAAGTCATATGTCCTAATCATTATATTACATAATGTGTATTATTCCGAATGTTCAATTAGGTATAGTAAAACTGATATTTCATTAAATTGTTTAGAAACCGAAGATCTTGGGATCCAAGAGCGAGCGAAGCGAGCTCGGGACTTGTGGGCACCCCGACACGGACAGGTTAGGTTCGAAGGGGATGGTGGGGTCTGAAAGACCCCGCCATCCCCTTCGTGTTAGGTTACTTTAAACCTTGCACGCAGAAATAGGAGCCCCGCGAAGCGGGGCTCCGTCTATTTTCCTTATTGGGTGGTAATCAGTAACAAAACAAACTTTAGGACTTATGTATTTTATGGCAATCGGTTTTATGTATTTTGTATATTATTGATTGTTATATTTATGACAAACGAATTTAGGACATACAGTAGTTAGGAGTTTCAATGTTATGGCATTTGAAATTATGTGTTATTAAGTTCGGGCAAGTTATCATTCGGACAAATGATGATTAGGACAAAAAAAATTATGTCACATAAGATTATGTATAAAAAAGTTAGGTAACACAATAGAGAACCTCATATCATAGCTGAAGAGTTTGTTTGATTGAGCGTGATAATCTCAGGAACTTCTAGTACGAAGTAAAAAAATGTTTAGTTGGATAATCCGTTTATCGAAGAAGGTTATAGGCTATACAGGGTGGATTTTCCACCCGTTAATTTTGGAAAACTAATCACAGCTTGTAATAATACACCATTCGATAGTATTGCTAATAAGGATCAAATTCTGGAAGTACCTAATCATACACAGCAAACATAACTTCCAAAATCAGCAGGTTCGATTCCTGGCTAGGATTATTAAATTTTCTAAAATCCAAGGATGTAGTTTTAATTTTCGTCAAAATCGGCCTCGAGACATCTTTCAACGTTTTTTGATATTCCTCATAATTTGGGATATAGCCATCCACGCCCCGTTGAAAAATTCACCCTGTATAACATCTCGGTACGATCAATAGGAACCGAGTAGTGCGGGTGAAACCGCGTAGAACAGCTAGTAACCTATAACATACCGATATCACTGAGCAGCACTCGTCGGGTCTCGTCGGTGCGTCGTGTGGGGGGCGGGGGACGTGCGTCGGGCACCGTGAGCCGACGACCGGCTGTGGCACCGCGCACTGACGGGACTGTGGGGACGCTGGCTGGAGGGACCGGCAACTGCAGGAGACGGTGTTTTATGAAGACGCTGTATGTATTTTGGTGTACTTGCTGCCAGTTCAAGCAAGCCGCTTCCAACCGGTCGTCCCACGACTAATGATATGATGATGATGATGCGGCCAGTTCCTTTGTGAAACGTAGGTGTTAATTCAGATTCACCATGTTTTCTTGCAGTATTGAAATAGCTGGAGAGCTGTGTGCAATTCTTGGGAAAGTGTTTCAGGCACGCAGAAAAATTGTCCAATACTTCTTCAATTATTTCTTAATTATCAGAAATCCAGACTTAGCTGAGAAGATAGCTATTCCACCAATTCGCATTAAGAGTTTCCAAACGTCTTTTATATTGCGAACAGCGAAGGAGTGGAACTCTCTGTCTGCGTCTTTGTTTCCGAACACATACAACCCTAATCTCTTCAAAGTAAGAGTGAACAGGCTTCTTCTGGGTAAGCTCGCTCCATCGTCGACCTTGTCTTTTTCACTCAGAGCTAGACTTAATTCAAGAGCAAACCCAAAATTCATAAAAAAAAAGGATGCAACATTGAATGAATGATGCCAATTGCAACAATGCAACATTGAATGATGCAAATTGAATCAAGCCAGACATCTACTAACCTTGTGCGCTAGGTACCCGTCCGAGCTCCACCGCGGCGGCAGTGCGCACACGTCGGTCTGTGCACCACTCTCCCGCCGCGCGTGCGCCGCGTCCCGCAGCACGGGCCGCACGCGACCCGCGCCCGCCTTGAACGGCCCGGGCGGACGGGACACGCCGCGGTAGCCTGATGGTCTGATGAATATAGGTTGTCGCAATTGAAACTATTTGAAAAATTTGTGTCAAAAAAAAATAATTTTTTATACTGGGTGTAAGGAACAGCCCTCCACAAACTTTCACGGCTTTCTCAGTAGACGAAACTGAATAACATTCCACATTTTTTTTTCTGGAAATGAAAAAAAAAAACAGCCTCTCCATAGAAAATTATAAACTTGATTGGACAGTTTGTATGGAGAAGCTGATTATTTTTTCATTTCCTGAAAAAAAATTTTGGTAGGTTGTTCAGTTTCGTCTACTGAGCAAGCCCTGAAAGTTTGTGGAGGGCTGTCCCTTACACCCTGTAAAATATGAAAATAAAATTTTTTATTCCTTCTTGGCGCATTTTAGCCATCATCTTTGCTTCTGGGCTAGATTGAGACGAAGAGGAAACTCATTTTAAATAAAAATAAAAAATTAAAAGAATGGCCATCATGTTTTATCATGGAAGGATCAGACACTGAATTAGTCACTAACGAGTTCAAGGCGATTTGAAAATTACATCCTGACAAGGATTTGAAAACTGCTTATCGACGACCAAGATTCAAAAAGTACTTCCCTTCGTAAACTAAAAATATCTGCACACAAAGGCGGATATACAAAAGCTACTAAATCATAAGTCGCCGATAAGTGTCATGGCAGATTATGTTACTTTAAAAAGATTGCGGTTTAAACCAACACTATAAAGAAAGATTTAAAGTTGAGTGGTTTTTGAGTATCTGAGATTAAAGCGTCTGCGTCGTCGTGGCGAGCGAGTTTTGTTTTTTATCTACCCGTCGATAACAACACGGTTTATGCCCATATGCAGTAGTGGTAAGGATGCTGATTTTCACTTTTTGTTGATATCGGTCAAATTGGGTCGCATTGCGTCATCAGCAAGCTCGCTTACGAAGAGTGTACCTCTTCAGAATATCATTGGTTTCAACTTTCAAGCCTTGCTTACAACCGAATTTTATTTTCCTCGAGAACTTCATGATTTGCGCCAAGGAGACGTTAGTGCGTATAAAGTATTTCAAAATAATCTTACCTGTATTGAAACGGATTAGGACAAGTATTCCTCCTAACATTCAAATTAGCAGCCAAGTCGTCTTCCGAAGTGCCACACTTCGAGATGTCAGTCTCCGCGAACACAGAATACCGGTGTCCCAAATGTATATTCCTATGAAAACTATCCACACTTTCCTCTCTATGCAGGATATCCATGCTTGAGCCGAGTTCGAAGCTCGAAGACTTGGTATTATCGAAGCTTAAACCTCGATTGTACTCGCAAGTAAGACTGTCAATGGAATCGATCCTTCTAGAACTTGTGTTAGGACTTTTTCTGAAGAGCATGTTATCAGATCTGTTGTCACAACTCTTCAGGATACTCCGACCGGGTAGATCTAAGCTTCCCTTGCCATTAAAAGCCACGTGTCTGATCTCCTTGTCATTCGGTAATGACACTCTTTTCTGTTTCGAGATCTCTGTTTCTGGTCTGATCAGGTCTTTGTTTTCTTGGTTCTCCGTCGAAGTCTCTTTGGTTTCCTGCCCTGGTTGGAAGTCAGGGTCGAGGGTGTGGAATTTTATGAGGACTGGTGTTGATTGTGCCGTTGATGCCGATTGTGGAGCCCATTGATCACCCTCGCGTATGGAGACTAGATCCTCCTGTTCAGAAAAAAGAATACTCTGTAGGTGTAGCGTTGAAACACGGCAAAAGCAGTTGAAATGTTAACATTTCCCCACACGAGCCCTGTCGATGACTATAATATCTTATTAAATTAAGTATGTAAAGTTCTAAATGATCTAATAAAAACTTGGAAAATGTCATATAATCAACGGACAAAAACTTCGTTTTCAAAGCAGTTAACCCTCATGAAAACAGCCCAAAAGTTTTCAAATATCACTAACAGTCCAAAGTTATGGATACTAAAGCTAAGGCAGGGACTGGCCAATTTAAAATCCACCATTTTGTTTAGGGCATAAAATTTATTTTCTACTAAATTCGCATCAGGATTTTCTACTGAGCTTTAGTACTCCTATATCCCACCTCATCTGGGCCCAGCCTTTTCCTATGTTAGGGTCGGTTTTCAATCTGGCCGGATGAAGCTGAATACCAGTACCTATCTTTCAATTTACAATCAGCTCATATAACAACGGGACGACTGATCGGATTTACATACACATACATGAATAGACTATGTTCTTTATTGAAACGTGATGCTCACTTGATGACGGCACTTGATGACGTAAACACGTATTTTTATGGTATACTACATAACAGAGTTATAATAAGCTGTTTACTTTTTGCAAGTCTGTGTGCCAGGTGCTTACTACTTGCAATGCCTCATCATCATCATTTTAGCTTATTGTAGTCCACTGCTGAACAAAAGACTCCCTCAAAGAGGGCCACAGCGCACGACCCACAGTGGTCTGGAAATCGAGCTCCTCAACAACTCATAGAAACTTAAAGTGAGGAATTAAAAAAATAAAAATTGTAATGGCTCTGGTATACCTCCCTTGACATCATATTAAAGTATGGATGCTATAAGTTACACTAGGCGTGAGAAAAAAAATATTTATGTTTTTTTTTGTATGGGAGAAAACACACAATTTACGTTTTCTCGAAACTTAATAGAACTGTTAGGCTGGTGGTCACACGAGCTATAGTCCCATACACGGCGATCAAGATGACATACAATTCATGTACCGTTAGGCGCCGCTTCGCACGTAATAAATTTTTGAAATTTTGAATTTTCGACATGTGATTTTTCAAGTCTTTGGCTTGGTTAAATGACGTTGCCAGTCGATTTATTCATATTATTATACGAATAAGCCTGCGAATGACCATTACGATGACAATAATTTAAAAAAATGATTGTACAAGTTTTTTTGCGCATTCTAAGAACTAACTCATAACTAATTATTTCATCTAAGAACTTCTCCAACTTTTTCATTTCCGAAGGAGTATCTTTACTTATATCACATGTCTGCTCTGCTTTACAACATGGCTTCCCATAATAATCCAATAGAAGGCTGCAATGCTTTGGTGTTTCTTGTTTTCGTTTGAAAACTTAAAATAAGTAGGTCCAGGAAAACCATTCGTGGAGCTAAGCCCGCTATAGCAAAGAAGTAAAGTGGAAGAGCTCCAAACGCATAGCACTGAAAGCCTTGCTCATGCAACTGGTTTGAAAGCACAAAACAAGAATGTACCTAGCAGAAATGGTTTTCTCGGCGTCTCAACTGGTGTTGATGTTCCAACATTGCATGTCTCCGGTGTGTAGGATGTTGATGCACCCTCATTTACACCAAAGTCAGAACTGGAACATGGTCGCTGCTCTACTTTGCGACACTACAGAACACTACAGAAGTAGTCATTTTTACCCTCACGATCTCAGGCCATTTGATGTTCTCTTGAAGCCGTATCTCATACTTTTTTTTTTTTTTTAAATATGTTCCACCATGTTTTACAGACCTACTTATTTTAAGTTTTCAAACGAAAACAAGAAACACCAAAGCATTGCAGCCTTCTATTGGATTATTATGGGAAGCCATGTTGTAAAGCAGAGCAGACATGTGATATAAGTAAAGATACTCCTTCGGAAATGAAAAAGTTGGAGAAGTTCTTAGATGAAATAATTAGTTATGAGTTAGTTCTTAGAATGCGCAAAAAAACTTGTACAATCATTTTTTTTAATTATTGTCATCATAATGGTCATTCGCAGGCTTAATCGTATAATAATATAAATAAATCGACTGGCAACGTCATTTAACCAAGCCAAAGACTTGAAAAAAAACATGTCGAAAATTCAAAATTTCAAAAATTTATTACGTGCGAAGCGACGCCTAACGGTACATGAATTGTATGTCATCTTGATCGCCGTGTATGGGACTATAGCTCGTGTGACCACCAGCCTAACAGTTCTATTAAGTTTCGAGAAAACGTACTTTTAGTGTTTTCTCCCATACAAAAAAAAACATAAATATTTTTTTTCTCACGCCTAGTGTAACTTATAGCATCCATACTTTAACATGATGTCAAGGGAGGTATACCAGAGCCATTACAATTTTTATTTTTTTAATTCCTCACTTTAAGTTTCTATGAGTATGGAGCTCGATTTCCAGACCACTGTGCGACCTCCCGATTTTTTATCCAGCCACTGCCAGCTATCTTCTTAAGGTCATACGCGTATTGCCAGGGGTAGTAAAACACTACTTTTGTCTACGCGCGGTCATCATTCGAGGACCTTCTTATTCCACCCTTCGTCGGTTCTGCGGCAGTCATGACCAGCTCACTGCCATTTTAGCTTGCTTTTCACTTCATTCAGAATATTAATGCTGACATCATCATCAACAGTTTCAAAACGAGACTTGCTTTTAATCTACCCTCACCTGCAAATTACTCATATCCTTAGACTCGTCTGTGGTAAATATAAGTTCTATATCGTCCACTTCTTCGGACTCGTTGCCGCTGGCGTTGTCCTCCTGTTTCTCGTCTCCTACTGCTGCAGCGTTGGGATCGAGGGGAGTCGTGCCCCCTTCGGAGAAGACTGAGTTGTCGCCTTCAGACATCGATCTGGGGAAAATGAAAAAAAGTAATTTATGAAGTCAAGTTGATTATTAATCTAAATCCTCTTTATTTGGTGTGGTAAAATCTTCAAATGAGTCCACAAGTGACAAAAAAAATTCACCCCGTTCCTTCAATAGTTCTTTATATTCTAGTGTCGCGATGGCTTTTACAGACCGTGCCGCGGCTAATTCCACCCCTTTTGATTTGGTTTCTGTTAACTTTTAGACCTGCTGAAGACCGACCGTATGAAGTGTCACTAAAATCAATTTAGTCATTTCGAAAAATAAGGACTTATGATTTTTTTATGATGTTCCGAAAGTGCCATTTTTGTATTCTAAATTATTGCGCAGCCTATGTAGCTTTAAAATAAGTAATATGGAACTACCCGCGGCAAGAAACATATTGTTTGTCAGCCGTCAGTCATCATGTTTAGTGCATTTCTACCCGCTTCAAGAAACAAATTGTTTGTCAGCCGAAATGCCTGTTCAGTGCATTTCACTTCAACTTTGAATTTCTGTTGAAATACTGACGTAGATACAGAACGTTGACTCTTTGGAGCAGTAAAATCAATATGGCGGCCGAGTTTCTAAGTAATATCACTTTATTTCCTTCCATAGCAGAAATAGGTCGCTTTGCTTTTCCGGAAACAGCTCTCAATAGAAAATACTATCGTCAAGACACGCTAGGATATTATAATAAACAATTTCCTTGGCGTCAGTCCCCAGTCCATCCAATAAAAGAAGGCTAGGATCAGCACTTTACTTCATTAACCATTCGATCCATGTCTATGGTTCCATTCCAGAGAGCAGAATCAGCATAAAATAAGATGTCTTGCTACGAATTGTGGAAATTCTTAATTCTATTATAAATGCGAAAAAGTTTGTGAGGATGGAAGGTTAATAGGTTCCGTACCCAAAGGGTAAAGTGGAACCCTGTTATTAAGACTCCACTGTCTGTCCGTCAGTCACCAGACTGTATCTCATGAACTGTGTTAGTTGAAATTTCCACAGATGAAGTATTTCTGTTGCCGATATTGCAACAAATATTACATACCTACACTAAAAAACAGAATAAAGTAAATATTTAAGGGGGTCGCATACAACAGACATGATTTGATTTTTTCGCCGTTTTTAGGGACAATAATACGGAACCCTTCGTGCGCGAATCCGACTCGCCCTTGATTTAGAAATTCTCGCAAAAAAAAAAAAAATACTGAACGGATTTATAAACAATTTGGCAATCCGATAGTTTGTAACCTGCATTAAAACATAGGATATTTTTTATCTCAGTAGTTACGTAGTAGAATCCCGTGGGACAATTCCTAAACTCCACGCGTACAAAGCCGTGAGCATAACCACGCATAACCTAGTATAATAATAAAAGCATTAAACGTCTTTGCGATACCATTATTCAAGGTCAATTAAGTTGTCGGGAGCTTAATAGCTCTGTAAGTGGATTTGCTTCATGATTATGTTTAGTTACGTCGTAATCCGGATTATTGAGAGCGTTGTTATAAATACCTACTAGCCTGATAATCCCCTAACTATACAGGATGGCTTTTTTACCACCGTCCAAAATTCAATCAATAACCCCATTTTTGAAAAAAAATCGATACGTCATCGTCATTCTGTCATATTAAATCATTTTCTCATCCGCTTTGTGTGGTCACTAAGCTAAACGTTAATAATATACACTTGCCGACGCATGAAACGGACAGAGCGCACCCCGCTGACCCCCCGCCCTGCCCCGCTACACCTGAGCGACACATCACAGCGCGGTGTCCAGATTCATCAACTTTTTATAGATAACATTGAGACGTGATATCTCGATATTTTTGTATTGAGTGATACAAAAAGAATAAACACGTATTCAATGATTTTCGCCAAAGATTAATATATTAAAATTTGGATGGTGACTAAAAAATCACCCTGTATAGCTGTGAGCATTTCTTTGGCGTTCGATTGATGTGAAAAGGGAATGTTGTTTGTAAACGTGGCATCGGTTGGTCGCGGGACTAACGAATTACCGCGACTCCGAAACGTCAAGAGCTATTGAAAGACATCGGATTTTAGTCAGTACGAGTCTGACAGTCCCTCCCTCCTTCCCTGCCCTGGGTGGGAGGCAATGACAATTCTCTTTGGTGGGAGGACTCATTAGATGATTTTACCAGGCTAAATAAAAAAACATTCTTGAGACACCGGTATACTGGCACACGTATACTGCTTTCAGAAATCCGGCGAACGATAGCAAGCAATAGCAAAAGAGCCAAAATGACCTCAGAGACAACACCCTATGCACGGAAGCATCCTAGTGCCTTGAAGACTGAAAAGCCGAAACTGGGGATCGCTCTAAAAGCAGTGTGCTGCGTGCCCTGCCGATTGTTCTTTACAGGACTTGATGGACGATTGCAATAGCCAATTCTGGGCTGACTAGATTGTCATCGATACGCTAAGAAGATTGTAAGAATGAATTTTGTTGATCAAACAAATACCGCAACGTAGTCAAACTTGCACTTAAGTTTTTTTGTTGTCTAAATGAGACTTGCCACTTCTTCTAAGATCTGCATGTCTAAGATCATATAAGTCGAAGTCATAAAAGTTATCTGGAATGTACTTTCAAAAACCGATGGGATACTGTTGGCATACTGTCTAGGGATGCATCGATATATGTACGCCTTTTCGCCGATACGATACCGATACTCGTATAAAAATATCGGCGATACCGATATATCGGCTAACCCGAAGTATCGCCGATATATCGGTATCGGAAGCATACTGTCTAAAATATTATTCGTATTCAAAATCCCCTGTCTGCAATACGTTGATACTGTAGTTTCTAATTAACAGAAATTCCAAACGTTATCTCATTTTCTCCAAAAACATTTTCAAATCCATTATGGCAACCCGCAGTTCGTTAAAAGCTGAGGCAAAATTATTGCTCTACAGAAACGAGAACAGATCTTCTACACACAAAACAGTTTAAATACAACCAACGCTGGTTTGAAATTGACTCGGAATAAGATTTGATTGTGTTTGGAGCCATCTTTGCTCTTTGTGGGGCAAACAATAACTTTGAACTCACAACTTAATAGCGATCCATATTGGATATCCATCTTCAGAAAGGCTATGCGACAGCTAAACGAATGCTGGAGGTTTAACTCTTGAAAGTTTGTGAGGATGGATGTATGTTAAGGGGGATGCTCCAACCAGCCCGCGAAATTCAAATTTTTTTACGTTTTTTGCAATTTGCAAAATAAAAAAACTCGCTCCATCAGCTCTCACATAGAAAAGGTGCATCATGTTAAAATCTCCGAAATCTAACTACGATGCACCTTTTCTATGTGAGAGCTGATGGAGCGAGTTTTTTGATATTTTTTATATTTAAAATTATACTTGTTATTTGCGCAACACAAATATTTATAAAGTTACAACATGTCACTGGCCTGCAAATTGCAAAAAACGTAAAAAAATTTGAATTTCGCGGGCTACATCGAAGCAATCACCTTAAGTAAGTCGTCACGCAAAAACTACTGAACGGATTTGGGTGAAAGCACACATATAGTTTATAACCCGAATTAACTTTTAGGATAGTTTTTATCTTCCCGTGGGGTAAGCCAATAGGGCAAAGCCGTGGGCAATATATTTAGGCACTAGCTTTTGCCAGGGAATTTGACAGGGCACCATAGGATACCATTTATCCCGGTATAACGTTGCCGCGGAACAAATTCGTATAACACGCAAGGGAAACCTACCAACAGCTAGTTTAGTAGTAGTGTTTTCTGTCTAAACGGGCTCGAAAAGTATCTCTGGCGCAAATGGCGAGCAATTTCCCTGAAACCTTCAGCTGAACGAAGTCATACAAACAAAGTTGCCCGATCTGTTTGCTAGCAAACTTTCGCGCCAGTAGGTTAGCCTGAAATAGTTTGACATAGCCTGAATTTAAACGAAACGGTTTTGTTTATTTTAGGTCAGCCATTCAATCTAGGATTGAAGGGTGAAAGTTATTTTTAGGCATGGTCTTATTTTTAGTGCGGACGGCGAGGAATGGGTGACTGGCCGTCTGCGTGCGTGGATTTTTGTCAGTACGAGTCTGGCAGCTTACGCTCTTGCCAGGGCCGGCGGCAGGACTAATTTGATGATTTTACTACTCTTTTTACTCTAGACGAATTAAAATTTATCGTTCTACTTCTGCCAATCGTTTGAATTGAAGACAGTGATAGATCCTTTAACCACGTTTAGTGGTAAACCTTTTAGTGATTTGTGGAACAATTGAGCCTTATAATGTTTCTGTTTAATCATTCGGAAAAGATTGATCTTTACAGATTGTTCATTTAATTGATTAATTTCATCGAAGCCCTTTTCGTACATAGGGCGACTCTAGTCTCGGTTATAGCTTGGCCAGAACGTCTTGAAACGGAACTAATCTTTTATTTGCTGACAACGTTTTAAAATCTTTGATATTTCATGTAAACAAAGAACGCAGGTTAGTTAGATTTATTATTGTGCCATAAAACTAACGTAATAAGTGAAAAAAAAAACATTCAAAGTGCTGGTAGCGAGAGCACAGTGGCGACTTCCGGTTTTCTACTCTAATTTGCCAAACTGTACCTTACGACTTTGGTATAATTATCGCAATACAAATCCATGGAGGTTCGTACACAGGCACGTGTCAATAGATGCCAAAGTCGTAAGGTATTAGAGACTTTCGTCACATACGAAGGGACTAACTTTCGGGTCTAAAGATCATGAAAGTTGAGATACCATGGGAATCCATCATGTAGAAGTTGACTATCAAAATATCGTCAACTCAAACAGCATTTTGGTCAACTTTTAGTACACCTTACAACAATACAGCATAAATCTACATGTATATACTTACAAGCTTTTTGCTTTTAATATTTGTCCATGTATTCCAGCTTGCACATGCATAAACTAGCACAGTAGCATCATACTAGAATACTGGCATATAGCACTCACAGGGCTCAACTTTATGCTTGCATGGCAAATTCAACCGAGTATCTACCAGTTCGTCTGCTCCGTAAAACCTAGTTTAAAATGTTTATTTAAACAGAACACCAGACAGATAAAATGTAGAATTCACGATGTCGAGTTGTTTTTACGAAGCACACAAAGAATGTAAAAGTACATGATCGATACAAGTGGTACCTATAGGAAAACGAAAGCCATAATTTTATATAAGCTGATTGAAAGATTGTATCTTTTCGTCATGGCAATGGCGCCAATAAAATGTACTTAATTTTTTCTAAGTTAACGATTAGTAGGTACGTAGGTACACAAGTAAGTATATAATCGGTTGAATTAATAACAATTACCTATAATGTTTTCAATTTGGGAAATCTTTTAACCCATTTTTTTAAAGTTTTGTTTTGGAAGCTTTTGTGTTTATTAAGCACACTTAAATAGCCCTTCAATAGCCCTTTACGTTCCGGGGTCACGGTAATTCGTGAGTGCCGCGAACCCGGCAGCCTTTGGCCCTCTAATGGAGGGCCCAATGTGTTAAGGCTGACACTCACTGAAATTTTTAGCATAGTAGAATCATCATAGTTCCTTGGACCAGAGCCAAGACACTCGTACATTTGTGCCTTATCTCCTTTATCAAGAAAAATATAGTTTTCAACATCGTCTAGTATCTAACTTTTACAGTAGCGCGCTCGATACAAACGAGTATCTTTTACATGGAAAGTCGCTTCGTGGAACTGTGCTTTTGACGTTGTCGTTCTATAAATAGACATAATTTCTATTGAAAATGACAACGTAATAAATAATATGAAGTTAGTAGGATGGATTGTTTTGTAACGAGTCTAGGAAATTCTATAGGTATTCGTAATGATAGCAATTTTGTCCGTGTATCCGTACGTAAGTATGAACTAGAGGGGTCAGAGCCCATTCGTACCCTAAGATTCGCACCCGGTGCCCACTCGTACCCTGGAAGTTTTGAGGGGCCCACTCGTCCCCTGAAGAATATTTATTTTTATTCATTCTTCTAATATAAGTACGTGTACATGTGTATACTGCAGCTTGGTAGTCCTGGTACAGTCGCGCAGAAAAGGGTAAAATAAAAAATATAGTAATTTGGTAGATATCATGTTTATTTCAAATAAGATTAAGTTTAATAAATGCCTCTAGGCTCTAGGCATTAAGTCAGTCTTCAAAATAATTAATCAACTTTTGGTTTCTTGTACAGACGCACATCAAGCTACCACAATCTGTCAGATTTCTTTAATAGAATTTCAACCTGAAGGTTAATGTTTGATTGGTAAAATCTGACAGATTCGGGTAGGTTGACCTGCTGGCGTCTGTACATTTGTAAATATTTAGCAAAATATATGATAACTACATATAATAATCTTTATGCAGTAAAATAAAACTGTGTAACTATTTAAATAAAATCTCAGTAATAATAACTGAATTTTAGATTTTACATCCAGTGTACAAACAAATAACCAAATATCAATACCAATATAACAAAAATAACAATTAATTGTTAGTACTTTGTACAGTCAAAGAGATCTACAAAATAATGCAATATCACAATAACTTTGTATTAAAGAAATATAAAAAGTAAATTCAGTCTTTATCAACTATGTAAAACCAACATTTTTACTAAATACAAAAAATACACATGCAAAATCACAATGTCCTAGAAACTAACAAAATACAACTCTTTTTACAAAAATCAGCCTTGATTGACCATCATTATAAATCATAATAATAAATAAATATAAAATATGAAAAAAAAATAGAACACATAGGTACGAGACGTATCAACCGTAAATAATCACTTCTTATTTTTTTGTATATTTACCAACTACATACATGCAAAATCATAATAACTTAAATCTAATTTGCTTGCGCGCAAATATTCTGACTAAGATTATCTGCGCCGTCCCGCTTTGGCATTCCACACCCCGCGCACATCTGGAGAGTACTTACCAATTTTAACGCAATTTTTGGAGCAAAACAGAATTAATGTTAGAACGTTGATTATTTTTAACCGACTTCCAAAAAGAGGAGGTTCTCAATTCGGATGTTTGTGTTTTTTTTTATGTTGGTTCGGGCATAACTCCGTCGTTTAACAACCCATTTGAAAAATTATTTTTTTGTTGGATAGGGTATACTTCCGGAATGGTCCCATTAAAAATTTATCGAAATCGGACTAGCATATTTTGAAAAATCAACAAAAACCTAAAAAGTTTTCAACTTTGTCTACACCGATTACTCCGAGGTTTCTGGTCCGATTTCGATGATTCTTTTTGTTCGATATACTTAGTATATCTGCTATTTGGCCCCATAAAATTTGGGTTGAATAGTGAAACTAAAAATGATAAAATAAAAAACTAAAAAAAAATGTAAGTAACCGACTTCAAAACAACCACAAAAAAAGTTCAAAATAACCTACAAAAAAACTTTTCTTTCGAAAGTCGTTGACAAAAACAAAAAGTTTATTTCGTTAGGCGAACTTCATTTAATAAAAGACCAAAGACACATTGAACAGTCTCGTATTCGCAGTCACTTTCAAGAACCAAAATGTCACCGAGGCAAGCATAACATACAAACAAAACACCTTATCTAATTTTGTAACCCGTTTTTTTTTAACAAGCCATATATTAGTATCATGACGGATATCATTCATCATAGCTCTTTTTTCAATGAGCTGTTATGATTTATTAAATTAATTCCGTTAATAAACTGTTCACAAGTGTACTCTGTTAACCGTTTCTTATGTAAAATATAGCTAATTTTATCTCAGGGGACCAATAGGCACCTGAATAGGTGCCGAATCTTTAACTTATATTGTATTATATAAGAGGGGCCGAATGGGTACCTTAGAAATAATATTTTTTATTAAAATATTAATTGGTACCCTACCAGGAGACCAATGGGCACCTATATAGGGGCCGAATCCACAACTTTTATGCTGGGGTACGAATTTTAGGGGACGAATGGGCTCTGACCCAACTAGACACTTTTGATTGTTGTGTTAACAATAACAAATCATATTTTTTTCAGCAACTAAATGTAAAAATCCGGCCAAGTGTGAGTCGGATTCGCGCAGGAAGGGTTCCGTACCATTATCCGGCACAAAAAAACATGTCTGTTGTATCGGAACCCCCCTTATTTTGTTCAAATTTTTAGAGCGGCAACAGAAATACCTACGTCATCTGTAAAAAATTTAACTGTCCAACTACCCCGGTTCATGAAATGATACAGCCTCAGCGGAGTCTTACTAATAGGTTGCCGTTGCACCCTTTGGTATGGAACCCTCAAAATTGTCAGCAATAACCATTAGAATCTAGAGCTAGAGACTTTGTTTAAACACAAAACTCCGGTTCAAGGTGGACTGGACTAGTTCGCAGTAGGCTAAGTAGTAAGTTTACCATATTCATGCATTGACACAAAGTCGAACTTCTGATAAGTTTGCGCTGCTTCGTAAAACTGAAAACCTACGCTCGGCTATAAAATTGCGCTCTTTTCAGATTCTTTCATGTACACTTTCCCAGGGGAAATGACTTAAATTGCAACGTTGCCTAAAGACTAGTAGAGTAGTAGATTCTCAAAGCTGTCCTATACCTTCCCATAGTAAAAGATTTACCTATTTCGGTTGTTTTGCGATTTTACAGCAGGAATTTCTCATTTACAAGGATGGAAATCTGAGGGTTGTGCTTAATAGTAATGAAACCTAGTTACCGAAATGTGGTGGACCCCTGTTTCACCCTTCGGGGAATAGAGGTGTGTTAAGTTACGGGTCTATCTAATCTCTTAACCGATTTCGGGTCTAAGTAGGACTCTAGTATAATCCTTACCGATTTCGGTAACGGCAACCCTTTGAATTCAACCTTACGTGTGCCCTTACCTACCAGTGCATATATTTAGGGTATCCTCCATCCGCCCATAACACAATGCCAGTGTAGAGTTTTTTGCAGAATATGCCTTCCTATTATCCTATCTATCCTTGATTTTTGGGCTAATCATGATTTAAAGAAGTCAATGTCAGAGATTAAAACGCCAAAAGTCGGGCGTCGCAACCAAGGCAGCCGCGACGAGCCGAGAGACTGGTCGGAAAAGGCAAGAATCAGGAATGATTGGAAGTACCGATACCGATACCGATATATCGGCGATACTTCGGGTTACCCGATATATCGGTATCGACGATAATTTTATGACCGATTCAACGATACTTTTTAATTAAAAATGTAATGTAAACGAGCGCGTTGTCTCGTCTATTTCGTTGCAAATGAGACAAGAGCTATGCCCGGGGAAACTTTTGCCAAACAGACTTGCGAAATTGCCTTTCTCCGAAAAATTTAAGATGAATTTGTTTTTTAAACAAAAACCTTAATAATGTTAATTTTAATTACTAACATGTATAATTATCTAATATCAACGTACTTTTGTCACTACTTTTTATATTAATAAAAAAATAATCTGACTTGTGATTTATTTTTTTTATCTTAATTTTTTAATTCACAATAAGCGTATCGGTATCGCCGATATTTTTATAAAAGTATCGGTATCGGTATCGTATCGCCGAAAAGGCGTATCGATGCATCCCTAATTGGAAGGGGTGGACTTTGCCCACCAGTGAGACAACACAGGCACGGGGCTATTTAAAAAAATGGCAGAGATCATCAAAAAAAATGAGAGAGAGATGATCTGACAAAAACCTACCAAAGTAATTTGAGCAATGCATCCCGTAAAACTGCTTCATTTTACCGCTTCCAGGTTTGCATGCAAGCCTCGACTATGCGAAGTTAGTTTAGCTTTTGGAGCCATTCAGGCCGACTATGTTTATTTTAGAAGCCTAAATAAAACAATCACCAAGCCAAGCCACAAAGCAAAAATGCATAAACATTATTGCAATTTCACAATTTCAGAATCTGGGTTCTGAAAAAAGATGGTTGGCAATCTAGTCATTAACATTTTAGGTGTGTTTAAAAGTGAAATTCAGAATAAGAAGATACCTACCGGAAAATATACTTTGGTGAGATTAAGTTTTCGAAATGCTTGGGACTTACTTCGCTAGTACGTAAGTAGATTTTGGTAAGTCGGAAGAAGGCACTGTAGTCCTTTTAATAAATTACACATCCACAAAAGAGATAAAAAAGTGTGCCACAAGGCATGACATTGGGCCCGGTTATTTAACTATGCACTGACCTTTACAATAAATAAATCACTGTCAAAGTTATACCTCTGTGCGTCTGCGTACTCCAGTAGCAGAAGAATAACCTGATTTCCCTACAAATAGCTGACAGCTGGATCTAGGTCACAAGGGATGAAATTACAATTTATTTTATTGTTATTCTCTGTCCGTAGACTGAAGCCCTATAATGCTGCAATTTAATACTGTCTACGTCTTCATCAAATCATGGAAATGTATTTCTACACACAACCCACACTCGGACCCTATCATACGAATATTACGTAGAAGTTAATGGATTTTCCAACAGGGTATAAAGGGACCTTTCATGAAGCCGTCAACCAAGGTATTCTGTACATCAAAAATACTATCGGTTGTTGTTTTTTTTTTTTGTTTGCAGCCGAAATGACTGTCAGTCAGACCTATCTCATGTCCTCTAGACTCTGCGTAATTTCAAACATGTATTCTCCAAAGGGCAAAGCAAAGGTACAAGGTAAAGTAAAAAGTCTAACAAAGTTCCCTCATTTTTGCTTGAAATCGTGTCTAAAAGGGGGAACTAACGAGTTTCCATGGAGAAGTAAGTTTGCCACCGTTAAAAGTTGGATTATAAATGGCGTATCCCTATCTACACATATAACCAGAGTTGGCATTAACTCGATATCGTGTTCCTTTGCAATACTGCGCGTCATAAATAAGGAACCCTAGTCAGAAATGTGGACGATAGCGCTGAAATTTGAGACGTCAAACAAAAACGCGATGTCGTGAGGGCCGATTCCGTGTATTTTTCAGGGAATGAGTTCAATTATGTGCACAAAATATCTTTTTATTACGTAAATCGGGCTTCGCTTGGGAGAACAGCTCCAAATATTTGAAGAAAAGTAATTTTCTGATTGCAATCGCCATAAAATCAGGGATTTATTCAGTAAACAGCACGGAGGCGATAGCTTCTTGATTGAATTTTCTCTCGTCGTATTCTCCCTAGGGCGTAGGTGGCTCACTCTTAATTTGGAAGGCTCAAAAGGATGATAAGATCTGTTCGGCACAGATTTAATCTAAAAATTGCGTTGATTACTAAAGCTTCGGAGCAGGGCTACAGTGTCGTAGATTATTGGAAATCTTTTGCAATCAACGACGTGGCGTATTGTATTTCCTTCTTTGTATTTTATTTTCATCTCATGGTCTATAAGAAAGCAATGACGGCTCGCTGTAAAAAATAAAGGCGCTGTTATGTTCCGACGGCTGAGCTGTGTGAGTTATGAAACAAGCTTACTTCATCTCGATCAATTCAATAATTTTCTGCCTTCCACTGTTTGGCAATACGAGTATCCCAATTCCCAATCAACAGTTGAAATCAGTTTAGGAATCTAACAATATGGACAGAATCACACTGGAATTAGTTAAATTGACACCTAGTCTGCCAATTATGGTCCAAATTGACATGCAAAGGGCAGGTGATTGCAAAATTTGATTGTATCTCACAGGGTAGAATGTTTCTGGAATCTAGACATCTTTTTGGAATCTGCACCTAATCACCGCATATTATGGTCGAAGAGGTGTTAGTTGGTGGTCCCCCACAAGCCTGAGTTGCGGGGCTTGCCACAGGAAAGGCTGTTGGGAAGATCGGGTGTACACGCAAGCTAGGTTTTAGCTCTTGCGACCGAAATATATAAACTAAATCAGATAGTTCATACAATTTTCTTCTTCATCTAAAAAGAGTTGAAACCAAACAGCGATAACCTGGGCCCTTCCAACCCAGTCCGTCCCTGGATACCAAAGCTTTGCAGTCGAGAAATTGCGCTCCTGCTCGATGAGCATATCACGGAAACGGGCTCCAAGAATCTACGTCCAGTGTACCGCGCACGGCGCAACCTGGGCAGTACGAGTAATTTTCCGCTTGAGGCAACGACGATATAATACTAGACTCCTAATAACAGGCGAACGATGTCTGCCAACACATTAGGCAAAAAAGTCTTATATCTGTCTCATTTCGACCAATCCTGTGAGCCGTAAACATACGTTGAGACAGAACAGACCTTGAGTTAGCCAATCACAAAGCAGTACCCCGTCCCCCTCGCTTACGTAGTACCTCAGCGAGTTGGCAGAATAGTTTTGTTCGTTAGATTGTGCAATGCGTAGTCTAGTAATAAATAGTCGTTGGCTTGAGGTATTTTCTGGTGACGATATAAGAGAGGAACAAAGGAAAAAATAATTGGGTAATCAACGTCACGCATCATTCGCTCAGCATGAATTAGGAGACCGGTTCTGTCGTAGATTGATAATAAAATCTTTTAAGGGAATACAAAAATATTTTGGAAAATGGCAATTGAGATTGAGCATAACTTTTCAAGGCGCAAATTTTCGAACTTTGTTATCATTCATTTCCGTTTTTTTTTTCTTTTTACTATTATCAATCCAGGTTGCAATAAAGGTAGAAGAACAAATTTTGAGGATCCTAAAAACAAGATATGATATGAACTCTTCTTCTGATCCCCTCTTCTGACCCTCCTCTAATGATAGGAAACCTCTTCTCTGCTGGTTTGAGAGGTTTCCTCCAGCATAGTCAGAGCTATAAAAGAAAAAGAGCTTAACTAGACTTAGACTAAAGAAGACTCACCTGAGACTCAAATCATCAACATCTAAGTTCAGGGTGTCCTTTCTTCTACTCCTCTCTACATTTTCTTTCACAACCAGATTCTCCTCTGAAGTTATCCTGACTTGGACATCAAACTTGTCCGTTTTACTCTTGGCATCTGCCTCATTAGGCACAGCCATCCTGACGTTGTCCGTGGAATAAGATTTTATATTCACAGTCTTATTATCCACCTGTTCTTCTTTTTCTTTATAGTGCTGACCAGTCTTAAAGACCGTTGATTCCTTTTCAAAAGCTTTGCGGTCTTCAGAAGAGTCACTTTCAGAAGTGGTACTAGAAATGATTGTACCTTCTTTTAAAGTTCGTACTTTTATTCTTACATCAAATTTTGATAATAGTTCAAGCTTTGTTTTAAAGCTTGGTAGATGTACTCCTTCAGATTCCTCAGTCTGTTTGGGTAGACTAGAGACCAGAGAGACTTCTTCTACTTCAGTATTATTATTTGCATCATCAGGTGGAATATATTCTCCAGATTCATTTAACTCAGTATTTTCAGAAAATTCTCCTAAATCTTCTGGGACCTCATCCAACTTTTCAGCAGAACATATATTACTGTTCTCTTCTGATTCCTGTGGAATTGGTTCTAGTTCATCTATGGTGCTATTCCTGTCTGTAGCAGTTGCTATCACTACTTCACTGGTGTGCTCTTCAATATTTTGTGTATGAGGGCTGTAGGTAACTTCCAACTTTATGTTCTGTGCATTAGGATCCTTATCTTCATAATCTGTTTCTATTATTCTACGTCTCAAAATGTGATTCTCTAAAGTCAATTTTTCTATAACATCTGCATATTCTAAACAATGGGAGTGCTGCTCATACTTTTCTTTTAACTGTTTGAGTTCATTCTTGGATATTTCTAGTGCAGTTCTAAGTGAGACTACAGTCTGGTGCAGGGCCCTCACTGTGTCCAAGTGTACTGCCCCGGAAGGGGCCGCCTCCAGCCTGCCGCTATCCATTCCACCTTGTTACCCGCCAGTGAGCCAACATACAACATCCCATACATGACTACTGTTTTCTAATACACCTCAAAACACAAGCACTGCACTTTCCATTGCCCGGGAGACGTAATTACAGCTTGAATAAATAAACAACCATTATCGGGTGTTCCGCGCGAATACGCCGCGTTGGCCGAGACTCCGAGAGAAACTCATCGATGACCCAATTCGTGAATAAAACCATTGACATACATCATTTCGTCGCACATTCTGAGATCTTTATCGAGGCTCGCAGCGGAGAACACCACTGAAGCGGGGCACGGAAGGGCGAGTGATCGATAAAACAACTCGCCCCAAACTGTTGTAATTAGCTTTTAAGCCGTCGGAACTCGCGGGAGGCTCACAGCTGGCACCGACCACTGATAAAGTCTGACACGGAAGGCAGTGATTAAGCGGGGTAGTATCTCCCAATCGCTCTGACAAGGCT
This sequence comes from Agrotis clavis, assembly GCA_954870645.1. Classification (NCBI taxonomy): domain Eukaryota; kingdom Metazoa; phylum Arthropoda; class Insecta; order Lepidoptera; family Noctuidae; genus Agrotis; species Agrotis clavis. Next base: position 17,883,173 of record OX940935.1, on the reverse strand, counting down.
GTAGGATATAGCTATAGTGAGTGCAAGATACTCGAGAAATCTCCGTGCGCTGCTACTTGTAAACAAATCAATACTTGAATTTGGTGTTCGCGGGCGCAAGTGCGTGCCACAGACTACATAGACGTGCGTGCGAGGAGTTAGGAATGACATTTCTATTTCAGTCAGTGTCAAACTGTCAAGTTGACAGCCTTAAAGCTGCGTTCATAATATTATAGTTTATTAGGAATTAAGTTTATTTGGAAAAAAAAATGGAAAACAGAATAATCCAGTTGTTTCGATGTTTGTTGAAATATTATGTAGAAGTGAAATTCATGTTCTTAATTTTCTTAAACATGGTAAATGTCAAATGGAGAGGAGTTCAACATTTACGTTGTAATGGAACTAATAAACGAAACGCAACAAACGTCAAAATCATACGGACTCAGAATAACCTCAAATTTTTTAAGAAATCAAAATAAAGGTTGAAAACAAGTAAAATGTTTAACATATCAAGTGTTTATAAAAACACATGTGTTACTTCTTATTTGCTGCTACAAGCTCGGTACAAAACGAAGATACATTGGGTAAGTACTAAAACAAAAATATATAAATACCTAGTAGTCTGATAAAATAAGTTTTTATAGACTTATTTTATCATTTTTGTTTTACAGTCCAAACTCAAGAAAAAAACAGGCCCTAAATATAAGGCATTGAATCATTTCGACGAGTTCTACGGGTCTATGTTTGGCAACAAATGGGAGTCGATGCGCGAGGCAATGTTGCGCCGGTCAAAGTATGTAGCCGTCGTTAATAACTATGGAGACGCCGAGAAGACAATAGAAGAGCTTACGAACAGAGGTAAATGTTACAAATACTTACAGTTTTACTCATAATAATTATTGGTTGCCATTTTGTGCCTTATTTCCCTGATCTGATAGTCTAAAACTGCCACTTAGCAGTATTCCTAATGATACACTTCGTGAATGAATAACAGAAGAATAGCCAATGATGTTGCAAAGTGAATCAATGGAATATTACTTAAAGTGGCCATATTACCTTTACCTTCTGTACAAGTCATAACCAGATTTTAGATTCAGTAATCAATACTCAATACGTTTATTGCATTCCACAATGTGAACTTAGGTGGTAGGTACATAAAGATACATACAATAGTTTTGGAGCATTGTGTATTCCTGTGTATCAATCTGCCTACCCTTATAACTTTTTAGTTAATATTCTTTTTTGTCAAAAATTCCATTGCTCTTGCTCCTTCTTATATTTTGTTCCATAATTATACTTTTTATGTATCCCTTGACTGTTCTTATCATATTATTTTTTCTTTAATAAATCATTCAACATTTCCAGGAGCCCACTGTCTAAAGAATCTAATATCAATTCAGCAAGAGTTTCACAAAGCGTACAACATCGCACAAGAACCAACTCAAGCACCTTCAGAGTCGGACAAACAGTCAGAACGATTGTCAGAGTTCATAGAAAAACAGCAGACGGAGGAAATATCCAGTATTTACCCAAAGACTGATAATGTACCCGAGAAGTTGGATATGAGGGATGATGAGGAGATTAAGGTGAAGAAAATTAGGGAGGAAGTGTAAGTTTTAAGTCAAGAGTTACTTCTAGGCAAGCCTGTTTTACCCTTGACCACATCCTTGTTTACCATCTGGCGAAATAGTCGTAAACTTGTAATGTCTCGACCTGTGTCGTGGGCACATTTACAAACATAGAAAATCACATACACAAGCACCTAAGCTAGCTAAGCATTGTTTAGGATTTTAGGAAACACTGAGGTCGCTGCCTCGAATCTTGCGGGCAGCGGCGCAGCGGCGGCGGCAGCGGCGCGGGAGCGGCGCGTTCTTCGCAGACCCGTTCTCGAAACTAGCGGGCAGATCGCGCGTCACTATAGCCGCGTAGTGTTGTGTTCATGATTTTGTCGTCGAGATATTTGTTTTTATTCGCGAACGAAATGTCGGAACAATGACGGCAACATCTTTTATATTCAAATTTATTCCTAACGCTCGATTTATTGTGGTCAAAACACTAGAGCGCAGGCGCGCGGGTGGTGACTGTTTGTCGAGTACACCGCTCGCTGCCCGCTCCCGCCCCGCTTCTGCGCCGCTGTTTTCGAGGGTCGGTCCATTTGATTAAACGCATAACATCCTGCCGCTCCCGCGCCGCCGCCGCCGCCGCAAGATTCGAGGCAGCGGACTTATTTTTTTTTTTTTTATTAAACTAAAAAAAAAATAGAAATCATTTAGGAAACATTGGCTTATGTGGCAAGTTTCTAGAGATTGGCCATCAAACCTCTCGTAGGGAAGAGTGGAATTCCACGGGAAGACCTATGCTTAGCAGTAGGATAGTACTGAAATTAACCTTTTATTTTTAGGCCATGTTTTAAGAAAATATGGCTGTTGTTTACAAAGTCATATTCAGAGAGGCACTAGCCACCAGTTAAATGTATCAATACTTTCAAGAGGTTGCTAAACTGCTAAGCTAAAATAATATTAAATTATTGTCTCTATCTGCTTTAACATTAAAAAACAAACTTCCAGGCCCTACCGAAATAGAACTCTAGAAGATTCCCTGGCTGAAGCCAAGATAGACGAGTCCAGGATAATAGACCCATCAATGGGAATGACTTCAGAGTCTCTCTACCAGTTCCTACCAGCCACCAAGCTGAAAGGAATGGATGAATGGGTTTCAGAGTCTGTGCACTATTCTTATTTATCTAGTAAGTAGACCTTTTTTATGTTTTTTTTTTTTTTTAAGAGTTAGATGTCTTCATCATCAACCGGAAGATGTCCACTGCTGAACAGAGACCTCCCCCTCAGACCACCATACCATAAGGTCCCATGAAAAATGTTTGTGTTCATTGTCTGTTGTGACATGGGGAGTTGTCATTTTTTGAAAGGCTAGCACTCGAAAAGAATTTAATCCTACTAATAAAGTTGAAATTATTGCGAGGATTTGTGGATGGAAGTTTGTAACCCTTTTACGCAAAAATTACTGAACGGATATGAATGAAAATTAGTACACTGATAGTTTATTACCTAGATTAACACATAGGATAGTTGTTATTCCGATTTTAAGAAGTTCCGTACCGGGGCAATCTTGGAGTTGTAGTGGGCCGAGTGGGCGAAGCCCGAAAAAAACATCTGTTTTCTAAGTCCTTGAAAATGTCCAAATTATGGTAATGTCCGGATTCCGAGTACCTTATTATTTTGGTTTGAAAGCTAATTTTTTTTTTACATAAGAATAAAATTCTGCCACAAAGATTGACTTCTTAACTTTGTCTTCCAGAGGGCAAAGACTTCCCTTTAGTGATAGAGCCGGAAGGCCCTCTAAATTATCCGGAACATTTGAAAGTGTACACTTATGAAATGGACAGTGAAGCGATCACATTTCCTGAACCAAAAAGATGTCAAACAGGTAATTATTCAAAATTATTAATTTTAATAAGCTGCCATGATAAGAACGAAAATGAAACGGTGCCATATTATGACGTCATGCACGTTTTTCTAACGCTTCATCATCAGCCAATAAATGTTCCCACGGCTGGGACACAGGCCTCCTCTCTGTGAGAGGGAGCGAGTCATAATCCATCACGCGGGCCCCATGCGGGTTGGTAGATGTCACATGTCGTCGGATTTTTAGTTCTAGGACATGCCAGTTTCTTCACGATGTTTTCCTTCACTGTTTTGAGAGCAGTGGTGATGAAATTAATTACACAGAGCAATACGCCTGGCTGGGTTCGAACCCGGCGAATGTTCAAACGGGCCGGTACTAGTGGGCACCACTGCTCTTTGCTGTTAACTTGCCTACTGTAAAATAAATACCTTTACTCAACCCAAAAATACTTTTTGATAGAAGCGAAGAAATGGTTGACGATGAACCAGGAAATAAAAGACCATTAATCTTTTTTTCAGGTGTTTTCAACTACTACCCAATGGACTGTGGGAGTGTGCTCGCAGTCTTAGCACTAGGCCTACACCCCGGGGACAGGGTGCTCGACTTGTGCTCAGCGCCCGGGGGCAAAGCCCTAGTCGCGCTTCAGACATTACTGCCCGACGTTATAGTATGCAATGATATTTCTATATCTAGGTTGAATAGGTAAGTCTTTGTAATGCTTTTAAATATTTCTTCTTTGGTTTTACGGAAACGGTACTGCTTATATCGAATGGATGTTCTGCTATAAACGCAAATATGATCATAAGTTAGTAAGCGTAAAACGCGCCGTGCGTCGGCTAGTGTTGTATGCAAAGTGCATAATAAGAAAAATCGTGTGTATATTTCTTTAACGAAATATTCATATTTCAAAATAATAAACTACATTTATATTAAAAAACCGGCCAAGTGCGTGTCGGGCCACGCACAGTGTAGGGTTCCGTAGTTGCCCATCAAAATACTTATGCGAATTAACTAAACTGATTCGCTGAATTTAATTTTAAAGAGAAGAATTTACAAAATCGGTCCAGGAGTCTTTGAGAAATCGGGGAAAATACATAAAAAAAAGATTACGACGAATTTAGAACCTCCCCCTTTTTTGAAGTAAGTTAAAAATAGTTGACGATAAAAACCTACCTATCCCCAAAAAACATACCGTAAAAACATACCTATTACAGCTGTAAAAATAAAGTTGACAAACTTACATTTGCAGTTGAAGAGCTTGTTCTCCGATACATTTTGTTTAGGAAAATATGTTATCCAAGTACATTTTATAAGTTGGTCGACTATTACTCGTAAAGTTGTAAAGCCTACTTAGTCATGATAATTTTCTTTTAAACTTCGTTATATATACTACTATTGTGAATTTTTTCACACCCCCAAACATAACCGTTTAGCTGGTAGAGGGGGGGGACACTCGAGTCGAGCAAAATTTAGCACTTTAAAGCTTAATATTTCACAAACGAATTTTTTTATCAAAAAATTGTTAATGGAAACTATCAATATTTTTTAAAGACCTATTTAATGATACCCCACACTAAGGGGTACGCGAGAAAAAAAAAAACATCCCCTCTTTACGTGTACAGGAGGTACCCTAAAAAAAAATATTTTACGAGATTTTATTTTACCACTTTTTCGGCACAACAAATCCGTATATTTACACCAAATTACAGCTCTCTAGTACTGTGCGTCTCTGAGCTAAACTGCGGACAGACGGACGGACGGACGGACGGACATGGCGAAACTATAAGGGTTCCTTGTTGACTACGGAACCCTAAAAATCGGATGACCACTTTTTCAATTAAATTCACTTCATTATCCCAGATCACATGAATCCATATTGTTAGTAAAACATAAACAACTTAAGACTAGTGTTAGTACAATAAATTAATTAACTTCTATGTCTGAATAATTTTTCAATTCATACTAACTCATTAAAACCTTTACAACACACTATAAGGGACACAACGCGACCATGCCCGGGTCGACGGCGCGTTGTGTCCCACGCGCGCCTCAAAGAGCGTCAGCATAATGACGGGGCCCCCCTATAGAGGGCCACAGTACTGCCGGGGTTGCGGGACATACGTATACCGCGACTCCGGCACACAAAGGGCTACCGAAGGACACCGTGGATTTTAGTCAGTACAAGTCTGACAGTCCCTCCCGCCCTGCCCGGGGTTGGAGGACTCATTTGATGATTTTGCCACGTAAAAAAAAAAAAAAAACTCCCTTATATATACTATATATATACTCCCTTATATATATAATAATCGTGGACTAAAGTTACAACCAGGATAATCCTCGGATTAACCATACATTTTTTAAGGATAAACCTTGGCGTAGCTTTAGTTCCCGTTTAATAATAAGGGGGTAAAAGCCTAAGGAATAATATATAAAGTTGACAAAATATTTCTGAGTTCTTTTTATCCCGGTAAAATATTCAAATGAGCCTTTTGGGTCCACGTCGGGCGCTCCCGCGCGACCGCCCTGGGTACCGACTGTCAGGCTCGTACTGACTAATATCCACGGTGCTCCTGCAATAGCCCTTTGCGTAACTGGGGTCACGGTTACCTGTTTATACAATCACAAGTACACACAAAATTGTATAGGTATTGTATAATGAGTTAATGACCATATTTTCAGAATACAGCGTTCATTCCGCGACTATCTGTTTGACTTCGAGACGAGCAACAAATGGAGGGAGCGCGTCATCTTAAAGAGAGTGGACGGACGACTGTTTACTGACGACCAAGGATTTGATAAGGTATGACAATTTCCACTTCGGTTGCTGAAGGCGGCAAGATTGTTCACCAAAATTATAAACTGTACCTACCAGAGTGTCATATTCGCATTGGATAAAAACTCTTTAAAAACGATTAAAAAGGAGTTTTCCTTAAACGTGGCCACGCACTTAGAATTTCCAGGACTCATTTGATAATTTAATGTTTATTTAAACTTTTTATTATATTTATTTAAACTTCATTGTAAAAATATAATAATTTGACAAAGTGGAATTATGACCCACCATTAGCTTATTTTCTTACAGACATTCAAATACAATTAGGTCCACATTCGCGTAAACATACATATCCATGGTAACGACTTTGATCTTTGTCAATTTGACGGATTCAAATGATTTATTTTCAAAATGTGTCATGATTCCTCTTTGTCGATGGTACATAGAGACAAACAAACAGTAACATAACGTAACGTAACGTAACTTTTTTTTTATTATTAGGGTAGTTAGTTGCACTACTAGTTGAGCAAATAAACACCATTTGAACGTATTTCCCAGGTTTTAGTGGATGTGCCATGCACGACAGACCGACACTCCATGAACGATGATGAGAACAACATCTTCAGACCTGACAGGATCAAGGAGAGACTCAGGATACCGGAAATGCAGTCACAGTTGTTGCTGTAAGTATAATTACACTGTATATTTAAAAAAAATACATTAAAAAACAACTTCAGAGTCGGATTAAGAACCTCCTCCTTTTTTTTTCGTCAGTTCCTGCCTAGAAGTGACTCTAACAATATTAAATCATATAATTAGCGTCACTTTGAGGTATAATTTTTCATAGTTATATCGTTATCATTATTCATTGCTTAATAAAATACTGATCATTATTTTTCAAAACTTACCTTTAAAAAAAAAACGTTGCCCCACACTAGATTTTTTAGGGTTCCGTAGTCAACAAGGAACCCTTATAGTTTCGCCATGTCCGTCCGTCCGTCTGTCCGCAGCTTAGCTCAGAGACGCCCAGTACTAGAAAGCTGTAATTTGGTGTGAATATACGGATTTGTTGTGCCGAAAAAGTGGTAAAATAAAATCTCGTAAAATATTTTTTTTTAGGGTACCTCCTGTACACGTAAAGTGGGGATGTTTTTTTTTTTCTCGCGTACCCCTTAGTGTGGGGTATCATTAAATAGGTCTTTAAAAAATATTGATAGTTTCCATTAACAATTTTTTGATAAAAAGATTCGTTTGTGAAATATTAAGCTTTAAAGTGCTAAATTTTGCTCGACTCGAGTGTCCCCCCCCTCTACCAGCTAAACGGTTATGTTTGGGGGTGTGAAAAAATTCACAATAGTAGTATATATAACGAAATTTTAAGGAAAATTATCATGACTAAGTAGGCTTTACAAGTTTACGAGTAATAGTCGACCAACTTATAAAACGTACTTGGACAATATACACACATCAAAAGTGTCTAGGGATCAAGCATTTTTATGCGGATTTCTTGAGATTGAGATGTGGCTTTGTAATAAATTTATGATTTTATAAATTTATATGGATCCTTTTTGGTGCATTTCATAATTTGAATCAGGAACTGTAAATCAAATTCGAGTAAAAGATGAAAATCAGCTGTCAATATTTTCCCTATAAAAACATACAACGCATTGAAGACATTATTAGTGCTACTGTTTCCCTACTACTGATTAAAACCAACGTTATTATGGAGCGGCGACGTCATTTAAGCAGGGAAGAAATGCTCAGAGCCGTGGGAATGATAGAAGCTGGTTCCCGGCAACGTACTGTGGCTTTAGCTCTGAATACAAGTCAGAGTGTTATCAGTCGACTTTGGACACGTTACCGAAGCACTGGTACCGTGGCTGAGCGCCATGGAGGACGGTATCGCTGCACCACACGGAGACAAGACCGATACATTCAAATCTTAACTCGAAGAGCTCCAACAATAACCGCCATGATGTTAGCCGTGAGGCTTCATCACTCTTCAGGGAACTTAATTAGCGACCAAACAGTCAGAAACCGCTTGCATGAAGTGAACCTTCATTCCCGAAGACCGCTACGGGTACCACCTATAGCAATGCACAATCGTAGGATTCGATATCAATGGGCTCTTGAACACAGAAATTGGGCAGAAGAACAATGGCGTTACGTGTGCTTTTCTGATGAGTCTCGTTTTGGTATGAGACCGGATACAAGACGTATACGACACTGGAGAACCCCTGGACGCCAACAGCGATTAAAATCCTGCCAGGAAGTCCATCCTTATAGTGGTGGAACCATCATGGTATGGGCGGGTATTTGGATCGGCGGAAGAACTGAGTTGATTTGGATCAGAGGCAACCTCAACGCTCAAATTTATGCTGAGACGATTGTATCAGACGTCATCGTTCCTCTACAAGTGCAAATCGGTCCCTTATTTCAGTTAATGCATGATAATGCACGACCGCACACCGCAAGAGTTGTAAGACAGACTCTCGCCGCAGCTAACATCAATGTCCTGCCCTGGCCTGCTCAGTCGCCAGACTTGAACCCGATTGAGCATGCATGGGATATGCTACAGAGAAGAGCTCTGCCGAATATGGAGGGTATCCAGTCGCAAGAAGACCTTTTTTTGTTGTTGCAACGAACATGGGCGGCCATTCCACAGCGTGATTTGGATGAACTCATTTTGAGTATGCCAAACCGATGTTCTTGTGTTGTTAGTGTTCGCGGTAGAAACACGGATTATTAATTGTTTAAGTTACCCAATAAAATTTTAAAGAAAACTGTTATTTCAGTCTTTTTTTCGAACTTTAATGTTAGTGGTTCAAATGTCAAAAATCCCTTTATTAGGAAAATGGCAAATTTCTTTATGAATGCAAAGGTGACTTGGTTTATCGTTACTGTGACAAACGATAACACTTTATTTGATGAATCCTTAAAGAACATTTTAATTAATATCAATCAGGAGAAAAGTTATTGCAAAAATATATGTTGATCCCTAGACACTTTTGATGTGTGTATTTTCCTAAACAAAATGTATCGCAGAACTTGTTCTTCAACTGCAAATGTAAGTTTGTCAACTTTATTTTTACAGCTATAATAGGTGGGTATGTTTTGGGGATAGGTAGGTTTTTATTGTCAACTATTTTTAACTAACTTCGAAAAAAGGAGGAGGTTCTCAATTCGTCCTAATCTTTTTTTTATGTATTTTCCCCGATTTCTAAGACTCCTGGACCGATTTTGAAAATTCTTCTTTTTAAAATTAAATTCAGCGAATCAGTTTAATTAGTTCGCATAAGTATTTTGATAGGCAACTACGGAACCCTACACTGTGCGTGGCCCGACACGCACTTGGCCGGTTTTTTTTCCTGTATCGTGGGTGCGTTTACAAACATAGAAACTCACATACATAAACACCCAGACCTGGAACAACTACTTTTAGATCAACGACGATATAATACTAGACTACGCATTGCACGATCTAACGAACAAAACTATTCTGCCAACTCGCTGAGGTACTACGTAAGCGAGGGGGACGGGGTACTGCGTTGTGATTGGCTAACTCAAGGTCTGTCTCAACGTATGTTTACGGCTCACAGGATTGGTCGAAATGAGACGGATATAAGACTTTTTTGCCTAATGTGTTGGCAGACATCGGTCGCCTGTTATTAGGAGTCTAGTATTATATCGTCGTTGTTTTAGATCATACAAATATTTGTTCTGTGCGGGGATCGAACCCACGACACGTTGCACAGTAGCCTATCGCTCAGCCACAGCGCCAACCGTGTCGTCATGGATATCAACTGATGGACTAATTACATTTGTATAAGCCGGAGCATTGAAGAAAGGATTCTAATATGGCGGCTTGTACTTGCGTTGACAGATAGTACCTACAGTCAGCATTAAGATTTCAAATTAAAGTTTTTTTCAAATTAAAAATAATAAAAACAAGTCTGGATCACAATAATTTCTCAAACTTAATCTAACAATAAAACAAAATTAAAACAACAATAATCAACAGGTAACAACGGAAAAATAACAGAAAACCATAGTAAATATTCTTAAAAACCGGCCAAGTGCGTGTCGGGCCACGCACAGTGTAGGGTTCCGTAGTTGCCCATCAAAATACTTATGCGAACTAATTAAACTGATTCGCTGAATTTAATTTTAAAAAGAAGAATTTTCAAAATCGGTCCAGGCGTCTTTGAGAAATCGGGGAAAATAGATAAAAAAAAAGATTACGACGAATTGAGAACCTCCTCCTTTTTTTGAAGTTAGTTAAAATAGTTGACAATAAAAACCTACCTATCCCCAAAACATACCCACCTATTATAGCTGTAAAAATAAAGTTTACAAACTTACATTTACAGTTGAAGAACATGTTCTGCGGTACATTTTGTTTAGGAAAATATGCTATCCAAGTACGTTTTATAAGTTGGTCGACTATTACTCGTAAACTTGTAAAGCCTACTTAGTCATGATAATTTTCCTTCAAACTTCGTTATATATCAACGACGATATAATACTAGACTACGCATTGCACGATCTAACGAACAAAACTATTCTGCCAACTCGCTGAGGTACTACGTAAGCGAGGGAGGCGGGGTACTGCGTTGTGATTGGCTAACTCAAGGTCGGTTCTGTCTCAACGTATGTTTACGGCTCACAGGATTGGTCGAAATGAGACGGATATAAGACTTTTTTGCCTAATGTGTTGGCAGACATCGGTCGCCTGTTATTACCAGTCTAGTATTATATCGTCGTTGTTATATATACTACTATGTGAATTTTTTCACACCCCCAAACATAACCGTTTAGCTGGTAGAGGGGGAGGGACACTCGATTCGAGCAAAAATTAGCACTTTAAAGCTTAATATTTCACAAACGAATCTTTTTATCAAAAAATTATTAATGGAAACTATCAATATTTTTTAAAGACCTATTTAATGATACCCCACACTAAGGGGTACGCGAGAAATAAAAAAAACATCCCCACTTTACGTGTACAGGAGGTACCCTAAAAAAAAATATTTTACGAGATTTTATTTTACCACTTTTTCGGCACCACAAATCCGTATATTTACACCAAATTACAGCTTTCTAGTACTGGGCGTCTCTGAGCTAAACTGCGGACAGACGGACGGACGGACGGACGGACGGACGGACATTTTTTTTTTTTTTTTTTAGCGTGGTAAAATCATCAAATGAGTCCTCCAACCCCGGGCAGGGCGGGAGGGACTGTCAGACTTCTACTGACTAAAATCCACGGTGTCCTTCATAGCCTGTTATGTTCCGGGGTTACGGTAAGGGAATAATCCCGCGACCCCGGCAGGCTTTGGCCCTCTGAGAGGGGGGCCCCGTCATTATGCTGACGCTCTTTGAGGCGCGCGTGGGACACAACGCGCCGTCGACCCGGGCATGGTCCTTGGTCGGGCAGCGAGTTGCCCTTTACTCGCTGCCCGCATGCCCGCGCCTACGGTGGCCGGAGATCGTCTCGCGACGTCCGTCGCCGTGGGCGTCCTACACCGCGGTTGGGGCGGAGGGAGGACTCTGTCCTCTCTCGCTCGCGGCGCGCCTCCTCCTTCGCGAGCATTACTGCTTCGCAGAAGGAGGCGACCGCTTCCCACTCCGTCTCGCCCCGCAGCATGGCCGCAACCAATGCCGGGCGCGAGAGGTCTCCGCCTATCGCAGCCGTGAGGACACGTCGGTGCACTGCCCAAGCTGGGCAGTCCTGCACCGTATGCTCCAGCGAAGGACGGACGGACATGGCGAAACTATAAGGGTTCCTTGTTGACTACGGAACCCTAAAAAATCACTGAGCGCGTCAAGACAACAAGACTATTTTTTTTTCTGCTAACGCTACGCGCGGGAGTGAGTATAGACGGCACTAGTGTGCGAGCGAGAGAACACGATAAGCGCCGCCATTTAAGAATCCTTTCTTCAATGAACCGGGTTATAATTTATTGATGCTGTTATCATGCCCTACTACTTCCTGTTACACTATGTTATGACATTTGTTTTCTTTTTTCTTTTTCCAGCAACGCTCTTCGGCTTGTAAAAGTGGGCGGTACAGTGGTATACTCAACTTGTTCACTAAGTCCCGTGCAGAATGATGGCGTGGTCCACATGGCTCTGAAGCAAGCTTTCGAGGCACACAGCATGGTCGCCACTATCAAGTGAGTACTTTTTTGGCTCATCACAGTCCACTGTTAGGGTGCCTTTCCACCAGAGATGTGCTATGCACCGTCTCCACTGATGCTAAGCTATGTAGCGGTGCGAGTAAAATGTGCTATAAGGATCGCCGCCGCAAAGTAGCTGCGCGAGAAAGATGCGCAACTCGAGCTATGCGGGGTATCGATAGTAGAGAAGACGACCCATAAAAGGCATCCATAGCACGCATCAATAGCACACATCCATAGAACGCATCCAAAGCACGCATCCTTCAAAAACACATCTTAGTTAAATCCGTTTCCACCAGTGCTATGCTATGTGCACCAATGAATATGATTGGTGGATATCAAACGCATTCATAGCAACGTAGCATAGCACATCTCTGTAGGAAAAGCAGCCTTAAGGGAGCATAATATAATACTTTGACGTCTGATAGGGGAGAATGGAAGAAGAAAACGTGTGAAGAAACCGTCCACAAGTAAGATGGGAAGGGTAGGAAGATGTTGATGATCAGAATCCGCTGTTAAGATACGATTCCACCGGTGTGCGGCACAAATGCTTTGTATAATACTAGCTTAGTACGCGAACTCGAACAAACTTCCGTGCGTTCAAGCGTTTTTGCCATACCTATTATTGGAATCAAATATAGCAGCTCACAATTTAGGACCCATTAATATTAGTAGTCATTTTTACCCGTGGTGCTAGGCAACTGGGCTTCTCCCAGTTGTAATGTCCCTTTGTGCCTGTTGGCCTTGTTTTGTTCTGTCTCCTGCTTGCATGGAGGGAAGTGGAAACATATTTTTCCTACTTCTCCACTATTCTTTTCTGATTAATTTCGTTGCAGGATCCAAGACAGGTAAATTCATTCTCCGGGACACGTCGAGCTTCATTGTCTCGGCGCTTTTCTGGTGGTTGCCCTTGTTGATTCTGGCTTTCAGGAGTTGCAGTGGTTTGGGAATAGTGTGGTGGGTTTTTCCCAAAAAAAAAAATAGCTTAGTACGCGCACTTCTGAAGTGCGCGTACAAATATGATATCGCACCGCACCGCATTTGTATGAACACATATAGATATTGCCAAAAGAGCTATGTACTTATTTTGCTGCATGAATTCAAAAGGTTCAAAAGTTTGTCACGTGGAAATATGCGCGTACAAATATGTGCTGCACTGTGCGCGAACATTTTCATTGAATTGAGTTTAGCAATGTACGCACACAAAGAGTTCACAAAATAATGTGCTGAGCGCACAATTTGAACGTCTTAGCCTCCCAACACGTCTACCTCTCCCAAAATCTCAAACAGCAAAATTTCGCCAGTGCAACATGAACCTTCTTCTTTTATGATAAAGTTGAAAATCTTTTAAATACAAATTATTAACACAGTAACCATGTTCCAGGGACATGTCCTCAACAATGTCTGGTCTGTCCAGCACGTTGGTGCTGGGCACGGGTCCCGCCGCGCCCAAGTACGGTCAGCTCGTCACGCCAGCTGTCGGCGCCAACTTCGGACCCTCCTACATATGCAAGCTTGTTCGCGTTCGGTAGCCGAGAAACGATCTGACGGTATTTCTTTTTTTTTTGTATGAACTACTATAACTGGATGGACTCTGAAACAGAAACAAACAAATGTCACTGTCATCTGTCAAATCTGACAGAACTGTCATGTCAAAATTTGTGCGCGTCAGAATGGCTGGTTGCCTGTGGCGTTGGTCAATGAGAGTTGATTCGAAAATTGCTACATAATTGCTTATATTTGCCACATAAAATAAATAATTGCTACATAGGATATATACTTACATATAAAATATTTTTTTGACCAGCCATCCTGACGTCAGGATGGCTGGTCACCTCCTAGTTTAAAGTCAAGCGTACAGAGTTTTCCGAAATGTATTGCGTCAATAATTGCTACATATTTACTTCATTTATCTCATTTATTTGTATCTTTAAAAATATGCTAAATAAAGGATGTAGCAGTAATTTAAATTATCCCAAGGAAAAGTCCTGATAAAATAATAAAGGCAAATAGTTGCAGTGCGTCTTAACTCAACGGTATTGCTACTTTAGGCGGCAGGCGTTCTAAATAAAATTGTTAAATGGCATGTTATGTATGAGTAGGTAAGTGGACAATAAGCATATTAGAAGGATATCGGAAATAATAAAAAAATATTTTATATGTAAGTATATATCCTATGTAACAATTATTTATTATATGTAGCAAATATAAGCAATTATGTAGCAATTTTCGAATCAACTCTCATTGACCAACGCCACAGGCAACCAGCCATTCTGACGCACACCAAAATTTTGTTGTGTTCACTGCTGACGTGGGGACTAAAGTCCCCAGTGGTGGCATATTATAACAGTTTGGGTACTAAAGTCCCCATTGGCGTTCTACACCCTAGATCAATTAATCTGGCTTTTTTATCAACCCGGATTGGGGGTTCATCTTGGTCCTATCGCCCACGATACTACACAAAAGTTATAACAAACTTTAATCTTGACGGAGAAGATGATGCAGTAGCTAAGCAATTGGCTACAGCACTACATATCGCGGGTTCGATTCCCGAACGACACAAATCGCTGTTAAGTGTAAGGCCTACAGATTCCGGGTCTTTGTTTATACATGTTTTTAAATGCTCCTATATTACTGGAAAATGACTAGAGCCTGCAATTAACACGTTATGAAAAGCCATAATGTATCGGCAGTAGTGTTCCAAGTTTGATGATGGGCCTCAACGACGACTAGACTCCTAATAACAGGCGACCGATGTCTGCCAACACATTAGGCAAAAAAGTCTTATATTCGTCTCATTTCGACCAATCCTGTGAGCCGTAAACATACGTTGAGACAGAACAGACCTTGAGTTAGCCAATCACAACGCAGTACCCCGTCCCCCTCGCTTACGTAGTACCTCAGCGAGTTGACAGAATAATTTTTGTTCCTTAGATCGTGCATGCGGAGTCTAGTACGTATTATATCGTCGTTGATGGGCCTTATAATATTATTGAACGAACGAAACACATGAAAAAGTAGTTCTTAGTCATTGGACAAGCGTAACAGCCAAATACACGCTATTTTCTTTAAAATAGAAGATCTTTGTAAATATTGTAAATAAGGATTTTTACATAATAAACCAAATATAAAATAGATCAATTTTTTTTATTTAAAATCTCTTTAAGCATTTAAATAAGTACACAAATTGTCTTTGGTAAGCGGACTTACAAATATTTATAAATATAATTCAGATATAATGCGTTTTACATCTAGTTCGAAAAATATTTATTAGAAATATTACTTTTATATCTACTACATATAAGTCTATTGTAAAGTGGATAAAAAATAAATAAAAATTTATCAAAACTTAAAATCTCTCAAAACTATTTTGCACATTTTATTTTATACATGTGTAATAAAAGTTATCCAAGTTTATTTTTCATTTATTTTGCTAGATAAGTACATAATTACCAAGAAAATTCAATAAAAAATTATAACAACAAAAAATAACATTCATTGTGATATTTTTTCCGCCGTTTTCTCGTGGTCCTACTATTTTGTCCTACTAGTAGGACCACGAGGGAGACCAGTTTCTGTTCGTCCTACTATGACATACTGGAGCAGTAATCATTTATTTATACCACCTGTATTAATTTATACATTTGAGACTAGTAATAAAAGGAAGAAAAAAAAAACAATCATTTTGTAACAAACTAAAAATATAGGAAACCCCATGGAAACCCTATATTGCACACCACATAATATTACAAATAAAAGACAAAATTAAAAAAATTAAAATAACACTGGCTTCCACTAGGCGGTGTAGGCTCCGCTCGCCCCTTGGATCTTGCCCCTTACGATTAAAATGCTCGACTCGCCCCCTTGACTTTTAGATACGCTGACTCGCCCCCGATTGTTAATAAGTTAAAAGTACTGTTGTTAACTGCACAAGTTTTTAAATATTTAATTAATAAATGTTGTTTTCTTACAACTTCGAGCGTCTATTCCTATTTCTCCCCACTGGCTTTAACACCAGTAGGCAATTAGAAGCTAACAAAAAGTACTAGGCTAGCATAAGTTCAAGGTAGTGTGTATTTATATAATTCTAAAGCTTACTTGATACTGTCTTGTTCTTTGACTATCCAGCAAAAGTACTAGGCTAACATAAGCACAAAGTGGTAGTCATTTAAATATTTCTGGGTAGACAGATAGATTACCTGAAATTATCTTGTTCAACATTAACCAGCAAAAGTACTAGGCTAGCATAGGCCCAAACTGATAAGTATTTAAATAATATTGGGTAGATATAAAGATTACCTAAAAAAAATGTTTAAGTTTGTTACAAAATGATTGTTTTTTTTTCCTTTTATTACTAGTGTCAAATGTATAAATTAATACAGGTGGTATAAATAAATGATTACTGCTCCAGTATGTCATAGTAGGACGAACAGAAACTGGTCTCCCTCGTGGTCCTACTAGTAGGACAAAATAGTAGGACCACGAGAAAACGCCCATTTTTTCACACAATATTACGACTGGCATTTGATAACTATCTAAGAATAATGTGGCAGTCTAATTAGCATAGCAATATAGGATCACTAGCAGTCACCAGCGGTTTCACCCGCTACAACTCGGAAATTATCCCAGGGGAAAATCGGGATAAATACTGTCCTACACGTTAATCCAGATTATAAACTATCTGTGTGCCAAATTTCATCCAAATCCGTTCAGTAGTTTTTGTTTGTTAGAGTGACAAACATCCAGGCAAACAAAGTTTCACGTTTATAATATTAGGAAGATTATATTTTTATAAAAATCAAACATTCTCTAAAATGTTTTATTAATTTTTTTTTTTTAATATTCAAAGAAATATTTTAAGAACATACTTATTTTATTTATTCTGATGATCAAAACTAAGCACTGTTTAAATATATTTAAATCTATGTACATAATGTATAAAAATATGCTGACATAAAAAATACTGATTTTCTCTGATCAAACATTAAATGAAATCTCTATAAAAAGTGAGAAAGCGCCTTTACACAAAATATTCATTACAAGATTAGAGATTACCAACCCTTCTTTCTAAAACAACACTCAGTTCCAAGATACATCTTAACAAAATAATATTTTTAGGACAATACTATCAAATATAATTATTGTAAATCCTAAACAATTTCTTTTTGAAATGTTAATTTATATATATGGATAGGCTACATCGCTTGTAGGACTGATAATCCTATGGGGAAGAAAAGAAAGGACTTCCAGCTGATGATGGAATCCCGTATCTGGCAGTACTTAAATTTATTTATATATTGAATAGGCCATAAGAGCGCGTATTTTGGAAGTTGGCAACGTCGCAAATAGCTGTCAAATATTTACAAGTATTAATTAATTTAGCAAATTTACTGTATGAAAATCAGAAATAGGGATCTGTAGTGCACTAAAAAATCGATATAGAAATGCAATTAAAATACTGAATTTGATGTTGTAACCGTTGCAGGTGTAAAAAAAACTTGAGAGGTGTCAAGGGACACCCGGATGGAACGAAGTTACTGTTTACACTCAACAAAAATAATCGTCGCGACTCCACTCAAGTCCGGTCCTGTCCGGTCCGGTCCGGTCCGGTCCGGTCCAGTCCAGTCCGGTCCGGTCCGGTCCGGTCCGGTCCTGTCCGGTCCGGTCCGGTCCGGTCCAGTCCAGTCCAGTCCATTCCATTCCATGGTAATAAACACATTACCCTCCTTTGCGTCGCGCAGTCGGATAAAAGTGTCGTGCCAACTTTTCGTAAGATTTTTTTCCGTCCAGCCCCCTTTCACAGCGCGCGATAAGGAACTTCGTTCCAAAAGGCATTTGACAGGTTTCCAAATACTTTTTACATCTAAAACTTCATATTCGGTGTTACGATATTAGTTATTGCATTCTCTTGTCATTTTTTAGTGCACTACAGAGCCATATTTCTTATTTCCATACAGCAACATTGCTAAATTAATTAAGACATGTTAAAATTTGACAACTATTTGCGACGTTGCCAGCTTTCAGAATACGTGCCGACTATCGAATAAACATTCGAACAAGGGCATGAAAGATTCAGCCTCAACGAGTGGAGTTGCGATAGCCTAATTGATAAGGCATCTGGAATACTTATCCAGAAGACGCGGGTACATAAAAAAGTAGTCAAAGACCTTTTGAAATAGAAAGCCATCAAATGTAGAAAAAATCCTAATATCCACTCTACTTTTCTTACTCAAAGTCTTCCAAGCTACTCTTATTATTTCTTATTTAGAGGCTTCTGGCTCTCTATATTATCTTCTGTAGGTCCCGTCTTGTTCCAAGGTTGTTCGTCGCCCGATCCGAAGAGAGTGTAGACAATCAACTCTATAACGTACAGCCCTATGGTCGTGAAGAATATCTTGCGCCACGCTGATATGGTTTGCTGGAAAAAAGATTCATTTATTTATTAAAAAGCTTCTGTGTAGCTGTGCTGGATTTACAACTGTATGCTCTAAACATAAAGTAGAATTTATATTGGGGACAACCCGTGGTTTCGACTCTGCGTGCAGGACTGTGTCCTTTACCTCTGTTGGCTCCCGTTGAGTCCCAATTTAGTCAAGACTTCTTAAAAAGGTTCAATAATAAAATATATAAACAAACGACTAATAGCCTAATAGCCAAGATCCTCGACGGATCCTTGATTCAGAAGGTACTTCTCAATAATTCGCATTGTGAAAAGGACACTGGAGCCTATCGCCCTGGTTTCCGCAACAGACTATTTTTAGGGTTCCGTAGTCAACAAGGAACCCTTATAGTTTCGCCATGTCCGTCCGTCCGTCCGTCCGTCTGTCCGCAGTTTAGCTCAGAGACGCACAGTCCTAGAGAGCTGTAATTTGGTGTAAATATACGGATTTGTTGTGCCGAAAAAGTGGTAAAATAAAATCTCGTAAAATATTTTTTTTTAGGGTACCTCCTGTACACGTAAAGTGGGGATGTTTTTTTTTTTTCTCGCGTACCCCTTAGTGTGGGGTATCATTAAATAGGTCTTTAAAAAATATTGATAGTTTCCATTAACAATTTTTTGATAAAAAAATTCGTTTGTGAAATATTAAGCTTTAAAGTGCTAAATTTTGCTCGACTCTAGTGTCCCCCCCCTCTACCAGCTAAACGGTTATGTTTGGGGGTGTGAAAAAATTCACAATAGTAGTATATATAACGAAGTTTAAAAGAAAATTATCATGACTAAGTAGGCTTTACAACTTTACGAGTAATAGTCGACCAACTTATAAAATGTACTTGGATAACATATTTTCCTAAACAAAATGTATCGGAGAACATGCTCTTCAACTGCAAATGTAAGTTTGTCAACTTTATTTTTACAGCTTTAATAGGTATGTTTTTACGGTATGTTTTTTGGGGATAGGTAGGTTTTACCTTCAACTATTTTTAACTTACTTCAAAAAAGGGGGAGGTTCTCAATTCGTCGTAATCTTTTTTTTTTATGTATTTTCCCCGATTTCTCAAAGACTCCTGGACCGATTTTGAAAATTCTTCTTTTTAAAATTAAATTCAGCGAATCAGTTTAGTTAATTCGCATAAGTATTTTGATGGGCAACTACGGAACCCTACACTGTGCGTGGCCCGACACGCACTTGGCCGGTTTTTTAAATATCATTTGTTTCGTTTTTTCTTCTGCTATATTCTCCTAGAGACAAAAAAAGAAATGAAATACTTACATTTCCGCGAGTCACACTACCAACAAAGATGGGCACCACAATTCCAGGAAAAGTTGCCACTGTGTTGGTTATAGCCATCAGCGTACCTGGGGAGTACAAATAATAAAATAATATAAAATAGGTATTATACAAGGAAAAAAAAAGAACATAGCTAACAATAACCGCAATACGTAGTTTATTTATTAAGTCTTGTAATGTGGATTTGCGGTTTTAAATCAAGTTACAATAACTGAATTAAAATCTTAGAACTTCCTTGAATATTATACATAACTAATGAGAAATATTTACAATAAATGCACCATGTAGAAAAAGTAATAGCTAAAGAACTCGTCGAAATCGATCCATTAATTTAGGAGCTACAAAGCCAGAGACAGACAAACTTATAACCCTTTGTGCATCGGAGGGTTAAAAAGACCATGAAAAACTTACCAGCAAAGTTCGGTGAGATATCAATATGGTTGGAGAGGAAGCCACAGAACATGCCTCCGATGGAGGTGATGGCGATGGCCATCAGCGCCACCGCCGCCTTGCGGTTGCAGCCGATGTAGCAGATAGCGAGCAGACAGGACAGAGGGACCAACGACGCTGTGGGAATGAGGTTAAATATATAAATCATCATCATTATCATCAGCCAGAAGACGTCTATTGAACATTGGTCTTTTCCTTAGAATACCACGCCCAACGACAATCCGTTACTTTTGCGTCTATCGGATGCCCGCGACTCTCACGATGTCGTCGGTCCACCTAGTGAGAGGCCTGCGCTGCGTCTTCCGGTCCGTGGTCGCTACTCGAGAACTTTTCTTCCCCATCGGTTGTCAGTTCTACGAGCAATTTGACCTGCTCATTGCCACTTCAGCTTGAAAATTTACGAGCTATGTCGGTGACTTTGGTTCTTCGACGAATATCCTTGTTCTGGATTTTATCCGCAAAGAAAGTAGGGATCCTGGGTGTCACCACTGTCCGGGCCTCCCGGAGGACAAGGTGGAGCATACGCTGAGTGAGAGAAGAGGACATAAACACTGGACAACCAAAAAATACAAGTCATCTTACCAATTGCCGTGCCAATCTTCCTCGCCGTGGTGGTGGTGATTATATTCTTGCCGCGCAGATAGTCCAAGGTTCGACTTAGGATCATGCTGAAGAACCACAGAGACAGGAATGGCATGGAAACTGCTAATGCGTTCTGAAACAAAACTCAACAGCTTATAACAAACTCCTTTCAGTTATAGCTTATTTGCCGGGGTCTCGACATGTCTTATCATGTAACCGTGATCCTATATCGTAAAGGGCTATTGAAGGAACACCATAGATTTTAGTCAGTACGAGTCTGACAGTCCCTTCCGCTCCACCTTGAGTGGGAGGAGGGAGGGAGGTGAAAAAGAAGTACGCCGATATATTATTAGTTGGATTTCCCAACTTGACGTGGATGGCTAAATTGGAAACTATGAGGAATAGTGAAAAACACTTAAAGGTTTAACCTAAAACTAAAACTTCATCATTAGATTTATGAAAAATCAATATACCTGGCCATGAATCGAAATCGTTAATTTTGGAAAAATAAAGACACCCTGTAGGTATTATTAAATTGTTCGATAGTGACACTATCGAGGATCAAATCTTGGAAAGTAGAAGAAAATTCATTCTGTTCATTGCACGATCATAGGTGCAAAGGTTCGACCTTTAGAAAGAGATAGTAATCAGATAGTTTCAGCTTCCTATAGTACGTTGTCTCCACGCAAATCTTCTAGGTGCTTGCTAGACCGGTTAACGCCTTGGACTAGTCTACAACTAGAAAGGGTTGCGGCATTGAACTTTCACGTAGTTTGCAAACCTGTGTCATTAATAGACTTTCTCTCATAATATATAGGGTTAATTTTCCAACTAGGCGTGGATGTCTATATCCGCAACTATGAAGAATATCGAAAAATGCTGTAAGGAGTCTCGAGGCCGATTTTGACGGAAACTAAAACTGCATCATCAGATTTACCAAAAATCAATCATCCTGGCCAGGAATCGAACCCTCTAATTTTGGGAAATAAATTAAGTACACGTCCTATTACGCCATTGAATAAAGCTAATCTCGAACTGAAAAAATATTTTGAAAGATTATTTTGATATTTCAAACACGCCACGAGGCACCGCAAGTGGCGAATCCGTAAACTTACAAAGTAAGTAACTAATGTCTTATTCGCTCACTGTAAGATACTGCGCTCCTTAGCACGTTGGCAAAGAAAATACTCACCTCAGTCATATTAAACTTGAGTATCTGCTTCATGTAGAAAGGCAGCTCGATGAGCAGCATGTACCAGCCGAAGTTGGAGCACGTGTGAGCCACCAGGATCGCCAGGAAGGCTTTGGAGGTGAACACTGCTTTCCAGGGTACCGGGGGCCTGAGCTGGGAACGAAGTGGGATGATATTGAGGATTTTGATTTCACTAACATTATATTATTTTCGCAATAATAGTCTTTAAAGATAGAATAAAATAGAAACACATTTATTTTATTTGGACACTCACAACAATAATAAAAAAATACAAAGAATTTCGATAATCAACGACGGATTTCCCGATAGTGTAGCCCTAGTGTAAGAAAACTCGACCCTCGGCGGTGATGTTAGTTGCTAGATCGATTTAGTGAGGTTTTATGAAGGGTTTGGTGTGTAGAGGCTTTCAACGAAAATGATTGATTGTTTTTTTGTTGTTTATTCATCTCTTGATTTTACCCAAAAAAAGTGGATCACCATCTAAAACAAACTAGTTTCTCACCTGATTTTTGTCCTGCTTCGCATTGCCGAGGGCAGTAACAATCATCTCCCGCTCCTTGGCAGTCATGAACGGTTGCTGCTGCGGGGAATCTTGGACCAGCACCACCCAAAGGAAGCACCATATCATGGACAGGCCACCCATCACGTAGAAAACGCTTTCCCAACCTGCGGACGATCATGGTTGACATGATATCTTCTAACCTGCCCGGAAAAGTTGTAGCGAAACTTTCATCGGCTGCGAGGCGGTCAGGAGCCAGCCGCCGCAGTGAGCGGTTGTTTTTCACCGTCATAAGTTCATAACAGTGCGATGGAGGTCAAAAACGGCCCGCTTCTTTTAATGCTAATTGCCAAGTAACATATGTACTTAACTTACTAGTGAATGCCAATTTTTATAACCATGAATTGTTTGGTCTTTACCGAATTTTTATAAATACTGAAGGTATTCATTATTCTGCATCAGAAAGTTATATTTTACCGTTCACGCCAATGGCACTACGTCGGGACTATCTTGGGAGATCCACAGTGAACGTGTTAATAAAAGCACTTTAAAAAGTTAAGTTGAACCACAGATTACGTTGAACGTTGAACTTGCGTGGTGGTCGGTGCGGGGCGGAGCGTTATCCAATATCCATGCCACATACACGCAATAGTTTCGCCCATGGCGGCGCCTAGCGCGTGCTTCAAAAGTTAAAACATTCTCACAGCGGCAAGGTTCTGAACGGGCCGCACAGTTTCGGCTATTATTACGGTTAATATGCTGATCTTACCTATACTAGCAGTAAGCACGCCGGCCATCAACATAGAGATGACAGTACCGAGTGAGGTGCCCGCGTACGTCAGTGCGGCCATGAAGCTCCTCTCGGAAGGCGGGGCCCATTTGGACAGGAGCGTGTGCATGGCGGGGAATGTCACGCCCTGGGGACAAGAATACAAAGTAGGGGATGAGGTTCAGGGGGGCGGGAATTTCCTGCGGGTATGTCGGACTTAAAACGCAAACGGACAGTTGAAGAGACAGGATGAGTTTTAGTCAATAGGGTGTAACAGTCCTTTTACTTCCACGGAAGGAGTCATTTGATGATATTCAATCTATTAATGATCGAAGTTTTCAATCCCAAAAAAGGTAGATAAGGTTAAGATTAAAAACCATTATAGCTGATCCCTCGCTTTTTGTCTTAGACATAGTTATAACTAGATACCTCTGTTAGTTGATAAAAAAGGGGAAAGAACAATAATGTTTCTCAGATATTCAGAAGAAGTGCCCGAAATTGATTTTACGTGGCAAAAAAAAACTAGACGACGCCTGTGTTTCGTACTTGACTACATTAAGAAGAAACAACCGAAAAAAATAGTCTTGATAATAGAAAGTCTTGATAAAGAATCTCAGAAATAGTCTTGATAAAGTCACAAGGACTTCTGAGATGGTCTCATGAAGAAAGAACCACAACAGATTTGAGTAGACCTATCCAACAAGTGCAAGCATTTATCAGTTCTAGACTTACTCTATGTTTCTGCCTGATAACCATACATGTCTCATTTACAGAAACATTACCTAATGATGGCACGCATATCTCCATTATTATATTTAGAGACAATACAGCTAATGATGCCATAAATACCTATGTAGGCGCCAACGTACATTGAAATCAATAAATACTGTTGACGCTGTCACTTCGGACAATGCTCCCAATATAGAAGAATAACTACCTAGTCAATGATTTGATGAATACATGGGTAATACCGCGTGATTCTATTTATGTAGTAACACATAATGTAATATAATGTACCTTAGATTATGTACAAACTTTTATTTTCATGTCGTACAAACGCACACACAAACATCTCTCACCCTAAACGCATATACCTGCTCCGTGCCGTCGTCGTGGCTAAAACCGGGTGAAATAAAATACCAGAGGTGATTCGAGACAATAAGTATGATATGAGATGTGAAGATGAGATGTTACAGTTTCGTATGCTTTTAAACCTAAAACTCTGTACAAGTTTTTATGAATTTTGATGATGGTACAGGCTCTAACTCTCCCTACGCCCGATTCTGTAAGGTCGTTAACAGTGGTAGTGATCTGGTTGACTTACATCATGACTCACTATCATAGCTAAAGTCAAAGTATATGAGGTCTTTGCCCGATATATTATAAGCTGTCTAAATGTAGGTATTATGTACTTTTTTTCTTTTAGATTTTTTGGTCGTTTTTCCTTTAAATCAATTTGTTTGCCTTGTTTAGTTATAATATGTTATTTTATCACTTAAATTTGTTTAATTTTAGAAAATGGTTAGATTACTAGAAATAGATTATTACTTTCTATGACGCTTGTGGTGTTTACCTTTAAGTGAGTGTTACACTGAGAATTTAATGTAAAAGTCTTAGTTTTAAGTACCTTATGTTATTAGTGTAAACAGTCGTTGGTGAAACAAATAAATAAAATAAAAAACAACCACAAAAAAGTGTAAAATAATCTACAAAATAACTTTTCTTTCGGAAGTGCAGTTTCGGTGCCTTTGTTTTTTTTCTTTTCATTGTCTTTTTAGCCACCGACTTCCGAAAGAAAAGTTATTTTGTAGATTATTTTACACTTTTTTGTGGTTGTTTTTGAAGGCGGTTACATTTTTTTTGAAAAAGTTTTTATTTTACTCTTTTTAGTTTATACAGGGTGAATTTTTCAACTGGGCGTGGATGGCTATTTCCGAAACTATGAGGAATATCAAAAAACGTTGAAAGGAGTCTCGAGGCCGATTTTGACGCAAACTAAAACTGCATCATTGGATTTTAGAAAAATCAGTAATCTTGGCCAGGAATCGAACCCGCTGATTTTGGAAAAAAATCACACCCTGTATTATTAAACCATTCGATAGTGTTGCTGGTAAGGATAAAATTCTGGGAAGTAATCATATACGGCAAACTTAAGGAAAACGTATAATTTTTAAAAACTGATCAATCTTCAAGGCTAGGACTGTATTCGAAACATAAGTTAACTGTTTCATCTTTGAATTATTGCATTTTTTTATTCAAATCAATAATTTCATACTGCTGAATGCAGTGGGATTGTTGAGACGTCAAATCTAGTGAAACATTGAAAACAATAAAATTTAATAATTTCGAATGAACTATGACTCAGTAGAAGTAAAGTGACATAGAAAAACGGCAATTTCATAAAAAAATACTATTTCCTTAAGTTTTTCGTATATGATTACTTTCCAGAATTTGATCCTTGTTAGCAACACTTTCAAATGGTGTAATAATACAGGGTGTGATTTTTTTTCCAAAATCAGCGGGTTCGCTTCCTGGCCAGGATTATCTATTTTTCGAAAATCTAATGATGCTGTTTCAGTTTTCGTCAAAATCGGCCTCGAGACTCCTTTCAACGTTTTTCGATATTCCTCGTAGTTTCGGATATAGCCAACCACGCCCAGTTGAAAAATTCACCCTGTATATTCAACCCGAATTCTTGCCAAGAACATTATTCTCTTATATGTGCACTAGAATTTTGTAATCCTTCGCACCAGTACTTACATCACTCATGTACACAATAAGCTAATAAAATTCCATATCTCAAAAATTACTGAACCGATTTTGATGAAACTTGCAGTATTCTTTAAGTTAAATGATACCTAGTACAACAAAAAAAGAATTACTTAAATCGGACTTGTAGTTCCGGAGATATGCGAACACAAAGTAAATCAATCGATGCCTACTCCTTACTGTTAAGGAGTTGTACCTTCCATCATCAGGTCGTCCACCTGAGATGATGATTATCAGATGCAAATACTTGAACAGCTTTAGAAAATATATGAAAATGGTCCTATGTGCCTATAAAATTTGAAGGTTGCCTTCGATTTTCCTAGGATCCCATCATCAGATCCTGACCTGGTGATCATGGGACCAATTAGAAAGTATACCCTTTCAAACAAAAGAAAAATTTTCCAAATCGGTCCAGGCGTCTTCGAGAAATCGGGGAACATAAATAAAAAAAAAAAAAAAAAGATTCCGACGAATTGAGAACCTCCTCCTTTTTTTGAAGTCGGTTAAAAATAAATGGGAATCTGAAAACTGTTTGACGGCACGATTAGCTCAGTGGCTGAACGATTGGACTGCTGCGCTGCGTGTCGCAGGTACGATTCCCGCACGGAGCAAATATTTGTATGATCTACAAGTAGATGTTCCGGATCTGGGCGTTTGTGTATGTTAGTTTATATGTTAGTAAACGCACCCACGATTCAGGAGACATTCCTAGTGTGGGGCAAAGTTTAAAAAAAAGACTGGATAATTTGGGGGGGACAGCGCAGCTGAGGGCAAAAACTTTTAGTGAGGGATAAAAAGGGTGGATGGATGTTTATTACTCTTTCAGACAAAAACTACCGAACGGATTTGGACGAAATTTGGTACACAGATAGTTTATAACCTGGATTAACACATAATTATGATAGTTTTTATCTCGCTTTTATCCTCCACTGAGAAAATTTTCGACTTGTAGCGAGCCGTTTGCAACAGCTAGTATAAAAACAAACACAAATTCTTACCCCTCCAATACCTTCACCGACCCTCATGATGACAGCGGCGACCCAGTGCAGCTCGCAGCAGACGGGGGTGAGCAGAGTACAAGCCACGTTGATGAACACGCTGAAGAACATCACCCACTTCGCTGAGTACAGCTCTGCGATGCGCGCAGCTACAAGACAAAGCATAGACCATAGACAATACACTTGACTGATTTAAGGACTGTTTAGACAGGGTACCGCATCCCTGGGGGGGTATTACAACGTCTTAAAACCAGGCTTATTCCGGCGAGTGAAAGTGACAGAGCTATACAAGTCGCCTAGCGCCATTTCATAACCTCATAAAGCGTGAGTATTTCCGCTCAGGGAACGAGATGGCGCTAGACGACTTGTATAGCTCTGTCTCTTTCCCACAATCTAACTACCACGCTTTCAGACTTCATGGTAGGCCACCAGGACGCAAAGGGCAACCGAAGAAGAAACTGGGTTGTTTATAGCCAGTATGAGTTTCAAAAGTACTGTGGCGTCTGATGAAAATGGTAGAATAAAATGTGGTACGCCGAACCCAAGTAAAATGGGATAAAATCAAGAAGATGATGATGAAACTAAGTTTCAGAGTTAGACAGTCTCTTCCGGTCTACCCAGGTCTGGACTAGACTCATTTGATCATTTTACACCCAAAGTGCTATCGCACATGGACATTTGGCTTTATCGTAATTCACCAAAGTCTCTGCTTATTTTTACATAGGATGGAGTGTATTTGGGTGGTTCCTAGTTAGGTCAAGAATATTATTTTTATTATACTTACTTATTTGTAACTTTTTTTTTTACAAAAATAACGGGAGAGTGGGGGCGGTTACTATAATTCTGGTTACCTATAATCTATCTTCTATCTATACTTATAATAAATCTGTAGAGAGGTCAATTCTGTACATGAAATATATTTCCAAAATAACTATCAGGGGGTGATTAGGGATCGATACTGATGCCAAAAATGCAATTAATAAAATTATTGTCTGTCTGTCTGTCTGTCTGTCTGTCTGTCTGTCTGTCTGTCTGTCTGTATAACCGTTATAGAAACAAAAACTACTCGACGGATTTTGACGAAACTTGGCACAATTATTTTTCATACTCCTGCGCTGGTTATAGTATACTTTTCATCACGCTACAATTAATAGGAGCAGAGCAGTGAAGGGAAATGTCAGGAAAACGGGAGAAGTTACTCTATACACGCTAATCTTCGGAACTACTGGACGGATTTGATTGTTTTTTTTTTTGTTGTATATCTATTAAGTCTGGGCAACATATAGGCTACAATTTATCTTGGAAACTTGAACACCTGATGCAGAACTGCAATAGATCAGCTAAACTATAAGAGATACAAAAATAGCGCCATAACAAAAATTGTTCCGCGTGATGAGCATTTTCTGCTGAGAAAATAAATTTGAAGATATGGAACACCTGATGTGGAACTCCAAGAACCCAGCTACACTATTACATATACAGTAATGACGTCTTAACAAGATTTGTTCAGCCTGATAAGCACTCCCTGTTGTCGTATGAAATCGTCATGCGCGTCCCGTTGTTTTCCCGTCCCCAGGCTCTAAGAATTCGACATCAGACGTTTCAGATCTTCGATTTTGACGACCTCATTGTCGCTGGCATAAGCAACAGGATCCGCGTACGAAGTCGCTGGCAGAAGCTAGTACTGAAATAAATGGTAGGCAACTTAGAACTTACCAGGAAACTGTGAAACTAAGTAGCCCCAGAAATAACAGCTAAGGACAATGCCTTGAATGTTTGAATCCCAGTCGAAGGGCCCGTCACTTTCCTAAAAACAGAAAAGCAAATTATTAAAATCTAAACAAGTATGGTAAAGGGAGATTATTTGGTGAGACAGGCAACTCAGTGATAGAGTCTTAAAAGTCTCTCAAAAAAAAGAATAGAATAGAATAGAATAATATTTATTTGCATAAAAACATGGTATAAAAGATGGTACAAAATAAAATACAGTGCATACATGTTCTTGCTTAACATTATAAGCGTGCAAATTTTTCGTGCATACTATTTAGTCAATTATTATTATTTTTTTTCAAGAAACTCTCTTACACTATAAAAACTATTAGAAGACAGCCAATCATATAATTTACTTTTAAATAGTCTGGTAAAACGTTACCTATGCATGCTGTAATGCAGTCATGTCAAACGTACGGCCCGCGAACACAATATACTTATCACAAATAAATGAATCTTGTTTTTTAGAGATTTTAGACTGCACTCGATGCCTCTACGCAGGTTTAAAAATGCGCGCGCTTTACTTAATTAAAAGTAATTTCAAGAGTAGAAATCGAATGAACATCTCCAATCAATTCTTAAAAACAACTACCACGAATATGATACCTGACATCAATGAGATAGTCAAAAACAAGAGAGGTCAGGTATCCTGATCCTCGAGCTCAAAATAATTACCCTCTTTCTTACTTTTGGTATGATTGATTTGTAACAACTATAATATACAACGTGTAACGTTAATAGCCCAAAACCTCTCGTGGGGTAACTCAACCCATGTTACTGAACAATGTTTGTTCTAAAAGGTTTGGAAAAAAAAAATAAAGAAAATATATTTTTCATACAAAATGAGAAATTGATCGAGCCCATCAGTATGAAAAATATTTTTTTTTTTATTTATTTTTCCAAAAGTTTTATTACAAACATTGTTCAGTAACATGGGCTGAGTTACCCCACGAGAGGTTTTGCGCTATTAACGTCACACGTTGTATTTATGTGACTAAATAAATAAATGTGTTAAAATAATTCAGTATGTTTTAGTTTTTTTATATTTGAACCTGGCCCGCCTACACATTCTTAATCTAATATATTATGGCCCTCTGCAAAATTGAGTTTGACACCCCTGAAATGATGTGTCACTACATCTTGTCCACTTTAATCGTGAACTAGTATACTATCATTTCGCATTACTGCATGCATAGGTAACGTTTTGAGAGACTTTTATGACTCTATCACTGAGTTGCCTGTCTCACCAAATATTCTCCCTCTATATGCACGCCCTTTTTGAGGGAACGAAGAAAGTAGAAAGGAGCGTTGTCCGATTGTCAAAGGGAAAATAGTTTCTGGAAATGTATGTAATGCGTGTGTCCCCCAGTTGAGGGCACAATAATCCTTCACGAACTGCCAAGAATTCTCAATGAAGCTTCTGTGCTGGTTCGAAATGTTCGTAGATCATCCGGGACTGACCCACAGAGATAGAACGTCTATCCAAATATCTACCAGTAAGGCGACGGAGCCGTAGCCCGTAGTCAAAACTTTCTTTAATGACCCATACCAATAAGCATTTGACTGTAATAAAACATTTTTCGTCATTTAATTTCGTTGTTTTCTCAGATCTTGATAAGAAAACAATTCTAGTCTAGACTATTCCAGTTTTACTCGATAAAGTCATTACGATTCGAGCTATAAAACTAGAACGTTATGAGAAGCGGTGACCGTTTGCCCTCTGTCTGTGTTTCAAGGATTTCAAAGAACTTCAACCCTTAAAAGGACAATCCCGAAATAACTTAAACTAAGAAAACTAGAAAAGTTCTTTAAATAGATATGAACCTTATTATTCAAGGATAAAATACCTATATTATTTATTGTTTGCAAATTCTTACTCCCGATTCATTCGGCTGTTTGGAATCGTTCCAAAAGTCAAATCAACTGAGTTCAGGTTATGACAAATCAAGGTCATTTTTTAACCGACGAAAAAAAAAGGAGGAGGTTCTCAATTCGACATGTATATTTTTTTTTTTTTTTTTTTTTTTTTTTTTTATGTATGACCACGCATAACTTTTCCTAGCGTGGTCCGATTTCAAAAATTCTTTTTTTGTTAGAAAGAGTATATCTCAAAGTTGGTCCCATTTAAATTTCAAAACTAAAATCGGCCTCTAAGGGTAGAAAAAAAGGAATTAATTGTCAATCTTCCTACAGAATTTTCAATTATGAACCGATTCTGTTGAAATAAAGTTAACAATTGTAGTTCTGAGGACATATTATATAGCAGAGATGTGGAGAACATAACATGATGGCGTCACCATCATCAGATCAACTCCAGATCCCTGTTATTTTGTGAAGTCAGTCCCAAGAGTTCGTTAACAGTTAACAACAGCTATATCGTGTTTGGGCTCATTTCACTCAGCTTGATGAGAACTTTAGACCTAGCTGAGGTATCATTGCCATCGAGGGTCTGAGAATGGTGACGGATAGCAGGGGCAAGAGGTCCTCAACAGTTAACAGCACCTTTATCGTGTTTGGGCTCATTTCACTAGTCTTGATGAAAACTTTATACCTAGCTGGGGTATAATTGTCATCGAGGGTCTGAGGATGGTGACAGAGGGCAGTAGCAAGAGATCCTTAACAGTTAACAGCAACTATATCATATTTGGACTCATTTCACTCATATTGATGAGAACTTTAGATGTAGCTGGGGTATGACAGTCGTTGAGAGTTTTTAGTTACAGAAATTGACACGAGATAGGAAACTCAAAAGTAAAAAATAAGTCCTTTTTAAAAAAAAAATCAAACCGACGAAACATCTAACTGAAAAGCAAAAAATAAATTTTGAGGCGGCGCCAAAGAAAAAATCAACGAATAGCTACGACGAGCTATTCAACCACGACAACCTATACAACGAGCTATTCTGCTCTTCAAATTGTTAATTTATATGTTTGTTTGTTTGGCGCCGCCTCAAAATTTATTTTTTGCTTTTCAGTTAGATGTTTCGTCGGTTTGATTTTTTTTTAAAAAAGGACTTATTATAGTTTGAACCTGGTTTCAGCGTGTATTCCCGTTCGTCCCCTCGACTTCGTCCCCCGAGGGGGACGAACGGGAATTCGTTATTTATTTTCCCGATGGTCCCTCCAAATTTTTTGGGGGGACGAATGGGAATAATTTATTAATTCTTTTTTTAGGTCTATTGCTCCCACCAAATAATATAAGACTGGTGGTTTTAATTGGTAAAAATTTGAAATAAAAAACAGTCATTTATAAGTGTCAGTCAGTCAGTAAGGCATAAAAATCACAGTAAAAATCATAGAATCAACTTTGCGATAACTCGCAATATTTTTTACATAATATTTTTTTAATCTATACATCTATACATATAAATAAAATTGGAGTGTCTGTTTGTAATATTGAAATAACCGCTTTTTTCTACTTGCATATGAATATACACTTCTCATCAAAAAAATCGAAACACTTTCGTTTTTATTGTTTTTGTCCTAATTTTTTACAAAAGAGAATTAATTCCATGAAAAAAAACATTACTGTGTAGCTGGCAGTTTGGTCATTACAGTAAGAAGAAAAAAAATCAAAATTCGAAATAATTTCATTTGTTTATCCTATAAATGAAATTAATCACTGTTTTGAGACAAATGTGTATTTAGGGTTGGAGTACGTTTCTCGTTTAAAAACTAAAAATTAGCGCTTGTCTTTAAACTTTCTGTTTCTTATTTCATTTACTGTGACTTTGGGACGTCTGAAAAAACTTTTTTTTCTAAAACATATGGATACTTCGCCCGCAGAAGCCGCCCAAGTGGTGGCATTGCTGGATTCTGGACTTAGTCAGCGTGTTGTGGCTGCAAGATTGCATCTAAGCTTATCATCTGTTCATAGAGTCTACAAACGCTATCGGGAGACTGGTTCGTTCACGCGCCGTTCAGGATCTGGCAGGAATCGGGTCACTTCTGAGCGAGATGATCGATTTATTGTAACAACTTCTTTACGAAATCGACGCCTTAACGCTTTTCAACTGCAGCAGCAGCTTCGCGTTGTACGAAGAGTAGCTGTAAGTGACTCTACAATAAGAAGAAGGTTGAAGGAACGCGGATTGGCACCGCATAAGCCAGCGAATGGGCCGAAATTAACTGCAGACCATCGAAGAGCGCGCCTTAACTTTGCACGCGAGCACCTAACTTGGTCATACCTTCAGTGGAGCAAAGTACTGTTTTCTGATGAGTGTAAAATTATGCTGTATGGTAACGACGGAAGGAACAAGGTCTACAGAAGAGATGGAGAACGCTTTGCACAATGCTGCATTGAAGAAAAGGTCAGCTATGATGGCGGTTCGTGGACGGTTTGGGGAGGAATCAGCGCCGACGGTAAGACAGAACTTGCCTTTGTGTCTGGGCCACGGCTGCCTGCACTAAACTCTCATCGGTACATCGAACAGTGTCTTGAACCGCATGTGATGCCCTATGCACATTTTATTGGCAACGACTTCATATTCATGCACGACAATGCTAGAGCTCACACCGCGGGCGTCGTACGAGATTATCTTACCGAAGTCGGTATCTCCATTATGGTATGGCCAGCAAGAAGCCCGGACATGAATCCCATTGAACATCTATGGGATGAATTAAAGAGACGAATTCGAGCAAGAGATCCAGCCCCAGAAACACTTAGCCAGCTGCAAAATGCAATCCAAGAGGAATGGGATAATATACCACAACATGTGATCGTGACTCTCATCCGATCGATGAAGAACCGTATGGAAGCAGTAATAAGAGCTCGCGGAGGGAATACAAGTTATTAAATA
Source organism: Agrotis clavis (assembly GCA_954870645.1). Classification (NCBI taxonomy): domain Eukaryota; kingdom Metazoa; phylum Arthropoda; class Insecta; order Lepidoptera; family Noctuidae; genus Agrotis; species Agrotis clavis. The sequence goes on along the minus strand of OX940935.1, from coordinate 17,849,241 downwards.
AACGTTTCTTACATTTTTTTTTCATTTACGCGTGTTGTTTTACCCATTTCCTTCATATTCCATACAGGGTAAAAATTACTCATTATACAAAATACGAAACCTATGAAGACTTAATTTGAATTTAGAACATTAACATTAGGATTTAAAAACCTCATACTACTTGGTGGAAAATGCTAGAAGGTGGTTCAAATTCCGTTTACACACCACAAGTGGGTATGGACAATTTGTTCATACGGAGATTCTTACGATGGTTCAGGGGAATGGTAGTGGACTGTATATGCGTAGTTATTCGAAAGTAATGTCTAGATAATAATACCTAACGACACTTGTAACGATCTTCAAATAGCGGTAGGACTAATGACTGCTGCAGGTGGATTAAACACAGGATAGAATACAGCAGTTTTATAGTGAAGGAGCATGCACGTACCTGTGTTTCTGGAACTCCAGAGCGAGGGTAACCAGGGTTGGCGCCAAGGTCTGCGTGGCCTGACGACGCACCACGCCACGTTGCAGGGTCAGAGTTTAGATGCGACACTTATCTATTAGTCTTATTAAAGTTATTGTAACACGTTATTTCACACACACGTTAATGTTTCTGATAGCAATTACAGGGAATTACACCAGGATTTTTGATTTCTTGAGTTTTCTTGCACTCCTATTGCGAGAGATGCTACGACCAGCCGCGGTTAGCTACGATTATTCGTCCTTTTTTGTTTTGTCTTGAACCGACCATGGAGTTCGGTTCAGAGAGGGCGCGCGAGGCGCGGCGCTTGCTCATCAGAACAGGACGGCGATATGCCGCGCGTGCATGCGGAAAGGAGAAGAGGATAGGAAGGGATAGTTACAAGTGTCCTGCTAAATAAATAAGCTAACGTGATTGGATCAAGATCCACCATCTTCCCCCCTTTGAAGGATTCCCTTCGAAACAATAATAAAAAAAAAGGCGGAGAAAAGAAATAAACAACAAAAAAAAAAAATTAGCGGAGATTATATTTATAATTTAAAAATATAAAATAATAGAGAGGCATGGTCACCCTACTGTATTGGGAGAGGCGACAACTTGGTCGCTGGTCTGACGTAGGAGCTACCGCCGCTTTCCACACGCGCACAGCGAACTATTCCGTCCTTGCCAGGGAAAACCTCAGAAATTTTCCCGATTTTCCACGACAAGGGAGGTGAGTTCTCATTATTGAGAAGAACTATTGTGCCTACCGTGAGTGGGTTACTAGCAGTGTTCCACTTTTCACGCATTTGCAAGTTATGGAGGTATTCATTCTTAAATCGCTTCCAGAACGTTTGGACTAGCGAGTCCATTAAAGAATGCCGTGACAAAAGGTTTGCCCGTTCTCCACTTACGTCAGCCGCGGGTAAAAAGGTGAGAGGGTTAGTTGATAGGAAATGCGCCGGGGTTAAGGCAGTAGGTTCCGAAGGGTCGGAACTCAGAACGTACAGAGGTCGGCTGTTCAGTACAGCTTCGACTTGATTAAGCACCGTAAGCATCTCCTCGTAAGTAAGAATCTGTTTTCCTATCACGCGGAAAAGAAGGGACTTTATGCTTTTAATGTTTGCTTCCCAAATTCCACCAAAGTGGCTTCCTAAGGGCGGTGATCTCTTCCATATGATCCTTTGTTTAGCAAGTTCGTTACTGAAAACTTCATAATATTTATCAGATTTTAAAAAATCAAATAACTCCTTTAAGAAGGTTTGCGAGGAAGTAAAATTCGTCCCATTGTCGCTGTACAGAAAGTTGCATGGGCCGCGCCTAGATAAGAAGCGCTTGAAGGCGTTCATGAAGGTAGCGGAACTGAGATCAGACGCTAGTTCTACGTGAACGGCTTTGGTGACAAGGCAAACAAAGACACAGAGATAAGCCTTTTGACTACGTACACCTCGTTTCCTAGACGTCGTAATATATAGCGGACCAGCGTAATCGACACCCGTATGTGTAAAAGCTTTACAAGGTTCTACGCGACAACTGGGCAGATCTGACATAGCGGGAAAGGTGGGCTTAGGATTCAGCCTAAAGCAACGAACGCACTTGTGAATACGGTTGCGCACTAAGCGCCTAGCGGATAAAAACCAGTATTTCTGACGCAATATTGACATGAGTAACTGTGGACCAGCGTGGCTATTTTCACGGTGGTACCAATCGACAATAAGGTCAGCGATGTGCCCATTCTTAGGCAGAAGAGCGGGATGCTTCTGACTATAATCCAAACTGGAATATGAGAGTCGCCCTCCGACTCGTATAATTTCGTTAGAAATGAATGGAGATAACTTCCGTAAAGCGGTAGAGCAAGACTTGTTGTTTTTAATATTTTGTATATCATTAGCGAAACAGCTGTGCTGAACAGCTTGAATAATTTTATTCTCAGCTGTAGTTAGATCCTCGGCAGTGATGACTTCATTGCGAGGAAGTAACCTTAAAAAGCGAAGCACGAAAACTGTGGAACGGACAAACTTATGCCATGAAGAAAACTTGGAGCCTAAAGATATGAGGACGTTTTCCTCTTTAGCGACAGTAACAAGAGAGATGTTTTTCTCTTCAGGCAGTTGATTTTGAGCGGAAGAGAAAGCTTCAACTGGCCACTCCGTCAGCGGCGATGACATCCAAGGAGGCCCACGGAACCATAAATCATTATTTAATATCTGCGAAGGTAATAAGCCGCGAGAAACGAAATCTGCAGGGTTTTCCACTCCTGCGACATGATATACGTTTTGCGATGGCGAGGTAGACTGAAAGTCTGAAATACGATTTGCGACGTAAGTATGAAACTTATGCGGGGAGGAAGTTATCCAACATAGGGCGACTGTCGAATCAGAAAATATAAATAAGTTATCAATGTGACAACGCGCGGATAGTGAATCATAAACAGTGCGTAACAACTTAGCGAGAAGCACTAAGCCATTCAACTCAAGCCGGGCCAACGTAACTGTCGGTTTGGCTGATGCGACGCGGGACTTGGAACACAGAAGCGAAATCAAAGGTGGCTGATCACCATTAGATACGTGTAAGTAAATTACACACCCGTAGGCTTTTTCGCTTGCGTCCGAAAAGCCGATAAGCGAGATTTTAGAATCATTTTCCTCAATTCCCACATGGCGGGGAAACTTGAGGTGCGAGATAAGCGGTAGCTCAGATAAGTATCTTTGCCATAAACTAGTGATATCACAAGGAAGCTTATCATCCCAGTTAATGTGCAGAAGCCACAGTTCCCTGATAATCAGTTTTGCGTAAAGGATCACGGGTCCGACTAGTCCTAGAAGACATCGTACAGACGAGCGGTCATTGATAAAATGGCGCGCTTTGTAACAGCGGATGGTGGGACTGAAGTCAAAAATGTGAAATTATCTGATGCTGGGAGCCAGCGTAGCCCCAAGATCTTGAACGTGTCATCGTCATCGAACGAAATTGATTCAGACTGTCGATGTGATACGGGTATGTGGCTCAGCAATTCAGACGAGTTACTAGTCCACTTTACTAAATCGAACCCACCAGCCTTGAACATCTGAATCAACTCCTGGGCCGTCTTAACTGCTTTATCTACAGACGAAGCAGAAGAAGCCAAATCGTCCATATAGATATCTCTTTCGATGACGTCAGCAGCAATAGGCCACCTTTGTCTTTCATCTTGTGCCAGCTGGCGCAAAGTACGCATAGCCAGCATTGGAGAAGATCGGAGACCAAAGGTAACACGTTCAAACTGAAAGGTTTCCAGTGTATCGTGCGGAGAGAACCGATATAAGATCCGTTGATAACATCGGTGAGCGGGGTGAGTATGAATACATAAATACATCTGCCTAACGTCAGCGAAAAAGGCGATTCGATGTATGCGAACACTTAATAAAATATTAAATATATCAGCTTGCAAGTTGCAGCCTTTATACAAAATATCGTTTAGAGATAGGCCGGAATCAGTCGAAGCGCTGCCGTCTAAAACGATGCGAACCTTAGTCGTGGACTTGTCTTCACGAACTACAGGATGGTGCGGTAGGTAATAACCTGGCGAAGTACAGTCGACTGGAGAAACGCGCATCAAAATACCTTTATCGAGATAGTCATTGATTATCTCATTATATTTTTCATGTAAGTCCGGTGATCGTAAGAACTTTCTCTCAAGGCATGAAAACCTTTTCTTCGCGGTTATGTAGGAGTTACCTAGCTTTCGCGGGTCTTCCTTAAATGGAAGCTGAACTACATAACTGCCATCTTTATTTCGCGTGGTAGTCGAAGTATAAATTTCTTCACAGCGTTGATCGTCAGGACTTAAAAACAACCGAGAAGGTAGTTCCTCAGTGGACCAGAACCTTTCCACGAGTTGGTGTAGCGGGTCAGCGGTAAATGCACATAATGTATACGAAGAAGAGCGCGGCGATATGACGGGTGCGTTTCCCATGACGATGTAACCTAAAGTTGTTTCCAAGGCAGCGGGTAAATTATTATCAGCGGTTATTTTGTTAAATAAGAGTATTTGACAGTATAAGTTCACTCCTAGCAGGAGGTCGATTGGACCGGGTTCAGAATAGTCATCATCAGCCATGGGTAGATTACGTATGTGGCCAAGAGAGCTGACGTCAATACGCGAGTCAGGTAACTGCGAGGTAATACTATCCACAACCATGGGCTGGATGTGGTACTCATGTCCGTCGTCAAAGCGAGAAGTGAATACGAGTGAGGTCACTCCTAAAATCTTTTGAGAGGCCCCACCTATACCTTGAACCTTAGAAAAACGGCTTTGTGTTGAGATAGGAAGCGATAGGCGCTTACTACACGAAGCGGAAATATACTCACTTTGAGAACCGGGGTCAATCAGGCATCTCAAAAAATGAGGACGGTGAAAGTTATCTAAAACCTTTATTTTAGCGGTTGCCAATAACGCAGTCGTTATTGTGTGCGAATCATGATCATAAGAAACAGTACAAACCGATGTGTCACTGTTAGGTTCAGTAACGGGCAACGAAAAATCGACCTTATGCACATGGGCCGTAGGGCCTTTAGCGGGGGCACGAGTGTGAAACTCTGAAGATTTTAAATGCTCGGGCGCAGCACTGCGTGAGTCATGAGCGGTAGCGGACGCGTTAGCGGGTGAACCCGATGATGCGGGTTTTGCTTCAACATTTTTGCGATTGTTAGCGGGCGGGTTAAAATGGAGTAGCGAATGGTGTTTGGCCGAGCAATGAGAACAAGTGCGTTTGGATTCACAATCCATTGTTTTATGTTTTACACTTAAACAGTTGTTGCAAAAATGTTTATTTTTGATAAATTTATACCGGTCAGAAGGCGTTAATTTCATAAAAGCGGAGCAGCGATACAAATGGTCATGTTTTTCACGGTGACACAAACAACACTTGTTATCATCGCTTGCACCACTCACCTGCTGATCAGTGTTTACAAAGGATTTTGTTTGACCTTGCCTACTAGGCGTAGGTATTTGAGCAGTGCGAGCTTTGTGCTGCGCTTGTGAGTTTATGAACGGGCCCGCTGATCTTGATAACACCTTACTCTGTTCCTTTACAAATTCAATTAAATCCGAATAGGTAGGAATTTTAACTTTGCGGTAAGTTAACTCGAACAATTTGACAGTCTCGGAATCAAGCCTCTGAAGAGCGAGGTGCAGCAGCATGAAATCGGTCGAGTCGCCAACTTTCAGTTGCCTAAAGGCTTCTACAGACGTGTCAAAATTATTTAAAAATGACTCAAGACCAGAAGCATTATTAGCGGTTAGCGGTTTAAAACTTAACAACTGATTAAGGTAGGAGCTAGCGAGTAGCCTGGAGTCCTCGTACTTTTGCACTAGTGCCTCCCAAATAATGGGGTAATTCTCCGCAGTCGGGGGCAACCGGGCGCAAACGGACGCAGCGGGTCCAGACAGTTTACCAACCAAATAATACACCCTATCACTATCTGACAATGATGAATTTTCGTGAACAGTGCTTTTGAACTGTTGGTAAAATAGCGGCCAAGAACGGGCGTCACCATTAAAGGACAATAACTCCATCTGCGGTAGCCTAGGCTTTGGCTTTTCTATCTGCGGGAGTGATTCATGTTGCTTAGATGATGAATGAGACTCAATGATCTGCTTGACAAGGCAATACATGATATCAAAGTTCGTCCACTCTTGGTACCTAACAGCGTGCTTAGGATTTATCTTAAGAGAAATAGTGTTGTATGAATCTAATACTGTTTCAAAATCTTTATGTAATTGATCTATATTAAACGCGGTGTGTAGCAAAACCTTAATCATGGAAGAATCGGTTTCTACCTTTTTAGCAATATCATAAATTCCTTGCATGCGTGCAAATAGCATTTCGCGTTTGGATTCTAGAATAACTTGCTGACCTTTCTCCATGTCATACGTTTCGTCCACCTCAGGAATATTATCCTTTTTCGTATTACTCATTGTGAATAAACTAGGTGCGAAACAGAAATAAAAACTTCAAAAACCCCGATAGAACGACGTTAAACATAAACGCTTAACCTATCTTTCAGAATAGCGCGGTAGGGTAAGACAAACCCAGACCACCACAGATCAATTGCGAGCGTAAAGAGATAATAAGATAAACAAGTTGAGACTGCGATAGTTAAAAACTATTACTTAGTCTGCATTGACCATTACAGATTAGCAAACAGTACGCGAAATCTGCGTTTCCATATAGGTATTATTATAAAAAATGCGACAAATGGAATCGCAGCGGGGACGCGGGGGTGCGGCGGCCGGCCTAGCAACGTAGCAACAGCGAGCGAACGGAGAACGGAGAACACACAAAACGAAATAGCGCGGGTGTATGAATAAATGAAAAATGAATACCTACATAGAACTTGATTCGTAACTTCAACTAAATTATGTAGGTAGGTAATAGCTATACGAATTATGAATAAGCGGAGTGAAACAGTTAAAAGTACCTTAAATTAAAAGTATGTAGGTACGTGTATGCTATAGAAATAACGTGCGGCCGATAGCGGGATAGCGGCGGTAGGTAACATAAACGTTGGTACTACCTATACTGATTTAGCGGGTAAATTTTAATACTTTTAACAAGTTCATGCGAGCGGTATGCGAATAAGAAAAGAATTCGAACAACTTGTTCAAGTAATCAGCAGGATTTACGTATAGGTTTATTATTACCGTAAAAGTAGGTACCTAGGGTAAGTAGGTATAACGCTAAGCTATACAAATATCTAAATGTAATTACGATATTTTAAAAGAATCTTCGGCTCGACGGGCCAAATTATGGTGGAAAATGCTAGAAGGTGGTTCAAATTCCGTTTACACACCACAAGTGGGTATGGACAATTTGTTCATACGGAGATTCTTACGATGGTTCAGGGGAATGGTAGTGGACTGTATATGCGTAGTTATTCGAAAGTAATGTCTAGATAATAATACCTAACGACACTTGTAACGATCTTCAAATAGCGGTAGGACTAATGACTGCTGCAGGTGGATTAAACACAGGATAGAATACAGCAGTTTTATAGTGAAGGAGCATGCACGTACCTGTGTTTCTGGAACTCCAGAGCGAGGGTAACCAGGGTTGGCGCCAAGGTCTGCGTGGCCTGACGACGCACCACGCCACGTTGCAGGGTCAGAGTTTAGATGCGACACTTATCTATTAGTCTTATTAAAGTTATTGTAACACGTTATTTCACACACACGTTAATGTTTCTGATAGCAATTACAGGGAATTACACCAGGATTTTTGATTTCTTGAGTTTTCTTGCACTCCTATTGCGAGAGATGCTACGACCAGCCGCGGTTAGCTACGATTATTCGTCCTTTTTTGTTTTGTCTTGAACCGACCATGGAGTTCGGTTCAGAGAGGGCGCGCGAGGCGCGGCGCTTGCTCATCAGAACAGGACGGCGATATGCCGCGCGTGCATGCGGAAAGGAGAAGAGGATAGGAAGGGATAGTTACAAGTGTCCTGCTAAATAAATAAGCTAACGTGATTGGATCAAGATCCACCACTACTCACTATTAAATGACATTTTACATTTATTCCTAAATATACACATTTTTCTGATAATCCTTATCAAATCATAAACTGCGAGGTGTTTCGATTTTTTTGATGAGAAGTGTATATACGGTACACACACCGAAACAACATTTTTTTTAATTTTTGTCTGTCTTTCTGTCTGTCTGTTTGTATCGGCTAATCTTTGAAATGGCTGGACCGATTTTGATGGGACTTTTATTGGCAGGTAGCTGATGTAATAAGGAGTAAAATAGGGTACTTTTATTTTAGAAACAATATTTTATTTTAGGAAAAAAATAGGATTATGTGCACTTGGTATCACAACTTCACGTAACATTCTGAAATGGCTGGACCGATTTTGACGGGACTTTTATTGGCAGGTAGCTGATGTAATAAGGAGTAACTTAGGCTACTTTTATTTTAGAAAAAATATTTTATTTTAGGAAAAAAATAGGATTATGTGCACTTGGTATCACAACTTCACGTAAAATTCTGAAATGGCTGGACCGATTTTGACGGGACTTTTATTGGCAGGTAGCTGATGTAATAAGGAGTAACTTAGGCTACTTTTATTTTAAAAATCTTTTATTTTAGAAAAAAAATAGTATTATGTGCACTTGGTATCACAACTTCACGTAACATTCTGAAATGGCTGGACCGATTTTGACGGGACTTTTATTGGCAGGTAGCTGATGTAATAAAGAGTAACTTAGGCTACTTTTATTTGAGAAAAAAATAAGATTATGTGCACTTGGTATCAACTTCACGACAAAATGTGAGTAAATTACGTTAAAGCTACATTAAGCTTTTAGTTTAATTTATGTATTCTGTGGTTTAATCGTAATCAGTTCACATCTTATAACAAAATTAATAAAAAATATAATAGTGTGTCCGAATATAGAACCCGCGCCTTCTCTCGCCATTAATCGATCAACTGCGTGCGTATTCGTTTTAGGGTCAGTTCAGACCGAGACGCGAAGCGACGCGACGATGCGTGAAGAGGCCTGAGGTTTCGCGCTGCGCCGCGTTGCACCTCGCTGCGCCGCGATGAGCCGCGCTGTGCCGCGATACTCATCGCATACGCAACCAGACTTCACGAAGCCGCGCTGCGCAGTGAGACGCCGCGCGGCGCAGCGGAACGTGTTTACATCCTGCCCGCCCCGCAGTCTACCACAGTCTACAATTTCGGGAGGTACGAGTACCTGTGTATGATGAGGAAGGAGGAAACGTCTGGGTGTCACCACTGCGAGGATCGCCCGGAGGACACGTTGGAGCATACGGTGCAGGACTGCCCCGCTTGGCCAGAGCACCGCCGTGTCCTCACAACGGCGATAGGTGGAGACTCTCGCGCCCGGCATTGGTCGAGGCTATGCTGCAGGGAGAGACGGAGTGGGAAGCGGTCGCCTTCTTCTGCGAAGCAGTCATGCTCGCGAAGAAGGAGGCGGGTCGTGTGAGGGAGAGGACAGAGACAAAGTCCTCCCTCCGCAGTGGTAGACGCCCAAGGCCACGGACGTCGCAAGGCGATCTCCGGCCACAGGAGGCGCGGGGAGGGTGGCGAGTAATGGGCAACTCGCCGCCCGACCATGGACCATGCCCGGGTCGACGGCGCGTTGTGTTCCACGCGCGCCTCAAAGATCGTCAGCAAGATGAAGGGGCTCTAGAGGGCCAAAGCCTGCCAGGGTCGCGGGACTTATCTCATTACCGTGACCCCGGAACGTAAAGGGCTATTTAAGGACACTGTGGATTTTAGTCAGTACGAGACTGACAGTCCCTTTCGCTCTGCCCTGGGTGGGAGGACTCATTTGATGATTTTACCACGATAAAAAAGAGCGCTCGACCGAACTGCATGAAATCTACACGAAATCTGAACAAAAATATAAAATAGTAAAGAAGTCACCACGGGGCAGCCTCGGCTACGACTCGCGGCGTCGAGAGGCGTTGAGAGGCGTCGAACTGCGCCACGCGGCTTCGCGTTGCGTCTTGCGGCCTCGGCAGGGGCGCGCGTCTGCGTGGAGATGCGTCGGTCTACACCGCGAGACGTAACGCGGCGCAGTGCTGCGCGGCGCAACGTATTCAACATTTTCACAACGAAATGTGTATCTTTTCGCGTAGAAAATAATGTCGTATTTTGAATGGCTCTTAAAAGTGTGCGCGCATCGACGCGTCGCTTCGCGTCTCGGTCTGAACTCACCCTCATCTTTCGAAATGTTTTGATTAGATTCGATCTAGGGTCAGCACAGCACAGACCGAGTTACCGACACCGAGACCTGTACCCTTAGCACGAATTTTCACTCTTTTACTTTACAGCGCCTTTCCAGTATTTACAGCGTTTTTGTATGAAAAAATGGATCAGCGCCTCTGGTGTGCGAAGCAAGAACTAACTTTTTCCTTGAAAATTGTCATTTTGAAATTTCAAAGTTCCAGTTAACTTTACGTCTCAAATACTGAAAATTCGTGCTAAGGGTACTGTTAATTTTGAAGTGCGAAGTATATAGTAACTTGGTATTTGAGTCAAGTAGTTTTATTTACTACGTAGTTTGAAATTTTATTAGTCTTCATTCTCATATTGAACGTTTGTGTTGTTGTAAATTGTTGACTTATTTGCTTCAACATTTTATTTGTTTTGTTCAGTTTTTTTCTAGAGCCGAAATGCGAAAAGTCCCAGGAATCATAATATCGTGAAGTGAGCCTTGGCGCAATTTGAGCAAAGTAAGTCAAACTCTGACGAAAAACGACTCGTCCCTGTCGGGGGACGAAGTCGAGGGGACGAACGGGAATACACCGGTTACAAATATTGAATTATTGACCAAGGGTTCGGCAAATCAGATGGGTACAAGCACGTAGTAATTATTGACTAACCACGTTAATGACCGTTTTCTGTACATATTTCGTTAGAAAACTGTTTTGTGTGCGTTAAGTTACATTGAGCCCTACCGCAAAATGTGAATTTTCACACCATAAATAACTTTTTAGACAGAACTTTTCTTTCGGAAGTCGGTGTTTTTTTTATTAATTTCATTGTATTTTTGCCACCGACTTCCGAAAGAAAAGTTTTGTAGGTTATTTTACCCTTTTTTGTGGTTATTTTTGAAGGCGGTTACATTTTTTTCTAAAAAGTTTTTTTTTTAACTCTTTTTAGTATAAATATTCAGCCAAAATTCTTGTCGAATACATCATTTTCTTACATAATTATGTAAGAAATCTTAGTCCGGTCAATTTAGACATTCGAAGTTACATAAAGTCCCAGCAAGCTGAATTTCAGTGAAATTGTTCAAAACATAATTATAAACAATGTCTAAAAGTTCCCCATCATTCCCCTGTAAGGAAAAAAAATAATTCAAGGTCAATGGTCAAAAAATGAGTTTTTCGCGATTTTCAGCAAAACGGTAAGTTTTATCATAAAAGTACCTCAGACTAAAATTGTAGATCATAAAATTATCTATAAAAATGTAATAATACTTTTTTTCTTACGAGCCACCGTTTCTGAGATATAACGATACAAATAGTTATAAAAGTTGTTATCGTCATAATATGCATTGAAACAGCAATAGAGCAATTCAATTTGACAAATACAATTATTGTTGTTGGTAAAGATGTTAACTTACTTGTATTACTCACTGCTCGAACGCCAACTGAAAAAACTATTTTTCTCTTAAAACCAGGAAAAGCTCAGCATCAATCAGATATATATTCATCAAAAAGTTTATTTTCTTTAGTAAAGTGTAAAGATCATGTACTATTTTTACACGCAATAACTGGCTGTGATACGACACCTGCATTTTACAGGAGGGGTAAAACAGCAGTTTTCAAAATGTTTGAAAAACATGATTTAATTCAATGTGCTGAAGTTTTTAAAAAGAGTAACTCAACTCAACAAGAAGTATCATCTAGACAAGGCATCCGCTTCGCATCTTCTTTCTATGTACGGAGCTCCTAAAAAAACTACCTGTTTAGATAAGCATCGATATGCATGTTTCGTTAAAAATACTAGCTCCTAAAAAAACTACCTGTTTAGATAAGCATCGATATGCATGTTTCGTTAAAAATACTAAAAATAAGAAACAAGTTCAATTAGCTTGTCTTCCTCCAACCTCAGTTGCTGCTCACCAACATCTTTTTCGAGTATATTACCAAGTTCAAGTGTGGCTTGGTTATCAGCTAGACCCTACAGACCCCCAGTCTGTAGGGTCTTGGAAGTTGGTCAACAATATATTAGAGCCAGTTCAAACTTTACTTCCACCTGCGCCGGAAAAACTGCTGAACACTATTTTTTGCAACTGCAAAAAGGGATGCAATAAGACAAATAAACTTCAACACTTTTTTTTCATTTACATCGCTTTCATCTTTCCCAATCTTTGAAAATTTCCGTTATTTTGCAATAGTTTTACATTAAACAGGATCACAACTGACCCGTAGAGTAGACCTACTGGGGAAACCTCACTACCCTACACTACCTCATAGGTGGCGTGGAAACGTGTGCTTATTATGACGATAACAATTTTTATAACTTTTTGAATCGTTATATCTCAGAAACGGTGGCTCGTAAGAAAAAAAGTATTATTACATTTTTATAGATAATTTTATGATCTACAATTTTTGTCTGAGGTACTTTTATGATAAAACTTACCGTTTTGCTGAAAATCGCGAAAAACTCATTTTTTTGACCACTGACCTTGAATTATTTTTTTTCCTTACAAGGGAATGATGGGGAACTTTTAGACATTGTTTATAATTATGTTTTGAACAATTTCACTGAAATTCAGCTTGCTGGGACTTTATGTAACTTCACTCTCATTTTTTGGTCTAAATTGACCGGACTATCTGTAGCACCGGTAATAACATCGTTAACATCTCTTTCATTCCTTCCCTATCTCAAAAACTACTGAACCGATTTTGATGAAACTTGCAGTATTCCTTAAGTTGAACGATACCTAGTACAACATAAAAAGAATTACTTAAATCGGACTTGTAGTTCCGGAGATATGCGAACACAAACATAATTTACTAAAACAGTCGATGTCGACTCCTTACTAGAGGAGTTGTACCTTCCATGATCAGCTCATCCACCTGAGATGATGATTAACAGATGCAAATACTTGAACAGCTTTAGAAAATATATGAAAATGGTACTATGTGCCTATAAAATTTGAAGGTTGCCCTCGATTTCCCTGGGATCCCATCATCAGATCCTGACCTGATGATCATGGGACCAATTGGAAAGTATACCCTTTCAAACAAAAGAAAAAAAATCCAAATCGGTCCAGGCGTCTTCGAGAAATCGGGGGACATACATAAATAAAAAAAAAAAAAAGATTCCGACGAATTGAGAACCTCCTCCTTTTTTTGAAGTCGGTTAAAAAGTCAATTCCCAGCAATTCTTTGCGCAATGTTGATGAACAGAATGCTTGGTTGTCAGCTTATTATGAAGCCTTTAATACTCGTAAATAAGTGAATAGGTTTACTTCTAAGCAACTAGCGTGTATCACCATCGACCAAATCTTCACTTATCATCAGGCAAGATACGAGTAGTAAGAGGAGTAGTTCGAAATTTAAAAAAACGCATCAAAGTGGGACTAGTAGTTTTGGAGATAAATGGCAACATTGGGTTATCACAAAATCTTCACACTCCAAAAGCGAACAGTCTACAATCCCCGTACCGTCGCTTGTACGAGTAGAAAATAAAGACAATCGGACACGGCAATACCATTTTCCTTATACAAAATTAAAACAACAATGTCGTATGTAGGTCCATCTTATTATCTTTACCGAGAAAGCTGTAAAGGCCTGGAATTCGTAATTTACGATGTCGCAAGTCAACGCAAGAGCTGATTTAAATGTGAAACATTGACGTGCTAAATGAAATGCATCATATTCGTAAATAACAGTTTACGATCGACCCAATTGCTGTTTAAAAACAAATCATAATGTTTATTTGTGCAGGTTGTTGAAACAGGTCAATTTTGTTTGACATTGAAACGGAACTTTTCTATCAAGACTAATTTTGGTAGCGGTGTTATTCCTTGTGCACGAGACCCAAAGTGGGATTTTTATGAGATATCAATACATTTTAAATTAATCACACAATCCGAATAGCGGAGAAATAAAAAAATATGACCAAGACTGGGAGTTTCCTCTGGGTGTTTTTCCAGGAATTAGAAACTGGGGAACTAATGGCCCTAGTATAGCTTGTTCCAAGCATCGTCATTGCTTCAAATCAGTTCAAATCTTAAAGGTACCTACTTCAAAATAGTACTACGTCATTGGTCGGATTAGGACTAAGCTATGGTGGCGCCATCTACAATATCTTTGCGTTGCCAACCCCATTGAAGGATCAGGGTGGTTTCTGGCTACCTTGGTTCTATTCTAGCTATTGCTCACAAGAATCTGACGCTTCTGTATACTTTACTCTGTCGCGTTATCCAGAGTTGGAGAAGTCATTTGATTAAAAAGGGTAGATCAAGAGAGATAGGCCAGAAATGTCGTATTAATGGGTGCCTGTAGAAACGAAAACTGTCGCCGATATTGATGCAGGACTCTGGCGTAATGATTTCATTCGTGACTGGCCAGAGGAAGAAAAACACAAGGACAGTTGGAAAAAAAATATGGTTAGACCAGGGGGAGCGGAGGGCGATTCACCAATCACACGGCTTGAGTGGAGAAGAGATGTGGATTTCAAGCCATGTGATTGGTGAATCGTTCTCCGCTCCGCCTCTGTGGAAACGCAGCCTTAGACTCTGTTGAAGTAGCCTTTCTAAGCCCCCTGCACGGGTAGCATGGCGATTCTATCTCTATTGTACGACGAAAAGACAAAGTTATTTCATCGTTATTCCTTTACAAATCGACTGTTTTTTTTGCACAAGTATGACACGATTCGTACACCATTAAAGAATAGAAAACATATCTCTTCTTCCTTGCTATGCTTAAATCGATAAAAATCTTTTACGTTCTGTCATTTTGTCTATTCGCGTCGACAAAACCCGTTTCTACGGCGGCGCCATGCTACGCGTGCAGATAAATGTACAAAAGAAATCAGGTACTTACAGCAGCACTATCAGCGTTCCCCGTACACACTTCGTCTCCGGGCGCCACCACCGCAGTCTCATTATGAATTCCACCACTAGCCTCCAAGTTTGCTTTGATCGCAGTGTGGTTCAACATCCCCACCATAGCCACTGACAAGTTCACCTTCAGGCCATAGACTATCGCGAAGCTTATAGACCCGAGGACTGCTAAGACGTACCGCGCTGGTAAGAAACCTGGAAAAAAAATGGAAGGGTTATTTTCAAGTGAGAATAACTCCAAAAATACTTGATAAAGAGTCATTGTTTTAGTGTCAATTTGTAGACAAACTTAAACTTTTAATTTAATGAAAAATAAATAAAAAAATATAGCAAAATCAGAAAGGTCAAATCGAAGTAAAAGACATCAGTTGTTTACTCTAGCACAAGAATTACCCCTGTACCTTTTGTTTTTGTAAAATCATCAAATGAGTCCTCCACGAGTCCTGGGAACCCAGACCAGGACGGGAGGGATTTTCTTGTCAGACTATTACTGACTAAAATCCACGGTGTCCTAAAATAGCCCTTTAAGTTCCGTGGCCACGGTTACCTGATAAGAAAGTCCCGCGACCTCGGCAGACTTTAGCCCTCCAAGGGCCCCCCGAATATTTCTGACAGCTTTTGCATGGAAAACGCGACGCTCCGTCGACCAACATGTCGTCGACGGCATAATGTCCATATGATCGGACGGCGAATCAACCTCTGTACCAAAGTTTGTTTTTTTACCGAGTATACAGAACCCTTCACTTTGTGAGTTCTGACACGCACTTGATCTTGACCTCTTTTTCTTCATCGTTTTGAGAACAGTGGTTAGGTACTCTATTTAGATAGTTAGGTACGAAATATGAACCGAACTACCGAAACTGACCGAAACTATTAATTTGTAATCAATTAACATCATTCAATAATAACAAAACAAGTCGTACCTATCTTTCTAATTGGTCAATACAAACAAAAGGTAGGAGTTCCCAAGAATCTATGTTCTAAGTGATTGCGAAAACGGATGTTGGCACGTAGTCGTACACCTTCATCCAATATTGTTTAGAGGTGATCGAAGACAAGTTGTCATGAAAATCTTTCATAGACTTGTTGCTGAAGAGGAACAGACAAGAGACAAAATTTTTCAGCAGATACTTCACCTATGCAAGCATTTCTAAATGCCTCCAGATTTTTTAAACATAGCCGTCTTTACCACAGTAAGATATAAAACATCTGTTGAACGCTTGTCTGAAAAAAGTGTCACTATACAAATGTACTCTATGGTGTCACTGCTAAAATCTCCATGCTGCTAAATGACCCATTATAATATCAACGAGAAAATAATATAGTTTTTGACGTTGACAGTTTTTTTAGACAAAATAAATTTAAAGCCTCCTCTTCACAATCGGCCATGATGGCCGTGTTTGCCGAACAGAAGGAGACGGCGCTATACTAAGAATCGAGATAGAATTATTTGCATCTTGCTTTCTGGTAAAGCGCCGTCTCCTTCTGTTCGGCAAACACGGCCATCATGGCCGATTGTGAAGAGGAGGCTTTATGTTCAACAAAATTCTTTTTTTTGGTAAGACTGTAGCTGTGCCCCGTGGTATTATCCCGCTGATCGTATCCCATTGACCTTAACATGATGTTATGTCGCCTATGGCCTTCCTCGATAAATGGACTATCCACACTATCCAACACAAATAGAATTTTTCAATTCTTACAAGTAGGTACAAACGACAAAGCTTATGGTGGGTCATAATTATTATGACCCACCATAAGCTTATTTTCCTACAGACATTCAAATACCATTCGCGTAAACGTACATATCCATGGTAACGACTTCGATCTTTGTCAATTTGACGGATTCAAACGATTTATTGTCAATGGTCATGATTTCACTTTGTCGATTGTAGTTCATGAGATTAGCGAGTTCAGTCAATCAATCAAACTTTTCAGCTTGATGATATTACTATATTATGTAGATGCGTACGTGTTTAAAAATTAAGTGCTACATTTTCCTGCTAGAATCTAGACCCACAAATAATTTATAATACTTAGTCAATCGGTTATGCGTCACTCATTTCGTCAGACCCATTTTTTATCGTCGCCAGCGCCGGTTCCCGTATTTACATAGCGCCAAGATGCGCATGCGACTATGATCACGTTTGCATTGACATAGTGAGTAAACAAACGTTCACAAAATATGAAGTTTGACATTCCAATGCGGTTATTGGTTTATTTTACGATAGTGAGAAGCCAGAACCAGTAGTAAGGGTTGTAAAATTATATTTATTTAAGTAAGCAGTGGTGGCCCGTAGTATCGGCCCCTTCTTACGAGTTGTAGCCGTTGTAGGTCGTAGGTTCGAACCCAGCCTTGTGCATTATTTTGTGTAAGTAATTTATCTCATCACCTCTGCTCTCAAAAGGGAGAATAGTACTAGCAGTGGGAACATTGGATGATGATGATGATAATTTCGAAGATTATTACTTGTTTAAATACGCCATGCTAATAATAGATCGGTAACTAACACTATCCATTAGCATTTGAAACGGGACGTTGACCATATTCATTCAAACACTCGGAACAACTTCAAGTAGATAATACAAATATTTTTTCTATGCGGGGCCAACAATCGGTAACGATTGAAACGCGGGCATAAATTCCATACAATTTTATTCTATCAGCCTGGTGTTTACGTCCGTCGTTTAAATAATTGAGTCAAACATTAAATATACTTCGATGTTTATCACGAAATGTTGGTGACCTCTCTGACTTATTAGCACAAAAGTCTAGACTTTAAGAAATCTATATCTTCTTCTATATCTATCTATCTTCTATCTTCTATATCTATATCTATATCTATTCTATATTCTTCTTCTATCTTCTATACTTATAATAAATCTGTAGAGAGGTCAATTCTGTACATGAAATATATTTCCAAAATAACTATCAGGGGGTGATTAGGGATCGATACTGATGCCAAAAATGCAATTCATAAAATTATTGTCTGTCTGTCCGTCTGTCTGTCTGTCTGTCTGTCTGTCTGTCTGTATAACCGTTATAGAAACAAAAACTACTAGACGGATTTTGACGAAACTTGCCACAATTTTTTTTCCATTCTCCTGCGCTGGTTATAGTATACTTTTCATCACGCTATAATCAATAGGAGCAGAGCAGTGAAGGGAAATGTGAGGAAAACGGGAGAAGTTACTCCATACACGCTAATCTTCGGAACTACTGGACGGATTTGATTGTTTTTTTTTTTTGTTGTATAGCTATTAAGTCTGGGCAACATATAGGCTATAATTTATCTTGGAAACTTGAACACCTGATGCAGAACTGCAATAGATCAGCTAAACTATAAGAGATACAAAAATAGCGCCATAGCATAAATTGTTCCGCGTGATGAGCATTTTCTGCTAAGAAAATAAATTTGAAGATTTGGAACACCTGATGTGGAACTCCAAGAGCCCAGCTACACTATTAAATATACAGTAATGACGTCTTCGCAAGAGTTGTCTGCCTGATGAGCACTCCCTGTTGTCGTATAAAAACTGAAGATCTGGAACACCTGATGTGGAACTCCAAGAGCCCAGCCACACTATAACAATAGTTTAGTCTGATGGGCATTTCCTGTTGACTTACAAAAATGAAAGATCTGGAACGTCTGGAATCGTCATGCGCGTCCCGTTGCTTTCCCGTCCCCAGGCTCTAAGAATTCGACATCAGACGTTTCAGATCTTCGATTTTGACGACCTCATTGTCGCTGGCAGAAGCTAGTCTGGAATATTTCCATGAAATTGTAGTACGCCACATTCCTGTCGTAAGCAGAAAACAATTGAAGATCTGGAACACCTGTTGTGGAATTCCAAGCGCCCAGCGACACTATAGCATAATTTTAAAGGAATGACGTCTTACGGTCTTAGTAAAAGTTGTTTAGTCTGATGGTCATTTCCTGTTGACTTACAAAAATGAAAGGTCTGGAACGCCTCGATCTTCTCGCGCATCCCATTGTTTTCCCGTCCCGGCTGGCTCTTAGAATTCGACATCAGACGTTTCAGAACTTCGATTTTGACGACTCCGTTGCCGCTGGCATAAGCAACAGGATCCGCGTAAGAAGTCGCGGGCAGAAGGTTATTCAATAAAGATAAACTATAATCTACTTTAAAAAAATACAACAATAACAAAACAGTTACTCGATTTAAAACCTTCAATTTAAAATTTTCTTGGGATCAAGTTACAGTAGCGAAAGTTGACCACGTAATAGAAATCCTTACCCAAGGAATAGAGATTCTTTGGAGGTATTAATCACTAGTACATTCTAAGTACCTACACGTAGTTTTAAAATTAGAAAATTTAATAATTAAATTGCAAATAATATACATTAGTTCCCTATCTGAACTGGAAAAGTGGTCATAACTTAAGAACCGTAAAAAATTGCACCGTATGTTTCAGAAGTAAAAGATTGGAAATGACCTCTCCGCATGGCCCGGTTCAATTTGTGCCCCACTTCCCGAGACACCCTGTATCATACAACCTGTATAATTATTATGTGCAACGGATAACCTTTTATGATCCATGTCACGTAAGAAGAAAATGTAAAATGTGTACTCTCTCCGTTTGTAAATAGCTATTATTTAGTTTAAATACTTAGATGTATTATGTTGACTAGTGTTGTGTATGCGGGTGAATAGATTATAGATAGAGTAGGTAATTAGATGACTTTGACAGAGGCCAGAGCTAAAGAAGATAATAACATAAAAAAATCACAAGGCAGAGAAAGTTGTACAGTTTTGAGTTTTGCATACCTACACGTAATTAAATTGACTTAAGTCAAAGTACACAAAGCGACGCTAGTCTCGATACCTTAGGACTTTGGTACGCAGGTGAATATTAAGGCGAGTTTCGTTGTGCTGTTAATGTTTCGTTGTTCGTACATTTATGTTTTTTAGTTTTTCGAAAATCACCCCTAAATTGGTGAAAAGGGGTGATTAAGTTTTAAGGGAAGGATTTTACTGTTTGCTTCGATAAACTCAAAACTTGGCAAATAAATAATTATAAGTATCAATCGAATACCTACATGCAGGATACATAATTATCTATAATCGAAAAACCAACCCCAAGCGGGGTGAAAATCGGAAAATTAGTATGTAGGTACATATTAAACTTTTTTCTGATTTTATTCGTCCGTTAGAATCTTAAAGCCAAACCAAAACTGTTTCTCTTTTAGTATAGGAACTTAATAATTTAATTGAGGTCATTAAATAATAAGTAATTAATTTCCTCTTGAAAGGGTGGTAGATGGGCTAAATTATGAAAACCTTTTATCAAATGAAGTAACAATGTTATTCGGATACATTCTTAGGAATTTCAAAAGTATCCAATAAGAAGGGTGACCGGAGCATTTAAATTCACTGATTTCGGAAGTTAGAAACATGCTTAGACGAAGTCGCGGGCAGAGTGCTAAGTACCTAGTTAAGTATAATAAAAATTATAATAGCGATGATCCATCCATCAAAACAAATATTATTTGGTGAATACGTCACATTAATAATGGCAATATTTGTTTTATGTGCATATGGCAATATTGTGAAGTACCAGGTATTATTTTTGTGAGTGGGTTGTAGTAGGTGTATAGACATATAAAATATATGGACAGATATGACAAGATAACAATGGGCGAAGTTAATAACAATCTTACAAATATCAGTTACAAATTAATCGGTGCGGTACCTAATGATTATGACAGATACAAAAAGAAAAGCTCAGCATGAGCGTTTTCTGCACCACTCATGACCTTTTGAAGCGGCACCCGCAGGTCATGAATGGACGCGCGGACTCTCTGTAGTTTGGCTTCGTCTATTCGTCTGTCCCTATCTCGCAACAAAATGCGTTCAATTGTTTTGAAGTGATTGAGTTCCTAAAGAATCAACATCCATCCAAACGTTCGCATTAAAAAACAAAAAACTAATCAGATACCTAACAAACAAAAATCTGTATATTTTAGCTCAAAATAATATACATATAAAGGTATAGGAAACTTAAATAAGGATAATTATTAAAATATATGTCCTCGGATAGGTACCTTAGCCAAGCAATTCAAACTAACATTTTATTTAATTATTTAGGTTTAGGGCATGTAAATTCCTGTTGTCAATCACTGCCAAGACAAACAAAGAATTTCCAATCAAATTCACTGAGTTTGACAAACTGTAATATATATTTTTTAATGTAGCAAATTAAGGTTCAGTATACTCAAAAGTTAATATGGGACCCTATTAATAAGACTCCTTCTTTCTTTCTTCTTCTTTCTCTCTACTAAGACTCTGCTGCCAGTCACCTTTTACTTATAATAATTATCATTGCCAGTTTGTCTGTCTGTCCGTCATCAGAGGCGAGGCGAGGCTGCTCGCCTCTGATGACATGTCTCGTTTGGCTGCTCGGTGTGTGTGGAAGCACCTATTCGGGAGTTGCAGTGATGTGAGAATAGTGTCCTGGATTGCCCAAAAAAAAGTCACAGTGGGGTGTATGGGACCAAGTCAAATTCGTCCTGTGCCATCCACCCCATTACATGCCGATGGCGACACTAGGATGCAATTTTTCCCATTCAGCCCGTTGATGGAGCAGGGCCGGATGAAACCAACCCGGACACAAATGGGGAAGGATCATAACTGGCGTCTGCATTGGAACTTTTACATTACTATTGAGGCGTCCGTACTTTATCTATCGGGTCCAAACTTATCTTATCATGTTTCAAACTGGAAACAAACATACACATTCACAAAATTTCATTAAATACGGTTGGGTGATTTCAGAGATAGCATATCATACGAAAATAGTGGGACGTGATTTTACATGTGAGTAGGTACTAGCATTCCACCCACGACTTCGTCCGCGAAGATTTCATAATTATTTTCTCTCTTTGGGGTTGGAATTTCCAAAAGTCTTGAAACACGTGTTTTATCAATTTGGTTGAATAATCTATGTTCGAAGTTTTAAATTAATTTTCATACAAACTTTCATTTCATTTTCAACTCCCTTACGGGGTGAATTTCGCAAAATCCGTTTTTAGTGCTCAGTTACGCCATTAAACGAATGTTTGAGCAAAATTTCATGATTCTAGACCTTTTTTTTTAGCGTGGTAAAATCATCAAATGAGTCCTCCCACCCCGGGCAGGGCGGGAGGGACTGTCAGACTTCTACTGACTAAAATCCACGGTGTTCTTCAATAGCCCTTTCTGTTCCGGGGTCACGGTAAGGAAATAATCCCGCAACCCCGGCAGGCTTTGGCCCTCTGAGAGGGGGGCCCCGTCAGTATGCTGACGCTCTTTGAGGCGCGCGTGAACACAACGCGCCGTCGACCCGGGCATGGTCCTTGGTCGGGCAGCGAGTTGCCCTTTACTCGCTGCCCGCATGCCCGCGCCTACGGTGGCCGGAGATCGTCTCGCGACGTCCGTCGCCGTGGGCGTCCCACACCGCGGTTAGGGCGGAGGGAGGACTCTGTCCTCTCTCGCGCGCGGCGCGCCTCCTCCTTCGCGAGCATTACTGCTTCGCAGAAGGAGGCGACCGCTTCCCACTCCGTCTCGCCCCGCAGCATGGCCGCAACCAATGCCGGGCGCGAGAGGTCTCCGCCTATCGCAGCCGTGAGGACACGCGTCGGTGCACTGCCCAAGCTGGGCAGTCCTGCACCGTATGCTCCACCGTGTCCTCCGGGCGATCTTCGCAGTATGATTCTAGACCTAGTAGTTTCAGTGTATGAAGATTTACTCAACAACAGATTATTACACACAAACAATGAATTAAATAAAGATAATAATAAATAATTGTTCCGCACGCACGTCTATGTTGCTCTTCCTAGTTTTCTATGCACTTTGTAGTCAACAAGAAAATTAATACACTCGAGAGCAATGAATCCGGGTCACTTAAAGAATCCTAAAAATCTCGGAAACTAAAAATGCTAGGTTAATGCAATAAATTGTATTTAATAGACAATGTAATACTCCTTAAATTAAGGTATTAAAACTTCTTAGTTATTGTAAAGTAATATCATAAAAAAATCAAATTTGAATAAGGGCCACTTTCGAAGATGGAACTACGAAATTACAGCATTTGGTTTTGCTTTTGTTTGTAATCTGTCATTTATGTGGGTACATAAACCATGTTGATAGTGCTCTATATTCATTATTCAAGCTAAAATTATGTCGCTTACGCCTGAAGAATGCACCAGAATACTTACAATCCTGGAAACCGGCCGGAGTCAGCGCGATACAGCCAGGACTGTCGGTGTGTCGCTGTCAACAGTACAAAGAGTTCTCCGACGTTACGAAGAAACTGGTTCTACCTACCTACCTACGCAGACCAGGAACGGGCAGAACCAGGTGTACCACAGCACGAGAAGACCGATACTTGGTGAACACCATGCTTCGAAATCGCTTTCTCACAGAAACTGAACTCACCAATCAGTTTCGACGCCTCGGAGGTAGTAACCCAAGTGCATGGACAGTAAGACGTCGGCTTGCTGAATCTAACTTAAAACCCCTTAGACCTGCAAACGACCCTAAACTGGAGCGTGGGCATCGTATTTCAAGACTAAGATATGCCCAGAGCCACGTAAATTGGAGTATTGAAGATTGGTCAAAAGTTATGTTCTCCGACGAATCAAAATTTATGCTCTACAAGCACGATGGAAGACACAGAGTGTATCGAAGACCAGGGGAAAGATTCAAGCAAGCATGCATCGAAGAAAAAGTAGCCTACGGTGGTGGGTCTGTACTTGTGTGGGCCGGAATTTCTTCTGAAAGTCGCACAGAGCTGGTGATCATAGAAAACGGCTCTTTAACTAGCGTAAGATATGTGGAAGAAATCCTCAATGATCACGTTGGTCCATTTATGGTCAATTTAGGTGAGGATGCTATATTTATGTATGACAATGCCCGACCTCATACAGGTAGGATTGTGAATGACTACCTTCAAGAGATGAACATTACTCGTATGGAGTGGCCAGCGCGCAGCCCGGATATCAACCCGATCGAGCATGCTTGGGACGAGCTAGGCAGATGCGTAAAACAACGAAACCCTCCCCCAATCACGCTTCGTGAGCTCAAAATTGCTCTCACAGAGGAATGGGAGAATATTCCCCAAAATCGTATAAGGAACTTGGTGTACAGCATGCCAAACCGCGTAAACGCAGTAATGGAAGCACGAGGAGGCAATACGAAGTATTAAAATTCAAGAAAATCGTAATAAAGTTCAAAAATTTCATGTTTCCTATTTTTGTTTTAAGGAGAGATCAGCAGTTTTTTTCTTTATGTAATTTTGTGTTAATAAAATGTATGGTGACTCATATTTTTTTTACTTTCATTCAAGGAGTATTACATTGTCTATTAAATACAATTTATTGCATTAACCTATCATTTTTAGTTTCCGAGATTTTTAACATTCTTTAAGTGACCCGGATTCATTGCTCTCGAGTGTAGTTAAGTACATATTATGACACTCAAGACTTATCGCATTCATACCGAGTCACGTTCAAAAATAATACATAGGAAATAGATATTATAATCAGCTTGTATTGTTTTCACATAAAAAGGAACAGCAATGCTATTCCCAAAGGAGTAGTCTTTGTATGCAACGCTGCCGGGAAACTACAGTTTGGTATTCACTAAAATGACAGCTTCGTATCGCGATACTATCTCAAGCTGTCTCGACGTCGAGCTCACCGTGTCTAAATAGGGTACCGAGGCACTGGAGCGCGTGAGGCACGTGAAAGAACAGGGTAGTTTTTGAGTTAGTGTCTGACAGACTGACAGTCCCATACAGCGACTGATTAAGGGTTCTGACCGCCCTAGGCTAATTAGGAAGACGCGCCCCCCGCCTGGCGTGTTACGGAGGACGGCCTAAAAAGTATGTGGTACTCGTAACTGAGTAAATAGTAGTGTGAAAATTTTAAGATGGTCATGGTTCACTATCAGATACTAGTCTTATACCTATAAAATCTTTAAGATCGATCTGCAACCGAAATTAACGTTTTTTTTAATCTGCATGACATTCAACTTTTTTTTTTCCATAGTGGTAAGATCATCAAACGAGTCCTCCCAGCCAAGGCAGGGCGGGAGGGACTTTTTTTTTTTGGGACAAACCCACCACACTATTCCCAAACCACTGCAACTCCTGAAAGCCAGAATCAACAGTGGCAACCACCAGAAAAGCGCCGAGACAATGAAGCTCGACGTGTCCCGGAGAATGAATTTACCTGTCTTGGATCCTGCACGAAATTAATCAGAAAAGAATAGTGGAGGAGTAGGAAAAATATGTTTCCACTTCCCTCCATGCAAGCAGGAGACAGAACAAAACAAGGCCAATAGGCACAAAGGGACATTACAACTGGGAGAAGCCCAGTTGCCTATCACCACGGGTAAAAATGACTACTAATATTAAGGGCGGGAGGGACTGTCAGACTCGTACTGACTAAAATCCACGGTGTCCTTCAATAGCCCTTTACGTTCCGGGTCACGGTAATGAGATAAGTCCCACGACCCCGACAGGCTTTAACCCTCTAGAGGGCGGTTCGTCACAATGCTGACATTCTTTGAGGCGCGCGTGGAACACAACGCGCGGTCGACCCGGGCATGGTCCATGGTCGGACAGCGAGTTGCCCTTTGCTCGCCGCCCCCATGCCCGCGCCTACGGGGAGGCCGGAGAATTTTATAAGTAGGTCTGCCGACGTCCGTCACCGTGGGCTAGACGCCCACGGTGACGGACGTCGGCACTGCGGCTTGGGTGGAGGGAGGACGCTATCCTCTCCCTCACGCAGCTCGCCTCCTCCATGCACAGCATGACTGCTTCGCAGACGGAGGCGACCGCTTCTCACCCCGTCTCGCCCCGCAGCATGGCTTCGACCAATGCCGGGCGCGAGAGGTCTCCGCCTATCGCCGTCGTGAGGACACGGCGGTGCTCTGCCCAAGCGTGGCAGTCCTGCAACATATGCTCCACCGTGTCCTCAGGGCGATCCTCGCAGCATCAGCAGTGACAACCAGGCGTTTCCTCCCTCCTTATCAGACACAGTACCTCCTGAAACTTCCGTGTCCGGTGAGTATCTGCGTCATGTGGTAGGTCAGACCACCCGGAGGACACGGTGGAGCATACGGTGCAGGACTGCCCTGCTTGGGCGGAGCACCGCCGTGTCCTCACGCAGGCGATAGGCGGAGACCTCTCGCGCCCGGCATTGGTCGCGGCCATGCTGCGGGGCGAGACGGAGTGGGAAGCGGTCGCCTCCTTTTGCGAAGCAGTCATGCTCGCGAAGGAGGAGGCGGGCCGCGAGAGAGAGAGGATACCGACCTCCCTCCGCCCTAGACGCAGTGGTAGACGCCCACAGCGACGGATGTCGCGGGACGATCTCCGGCCACCGTAGGCGCGCGGGCATGCGGACGGTGAGTAAAGGGCAACTTTCTGCCTGACCTGGACCATGCCCAGGTCGACAGATGGCGCGTTGTGTTCCACGCGCGCCGCATAATGACGGGGCCCCCCCATATAGAGGGTCACAGTCACAGCCCTGCCGGGGTTGCGGGACATACGTATACCGCGACTCCGGTACACAAAGGGCTACCGAAGGAAACCGTGGATTTTAGTCAGTACAAGTCTGACAGTCCTTCCCGCCCTGCCCTGGGTGGGAGGACTCATTTGATGATTTTACCACGAAAAAAAAAAGTGGTAGGTCAGGACGGCGTGACGCCTTTCCAGCCACTCCTCATTCTCAAAGAGGGGTCTTACCGCCGCGATTGCGGCGTGCCCGATGACATTCAACCTTAGGGTGGCAAACCATTTTTTTAAGCTGACCGTACATAAAGGCATCTACCTCACGCATTATAAGTCCAAAATCATGACAAGTGACTACTGTAGGCTACCAGGAAGAAAACCAAATCTATGTCGTGTTTGACCGCATGACTTATATTGGCTTAGTTACTGTTTCTATAGACAACTTAGTTGCCAATGCCATTGACCATAAGCGTGGTCATCTAGTGCGTGAAGTTGCTTCGACTCGAGTATTTTTTTAAAATATTTACTCTAGAGAAAAAATAAAAATTAAATATTAAAAAAAAGAAGAGAGGCATCATCATAGACAAGATTTCAGCGCCCCCCCGATCCTCGCGCCCTAGGCTGCAGCCTAATTAGCCTAAGGGTAAATCAGGCCCTGGTCCCATACCGTTCTACCCAGCAGCGTCACAGTCCAACTCTCAATGTATATAGATGCATCGGCAAGGGAGGATTAAATACTACCCTACCGGACGATTTACAATCGTAAAGTTATGTTTTGCTTAGCAACGCTTTATGCGAAGCTAGGTTAAACTACGCTAGGGCACGAGCTGTGGCACGAGCTGTGGCACGAGTTACTCAATTCAAGAGGTTCAAACAACAGGCACAATAACAACCTTAATAACCGTCGAACTTCACTTACAGGTAAGTTCGTTTCAAGCATGCAGACGGCGAGTAATGGGCGACTCACCGTCTGACCATGGGTCTACAGGGCGTCATGTTCCAAGCGCGCCTCAAAGAGCTGTCAGCAATCTGACGG
This sequence comes from Agrotis clavis, assembly GCA_954870645.1. Lineage (NCBI taxonomy): Eukaryota > Metazoa > Arthropoda > Insecta > Lepidoptera > Noctuidae > Agrotis > Agrotis clavis. Next base: position 17,821,654 of record OX940935.1, on the reverse strand, counting down.
AGTCAAAGCCAAAGCCTTCCGAGGTCGCGGGACCGTCTTAGGTAACCGTGGCCCCGGAACGTAAAGGACTAATGAAAGACACCGTGGATTTTAGTCAGTACAAGTCTGACAGTCCCTTTTGCCCTGATCTGGAAGGTAGGACTCATTTGATGATTTTACCACGTTAAAAAAAACCTATCTGTCCCCGTGGTTCACGGGTTCACCCCACTGCTCGACTCCTGTTGGTCGTATAGCGTGATGTTATGTAGCCTTCCTCGATAGACTGTACAACACACACCACAAAAATATTTTTTCATTTCGACGCAGTTGGTATAGTTCTTGAAATTAGCGTGATAAATCAAACAAGCAAACTCTTCAGCTGCATAATAATATTATATTTAGAATCTAAATATAATAATAATATGCTAATATTATATGCTGCATAATATTATATTTAGATTCTAAATATAATAATGCAAGCCGTAAAGTACTTGTTATTAAGTTTAAAAATAAAAGAAATTGTGTAGAAAATCATAGAAATGCTGAAAATAGTCATTAGAAAAATCGAGGTCAACGACCCCACCAAAATTGGAGGCGGGCATCATCCTGTGACCTTCCCGCGTTCAAGGACGAGCCCAAACGGGCGGGACGCTTCCAGAATAATCAGAGATAAATTCTTAGTATTTTTCTATTTCATTTTATAGGACTACTTAGTCATTTAAATAAAAAATATTAATTACGAAATTGCCAAATTATGAAAAGCCAAAATAAAATTGTTTTATTTTAAAGCTCTTTGTTTTTTTACCTTTTTGACCCATTTTATTTTTAAGACCATGTTGGGAATGTAATAGTTATGGACTTTAAGGGTACTTCTCTGATTTTGTGCAAATCACATGTCCGTGAATATTTTGGCGAATCTAAACATCATAAAAGCCCACCAATATTTTTTATCTATAATTGGGTAGCCTAACTTTTAATGCCAAGAAGAATTAAAATTAATCATGACGAGTTAATGACTCAAAATAATATTTTAATTGATTAAATTTCATTACCCTCAGTGTCTTTGATGGGACGAGTTAGAAAAACATTTTTATTAAATTATACGTAGAGGTTTATGCTGCGAATTGTTACTAGAGGAACCTCAAGTACATCATAAGGTCATGAATTTTGATTTTGCAAGATATAATATTGTTATTATTTTAATACATTGTGATAAAAACAATTTGTCGTAAAAAATATTACATTACCTTCAGCCAATCTTGAAATATCAAACATCGTGCTGTATTACATCGTCACTGAATCGAGCACCCCCTCCCGCCTCCGCAATTCCCGGTCAGTCGGCCAGCAACAACAAACGGGGCAGGACGCGTGCAGTTTTTTTCGCGACCGTTAAAAAAGTTCGACAACTACGCGCTTCAACCAATTTCGGTTTCATTACATTCAGCGGATTTTTGACGTAAGTAGTTGTGTTTTTTTTATAATTTTAGTCTTAAGGCAATTGTTATAATGTATGTTCATGTTTATTATTATCATTATGTACCGTAATTGATTAATTGCAGAGTAAAATAAAAAACAGTTTCAAAAATTCATTACCCTCACTTTCATTACCATCGATTACCTTCAGCTTTGAAGGTGCGGGTAATGAGACTAAAATGAAGGTAATGAATTTTTCATATTATTCGTGATATCCTATTCAACCATATTATACTGCCAAATTCTAAGCGGACACCGGTGTTCGCTCAGAATTTTACAGTTTGATATAAGATTTCACTATAGGGTTTCTAACAAATATTATCCATTTCAGGAAACAAGTATGGCTAAAACTAAAACTAAAAAAACTCGCGAAGAAAAGCTTGCTCAAGCAAGGTTGCATAAAAGGAAAAAGTACGAGGAAATTAAAAACGATCCCGAGAAATATGCAATTCAGAAGGAAAAAGAGAGACAGAGATACTTGAAACGAAAAGAACAAAATAAAATAAAATCTGTTGCTAAAATGACACCAAGGGAAAAAAGACTTCAAAGAAAAAAATGGAACGAAAATAGTAAGCGTTATTTAGAGAAAAAGAAAAAGGAAAAGGTAATACAACAGATGCTGATTGATAATTCACCTCCATCAAGTGATAGAGAAGAAAATGTAGCTGAACAAGACCCATTAGAAGGGCTATCACACCAATCAGTAGAGGTGTCAAACATGAACTGCAAACGGTGTCAAAAGAAGGATAAGTTAATAAGAAGACTTCGTTATAGTAACAAGAAAGAGATTGGTAAACTAAAACAGGAAAAGGAAAAAGTTATTAAAGAAAAGGATGCAATGAGAAAAATGTTGATAAGGCAAATAAATAAACAACGAAGAATACAAGCAAACCAACAACAGCCATCAACAGGCGAGAAAGTGGATAATTTGATAAAATCAATAGACGAAGACAAACGAGAAGAAGTAAAGAAAAAAATATTATTTGGAGAAATCATATCGAACAATTTAAGAGATGGATTTAAAGTTTTAAGAAAGAAAGAAAAACGAGAGTTTAGCGATATAGTCATGAGGGACAAAGACCGTTTCAAGAAGCACAAGGTTTTAGGTAAAGCGTCGAAATTTACAGTGCGAGACAAAAATAAAATATGTCACAACAATGAATCAAACATGGATACAGAGAGTAAAATGAAACAAGACGTAGAAGATTTTTTCGAAGATGACAGCAATACTAAAATATCTCCTGATAAAAAAGAATTTATCACACGTAATGGACAAAAAAAACAAAAACGATATTTATCGGACACATTAACCAACCTCCACAAAAAGTTTATGCACGTTCAAAACAGTAATATTGGATATTCTACGTTCTGTAAATATCGACCATTTTGGGTTCTCTACCCTAAAGAATCTGATCGTAATACATGTGCTTGTAAAATACACGTAAATTTTGATTTATTAGTCAAAAGTCTTAACAAGAAAAAAATCATTAAAGAGGCAAATGGAACTGCTGTTTTGGAAAGCTTGTGCTGTGATATACACAATGAAGAATGCTTAAATCGAAAATGTGAGGTATGTCGAAACAGAGTAATTAATTATGAAGAATTTAGCAATGAAGAGAAAATAAACTATTATCAGTGGTGTGCAAAAAAAGAAACCTACAATGTCAAAGGACAAGATAAAACAAAAATTGTTACCGTAAAAACTCGATTACAAGATTACCCACGAAATGTTATCAAAAAACTGGAAGATTCTCTAAAATCATGCTATATGAAACATTGTACTAACATCGTTGTCCAGTACAAGAGCATTAAATCTCTGAAAGCGACAATGACTACCAAGGAGGTAATGTTACACATTGATTTTTCCGAAAATTACTCTGTCAAATTTAATGAGGAGATACAAAGCTATCATTTCGGTGGCAGTCGATTGCAAATAACGTTACATACTGCGGTTGCATACTTAATTGATCCAGAAACTGGAATCATGAAGTCCTATAGCGTTTGCAGTATCAGCGAATGTAATAGACATGACGCAAGTGCTATATGGGCACATCTCATACCTCTATTAGGATACGTAAGAGAAATATCACCTCTGATAGATACAGTACATTTCGTATCTGACAGCCCTTCAAGTCAATATAGGAATCGCTACATTTTCTACGTTATTAGTGAACTGCAACAGGATTTTCCAGAGTTAAACTTTATAACCTGGAACTATTTAGAGGCTGGACACGGCAAAGGAGCACCAGATGGAGTTGGTGCTGTCCTGAAGAGAACCGCAGATAAAATCGTACAATTTGGTAATGACATTGGCACAATGAAAGACTTTTGGGAGCTCATTCAAGTCAAGGTAAAGAATATCAAACTTCTATCCGTCTCAGAGCAAGATATTGAAGACAAAAAATTTCCCTCGTCGGTTCCAGGATTTCGTGGAACGATGTCTGTGCATCAAGTGCTTTGGTCATCTAACAGGCTTCAAATAACCTTCCGAAAACTAAGTTGTTTCTTGTGTGAAAACGGTGAAATATGTTCTCATAACTACCATCTTGGATTTATGAACTTACCTTGTCTTTATGAAAATGTCGATTCTGAACATCTACAAGATTTCTTAAACGAAAACACGACGAACGAAGTCCTTCGAGAAGTGACAAATTCTCAAACACCTACCCCTACTAATCAATTCCTGAATAGATTACCTACTGAAGCACCACAAAATATGAAAAATTCATCAAATAGAGCCCAAAGTAATAACAAAATCACCATACTATCTGACGTAAAAGTACATTGGACCAACACTTCTTTTATTGGCAATGAAATGAAGAAAACAGATAATACCAATTTTCAACTTGATTTTCAAAAGTTTGTTTCTGGAAAAGTCACAGTAAAAGAACAAGGAAAAGAACAAAATAATCCCGATGATATTTCAGAAAGTTACAATGCAAGAAAAATATTCAAAAAGGATAGTAAAGTGAAGAAAAAATTTTTTGACCACTCAGATGATAGTAGCAGTGGAGGAAACATAAGTGAAGAAGTCAGAATTGTAAAGAAAAAATCACGCATTACCTCACTTTTTGATGATTCTGATGATGAATTAAATATTTTTTAATTTACCAAACCCAAAGAATTTACATTGTTACGAATGTAGAACTAAGAAGTTTTTTTTTTGAGCATACTTGAGGCTTTTTTTTTGTTAAATATTTTTTTATTTTGTATTCATAAGAGAGATAATTATGTTTATGAGCATAATAGTTTTAGCGATATGACATAATTGCAATAAAAAAAGAATATAACTGTTTTTTAATATGTTTCGACAAGAAATAAGAGCTTGCTATAACTTTAGTGATTTTGATTATGTATGTTATTAAGCAGAAGATATTAGGATAGTTATGTTTCATAATTTACATAATTACGTTACATTAAGTAATTATAATTTTTTATTCAATTGAACTCGTAGCTTCTTAAGTAAGACATGACTGATTAGTTAACGAAAATTATTTGATTTGCTATAGGAGACTGAATATTTTTTTCTGTTAAGTTTTAATAAACTCTGATTGTATAAAACTTACGAGATTTTATTTACTTCATCTAATGATATAATCCAGCATTTTTTATTTATTTATCTTAGACTCATTTCATTACTAGCCATTTTTTTTCATTACCTTAGTCTCCAGTTTCATTACCAGTAATTTTTTTTCATTACCTTAGTCCCCAATTTCATTACCAACTTCACGGTTTTCATTACCATCAGCAGTACAGAACTTCATCGGTCAATATCTACTTATGTAATGCGTATAATGTTGTATAAATTACATAAATAGTTTATATTCTTGATACCAATTCTCGTGAAAGTTGAAAATAAGGAATTGAAAATTTTCTCACATTTCTGTCAGAATTGCACTAAATCATAGAAATACCCTTAAAAGAGTACATTTATTAAAGCACTGAAAAACAAACAATAAGTACGCTGAATACATTTTAAAAAATACTTACGCCATATAAAACATTTATTTACTGGAACCTCTGGAATCTCTGGAGCCTCAAAAACCTCCATATTTTAGTCCTTATTTTACCACATAAAACTCAACAAATTAAAATTAATTTCACTTTTATTAATTAAATACTCGGGAACTGGAAAGTCCGTCAAAATAAATGGTCCACTCAAAACAACGCGCGTTTATGTTAGATGTTTGTGTCCAACTAACCACTGCGCGTTCTCTACGCAACGCGTTCGTATCATGTCAGAATGATCAGTAAATTGAAATGCTGGTGCAACGGCTTACTTATGTATAATGAAGGAGATGGAACGTGCTAAGCGTCATGCTTATGGAACATTTTGGGGCATCCGCGTCGCGTCACTCGCGTCCTATTTGAGCTTTCGCGCCTCAAGGTGACCTCCAAGTCGCAATCGATGTTGAGAACTTTTTATGAAACTCAGGAGAAATGCGCAAAGGTGTCTCTTAGATTAGAAACAAACTCCTATAACATAACACCTACTAAGTACCTAATATTATAAATGGGAAAGTAAACTTGCTTGTTGTGCGTTGTCACATCCTATAATGACGTGACCCTAATCGCTAAATCGATTTTGGTACAAAGATAAATGGGATGCTGGAAATGATTTCAAGGGCTACTTTTTTCTTTACGAAATGAGGAGTGAGGGGCAAGGGAATCCACGGACAAAAACTAGTACGACAGACGGACGGTAAGATATTTTGATTGAAATTTAACAGCTGTTGTAGGTTTAAACAGGTAAGCAGGCAATCATTAAATGACCAAAGTAGTTGATACAATAAATGAGTATTAATTAATCCAAGATAATCTTCGATCATTCAAGATTTTTTTTAAATTTCAAACCGTATCACGGTAAGCAGGAATTTATCTCTAAGATAAAGCAATAAGCGTAATTTTGTTGTAATTTATATTGGTAAGTAGTTATACGTTTATTAGTTTCCTACATGGCTCATACTATGTACACTTGCATTAGTAACAAAGCTAAAATTAGAAACAGTTACATGTTTCTAATTATAGCCATGTTTGAATCTAAATTAGGCAAATGAAATACCTTTACTGTAAAGAATCGTACAGGTAGGTAGGTACCTACTTACATATTTATAGTTCCGTAATTTTTGCCCCATAGGAAAAAGGGCTAACAACGCCTTTTTCAAACTAAATTGTACAATTTTGTAACCGGCTGAGTATTTAGATTAATTGAAAAGACAAAACGAAGCTACAATATCTACTAGGTACAACTATTCCTTACACAAACACCCAGACCCGGAACAACTATGAAACTTGAAGATCAAACAAATACTTGTTTCGTAAGGGGATCGAGCCCGGTACGTTGCACAGCATGCAGTCGATCGCTGAGCCACTGCGCCAATCGTATGACACTTTTATAAACAACTGTGTCTTAGAAGTCGCATTTTTATAGTGTCATCTACAAAATTAATAAGTTCCAGATATAATTTACTTTTTTAAGCTGACCGTACATAAAGGCATCTACCTCACGCATTATAAGTCCAAAATCATGACAAGTGACTGTAGGCTACCAAGAAGAAAACCAAATCTATGTCGTGTTTGACCGCATGACTTATATTGGCTTAGTTACTGTTTCTATAGACAACTTAGTTGCCAATGCCATTGACCATAAGCGTGGTCATCTAGTGCGTGAAGTTGCTTCGACTCGAGTATTTTTTTAAAATATTTACTCTAGAGAAAAAATAAAAATTAAATATTAAAAAAAAGAAGAGAGGCATCATCATAGACAAGATTTCAGCGCCCCCCCGATCCTCGCGCCCTAGGCTGCAGCCTAATTAGCCTAAGGGTAAATCAGGCCCTGGTCCCATACCGTTCTACCCAGCAGCGTCACAGTCCAACTCTCAATGTATATAGATGCATCGGCAAGGGAGGATTAAATACTACCCTACCGGACGATTTACAATCGTAAAGTTATGTTTTGCTTAGCAACGCTTTATGCGAAGCTAGGTTAAACTACGCTAGGGCACGAGCTGTGGCACGAGCTGTGGCACGAGTTACTCAATTCAAGAGGTTCAAACAACAGGCACAATAACAACCTTAATAACCGTCGAACTTCACTTACAGGTAAGTTCGTTTCAAGCATGCAGACGGCGAGTAATGGGCGACTCACCGTCTGACCATGGGTCTACAGGGCGTCATGTTCCAAGCGCGCCTCAAAGAGCTGTCAGCAATCTGACGGAGTCAAAGCCAAAGCCTTCCGAGGTCGCGGGACCGTCTTAGGTAACCGTGGCCCCGGAACGTAAAGGACTAATGAAAGACACCGTGGATTTTAGTCAGTACAAGTCTGACAGTCCCTTTTGCCCTGATCTGGAAGGTAGGACTCATTTGATGATTTTACCACGTTAAAAAAAACCTATCTGTCCCCGTGGTTCACGGGTTCACCCCACTGCTCGACTCCTGTTGGTCGTATAGCGTGATGTTATGTAGCCTTCCTCGATAGACTGTACAACACACACCACAAAAATATTTTTTCATTTCGACGCAGTTGGTATAGTTCTTGAAATTAGCGTGATAAATCAAACAAGCAAACTCTTCAGCTGCATAATAATATTATATTTAGAATCTAAATATAATAATAATATGCTAATATTATATGCTGCATAATATTATATTTAGATTCTAAATATAATAATGCAAGCCGTAAAGTACTTGTTATTAAGTTTAAAAATAAAAGAAATTGTGTAGAAAATCATAGAAATGCTGAAAATAGTCATTAGAAAAATCGAGGTCAACGACCCCACCAAAATTGGAGGCGGGCATCATCCTGTGACCTTCCCGCGTTCAAGGACGAGCCCAAACGGGCGGGACGCTTCCAGAATAATCAGAGATAAATTCTTAGTATTTTTCTATTTCATTTTATAGGACTACTTAGTCATTTAAATAAAAAATATTAATTACGAAATTGCCAAATTATGAAAAGCCAAAATAAAATTGTTTTATTTTAAAGCTCTTTGTTTTTTTACCTTTTTGACCCATTTTATTTTTAAGACCATGTTGGGAATGTAATAGTTATGGACTTTAAAAGAGTACATTTATTAAAGCACTGAAAAACAAACAATAAGTACGCTGAATACATTTTAAAAAATACTTACGCCATATAAAACATTTATTTACTGGAACCTCTGGAATCTCTGGAGCCTCAAAAACCTCCATATTTTAGTCCTTATTTTACCACATAAAACTCAACAAATTAAAATTAATTTCACTTTTATTAATTAAATACTCGGGAACTGGAAAGTCCGTCAAAATAAATGGTCCACTCAAAACAACGCGCGTTTATGTTAGATGTTTGTGTCCAACTAACCACTGCGCGTTCTCTACGCAACGCGTTCGTATCATGTCAGAATGATCAGTAAATTGAAATGCTGGTGCAACGGCTTACTTATGTATAATGAAGGAGATGGAACGTGCTAAGCGTCATGCTTATGGAACATTTTGGGGCATCCGCGTCGCGTCACTCGCGTCCTATTTGAGCTTTCGCGCCTCAAGGTGACCTCCAAGTCGCAATCGATGTTGAGAACTTTTTATGAAACTCAGGAGAAATGCGCAAAGGTGTCTCTTAGATTAGAAACAAACTCCTATAACATAACACCTACTAAGTACCTAATATTATAAATGGGAAAGTAAACTTGCTTGTTGTGCGTTGTCACATCCTATAATGACGTGACCCTAATCGCTAAATCGATTTTGGTACAAAGATAAATGGGATGCTGGAAATGATTTCAAGGGCTACTTTTTTCTTTACGAAATGAGGAGTGAGGGGCAAGGGAATCCACGGACAAAAACTAGTACGACAGACGGACGGTAAGATATTTTGATTGAAATTTAACAGCTGTTGTAGGTTTAAACAGGTAAGCAGGCAATCATTAAATGACCAAAGTAGTTGATACAATAAATGAGTATTAATTAATCCAAGATAATCTTCGATCATTCAAGATTTTTTTTAAATTTCAAACCGTATCACGGTAAGCAGGAATTTATCTCTAAGATAAAGCAATAAGCGTAATTTTGTTGTAATTTATATTGGTAAGTAGTTATACGTTTATTAGTTTCCTACATGGCTCATACTATGTACACTTGCATTAGTAACAAAGCTAAAATTAGAAACAGTTACATGTTTCTAATTATAGCCATGTTTGAATCTAAATTAGGCAAATGAAATACCTTTACTGTAAAGAATCGTACAGGTAGGTAGGTACCTACTTACATATTTATAGTTCCGTAATTTTTGCCCCATAGGAAAAAGGGCTAACAACGCCTTTTTCAAACTAAATTGTACAATTTTGTAACCGGCTGAGTATTTAGATTAATTGAAAAGACAAAACGAAGCTACAATATCTACTAGGTACAACTATTCCTTACACAAACACCCAGACCCGGAACAACTATGAAACTTGAAGATCAAACAAATACTTGTTTCGTAAGGGGATCGAGCCCGGTACGTTGCACAGCATGCAGTCGATCGCTGAGCCACTGCGCCAATCGTATGACACTTTTATAAACAACTGTGTCTTAGAAGTCGCATTTTTATAGTGTCATCTACAAAATTAATAAGTTCCAGATATAATTAACTAGGTACTATGTTTAGTTGACCCAAAAAAAACACCACTTCAAATTAAGTTCGGCTTGATGAATTTTTTTATCAATGCTATAGATAAAACCGTACCTATCAATTGTACCTTTTTATTGTATTTACGAATTATTTTCCTGAGGCTAAAATTAAGGAAGAGGTGGGTCTTTAAATCGGGAATATATTGTAATATTATACTAAATTCGTAAGCCTAATTAACCGAGGCTAAAAGCGAGTAAGTACCTACCTACCTAAGCATTAAAAAAAGGTCAAATTAAAAAAACTACTTTTGGAATGGCAAAATTGAATAAAGTAAACAAAACGAGTCCTCCCACCCTGGGTGGAGTGTAAGGGACTGTCAGACTCCTACTGTCTGAAAATCCACCCTGCTCCTTCAGTTGCCCTATGCGTTCCAGGATCAGGATGTCCTTAACTGATGAGACCGCGACGACCCGTAGTTCAGACGTGCCCAAAGCCTCTATAGAGCTAAAGAAGGCCTTAATAATAATTATCATAGACAATCACATGCCTGCCACAGAGATAAGCTTCATTTTAAGCGTTTACACCCGTGCGCCTTACACCGATTGTACAGTATCTTAACACAGAACTAAAAATTGCTAACAAGTATTTAGCAGGTGATATTTTCGTTCCTCACAAGAAGCTCCAATAAAAAAGGAAAGAAAATTATCAAATTCGATTTGGCGTCGCGCTTTTATGTTTCTTTTCAAACTTGGATTAATATAAAAAAGTTGACACATTAATTTTCGAGCCTATGCGCGCATTTTGTATGTAATGTCGCGAGCGTATAAATATGCTGCGCATAATTAAGCATATCTTTGAATGCGTTGACTAGGTTTGATTTTTTTCCTTGCTCCAGGAGATTGTAGGCCTGAGTATTTGATATTAATTTCAGCTTGATACCCGCACGCGTTTCAAAGAAGAAAAGATGATGAGAATGATGAATGGAGATAGCTCATGACTCACTCAAGTGAAAAAATTGTTATTTATGTATTTTAAAAAATTGTACGTAGATAATCTTATCCCGGAGAAATCGGTATACATCTATTTTAGTCTAGCTAATAAAAGGCGGTCACAATCTCCTCATTTTTTAGAAGTCCATTATAAATAAATGGACTAGTCCTGTAATAATAAATAAAAAAAAAATCATCGTTTTACGTGATTTCACTCTATTCTATTTCTTAAAATGGCAAGCAAAGCCGATGCCGACTATTCTGCCAATAACGAAGATGAATTATTGGACAAGCAAGAAATGTGTATTTATAATTAAAAAAGAATAATATAAGATTTAACCACAATAGAACGATAATAAATAATTATAATGTTTCCGTTCGATGATACAGTTCATCGTTTCTCTTCGTAAACGCGCAGAAAACCATAGATACCATAGAAGCCATCTAGAAGCTGTCATCAGGGACCGAAAACCTTTATAAATTACGGTACCGGTATTGAAGAATTTTGGTTATTTTTCAGACTTAGGTAACCGCTATCTGGGTAACCAGACAGAAGAAAAATGTAACCTCTATTCAGGTTACCGTTTTAATACCGGTTAACTAAAGATAACGACTCTTTGTCACACACACATGCGATGCGCGCCCTGTGACTATTGCCGACGGCACGTGTGAAGTGTGCAAGATAGGGGTAATTTTTATTTCGGTAACCGGTATTAATACTGGTTATGTATTCACTTATAATAAAGGTAATCTTTAAAATTACCTGTAAAAGAAAAAAAGGTTGTTACCGAAAAAATACCCGTATTGATCATACCGGTTTCGGTCCCTGGCTGTCATTATGACATTGACAGGAGCAATTGTCAATTTGTCATGAAATAGTTTTCCATTTTTCAAGGTTGCGGGAAAATGAAAATATTGTTGGTTTCGTAAGCCGTGTTTCCACATTTTCTTCCGCGTTTGTGAATGAAACTTAATAAAAATGCTTTATTTCTATATTCTGTTATAGCTACATTATATTATGGAACAACAAACTACTGGTGTTTGGCAAAGCCCATCAACAGCTGAGCGCTAGACACGCTCAGCCGACCAGTGATAAATACGGGCTAGTTTTGTACATTCAAATCGGAGTCAGGTTCGTCTCGTCAAGCGTGGCGCTCGCTCACTCGGCCGCTGACTCGGCAGGTGGCTAATGTGTGTATAAAAAGTTTTCTGTGCGCTCATAATCGGTGGTGAAAGTAGGCGCAGATGTGGCGTGAACAATCGTCAAGAAATGTCCACCGCCCGTTCGTACTTTGAATAAATTAATCGGACAATTTCTAAATCGTGCCATGGTGATAACTGGTGATTTTCTATCGAATATTTGCGTACAAATGTGAAGGACCAATGAAAACAGTGATTACACTACATACTTTGTTTCTGTAAATATATTTTTTGTGCACCAAGGGAAATATGGCTTTATCCGTGGAGCAGAAAAATGATTTTGATTTTATCATCAAGAACTTATTGGCTGGAGGTAAGCATTTATCAGTTTTATTATTATATCCTTGACGGTTTGAAATGATAGTCTAGACACTAAAGCAAAAATTCAATAAGGTAAGGAGGTCAGGATATTTTGAACTATAAGCTAGGAGTGTTTAGTGTTTTAATTCTAGAACACCTCAATCATCTTTTAACAATTACAAAATTAAAATGAATTATACTGTTTTTCTGCTTACTAAAAATCATACCTGTAACTACATTATTTTAATTTATGCCTCTTCTTTTTAGCTTTTATCTATCTTTACAATATGAAAGTAAATGTGATTATTTTAAAAATTTATCTCCATGTTCAAATCCCGAATTAAAGTAAACAGGATTTAAAAAAAATGAGTTAATAAAAATTATAACTAGTAACCACCTCCTTCTTTTTTGTGGGACATTCATATATTCAAAACCTTTGCTTAATACTTTGATTGATTATAATACCTATGTATATATACACCGTGTTCCGGACGATATACATAAACTTCGACCAGATGTTCAGACCACGGAAGTAAGCATTTTTCATTATGGACACATTAATAAATTCTTATTTTTTATTTTTTGTTAATTTTCATACAAACTAAATACCTAGACGTAAATAACCCGATATGCATGCCTCTTTATCCGAATTGGCAACGTCGTATTTTCATTCATAACATTTGGCGGGCTGAAACTTGTCAAAACAGTTTCTTTGATTTTTTATCTCGTTCCTCATAGCACTGTCAATGTACTATACTTATCTAAAGAGAACGTATAAGGCTACCAAGCAGGTAGATACGTATTTCGAATTGTCTTTTTAATTGAGGAATAAAAAAAAAAACAAAATTCCATAACCAAATCATGATAACCTCTTCCCACGACATGCAGCCTTCGCAAAACGTTTCTGCAGTCCTTATTTTTAGTCTAGGCTTAAAGCAACGCCGGACCTCCAACGACGGGAAGGGGAGTAGGCTACCATAATTATCTTCCCATTCTGCCGTTTCGGCTTAAGTAACGAACATTCAATCTCAAAATTATTGACTAAAAGAGGGGCAGCTCAACACGCAATCTGGGGACCACGCTTAGAGCTCACGTACATTCGTAAAAATACTCTCAAAAGATAGGTCTCGGTCAAATTAAGATAAATGGTAATCACAGCATATTTTTTTTATGCATTTGAGTAGAATAATTATAATTTATAAGCACACTTGTTGCGTGGGCAACATCAGAACTAACGCCACCATCTTATTTTTCAATACATTTCACAAATGAGCGCTCTCCTGTCAACCTCAATGGAGTGTCCAAAGATCCATATAACACTGTAGGTTAGACAACTACGTCAGCCGTAATGTCATTCAAAAATATTTTTATTAATAAAAAATAAACTCTAAAAAGCAAAAAATAAATTTAATGTAAAAAGTTTTCAAAATGACCACCTTCTTTTTCGACACAAATATTCAAACGAGTCCTAATTTGGCCATTTAAATTTACAGACATTTGTCTTATTTGTTCAGCAGCCTGAGATATTCTATCTAAGAGCTGTTCACGGTTCTGAATTTGTACGGAGTACACCTTCTCCTTTAAGGTTCCCCAGACATAAAAATCTAAAGGAGTCAGATCTGGGGACCTAGCTGGCCATGCGATATTTGTGCTACCTCGTCCAATCCAACGGCCAGGAAACGTTGCATTTAAATATTCACGCACTTGTGTGCCATAATGTGCAGGGGCCCCATCATGTTGGAGCCACATGGTTCGCAGAGTTTGAAGATCCACTTGTTCGAAAAATTCGAAGCTAGTGACGTTTCTTAGGAACTCTAAGTAATTGTCAGCATTTAGGCGGTGGGGAATCTCAATAGGGCCGATCAGCTGATTGTTAAAAACACCAGCCCACATGTTTACAGAGAATTCAGTTTGATGTGACGCCTGCCAATGTAAATTCGGGTTGCTCTCATGCCACTGCACTTGATTTTTGGAATTGAATACTCCCGCTCTTGTAAACTGGGCTTCATCCATCCAAAGAATTTTTTGAAGCAGTATTGGATTATTTATCAGTTCTTGATTCATTCTCTGGCAAAAAACAATTCTTGAGAAGTGATCAGGTGGTATTATGCCTTGGGATTTTCTGTAGTGGTAGGCATGCAAACCATATCTTTTCCACAGTTTCCACACTAGCTTATGAGATACACCCACGATTCTCCCAACGCGTCTCGTTGAGAGTGTAGGATCATGAATAATAAGGTTCATACATATAAATAGGCACAGCTGCTGTAGCATTTCCGTCACAGAAACCGTAGACGAAGTGAATATCAGCTTGGTGTTGAGCAGAATATTCGTGCGGCATAGTGAAAGTTGTAATCAAAATGATTGATTAAATTAGTCGGAAACCCAAAAGCAAATTACAATAAACAATAATCCTGACAGTTAAAATCATGCATGACAAACAATGACAAATAACAACTTAGGTATCCATAGCGACCAGTTTAATCTCTTTGAAAGATTCGTTATCGCAAATGATCGTATTTCTTCGCTAACTCTCGGGTTCCTCTCGTACGTGCAAATGAAATGCAAATAGTATTTGATAGATTTATCATTTTAATTGCACTAAGCGGCAACATAGGCCAAATTAAGATACTTTCTCACTGCATAGCTCAATTAAATTTCATTAAATGAAATTACAAATATCTTTGTAACGAAGCCTTTTTAAGTACTACTTCCTTTGTTGGATTTGATTTGTAAAAGCCATAGAAGTATTTGCTAAAGTTTATGGATAACGTGAAGAACACGGTGTATATTAAGTGTCAGTAAAATAAAAATTCTTAACAATGTGAGAATGCAACCTTCCTAAGCTGTGACTAAAAAAATCAAAATAAGTATATTTAAATACAATGTAATTTATAATATTTTTGTTTCTGATGTTTACAATCAATCAAAATTTTAATGCAGAAAAAATACTGTCATTTATTCTCTTTAAATATTTCCTTGTTGTGTGAAGTGAAATATTATGTTGCATTGTTAAGTAGTTGCAAAAAAAGATACAAGCAGCGAGTGACACTGTAGAGAATGGCTAGTTCTTGATACTTGTCAAAACTTAAAAAATTTGTACACCATGTAAAAGCTATTTTCGCATACAATGTAAATTTTAAATAACCGTCATGCTAAATGCTAAGTTTCCTTTTTAAATACAAGGTACAGAAAAACAATATGTTAGCCTCAAATAAATCTAATAATAACTCATATTGGGCAGTCTTATTCTTATCCCAATCTCCAATTCCTTCCAGGCACTGATATCAGTCAAGGCCGGAGACACAGACCAAGCAGTGTTGTCCTTATCAGATATCTGTAGAAATTAGAAATACAGTAAACATATATAAGATTATTTAGGCTTTGTGAGAATACAACATAAACACAATTTGTGTTGCTCAAATTTTATTGAAGAAACGACATTTTAGGTTTATTGTATCCTAACAACAAAAATAAGAAATAAAATCTTGAATTCTATGCTTTCCTTTTCTGACAGTCTATCTGACTTTTCATGTCAAAGATTTAAAAATAAAGAAACAAAATAGGAACCAAAGAGATTCTAATACTGAATAGAATTTCTTTACATCTCCCCCCCCTGGAGAGTATGATTTTTAAAGGGATCTTTCGGATCCATCTTCCAGGAAAATCATTCAAACGATGATCCTATTCATTCTTCATTGCCATCATCTTCTATTATGGATGCTGGAATAATTTTTGTAATGTGAAATAAATTTGACTCTATTTTCTTATGTCCAGTGTCGATTTTGTATATATATTGATTTAGAAATTTTTTCTATAATTCGATAAGGTCCAATTTTCAACTCATCCAGCTTTTTCCTGTTTAGCTTATTTCCATTTTCCACATATACCATGTCCCCAACATCAAATTCATGGTGTTTTCTGTTCTTATCAAATAACAGTTTGTTGTAGTTGTGTGATTTTATTGTATTTTCTAATGCTTTTGTTCTATCTCTTATCCAGTTATTTTCAGTTTTATCTTTCTTCAATTCTTGCGGTAAAATTGTAACATCCATACCATACAAAAGATAACTTGGAGAGAAACCAGTTACTGAGTGAATAGTTTGATTGTATTTATCTACACACTCATGAGCTATTGTTGTCCAAGCTCTTTTATTTCCATTTTCATTAATTTTGCATCGAATTTTGTTCACTAAAGTTTGGTTTAATCTCTCATTTAAACCATTCGAGAATGGTGCATTTACTGCAGTGAATATCATAGGTATTTGTTTTTTCTCTAAAAATCTCTTGAATTCTTTTGAATTTATACCTGGATATTGATCAGTAAGCAGCATTCCAACATCTTCTGTTTCTGATATTTTCGTGACAAGTTTGATAAAATCATTTGCAATTTGAGTTTTTGACGTTATGATAAATGCGTATCTAGTGAAATGATCCACCAATAAAAGTAAATATTTTTTTGTAGATCTTGACCCTCCAAAACCTCCTATTGTATCTATAGAGATAATTTCAAACGGTTTTGTGGCTGGACCCAGATGAGACATAAATCCAAATTTATGTTGTCCTCTTGATTTATTCCTTATACAAATTTCACACTCTCTACATACTTTTCTAACGTTTTTTGTTAAATTTCTTGCTATGTATAGTGAACTAATTGTCTTTTGCATTTGTTTTACTCCAATGTGACAAAGATTCGTATGTATATTTTTCAAAAGTTTGATACTAAATTCTTCAGACAAAATTATTCTTTCCCCGTTTCTAATTTTTTTATAGTAAACATTTTGGTTATTTATAATGTTTTCTTTATTATTTTTTATTTCTTCATTTTCTGCCTGATCTTTTAAAATATCTTGCAGATTAATCAAGTTCACAATTTTTAATTGTTCATCCATATTTTCATTTTGTTCTAATACAGGATTTCTACTGAGACAGTCCGCTTCCAAATTATCTTTTCCAGGAGCATATTTTATCTTAAAATCATATTGTGATAGGTAGTAAGTCAAGTCACCCAATTCTTCATCGGTTCTCGATTTTAAATTCATATTTTCTAGTGGTTTATGATCTGAATAAACTGTAAATGATTTTCCAATCAGCCAGTACTGCCAGTATCGTACTGCTTCTTTGATGGCCAAGCATTCCAAGTATATAGCTTTTTTTTTCTTTTGAGCTTCATTTAGTTTCTTGGAAAAGTAAGCTACTGGTTTTTCTTTTCCATCTGACTGTGTCTGTTTTAAAATAGCTCCAACTCCCAC
Organism: Agrotis clavis; assembly: GCA_954870645.1. Taxonomy (NCBI): domain Eukaryota; kingdom Metazoa; phylum Arthropoda; class Insecta; order Lepidoptera; family Noctuidae; genus Agrotis; species Agrotis clavis. The sequence continues at coordinate 17,803,871 of OX940935.1, read as the reverse complement.
GATAGAAGCATCTGTATAAATGTTTATGGGTAAATCTTTATCAAAAATTTCTAGTACTGGTTGAGTACATAGGAGATTTTTTATTTTCTCAAATGCTTTCTGACATTCGTCAGACCAAATAAATGGTTGATTTTTCCTTAATAAATTATGTAACGGATCTAATATTATCGCACTTCTTGGTATGTAATCATTGTAGAAATTGATTTTCCCTAGAAACTGCCTTACATTCTTTTGCGTTTTTGGAGTAGGGAAATTCCTGACTGAAATCAAATTATCTTTCACTGGTTTAATGCAATTGTTTTGTAATATATGACCCAGATATTTTACAGAGTCTGATGCAAATGTGCACTTCTTAAATTTTAATCTGAATCCTTCTCTTTTTATGGCTTCTAACAACTGTGTTAGGTGATGGATATGTTCATCAAAAGACTTTGAGAATATCAAAATGTCATCAATGTAATTTACAGCAAAATCTGTGAGTTTGTACCTTCTTAATATATTACTCAATATTCGCTGAAAAATTGCTGATGCAGTTTTCAGACCAAATGGAAGACAAGTCCATTGGAAGTGCCCTTCTTGTGTTACAAATCCAGTTTTCTTTCTGTCCTCTACTCGTAGGGGAATAGCCCAAAATGCAGAGTTTACATCGAGTTTTGAATAAAAATTGCAATTCCTTGTCTTAGTCATTAAGTCTTCTATTAACGGAAATGGTTGTACTTCCGGCACTACAATCTTATTCAGATCTCTGAAGTATAAACTTCAAAAACAAAAAATCAAGGTTATGTATCGACATAACCTTGATTTTTTGTTCTCTTCTTTTTTAAAAGCCAATGTCACAGGTGCAGCAAAAGGACTGTAGGATTCTTCTATAAGTTTATTATCTAATAAATTCCCTATTTGCTCTTCTATTTCTTTTTTATCTTCTATCGTACATCTGTAGGGCCTTTTATTGCAATATTTGTCTACTAATAAATCTATTCTAGCTTCATAACCGTTAACAGTTCCAACATCATACTTATTCTTTGCAAAAACTGTGTTATATTTATTAATTAATTTATTTATTTCCTCTTTCTGATATTCATTTAAATGGTCAACATTCATTTCAAAATCTTCTTCTTTTACATGTTCGTTAAAATTAATCGTATATTGTTTCTGTATATTTTTGTTTTCTATTCTTTCTTCTCTAGTATAAGCTTTTCTATTTATGGAAGCTTCTTCCACTTTTTCTTTGTTCAAGTTTTGTTTTTGGCTAATTTTCAAGTCTTCATTTTGTATTAACTTGAACTTCAATATCATGTCTAATCCAATCAAAAAATCGTATTTGAATTTTTTCTCATCTATAATGTATACTTCTACATTTTCTTCTATTTCAAATATTTTAATCTTTAAGTTTGTCAAACCACTTGTCTTCTTGACACCATTAATTGTTACTAAACTTGTTTCATTCAAATTGCTTCTTTTGCCTTTTAATTTTAGCAACTTTGAATTAATCAAAGAAACATTTGAGCCAGAATCATATATTCTATAGATTTCTAATGTATTATTTAATAATAGTTTGACAGTTATTAATGGTGTCACAATTAGTTTTTTTGTTCCGTTTCATTTAACTCGGCTTCTATGACAGAATTGTTTACATGTTTTATGTTTTTCTCTTTCACTTTATCATCTCCTCTTGTTTTAAACCAACAATCATTTTCAGAATGATAGCGAATCCCTTTATTTAAATTTTCACATGTTTTACATGGGCTTTTATCCTCATTTTTATAGTTGGCTCTAAAATTTACACTTTTCCCATAGTTATAATATTTATTCTTATTTACCAAATGTTCAAACTTTCTCAGTTCATTAAAAAGATCCACTGTATCTTTCAATGTTTCTCTATCAATCCTGTTAAGTACATGTATTGGTAAACCAGTTGCGATTAAGTCTATTAGGGTACCTGTATCAATTGAACTTCTCATATCCAATAACAATCTTTCTTTCCTTATGGCGTAATCCACCAACAATCCTTCTTTGTATTTGAATGATAAAGCATAAGTAGTCTGGTTCCATCCTTTGTTTGCAAATGTTTCACAAAATTTGTTTTTCCAAATTGTCCATTCTGAGTCTAATGTATATTTTATAATCATTGAACTGTACCAGTCGGTACTACTTTTATCCAGGAACAGTCTAAGGATTTCAATTTTTTTTTCGTCTTCTTTTATATCAAATCGTATGCATTCTTTTTCGAAAGTATTTAACCAATGGTTTGCATTCAAAGATTTGCTGGTGAATTTTTCTATTACGAACTTCTCTGCAATGTGCTTTAAGTTTTGGTGTTTAGAACCTTGTACATTTTCTACTAACTTTTCCAATAACTTTTCCAATACACCTGTTTCACTACTTTCTGCAGTCGCAGTTTGCTTTTGTACCACTTCCTCTAAGTATTGTTCTGCAAATTGTAAATTGTCATCCTCATCTATATATGTTTTTTTTAATTCGTCTGACATAGTTATCCAAATTTTTCTAGTTTGGTACCTTTTTTTAAGACTGTTTTTAATCTTCACATATGCAGCCGTTTTCATTATTTCTTTGTGACATCCAATGGATTGTAATTCATCTGGAATAGCGTACACTTTTCCTTCGAGTGTCGAAATCGAGGTTATACAACAACAATTTGATTTTCCGTCACCACTTGGTAAAATTTCAAATTCGAAACAAAGTTTCTCCATTTTTTCAAATCTTATAAACAAAAAAATGTCGTTTTATAAGATTATTTAGGCTTTGTGAGAATACAACATAAACACAATTTGTGTTGCTCAAATTTTATTGAAGAAACGACATTTTAGGTTTATTGTATCCTAACAACAAAAATAAGAAATAAAATCTTGAATTCTATGCTTTCCTTTTCTGACAGTCTATCTGACTTTTCATGTCAAAGATTTAAAAATAAAGAAACAAAATAGGAACCAAAGAGATTCTAATACTGAATAGAATTTCTTTACACATATTCAAATACCTACCTTGAACTTAAATTTAGAACATAAATAACTAGCTATTCCCTGCGGTTGCACCCTCTCTGCTCGTCTCCTATTGGTCGTAGCGTGATGTTAAATAGCCTATAGCCTTCCTCAATAAATGGGCTATGCAACACAAAAAGAATTTTTCAATTCAAACCAGTTGTTCCCGAGATTATCGCGTTCAACCAAACAAACTCTTCATCATCATCATCGTCATCAGCCTATAATGTTCCCACTGCTGGGACACAGGCCTCCTCTCTGTGAGAGCGAGTGGGACATAATCCACCACGCGGGCCCAGTGCGTGTTGGTGGATGTCACATGTCTTCGAATTTTTGGTTCTAGGCCATGCCGGTTTCCTCACGATGTTTTCCTTCACCGTTTTGAGAGCAGTGTTGATGAAATAAATTACACAAAGTAATGCGCCTGGCGGGGTTCACCCACGACCTACAACTCGTTAGTCGGGACCGATACCACTAGGCCACCACTGGTCTCTACTGCTCACAAACTCTTCAGCTTCATAATATTAGTGTAGAAGTATAGATCAGCCTCTAATTTCCCACTCCCAGCAGTGGCAGAATTAGAGGAGGCCTCTTAAGATATGTAAATCTAATTCTAATGTATGATGAATTGATGATCCATCTTATACTTAAACCATTATTTGTACGCCGCCGGAAACGGCAGAAAATTACGATCATAACACACTTAACAACTTTGTACAATATTCTGACAAATAAATGACTTCTATTCTATTCTATGCGTTTGCTTTTGACCATCATCTTGGCCAGAGCCTCATCTGGGGTCGGAAGACTTATTGGTTTATTTTTTCTACGTGATAAAAGTACTTGCTAGGTAGGAGCATTGCGCGGGCATGCGGACGGCGAGTAATGGGTGACTCTCTGTCCAATCATGACCATGGGAATATGACCGGGTCGACGGCGCGTCTTGTTCCACGCGCGCCTCAAAGAGCTGTCAGCGACCTGACAGAGGACCAAATGCCTGCCGGGGTCGCGGTACTGACTAAACAGATAGCCATGACCCTGGAACATAAAGGGCTATTGAAGGAAAACCATGGATTTTAGTCAGTACGAGTCTGATAGTCCCTTCCGCCGAGTTCCGCCTCTCCTAGGGTGGAAGGTCTCATTGGAGGATGTTTCCACATAATAAAAGTAGTTTAGTAGTATTAAAGCTTTTTATTGTATGCCTGATCTGTATGCTACTCAGGCAGGACCTACCTCACTTGAAATGACATTGGCAAGAGTGTTCAGAATAAAAATGATTTCAAATTCTTTGTACTTTGTGTGAATCATCACAAATATGCACTTCTGAATGTGTGGTTCCCAACTTCCTTGTACGAAGTTGAATACAAAATTATTCATTATAAATACACTAGCTGTTTCCCGCGGTTTCAAACGATGCTGGGCTCTTATTATTTGTAGTAGCATGATGTTTTTTAGTCCAGACTTTCTCGATAACTGGACTATACAACACAATATATGTTTTCATTTCTAACTAGTAGCTCTTGATAGCACGTTATTGGTTGCAAATATTGGTTCAGTGCTGGAATCGAACCAGCGACACGCAATTTAGCAATCAATCGCTCAACCGCTGCGCCAACTGCATCGTCAAATCTACTACCACCACAAGATAAAAAAAATATTATCAAGAAAACCACAACACTAGTGGCATGATGTATTCAAGAGGTCTCATATTAAAAACATGAATCTCATATCATTCTTGGAAATGTTTAGCACACAGGACGAGGTGTGCCCAATGCAGCAATGCCCATCCTCTTTCGTATAGCATTTACACAACCAGTTCTGGGGGAAATGCTTATGCAACTACCGCAGCACAATATAACCATTTAACAAATATCTCATGCACAATTCAGTTTCCAAACTTATTTTTTAAGGCCGAGACTCCACCAAAGCTGTGCGAGTCGTGATGTGCCTCGAACAACCAATAGGATTGCGTTGCCGGAGTCGTGCCGGAGTGGAGCTGTGTCAATAACGCAATTCTATTGGTTGTTCAAAACACGTCTCGACTCGCACAGCTTTGGTGGAGTCTCGGCCTAAGATTTGAATCCCTTTAAAATCTTTGGTAAAATCATCAACAGAGTTCTCCCACTCAGGGCGGGAGGGACGGAAGAGACTGTCAGACTTGTACCGACTAAAATCCATGGTAATCCTTAATAGCCCTTCACGTTCCAGGGTCACGGTTACATGATGAGACAGCCCCGCGACCCCAAACTTGAATCCCTTGCATTAAGTTCAGTTTACACGAGTCAGAAGTAAACTTAATTTACAATGTTTATTTTCACTGTAAACGAAGATAAAATCTAATGTCTTTATACGAGCAATGCTTGTATATTTATGCATAATCAGGATCTCGGAAACGGCTCCAAGGATTTTCATGAAAGTTACAGATTAGGGGTTTTTCGGCTCAAGGAATCGATTTATCAAGGTCCCAGGTTCGAGAAAAGCTCGGTTCCCAAGATATAGACATTTTAAAAACCGAGCGAAGCTCGGCAACCAGATATTTGATATTGTAAGTGAAAATAAAATCAGAGATCTCATTAGTCCTCTTGACAGACACGATAACAAGGATTGAGATAAGGTCGTCTATTGTAAAAGATCAAGCGAATCTGTAGGTATAGGTACCTACCATATAAAGATTAAACAAAACTTTTCTCAATCAGTCAGTCAGACATGACATGACAAAATTAAAAATACTTTCCGTCTTATGGGGCAATTACATTGTCCTGAATTCAGGATACGATTTAGGGTAAGAAATGTCGCTGAAGCTCGCGATACACGCCAACGTGCTTCAGAATCCATTCTATGTAATCTTTTTTCATTGTTTTTTACCAGCCTACGATGTATGCACCCAGAATGAGTCCTCCGCGACACTTCTTTCTGGGCCTTCTTTGACAGCTACATCTGTAGATATCCATGCCCAGCGATAACTATACAACCTGTTATAAACATAGCCAAATATGTCTTGACCTTCCTTTTATTTTTCTTTCTAGGCGTGGCGGGAATGTGCGCCAAAACAACAGTGGCGCCACTGGATCGAATGAAGATCCTGCTGCAAGCACAATCATCACACTACAAGCACCACGGAGTCATCGGTGGTCTGGCCGCCATAGTCAAGAAAGAGTCACTAATAGCCTTGTATAAGGGCAACGGGGCTCAGATGGTCAGGATATTTCCCTACGCAGCTACGCAGTTCACTAGCTTTGAAATTTATAAAACGGTAAGAATTTTACTTTCTTTTGCGTAAGGCCGAAAATGGGGTGTGCTAACAGTGCCTAGTGGGCCTGGGCACCTCCCAGAAGCCAGAAATGGCCAGACCAGGATCACAAATAGCAAGACCAGGACCACAAATAGCCAGACTACGCCCTGGGGCGTAGCTAAAAAACCTCATACTAGGTGCATAAAATATTAGTTATGTCACTGTTTATCTGCTGATTATGGCATTTCTGTCCCACTCAGTGTGGATGTGGTGCTTCCGATCAGGCCGTAGCCTACTTCCTAGAGTCAACAGTGTCGTTACAACTGCACAATGCGCATTGCAGGTCTTAAAGAAGGCTACTGGGCCAAGTAATTTGATACAAAAGAAGATTGGAGCATTTTTTCGATTATTTGGCGACTAACAGTACTGTCATCATTTATCTTACGACTTGACAAAATCGAGGCTTAAAAAAATAGTTTCCCAACAAATTCAAATAGGCATGGTGATAGCATCAATAAATTGCCAAACTAATTATCGCGTCAGTTAGAGAAGTTTTTGAAAAATAATGGGCACGTATTCTTTGTTTGTGACTGAAGTATGAAAAAAACCGGCCAAGTGCGTGTCGGACCACGCACAGTGTAGGGTTCCGTAGTTGCCCATCAAAATACTTATGCGAACTAAAGTAACTAAACTGATTCGCTGAATTTAATTTTAAAAAGAAGAATTTTCAAAATCGGTCCAGGCGTCTTTGAGAAATCGGGGAAAATAAATTAAAAAAAAGATTACGACGAATTGAGAACCGCTCATCCTTTTTTTGAATTTAGTTAAAATAGTTGACAATAAAAACCTACCTATCCCCAAAACATACCCACCTATTATTGCTGTAAAAATAAAGTTGACAAACTTACATTTGCAGTTGAAGCCCATGTTCTCCGATACATTTTGTTTAGGAAAATATGTTATCCAAGTACGTTTTATAAGTTGGTCGACTATTACTCGTAAACTTGTAAAGCCTACTTAGTCATGATAATTTTCCCGTTATATATACTACTATTGTGAATTTTTTCACACCCCCAAACATAACCGTTTAGCTGGTAGAGGGGGGGGACACTCGAGTCGAGCAAAAATTAGCACTTTAAAGCTTAATATTTCACAAACGAATCTTTTTATCAAAAAATTGTTAATGGAAACTATCAATATTTTTTAAAGACCTATTTAATGATACCCCACACTAAGGGGTACGCGAGAAAAAAAAAAACGTCCCCACTTTACGTGTACAGGAGGTACCCTAAAAAAAAATATTTTACGAGATTTTATTTTACCACTTTTTCGGCACAACAAATCCGTATATTTACACCAAATTACAGCTTTCTAGTACTGGGCGTCTCTGAGCTAAGCTGCGGACAGACGGACGGACGGACGGACGGACATGGTGAAACTATAAGGGTTCCTTGTTGACTACGGAACCCTAAAAATTAAGCCTAGAAGTGACTAGTGTAGACTTTAATAGCGTCTAATCTTCGTCAATTTTGTCTTACTTATCAAAAGAAAAAAATAAGGGTCAGTTTTAATAATTCAGTTATTTTGTCTGTTCACCTTTTCCAATTACAATTTTAATACTCTGGAAAACTTCTGGAATTTATTTGTGGCCATTTTACGCCATTAGTCCGATTTTAAGTCTGGTTTAACATTAAGCCCTCAATAATCTGCATTTCGTATACATCGGAGCATTTGTTTGATTGATTTTCCCCAGATGTGCTGCGTCAATGCAAATCGAGATACGGGTTTAAGAATTTGCAAAATGCAGTGATGCTTTCTAGAAACTGTTTTTTAAATACTTTCGATATTTTCGAACTGATTGTTTTTCTTGATTAATTTATATTAGCAACAGTCACGATGCAAGTTCTTCTGTTTTCGATAAATTTAGAAAAACGGATGCAAAATACAAATCAGTGAATAGGTAACTTCTAGGCAAGCGTGCTCGACCACATCATCGCTTAACATCAGACGAGGTAATGGCCAACGAATCGTCAAAAGTATTTTTGGATCTGCATTTTTCTATTCAAAACCTATTCCACTTGCTATGTTTCGACTTCATTTTCCATTCCTTGTATCTGTGTATGTGTCGCAGTGAGATAGATAAAGCCGTAATATAGTTATATCCCTAGGGATATAATTATATACCGTAACATAGTTATATTACTAGATTAAGTTTAGTGATATACTTATATTACTAGATTAAGTTTAGTGAAATAGCTTTCGGAGTGTGCGCCGCAGTGAGTTGGCCGCAGAAAATGTCGACGGAGCAACGCTTCGCGGTGCTCCTACTTCTGGGTGGTTAAAAAAAAAACACCACGAAGGGGATGGCGGGGTCTTCCAGACCCCGCCATCCCCTTCTAACCTAACCTGTCCGAGTCGGGGTGCCCCCAATCGTTTCTACGACATTTTTTATTTGTCAGTCCCCGTTTCGTACCACGGGGCACCCCGACTCGGACCGGTAAGGTTAGGTTAGGGGGGATGGCGGGGTCTGGAAGACCCCGCCATCCCCTTCGTGGTTATTTTTTTTTAAACCACCTAGAAGTAGGAGCACCGCGAAGCGGTGCTCCGTCGACATTTTCTGGCAAAACTATTCTTTAAACCACCCAGAAGTAGGAGCACCGCGAAGCGGTGCTCCGTCAACATTGCGCGCGCCCCGCCTGCGCCGCACACTCCGAAAGCTATTTCACTAAACTTAATCTAGTAATATAACTATGTTACGGTATATAGTTATATCCCTAGGGATATAACTATATACCGTACCCTAGGGATATAACTATATTACGGCTTTATCTATCTCACTGCGACATAATATGCACAAACACAAAAACAAAAGCTTGTTTCCTTCGGGGATATACAGGTAGGCAGAAAATACAGATCATTACATATTCCTATCGCCACGTTCCAGGTTCCTTAATCGATCATCTTTTTGGACAACTTCAACAAGTTTTGTTTGTATCATCATCAGCCACCAGACCTTTACCGATTAGCAAATGCACATACAAAACATAAAGAAACAACAAATATTAATGACTACAATTATTATGCACCTCCGGATTAAATGCAAATAAATACAAATATGCAACAACTCAAGCAAATAAAGCATATAACCTATGGTTTATCAAACATAATACCTACTAGCTATTCCTAAAACATACAACATTCATCAGTCCTTAGCATAATGTATCAAATCAAATCAAAAATATTTATTTGCTAGAATATGGTACCTACTTAAAGAAGATGTTACAGTTAGTTTGTTGCAGCATATCCTGCCATTAGATGGCGTGCAAAATGTATGTATCTTTAGTCTGAAATATGTGGTTTGAAGTATGCAAAACAGGCCTCATTAACATTCGTATTCATGCTCTCGATAGTGTTGAAGCTACAGTTCTAGAGAAGCTATTTAGTATTCCGCAATGACAGCCATTGAATTCAGAGAAACTCAAATAAACTATAATGATGTCTGTATTTATGTTTGTTTTACAAACAACCCCAATAAGGAGTACGTCTGTGAGGATTTTAAAAAAATATTGAAAGTTCTTTAAGAACATTTCAATGAGTTCAGAGAGTTCGTTCAGCGAATTGCAGAACGTTCTAATATGCTGCAGTAGCTGTTTCCCGCGACCACGCCCCCGTTGCGTCAATCCTGGGCGTAATGTACAACCGCCATTAAAATCCCTTCCAACCTAGATGGACAGGCGATCTTATTAAATTGGCCGCAAGCAACTGAATAGCTATTTCACAAAACCGTAAGTATTTTAGTAAAATTGATGACACTTCCGATAATTATTGGTAGCATAAAGATTGTAGAAGTAAATTATGAACCCAGGTCATGTTCTAATAGGCGCTAGATTTTATCAAAATCCTTAAAGGCAATTCAGACAGAATTTTTAATACCACTAGTAGCACGTCTCGGTTAATCCCACGGCTCAAAATCTTCGACCTACCCGATGAAAAAACCGAAAACTTTCTAACATACAAACGTTGTCCTGACAATAAGAAACACAACAAAATAGACTTAGTTTATGTTATGTTAATACATCTGTCTCACTCAATTATGCATTCCGGAGAACCAGACTAAACACTTACTATATCTAAATTAAACACCATTGTACATCATATCATCGAGATTACTACTCACATCGCGTCTGCTTGCGTCGTCGGTCGTCATACTCGTCATAGTATGCCGTGCCAACACAGTCTCTAAGGGTCCATTCACACAGACCGGCTCGGAGAGGAGAGCAGATTCTTATCACGTTGAAAACTGAGTTTTTAATATTTGTAGTAAGGTTTATTTTTGCATGTGCACTGCTTTTGTCATTAAGAATGCTTGAACGCGCTTGGTGTGAAATAATAAGAGGAGCTGACCGGCTCCGATCGCGTACTTTTTCTCGATCGTGCAGCCGTTTGGCTCCGAATGCATGCTCTTTAACGCTCGCGCAGCCGATCGGCTCCGATTGCGTGCTCTTTCTCGCTCGCGCAGCCGATCGGCTCCGATTGCGTGCTCTTTCTCACCCGCGCAGCCGATCGGCTCCGATTGCGTGCTCTTTCTCGCTCGCGCATCCGATCGGTTCCGATTGCGTCCGCGCTTCTCCACGCCTACATTTGATATTTGATAGCACAAATAGTGTATCCATCCGGCTCCGAGCGCATCCGACCGGCTCCGAGCGCATCTGACAGGCTGCGAGCGTATCCGACCGGCTGCGAGCGATTCCGACCAGCTGCGAGCGCATCCGACCGACTCCGAGCGCATCCGCTTTCAGGTCGCTTCCAGCCGGTCTATGTGAAATAGTTGGCGGCTCCGCTCCGACCAACTCCAAGCGCATACGATCCGGTACGTGTGAAAAAAAAAATGCGCGCCGATGCTCTCCGAGCCGGTCTGTGTTCACGGACCCTAATTCAGAATGTTATTAAAAGAACGCGCTATTTCTGTTGCACTGCCTAAAGACGGCTCCAAGTTCAAGGCTGTCACTCTACGGATGTATTTAATTATGTCACTGTTGCATCGTTGCGCTTGTTTTTGTTTTTTCTTTTGAATCGAGGCTTTTTCTATGTCTAGAGCAGTTGTGTTCTTTTTGTGTTGCACCGGGGACTTTTTCGATGTCTAGCGCTGTGTACTATTTCGTATTTGGATCGTTTTTCTCTGTTCCGTCATACACTTGTTGCTGTAAACACTTAAGCAGGCCGCACACCAGGCATACATTTGTAACTCGATAATTGTAGCGCCACACTTGAAGCGCGACACATTTAACGCCCCCATATATTTGGACGTCAGCACGCACACCGAGGAAACATTTGTAGCGGGTGCACTTTGTAGCGAGACGTTGTCCTCGCCACACAAATTGAAGATCGAACACGTTCGTTTTTTGTGGCGCGTTGGTTTGCAAAAATGAAAGAAAACATTTAATTTTACGTTGAGTTTATTGCAGAGGTTGAAAAAAACCCTGTATTATACAATCATACGCTCAATGACTACAGTAACAGACGGATTACAGAAATTATTTGGAGTAAGATAGGCGAAAAATTCAATGAAAAGAGTAAAAAATTACACAAATATTTTCGATTTTCTGTAGCATCGATATTCGGTCTCCCTTGATTTATATGATTAGTAATTTGTGCAATTTTGATTAGACGGATGAACCCAATAACGTCTTTTTTTTCTCATTAATCGCCACATCAAGAAATCGTCGTCATCAGACGATGATGTCGACATTCTCAAAGCGGTGCCACGCTACAACTGTGCTTCCGATGTGCGCATATACAATACATTTGTAGTAAGCTGAATTGTAGCGCAATAATTGTGGCGACGTAAATGTTCGATGCGTGTAGCGTGTGGCGCTGGTGTGCGGCCTGCTTTATGCGGCATCTGAGCTATTCTTTGTTTATCTATTTAGATTGCCATGGAACTATTCTATTTCTATTTTGAACTACTTACGGTTCCACAGGGTATCAGTCTAGGTCTGGTCTTACTTACTTCTCGAAGTTCTAAATATCAGTTTTTCCTTTGTTATAATCTACCAGAAATGGTATACGCATGTTTATCTTTCTTTAATTAAATCTTATCGCAGCTCGTAAATCTGCCTTCGTGTCGATATCTGATGCGAAGATCAAAGGCTGTCATCAAATTATTGTCATGGTAGAAAATAGACACGGGATATACAATACACTTCTTTTATTTTGTCGAGAGGGTTAACATTTTAAACCCGTCAGCAACGAAATGGACACGTCTGAAAGTTGCTCGAAAGTTTGAAATAAACCCTACTGAATTCTATTGTTTCGGAATCTAAGTGTTTCTATTTCGAGTTTTCTGCTTAGAAACTCGATCCGCTGGATTTGAATTCAGGGAGAACTTTGACCGTCGAGTTTCTAAGCCACACTGCCACATGAAACTTAACAAATAACACATGTCTAATTCTTAACTGCGTAAAACCATACACAGAACCTGGCACGAAAGGGCCGAAAAGGACACCTTGCACCAAAAAAAAAAACTACCAAAATTAAGTTACCGGCCGACACGGCATTCCTCACCTTAAAGCCTACATACCTACTATAGTTCCAGCTTCACTTTCAAAAGAACCGGTGGTCGGTCCCGGTGGGGCCGCCGACCGTTAACTAGCACACTGCGCGCGCGCCGCTTACTACGACAGATCTACCGACAAGTGCTCCTGACCTTGTATTTTGGAAGTTTAGTGCTTTATGAATGGATTTGTTGTTCGATTGTATTGGTACAAAGTTCATGGCCTATTAATTGGTATTTTGTGCATCGACTTTCTAGTTGCATTGTAACTGTCTTCGTGGTAAAACAGTAGAAATGTGGAATGAAGAGAGATGATTGGAAATGTTGATGGTAGTAAGAGGGAGAGGAAAACTAAAAAAAGGGTGATGGAGTAATATGAAAAAAAAGGCGACGGTAGACAAATGGAAAAGGTAACGAGTTTGGCCGACCTAAGTAACAAGGACAAATACTTTGGACATAGGAACTTGATTAAGATTTTTTCCTCTTTAAATAAATCTAGTATTTTTAGTACTTTGCCCATCGTCCATACATTTATCTTCATTTGAATCTTAGATAGACACCAGAAAATCTCAACCAACACTTTACTCGCATCACGATTAAATTTAAAGTTCAAATCAATATAACCAAGACTCACACCATTACCGGTGATTCATTGTAAACCATTTTCAGACCACAAAGAGCAACCTGTACTGTCGAGTTCATGGCAACACGGTTTTGGTTTAACTGCTGAGTCAATAACAGTACCTACAACTCTCTCTTATACAAACTTGTATAGAACTAGTCCTTCGTTTGTTTTATCTTCACTGCCTTCTAGCTACAACTTCAAAAGCCATGAGGAATTTATTTCATTACGTGTGAGACTGTGATGAGTCACATCGGAAAAAATGTCGGACTTCCAAACAAACTTTCATCCTTATACCCGCCCGGGTCGACGGCAAGTCGTGTTTCATTTTCACCGTGACCCGGAGAGATAAGGACTATTGAAGGAACACTGGATTTTAGTCCATACAAGTCTGACTGTGTCTCCCATTCCTCCCTTGGTAGGAAGACTCATTTGATGATTTTACTACGAAAAAAAAATCCTTTAACCACCCATTAAGCGTTTAAATTATTTCTTAGTGCCTCGTGGCTAAATAAGCAGCAGAGGTCGATTTTTAAAGATAAGTCGTGCATGCGGATGATGTAGATGGATGATCATCTGGCAGCTATCCTATCATAGCGAGTTGCTCTCATGTCTCGGAAAGCACGTAAAGCCGTTAGTTCCGGTTGTCATTTGCAGATCTTTGATGTCATAGTCGTTACTGCTAATCAGAATCTTGAAAGTCTGACAACCAGTCTTGCCAAGGGGTTTATCCAGTTACTGGGTTGTGGAGGTCAGATAGGCATTCGCTCCAGGTAAAAGACTGATGTTTAGCTGCGTCCGGTTGGAAATCCCCATTTATTTATTTTTATTTATTCGTTTGGGAAAACAAACAGTTACACACTAGAAATAAACATAACAGTAGGTAGACATAATACTTAAAGTCTGTAACTCACTACGTTATCCACAGTTTATGTATGACGTACATTTTTGGGAACGTCTACAAGTGAGACACAATTTCAGTTTCTTATTATCTAGTTATACATTAAACAAGTGTTTGATTTTATTGGATTTAGTTGGAAGAAAAGCTGGACAGATGATGATTATGATGATGAGTATCCTTCTTTTGATTAGGAACTCTGTTTCAATTAAGCACAACCTTTAAAGCACTTTAACGTGTGATTGGACCTTGCACTATAGTGAATTGCAAAACTAAATGACATAAAAGGAAAAACATGTATAAAACGAAATGCCGATCTGTGTGTAAATGTGGATAAGTTAAAGTAAAGTAAAATAAGATATATACCAGTACCTGAAAACATCTTATTATTGTACCAAGTATGGGTTCGCATTTGACCACTATGTCGCCTGATGGCAAACAATAATGTAGTCGGTAAAGCACGCTAAAACTCCGTTTAAATACAGGAACTGATTAGATAAGAGATGATTATTATGTAATCAGGAATCCATCTGTCAGCTGTTCCGATTATGCCGTAATCTGATGAAGATAACGCGGTTATGTGGCAAGCTGTGAATATGTAGTAACCGGCTGTTCTGTGTTATTGATTATTTTATTTTTGGCATTCTACCATATTTTGTAGGTAATTGTTTAACTTTAATAGTCTAGAATTATTAGCTTCTGCTCGCGGCTATGCCTGTGAGGTCGGGTATTATGCCACGGTAACGTATTATCGTCGATAAAAAAATCCCTTTCTCCCACGCCCAAGTTATATTTTACATGTGTCGCCTTTGTTTTACGGCTAATAACAGACAGAGGGTCTAAAACGGCCACTTTCTGTGGTGGTGTGGTAGACCAGGTTATTCATTAGGTTATTCATTCACATACTGAATCATTTGGAATATTGCTACTTTGCCATTGTAGACCCGCAGACCTCAGTCAATTTGATAGTTTTAAGCAGTAATCTTTTGAAGGCATTTTTATTGTAATTACCTTGTACGATCCCACTGCTGGGCAAGGCCCATTTCTTTTCTTCAACGTTGCCTGCGTAAATATGCCTTGTTTATTATACTGCAGCAAACATAGTTTCCCTGATCAGAACATACGTCATTTTCCCAAGGAAATCATACATCATGCGGTTTTGGCGACCTCTTTCGTATTTCTAATGTAATAAATGAGTAAACAGGGAATTTATATTAAAATGAGCTGTGTGTCATTGGAATTGGAGTATGAGTCACACTAAAGGCACCCCTTTTAACTCCTAAATTAATTAAAATGCGAATGTGAGTTCGTTTGTTGGTTTCGCTTTCGCCCCTAACGCGATAATTTTGATGAAGTTTAGTACAGTGATATAGCTGGAAGCCCTGGAAACGGTAATAACAAATAAGCCTCTTCTTTTGTCCAAAAAATATGGGAAAAGAAGCACCGACGGAAGTCAATTTCTATGAAACTTTTTTATAATTTCATCCGAGTTACTTCAAACTCTGCAGAAATATTGTTTACAAAAACGACAGAACCGAGAAACGAGAATTGATAACAAAATCTATGTTACAAGCGGACCTTCGGGCAAATATAGGTACTTATGCAATCATCACGCTTCTATGGTTTTTCCTTCGGTTTTTCACATTTTACCTGTCTCAAGAAAGCTAGAGTTATAAAAAACTCCGCCTGGCTTTATTAAAACCTCTTTTGGGGTTCCCAAAGAGTAAAACGGAACCCCACTACTATGCCTTCGCTGTCAATGTCACCAAGCTGTATCTGAGGGAGGTACCGTGATAGATAGCCAGTTAAAATCTTCACAGATGATGTATTTCTGTTGCCACTACAACAACTCCCGTAGGGAGCTCCAGTATAACAGACATGACAATTTTTCTTTTTTTTTTTAAACATTTGGTACCGAGGAGGGAGTATCAGGCTCGTACTGACTAAAACCCCCACCATGTTTCTTTAATTGTCATTTGCGATCTAGGGCAAGACATTCCAGCAATTTATCAAAAGGTCTTATATCTATTTTTAGACTGAAGGTAACAGCTGGCTTAAGAGGATTGTATAGCAGCTGCCTTTTCAAAGAATAGGTATTTTGAAAAACTCGTGCTGTCCCTCTCGCGCGTTGAAAAACCCCCGATCGTGTGACAGAGAGCGTTGCAGCTCGCGACTGATTGTGAGTATTTTTTATATGAAATTTGTCTCTCGGGAGAAAACGTTTTTCACATACTAAATCACGTCCAATCTCTTAGATTCTGGTGTCAATCGTTTCAGCATATTATATTCTAGGTTTGTATGTTTTGCTTTTTTTCTAAAACTTCTTTGTTTTTAAAATACGAAGGTTTTACTTCAATGAAGATTTTGTCATAAAAATGGTAACTTTTAGGCGCCTGTTACTTTAAAACTATTATAAATTTTGAAAAAAAGAAAACCTATAAACCTAGTTTTTTACTGTGTCAGTAGCATTCTAAAAAATCATTGAGATAGGATAACATTTAGGGGCAGAAAAACGTTTTCTCTTTTAGTATGGACGAGCGGTCGGTAGACAATAGTCTTAAGTGCAAAAGGATAAAAGGGGTCACTAAACCCGCATGCTATAGTCAAGTGGCAATAGACAAATTGGCAGGATAGATAAATCTTTGTGAGAATCCTGTTGTAAATTGTCTATGACTGGATGTTGGCGGTTAACTAGAAAGATTTTTCGCTTTACAGTAAGGAAAAGCTGCTAAAGAAAGAATACTAGAAAAAAAAAATAGGTACTAGATCATTTACATGAGGATCCGGGTTCGACCAAGTTGGGCAAGAATTACCCAGTAGCAGCTACGTAGTCTTTTTTTACGTGGTAAAATCATCAAATGAGTCCTCCCACCTAGGCAGGACGGGAGGGACTGTCAGACTCGTACTGACTAAAATCCACGGCGTCCTTCAATAGCCCTTTACGTTGCGGGGCCACGTTTACCCTAGTCCCGCGAACCCGGCAGATTTTGGCCCTCTAAGGGGGCCCCGTCATATTAGCTAGTCTGGATTTGTACACGGTTAATGGCAATCCCCCTATGATGTGGTATTTAAGCACACACTAAAAACAAACGTGTTGTGGATGTGTAGGGCTCTTGAAAATTATAATGACATTCCAAAAAAAAATTAAGTTCTCAGGCTTTAATAAATAAACATGAGTTTTAAAATGCTATAACATCATTAAAAAAACATAATTAAGTATTACTATAGGCCAT
Organism: Agrotis clavis; assembly: GCA_954870645.1. Classification (NCBI taxonomy): domain Eukaryota; kingdom Metazoa; phylum Arthropoda; class Insecta; order Lepidoptera; family Noctuidae; genus Agrotis; species Agrotis clavis. The sequence continues at coordinate 17,786,334 of OX940935.1, read as the reverse complement.
AAAGCAAAACCGAGAATGAAACTACATTGACCCAAAGAAAGAGAGAGTGTGGCGTGGTCTCTGCTCATGACATTATGACACGGCACGACCTACTAAGTATACGCGGAAGTTATTTATGTTACGTGACACATAAAACCGCAATGATGAATGGTAGGTGAGGTGGAATCTAATAGTTGATGATAAGGAAGAAAAGAATTTACATGTATTTGCCTTAAATATGACAAAAACCTTAGGGGTGATGTGGTCAACGTTGAGAACCTTACGGTTGTCGATTATGTAGTCTGTAAAAGTGTAAAATAACTTTTATTTGGAAGTCAGTGTAAACAAGTCAATCAAATGAATTTTTAAAAAACGTTATTTTTTGAAGTGGATTATTTTTTTATACGTAGGTACAGCAGTAATTAGTTATCTGTTCGTTTTTTATTGACATTAGCGGAACTCGCAAAAACGTCAATTTGTCTCAGAAATCATCAAAACCACAATATCTACTTCAAATCGTAATACAAAGGTTATCGAACCATAATGTTTACTTAACTTAGAACATCGAAACAATATAGCCATTTTTTTTTCTTAATAAACAAACTACGCACAGACAGCCAGACTCGGAACAATTATTAAAAAAAAACGTTGCCCAACTCTGGGAACATATAGGTCATCCAAATATTTGTTACTGGTCTTATTTCTTTTCCGATCTTTGCTATGAGGGCCACAGTAACGGGAAATACCGTTAATTATCGCGATGATGGACGTACCTATAAACGAACATAATTATACCGTCTTAATTACAAAAACAAAGTTAAACATCTGTTGAACAGTTATCTAAAAAAATTTTCAACTGCAAAACGGCATTTAACGTTAATATAAGGGTCCTTTTGTAGTTACGCTTTTTTTAGACAAGTGTTTAATAGATTATTATCATTTTGTGGTAGTGGCACAGAATACCTAATAGTTTCAACAAGTCTATTATCGCGAAAATTAACCTACCTATTTCCCATTAAGAGCAGTGCATGGAGAGCAGTGGTGGCCTAGTGGGATCGGTCCCGACTTAAGAGTTGTAGGTCGTGGGTTCGAACCCCGCCAGGCGCATTACTTTGTTTAATTTGTTTCATCACCACTGCTCTCAAAACGGTGAAGGAAAACATCGTGAGGAAACCGGCATGTCCTAGAACCAAAAATTCGAAGACATGTGACATCTGGCAACCCGCACTGGGCCCGCGTGGTGGATTATGGCCCACTCCCTCTCACAGGAGAGGAGGCCTGTGTCCCAGCAGTGGGAACATTATAGGCTGATGATGATTTCACATTAGTGTGGCCCCCCAATTCCATTATATCCCACCATAAAATAGGGCTCCCTTTGGTTGATAAGAATGAATAACTATTTATATCAGAGCCAAGCCCCCAAACAGATTACGTGGGTATTTGCGATTATAATAATTATGCATGTTGAACCTATTGATTCACACATACGCGTGTTGACATTTTGTTATCTCACTGGCGAACTAAATAATATTCAAGTAAATAATATATTTTGGCGTAAACGTGGTAAATGCATGATCACGATTTGAGTGACGATCGTTATTATTTCTTCTCTGTTACGTAACTGAGCCATTTTTCGTGTTTGCGAAATTAACGACTCGATTATGGATGTCATAAATGTCATAATAGACCTTCTATTTCGAATTTTGTTTTCATGTCCAAATCTTTTTAGATTAGATGGAGTTGCCATTCCTTTTTAAAAACTGAAAAGTTTAAAGATAAACGCACTGCGGTAATATTAAATCCTTAGCACCTACTTATTCTATTACCTGATAAGTCGAATCACCGGATACGACCTTATCACATAATATTATTTCATCATACAATTCATACATGTTACGTTACGACATTCTAAATTACGAATACTTAGTTAATTTTTAGGCAATTGAAATTTAAACTTATCGACTTCTTCAAATATCAATAAGGCTTTTAAATCTTACTAATATTATAAACGTGAAAGTTTGTTTGGATGGATAAACTACCGAATGGATTTGGATGAAATTAGGTACACAGATAGTTTATAACCTAGATTAACACTTGGGCTAGTTTTTATCCCGGTTATATGTTCTAGTGGGATATTTTTCGAGTTGTAGCGGGTGAAGCCGCTGGCAACAGCAAGTATTAAATGAAATTTAAGAATCTAACAATTTATTTTCCCTTTCCAGTACCTACTCCGAATAAATCTTCCAATAATCCAACATGGCGACAAATTCATCGCGGGCGCGGGAGCCGGATTGACAGCTGTCACTTTGACGTATCCGTTGGACACGATACGAGCGCGGCTGTCGTTCCAGATCACGGGCGAGCATCGGTACGAGGGTATTGTGCATGCAGCCACTACTATGTTCCGGACGGTATGTTGATTTAAATCTACTTTATTTTTTGTAGGATTTCGAACAAATAAAGGACTTGAGAATCAACCTCAGGTGTCAGGTCAGTTCACCGCGGACATACGGACGACGAGTAATGAGTAACTCGCCGTCATGGACCATGCCCAGGTCGACGGCGCGTCGTGTTTTACACTTGCCTCAAAAAGCTGTAAGCAATCTGACGGGCCCTATAGGCCAAATGCCTGCTGGGGTCGCGGGGCCTTCTAAACAGTTAACCGTGACCTGGAACTTAAAAGACTATTGAAGGAATACCATAGATTTTAATCTGTGCAAGACTTGATGAAATATGCCCATTAAAGTCCTTCACTGTCCGACTCCGACACCGTCAGACTCGTACTGACTAAAATCCAGTCTTCCTTCAACAGCCCTTTACGTTCCACGGTCGCGGCTACCTGTTTAGACAGTCGTGCGACCCCGGAACAGTGCATAGAGTCACGGAGGAAACTATGTATATTTTTTTATATTAAACTCATTAACGCAAGCGTCGCGATTTCAAAGCTTTTCTGTGGAACGTCACCTTGAGATATTAGAAATGGGCTGAAGATTTCGATGCAGTAGGTGTGAACCTCGATAGTTCTGTTTGAAAGAGCGTTGGATGTACTGAATCCGGAGGTCACAGGTTCAAATCCTGCTCGCGGTTCGATTTTTTCTTTCCAAAGAAAAGCTTTGAAACTATGTCCGTCGTACCACAAAAACTTTTAAATGTCTGTTCAACACTGTCTTGACTAAAAAATGTCAAATTATGACGTTGAAATAAGGTCCGTTTTGCAGTCACACTTTTTTTAGACAAGTGTTCAACAGATGTTTAAGTTTTTGTAGTAAGGCTGTGTATGTTTTGTAAAGTCACTATTGGTCAACCATCCACCGACTGAACTAGGGAAGCGTTGCTTCTGCGTGCTGCTGATATTATTTAAGTACCCACGACCTGCTCCTCATCAATAACTTATGTGTTTCAGGAGGGCGGTATTCGCGCGTTATACCGCGGGTTCGTACCCACCATGTGCGGCATGGTTCCGTACGCTGGCTTCAGCTTCTATTGCTTCGAGTCGCTGAAATACGTCTGTATGAAGTACCTGCCCAATCAGCTCTGTAAAAAGTGTGAGAGGAATACCGGTATGTTTCAAATGTTTTACTTACTTTTAGTTTTTTTGTTGAAATGTTTCAAATACACACATCAAAAGTGTCTAGGGATCAACATATATTTTTGCAATAACTTTTCTCCTGATTGATATTAATTAAAAGGTTCTTTAAGGATTCATTCAAAGTGTTATCGTTTGTCACAGTAACGATAAACCAAGTCACCTTTGCATTCATAAAGAAATTTGCCATTTTCCTAATAAAGGGATTTTTGACATTTGAACCACTAACATTAAAGTTCGAAAAAAAGACTGAAATAACAGTTTTCTTTAAAATTTTATTGGGTAACTTAAACAATTAATAATCCGTGTTTCTACCGCGAACACTAACAACACAAGAACATCGGTTTGGCATACTCAAAATGAGTTCATCCAAATCACGCTGTGGAATGGCCGCCCATGTTCGTTGCAACAACAAAAAAAGGTCTTCTTGCGACTGGATACCCTCCATATTCGGCAGAGCTCTTCTCTGTAGCATATCCCATGCATGCTCAATCGGGTTCAAGTCTGGCGACTGAGCAGGCCAGGGCAGGACATTGATGTTAGCTGCGGCGAGAGTCTGTCTTACAACTCTTGCGGTGTGCGGTCGTGCATTATCATGCATTAACTGAAATAAGGGACCGATTTGCACTTGTAGAGGAACGATGACGTCTGATACAATCGTCTCAGCATAAATTTGAGCGTTGAGGTTGCCTCTGATCCAAATCAACTCAGTTCTTCCGCCGATCCAAATACCCGCCCATACCATGATGGTTCCACCACTATAAGGATGGACTTCCTGGCAGGATTTTAATCGCTGTTGGCGTCCAGGGGTTCTCCAGTGTCGTATACGTCTTGTATCCGGTCTCATACCAAAACGAGACTCATCAGAAAAGCACACGAAACGCCATTGTTCTTCTGCCCAATTTCTGTGTTCAAGAGCCCATTGATATCGAATCCTACGATTGTGCATTGCTATAGGTGGTACCCGTAGCGGTCTTCGGGAATGAAGGTTCACTTCATGCAAGCGGTTTCTGACTGTTTGGTCGCTAATTAAGTTCCCTGAAGAGTGATGAAGCCTCACGGCTAACATCATGGCGGTTATTGTTGGAGCTCTTCGAGTTAAGATTTGAATGTATCGGTCTTGTCTCCGTGTGGTGCAGCGATACCGTCCTCCATGGCGCTCAGCCACGGTACCAGTGCTTCGGTAACGTGTCCAAAGTCGACTGATAACACTCTGACTTGTATTCAGAGCTAAAGCCACAGTACGTTGCCGGGAACCAGCTTCTATCATTCCCACGGCTCTGAGCATTTCTTCCCTGCTTAAATAAGAATAAGAATAAATTTATTTAACTGTTACAAAGATAACCTTAAATCTAAACATTTTGTTTTATCTGTAACTAATAAATGACTAAACAATGGTTTGTTTGATCGGCGGTCCCCAAACTAGGTTTTCCTGTATCTTGGGGACCTGAGTTGCGGTAGTCACGGTAGGTAATTCTTTAATTTTTTATATCGTGGGCATTGTTTCGTTTTGATAAAAATGCAGTTGTGAACAATTAAGGTTAACAAATTAATAATTTCAAATAAATATATAACAAAAGAGAAGTAAACAGTAAAATAATAATTTTAAAGAAGTACATAAAGGGCTGCGTATGTGTACTTATGTTGTATGTGAGTTGTATGTAAGAGGAGTGAGACGTGTCTGTGGTGTGTAAGTGGGCAGTGTGAGTGAGTGTGTGTATGTGTGTGTGTTTGCATATTTTTGACGTCGTCGAAATGACGTCGCCGCTCCATAATAACGTTGGTTTTAATCAGTAGTAGGGAAACAGTAGCACTAATAATGTCTTCAATGCGTTGTATGTTTTTATAGGGAAAATATTGACAGCTGATTTTCATCTTTTACTCGAATTTGATTTACAGTTCCTGATTCAAATTATGAAATGCACCAAAAAGGATCCATATAAATTTATAAAATCATAAATTTATTACAAAGCCACATCTCAATCTCAAGAAATCCGCATAAAAATGCTTGATCCCTAGACACTTTTGATGTGTGTAATTTGTCTATGTACTTACGGGCCAATTAGTCGTCGCAAATATTTGCTTGTACTTTTGTTTTCGTCACTCCTCGTAATGCACACCGCTGTTCAAACCCGCACGCATTTTAGCTATGAGCGGCGTCTAGTAACGTGCTTCAAACATTTGTACAGGCCGTAAGTACTCCAAGTTGCGTCGCATCACGCCGAACTCGCTGTTTGCCAAAGCCTTTATTATTGTTGTATAATTTATTCGTAAAATGTAAATAGATTAATATTTGTACTTCCGTTTTGTTGCAAGTTGCTTTGCATGCAACATACTTGCCAGATAATTACTATTGCATTCAGAGGAAGCTATCTAATTAGGACCACATTGTATACACTTGGCAACGTTAAATGCTTTTGTTTTACCGCCAAATAATTTCAACTTTACCCACGTTAAAATGAAGTTCAAAATAAAAAAATAAGTAAACTTTGAATTTAATGTTATTTAAATATCAATCTTAAGTCAATGCGAGCAATGTTGATAATTTTCTGACAGAAAAGTACTGCTATTCATTCCTTCAAATTGCTGAATTTTACTTACATAAGATTTTCACGGCTTAGAAATTATTTATGTCCGTCATTGATACTTGACAAGGTAATTCTTACAAATAGCATCCTTCATTTATAAAGATGTCGATAAGTGTACAAAAGATGACATTTTATTGAAGTGTTTAGTCAGCTCTTCAGTTTAAAAATCGTACATAAACCATAAAAATAGATATATAATTATTTTGGAATACATTATATTTTTTAAACTGATGTGGACATACTGCCTTCTATTAATCATTCTTGTAATTACACACATCAGTACATCACAAAAAGTTTGTGAACTGATCACTAGCATATGCTGATAAAAAAATAAATTGAACTTTAGCCAGAAAAAAACTTTGTTGTGTATTTTCTTTAGATAGAAATAAGAATCTAAAATGAAGAAGAAATCATAAATAATAATCTACCGTAATAAAAAAGATTTCGATTTTTCAAAGTGATCGCAAACTATTATTTATTGTATCTATGTATGTTATGTGCCTGGCTCCCGAGTGTAACGTAATGCAGCTGAATAAAACTCATTCTTTCATTTTTTAATCTTTATTTAAAATATACATATCCAGAACAACTACTTGTAAATCATAGAAATATTTGTTCCGTGCGGGAATCGAGCCTGCGACACAGAGAGCAGCAGTCCAATCTCTCAACCACTGCGCTCCTGCCATGCCTGCATAATAATTGCTGAAAAACTTATGTTGTTGATTTTCAGGAGGCCTAGTGCTAACAGTGCCAGGCAAGTTGGTGTGCGGCGGGCTAGCGGGCGCGGTGGCGCAGTCCATCTCGTACCCGCTGGACGTCACGCGCCGGCGCATGCAGCTCGCGTGCATGGACGCGCACACCGCCAAGTTTGGGTATGTTTGCATGTTTTTTGTACTTGTCTTATACGCTAGGGAAAAATAAAATGGCCGCTCTAACCTTTTTAAAAGTTTCTGATAGGTTATTTGTGAAAATATTTGATGTGAAATCATGTTAACATGTCGGACATAACATATCATTTGAAATTAAATGGGGTATGTGTTTCTTATTCGACTTGTTTGAGAAGAAACGCGAAACTAACTCAGAAACATTAATGGGCAAATATTACCTACATTCAATGAAATATCATTGGTTATGTGTTGTTATTCAGTGAAAATGTCAAAAAATCCAATAACATTACATGCAAATTAAAAATACTGGGAGTAACAGCTACAAGCAATAAAATGTAGACACTTAACATAATTCTTAAAAGAAAGGCACAAGCGAATTAAACGTACACAACGTTTAATTCGCTTGTGCCTTTCTTTCCCTAAATTCTGTATGCCGCACTAAGGCATCGCATTATTAGCATTTGCAAGCACCGGTCTGCCATTACTAGCTCCTTGTTTGCTGATGAATTGAAAGGTGCATTGAGCGGCCATTGTTCTTTGAAAAATCTCTTAAAATGTTTTTATCTACTACGTTTGTTTATATCCCAATCTAGATGTAAATAACTCCCGGCGTATGGCGTAAAAGACGACTAGTTGCATAAAATAATATGTAATTAACTTCAAGACCCCGCAAATATGTAATTGTCTAACTTTCCTCAATGTTTGTAACTACTCGTATCTCAATTGAATAATGCTATCCTACAATGTAAAAGCATTAATGCATAATATTTTGTATGTTATTCTTATAGGCAATTATACACAGCTCCACTTTTGCTTCTGGTAACCACATGCATTTTCGATCTACTTTACCATAGATGTATAGCATGGACTGACCCTGCCTCAACTAAACATCAAATTAAATTGCCATACTGTCTAGATAGAGTTGGACCTAGGACCATGTATATCTTTCTTAGAGATTAGTATAAAAATTATCAAAGTCTTACAGGAAAGAGATAGATGGTCTTCGTTTATCTGTATTTCTAAGTATGGCAATTTTAGGTAGATAATGTCCGATCCATGCTCTATTTTCTCTACAGAGTGGATTTTGACCGTTTGGCGCTCAAAAAATATAAAAAGAATGGCACTAAACGTCAAAAAGATGGCGTCGCTAGTTCAGACTTCGCCAATTTTATAACTATTATTGCTGGGGTTTTAAATGGTGCTGGTTGAACTGTGTATTAATTGCTATAATGAAAGCATTTCTAAGCACCATGCTCCTTCCCTTATTATTGTTCTAATGTATATGATTCTATTCCTAACTAATCTAGCCATATTTCTGATTGCATGTTATTTACACGTGGTGTTGGCAACACTTGCAGGAGGTTGGTTCATAATATTTTTGTATATTTTATTTTTATGAATTTTATTTTTCAGTATTTTTAACCTAGTAAGAGTCAAATACCCTAATACTGGAATGTATATTGTTCTTGAATTTTCATGATTTCTAAACTAACAACACTTTAGTAAAAGCCTTTGGTTGGCAAGTCTGCCGTCTGCTATCTTGTCACAAGAATATTAGCCAGCTACCAAAATCAGAAGCCTGAATTTCGGCCCAGCTTGGATGGAGGCCTGGCCTTTGCCCAGCATTGGTATGCTAGGGCATCTTGCTGTCCGACCATGGACTATGCCCGGGTCGACCGCGCGTCGTGTTCCACGCGCGCCTCAAAGAGCGTCAGCAAAATGACGGGGCCCCCTCTCAGAGGGCACAAGCCTGCCGGGGTAGCCGGACTTAGGTATTCCTTTACCGTGACATACCGGAACATAAAGGGCTATTGAAGAACACCGTGGATTTTAGTCAGTACAAGTCTGACAGTCCCTCCCGCCCTGCCTGGGGTGGGAGGACTCATTTGATGATTTTACCACGCTAAAAAAAAAAGCATGGGTATGCTGTAGATTGTTAGTAAAGGTGCAATTCCGTGGGTGAGTGCGAGAGCAAGGCGATACTACTATACTGGTTCCTTTGTAACTTGATGTCTCGCTGAAGTTGTGAGACCACTTTTGGAAACCGTCGTCGCCTGTAGCAATGCTCCAACACCCTGCAATCTGTGGATATCGGTCACTTTCCGTCCTTTCCGAACTATAATGCTTATACCAATTTAGCAACACGCACTGCAGCATTCCAAATTATTATTTGCAATCCGCTTCTTATAATCTTTTCTATCTTCAAGCACTTTTAATTTGTGGTCAAATATCACTTTGAACGTGACTGACTTTGCTTTACAAAATTGATGCTAATAGAGGTCACGATGCATCGTGTACTTATTTGGTGATTATTGATTTCCTTCTTCTTAAATATATCGTAACTGTGAAGGATAAAGTCGTGTGAAAACCGACATGTTTTAGAACCAAAAAGAAGACTTGTGACATCTACCAATCCGTATTGGGCCTACGTGGTGGATTACAGCATTAACAGCACACCATATCTGAGATGTCTGTGTCCCAGCAGTGGGAACATCATACGCTAGTCTCGCTAATATATTATTTTAATATTTGCAGCCATGGCATGATCAAGACGTTGACCCTCATATACCGTGAGAACGGAATAGTGAAGGGGTTGTACCGAGGCATGAGTATCAACTACATCCGAGCGATACCAATGGTGGCCACTTCATTCTCCACGTACGAACTTATGAAGCAACTGTTACAACTCGACACAGGAATGAAAGTCTCCTAATGACAACAAAATGGAGGATTTTTAGGTAATTTCTGTCTTTGCACCAGTGTTCTTTGAAGTTGATGGCTTTTGCGCAAAATGATTTGGTTTTATGAATACTCTTGTTTAAAATAGATTGAATTTTTTAGGCCCGCTTGAGCCACTAACTAATTAATGTTAAGTAAGCCCAAAACGCATTTTGTGCGTTGCTATTTGCGGTTCAACCGGGCCATAAACTAAGCTAAACTCTTCGATGTTTTTTATTATTAGTAAACTAATGGAAACGATGCTTGGAACTATTTAATTAAAGAAGAAATATCCAATCATTATACGCCCAAAGCACAGCCTTATATAACTTCAATTACCGATCATCGGTAACCGATGGGCAGACAGTATAGAAGATTGTGTATTATTTAGGCTAAACCCACTATCGGTTACAAGCATAGACATAGAGCATGGACTGAACATTTTGCTTAATTACCATACTCTCTAGAAAGAGAAAAATAACTGTCGAACCATCTATCTCTTTCATTTACATAACCAGACTATCTTCGTTGAAAGAAGGAAAGGGATGGCCACACAACTACAATTCTCTATTTTGAGTATGGCAATTTTATTTGACATTTGGCTAGGGAAGGCTCAGGCCATGCTCTATGTCTATGGGGTGATAGATGTGCTTATCAAACTTTTCTTCGGTGATAAGTTGATAACTTTATTAAGTTATTACAAAGTGGCTATTTTACTCTTGTACCTTGTACCAGTTATTCTTGATAAAAATGAATGGAGGGGGGTCAATTGCGCACACTATTTTCTTCAATACTTATAAAATATCAGTATTTAAATCTTGTAATGCTCGCTTTATTTTGTATATGTTAGGTAAATAGATGTAAATCAGAGTACATAGTTTCATAATTTTCTGCGTAATAGTATGTCACGGTAATAATGACCAATAAGCAAAGTATCTTTAGCTTTTTTTCAATAATTCTCCACTTATTCAGTCTCAAATAAGTGTCGAAATAGGTGTGTCAATCTGGAGACATAAAGTGTATCCTGTCAAATAATTAAAACTATGCGTTCTAAGCAAGAATAGGACGGCCTTGGCGCCATATTGTGACTATAATATTATGTTTGAGAAAAAATACTTTGTGTATTAATTTCTAATTAATTTATTATCTGGTAATGCTTCTTTTCTTGTGATTTTTTAAGCAATATGGGGCCAAGATCGCCCTATTCTTAGTTCAAAAGCATAGTACTAAAAAATATTTAGAATTAATTTAGTAATTAGTATAAAATTCCGTGCCTTCACTGCTTTCCACAAAGTATCTTTATTAGTCAAATATTTAGTCCAATACCTAACATAAAAGCATTCGGAAACACCTGTTTTTTAGACAATATATTGGAAGCCTCAATGCATAGCTTGATTCATTCCTATTATTCCAAACGATCTAGCTAAGCATAAGCTATCATTTACTGCTAAAAAGCTTTTGCTAACGAAGCTATTACTAAGTTCAAAGAACTAGATAACCTGCTACGACATAAATATTCATGATTAAATTAATATAAAATGGAGTTTCATTAGAAATACCAGATATTCTATTTTTAAACAATTTCTTTCGAGTGTGGAGTAAAGCCGGAAACACATTATTAACACCCGACGCCACCCGACGAAACGTGATGCGTGTTGAGTCGGATTAGGCGCACAATGCCACATTCGCAAAATGACATTTTCAAATTTCGCAAAATGCCACATTCTCAAATTGACATATTCCGAAAACGTCACATCGCAAAACGTCACATTAGCGAAATGCCATTTTCGCAAAATGTCATATTCGCAAAATGCCATATCGCAAAATACCATTTCCGCACAATGTCAAATAATCAGAATATCAAAATGTCACTTGGGACATAGTAATTTTTTTATATAAACGGTCAGTCCACATCGAGATTTGTTTAATTTTAGATTTTAGACTTGATTAAGCAAATCCTATAATCAATACTGCAAATCAAAAAATAAAAGTACCATGGCGCATGCAGTAAAATATTTTGATTGAGTCTTATTCTAATTATTCTTCTGACATTAATTATACAGGGTGGTCCAGGCCAGACGGATATATATTTTTTTTTTAGATAGTCGGCTTAGGGACCTATTTGTCCCGTCAGGAAAACAATCGCTTATCACCCGCTTACAAGATATGATTTTTTTGTATTAGAAATATCACCAATTTTAATGTATTCGTGATTATTATTTACTTTTTAAATGAAAAATTATAAAATGAAAAATTATATTATATTTTTATTTTAGGTGCTTAGGTACTTTAGACATTGCACTCTCTCAGAAAAAAAATCATACTGATCTGCAAATTTGAAGTGCATTTAAATTCATATCAATGCAAGAATAATTACTTTACTTGAAAACGACAGATTTTTTGTAAACTCCAATAAAAAAAACTTAAAAACTTTTTTTAATATTCCTGGCGGGTAAATAGGTCCCTAAACAGACTACCTACCTGGCCTATCCTTTGGCCTAGACCACCCTGTATGTATGATATATTATCATTGTATTACAGTTGCATCTAATCATTATTAATGTTTAAATTGTTAAAAAATAATTAAGAATGAGCGAAGGTGGGAAAGTGGAAAATAAAATTAGTGTAATGACAATTAGACTGTGACCCCTCAAACAATTAGACCCCTCAACTGTGCAAATTTAAAAAATTTAAAATGGCCGGTTTTTTTACTATAGTGTGTCTGTGAAGCCCTTAGCGGGTTTCGCCACAGACAGGGGTTTTTGCACGCCCTGTCTGTGGCGAAACCCGCTCAAGAGTTCCTTGGACATGCGGAAGCTCTTTTATTGATCTGAATCATTTCTATATTAAATTTTCTACCTAGAAAATAGTACTTTTGTAATATATTTGTTGGTAATAATATTATACAGCTGGTATAATTACGGGGTACCTAAATGTTCAGTACATTTTGGGTCATATTTTAATATTATACCACACTTAGCGAGCCAACAAGAGTATTTATTTATAAACTTTTATTACTATTCACGTAATAATATTACACAAGTCGTGAATCTCATACAATTATTTTAAATAAATCAAGTTTTAAGTACAGAAAAAAAATGAAGGCTGCGACGCGGCCGTCTGTTTACTGGCGATTTCGCGGTAATTTTTTCTCTACCGAGAACTCAAAACGACACTTGCTAGCTGTCTCGCTCTACGTAGACGCGTTTTGATAAGTTGAACAAAGACAAAAGTAGTTTTATCGCTGTTTTTTCACATGAAATATGTGAACGTAGACAGAGCGACCCGGAAAGGGTCTCTCCACAGACGCGGTCAAAATGGTCAAAATGACGTTGCGACCCGCTGCGGGCTTCTGCACAGTTGAGGGGTACGACATATTATAAGTATATCAGTTTACATTTTTAATTTTTTTGATGTTAAAATAAATGAAAATGAATAAATAATGAGATAAAATACGTAATTAAATTAGTTTTATTTTTATTCATAAATCATCGGCTCAGAAGTCACTTAGTGGCTTTAACTTTTAAGAATGTGTCATTTTGAGAATGTGTCATTTTGAGAAATGACATTTTGCGAATGTGTCATTTTGCTAATGTGGCATTTTGCTAATGTGGCATATTGAGAAATGACATTTTGCGAATGTGTCATTTTGCGTCAATATGTCATTTTGCGAATGTGGCATTGTGCGCCTAATCCGTTGAGTCAAATCAAATGTATTGTTTTGTATGACCAGAATCACACTATGAACACCCGACGCGACGACACGCGCTCACTGCACATCGGGTGTCGACACGTTGCGTCGCGTGGCGTGTTAAATAATGTGTTTCCGGCTTTATGGAAACCGGTAATACCTAAGATTATAAAATGTCTAGATTCTGTGTTCAAAACAAAACGTAACGTTTTTCGTGAAAAGTTTTTATAAATGTGTGAATGTTTTCCTTGTACATATTCACTTGTTTTACGTAGGAATCACCGAAGAGGATATTTTTTTTTCCTTTAATGGCTTTAATTCTCAGTTGCCTACTGCTATTCTATAATCTAAAGGTAAACTGTGTGCCCCGTCAATATATGGGTTGTGATTCTTGTTCTCACATCACACATCTAGCCGGAAATGTATTGTTTAAAAAATTTTACAGATTTAAGAAAATGGCGGCATAACTTGAATAGTTAAAATTGGTAGCGCGGGGTTTTTAACAACACATACATAGAACTTACGTACAACGTTATCTACATAATAATTTTGTCAACTTTAAAAACTTGGTGTTGTGTTTTAAAACAGGGTGACAAGGCTAGTATATAAGATTATTCATTCCACGCGTATGTGATGCGTCTTTTATGTTTAAACACGAATAATATATGTAAGTTTCAGCACCGCACATTAAATGTGAGAAATACTGTTCTTGTGTTTTTAAAGCACTTGTTTGGTTGATTTTTCTTGGACATCAAACTACTATATATGCGCGCAAGTACTGGTTAAGAAACAGCTAGTCAAAAGGGAGGTAGGCAAAGTTCAAACCAACTCAATCTTCAAATAAATGGTCATGCGTCTTATCAACCGCTCTTCTCCGAAGTGGAAATTATGCATGTATTCCTACTCCTCCACTATTCTTTTCTGAGATTGAGGGATCCAATAAGTTCATTCTCCGGGACTTGTTGAGCTTCACAGTCTCGATGATTTTCTGGTGGTCGCCACTGTTGATTCTGGCTTTCAGGAGTTGCAGTTTGGGAATTGTACTAAAAGACCTGGCAGTGACAAGCACATGCGCGCCAACTTATAAACTCCTGGATTTTAGTTGAGAATATCAATTCAGAAACCAGGTGTTAGTTCGAATTTTTTTGTTGTTTTTGAGTTCCTCTGTAATGTTGTAGCACCAAAGATGCAGGTGAAACTTGTCTAAAAAGCCACTTTAGGAACATCATAATACGCATTGTGATGATAATCGTTGAATGGTATACTCTTTTGCTGAAACAGTAGAGTAGATTAAAAAAAAATCGAAATTCTATTAGATCATTGCTAAAGTGGCGTTTTTAGATCCCCAGTATAATAAAATAATAAATGTGTAATTTATGTACCGACAAAAGCAAAAGTTAGGAAATGTATAAATCGGTCTGTTGTATAAATATAAATGGACTGCAAAAACCACGTATTTATTGTATAATAAATTATTTTCATGTAATGTTGACTTTTATTTCGACTTTGGAATGGTGAAAGAAAACCCCCTTATTTTTATAATTAATTTTATTTATTATATCTAATTCCTATCAACAGGCATAGTACACGTTGCAAGAATAATTATTTTACCGTACTGTGTTTACATTTTAAATTATTGCCATTGTGTAGCGAATCCAGATGGAATTATGTATATTTGTCGGTAGTCGGCGCATTATCAACAGTATCAAGTCCCACTTATAATGAACACACTATGCATACAAAAGATCAAGATTTTTTTCTCAAGTTATTTCGATCGCTTGCAGTTTGCCAGGAAAGCCTTAATTTTAAATTTACACGAGCTTCGATTGGGTGAAATAACGCCAAAAGCAGAGAAATCAAACTTGTGCTAGTTATCGTTTGTTTTATTTCACGCGAACGAGGCTCGCCATACATTCTCATTTTTTTTTTGTTATTTTTTCATTTTATTTTAAGGATATTATATTTTATTTTTTTATCTATAACTTACATACTTAATACTTAGATCAACGAAACGTGTGGCTTCAGGTGTCATTGGTGGGTAAGGTCTTTGTATAATTAGTACGTACGCGTTTAAATTTAGGAAATAAAAACAAATATTACAATTATTTTATAAATCTGAAATTTTATTTTATATTGAAAGATGGCACTGACAAAAGAAACTGTCCACTGTTCAGATTCTAAAATAAGTACACGCTTTCTACATGGAAATGGAATATAAAATAGCTTTTGTCAGTTATTCTATAAATAGAAAAAAATGCTTTGTAAAGGAAACCAGGGCTATCAGTGAGTATGTAATCTTAAAAAACATGCTTTTTAACACTTTCAATATAAATTTATATCCTAGGATGTTACAAAACAATTTCCCAGTTCGCAATGATCTCATATAAAATTGTTATTATTATATTTAGTTACTTACCTCCTTGAAATGAGTACAATAATGGGAAAATATTGGACACTTAGTTTAAACAATAACAACCTATCGGGCGCCTTGATCTTTAGGTATTTACAAAATTACCTAAAATTATTTTTTAATCAAATATTGAACAAATATAAAATAATAAAGAACTTAAAGCTCCACTCTTGTGAAACACTATTCCTTGTCATACAGGTACTGTGGCACAAGAAAAGGAGAATTTTGAATAATAAATCTCAAAATGCAAAACTCGTTCTCTCTAGGTATTTTATGACAGAATGATTGCACTGGGGTATAAACAATAAAATTTCTAATACTTTTACGCAGACTTACAGTCGAACTAAAGATATATATGTTTGTATAACAGTTATATAATTAAATAATTACATAATGCCATTCTGTCATAAAATTAAATGCTTGCTATTGCTTTGTAGACCTCGATCAATACCCCCGGAGTATGTGTAATATTGTGTAATGTAAATATCAAATTGTAAAAAAAAACTTTTAATATTTCATTTCTAAAGCAACTAAAAATACAAAGTTTATAGGATGCGACTCGTAACAGATTTTGATCTACAGTAACTTAACTCAAAAAACATCATTATATTTGCTAGATGACAATAATCATGTTGTTTTCACTAATTATAAGTTCCATTACTGCACATTAGATGTAAGATCATAAGCTTTATGGGAATCCAATAGGGCGCACATTTAGTCACCAAAGATTACATTATGGTGGTATGTCCATCGCTCGCCCGATCCAAGGTGACACGAGACGAATGCGAAATAAAACCACCGTTTTAGTAAATGTACGAATTTAATGAGGTCCAATCGTCTTCGCATACATATTATAGTGTATAGAATCATAACGTGCGGGACGTCGCGCTCCGTCCGGCCGCGGACATGAACATACCAACATAACTAGCGCGGAGCGAATGCACAGTGAACGGCAAGAACCTAACTTTGCGACTGGTGACAACCACTTACAATTTAAAGCGCGCCTCGGGCCGTCGGCCGGCCGGCAGCCGGGACCGGACCGGCGCCGGCGGAGTGCCGGCCGGCAGCCGGGACCGGACCGGCGCCGGCGGAGTGCCGGCCGGCAGCCGGGACCGGACCGGCGCCGGCGGAGTGCCGGACGGCAGCCGGGACCGGACCGGCGCCGGCGGAGTGCCGGCCGGCAGCCGGGACCGGACCGGCGCCGGCGGAGTGCCGGCCGGCAGCCGGGACCGGACCGGCGCCGGCGGAGTGCCGGCCTGCAGCCGGGACCGGACCGGCGCCAGCGGAGTGCCGGCCGGCAGCCGGGCCGGGCCGGGCCGCGCGGGAGCCGGCGGCACGAGGCGCCGCTGCAGACGTACACGCGCGCGGACTTGGTCGCACCGGTCACACGTGCGCGAGCCAGTGCGCCACTCGCACGAGGCTCTCTCGGCGCGCGCGTGCAGTGCGGCGCGCGGCCAGGCCGGGCGAGGCGCGCGCCGCCAGCGACCGCCCCCCCCGCCGCCCGCGCGCCCCCCCTGCCCGCTCCCCTCCCCCCGCCCCGCCCGCGCCCGCCGCCACACTCGCCTCGCCCCGCACACTCTCCGCCCGCTTGATATGCGCCTCTTCTGCAACCAAAAATACATGGCATAAGGATTACTCCTTGTCTTGACATTCAGACCACATAGACATTACACACAACGCCCCACACTAGGACCCGAACCAAAATCGTTGAATACCGACTGTGATAGAAAACCATAATTGGTATTAAAACACCTCTCGTAGTAGGGTTCACTAATGAGCGTTTTAAATATGACATTTATATTATATAAAAAACGGTTACTTACGTGCAGCCTACATGAAATAATCTGGCGTCCGTCGCGTGACGTGCGGCTCGCCGCGTCGCGGAGCCGGGTCGAACTGAAGGCTGAAAACACAACAAATGCATTAGCATAACGTTCAACAAACTAACGTAACGACAGGGTAACGACATAAGGTCATATTTTCCAATATCCATGGTTAATATCGACTATGTCAATTTTATATTAAAATTTGATGTTGAATATCAAATTTTTGTCATCACTTTGCGCTGATAATCATTCCAAAACCTAAGTATCTGGCAAAAGTTCCTTCAGAAGTCCATTGTACCGAAAACCCACAAATCCCTTAACAAGTTGCAAACTAGAGTATTAAATATCACTACAATTGAACGCGTCACTATTCCTGAATAGGCAAAACACTTATGAAAACAATTACTGTAGTAGCAAGCAAGTAAAACTTTCTATTTTCTGTATCCCCCCTCATTACAGGACAAGGTCAAGTTCGTACTCGTGACAATCGCAGCACCTTGAAGTAGGGAAGTCCTACAAGTCAAGCTAGACATACTTACACACCCACTTATTTACACTGTCAAGCATTACATTATTGTTCTAGAAGTGTTTGCTGACATGATTTTTATTAATGATGTTGTTTTTTCGACAGGCCTGTTGGTCTAGTGGTTAGTGACCCTGACTGCTATGCCGGGGGTCGTGGGTTCGATTCCCACCCAGGACAAATGTTTGTGTGATGAGCATGATCATTTGTTCTGTGTCTGGGTGTAATTTATCTATAATATGTATGTATTTAGAAATATATAAGTATGTTTATCAGTTGTCTAGTACCCATAACACAAGCTCTGCTTAGCTTGGGACTAGATGGCGTTGTGTGATAGTTGTGGAATATTATTATTATTATTTACAAACATCTTATCATTATTTGCTTACCCTTTCCCCAGCTATGTTACAATCGGCTTCAAGTCTAACTAGATGTGTACTTGAATGCCAAGATTTACATGGTGACTGAACATTTCAACTCAAAACACAACTTAAAATCAGTCGCCATTTGCTTTCAGGGGGATAGAATTATTGTAAATCTATTGCTTGAGCAATTGAATAACAATCGAGAACTATTCCAGCAATATAATAGAATAACATCCCATTTTACGAATTGATATGACTCTGTTCATGGCTTTTTTAGACCCACTAACCAAGTAAAATTCTTCTACTATTATTCTATCCTTCTATAATTCTACTTCCGCAGTTTAAATTGAGTTTTTAAACTACGGAAGTAGGAAGAACTGAATCTTATCGTCAATTCACATGACAAACTTCAGAAAACGGATTAAATTATTTCCCAAAGTAATCTAATCTCTTCTATACAATGTTGAATAGGAGAGTTCGTTGAACTTTCCACATTTCACATACTTAGAAAGGTGTAAACCTATTATAAAACAAAAATAATACTTACAATGAGTACTTAAGCGCATCATCCAATTCCATAATGGCGGCTTGGTTACCGCATCTGAAACAATTGTGTTTACATTAAAGCTGGTTGCGTAAGAGCATATAATTATTGTTCGCGACAGGAAACTTTATCTAATCGAATTATATAAATCGCTGTGTTGAGGAGATTAGGAGACTTCACGAGGCGACTTTCTTTTGTTTTGTCAGTCAAAAGTTTTACGGCGAGCTAGAGCATGCCCAGAAGGTAAGCATTATGATGAGTTTATACAAACGGTTTAGAAGGATTTATAGGCAATTCAAGTCTTAGAGCTTGCTGAATCAAGTCGGCCCGACCATGTAGGTGATCAACGTTGGGCCAAATCATGGTGGTGTACATGATTTGAAACAAGTTGAAACAGTCGGAAAAGTATAAACACAATTAATTATCAAATAAATATTGCGCTAAACGCGGAAGTGTTCAATTAATATTATATCTATTAATATTTTTACAACAAAAACTTAATTTGCTGTTATCAACTAAATATGGAAGCGCAATAAATAACACGGTTTTTGTGGGAATCGACTTACGCACATTATCTCATCTTTACTAATATTATAAACAGGTAAAATTTATTTTACATGTAAGGGGTTGTTTTCTGGAGCAATGATCCAATCTAATTCTTTATGGGTATGAGCGGAGCTTTCAGAATGTTTCTCTAGAAGTCGGAAGAAGTAATAACGGTTGCAGGCGATGAGATGCGACATAGTGGGACGGGGCCCAAATTTTTTTTTAAAAACTAATATCTGATATTAAAATTTGACTTAGCCACGTAACGATAATTTTTAGACAGGTATAAATTAAATGGACACACTCATGTAAAGCATTTTACCATCTTATGTGCGAGGGGACTAAATAAATAAATGTAAGCCTAATACAGTTATACAGTTGTGTTGAGAACATTTAGCACTTAGGATCATAATCTGTATTGGAGGCCTTATGTTAATGAGACGATTTTGTTCATTGCTAAGCTTCGGCCGACCTCAATGTTCGAATCGTGTTGGTGTACCGTTCCATGAAGCCAATATTTGTAATTTTTTTTTTTGACAATATCAGATGGGCGATGGCTATGAATGAGGATGGATGGAAACGAAGAAACATTGGTTGGATTGTGTAGAGAATAATATGATTGAAAAATTTGTATAGTATTTGTTAAAGCAGTAAAACAGAAATACAGCATCTGTGAAAATAGTAGCAAGGACGATTTTCATTTTTAGTTAGTAGAAATTGAAAATCGCACGAATCACGTCATGGGGAACCCCTTTAAGTCATAGGATCCCGTTTTACCATTTCAGTACGGAACCCTAAAAAGCAGTGAATGATGCAGCGACGACTGACAGGGGAGAATGGTAGAAGAAAACGAGTTCAGCAGACTTCAAGTAGAATGGAATAAACGCATTAACATGATGTCCATCCATGCTATGCTATGCCATGAGGACAGACAGAAACTAGAGAACGCCATACAATAGTATATTTGATCAAGTGGCCTTTCATAGAGCCATAGTTCTTGACAGTGAAAGTGTTTGATTTCTACACTGTACTTAAC
The DNA here is from genome assembly GCA_954870645.1 of Agrotis clavis. Classification (NCBI taxonomy): domain Eukaryota; kingdom Metazoa; phylum Arthropoda; class Insecta; order Lepidoptera; family Noctuidae; genus Agrotis; species Agrotis clavis. Next base: position 17,765,635 of record OX940935.1, on the reverse strand, counting down.
ATGAATAATTAATTGATCGTAGTTGAGTGCATTCTCACTCATTATACAACGAATAATTAGCTTTGGAACCAGTGTTGTCTGAGCATACAATTGTTAAGGATAATTTAAGATTATAATGACATAGCATTGACTGGTTTTTCCTTATTATAAAACACTAAGTTTCTCTAAGATAATGAAAAACCAAATCGTATTGTTTATCATTGCGCGTCTCACACAGATTTTTTTATTATTTATTATCTGACAAGGGCTTCATACACAGCAGCTATAATGTAAAGATGTACATTATAGTACGGTACATCTCATTACATCTTTCCATAGAAATCGTCAGGAGACCACACACGACAGCTATAATGTATATTTTTACATCTTCGAATCTTAAGATACAGAGCGATACGAAAATATACATTTATATTTCGATACATATATCTCTCTTCGAAAAGGATGTTATGAAATGAAGGTAAAGATACATTACATTACCTGTTGTGTGTGTGATACATTAAGATAATTTAAAGCTACATCCCGGGATGTAATGTACATTAATATACATTATAAGGTGTGAAGCCCAGTCACTGAAACCCTCGCCAACACGCACTAGGCCCATCAAACGTGGTGGAAACATTATCGTTAAGAAACCGGCATGTTCTATGACCAAAAAATCGGAGGACATGTGATTTCTACCAATACACACTGGGCCCGCATAGTGGACCACAGCCCACTCCCTCTCACAGAGAGGAAGCCTGTGTCCCAGCAATGGGAATATCATACCCTGATTATGTGATGCTGATGTGTGAAAGCCACAAATCCCTGTATACTGCTAAATCAATGTAATTTCGAACAAATTACTAGAGCTTCTTTAGTATTTTCGCGAAAAAATCATTAATCATTATTATCATAAAGATGACACACGAAAACCTACATTTTGTGTATGATCCTACTGATTCAAAAATTCACGATAGAGCTTTTATCGTTCGTTGTGGTTCAATGACAGTGATAATGTGCTTTATAGAATGTCTTTCAGACTTCTAGATGCAATATTACACTTCAATTCTTTTATAGCTTTTAGGTAGGTAGTGATTTGTGGAACAAGATTGGTCAAAAGTAACAACGCGCTGTTTGATTTGAACATTGAGCGCGCGAGGTGGTTGTGTGAGCTGTCAGATAGTAGCTACTCTTACCCGAGGTCTGTCTGTGTCAAAATCGTATTGTGTATTACCAAGATGAGATGTCAGATGTTTCACATCATATGCTGTGAGCACGGGAAAGCTCGCTAGATTTTTATTCTATCTTGGTGTTATGCTAGTGATTTACTCATATTGAAGAGCATCCTTGAGAGGCAAGCGCCATCAAGGCTCGATGCCAAAATACAGCCTGCTTTAATAATTTTGCTGTATTAAAAAAAACTGGAATGACTCACTTTTAGTGTTGTACCACATGGGAGAAGTCTGTCAAGCATGATGGATTTAATACATCTCTTAAAGTTTAAGGGGTAAACTATGTATTATTGAGCTACAGTAGCTCAATAATACATAGTTTATTTCTTGTAGGAACTGACAATCTGACTGCTTCATAACCCACAATGATTATTGGGATACAGGATACCTCCTCATGAAGAGAGGCAGCTGCTAGAATAATGTCCTGGAGACGGGTTTAGAGTATAAAAATAAAACTTACCTATAGCAGTAATTGGGTGCTGAGAATATAGTGACGACGTTTCTATCGTGGCACCAGTTGTAGCCCTCCATGACGAGCTGGTGAGCCCTGGAGACCAGGGTCAGCCCGTTGCTGTGGTTGAACGTCTCCGAGATGTCCTGGCCGAACGTGTAGCCGGCGCCACGCGGCGATATTCCCCATCCACCTCTGTGAATGAAACAAATTCATTAGTCATACTTTTAATCTATTATTGTTGTTAGTTTTCTCGTAAAAGTAATACTCCCGTATTACTTTTTTCAAGATAAAAGGTACCCTATGTATAGCTGAAAACTTATATGCAAATTTTAAGTATGATTGCATCTGTGGTTCGGGCGTGAAAAGGTAACTCACAAACGAAATTACTTTCGCTCATAAACATTAGTTGGGATAGAAAAATTAAACGAGAAAATCTGTGAGGATAGATAAATATTTGATTTCCCATACACAAAAACCTCTGAACGGATTTGGATGAAAATTTTCACACACATATTTTATAACCTTGATTTTTCTTAGACTACTCTGTCCCACTCCTGAGCAAACACCTGCGTGTACTCTAACATTATAGGATACTTACTTTGTATCCCTTGGAACTATAACTGTACTATACGCGGACGAAGTCGCAGGCAGAGGCTTGCAATTAATAAAATTCAACAAATTGCTGTAAGCAGGTATGCGTAACCGCAATTAGAATCCAATTTTGTGGTTTTACTCAATAGTAGAACCATAAAATTGGTTTTAAATCTTTATTTTAAGGCTAAGTCAATTCTTAGCCTTAAATAAAACTGCAGTTCTTTGAATTTAAATGTCAACGTGAAGTGCAAATGACGTAATAACAAATTAAATAAGTTTTACAAAAATTAACACCTCCATGACAACATATACAGCTTTGTAATGAGCTAAACAAGATTTTCTTGTAAATCGGCTTAAATACTTAAGACTTGAGGTTCTAAGCGGCTAAATAAGGCTTATTTATAAGTACATGATAAAACAAATAATATATCATTTGAGTTAGCAACAGGTAAAACTATTAAACAGTAACTATTCATGTCATTTATAACATAGGCCGTTACTAATAAATATTATTTGTATAAGACGTAAAATTAAGCTTTTTATCAGTGAAGAGTTGGACAAAGGAGTACCTAGCAATACTCTAAAAACCTCCGTAGTTCAAATTTTATACTGGTAATAGTATTTATTTTCATCCAATTTGTCAAGTATTTTATTGGTAAAATCATCAAATTAATACTCCCGCCTTTTGTGAATCTGAAAGAACTTTCATACTCTTACTAAGAATCCACCCTGTACCTTCGATTGCTCTTTACGTCCCAGGGCTACGGTGTTTTTAAGACAATCCTAGGACCCTGGCAATTCATCAAGGCTAGTACCTGAATGATTATGATATGTACTACACGAATTAACAACTCTACATAATTATAATAGTCAACTTTGAACTAAAAACACGGAAAATAAGTTATTAACAACATGTACTACAATGGACAAAGATGAATCATGATCCACCATAAGCTTATTTTCCTACAGACATTCAAATACCACAAGGTCCACATTCGCGTAAACATACATATCCATGAAACGACTTTGATCTTTGTCAATTTGACGGATTCAACAAACGATTTATTGTCAAAATGGGTCATGATTCAACTTTGTCGATTGTACCACTCAATTGAAGTTCAGCGATCAACAAGATAAACCGCCGTCATCACATTCATCACCCTATTTGTAAAACAACAACGATAACAACTTGTTTCCCTTTATTAACTGACTCGATATCTACTACTAGTCAATAATTATATTATCTTTGCGGAACTAGTGTTAAACGTACAGACAAACTTGCATTGAGAAACTATACTGATCCGGACTTTTACAGACGATTAGTTAAATTATTTGTTTAGTTGTAGACTAATTTAAAGCAATGTAATATAATTAAAAGACAATACTAAAACAATGAATAATTTCAAGATCTCGGAAATACAGGTTGTAAGCGACTTGTATTTTTACCCGACTGCGCCAGGAGGGTTATGTTTTTCGAGTGTATGTATGTATGTTTCTGTGTGTTGCTCTGCAGCCTAAACGGCTTGATGGATTTTAACTTGAGAGGTGTCGTTAGATTCGTCTTAAACGTGAGAGTGTCACTGGGTACATAAAACTGGCCAAGTGCGAGTCGAACTCGTGTGCAAAGGGTTCCGAACTAAAAATATTTTTTTAAAATCTCTCACATTCTATCAAGTGGGGTATCAAATTAAAGGATTTTAAAAATGGTTCACCAAAATATATATAACTTATATGTTTCAATTTAATTTGGACTGATAAATGCTAACAAAAACTAAAAATAGTAAAATAAAACAAATATTTAAAAAAACAAAAAACCCGACTGCGTAAAAAGACAAAAAAAAAGAAAGAAACAAGCCCAGTAGTTTAGAATTCACTCATTCACACTCACAGTCGGGGCCCCTTGGGAAGATTTGATTGGTATAATTTGAATGGGCCCCGACTGTGAGTGTGAATGAGTGAATTCTAAACTACTGGGCTTGTTTCTTTCTTTTTTTTGTCTTTTTACGCAGTCGGGTTTTTGTTTTTTAAAATATGTCGGATCCGGTCAATAGTACGGACAGCAAACGAATCGTAAGCGCGCCATTTTGAGTATCACGTGGTCTGCGCGCGCTTATACAGAGTCGTGATGTTTCATCGGGGCGGCGAGGAGCGCATTCTGTGCCTGACCGCAGCAGTGTGAAGACATCCCGAAACTGTACTCGATTCGTTGTGCCCAGTATAAGTGTAGTGAGTGATTAAATTAAATTGTGTTTGATTTAATTTGTGATTTAAAATTAAAATAACCAAGTGAACCGCACCCAGTGTATTTTCATTGCACGAGACCCAAACTCTGCCCACATGATGCCTGAATCTGACGGAACAATACCGGTGGCTCCGACATCAGAATTGGGATCAAATCGTGCTAATGAAATTACACGCGGGAACAGTGACAATAGCAATCAGTGGAAGTTAGTTACTTTTTGAAATGCAAAACCAGCAAACTTTGAAAACGCAGCCAGTGAAAAACAAGTTTTTATTGCCGGAATTCGACCCCAAAAAACCGGATTCCGATGCGCGGTCGTGGTGCGCCACCACCGACTTTTGTTTTAACGGGAGTGCAGTGGAGGGATGCCAGCTTATTTTGACGCTGAGCAAGGCGCTAAAGGTGAAGCATCAACCTGGCTATCTCAAATAGCCTACAAAAGAATTTAAGGTACTTTTTACAACAAGATTTATTTCTCAAAGGTACCCTCATTAAAAAAAAAAATGAGTGGTGAAAAACCAAGTGATAAAGAAACATTACCCACGTTCGCCAGTCGTTTCATATCTGATGCGAAAAATGAACACTATCTGTGAATCATCGAAAACAAGTGACACCAAGCGAGGAAAAATAACGTCAATTAAGTGTTATAACTGTGCTAAAACGCCCATAAGCCTATTGAGTGCAGAAGTAAGGCGATGGATACGAAGGGAAGACCTACAGCATCAAGTCAAGTGACGCAGCAGACGGCATCGAAGACCTTGGTGTGCTTCAAATGTGGCAAGCCAGGTCACATAGCCGTGTGCTGTACGAGCAGTAGTGGCGGCAGTGGCAACGGACCAGTCCAAGGCGCGGCGCGACGCGTCAATGTCTGCATCGTGCAATCACCATCAGACACGTCACAACACAGGTGAATCATTTCATTTTTACTTACGCCTCTGGTGCCTTGTGTTCTTTATGTTGACTATCGCTGGTTAAGCGTTAGTGAGTAATATCGCTGGTTAAGCTTTTTTTATTATTACTGTCTAGGTGATAGGATTTGTAACGCTGGTTAAGCGCTACAATGTTACGAACTGGTTAGTAGTGATGCATAGTGCTGGTTAAGTGCTGTGGATTTGGGGGGAATGCCTGAGGTTCAAGTACCATTTTGAAGTAGAGATGTTGAGTTGAATGATAGTGTGGAATCTTAGGTCGGCTGGTCGGACCGTACCAGTAGCTATTTCGTAGCCGTAATCCGTATCTTATTGACATCTCTGTGTCCATAGAAGCGCGGTGTGCGGATGGCACTGGCGGAGGTCGTGTATTGTGCGTTCATGGTGAACGGTGTGAAACAAACAGAGGTTTGTTAGTGGGGCTAGTGTTAGCCACAGGCCACGAATTTGATTCCTGCTGTTTTGATTACAATATTGCTGCATTGTGATAATACAATTGCAAAGGTACTTGAATGCTCTGGGATTTCCGATCAGTCTTAATTAGATCCAAAGTTTAAGGGTCTGTTTAGAGTGATAAAGATTTTGAGATGGTGACCGTTACACATTGAAACCCTTGAATTCTAAGTGTACCTACAAACATTCCAACGGGTCATGTACCAGTCGAAGTTACCATAGATTCTGATTAAGTTGTGGTGAGAGGTCGAGTAAAACGGTCTATTGGCCGTCTTGTTTTCGACTGTACCAGTAGCCATTTCGTAGCCGTAATCCGTATCTTATTGACATCCCGGTGTCCATGGAAGCGCGGTGCGCGGGTGGCTCTGGCGGAGGTCGGGGTCTTGAGAGACCATAGTGTGTAGTCAGCGGGTGATGCACTCGGGCGATCCACGTGGTGGATGCGCACAGAAGTTCTGATCCATGCATTGGATGTGTGAAAGCAATGTGATTGCTGGTCGGCTAGAGAGCCGTAGCGTTAGAAGTTTTACTCGAAAGTTGAAGGTCACTGGAAAATCGGTAGTTTTTTGCAATAGAGTTGTGAAAGTAGATTCGAACGACTGTGGTACATGGCCCGGGGTAGTTGTTGGTGGCCCGGGGTGGTTGTTAGTGGCCTAGGGTAGTGATTGATGTATTTTCAATTGGCTATTCCCAATGTTTGATTTAGTTAAAGAGTATTGGTTTTAATGGTACAGTAGAGTTGAAATTTCCTTATTTTCACCAAAGAACTGAATATAGAGTTTGGTCAGGAATGACCGAGTGGAACAGTATTCTGTCGTGGACTATTTTGTGTTTCAGAGTGATTATTACACGAGGACGAGTGAAAAGAGTTGAAGGAGGCCTACATCAAGATGGTAGAAAGAGGCTGAAGAAGAAGAAGATCACACGAGGACGTGTTAATCGCAGGATGGCCGTGTCGGATCCGGTCAATAGTACGGACAGCAAACGAATCGTAAGCGCGCCATTTTGAGTATCACGTGGTCTGCGCGCGCTTATACAGAGTCGTGATGTTTCATCGGGGCGGCGAGGAGCGCATTCTGTGCCTGACCGCAGCAGTGTGAAGACATCCCGAAACTGTACTCGATTCGTTGTGCCCAGTATAAGTGTAGTGAGTGATTAAATTAAATTGTGTTTGATTTAATTTGTGATTTAAAATTAAAATAACCAAGTGAACCGCACCCAGTGTATTTTCATTGCACGAGACCCAAACTCTGCCCACATGATGCCTGAATCTGACGGAACAATACCGGTGGCTCCGACAAATATTTATTTTATTTCTTTTATTTCGTAAACCAAAATTGACTACGATACGACACTTTTAAAATTTCCAAAACGTCACAAGCTTACTTGCTTCTGACGACACACGCTCCCACTTGAATATTGATGCGTTATACCTTTGTAAATATATATTGATTTAACAAAATAAAAAATACGTATCCAGTATTTTTCAAAACTGGATTGAGGTGATTGCGACGATGTTGCCCGCGAAATTCCAATTTTCTTATTACCGCAATTCATATTTTGATAAAGTTACAACATGTCACTGGCCTGCAAATTGCAAAAAACGTAAGAAAATTTGAATTTCGCGGGCTGGTTGGAGCATTCCCCGTAATTAGATTTGCAATTTATTTGATGCTGTTAAATGCTTATTGCATTTTGATCGGTGTAGGAATTGAATCCATGTTTTTCAGCCGGCCTAATTACCGTTTCCGCGGTATTTCACTACCAAATTTTTTTCTTAGACTTGTGGCCTTTTTGTATTTAAGCAGCGATATAGTCGATACTGTAAAATCAATAAAACAGCCTATAAAGTTACCCAGGTTAGTGAGATAACACGTCATGTCATCAGCGCGGCTATAATTAGTCAACGGATGATACGACGAACGTCCTTGACTCCAAAGGTGTTCATTGTAGTATAAATACTTTATTTTCGTTATCGGATGCAATTGTGGCACGCATCTCCTGGGTATCTGCCCAGTAATGAATGATCTCACATTTTGATTGCCTAAAGTTACGTAAAACGGAATGAACTTTGTTTTGTGGGAGGCGGACAGCTGTTTCATAATTTTTAAGTTGAAGTTAGTATTAGAGAAACACTTTTCCACTAAATTACACAAGTTCCGTATATTTAAGTAATAAGTAAATTACAATAGTGGAAGGCGATTATTTCTCTTAGTTGTTGATAGCTACCGAGTTATTAGTTGACTACATTGGAATTCGTCCGTCATGTTATTTTATTATGCGACATTATGAGGTGCATCGTTGGCCGAAAGTAGGTTGACGAGTAAGCAAGAAAAATGTACGGCGATGAGACCGTACATATTGGCAACCCCCTAAAGAAGCAAAGATAAGTAGAGAGAGAGAGAGAGAAAGAAACGCCTTTACAAAGTCAAAGAATAAAGTAAAGTAGTAAAGATAAATGTACAATAAGTCAAATGAATTAATTAAAAGTAAAAGCAATGTTGTCTTGATGTCCTTGACGTTGAACGTCGCAGCCGTCCGTGGGCGACCGTTGGTTGTCTTCTTTGGCAGTCTGTTGTCGAGATCCCATTAGTTGAAGCTCGATATCTTCATGCGTTGGCTTTTTATTTTTCTTCCTTGGAAGTCGTGTTCTGAGCACACTGCAGTATTTCCTTATCATTATCCACAGGAAAGTGATGACAGCAATTGTTAGTAAAAGGTAACAAATTACATATTGATGTACGTCATGGTCTGTGATAGTGGATGGTAGTTTAGGCTCGTGTTCTTCTTGGAACCGCAGCTTTTTGTCAATTTCCGCGAAGTCGTTTTTCTTGAGGCGGAACAGTTCATGTGGCGTGTTATGTAGTGTCACGTTCACAATGTTGTTTATCGGCGAATTCAGGTTCGGTACGTGCATGTCATAGTTCACATTGAGGTTGCTGTTGTACTGATTGTGTGAAGTGATGGTGAGATCTTTTGATCGCAGTACGCATCCTTGACTCAAAGTAACTATAGCCGTCGATGTGATTGTTTGCGATATTACGTCGTTATCACAAACTGTACGTAATTCGCACCTTCCGCAACAAACAACAAGCCAGCTGTTTGACTCTTGTAACTTAATCCATTCCTCCTCGCATGACACGCTGTGTACGTCACACGGTGACGTAGTAGTACGGTGACCCAGGAGTTTTGCTTCGCACGGAGCATTTTTGTTATGTAAGTTGAAGACTGGCATGTTTGCGTTACAAATGAAGTTATGTTTTTGTCTTTTGATACATAGCTTGACATCTTCATCTTTTAGTGAGATATAAGAATTCTTCTCAAAGTTTACGGCAATGTATTGCGAAGATAACTGCATCTGTTTGTAAGTCGAGTCTCTCTTGAATGGTATAGCGATGGCCCGATAGTAGGTGAACTCCACATCCGAAATTAAAGGAATGTGAACTTCGAACATAAAGTAGTTCATTGTTATTCGCGCTTTCACGTATAACAACTTGTAAAGTTCCTTGATATCTTCTTTGATATTTTCTGTCGGCAATGACAGTGTCCTCGGTAATCTGCCGGCTATGTCTTCCAGTTGTTTTACAAGATTGACTGGTGATATCAAGTGCACGTCCATATGCCCACTGTATACATTTGTGAGAGTATTCAGGAGCATGGTTTGAATTTCTTTGAGATTATGTAGCAGTAGAGATGCTGTGAGCGCAGCGGAGTTGAAGTAACTTGTTGCCATCGATATTTGTATTTCTGTTTCTATACTGGCTAGATTCGTCTTAGTTTCTTCCATGAATTTTTCTATCATTTTACACTGAAGGTTGATGTTAGCGTCGTTTTTCTTCAATACGTCATTTTGCAGTTGCATAATCGACGTTTGATTTTTTGCAAGTTCACGTAGATAGTTTTCGTTTTGTTGTATCGCTTCAATGTCTTTATGGTATTTTTCAGCAAATTTTTGGTCTAAAACGCCGAATAAGCTGTTTGCTATCATGCCCACTCCGTCAATCAAACCGCGCTTCTTGCGCGAAGATAACTGCTTGTGAGGAGCCAGCAGGATAGTGTTGTAGAATTTGAGTAGTTCCATCTCGTGGGAAAGTTGATCGATTGTTGGTTTGCAGTAACTTTGGTGAATCTTCTCGCAAAGGCCATATACGCCGTTGATGTAATTTTCAATATGTTGAATGCCGTGCCAGTAGTTAGTTAAGTTGTAGTACGTAAGCAAAGTCCATTCATCGTGAATCAGTTCAACCTTGCCAACGGTGTCGTAGTAAATCGGTCTCTCAGGTTCCAAGTTAGTAATTTGAGTGCCCGACCTTTGTTGTGAACCATTTGATCCATTCACAAGTATTAACATTGTGAAAAGTGACATTAAAATGTTTGTAAGACATTTTTTCGTAGTTGGTTTTGTTGTGGAAGTTTTTTTCGGTGTCTCAGCATTTTGTAAATCTGTTTTGCATTCTTCACCTTTGTTGCCAGTATTATTTATGGGTAGAGTTGATAGTTTTACAATGGGTCGTTTGATGACACCAGTTTGGGTTTTTAGGGTTGTCACTCGGACATATCCGTCCGCTCCAGGGTGAAGTTTTAGCACCCGTCCCATGGCCCATTTTCCTGGGGGCAAATTATTGTCCCGGATTAATACGATATCCCCCTCGCTTAGGTTTTTCCTTGGATTATTCCATTTACTGCGTGTTTGTAGTTGAGAAAGATATTCGCTTGACCAAGTCTTCCAAAACTGTTGGTGCATGTGTTCCGTTAACTGCCATCGTTTTCTTAGATTTATTTTGTTTTCATCAGTATAGTCAGCACGTGGTAAAGACATTGTTGGTCCCCCCGTTAGAAAGTGGCCTGGTGTTAGGTAGTTATAAAATTCTTCGGGGTCTTCAGTGAGCTGGCAGAGCGGCCTGGAGTTCATACAAGCCTCTATCTTCGCAAGTAGGGTAGTGAATTCCTCGTACGTCAGTTTTTGGTCTCCTAGCACTCGACGAAGATGATACTTCATCGATTTGACCGCTGCTTCCCATAGTCCACCAGCAGTCGGCCAGGCTGGCGCATTAAAATGCCATTGCACTCCCATGTCTGCGATGTTGTTGAAGAAGTCAGGCGACAAGATTTGCTTGAAGTCTTCAAATTCTTTCTGAAGCAACCTTGATGCACCGATGAAGTTTGTCCCACAGTCTGAGTAGACGTGACTTGGTGTACCACGCCTGGAGCACATTCTCTGGAAGGCTGCTATGAAGGTTTCAGTACTTAAGTCCGATGCAAGTTCGATGTGCACAGCCTTTGTTACCATACATACGAATATGCATATGTATCCCTTAGAAGTACGCACTCCTCTTCCCTTGTTGAGCTTGACTTCGACGTGTCCTGTGAAGTCAACTCCGGTGTGGGTGAACGGTCTCGAAGGTGTTACTCGTTGTGGTGGGAGTTCTCCCATTAGTTGATTGAGTTCCGATGGCCTGTGGCGGTGACAGCGCACACAGCGCCGTATTTCCGCTTTCACAGCTCTATTGCCGCCAACGATCCAGTATCGTTGTCGGATATACGCTAAAGTTAGTCTGGCTCCTCCGTGTAAAGTCTTGAGGTGAGCCTTTTGTATCACAAGTTCAGTAAGTCGTCCACTCTTAGGTAGAATAATTGGATTCTTCATTTCAAAAGGTAAACTGGAGTAGTTAAGTCGACCCCCAACTCGGATTATGCCGTTGTTGTCCAGATATGGTCTAAGTTTAAAAATGTTGCATTTTGACGAAATATTTTCTTTCTTCATTAGTTGTTTATATTCTTGCGTAAGTTCCGTTTGTTGCACATATTTAATTATTTGTTCCTCAGAATTGTTTAATTCGCATAAACTGAGGCAGCCGGTGTCACGTTTTTTGCTGTTACGTGCGTTTCCGATAAATCGTTGTATCCATGCTACAATTCTGATTGCTTTGGTCAATGAACTGCAGTTAGTTAATAAGTTATGAATACAATTATAAGTTGAATTGTTTTTAGCGTTCATTTTCGCTTGACTTTCGCTGCCTATGTTAGTCGTAAATGTGCATGTTATGTTTTCTTCACGACTTTGTTCTTGGAATGTAGTCAGAAATGTAGGGCCTTGCCACCACAAGCTGAATGTTTTTAGCTTTGTTGGTAGTAATCCTCTTGATGCGCAGTCTGCGGGGTTATCTTGAGACTTCACATAGTGCCATTGCTCTGTTGGTATGCATTGTCGAATTTTTTCAACTCGATTGGCGACGTATTTTTCTCTCTTAGATGTGTCCCCCTGTATCCATGCCAAGACCACTTGAGAATCGCACCAAACGCTCGTAGTTATTTCGAACCCATTCAGCGCTTCTTTTATTTTTACGATGAGTTGCGAAAGTAAAAGTGCGCCGCATAGTTCAAGTTTCGGTAATGTGATCGATGATAACGGCGCTACTCTTGTTTTAGCAGCAAGTAACGTTATAGTTGCCTTGTTTTGTTCATCTCTGACACAGCTGTAAACCACGCAGGAGTAAGCTTTCTCACTGGCGTCGCAGAATCCATATAGTTCGATCTTCTGTTTCATTGAACCGACCCAGCGCTTAATATGTATGTATTTTACGTTGGGTATGTCAGCTCTCAGTTTCAGCCATTTATCTGTTATATGCGACGGTAACTGATCATCCCAATCAAGTTTGTTGACCCACACTTCTTGAAATATAATTTTTGCTGCGATAGTTATTGGCGAAAGCCAACCCAGTGGGTCGTAAAGTTGTGAAATTTCAGAAAGCAGCCGCCTTTTGGTTATTTCCGGTCGACATTTTTCTTCAAATTTCCAGTTAAACACAAATGTGTCGGCCTGCGGATTCCAACCAAGTCCGAGAGTTTTCATGGATTCTTCCTGCTTGAAATCAAAAGTAATTTTGCTTGAAATCTGGTCATCCCTTAAGTTTTTTAACAATTTTGGTTCGTTACTGGACCACTTGCGTAAGTTCATCCCGGCTCCTTTTAACATTTCGATGAGTGATGTTTGGAGTTCTTGGGCCGCATTCAGTGAGTTGTGGCCGCTGATGACGTCATCGACGTATGCTTCGTTTAGTAGTACTTTGGCAGCCATGGGGTATTTGTAACCGTCATCGTAGGCAAGTTGTTTGATCGTTCTCATGGCTAACCACGGTGCGGACTTAGTGCCATAAGTAACAGTACAAAGTTGATACTCTTGCAATTTATCTGACGGAGTAGGTCGCCAGACAATTTTTTGCAAATGTTGTTGTTCCTCAGACAGCCAGATGCATCGGTACATTTTCTCGATGTCAGCTGTAAACACGTATTTGTAAGTTCTCCATTTTATTATAAGTTCTTGGATATCTTTTTGTAGGTTGGGGCCTTTTTCTTGTAAGCTGTTTAAGCTGTATCCCGTTTTAGTTTTCTGAGATGCATTGAAGACGACTCTGAGTTTTGTAGTAGTAGACTCTTCTCTAAGTACTCCGTGGTGTGGTAAGAAACATTCAGTAGTTGAAGAAGGAATGGGTTTTGCTAGTTTCATATGTCCCAACTCTAAATATTCCTTAAGGAAGTTTTTGTATAATAGCTCAAGTCGACCATTTCTTTGAAACTTTCTTTCCAGCTGCAGCAATTGTGATACTGCGATCGTTTTCGATGTTCCGATCTTATTTTCATAATCCGGACATAAGGGCATCTTCACAATGTATCTTCCATCTGAATCACGGCGAGTCGTTTCCTTGTAGTAAGTTTCACACTGATCCTCTTGTGCTTGATCAGCGTTTTTTATAGTGACATCTTCACATTCCCAAAATTTTGTTATTTCAGTCAAGTCTAGGAGGGTGACGTTACAATTAAAAGTTTCTAGTTTTCCACACAAAATCCATCCCAGTTGTGTCTGTTGCGCAACGGGTGACCTTGGGGTGCCTTTTAGTACTCCGTCCTGGATAATTTCGGCATAAACGTCAGCTCCAAATAGAATGTCAACAGACCTTGAAATATTAAATTCAGGGTCTGCTAGTTTTATGTTTTTCAAATAGGACCATTCTGGTCGTTCAAATGTGTTATTCGGCAGTTTGTTGATTAGTTTCTTCATAATCAATGCTTCAGCGTTGAAAGTATATTCTGAGTGGATTGATTTGCATGTTATGCTTAGTCGTCCCTTACAGTCGCCTGAGACGGATCCAACTCCTGATATCTTTGCAGTTAGTTTGTTCCTTGGTAGTCTCAGAAGTTGTGCTGCATTTTCAGTAATCAGGTTGACTTGTGAGCCCTGATCTACAAGCGCACGAAGTTTTATGTACGTCCCATCTATCGTCATGACCTTAACTTGGACAGTTGTGAGTAAAACTTCCATCTCATTGGCAGATAGATGATTGGAACTCGGTGTTTCAGCTTCTTTCGATTGTCGTTGACCTGAACGTTGGTTTTCCGTACTCGTTGAGTTAGTTGTTTTATTATTAGATTTGCTATAATGCAATAGCGTATGATGCTTCATATTGCATTCTTTACAAGTTTTCGCAGAATTGCAAGTTTCGTTTTCGTGTCGAAACAGACAGTTTTTGCATAAACGCAATTTTGCAACTGTAATGTTTCGTTGCTTTGTATCCGAGTCAATAAACTGCGGACATCGCATCAAAACATGGTTGTTTTTGCAAAGAGGGCATTGTCCGTATGAAGTGTGGTAAGTTTTCGGATGCCATTTCTTATGCTCGTAATTTCGAGAACCATGTTTTTCAGTCCCAGCTGCCTTCTCTGAGCTCTGTGAGTCTTTCTTGGAACTCTTCATGGTTTCAAACGCCGTAAATTGATTTTCCAAAAACACCAAAAATTCTTGCAGTGTCGGCACTTCTCTATTATCATGCAAACTCTTTATGTAGTTATTGTAGGTCCCACAGTCTAGTTTTTGTGCCATCAAGTGCACAATCATGGGGTCCCAACTAGTTATGTCATAGCCAATGTTTGTTAGGCCGTTCAGACATTCCGTTGTTACGTCATGCAGTTTTTTCAAGTTGTAAGCGTCTGGCTTGTGTATTACAGGCAACTGCAGCATCGTGTTCATGAAGGATGAGAACTGTAGTCTACGGTTGTCGTAACGTTGAGTCAGTATAGCCCAACATGAAGAGTAGTTGTCAGCGCTGATGCTTAAGTGTTGCACCAGTCTTTCTGCTTCACCTTTCAGCTTGGTTTTCAGATGCTGCATTTTTTGAGCCTTATTTAATGTTGGGTTTTTGTGGATCGTTTCAAGGAAAAGATCTTTGAAAGATATCCATTTGTTGTAGTGGCCCGAAAACTCTGGGATCTCAATTCTTGGTGCTGATTGTTGATGATGAGCGGTGGACCACATCTTGCTTTTCAATCGTTTCCTCGCTTCGTCATATTTGGCTTCCATGCTGTTGAACATTTCATTGTACGTGTTTTTCGAGCCTTTTAGTAAGGCTTCCAGTTCCCAATGAGTGCTGTCAATACGCTCCCACTTCGACTTCAAGATTGACAAGTAATCGTCAAGTTCCCATTTTTCGCTTAAGTTGTCAAAATCAATTTTACCCATAGCTCGATCAATGGCCTTGAAGTTACATTCCTGTTGAGTCAGTAAAGTCTTTGTCTTCTCATCAGTTTCTCCCGCCGACAAGTCTGACAGGTCAAATTTTAAATTCTCCTCAGCAGCTTGCAAGAGTTTTAACATGTCGGTTTTAGTAGTTTCGTACATGATTTTTGTCTTACCGTAGACATCGTCCATAAAATAGTTAATGTTTTTATCTTCGATTTCTTGCGACAGTAGTGCATGTCGTGAATTAAAATCTGCCCATTGAGCTTCTAAAGACGACAGCCGCTTGTTCAAATATTCCTGTGTTTTTCTTGTTTTGCTATCCTTGTTATAGTTGTTGCATAATGTTTTGATGTTTTCAAAACAAGCTGATTGTAGTGACAGCTTATTCATCTTGATTACGGAAGGTTCTTCCAGTTGACGAATGCTGTGCTGATGTAGTTGGTTCCAGTGGTTGAAGAGCTTCTAGTTGTTGAAGTTCTTCTAGTAGTTATAAGTTGAAGGTTCTTCCAGTAGTTGAAGATTCTTCTAGTTATTTAAGTTTTTTCCAGTATTCAATGTGCCTGTACTCTGATCAGGTATATGCGCCTTCTCAATCCAACTGGGGCGACCCGCTTGTGGGAGACCAATTGGACCGATTCGCTACCGTATCAAAGACACAAACACACAAAATACACAAAGGCTTCGAAGGACCATAAATGTACGGGTTGTAAGTAGTTAACTCCGTACACTGATTTGTCGTGAAGATTTTTAAGTTGAAGTTAGTATTAGAGAAACACTTTTCCACTATTTTGACTGGCCTGTTGGTCTAGTGGTTAGTGACCCTGACTGCTATGCCGGAGGTCGTGGGTTCGATTCCCACCCAGGACAAATGTTTGTGTGATGAGCACGATCATTTGTTCTGTGTCTGGGTGTAATTTATCTATAATATGTATGTATTTAGAAATATATAAGTATGTTTATCCGTTGTCTAGTACCCATAACACAAGCTCTGCTTAGCTTGGGACTAGATGGCGTAGTGTGATAGTTGTGGAATATTATTATTATTATTATTATTATTATTATACAAATTTTGAATGTTTCATTGAGTTTGAAGATAGGGTTTGATTTTGAGGGTTCCGTACCCAAAAGACTGTCTGTCTGGTGAAATGTGATAGTTAGACAGTAGATAGAGCCAACAGTAATGTAAATAGCTAAAGTTCATAGCAATGGTTAGCGCGTCTATGCCCTGAAGGACTAGACAACTGGGAAAGAATTAACAAAAACATTCTGTAGTATTCAATCGATTTTCAACTTAGATAAAATTGGAAAATTAATATTTTCACACGAACGAAAACGCTCGGTTTCTTTAGATTTTCCACGTTATTTGGTAGAACATAAAGTTTACATTGTCGCGGTAGGGACACGTAAGTACTCATTGTTATAAGGTTTCATGACGATTTCCCGTTACGCATCCTTGTTTTACACAATTTGTGGTGTACAAAAATATTTACAGAATTACGTCAGACAATTGTTATGGTTTACTTATACTTAGTTATGGTGACTAACGCGAAATTATTAAACTACGTTGAATATTGACTCTACACCGTCTTTTCAGCTGAAATTCATTTAAACCTTACAATTTAATAAGTCAGAATTTTTACTTGCGTACGGTATAGTGTTTAACAACCAATTTATCTAACTTATTTTTATTGATCAAATAATGCAGTCTCAATTTGCAGACAATGCCGCACATTTATCAACATGCAAAATCCATTATTCGATTTAGATAAGATATTTTTCTGCTTTTTACAAGCGTCATAATCTCCTGTCATCTATACGTCCTTGTAATTTCGGTCATCCCAAAAAGACGCCATGTCTCACCTTGCTGATGTCCAAAATGACCTTACATCTGAACTTTGAAGGATTTAAGAAACATTACTGAAGCCGCAATTAACATACGCATTTACAAAAAGCCATTATCTATACTTATATTATAAAGAGGTATGTTTGTAGTATTGAGGGTATTCTCCGGAACTAATGATTCGATTGTATTTCTTTTTTCTAAGTCTGTAAATTATATTATGTTTATCGTGCGCATTGGCGGAGCTATCACAATTTTTGTCTATCAATTCGAAAAAGTAATACCGCTTTATTACTTTTTTCGACTTGATAGACAAAAATTCTCTTCTCTTTTTTAAAAACGTTGCGCTACAGTAGGAATTTCTCCTGTCGTGGGTGCGTTTACAAACATAGAAACTCAAATTCAAATTCAAATTCAAATTCAAATCATTTATTGTGGATCATAGGTATATAAGATGTTGTGTTGGGTACAGGTAAAATCTGCTATGTCCCGCCGTTTAGGCATACAAAATTCATAATTAATAATTTATCAAATTGTCATGCAATACAAATCAAGATTTAATTGATACTCGTATTATTATAATGTCAGATTAAAAAGCCTAATACAGATTAGTAAAATAATATATAAAATTCAGAATTAAAAAAAACATTAAACAATTACACAATGCCACATCATAGTTTACTAGTACATATCTACAATAGTTTGTTGTAATAAACCGGCTGTTTCAGTGTCTTGTCATTTAAAAATTCTGAGACTGAGTAGTAACATTTGCTTATCAATAATTCGTTGAGTTTTTTTTTAAATGTTCTAATATCGCTTATAGATCTAATAGGCGGCGGAAGATTGTTATAGATACGTGGTCCCATACAAAAGATACTTTGGTGCAATAATTTGGTTTTACTGGCCACTGTTTGCACCATTTCCCCATGTCTGGCCCTAGTGCAAAATTTAAATAAATTCGGGTGTGATTTTACAAACACAGCAGTTTCATGTATGTATATACAAGGAAGAGTTAGTATCTTTAAATTTCTAAAATGTGGCCTACATGAATCCGTTTGGCATATATTGCACATCGATCTAATACAGCGTTTTTGAGCTATAAAAGCACGCTCTTTCTCCACAGAATTGCCCCAGAAAATTATTCCGTAACGTATTATCGAAGCCGCATATCCATGATAGGCAGTTAGCAGTGCAGACTGGTTGACAGTGGGCCTTAATCTGTATAGAGCATAAGCGCTCTGACTAAGCCTTTTACAAACATAATCTATATGGGACTTCCAGTTTACTTTGCCATCAATATAAAGACCCAGAAATTTGGTTACTTCGACTTCTTCGATGCTTGTTCGAGAATGGTTAATATTTAAATTGGTATCAGGATTTACTCGCTGTCTAAAATTCATAAGTTTAGTTTTATCCAGGTTTATTTTTAGGTCATTTTCATCGAGCCACCCCATAATAGTTGTAAGGGTATTATTTATGTCAATTTTTAACTCAGTTCTGTCTTTACCGGTAAATAATATAGTACTATCGTCAGCAAATAAGGTCATATGATAAGTTGTAACTGTTGGCATGTCATTTATGAATATCAGAAAAAATTGAGGGCCTAAAATAGTGCCTTGAGGGACACCGCAGAGAAGATTTCTAATTTCAGAAACCACTGTTTCTTCAGTTCTTGTAATTCGGGATACACTTTTTAATTCTACCATCTGTTTTCTGTCACTAAGATATGATTTGATTAATTTGTATACGTTACCTCTTACACCAAATGCATATAATTTATTCAAAAGTATTTTATGGTTAACTCTATCAAATGCTTTTGACATGTCCATGTACAACGCTATGGCAGCCGACCTAGTATCCATATTTAAAAGGACTTTATTTAAAAAATCAAACATTGCTGTATTAACGGATTTATTTTTTCTGAATCCGTATTGACATGGGGTAAACATATTATTTTTCTCAAAATATGGGTAGAGGCAATTATATATTTTCTTTTCGAATATTTTTGAGAATATGGTTATCAAAGCAACTGGTCTGTAGTTATTAGGAGAATATTTGTTGCCTTTTTTGTGGATCGGTTTCACCACGGTCAATTTTAATTTCTTTGGAAAAATACCATGTTCTATACACAGGTTTATAATATAACTTAAAGGAGCAGCAATTAAAGTGGCTACATCCTTTACGATCTTTGTGGTGATACCGTCATAACCTACGCTATTTGTGTTCCTTAGTGAAGTTATAATTTGAATAATGTCAAGAGGATTCGATGGTGTCAAAAATATTGATTTAGTATTGAATGTCAAGTTAGAAGAATGAGATTTTTTTGAGTCAGAATGATTAGTATTATTAGGATTCTTAACAATGTCAACAAAATAGTCATTAAACGTATTTGCCATAGTCTTTGGATCAGTAATTACCTCGTCATTAATTATAAGTTTTTCGATGCTCTCTTTAGGCTTGTTACATTTAGTGTTATTTATTACTTTCCACGTTGCCTTGGATTTATTAACAGCAGTATTTATATAATAATTGTTTTGAGACCTTTTTGTAAGAGAAATGATTGATTTGTATTTTGTAGCGTAAGCCTTAAACTTTGCTTTATTTTCACTGTTTGGGTTTTTCCTGTATTTCCAGAGAAGTTCACGTTTACGTTTACTGCACATTCTTATTCCTTTTGATATCCATTTAGGTCTTGAAATAGTTTTGATGCGAACTTTTTTTACAGGAAAGCACAAATTATAAATTAAACAGAATATCTCATGAAATGAATTGTAGGCATTATCAGGGTCCGAAGACTCGTATACAGTGTTATATGAGATTTGGCTTAAATACTTAGCAAATAGACATCTATTTTCTTTGGTGAAACTACGTTTATATACATACCAATATTCAATCGAATTACATTTTTTTATTGGACATTTTATTATTTGAGCAGTATGGTCGGAGAGAGCAAAATCTCTGATTTCACCTTTGCATCCCTTAATGTTAAGAGCAATGTTATCAATACAGGTATTACTGGCACTTCGTGTTACCTGGTTAAACTGGAGGGTTATATTAAAGCCTAACAGAAGTTCAACAAACTCCCTGGATGTTTTTGAATTGTTTGTAATGTCTATGTTGAAATCTCCGCAGATAATTATACCTTTATTTTTAATACAAAGCTTACGCAATATTTGAGTTAAAATTAAAAAGAATGTATTCATTGCTCCGATTTTTTTGTTAGGCGGTCTATAGATACATAGAATATATATTTCGTGGGCAATTATTTCAATGGCAGAGCATTCAATAATATTTATTATAGACATTTTATTAATATCATCAAGTCTTCTGAAACGTATTCCATTCTTAACTAAAATACATGAGCCTCCATGTCTACTATATCTCATAAAATATGATCCCAATATAAAGTTAGTTATCTGTAAGTTATCCTCATCACCCTTCTTCATATTATGTTCAGTAATGCACAATATATCAACTTTCATATCGTCCGTCACCGATTGATCTAGGCACACTGATAACATATCCGATTTATTAATCAAACCATTAATATTTTGGTGCATAATACACAAACAATTATTGTCGAAATAAACTATCACAACTTGAGTCTTTGTTAGTTTGATTTACAAAATTTTGATTATTTACTTCATTAATTGATACATGGTTTTCAGATTGTGTTTTATAAGCATTATATTGTATTATACTTTCCATTTGTAGTTTAATATCCTTGAAAATAGTGTACATTCCTAAGTCATTGATTGCACCTGTTATATTTGAAAACATTGAGTGGTCATAGGTCAAGTGCCTGTTTGAGTCTAGAGAATAGCAATGCTCGTGAGTTAAAATATCGAGATACAAGAGGTTATTAAAATTTTCAATTCTCCCGTTATACATATTCGCATAACTTTTACATTTATACGTGGGAACACACAGAATGACATTAGTGTGTTGAACCTTTTGTAGTGATTCTCTTAAAGCTAATATCAGGTTGATGGAGTCGTTTGTTGAGTTGAAGTCTGCGTCGCCAATTAAAATTATACAAAAGTCGTCCATAGTGAAGTTTTGCAGCTTATGTTCAATTCCATCCATCAGTTTTTCGATTCTGCAGTTTGTTTTTAGATAATGACATATTTGTGTGTTTTGGCCCAGGGTGTTGTCCGCTATTGATAATATTTTGTTAGTGTTATTTGTACTTATTATGCAGATTCTCCGAGATGGAGTATTTTTTCCGGCACACGTATTTTTGTCGAGTTTGGGGGTGGATCCCCGTTTTAACATATTTTGATGTCGATTGCTATTTGGTTCTTCAGTTTGTGTCTCTTTATTCTTGAAGAAGCTAGAGCTCTTAGAGAAAAAATTCAATGTTTGCGTTTCCTTATTTTCAAGGATGAAAGACTTCTCACTGTAGTTTTGTTGTGTTTTCAACGTCTCATTATCAGTTATCAAAATTTTACTCTTGCGTTTGGGAGTTATACTATTTTTATCAGGCGTTGAGCATAGTTTTTTGTGATCGTTTTGTGTTTTTATCATATCCTGCAAATCTGCCTTCAAACGAAAGTTCTCAATATTTAAATTCTCAATCTCTTGGTGCGCCTTCATTAATTGCATAGTAAGACTTTTATTTTGTTCAGTCAGATCGTTTAAGATCCCACTGTTGTCATTTTCCTGCATGCTGTCTTGCAAACTCATCATAGTGGTGTCCAATAAAGCGTTATCGTTACTCATATTTGTCAAGTCAGATAGTGAGCTGGTCCGAGAAGGTTTACGATGGGTGATGTTGCTATAGCTAGAATCCATTTTTAATTATTTAGAGATTTTTCTCGTGGTTCGACCCCGCTGTTATGTCGTCACTTTAGTTTTATTATAGTTTATCACATAGATCACTTTTAGTCTAGTTATTATTTACAAAGTTTTGCAATGTTTCATCACTTTTTTTATTTTTTACTATGATTTTTTATATTTATATATATATTTATTGTCACTTTATATTTGTTTTAAGAATCTTTCACTGATATTTTTAATGATTCTTAATTGATTTCCATTCAGTTTATCAACAAAAAGAAAAGTCTTTAGTGGGAATCGATCCGCCGTCACTCGTACACACTTATCAATGTGGCGTGTTAAGCCAACGCGCCATCGATACTCTAACAGTGTTAACAAAATTTCTGTCTATATTGTAATGGAAAAATAAAAGTATACAGAGTATCCGTTAGAAATAATTTTGAATGATATAGTTCAAAGTCCGTTTCTTTGTGTATGGAACACTATTTTGTTTTGCTTTTTTGTTTCACTTTTTCACATTTTACTATTTTTTGTTAAAATTATGTTTCATAAATTGCACTATTTTGGGTGATATAATCACAAACGTTTATATAGCATTGAAATTGCTGGATTAGATTGTTGTTATTGTGGAAGAATGACATTATTAATAAATGTCCACTGTGGTCATTTCGGTTTAATAACACTTGCACTTATGTCTTGCACTTTTTACTTTATTTTGATACTAGTCACAACACAATATACGTGATATAAATATTTTTAAACTTAAATTAATACGGAGCTAAGTTTATCGTGGCGCTTGCGTCGCGCGAACTGGAGGAGACACATACACAAACACCCAGACCGGGCGAAAAATTGGACGGGGGATGAGATTCGTCGCGGTGGATCAGACGCCAAAACTTCCCGCAATAGAAATCTCGAGTAAAATAAAAAGCAGTACTCACCTATCATCGGGGTCACTCCAAAGCAGATCACACATGGGACCTTCATGAGGTACCTCCTGCAGGCGGTCGAGGGCTCGGATGTGGTCCAAGGTATCAATGGAAGGACTGAGTCCTCCGTGCAGGCAGAAGATCTGGCCATCCACCAGCGCAGTCAGGGGGAGAAAGTCGAATAGATCGGTGAAGTGCTTCCATACGGATGCGTTGCCGTATTTGCGGAGACATTCGTCGTAGAATCCGTATACCTGAGTGATCTGCCTCGACTCGTGGTTACCACGGAGGATTGTTATTCTCTCGCGGTATCGAACCTGAAAATTATTGGAAATTTTAGCTGAGTTAAAAGGTTTTTGAACACAGAAAATTAATTAAAGTCGCCTTGAATTTAAGGAAGACTGAGATGCAAATAATGTTTGACAGAGATGGCGCTCCACAAAACCTTTTCCTAAAACCCGTATGCCATGTTAAAGGGGCGTGTACTATACTAGAATTAACGCCAAACAAATGTTCTGTGGCATTTCTCGCTAGTAACACGCGAGTTCACAAGAATTCAGGTAACACATTTTTCTTAGTCATTTACTTTGAAGTTGTACATTGTACAGTTTCGTTTTGAAAGTAAAACGGTTTCTTATATGCTTACAGCCTCGGTCAAAATAGTTTTGTCCTTGTGGTCACGAAAGGCGACTTTTATAAACTCATTTCTGAACTCTTGTTTCAGAATTTCCGAATGGTAATTTATAACTTAAAACTTTACAAAAGTCGTCAAGGTAATTTCATTCGTGGTTGAATAAAAATACATATTTATCGGAATATGGCATCAATTCTGAAGCGTTTCGTGTGACATTAGCTGCATCGTTCGGCGGTTAATAACTAAAGGTCAATTACGATACTTATTAAACATTCTAAATATGACCTGCTTACGTGAGTAGAAAAAATTACTTTGGAACTTATGTTAGAACTTAGAAATAAATCTTCTATTTCTTCATAACGAGCAAATGGCTATATCAATTTGGAGTTCTTTTCTCATTGCCAGGACATAAGGTTTTAAAAAAAGAAAGTACATAATATTTGAAAAATCCTGCGGAAAAGTTGGAAATTCTACGTCTACCGTGCAAATTCGAGACTAATTAATAAAATTGTTGGAAACAAATTATTTAACTAAAAATAAACCTAAATATTTACAGATGTAAAGGAATAATCAATTAAACAAGTAAATAAAACGCTACCCACAATTCAATTATTGCTATTGTGTTCTACGTAACTGACAACATAATTATTATTTGGAAAGTGGGTAGCTGATCGTCTGTATTCCAACTTGCTACATATCCCACTATTTAAACATACGTATACGAAGGCCTTCTTTCCAGAAAACAAGTTATAAATAACCATTATCTCAGAAAAACATACTATGTAACATTATCAATAATAAAGAAAAGCAATGCTGTTATTTCAGGAACTTCCGCTATGGATATCTTAATACAAATAAGAACAAGAATTTCTATATTTTGTTTCATTGTCTCTTACTTTCATCTCTTATTTTTAAGCGGAATTTCAGCTCTTATTGCAATATAATAATGTAGTTCATTTGATGAAAGTCTCTTGTGATAAGACTATGTAAACAGTGACCAAACTTTATCACAGATACCGGCTGATAAACCACTCCCCTTCCTCGTGACTGACAAACAAAGAAATTGTTTATGATATTGCCTTACAGAATTTTGGAAAAAGAACTTTCAATTATAATATAGGTCACACAACCCGAATTCGAAATCGAGTGAATCGTGATCGAGAACCTACATGTTTTTTTCTCTAAATCGATTTAGAACAGATTCTTCCAAATGTCTGATCCAATTACAGTCGTGTTGATACAGGCATGTTTACAGTTGTTTTTATACTTTTTTACTGCGTTTATCAAAGCAAATTACACGTTGAAGCGAGTCACGTAGTTCTGAGCAAATAGTTATATGCTAATTTCATTCTTAGTGAAAATTCACGACCGAAAATGTACGAATTGATTTAGTGAGGGTGACTTTCATCATTATGCCAGTTTTCTGAATACATAGCAGTAATAGAAAAATATCTGAGGTCGAGTGAGAGCGTTGGCATCAAACGGGTGTATCATACGTCTCGTAAATGCTGTTATTTCCAGTTAAGTACGTTGACTGATTGCAGCAAGTTTTTTTATCGTCTCTGCCAGTAACAGAATCAGATGTTCCGAACCCCGCGTTGAGGAGTATAAAAGTTATTTATAGAATAAGGTTTCCGGTCTATGGAAATACTACTACTGCAAGCGAATTGGCTGTTTTAGCCAAGCAAAATAAAAGTGTTTGGATGCACACATGAATGGCGCCGACGATTTGTTTTATGTCCTTCAGCTTTGTGAGCCTAATAAATTCAAATCTCTTTTGGGCTTTTCTGATTGGTCTACCAAAAAGTCCAACAACCAATGATGTCAGTGTAATAATACCACGTCGTCAGTCATTATACATTAAAGCAAGTCATAATCATAACCCTGGTTTCGTCACCAACCAGTCATATGCACTTACGTCTAACTACCGTCACACTTTCGCTGAATAACCGCTTACGTCAGAAATCGATTGTTTTGTGCACATTGTTAGTCCTACCAAGAGCTATTAAGTGTAGGGGATTACAGAAAGACGATATGGCTAGCAAGGAGGATAAATTCAAGATGGCGGGCTAATTGAGATGTAGAACTCTATGGACCAGAGAATAATGAAGATAATGCTTCTTATAATGGGCTACAAAATCATCAAATGATTCCTCTCCCGCTTGAGGTAAAGCGAAAGGGGCTGTCAGACTCGTACAAACTAAAACCCAGGGTGGGTTTTAGTCAGTACGAATCTGAGTTCCTTCAATTTCACTTTGCATTCCAGATTTGCGGTCACCCCTTAATAAATTCCTGCAAACCAAGTGTTGCTTACCTTAAGAGCGACGAGCAATGTGACGGTCTCGACGCTGTAGTATCCGCGGTCGACGTAGTCGCCCATGAATAGATAGTTGGTGTCAGGGGAACGTCCGCCGATACGGAACAGCTCCATCAGATCATGGAACTGTCCGTGGACGTCCCCGCAGACGGTCACGGGGCATTTCACCTCCTGGACATTAGACTCCTTAGTGAGGATCTCCTTTGCCTGTCAAAAAAAAGAAAGAACGTTAGATTCGAAATTCTATTTTCAAATGGGGCAAAACAGCTTCGCATAAACTTTAACAGCCTTACTACAAAAACTTAAACATCTGTTAAACACTTGTCTAAAAAAAGTGTGACTGCAAAACGGACCTTATTTCAACGTCATAATCTGACATTTTTTTAGACAAGTGTTCAACAGACGTTTAAAAGTTTTTGTGGTACCACGCTAACATTTTAGGAACTTTCTTTGAATAATACAGCCGATTGGACGTTACATAGGTAAAACCTGAACCGAGACAATTTTAGAAATTTGTTAACGCTAAAATAGAGGACAATCGTTAATACCACAATACAAAGACCATCATAGAGACAATACACAAGACCAAAGACACCAAACATACTTGACATATCTTTGAAGAAAAAAAAAGACGTATTTCAAGAATCAATAATAAAAACTACAAATGCAAACATATTTACGTAAGTATCGTGTACTTGACCTAATCTTGAAGAGCCAATCATCTTATTTGAAGGTCGTAAAATGTCAGCTTTTAATCAATACCCCATACAGAGATACGATTAACAATCCTAGGGGGAAAATTGCTAAAAATTACGCTGCGAATTAATCGAGTTAAGAATAATTGGATATAGTGGGTGGTACTGGTGGTACCATTTTACTGGGTTTTGCGTTTTTTTTTTTGTAAACTAGTGTAGGACTAAGCCTTTTTAGTTTCTAAGAATACTTTCTGGTCAGAACTCTTTTGTGTAGTGGCCGAAAAAAAAAAGAAAACACAGAACACCGCCCTTCAAACAAAATATATTCCTACTAATATATTATTATACATGCGAAAGTTTGTGAGGATTATGTAGGTATGTTTGTTACTCTTTTACGCAAAAACCACTGAACGGATTTGGCTAAAATTTGGTACACAGACAGTTTATAACCTGGATTAACACATAGGATAGTTTTTATCCCGCTTTAATGTTCCCCTGGGATAATTTTCGAGTTGTAGCGGGTGAAGCTGCTGGCAACAGCTAGTATAATATAAAAAGTCCTATCTACTCTTGACAGGCGTGTTTATAAATGAATAATTCATTACTAAATTATTTTGATAAGCCCATGATTGATTAGTGTTTTCCATTTGTTTCGTCAACCATGCTGGTTTTCTAACATTATTCTATTTCGAATTAGAACAATGGCAAGGCTTGCCAACAATAGTCCATTTGTCCGGAATGGGCATTTGGGTCCGTTTTAACACATTCACTCTATTTGGTTTGGACATTCTGAATAACGGTCACGGTTGAATGACTGTTTACTATGTCGTATTGTTTGTACTGCTTGTTTTTTAAACAACATGCAATAGACGTAGATACATTAAAATACGTGAAGCCTTAGGCCCTTCATGCACAACGCCATGCAAGTCTCCGATACGACTTTGGTATCCAGGCGATCGCAATATAAATCTATAGAGTTTCGTACATAGGCAGGCGTCGTAAAGTATCGGAGACTTGCGTCACGTGCGTTGTGTACGAGGGGCATTAGTAATCATCTTTCTTCTAGTTCTGCAATGTCAAGATTACTTTAATTGCGTAATGACCGCTGTACGGTTTTCCCTGCACCATTTCCATTGCTTCTTTACGCCATTAAAATAGATGGATAGTTAAACGTCGGCGTCGATGGACGTAGCTATAGCTGTAATTATGGACGGGAGGGCCATGAGAGAGATTACGCCTATCAATGATAAACGCGATGTATACAGAGATAACCTTTCTTATAGATGAGTCTATGTTACGTAGATTTTACTTCGTCCAATCTAAAACATTAATAGCACAGATTTGTTTTGAGGGTACGCTTGATGTGGGTTAGACCTTTTTTGACCACTGAGTGATACATTTATTTTTACATCCCAGAATGTCTCGTAATTGCGCTAATTGTCTATCCTTTTTAATTTACTCATAATGACTTTGCTAGCATTTATTTAAAATCTAAGATAAATGTCCCACAATCAGGAGTATCACGTAGTCCATTTTTTTTTGTATAAATAAAAACAAAAAGACCTTCGTATATAAAACTTCTAATATGGCCGACAAAGAACGAGTAAAATGAAAATTACCACGAGTGCTAATGTCATTTCTTTAAGGTACAAAGGGCTGGACTATGTGGAGCGTTAAGCGTTAACATGAAAGGAATATTTAAATAACATGACATATATGCTCCTTTTCTATGAAATGTTAAAGTCAGTACGAAAACGCTTGGAAGATAATAAAACTTGCTACAAACTGGAGAAGAATGCAAATATCCCTGAATACAAATACGGTGCTTTTCAGAACCCGGAAAAGTGAGGCGAACCCAGTTCATAACTTTAAGTTATAGCCTGTTATTTAGGTTGACGCCGGGTCACGTGTAATCAATATAAGGGCGGAAGCTCCCGCTGCAGAAAATAACGATACTATTATTGGCCATTCAGCTAGCTACGAGACTGGCAACATTGGCGATTAGTGGTCACTGAAATATGCAAGTAGGGAACTATGTGCTATGTTAGTTAAGTAACAAGTTATGTAAGTAAACTAGTTACCTATTAGCTAAAACGTCTAAGTTGGATGTTCACGATTATTTACTAGAAAAATCATAGAATGTGAATGTTGTCTATGAATTTTACGGTCTATTATAAACGTTGAGTTGCTAAGTAAAAACTGATTTGATATTAGAATGACAAATAGATAAGAGCTAATTAATTATTTATGTGGCATGTCCCGCATCCTTATATGATCGAAAATATTTGGTCTGAAATAATACGACGCCATAATAAACAAGCCTCATTTAACACGTTTCTCCACAAAAGGCAGGTAGGGCTTTTCAATCTGATTGAAATTAATCTCAATTGTTAACATACATAACATGGACAGAAGCTCTATTCATGCGTATTTCTATTCACGAACACAAATAGAATCTGTTGATTTATTTTTTTACGAGTTAATGTGTTATCTGTATTCCAAAATTAGCTAAACAACGTAGACAACGAATAACGAATCAACATTCAAGAAATGTATGTAATGGTGAGCAAAAAGAAACTACTAAGTAATCAATGTATTCCTCACGAGTCTCATGGAAACACATTACTATTCACATTATAATATGTAATAAGGTTATATTGATACGTGATCAAAGGTCAGAATTAGGTATATCAAGGTTCGTTAACAACCTGCACAGTAAAATCCTTTTTTTATATATCATTGCATGTCTTTGGTACTGTTGCTTTTTTCTGCACGCAGCGCCATGCTGTGTGCCCTCTTCGAAAGTCTATGGGTAAACGTGAAAGACCCGAGGATATAAACCCAGTTTCTTTTTTATTATTTTCAATGGCGATAGTGGATAAATATATTCTTTTAGCGTAGACAATGTTTGCTATAAGTCAAAGATGACGCAAAATTGCAAACTATGTTCACATAAATTCCCGATACTGATTTACTCCACATTTATCTCTTAGAGCGGTTTCGCAGTCTATGTCAGATCCGAGCCCGTGAAAATATGGTCCGTAGTAGCCGTAGAACTATTTCTATGATAATTTACGCACTAGATCCCGATCTCCGTCATCTGATTGCTTTCCGTCATTCTAGAATCTCCATTTCGGAAATTTTTCGGAAAGATTTTTTACGGACCGAAGTAGCCATAGTATTACTTGTATGAACTCTCGCGCACTGCGTCCGAGAAGCCGAGCTGCGTACGAGAAGAGAGGCAGCTCATTGTAAAATTCCCTGTCGTATTGAGGTAAAACTAGGTGCTGATTGTAAAAACATCCTGTTAAGCGTCGGTCTTGCAAGAGAGTAGAAAAGTAGAAGTCGTATTCTGATTTCTGAGTCTTCGTGCATACAATAGTATTGCCAGAAGTTGACGTCGATTGAAAGGGCTCATGATCAACGACGTGAACACTGCTGTGGCTCCGCGTAAAATCACGTATTCCAAAAGATAGCTCCTGAATTGCTTGAATTTGTATGTATCAGAGATGGGAAAAGTGCGTAAGCAATATCCGAATTCGGTCCGTGATTCCTATAATTTTTTTTTCGCGGGTTCGTAATGGATTCGGATCAGACATAGTGCGAAACCGCCCTTAGTGTTATAAATCTGCTCCGATAAAATTCGACGTTCGAGGTCGGTTGCTTTAATTTGATTTTGTTGTCATCCAATCAGTATTCAATTTAGTACATTAGATTATTGTTCAAAAAGTAAATACCTACATACAGTACGACATCGCATGCTACACTTGCATGCAAAGATGGTGGTATTTGGATGATCATGGTGCATGGTGTTCGAAAGTTGCCAAATTCTTAGCAACGCAACATTAAACATTCTTTTAGCCACGTATAAAATAATACTACACTATGAACATGAATAGATATACGACTGTTTCATCTTTGAATTAGTCTAACGATTTACTGAGCGTCTATTAGCATTTATTTATGTATTTCGTAAGCGTAAAAAGGTCACATTTGTTGCTGGTCTTTCCTAGACCTTGGCGTTATTGATAACAAAAAGTATAACAACACTGGTGCATTCTTTTGAAACGATAGTACTTCTTAGATCAGTAAACTTACTTCGTACGGGTTTACTTTCTATTTTATTAGTAGGCAAAAGATAAACGTAAAGTATTAAGTAACTATTTCTTATCCCGCGTCTGTCCGAAATGAACCGGAGTAACCGACATAGCCTACAGAAGTACAGACTACAGAGTAAGCAAACTGAAGTGGCAATGGACTGGTCATGTTTGTCGAAAAACCGATGGCCACATGGAGACCACGTATCGGTAAGCGTAGTTTGGGATGCCCGGGATGCCCCCCAGCTAGGTGGACCAACGACCTTAAGAAGGTGGCTAAGACAGACTGTATCCTAAAGGTAGATTAGGCAGAGGACAGGGTGATGTGGAGCAACCTAGGTGAGGCCTATGTTCACCAATGAATTGTGACAGGCTGAGTTGATCTCGCGTCAGATTTATTATCATAGAGCATGCCAGTTTCATGCAAATTTAGAAAAATTAGCATGAGTCACTATGCAATTGATATTTAGATTTGAGAAAGGATCCTAGTATTAGAAAACTTTTTTAAAAAAAAGGGAACCGACTTCAAAACCAAACACAAAAAAACGATAAAATAACTTTTCTTTCGTAAGTCGGTGGCTTTTTTTTTTATTTCATTGAGTTATGGCCACCGACTTCCGAAAGAAAAGTTATTTTATCGTTTTTTTGTGTTTGGTTTTGAAGTCGGTTCCCTTTTTTTTAAAAAAGTTTTTTATTTTTGCCTTTTTAGTTGCGATATTCAACAAAAATCTTCATAAAATCGGCTTCTTTGAAAATCTACAATTCTATTAAGCAACAAAAACGGATCTATGCGAGCAACTTCACGAGATATCCATTATTGTTATATACTCAAACCTTCCCCAGAATGTAACAAACACTTTTCTGAAAACTGCATCAAAATCGGTTCAGCCAAACGCGAGATAATCGCGGACAAACATGCAATCGTCTCTGAAAATCTACGATCCAAGTAAGCAAAACGGATCCACGCGGGCAACGTCACGGGATATCTATTAGTGTTATATACTAAAACCTTCTCCAGAATGTAATGAACACTTTCCTGAAAACTGCATCAAAATCGGTTCAGCCAAACGCGAGATAATCGCGGATAAAAATGCAATCGTCCCTGAAAATCTACGATCCAAGTAAGCAAAAGGGAAAAATAAAAAACTTTTTAAAAAAAAGGGAACCGACTTCAAAACCAAACACAAAAAAACGATAAAATAACTTTTCTTTCGGAAGTCGGTGGCTTTGTTTTTTTTTTATTTCATTGAGTTATGGCCACCGACTTCCGAAAGAAAAGTTATTTTATCGTTTTTTTGTGTTTGGTTTTGAAGTCGGTTCCCTTTTTTTTAAAAAGTTTTTTATTTTTCCCTTTTTAGTTGCGATATTCAACAAAAATCTTCATAAAATCGGCTTCTTTGAAAATCTACAATCCTATTAAGCAACAAAAACGGATCTATGCGAGCAACTTCACGAGATATCCATTATTGTTATATACTCAAACCTTCCCCAGAATGTAACAAACACTTTTCTGAAAACTGCATCAAAATCGGTTCAGCCAAACGCGAGATAATCGCGGACAAACATGCAATCGTCTCTGAAAATCTACGATCCAAGTAAGCAAAACGGATCCACGCGGGCAACGTCACGGGATATCTATTAGTGTTATATACTAAAACCTTATCCAGAATGTAATGAACACTTTCCTGGAAACTGCATCAAAATCGGTTCAGCCAAACGCGAGATAATCGCGGACAAAAATGCAATCGTCCCTGAAAATCTACGATCCAAGTAAGCAAAACGGATCCACGCGGGCAACGTCACGGGATATCTATTAGTGTTATATACTAAAACCTTCTCCAGAATGTAACAAACACTTTCCTGAAAACTGCATCAAAATCGGTTCAGCTAAACGCGAGATAATCGCGGACAAACATGCAATCGTCCCTGAAAATCTACGATCCAAGTAAGCAAAACGGATCCACGCGGGCAACGTCACGGGATATCTATTAGTGTTATATACTAAAACCTTCTCCAGAATGTAGAGAACACTTTCCTGAAAACTGCATCAAAATCCGTTCAGCCAAACGCGAGATAATCGCGGACAAACATACATACATACATACATACATACATACATACATACATACAGGTCGAACTGAGAACCTACTTTTTTTTTTGAAGTCGGTTAAAAACGGATCCACGCGGGCAAAGTCACGGGATATCTATTAGTGTTATATACTAAAACCTTCTCCAGAATGTAACAAACACTTTCCTGAAAACTGCATCAAAATCGGTTCAGCTAAACGCGAGATAATCGCGGACAAACATGCAATCGTCCCTGAAAATCTACGATCCAAGTAAGCAAAACGGATCCACGCGGGCAACGTCACGGGATATCTAATAGTGTTATATACTAAAACCTTCTCCAGAATGTAGAGAACACTTTCCTGAAAACTGCATCAAAATCCGTTCAGGCAAACGCGAGATAATCGCGGACAAACATACATACATACATACATACATACATACATACATACAGGTCGAACTGAGAACCTACTTTTTTTTTTGAAGTCGGTTAAAAATTGGAACTTGGCACCTTGTCACAAATGATACAGATTCGTCAAATCTCTTTGTTGACTCGCAGTTAAGCGTCACCTTAGTACTATTATCGATGATTCATAGATAGAGCACGAAATTAGCGAGCGTGATTTTAAACGAGCAACAAATTAATTTAATTTGCGCTTCTATTCGTCAATTTCGCATGTGGGGATGCTCAAATGCTTAATGTAGCTCAATGCTAAGCAATTGTGCAGTCAGGCACACGTGTGGGTAGAGAAATAATATAAATATGTATAGTACAGAGCACGTGCAGTTCAGCGATAGAATATTAAAAGATAATTATCATTGTATGCATATTTTTCAATGTGTTATTTATCTATTGGGTCTGTTAACGAGGTGTTTGTGTGCATTACGTCGTGACTATAAGCACTACATCCTTTCTAACGTCTAGAGTTATTTTATAGACAATAGAGTTATAGTTTATTTAATTCTTTGCAAGAGCTCTTTTCCCGCGCCATCTCGAAGTAGCCATCGAGGTAACATACGTCTAGCTGTGTTATGCTCTAATACAACATTTCTAACCTGTACGCTACGGCGAGCTCTTCGTCGAGTTAGAGCCGTGAGATAGCGTCACGACACGTCGCTGTTAGTAGTGTCTTAGTTAACACAAAACTGTTGTTTTGATGCTGTGGCAACGCTGCTCAATAGGCTGAACCCTTACAGAATAGCACTTCTGGTGCGTGCTACCTCTCTGTTCTGAGCGCCTTGGCGGCGCCATTAGTCACTAGGTGCCAGTGATTATATTAAATTGTATTAAATTCGAGTATAAAATGTCTATCATTCAACCTTCAACAAGTGATGGACAGATCGTAATTTGCACTTCTAAAACGCAGAAGTGCATTAAGTAGGTACCTAAAGATAACTTTGAGCCACAGACAATTAAATGTAATACCAAATGCTACTAGAAAAGCTAGTTTATGATGTAACAACTGATAGGAGACTCAAATGCCAAAGTAGTTTGAACTGGAATTAACCAGTTATAAGGAATTATATTCATTTTATTAATAACTTAAACCAATCAATTTAAAATTGGATTATAACAAGACATAATTATATTTTATTCAAATTATTTTCAAGGCGTCATTCAGTAAATATTTGATGAGGAAAACTATTATTGGAAATCCTGACATTTTTCCCACAACCACAATTAATTAGGTATGTAGTGTCTATAGACAAAAAAAAAACAGTTTCTATAGAGTTAATTGCTTTGAAGATAAGAACTAAGAGCAAAAATGAAACATTCAAGAAAATGATTTTAAGGGAATGATGAAACCACTCTTTTTGCAACCTTGAAGAGACTATGGCTAGCAGATATTAAAGACAATTAAAAAATAACAAATGCATAACCTAAATTAAGGTTATGTGATATCTGCACCAATTAACACTTGCCAGTGTAACATCCTTTCTGATAATTGTCACTATAGTGTCACAATACAACGCAGATATATCACACAGAATACATACAGTCACTATCCTCATATGACCAGCAAAGAGGATTTAATCATTACTTTTATGTATAATCATTGATCAGTATCAAATAAGTATGCTTAGTACTTTGTCTATGTGTGAGTAGTAGTGTATGACATGACATAATTACATACAAAACTATATCTAGATTTGAAGTACTTGAAACCTAATTAGATTTGATATATTTTATACTTAATATTATAATAACAACCAATTCAGTTCTGGAAGCTAAATAGGACATGCAAATGATAGTTTAATTAAATAAAATAGAGTCAGGTAATTGTATTGTCCTTGCAATTACTTTTTTGCATATATTAAGTCAATTATGAATTCCCTTCATGATTCATTCATGATTATCTACCTTACTCATCATAGCCAGCATGAAAATGTAGTTTGAATGGATTTCTAGGAAAGAATAATGTGTTGTTTGCTAGGTTTAAGCCGGAAACACATTATTAACACCCGACGCCACCCGATGAAACATGATGCGTGTTGGGTCAAATCAAATGTATTGTTTTCTATGACCAGAATCACACTATGAACACCCGACGCGACGACACGCGCTCACTGCACATCGGGTGTCGACACGTTGCGTCGCGTGGCGTGTTAAATAATGTGTTTCCGGCTTTACAGTTCACAGACCAACAAGATAAGAATTCTCCTCAAAGTAAAAGATAAATCTGAAAAGGCAGAAATTAAATGTTGTTTTTCAATTGAAAAACAAACAAAAAGAAAACAGTATGTAATTAATGAGTTGTGTTTTGATAACATCGTTGAAAATCACAATTTTGAGTCATCAAAACATAAAAAGATAGTTTGTTTATATTATATTTATTGTATATTCACTAGTTTGTAATTGATATTTACAGACATTTAATAGCTAATTAATGACTTGACTCAGACTAATTAAAACTATAGGAATGTTTTATTTTGATTCTGAAACATCAAAATAAACAAATACCTGCATTTTTGCACAATAAATGTTTTTTTTAACAAAGTATGTACCTATGTAGTGGAGGTATGTGTACTAAAAAGTTGAACAGTTTAGTAATAATCAAATTATACTATATAAATAATAATATAATATCAATGAATATGTGACTTGATTAGATTTTTTTATCATAGAGAAAGATAATGCATCCCCTAATGTATCCATCAAAATCATTGTTTTTATGACCATATTTTGATCAATATTGCCTGCTTTACTTGTACACCAAAATAATCAATAAATAAACCAATATTTGCTTTGAGAATGGTGTAAAGCGAGAGTAAATTACTAGTATCGCCGCCACCAAACGCAAAACATACTTCAAGAAAAAAATCAATGAAAACATCCATGGTAAACACGTACAAATCAACAACTATGACTTCGGATATTTCGGATATAGAACTAGTGTTAATTGATTATCAGACTTTCCGCGCCGCGTCTAAAAATATCTTCTAACCAATTATGCTAATATCAAGCTGGAAGATTGATAGCTGGGTGTGGTAAACAGAAATTCAAGTAGTCTGATCACAGAACTCTCTCCATCCCCCGACATCCCGGAACGATTAGCGTTCCAACGGCGGACAGCCTCTACCACAACCTATAACGATGTAGGATCGCGTTCTTGTAACTCGCTATGTAGGTATATGAATCATAGAACATATAGCTACCGACCCGATGAAATTGTATACAAAACGTATGAAATAGCCCACAAATATACTAAACACATTATTTAATAATGAATTCAAAGGGACATTACCTTGTCGCATAACGTTTTTACTTGATTTTCTGTCAATTGCTTGCATTCGTTTAGTTGTTCTATCCACTGGTCCAGTTCTTTTAACGACGCCTTGTCCTCCATACTTTGTGTCTGTGAGATTAACGTACGAGACGTTAACTTTGATTTTGATTGTCTTTATGTTTTAAATGTACACAAAACCATGCGAATTACGTATTTTACACTGTGCCCAGAAAACTGACTACGGCGGACACTTTACAAAATGGCGTTTGCGTGACGTCAATTTTCCGAAAAGGAATCCACCAAGCGGCTTTTGTGAGAACTAGATGATGATGCCACTATTGGATGCGTTCAGGGAAATTGAGGGAAATAATAGGCTTTAGTATATTTTTTTGCGTTTCGCATTTTTTAAAATATTACAAGATTTAAAACACAAATAATTAAAATGAACATACTTTTATGGAGCCTGATGGTACAATTTTTGCTTTTGCCATTGTTTGCGGTGCTTCGACTATAAAATCCATTGATGTTGAATATGATAACTGGTGAAGTGAATTATTCCTGAAATAGCTTACATAAAAGCAAATAAATGCCAAAAGTTTATCAGTCTCAGTTTCCTTTCAATTTATTATAAAGTTAAGATATAATAAAATATTTCAACTTCACAATAATTTTCTTTTGAATTTTGTTGAAAACTTGACAAACATGATAACATGACAATTCTGTCATTTTTATTTTTCGAATATTTTCAGCTAGTGTTGTCCGATGTTTCACGATATTTTGTCATTTGTGCACAGAAATACTAAAAACAAACAACTTTTGTTTGTATAAGAATACGACAGTTTTCGCTTCTAAACCCCCATACCCACGACACACGAGAGCTTTTTTTTTCGGGCGTTGAAAAAGCGCTGAGTTTGAACAAAAAGGTACATACCAGCACTCAAAGTCAAAGTGCCCATTCACACGAGCGCGTTTTTAACGCATTTTCTTGGGCGTTTAAAAACGCTGAAATAGAACAAAATTAAATGCATTTCCATAATAAAATTATTATATCTGTTTGTTGGGTTACGTTAACAACTCGTATCGTTTGCTATTTCGTCTCTATCCCTATTCTGTCACATTCACTAATACGTCACCTTGTACATCTGTGTATGAATACGCCTCTTTGGTTAAATCCTCTTTCTACTCATATTAGGTTTACTTGTTTTCTAGCTATATAATCTCTTTTATTATTTACTGTTCACTCAAACGTCGAATCACGAATGGGGTCAAATACAGATCGAAAAAAAGCGCCGCTCTTTAAAAGCGCTGACATGTGAACAGATACATGGGATTGCTTTCATTCTATCTCGGCGCTTTTTTAACGCACAGAAAAGCGCTCGTGCGAATGGGGGCTTAATCATTCAAATTCAGTGTTCTTAAGCATGCGCTCCTGTGATATGCTCTTTGTTTTTGTAAAATTGTGACTAACCATCAGGTGCTTTCACATTACATGATAACTTTAATGAAATCATTACAATTGCCATTCGTCCTCTCTCGCTTATTTTTTCGCTGGCTTCGTTTGTTTTGGCTCTTGGTGGGTTTTTCATAGTGTGAAAGAACAAATGAATAGAAAGTTATGGCAAAAATATAAGTAATGCCAGCCGGGATTTTATGTCTTTGCATTTTAGTACCAATGGTACCAAGACGGTAGTGGTTCCAAATGAAAACGTGTGGAGTCGTAGTCGCCAAGAAGTATAAATCCCATCAAAAACACAAATGTGAAATGAGAGCCAAAGCCAAGCATAATAGTTTGGTATTATGCCTTGGTTGTTGACTTCAACAAAAAAAGAAGTGAAATCTAAATGGGTGCCCCAAGTTCAATGGTCAGTTCTGAAATTTATTTAAAACAACATAAAATAGATTTCTTTTTATAACTAAGGATCATACATTGTAGCCTAATTTCTGACTTGGCTATTTCTCATAAAATACGAATTATATTGTAGCCTTCATAATTTCTAAACCTGTAACTTCTCAGTTTTATTTTATTTTTCCGAAAATTTGGCTTGCTGGTAGTACTAACCATCGAACAGTTCGTACATGAGAACTAGCCAAGCAAGAAATTAGGCTACAATGTATGATCCTTAGTTATAAAAAGAAATCTATTTTATGTTGTTTTAAATAAATTTCAGAACTGACCATTGAACTTGGCACCCATTTAGATTTAACTTCTTTTTTTGTTGAAGTCAACAACCAAGGCATAATACCAAACTATTATGCTTGGCTTTGGCTCTCATTTCACATTTATGTTTTTGATGGGATATCATTACTTTTTGTACATAAATAATGATCTTACACTGTTGATCGCTAAATATATTGAAACAAAATAATAATAAATCACAGTTAGGGCATGTTTCACAATCGGTAAGTAAAGTTATAAGTAAGCTACTTTGAACATAACTGCTCAGTAAACAAGTAAATTAATAACTGTAGGGGATGTTAGACACGGGACACCGTTCGTTGCCGGCAAGAAGGGAAGTTCGATTTTTACGGACAAGGATTGAATACCAGTATTTATATTTGTTCATTCATACAGCTCGACATAAAAATGTAGAAAACCGGAAGTCGCCACTGTCTTCGCGCTACCAGCACTTTGAATGATTTTATTTTATTATTTTTCACTTATTACGTTAGTTTTATGGCACAATAATAAATCTAACAAACCTGCGGTCTTTGTTTACATCAAATATCAAAAGATTTTAAAACGCTGTCAGAAATAAAAATTTTAGTTCCGTTTCAATCCGTTCTGGCAATCTGGCCAAGCTATATGTTTGTTCATAATAAAATTGTTTGAAGAAAATTCATGTTCACAAAACCTTATACTAATCGCCTGCCCATCTTAACACCGCGATTCAGGATCGTGACGTAATTGCACAACGCCATCTAGTGGGTTACGTGTAATAAATACGAAGATCAACTATTCTTAATAATAAGTACAAAGACGCGAATACGAGTACATGGATTTTAAAAAATTAGGGTGGTGTTTAACATGTTATGTGTTCACGTAAAGATCATAAAATCCACATTTCACAAATAGAGTTTAGGCACTAATGAAGCAATCCATCTAGTGTTTCTTGAATAAATCAATCCGTCATTGATTTAGTGCATGGTGCAGTGAGTGTCTGAAAATGATAAAAGGTGGCGCTAGTGTTTGTAGAATACGGTTAGTTACGCGTAATAAATACGAAAATCAACTATATTCGTAATTACAAGTACAAAATTGAGAATATTCGAATTAAAAAAATTAGGGTGGTATTTAACTCGTTTTTATTCACGTAAAGATCATAAAAATCTACATTTCACAAATAGAGTTTCGGCACTAATTGAGCAACGCCATCTAGTGTTCTGTTGAATAAATCAATCCTTCATTGATTTCGTGCATGGTGCAGGAGTTCCTGAATATGATAATAGATGGCGCTACTGGTTGTTGAATTTATTTTTAAGTACAAAAACGGGAATATTTGCATTAAAAAAAGTAAGTATTCAACTCGATAAATATTCACGTAAAGATCTTAAAATTCACATGTAGAGATTTACAGGCACTAATTATAAGTTAAGTGAAAATTATAGTAAAATGATAAAAAATTACCAGTTTCTGATTTTTTCCTTTGTATTCACGTAATTACCTATCTGCATGCCAAATTTGAACTTTCTAGGTCATCTGGAACTGGGATATAATTTTGATCTATTGGTCAGTCATAAAAATGACGATTTATGGTCGTTAATAACTAAATAACCGTTTGAGATATGTTTATAAAATTTGGAACACATATCTATCTCGCCAGTCTCAATATATGTGCCAAATTTGACAAGTCTAAGTTAAATAGTTTTTGAGTTATGAGGGGCTAAAAAGTGCCTCCAAATGGTTCGTGTAATATTACACACTGTGAGCGCGCCTGTGCTTTGCTTTGGCTGGCCACGCTCAGTCGCGTGTCTAGATATAGGGACCGAGGGTTTGTAACATTAGAACCGTGCCTCATTTTTTTAGAAAGAGAAGCACATAACAATGCGCTTTTCTCCTTCTGGTATTGATAAATGTTTACATAAAATAAAAACATTACCAACATTTTGATAGATAATGAGATAAAGTTTTTTCTTAGATGCATACTAGTACAATTATTATTACATTTTTTACAGCTTGCGATAGTTTTTAATGTTCTGTAATGTATTTTAATTATTCATATTTTTAAGTAAAACGAAAAAAAGTACACAAAACTCCAATGATGTTTTCCGAAAAGCGAGGAGGTGTATTTATCGTCTATGATGACAACCTTAGATTAAAGAATGTCCAGATTCCGTGTTCGAAACAAAACGAAACGATGTAAGTGAAGCGAGTTTTTTATAAATGTGTGAGTGAGCGCCCCGCTCCGGAGTGTATTACGTATCGGATTTGCGTTTGTGTGCAATGTGAGTGTAATACCAGTGGCGGAGATTACCCTTAAAATGTGGGAGATTTTCAGTATTTTACGTTAAGCGTAAAATGTATCATCAACAATAATGACATGATTTTTATCATTACGGTTGATGAGTTTTAACATTATTTCTTTAATTTGTGTAATTTGTCATGTGCGACTTTACCGCTTATCAACACCGCAACACATTTAGCGATTCATTTTATATTATTACGAGCTTTATATAGTATAATGTAAGTACCTACTACATTATAGTCTGGCAGAGTCTGACAGAGTCTGACCGTGTCTGACAGTCTGATAGAGACTGACTGAGTCTGACAGAATCTGACCGAGTCTGACAGTGTCTGACCGAGTCTGACTGAGTCTGACAGTGTTTGACAAAATCTGACCCAGTCTGACAGATTCCGACCGAGTCTGACAGAATCTGACCGAATCTGACCGAGTCTGACAGATTCTGACCGAGTCTGACAGAGTCTTAACGAGTCTGACTGAGTCTCACCGAATCTGACTCTGTATTTGACCCCGACGAATCTGAGTTAATTCGACTCTTGAGACTTTGAGACAATGGACAGAGCGTTCTGAATTCAGTAATTTAGCTAACGCTATAAAAAAATATCGTTTAAGAGAATAAAACTCTTTTTTCATAACTTGTTTCTTTTTTTAAAGTCATTATAGTTACAAAATGCTGGGTAAAAAAAAATTATGCCCATGGCAACACTCAATGAAATGCATACTGAAATTGAATGCTAACCTAATGAAATGATATATTATGGCATATTCCTTTTTTTTGGAATGTAATTATAAACCATTTCACAGCAAAAACTTTCATTTTAAAATATCACAACACGGACTCGTGACGTAGTTTACGCGGGGAACGTTTGGGAACGTTCCTAGGCGACTGACGTATGGATCGACCGACGCGGAACATTTATCCCCCGTGTTTTTGGCTTCAATTCTCAGTGGCCTACTATCAATCTGGACATTTTATAATCTAAGATGACAACACTATGCTGTTGTAGTAGTCGGGTGACCAATATTATGGTTAAAAGTAGTGGCCTCTGATGTAATCGTTTTTTAAAGAAAAAGTAATGTTAATGGGGATGGCAACTGGGGAACTAATGGCGCTAGCATAGCTAGTTCCCAGCATCGTCATTGGTTCAAATCTTATAGGTACTTCAAAATAGTACTACCTCATTGGTCGGATTAGGACCTAGCTATGGTGGCACCATCTACAATTAGCTTGACCGGCCTTCCCAATTAGCTTAATAAAGCAATAGTTTTATTTCGATTCATAATGAGTACCTATATTAAAAGATGTTTATGAAGGACTGTGCTAGATTAAAACAATCTACGGTTTGTTTTTTAATCTCGTAGACCAAATTGACAAATGATAATGTCAAAACTGACATAAATTCTATTGAAATTCGTGTCAGTTCGCCATTTGCACCTGTCAATTCAGTCTACGAGATTAAAAAACGACGTATAGTCTTGACATAAATGACTGTACACTGTAGATATGAATGTGACAGCTTTCTTACCGTTTTTCTGTATTCAACTTCTTTATAGAAAACTTCATTATTCTTTATGGTACACTTATAATATATTTAAAATAACATTTCACATGCAGATCGTTGCCAGTGACCTTTGCGAATGTGGTGATGTTGGCGATTTAAATCATATGTTTTTTTCCTGTCCTCTTCTTAGTCATGATTCCTTTATAACTAGTTTACTTTCCTATAACATTGCTTTTCCTACCTCTATCTCTGTTTTACTGGCTTCTAATGACTCAAAAATATATATGTATCTATCATCATTTATCACTGACAATAATATACGCATATAATATTTACTTTTTTTAATGCTTTCCCTAATAATCCTATCCAATATCCATCCAAATTCCGTGTCCTAAATTAACCTTTCATTTTCTACCAAGTTTCCTCGTTTTTGTTAGTGGCATTGCGCAAATAGCGACTTGCCAATTAAAAAAAAAAAAAAAAAAAAAAAAAAAAAAAAACATTTCACATAAGGGTAAGTTATGTAAAAAGGCGAGCTTAACCCACAAACTTCCTCTTGGATACTCTGGGTCAGGCACCATTCTGCAATATTTGCTCTCGCTTTAGAAGCTGATGTTTTATTTTCTGTATAGAGCTCGACATGTCGAACGTTTTAAATTGAGCAACCTTACAGTTTTAGAGAAAAAAAATGCTAATGTTAAAAAAAAACAACAAAAATTTACTTAGCCATGTTAGCTGTGTGCTAGGTTGTTCCGTTTTACGTTTGCAGCTTGGAAAATTGGAGTAGAAAACTGGAATTCACCACT
The DNA here is from genome assembly GCA_954870645.1 of Agrotis clavis. Lineage (NCBI taxonomy): Eukaryota > Metazoa > Arthropoda > Insecta > Lepidoptera > Noctuidae > Agrotis > Agrotis clavis. Next base: position 17,722,384 of record OX940935.1, on the reverse strand, counting down.
GTGCTCTCGCTACCAGCACTTTGAATGTTTTTTTTTCACTTATTACGTTAGTTTTATGGCACAATAATAAATCTAACAAATCTGCGTTCTTTGTTTACATCAAATATCAAATATTTTAAAAAGTTGTCAGCAAACAAAAAGATTAGTTACGTTTCAAGACGTTCTGGCCAAGCTGTAGATAATGTGACAGCGGATTTTAATGATTTTTAATATTTAATAACGAGTTTCTAAAATAAACAGAATGCATTGTGGTGTGCCTTTCTTTCATTTCAAGGTCACCGATTTGGGATCGTTTTTCTAGTAAGAAGCACGCGCTCCCTATATTTTAATCTCCTTGCTAGTCGCTACATCTACCATAGAGAAAAGTTGCGTGCCAAATGACAAATGACTTGTATCTAAAACATAAAATTCTGTAAAAAAAACAGCCGTCTTTCTTTTTGCCAAGTGCCAAAGCCGAATTCCGGTCTTTTTACTTTTGAGTCGGAGGCTAGTGTGTTGGTGCTTAGCCGCTCAGTAAGTTTTCGTGAAGATGACTGAAACTCTGAAGCTTAGAGGAACCCTCTGTGGCCACAATGGCTGGGTTACGCAAATCGCAACCAACCCGAAATACCCTGACATGATTCTGTCGTCCTCTCGAGGTAAGGTTATATTTGACACCTCTAGAAATCCAAGTTCATCAGCTCTTTGCCTTGGTAATATTTCGTATAATCAACAATTAACGTTATTGCATGACTTATATTTCGATAATTTCCATTTATTTTTATGATGACACAAAACCTTTGCCACGCGAGTCCTGAGCGGCAAGCGGATATGGGGCTGATGACAACGTTGTCATTATAACCATGTCTCATTAATTGAACATGTGTAACGCAAATTGACTGACTTTTCAGACAAAACCCTCATCGTATGGAAGTTGACCAGAGACGAAACCAACTACGGTGTACCGCAGAAGCGTCTGTACGGGCACTCTCACTTCATCTCTGACGTGGTGCTCTCCAGTGACGGCAACTACGCTCTGTCCGGTTCTTGGGACAAGACTCTGCGTCTGTGGGATCTTGCCGCCGGAAAGACCACCAGGCGTTTCGAAGACCATACTAAGGTGTGACAGAACTTATCATTTTGGTAGGGTTGTTAGTATAAGTGCCGATGCGCGGCAGAAGAAACAGTGTATTTGTGCCTATGCGAGGCAGAAGAATCCAAATGCTGCTGCTAGCATTGTCGAGATCTGGCTAGGACTGGTTTGAGGTAAGAGTGTGGTCAGTCGCATTTCACACCATTCAAAACTAACATTAAATAGCACATGCATTTATCAATGTGAAGCCAGCTAACTTTGATTTTTTATCTGTAGTTAGAAACTAGTAGAGATAGTGATCCACATGTGAAATTATTACCTTGTGGCCAATTATAAAGTAGCATCTGTAAACAACAAACTATAACAATTTCTATGCTATACAGGATGTACTCTCCGTGGCATTCTCAGTGGACAACCGTCAGATTGTGTCTGGCTCTCGGGACAAGACTATCAAGCTGTGGAACACACTTGCTGAGTGCAAGTACACCATCCAGGATGATGGCCACAGTGACTGGGTGTCTTGCGTCCGCTTCTCACCCAATCACGCCAACCCCATCATTGTGTCTGCTGGTTGGGACCGCACCGTTAAGGTTTGTAGTTATTTTGACAATATTATCAATCTATAATACATAATTCAAAGAAGAGCCATGTTATTTATTGTTACAAAATACTTAATTTGTATCTTAATCTCTAGGTCTGGCATCTTACCAACTGCAAGCTCAAGATCAACCACCTTGGCCACTCGGGTTACCTGAACACAGTCACCGTCTCTCCCGATGGTTCTCTGTGTGCTTCTGGTGGCAAAGACATGAAGGCCATGCTCTGGGACCTGAATGATGGCAAGCATCTGCACACCCTCGACCACAATGACATCATCACATCATTGTGCTTCTCACCCAACAGATATTGGCTCTGTGCTGCTTTCGGACCTTCCATCAAGATCTGGGTATGTGTTATTTGAAGATATTCATATTACTATTTGAATACTCAACTCTTTCCCTAACTCCTATGTATGAATGTTATTTTTAATTCTGTTTTCTTGTTTTACAGGATCTGGAAAGCAAGGAGATGGTTGAAGAGCTCAGGCCTGAAATCATCAACCAAACCCAGACCTCTAAGTCTGACCCACCCCAGTGCCTGTCCCTGGCCTGGTCCACAGATGGACAGACCCTCTTCGCTGGCTACTCTGACAACATCATCAGAGTCTGGCAGGTGTCTGTCTCAGCACGATAAGGAGTTAAAAGAAACTAGTTTCATTTATTTTTGTGCTACTTATTATGTATCCAGTGTATGGATAAAAATAAATGGAATTGTTTGACTTACTTTAGCAGTTTCATTGTGATCTCTCCTTGTAAGATTAGATTTAATGTAGATAAATAAGTTATTCCAATAACTATTGGTTACGAATGTAAGGTCGTGTGTATCAATAATGTATGTATATTTTATGTAAATAAAAACCATTGAATATACACAAACATTTTTCTTACTCTGACAAACTGATTATATTCAAGTAATAACAACCACATGGTACATAATTAAAAACAGACCACACCCTTATTATTTAGTTTACATAATCCTCTTATGAAAATACATAACCCTTATACTTTACTATTCTATACAAACAATACCTATAGCAGCAGCTACAATAATGAATTAGTCTATCTAGTTTTTTTTAAACAATACTGGAAGCACATAGTGATAATAATTGGAATTGTGTAATGTCTGCAATAGGTGCACAAGACAAGTATTGGATCAATGTGCAAATTGACAACTCGACTCACATTGGCCTCTATACATACAGTCCATTGGTACAGGCTGAATTTTCCAACTTGGCGTCGATGGCTTTAGTAGGTACTGAAAGAAATCCCGATGCCCAATTTGACGAGAACTAAAAATACATCAATGGATTTTTGGAAAATGAATTTGATTCCTGGCCAACCTGTTGATTTGGAAAAAAGGCGGTATTATAAACCATCCGATAATGTCGCTTTTTCTGTAAGTTCTTTTGAGTCTGATCGAAAAAATATAGAATTATTAGAAAATTCATCCCTGTACAATTCGCATCTCTAAGTATGTATGATACCACCAAAATAATTATTATTTATTGATTTCTCAGACATGTTACATCCAAAGATTAAATATCACAATAAAATAAAATTAACACCAAATCTAAATTAAAATCAGAATTAAAAATAAAATATCATCAAAATTGCAATAAAATTAACAAGAAAACTAAAAAATAAAAATTAACACCAAAATTAATGTCAAAATCAAATCAAAACAAAATTAAAATCCAAATTAAAATAGGAATCAAAATGTAATTAAAATATAAATCAGAATTAAGACTCATCAATCAGAATTTAATATAATGTGCAAGACATTTTGTTTACAAAGATTGTGTCCAAAATAACAGCATTGCAGGTACAAAGTTGGTAATGTGCTTAGCCCGTCTTTACTGGCAACGCTAGTGTAAGTTATGAAAGCACACAGTAACAACTTCATTATAAAATCATTGTTTTAGATAAAGAGATAAACACAAATCTTAAGCATAGATACAATACTACTAATGAAAGCATCAGTGGCCGGATTTCGTAAAGCTGAATTTTGGGCCATGCATTACATACTTGGTTCATTGTTCAAATATTTAGATTTACTTCTGTTGTTGTTGATGGTTTTATTAAGATGGGTGGATGATATTAAGAGCATAGCCGGAGAGGAGTGGATGAAGATAGCTACAAATCGCGAAAAATGGTTCAAGTTGGAGGAGGCTTTTACCCAGGAGGGGCTACACACTAAAAATAAATAAGTTGTACTACTGAACTTGCTTATGTATGCATTAATGTGTAGACAAATAAAGCTTTATTATTACATACTTAATATGAGAAATGAAAACTTGCCATCAACATCTATGAAGAAGAATAGCAGTCAATGTTCTTGCTTTAAATAAGAAGGTTTATAATCTTGATTTGAATACTAATAGGTGCAATCTTTGATATTCTTTTCATAGGAAATTATGAATAGAAGATGCTTTTCATAAAATAAATAATAAGCACACAGGATATGCATTATACTATCCATTCATGAGGTGATCTGATAGTATTGAGACTCCAGTCAATAGCTTCTAAATATAACAATGCTTTGTGATCACAGTGACCCCTTGACTTATACAGTCTTCGGCAATCCAGCATCATTCAAGAGGTGTGACCCATCTCTTATCTCTGTAGGCCCCGCACCTACTTTAGTATGTATCACATATTTGATCAAATCTTTAGCTTGAGGCTCACATATATTCATAAATACTGGATTCAATACCTCTTCTCTACTTTGGAAACCAGTAATAAATTTATCAGGGTTTGATGAAGGAAAGATATGCTTTATCAAAGCAATTACTTCCGGTACATCCTTTTCAAGAAGGTACAGGCAAGCATTTGGTCCAGCATCAAATGTATAAGCAACTTTTATGCTTCCAGAGATCTCATTGTACTGGTGAATCACATAGCTCACAAGATGAGACACATCAGTCATGTACACACATGGTGGGTATGAATCCAAACATACTGCATGGAATTGATTGGTGTCTTTCATGGTGATCTCGGCAAACTTTGGAAAGTTTCTCTGCTTTAGTGCCTCGATTATCTCTTCAGTTCTCTTCGGCACGCAATACTTAATTCTATGCTTCAATAATTCTGAAGTTTCTGCAGCTATCCTCATTCCAACAGTTGAGCTTGTTTTCTTTTTAGTATCCCCTGCAACCAGGATTAAAGCTTGCATTTCAGGCCAATGTGTTTCATCTACAATTTGAGTTGCAATTGAATCTGAACCATCTGGATTGGTGCCTGCATGCCATCTCACGAAGCCACCGAACACACTTCTACAGGCGCTACCTGATCCCAGTCTAGCGATAGAGCTAATATTCGACTTTACCTTGTAAAGTTTCGCCAGTGCTGTCACAAGACAAGCGTAACCTGCTGCAGAAGACGCTAACCCTGCTGCAGTAGGAAAGTTATTTTCTGAACATACGTGTACTTTCCATTGTAGGAAATCTTCATTGACGCTCTTTTCAACCGCAGCTCGGGACTTTATTTCTCTGAGACAATTTTGTAGCCTCGAGCTAGAAAAAGATTCCTTCTTTCCATTCAACCATATCTCATTTTCTTTAAACTCCGGTCTCGCACAGACTGATGTTTTGGCGCACATAATGCTTGTATCCAAAGTAGCACTAACGGAATCATTTAACGGTAAAATTAATTCCTCGTCTCGTTTGCCCCAATATTTAATTACGGCAATGTTAACAGGGGCGACCATTGTTATAATTTCACTCATTTTAATTGAAATGTTATTTTATCACGAATATAATGTTTTACTTCTTCAAATAATTTGCTCCCGCGGCTATTTTGTAAAATGACAGACGTGCACCACCGGTGGCGGAAATAAATAAATTGTCTTGTCAAAAAAACTCAACTCAAACTTTGACCACAGACTACTTAGAGATACTACGTATCAGACTGCCAACTCCCGAACAAAAATTTTCGGCGTAAGTTTTAATGTCGTATGACGTTTCTTTTTTTTTTAAATCACTGTTGCTCACTGGCAAAGGAATAATCGTATACAGCCTAAAACGCCGTACTCGATATTGCTATACTACTGAAACTTTTTTGAAATTAATTTTGGGAAAAAAATTAAATAAAACAAAGAATTACATATTAAATCATTTATTTTTCAATTTCTGTTAAAAATTTTCGAATGCTTGTTTTTGCATCGCAGGCAAATAACGAAAATCGTTAAATGAACTTAGTAAAATAAATTATCTTACTGCACCAGTTCATTATTGTAAACCTTTTGACACAACATTATTTTTATGAGCATTGTGTTCCAATTATGCATTTGTTACAGTTATCACTTAACACTGTACCGAAACACCTCACTGCACCTTTGGATGGGTAATTTAGTCTTTTTTTTGCTGCCGTATATTCTTGATGGTTTATCGGTCGCCTCTTTCCAAAACACGGTGGGGTGATTTTTCTACATCTGCTATTCTCAGGATTTTCACAGGTCTTCCATCTGCATAATGAGCTGGAAAAGAAGAAACATTATGTTAAGTATAAATAAATATTATGAACCTCGGAGTGGGTGGATGAGGGTGCTTTATGTAATCAGGTAGTGTAAACCAGTTGAGTTTTATGAAAACATTATGTTATTATGTATTCAGTAAAACATATTATTTTAGCATGTAACTGTACAATGAATTCTCTTAAAAAGGTCTATTAAATTAAAGGAACAATTAAATAAATTTTGACCGCCTGGTAGGAGGCAGAGATATATTATATCTCTGCCTCCTACCAGGCGGTCAAAATTTAGCACCCATAAAATTTGCAAAACATTTATTTTTATACTAGCCATCGCCAGCGGCTTCGCCCGCGTTTATGACGAAAATTAATTAACAGGAATTTAATCCTGGGGTAAAAGGTATATCCTGGCATAAATTAAATTAAAATAATCTGAGTAACAAACATCCATCTATCCTCACAAACTTTGGTATTTACAATATTAGTTAGAAGTAAAGTTAAGCAAGCAAGAAGTAATGATAGCTGATGTTGTTTCATCATAATATTTACCGGTATACTGCCGAGTTGTTGTTCCACTCAAAATCTCATCTTCAGTAAACAGGGAAGGATAGGCACTGCCGAGATTTAGAAGTAATGAAGTTCTTTTCGAAGTGCACAAACAAAAAGCTTCGGAAGTTGTTCAGGTGATAACGACTGCAGTCTTGCAGATCATCACGGTTTAGTTTAGACACTTTAACCCACACAGCGAGTCTTTTCTCATTACACGGGAAATGATACCAAATAGCGTCCTGTCGCGAACAAAACGGAGCACTCGTAATATATTTTGCAAGTAGCAAAAGTAATAGTAGAGATACTGGAGATTAATTATTACAGAAAAAGCGGACAAGATAAACAATAAAGATCAACATTAGCACCAGCAGTAATGTCACTAATGTCAGACATACGTCATTATGAAACAAAAACAAATGGCGGCCTACCAGCGCCTGCGACGGCCAATCACAGACGACCAGAAACGTCAGTCAACATTAAAAACAATATGGCGCTACGTCGAGCGTTTCGTTGTATGAAGATTATCACCCGTGACTTTGACAAACTAAAATCAACCAACGAAAAGGTCGGAGGTCGGAGCAATCTTGTATTCTTTTCTTACTTGTGAAATGAAGCGAGATATACGAATGAACCTGTATCCCTGTATCCGATTGGTCGAAAGTTGAGATGATGGATGACATGACGGCGTCTGACGTTTGTGTGGTTACGGAAGCATTCACGACTTAGAATTTGGTGTGATGGAAAATAATTTAAATAATAAATAAATATTGTATGATCAAACAAGTTAGTTTATTAGGTAGGCACTTTTTTTTACAATTCATACAAAGGCTAATATTCCTGAGTATTTGGTGAAACAAGAAGTTATGAATTGATAGTTATTTTACAATTTATTGAATGTAGCCATTACGAAATGGATGCCTGCGTTTCGTTACTGCATCAACCTCAGACTAAAGAGACTATTATCAATTTAACAATCCTTTTGCAATTTCAGTAACGTCGAGTATTATTGTAATTCTTTAATTTTCATAAGCGCATATAGTAAAGTGTAGGTAGTACATAATTATTTATTATGTTTTTAATATTTTATCAAATATCTTGATGTTACTGAACTTAATCCTAGCGACGTCTTCAGGAACTACTATTACCCGGCAAAATATACATGGTCTGTAGAAAACCCGTTGAGAAGTTTGGGAACGGTTCATCTTTGCTGAAGTACGAGTATCAGTGTATAAGTAGTCTGTGACGAGTATGCCAGGGTGTGGAGGTAGCATACTTGTAGAATTTGTCGGATTATAGTACACATTTCAATTCAACGCTGCCATTTTCGTTTTGTGGCACGGTTAAAGCGGCGGTCTAAATGTGAATTTGCTGAAATATCTGGCAGTTATTTATTTACAAAGTGTGGAAAATATATTGTAGTGCGTTTGTTTTTTCATAAAACAGCAAGAAGTGGCGATTACAGTGTTTAAACCGACGGATAATTGTTGACTTCTTGGGTGGAGAGGGTGAGTAGGTACTTTATATCAATATTTCGGGGTTTTACGGCTTAGTAATCTTTCCATAGGCTCCGACACCTTTCTCACAACATTGACTGTGCTTATCTCATTGCCTTTGCCGGAGTTATTTGCCATTTGTGTGTACTTTCATGTATTTGCAATTGGTTCGCTAAAATGGGCGTTGTGATGAAGAGTGAAGGTTTATCATTAGTAATATCGTCACCGCACCTTTATAATGATGTTATTTACTTAGTCAAGATTCGTAAGCAACGTCTTCTGTTATCATATCGTTCTATTTGTGAAGTTCTACGACATAGTTTTGAGTATTATCAGTCGAAACAAAATCAGCAGTGTACATGTCGCGGTTCGCGGACAAGGTTTACGTGTGTAAGAGACTTTATAAACATCATATTATTTCCCACTGGTCAATAATTATTCATCAAAGAATGAAAGGTAAACAATGTATTCAGTTCTTTCTCCAACTATTTATCTTCAAAAAGCACATTCTCACTATTGTCATACTAGCTGCTTATTGGACATCTTTTAAATGAGTTAAGATTCACAGAACTTTTATCTCACAGAGCCATACATCATTTACTTACTAATTTGTGATATCACAACAAAAAACACTGTTAACCAACTAATATCTTAATGATTTCTTATTAGCAATAACAGTAAGATTACTGTGTTATTGGCATGTTAGTGAAAGGCAAAGGCTTATGGTAAGGCTTAAATAGTAAAAATCTAATAAGTATTTCTAGGAAATATTGACTGTCTGTCTCTACCACCCATGTGGCCTATACTTGTCTTCAAAACTGGCATGTTCTGATCATGTTTATCCCATTGTGGGTCCTTGTACATCAATTTCCATCACTTTGGTACAGGTAGACAACAAAAAACATTACTAATCCACTACTATCGGTACAAGACTCAGACTGTATGCACTAGAAAATTATCATAAACTTAAAACAATAGAGCATTGTGTATTTTTAAATTTCCATTAATCATTTTTAGTATCCTCAAAGGTATGTGTTTGACATCCATACAATATTTTAATTTCCTCAAGTAAAGGAACCTTGGCTTTAAGCCAATATACTAGAATGAAGAAATTCTCACCTGCAAGACTAACTTAGCAGGAATTACCCACTGGTGGGATACGAGTCTCCTCATAAATTGACTGTAATAACCACTGCTGGGACGCATACCTCCTCCTTATTTAAATTTTATGGGCCATAATCTAGCAACATAGACAAAAAGATTAAAAAACGAAATTGTTGTTTATGGAATGTTAATTATTGGTATTCAGCTGTATCTGGTTAGACTGGAAGCCGTCACCAAAATAGTTGGGAACAGGCTAGGCAGATGATGATGATAGTGGATAGTTAGAAAATTAGAGGAGGACCAAGGCCAGTCTACCAGGCTACAGAGGTATTGACTAAATTTCATTTTTTTATTCAGCTGCAAATAACCTTGTGAGGTGTTAACCGATATGCAACCTCCATGCATGTGTGAAAATTGTAATTGCATAATCAAAAGTGCGCGTTAAACGCTTTTGTTTGTCCAACAGCTGTGTTTGTTTTTATTGTTGTTATTTTAATTTTGTTTGTAGTTCGGTTGTCAAAGTAACTAATACGCTATTGTCTTAAAAGATTTGTATTAGACAAGTTTGTTTTTACTCTTTATCATGTAAGTAGGTGGTTTATCATAATTTATAAGTAGTTTTGTTTGCACGAATTTCAATAAGTATAAAGAAATAGGTTGCCGTGATTCAGTGCTTAGCAACACCAGTGTCATCACGGAATTTAGGGGTTTATTATGATAAAAAGTATAATATCGTTAATTCGTCACCTGTTTAGGAAACAAATCTCTTAAATATTATCTATTATTGCACTTATTAGTTTTTTTACTTAATTCTTACAAAAAAAGGATTAAACGCTTTTTATAATCGCGGATGAATGGTGAGAAACTTGCGAAAGATGCTTCTAATATTGATTGGAGTCCATTGGAAGAAGCCATTACTATTGATGACAAACTTGCAATTTTTAATGATATAGTACTTAAGCTTTATGATACTCACGCTCCCATAAGAAAAGTGAAGCTGAAGCACCCACCTGCACCATGGATGAATTCGGATATCCGGATGGCAATGCGACGAAGGGATCGGGCGTTTCGGAAGTTTAAAAAGGATAGATCGGAGGATAAGTGGATCCTCTTCAAAACTGCTCGCAATCGCTGCAATCAGATGATACGCAACGCAAAACGCCGACATATTCTTGATAATGTCACCTCTGCTTCTCCTGCTGATATTTGGAAGTTCCTTGGAACTCTAGGTATCGGTAGATCGCGGCATTCAGACCTTCCTAATACAATTGGCTTAGACGATCTAAATCATCACTTCTCCACTGTTGCGACACTTGATAGTTCAGCTAAACTTCAAACCTTGGATTACCTTAATGGTCTGACGCGACCCAATATTAGACCCTTTAGCTTCAACCCAGTCGATCCGGGAGAGATCAAGAAGATCATCCTCTCCATAAAATCCAAAGCAGTAGGTTGCGATAACATCAGTCGTCACATGATTGTGACGGCTCTTGATCAGCTCCTGCCTGCAATTTCCCATATCGTCAATTACTCCCTTTATTCCGGTGTTTTCCCTTCCCTATGGCGTAAAGCCCATGTTCGTCCACTACCGAAAATCCCTAATCCCACTCTTCCCGGTCATTTTCGTCCTATTTCCATTCTCCCGTTTTTATCAAAGGTACTTGAGGCCTGTGTACACAAACAATTCTCCTCCTTTATTTACCAGAACTCCCTTATCAGTCCTCTCCAATCTGGGTTCAGGCCCGGGCACAGTACTGTCACAGCTCTCCTTAAAGTGACTGACGACATTAGGCGGGGAATGGAAGACACTAAGGTTACCGTTTTAGTGCTGATCTATTTTTCCAATGCGTTTAATGCCGTCAGTCACGAAGTCCTTTTGTCCATCCTCTCCTATCTTATGGTCTCTCACGATGTTTTAGACTGGTTTTCATCCTATCTTCGGGGGCGTCAGCAGTCAGTTCTCTCTGGCGACACTTCATCCAGCTGGTGTGATGTAGAAGCAGGCGTCCCTCAAGGCGGTATTTTATCTCCACATCTGTTTTCTATCTTTATAGACCTTTTAACTACCGAGCTTCAGTGTGCGTATCATCTTTATGCTGACGACTTGCAGCTTTATTGTCAGGCAAGTGTTGACAACGTATCCGATGCGATTGAGGAGCTGAACAGGAATTTAAAAGCGGTGAAGAACTGGTCTGATCGATTCGGGGTGTCGGTTAACCCAGCCAAGTGTCAGGCTATCATTATAGGGAGCCCCTATGGCTTGCGAAGACTGAGTGGGTTGACTGTGCCTCCGCTTATCTTTGATGGTGCTGTCATCCCGTTCAGCTCTGATGTCAAGGATTTGGGTTTACATGTTGACACTTGCCTTGATTGGCGTAAGCAGGTCGCGATTGTGAGCAAAAAAGTCACTGGAACGCTGCGGTCCCTTTATCGGTTGAAGAATATTCTCCCATCTCATGTAAAGGTAATGCTCGTCCAATCCCTTATCTTCCCCATAATTGATTATGGTGATGTATGTTACTATGACCTGAATGCAGATTTACTCAATAAACTTGACCGACTTCTGAATAACTGCATTCGATTCGTCTTTAATCTCCGAAAATATGATCACGTCTCCGAACACCGGTCACTTTTAAAGTGGCTGCCCATTCGCCAGCGTAGAGCGTTAAGGGCCTTGACTACCTTGTTTTCTCTTCTTCACAAACCCACTTCTCCGTCCTATCTGACTTCTCACTTCCAATATTTATGTTCTGCACATAGCAAAAATCTTCGATCTTGTAATAATCGTCTTCTACGATGTCCCTCTCACCGTTCTGGATTTCTTAAATCTTCTTTCCCAATCCAGGCAGTTTTCCTATGGAATGCGCTTCCTCGGAATATCAGGACGGTATCCAGTCGGTTCACTTTCAAGTTGAAGGCTCGTGAGTATGTTACTAAGAAGCTGGCAGATTCATCTCAAAGTTAACTGGTTGTTAGTTTCCACTTTATTTCTGTATAGGTACTGTGTATGTATGTATGTATGTATATATATATGTATTGTATGTATATATTGTATATCTGTAGTAATTAATATTTATATTCATTTTCTTATTAAGTAATTGTCTGGTTTGTTGCACCTACTTTGTATTTGTCTCTGCATCACCCTAAGGTAGACTGGTAGATAATGCCCAAGGCATTAAGTCCGCCGTTGTACACGTTTTGTGCATAAAGTGTGAATAAATAAATAAATAATCATTTTTTTTCTAAATTATTCATTCATTGTTTTTAATTCTGTTAAAAGTATGACATGCATAGTGATAGTGAATATTTTTAATTATGCGATTGACTGGAACACTCTTGATTACCCATTAACATGCAACTAGTTTGTTAATGAATACTTTTCCCCCAGTCATTAACGAGGAACATGAACACAGTATACAATTATACATGAAAAGGTAATTTACATCCTGTATTTTTAGGGGTAAAATGGTAATGTTCATATATTGTTCAGTCTGTCAGTCAGCATGTACCTATGCACTTTAGCAATATGCTTGCGATTGACTTCTATTTCCCCTGATTGTAAGTGAAGATGTGGTTGATGGTGAAGCACGCTTGCCTAGAACCTAGTAACCTATTCACTCTTGAATTAAAGACCTGATGGTTGTAGCTGTCAGGAAATATGTATAGACTTTGGCGGGGAATTCCACTCTTTAGTTGTGCGTACTATGCACTAGGTTAATTGCTCATCTGGCTTCTTTTTTGGCTGGAAAATCATCTTCTGTGATGACTAGTAACCACCCTGTTGGTTCTGTCGTCCTTTGCGTTCCAAGGCCGCGTTAAACTAAACTAAAAGACATTCCTAAAACTCCAGCTGTTTCTCATGGTTCCATCTGCTGCGCTTGTTCGGCTCCCTTAGAGCTGCAGCGTGAACTAATTAAATACCTCCCTCTATGCCACCAGTGTAACAAATGGAAAAACTCAAAAAAATCCAACTGGTAATTCCAGAGATTATCCTGTCCAAACAAACAAAAAACTCTTCACCTATATTAATTAGTATAGATTTTACATTACCTTCCCCCTCTAATAATTCACTATGAAACCCATTAAAAACATACTAATTGACTATAAGTCTATAACTATTCCGTGTAAATAAGTCCACCGGCGTGTCCACACGGTGTTCATTATGCGCGAGCGACTTCCTCCCGCGACCACGTGACGCAGAACGGAAGCTAACGTTGACGGGCTGAGATGCGCGAGCGCATGCCGACTCAACCTGACGAAGATACCGCGCTATAATGGGGAAATATTGTTGAAATTAGGTAATAAAGCTGACAAGTTTGTTTGTTTGGTTGCATGTGCTTATCTCAGGAAGTACTGGTTCGATTTGAAAAATTATCGAGGAAGGCTATAGGTAATATTATGACATCACGCTACGACCAATAGGAGCCGAGCAACGGGGATGAAACCGCGGGGAACAGCTAGTGTCATTATAAGGGCGTTTACGCACTACGTCCGATCCGAATCCGTTCCGAACCCATGAAAAAATATCACGGACCGAACTCGGATATTGCTTACGCACTACTCCGATCTCTGACAACCAGACGAATAAAAAAAAAAAAATGTGTTTCTCTCCAGTTCAGTGGTCGTGCAGTATCACCATGGGGTATCCTAGCAACTAGATTCTGGACGCCAAACTGGCAAAATACTGGTTGGAAACAGGCAAGGCATGCAAATAAATTAGGCACCTACTGTTGTTATAATAGGTATTTGATGATAAAAACATAGTTTCCTCTCGTAATTCAAGGACTGGGTATTCCCGGTTTACGATAGTGTTGCTAGCTAGATCACACTAATATTTTCATTAAAACATTTAAAACTTAATTATCTATGGGTAGATGTAAAACAAAACACAGCGCTCAGTAGTCATCATCATCAGCCTATAAAATTCCCACTACTGGGACGCAGGCGTCCTCTCTGTGAGAGGGAGTGGGCCACAAACCACCATACCGGCACCGCGGGCCCAGTGCAGGTTGGTACTCGTAGATGTCACATGTCTTCGAATTTTTGGTTCTACGACATGCCGGTTTCCTTAAAGTTGGAGGTACCTAACAATTTATGTTTATACCGTACAATTTTACTTTAAATTCAACCGAACATTTTCTGACAGCGGAAACACTAATATACCTATCGAGAGTCCATAGAGAATACCGCAGGACAAGTAACCTCTAACTGCAAACTGCATTACTCAACCACAAATCCGCAATGATCTATTGATTTCCGCAGACCCGCCCGCGCCATGACACCCATTTCGTTAGAAAGTTACGAAGAATTGGCCTCAGAGACAGATCAATGGGCTTTTATAATAAGCTGTCGCAACATAGGGTAATTGGGCTTCCGGCTTTCTGTGCGGTAAAGATGATTAATGAATGTGTAAAGAGAAGTAGTAGCTCCTTGTCTTATTCGCAAAGTGATGCTACCAGTTGTCGTAAGATAGGTAGCCATTAATTTCCCTACCGTCTTTTCATGTTGGTTTACTGTGTAGATCATTTTGGGCACTGGCAGTTGTTTGGATGAAGAGCAGTTTACCCTGTGTGAACTCCCGTTGGCCAAAAATCGTACGAAACCTCATACAACCTACTCCAAAGGTCCTCTACTTCAGGGTGTGAAAAAAGAATCTTCCTTACATTCTTTATTAAACGAAGAACTGAACTAAACAAGCTTCTGAACTACCCATCGGTGTAGACTACAATATTTAATCCGGTTTTAATCAGCATCTTGCAACACTGGTCTTCATTTCTCGTGCAGACAGCTACGTAACAGGATCAGAATCACGCCACTTGTCCAAATTTTATTCACTATCTACGCGTGAAATCGTAAACGATGCTACACAGCGATTAATGTACCGTAAGAATGAATGAAAAATATTTCGATGACCTTATGTCGTTGGAGACTGAAGATTTAGCCCCTTGGTACATAACGCGACGCAAGGCTCCGATACCTTACGACTTTGGTATCCAGGCGACTATCGCAATACAAATGGATAGAGGTTTGTACACAGGTACTCGTCAAAGGATACCAAAGTCGTAAGTTATCGAGACTTGCGTCGCGTTGTGTACGAAGGGCCTACTGATGAATTAGTTGTTAGTTCTGCTGCTAAAGTTTCTGTCAGTTTTTTCCACCATCATACTACAGATAATCTGTACATTTGTGTAAGCTCTTATAACGTACCCGTGTTCATGAATAAATATCTCTTCTAGCCATATCATCTTTTTACACGACCTGTCGCGTCTTCGTAGTAATACGCCTATTTGTTTTTGATCAATTTACGTTCGTTCATACTCAAAACTTGTGAAATAGGCACTCAGTCGCAAAACTGTTGTGTACATAAACATAATTATGAATCTTTATTAATTGCAAATAAAATCAGCCAATAAAATTAATGACCTTTTCAGGACAATATTTCGCTATTTTCCTCAAATGCAAATAAAGGAATTAATACACGCGTATTAATCCTAGGAGTAAAATAGACAGCAACAGTGAATATGAATAATTCTGCCAAAAATTTAAAGTTCCTTACTTCCTTTTCTGGTTCTCAAAACTTGGTCATGGAATGCAAAACATGCAATAATCGTAAATATAATAATTTACCGTTAGGTAATTATTATGCACAAAGTCTCTTCTTCAAAATTATATATTCGATGCGACTGTTAGATAAATGTGCGTTAAATTAGTATTCAAGATTGCAGTATGACCAAAACATTGCACTACCCGACAATTATCTAATTGGGCTATTGTACATTTCTTGTTCAACGTGTGCCATATTATCTGTGGCCTGAATCTTAATGAGATTATTTCAGCTGCTGTCCATTTGTGCGGCCATCTTTGTCTGTCTGTTGAGACTGTACTTAGGTTTTAATAGTACACTGTTCAGATCACCATATGGCCTGACAGTCCCCCAAATTAAAGCTAGTCTCTTTAGTTTTGTTCTAGCATGCATAAACAGGATATTGGACACGTTTGTGACACATGTTTCGTAGTAAAATCGTAGTCAATGAACTTTCGATGATCATATTTTTTGTCTGTCTGAACCAAATAGTTGCTCACAATCGACTCTGGGAGGTGATGTGTCTTTTATTTATAAGACATCTTTATGGACCATAATTAGTACTAGCTTCTGCCCGCGACTTCGTACGCGGATCCTGTTGCTTATGCCAGCCAGCCAGCGGCAACGGGGTCGTCAAAACCGAAGATTTGAAACATCTGATGTCAAATTCTAAGAGCCTGGGGACGGGAAAACAACGGGATGCGCGTGACGATTCCAGACGATCCAGATCTTTCATTTTTGTTAGTCAACAGGAAATGCCCATCAGACTAAACAACTCTTGCTCAGACGTCATTCCTGTATATTTTTATTATAGTGTAGCTGGGCTCTTGGAGTTCCACATCAGGTGTTCCGGTTTCAATTTTAATACGTCAGCAGAGAGTGCTCATCAGGCTGAACAACTCTTACTAAGACGTCATTACTGTATATGTTATAGTGTAGCTAAGCTCTTGGAGTTCCACATCAGGTGTTCCAGATCTTCAATTTTTACACGTCAACAGAAAGTGCTCATCAGGCTGAACAACTCTTACTAAGACGTCATTACTGTATATGTTATAGTGTAGCTAGGCTCTTGGAGTTCCACATCAGGTGTTCCAGATCTTCAGTTTTTATACGACAACAGAGAGTGCTCATCAGAATGAACAACTCTTGCTAAGACGTCATTACTGTATATGTTATAGTGTAGCCGGGCTCTCGGAGTTCCACATCAGGTGTTCCATATCTTCAAATTTATTCTCTCAGCAGAAAATGCTCATCACGTGGAACAATTTTTGGTATGGAGCTATTTTTGTATCTCTTATACTTTAGTTGATCTATTGCAGTTCTGCATCAGGTGTTCAAGTTTCCAAGATAAATTATAGCCTATGTGTTGGCCAGACTTAATACCTTTACAACAAAAAAAAAATCAATCAAATCCGTCCAGTAGTTCCGAAGATTAGCGTGCACAAACACTGCTTTTCTACGATTTTTATGTATAGATTTCTGTGGTACATTATCATCATCATTTTCTGCCCTTTTCCTTCGCTCCGATGGTCGATAGGCCGAAGCATCTCTTTATCTCCCTGCGACTCTTTTCATAAAGTGCAGAGACAGAGATTGATCCGTGTTTAGTCCTCGAGTGTGCAATCACTTGTAGTCCATGTATTACTGTAGATCGTTCGTAAGTGCACATTAGGCGTACCAAATGGAATAATTTGCTAATTGCGTATCCCCGAGTAGGAGCATTACTCCGCTCCGCCCGTAGTAATCTAATTATTCTGGGAAATGCGAATAATTACACACAATTAGCCGTACACGTTTCTTTACATTCAGGTACTATGGTAATTTTATTCTATGAATGTGAAAAAATGCGAATTGACCACTAAATTAACATGGCCGACTGACCAACATCCTCTCTGGACTTAATGATTCATTAATCATGTTGATGGCTGTGCTAGTGTGTTTTGTTAATCTGGGATACATTTCTTAAATAGTGAGTTTTGTTTTTGTGAACATCGTGTTCCAGAATTCATACACTTTTAGTTCTCTGACGTCTTTAATCGCTTTGTCATTCGTTAGGTCTTATTCACGTGTCCCAGTTTTGATTTGTTTCACATTGTTTCAACAAAGGGGAATAAGGAAACTTCTAATTATACATTGCATATTTAAATTATGAATCAATGACTAAATATGTGATCTTTTTCCCGTCTTTGGACCAGGTATCATAGACTCAACTCTGTTACTCTATTGCACCATGTGCAGGATATTTTAGAGTTTTTTCCACAACCTTGCCCCAAAATTATGTTATTTTAATCTAAATTTTCCATTTGCTGTGCCAAGATCTCCGCTTGATAAGATCTCTTCTTTTCTACAGTTTTTAAATGTGGAGTTTTGGAGATTAAAAACATAAATGTTACGATATTTTACTGAATATAAAAATTACATAAGAATAGCTCTCGGCGGGAATTAATGTGAGTACTTATATTGATAAAGATTTAATACACTTTAAGTTCTCAAGACTTGAAGATATAAATTTAATGATCTTCAAAATCATTTGAAGAAGTCCAAATTGCTTTTTATCAAACAGCTGTTCAAGTCTTTATGATTCTTCCATTCAACCATGAAAATAAAGATATTATTATCTGATCTACAGTCGAGTCAACTCAACAGCCACAGAAAAGAAATTAATAATGAAAAACTTATTTTTAACAAATTCCTCTGTACAGGATTTAAAATGTGCAATGGTACGAGACGGGCTGCTCTAGTTAGTGACGTATCAGAGCAGTATCAACACACGCTATAGCACAGTAGGTTATGTTATCTGCACCTCTTGTGCACACAACAATCGCCTTTATTTACACCCTGACAATAGCCATAACGCTTTGTTTAAGTGCATGGCGCTAAGGGTGGGGCTACAGAGGAAGCGACTGGCTTAACGGAATTGCAACGCGATAGTGTTTGCGTTACTTCCACTTTGCAATTTTAATATCTGTGTGTTCTGACTTGAGCTGAAAGAGTTCGTAGTTAAATACATAAGGCAGCTGCATAGGTCTTCCAGATTCGTTTGTGGATGGGTGGCCATCCATAACATACCGAATTACCTCGGTGCCTGAAAAGCACGTTATACCGTTGGTCCCAGCTGTCATTTGTAGATCTTTGATAGTCATTAAGGGTAGTCAATGGCCCGTAAGTTTGACAACCAATCTTACCACAGAGTATTGTAATACCAATACAATACAGTGACTGTGTGTTGGAAGTCAGATAGGCAATCTCTCCTTGTAAGAACCTCTTATTCAGTTGCATCGAGTTAGACAGGAAGCAGACTTTGACATTGTTGGGATTGGGAATAGGCTAAGCATTATAATTTGTTTTTCAGCGGAGACCTCAATAGGTAAGCATTAGGTAGCCACACCTTTATGCTAGGTGGAGCAATGATGTCCACAGGCAGGCTGGAAGCCGCTATAGGGGATTTGCTGAAAATCGAGTGACCTGCCATTGAAAAGATCTTCAAATAGGCAACTTCTGTAGGCTGTTGCTTTGTCTTTTCTTCAAAACATTATGAGAAATGAATACCGAAGACATTTAGATTCTGTCACGTGTAGTTTTTCTCATGGTCATAACTTGGTATAAATTAGACTATTAAACAAGATTTATTACTGGCTGTTTATTGCAAAGAGTATGGAAAAAGGGCTTTTACTATACACGAGAAAGGCGTTATGTGTTCTAACATCCATCAAATCGACACTCATTCCAAAAGTAATGGTAATAAACTAAATAACTAATGTTGCCTAATGGATTCTTAGGACACATTAGAATCTAGTCTAGCCTTACATTTCTTGCTTCTCATAGCACCCAATGCGTTCAGAGAAAACTGGTCAGTAATTCAATCTTTTCAATTAGTCAACGTCAATGTATTTGCACGTCACCTTAAGGATTCGATTGCGTGTGCGCACATCGTTCGTGGCTTTAATCTGTTCATTTTCAATCTGACAAATGTGATAGACTACTTTCGACTTAGTTATTTCTAAGAACTAAGAGGGTGACATACTGTCTGTAACTCCAGCAAGGCGTTAATGAGTTGAATGGTTAATTTTGTCAGTGCTCATAATATTATCGTTATCGTCCAAATTAAATAATAATACGTTGCATGTTTATTAATACATATTTAAACTGCCTTTTTCCAACGGGTTTTTGACATTAGCTAAAGAGCCTTCATCGATCATAATTCATAAAATACTTCTTCTGCTTCATCTGTTTGTTTCTTTAGGGTTTTTTTGAACGTATTGAGTGTTTCTCTTCAGTGTTTCTTCTTCTAAATGCACTGTGCCAAAAATAGGAAGTTATAATTTTCCGAAGGGTGATTGTTATCTAAGGATTTAATAACGATGCAAATTTTTAACTAGAATTCAGATTAACTTGATTAATAAAACGTTTATTTGTAAATAAAGCATTGTTAAACAAGAAAGGAAGAAATCCGACAAAACGCTACAATTATTGGTAGTGACAGTCTGCCTAATCGTTTTGTATAAATCTATTGCGGAAAGAACACGAGCATAAAAATGCAGCATGTTCATAAAAAATGCATCGTGCAACTCGTTTTTAATAGCCCATTGAATGCGACTCATGCTTTATAATGCAAATCGGTTTTTTACAGCCCAGTTTAAAATAAATTGCCCTGTTTTTCAGTGATATTGGAAATGGTAATTAATGCAGTTTGAGATTAAATATCACTTTTCAGTAAAATATTTTATTGAGAAGTTTTTTATCGCGATCAGGGATCTGTTTTCCTTTTCAGAAATGGCGTATTGTGTTCTTGTTATGCACAAAAGAGTACCTTCTGACCTTCGTAACCTTGCAAGAATAGTCTTCTGTTAAAGGCATTAGGCATGCATGGCATTGTGGCAATATCCTTTTAAGAGTATTGTAACTTGAAGAAGGACGGATGCCTACTATGTTTTGTAGAAAAGGCTTTTGAATAAATGTTTTTTAGATTCTCAGGGAAGAAAAAAAACTAGGAAACAGAAACTGAATGTTGACTCTTTATTAAAAGTTTTAGTTGCAAAATGTGGCCAGTGAAACACACTGCAGATATCTCGGTTTTACACTTATCAGATAATCGGATACTCCTGTTTATTTGCCACCGAAAACCACGATTTATCTTACTAAGTAGGACTCGAAAATTTATCATCGATATTCGACTACAGTTTACTTCGGGATTTGAACAGCTAAAATACCTTTCATTTATAAAATGATTTCCCAAATTGACTTGAAGTTCTGTTACCCATCTCCCATACGGATTCAGTATGTAATAATGCCTTTGTCGATACAAAGTTCTTGTTCAACTCATGTATCAGTGGTTTAGCTCTCAAAGTTTCTCCCCACAAGTCATGTACATAACTTCAACTTAGATTTTGTAATGAAGACATCTTCAACATCAATTTCAAGTTTGCGAGAATTTACTTCGCCATTGTTATTAAATCTTGTTCCGAAAGGTGAAGAACTTTTTACTCTCTTGTTTTCGAAGTCCTGCAGTAACTTGGTATTTCACGAGGTGTATCGTGGAGCCCTACCGGTAGTTTGTACATTATTATTCCAATCGCATTTCCGATATTATACGTTATTGCAAAACTAATACTGTCGGCCTTCGTGATTAATAGCTAGCATGTGTATGGGTATATTATTTACTCAGGGTAAATTATGTTCATGTATTCGTCAATTAGGATTAAATTAAGCCGTTTAAACATGATGTTTATTTGATTTTATTGTAAGCTTGAGTAATAGAAGTTGTCGCTTCATTACCTCATCTTATTGATAAAGCTCTTGAAAGCTTCTTATAGGCGAGATCCTATTAATAAATTTGCAAATGATAGAGTAATGTAATCAGTCAATGCCTGTAGAGACTGCTATTAATGCGTCTTACTTAGATTGCTACAAAAAATTATGCTTCGCTTCGATCACTGCTTGGGTGGTGGTAAGATGATTAAAAACATACTGTCAACTGGTGCTGTTACGTACGGTCAAAAAATTTTATAAAAAAATGTAGTACTGATCAACCAAATAGCCCGAAGAAAGATCGCACGATGCCTCAGCGTAATAAAATATGCATTTGCAAGCATAGAAAGTATTGTCCGTACGAATATTCACAGTCATCTTGGGTCTTGATCTTGAACTTTAGAACCCCACAACCAGTAAGGCGACCTCTTCTTAACCCAGGGGCCATATATCAATACCAGCAACCGTAATCAGTCGTGTGAGTCTGTGAGTGTGAAGTATTCCCTCCTGGGTCTGGTGTCCCGTTCATGAATGCATTAGGAAGGCGGATATGTCAATTTGATCCCGCACTCGTGCCGTGTAATGTCGCCGTGCCGTCTGTTAGGATTATTGCTGTACGGTTAGTAAAGGGTTGTCGGTCGTAAAACTTGTTAAATTATTACAAGGATTTAGTATTTGTCGCCTCTGAACGGCGGGATTGCTTCGCTCTTGCTTGTTCAAACACTTCATCGAAATAGATTTCGCTCAATTGAGCTGTAGCTTTAGCTCCAAATGTGCAGATAAATGCGTCATCAGTTGAATGAGTCTATGATCGTGGTCTTTACCGTTACATTTTTCTTCGTGGGAAGCACTAATGATTAAAGTAGGACTTAATCAACGCCTATCATCAGAATCAGATGTGACAAGTAATCAAGGAAGACAAGATAATCTATCGTCTAAGACAGCTAGCCTTATCTAGTATTTCCTAAGACCTGATTAAATTACCTTGATACACGATTTTGCCTTCTATTTGTTCAGCAGTCTACCGATGTCAAGTGCCATATTTGTTTGATCGCGCCAATCCAACAGACAGACGTCTGTTTAATTTTATTTTCGTACATGTGTAGACTCCCTCCTTCATTGTATCTGCACAATTGTTTACAATTAGCCTAATAGAATAGTATTTGATGATCTAACCTGTTGACTATGTGTTATTGAGATCGTACTACATCATTGTTAACTGTTTCGTATTTCAATTTTTGTAACTGATACTAGTCTGCTTTGGCGGCCCAGACGAATGAACTCCGAGACTTGGAGAACAATGCGAAAATTAATTGATAACATTTTTCGCTGTGCTAAAATTACTCGGGTCTTTAAAGACCTACCACCCGCTTACTTTTACTTTTGTATGGGTCCTCGTAATGATTTTCAATGTAGCACATGGCCGTTCACTATAAGTTATACTGTAGCTAATCTAAGAGTCATCCTAAATGCTAGTATCCCTATAGGTACGTAGTGCGCTTGTAATTCTTTTGATACTCAGTCAAGTGCAAAACGATGATGTCGTCTACTAAAATCATAATTTGGTACAACCACCTTTTCCATTCAAACGCAAATAGATTATAATGTGAAACCGATACTGCGAGACTAAAGTAGAGCTTGGGAGACTTTTTTGTGACAAGTACGGACCAATATGGATATCTGACTGCTGAGGGTATCGTCGTAGATGACGTAAATGAGATTTCACAAACCAGCTAGAGGTGACAAGCAGGAACACAGTGTGATTACAGTTTGAAAGGTTCTGGCAGACCAGCCTCTCACGAACGCGGAGGAACTCCTATAGATCACTTTGCACCCATTTTGTGGGCTGGCTTTGGAAATTTTTAAATCCAAAATTGATTTATGTTCAATCTTGCAATATTTGAGTGTAACAAACGCTCCAGTTTCTAATCCTATGACCTTGCATCACTGTAAAATTGTTGTCAGTTTGCCTTTAAAATACAAATCCATGAACCGACGTAATATGTCGTTTCCGTTAGTTTCGCAAGTCGCAGGATAATCTAATCATGCGCAGGACATACGCGTCATGTACAGAAAATAACTGGTGTGGAGTGAGCTTGTTGAATTAATTTGTTTTTGATTGAATTGTGATCTTTGTTGTCATTCATTGCTCTATTATTGTTAGGTTATGTTATGTAATGATAATGTATAGATTAGATATTATGAGGTAGGAAATTATTGAAATGTCTTTGTGTCATTGCGGATTGGCTTCAGCCGGTCTAAAAGTGCATTATTTTATTGCAGTAAATGCGAAAAACAAAGAAATGTGATAAAGTATATTTTCAGATATGCCAACTTTGTACCTTATAATAATATAGGTGTGGCTTAGTACATCATACATTCCATGAATCTTTGTAGGGAAATACCTCTAAAGTGAACATACTCGATAAGATACGATGAGTTACTATAAAATCACGTTATCATCCAAGTGAGTACATCGTAAATGAGATAGACAGGATTATAGCGTTATAAACTCTTTAAATAATTGTGTAAAGAATCCAGTGAACAAAGATAAAAAGAGGCCAATCTAGGCCTTGAAAAAAGTTCTAAAAAGGTGGTTTTATTACCAAAACTGATTCTTATCATTAGGTGATCACTGACTACTGAGGTCTGTGGATCAAGCTATGCTCATAGTTTCTTTGAAGTGAAATTATTCGGCAAGAACTGGAGTTAATGTCATACATTGTGGAACATGCAAACGCTTTCTGGCTAAAAGATGGCTGATAGATCGATTAATAAAAGAATTTAAGGTTTTGGTCTTCAAACCAACAAAATCGTTGTCTAACCGAATAATAAACATCAAAGCCTTTCCAGTGGTAATAATAAAAACAATTAGTAAGAAGCTAAGGTTCATTCAAAGGTAGGCAATTACGACGAGTAAGTAGTTATGGGACCGGTAGAACTGCTTCTCAAGCGTGTTTGCTTAGACATAACATGCAAGACGCACTAAGCGATGTATGTACGTGAGTAAATAGCATTTGGTTTGTAATTAGTGATCGAGGATTTTTATTTATTTTTTAAATGCGTTTGCTGAAAAGAAAGCTTCACGAGATTTTAAGGCAGAATTTTGGAATACAAAAGTATTGGCAAGCAATTTGGGCGACCGTGCTGTTTGTTTGGTCTTGTCCGAATTTTTTAGGGTTCCGTAGTCAACAAGGAACCCTTATAGTTTCGCCATGTCCGTCCGTCCGTCCGTCTGTCCGCAGCTTAGCTCAGAGACGCCCAGTACTAGAAAGCTGTAATTTGGTGTAAATATACGGATTTGTTACGCCGAAAAAGTGGTAAAATAAAATCTCGTAAAATATTGTTTTTAGGGTACCTACCTCCTGTACACATACAAGTGGGGATGTTTTCTTTTTTCTCGCGTACCCCTTAGTGTGGGGTATCATTAAAAAGGCCTTTAAAAAATATTGATAGTTTACACGAACAATTTTTTGATAAAAAGATCCGTTTGTGAAATATTAAGCTTTAAAGTGCTAATGTTTGATGACGCCTGGACCGATTTTGAAAATTCTTCTTTTTAAAATTAAATTCAGCGAATCAGTTTAGTTTAGTTGGCATAAGTATTTTGATGGGCAACTACGGAATCCTACACTGTGTGTGGCCCGACACGCACTTTGCCGGTTTTTTAGTTTTAACATCATCAAATGAGTCGGACGGAAGGGACTGTCAGATTCTTACTACCTAATAGTACCTAACTAAAAATCCACCGTGTACCTATAGTTGTTCTTATCCTTCCAAGTTTATGCTAACCTATAAAGACCACGAAATGACTTGAGTCTTATTTGAATTGATTAAAGAATAAAGCTTTTTGTTTGCACCTACAAATCTCCTGCTGAAATATTTATGTTAGATAATGCTGCCTTGCTGAAAGTTTGAAACATAGTTATGTTTCCTAAGCAATACATCATTGTATTTTATGTCTCCTTTGGGACTCATTAAATGCCTAATACTCATATCTACTTATTAAATAACTAAAACAGTAATTATATCAACTAAATAAAGGTCATTAACATGACCTACCAGTTTTGGCGAAACAGCTACTAACCAATTTAGAACTTGATAACAGTATCAGCTGCCAAGTTAGTTTAATACTTAACATCAGATTACCAGACTAACAATTAACTCCGTAATTCTGTTTGCTTATAAGGTCGAAAATCGCGTGTTTGGATTATGACGTAAGATCTTCAAGAGGCGATGATGTCAATCCTAGTTTGATAGTTGTGAATGCAACGCTTGCATGCATATGGCTAAAACTTTACTTAGTTACGCATATTGCATATTGATAGATAATCTTCCTGCATAGTTAAATAGATCTATATCAAGAAGGTTCGTGATTATATCGGGACCGGCTTATCATAGATTTATCACGTACGTACTGTTTTTTTACTTTTTAATTCGTGACGACTCAGATCAAAAAAACAGGCAGATAGTACGTGCGCGAACAACAAAGTGGTGCCAGTCGTTATTTATGTGTGCGCGGCAGATAAGTGGCGCCGTGTACGGACACGTGCATCTGTGTGCGTTTACGGTTGCCAGATATTGAGAAATACTCCCATATTTTTGTTCAGTTAAATTGTTCCCAAATATTATACTAATATTTTTTATCAATTAGAAACGCGATTTTGCTTCATGGTTATACCCAGAGAGCATAAGCATGTAGTATTTATTATTATTATTTAACAGAATAATAATAAGGAATAAAAGTTAATATGCGTAATTACTTAGTACCTATTTAATTAATTTATATCAGACCAGATAACACTTTATAACGCTTTTTGGTAATTTGTTTAATAAACTATTTAAGGATAGGTTTTTTTAGTTTAATAAGATATAGAATTTGTTATAACAATCAACATATTTATTAAAATAATAATTATTTTACACACAATCACATTTTTATTAAAATCATAATTATTTTCAGGGTTGGCATGATTAAAACAAGTTGTTTTAAAACACATGTTTAAAACAGTGTTTAAAACAGTTTGAAATTAAACAGTGTTTTTTATTACATGTTTAAAAACAAAGATTAAAACAAGTTTAAAACATTGTATAAACAGTACGAAAAAAAACATGTTTTAAAACTACTTTTCATGTCGTAATAACTGAATATAAAATGAAAATAAAATAATAAGTATTTGAGTCTGAATAGTTCAACATAAAACCAATCGAGTCTCTATTGCTGTTATATTTTTGAACTTTCAATGGCATTGTAATTGACATAATCATTATTTTTTTATAAAACGTTGCCCCACACTAGGAATTTCTACTGTGTCGTGGGTGCGTTTACAAACATATAAACTCAAACATGCCGCCAACATTATTTTTAGGTATTTCATTCAATCAAACAAATATCTAAGTACCAGGATTTGTATGGGACAAGATAGCACCTATTTTTGAAACATTATCATAATAATTTCAAAACAATTAAAATTGTAACAAGTTTAATTAATAAACAACATTAGTCATAAATAAAAAACGTAAACATCGATCCCTAATGTCGGCTGTCGAAAGAAATTTGGTAATTCCCCTATTTTTTAGACATAAGTTTCTCAGTCCATTGTTCATAAGGTAAAGCCCCGCACCGTGGCGCGGGGATATACCTTACGAACAATGAACTATTCTACGAACGAATAGGAGGCGCGCCGCCTGTCCCGCTAGGAAAGTCCCTACGTGTCGCCCAATATAAAATCAACATTAGAACATACCTACCGGGTGAATGTGAAGGTGTTTGATTACGCAACATACAAATAAATGTTATCTATTGACCGTTTTTTTTGTAAATATTTAATTTATTAGGGCGAGTTTATAAAGATCTAGCCTAGAAAAGAAACATAGTCGAATTAATTTGAAATAATGCCCTAAACTAAAAAAAAACAAAAAAAACACTTGTTTAAAACATTTTGAACTGTTTGTTTTATATAATTTAAAAAAAACTGTTTTTTTTCCAACCCTGATTATTTTACACACAATCATGCTTTAGTTCTGCACCAATTATATTGTGCAAACAAACATCTAAGTACTATTAATGTTTAAAATTGAAAACGCGATTTTGCTTTTTTTTGCAAAATCAAAACGATTTATCGGCCAATTGAAAAGGCCCTACCAGCACTACTAACGATACTGATTGCATTGCAACTAATAATTCGAAAATGAAAAATATCACTAATGAAAGTATGGAAACCTCTATAATGTCACATGGCAAAGCCTAATTGTTGCAATTAAATACTAAAAGTAATAATAAAATACTTCATAAACCCCAATAAGTCTTGAAATATAAAAATTTTAAAGCGCAGTACACCGCACGCGGAACGAAAAGTAAACGACTAAAATAATAAAAAAAATCCAGCGGCGCGAGGGCGGCACATCCTTACAAGTACCGAATAGCTCAAAGGCATGCTCTCCGTCCCACTTTCTCACGCAAAAATACAAATACAGCCCCGCGCGCGGGGGCCCTCCCGAGACCCGAAGTCTTTACGACCCGGACGGAACTAACTAGTGACCTTGTGTCATTACGACCATAGACCATACAACATTATTTTTAGTACCTATATGCGAAACCTGAATATAGTTTGTTCAGAATCAATAACTGAATCGATTCCAATAATTTTTACACCATGTTATATTTTGTCCCAAAATTATTTAAAAAGTTAAGACTAATGTTGTATAGGTACTATAGAATACGACTGTGCAGTTGTTTTGAGGAATTTGATCGATATTTTTATGCACAGTACACATTCCCCTAATTCAGGGTAATTTACCCGTCATAAACTAGCAACACAGACGATTTACTGTTAAGGTTTTGTGTTTCAAGTGAGCCGAAAATATTTTATGGAAAATAAATACCAAAACAATAAAAATAACAAGAGTTACCTGTGGAAAGATATTCCATCTTGTTTTCTTTGTTTTTGTGAACAACTTTTGCAGTGTTTAAACACACAAGACGGCATGTTTTGACATAAAATGGCAAATCACTAGTGACGTGTGAGCGAGACGATGCGTAGCTTGGTACTGTCGCGAGTTTGTAGTAACTTTTGATTTTGTATTAACTTTGGTGGACCCACTCGCGTGTTCTGAGCGCTCTATCTGCCTGTTTCTTTGATCTGAGCGTGACGATTATAATTTTCATCGAATCTTTTTTGCTTCTGAAATGTTTTTTTTTTTGTTTTATTATCGTCATCTTTGAAGATCTAATCCACCCATCTGGTTGGACATTTGCTCATCCGGCAAATTAAAATGCTAACGGGGAAATTATAATGTTTTAACCAAATATTATAATTTCTGGATAAATGAAAAAGCGACAGTATCATACCTATTTTAGAAGTAATAAATTTGTTATTCAGTGTAAGTCGTAGAATTTATCGTTTATCTGAAGCAATTTAGCTACCATTGCGTTGGTTCGTTCCATTAAACTCATGGCTAATCGAAACTCGAAAGACTTTCATGTCGATTATTCAATCGATTATTTCCAGTACAGCTTGGTAATATTATACAAACATTATTTTTGTTGGAACAATGTTCATTCAATCGTTAGTTACCCGGGCCATAAATTTTTAATTTCGAACGGTTGAGCAAAACGTCAAAATAAAATGGGTCGCGTTCGAATTTCAACTCGCATCTTGAGACCATAAAGTTTTGATAGGTATTAAAAAACAATTAAATAGTGGGTAAATAGAGCATAAATAAAATTATGATATTGATGATCATTCATATTATTAATAATAATGTGGAAGTTTATAAGTTTCATGTCAATATTATGTACAGACGGGCGCACATCAAGTTAATCCAATCGAATTATCGAACATGAACCTTCTTCTTTTGCACTAAAGGTGGAAATCTATGAAAGAATTTTGACAGTTTGGGGTAGATGATGTACTGGCGTCTGTAAGACTTCTATTTGTACTTAATCACATAAAAAATGGCTGAAAAGTTTTGGATGGAATGTGGTACTCAATTTATAACCTGAATAAACCCAAAATGATTTTTTTTACTCAACCTATAGTATACACAGCCGAAGTCGCGGGCAAAAGCTAGTTAAAATAATTATGAACAAAGCATTCATCCAATGTGTTAATTTTGAATGAAAATAGTCATCCCAAAAGTGTTATCACCCCGGTTTTCCTGTGATTCATTCAACTGAAATAACGGTAGGTACAATTCGTAATGATAACATGTATCTAATAGCAAGCATTGTGATCTAATTGCTAATGTGACTAATTACTACAATTGTGTGATAGTAAACGTGGGAAGCTCGTATTACATGAGCATTGAACGCAAATACTAATTAGTGTTGATTTTTACTGATCTCTTTAACTACGTAAACAAAGCGAAGTTGTTGAACTTTCTGATAAACTTTAAACCAGTATCGAAGTTTAAATGTGTCTAAATTGAGCTTTTCAAGATTCTGATTATAACGGAAAACATAGTAAAAATAAACAAATCGTAAATAACAAGGAAACGATTGATGGACCGTGTGAATGAATCATCTTTTACACACTCCACCTGTGGCTAGAAATAGAGAAGTGTGGAAGATGAACCACCAACTCTTGGATAAAGACAGGAGAACAACAATTAATAACGGAAGGCCATCTGTTCTGGCGTTGGCTTTAATTTATTTACAGTTCGTTTAATTCCTTTCCTAAATCAATTTTCTAAACTATCTCGCGATAGAAATCAAGCGAAACACCTGCAGAACACCTGCTTAGTCGCGGTGATGACTGGTGGAGTAAGGCTGGGGACCTTGTGACATCCAAGGACAAAAAAGAAAAGTGGTGCTCGTTTGGCGGCGAGGTTGTTGCCATCGCCGGTATATTTTGGATGAGGTAGGCAGAGGAACGTGAGGTTTGGCACAAACCAGGATATGCCTATTCTCTGATGTGAGTGAGGTCAGGCTGTGGATGATAATGATCTTCAAGAAAAGCCCCGCATAAGCATTTCCATCTTCCATTTCCTGTAAGAAAAAGCTTTTCAAATCGGTCACAATGCTGTTACAGTTAAACCACTAACAGTTACCATTATAATTTAAATCTGCATTGCCAGTTGCCACATACCGCTCGGTTCTATATTGTTTTGATTCGACACGGCGCACGCCACTGACATTTCGAAACGACACCATTCATTTAATGTCAGTATTCTTGAGGCAAACCTTTTGTTGAGGAGACATAATCGGTGCGGTAACACCCAATTATGCTAAGAATGCATTGCTTAGTTTAAGGGCGGCCAACCCGTCTATCTTTTCATACAAACGCTCGTACGTGATTATGGCGTTATAACAGATATTTCTTTGAAACTTTTGAACTAATAGGCATCTTGTGCACTATATCTAGGTTTCTATCAAAACGCGAAATCAAAATTTTAAGAAACAAATTCAGTACAAACCTCCAAAAATCAGCTTTTTTGCACAAATTTTATATGATGTTTGGGCGTTTATAATGTACTCATTAATTGTAACCGGAAATAAATATTTGCATAGAAACCTTGCAAATGTAATGGAGTTTCTAAATGTAAAACTTTTTTTTCATAATCTTGTAAGGCTTACGAAAAAACACGTATTTCTTGGAACAAGTTTTATGAAACTTCCGCACACTATTTTCCTTTTAATGTTGTCGCGTTCTCACTTGCTTGTTAGCCATGTGGCGGTAAGAGGTAAGCGGGGGACGAGTCGAGCGGGGACGGGTTTGCCTCTTGTTCTGGATGAAACAACAAGCTTTTTGGCCATGCTCGCGTTGTCGTTCGTCGAATGGGGAAGGGCGCTCTTAAGTCTAGTTATTTGTAAGGTCACCTGTGAAAACGTGGGTTTGGAGGCGGATATTTAGATCTCGGCAGTACCTAGCGCATTGCGAGAAGTTTTAGGTACCGACCATGCAGATAAATTTTGTGCTAGCTGCATACCGTAATACAAAGGCAAACGTGTCAAGCACACTATTCCCAACTGCGTCTCCTGAAATTTAGAATTACTGTAAAGCCCGCCAAAAACGTGGAGACAGAGACCGATGAGTCTCGGAGAATCATTTTAATTATCATGGATCTTGCAACGAAATCAACCAGGATGAAAATCGTATCCACGACCCTAGCTGACACTTAACAAAAGCATCCTGAAAAGAGCTGATAGAACACGAAAGTCTAGATATAGAACGTCCTATAGCGGACCTTTAAAAGCATTCCATTACAGCGCGAGAATATCGGACAGAACCAACTTTAATTGCATTGATAGGATTCCTCCTTTCACTCCTCCAGACCCATTTACCACAGAATGAAGGGGGGAAAAAGTGTGGGGAACACATGGATAGAATAGAACTCCGTGTAGGTACTTTGTATTTTGTTTACCTCTCAGTAAGTACTTCACATTTTCTACTAGTATTTTATCAAATGCGAAGGTCATAATAGCGAGATAGGAATGTAAAGTTTGCTAAGCACGTGCTTATTTCAATGAAGCGTGACTTCTAGTGATGTTAAAATAATTTTACTTTTTAATTATGATCTTTTGTTAATAGAAACTGACATGTCCAGTGATGGACATAGGATTTTACCAAAGGGCAACTTTTCATACAAATAACGGTAACTATCAATACAAAATGACCATATAGTATCCTGAGATCGTTAATTCTAACTGTTTGATAATACAGTTATTATGGTAGTACCTATATTATTTTACTACATTACTCCAATTCACGCCCAGGAAGTATTATAAGGTGGTTGACCTCTGCTACACACATGTTTTGATCCAACAGACAAACTATGTGTATAGTTTTGTTGGACAGTATGTACGTTACAAACTTTAAAATGTACCTTTTTGATCATTAAAATAAAAAAATAAATAAATAAATAATGTGACAATTTCAATTTGTGGCCTCTATAGCACTTTATCATGCAATCCTAATATAGCAGGGATAAAAGACCCGAAACGTCCAGTATTATATTTTCGGCACCCGTGGTCCCTCCGTAGGTTACGTAAAAGCCGATTAAGGGATTTGCCAGTTGGATGGACAGCCTTGGTTAAGTACCTGGAACATAAATATGACATGATATTGCGATTAAATAATCTAATATAGCGAAGGTGGTAATGTACGCAAAATTAAGGTTGATTAGGCTTTGGGGGTTAAAGTTTGACAGGACAAACATAATTCGCTCACCTTTTCAGACAAATGGTTGACATGAAGTCGAATGTCCAGATGTCAAAACATCCAATTAATTAAGAACCTAGCTTATATTTACACAAGTTTCTTCCTAGCGTGTTAATGGCAATCTTAATTGAGTCGACCCAGTGCTTGTCCACTAGTTTGGCGCTTTCTTCTGAAAGCGCCAAACTAGTAGACAAGTCGCATCAGCTACAATGATGAGCAGATTTAGTAAAGGCCCATTTAGTCATCTTAATTAAGACCTAGAGTTAGCAGATTCACAAACTATGCTTTTCTCGAAAATCTGTGATAGACTACGGCTACGCTATCAGGAGCTTACTGAATATCAATCTAATTTCAACACTAGGATAGCGCTGCACACCAGAATTTATCCTTAGAGAATAACAAGCAGAGCCGTATGTCTGATCAGCTAAATTCGGTCGATCATCATTTAATTAATATTTCGCAGATCAAATGTAGGTATCCAGTATTTGAGCAACCAAGATGGCTTCTTGGTATTAAGAGTCACGAATATTGTCGTGGTGGGTCAAAGGTTACTTTACGCTTTATTTGTGATTGGGCTTGGTTTACCCTTTTTATTCTCACGAAATGGATTTCTGTAGCATCAAGTTAACAGCATCAATAAATTGCAAATATAGCTATTCCGTCAGCTAGTTTTGTAAAATAATGGACACGTGTTTGCATATTTACAAAGTATCAAAATTCGAGAGGCCTCGAGTGTTTTAGTATAAGTTGTGACGTATAGGCAATTTTTAAAGTGTTGTTTCTTCGTCAATTTTACTGTACATAACAAAAAATACGTCTCAATAATATATTTGACAACCTAAATGACTGATTAGATTTTTTGGTCTTCCGGATTTTGGAAACGCTCTTCCGAATTATGCAATGTTGGAGAAATGTTTGACCTAATTGAAAATCTTGATGAGAACAGCGTCTCAGGAGCGTTGCATAGTTAGCTATTCATCTAGCTAATATAATATTTAGCTAGCCATGCGTTCTAATTGAACTGTAGTATTAAATTAACGCCGTACAGTCATCAGACTCATCAGTGTTGCATCGAAACTCCGCTGACGTCATGAACACAATAATGTAAAAAGTTATATGTGCTACTTAAAAGTAACTGTAGGTACTTATTTTTCCAAAATGTAAATTAAATGAAATGTAATAAAATATACTGCAATTTTTGTAATTCTTTCTTTCTTTCCATTTTTCACGACAAGTTCGGCGGGTCTAAAACGGCCGCATTTAGCAAAATTCCTAATTATTCACTTCGTGCATTTTCAGCAACGTCATTGGCCGTTCATTCACAAGCGAATCATTTGGAGTATTGCTAAGGGCCGTTTTAGACCCGCTAATGACTAAGCTGCAATGCAGCTGAACTGAAACGTGTGAACATTTGACTACCTTTTGTCTGTATCTTTATGCAGAGTTCGCTTAACCGAATTTTGGGCCAAATGCCTATAATATTTAACTCTACAAGCTTAGAAGAAAAAGAACAATGTTTACTTATAACGTTAAAGATTAAGAAGCAGTTCTCAGTGAAACTATTAACGGAACTAAAACCTAATTCCCACTTCCACAAGCGCACACGCACAGTGGTCACGCCGCATAACCATGCGGATAACTTAATAACGACTAATTACTAGGAACAAATGACGGAAAGTGGCGTAGAGGCGGAATTCGCACACGCCTGCCACATCGCCTGACGTACGGCCATCGTATGCCATGTTACAGATTTTTTACTCCATTGATGTTAGGTGTTTTTTTTATTCAGTTTTTGAAATATGCTTGATTTGTGATGACTTTGTCCTTTAAGACATGCACTGACCTTATTGGTGATGATTTTCAGAAATGAATTTTTATATGTGTACTAGCTGACCCCCCAAACGTTGTTTTGGCATATAATTAAAAAAAAATAGATAGTAGCCGATTCTCAGACCTACTGAATATGCATACCAAATTTCATAAAAATAGGTCAAGCCGTTTCAGAGGAGTACAGTAACTAACATTGTGACACGGAAATTTTATATATAAGAAATTGCCTCGCTTTTAAACGCTATCCCGCCTGATGGTAAGCGAGGATGTGCCACGCTAGCCTAGAAGTAATTTATTCACTCTGAGAACTAAGAGCCTATGGTTGAAGCTATCAGGAAATACAGATCAAGGACAAAGGTCACAGGTCAAAGGTACAGACAAATGTCTACAAAGGGGTCACGGTGTAGCTAGCAGATACCGCTCCTAACTGCCGTATGATTAAAATACCAATTGTTAGAACTTTGAAGAAGCAAAAGGAATGATTTATGTATTCATTTTGCTATGAAGATCGCAAGGAAAAGGGGCGTTCCGTACTTTTTATTGCCATACTCCCTGGAAAAAGGCGTTTATGTATGATTGTATGTTTAATATCCATGTTTTGAATCTAGATAGGAATTAGAGATCATGTTCTGTAGTCTCGTAACGGGAATCGCAAGAAATAAATGAGGAAACGAGTCATTTGCGATATAGCTAGCATTGGTTCTTACAAGTGTCGGTTATTGCCTATACAAACTTGGGGTACTGTTGTTGAACATAATAATATTTTTCTACAGCTGTTGAACGCGGCTTTTGCCCTCAAGTAGGTCGGAAATTATTCAAAAGCAGTATACTCGGGATAAAAAGTATCATATGTATATTATGTTGTCGCCGCTCGGGAAAAAGAGTTCATGGAAGATTTTGGAGGCCTTTGCCCAGTCTTCAATTTGCCAGTGGGGTTGTATAATAAGCATAGCACAAAAAATGTTCTAATCCAGGTGATGTGCCAAAATAATGTTATCCAAATCAATTCAGCCGTTGCAGTTGAAACAAGAATTATAGGCAGACAGGTTTTTCTAAATGTAATCTACACTGCCTAGCCAAAGTCCTCCCTGCCTTTTTTCAACTTCTCGTGTACTTCTTAACAATTCACGAGGAAGCCATTCAAGGTTTCCCGCCATCTTCTCCTCGGGCTCCCGCAATCCACTCTAGCTGTACAGGGATATTAGTTATTTTCATAGAGATTTGAAAATGGAGGTCCTGTAGGTAATTGACTATCTATTAAATCGAGTTATTTTGCCCTATATTGCTTTAAATCACTGTATGTATATTTTTTACTAATTTTTCCTCGAATTTCTATAAGGTTTTATTAAATGCCAGTAATGTAAACTGCTTGGCCAATTAAGAGCCCATTAACGAACTGCCTTTATTTACAATTCCTGTTTAGGAAAACGTATATCAACCAGAATTGGAATGGAACTGTTTGTCTATGGCAGCTTGCCAAATTGTTGTTGGTGATGAAAAAATATTAGCTTTTAATTAAATTAATGAATTCAAAATATATTTACAAAATCAGTTCTGGAAAAAAGGCTATCACTGATAATTTCTAGTATCATTTTATCAATTATCAAACAAGGTATGTAGTTGTCTGATAAAGATAAAACTCAAAACCACACCCACACAAGGCAATGAGAAAATTCAAAGCCATCGCAATTTTTCCACGAACATTTAATTCATTACCATATTTTTTTTTTGAAGTTAATTAGCAACCGCAGTCTAGTCATAATTCCAAGAATTTTGAAGGAAATCCCCATAGCATAACTCAGGCTGTATAAAAAATCTGTTTGATAACGTCAAAAATGCAACAAAATGTTTGCAATTGTCAAAATATGGGCATAACCATTGCAAGTGTTTTGCGCAATTACCTCAGGTCATATCGCCTGTACTTTAGATTCCTAAAATTCATTCCTAAGTGCATGTTTGGTAATTGTTGCGTGGGAGTGCCCCTCCTTTCCAACCAGATAGACCGGTGACCTGGATACAACACTTGGGGTGCACTAGTAATCCAGATGATCCCGACAAGGGAATATAAACGAGGTTTTAGAGAGTGGGCCTATAATGACTTAGCATAACTTTTGTGATCTTTAGTTGCCAATCTCGAGTCGTAGTTGCATAAAAAATCCGATAAAAAAGCGATGCAATTGAGGAATCAGCAAATTCATTATTTAAAGGCTCACAGTTTTATGTAGTAAGACGTTACGAAAGGAATGAAAAAATGGACATTGCCGAGTATGAATGCGATGGCCTAGTTAGTAAGGCATCTTTTTTACTTACCATGTTGTTTCAAGTCCTGGTGGCCTACCAATATGTTTTAAAGCGAGTGTAGTTCCACTGTGTGAACGAGATGGCGCTAGACGACTTGTATAGCTCTGTCACTTTCCCACAGTGAAACTACTCCTCCTGCTGGCAATAGAATTTTTCTTTTAACAAAAAGCTTTATGATGCAAATTTGAACTTCTTGATAAAAGCCTACCCAAATTAACGAAACCTCTCTTTCTTTCCAGTGATGTACACGAGGTAGCCGTGCCGCCGCGCAGCCATGCCGCTGCCGAAGCGCTGTGTGGAGCCGGTGCACGTGTCCCGCGGCACGGTGCCCGAGCGGCTGAACGTTCCTTCAGAGCTCGAGGCTGTCACCAATGGCACTCTCGCCAATACTGTCAGGTAATGTTGAAATAGTAGTTTTTTTTGACCTCGTTAGTATGGCTGGGACAACCTGGTTTTTAAGCTTGGAGCCGTAGGGACTGCAGAACTCTTGCGAAATAAAAGTCCAGCCATTCCGGCCTGACCTTGAGCATTAGCGTAGAACATTGTTCAAAAGAAGAGACCAGTTTTGAGCTTGATGGCGAAAGTTAACCATATCTGGATAGGGCTGGGGTGCATGAAAACAATTTTGTGGGTATAAAAATGTAATAACGTAGTTTCTAACAGTAACGAGTATTAGTAATCTCTTTCAGAACGGCTAAAGCCGCTCCACCTTAAAGCTCCTCGTCTATAAGTGTGGGTAAACACTAACCCCCTTTTACTTAGTTATAAAAACTTGTGTTGCTTAGCTACCGATTAAATATCACATGTCCTTGTCATTTCTATTTCAAGGAATAGAGATGGCAAGTGACTTAAGAGCTATTTAAGATAAGTGTTTATAATTATAAGTAAGGGTGTAAATCTGTTTTTTGTTTTTAATTAAACAGTACGCTCGCGTTTTATCACTGTCTCGCCTGATGGTAAGCAATGATGCAAATAAAATGCGTGCGCTTGAAGTAACAAAGAAGAAGTTTAAATCTTGAATGATATAAAGAACAAAAGGCATCCTTAAAATGAGCGCGCCGTATGAGTAATCAGCTGATTTAATTAGGTGATGGGCTGGCACCAGCAGTGTGTCAGTGAGTGTATCACATAATGAATAACTCGAAAGGTATTTCCGAAATACCTACCTCTGTCTAGCCTTGAACGATGGTGTTCTCCATTTTAGGTCAGGGGATCATACTTTTCATATTTCGAATACAACGCATTTTAAAGAATATTTACATTTTGCCAATCCTTTGTAATATAGGTTTGGATAATAAGGTAACATAGCCCGTATGATATAAACCACAGATTCAGAATTCGGGTTACCTGAAATGAGAAATATCTGATAAAAAAACAGGACAAATTCGAGTCGGACACGTGCACGAAAGATTCTGTACCATTATCTACAAAACTGTATAAAAATCATGTTTATTGTATGCTTGAAGCGCCCTTTTAAATTTCTATTTTATAATATTGTTGTTGTAGCGGCAACAGAAATACATCATTTGTGACAACTGTCTACCTATCACGGTTCATGAGATACAGCCTGGTGACAGACAGACGGACGGACAGCGGAGTCTTCTTATTAATAGGGCCCGTTTTACCCATCGGGTATGGAGCCTTAAAAAAGACCCAAAACATTTCATCACACTTGTAAAATGATCCCAAAACCTCAAGTTCTTCTACTATTATTGAAGCACTACACCAACGAGAAAATAGTTAATAATATTATTCAACAGTGAATGATTGTTTTTCAAGTTATTAATAAAACTTATCAATAGGCTGACGTTCCTGAGTTTACTGAACACATATTTTCCTTGAACAGTACCTCTTTCGTTGTTTAAAAGTATTTTAACAGTACCTTTATTAATCTTTATGTTTATTATCTTTGGTACGAAAATGTTCTTAATTTCCTGTATAGTTCTATCATCTTAAAAAAAAGATAAATAATTTTTGGCTATCTCTATAGGAATATCTCCTGTAATGTGGATATCTTATTAAGAGGATCGTCTACCGAGCGCTCGTCCATACTAAAAGAGAAAACGTTTTCCTACCCCTAAATGTTATCCTATCTCAATGATTTTTTATAATGCTTCCTACACAGTAAAAAACTAGATTTATAGGTTTTCT
This sequence comes from Agrotis clavis, assembly GCA_954870645.1. Taxonomy (NCBI): domain Eukaryota; kingdom Metazoa; phylum Arthropoda; class Insecta; order Lepidoptera; family Noctuidae; genus Agrotis; species Agrotis clavis. The sequence continues at coordinate 17,683,325 of OX940935.1, read as the reverse complement.
TTTTTTCAAAAGTTATAATAGTTTGAAAGTTACAGGCGACCAAGAGTTACTTTTGAAAAAAAGAAAACCTATAAACCTAGTTTTTTACTGTGTAGGAAGCATTCTAAAAAATCATTGAGATATGATGGAAATTATTTTTAGCTCGTTGACCCACACTAGGAATTACTCTTGTGTCGTGGGAGCGTTTACAAACATATAAGCTCACATACACAAACGCCCAGACCCGGAACAACTACATACTTGTAGATCATACAAATAATATTTGCTCCGTTCGGGAATCGAACCCGCGACACGCAGCGCTGCAGTCCGATCGCTCAGCTGCTGCGCTAACCGTGCCGTCGAAGCTGTGCCACACCATTAACAAAAATAAAAAAAAAATAAATAAAATACTCTTTATTTCGGATAAGTAACATCCATAGTGGGTTAGTAAACAATTTAAGAATCTTATAACAATGTTAGTAATGATAAACAACCAAAAATCAAATTAAATAACATCGAATCAAAATTAAAATCAAAATTGAATTAAAATCTAATTATAATCGAGTTAAAAATCAAATCAAACTAAAATCAAATTAAAATTAAATCAAAATTAAAATTAAACAAAATTAAACAAAGAAGTTTCATTATCTCCATATTATTCAACTGCGCCCTGCGCCCGAAGGAAAAAAAAAACTATGTAATTTCATTATGAAAATCTCTTTTTACCTCAACAGGCAACTGTCATCCCTTTCCAAGCATGCAGAGGACATGTTTGGCGAGCTGACCCGAGAGGCGACGAACTTAGCCGAAAGGACTAACGTGCTGCAAGCGAGGATAGACCGGCTGGCCATCAAGGTCACACAGCTTGATTCTGGAGTTGAAGAAGGTGAGATAACCATAATTTTATTCACAAATCAGCCTACCCCACCCCCAATCTCTAAATTTTATTAAATAGTTTTTCGGCTTCATCACAAAGGTAGAATCTTTATTTTAGCTTGGGAAAATATCAAGTTGAGGTAGGTTGATGTGCTGGTCTGTACGGCAATGATTATGTAATTATTACAAGACAATCCAGTCTGTTATTGTATTTTGAACTTTACATACATACAAACATGTAAAGTTCAAATTTCTATGAAACAGATAACTTATGACCAAATACTAATTCAAATGATTTTATTGCTATTATATATCTTTTAAAGGCACTAAGTTAAGCAATAATAAAAGATGGATAATACCTACCTATAAAGTGATAATAATAATAACTATCTTTATTATTTCACCCAAACTTGAAAAATTACTGCTTGCCTTTCCAATTTATGGAAACTATTGGAGGTTAACGCCTAAGTCCAAATTAATTAATTAGTGCCTTAAATGAGAATAACGTTTACTAAAATAGTAGTGCTCTAATTAATTGCACACGAAAAGGATTTGTTGTAATATTTAATTTAATTGGCAAATAATTATATATTTTATTTACGAAAACAATAAAACCGAATATTTTTGACTACTTCTTCAGAAATATTCGCTTGAAATTACATTTCAGTTGAATTTAGTTAGTAATTAAAATTACATGTTTAATTAATGTTTCGGCCGCATAATTACCACGTCCTTGTGGCACGTTATCAGTAAACGTGGTCGTGGTGTGGTTTCCTTTATTTACTTCAAGCAAAGCACACAACATAGTTAATTAATAAAATCTTGTATTTTAATAACAGATCTAATAAAGTCACGTTCAAATGAAGTAAATGTGATTAGAATATAAGCACTTAGGCCCGTATTACAGAACAAAACTCAAGCACTGATCTCCATTTAAATCTAGATTTCAACCAATCAAATGCCTTGAATCTAGTTTTAAGTAATACTTGAGTATTGAGTGACGTTCTGTAATACGGGCCTTAATGTTTTTTTTTTCACGACCTTGGGGCAGCGATCGGTAAGATCAAATGTATACAAATGTTTGAAACACCCCACGAGGCGCTGCCAGTAGCGAATTCGCGTACTTAATAAATAATTAATGTTAAATCCGTGTCGCCGACCGCTCCGCTCACCTCTTAGACCAAAACTCGTGAACGGGCCGTATGTACGCCAGCAGGTCAACCTACCCCAATCTGTCAAATTGCCAATCAAACAGGGTTACTGTTTCTCTTTCTGCCTTCCACTAAATGTGATAAGGTTGAAAATCTATTTAACATATTTGACAGATTGAAGTAGGTGGATATGCTGCTGCTGGCGTCTGTACAAGTTTTCATTACGTATCTTGTCAAATCATCATCATCATCAGTCTAAATTGTTCCCACTGCTGGGACACAGGCCTCCTCTCTGTGAGAGGGAGTGGGCCATAATCCACCACGCGGGCCCAGTGCGGATTGGTAGATGTCTTCGAATTTTTGGTTCTAGGACATGCCGGTTTCCTCACGATGTTTTCCTTCACCGTTTTGAGAGCAGTGGTGATGAAATAAATTACACAAAGTAATGCGCCTGGCGGGGATCGAACCCACGACCTACAACTCGTAAGTCGGGACCGATACCACTGGGCCACCACTGCTCTGAATAATTGTATTGTGTATGTCAAATAAATCTTTTGAATTCTTTTCTTTCTAAATCAACCTTCTATTTTTCCAGTATCCCTACAAGACATACAGATGCGCAAGGCGTTCCGTTCAGCGCGGTCGTTCCAACAACAGCTGTTCTCCCGCAACTCGATGCCGTCGGCCATGTTGTCCACGTACGCGCGCTGTGACCGTCCGCCGCCCCTCGAGATGCTGAACGAATTCCGTGATGATGGACGGGATGCGAGGAAGTTCTACACGGATCCTGATTACTTCTTCGAGCTGTGGAGGCGGGAGATGCTGCAGGATACTGAAAGGATTCAGCATGATCGGGGGAAGAAGGTAACTTATTGATTACTTATGAAAAAACATGTGTGCTATTCACACGTAGCAGACGTAAAACCTTGAATATAAGAAACACTGTATAATGCTTTCTATCTCATTTTCTCCTTAAATTAAATCTTATGAATGTATGTTTCTGCCTCTTTTTACTTTGTTTTTTTCGTTTCTTCGATTTTCAAATCACAATGATGCCTAGGTTTTCATTTCAAAAAGTTTTGATTTTGGGGTTCTAACTCCCAATTATTATTTTTTCTTTTGGAATAATGCCATCAAACTAGTCCCAAACCACTGCAATTCCTGCAAGGCAGAATCAACACTGCCAGTAGCTCCAGTATTGCGAGTAGTAGTCTTATCACAGTGCACGATTGTCGTTGAAAATAACTGCTTCCGCCGGTGCTTGCCAAAACCTTCGCATAGTCTAGCAACCTACATTCAGCACATAGACAAGATTTGCTACTTAACGATAGCTAACTAAGAATGATTTGCGTAGTCGTCGCGTCAACTTCCCAGGCAAAACCTGGTAAATTCAAGAATCGATAGGCAATTTCTCCATATTATTACCGCGTGCAATGTCTGTCAGTGCTCTTGAAAACTATAAAATCGCGCAAGCTTCCACAAGCCAAGAAATAACCGAAATCATCATCATCATATCAGCCCAGGATCAGCCACTGCTGGGTATAGGCGTCCTCCTTCTTTGCCATATCTCTCGGTTCTGTACGTCTCATATCCATCTATTCTCCGCGATCTTGACGATATAGTCAACCCAACGAGCTTTTGGGCGGCCCTGGTTTCTTTGGCCGAACATTGGTCACCATTCGGTCAAAACCTTACTCCATCTGCCATCTCTGCGTTTAGCCAGATGCCCTGCCCAACTCTACTTGAGGCGTATCGCCCTATCCCCGACGCCATAGACTTTTGTCCGACGACGGATTTCGGTTACGCACTCGGTCTAGAATAGTAATGCCGAAAACATGACCTAATTTTTTTTTCTACCACATATCCACATAATTGAACTCCATCGATCCTCCTTACTTTCTCAGGTGCGTCAACCTCGCAGCGGCGGCAACGCGGAAGGTCGCGGCGCGCGGCGCGTGCGTCCGCCGCACTCCACCCGCGACAGACTGAAGGAGGCCGCCGTCACCCGCGGGGAACACATCATGGCGCCCGCGCAGCTCAGGCACTACAACATAGAGCCCGCCTACAAGCCCGACCCTGTATATCAAGGTGAGCTATATTATGACTACAAGCTGTTCCCTCCGTTCGATCTCTAGTGCTCACCTTTATTACAAAAGAAACTCCTAATTGATACACCGATCATTGGTGGGTGACAGAAAAAGTTGGAAAACATATTTTTAAACTATAACAATGACAAAAAAAAACATGATCCGCCTGGCGGAAAGAGGTTTAAGGACACCCCGGCAACAAATAAATGCATTAAATGCCCACTCTCCAACTTTTACACGCCCTTTTTGTGAAAAAAGTAGGAAGGAGTGTTTTCCCGACAGCTAAAGGGACTATTAATTTCGGTGCTAGTTTCGGATTCGTAGAGCATTGAAATTGTCTCTGCACACACTACCGAAGATTTCATGCGACAGCGATTACGGTCTACGAAGCCGAAACTACAATATTAATAGCCAGACGTTGTTTGTAGATATCCCTAACAACCTGTATTAAAATTTAATTAAAATCTCTTCGAAACAGCGACGAATATATCGGAGGGCGGCTACAGAGTGTCACAGAACCGGCCGCCGTCAGTACAGCCCGCCAGACCCAACTCCATCGAGATTGAGAACACACAGAACAGACAGCCCAGGATAACTGGCAATGGACACGGTAACTCAATATTCTTTTTTTAAGCTACTTTCGAATGAAATTTGAAAACAATTGTGCCATAAAATGTATGTTTTGTGAAGAAAAGAAAAAACTAAAATACATAACGAACTGTTTTATGCAAACACTAGCTGAATGACAAAGGTTTTAAACAGGTTCATGGCGGACGAGGTCCGCAGATCAAGGTGGTCACCTCACTGTTGGAAGAAGATGGCGCTATACGACTTGTATATCTATCTCTTTCCTACAGTTGAACTACTCTCGCTTTACGACTTCGGGGTAGGCCAGTGTACACATTCACTCGCACCCTATGCAAGTGTGGGGATCCAACACTGGGATGGTTTAACGCTCGGATAAAAATGTATCGGTTGCTATCTTGGGTTGGATATTTGAATCAATGAAGTTTGTTTGCCTATCCGAGTCTTAAAGATGACTAATCAGAAGTAGCCGTCAAAACCAAAGGAACGGGATTTGGTTTGAGAATGAAAATTAATTTCGGGCGTTTGTCGTTACGACTCGTGAAAGATCCTAGGATCGGTTTTTCTTACTATGGACTCTGAATGTTTTCTTTGTGTCATCTAGTGGTGGTGGCAGATGAGAGTCCGTACGGCTCAGTGGGCGGCGAGCCCATCTACGGCGGCAGCGGCGCCGGCACGCCCCGCCGCCCGCGCCCCTCCGTGCCGCCGCCCGCGCCCCCCGCCTGGCCGCACACGCCGCACGCCACCTCGCCCGTACACACACCCACCAGGTACGTCATCATCTATCATCAGCGGCGCCGGCACGCCCCGCCGCCCGCGCCCCTCCGTGCCGCCGCCCGCGCCCCCCGCCTGGCCGCACACGCCGCACGCCACCTCGCCCGTACACACACCCACCAGGTACGTCATCATCTATCATCAGCGGCGCCGGCACGCCCCGCCGCCCGCGCCCCTCCGTGCCGCCGCCCGCGCCCCCCGCCTGGCCGCACACGCCGCACGCCACCTCGCCCGTACACACACCCACCAGGTACGTCATCATCTATCATCAGCGGCGCCGGCACGCCCCGCCGCCCGCGCCCCTCCGTGGGAATTTCATACAAATCCAAAGCCAGCCTGAGACCTAGTTAACTCAGACACTATCAGATCACACACCAAAAATAATGAAACAAACTGACAGATTGCCAAATGTGTGTTGTTCAGTTTGACCAGCTTATATCCAGCATATACTCACCAAGTTGTATCTCCTCCAGGTCTGCACTGCCACCTCCGCCGCCTCCGCCCGAGGGTACGGTGTCCCCTCCGATGATGAACGGTGCGTCGCCGCCGCACCGCACGACGCTCGACGCGCATCTAGACCACATGCACGCCGTTATAGGTAATATACAGCGCCTTGAAAGGTCACGTCAGCTCAAGATTTTGAAAGAAAACCTGACATTTCATAATTTTGTCTTGACATTCAAGTTTTTTTTTTCTATAGGAGAACCTCACATTTCGATTATCGAAATTCTAACCCCTGAAACAGGATTGTTGAATATTTATTCATGAAGTGACTGAAAACTGACGCCCACTGAAGACAATCCTACTTTAGGTTCCCTTCAAACTTTCTACTGGTGAAAAATGTATCGATGTAAAACAAGTTCATATGAGACTGAGTGTAGGGCGTGTGCGCGCAGGTATGATGTCTTCAGAGGAGGCGGACGGGCTGGGCGCGGAGGGCGGCGGGGGTGGGGGAGGGGGGCTGGTGCCCGCGCCGCCCGCCCCGCCCGCCGCGCCGCCCTCGCCGCCACCCCCGCCGCCCGCGGAGGACCGGCCCCGCCCGCCCTCGCCCGGCGCGCTGCTGCGCGGGGCCTCCGCCCTCAAGCCGCCGCGCCCCACGCCCGACCCTCAGCCTGATCCCAGGTCTGATCTGCTGAAGGCCATTCGCGATGGTATGTATTATACGATATGTTATACTTTCATAAGATTAATATAATATTGTCTAGTTACATTATAACATTATTGTTTACTATTCAATTTGACTTTTATTCTACTCTACTGAGACATGTACTTTTAGAATGCAGACTTGTCCAGACATAGAAGGAAGGAAGGAAGTGCAGTTTGTTATAATACCTAAATATCTGTTTCATATTCCAGGTATAAAACTACGCAAAGTAGAGAAACGTTGCGACGAAAATACCGGGCGGTACGACACGCTGCGCGGCGCGCCCGTGTTCCTGGACGTGGCCAGCATCCTGGCGCGGCGCGTCGCCGTCGAGCTCAGCGACACCAGCTCCGGCGCCGACTCTGACTCCGACGACTCGGACCAGTGGACCGAGTCACGCGCGTGACGTCGCGCCTCGCCCCGCCCCGACCCCGCGCCGCCGCGCCGTCCGCCCGACCCCGCGCCCCCCGCCGCGCCCGCGACCTCCGTCGTCCCCGCCCCGGCCCCCGCGCCCGCGCCCCCCGCCGGTGAGCCCGTCGCCATCACGCTGAAGCACGAGCCGGTCGCGCCCTCCGCCACGCCCGCGCCCCCGCCACCCGCGCGCACTGACGACACTTGCTACGTGCGGAACTCGTCGTTCCTCAGCCGCGACATCGAGGCGCGTGCGTCCCGCGCGGACCCGCAGCCGGCACGCACTGCGCCCACCCGCGCGCTGCCCGCCGTGCCCGGCGCGGCGCCTGCCGTGCCCGGCCTGGCCGGCGTGGCGCGTCAGTCGTCTACATCCAGCACGTCGAGCCGCGAGCGTCCTCCCTCCCCACCGCGCCGCGCGGACCCTCCCGCAGTCAAGTCTCCACCGATCAAATCTCCGCCCCCCGTCACCTCCCCGCTGGTGAAGTCTCCCCCGGTGCGAGGCCCTGCTCAGCAAATTGCGAGCGTCACCTCGCCACCTGCGAGGAAGGCCACTCCACCGCGAGCAGACGTGACGTCACCTCCGGCACCCGAGCATCACAATAAGCCGGCACCACTCGTCATTAAGAATGAGGATACCTCCAATGCACCTCGGACTGCGTGGCGCGAATCTCCTGTTGCCAAGGAAGGGCCCGTCAAGGTTGAGAAGCTATCCCTGGCTTCAACTGAGATAGATCGTCCCGTGGAAAGTGGCGAGGTCGCGAAGGTCGAAGGTGATAAAGTGGAAAATGAGGCGGCTAAGGACGGTAATAAGACGGCGAAATCTGAGGAGTCGAACGGGGTCGGCGACAAAATAAAGAAATTTGAGAAAGCGGCTGAAGATGCGAGTGGGACTATGGGACGAATGTCGCGACCTGGCTCCGTGCGAGGCCGACCGCGCACCGAGCGGCTCGGCTCCGACAACAGTCGCGAGGACCTGCCGCCACCCGCCACTCCCTTCAAGGACAACGTGCACTTCGAGCTCAGCGCCGCGCCGGCCGAGCGCGCGCCCACCGTGCTGGAGCGGCAACAGTCGCTCACCCGCAGCGCGCGCTGGCAACGTGGCGAGCCCGACGGAGAGAAGGCCCGACCTGAGCCGCAGAAGATCATCAAGCCGGAGTTCAAGCCGATGCCGTCGCCCGTCGACGTCACCATTCGTTCGCCCAGTCTCGGGTCTAAGATCGCCGACCAGTTCCCGTCGCACGGCACCGCCTTCCGCAACGTCGCCTCGCCTGACCCCGCCCGCTCCAGGGAGCCACACAAGGTCAACGACGATGTAAATACTCAGAATAATTTTAAGACTTGTAAATTTAAAACGAAGGACAAGTACTCAGTTAGCAAGGGTTCGAGCTACTTCACCAGAGGCTCCGAGGAGATCTGGCTCGTGAAAAAGAAGGACATCGAGGAGATCGAGGAGAGGGTTCTGGACTCGTTCAGGCGCGCAGGCGGCAACGTGTGCATGCGCAGCGAGTCCATGCGACCCTCGTCGGACAGCGGGCAGGGCGCGTCCTTCACGCACGCCACCATGGGTCGCAACAAGCGCCAGATGTACGCGCGCAGCGAGTCGCTGGACCCGCAGTGGGCGGGCGCGCGCGCTCACACTCTGAAGCGCCAGTCGTCCGTGGCGTGCACGTGCGGCCACGACAAGAAGACGCGCTCCAAGAGCGCCAACGACAGCACGCCCCGCCCGCGCTCCCGCTCACACGGCGATGAAAACAATCAAGCGCACGTCCTTGACAAGTATGAAACGCTCGTCTAACATCGTCCCCGCACCCCGCCCGCTCCCTTCCATTCATGATTATTGTGATATTTGGCATTGTGGAATGGAGTATTTGACCTTTAGGGATATCTTATTAAATTGATGTACCCCTCTCTTCAAGGGAAGTATCTTTCATATCTATGTTTGTTCCATTTTTACTGTATCCTACGTATAAAGTATAGGCTATTAGGTCACAGGTCGATATTATAAGTAAAACATGGTGCATTGCATGGAATACCTATCGTTTTGATCCATTTAATATGATGCATAAAGTGGTGTTTATATATCAGAGGAAAGTTTTATTGGCTAGTCTTAGGAAGAGTTCGGACGGAAGTAAATATATGTTTCATATATGTAAAACCAAAAATATATACGCGATATTGATTATAACAGTAGTGACGAAAATGGATAGACAGTAGTATTAAAAATTAAAAATATCTACTCTTCCCTATGGAACGAATGGTGGCAGAATGAAGTTTTATTGCGTTGACAATTATATGTAGCTGTTGTTTGAGTAAAATGTTTAATTATTTTACTACGTCGGTGTTAGGACTGAGAAGAGGCCCACCTTAGCACAACTGATTGCATGGTGCTTAGCTTGATAATCAATTCGAATATTTGTCTCGACCGCTTTCATAAACGGTTGTGAAATTACGTTTGAGATTCTTTAAATTTCTATTTTATTTATGAATTTAAAAAGAAACGCTTTAATGAAAACAGGATTATGAAGTTGCTAGTCGATGTTTCGTATTCAAACAATATTAAGGTGCGTCACTATGATTTAATGAGAATGTTCTGTATAGTATTCATGTCTTATAATATTTCTTATGAACAATTATTTCTATTAGGCACATTTAATAGGTGAAGAAAATAAACTAGATGCCTATTCCTACTTGTAAGATTGCAATGTCTAAAGTAAAGTATATAAAAAGGTTTTTGTAATTTCATATAATATGTGACCTGCGTATGTAGTGCCAATTACATAAATATCGATTGTGTATATTTTCGTCAAAGTAATACAATTAACTTCCATTTTATACATTTTGTATCATCCAGATAGTGGAAAATTATATTGGAATTTGTTTCATGTACTCTATCGTAATTATAGGTTAGAAAGGAATCTCAAAGTTTTCTTTCAACTATCTCTCTCTCTATACAATATAATATTCTGTGTGAGTTGTTTGTATTCCCTAAAATATACATTCCGAAGTGTTTAGTTGCTCACTGTTCCCACGCGACTGTGTTTACTACGTTTTAATGTTAAAATGAGCAACGAATGTGTACCAAATTTTCTAAATATGTAGTGTTGTACCTAGCTAGACATAAGTTAATAACAAATTCGTTTTGTGTATGTACCTTGTCTTATGATTTTGTTTTTACATAGTGAAGGTGAAACATTTTTGCGATTGTCATCATTTATATAAACAAACCATCCTAAATTAGTCCTACGCAATAAAAAAAGGTTTCTACCTGATAATTTAAATGTTTTGTAAGTTATTGAACCCGCCATTTTTGTACATAACAAGTCTTGTCTCTTATTGAGTAATCGATGATATGAATTCAGGTGTATCTTGTATAATCCAGAAATAATTTATACCATGCTATATGGAATCTTGGAAATGTCTACTTTGGTTGCGTATTATTCAGTATGAGCAGCATGTAGAATAGTAGTGTAATGTACGTAACGGTCACGATAAAGTAGTAAGAGATGTAATTATAGCCGTAAGGAAATGATAAAAGCATGTTTTATATTATGTAGACTACGAACGCCTCTTTATGTTGCCGATAATGGCAATTGCTAATTATTTATTTGCATTTTTTCTTAAATGTTTATAATTTTTAATATTAAAATCGAAAGCAAATTGTTGTAATCGCTGAATAGTCCACTAAAATACGACATTGATTGTTGGTTACCATGTTGCGGGTACTTCTTCAGGAACTTTATACATTTTATGACAATTAAAAGCAGCTTGTAGAGTGATATGGTAACCAATGATGATGTCGGCCTGAAGTGCTTCGTATCCTGGACTACAACATCATTGTCTAATAAGAATTATATTTTATAAATTGTTTATTTGCTAATACAATATAAGTTAAACGTGTTGTTTTATTTTATTTATTACTATCCTAATCATAGAAAAAAATTACTGAGCCTTTCCTATCCAGATACCAAGTGAATATGGGAAGAAGAAAGTGTGAAAAAACCAGCTATCGCATTCTGCGGTCAGTGTTTTTCCATGACTTACACGAAAGAGATATAAAGTATGGGCCTCCGAATTGCTATAACATTCTACAGTGGTCAATTTACTATCTAAACTACTACAAATATTTAAAGAGCTGAAGGGTTTGGTTTAACGCGTTGATCCCAGAAACTCAGGAACATGAACGGTTTCTAATATAAAATTGTGTTGAATAGTCGATTTATCGAAAAAGGCTATAGGCTAGGTATATCACATCACGCTACGACCAATAGGAGCGGAGCAGCGAGGGTGACACCGCGGGAAACAGCTACTAAGTAAATAAAAGAAAAATATTCATCAAAAGTGTGCAATTACAGTGGCAAAGGGGCGGGTAGCGGAATCCGCTGGCGGGTAACGCAAACACATAGTTTTTGACTAAGGTGCACCAAGTGCGGGCGGGGCGGTTTGAGCGGAAATCTAGTCTATTTCGTGACCCGCCACCATAGAGTTCATTTGTATACAACGTGTAACGTTAATAGCGCAAAACCTCTCGTGTGGTAACTCAGCCTATGTTACTGAACAATGTTTGTTCTAAAACTTTTGGAAAAAAAAAGATTTTTCATACTGATGGGCTCGATCAATTTCTCATTTTGTATGAGTTACCCCACGAGAGGTTTTGCGCTATTAACGTTACACGTTGTATATGCCCGCCACCCGCTCCCGCTGCCCGCCTCGCGCCACTTAACCACTCTGCACGACAACATTTTGACACATGACACATCAGCTGAGTCGACCGGGTGATTCGAAATTTGAGCTATTACACAAGATTTTTTGTCAACTTTCAGCATCCAATTTTTGATCAAAAATATGTTACTACAGCTATTTCATGCGATAAGTTTGTGAGCAATATCTCTAAGAACATGTTGAGGTCAATAAAACTGCCTCATTCTGTTGTAAAATGTGTGTAACATACAAAATGCTACACCGTTCCAAAAACTAGGTAATTTAGATGTGCAGAAAAATATGTACATAAACAAGCTTATCACATGATAATAATAGTTACACCGTGAAATAAATAAAATAACTTACTATATACATTATTAGATTTGCTAGTGTTCATACATAATTTTATAAATAATAACGATCAAAGTCTGGATAAAAATTAGCAAAAACTATGTTGCAACATGACTCTTTTTAGTGCTGACCGTAAACCCAATGTTCACAAAACGATTAAAAACGTTCATTCAGCCTAATCGATACTCGCAACATAATCGAACATGGAAAAAAAGTAAAACAAGACATAGAGCATGGACTGATTTATCCGCTTATTTTACTATAGAAAGCTCAGTCCATGCAATAAGTCTATGAAACTAAATCTGAATCATGTTATAATATTTCAAGTATTGTCGTTTACGCAATAATTTATTTAATTTTATGTTTTATATAGTAATAAATATCGGTGTTTCATTGGAGGCTAAACATGAATGTGTGTCTTCTAAACTTAAATTCAATCATAAGGTTTTACCTATACCCATTTTGTGTTTTCGTTAATTAATTTAAATTTATCTTTTTACAACGGATCTAAAATACGTGAAAAGACAAACACCGGGTTCGGATCTAATGCTGAGAGATGGGAGTACTTCTAAATGATTCCTTGCAGTAATAAACAATTAGAATTTCCAACGGGGCGTGGATGGCTAAATTTTGAACTATGAGGAATAGCGAAAAATCCTGAAGGAAGTCTCGAAGTCGATTTGATAAAAATTAAATAACACCATAAAAATTAAATTTTTGATATATAAATTCAGCAATCAAACTATGTATCAATATTCTGTGAAGTAGTAACATATTATGCGACAAACTTGAGGTATAAGGATTTTTTTTTAATAATTCGATTTTTACGAGGGATGGAATCATATTCCATTAAATAAAATTTCGCTACATGTTCACAACATACTGTTCTCATTTCAAATTTTTATTATCACTTCGCGGTGCAAATACATTAAATAATGTTTTGAAATTCGAACTTTAAGTGAGTTTGCGCGAATTTTGATTTTGATCTGCTGTACAATGACTAAATTATTGTTTGTATATTAGTTCATATTTACCAAATTATCATTACTTCACCGAATTTGATCCTTAACAGCGACATCGAATAGTGTGAAAATATACCTAGCATTTTCTTTTTTTAATTCAAAAGCTCGATTTCTGACGTGTAATACTTGCATGACCAAACCAATCTCACGAAACAATTTTGTACAATAAAATAATTAATTTGGCTATCTTTCGAGAGGGAGAGGACAGCGTCCTCCCTCCGCCCCAACCGCAGTGGTAGACGCCCGCGGCGTCGGAAGTCGGCAGACGACGAGTTCCGGCCACCGTAGGCACGGCATGCCACCATGCCCGACCATGGACCATGCTGGACCATGCCCGGGTCGACCGACAGCGCGTCGTGTTCCACACGCGCCTCATAGAGCGTCAGCATAATGACTTAGAGGGCCAAAGCCTGCCGGGGTCGCGGGAGTTATTTCATTACCGTGACCCCGGAACATAAAGGGCTATTGAAGGACACCGTGGATTTTAGTCAGTACAAGTCTGACAGTCCCTCCCGACTCCCGCCCTGCTCGGGGTGGGAGGACTCATTTGATGATTTTTATTACCACGATTACCACGATATTATTATAGATTACCACGATAAAAAACAAAAAACTTTTATTTGGTAAGAAACAAACTCATTTATAAAAAGCCTATCAAGATCCAAGGCATTCTATATTCATTCAACCTTAAAAATTATATTATTGTACAAAATAAAATGTACAGTAAAAATTAGCTAATAAATTAAAATGTTATTACATATTTTGAATAGCAAGTACCACAGCGAGCGCATTCCTAATTCAAAATTTTAGAATTAAATAATTGCCGCGCATTCAAACATTTATAACTGACATTGTTCCTTTGTCTATTATTGTTTTTTGGGAATGACAATGTACGTAATATTATTATAAAAGCTTTAAACAATATTATAATAGATAATAATTGTATTCTAAGCTTAAAACAAATTTATTTTAATTTTTATTAATCGATTTCTTAGTTTCCTTATTTTTTTCACTCGAGTTGACAAAAAAATCAATTATGGAATCGATTAGAATACTCGCTTTCACACATCATTACGATTAAAAAAAATAAACATGGTTGTCGTTTACGAACACAAATTGTGTAGTGGTAATGAAAAATACGTGTTATTGGCCCTTTATTAGAGAATTACGCCAAGATCTGTACTTTTTTACGTTATTTATAACATTTGGCATGATATATATCTTAATAGTTATTGAGTATAAGCACGCGTATGTGATCAAAGTGAAAAATAAAAATGTAAACAAACAAAAGTGGCGCGAAAGTTCGAGTTCAGATATCAAATTCTTCATTACCACTGCTAATTTATGTTGAATGATGTATGAATTCGTTACAATACTAAATGAGAAGTTATTCATTCCTCCTATAATGATCCGTTGGATGTCCGAAAACCACGTTTTTTATGATTTTTAGCCCTACCCAGCACAGCCATCAAAATGGCGAAGATCGTATTTACACTTTTGGATTTTGTTACGGTAAATTAAGAAAATAAGCGCTAAATGTAGAAGTTTAAATTTCGTGAATAAATCAGATTTTTATTGAACATTCTTAATTAATGCGCACTCATAGGATTTTACGCAGGGAATATTATATTTTTTTAATTTATAATGAGGATGTCGTATGACTACAACGTCTGCCCCTTTTGGACCCACTATTGAGCCAGCGTAGGTTTACTTGTCGCGCCCATTTCGGGGGCGGTACCGAACTATACGGTTAAAACCCCTTCTACACGGTCAGACCTGACCACCTGACAGAGGTGACCTTGGTCCGGTGTGCGACCAAATATGGGCGGAGTCAGTCGGGAGCGCAGCCGTCCCGACAGGCTGCGTCCGCGGTGGGACCCGACCGTCAGCCGACAGCGTTCCAGACGGTGGGGTACTGTTGACACGACCAAGTTCACCTCTGTCAGGCGGTCAGGTCTGACCGTGTAGAAGGGGTTTTAATTGCACACTAACAGATTCATCAAGTGAAACGAGACCGACAGATGGAGCCATCAGCTCCAAAGAAAGCTCCAGTAGTACTATCATACCTAAACACTTTAAAAATGTGTAAAGCCTGCTCTACACTACTCGCGAAGTTGCATCGACGAAACACACGTCGAAGTTGATCGAAGTCCCGAAGTATGTGACTACACACTGAGCACACATTGAGCCCTTTGACTCCGCCGCAAAATCCGACAACAAGTGGAAGTCGCCCGAAGCGAGCCGAGGTTGCACGAAGAGAAGCGAAGTGCCCTTCTACACTATCGTATTCACTCAACTTCGACCAACTTCGCGAGTAGTGGAGAGCAGGCTTTACATCTAGCAAAATGGTTTCGATAAAAAGGTTTTATATTCGAATTTTCATAACTTATGTACATTATTACCAGCGCAATGAATAAGTATCTACTAGCGGTTTCATACTCTACAATTCTAAAATTATCCCATAGGAACATACAATCGGGATAAAAATAAACCTATCTGTTAATCCATTCAATATCCACTCCCTTCGATCATTAATAATTAATTATCGAAGTCCGCTCCATAGTTTTTGTGTGAAAGAGTAACAAACATCCATTCTCACAAACTCACATTTCTACGATTGCGTCGATGTTGCCCGCGAAATTCAAATTTTCTTACGTTTTTTGCAATTTGCAGGCCAGTGAAATGTTGTAACTTTATCAAAATATGAATTGCGGTAATAATAAGTATAATTTTAAATATAAAAATTATCAAAACATTCGCTCCATCAGCTCTCACATAGAAAAGCTGCATCAAAGTTAGATTTCGGAGATTTTAACAAGATGCAGCTTTTCTATGTGAGAGCTGGTGGAGCGAATGTTTTGATAATTTTTATATTTAAAATTATACTTGTTACTACCGCAATTCATATTTTGATAAAGTTACAACATGTCACTGGCCTGCAAATTGCAAAAAACGTAAGAAAATTTGAATTTCGCGGGCTGGTTGGAGCATTCCCCTTAATAATCTTGTAAGATTCAAACTTACCTTGATATTATTCAAGTTACACGCTAAAGAGATTCGTTCCAGAGCTACGGCAACCTACCATACCTAAACAAAAACAAAATAAATCTATTGTTTGAAGTTTAATTATTATTTTTGTGGCAAATCAAGCTAGGCACACAGGCAAGCTACATTTTTTTATTCTTTCTTTTTCTACATTTCATGTTCTAAGCAATACTTTATTATTGCCACAAGGCAGACGAATGCTGCATTGTGGATAAAAATAATGAAAATTCAAATCCTGAACGAAATCCAACGAAATATTCGCGCGCCTCAGCGTTGATGTATAAACGAAGGTTGCCAAGAAAGAAATCATTTTATCTTAAATATTTCAACTAAACAATATTTAACTGAACTGATTAAATAATGTGTTGTATTAAAATTATCTAGAGCGAAAAAAGAATGAAAAAATCTGGTGCGTCAATCAACTGAATTAAGCAGGAACTATACAATATTTATAATAATTTCTAAATTCGTTGCTGTTTCAAATCTATATAATTGGTTTGTTTGCATTGGCAACACCACTATTCGCTTGTGTTTGATTGAGCTTGAACGAAAAATTGTCGAGTGATTATCATAATTTTTAAGTTTTCCTTGGTTTTTATGTGTTAGATTAAATTAAATCATTTAGATTAAGTAGATGGCTTAATTCTGAGAGAAACAAAAGTACTTTTAGTGGTAATCTAACAGTGTAAAAGTACGTGTTATTTACAGTGTGTCGCACTTTCATTTCGCATAGTTACAAATTATTGCAAAATGACTTCTGCACTTTATTTAGAGCATTATTTGGATAGTCTTCAGCACCTACCGATAGAACTGCAGAGGAATTTCAAATTAATGCGTGATCTAGACGACCGTGCGCACGGACTAATGAGGACAATCGACCTTATGGCTGACGAGTTGCTACCAAATATTCCTAAAATGGACGAGGAGACTAAGAAAGAAAAGGTAAATACCATACAAGGACTCTTTAATAAAGCTAAAGAGTACGGAGACGACAAAGTGCAACTTGCGATACAAACGTACGAGTTGGTTGACAAGCACATACGTCGCCTTGACTCTGACCTCGCGCGGTTCGAGTCTGAGATACAGGAGAAAGTAATGAGCGCACGTGCCGCGCAGCAGGCTGCCGCCGACCAGGAGCCGAACGCAGCCACTGTCAAGAAAGGTAGGAAGAAGAGTAAAATTAGTGACAAGACAGCAGCAACAACTGGTAAAAAGAAACGTGCTGGCGCATCGAGCGAGGACGATGCGGTCGCGTCAGGCAGGTCGGCGGCCAAGAAGAAGGCCGTCCGCAAAGGTACCACAGCTACTGCCAATGCATCTAAAGAACAAGAAGAAAATGGAGACTTGGATTCAGTGGGTGGCATGGCACACCCAAGTGACGTTCTCGACATGCCTGTCGATCCGAACGAGCCTACATACTGTCTCTGTCACCAAGTGTCATATGGAGAGATGATAGGGTGTGATAACCCTGACTGCCCAATTGAGTGGTTCCACTTTGCATGTGTTGATCTTAAAATCAAGCCCAAAGGCAAATGGTACTGCCCGAAGTGTACCCAAGACAGAAAGAAAAAATGATCCACGGCTAAACCCCCCGCCAAGCAAACAGATAAGACTGTGACTATAAAAAAAGAAGTGAAGTGACTAACTTTAGCCATAAGCTAGAGTAATATTTAGTACTTTAGTCCCAAGACGTCAAATGTGATGGTATTAGAATAAAGTTTATGTCACTACACTAAGTAATATATGAGGAAACATTTATAAAATAATTGAAATGCATGTGCAATCATTGTGAAAGTTATTGTGTTATATGTATTGTTATGTCAAAGCGACATGATAACAAGTATAGTAATTTTTTAGTTCAATATTAAAACTATTTTATATTTATAGTTACTCAAATATTATGCCTTATTTTTTAAAGGTGTATGAAGTGGGACTAACAGTAAAAACTACAAACTTTTCTTACAAATGTTGGATGTGACATTTCAATTATCAGAGAACTAAATAAAAATGTACAATTGCACAAAATAATAGTGTTCAATTAATATTGTTATGAAATAGCTGCCCTTAATTATAATTTTTAGAGATACATGAAATTAATATATGAAATGCTAGGATCAATATTAGCAGCTTGTAATGTTAAGAATAATCTTATGATGTTATCATATGCCTTATTTAGCATTTATTCATAAATGGCATAATGACGCAGTCGTAGTGTTAAGAACTTTTTGGTATGTTAGTCCTAGTTAAAAGTTATGAGATTTACTGTTCATACTATACATGCAGGATAAGTAAAGATACATTGTTTACTAAGTTAATTAAAACCTTAATTTAGCCTGTATGCATAAGATGACGCAATTTTTTATAACATTTGTATAAAGAATTGGCTTTCCATGGCTAGTTGCCTCACACATAATAATTAAACTAATAGTCTGAATGAATACTAAACTAAACGTTAAATTTAATTAGTTCATAATTTATGATGATGGTTAAAGCTGATTGTCCACACACAAGGATGGCTTGTGACTGGGACCTCTGGTTCTAATAAAACCACAAGTGAACTGGGATTCCCAGTTCTTTTGGATACTGTCAATATATTTGTAGAACCCAGAGTTTGATTTTGCTGTAGTATGCTTGGCTGAAAATTTCCATGACAAATGAGCAACCTGGTTCAGTGTCTTTTTCAAAGTTTCAATGCCTACCCTGTGGGATGTTGGCGAGATTAAAAACTAATTTATCTTTGTTCAGAAAAAAATTAAGCAGAAATGTAACTGGGCGAAAAGCCCAGCTAAAAGGCATTCATTCATGGTTTACTCACTTTACAAGCATATATTGAATGCACCTAATATGACTAGGGCATAAATTCATCTCTATTAATAACTGTGAAAATTTATTTTTATTTAACTTAAAGGTAATTTGCAAATCAAAAGTATTTGTCAATAACATTGGTGAAATAAAACAATATTGTATAATAATTTCAAAAGTCATGTTAAGAACTACATTTGTAATTTATTAGTATTTTGTATATTATTATGTAAATAAAGCATAGGTGGTCGCGGGACTTCTCATTACCGTGACCCCGGAACATAAAGGGCTATTGAAGGACACTGTGGATTTTACTCAGTACGAGTCTGACAGTAGGGGGTGGGAGGACTCATTTGATGATTTTACTACGTAAAAAAAAAGCATAGGTGGACAATCATTATTGGGCGTAAATGTAATAAACAATATATTTAATAATATAATAAGATCCTATAGAATATTTATGCCTTTATGTAGTCATTTAATCACACAGAAAAGTTATAGATTTTGAGTTACGATTCCTTATTTTCAATGTTGCATGTTAGGTTGTATGTATCCTATGAGACAAAAGCAATATACTAATAATTATAGGCTCTATGACTGTTTTATTGAAATATTAAGATAATATTTCTAAATATTTGAATAATTTATTGCAGTTGATGACTTGTTTTCTACTAGCTGGCAATAAATATTATAATCAATGAGTACACCAAATATTATTAGTATTGTAACATAATTATAGGTAAATTTTATATGATAATGTTACAAAATACTTCCAAGAATTGGTATTTGTTTTGAAATAATGTATTGATAATTTGTATTGTCTATGGCTCCTGTATACAGTGGCCCAGGTGACCCATGTTAGTAAATTTTATGATCCACTGTCTGATCTTTAGAGAAGATATTCCTATGAGATGCTTATAAATATTTTAAGCTAAGTTATTAGTGGTTTATAAATGGATAATATAATTTATTGAACATGGGTCTTTGTACAGATAAAGCGAGTTATAACAATTAGCTGACTCCCCTTTCCTTAAATGGTTGAGGTTTTTTTGAATACAAATCAATGGAATTTTATAATTCTTTTTTTATTATTTATTTTTGAATGAAGTAAATCTATACTAATATTATAAAGCTGAAGGTTGAATACACTAATCTCAGGAACAACTGGTCCGAAATGAAAAAAATATTTTTGTCTTAGATAGTCTATTATAGAAGGCTATGGGCTATTTATAGGACCAATAGGAGTCGAGCAGCGGGCTTGAAACTATGGGCTATAAAATAAAAAGAATTATAAATAAAATACCATTAATTTGTTTTCAAAAAAATTAAAACTTTTGTGCAAACCTAACTAAATTTTTACTCAGAAGACAAACTTATTATAATTAAAACGAACATAAACCAATGTGAAAGTGAATTTTGATATGTTTGTATATATTTGTACCAAAATGGTGCATTGATATCCATTGCAACTGTGTGCAGTTATAAAACATGAAATGAATTACATTTAATTTAAAATCAAATTAGCATTAAATGGTTCCTCGATTACAACACCAATATAGGAATTAATGTTTTGTTATTGCCATTTTATTGTGTTTAATAAATATTATAAACTATAAATACTTTTTTTCATTTCTGTATGATTCCTATCATAGCTGTCTAGCCTTTTCCAGGTTGTTGTAAATTCGCCACAAAATTAATTCCCCACGAAAAAAGTATGTACAAATTAGGCAAAGGTTTTTTTGTTTTTTATTTTTATTAATTGTAAATTCGCTCCATTTTTTTTCCGCACGGATAGCAAGCAGCACAATTATATAATAAAATCCAGCACAAAACTACCGAAAACAAGGACACAATGTGAAATCTGAACAGAGAGTACTAGGAGATCAGGACCAAAACTTTTTCCGTAGGGAATTATTTTTGTGGCGAACTTACAACAACCCCCTTTTCCCAACTATGATAGGTACGCTCAGGGCCCCTGCATCCATATGTGCAAAGTGTGCAATGCACACGGGCGCCATCCTCTAAGGGCGCCAAAGCCAAGGGCCCAAAAAAAGTTTGAAAAAAAGATATCAAAAATAATTTTGAAATAGGAGTTGAGAACTTATTATAGGATTAGGTTCAAGTACTAAAGACTTTAAATAATATTTGATCTCACTTTTAGATTAAAACTTGAAGTCCGGAAACGTTTTACTTTTAGAGCTGACTGCGTTTTACTTTTTCTCAAAACAAACAACTACTGCGATTTAGTTGTTCACATAAGAGAGGTTTTAAAGAAAATAAATAACACTAATATAATAGTATGCCTACCCACATATAAATGCAATGACTATTCTACGATGTTCAACTGGAGAATAGAAACTTTCAACAATATGCTATACATGGATAATCAAAATCATTGCTATGCTTGGCTGTTTGACTCGAATTTGGGATTGTCGTACGAAGAAGACATGTTCTCATGGTACAATGGCCGAATAAATAACAAAGGAACGATGAATATTTTCCAAAACTTACGAACATTAATAAATGAAATCACAGACGAATGTATCGACACACCTGCTGCAAATCCAGAAACGCCTGACAAAACTGATAAAGCAAATGTGACCACAGACAACTGTGATTTTTTTCGTCTTTAAAAGTTTTAATATCCTACATCAGAATATCGCTGGTCTTATAAACAAAGCTGACTTACTTACTTTACACCTTCAAGAAATGTCGAGGAAAAAAAAAGACATAGATATTGTCTGCATTACAGAACATTTCATTATGCTCGGTCATGAAAAAGTTCTAAGTATTCCGAATTACAAACTGGCTGCGTGTTATGCAAGACAATCAAAGAATCGTGGAGGAGCCTGTATTCTTATCAAAGGAGATTTAGAATATAAAGAATTAGCAAACATTTCACGCCAATCAAAAACGAATATATTCGAATGTTGCGGAATAGAACTAATCAAGCAAGGACTGATTATCGTATGTATCTATAGACCACCAAAATTAAACAATCTAACTGTGTTTTATGAAAACTTAGACAATGTTTTGAAAATTATATGTAATAAGTCGAACAATAAGGTTATTATATGTGGAGACTTTAACATAGATATCTTAAAAAGAAACAACGTTACCAGAGACTTTGAGTACTTTCTATTGGGGTACAATCTTAATTTGATACTTCATCAGCCAACTAGACTATCCAGTAACAGTTGTATCGATAATTTTGCTTGCAGTTCTCAGCTCAAATGTAAGTCTGAAGTAATTGATTTAGCTTTGTCCGATCACACTGCACAGGTACTGGAAATAAAGGTAAATAGAACCTGTACTATTAATTCTTGGCGTATTAAGAAACGTGACCTTTCAACCGAAAATTTAGCTAGGTTCAAAAACCATCTTCAGTGTCTCACTTTTTCGGATATATACCACACCGAAAATGCAAATGAAGCATATGATTACTTTGCAGAACACTTTCGTATGCTGTACGATTTATGTTTTCCATACAGATTAATCACTATCAAACCAAATCGTACTATTAAATGGATATCACGGGGTATTAGAGTGTGCAGTAAAAGGCAGAGACATCTGTTATGGAAATTCAGACGCGACTCTTCAGATGAAAATAAAAATAAATTCCAAAGCTACTCCCTAAAATTCAGGAAAATAAAATTAACGCAAAAAGCACAAAATAATTATTTTATAAATACTTCCAACAACAAATCAAAAGCCTCGTGGAATATTATAAATAAAAATAAAAACACACACAATATCGAGCCAATATGCAAAATCAAAACACAAGACACCGTAATTAGTAATCCAAAAGATATTGCCAATGCATTCAACAATTTCTTCATTGATCAGGTAAAATCTAACTCCTCCTCAACACATCATGTAACTACAGGTTTAACTAGCAATACACATTCAATGTTTATGCCCCCAGTGATACCTCAAGACATAATAAGAATGATACAATCTTTAAAAAATACAAACAGTTGTGGATATGATGGTATAGCGACAAAAGTAGTAAAATTCGTGGCGAATGACATCGCCCCACATCTGTGTCATATTGTAAATCTATGCATTGTATCTGGAGTTTTCCCAAATGGTCTAAAAACAGTTATCGTTAAACCGCTTTTTAAAAAAAATGATAAAGAAAACTTGGTAAACTACAGACCCATTGCCCTAATTCCGATATTTTCCAAAGTCATCGAAAAGATAATGTGTGAATCCATTAATAAGTTTTTATGTAAATATAATATTTTATGTGATGAGCAAAAAGGATTTCGGAAGAACAAAGGTGTAAATATTGCTCTTTACGACTTACTTAGTGTAATAATGGGACAGGTTGATAAAAAAACACCAGTTTGCGCAGTCCTTGCAGATATGACTAAAGCTTTTGACTGTGTCCATCATGAAACCCTGATTGAAAAGCTTAACATGTATGGGATAAGAGGAAACATACTCAATCTTATCAAATCGTATCTAAGCGACCGTAAACAATATACGGAAATATCTAAAATCTGCACACGAACTAGGATGGAGAAAAAATACTTATCCGAAGCAAGAGTTATCAAACATGGTGTACCCCAAGGTGGGGTTCTTAGCTCACCTTTATTCTTACTATTCATAAACGATCTTCCGCACCACATTGAACATCCAATGGTATTATTCGCTGACGACAGCACCGCATTAGTAAAATGTACAGACATCGATAAATATGAACAGGACATAAATAATACCCTTAAGGACATTGTGAATTGGCTCGACGCAAAGGCTTCCGTCTTCTTTTGACAAAATTGAATCGCGTTCGGCCAGTCGATCGTACGTCAAATTTCGGGCTCCCTTCCCGCAACCCCCCGCATACATCCTGCCTACTGAATTATTATAAAACAATTTTGATGCGGTAAGAACATTGCTCTACTAAGGATTATTTAAAAGGAGTTATAGAAATTGTTGCTTAATAAGTAGTTTTAATATGACTTGGTTTGTAATAATACGAGTATCACACAAGTGTTTTAATAATAATAATAACAATCGTGTTTAACTAATTAAACCTAAAAAAAGGTCAGTGCAGCAGTGATGCTGGCGAAGGAAGAGGCGGGACGCGTGAGAGAGAGGACAGCGTAAACCTTACATCCCAGCCACAGTGGTAGACGCCCACGGTGACTCGGTCATGGTCATCTCTGGCCATCGTAAGCGCGTAATGGGCGACTCGCTGTCCGACCATGGACCATGTCCGAGTCGACGGCGCTTTGTATACCCTTTGTAAACCGAGAACGTAAAAGGCTATTGAAGAACACCGTGAATTTAAGTCAGTACAAGTCTGACAGTCCCTTCCGCTTAACCTGGGGTGGGAGGACTCATTTGATGATTTTACCATGATAAATAAAATAAATATTTAAAAAAACAAAAAACCCAACTGCGTAAAAAAACTAAAAAGAAAGAAACAAGCCCAGTAGTTTAGAATTGACTCATTCACACTCACAGTCGGGGCCCATTCAAATTATACCAATCAATTCTTCCCAAGGGGCCCCGACTGTGAGTGTGAATGAGTGAATTCTAAACTACTGGGCTTGTTACTTTCTTTTTAGTTTTTTTACGCAGTTGGGTTTTTTGTTTTTTTTAATATTTATTTTATTTTACTTTTTTTTTAGTTTTTGTTAGCATTTATCAGTCCAAATTAAATTGAAACATATGTTATATATACATTTTGGTAAACCATTTTTAAAATCCTTTGATTTGACACCCCACTTGATAGAGTGTGAGAGATCTTAAAAAAATATTTTTAGTTAGGAACCCTTTGCACGCGAGTTCGACTCGCACTTGGCCAGTTTTATGTACCCAGTGACACTCTCACGTTTAAGACGAATCTAACGACACCTCTCAAGTTAAACTCCATCAAGCCGTTTAGGCTGCAGAGCAACACAAAGAAATATACATACATACATACACTCGAAAAACATAACCCTCTTGGCGCAGTCGGGTATAAAAAGTCCGGGGCCATGCCCGGGTCGACGGCGCGTTGTGTTCTACGAGCGCCTCAAATAGCGTCAGCATGATGACGGGGTCCCCCTCTAGAGGGCTAAAGCCTGCTGGCGTCGCGGTACTTATCTCATTACCGTGACCCCGGAACATGAAAGGGTTATTTGAAGGACACCGTGGATTTTAGTCAGTACAAGTCTGACAGACCCTCCCGCCCTGGCCGGGGTACCACAGTAACATCCAAGGACTGCACTCCTTGTCATAGGCACAGTCCATTACCACCTGGAGACAGAGTAACCAACGCTTTTGTTCATTGCTGGATTTTAATGAAGGAGCAATGTTAGCGAACGTGAATGTGATACAATAACTTGCTATCGTTAAGCAATTTAAAAAACAGGTTCAAACGATTTTCGACCTTATTGACATTTATGCAAAAACCGTATTTTAATGAAGGAGCAATGTTAGCGAACGTGAATGTGAGAAAAAACAAACCAAATTTTAAATGTTAATAAGGTCGAAAATCGCTTGAAGCTGTTTTTTTAACTTGCTATCGTTAAGCAATTTAAAAAACAGGTTCAAACGATTTTCGACCTTACTAACATTTATCCAAAAACCGGATTTTAATGAAGGAGCAATGTTAGCAAACGTGAATGTGAGAAAAAACAAACTAAATTTTAAATGTCAATAAGGTCGAAAATCGCTTGAAGCTGTTTTTTTAACTTGCTATCGTTAAGCAATTTAAAAAACAGGTTCAAACGATTTTCGACCTTACTGACATTTTATGCAAAAACCGGATTTTAATGAAGGAGCAATGTTAGCAAACGTGAATGTGAGAAAAAACAAACTAAATTTTTAAATGTCATTAAGGTCGGAATTCGCTCGAACCTGTTTAGTTACTTCTCCATATCTCTGCCATATAGTATAATTATAATGTCCTCAGGACTAAATTATGTTAACTTTATTTCAACAGAATCGGTTCACAACTGAAAATTCTGTAGGAAAATTGACAATTAATTCCTTTTTTTCTACCCATCTATGCCGCGTTTAGTTTTGATATTTAAATGGGACCAACTTTCAGATACACTACGTACAACAAAAAAAAAAAAATGAATTTTTGAAATTGGACCACGTAAGAAAAAGTAATGAATGGTCATAAATAAAATATATATATATATATACATGTCGAATTGAGAACCTCCTCCTTTTTTTCCGTCGGTTAAAAAATATATTTTAATTTAATCAAGTAGAGCAACCTGAGATGCGTAACTGTGCGTAATCACCGTTAGAGAGAGAGAAGGTGCGAGCGAGAGGGACCAATAAAAATTCGTCGTGGACCTCACGTCCGATCGCTCCGGCCGTCCACCGGCCACTAAGGAATTTCTCTTGCAATTCTCGTTTATAAACACTTTTTGAGAGGTTATTTGAGATATTTTTTATTGTTGAAAAAAAGTGCTTTAGGTACAATTTTTTTTTTGTATTTGCTTTATTGATCTGTCGACATCAAAATAATCTAAATATTACATACCTACGATGCATAGTTCTTATGAAAAAAACTATTTATTGAGAGATAAAATCCGAGAATTTTGATAATATTCTGCCATCTTAATTTAGAAAATGAAAGATAAATATAAAAAACTAATCAGCGCAGTTTGAAGACGAGGATATTGCGGTCATTATGCGCTGCTCAGATTTTTAAATTAATTCTTCATTGTCTCAGATTGAGTGCACCAACGTAACTCGAAATGACGTTGGGCAGGAAAGAGCTGATTTGAACGCTTGATTTACCGTATATAATCCACTTAAATCAACTTAAAAAAAATAACTAGCTGTTACTTATATTATGGTTATTTATGTGCAATAATAATATTTCAAGCTATTGCACTATTTTGTTCAAAAATCACAAACAAAGTTACGCAAATAATTCGGCGCGAGTGAATTTTACAAGACCTGAGCCTTAACCGCCAAAAAACTAACATTATTCATTTTTATCAACGCACAGCAAAACCAAATGTGGTTATTGAATGTAATGAATGTACTATAGATCAGGTACAAGTCGCGAATTTTTTAGGTGTAATGATTGACAGCCAATTGACATGGAAACCTCAAGCAGAAAGAGTTTGTAAAAAATTGAGCGTAGCGGCTTATGTTTTATACAACCTAGCGAAAAAGGTCAACATCACCACGACTGTAGTTGCCTACCATGGCTTGGTTGCATCCATGTTAAGATATGGAATAATCTTCTGGGGAAACTGTACTCTAAGAGAACAAGTGTTCAAAGCCCAAAAGCGATGTCTAAGGGCAATGTTTAATATGAAAGTAACGGATAGTTGCGCTCCTAAGTTTAAGTCTCTAAAATTATTAACCTTCCCAGCTATGTACATTTTAGAAGTCGCAATTTTTGTTAAATGTAACATTAATCTTTTCTCTGCCGTGTCAAAAGATAGAAGCAGGCCATTAAGAAGTCAGTATAAATATTTACTACGTGTCGAAAATTGTAACACAGCATTACAAAAAAAAAGTATTATTAGTATGGGTCCAATTATCTACAACAAAATACCTAACATCATTAAAAATGAATCATTTCAAAACTTTAAAAAAAAACTGAAGGCATTATTAATTGAAAAATGCTACTATTCTGTAACTGATTTTCTTAATGACACTGACATTTAATTGTTATATACTTAATATTGATTGTAGATGTATATTTAATTTTATATGAGTTGTTTAATTTATAATTATGTTTTAATTCCCATTATGACACTGACATTTAATTTTTGTATAATTTAGTTCCTTTTTTTTACTTTTATTTGATAACTATGACTTTTTTATGATTTATATTTTAATTCCCATAATTTAAATTTTATATTGTTTATGAATCCCTTTGCTATTTGAATGTGTTACTGTGCCAAGAATATAGTTTTAATTATAATGTTTGCATGCCTAATAGTAGGTAGATTGTATATGTATAAGGATCATGTTTTGAATTATAACATCCTATGTTTTGTACCTGCAATCTATGCAAATAAACGTTTACTTACTTACTTACTTACTTACTGCGTTCGCTCTTTTAAGAAGAATTACCTTGTCCTAATTCTAAAAACCTAAAAAATGCTTCTTAAATTACTTATTCTTGTTGTGTTTTACAAAATTTAAAATATTAAGTTTGTCTGCTATAAGAGGCACTCTGGGTGTGAAGTTTGAGTAGCACTTGATGGTTTATTTTGTGCTTAAGTTCCGAGGCGGCAAGCTTTACAGCCCAAGGGCTCTGAATTTTAAAATACACCACTGACCTACCTACCATAAAAAAAAGATAATTCAAAATGCTTTAGGGGCGCCAAAATCCTTTTTTGCGCACAGGCGCCAGTAGCCCTTACGGGGGCCCTGGGTACGCTTTCCAAGTCCAATGGTCCAATGGATGCAGCTAATCACTGGTCATAAAAATTAAAATAGACCAGTGGTTAGCAGTGGTAAGACCAAAATTAATAGATTTAAAAAAATCTAAAACCCCATGTTTTTAAATATCTGAAAAATAAGAAAATAACCCTACGGGGTTGAGAGAGGGGCCACTCAAAACGTGGGGGCGTATATTATTAAAGAGATTATTTACGGGATATATTTACATGAAGTGTATAGTCGTATTTGCCGTGGGGCGCCGGCTTAGAATTGCGCTCCCCCAAATCATCCCGTGGGTGTCGTAAGAGGCGACTAAGGGACAAACCGGAGGTCGGGCAGCAGCGTCCTCCGTGTACTGCACATCCTCACTGCGATCGCCAACCCGCCTGCCAAGCGTGGCGATTAAGGCAAATTACCCCCTAATGGAAACCACAGAAACCAGGCCCCCAGTCCCCGGCAGCTCCGCTATCCCTGGCGCGGGTAGCGGTCAAGGTAACGGCGGAGCAGGGGGTGCTAAGAATCTCCGGAAGAGATCCGGCTACCCACCCCAACGACGACTGGCCCTGGTAACACACAACATACGCACATTGAGGACTGACGAAAAGATCTGCGAGCTGGAAGAGGAGCTGAGCAAGTTACACTGGGACATTATGGGGTTATGCGAAGTCCGTAGAGAGGGGGAGGACACCGTAACCCTGAAGTCTGGTAACTTGCTATACTACCGGGAGGGCGACCAACAGTCCCAAGGTGGTGTCGGGTTTCTCGTTCACAAGTCCCTCGTAAACAATATAATAACCATCGACAGTGTGTCGAGCAGGGTGGTATACCTAATACTCAGAATATCCAAAAGATATTCGCTGAAGGTCATTCAGGTATACGCACCGACCTCATCACACTCCGATGATGAAGTGGAGACTATGTATGAGGACGTAAGTAGGGCCATACATAGCTCCAAAACCCACTTCACTGTTGTTATGGGGGACTTTAACGCAAAGTTGGGCAAGAAAAGCGGTGATGAGTTGAGAGTGGGGCAATTTGGATATGGGCAACGGAACCCTAGGGGACAGAGGCTGGCCGACTTTCTGGAGAAAGAGGAACTCTTCATGATGAACTCTTTCTTCCAGAAGCCGCCTCACAGGAAATGGACCTGGCTGAGTCCCGATGGTTTCACGAGAAACGAGATAGACTTCTTCATGACCGACAAGAAACGGATATTCAGTGATGTCTCTGTGATCAACAGGGTAAAAACCGGTAGCGATCACCGAATCGTAAGAGGCTCGCTGAATATCAATGTTAAACTTGAAAGGTCCAGCCTGATGAAGTCTACGCTCCGACCTACTCGGCCCCATATTCAAAACCCCGAAAGCTTTCAACTCGAGCTCTCTAATCGCTTTGCTTGCCTTGAGAACTTAGTGTCAGTGGACGAGATCAACGACGGGCTAGTGGAAACTGTCCGCACGGTAGGGTCTAAGTTTTTTAGACCCTGCCGTAAAGATAGACCTCAGAAATTGACCGAGCAAACCTTAAACCTCATGGCTGAACGACGTTTGCTACAGTTGCAGTCTTCCGATGACGCGAAGTCATATAGGCAGCTCAATAGACGTATATCTAAGTCCTTGCGACACGATCTGCGTCTCTTTAATACGAATCGTGTTAAAGAGACCATACAGCGAAACCAAGGCTCTAAAGTGTTCGCAAAGGACAAGTCTATTGGGCAAAGCCAGATGACAAAGCTGAAACGGGAGGATGGCAGCATAGCGTCGACCAAAGCAGAGGTTTTAGGCGAGATCGAGAGGTTCTATGGACAGTTATACACTTCGGTCGCAAAGCCCGTTGACAGCTTGGTAGGAGATCCAAGAGCCAAGCTGTCCCGACATTATACCGAAGATATCCCGGACATCAGTCTGTACGAGATTAGGATGGCCCTGAAGCAGCTTAAGAACAACAAGGCGCCGGGCGAGGACGGAATCACTTCAGAGCTTCTGAGAGCGGGTGGAACACCGGTACTTAAAGTCCTCCAGAAACTCTTTAATTCCGTCCTCTCCGAGGGCAAAACGCCTGAAACATGGAGTAGAGGTGATGTGGTGCTGTTCTTCAAAAAAGGTGATAACAGCCTATTGAAGAACTACAGACCCATCACGCTTCTAAGTCATGTTTACAAGCTGTTTTCAAGGGTTATCACGAACCGTCTCGAACACAGACTTGATGACTTCCAGCCTCCCGAACAAGCCGGTTTCCGAAGAGGCTATAGTACCATAGACCACATCCATACGCTGCGGCAAGTTATACAGAAGACCGAAGAGTATAACTTGCCATTATGCTTAGCGTTTGTGGACTATGAGAAAGCCTTCGATTCGGTGGAAACATGGGCGGTACTTGAGTCACTCCAGCGATGCCATATTGACTATCGGTACATCGAGGTGTTGAAGTGCTTGTATAATAACGCCACCATGTCGGTCCGAGTACAGGAGCAGAGCACGAAGGCGATTCCATTGAGAAGAGGCGTAAGACAGGGGGACGTTATCTCCCCGAAACTGTTTACTGCCGCAATGGAAAACGCCTTCAAGCTCCTGGAATGGCAAGGACTTGGCATCAACATCAACGGCGAATACATCACTCACCTTCGGTTTGCCGACGACATCGTAGTCATGGCAAAGTCGATGGAGGAACTCAGCATGATGCTCGATGGCCTCGACCGAGTTTCACAACGGGTGGGCTTGAAAATGAACATGGACAAGACGAAAATTATGTCAAATGCCAATATTGTGCCCACCCCAGTCTCTGTTGGAAACTCGGTACTCGAAGTTGTTGACTCATATATCTACTTAGGACAAGTAGTCCAGTTAGGTAGGTCCAACTTCGAGAAAGAGGTCAACCGCCGAATCCAACTCGGTTGGGCAGCGTTCGGGAAACTACGCAATGTCTTTTCGTCCGACATCCCTCAGTGCCTCAAGACGAAAGTCTTCAACCAATGTGTGTTACCAGTGATGAGTTACGGCACCGAAACGTGGTCTTTCACTATCGGCCTCATCTCAAAGCTCAAAGTCGCTCAACGAGCTATGGAGAGGGCTATGCTAGGTGTTTCTCTACGTGATCGAATCCGAAATGAGGAGATCCGTAGACGAACTAAAGTCACCGATATAGCCCACCGGATTAGCAAGCTGAAGTGGCAATGGGCAGGCCATATTGCTCGCAGAGCAGACGGCCGATGGGGTCGAAAAGTACTAGAGTGGAGACCACGGACTAGCAAGCGCAGCGTAGGACGTCCACCAGCAAGGTGGACAGACGACCTTATAAAGGTCGCCGGAAGACGCTGGATGCAGGTCGCTTCCAACCGGTATCTGTGGAGATCAAAAGGGGAGGCCTATGTTCAGCAGTGGACGTCCTGTGGCTGAGATGATGATGATGATGTATAGTCGTGAGTGTAACTTGCAAAGATACGCCCCCACGTTTTGAGTGGCCCCTCTCTCAACTCCGTAGGGTTATTTTCTTATTTTTCGGATATTTAAAAACGTGGGGTTTTAGATTTTTTTTAATCTATTAATTATTTTATTATTTTTATCTTTGTTCATCGGGTTTGAAGCTACCCTGAAAATTTCAGCCTACTAGCTTATCGGGAAGTACCTCAAAGCCTGTCCGCCATCTTGGACGTCCGCCATATTGGATTTAAGTCTTATGACTATTTTTTTCGTATTCCTGACAGCAAACCCTTTCATTTGATACCTAGGTATATAATGGGGGTGGATTTCAAACAGCCAGTCTGCCATCTTGGACGTCCGCCATATTGGATTTAAGTCACGTAACTATTTTTTTCGTACTTCTGACAGCAATCCCTTTCATTTGATATCCATATCATAAGGGTGCATTTCAAATAGCCTGTCTGCCATCTTGGACGTCCGCCATATTGGATTTAAGTCACGTGACTATTTTTTTCGTATTCCTGACAGCAAACCCTTTCATTTGATACCCATATCGTGGGGGTGGGTTTCAAACAGTCAGTCCGCCATCTTGGGGAGGCCGCTTTTTGAATCGTTATATCTCAGAAAAGGTGGCTCGTAAGAAAAAAAGTATTGATACATTTTTATAGATAATTTTATGATCTACAATTTTTGTCTGAGGTACTTTTATGATAAAACTTACCGTTTTGCTGAAAAACGCGAAAAACTCATTTTTTTTACCTTTGACATTGAATATTTTTTTTTCCTTACAGGGGAATGATGGGGAACTTTTAGACATTGTTTATAATTATGTTTTGAAGAACTTCACAGAAATTCAGCTTGCTGGGACTTTATGTAACCTCGAATGTCTAAATTGACCGGACTATTATTGCTAAGAAATTGCAATGATACCATGAGCAATATTCTTCCAATGGCTGCTCTTCGTTATCCTTCGTTTTTTCCGAAGTAGGTAAAAACAAAATTGTTTTTGATGATAGTTTAAAACAAACGCGCTAGATGGCGTTGGCTGTATTTGTTGCCATGATGTTTTTTTTTCTTTCTTAAATTCTTACATTTTCAGATAAGTAGGTGTTTTACATCAAATAGCTAATGGATTATAAATATATTGGCTATTTATCCTATACCTAACTGTTACCGCCTTCACTGCGTGGAGGTACTACCAGCTTATGTTATTTTATAATTATACAGTGAAATGAGTGATAACTTTGATTTCCACATCAAGTGTTCCAGATCCTCAATTTTTATACCTACATCAATAGATAATGCTCATCAGGTTGAACAACTCTTGCTAAGACGTCATTCCGGTATACTAGAGTCTGGTCATAAGTTTTGTCACCTAAGGAAAGTTAAATAAATGACACAATAAGTTACGTACTACGACCATTTATAATCAAATGAAAGGGTATAAAATACAGATTTAAACTACATTAAAACTATTCGAAATGTCCTTCTCTTGCTTCGATACAACTCTTCAATCTGCAAGGCCAGTCATCAATCGAAGCACGCACGACGATCATGTCAATATCGGCGACTGCGTTAATTAGGGATGCTTTAAGTGACTCCAACTTGCGATGTGGTTTAGCGCAAACCTTTTCCTCTATGTGCTGCCATATTTTGTAATCCAAGGGATTCAAGTGTGGGCTGGAGGAAGGCCAATCCTCATGCCTGATAAAGTCGATTCCACGGGTCGTGAGCCAGTCTTGGGTACTTTTCGCCTTATGAGCCGGCGCAGAATCCTGCTGGAATACCCAGTGCCTGTTTTCGAACATTGTTTGTGAAAGAGGTTCCACAATGTTTGTTAGGACTGTGTTTTGATATACGAGAGCACTGGTTTTCACTCCTTTTTCACAAAAAAACACCTCTGTTCGACCCAAATAGGACACCCCAAGCCAAACCATGAATGCCGAAGGATGATGACCACGCTGAACACGTGGCACACGTCTGCTCGCTTCTTCACTAGAGTATGCATACACTTTATCATTTTGTTTGTTGAAACTCTGCTCAACATTAAAAGTTTTTTCATCCGAAAAGAGTATTTCGCGGTATTTTTTTCCCGCGTACCGCTTTAACAACACTCGGGATCTTTCGAGTCTGATTTTCTTTAGCCGCGCGTTAAGAAGATGTGCTGTTTCTTTTCTGTAAGCACGCAGTCCAAGATCTTCATTCAACACCCTTTTAACAGTAGTTCTGCTTAGTCCCATTTGCAGAGCCAACATTTTTTGCTCGCGGACAGGATTTCGTTGGATTCGCGCCTTCACTGCTTTAATGACCGTTGGAGTCCGAACAGTTCGAAGGTCGACCGCTCCTTTCTTTGTCTTCTAATCTTGAATCTTCCCTGAATCGTTTGATAGTACGATAAATAAATCTAATTGGAATTTTCAAATTTTTGAGAAGTTTGAAAATCTCAGTTGGCGCGTGACCGCAACGATGCAATGCAATTACTGCGACTCTGCCTATTTTGCGCGTCCACTCCATTTTAGAAAATGAAGCAAATTCCAGAAACCCTTTGTTTTTACATTCTATAAATGTTCAAATTTTGAATGCCCATCATATTTCTTCGACATGCATTCTCAATTCGAAATTTTGCCTATGTGACAGAACTTGACCCGACTATGTATGTTAGTAGTGTAGCTGGGCTCTCGGTGTTCCACATCAGGTGTTCCAGATCTTGAATTTTTATACATCAATAGATAATGCTCATCAGGTTGAACAACTCTTGCTAAGCCGTCATTCCGGTATACGTTAGTAGTGTAGCTGGGCTCTCGGTTTTTCACATCAGGAGTTCCAGATCTTCAAATTTATTCTCTCAGTAGAAAATGCTTATCACGTGGAACAATTTTAGCTATCGCACCATTTTTGTATCTCTTATAGTTTAGCTGATCTGTTGAGGTTCTGCACCAGGTGTTCAAGTTTCCAAGATAAATTATTCCGTCACAAATGATTTCTGTGTAGCTTTAACATTTAAGGTTGCACACGCTACGGAAGCTTAAAAAATGGAGTAACTTCTCCCGTTTTCCTAACATTTCCCTTCACTGCTCTGCTCCTATGGATTGTAGGTAGAGTGATGAAAAGTAAAGTATACTATAACCAGCTCAGGAGTATGAAGAATAATTGTAGGCAAGTTTTGTTAAAATCCGTCGAGTAGTTTTTGTCTCTATAACGGTTATACAGACAGACAGGCAAGAATTTTACTGATTGCATTTTTGGCATCAGTATCGATCCCTAATCACCCCCTGAATCCCTGATAGTTATTTTGGAAATATATTTAATGTACAGAATTGACCTATCTCTACAGATTTATTATAAGTATAGATAGAAGATAGTTGGATAGGCTCCCCACATAGGTATCTACCTACCTACGGTAATTTGATTTAAGTAGGTACCTAAACTACCTACC
Organism: Agrotis clavis; assembly: GCA_954870645.1. Classification (NCBI taxonomy): domain Eukaryota; kingdom Metazoa; phylum Arthropoda; class Insecta; order Lepidoptera; family Noctuidae; genus Agrotis; species Agrotis clavis. Next base: position 17,648,185 of record OX940935.1, on the reverse strand, counting down.
TAATTAGTTTAGCTACTCAGGGAGATAACTAAAGTCATAATTTACTAAAATGAACCTAGATAATTCTGACTCAGTATAATATTTGGTACGATAAAGCATATGACTTAAAATAATTATGCCTACACTCACAGCCTTATACCTACATATATATTATAATTATGGTTTCCAACAAAAAACGTAGTTGGGTTGGGTGCGCTTGCGCCGCATGCAGTGAGTGCAAAAGCTTCCATATTGCGTCAGCCATGATCGTTGAATATGCAAGCTTGCGTCAGGTGGTAAGGCTGGTTATTATGCGCATTAGAGTGCTTGCTTTTACTGTGCTTTTACATGGAATTCGGAAAAATCTGTCCTTGTCTTGTTACGGTTTAAACACCCGTAGGTTTAAGCATGCAACTGATTATATCCCTCTTTTTTTTAGCATGGTAAAATCATCAGATGAGTTCTCCCACCCAAGGCAAGGCCGGAAGGACTGTCAGACTTGTACTGACTAAAATCCACGGTGTCCTTCAATAGCCCTTTACTTTCTGGGGTCATAGTATTCGTTAGTCCCGCGACCGAGTATTTCCCTCTACAAAATTATTCACATTTCAGGGCGAGTTTTTGACTCAAAATTTAAAAGAGCTCAAAATAGGTGAATTTCAACTTATGGAATTTACGAACAAGAATTTAACGCATTCATTTTAACAAACGCGGTAAAAAATTTGATCAGATTTTTTGACAATGTACCTACCTGTAATTATGATTTGCAATCTAGCAAGGAAACAATCTAGTCTAGATTGTACTTGATACATTTGATTCATAAACATCAAGGAACATGTGGGTGGGAAGAAGTGTTTCTAGAGTCCAAATGGGACACAAAAATTATACTGAACTTCTGGCTGCTATAAAAAATAACAATGCAATTATAAAAAAAATCAGCCTGCTAGCTTATCGGGAAGTGCCTCAAAATTGAGTTGCAAAAATCCAACCGGAACGACAAACAAAAAACGTGTGAAAAACGTTTAGGTACCTATACTTATATATAAAATTTCCGTGTCACAATGTTAGTTACCGTACTCCTCTGAAACGGCTCTACCGATTTTTACCAATTCAGTAGGTCTGAGAATCGGCTACTATCTTTATTTTTTTTTAAATTTATATGGCAAAACAACGTTTGCGGGTTCAGCTAGTAGAATATAAAACTAACGAGTGTTCCCAGTCTCCCCAACTGAAAATACCCACTTACCTAAACAATTGTACGCTATTTAAACTGGAATCGAAACCAAGAGCTTTCAGTGTCGCAGCAGCCATCACTTCCCGCGAGGAATTCAAAGGATTTTCGTCATTTTCTGTACACAGGTTCCACCGTGAACTTGGTACCAGGAATGTGAAAATGAAAAAATAAATATTTATAAAAACAAAAAACCCGACTGCGTAAAAAAACTCAAAAGAGGAGAGGACTAAGAAACAATAAGCCCAGTAGTTTAGAATTCACTCATTCACACACACAGTCGGGGCCCATTCAAATTATACCAATCAAATCTTCCCAAGGGGCCCCGACTGTGAGTGTGAATGAGTGAATTCTAAACTACTGGGCTTGTTTCTTTCTTTTTAGTTTTTTTACGCAGTCGGGTTTTTTGTTTTTTTAAATATTTATTTTATTTTACTTACTAGGTATTTTTAGTTTTTGTTTTGTTAGCATTTATCAGTCCAAATTAAATTGAAACATATAAGTTAAGTATATGTATATATTTTGGTAAACCATTTTTAAAATCCTTTAATTTGATACCCCACTTGATAGAATGTAAGAGATTTAAAAAAAAAAATTTTAGTTCGGAACCCTTTGCACACGAGTTCGACTCGCACTTGGCCAGTTTTATGTACCCAGTGACACTCTCACGTTTAAGACGAATCTAACGACACCTCTCAAGTTAAAATCCATCAAGCCGTTTAGGCTGCAGAGCAACACACAGAAACATACATACATACACTCGAAAAAAAAACCCACATACACTCGTACAAGATCTCATGGAAGACCTATTACTGGTAGTCGAGCTACTGAGAAAAAAAAATAGATTTACTCCAATTTATAAATTATAGCCGTCACCCCCGCTGCTTTTTTTTGTAGCGTGGTAAAATCATCAAATGAGTCCTCCCACCCCGGGCAGGGAGGGACTGTCAGACTTGTATGACAAAAATTCACGGTGTCCTTAAATAACCCTTTAAGTTCCGGGGTCACGGCAATGAGATAAGTCCCGCGAGCGTCACCCCCGCTGCTTGGCTCGTTTTGGTCGTAGCGTGTTGGTAGTAGGCTTCCTCAATAGACTATCCAACACAAACATTATTTTTCAATTCGAAATTTCGAACCCGCAGTTCCTGAGATTAGCGCGTTCTTCAAACAAAAAAACTCTTCAGCTTCTTAATATTAGAATTGAAGTAGGTAAAGATTCAGTGCGATCGATGAAGCTTTGTCGCGTAAATTAATAAAATTACATACGTATCGGTACATAACTGTGCAATAAAACGCGTGATAATCGCGCTATTACAAACACAACAAACAATGAACGATAAGTACTAACTAGGTACCTCAACCCACTGCATAATGTTCCTGTAATAAATTATCATACATTTATTGTTACCACATTAAAACTGTTATTGTATGAAAATTACTCGACCTTTACCTACAATTTTATTGGTTACTTACTACATTGTGTTTGGAAAGTGTAATTTAAAGTCGTAAAAGATGTGATTTAGTTGAAATATAGCACTAATTAAATATATTGTAAACACATTGATCTCGTCGCGTCGTCAGTGTTGTCCTCCATATTAGTAAAGGGTTGGAGATTGCATGTGCTCTCAGAGTTTATAGTGCAGTGTATCTGGGACCGCGTGCGGGAAAAGTCGCTCCGCCATTTTTTAATTCAAATATTTTTTTAAGTTTTCTTTTTAAATCGCGTTCGTATTTGGTAATTTCGGAAAATGACGATGCTACTGAGAAAAATGTGGAAAACCCATTCAAAACATAAAAGTAAGTTAATAAGATAAGTTTTTTTTATTGCCGTTAGTTATTTGTAAATATTACATTAAATTATTAAGGAATTATTGAACAGTCTAATTATGAAACTTAATTTTCAATGAGTTCAAATGGAACTCATGTTATGAGTATTTATTTTTGCTGCTACATCGATAACAATTAAATATTATTAAATACTATTCTGCACAAATAAAACCAATGACAAAGTGTGAAGTTCATTATTTGCAGCGGTCACTGTTTTAATTACACTACTGAAGGATTCTCTACTCAATCAGCGCACTACATATAAATTATTATTAAGGTTCATTCTTTAGTCTGTTAAAATAAGACCTGCAAAATAATAACCAAGTTCATAACTGATAACTTTCATAAAAGAAAATGGAAAATAGTGCCGCGATTTCCTTTATTTATTAATCACCGTAAAATGTGCAGTTATACCGCAGCTCGGACTAGTTTTCGCGCCCTTTTTAAATTGCAATAGACAGGTTGCGTTCACAGTAATTTAATGGGCCGCTCAATCATCTGCGTTCACGTTTTTACGTCTTCATTAAAGGTTCCGAGTAAGGAGTATCTGATCTAACCTCGGAAAAAGCCGCAGATCATCTCCGGGGGCAAGTTTCTCTAATTACTCTGGAATTAGGAGCTCTCGCTAAGCCTTACATGGCTGGTTGGAAAAAAAAAACTTGCCTCGTTACCTCTATTCCATACATTGTGTTGCAAGTACTGCAGTTTTATAAAATGCAGCGATGGACAGTGAAGTGACGAGTGATTTGAGCGTGTCTTACCTAAAATGAAGAGTTGTTTTCTTTTTAAAGGGCTAGGGTAACGGCAAAGTATTAGAAAGTACTGTTTGCTTGATTTCTGTGTATAATTACTTTATTGTTTATGGTTTTAAACGTTAAGGAGACAACGTAAGAATTATCATTATTCCTAATCAGGGTTAGGTGTAATTATTGATTGCGGTGAAAGTTCAAGTTATCACAGTGACAATAATTATCAGCTAAATGTATTCATTTGATATATGCCGCACACTTTGGTAATCAGACGACAAAGACTCAAGAACACACAGCTTTATTTTCTACGCAAACGTTGACGAAACATTTCTTTTATACGGAATATCACATGTACAAAACAATGCTCATAAAATATAGGAATAATTGAAACTTTGCAACATTTTCAATTTTGGGGGCAGCCCGAGGTTCGGTTTGGTTAGGTTCCTTTACACCCTGCAGGCAGACAGAAAGGAGCCCCGTGCAGCGGGGCTCCGTCGACTACGCCTTGATTTGGCCTATTTTTTTTTGCTGATTTGCTGACATTTGATGATCACTTAATTTATTTGATTCGCGGCTGACTGAGTAATTTTGTGGCCTATGTAGATTTTCGGTGTAATAAATTCTATTAAAATTAATAGAAGCCGATTTAAATAGCACCCATTAAATATTTTGAAAAATTATAAATACCTAACTAGGTACTTATTTGACTAAGGGCTGATTTTTCAATAGTCTGATAACTTTTAGCTGAGGAATAAAAATAGTGGTTTGACATATTTTCTGTAAATAAGCTGTCAAACCGCCATTTTTAACCGACTTCAAAAAAAGGAGGAGGTTCTCAATTCGGTCGGTATGTTTTTTTTTTTTATGTATGTACATCGATTACTCCGAGGTTTCTAGTCCGATTAGTGTGATTCTTTTTTTTTATTCCTCAGATAAAAGTTATCTGACTATTGAAAAATCAGCCCTTAATGTTTTGTGTTATCCCCGTGGGTACTAAAATTAATTGGGTAGGATTAATATTCACCTACACCAGGTTGTCGAAATAAAAAAAAAGATGGAGAGAAAAGAGGAAAAAACGAGAAAGAAAGATTGTTAAAATTCGGGTTTGAACCCAGAGTAATCAGTAGAGATGGCAAGTAAGTAGGTATACCACGCAAACGGCGGCAATAACATTATATTTAAAAAAATAAATCTGAAACACATTCTGCGTGTAAATCTTTTTGTGTGTGTAAAATTAAACTACACAATTTTTTCCAGTTATGAGACTTTAGTTAAATAAATAAATTTTTCGGATAGGTACCTACCCCCAAATTATAGCAAATCTCATTGAAATCGTTAGGTACAGCTGCTTTCAAGAACGTATGCGAATATACAAATAATGCTCGTTCCGACGTGCCTACTCGAAAAAAAAAATGGATTTAATATGTCACTTACCTACGGGATATCTTCCGTGATTTCTTGATTGGTTTGAATTCCCGTCATTTTGACACAGTTGCAAACGTCATGATCGCGGGTTGACTGTAGAATGCGGGTGGATGAAAATAAATTGTCAGGAGAAAATCTATCTACCCTCTTTCTTTGTCTCTTTGCTACGCGAACTATTTAGGTAGGTACTGCTCGACACTAAAGCCACGGCAAAATACGCTCACAATATAAATGTAGTATGAAGAAACCTTAAAACAGTGTTCAAAAATGGATTTGTTCTTATTTTACGCGATTTAAAAATCAGAAAGAAATCTGAAAAGCTTTAAAATAAATATACAAAAGATAATTAAGTATGTTACACACGATTTGGGACACCCCAATTAACGCAACTGAACTTTGGCCAATATTTTTATCTGTGCTTCAATTAATAAAAAAAAAGTAGCATCACCGCATCGCAATACTTATTTCTTGATAAGTGATAAATTATTAATTGGATGAAAGGCAGTGATCAAGAAAACAAGCTAGCTAAACGGACTGGCCAACATTCTTGTTAAAACGTTGCACTTATCTAGCCCAAAGCGTTCTGAGCAAAAACTCAACGTGAAAGCGGGCTGGAAAAGCGATTAATTCTATTTCATAGCGCTTTTATAACTTTAAAGCGCTTCAAGCATATTAAACATAAACGATTTAAAGTTTTAATTTAGGTATCTAAGTATTATATCCGATCTGCTCTATTTCCTCATCATTGCTCTGCCGTTACCTATAAATTTATTTTTTCCATAGGTACTTCTTTATTCCTTTTGTAGACTGATTTACCTTTAACGTCTTTCATCCACAAAAGCTTTCATGTTTCGAAAAAAAATTAAATTCATTCCATTCATTCAGTCTTGCCTTGGCCTCATCTTAATCCTAGTAGGTATAACGGGCTTTAGAAAACGATACGAAAACTAGTAAGATGTTGTAAAGCATAAAGAAAATCTGTAAAGCTATTAAAGTAGGTATCTAGACAACTTGGACACGATTTTGATTCTCTATCATTGTTGCCAAAAACAAAACGTCAAACCAATAATTGGTGTCAAATTAAAAGCTGTTCAAAAAAGGATTGAACCAAAGATTGAACACACTAAAATTAATAATAATATATTTTCTTAATTACGCTATAACCCAGCCTACTTTCATATCTAACAACTGCACTTAATATCTAACGCAATGCAATCAGCACATTAATTTCCTTTACACATCTAACGCGCCACAGAACACTAGTTCAAACCAGTATGACAAGCGCATCAGCATCAGCCGACTTTATCAAGCCTCGTACGCATCACGCGGGAGTTTCGTTCAACTTATTACGCCTAATAACTGACCTATGGCCTAGTTTCCTATCGATACAACCCGTCTGGCCTAGATGAAGTTAGATATCACTAAAATAGCTGTCTGATTGCCGCCATTTTGTGATTATTGTTTTGCGTACCCGGCGGTACCCGTCTGCGTCCTTGTGACGCATTTTAGATTAATTATAACTATAACAGAGGAGGTTTGTTTGGCAAAGGTTTTGACTAGTTGTTGTTTTTTGTAAATAAGCAAAGTTGCTATTGTTATTGCGTGAGCTTTTGTTGTTGCGCTGATGACGTGCCTCCAGTAACTACGAGTACCTCTATTCTTTTTTTTGGCGTGTATTTTCAAATGAGTCCTCCCCACCCTAGGTGGATTGTCAAAATTCATTATCATCAACGTCATATCAGCTGCAGGGTGTCCACTGCTGAACATAGGCCTCCGTAGTCATAGTTCAATTTATTTTTTGCTTTAAAAATCATTAAATCAGTTCTGCCCCCCCCCCGGACCGGACGGGAGGAACTGTCAGACTCGTACTGACTAAAGTCCACGGTGTTCTTCAATAACCATTTACAAGACAGCTCCACAACCCCGGCATTTTCCCTTAACAAAATTATTATTGTCGTAATTTTACTTGCATGTTTATCAAAATGGTCAGTAATTTCAAAACATTCAAAGAGTTTTTATTACCCTATAAAATGGCGACAGACTGATATTAAGATTCGGTGTAGGTAATTTGCCCACAATTTGCCTGATCGATTTCCTAGCATGTTTACGAAACCAACCCAGCCTGTAATAGCCTAATGAAGCTGAGCTGGGAAAATTGCCACTTCTAATAACTCTAGCGAAATTATCAGCTATAGGTAGCTACTGGATTGGTGACAACGCCCGTTTTATAAGCACTTAAATAAAGCCGGAGAAATGTTATAATACTTACGTTTTTTTATCAGCGGAAAGTTCAGTACATATAGGTCATTTAAAATATGTGTAATGATTATTTCATCTTACTCATACTAAGTTATGTAAAAGTAATTTCAAGTCATATTGAGCAACAGGTTGAACTCCTGAAAAAGAAGTAAGTAAGCCCGCTAATAATCTTATGTCGTCAGGATCAATTTAGCATATTAATAAAAAGACTTAATTAAAGCATTTGACTGTGTCCTGCGTAGTCAGGTGTGGAAAAATCACGAGTTGACAACTGTTTTCCTTTACTTTGAATAGGTTCTTAAACTGTTTTTATTTCAGAAACCTTTACAGCACATTGTGAATGTACACTAACTTTGATCTCCAAAGAAAATCTGTGTTTTTCCTTTAACTTCCCCAAGGTTGCATGTTGGGCCCTATTCTGTTTAGTACAGGCTTACGAACAATGAGATTTACTAAGAAATGGTATATCTAATTCCTTTTGTGTATTCATGTTCGTGGCTAATTTAAATAAAGTTAGTGTACGAAACGATAAAGAAAAATTAATATCCCACGTATATTTGTAGCGAGACAATAACGAGTTTAGTGTGTTTTATACAAAAGTAGGTTAGGAACAAGATAAGGCGGAACCATGCAATATTCTTTAAAAGTACGTTTATATAATTTAGTAACTTTATACGATTAAATTCACTCGAGACCTCTAATAACGATGTAATTAATTAAATAAAGAATTGTTTATACACTAATATATGGTCAAGAACACAATTCTACAGTAAAATAATGAATCATAGATGGAAAAAGCCCAGCTAGTTAGCTAGCTTTGTATTATATTAGAACAATAGTTTTTCATAGAATTAAGATAATAAACAATAATGCACTTAGTAAGAAAATTATGCGGGATGTGAGATAGGAACAGGCTCTCTATTGTGTGGTTAAATTGGTTGATTTTAGAATTGCATCAATTTATCTAACTTCTTTTAGCTTCAGAAGTTAATGCATAAAATGAAATATTTATTTAATAATTTTTTTTGGATTTTCGGCGCCACATGACAGAAGTTCTGGACTCAATGTGATTTTAGAGTCGCAGTTTCCATTAACTGCATTCTGTAGATGTGGCTGCTGTTGGCGTGGCCATTTTTTGTTTTGTAATGAAAATGGAGTACCTATCAGGTTTAAATGATGGTCCATTGTTTTACATTCGTGTTCTTGATTCCAGAACTATGCGAGGAGTGGGCGCTAGCCGAATGCGAGGGCGAGGGCTGGTGGCGTGAAGCCCGGGACTCCGGTCCTGGTGAAGTGGATGTGAGGTATGCGGGCGCAGCGCCTGTAGAGCGGGCAGCATCAGCACCCGCCACTGCGAACGCTGTCAGATCTGCATTACATTCTGCTAAATGTAAGTACTGTAATATGGGATCTTATAATAAAAACGAATAATTCTTTTAAAGGTTTAAATGTTATATTGTCAACTTAAACACGCATATCTTAACGTTTTTCTCACTGAAAGGAACTGCCCTATTAATAAAAGTACTCTGTGGAAAGGAACAAGACAATTCTACATCTTATTTTTAATATTTCAAAAATCATTTGAGCGGCTTGATCCAGCCAGTGCTTATAAAACTTTCTTTTTGAGGTTAGTTCTCACAGTAAAACCTCTACAGTATCTAGTAATCTACCAATAAAACAAAATATTGCTGGGACACAGGCCTCCTTTCTGTGGTTCTCATCATGGACCTATTGCGAGTTGGGGGATGTCCCAACTCGACAATCGATGTGACATATCACAGGACTTCCAAGTTTTAAGTGCTAGACATGCCGTTTCCTCGAAATGTTTCATTCACAATTTTCAGAGTACCTAATGTTGATTTTTCGAACTACTATTATAAAAACGAAAAGGAAGTTAATTGGAACAGCTGCAACTAAGTTACTTCTTTTATAGAAAAGCACTGAAGATCCTTTTGTTAATTGTTCCATGTGTGAAACTATAACAGTAATCACCGAATTTCGACATAGAATTGACCCTAAAAGACCCTTCAAGTTCGTGGAATACATAAGGAGGAAAAACGCAATCAAAGACAGATGGCAGGTCCCCGTTATTCCAAACCTTACGTAATTAAATGCCCAGCAATGATTGTGAATGAAGCTCCCAGGATGAGATTACAGAGGTTCCTGCGGTCGCATCACAATAATATTATATCACACTCATTGATTTATTGCCGTATTTATAGAACGGTCGGAGATATCTCGGCATCAAATATTCCGGTCAAGAACGCGACGTAGACTGGGGTCTAGAGGTCCCGATGACTCGTAAATGTTTTAGATAATTGTGTTTTTGTCAATATTTTGATTCCATTGATGAATGTCTTCCTTATTTAAATGTAAGAATGTTTTCTTTTACTTCCGTATGTGATATTTTTTTCTCATTACCCGCGCTTACACTCACTTTCAATCTATAATAAATATTTTCAATAGTGCAATGTTGTGCCATTATTGTCATCTGGAAGCCTTGTTAAACTTACAATTCTGAGTACAGTTTTTCTCTCCCTTTTATGCCAAACTTTACAGCAGTGGTATTCTTTAAGAATACAGCCTATGTTCACTAACCTACTGACAGCGACGTGTTTCGTGTACTATTTTAAGGCTCTGTCTTGACGATGTCGTCGTGGTAGCGCATAGCCCAGAAATAGTCTTTTAAAGACTTGCATACTTGGTCTGGCCAAGTCTAGGGTCTTATTACTCTCGATCTTCTGAATTTCAATCACTCATCCGGCTTTTGGTTTCCCAACACTTCTTTTATCGTCTCTCTGTAATCATTCAGTGAGGATCTACTACACAAGCTATCAAAGTCCTTCCCTCATAAATTGAGAACTGCTACCTGTATTTTTATCCGACTAGGACGAAGCCAAAAGGAAGGGTAAAGGGTCTTTTTATGAAAGCCATAATCCATGGTTCTTTGTAGTGTAGGGCTCCTGCTCGAGTAGAGCGGTCTACAAATATTTGCGAGTCCTTTGATCAGAGGCCTTACCACGAGCTCTTAACGCGATCCAGTTTAGGCTGTGGGAAAGAGACAGAGCTATACAAGTCGTCTAGCGCCATCTCTTTCCCACAGCATAAACTGGATCGCTTTAAGAGTTCATGGTAGGCCACCAGATCATAATAATTTTCCTTTATTTATTTTCGTTCCAGTGATAAACAAGAAGTTACCACGAGTGAACTTGGACATCAGCGCTAAGGGCATCGTGGTTAGCGACGCCGACACACAGGAAAACGTTATAAGCGTCTCTATTTACAGGTAAAAGCGATTGTTTATTATTCAATTATAATTTAATATTAAATCTCGTCTCGCTCACGTGCACAGGCGTTAAAATAAAAATAAAAGGACATACGTGCACGGTCTTGTGTCACGTTGTATAAACGTGGATTATATTATTCACTTGCAGTTAAATATTTGTATCATCTACAAGTAGTTGTTTCGGGTCTGGGCGTTTGTGTATGTGAGTTTATGTTTGAAAACGCACCCACGATACAGGATAAATTAAGTGCGGAGCAACGTTTAAAAAAAATATATTTTGTTTCATATGAAAATCCTGCGCATTTGAATGGGTAGAGGTGTCTGTCAAATTTGTGGACTCTTGTTTGATTTTACTTTTCCCCAGCCTTACTATAAACAATTCGTGGGGCATTAACGAATATTAACTATACCCAAATAGCCGGGCCCGGAAAAACTACTTTCAATAGATCATACAGGTATTTGCTCCGTGCGGGAAACCCATGATATGCAGCGCATTCGATCGCCCAGCCACTTGCGATCATGCCGTCGATTTGTACCACTAATCGCTTTCTTGATCTACGGTACTTGCATCTACGGTACTTTCACAGTTTTTATGTCTTGTGACTGGGACTATAGAACCATAACTTTTTAGTGTTTAATACTTAATATTCCTTTAATTGTCTATGACAATTCAAAAGTGCCTGTAACTGGCCTACTTGAAATAAATGCTTTGATTTTGATTTTGATCAAGTAAGAGATTACAATCTGGAAACTTTTCCCGTACGTCATCATTGATCTGTTTCTGGTATAGTTTTTGATGACTTATTACTCTTATTAGATAGAATAAAATGCATAAGCTAAGCACTAAACGTATCTAAGGATTTGTAGTACACAGTAATAGAGACCCAGATGGTGGTCTTGTAGGTAAAATATTTCTAGTGGTCACCTTTACGTACCTAGTTAACATTACTATCTACTGCTGGCGTATTGCTAGTGAGTCATTTGGTCCAACTCTGTTTTAGTTTTTTTCTAGTTTGATTGAATTCTAAAAATTCATTCTCAGTAAGCGTCGAACGAGCCAAAGGTTGGAGGATAATTAAATAAATGCAAGTACTTAGTAAGTCATTCATGAATCCTTCAACTCTGAAATTACGTAATGGGCAGTGTTACTTGTCAAAGATAACATCCACAATGCCATAATAATGATAACAAGAGTCGTGCCTGGTACGGAAAGAAAAGTACAACTGACGAAGATAAATTGTCCTTGTCCATATTGCCCATGACGGTATGTCTGACCTATAAAATTATCTAGACAAAAATAAAATCAATTAACAAGACGTTGACAATAGCAATACAATACATTATCTATTATGTCGTAAATTACGTAGGCTACTGCCGGAGGACTCAAAAAAAACCGATTTTTTTTATAAACTAATTTATTAAAATAAAAATTACAATTAAATTGAAAGGTAATGGACTTGATCGATGGTGGATTCGAAGTGAGCGGGCGCGGTCACGTAGACGGTGTCTTCGGGCCTCGTGTTCTGGAGTCAGCACTTTTCGCTCGTAGCAACTAGGGCGCACGCGGCGTGGCTCGTGCCTTTGTGTCAGCGCTTTACATAGTAGTGATGCGCGTAACACCTCCCCCCTCAGATCGACGACTATTTCAGATTTTTGAGATGAAATATCGTCGAGAGTTTATGTACGGTGCAACCGCACAATTCTGCACATCAGCAGTTTACGCCACGTACATTAGAACTCATTATAAAATGTTCAGTTCGCGTTGAGCTATCAAGTCAGCCAGGCGTTCTCGTTACAGCCAACAAGGGCCGCGTCACTCACATCATTTCCGCACCATCCATTAAGCTCATTTCTACCTTAAGTATCTTTCGGACAATACAACAGTGATCAGTACTTAACTTCTTTTATTCATTTCCAACATCATCTAATATATGTACGGTCCATCAAAGGATCATACATATTTTTGGTCCTTCGCCGGTGAAAATCGCATGCTACATAGTCCATTTCGCGCGCGTGGACAGTGTAGCGGCTATATCCAGTGACTCAAGTGTGTGTTGTGGTGAGTGACGATAAACTTTGGGACTAACAAGTGACCCAGGGTCATCAAGGACCCGTGAACTATCAAGAGTTCAGTGCAAGAAATTTAGACTCTGAGGCTAACAGGTGTCTCAGGGGGCGCTTCATCATCAAGAACTGAGACTAACAGGTGTCTCAGGGAGCAGCGTTTCATCATCAGGATCAGAGGCTAGCAGGTGTCTCAGAGGATCACCAAGGATCCGCAAACAGTTATCAAGAACATTCAAGTAAGATCTTTCCTTTTATTTCTTACTTTCATAAGCCCTCATCATGGAGGCCTTACACGCAAATCAGGACGAACTTTACACAGCCATCCAAAAGGTGGCTACAAATATCAAAAAGGACTCTGCGGATCGTAAGACTGTCGACTATTTCAAGCGACGTTTGGAACATTTAAACCAGTATTGGTCTGATTACCAGCACAATCACGACCGCCTTCTTACGGAAGAAAGCAAGACTCATCCGTATTTTACTGGCCGTTCGTACGAACAAACAAAAGAGCTTTACATCTCGACTAAAGCACTTATCAATCAACAATATCAAGTTTTGTTGATGAAGTCGAAAGAAACTCAACAAGGAGATTCTACTCATGAAGAGCAAGGTCCTACATGGGCTGAGCAAGTAGATCTGGTGGGACGTCAATCGCCACCTGTCGAGGTATGCTCCAGAGGTTCATCTAGCAAGCTTGATGAACTGTTGAAGAAACAAGCAAGCAACTTCAGGGCGCTGCAGCGCACTGTAACAGGGATAAATTTAGATTTTATGTCTGAAAAGTGGGAGTTGAAAGATGCTTTACGTATTCTACAGTCTCGATGGTCTATCATAGATTCTTTACATTGGGAATTAGACAGCGAATTAGAGGGCACGAATCAAGAATATGAGGTGTCTTATACGAAGCAGGAAAAAATTTACAATGAAATAAAAAATGCAATCAATAGAAAATTAGGGTCAGTAGTTCACAAGGAGAATTGGACACCAAAAATTGACATCCCGTTCTTCAATGGCAATTATCAAAATTGGGTGTCTTTTAAGGACTTGTTTGTTGAAGCCATCCACAGTAACGTATCCTTATCAAATGCTCATAAGATGCAGTTTCTTAAAAGCAAGGTACGGGGTGAAGCTGAACGTTTGATACAGCACTTACAAATCAGTTCTGACAATTACAATGTCTGCTGGGAGATATTGAACAACAGGTACAACAACTCATGGTTGATTTTTACATCTCATCTAGACCTCGTACTAAATCTTCCAGTAGTTCAACAAGCAAACGTCTCTCAAATCAAGAAAATTCACGATACTACATTAGAGTGTTTAAACTCAATAAGGAACCTAGGCGTTAATATAGACAGCTGGGATCCATTCATCGTGCGTATTTTATTGCTGAAATTGGATGCAAACACGCATGATCATTATTTGGAATCTATGAAGAAACCCAGAGAACTACCAAAATTAACGGAGTTTCTAAGCTTCCTAGAGAGCAGATTCACCGCATTGGAATCTTCGCGCAAGAAGAGCGAAACTTCCAAACCATCTACAAGCAAGCAAAATAAATCCTCATCATCAAACTTCAAGAATAAATACTCAGCAAGTAAGACTTCGGTACATAATATCGAAGTAACATGTCCGTTGTGTAAAGAGTCACACGGAATATACTATTGCAGTAAATTTTTAAATATGACACCAAGTTCAAAGCGACAAGCTATAACACGGTTGCAATTGTGCAAAAATTGTCTTTATTCGCATGGGGATAAAGAATGTACGTCAGAAAAACGATGCCGCGAATGTCGCGGTAAACATAATACACTTTTACATGAAGCGTATAATAATAAGTCTTCATGTAACACAATTACAGAGAATAAAACACCAGCAGTCCTTGCAACGCAAAACCAAGAATCACAAGAAAATCACGTTTTGCAACAAGGCAACAACGTGATCGAAACATTATTAGCTACTGCAATGATCAAAGTTCAAGCAAGTGACGGATCATACCACAAAATGCGTGCGCTAATAGATCAAGGCTCTCAGGCCTCCCTAATCTCAGCCAGAGCGACACAACAGCTAGCTTTATCAAGAAAGTATTGCAGGGCCGTCATCTGCGGGATAGGAGAAAAGGAGAGCTGTAGCAAGGGCGTTACGAACATAACATGTTGTTCGCATTTCAATGACTTTACATTTAAAACAGATGTTGTAATCATAGACACACTGATTAATCAATTACCAAAATGCACATTTATCAGGCCAACATGGGCACATCTGGCCGGCGTGCAACTAGCCGATCCAGAATACAATGTCAGTCGTCCAATCGACCTCCTATTGGGAGCCGATGTGTATTCCCATATCATTTTAGAAGGCATTATCAGGGCAGATCTATCATTACCGGTCGCGCAACAAACGCGTCTGGGTTGGATCTTATGTGGAAATTTGAAGGCTTTTCAATGTAACGTAGTCCTGAATCAAGTGGACGAAGTACAAAGATTTTGGGAGATCGAAGACATTACAGAATCATCCAATTTATCCGCAGAAGATCTACAATGCATGGAATATTACAAGAAAACCACAACAAGACTTGAAAATGGCATGTATGAAGTAAGATTGCCTTTTAAAGAAAATTTTGAGACACATTTGGGATTGTCTAAAAATAAAGCTATGGCGCAATTTCAACAGTTAGAAAGGAAATTTCACAATAATGAAGAATTAGCAAAACAATACAAATTATTTATTCAAGAATATAAAACTTTAGGACATATGATACCAGCGTCCGGTAACAAGCAACCGGAATATTATTTACCGCACCATTGTGTATTGCGAAATGATTCCACTACGACAGCACTTCGCGTAGTTTTCAACGCTTCTTCAAAAACAACAACAGGAACGAGCTTGAATGACGTCATGTTAAAGGGCCCAAATTTACAGCAGGATCTCCAATCTTTACTATTACGGTGGAGACAATATCGCGTAGCTTTTACGGCAGATATTGAAAAAATGTTTCGTTTCATTTGGTTGAATAAACAGGATCAAAAATTTCAAAAAATCATCTGGAGAGATACCATTGACATGCGTCATCAAGTATACCAGCTATGCACTGTTACATATGGCACCAAGGCCGCACCATTTTTAGCTATGATGACTTTAAAACAATTGGCTGAAGATGAGAGACAAAATTTTGACAGTGTTGCAATCAAGGCGTTGGAGCAGTCATTCTACATGGATGATGTTCTTCACGGATCTCATTCTATCAAGTTAGCAGTAAAACTTAAGCAGGATTTAATCACTTTGTTAAAATCAGGGGGGTTCAATTTAAGAAAGTGGTCTTCCAACGCATCAGCCTTACAAGACGATACAATCGGGGCGAGTAGAGAGCAAGAAAATTTCGACTTCAAGGAAATGGAGACATCAAAAACCTTGGGATTACGTTGGAATTCCAAAGCAGACTTATTTACATTTCAATCAAAAATTGAACCATCAAACAAAACACCAACTAAGAGATCCATGTTATCAGATATTTCAAAGTTGTTTGACCCGCTTGGTTGGCTGTCACCGATATCAACCAAGCTAAAACTGTTATTTCAACAAGTTTGGATATCAAGTAGTGAATGGGATGACAAGTTACCCGATCAAATTAGCAAGGAATGGCTACACATTAAAGGTGACATGAACAAGATCAATCAATTCAAATTGGAGCGTTGGTTGGGAACAGGAGAAAACAATACATTAGAATTGCATGGATTCTGCGATTCATCTAACAAAGCCTACGCATGCGTTGTTTATTGCAAGACTGAAAACAACGGAGCAAAAAAGGTCTCGTTAGTAGCAGGAAAAGCAAGATTAGCTCCAGTAAACAAATCAATTTCATTACCAAAATTAGAGCTAAGTGGTGCTCTACTACTGGCAAAATTGTTGTCCAAAATACAACAATGCCTTAACAGTCATAATATCAAGATATATACATGGACAGATTCTATGGTAGTCCTAGCCTGGGTACAAGGAGAGCCAGGACGATGGAAGCCATTTGTCGCCAACAGGGTGCGACAAATTTCAAGCATGATACCAAAAGAAAGCTGGCGTTACGTCAAGTCAGCAGAAAATCCAGCGGACTGTGCAAGTCGCGGAATGGGTATCGATCAATTGAAAAATCATTCGCTGTGGTGGGAAGGGCCATCGTGGCTGCGGAACTACGATCCTGACTATGAAACTGGACAAGCAGTGTTTACCACGGACGAAGAAGCAAGAAAAGCCAAGCAGCTTATTAATCACATGTCGCAGCAAGAAAGCGACAACATTTTGGGTGAATTATTAGCAAGATATAGTTCACTCGCCAAACTAACAAGAGTTTTAGCATGGATATTAAGATTTATCAATCAAACAAGATACAAGAAAAGCCGCATGCAAACTTACTTAACATTACATGAAATAATATACGCTAAACATAAAATAATTTTATATGTACAGCAGAGAGAGTTTGCCCAGGAAGTACATTATTTACAAGAAAATAAGCCGCTATCAGCAAAAAACAAGTTATTGCAATTAAATCCATTCCTTGACAACGAGGGACTTCTCAGAGTCAAAGGAAGACTAAGCAAGGCAAACATTAATCAAAATATGATGCATCCGATTATCATAGCTCACGAAGGACACTTAACAAACTTAATTATAGATCAAGCTCATGAACTTACCTTCCATGGAGGAGCACGGGTGACATCAGCATTCATTCGCAAGAATTACTGGATCATAGGCGGTAATCGAGCGGTCAAAAAGCGTATACGTAGCTGCGTTACCTGTCGTAAACATAATCCAAACAAGATGACACAGTTGATGGGTGATTTACCTACGCAGAGATGTAACGTTGCAAAACCCTTTGAACATACAGGCGTCGATTTTACCGGACACGTGCTCATAAAGGCCAACAAGGGCCGTGGAATTAAGACCACAAAGGGCTACGTGGTAGTATTTATCTGTATGGTTACCAAACTTGTTCATTTAGATTTGGTCTCAGACCTCACATCATCAGCATTCATATCTGCGTTGCGAAGAATGGCTGGAAGAAAGGGTTCGCCAAAACACTTGTACAGCGACAACGGTACGAACTTTGTCGGAGCCAACAAAATATTACAGGAAGAATTGGAGCAGATACAAGAAACATTCGATCAAGATTTCATCAAGGAAATCACTAGCATGGAGATTGAATGGCATTTTAACGCGCCCTCATGGCCCACAGCAGGAGGACTGTGGGAGGCTGCGGTTAAAAGCTTAAAATACCATTTAAAAAGAGTAGTCGGAGAGCAAAAGCTCACCTTTGAAGAGTTCAGCACTGTTCTGGCCCAGTTAGAAGCAGTACTCAATTCAAGGCCATTGTGTCCTCTGACTGAAGACCCCAACGACCTGGATTTCCTCTCTCCATCAAGCTTTATCAATCTAAATCAAGACATGACTGTATTAGAAACTGAAACAGATATGCGAACGAGATGGCACTTAACTCAAAAACTAGTGCGAGATATTTGGAAACGTTGGCATACAGAATATCTCACACAGCTGTCAGCAAGAAGCAAGTGGAGACATTCTCAACCAGACATTCAACTAAATGACATCGTCACAATTAACGATGCAAACTTACCTCCTGGGAAGTGGGCAGTTGGCCGCGTAGTCCAGCTGTATCCCGGTGCCGATGGCCACATCAGGGTGGTCACATTGAAAACAAAGAATGGGTTTATCAAGAGGCCTATTCTCAAGCTGTCTATTCTCCCTGTGAATGATAGAATCAACAAACAAGAGTTGCGTTCCAAGGAAGATGGCAAGCCATTTCAAAACAAAAAAGTTAACTACAGCTTCTCTTTGCTGGTAATGTTACTTTTATCTTTCATGAGCATTTTGACCACAGCTTACGGTTCATACAATGTAACACAGTTAAAGGATAATCAAGGCCTTTATTTCGATAAAATTGCGAACATGCAATTAATCAGAGATGAATGGAAGATAGTCACATACTATGAAATGAATTCATTTTGGCAAGGTACAAAAGCATGTAGTAAATACCTTGGCTACTTGGATCAGTTATGCAATAAGTTTAAAGAAACGTCACATTGTAACGTTATTCAAGTTCAATTGCAGCAAGAATTCTCAGAACTCGAGTATTATAACCACCTGTTGCTGAGTCAGCATTCCAGCACGCGCCGCGCACGAGATCTGCGCCGCCGCAAGCGAGGCCTTATCGACGGTGTAGGGTATCTTGCAAACAGCTTGTTCGGTGTTCTTGATGAGAGATTCGCAGAACAATATAAACAAGATATTCAATCCATTCATGACAATGAAAATCACTTGCTCTCGCTCATGAAACAACAAACAACGGTCATTGAAGCAGAATACAACATTTTGAAAAGGAACGGGCAAGCAATTAATAAGCAACACAAGATGCTTAATACACTATCAATCAAGCTAGATAAGATGGAGAACGTTTTGTTAAACGAATCAGAGAGAAATCAAATCATGAACGATTTCAATACAGGAGCGATCGCTACAAGCAATGTTTTAAGACAGTTAAAAACAATCCAAACAAGTTTATTAGATACCATAACAGATGTTTACCACGGAAGACTCAATATTCATTTATTATCACCAGAACAACTAAAAGACACTCTGAATACAATTTCGAGTCATCTTTCAAAGGATCTAACGCTGCCGATTAATAACTTACAAAACAACTTTAGAAACATTTATCATTTATTAACAGTCAAAGCAAGAATGACTGAAGAATTTTTAATTTTTGAATTGAAACTACCTCTGGTGTCTAGAGATACATTTTCAATCATGAAAATTATTACAATACCTCAACCTATAGGTAACTCAAGCATGGCTACTTTAATTCCGATTGCTGAATATGTTGCAATCAATTTGAAGAAGGACTCGTACTTACCGATGTCTATAAATGACGTTCAGGTATGTCTACGTGACAATGTCGATAATTATCTATGTCATATAGAAAAACCGATTTATCATCTCAAGAATAATGATAAATTATGTAAAGTAGAACCAGATTCCAGCAAATGCAAGATCAGCATTACGACTTGTTCGAATCAATGGACAGCTCTTAACAAAATAAACAATTATGCATTTTTCTGCTGTAGTCAGTGTCAAATAAGAGTTTTATGCGACGATAATGTGTCGTCGGGGCAGTTAGTAAAAGCAGGCATATTGGGAGTCGAACACGACTGTCTAATTAAAACTGAAAGTTTTACAGTTTATCCACGCAATGAAGGTTTTAGCACTTTAGACATAAAACCATCTTTCAACCTACCTGAGATAGAACCAATAAATCATATCATAGACGTAAGCATCCCAACTCCATTGATAGAAAACTATACACTACTCCAGAACAACGAGGAGCTTGACGAAATCAAGAAGCAACTCCGCATTCTTAAAGCAAGTGAAAAATTGCCGAATCAACTTTCTTATCACGATATCCATCACTACACAGCATATTATGTGATGGTCGGAGTTGTGTTGATGGTTGGACTAATCTTCATGGTACGACGGCTACGCAACAGGCGGACCGCATCTCTCGAGGTGGCAAGGGCCGCATTGGCGAGTCTACAGGCAACGCAACACGTCACTCCGGCACGGGCAGAGGCTGGGGCCTCTATATCATCGTCCACAGTCCAATCCAGTGTCAGTGCGCGTAATCAGTGTGACAATCCGTGTGCATCAGATTACAGTGAAATTCCAAAAGTGCATAAGTAAGACAAGTGTACAGTGCCTATGTCTCGCAAAACGGAGTTCAAGTAGAGACTCTAAACATAGAATAAGGACCAATTGGAATCATCTTGTTACTCATCTTTTCATGTTCATCTCATATTCATCTTCCCGCTCGGGAGCATGTACGGTGCAACCGCACAATTCTGCACATCAGCAGTTTACGCCACGTACATTAGAACTCATTATAAAATGTTCAGTTCGCGTTGAGCTATCAAGTCAGCCAGGCGTTCTCGTTACAGCCAACAAGGGCCGCGTCACTCACATCATTTCCGCACCATCCATTAAGCTCATTTCTACCTTAAGTATCTTTCGGACAATACAACAGTGATCAGTACTTAACTTCTTTTATTCATTTCCAACATCATCTAATATATGTACGGTCCATCAAAGGATCATACAGTTTAGATTGATCTTGAGATGTCATCTGGTTGTGGCGGGTTTCAGATGTTTCAGGCTCGGCGTACGTGGCTTCATCTGGAGTGTTCATCTGCTTCTTTGGGCGGATGTAGATCCGATATAATAGTATTACTCCCAATATAGCTACGGCAAGTAGGGTGCCATAAAATGGGATTGTCGTGTGGTAAATGGTTGAGGTTGGTTCAATATGGATTGGTCTTTGTGAGTCTATTCTGTCTTGGATATTGTGCAGCTTCTTCAAGTTAATAGCGGTGATTTGGAGGGCTGGCATGGTTGAATCTTCGATGTCGTCTGGCACATTGCTTATCTTCATGGGTTGTCCTCTAATGTGGTCGTTAATGTTAACGATAGTGAACTCATCTGTTCGTAGCTTGCAGTTATGTGGAATAGTGACTAGGAAGCTTCCAGCTAGGGTTATGGATTCTTCTTGTTCGCAGATCAACTGGACTTGCGTTGGGTTCGGGAACACGAGAGCGTAGCGGCGGTCATCTAATTTTTCCATTGCGGGCTTCGTCAGGCTGATGGTAATCGTGTTGCATGATTTGTGCGGTGTTTGACTTCCAATGATGTCGCAGATACAGTCTGGATGGGTTCTCATTTGGTGGTTGAGGTTTTCTTCGCAGAGATACTCAGAAGCTACCTTCGGGCATTCTGCCTCTATGTACGCATGAATGTTTCCAGTGATTGCTAGGAATGGGTAGGACGGGATGATAGCTTGTCTATTTTTGTTTGGTACAATGACTAACTTATACAAGAGGAATTTTAGAGGAGATGTTATAGGGAATTTAAATGCAAAAACTATTTGGTTACCATGATAATAAGCTAATGGTTTAATGATATCGTAGTATTCTCTAATTTCTAATTCTAGTACTTGGTCTTTATTATAAATCACGTTTAGCTTACGAATCATACCACTAAGTATTTCTGTACTTAGCATAGAATGATGAGTGCGCAGTTGACCGGAAAGTGCTATCGCATTCTCTAACCTACTTAATTCATTTAATAAACTATCTACGTTATTGCAAATTACTTGCAATATTTGCGAAAACTTTGCAAATTTTATGAGGTTGTGTTGTTTATACTTATCGGCGTCAAGTAAAATGTGCAAGCTATTATTTAATTGTACTTGGTTCTCTACTAATTGTGTAATTATTTTTGTATGTTCGTTCATCAAACTTTTGCTCAAACTTATATGATGATTTTGTTCAATAACTATTTGTTGCTGGTTATCATTGAGAGCTTTAAGGGCGTTATCATATTTAATGGCATCTGCTTGATCCAGGTTTCCAGTAATGCTCTTAATAACGGATCCAAGACCATCTACTAGGCCCCTCTTGAATCGATTGGGGTATAGACTTTGTAGATGAGATAAGGCTTTATTTAATTTCGCGTTCAAACTATCTATTTGGAGCTCGTATAAGGTGCGAGTGTAATTGTCTAGTCTGTCTGTAGCTGTAGTAAGTTGGGTTCGTATTTCATTAATCTTGTTGTCTATGTCTGTTAGTTCTATGTTCTGCAGGAATGTATGATAATGAGTGATAAGCTTCATGGGTCCTAGTTTGAAGGGCAGTAGTCCAGGTCCATTTTCAAGTCGTTCTAGATTGATCTCCTGGGCCAATGTTAGGCTAAGTGACAGCATCAGGAATATCCTGCAACAATTTTGCAGTTTTAGGGACGCGCTTTAGTCTAGATTTAGCAATGGGTCCCTTTTTCTTGGAGGTATAAATGTGGATAGGTAAATTAGCTAGGACGGTGTCTTGGTTGTATCTAGGTGCAATTTTAGATCTACTAGCGCTAGGATTACTAATGAATATTTGTTGGTCGGGTTCATAGTCGACTTCGTCCTCACGAGTTTTATTACGATTCTCTATAAGCGCCGTTCGATTAGCGAGAGATGTCTCATTAATTAGTTCGTATACCTTTTGCATGCGTTCTCTGTGCGTTTCGGTATATTGTTGTAATAAATGTCCAGTCAGATCTATGTCAGTCGGGTCTCGTGGGTCAGTGTGTCCTAATATAAGGTCGTAAGGTTTACAACGCGTGAAGGAATGAATCGAACTATTATACGCTAAGATGGCGTATGGCATTAGATGAACAACTGGCTCGTCCTTGTGTTTTAGTTTTAAAATACGAAGATGTTCCAGTATAGTGGAGTGGAAGCGTTCAATATTGCCGTTAGCGTTAGGTGAGTATGCGAGTGTTTGATGATGAATGATTTTATGTACTTTGCAGAACTCGGAGAACATTTGGTTGGTGAATTCGGTCCCTTGATCTGTAATAATGGTTAGTGGTAGGCCATGATGCGTGCTGAAAGTTAATAAAGCTTGTATGATACTAACTGCAGTCCCATCCCGAAGAAGATATGCTTGACCGTACTTTGAGAAGGCGTCTATGAATGTTAAGTATTTTTCATTCTGTGCTGAAAAGCTGTCCATATGTATTATTTCGAAAGGTCTGGTGGCTGGGGGTGCTATATTAAACTTCTGTTTTATAGGGCTCCTATCGTATTTTGCTTGTCCACATAATGTGCAGTCATTTATAAATTTGGTTATTTGGTCTCGCATCTTAGGCCAAAAATATTTAACAGATAAAGCTAAGAAGCACTCGTTAATACCACGGTGGTTGGTTTTACCTTCGTGGTAGTGACGAATAATCTCTTGCTGCCGAAGATATTCCTTTACATTTTCAAGTTCCCTTTTTGCCAATACCAATTTCATTGACGAACTTTTGAAATGTTTTTGTATCAGAGGGATTATGCTGTACATTGCAAGAGGCGGATTTATTAAAAGGGCAGTTTTAATCTTAGGGTTAACGTATTCCTTAATAGCGTTAACGAGTTCCTCTTCTAGGTTGGACTCAGATAGCTGGACGGATGTTCGAGTGTGGGTGTCAAATGGTTTAGTCGCAGTAGTTCGTTTTTTAAAGTCACCTACAACGGTTAAACACAACTGTCGGTGAAATTTATTGAGTGGTTCGTCGGTTATGGGTATTTCGAGTATAGGGTTTTCCTCAGAGGTATGTGCAGTCAGGGTGTCGGAGTTAGCTAGAGATGGTGGTCTGTCAGTCGCGTTCGCAATCATCGAACTCACCTCCTCGTTATAGATCTCGACGCGAGAGAGGGCATCAGCATTAGTGTTATGTTTGCCTTTTTTATAAATGACGGTGAAGTCGTATTCACTTAATTTTAACCGCCATCTGGTTAACCGTGAATTTGGTTCCCTGAGACTCATAACCCACTGTAATGGTTTGTGGTCAGTTACAATTTTGAACTTACGCCCAAAGAGATAAGGGCGAAAGTACTTTGTTGCCCATACAATTGCTAGTAGCTCTTTCTCAATGGTACTGTAATTTACTTCACTTTCATTGAGTGTCCGTGACGCATAAGCTACGGGTTTATCCGAGCCGACAGAACCTTGTGACAGTATTGCGCCGATTGCGAAATTTGATGCGTCTGTTGTTAGAATGAATTCTTTATCAAAGTCGGGGTATTTAAGAATTGGGTCGTTTGTCAGTAAAGTTTTACATTTCTCAAAACAGTTAATATAGTCTGAGTCTAAAGTCACCTTTTTTCCTTTCTTTAAACATTGTGTCAGGGGTTTGGTAATGCGGGAAAAGTCTGGAATGAATTTTCGGTAATAACCGAGAAGTCCGAGAAACTGTTTAATTTCTTTAGGTGTTTTAGGTATAGGGTAATTTTGAATAGCTACGATCTTGTCTGGGTTAGGCTTTATTCCTTCGGTACTGATCACATGACCTAGGTATGCGGTCTCGAGTTTTAAAAACTCTGATTTGTCTAACTGGATTTTAAAGTTAGATTCTCTTAATCTTTGAAACACCTTCTCTAAGTTGTTCATGTGTTCCTGGAGAGAAGTACTGAACACGATGATATCATCAAGGTAAACGAGACATATAACGTTTTGCAGTCCTCTCAGTACATTATCCATTACTCGTTGGAACGTGGAAGGGGAATTTTTAAGTCCCATGGGCATTCTCAAAAATTCAAAGTGCCCATGTTCAACATTAAAAGCTGTCTTAGGAATGTCACTGGGGTTCATCTCTACTTGGTAGAAGCCTGAAGCCAGATCAAGAGTGCTGAAATATTGGCACTTGCCTAACTTGTCTAGGACGTCTGTAATGTTCGGGATAGGGTACTTGTCATCTATCGTTTTTTCATTAAGCTTCCGAAAGTCAATAACTATACGCCATTTCTGCTTACCGGACGCGTCACTTTTCTTTGGGACAACCCAGATAGGTGAACTCCAAGCAGACTCGGACGGCCTAATGATTCCTTGATCTAACATTTTCGCTATTTGATCACTAACCTCTTGACGGTGTACAAACGGATATCTGTAACTTTTAGTATAGATTGGAATTTCATCTGTCGTTTTGATACTATGTTTTATTTTGTTAGTGAAAGTCAAGGCCTCGCCTTCAATGTAAAAAACGTCGGCGTACTTTGAACATATTGCCAATAGGTTGGCCTTTTCTTCCTCGTTCAGGTGATCGGTGCGTATACGAGATGTAACATCTTTAGCGCGGGGAGATAATTGTTCGGTGCACTCGGCATTGAATATTGTTGCTTGAGTGGCATGGTCCAATGAGAATATTATATCGTTACAGGTTGGGTTGATCACTTCAACCATACCGCGACTATTAGAAACGGTGGTTAAACATTCTGATATAATACAATTGCAAATTATTTGTTCCTCTACAAAAACTTCACCGTCCGATGCATTAATAGGTAACCGTATTAATTTAGAATTTCCCGCTGGTATTATTTCCTCATAGAGATTTAAATTTCGGGAATTATAAATTTGAATGGGATTAATTGCGAATTTAGTTATAAATGTAAGATCTTTCAAGTCTAACTTAGCCTCCCACTTGGTAAGTAGATCCATTCCTATCAAACCATCAAAACGATCGTGAAATTTATAAACGAATAATTTAATCGGTTTCGCGTCACCGAATTCGGGAAAGCATGGTAAGTTAATAGAGTAATCGCTCCTGCTTGTGGCGTGAACGTTAGTAACCTCGAATGGATCATAGTTAAGAGGTATGTGCGGGAAATAATTCTGGACTGCCTCCGGACTGATGAATGATTGATTTGCACCGGTATCTATTAGAAAGTTGAGTGGAGGGTTATGAATACGAACGAATGGTAGTTGCCTTTGGGTTTGTAAATTTAATTCTATCCTGAGCTGTTTGACTTCGGAGCTTTCTGAAAATCCTGACTGGTTGAGGGTTGCTGGTGGTCAGCAGCACCTGGCTTGTCTTTGTCGTTTGTCCCGTCGGTCTGTTGTGGGGTGACGTCATATGTGCAGTCATTGAAATAGAAGTAGTCCTGGTAATAAGGGTCAAAGTAAAAGTAGTCAGATAGGTCGGGATAGTAATAGTCCTCCCCATAATTCGAACACTCATTGACATTAACATCGCGGGTTTTAAGATAGTTGGAAGGTGGTGGATTGCCTTGTTGTGCCCAGTTCCAGCTGTTTGTAGCAGGCAGAGGCCTGGGTACAAAGTGGCTCACGCCGCTCATCGGCCTGGGACCGTTATTCGGCGGATGGGGGTGCCTTGGCGGCATTCTGAATCCAGAACCACCTTGATTACTATTAGGCGGTGGGGTACTGAATATTTGTTGCGTACGCGTCGGGCCGCGTGGTTGCATGTTGTATGAATTAAACGGCGTTCCAAATTGGTACTGAGATGGCCGTGGCATAAATTGCTGTCCTTGCGGTCTAAATGGACCAGGCATGTTAAAAAGGTTAGGCCTTATAGGAACAAGCATGTTATTCGGATGGACTGGCGTTTTATGATTAATATCGTTCTGTGGCATTTTAACTGAAGGTTTTTTATCCGACAAACTATCATTTCTGCTCTGCAAATAAATGGTGTTAGTCTCTTCGTGCACGAATTCTAGAGCCTTCTCAATAGTTTCTGGCCGCATACATCTAATACGCGCGCCTAAAGGATCTTTCAAACCGCGGAGGTAGGCCTGCAAAGTTAGCTTGCGATATAAATCACGTTTGGCCGCGATAGTCGAGTCTAGGGTGTCGTGCAGCGAAACATATGTCATGACGGTGCTGAAAAGACTCTGGCAACGCTCGTAAAATTCCTGTGGCGTGCCTGAACCTTGTGTAAGTAAAGCCAAATCGTTGTAGAGAGCGGTCTCATCTCGTTGGTCTGCAAAGTTATTAATAAGAGCACTACGTATGCCTGCCCAATCGTTAGGTATACCGTTGGCATTAATTAGTCGGGCAGCGGGCCCCGTAATTTTGTTCAGTATGCCATTTAAAAGCGCTAATTTAGGTAACGGCTGCCCCTCTTGGATGAACTCGGCTACCAGCTGGTCACACAATTTGATGAACCTAGTAAGTACGTTCGGGTTCCCATCAAAATCGGGAACTAAGCGGAGGGCTTTGAATATACTGTCTAAATCAGCCATCTCGGGTTCAATTTCAGGATTAAAATTACGTCTAGAATCTACACTTCTATTCCTACTACTAACTAACCTAGATGTACTTGATCTACGTGGGTAAAAAATGTTGGACAAGGTTTATAGAAATTACACACAAAAAGGAAGCAAGCAACCACTAAGAAAATTCAGCGGACTTACATGAACATTCTGGTCTTCGTTGAGCTGTATCGATGTCTGGATCTCCGGCGTAGTCTCGTTGTTCAGGATCTCCCGGTGCGACGTTGAAAGTCTATCGTAGCGAACGCGGTGCGATATACCGATAATCGCAAGAACGACCCGGGAATCCTACCGACTGCGCCAATTACGTAGGCTACTGCCGGAGGACTCAAAAAAAACCGATTTTTTTTATAAACTAATTTATTAAAATAAAAATTACAATTAAATTGAAAGGTAATGGACTTGATCGATGGTGGATTCGAAGTGAGCGGGCGCGGTCACGTAGACGGTGTCTTCGGGCCTCGTGTTCTGGAGTCAGCACTTTTCGCTCGTAGCAACTAGGGCGCACGCGGCGTGGCTCGTGCCTTTGTGTCAGCGCTTTACATAGTAGTGATGCGCGTAACACGTATTTAATATTAATGAATGCAATAATTAATAACAACAAAGTAAAAACAAAATAAAGTCGTTGGCTCTGGTACGGTTCACAGGGAGGATTTTTTTTTCCTTAGTATGATTCCTCGTAAAAGCACGTACAGCCGTTGGTCCCGGCTGTCACTTGTAGATCAATGGGAGTCGTCAGCCGTTACTGGTAATCAGAAGCTTGAAAGTTTGACAAACAGTCTAACCACACACGAGGGGTATCATAAAACCCAATGACTGGGTTGCGAAGGTCAGATAAGCAGTCGCTCTATGTAAAATACCGTTATTCAGATTTCTAAGTAAGACTGGAAGCCGAGGCAAGGCAGATGATGAGTGAATGTGTATGATTATACCTTGATTTGATCACGGTTTGATCTGTGGTTTCATTTTTAGGACCAATTAGGGATATCTTAATATATATAAATCTCGTGTCACAATGTTTGTCCTCAATGGACTCCTAAACCACTTAACCGATTATAATAAAATTCGCACACCATGTGCAGTTCGATCCAACTTGAGAGATAGGATAGTT
Organism: Agrotis clavis; assembly: GCA_954870645.1. Classification (NCBI taxonomy): domain Eukaryota; kingdom Metazoa; phylum Arthropoda; class Insecta; order Lepidoptera; family Noctuidae; genus Agrotis; species Agrotis clavis. Next base: position 17,619,607 of record OX940935.1, on the reverse strand, counting down.
TAAATCTCAAATTATAGTCGCAATTTTATTAATTTTATAAAGATTGCACCCGTGCGGAGCCGGGGTCGCTAGTATTAATTTATATTTGTATTATTTGTAATTTTACTGATGTGTAGAGTGTGATTCAGGGCTCTCAAACTTGAATATACTTTGTGCTTATAGAAGAATAATGGTCTTGTACCTACTTCCAAACTGTTAAACCGAAAGTTCGAGAACCTACCTACCTGAATACAGACCCTGATATTCGAGTGGCCAATATTGTCCAAGTTCTGAATTTGACTTGATCAGACTATCTCGTTGGACTAGTGGTATCAAGCGCAACTGTTTAACATAGACCCTCGAATCTTATCGACAAATGTACTCTATAATGCTTATCGACCCTATAATCAAGAAAGGAGTCATAGACAAATTGTTCGTTCTTACATACATGAAAAAAGTAAATGATTCAGACGAATTGAGAACCTCCTCAATTTTTAGAAAAAATTATAGTAAATCCATATTTTTGTATTTCCAGAATTTCCTACTGCTCAGCGGATGCAGCGAACGCTCGGGTGTTCGCCGTGGTGGAAGGCAAACCAGCGGGAGGGTCGGCAGAGAACCACGTCGTGCACGTGTTCGTCTGCACGAGGAGGAAGCACGCGCGTGCGCTCGCGCTGTCGCTCGCACATGCGTTTAATGATGCTTATCAGGTAAGGAAACTGTTTTGGGCATGAGTTATTTTAAAAAGAAATGTTTTTATTGTCTCACACTGGGTAACTAACACACACATTTTTAACCGACGAACCGATTGATCTTCGTTGATTGTTTCTTTGGCGTCACCTCAGAATTATTTTTTGCTTTTTAGTTCAGTATTTCGTCGGTTAAAATCATTTTTGTTAAAAAGGTTTTATTAAGTTAATCATCTCTCATTTGGGGGAATAGAGCTCATGAATATAATAATATATAACAATATAATAATATAATATTTATAACAGAATAGAACTACAGAAAATATCTGAACCGGAACCTCATAAAAATTTTAATGTTATTTTCATATGATTATTGTTTATTTATTTGCATGTCGTCATAGAATGCCGCCACCACAGTTTCGTTCTTATCGTGGTCGCTAAGTATCAGTCTGCTTTCATCAAAATTATGAACGCATTAAGAAAAATCTCCCCACTACACATTATTAGTGTTTTTTCAGCGGCAGAATTCACAGCAATGTACAACATTCGGACCATTTCTTACTCACATTTTATCAACTGTTTTTCAGGCATGGCAGGCTAACCTCAACCAAGGCAGTTCGCTAGGATCTGACAACAAACGTTTAGCTCCCTGGGTGAGTAGAAATTTAATGAAATAACCGAATATTTTAATAATTCCCCTCTGACACCTCCCCACTATTTATACTTCTTGGTCTATTCACCGCCTCTTCTAAAAAATAAAATTTTATACAAAACTCACAACATACTTACACCCATTTAGCTCGTTGTGGTGACGGCAAAAAAATGCAGTTCTCGGCACAATAATTTCGTAAGTTCCAATTAAAGCCTGCGATTGACTGGGGTGCCCGGAATACATGGATTTGTTGCTTTATATTGACGTTTTGCGAATGATTATTATTATTATAGGTAAACTTAGATTATAAAATGTCCAGTTTCTGTGTTCAAAACAAAACTTAACGTTTTTCGTGAAACCACTACGCACCACGCCACGCACACATTTAAATGTTTTCCATAAAGACATTCACTTGTTCGAACGAACGGGATATTTTTTCTTCTTGGCTTCAACTTTCAGTGGCCTACTATAAATCTGGACGTTCTGAAGGTAAATTACCATCAAGCGTCTAACCTCAGAGGTTTATGCAGAAGCCTTCCCCATTGAACGTTACGCCAGTCATGTTTGGTGCTTTTCGGAAAAATATCCTATGGGATGGAAACGCCTTTAGAATTTATAATTTTTGCTGTGTTACAATGAATCATCGAATGAGTCCTCCCACCCAAAGCGGGTCGGGAGGGACTGTCAGACTCATCATCCGCCTAGCCTTTTCCCAACTATATTGGGGTCGGCTTCCAGTCGAACCTGATTCAGCTGGATATCAGTATTTTACATGGAGCGACTGCCTGTCGGACCTCGACAACCCAGTAACTGGGTAATACGATACCCCATGGTAAGACTGTATTGTCAGACTTATGTGTGTAACGACAGTCAAAGATCTACAAATGACAGCCGGGACCAACGGCTTTACGTGCTTTCCGAGGCACGGAGGAAACTCGCTATGACAGATGGTCACCCATCCACAGACCAACCTCGGCAAGCGCGGCATCGGCTTGTGCGGCGGTAATTAATTAGCCACGAGCTCCTCAGGGACTGTCAGACTCGTGCTGAATAAAATCACCAGTGTCCTTCAATACCCCTAATGTTCCAGGGTCACGGTTATCTGATAAGAGTACAGAGCCTGTAGCCAAACGGCAAGCGACACTCGCTAACGTTCAGCAGTCGCTAATACATTTTCAACTTTATACCCCATTGCATAAAGTTAAAAATCTATCAAAGATCGTTTTCGTTTGTTTCGTTCGCTATCGCTCAGCTGTCTTTACTAGATTTTCAACTTTATTTTATGGGGTATAAAGTTGAAAATGTATTAGCGACTGCTGAACGTTAACGATTGTCGCTTGCCGTTTGGCTACAGGCTCAGTACCGCGATCTCAGCAGGCTTTGGCCGTCTAAGCGGAGCCGGGATAGATACTCCTGTGGCACATAATAAAATTTTGTTTTTCTCTGTGAAGGTACGTTTCCAAGAAGAGTCAGACGAAGAAGAATTGGACCCTGAGGACTGGCAGTCTCCCGCTCCGTTGGTGACCTTTGCATAATAAATAACTTAACGTATTTTTAAGAATTAGGATATTTTTAATGTATAGTATACGACATACGTGCCTTTTGTTGTAAGTTTAGATTAAATTTTATAACAGAGCCATAGGGCTCTGTTAAAAAATTCATAGGGATACCTGTCAAAATATTATGGAACTACTTTTTCAGCTTTGAAAAAAAAAACTCTCGTTACGATCATCACTGTACCACAAAATCGGAATTTGATCTCAAAATTGAAAAGGTTCTGTTAAGTTTGTATGTTTGCTTCGCTGGTCTGAAAAAAAACTTAATTGTTTAACACATTTTAGTTATTTTATATTTTGTAGAGCAATTTTTTTTTAGGTTCAAAACAGTAAATAAATAAAACATTAAAATAAAACTATAGGTTAAAACGAGAGTAGGTTACATGGCGGACTATTATGGTAAAGCTAATTCTAAATTCGATGTTAATACATATCTGATATCCTATTAAAATTAAGAATATTTAAGTTGAGTTATAAATTAAAAATAATTATACTACTTAAGTTGAGCTTAGTAGACCTTAGCAGTGCATGCAGTGGTTTGTTCAGCATTAGCGTTACGTTCTACGAGAGTCTAAATGCATACGCTACGCGTGCCTAGCAGTCTACGACAGTACTACGTGGGTCTACGAAGGTACTACGTGGTGCTACGAAAGTTTCAGTAGGATACTATCTACTACGATACTTTCTATTCGAACGCTCTACAAAGGGTCTACGAAAGTACAACGCGGGTCTACGAGAGTGCTACGTAGGGCTCGGCGATACTATGTTTTGAGCCAGACATGTGCCTAATGCGACAGAATTAAATGAGTGTCAATGAGGCAGCAGATAATGAAAACATAATACACAACTAAATTTAAAATGGTTGAGTTCCCAAAAATATAATCACGGAAGATATCCCGTAAGTGACATTTTAAATTTAGAGACAAACCGTGAAAGCTTAAAACAGTGTTTATAATACACAACTTTTGGAAGTATAAGTTACATTATTTTGATATTGGTGAAAAATAAAAAAAATACTGATTATATTTTATGTACATATTTTTATTAGGCAATAATTTAGTTTTAGGTATTATATTGTTGAACAAATTATAAAGTAAAGTTTAATATTATATTCATGGAAATTTCATAAATTAGTGTTTAAGCATTATTAGACTGATGTTATGTATTTAATGTACGAATAAAGTAATAATTACTTACGTTTATTCTTTTTTATTAATTCCCTACTTATTCTTTATTAACATGGCAGAGAATTGAAAATAGTTTGTTAAACTATTACACCGCAAAAGTTGGCCAAGACAGACTAGTGTTAGTACCCTTTTGACCGCCACAGTCATGTATAGATGACAAGCCAAAAAGTGCCCAGCACGCCACTGTCACGACTACATGACAGACTTTTAAACACAAATAAATCTTATTATGGTATGTACAACATAATGTAATAATATGAGTCTATCATAAATGAGCACTCAGTTGCTCTTGGTCCAACGTCCATACATGCATGGGCAATGTCCTTTATAAAAAATCGGGTAAGTGCGAGACGGGATTGTATGCAAAGGATCCAAAATGAATTTCATTTTTGTAGCATGTTCCTTTCAAACTAAATACTTTATTTTCGTTTTCTCGCTCTCGTTTCGTTCCATGAAAAACTGGGTAACTATTTATTATAAAACTAGCAGTGCCCGCGACTTCGTTCGCGTGGATGTCGGAATTTAACAATGTATTTTTTTGTGCGAAGCGCTTAATTCTCGCCAGGTTTTTTATAAATCATATCGTTTTCATATAAACCCTATATTTAGAATTTATTTAGATTTTTCAAGAATATTTGACGTGTTTGTAATAAACGCCCTCTGTCGTTCAAAGGCAGTACTATTCAATTGCTACTGGATTAGAGCACCCATTCCATCTCATTCCATCCCATTCCATCCCATTCCATCCCACTCCATCCCACTCCATCCGACTCCATACCACTCCATACCACTCCATCCCACTTCATCCCACTCGATCCCATTCCATCCCACTCTATCCCATTCCATCCCACTCCATCCCATTCCATCCCACTCCATCCCACTCCATCCCATTCCATCCCACTCCATCCCACTCCATCCGACTCCATACCACTCCATCCCTTTCCATCCCACTCCATCCCACTACATCCCACTCCATCCCACTCCATCCCACCCCTTCCCACTCCATCTCACTTCATCCCACTCCATCCTGCTCTATTCCACTCCATCCCTCTCCATCCCATTCCATACCACTCCATCCCACTCCATCCCACTTCATCCCACTTCATCCCACTCCATCCCACTCCATCTCACTCCAACCCACTCCATCCCACTCCACCCCACTCCATCCCACTCCATCCTACTTCATCCCTCTCCATCCTTCTCCATACCACTCCATCCCACTCCATCCCACTTCATCCTACTCCATCCTACTCCATCCCACTCCATCCCACTCCATCCGCTTCCATCCCATTCCATCCCTTTCTAGTGTGAGTCAAATAAAAACCTTTTCTTTCTTTCTTTCTTTCCATTCCATTCTATTCCATTCCACTCTACTCTACTCTACTCTACTCCACTCCACTCCAGTCCACACCATATTTGAATAGGTATGTTGTTTTTCTATTCCAAGCTAGATCGCGCTACTGAACTGCGAGCTGCGTGTCTCGGTGTAAACTGAACGTAATTTTACTTCTGGAACACTTTAAATTCAAATATCTTTTGATAGACTGATCCGATTTCAATGAAACAAAAACTAAATGTTACTTCAAGTTACGGTCAGTCGTTATGTATTAAAGTTATCTACATAGCTTTCGTACATTTTACGTGATGCCCGAACAAATAAACATACAAACAGACATACAGACAAACAGACAAAAATTCTAAAAATGCTAGAAATGAGTTCTATTGGTTGTCCTTAAACACGCTGGCTACATTTTTTGAGTTTTTGTTTAATGTACAAAAATTATTTTTCTACAGTTTTATTATATGTATAGATAACGATAAGAAAAACAATCTGACAAAATCAAGTTACGGCGAAAAAGGTTAGGATCCAAGAGCGAGCGAAGCGAGCTCGGGTCTTGGGGCAGCCCGACACGGACAGGTTAGGTTCAAAGAGGATGGCGGGGTCTGAAAAACCCTAAAGAAAAACTTTTAAACTGGACTTGTGCCCAATGCAACAGCATGAAATGAGTGTCGGTGGGGCAGCTCATATCAAAACATGATAAAACAACTTTTGGAAGTAAGTTACATTATCTTAGGAAATTGGTGGAGAATATCAACCAAAGGTAGGTCTTGGATTTCAAGACTACGTTGCCTGCCAAAGAATTAAGTAAATGCGTATCTGGAGAAAATTTTCAGAAGACCGAGATATGGCACAACTAGGGCAAACTGCACGACTGTCTACAACGCAACGTCAAAACCGGCACTCCTGGTATGATTTTAGCCATCGTCTCCCTGATTCCGTGGTGTTCAGTGGCTTGGAGCAGGCGCCGCCGTGGTAGTTGATCAGCATGTAGTCGAAGCAGTCCGTCACGCCATCCTCGTTGCAGTCCTGAAATGTGCAGAAGTTTTGTTGAATAAACATGTTTAAAGTTAGTATTCGGTACTCAGATAATTGAGAAGATCTCATTACTCCAGATATGCTCCTTGAAGCGGCTTTGAGATCGTTCAATCGAGAAGCGCGAGCTAGGCTCTCACCGTTCGCGCCGCACGATTAGAATAGTGCCTTTGTCAGTAGCTTAAACCCCTTCTACATGATCAAACCCGACCGCCGACAGAGGTGACCTTGGTCGCGTCAACAGTACCCGACCGTCTGGAACGCTGTCGGCTGACGGTCGGGCCAGACCGCGTACGCAGCCTGTCGGGATGGATGCGCTCCCGACCGCTACAGGCTGCGTCCGTGGTCGTTCCCAACCGTCTGAAACGCTGTCGGCCGACAGCGTTCCAGATGATTGGGGACGGTTGACGCGACCAAGGTCACCTCTGTCGGCGGTCGGCTTGGATTGGATCGTGTAGAAGGGGTTTAACTGTTTAACCCCAGCTTGGCGTGAGCACTTCGGCCCTCTCTTTGGAGAATGGCACTGCTGTTAGTTATCTGTTAGGGCTGTAGCTATTTGAGTTTACGCAATTTTTGCTAAATGAAGTAATACGTTACAAAAGCGGATCTCAGAATTGGCTTGTATGATATCTTCTGATGCCTAGCAAACATAAAATATAGCTAAGGTTTGACTGTGTGGGATGAGTGTCCCCCACCACTAGGTGATTGCGTCTCTTTTCCCGCAGGACAGTGAATCCCCTCTCTATTCAGACTTATTTATGAAGTTCTGCTCTCACTTGCTCAGTTTGGAGTTTTAAAAGTTGAAGTGTGAAATAATAACACTTGCCTTCCCAAACTTCGCCATGTAATTCTGAACGATTCTGATAGAACAGTGAAACTCTCTCGCGCAGTCATCAAATGCTGAAACGAAATAAATAATGTGAATTAATAAGAGCGAAGTTGGAATAACGGGAATACAAAGAGACAAATACAAGTGGCGACTGGCGGTGGCGAGGCGCGGGCGTGGTGCGGGTGCTACGCCACTTCTTTGATATTTCATACAAAATGCATAGAAGTGGCGAGGCGCAAGACATACTGAGATGGCGCGGCGCGGGGGTGGCGCGTGCGTGCCAGTATGTCTTGCGCCGCCAGTCGCCACTTGTTTTGTCCCGCGCCTAATTCGTAAAGAGTCGGAGAGTCGAAATTATTTTAAACCACTTTGAAGGATATACATTTAGGTATATTATTGGCCAACCAGCTAGACCGACGACCATAAGGCGGGTTTTCCTGTCACACCGACCGCACGCGGGTGGTCAGCGCTGATGGGTCAATATGCTATGTGGTAAGGTAGCGTTTCTAAGTAATGCTGACCGCTCAGCACTGACGGCCGCTTACTACATAGCATGACCCATCAGCGCTGACCACCCGCGTGCGGTCAGTGTGACAGGAAAACCCGCCTTAGACTACTTGGACAGATTTTATGCGGTAGGCGGAGGTCAGGGTGATGTGGGATAGCCTGAGAGACGCCTATGTCCAGCATTAGACTGTTACAGGAAAAGCAGACTGCACAAGCAGTTCAGTGTATGTGTGTAGGTACGAAGACTGTATTTATTAGTTATGCAGTCGCAGCTTGAAGCAGTTTCCATCAGTGTATCTGTATGGCAGGTATCTAACTATGTGCCTTTATATAAAGCCTTATAAGATCCGATTTTTTATTATGCTACAATTATTACCTTCTTTCCTATCCGGGTCATCATCAGGCAGGGTCGGCTTCCCAGCATCAACCCAGTACACCCTGGATATGAAGAACGGGCCACAGTACCCTTCACTGCAACCTCTGTTGATGTCACACCCGGCGACGTGGCAGAGGCAACGGATGCAGGCTCCGTTGAGGTTCGATATGCGAGGTCCTTGGATTGGCCTGGATTTGCCTTTAAGATAGGAAGTTCGTGAGTGAGGAGGTATCATCATCATAATTACTAGCCGTAGGATGTCTGACTCGTTCAAGCTGTTCTCATCAACGGATCACTGACGTGACTGCTGAAAAAAAAGCCTATAGAACCGGTAGGGAGGGGCTAACATCCAACGCGATCCTAGCTCTCCATCAGATTGTTGCAAGATTAGTATCTTCTTTTGAAATTTGAAAGGCACATCATAGTCTCGTTTTGGGTCATCAAATGAGTCCTTGCGCTGTGGCTGTGGGTGGGGAGTAAGAGCTTAGGCTATCAGGATTGACTAAATAGCCCTGTTCCTTGTATAAGAAAGAAAGAAAAAACGTTTATTGGCTAGACCGGTACACACAATATTAACAAAAAAATAAAAAAAACTTGAGAGGTGTCAAGGGACACCCGGATGGAACGAAGTTCCTTTCGATTAATTAGTGAAGGAATTGTAATAAAATTTTATTTTTTTTAAGTTATAATAATATTTTTTGATTTTTGTTATTTGACATCTGGGATTTCTATTTTGATAGTAATATCGGTTTCAACACCCTCAAAAACAACGAAAACGACATCCATGATGAAAACCTCGATAATTTTGGCAGCCGCCACCTTGGATTTACATTTTGACTGCAATATTGGATTCAACACCCTCAAAAACCATGAAAACGACACCCATGACGAAAACCTCGATAATTTTTTCAGCCGCCATCTTGGATTTACATTTAAACTGCACCATCGGTTTCAACACCCTCGAAAACCATGAAAACGACAACCATGACGAAAACCTCGATTAATTTATGCAGCTGCCATCTTGGATTTACATTTTGACTGCACCATCGGTTTCAACACCCTCGAAAACCATGGAAACGACACCCATGACGAAAACCTCGATATTTTTTGCAGCCGCCATCTTGGACTTACATTTTGACTGCACCATCGGTTTCAACACCCTCGAAAACCATGAAAACGACACCCATGACGAAAACCTCGATATTTTTTGCAGCCGCCATCTTGGATTTACATTTTGACTGCACCCTCGGTTTCAACACCCTCGAAAACCATGAAAACGACACCCATGACGAAAACCTCGATATTTTTTGCAGCCGCCATCTTGGATTTACATTTTGACTGCATCATCGGTTTCAACACCCTCGAAAACCATGAAAACGACAGCCATGACGAAAACCTCGATATTTTAAGCAGCCGCCATCTTAGATTTACATTTTGACTGCACCATCGGTTTCAATACCCTCGAAAATCATGAAAACGACACCCATGACGAAAACCTCGATATTTTTTGCAGCCGCCATCTTGGATTTACATTTTGACTGCAACATCGGTTTCAACACCCTCGAAAACCATGAAAACGACACCCATGATGAAAACTTCGATAATTTATGCAGCGGCCATCTTGGATTTACATTTTGACTGCACCATCGGTTTCAACACCCTCGAAAACCATGAAAACGACACCCATGACGAAAACCTCGATATTTTTTGCAGCCGCCATCTTGGATTTACATTTTGACTGCACCATCGGTTTCAATACCCTCGAAAATCATGAAAACGACAACCATGACGAAAACCTCGATATTTTTTGCAGCCGCCATCTTGGATTTACATTTTGACTGCACCATCGGTTTCAACACCCTCGAAAACCGTGAAAACGACACCCATGACGAAAACTCGATATTTTTTGCAGCCGCCATCTTGGATTTACATTTTGACTGCACCATCGGTTTCAACACCCTCGAAAACCGTGAAAACGACACCCATGACGAAAACCTCGATATTTTTTGCAGCCGCCATCTTGGATTTACATTTTGACTGCACCATCGGTTTCAACACCCTCGAAAACCATGAAAACGACACCCATGACGAAAACCTCGATATTTTTTGCAGCCGCCATCTTGGATTTACATTTTGACTGCAATATTGGATTCAACACCCTCAAAAACCATGAAAACGACACCCATGACGAAAACCTCGATAATTTTTTCAGCCGCCATCTTGGATTTACATTTAAACTGCACCATCGGTTTCAACACCCTCGAAAACCATGAAAACGACAACCATGACGAAAACCTCGATTAATTTATGCAGCTGCCATCTTGGATTTACATTTTGACTGCACCATCGGTTTCAACACCCTCGAAAACCATGGAAACGACACCCATGACGAAAACCTCGATATTTTTTGCAGCCGCCATCTTGGATTTACATTTTGACTGCACCATCGGTTTCAACACCCTCGAAAACCATGAAAACGACACCCATGACGAAAACCTCGATATTTTTTGCAGCCGCCATCTTGGATTTACATTTTGACTGCACCCTCGGTTTCAACACCCTCGAAAACCATGAAAACGATACCCATGACGAAAACCTCGATATTTTTTGCAGCCGCCATCTTGGATTTACATTTTGACTGCATCATCGGTTTCAACACCCTCGAAAACAATGAAAACGACAGCCATGACGAAAACCTCGATATTTTAAGCAGCCGCCATCTTAGATTTACATTTTGACTGCACCATCGGTTTCAACTTCCTCGAAAACCATGAAAACGACACCCATGACGAAAACCTCGATATTTTTTGCAGCCGCCATCTTGGATTTACATTTTGACTGCAACATCGGTTTCAACACCCTCGAAAACCATGAAAACGACACCCATGATGAAAACTTCGATAATTTATGCAGCGGCCATCTTGGATTTACATTTTGACTGCACCATCGGTTTCAACACCCTCGAAAACCATGAAAACGACACCCATGACGAAAACCTCAATATTTTTTGCAGCCGCCATCTTGGATTTACATTTTGACTGCACCATCGGTTTCAACACCCTCGAAAACCGTGAAAACGACACCCATGACGAAAACCTCGATATTTTTTGCAGCCGCCATCTTGGATTTACATTTTGACTGCAACATCGGTTTCAACACCCTCGAAAACCATGAAAACGACACCCATGATGAAAACTTCGATAATTTATGCAGCGGCCATCTTGGATTTACATTTTGACTGCACCATCGGTTTCAACACCCTCGAAAACCATGAAAACGACACCCATGACGAAAACCTCGATATTTTTTGCAGCCGCCATCTTGGATTTACATTTTGACTGCACCATCGGTTTCAACACCCTCGAAAACCGTGAAAACGACACCCATGACGAAAACTCGATATTTTTTGCAACCGCCATCTTGGATTTACATTTTGACTGCACCATCGGTTTCAACACCCTCGAAAACCGTGAAAACGACACCCATGACGAAAACCTCGATATTTTTTGCAGCCGCCATCTTGGATTTACATTTTGACTGCACCATCGGTTTCAACACCCTCGAAAACCATGAAAACGACACCCATGACGAAAACCTCGATATTTTTTGCAGCCGCCATCTTGGATTTACATTTTGACTGCAACATCGGTTTCAACACCCTCGAAAACCATGAAAACGACACCCATGATGAAAACTTCGATTATTTATGCAGCGGCCATCTTGGATTTACATTTTGACTGCACCATCAGTTTCAACACCCTCGAAAACCATGAAAACGACACCCATGACGAAAACCTCAATATTTTTTGCAGGTGCCATCTTGGATTTACATTTTGACTGCACCATCGGTTTCAACACCCTCGAAAACCGTGAAAACGACACCCATGACGAAAACCTCGATATTTTTTGCAGCCGCCATCTTGGGTTTACATTTTGACTGCACCATCGGTTTCAACACCCTCGAAAACCATGAAAACGACACCCATGACGAAAACCTCAATATTTTTTGCAGGCGCCATCTTGGATTTACATTTTGACTGCACCATCGGTTTCAACACCTTCGAAAACCATGAAAACGACACCCATGACGAAAACCTCGATATTTTTTGCAGCCGCCATCTTGGATTTACATTTTGACTGCAACATCGGTTTCAACACCCTCGAAATCTATGAATAATCGTCGCGACTCCACTCCGCTCTGCTCCGCTCCGCTCAGCTCCACTCCACTCCGCTCCGCTCAGCTCCGCTCCGCTCAGCCCCGCTCCGCTCCACTCCACTCCACTCCACTCCTCTCTTTGAGCTCTAGCACTCTTTCGCAACGCGCGATAGGGAACTTCGTTCCAATAAACACATTACCCTCCTTTGCGTCGCGCAGTCGGATAAAAGTGTCGTGACAACTTTTCGTAAATTATTTCCGTCCAGCCCCCTTTCACAACGCGCGATAAGGAACTTAGTTCCAAAAAGACACGGTAATAAGGAAATAAATTACTACAAAGTTCAAAACAACAATAAAATAACAAACATTGTGTGTCCCACGGCTACCCCAAATAGGTCCAGTTCAGCAAATTGTCGAGTAGTTAGTCTCGACGCTTCAACTGGACCTGGACGATGACGTGACGTATATATGCTTTTTGCATTCTAAGGTGGCGGTAACCTCTTAAGACATAGATTATTGAATGGATTGGAATGGAGTGTGAACAACTAGGTTTCTCGCGAAAGTGTGTAGTTGAGGGTCTCGCTGTGGGACTATAACCTATAACGTTCCCACTGCTGGGACACGAGCCTCCTCTCTGTGCATGTTCTGTGCCCCATTTCCAACCGGGAGATTGGTTATCTCCCGGTTGGAAATCAATTCACACTACTTCGGCGCTAAGGTGAAGGGGAGTCCGAGTCGACGGCGCGTCATGTTCCACGCGCGCCTCAAAGAGCTGTCAGCACCATGACGAGGCCCCCTCAGAGGGCCAAAGCCTGCCGGGGTCGCGGGACTAATGACTAAAGGGCTATTTTGAAAGACACCGGCGTGGATTATAGTAAGTACAATTCTGACAGTAATGGGTGGGAGGACTCATTTGATGACGCAAAAAAAAGGAGAAGGGGAGACCCGTTGTCTTCCCTTAACCATTTGAGAGCGGTGATGACATGTAACAATTACTCGTAAGGCTAGTAGTAGTAGTGGATGCAGGCCGCTTACAACCGGTCCTACTGGAAGTCTAAAGGGGAGGCCTATGTTCAGCAGTGGACGTCTTACGGCTGATATGATGATGATGATGATGATGAAGGCTAGTACTCGTGGGGCGATACCACTTAATCACACCTTGATCTTTAAAGATTCCACGAATTCGGTTCTCATCTCACGCTACGAGAACAGGATTCTAATGGTTTTTTTGCGAGTATTGTGATGACAAAATTTAAATGCACAGTAACTTAAAAGCTATTTCGCGTTTTTTGTTCCCCTATTGTTTGTAGATGTGGTCCACCTACGCGTCACCTATAGTGGTAAGTGGTAATGACCACCTGGCCAGTAACCTCAAAGACACAGTATAGCTAGGTTTTAGACTATTCATTAGTTTGGGCAATAAGTAAATACTAACTACTTGAATCTTGGATGTCCTTTTATCGGTTACATTTCGAGGAATTTGCAAAGGAATCGCGCTATTTGATTCCACCTGGCCCTTTCCATCATCAGACGTACCTACGGGAGTACACTATCGGTACATGGTAGACGTCCCACCCATACATGTACAATGCGTTTAGAGCACTAGATAATGACTGGATTTCCCTGCCGAAGTCTGCTTCCTGAAGGCTATAACCTTGGGGTCTTACGCCAAGAGTGAATAGGTTACTTCTAGGCAAGCGTGGTTCATTGTCGATTACACCTTTGCTTACCGTCAGGCGGGATAGTTGTCAAACGCGAGTTGAAGTTCTCGGGCCTAAATATTTATTTGTCAAATGATTTGCTACCAAAGTTGGATTTTTTAAGATAGAGCCTAAATGAGACCATAATACCATCATAGTAGATACATATTATGTTCAATGGTACATTGTTTAAATGTATCCCATTGAACATGACAAAGTAATTCATATTAATGGTTATAGGCGAAAGTTTGTGATATTATATGGTTTGTACTCTTTCAAATAAAAATGGATTTTATTCTCGTATACCTATAACGTTCTCGTGGAATAATTGCCAAACTTTATGCGGACAACTCCGCCTGATACGCTAGTAAATAAATATGGCAAAAAAAGCTAAAATGAAGGACGAGGCTACGGTCATATTTAATTTTTTGTGGGAATACAATTTTAGTTTGGTCTCGATCGATGCAAAAAGTGCAAATCCATTAGCTGATAGATAAAAAGATTGATCTGAGATTAAAAATTTAAAATATTGTTTTTAATACATTTACCAATAAAAAAGTGCCTCAGATATCATGTAAAGACGATGATTTTGGCTGTCATTTGTCTTTAGGCAGGTAGCGAGAAGCCAGTCAAGTCTGACAACCAGTATTTCCAAGGTGTACCTATCATATTATCCAGTACTTATTGAATCGTAAAGGTCGGACAGATCAGTTAGACAGACAGGACAGTTTTAATATTGTAGCCAGTTATCGCTCACTTTAGAAAAACCTAATCACAACGAGACCGGTTACAATGAACCAGGATAAAGGGTACGCAACGCATTCTATTAGCTGGTATTTTTTTTTTTGGGTTGGAAAATCATCAAAGTCTCTTCAACACTTGGTGGAATGGGTAGGACTGACAGATTTCATTAACTAAATAACGCTACCGCAAGTACAGATCCGCTTTGCGTTCCAGTTCTAGTTTTGCGCCGCAAACGACGCTAGCGTCGTGAAGAAATCTTTTTACGTTTTGTCTATTCTGAGTTACAAAAACCAACCAGTTCCTTCTGTTCCTTGCGTTCCCTAAAGTACTTTATAGTTCTCTAAAGTAATACCTACCCATAAACATTTATTATCAGAATGACGCAAAGCTAGCGAATCGATGATTATATGTGAATTAATAGCAGTTCGCGTAGCACGCGTGTCTATATTATAAATATTTTAATCACAACACATCAATTTAACTATAATTATCACATTATATCAGTTATTAACCCTTTAGACCTTGTATTAAGACGTTTAGTTCACACGTAGTTCACACATTGATATATCCAAGAAGATATTTCATAGATTTAATATTTCTATGATTTATTGTTATTAAAGTTAACAAAAACAATAACTGTCAACGATATCGTGAAAATCATGGAAAACGCCGCACGCGCATCATAACACCGCAAAAACCGGTTAGGGTGATTGCGTCGATGTAGCCCGCGAAATTCAAATTTTTTTACGTTTTTTGCAATTTGCAGGCCAGTGACATGTTGTAACTTTATCAAAATATGAATTGCGGTAATAACAAGTATAATTTTAAATATAAAAATTATCAAAAAATTCGCTCCATCAGCTCTCACATAGAAAAGGTGCATCGTAGTTAAATTTCGGAGATTTTAACATGATGCACCTTTTCTATGTGAGAGCTGATGGAGCGAATTTTTTGATAATTCGAATTAAAAAAAATCGAATTTCGCGGGCTGGTTGGAGCATCCCCCTTAAGAATAGAGAGAATCACAAAACGTGGAAATATTTCTAAAGTCCTACCTAAACATGGCGATGATTATAATGTAGAAAAGTAATGATACTATTATTTAGTTGTATAAGGGTCATGCCAAAAAATTTCTAATATCATAGAAATACCCGAGGTTCCTCTTACCTCGGGTATTTCTACACATTGTGTATTTTCGGTACATTGCGGCACAAAACTAGAATTGGAACTTAAGGCGGCGCTAGTCGCGAGCTCGAACTCACTGGCAGGCATGGTCAAAAACCATGATATTTCACCTGAAATCGAGCCATTCATGTGTCCGCGAGCGTCATCCCCCCGCGGAGAAAACAGGGGAAAACATTATTCAGTGAGATACACGATCATTCAGAGTAAAAGGCGCGCGTAAAAAAATACGAAACGGCCTTTGGAAGAATGGGTTTTATGAAAAAACCACTGCATCAATCAATCTATATAAATAAAAATGAATTGTTGTTCGTTAGTCTGATTAAAACTCGAGAACGGCTGGGCCGATTTGGCTGATTTTGGTTTTGAATTATTTTGGAAAGTCCAGGGAAGGTTTAAAAGGTTTTTTTTTTTTAATCGTTTCTCAGGCGGTACGGAGTTCGCCGGGTCAGCTAGTTTTAAATAAAATTTATGAAATTCTTCGATAAAATTAAATGTGCTGTGTCGGTACGGACTTTGTTTTTTTGCTTCTTTAATTTCTAATTTACGCCCAAAGTTGTGTTAAAATTAGCAATAAAAACGAATCTTTGGAAGCTCGTAACTTTTTAATGGCTTATTATATCAAAATTCTGCTTCCGTACAGACAAAATTAATAATAAGACAAAACGATACCATGTTTAACTTTGGATGTACCTTGTCAAATAGTGAAGTAAAACCCCAACGAAGTTTCTATGGAAAAAAATGTTGACTTGTTTGACCTTAAGAAGGATCTTTCTGACTGTTCTTTGCGCTTCACTCAGGGCTTGAGAACTCATTGATGATATTACACCCCAAAAAAGGCAAGAGGGAAAACAGATTAAACCATTGTTCGTTCAGATTTTGATAAATCTGTATGAAAAATTTGTCTAAAATATGTATATAAAAATCAATTGCTGTTCGTTATTCTCGCTAAAACTCGAGAATGGCTGGACCGATTTGGCAAATTCTGGTTTTGAATTATTTTTGGAAGTCGGAAGGTTTAAAAGGTTATTTTGAGGCGGTACGAAGTTTGCCGGGTTAGCTAGTTACTAAATATAAATAAAAAAGTACTCACTAAATGCACTCAAAACGGAACAAAAAAATCCAAGGAGAGTCACGAAAAATATTAGCACCTTCATTTTTTTCAATCACAATTCACATTCAAATTATTGCACACATCTTTCTATCACCAAAGTACATAATACAATAACGTTAGTTAAATAAACTTAGTACATAAATAAGTGTATTTACTCCGCGTTCGTTACAAGACTGATTCATGGAATTCGACTTGATGTAAAAAAGTTTGAGTAAAAAAACGGGTATTGTTCAGATGAATCAACGGTGTGTTTGAGGATCTGGTTTTTTTATGTAAATCTGTCTTATTTATAGACATATTTTATTATTGTATCGTTTTGTTTGGAGGCCTATGTTTGTTAGAAGTGAAATTAGGCGCAGCCGCAATACATCGCAGCGACTAAAGTTAGCCAACATAGACTAATCCTATCCTACTAATATTATAAATGCGAAAGTTTGTGAGGATGTATGTTTGTGTATGTAAGGTATGTTTGTTACTGTTTCACGCAAAAACCACTGAACGGATTTGGCTACAATTTGGTACACAGATAGTTTATAACCTGGATTAACACATAGGATAGGAGGAGTTTTTATCCCGATTTCATGTTTCCGTGGGATAATTTTCGAGTTGTAGCGGGTGAAGCCGCTGGCAACAGCTAGTAGGTAATGTAATAATTTTGTGTAGGTACAAGGTAGGTAGGTATGTGTTGTACAGGGGTGCCCTCTATCTGGCAGAAACTTGTTTCTCCGAAACCTATTTGGCAGAACTCACTTGGCAGAAACTTTTTTAAACGAACATTGTTATGGTATAATTTTTTTTTAATATAATTGTTTTTTGGCCTAATGTTTTTATGTCCGAATTTAAATTGGGATACTTTTAAGATGGCAGAATTGTATTGGGCATAATTACTTTTGTCAGAGTTACAATTTTGCATATTTTCATTTAGCATAACGTTTATTTAGAGCGCCGATTATTTGGAATAATTTGACTTGGTATACTTCGAAGATCACAGAATTTCAGAATAGAAATAATTTAATAGTCATAATAAAAAATAAAAAAATTGTTTTATAAAATCAATATGGTGTGCTACAAAAGTTAGTGGCAGAAATGAATCGCTGCAAAACCGACTTCACGTAGTCTTGTCTGCCCTACCCCTAGAGTGTAATTTATAATCGCGTAGGCGCGGAGGGGCGAGGCGGCCCGTGAGCTGAGGAGCAGGTGGCTTCGGCTTACTGGCCGGCAAGCCGGCCAGCCTCAGCCGCGGCGGTGGGCGTAAAATCATCTGCGACGATTAGCTCGCGTGGGACCGCCAGAGACCCGCAGCGCCGGAGCCGTGACAGAAGCCATGCCTGCTGCATGTGCTGAATGCTTGCTGCATGCTTACTGCATCATCTTACTGTCTGGGAAATAAAAACCACACAATTATGCAAAAGATGATTCTGGTTGTGAACTTTCTACGAAATGATGGTTATACTTATTGATTATTATGGAAATGAAATTTATGCTTAAAGATGATTCTGACTTACAAAATTATGGGTTTCGGTGTTATGGTAAATGAGTGTATGCCAAACGATTTTCTGCGAAAAGAGGTTTATGCTATCCGTTGCTATGCAAAATAAAATTATGACGTAAAAAGTTCTGCTATAAAGGGTGGACCCGTTGTACAGACACCAGCACATCAACCTACCTCAATCTGTCATTTTTTTTTATAGATTTTCAACCGTATCACAATACCGGAAGGTTAATGTTCGGTTGGTAAAATTTGACAGATTCGGGTAGGTTGATCAACATCTACATATACATGAATGACAGCACGGTTGGTGCAGTGGCTGAGCGATTGGACTGGCGTGTCGCAGGTTCGATTTCCGCAAGGAGTAAATATTTATTTGATCTACAAGTAGTTGTTCCGGGTCTGGGTGTTTGTGTATGTGAGTTTAATATGTTTGTTAACGCACCCACGACTTATGAGAAATTTCTAGTGTGGGGCAACGCTTTAAAATAAAATGAATGGGCATTCTTTGTACATTTTTATGGGCAACTGCAATATTTCTACAATGCTTCTCTACGAATAATTTATTTAATATAAATTAAAATAAAAGAGGATAACAGGGACGATGTATGTAAAATAATCTAAAAAAACAATATATCTGATAAAACTCATGCGCAAGTTATCTAAAAATTAAAATATCAGCCGGCTGATCTGCATACGTACCTAGAAACGTTCGTGTCTTACAATTTACGACGGTCCTCCAATGTATCACGAGTGATTTGAATTATTCATACTAAGTGCAACCTAAAGGTGACATCCGTGATCTGAGCTCTAGTTACCATATCCTGTTTGTAATATTTCTTGCACTTATTTTGTAAGTACCTGTGTGTATATTCAATTTGTATAGGTATATTATGTAAAAAACCGAGCACTCGACGGTATTTCCAGTCAGTGTTGATAATCTATACATCTATTATACATATAAATAAAATTGGAGTGTCTGTTTGTAATATTGAAATAACCATTTTTTACTACATGCATACGAATATATACGGTACATACACCAATTTTTTTTTTTTTTTAATTTTGTCTGTCTTTCTGCCTGTCTGTTTGTAATGGCTAATCTTTGAAATGGCTGGGCCGATTTTGTTGGGACTTTTATTGGCAGGTAGCTGATGTAATAAGTGTTCTGTCCATATGTCAGGGTGCTGTAATACGAATTTTAAATGATTTATTTAATCAGCCATTTCTTGATCGCGTGCCGTGACATCATCGTGTTCGAGAATCCTGTGTTGCCACGTGCAACCGAACATATTGTGTTGCCACAAATATATCTAAAGTTAACAATAAATCTTATATCAAACATCCCCCGTAAAGCTAAACAGTTTACATAATTGAGCATTTAACTTAACTCATAATCTCTTAAATACAATGGCACTTTAGTGACCCTACCTGATCTCATTCTCCTCTCAGGAATAGCTTCTGTGTGATCAGTGTTTGTTACATTATCATTTGTACTATCCGACTCATTATGTTGATGTCCCTGCCCAATATCCTCTGACTGGCTTTCAAGCAGCATATCAGGCTCACTGTTATGTCTTACAATAAACTTATTTTTACTAGGTCTAATATGTCTTTCATTTCTCCTAACCACATTACCTTTTTCATTTTTTACAATGAAAGATCTAGGACCATCAGCTTCACCAATAACTTTCCCTGCGCACCATTCCTTATTAGGTGCATTTTGTATCATTACATTATCCCCCAAAGTAAAAGATTTCCTTTCCTTTGCAGTTTTATTATATATGGTCATAGATTTTTCTTTGGTTAACATCAATTGCTCTCTAACATTTAGTGGTACTTTAGGTTTTAATAATTCTTGTGTACAAGGTAAATTTGTTCTTAACAACCTACTCATCAACAATTCAGATGGACTATACTCCAACCCTGCTACTGGGGTTGTTCTGTAATGCAACAAGGCAATTCCAAAATCAGAATGGTCCTCTAAACATTTTTTTAACATGCCCTTGACTATACCCACTGCTTTTTCTGATAACCCATTTGATTGAGGGTATCGGGGGCTGGACTTTATCAACTCAATATCGAATTTTCGAGAAAACTTTACGAATTCAAAGCTACCAAAAGGCACATTGTCACTTACTATATACCTGGGAACACCATGAGTACAAAAAATTGACAGTAACTTTTTAATTATATAGCCAGCTGTTTTGTTCCTTAAATACTTTACATCTATCCACTTTGAATAATAATCGACCAGAACTAAATAGTCTCTACCAGCAAAATGAGCAATATCCATACCAACTTTATTGAAAGGTAGGTCAGGTATTTCATGAGACAATAAGGGTTGTCTAGGATTTGATGGCCTATACTTTTCACAAGCTTTACATTTTGACACAAACTCTTCTATGTCTCTTGACATTCCTGGCCAATACAACACCTTTCTGGCACGTTTTTTACATTTTACAATTCCAGCATGCCCTGAATGAATTATTGACATTATCTCTTTTCTTGTATCTTTAGGTATAAGTATTTTATTTTCATAAAATATAAGTTGGTCTTTCACTACTAAATAATCTTTTAATTTGTACAACTTTTTCAGCTCAATACCTTGTATATTTTTATCATTTTTAGGCCATTCTGAATTATACCATAACATTATTTGTTGAAGATTGGCATCTTTTGCTGTCTCTTGTTTTAATTCCAGTAACTTTTTATTTGAAACTTGTAAATCAGTTTCTAAACCATATACAACTTCACAATTTATACTATGTACTAACTCTCTTAGCACTGGATCTAACTGAGCATTATTTGTGTCATAATGTCTTGATAAATAATCTGCTATATACATTTTTGAACCAGGGACATACCTTATTTCAAAATCATATTTTAACAATTTGAGAACCATGCGTTGCAATCGAGCAGAAATTTTATTAATATCTTTATTCATTATTGCTACAAGAGGTTTGTGATCACTTTCTACGATAATATGACGCCCATAAATAAACTGATGATACTTATCCATAGCACAACAGATGGCAAACAACTCTTTCTCTATGGGAGCCCATCTTTGTTGACATTCCGTATAACATCTTGAATAGAAAGACAATGGCTTTCCTTCTTGTAACAAGCATGCTCCCATGCCACTTTTAGAACTGTCAGTTTGTAATACTATATTCCCATTTTTTTTTAAGACTGATAAGGTGGGAGCTGAACTAATTCTCCTTTTTATTTCCTCAAAGGCTTTAACTTGAGCTGTGCCCCAGTCCCACACAACTTCTTTTTTCAATAATTCTCTAAGAGGTTCAGTAGTTTTTGAATATTGTGGTATAAATTTACTTAGATAGTTGCACATGCCTAAAAATTTTTGCAATTCCTTTACACTTCTGGGTTGCTTTAACTCCTCTATAGCCTTAACATGTTCAGGATCTGGTTTTATACCTGATTTTGACAACATTAATCCTACATACTTTACAGTCTCACATCTATATTGTATTTTATTTTCATTAAATTTTACATTGTGTTTTTTTGCTCTGTCTATTACCTTACTCAAAATTTTGTCATGTTCTACCAAACTGTCCCCGGCCACAATTAAATCATCAAAATACACATAGACTCCCTGTATATCACTAAAAATGGTAGTATTTATTCTTTGCATTACCTCTGGTGCTGAAGAAATACCAAATGGCATTCTCCTGAAGCAATACCTGCCAAAAGGTGTTCCAAATGTGCACAGCTTATCCTTATCATCCAACATAACTTGAAAAAAACCATCTTTCATGTCTAATACTGTGAAGATCTGCTTACCTGCAAGAGAATTATAAATTTCCTCAGGAGATGGTATTTGATAGTTCTCTCTAAGGATGCATTTGTTTAACTCTTTTGGGTCTAAGCACAGTCGAAGGGACTTATTTGGCTTCTCAACTATTACAAGATTATTACACCATGCTGTTGGTCCCTGTACCTTTTCTATTATACCTCTACTTTCATAGCTTGCTAAAGTGTTTTTTAACCTATCTTTAATTGCCTGTGGAACTCTTCGAATAGGTTTCACAACAGGTAGCACTGATTCCTTTAATTTTATACTATATGACCCTATATTTCCTAGGCCTGAAAATACCTCTGTGTTTGCTTTCACAAAATTTTCTTTATCATTTGTTACAATAGCATCCAACCTTTTCAACAAATTCAATTCTATACAAGCTGGCAACCCTATCACCGGCTGAATTAGTAAATCAACTATGCAAAATTTTAATTTTACTTGTTTGCCTTTGACCATGCAGTTTAATTTAACAGTACCTACAGTTTTAATTTCTTGATTATTATAAGCCACCAACACAGTTGAATTCTTTGACAAACAATTGGTATTATCTTTAACTTTATCATATAGCTTTAATGGTAAAGTATTACAGTCAGCCCCTGAGTCTAATTTGAACTTTATGTTAATTCCATTGATGTTCACAATTTCATTCCATTGAAGATTTCCACTAAAGTTACTTACTGAATCCACCACAAAGTCTTCCGAGCAATCACTGTCACTCTCTCCCTTTTGAACGGAGTCAATTTTTTTTTCTTTCTTCTTAGGTGCTTCATTTCTTATTGATTTAGTACGACACACAGCAGCAAAATGATTGTAGTTGTTACAATTTGCACACTTTTTTCCAAATGCCGGACATTTTCTCGCTGGGTGCCTTTTGCCGCAGTAAGTACAGGCAAGTATCTTGGACCCCTCTCCTTGTCCTATGTCTACTTTCTTGATGACATCTACTTCCTGCTTTATTTGCATTGACATTTCAAGAGTCCTTGATTTTCCTGCCTCCGCTGCACGGCATTGGTTAATAACCTGGTCTAGTCCAATATCGGCCTCCCTTAACAATCTCTCCTGCACTCCTTTATCTCTAATTCCGATGACGATCATATCTCTCACAAGCCTATCCTCTTGATCCTTGAAGTCGCATTGTTTAGCTTGAACCTTTAGCTTCGTGATGAATCTGTCTACTTGCTCACCCTCTTCCTGTTTTAAATTGAAGAATTTGAAACTACTCGTGATTATATTCTTCCTCGGCTCCACATAGGTATCAAATTGTTTTAATAAATTTTCCAAGGTTTTAACCTCATTCGGTTTCATGTGTGAATTATACACATCTACTGCGTCCTCTCCTGCAACATTTAGAAATACAGCCACTTTTCGTTCTTCTTTGGCGTCTGACAGTCCCACTGCTTCCAGATACAGCTGGAATTGCTGTTTAAATCTGGACCAGTTTGCCCCATCGCCCGACAAAACCAACCCGGTTGGCGGTTTTATTCCCTCCATTTTGTGCTTAACACAATGACTTTCACTAAAGTTTCTTCCACTAAGGTTTCTTTCCGTTTAATTTAAGTTTTAACCTGACACCATGTTCTGTCCATATGTCAGGGTGCTGTAATACGAATTTTAAATGATTTATTTAATCAGCCATTTCTTGATCGCGTGCCGTGACATCATCGTGTTCGAGAATCCTGTGTTGCCACGTGCAACCGAACATATTGTGTTGCCACAAATATATCTAAAGTTAACAATAAATCTTATATCAAACAATAAGAAGTAACTTAGGCTACTTAGGCTTATTTAAGAAAAAATCACATGTTTAAAAAATAGTTATTTGATATGCAAGGCTGCAAAGTTGATTTTTGGCGCGAGTACTTGAATTGAAAACTGAGCGAGCGAAGGATTCTAAGATTGAACCGCGAGAGAAACGAGCGGTTCAAATATAGAATCCTGAGCGATGCGAAGTTTTCAAAGGTATGAGACGCAGAAAAACTTGGCTGCCGAGTGCAACACACAACTTTTCACCTCACACAGCGAGGAAATGTAGTGGGGGCGGCTCGCCTGTCAGTGTAGAAAACAATTGAATACAAGACATTTTCGAATTTTGAACAACACTTTGTGCTCTAGAGCACAAAATGGAGTTTTGCGCTCAGATTTTGAATGAGAAATACAATCTTTCCGAGCGTGTGAGGTGAAATTGGAAACGCTTTATGCGAATTGGTGTAATAGCAACAAGGTAAGGGTGGTAATTAGAAGCGCGTCTAGATATGTGCGATGATACGTTTAAAAACGTTTATGAACCTAAAATTCCATTTTCGTCCATGGGATATCTGCTACAAGCCAGGGCAAATTCTGGTTACAATTTGGTGGCGGTTGATTCTTCGTTGAAAGACAAGTACTAAATCAAACTAATAAATCATAGTTCTTTCCACAAAAGAATAAATCATGGCTGAAAATGTTCTTAAAGCTTTTTAGATCTACGTATCCTGCCTAAGTTTCATTGATATCGGTTGAGTCATTTCGAAAGAGACGAGTATGCACTTGAAAGTTTGTTTAAAACGGTTTGACGTAACTACAGGCTATTATGTCATTCTGTTTATAAAGATTATGATAGAGAAGCACCTATTTAGCGGAACACAAATAAAAATAACTTCAGTATCATTTATTTCTGATAGAAAATTAAAATTCATTACAGAATTCAAGATCCAAGAGCAGATTTCAAGGGTTGTAGAGCATACATTTATTAAAGAAAAAACTTTTAAGAATATTTAGTAAAGGGAAGGACACTCCATCTTCTTTTCTGTCCTGGTTTATGGGCAGTAGCTGACGAAGTCTTTGACATGACAGGGCTTGGCACAGCATTGGTCTGCCAGGGAAGCTGAGGTGTCCCTCTTCATCACCTGCCCCTTCCACTCGTGGTTGTGATGACTGTGCTGGTGATCATTTGGGTTCTCGTGTTGGTGGTCGTGTTGGTGATGATCTGGAGTATAAAAGATAGAATATTCTTCATTGTTCACCGAAATTTCAACCTATAACGACATTGCTAGTTCTATGGTTACAATAGCGTATAATATTACTTTGCAGTAGTTATAAAGTATGAAGAGTTTGTTTGTTTGGTTGAACGCGCTTATCTTAAGAACTGCTGGTTCGAATTCAAAAATTGTTATGTGTTTGGATAGTCCATTTATCAGGGAAGGCTATATAACATCACGCTATGACTTAATGGCGCCGCGCAGCGGGGTGAAAGCCCCGGCAAAGGGGAATGGCTAGTCCTTTAATAAGGATTATGATCTGTAGTAAAGAAAAACGGGTTACAATTGTATCTTATATATAAAATTTCCGTGTCACAATGTTAGTTACCGTACTCCTCCGAAACGGCTCTACCGATTTTTACCAAATTTTATATGCGTATTCAGTAGGTCTGACAATCGGCTACTATCTATTTTTTTTAAATTTATATGGCAAAACAACGTTTGCGGGGTCAGCTAGTACAATATAAAATTGAGCAATGCATATGTATATTTATTCGATTTCACGAGAAATTATCTTTGTGTGTGCATTTCATTGTACGTTGTGTACAATCGGATATTTTTGCTAAACATTTTACGGCAGGCTCTATTGAGCGGCTTTCATCAGAAGTGCGCTTTAGTAAACCTAACATAGATCGGATGGCAAATCAAAATAAAACTTACGCTGAACATGTTGAAGATTAAAGAAGTCCAGGTCTCCATCTTCGCAGACACGTTTCATAGCCCTGGCCAGCTCGGCGCCACACACCTGGATCATCTTGCCGCGAGGATACTCCTCAGCAGACGACACAGCCAGGGTGCACACCATCAGCACACAGAGGAGCTTCATTTTGATGCTGGAGGACCTGGTCAAGTGTGGAAAAGAGTGAGCTCTGCGAATCGTTACTCTTATTTTGGAAAAAAAGAAATATAATATAATTTTAATTCAGCGCTAATATAGGCTCACAACAGTTTCAATGAAATTAAAAGAAAAACAAAACACAATACAAATGGGCTCCGTTCAGCATAGAAGCTGGGCAACTATGTGCCTGACACTGGTTTTCAACTGGGCCATCAACAAATTGCAAGAACTCATTAGTTGATTAGATTGATTGAAAAATGACTAAAACTTTTTGATATTATGAACCTTGAACCTCACCTCACTCTTGACTTTATATTATCTATAATCTAACTATTAATAAGCAGTCTTTAAACTCAGTTAATAATTAATTAAACTTGAATGAAAATCGAAAACAAAAACTAACGAATTTACGCTCAAAACTTTGTTTGAAAATGGATGCCTACATCTTTTCACGCAAGTATGAACATAAACACTGTTTAAATCTATATTCTTACAAATAGAAACACAACACAATTTTTTAAAAAGATTTTAATGGCCTCCGGCCAAACACTTTACAAATTAAATAAAAATGGCAAACAATGACAAATTTAAAATAACGACAATCGCAAGTAATTCGGGCAGAGCTTCCGTACGCTGTGACGACCGATGAGAAAATGGACGAGTGACGCTCTCCGCCTTCCTTTTATAGCACATCGCGGTGTTGCTAGTCTTGATTTGAATTTTCTTCTAATACGGCCTCTCCTGACGGGGCTGCGTGCTCGAAGCCCTCAGCAGGAACTCGAGGATGGTCCAGCAACTGGTCCAGCAACACCATCCGTGTCCAACGGCTGTTCGGCGTCATCATCGGTTTCTGCGAAGATACACACAGTCTAAGAAACATACTCATTTACATCGTGTATCAACAATTGGGCAAAATTCATAATAGTGCGTATAAGCATCAGATTGTGTACCATTTAACCAAACTCAATATGAGCAGTAATAAACGCTACACTTTAGCGTTTCAGATCACATAGGCTTTACACAGGTCTGTTCCTACGCAACCAAATACCCCGCACATACTCTCGTGCGCACAGGATTTACATCAGTCTCTAGTAGGTCACCCCAGAAACCTATTTAATAAAGGCTGGATTTACACAGGTCTGTTGTCGGTTGCGCCACCGACTCACCCCAGAAACCACCAGAGTGTCAGGGTCAACCCAATACCAGGCGCACAGGATTTACACGGGTCTCTTCCACTGAACACAACAAAACATAGCCAATATCACTCAACATGGCCTTGTTCGGTACACAATCTAGCTCAGTGCTAGGGAAAGAGCAAGTAGATACATAAGCTTAGCAAAGCAAACAAAACAGCAGTTGTACGTCAAGTACCTTCAAAAAATGCAGCACATGTATCGGGTGTCCATTCACCCTTCCATAACACCATGTATGTAGCGGCTGCCTGACTAGTCTTTCCATAAGCTCCGGCCAACAATTGGACCTCGTACCTATCGTCAGGGAGGAGCTTCGTAACTTTATAAGGGCCTCTCATACCGCTATCCAGCTTTCCGGTGCTTTGAGAGCTCTTAATCACATAGACTAAATCTGTTCGGTTTTTGACCTACAACTTCTTTTTTTTTATACTCAATAATGTTGAAAGTAGAGTATTTGTGGGAGGAAATCGTTCGTTCCTACTATCTCCAAGAAAGCAATTGAACACCACCTACCTTGTCTCAGCTCCCAGGTCAGCAGGAGACCAGCAGCATGCACGGCACGTCACAGAGAGGCAGTCTAGATGTATTCTGGGTTCAAAGTTCTTTTAGACAACACACCACACTGTAGTGAGTCCACAAACACGATAGATGCTAGAACGTCTAGCTTGAAGACACGATCACAAGGAGAGGAAGAAACGTTCATCCAGCTCAGGGCGTAAAATCGTACTGATCGTCACGAATATTTATGGCCGTGACGAAGGTTGAGAGCAAGTTCGGTGATGATTTACCAACTACCCTCAATTCGATAATAAGAATCGAACATACCCCCCACCGAAATCAATGTGATTGATTTCCCTAAATGAATGATAAGTGTGGAATATGTTACATATATAAAGTTACTTAAACTTACATAATCATAATGATTTTATATGTAGAGAGTGTTCTAAATGTAAAGTGTACTCGGTACAAAAAGAAAGAAAGAAAAGAAAACTTAAATAAACTAGTAAGAATATAATATTGTGTAGGTAATTAATTTGCATAGGGTAATGGACAAACTTTATTTGTTGGTCTTTGGATTAATCCATTTTTGGTTCGTAGAGTCAAAACCCGATTTACTTTGTCGACACCATTATGTACTTTCTCAATCCGGGCCAAATTCCATTGGAGGGGCTTAGTCAAGTGAGACTTCAGCAAAACTAAATCTCCAACCTTTAAGTTAGGCTGAGTTGAAAACCACTTCGCTCTCTGCTGAAGAGTGTGAAGGTAGTCATCTGACCAACGCCTCCAAAAGGACTGTGAAGCTTTCTGAATAAATTGCCAACGTGACAATCTATTTTGAGGGATGTCCTCAAAGTCATATTCCGGTACAGCTAATAAACTCTGGCCTATGAGAAAATGACCTGCTGTCAACACTTCGAACTCGTTTGGGTTATCCGATAAAGAGCACAGAGGTCTTGAATTTAAAACTGCTTCAATCCTACAGAAAACTGTGCTTAATTCTTCAAAAGTGAGTGATCTGTCACCTACTGCTCGGTAGAGGTGATGTTTAGCAGATTTTATTCCTGCTTCCCAGAGTCCGCCCATGCTTGCAGCGTTAGGAGGGTTGTGACGCCATTCTACATGGCGTGAAGTTAGTCCGTTAGAAATTTTATCTGTACTAGTTTTGTTATTCCAGAAGTTCGCAACTTCTTTTAAATGTTTAGCTGCTGCAATAAAATTAGTGCCGCAGTCAGAATATAAACAACTGCAAAGTCCGCGGCGAGCGACAAATCGATCGAATGCCGCCAAAAAACAATCACAACTTAAATCTGTAAGAACTTCTAAGTGTACAGCTTTCGTTGAAAAGCACACGAACAAGCATAAATATGACTTATAGACCTTTGCATTACGCCTCAAACTTTCTTTCACGAAGAAAGGGCCTCCTAAGTCACAACCAACATAGTCGAAGACTTTACCAGGTTTTAGTCTGGGTGCGGGTAACGGACCCATTGCAGGCTGAATTGAGTTAGGTCGGCATCGAAAACAATCCTTGCATTTTGAAAGAACAGATCGAATCATTCTACGAGCACTTATCATCCAATAATTTTTACATAGTATGCCTTGTAAGGTACGAGGGCCAACATGCAAATATAATTTGTGGTAATATTCAATGATTAAATTAGTCGTGTGACATTTAGGTAAAAGCACAGGGTGCTTAGTGTTATAAGGTAGATCGGAATTCACGAGTCTACCCCCCACCCTGAGGAAATTTTGAGAATCTACAAAAGGTGAAAGTTTACGAAGGGAAGCAATGGTTTTATTTTTATCTTTTAGCAAAGATTTGATTTCATTATGAAAATGATTTATTTGAATTACTCGAATTATGGTATCACGAGCTTTCTTTAGCTCTGAAGCACTGAGAGGCCCATATTCCCTTGCAGTTGCCCCAGACCTGAGGTTATTCATATACCTTTGCCACCAGGCCGTAAAACGTTGCAATTTATTAAAAGATGAAAATTTATTAAATATGTCTTCTAAATTATTTTTAAATGATGTAGTTTGATTGTCACACGCAGTTAAGACGAACGTATCACAATTAGTTTTAATTTCAGGAATAGTAAAACCTGCCTTTACATAAAATGGTTTTGTTGGCCACTGTTTTTGGTTTTCATAAAGCCATGTTGGACCGTGAACCCAACCCGAAGCATCTTTTACGAAACGAGCTGGCATTTCCCCGCGCGAGCAAACATCAGCAGCGTTGTTTTCGCTGCTCACGTGAAACCAACAATTTGGTGGCACCACGGCGATTACTTGACTAACACGGTTAGCTACAAATGTTTTTAATTTATAAGGTGGCGTTTGTAGCCATGCTAAAACATTGTTTGAATCACCCAATGCAATAATAGAAATTTTTAAATCGTTTAAATTTTGTACGACAAAATTAACTAGGTTTGATAATAGAACCGCAGCTTCAAGCTCAAGCCTAGGTATTGACATAATTGGATTTAGAGGTGCCACTTTGGATTTACTCATCAGTAACCTAACCTTCACGTTACTATCCTTGTCTTCACTACGTAAGTAGATGCAAGCTGCATATCCACGCGATGACGCATCGCAGAATCCTATAAGCTGCACTTGATTGAAGTGAGGTATTAAAACGTGACGCTCAATTCGCAATTTACCCAAAACTGGCAGTTCGGAAATGAACTTATTCCACTGGGCGGTCAGCTCAGTTGGCAACTGATCATCCCAGCCAAGACCGAGTTTCCAAAGATCTTGCATTATGCACTTTGCGACAAAAGTACATGGTGCGATAAAGCCTACTGGGTCAAAAATACTCGCGAGTAGTTTTAAAACCGAACGCTTAGTTTGTTTTGCGTCAGTAAAATTATAATTAAAAGAAAATGAGTCACACGAAGGTAACCATGTCAATCCCAAAACCTTGAGAGATGACGATAACGTATCGTCTTGAAAGTTGATGGTAGAAACCTGGTCTGATTGCATTCTTGTTAGCAACTCAGGACGGTTACTAGCCCACTTTCTTAAATCAAATCCACCACTTTTAAGTAGGGAAATTAAATCGTCTTGCAATGTGCAAGCTTCTTCCAGGGTCTGGCAAGACCAGAGGACATCATCAACGTAAAATCCTTTGGTCAGTACGTATGCCGCCTTGGATCTTGGCTCCGCATCAACATGTGGCATGCTTTGAGTTAGCTCGTCAGTGGCTAACTGGTGCAAAGTACGTACAGCAACAAAAGGTGCACTGCGAAGACCGTAAGTATTTCGAGTTAACTCAAAAATACAAACTGGGTCCGTTGGGTTATCACGCCAAAGGATATGCTGGTACTTCCTGTCAGTAGGATCTATGATCACGCCTCGGTACATTTTAGACACGTCAGCAGTAAAACAGACATCGTAAAGTCTAAAATTAAAGATTATGTTTAATATATCTTGATGTAGCTTTCTACCGGTCAAAAGTGTATCATTAAGCGAAATACCAGAGCTTGTTTTGGCGGATCCATCAAAAACTACACGCAATGGCGTCGTAGTACTAGATGGACGTAACACACAATGGTGTGGGATAAAATAACCCGAAGGTTCAGTACCAGTGTATGGTACCATGTGTCCAAGCGACTCGTACTCTTTCATAAAGTCGACGTAGGCCTTACGAAGGTCTGGAGACCGAGCCAGCCGACGTTCAACTTGAATAAGTCGCTTGAAAGCAGTATTATAAGAATCACCGAGCGCCTCATGCTCAGGGTTCAATAAAATTGGGGAAACATATCTACCGATTTCATCACGATAATGTTTTTCCATGTATATTTTTTCCGCTAATTCCTCTAACGGATCAATAGGAACTTCACACGGTAAAGATTCCACCTCCCAAAAACGTTTGAGAGTTTCATTTAAATTATTTTCTTCGATAGTATACGATACTAACGATGTTGTAGACACTACAACATTGCAATTGCTAGAGGATTGCATCTCTAGTCTTCCTGTTACGACATAACCAAATACGCTGCTTAACGCGACTGGGACATCGCGGTTTATTATCATCTTTTTACCGTCGTAAATGTACGGAAAGATATCACCGGCCAAAATAATATCAATTGGCGACTTTTTATAAAAGCACGGATCGGCTAAATGTAAATCTTTAAAATCATCAACTATTTTTTGAGGTATCTTAACGGTAGGCATGTCCGAAGTCAAGTGAGGTAAAATTACTGCATCTAAATTAAAACAAGAAGTTGTACAATGACGTGGCTTTAATGTTAACGATGCCATGCCATTATTCTTGACTAGTTCGCCACCGAGGCCTAGAATATTGTAAGAACACTTTTTAGCTGATAATCCTAAACGTTGGAAACAATTTTGTGTAATAAAGTTTGACTGCGCGCCTGAATCTATTAAAACACGACAAGCTTGGTAGTTGTTAAATGAGTCCAACACATGTACAACGGCTGTTCCCAATATAACTGCATAGTTAAGTGTAGATGCTAAGTGATTATTAGTATCACTGATAACAGCGGAGCGGGCGGCCGCCTGTATTTCACATGACGACACTTGCGCGCGTGCCTGTTCGACTGCGGTGGGGGCAGAATAACAAACCGGTTTAGGCCCACTATCGCTCGCTTCCCGATGCAATAGAACATGATGCGGCTCCTTACAAACATAACATCTAAATTCACTTTTGCAGTCTTTCAGCGTATGATTCGGTTTTAAGCAATTGTGGCATAACTTTAATTCATTAGCACGGCTAATGCGTTGTATAACAGTCAGATCACGAAACTTATTACACCTAAATATCATGTGATTTTCTTCACAATGTAAACATGATAACTTTGAACTCGAAGTTGCATGCGAATAATTATTTTTATTCTGCCTACTAGGCGGTGATTGTTTACGCTGATTCGTTTGCTGTGCACTTGAACCCGATGAATAAGATGCAGAATGACTTAACACTTTTAAATAATTTTGGACAAAACTAATTAAATCTGAAAAAATTGGAATAGTTTTTTGATCAAAATTTTGTTCAAAGATTTTACGTGTATGAGGATCTAAAGCCCTCAAAGCAATATGACACATTATATAACTACTCAAATTCTCAATGTTCAATGCTTCTATAGCTTTGTATGAATGGTCAAAGGTTTCTATGAACGAGTTCAAATGATCGACTGATTCTTTTTGCAGCGGCGAAAATGTTAACATTTTATCCAAGTACCTACCAGCTAACATTCTGTTATCTTGATATTTATTAAGCAGACTTTGCCAAACGAGTTCGTAGTTATTCGCAGAAATAGGTACACTCTTTACAATATTTAATGCAGAATTCTTTGTGCATGACAATAAATAGTGAAATTTATCTATTTTCGGAATATTTGTCTGATTATGAACCAAAGAACAGAAGGTCTCGTAAAATGTATTAAAATTTTCAATATTTCCATCGAATGTGAAGAGTTCTAATTTAGGAAGTCTTGGTCTGGACTCCAGAGAGCGCGAAGTATCATCAACTTTATTTCTATAGACAATAGGTTCACATTTCGATGCACTTAACTTTACTCGGAAATACAAATCATCAAAACTTTTCAATTCATGATTACGAAAGGATGACCCAGGATCATATTCAAGTTCCTTTTCAAGAATTTCAAAGATAAGACTTTCAAAGGAAGTACGTAAATTATCAAGATCAGCTACGTGCATCAAAAATAATTCTTTCGATGCGGGATCTGAAATCTCTTTTGACATATCATAGGTATCTTGCATTCGCTCAAACATTCGTTGTTTTTTATTGATTAACACTGTTAATTCATTACTGTGGAACTCTTCAGTCACTTCTTTAATATCTTTGCTTCTGGTAACCGGTCGCGCCATTTTGTTTTATCTACGACGCAGATGGCGTGTTCAAAGCAAAATGAACGAATAAGAAATTTAATATTTACGAATGTTTTGCAAATTAATTAATTACCAACACACTATATAATATACGATTAATAAATATATACGTGTATTATGTGTAAATATGAAACTATAATAGCAATATAACACTGACGCGGTCAGAATCAGAAGGTATAAATTAATAATAAACAGAACGTCTGTATTCACACTAACTACGAGTTAGGTGGAAAATTATCTAGCACGGCTAGAATCGAACTACGAGTTCGAGGGAACATAAACCATCCGGTTTCGAAGGACCACTTTGGTTGTTCGGTTTTTGACCTACAACTTCTTTTTTTTTATACTCAATAATGTTGAAAGTAGAGTATTTGTGGGAGGAAATCGTTCGTTCCTACTATCTCCAAGAAAGCAATTGAACACCACCTACCTTGTCTCAGCTCCCAGGTCAGCAGGAGACCAGCAGCATGCACGGCACGTCACAGAGAGGCAGTCTAGATGTATTCTGGGTTCAAAGTTCTTTTAGACAACACACCACACTGTAGTGAGTCCACAAACACGATAGATGCTAGAACGTCTAGCTTGAAGACACGATCACAAGGAGAGGAAGAAACGTTCATCCAGCTCAGGGCGTAAAATCGTACTGATCGTCACGAATATTTATGGCCGTGACGAAGGTTGAGAGCAAGTTCGGTGATGATTTACCAACTACCCTCAATTCGATAATAAGAATCGAACAAAATCATTAACTTGAAACTTTTTCGGCGGTTTCCTATTTTTATTTACGTACGAGTCTTGTTTGTCTTTATTTTCGCGAATAAGTTCTTCTGCACGCTGCCGTCTTATCTCGCGAATTGCATCACGGTTAGAATTCGAACCTTCTCGAGTTAAATCCTTAATTAAAGAATTTATTACAGGGGTAGTGGAATCAGTACCAATAAGGAGGTTTAATGACGAATATTGAGTAGTCCTATGTTTAGTAACATTTAAAACCAATTGCAGTTTCCATAATATTTCGGGCCAATCATTTTCGTTATAATTTACTTCAACTCTTATCATGTTTAAAACTGTACGACAATAACGTTCCACCTGTCCGTTTTCGTGATGCATTTCAGGTGTTATAAAATGCACTTCTATTCCAAAATTATAAATCCAATTTTTAAACTCATGGTTATCGAACATACGGCTTCTATCGCACACTAGTCTTTTAAATGTACCAAACATTTGCGAAATTATTTGAGTCATTACGCGTTTCAACTCGCTACAATCTTGTCTTGGTAAGGCATATAGTAAGCAATATTTGGTATACGCTTCAACTACGATAAGTACATATTTATGACCATTACTTTCTCTCAGTGGTCCGAGTACGTCCGCGTGAATTGTATCAAATGGTACTGGAACCTTTTCCCAAGAGGAAATTGGTTGCAAAGGTTCGCGAGGGACTTTCTTATGTGAAATGCACACTACGCAGTGCGTGATGTATTTCCTGACAAACTTTCTAAGACCGGGGAACCAAAAGTGTCGCAGGATCAGATCAGTGGTTTTGTCTACACCAATATGTTCATGCTCGTCGTGGAACACGCGTAATAAACTTAAGCGAAATGCCTTTGGGACATAACATAAGAATCGCGCTTGCTCACCCGTGACGTCATACTTATAGTACAAGAGGTCATCACGTTTTACGTAACGCTTGTTATCTAATTGACCGTTATTTAATTTTTCAAGCAACGTTAACGTCTCCTCGTCACCTGCCTGTGCCACTTGAGCCCAGTTTTTAGGTTTTTGAACAACGTTAATAACATTGACTGGATTCCTACTTAAATAGTCTACGTGCGACATAAGTGCGCCTTTACGATATTCTAGCGAGAAATCAAAATCCTGCATATACATCCACCATCTTGCAACTCTGGGTTGGAGATCCTTTTTACGTTGTGTCATTTTTAATGCATTACAATCTGTGATTATTTTAAAAGATTTACCAATTAAATATTGCCTAAAATGTTGTAACGATTTTACTACCGCGAGGGTCTCCAGCTCATAGCTGTGATATTTTGATTCTGCGCCAGCAGTCAACTTGCTGAAATAAGCAACTACTCGCCTGCGGCCGTCATTTTGTACTTGCATAAGGATTCCGCCGTAACCAATAGAACTGGCATCTGTATGCAACTCGGTTGTCAATTCAGGATTAAATATAGCCAAAATTGGTTCATTGGTTAAATAAGAAATTATTTCCTGACGTGCATTTTCGTGTTCATTAGTCCAATTAAAAATCACGCCTTTTCTAGTTAGCGCGGCGATTTGTGCAGTCTTAATCGCGTAATTAGGAATGTATCTTCGAAAGTATCCTGCGAGGCCAAGAAATTGGCGGACCTGTTTGACATTACTCGGTGGCGGCGATTTAACCAATGCATCAATTTTATAATTGCTCGGTCTAACCTGACCGTCTTTTATAATCCTACCTAGGTACTCTATTTCATTGGTAAGAAAAGTACATTTCTTTAAGTTAATTGAAAAACCTGCTTCAGTAAGCGTTTTTAATACCGAATCTAATAAAACGAGGTTTTCATGAATCCCGTCTGTCAATATCAGGACATCATCAATGTATACCATGACCTTTCCAGCATCAATGAAAGATTTGAGCGTTTTAGAGATAGTTTTCTGATAAAACATCGGCGCGTTTGCTAAACCGTAGGGTACCTTGCAATATTCATATTGACCTTCTGGTGTAACAAATGCGGTCTTATGAATGGACTCTTCAGCAACTCTAAGTTGATGGAAGCCAGAAACCATATCTAGGGAGCTAAACCATCGAGCATTACCTAACCTATCTATATAGTCATTGATCAAAGGAAGTGGATGTCTCATTTTGACAGTTATTCGATTCAGTGCACGGTAATCCACGACCATTCTATCAGAACCATCCTTCTTTTTTACTAATAAAACCGGGCTAGCGTATTCTGAATCAGATTCGCGAATAATTCCTTTAACGAGCAAATCCTTAACTATAGTGCGTAATTTTAATTTCTCGTTATGCGATAATTTGTAGGGTCGGTAGTACACGGGCACATCAGTTGTTAACTTAATATGCATCTCACTGTCTTTCACTGTTGTGGTCGCGGTACCACTCAAAAAGAATTCAGAATACTTGGTGAGGATCTCTAGTAACCGTTCCCTATCATCTCCGGATACTGACGTATTTACTTGATCTGATAAAGAAATCGTCTTTACTTGCATAACATTATTTACGGTCACTTCACTACGAATTAAACGTTGGCAATCACTAGTCCTAACATAGGTAATATCTTTCCTATTCAGTACATCTGTACCGATAATGACAGGTACATTCAAACTATAGCTATCCACAACACAAAAATCTATTTCTATTGTGATATCACAAAACTCGACGGGTAAAGTTACGATTGATTCCGACCTAACTTCCGTACCACCTAAGCCGCATAATAACTGATTAGTAGGCTTTAATTGACACGGGAAATATTTAACAACATTTTTCGATATTAAGGACACACACGAACCACTATCAATTAGTACGTCTAAAGGTATTCCCATTATGACAGCAGTAATCACATCACAATTTTTATAACTACCCTCAATTTCGTGACAAAAGTTGACACCGTTATTATTTCGAGACTTTGTGCGTTCCTTAGCAAAACAACTATTCTCGGAATGACCTGTTTTCTTGCAAAATGTACACTTCAAAGGATCGCCACGAGATGTCGCTGGTAACGCGATTTCTTTTTCGTCACTATTGTTAGAGACTGTATTTGGCCGTTTGTTACAATTAACACTCTTATGACCGAATTGTTTGCACTGGAAACATTTTATTGATTTTAAATCTTTAGAATCAAATTGACGTTTGCGATTTGAGTTACTCGTAATATTGGAAGACTTATCAGATCGATTACCATTAGAAAACACTTTCTTATTAAAATTGCTGGAAGGTTTTACAAAGCTCGATAAAAACTCCACTATAGAATCAGGTGATAAATTAGCGTTGGTAGCCATAGCGCGAATTTGTGGATCTGAAATTCCACGAATAATAATAGCAGTAAGCAGCTCGTTACTTAAACCTTTGACTATGCGTAACTTTAAAAGCGATTTACGAGCGTACTCAGCGTACGTGGAGTATTTATCGGACTCTGTCCGCATTACATCATAAAGAATGTTCGCGACATCGACAGTCCGTGGGCATAGCGCTTTTAATTCCAATTTGAAATTGGACCATGTGCGAATATTGCTTGTCCATTGGCTAAGCCAGGTGCGAGCTTCGCCTTTTAGACAATGTCCGACGCGAGCAAGGCATTCTCTGTCGTCCCAACAATTTGAAATACGGGCTCTCTCTACTTCACTACACCACGTGTCGAAGTCATGAACACTCGGATCAAAATCAGAGACAAAATATCGGTTGGATCTGACCTGAGCACAGCTGATGGCGGTCAAAAGACGCTCTGCAGCGTTCATCACCACGTCTTCAGTCTGCGTTGATCCCATGTTGCTAGTGTGCGGAGTCGGCGGCGGTGCGGACACAAGCTCGCACAGCGGCGTAGGCGCCCCGAGCTCCGATGGCGAAGGAGTCGTGTTGAGCAGCTCAGCGGCGCGGCCAGGGCCAGCGCTGGTCGTTGCAATGGCTTGCATCTCCACAGACGCACGTGGCTGATTTTCCAGCACGCGCAACCTCCTCAGAATCTCTTCCATCGGGTTGGGTGATGGAGTTCGCCCACGGCGTTTTCGTTTGGTGCGTTGCTCGTTGGTAGACATCGCACATACAAAACTCCGCCCGAATATTAAATTATCAAGCCACGTGGAAGAGTACTAAGTTTTCCTTTATAAAACCAGAAATATAGGCCTTTTAGCGGCTTTTCAGCCTCCGAATCCCACTTCTGATCTTACAAATAGAAACACAACACAATTTTTTAAAAAGATTTTAATGGCCTCCGGCCAAACACTTTACAAATTAAATAAAAATGGCAAACAATGACAAATTTAAAATAACGACAATCGCAAGTAATTCGGGCAGAGCTTCCGTACGCTGTGACGACCGATGAGAAAATGGACGAGTGACGCTCTCCGCCTTCCTTTTATAGCACATCGCGGTGTTGCTAGTCTTGATTTGAATTTTCTTCTAATAATATCATTACGAGTATATTAGTAAAAATCAACTGTTGTTCGTTTGTATCGCTAAAACTCGAGAAAGTCTGGACCGATTTTGCTAACTTTGGTTTTGAATTAAGTATTTTTGAAAGTTCAGGGTAGGTAAAAAAGGTGAAGTCGGTACCTAAATAGGTAAGATAAAAAAAAAATATTCTGAGGCCCTGAGAAGTTTGCCGGGTCAGCTATAGTTAATTACTAATAAAAAGATAAAATAACAATAGAGAAGTCCAAAACGTCAGAAAACAGATTGTACTTACCGTTCAACACAATTTAACCACTAATACTGTCTCCAGGAATCGGGAACAACGTATATATACGTCGGATAATTGCCGCCCTCTTCATTGGACAACAGGAAGTTTGCATTAACCCATAACTCGTTACTTAACTCGTAATTGTTCATTTGCATTATAGTAGTAAAGTAATGAACTTTGGGAGTTAGAAGAAAGGAAGATTGTCATGTTTCTCGCTGTTAATAACGATACTTGTTAGCGTTTCGTATCCAAAAGGTAAAAAGAACTAAGGCTGCGGTTCCGCTGAGGCGGAGCGGAGCAGAGCGGAGACGAGCTGTGTCGCGATTCACCAATCACATGACAATCCACATCTCCTTTGTTGTTTACACTCGTTACCAGGCAAACTTGTCTCTCCTAAACTGAGATACTTGGACAGTTAAAATATTCACAGATGATGTATTTCTGTTGCTGTTATAATAAAAACGAATACTTAAAAACAGAATTGAATAAATATTTAAGTGGGATCCTAAACAATAAACGATCATTTTACTGCGGACTGTCGTCAATTCAATGTCTGTAACTTCAAAATTAAGCATTTAACCGTCGAGATCTTTTTCTGGCAGATATTTTGGGATTATCAGGTGAATAAGGAAAAACAGAATGTAATCCTAGAGACTAGAAACTTAAATGATACTTTTTTCTGCTCCATTCCTCATCAGATCAGAAGATGGACTACCGAAGTATAAGATGACAGGATTCAATAACATATATTTTTGCCTTAAATATTTTACGCCAGCGTTGCGATTTTTTGTTGTGGAGAGGAATCAGTGGCGTACCTAAGCCCGTATCCTGACTCGTGTTTCTATAATGCTATACTGTTGTCATTTAGAGAGTTTGGAAGAGAGCTAGCAAATTTAGAATGCTGACCGACTGATCGTAGCTTATTTATAACAACTACAATTTTATTATAGCCTTTTTGTTGGAGCTTTATGGCCGCGATAAGTTTTAATTCAAGAGCAAAATTGTTTGTTTTTAACCGACTTCAAAAAGAAGGAGGTTATCAATTCGACGGTATGTTTTTTTTAACCGACTTCAAAAAGAAGGAGGTTATCAATTCGACGGTATGTTTTTTTTTTTATGTGTGTTTGTTACGCGATTACTCCGCCAATTGTGGACCGATTTTCAAAATTCTTTTTTTGTTCGAAAGGAAATACTTCAGGAGTGGTCCTATTGTCACCATGTCATGATTGGATCCTGGAGAAATCGAGGGCAACCCTCAAATTATATAGGCCTAAACATCGTTTTTCGCAAATTTTATGAATTAATTTAAGTATTTGCGTATGGTAATCATCATTTCATGTAGCTGAGCTGATGATGGAAGGTACAACTCCTCTAGTAAGGACTTGGCATCGACTGATTTAGTAAATTATGTTTGTGTTCGCATATCTCCGGAATTACAAGTCCGATTTAAGTAATTATTTTGTTTCTACTAGGTATCGTTCAACTTAGAGAATACTGCAAGTTTCATCAAAATCGGTTCAGTAGTTTAGAGATAGGGAATTATGAATGTAAGAGATTTTAACGATGTTATTTCCGGTGTTACGGATTACAAAATTCTAGTGCTCATGTAAGAAAATGATGTACCTACTCGTATTTGACAAGAATTGTGGTTGAATATTTAAACTAAAAAGAGTAAAATAAAAACTTTTTCAAAAAAAAAAAATGTAAGCGCCTTCAAAAACAACCACAAAAAAGGGTAAAAAAACCTTCAAAACTTTTCTTTCGGTAGTCGGTGGCAAAAAGACAATGAAATTAATAAAAAAAGTCACCGACTTCCGAAAGAAAAGTTTTGAAGGTTATTTTACCCTTTTTTGTGGTTGTTTTTGAAGGCGGTTACATTTTTTTTTGAAAAAGATTTTATTATTGTTAAGGTAGGTAATTGATATGGCTGATACGGCGGGAGCTACGCGTCTGAAAGGAATAGATGACGCCAACGTCAACATAAAGGTGCTGATTTTGACCATTTTATTGTCTCTTTGATTTGATTGATATTTTTAATTCGGGAAAAAAGAAATAAAACGACATAAATACTAATTAAACTATAAAATATGAAATACATAAATAAAAATTGATATTTAAACTGCAGCTTAATTCCTTCACATCAGATACCCCGCTAGACTCTTTCACCCATCTCTAGTGCCCGTGTTTGGTTATGAGCTCCGATGCATTGGTTGAAGGCATTCACGTGCTTGATTGGCAGTTTTCCGACACACGCGCCGAATCCGCCTTTCTCATGAATCGCCAGGTAATCGTAGCAGTCGATGCGGTTGTCACCATTGCAGTCCTGCAAAGGAAACTGTTTATTAGGGCCGAAAATGCGTTAAGCGGATGCCCCCGCGGTTCTATTCAAAAATGCTCCGTCGCGGGTCCCGCGTGTGCTTATTGTGAAGAACCGCGCGGACATCCGCAGTTTCGGCCCTTAGAAGATGCTGAACTGCTGATAGACTTCTTGAGCATTTACTTTTAACATTACAGAGCATCGAGAAATCACCGAACAGAGCCAAGCGTAGAGCCAAACGTACCTAACTGCCTGCAGTTTCAAATAAATAGATGTGTTTCTGTCTGGCTGTTTATCTACTTATTTCTTTAATTACTATTTCTATCTTTTCAGGTCAATGACACAACACAGTAACTTGACGTCGTCACGACTTGATCACTTGATTAGCTGTATTGTTCATCACAATGGACATTTTGATGCTGCCTTTTGTAGGTATGAATTTGTTTGAAAACAGCTCTCTAGATTGTTTACTGTTATCGATGCCTCTAAGGTAACGTAGAAGCGAGCTCGAAAATTAAGAATCTTCACTGTAGCTCATGTAGGGCAAGTACACATTGAAGCATGAGCGAAGCGAGCTACAAGGTTGGGTCATTTTCCGAGCAAAAGGAGGCACAAGGGCAAGATGTATCATTATGCCCCTGCCGCAACTTTTTCTTCCCCAGCTAAAACATTTAGTAAGTGGCGAAGGACGAGCTCTTTGGGGTGCTGTCTCATGTAAAATTGACGTTAAAAATGCTGATACATCAGCACAATTTGAATGAGTTACTTGATTTTGATAGTTCAGCTTACCTGAGCGTATTTCCTCATGTAATGTTGGACTGTGAGGGCGGCGCAGTACGGGTCTTTTGTACAGCTGGGGTACGCTGGAAAACCGTATAAACTGTTTAAATTATATCAAGTCATCATATCTACCTTGCTTTTTTTCCAGATACATTTGGGTCGGCTTGCAGTCTTATGTAGGACTGTCTGACCTCCACAACGTAGTTAGTGTTTTGAGTAATATACGTACAATACTTCTTGGTAAGACCACAGCCTAGATTATTAGTAAGGGTGCTTGTACATGACGCATGTAACCCGCGCAAGTAAAGATGCGGGTTACCCGCGCGAGTAACATGCGCAAGCTACTTGATCAAGCTACCCGCGGCGGGCGTGTACACGGCGCATGTAGCTTGAGCATGTTGAGGCACTTGCGCGGGTTACATGCGCCGTGTAGAAGCACCCTAAGCCGTAAAGCCTCCGTCTGGATTACACTATTAAGTTGAAGATTCTATTTAACCTGGGCAGCTTATAAATAAATCTACTTGTCTTATTCTAAAATGTTGAGACTTCCAGAACGAATTTGCTACTCTAGATGTTTCTAGAAAAGGGTCAAAAGTTCCGGATACATTCATTCATTTCTACACAGTCTCATAACTTGTGGAACATTACAGAATCATCTGAAAATCAGGGTAGAAAGTTCTATTAACTTCCAGGGCAATTCTCAGTAGTATTGTCGTGAATCTTGTGGAACCTTCGAGAAGCTTGTAGATTGACGAGATC
Source organism: Agrotis clavis (assembly GCA_954870645.1). Taxonomy (NCBI): domain Eukaryota; kingdom Metazoa; phylum Arthropoda; class Insecta; order Lepidoptera; family Noctuidae; genus Agrotis; species Agrotis clavis. Next base: position 17,576,557 of record OX940935.1, on the reverse strand, counting down.
AATCAATCAATACAATCGACTTAACATTATTTTATTTCTTTTTCGGATATGTATTGAAAAACGTCGTTTGATTCAAGTGGGGAAAGTGTTTATTGTATTCGAAGCCAAATACTCACCCGAGACGAGTCTGAACAGGCACTGATGTAGTCATATATTATGTAACAAACGATAAACACAAACGCTGAGTAGGCTTTAATAGATTTTCAACTTTATGTGCTTGGGTATAACGTTGAAGATCAAATGAAGTTTGTTAAATCGTTTTCGATCTTTCCTGTCGCTAACGCTCAGAAATCTTAAATAGATTTTCAACTTTAGTCTCTCGGCAATAAAGATGAAAACCTATTGGGGAGTAACGAGCGTTTACGATTATCGTTTGCGACTTGTTGTGACTTGGCTAGGGGTCAGGTGCCAAAAAAATACGAAACTTTTTTACCGAAAATACGACAGATTCTTTAGGCCACTAAAGCAATGTATACCTAAAACATCATCTTACCATCAGGTGCATCAGTCGATAGTCCGTTGATGGTGGGTTTGCCAGAATCTTCCCAGTAACCTCGAGTGATGTAGAACGGGCCGCAGGCGACGTCATTACAGGAGTTGCTGCGCTTGCAACCGGTCATTGCCTGACACAGGCAGCCGAGGCACACGTCCGTCACAGGTTGACGGGGGATTTTTTTGCGTGCTACAAAATACGAAAATTTAACTAAATTACAAAGAGATTTAAAAGATCCTATAGAGAGATCCATCAAAGAAATTGATGCCGTGTGTCAGTAGCACAATCTAGCGTTGCATATCAACGCGACTACTAGACTGAGCGACTTTTTACCTAGTGGTAAAAAGTTTTGGATCACAACTTTTTGTGATGTCCCGTCTATTTAGTTATAGTATTTAGTTTAATGTCTTTGCTAAATTACATCACAAATGAACTGACTAAACAACAACAACTAACTGATTCTGAGAACGCCGAAAGGAACTGTTTTACATTTACTTATTAGGTAACTGTTTTATTAATGCGTATCTGGATCGATCTAGTAAGGCCAGGTTCACACGGCGATTATTTTCCCGTATACCGTATAAACGATTTTATCGAATAGAGTAGTGACAACAGAATATATATGAAAACTTAAAAATTGTTTACACGGCGTTCATACGGGAAAATCCCGTGTTCGAGAAATATATTTTACCGTATACCGTGCGAAGTTGTCACCGGAACGCCGCGTCTCGAAACGATTTTATCGAATACGACACGCAGTGGCGCTTATGTTCATGTTGTCTCGTTCACACGACTCGCCCATTCGAGAATCGTACGCACTCGCATGCGTGGCCCGAAAAAATCGAATCGAATGGTTGCCGTGTGAACGACTGCATCGTATACGGTAAAACCGTATACGTGAAAAAATCGAATCGAATGGTCGCCGTGTGAACCTGGCCTAAATACTGTGTTTTCCTATTTCACCGAAATTGAATTTGGAAAACTAGTATGAACTCCCGAGGTTCGATTCCCGGTCTACCAAACAGGTCTAGCCTAGCCTCCAGGATCGATAGAATCGATTCTAGGTGAGTATAATTTTTAGATTTAAAATAATATCTACTATATAAAAATAAGTCGGGTTTTCCTTCCTGACGCTATAACTCCAGAATGCACGAACCGATTTCCACGGGGTACACTACGATAATACGAAAAACTTTATTCCGAAATTCATAAATACGAATTTCAAAATACCGATTTTCATAATTCCGAATGGTTCAAAATTCCTAATATAACAACTCCGATGGTTCAATATTCCTATTTTAATAATTCCGAAATTTCAAAATTCCTAACGTTTATAATTACTATTTTCAAAATACCGAATTTCAATAGACCGAATATCAAAAATTCCGACTTAACATATTTTCCGAAACATCAAAAACACGAATACCGAATATTAAAATTCCGATTATTGGAATTCCGATTCGGGTCCTCAGGTCGAAAAGTCCGAGTCGGGGTGCCTCAAGACACATTTTGCTCGCTATTGTATCCTGAGTAGCACCACCAAGGTAGTTCAACGGAGCCCCGCTTCGCGGGGCTCCTATTTCTGTGAGCAAGGTTTAAAGTAACCTAACACGAAGGGGATGGCGGGGTCTTTCAGACCCCGCCATCCCCTTCGAACCTAACCTGTCCGTGTCGGGGTGTCTCCAGTCCCGAGCTCGCTTCGCTCGCTCTTACATCCTTGGTCGGTTTGTTGACTACCACCTACCAAGGTAGGTCGACGGAGCCCCGCTTCGCGGGGCTCCTATTACTGTGAGAAAGGTTTAAAGTAACCTAACACGAAGGGGATGGCGGGGTCTTTCAGACTCCGCCATCCCCTTCGAACCTAACCTGTCCGTGTCGGGGTGTCCCCAGTCCAGAGCTCGCGTCGCTCGCTCTTACATCCTTGGTCGATTTGTTGACTACCACCTACCAAGGTAGGTCGACGGAGCCCCGCTTCGCGGGGCTCCTATTTCTGTGAGCAAGGTTTAAAGTAACCTAACACGAAGGTCCTATTTTTTTTTTTGCTCGCTATTGCATCCTGAGTAATAGCACCACCAAGGTGGTTCAACGGAGCCCCGCTTCGCGGGGCTCCTATTTCTGTGAGCAAGGTTTAAAGTAACCTAACACGAAGGTGATGGCGGGGTCTGAAAGACCCCGCCATCTAACCACCTTCGAACCTAACCTGTCCGTGTCGGGGTGTCTCCAGTCCCGAGCTCGCTTCGCTCGCTCTTACATCCTTGGTCGATTTGTTGACTACCACCTACCAAGGTAGGTCGACGGAGCCCCGCTTCGCGGGGCTCCTATTACTGTGAGAAAGGTTTAAAGTAACCTAACACGAAGGGGATGGCGGGGTCTTTCAGACTCCGCCATCCCCTTCGAACCTAACCTGTCCGAGTCGGGGTGCCCCAAGTCCAGAGCTCGCTTTGCTCGCTCTTGGATTCTAAGTTCTCCTAATAACAATAAAAATCCTGAAGGCAAACAGTGAAAGTTAAGAGGATACGCCTCGCCACTTCGTGCCTACACGGGTTTAAATAACACTCTGGGAGTACGGTAGACAAAATTACGTGGAGCCGGTTTTGCACCAATTCGTTTCTGTCACTGACTTTGTGGAATGAGAAACGAAATTCCGATTATCAATATTCCGAAAAAATCAGTTTATTCGGAATATTGAAATTCGGAATTTCGTTTTTCGGAATGAGAACTCATCGAGCATTACATTTTTCGAATATGTGAAAATCGGAAAAAGAAGAAATCGGACATACGACTTTCGGTCAAATAAATTTCGAGATTCTTAATAATAGATATTTTAATTTTTAGGTATTATGATATTCGGAGTTTTGAAAATCGGAATATCGAAATTCGGAATAAAATATTTCGGAGTATTTGGGTGTTCCCATTTCCACGGTTTTGCATTCGTTGGAAAGGTCTCGGGCTCCGTGAGGTTTATAGCAAAGAAAATTCAGGAAAAATTGGTGGCGAAACGGAGTTCGCCGGGTTTGTTAGTGCATGATAAAAGATTGAAACTAACATACATCTTCAGTGCATATTATAAACAAAACAAATGATTATAAAAAAGAAACAATTTACGAGACTTTCTGTGAATTCGTCGTCGTCTGTCGACGTGATATTAAATTACCATGATATTAAAATTTCAAAGTTTAAATAATACCAAAAAGTCCAAATGTGTGATTATCCCCACTATTAAATTGCAAAAATGCAAAATGTAAAAAGCTTAAATAACTAATAAAGTAATTTAACAACAATACTTACAACCACGAGCGGCGGCCACAGCTACTAACAACAGTAGGGCACTTAACTTAATCATGGTCATTTTTGACAGTTTAAATAATAGCTAAAAAAAATATTATACTTAAATAGAGTAGCGTGTTTTCTCACGCACAGAGCCAGACTGGCATTTAATTTTAAGTATTTAAAATACAAAACAGTTTAAGGAAACTTTTGAGTCATAAAGTCAATCTACACATATATTAATTTGGTCAACAGGGGGAAACCCGAATTTAGAGACCCGGCAAACTTCGTACCGCCTCAGATTTTTTTTTCATATTTAGTCACCTTTAAAAATTTCCATGAACTTCCAAAAATTATTCAAAACAAAATAAGCAAAATCGGTCCAGCCAGCCGCAACAGCATAATTTAAGAGCCCAGTGTAGGGAGCTCGCAATGGGGAAGGCAAGTGTCAAAGTGAAAATGACAGTTTGGTCCCCAAAGAACTGTAAAATCAAAGGAATTTTCAGAAAAAAAAACATTTATTGATGTAAAATGACTAGATGTTGTGTAATAAGCTGTAAAAATGATGGAATACACTTTTCAAAATAATATCTACTTTTCTTTTGGAGGTTATGTACCAGTATTGCATCGCTCGAAAATCGAAGAATTATCACCTGGAACGAGTTTTGTAATAGTTGTGGTGTTAAGAAATTAAATATATTGTGATATTTCTCGAATCTAAATAGAAAAAAAGGTTAAAATTACTGACTTAAAACATTATGATATTTTATCAAAATAGAAAGTCAAAAGCAGCATTATATTCTTGATAAAGGAGAGGACAGGTAAAACATACCTAAACTCAAAAATTGAAACCTCAACTACAAGTAATTGTGGATTTATTACGGTAAAATCAAATGTATAACCACTCAATTAAATCACTTTTTTTCTCTTGTAGATGCGCCGCGGCGTCTTAATTCTTCTTTTAGTATATAGTACTTGCATGGACGAATAATTTTCCATATTTGTTTTGTATTTATACTCAATTTTTATAACAAATAATCTTGTTTGTTTTTTTGTACAAGGTAGACGTGGGGACCAACTATCGCAGCGCCATCTACGATTAGCTTTGAGTTGCCATCCCCATTGCAATTCGAGGCGAGCACAAAAATCGGACGAAACATTGCTATCTCTGTCTGACTTTTTGCAGCGCAGCGCGCAGCTGTATGCGTGCGTGTGTGTGTTTGTAACGAATCATTCATATTGACAGAAAACCATTTCATTGTACTAATTTTGTTCAACATTTGCTTTATTTTTGTTAACTAATTTGGGGAATCGTTAGTGAACGCACAAACCAACAATGCGTTTTTTGGAAATAACTCTACAATGGCTACATTAGAAGATTTTAGGACTTTATCTAAAATCTAATAAAATAAACGTCCAGTAGGTATAACGTAGGTATTTATCTTGAGATTTATCTGTTGTAATCTAACTATTAGTAGGAATGAAAAAATATATATTTGGATAGTCCATATTGAGGAAGGCTTTAGGCTATGTAACATCACGCTATCACCAATAAGAGCAGAGCAGCAATGAGAAATTTTTCAAAATCGGGAACATAATTATTGTATTCCTTTTCGAAAGCTTCCGTTGCGTAAACCGTTAGTTACGTAAAAAATATGTACTTACTACGGAATTATTCCTGATATAGATGAAAAGTTCTAAAATAAAGTCTGCGTGACCATAATGTTAGTTGATTTTCAGTCGTTGTTGACATTTGTATAGGAACCGCTATTTGATTAACACTGTTAGCGAACCAGCTAGTCTGGTGAATAAGCTGCTTGCCTCTCGTGCAATGGGTTTCAGGATCAAATCTTGGTAATTTGTTTCCTACTTTTTGTGATTTTTTATTTTGTTTTTATTATATCCTGTGAGAGTTTTCAATAATTCAAAATAATTTTATGCATACTTTTATTTCAATATAATTTGCAATTTTATTTTTTTCTAAAATTTTTCAGTAGTTTTCTAGGATAATTCTGCACTGATTTAAATTGTAGGTAAGTACCTAGGTAAGTTGGATATTGGCAGGGTTGGAAAAAAAAAAGTTTTTTTTTCAAATTTATAAAACAAACAGTTCAAAATGTTTTAAACAAGTGTTTTTTATGTTTTTTTTTCAGTTTCTGGTTTTTTTTCAAATTAATTCCACCTTGTTTGTTGATGACTAAACGTATAAATCAATTATGTTTCATTTCTAGACTACATCTTTTCAAATTCTCCCTTTGTAGGGTGAGTGGGGGTAAGTTGGAATGAAAATTCGATGAGATGAACAGTGTTGATTTGAAACTTTTGTCACACAAAGGGATTCAGGGCAAATGCAAAAAAAAAATGTTTTGGGTGAAAAAGCATTGTCAAGTTGTTTCTATAATGTTGAAAGAAATCTTTTTGAAACAATATTTTATGAAAAAACTGTTAATAAAATTGGTCATAAGAAAAACAATATGAAGGGGTAAGACGAAATGCCGAAGGGGTAAGATCGATATAGTGACCAAAATCGTATTTATGGTCATTCTGCATGCGTGGTCATCAATAAACCTTCTGCTTCAACTAACTACATATCATGAACATCAGTTAAATTCAAAAATCGCTCTCTAAGTGCAAGAAAAATAATTAACCAAATAAAATATATCGATCTTACCCCGTTGAAAGGGCTGACAGCCAGAGGTTCTCAACATGTTGTAATAAGATAACAAAAAAAAAAATATGCTCAAGACTGTCAAGTCTAGGTCGGGTCGATCAATAAAACACGTTTTCATTTAATAAGCTCTGCTTGCAGCGCCTCGCCTTGTCAAATTAACGGAGATTCCCCCTGCGTTGCACCTACACACGCCACTCGTGCTTGTGCGTACGTGCTGGGCGTTTTCGCCCGGAAACGGTTAACCGTTTCCCCGACTGTCGTATGATATCCCCCTGAGCCTGACCATCCAGATGGCTATGACTCTCTGCTACGCCACCAGCCAGTCTACCAGCTGGTCGCCTCCACGTGCACAGGGTAGATTATACTTTCTGAGTCTGATTCCGTGTTAAAGGTTTTCGATACGATGTTGTGAATATTGTGGAAGGAATACCACCGTATATTTCAGATTGAGAACCCCTGACATTTTGTAAGAGTTTCGCAAACGGGGTAAGATGGAAAGTTTTATATTATCATCTTACCCCGTTAAAATTTGCAGAGGTAAGTTTGAAAGGCACCATAAATCTTAAAATACGTGAAATAAACAAATCTCCACAATATAGAGCATGTAACATTTCAAAGCTAATTCCGAATATCAAAACGAAATCTTTGTTACTTATCCATGAAAAGAGATACAGCATGCGGGGTAAGAATAAAAAACGCAACTTTACGCGGAAAAATGTGTCCTTGCGGAAAATATCAAATTACACACAAATGCTCTCACTTAGCGACTGACGCAGACTGCAGTGCGGGGCAAGACGAAACGGTGTCTACAATGATGTTGCCAGCATTAAAAGATTTCCTTTCTATCCGGCGTTATTGTCTCTTTTTTATCTTTCCCCGTTTTTCATCTTACCCCCACTCACCCTAATGAAATTTTTACGAAAAATGAGCAATGGAAAAAAAACAAGTGATGTTTTTTTTCTAATAATTTTATGCATTGTTTCATTACAATGCCAATAAAAGTTAAAAATATGACATAACAATGGCATTAGACTCAAAAGGTTTTATGTGAAACTATTTAGACTCCTGAATATTAATTTATTTTCATTTTACATGCATTCATCTGCCTTGAAAAGTAGTTGGAATGGGTAATAAAAAACACTGTTTAATTTCAAACTGTTTTAAACACTGTTTTAAACAGGTGTTTTAAAACAACTTGTTTTAATCATGCCAACCCTGGATATTGGATATTATTATTATTACTGCGATTTTTGCTTATGCTTATGCAAACAACTGAAACTTACTGACTAAAATCCACGGTGTCCTTTAATAGCCCTTTACCTTCCGGGGTCACGGTGATGAGATAAGTCCCGCGACCAAATACAGAAAACCTACCTTGAATTCTACGTACCTACTAGGGAATCGAGAACCGGTCCTTGTTGGAAGTCCCGGGATTTTCGGGACAGGCGTCCAAGGAACCGGGAAATCCCGGGATTTTCGGGAATTTCGGGACAAAAATGCATTTTTTCCATGGCATTAGAAAACAATGAAAATAATAAGATAACTTTATGGTACAGTATTTATTCTGATTAAAATCATACAACCAACTTATTCGACGGCCTCATGGACATGGGTTTGCTCTAGCCTCTTTTCTATTCAGAGGTGGCAAATCTATTCACTCTAACTGTACTAACTATGGAAACTTGCAGTTCATCTAGATGTCCAATACTGGACATTAGATGTACCTAATGCAAGTAGGCCGGTGGAAAGAGGTTGTAGAATTCATGAGTTCGACCTATTTTAGGTCTCATCTTAGCACGAGCGAACCCAATAAAAAAAACGAAAAGAGGGAGGGCTTCACACACAGCAGCTATAATGTATATTAATGTACATTACATCCCGGGATGTATAGCTTTAAATTATCTTGATGTATCACACACACAACAGGTAATGTAATGTACATTTCCCTACATTTCATAACATCCTTTTCGAAGAGAGATATACGGAAATGTATTGAGATGTATAGGTGTATCGAAATATAAATGTAAATTTTCGTATATTTTCGTGTTCAGTACCTTAGATTCGAAGATGTAAAAATATACATTATTGCTGCAGTGTGTGGTCTCCTGACGATTTCTATGGAAAGATGTAATGAGATGTATCGTACTATAATGTACATATTTACATTATTATTATTCCTTAAGCTTGCGTCGATAAGATGAGCTAAGCTGTAGAATAACCATCCACCAGTTTCACGTTGCCAATTAGTCTAAGGAGCTCTGCATTCCACTGGGTCTAGTGCAGTAAGTTGTATTTATCTGAGCCATCCCAATGATTAAGTTGAGTAAGGTTGCTGCAATACTTCGTTAGAAAAAACATAAGAAACTTTGAATTTCGCGGGCTACTACGACGCAATCAATGCAGAAATGGGCTTGCACATATCCAGGTGTAAGGTATCGCTTCACTCTATTTAGGATGCCCACGTCAAAGTTGACACTGGATGTCAGTTCCATGCCCAAAAGCTCAAGGTCATCAGTTACAGAAACAGTAAAAATAGGAATTGGTCCAAATTACTCTATAAAAGATCTAGTTTTGATTTACTCCTACTTCACTAAGGAAATATGCGCCTGTATGTTGGTGGCGATAAAAGAGAGAAGTTTCTTGTGTCAGCGAACAAGAAACTTCTCTCTTTTATGGGATACTAAATATCAAATCTGTTTGCTCTACCATGGTCTCTCTGAAGCAATGAACTTCATCCCCACTGGATTTTGCAGTGGGCAAGTATGTCATTGAAACAGTACTGTTATCTACCTATCCAACAATACCAGGCTGAAGTGGGTAAGAAATGTGCAGCAAAATAAGAGTTGCAAAGAGAACAGATAACTGTTGAACTCCAGAGTCAATAACCAAAAGCTCAAAGGATCAGTCATCAACGACAACTCTGATTGATCGTTCACTAAGAAAGTCTGATATCCAGCTACAAAAATTGAGATACCAAAAGCAAGGAAGCTTTTTGTCTCGAGACCCTGTCAAAGGCTTTCGAGATATAACCAGTACTACATTATCAACTTTTCTTCTCTTTCAACAACACTTGTATCTGAACATGTTATTCCGTATTTAACGGCGAAGTGAATAAATACCTTACATCCAATTTGATTCTTTTGTTCTATAAAAGAATTAACAAGTTTAAACAAATTATTTATACTGTTTTTCTGAGTCCCGAAAATCCCGAATTTCCCGGTTCTCAGTCGCATGTCCCGGGTTTTAAAATATACTTCAAGAACCGGGAAATCCCGGGATTTTCGGGACCGGGATTTCCCGGTTCGATACCCTAACCTACCTATTTGATCGTACAGGCCGTACAGCGTAGGTAGCTTTTACTTCGTAATAAACAAGTAAATACAGGTACCTGTATTTACTTGTTTATTACGAAGTAAAAGCCTATGACCAAAAATGTATGGAAACTGGTGGCTTTTGTATCAGACTTAAAAAAAAGTAAAGTAGGTTCTCAGTTCGACCTGTATTATGTATGTTTGTTTGTACAATTACGAGTATGTATGACTATGTATGTTTGTTTGTTCGCGATTATCTCACATTTGGCTGAAGCGATTTTGATGTGGTTGTGGCCACCAGTTTCCATATTTTTTTGGTCATAGGCTTTTACTTCGTAATAAACAAGTAAATACAGGCACCTGTATTTACTTGTTTATTACGAAGTAAAAGCTACCTACGCTGTACGGCCTGTACGATCAAATAGGTAGGTACTAGAGATGTTACGAATATTCGCATTCGCATTCGCATCATGCGGATATTCGCATATTTATAGACATTCGCATTCGCATTCGCAAAATTCATGCGAATATTTTGCGAATACGAAAGACTGAAAAAATACCAATATCTGGTACTCCTTCTTCCACACACTCCATTCATTCTTATCTTTTGTCGTCCTCTCCATTCATCTTTTGTTTAATCTGCCTTCATCTCGCCATTCATCAATATTAATGTTCATCAAATCAATCACAATAATTAATCATAAATATGACCATGCTAAGATAAACGTGTTTCTGTCTGTTTTTCTTTCACTGACGCCATTCTTAGAGCCACTCTTATAAAAGGTGAATTGTTCAATGGGGTGTAGATGGCTAAATCCGAAACTATGAGGAATATCGAAAAACATTGAAAGGAGTCTCGAGCCCGATTTTGACGGAAACTAAAAATGCATCATGGGATTTTAGCAGAATCAGTAATCCTGGCCAGGAATCAAACCACCTGGAGCAAGGATCAAATTCTGGAAGTAAAAATGCAGTTTTAGTTTTCGTCAAAATCGGCCACGAGACTCCTTTCATAGTTTTTCGACATTCCTTTTAGTTTCATAAGGCCAACCACGCCCAGTTAAAAAAATCACCCTGCATACTTTTTCCATTCTCGTTACAGACAGGAAGTAAAAAATTTAATAAAAATAAGTTAAAAAGTTACATTAAAAAGTGTTTATTTTTGTATTTTCTAAATTATCAAGTGTAATTGATTTAAAACTGAATATTCGCATTCGCATTCGCATTCGCGAATATTGGAATTGAATATTCGCATCCGCATTCGCGTTCGCGAATGTCAAAAATCGGATATTCGCAACATCACTAGTAGGTACGTAGAATTCAAGGTAGGTTTTCTGTATTTGGTCGCGGGACTTATCTCATCACCGCCCGTGACCCCGGAAGGTAAAGGGCTATTAAAGGACACCGTGGATTTTAGTCAGTAAGTTTCAGTTGTTTGCATAAGCATAAGCAAAATCGCAGTAATAATAATAATATCCAATATCCAACTTACCTAGGTACCTACAATTTAAATCAGTGCAGAATTATCCTAGAAAACTACTGAAAAATTTTAGAAAAAAATAAAATTGCAAATTATATTGAAATAAAAGTATGCATAAAATTATTTTGAATTATTATTGAAAACTCTCACAGGATATAATAAAAACAAAATAAAGAATTGTCAAAAAGTGAGAAACAAATTACCAAGATTTGATCCTGAAACCCATTGCACGAGAGGCAAGCGGCTTACTCACCAGACTAGCTGGTTCGCTAACAGTGAAAATCAAATAGGGGTTCTTATACAAATGTCAACAATGACTGAAAATCATATAACATTGCTAATCCCCCAAGGGGAATAGCGTAATTATAGATAAAAAATCCACGGTGTCCTTCAATAGCCCTTTCTGTTCCGGGGTCACGGTAAGGAAATAATCCCGCGACCCCGGCAGGCTTTGGCCCTCTGAGAGGGGGGCCCCGTCATTATGCTGGCGCTCTTTGAGGCGCGCGTGGGACACAACGCGCCGTCGACCCGGGCATGGTCCATGGTCGGGCAGCGAGTTGCCCTTTACTCGCTGCCCGCATGCCCGGATTATAGATACCCTATTAATTGAAGCGCAGTAAGGAATATTTAAGGAAAAATTGAATGAATAATATCCAACTCAAAACATTATATGTATAAAAAAAACTACAAAATTCAAAATTGCTTATCTCCCAGGGACAATAGCGTAATAATACATAGCCTATTAACAGAAGCATATTATTAGGAACCTTATAGGAAAGGAAACTTTGATCGACAACTTTACAGTAGTTTCGAAGATAGATCAAAACAGGAAAACATTACAAAAATCAAAAAAAAAGTTGATCTGGCATCAGAATTCAGAATCGATCCCGTATCTCGAAAAAAATACAAAAAGAAAAAAATATTCAATGTACAGGAATGACAGCTCTACGATTTTATTACAATGTTGTGAAAAGACAATTTCGCAAACAATAACGCACGCGTAGCACAGTCAAATACATAACATGTAACATTGAAAACCCAAGACCAGTGCGCGCCACGAGCCACGAGTCTACGACACAACCTTTTTTTTTTTTTTTTTTTTTTTTTAGCGTGGTAAAATCATCAAATGAGTCCTCCAACCCCGGGCAGGGCGGGAGGGACTGTCAGACTTTTACTGACTAAAATCCACGGTGTCCTTCAATAGCCCTTTCTGTTCCAGGGTCACGGTAAGGAAATAATCCCGCGACCCCGGCAGGCTTTGGCCCTCTGAGAGGGGGGCCCCGTCATTATGCTGACGCTCTTTGAGGCGCGCGTGGGACACAACGCGCCGTCGACCCGGGCATGGTCCTTGGTCGGGCAGCGAGTTGCCCTTTACTCGCTGCCCGCATGCCCGCGCCTACGGTGGCCGGAGATCATCTAGCGACGTCCGTCGCCGTGGGCGTCTACCACCGCGGATGGGGCGGAGGGAGGACTCTGTCCTCTCTCGCTCGCGGCCCGCCTCCTCCTTCACGAGCATTACTGCCTCGCAGAAGGAGGCGACCGCTTCCCACTCCGTCTCGCCCCGCAGCATGGCCGCGACCAATGCTGGGCGCGAGAGGTCTCCGCCTATCGCAGCCGTGAGGACACGTCGGTGCTCTGCCCAAGCTGGGCAGTCTTGCACCGTATGCTCCACCGTGTCCTCCGGGCGATCTTCGCAGTGGTGACACCCAGGCGTCTCCTCCTTTCGCATCAGACACAGGTACCTCCCGAAACTTCCGTGTCCGGTGAGGACCTGCGTCAAGCGGTAGGTCAGGACGCCATGACTTCTCTCCAGCCACTCCTCAAAGAGGGGTCTTACCGCCGCAATTGCGGCGTGCCCGGCCTTCGGTCGCGACAGTCGTTCCTTCCATACTGCCCTGAGATCGCGCCGGAGCTCTTCCCGCCGCGCCTCGACTTCACGAGGCAGCGGGGTCACGCCCCGGCGCTGCGCCTCCACGCGCCACTCATAGACGCGCTGGAGGGCAGTCGCCTCCAGATCCCAGGGCAGCAATCCGGCAAGGAGGTTGGCCGATTCGCCGGCAATCGTGCGGTATCCCCGGATCATCCGGATAGCCATGACCCTCTGGCATGCGACCAGCTTCTGTGGTCGCGTCCGGATGCTCAGGGCCCACACAGGGGCCCCGTAGAGGGCCATGGACCGCACGACGCCGGCGTACAGCCTACGGCAGGAAGCGTTTGGCCCGCTGAGATTGGGCAGGAGTCGCCTGAGGGCGCCCGCTGCACGGTTCAGCTTTGGGGCCAAACTCAGGAAATGCTCCCTGAAGTTCCACCGGCTGTCGAGGACGAGTCCCAGGTACTTCATCGTCCTCTCGACGCCGATAGGAACTCCTTCCACCGTAATGCTGTAACTCGACTGTGGCGCGTTACGGCGGCCATAAAAACACATGGCCTCCGTCTTGTGCAGCGCCACGTCGAGTCCCAACCGCCGGATCCTGTCGACGACTGTCGCGACCGCCTCCGTCGCCACGTCGGCCGCCGCCTGGTGCGACTCTCCCTGTGCAAGGACGAGCGTGTCGTCAGCGTAACAAATTACGCTGACGCCGTCAGGGAGGTCGCTGCGCAGCACCCAGTCGTATCCGATGTTCCACAAGGGCGGTCCCAGGACCGAACCCTGTGGAACACCGCACGACATCTCTCGCCGGTTCCACTCTCCCCGGTGACCGGGGTAGATGACGGCTCTGTCCGTCAGGTAGTCCTCGACTATTCGGCGGAGGTAGGTCGGCACCCGGTGATACCGGAGTGCCTCCCTGATGCAACTCCAGGGCAGGGTGTTGAAGGCATTGGTGATGTCCAGAGACACCGCCAAGACGACCCTGCCCCGGGCCACTGCATCCCCCGTCGTGAGGGCTCTCACGCGCATGATTGCGTCCACCGTCGAGCGCCCCCTGCGGAAGCCGAACTGGCTCTCCGACAGGTTCGGACCCACCCGATTCAGGTGCCCGGCGAGGCGGTCTGCAATGACTCTCTCAAAGAGCTTGCCCACCTCGTCGAGCAGCACGATGGGCCGGAATGCGGACGGAGAGTCCGCAGGGCGCCCGGACTTCTGGATCAGGACCAGTTTCCCCGTCTTCCAGCGAAGCGGGAACCGGCCCCTCTCCAGGCACGCGCTTAAGAGCCCCCCTAGTCGAGGCCCGAGAGTCCCGAAGGCCAGGACCCAGGCTTTTCCTGGCAGGCCGTCGGGTCCTGGGGCGGTATTTTTGGCTTTGAGCCGTTGTACCGCCACTCTCAGGTCTACCTCGGTCACCTCTGGAGCGTCGTAGACGTCGTCGTCGCTGTGGTCCGCGTTTGCGTCAGCTTCCTCCTCAGATTCCGTCGGAGACGGAGCCATGGGCGGGGGAGCATACTCCTCCCCTCGCGAAGGGAACAGGGCGCTCACCACGTCCTCCACGAACTGAGGCCGGAGACTCTGCGTCAACGGGGGAGCCCAGGGGCGGAGCTTTTCTCGCACCCACTTGTAGGGGCGGCCCCATGGGTCCCCGTCCAGAGTCCCCAGCATCTCCTCGCGGGCCAATTCCTTGGCCCGCCAGATCGCGTCGCGGAGGGCGGTCTTCGCTGCCCTGTAGCCCTCGTACAGCTCCGCCTCTACAGTCGCCGCATCCGGAGGTCGGGTGCGGCGCCTGCGGAATCTGGTGTACCGGCGGCGCGCAGCAACGCATGCTTCGCGCAGCGCTGCTAACTCGCTTGACCACCAGTACAGCTGACGCCGGGCGCGTCCTTGCCGGACCCGGGGCATGGCCACGTCACAGATCTCCGACATGGCCTCCCGGAACCACTCAGCCTCGTCGTCTATGTCGGCAGGCCTGTCCGGTGGTGACACCCAGGCCTGCACGATCGAGGCTTCCAGGAATAGCTCCCGGTCCAGCTGCTTCAGCGCCCATCGCGGACCACTTAGGTTCCGTCCACTTGAGACCGGCGCGTCTGAGGTCTGGGCGGAGACGTCGAACCGGATATACCGGTGGTCGGAATAGGTCTCCACCTCCTCCACAACGCGCCAGCCAGTGACGCGCGGTGACAGGTCGGGGGTGGCGAACGTAAGGTCCACCACCGACTCGCCCGTGTACCGCACGCACGTGGGGACGGAACCCCGGTTTTCGATCACCAGGCCATGCGCACGGGCCCAGCGCTCGAGCCTCGGGCCCCGCGAATAGTCCGTGTTCCGGGAACCCCAAGCCGGACTTTTGGCATTGAAGTCCCCCAGGACGAGCGCGGGGAGAGAACCGAGGGCGACGACGACGTCTCCCAGCTCCTCTAGGGAGTCTTGGAACTCGGCGATAGATCGGTTCGGGGAGAAGTAAACGCCTACCACGGCGATCTCCCCGAACCGGGCTGCGACGATCCCGTGCCCTCTCTCGACACGATCGAGGGGCGGGGTACCGGCGGCGGCCGACGAAATTAGGGTCACCGAGCCGTCCAGGTCTGCTACCCAGTCATTCCTGGGCAGGACAAAGTACGGCTCGGCGACCACGGCGACGTTGATCAACCACTGCGCCATGCTCTGGAGCAAAAGATCCTGAGCAGCGGCGCAGTGGTTGATGTTCGCCTGGAGGAAGCGCAATGGAGACATTAATCTGAATCCATTGCGGCCTCCTCCAGGGCCCTCCTCGAGGGCGTGGCCACGGCGGCGGCAGCGGCGACGGCGGCGGCGGCGGCGGTGGCGGCGGCGGCGGCGGCAGCAGGAGCTGCGGCGGCGGCGGCAGTAGCGGGGACGGCGGTGGCAGAGGGCCTACCTCTGCTCTTGGTCTTGGCGGGCGGGGCGCAGGACTTGCCCCCTGCCCGGTGATCGGCCGGCTTACCAGCCGCCGCACATAGGAAGCAGTGCGGCGGGGCGTTACACGAGCCGGCCTTATGACCGGGCCGACCGCAGCGGAAGCAATCGCCGCTGCGGTCCACCTCCGAGGTGCACTTGCATGCCGTGTGGTTACCCACTTGGCAGCGGAAGCACCTCAGAGGCCTGGGTTATTACGACCTTACGAAAGTGTGAGTTTCTGCGATCACCAACTACAAGCGTACACGCACACAAACACAGTTAAGATTGATGCGACAGAGCATCTGTCGTTCAAGATTTGCGATAAATTTGTTTGTGTTCCGTAATACCAAAAATTATGAATGAAAAGTTGATGTTTTTCCATTTAAGTTTTGATAATCTACAACTAGACAATATAAGCTATGTTCCTATTAAAATTATATTAGGAACATTAATGTTTTTAATACAGAATAATTAAGCTGAAAACATGCTGTTAGCGGTGTTAAAATGTACGAAATGCAATTCGCTCGCATTTCGTAAATAGTAATTATTTTTTTTTAAAAGTTTAATAGGAACCTAGATAAATACCGTCTGTATCCGAATAACATAACTTTAAGTCGGTAAAATGTTCGTATCGCGAATGATTTTGGTATTACGTTTGTATGGAGAAATTTCTCTTCACCGAACCCTTAAGCGCGGAGACTTAAAGAACAGCAATTCATTTTTATAATTACACCGTGACTTCATCTTGCAAAAGTGATCCATTCAATGTATCCGACATAAAATACCTCGGCGTGATTATATTTTTAATCATTAATAATAATTTTTATCATTAATAAATAGGTACAATTATTCGAAAATGAAAAATCCTGTTAGAAATGTTTACGTATCAAATTGTGGAGTATACTGTGCAGTCGAGCAGATCATTCGTTTCTAACTACGCCTTGCGTCATAATATTGAATACCTAATATTTTTATTTTTAAATTAATCAAACATCATAAAAACCATTTTTTTTTTAAATGAATGTTTACTAGTCGTTGGATACATGAACTGGGCTGCCGTTGTAAGACGACAAAGTCACGGTGTATTTATGTGATTACTGATTATGATGTTAAGAATAAAAAATGTTGTCTTGTTGCAGACCTTTATTATATAGATATTATATCGCCTTTATTGATTTTTACCATCTCGAAAAAGGAAGGAGCAGGATTCTGTTGAAAACCAGAAGGTTTTCGGAAAAATATTGATATTTTTAGGATTTTAGGAGGGTATCAAGGAAAAATAAAGAAAACAAAATGTTATCCAAGAGACTAGCTTCATTTTTAATGTTTATTTATTTTTTAGATCCTTAGCATCGCTCGATTAAAATGACTAGTTTTCAAGTCACAACTTTCATGAATATTACGCTATTTTTTGCTCATTTCTATCGAGGATCAGAAGATGTGTTTACGATATTTATGATGCAAGGAAACAGTAAATAGTCTCAACTATCAATCGGTTTCGTTATCACTCTGCATAACTGATTATGTTAACGTACTTAGCCCCTTCGTCCACTAGGCGACGCAAGTCTACGATACCTTACGATTTTGGGTTATGGGACATCTCGTCCACGAAAAAACTGGCCCACAGGCCAGTCCCCTTTTTAAAATTTGCATGGGTAAATTCGCCCGGCCAGATGTCTTCTATGAATTAGTTAAGGGATATTTCGGCAAAATCGTATATTTTTAATTAAATATCTGTTCATTAATAATATAACCAGCAAAAGCACTAGGCAGGCATAAGTTTAAAGTGGTAAGTAGTTAAAAAATTCTAGGCAGGAGGATTATATAAGTACTCATACCACTTTAAAAAAATCGTATATTTCATAAAATGTACATACCACTTTGAACTTATGCTTGCCTAGTACTTTTGCTGATTAATGAACAGAAATATTTAACAAAAAATGTACGATCTTGCCGAAATATCCATTTACTTTTAATAGAAGACATCTGGCCCGTTCTACTAAATTGGTTTGGGCGAATCTACCCATGCACATTTTAAAAAGGAGACGTCTGGCCTGTGGGCCAGTTTTTTTGTGGGCGAGATGTCCCATAACCCACGATTTTGGTATTCATTGACGCGTGCTTGTGTTCGAACCTCTATGGGTTTGTATTGCGATAGCCGCTTGGATACCGAAGTCGTAAGGTATCGGAAACTTGAGTCGCCTTGTGTACCAAGGGCCTTATAATTATTCTTGTTGTTGCTTGGATTTTATGAAGTAACTACACATAATGAGAACGTCTTTTGTACATAAACCTACCCAAACTGTCTAATTTTCCCCATTGAACAAAAACCTCTACTTTTATGATAAGGCTGAAAATCTAGTAAAGAAATAGGGTGGGCGGCAGTACTGTTATTTAATACATTCAGTACAGCTTAAAATGCCACACTAAATGAAATGATTCTTTCATTCTGTCTCCTCACAGAATCGCATTCCAACATTATCTCGTCTTCCATTCATCAGCAAACAAGGCCAATCTAGGGTTGGTCTCCATGAGGGCGTTGAGCATCGTTAGCATTCGCGGTATTGGAGAGGTGGATCGGGCTACAGTGCGACAAAGTCGGACATTAAATAGTACAGACGCCAGCAGGTCAACCTACCCGAATCTGTCAGATTTTACCAATCAAACATTAACCTTCCAGTCTTGTGATATGGTTGAAATTCTATTAAAGAAATCTGACAGATTGTGGTAGCTTGATGTGCTGGCGTCTGTACCTATGTAAGGTGTTTTCTAGGACGATGAATTAACAAAAGAAAAAAGATTCAAGATTTATGGTTTAATGGCAACTGAACTCCCTCGCATCATATACCCTGCAGCTCCTTTCCCCACTAGAACTGACCATCATGTCATCTCTAAAGTCAACGACTTTTGTTCTGGGCCTCGGCGACGCACTGGTTGAAGGCATTCGAGTAGTTGAATGGCAGTTCTCCGACACATCCGTATCCTCCCTTCTTGTGGATCGCCACGTAGTCATAGCAGTCGATGCGGCCGTCACCGTTGCAGTCCTGGAGAAGAGGAAATAAGGGATTATAGATAAGAGTGTGGTAGGAGTTAGGCAGAGGCGGCCTTACCCATTGCGAGGCCCCGGGCGGCAGGTCTTTGCGAGGCCCTTTGTCCTGCTTATAAAGTTTTTGATGCGAAAGTATGTCTGGTTGTTTGGTTTAGGCATTTGTCATGTTGAAGAAATGCTAAAGTTATACAATTAATAAATAAAATTTGTGTTTTCAAACATCCGTGTAAGCGTTAAATCTACTAGTTTTGATTTTTTGCAGACTTGATTATGATGTTGGCCCAAAGACCAATCCAAATTCCAAGAGACCGGACGCAACTTTGTCAAAAATCGAAAAAACACCGAACATTTTGGTATTTTTTAAATTTTGATATTTTTGGCGATCATAAGCCTAAAGAAGTTTTAATGAAACTAAAGCACGACGTTCTGAAAGTGGAATAGATTTGCTACAATATTAGACTACAATGATTACTGTAAATACAAAAGCTTCTGAGATACAGCTTTTCAAAATTCATAATCATTCTTTGCAATTTCTGGCAATTTTTCCCCCACGCTAGTAATTTCTCCTGTGCCGTGGGTGCGTTTACAAACATAGAAACTTACATACACGAACACCCAGACCCGGAACAACTACTTGCAGAAAATACAAATATTTGTTCCGTACGGGGATCGAACCCGCGACACGCAGCGCAGCAGTCCAATTGCTCAGCCACTGCGCCAAACGTGAAAAAACGCCAAAATTCGAAAAATATAGAAATTTTGAAAAGCTCTATCTCGGCAACTACTGGATCTACAGTGTAGATATAATTCGAATCTATAGCAAAAGGCATATTTGAAACCGTTCTGAGAATTTATTATCAACAAAAATTTTTAAAAATTTCAAAAAAGACCGCAATTTTCACGGTTTTTATAAATTTCTTTACAAAGTAGCGTTAAACTTGGAGTATTTATTGGGCCAACTTCAGTGGCGTAGCGAAACCGAATCAAGACGCATTTGCGAGGCCCTTTTATTCAGGACAAAAAAAAAAATTTGCCTCCACGGCTAGCGCGAGGCCCCTTTTCTAAAGGACGACTAGGTTCCCTCGTTCCCCAAGTCATTTATACCAAATGTGATTGCCATGAGACAGCGTCATCAGCTTTGCGAGGCCTCTAGGACTCTTTTAGTTCCCAGTAACAAATAAAACGGTACGAAATTATTTTGCAACATCGGGCCTCGCGCGTTCGGTGGAATGGCTTGACCTAAACGTGTTCGTCGGCGACATCAGTATTGCGAAACCTCTAATGTTTCTTTCAGTTCCCACTCATCATCAGAAATATACAATTGTAGGTCATGTTAAGTTCTAACTAGAAGTTAAGTTGCACTGCTTTATTGAATGGTGATCGCCGTTATCAATATTTTTTTTTTCTCTGAGTGCGAGGCCCCGCAGGCGCGAGGCCGGAGGGGTCCGCTTCTATCCGGCCTAGCTACGCCACTGACCAACTTCATAAACAATAGTCTGTAAAAAATCTGAACAACCGGATTTAACGTACGGCCTAGCTAGCCCGTATACGTACAGGCGAAAAAGTTATTGTACTAATTTAAAGATTAACAAAATTAACAAATACTAAAATCTTAATTAATTTACGTAGTATGTATTTACGAGTATTTAGTTATGTTAGAGTCCTAATAAGTAGTTAGGATCAAAATCAAAAGTTTTAAATTATTTTTTTTTTCGTTTGTGGCGCGAGGCCCCTACAAGCGCGGGCCCCGGGCGGTTGCCCGGTTCGCCACCCCCTAAGGCCGCCACTGGAGTTAGGACTCATCGTTGCATTCCTGGGATGGAAATTCTGTATTAGATGAGATTTACGTTATGTTTGAGAGTGTATTGTTGTGGATTCAAGGTTTCTGATGACTTTTTCTAATGTCTCAGCTCAACTGCATTACGAGTAGTTCTAATAAAATATAAGAAGGAAGGTAGATAGTTCACTTATCGTGTCAGACGTTGGCGCCAGCCGCAAATAGGAATGCGAGAATGCAACTTTAATTCTAAATTATTTTTCGTTACTTATTCGCGCCCCATTCACTACTTTTGAAGTGGCAATGGGACGAGCGCTTTGCGGTACTGTCTCGTGTAAAAGTGACTTTCAAAAGTTTCTTTTTTACCTCATTTTGATAGACAAGTTCATTTTACCTGAGCGAATTTCCTCATATATCCTTGGACTGTTATGGCGGCGCAGTACGGGTCATTTGTGCAACTGGGGTACGCTAGAAAATAATAGTGTACTTTATTAATGAACAAGACATTTTATCTACCTAACGGTCATAGTCATGACTGTCGTATAAGGTAACGTAGATGAAAGGTGGAGTAGGAAGGTTCTCGAATGGAGACCATGCAAACGTAGTGTGGGACAAGATGGACGGATATCCCGAAGAAGGTAACAAAAAGGTGAAGTGAAGGTGGTGATGAAAAAGTGGGAGATCGTGCGCTGTGGATCTCCTTGGGGGATGCCTATGTTCACCAGTGGACTACAATAGGTTGAAATGATGATGTACCTTACCCTTTTTAATTTGCATGCCTAATACAATGTCATCTATTCAAATAAATTAGACAATAGATAAATATGGTTAATAACAATAATATAAAATATTATATTTGTTTCTCAGAACATAATGGCCTTGATTGAAATTATTCATGGTTTTATTGAACGTGTTAGGTCAAATAACAAACAAATAAATTCTAAAATAAACCATACGAATGAATTCTACTTAAAACTTGTTAAAAACACGATTAATAAAAAAAAGCCTGTTTAATAAACGTTTTTTTTTCTTTCTTCCTCTTTCTTTTTTGCCATTCTAGCTAACTGATTCTATGTCTGCAACTTTGGTTCTCTGCCGAATTACCTCATTCCAGATTCTATCATCAGAGTCAGTCCAAACATAGCTCTAGATAGGAAATAGTATAAAATTGCTGCCTCATCGGAGATACGTCAGTGTACAAAACATCATCTTACCTTCAGGTGCATCAGTCGGTAGTCCGTTGATGGTGGGTTTGCCAGCATCTTCCCAGTACCCTCGGGTGATGTAGAAGGGCCCGCAGGCGATGTCATCGCAGGTGATGCCACGCTTGCAGCCCGACACGGCATGGCAGAGGCAGCCGAGACACACGTCCGTCACAGGTTGACGTGAGAGTTCTGAGCTAGCTGGAAATTACGATATATATTTTCATTTCATACTCAATAGCCCCCTTTTTGAGTCCTTCCGCGTTGGAAGGGACTGTCAGACTCTAACTGGCTAAAACTCCCTGTTCCTTCATTCACTCTTTACGTTTCAGGGTTAGAGTAATCTGCTTAGACAGTTCCTTAACCTAACTCAATAGTCCAAACATGTCAATAATTTCCATTGGAAAAAGCTCTTCTCGCCTCGCCTCCTTGGGTCTCCAAGGTTCGAAAACTCCTTTCCGGCTTTTGTTGAGGAAAATATCAAAATTTCCGAATAGCACAAACAAAATTAAATCAAAATACGCAAATTATAAAAAAAGACTTAAAATAAATAATAAAAAAAAACTTACAACTACGAGCGGCGACCACAGCAACTAACAACAAAATGGCACTGAACTTAATCGTGGCAGACGCCATTTTAGGCGATTTAAAAAAGAAACGTGTATTCTCACTTGCAAAGCCCGACTGGCATTAAGTATAAATAAAATACAAAGAGTTCAAGGCTTATGAGTTTAATGAACAGTCAGCCATTTGGCAACAGGGAGAAACCCGAATAAATAAAATAGATACGGCAAAAAAACCTATTTTTAAATGTTAAGAATTTTGACATGTTTCTGTTTTTGGTCAAGTGTGAGTCGCCATAAAATGAGTGAAAGAGGCTATTTTTTAATGCCATTCGACTCTGTTACGTGTATCGACGACATCGTGGTTTTGAAAAAAAAATGGTAGGTACAGCGGAAGTTCAGAAAAAAGACAGGACTAATAAAAATATTTGAGAAGTTTTCATTTTAACACTTTGTCGGGGTATTTTGGTCGTATAAATACCTTTTTTTATCGTAGTAAAGTCATCAAATGAGTCCTCCCACCCCTACTGTCA
Source organism: Agrotis clavis (assembly GCA_954870645.1). Classification (NCBI taxonomy): domain Eukaryota; kingdom Metazoa; phylum Arthropoda; class Insecta; order Lepidoptera; family Noctuidae; genus Agrotis; species Agrotis clavis. Next base: position 17,553,425 of record OX940935.1, on the reverse strand, counting down.
CTACTGTCAGACTCGTACTGCCAGTCCCTCCCGCCATCCACGGTGTCATTCAGTAGCCCTTTATGTTCCGGGGTCACGGTAATGAGACAAGTCCCGCGACCCCGGCAGGCTTTGGCCCTCTGGGGCCCTGTCATCATGCTAACACTCTTTGAGGCGCGCGTGGAACACAACGCGCCGTCGACTCGGGCATGATCCATGGTCGGACAGCGAGTCGCCCATTACTCGCCGCCCGCATGCCCGGGTCGTCGTACCTACAGCAATTTAGTACACTAAACGTATCTCAGCTCAGCTAAGCTGTGGACATCAGAGATAGAGAGGCGGAAAGATGGACATGGCGAAACTAAAAGGGTTCCTTGTTGACTACGGAACCTTAAAAAAGCCTATTCGTTCGAAACCAGAAAAGTTTTAGGTGATATAGATCTATTGACATGGCCATCTACAATATCTTATTCTTGCATGTATCTAGCGGCAGGGGTGCGTTTAAATCAATTATCCAGTTTAAATTTATACTGACTAAACGTCAAACACCCAGTTCAAGCACACCGCGAGGTCATAAATTAAACCGACTAAAATTTAATCTGCCCCGTTTACGGTCGTCCACTGGGATAAGTTTTCGCCTGACGGGGATAAATTTTAGCGTCCTTTTTACCTCGCTTTTTATCCTGCTGTCAGATTGACATTGAGTTTTGTTGTTTTGTTTTGCTCGATTCGCGCCGTAGAAACGATTTTTTTTTATTTTAGAGAGTACCTACTTAATTAATCGTCTCAGTGAATATTATTTGTGGATTATGGATTTAATTAGTGTCCGACCGAAACTGATTTTTCAGCCGAAACCGAAACCGAAACCGACCTTTCGGCCTTGCTCTCAGTTTCGGCCGAAACCGAAACCGAAACCGAAACTTTTTAACACATTTAAAATTCCGATTATTTTCTGAAATTTACTGTTTTTTTATATTTATAACTCATGAGAAAAAATAACATTTATAATATACAGGGTGAATTTTTCAACTGGGCCTAGATGGCTATATAATTAACTATGAGGAATATCGAAAAACGTTGAATGAGTCTATAGACCGATTTTAACGATAACTAAAAGTTAGAAAAATTAATAATCCTGGCCAGGAATCGAAACTGCTAAATTTTTATCGAAATTTTGGAAAACCAATCACACCCTGTATTAATGACCACACCATTCGATAATGTTGCTAATAAGGATTAAATTCTGGGAAGCAATGGTATACGGCAAACTAATGGAAATAGCCGATTTTTATGAAATTGCTATTTTTCTATGCTATTTAACTTTTACTGGGCCAAAATCTATTCTAAATTATAAAAAAATCATTGTTTTCAACAATGATATTATAAGTAAAAAAGGTGTAGATACGTCATACGCGCTCAATAACGTATGCGCTCAAATGAGGCTGATTCACACATCTTGATCTCAGTGCGACGTTGCCAGCGGCACTTCACCTACCACAGACTGAATCAAAAGTAAAAGTGACTCAAAACTACCGAAAATGTCGTCGTGTGTGATGAAATATTGTACAAATTAAACATGCAAGACTTCTAAAAGTCAAGGAATCACATAACATTCGTAAATATACTATTTATCTTTAATATTTTCACAAATAAAACATTACGTTTCTATAATATGGCGTCGTAAAAGAAAGAGTGCGAGCACGGGTGCGAGTGAGAGGAGACGCTGACGTGCGGGGGGATTGATGAGGCGTGGCGCTGTTTGTTTATCTAGCTGTCACTTTTTTTCTTATTGCGTTGTATCAAGCTATCCTTTAAGCTATCCTTTTTACTTGTAGTGAAATGTAATGTGTGAATAAAAAAGTGTGTATCTGTGCTGCCGCTCGGCGCGGAACAGTTTTTTCCGTTGTTTTGTACGAGTATAACATATCTATGACTTTACAATATCATTGGTTTTCAATGTGTCACTTGATTTGAAGTCTCAACAATCACACTGTACTCAGAAAAACGAAATTACTTGAGTTGAAATATAATAGCATTATTTCAATGAAGAAACTGTTTACTTATATTTCGAATACAGTCATTGCCTTGACGATTGATATAGTAGATTAGTAGCCAAGGGCTGTAAGGTATCAATTGCAGCCCGAGATATTTAGGCGCACGAGCGCAGCGAGGGCGCCTATAGTTCGAGGGTGCAATTGATGCTTACACCCGAGCTAACTACTCTGCTTTACATCTCGATCGTGAGGTAAGTAGAAAAAACCGGCATTGCAAGAATAAAACATTTTATTAGTTAATTGCTGCTTCAGCTTCCATTTTCATTGATTCGGGAGTGCAGCTTAATTAAATCTTCATCACTTGCAGTACTCATGTTTTTTTCCTAATTATCACGTAATTATAAAAAAGTCCCAAAAACAAACAATATAATATATGTTATATAATTATTTAAAGTAAAAGTTTTCTATTCCCGCCTTTATTCATCTTTTTTTTTTCAAGAACGGGATTTGAGCTTCGCCGTTCGATATTTAAATTGATGACTATTAAACTCGAAGACAAGGCTGAATAGCGAAGCGACCTCTTTTGTCATTAGGCTGAATGTATGATGTCTATTGCCAATATGATGGTTAGATGTCCGCAAACTTTTTTTTTTTAATTACTTACCGCCCTAGGGCTTTTCTAGCTACATTAATACCCTAGAGCGCTAATTGGTTACTTACAAGCCCCATTTGGGGGTAATAATGACCTACTTACCGAACATGAGAGATGTAAAGTTCTTTATTCATTAACTTACTCACTCGTAACAAATTTTATTATGACATGAATATACAAGACTTACTCTTGGCAGTAAACTCAAAAACATAACCTCAACTCACGATGAAATGGACGGTGGCGAACTGAGCCGGGGTCCCGCCCGCCGCCCGGCGAGCGAGCACGTGTTTGCTATGAATTTAACCGAACGAGGCACGAAAATGCACGAATACTTGAGTTTCGGCGGTGCCGATAGTTTCGGCTATATTTTAGCCGAAACCGAAATTAAGGCCGAAACTAGATTTTTTGGCCGAAACCGAAATCGAAACCGAAATTTCGGTCGGTCACTAGATTTAATTAATATTACACCGGCAAATTGATTTTTCATGTTCCGGTCCATTTTTACTGTGTAATAATTTCGAGATCACAAGTTAAATCCTAACTTTACGGAGATTACAATAAAATATTCGGACTGTTGAGTTGAATTTAATTGTTATTTGTTTCATAAACTAAGCTGTCAATTGAATTTGACAGCTAACATTGACAGAAACCTATGACTCCGTTCAGCGAACCCTCGCTAGTTTAATTTATATCCGGCGAATATTTCGTCGGCTTATTTAAACGCACCCCTGGCCTCTCAAATGAACATGTCAAAAGCTTTTGATCGGGTAGACCATAAAATACCTACTGTTTGGTAAACTTAACGCGTATGGAATAAGAGGAAATGCGTATCTTTAATAGAATTTTATCTTTGTAGCAACAAAATAACGACAATTTGTCGAATAAAACAACTTATAAATCTAGCCTGAAAACGGTAAAATTATGGAGTACCACAAGGAGGTGCCCTCGGGCTGCCCCTATGTATTATTTATTTTAACGACTTCCTGACTGCATCATCATATTCTATGCTAGCTATACTCAAAGTGTGCTCTGCGGAGCCCCGGGGCTCCGCTAAACCTTTCTGGGGGCTCCGCGAGAATACAGCTACCAAAACATGACATCGCAATAGACTGGATGCCGAACCTGATATAAGAATTCAACTCCCTTCGATCAAACCTAATATAAACCGATGAATGAAAAATAAGAAACAGTTTCACACGTCTCATTCGATTTTTTTTTTCATTTATTATAGTATGTACATACACTTTCATTGATTCCATATAAAAGAAAAAGTTATGTGCATTCTTCAATAACAATTGAAGAATGCACATAACTTTTTCTTTTATTTTGGGGTTACGTCAAACATTTTGAATTTTGAATTGGAATCGCTTTATAATGGAATTCACATATTGACAAAAAGAAAGTATGGAGATTGTTTGATCGTAATTTTTAGGATTTTCAGGAGAGTATCAAGGAAAAAATAACAAAAACAAAATGTAATCCTAGAGACTAGTTTAATTTATTGTTTTTTTTTTTTTTTAGAAAAATATAAATATTACTTTTGTTCCTTATCGTCAGTTAAAATTACAAGGTTCCAAACTTTTATGAATACGTTATTTTACTGCTCCATTTCCATCAAGGTTTAGGAGATGGGTTAACGAAGTTTATGATGCCTGGATTCATACTTTTTGTCAGAAAACAAATTATTTAGTCTTCAAACCAGCTCATGTATATGACAAATCAGGGATGCATATGACAATTCTAACACAAAAGGTATAAGATTTAAAATTGTTATTGTCAGATGAATTCCCTCGCATCATACACCCCGCTATCCTCTTCCCCTACAAGAGCTGATCATGATGCCATCTCTAGCGACCGTATTTGGCGACTGCTGCGACGCACTGGTTGAAGACATTCACGTAGTTGAATGGCAAATCTGCGACACATCCGTATCCTCCCAACTTGTGGATCGCCATGTAATCGTAGCAGTCGATGCGGCCATCACCGTTGCAGTCCTGGAGAAGAAGAAAAAAGGGATTAGATAAGTGTGGTAAGAGTTTTTGATTGTGGGATATTTCCAATGAGCTTGTTAATGTCTCAGGTCAACTGCAGTCTCGCAAGATCTAAAGAAAAATAAAATAAGGTAGATCGTTAGCTCATAAGTGGTTTTCGTTATTACGATGGGTTAACTTCGCAGCATTCGTCGACTATTCATTTACCAGTTACTTTATATCGGTTAGATTTTCTTGCACATTATTTTACATAGAGATCTACGATTTAGAATGGGCAACTACAGTACTTTTTCAAGTCATTAAGCCTTGTAACTGGGACTGTAGGTAGCTTCATTATAAGTTTATTTTTGACCATTCAAAAGTGCCTGTAATTGTCAACTTGAAGTATTTATTTAGAGTTTTTTGAGGTTTTCATTATGTTATCAATAAGTAGTATATTGCCAATCAGTATTATATATTAGCCTGTATACTTTTAATATATTCAATTAATTGTTATTTATAAATATTTGCATTAGTTCGGGATGCCTGGACGCCTGGACGTAAAGGCAGCTGTAAAAGTCACTGATAAAGGAAAAAGGCCTGAGATTATGTATCAAATGTTTGTAGTTCTGTCGTAGTACTCAATATGGTGTCACAACGGATTGACTGTTTTGATTGTAAACTTTGAGTGAGTTCACACGGGCCGCATTTTGTGTTGCAGTTTCTTGTTTAGAATAATTATACCTAGTCCTACACTCATAACTACACTTTTGTATTAGGTTAAGCCTGTGATGATAGTTGTATGTGTGTTTAAATAAATAAATACTTGCATATTATCAGGTCAATGAGACACAACACAGTAATTTGACGTCACGACTTGATCACTTGGTTGTCTTTATTGTTTATTACAATGGACATAACTTTGATGACCCGTTGCCATTTGTATGAGTCTCTTTGACAATTGTTCACTACCATAATAGCTATCGTATTATCATCTGCTTAAGTTGGGACAGGATTCTTTTTTTTTTTATCTTGGTAACATCATCAATTAGAGATTAGTGCAGATTACACCAGTGGTGGCCTAGTGGTATCAGCTCCGACTTACGAGTTATAGGTCGTGGATTCGAACCCAGCCAGGCGTATTACTTTGTGTAATTTATTTCATCACCACTGCTCTCAAAACGGTGAAGGAAAACATCGTGAGGAAACCGGCATGTCCTAGAACTAAAAAATCGAAGACATGTGACATCTACCAATCCGCACTGAGCCCGCGTGGTGGATTATGGCCCACTCCCTCCCACAGTGTGCAGTCACGATTGGGCTTTAAGTTGACATTAAAATAGTAGGTACTTAATTAAAATTCTTTTACTATTCGCAGTTCGAAGCTTGTTTTTCGGGTGATGTCATATTGTCACGATATGCAAATGGACGCTCAATGTCGACTGATGACAGCATTGTGTAGATACGTGCCCTACGCCTACGATTTTATCGAATATTAAAATATCAAAAACCGGTCAAGTGCGAGTCGTTCCGTATGTCTAAGAGTTCGTTGACGTAAACAAACTTCGTATTCATTGTTAATTTGAATAAAATACAGATGTACTAAGACCTTTAACTCGAATAGAGAACCGAGATTCTGGTTTGGGAACCCATAATAGTAGTTCAAGAATTTGAACCCCATATTATGCTTTTTTTTTACCCGACTGCATGATATCGAAGAAAATGTCATGTTTTTAATTAACGATGTTCGTTAGCAGTTAGCGAGTAATATTTAACAAAAAAATAAAGTATGGCGGATGTTTTGACGTCGAATATTTTGTGGATATTCCTCGTTTTAACGTAGAAGAGGAAATCATATTCAAAAATAAAAAGACGAGTTTGTTAAAAATCAAGAAATCAAGCACTCCTTGTGGTGCTCCACATCGCTGTCAATGTGGTGATGTAGTCGACTGCCTCGGGTACCATGGCCTTTCCTGCAGCAGGAGTGCAGGTTGGTTGGTACGGCACGTTAGTTTAAACGACATAATCCGTCGTGCTTTTGTCACCGCCGGGGTGCCAGCCGTCTTAGAACTCAGTGGCTTGGCACGCGACGATAGGAAGAGACCAGATGGTATGAACATAATGCCATGGAAGCTGGGTAGGCCTTTGGTGTGGGATGCGCCATCCCTTCTTCCTATGTACAGCGTGTTGTGCTGGCGCTGCTGCTGCCTAGCTAGTAGCTATGTGTTCGAGCCGTTTGGGGTTGAAACGTTGAAAATTTAGGGCCATGGGGTCCGAGCGCTCACAAAGTTTTTAAAGATATCGCCAGGCGATTAGTCAACTCTTCAGGTGACCAGAGGGCTAGCCTATTTCTAGGGCCAACGAATCAGCATTGCCATACAACGTGGCAACGCTGCCAGCGTTCTGGGCAGCGTTCCCGTTGACAGCGATGTGGACGAATTCTTTGACGCCCTTTAAATGTGTTTATTTTCTTTTTTGTACATATTACGAGTTAGTTTTTTTTTTATTTAGAGTAAATTATTAGATAAGTATAATTATAAAAAAATATAAGAAATTAAGAAGGATTTATAGTTGTTCCCTGTGGTTGTTCCAATAATAAGAAAATGCTTGGTGGAGTGGAAACTGTCACACTTTTACTGACACAAAATTCACCCTATTCCTTCAGCTACCCTTTGCATTCTAGTGCCTGACTGCCTGAGCAAGTACCTTGCTTGTTCAGGCAGTCCACGAGCGGTGTTGCTGGGGAGATTGTTCCGCCACTTCTTCCCAACCAAAACATTAAGAAGTGGTGAAGTGGGGCGCTTTGGGGGACTGGCACATTTAAAGTTGACGAACGACGTGAATATAAGGTTTGTGGTGTTGTCGAAGACTGTTCTGTGCGACTAATGCTAGTCGAACATAATATGTTCGACTAGCATTTAGCTTTACCACCTCATTACTTACATAACAAACAACACATATTCCGTTCACTCATGATGGACCATATTCAGCTTACCTGACCGTATTTCCTCATGTATCCTTGGACTGTGAGGGCGGCGCAGTACGGGTCATTCGTGCAAGTGGGGTACGCTGGAAAACAATGCAAAAATTTATTAATTCATCATCATCATTATAACTTTGGATTATAGACTATATAGAATTACTGTAGGACTGGTAGGAAACCATCGTGTGGACTTAGCCCCTTCGTATTTATATATATATTTTATTTGTAAAATAAGTAATTTTATATGTATATATATATTTTGGTATTCATTGACGCGTGCTTGTGTTCGAACCTCTATGGGTTTGTATTGCGATAGCCGCTTGGATACCGAAGTCGTAAGGTATCGGAAACTTGATTCGCCTTGTGTACGAAGGGCCTTAATCGATCTATTCATTTTGTAGGTGGACGTCTCACGGTACACTTGACAGTACGGGGTCTCCATTAGAAAACCGACCATCAGTTTTGCATGCTGTGTGGCCTGCTTTCTCATGCTCATGAATGTCTCGATAAAATTACATGAAATGGCAAATACGAATTTTCCGCAGGGTTTCTGTCGTTGGCACGGACTCTACGCCCCTTCGTACTTACACAACGGAACGCATAAGTCTCCGATACCCTACCACTTAGTAACTATCAAGGCTACTATCGCAATACAAATCCATAGAGGTTCGTACACAAACACGCGTTAATGGATACCAAAGTGGTAAGGTATCGCGATACCTCGGAGACTTGTTGAAATCTGTATGAAGGGGCTACTAGGTATCTGTATTATCTGTCACAAATCTACAAAAATGACAGCTAGGAACTTGCTTTGACCCAAGACAAGGAAGACACTACGTCATAAATTAGCTATTTCTTATACAGTAAAATTCCTACGTCTGTCTAAAAGAAATGTTTGCAAAAATAGTTCCGGAATGTTTTTTTAATCATTTAGTCATTCAAGAATATTTTATTAATTTGCACTCCCGACATAATAATGTTATCTATTCAAATAAATTACATAATAGATTAATTGTCATTAAAATAATAATAATGTAAAGTACCTATTAAACTCGTTATTCAAAACAAACCAACAATGATCGAACTAATTGATGAACACAGAATAATTAAATACATTTTAAGATGTTGAAAAGTCGGAATGAATTTGCTAATCAAATCATTACTTCATGTGTCTCGCTTAAAAAAACTTCATAAACAAAACCGCGAATATCTAATAAAGGCCCATATACACGCTGCAAAAAATTGCATGTGGGTTGCATGCAGCTTTAACTACGTTGCGGATTAGGTACTAATGAACTCAAACAAATAGCGCAATGTAGTCAAACTTGCATGCAACTCGCATTTTAGTTCCTGCATCGTCTTAATAAGGCTTTATAATAAACTAGCTTTTGCCAGCGGATTCGCCCACTTAGCCCCTTCGTACACTAGGCGACGCAAGTCTCCGATACCTTACGATTTTGGTATTCATTGACGCGTGCTTGTGTTCGAACCTCTATGGGTTTGTATTGCGATAGCCGCTTGGATACCGAAGTCGTAAGGTATCGGAAACTTGAGTCACCTTGTGTACGAAGGGCCTTATTACACCCCGCTTATTGCCTATGTCACGCAGCACCAAAGCAGCTTTCAGCTGGTGAAAGAATTTTTGAAATCGCACCAGTACTTTCGGAACCTAAGTATTCAATACAAACAAACAATCAAATCTTTCCTATTTTTCATATAAGTGTAGATAATTTTTCTTTAGCAGTCGGTATACAACGTGTAACGTTAATAGCGCAAAACCTCTCGTGGGGTAACTCAGCCCATGTTACTGAACAATGTTTGATCTAAAACTTTTGGAAAAAAAAATGATGTTTCATCTCGATTTATTTCTCATTTTGCATGAAAAATATATATTTTTTATTTTTTTTTCCAAAAGTTTTAGAACAAACATTGTTCAATAACATGGGCTGAGTTACCCCACGAGAGGTTTTGCGCTATTAACGTTACAAGTTGTATATAATAATAGACCCTTTTTTTTTGTAGGTATTTTAGGACTTAGAAGTGCAACTTTTGTGCAAGGTAAGACACATAAGCAAAGTAGAAAAAAATATCTTACCTTCAGGTGCATCAGTCGCCAGTCCGTTGATGGTGGGTTTGCCAGCATCGGCCCAATAAGCCCAGGTGATGTGGAACAGACCACAGTGATCACCTTCACACTGGATGCCTTGCTTGCAGCCCGACACGGCCTGGCAGATGCAGCCGAGACATACTTCCGTCACTGGTTGGGGTGAACCTTGTAAGTGAGCTAGAAATTAAGAAAAATATAATATTAATATTTTATAAATATTATACGCATTAATGCATGCGTCGCGAATTCCAAAGATTTTCTTTGGAAAGAAAAATTCAAACCGCGAGTACATCAGATGCTCTTTCTAACCGAGCTATCGAGGTTTTTTTTTTTCGTTACTTCTGTTTTTTTTTTTTAAATTAATGGTAGTTGAAAATTACTGGTTGATAATGTTGATGATGTGATCCTACTGATTACAGAAAAGACGACTGCTTCAGCTCCACTGTAATTGTCGTTCGTGTGCTCGCATGTAGCTAAAAACTAACCAGTCTTCTCTGTCTTCACAAAGAAGACTAAGTTAAAGTTAGAAGTAAAATCGGAACCCTGTGAAGGCGGGGTTCCAGCTTTATTAAAATAATCACCACGGAGTTTCGTGCAGGTTCTTCTCCATGGAAACGACCAACCCGAACCGAGCACCAATTGTCGACGTTTTATAAGTGCCTTCGTGGGCCTCAACATCATCCTATAAATGTTCCCACTGCTGGGACACAGGCCTCCTCTCTATGAGAGGGAGTGGGCCATAATCCACCATGCGGGCCCAGTGCGGGTTGGTAGATGTCACATGTCTTCGAATTTTTGGTTCTAGGACATGCCGGTTTCCTCACGATGTTTTCCTTCACCGTTTTGGGAGCAGTGGTGATGAAGTAAATTACACAAAGTAGGTAGGTAATGCGCCGGGCTGGATTCGAACCTACAACTCGTAAGTCGAGGCCGATACCACAATAAAGTTTTATAGCGGCACGCGATTTTGTTTTTAATCAGAATGAATAACTAAAATAAATAAAGGTGGTGTGAAAATCCCTGATCGAAGGTAGCATACCTTTGCACGGTGACGAAATGTATGGCTGGCTATGTAAATATGACCGCAGTATGTAAAGTGGTAAGTCCTGTTTGAGGTCAAGGTACTTGCTATGGCCATAGCTGGGCCTTGTAATGTCAGATGATGTACGGTTTATTTGGTGTGCTCGGCCCTTTATTTTTAACCGACTTCAAAAAAAGGAGGAGGTTCTCAATTTGTCGGAATCTTTTTTTTTTTTTTATGTATTTTCCCCGATTTCTCGAAGACGCCTGGACCGATTTGGAATTTTTTTCTTTTGTTTGAAAGGGTATACTTTCCAATTGGTCCCATAATCATCAAGTCAGGATCTGATGATGGGATCCCAGGGAAATCGAGGGCAACCTTCAAATTTTATAGGCACATAGTAGGTACCATTTTCATATATTTTCTAAAGCTGTTCAAGTATTTGCATCTGATAATCATCATCTCAGGTGGATGAGCTGATGATGGAAGGTACAACTTCTGTAGTAAGGAGTCGGCATCGACTGATTTAGTAAATTATGTTTGTGTTCGCATATCTCCGGAACTACAAGTCCGATTTAAGTAATTCTTTTTATGTTGTTCTAGGTATCGTTCAACTTAAGGAATACTGCAAGTTTCATCAAAATTGGTTCAGTAGTTTTTGAGATAGGGAAGGAATGAAAGAGATGTAAACGATGTTATTACCGGTACTACGGATTTCTTACATATGTAAGAAAATGATGTATTTGACAAGAATTGTGGTTAAATATTTAAACCAAAAAGAGTAAAATAAAAACTTTTTCAAAAAAAAAATGTAACCGCCTTCAAAAACAACCACAAAAAATGGTAAAATAACCTACAAAACTTTTCTTTCGGAAGTCGGTGGCAAAAAACACAATGAAACTAATAAAAAAAGATCACCGACTTCCGAAAGAAAAGTTTTGTAGGTTATTTTACCATTTTTTGTGGTTGTTTTTGAAGGCGGTTACATTTTTTTTTGAAAAAGTTTTTGTTAGTGCGAGTCAGCTTGAGAAAAAAGAAAACATAATCTTTAGACCATACGTAAGATATATACGTGTAATAAATAATTACTGACTGATTCTTGAACCATCATCTGTCTTTAAAACTTTTGAGTCTCTCTGAGCACCAGCCTATTTCTGCTTTGAAACCATAAAATAAAAAGTAAGTAAATGCAAAACATTTTTAACTGGACTTAATAAGGAGGAGGTACTCAATTGAGTCGGTTTTTTAAATAATTATGTGTATAAACTGATTACTATGATTTTGTTTTTGTTTGATGCAGTATACTCGCCATTTGGTCTCATAATTTCATTCAGTTTGGCTCAGCAGTTTTTATTTTATTAACATGTTTTTAACCATTCGCTAAAAAGATGTTTAAGCGTTTTGACTGTAACAATTTATTTAACTACTGATTTAACAATTGGCCCTAAGTGATTACAAAAAGGGGCCAAGTTGGATAAAGCTTAACACAGGTGATGATGACATAGTACAACTAGTTGAAATACATACATACCATAAAATATGTATAATTATAACGCAACTGTAAATGTATGTACCAGTAGCCATTTTGATCAAATATAAATTAGTACATAGGTATACCTACGTAATAAATAATAATTTATTTAGGTATTTAAATGATTAATGTCTTAGCGATTCTTAAGAAATGCTTATTCATAATTAAGTCATGGACGTTCTTGCTAGATGATAGATAACCTCGAAAACTATTAAATACTAAGAATTAGTTTTACCACAAAATAAGATTCTTTATGAGGTCACCAGTTCACCACATTTTTGCGCATGGGTTTTCCAAATATTTTCCTTATTCTTCATCATCATCATGTCAGCCCGGGATCACCCTCTGCTGGGTATAATAGGCGTTCCCCTTTTATTTGCCATGTCTCTTGGTTCTGTGCGTCTCTCATCCATCTATTCCTCGCGATACCGACGATATTGTCAACCTAACGAGCATATGGTAGTCCTTATTATTGACTATTTATTTTTTTTATTTGGGGGCACGGTAGTGCCCCCGCCAAATCGATTAAAAATTTACGATTGTGTGTCATGCTGTAGTACTACGAGTATTAAGTGTTCTGTGGTCATGCGCATCGACTTCAGAATTTAGGTTTTCTTTGGAGATTAGTTCGAAGCGGCCAAGAAAAATTTGTTTTTTATTACAAAATTTTTGATACTCTTTCGTTTCTCATTTCGATTGGAGCCATGCGAAGCCGGGGCAAGTCGCTAGTCACTTGTATAAATTATGATGACATAGTAACCATTGTTCTTTGGTACGTCATTTGTCGAGTCATCAAGATTATTCAAGATGTAAATTATTTTTTGCTCAAACTTTATGGTCTTAAAATGTCGAGTTCAAGGTTGCTGAAGGTTATAATTCGGTTGTTTTTAAAAAACACAATGGTTTACGAGCTGCTTGACTTTAATAAGGACGTTAAGTCGGTCGTATGTGTTTATTATGAGTTTTTGAGTGACTTTTATACTTTATTGAATTTATAGAATTCCAAGAAGTGTTTTTAAACATTATTAAGTAAGAAAATAACAAGAAATAAATCAATCATAGAATATATTTATAGCCATGTAGTTAAAAAACGGAAAAGATGACAAATGATTTTGATAATTATTTTTTTACTACCTAGTTGATTCTGCCCGGTACTGGGCAAATGCATCCAAGTATTTCCAGAGGATCTTGTGCGAACAATTATTATAAGTTTTATAAAAAAAACGTGGGAAAAATACGTACTATCATACGTTTCTAAAGACATGGAATAAATAAATAATGGATTAATAATAAAACTAATGCGGAAACAAACCGGTTCACTGTATATAAACGTCTTCGGCACTGAACCATACATAATAAATACATACCACGGAAGTAATTATTTATGAGAAATACTTGGCTTATGTATTAGACATTAATCGTGATTCGCTTAGGAGAGAAAGGAAATACTCCGGGAAAATCCTTTTGTATTTAAAGTTCAAGATCGCATGACCGATTTAATTCCTACACTGATACGTAATAGAGGCATGTCGGGTTTGTGGGTGTGGTGCTATGACAGATATGAATTGACATAGGTACTTACGCAGACATTGCAACTAGAAAATTGTAATAATGAGATCGAAAATAATGAAGTGATGGAAAAGTTGATATAGACTCTTCAAGTAGTGTGGGGTTTATAAAATACAGGACACTGGTTTTTATTACCTCGGCTTCGTTTACACAACCCCTTCGCTTTATAGCCTGTATCCGTCTATTCAATATTCTATTCATTATCTATATTTATAAATAAAGAATCTAAATAGATGAAGAAAGCATAATAGGTATAATCTCCCATTTTAATAATCTTCGAGCTATAAAGATGTAACTCGATTCTTGTGAAAAACCTATAAGAAGCCGTCCTACACCTAATGAGAAATTATGGTCAATAAATTATGAATAAATAAATAATAGTCATTATTTGTTGATATTAACCACGTTGCAATATTTATGTTGTCAAAGATGGTAATTTTCAATTCTGTAATGGGCATTGAGCGTTCTATTGGATTTGCAACTTTGATCTCAGAGTTTAAAATTCATAATCCAAAAGCACGATTTTCTGACGTCATATTTTGACCTATTCTGATTGTTTGCCATTCAGTACACGGATATACGTCGTGATGTCATACATATGGAGGGCATGAGTCGATTAACAATACATTATTTACCATTTTTATTTACTATTTTATGTGTTAAGTATATGGGAGGATATTTATAGAATTTATGTTAAAGACATTGAGAACTAAATGGGGTTTAAGTTGTAAATCCTATGATGTCATGCTTTGAATTTGGTTGATTTTTTTTATGGATTGCGTGTATATTTATTGCAATTCTTACATCGCTACGAGGAGGGTCCTCATTGGTAACATAGGTAGTTAAAGACGAGATATTACATTATTTGCTTACCGGTTCTCAACTATTTTGGTGGGGAGTCCAGTCTAACCTAATGTAGCTAAGCAGGGGAAGGTTTCATTCTTCCACGCTTCTTGTTCCGTGAAAGGATGGGCAAAATTGTATCATCCACAGGCCAGACGAAAGAGACGTAAGACGAGGACGCGTCGCGGACAGGCGCAGACGTAAAGCGGTGCGTCCGCTACCCTACTCTTGTTTGCTTCTGTATGTTTTGCGTCGCGACGCTTCTATACATTTTGTATGAAAGGGACGGTGTTGAGACAAATATTCGCGCCCCGTATAGTATAAAGATACAGTTTCAGGCAGAAGCAGCGGGGTGGATGAAACAAACCCAAGACTCCCTGCTTTCAGGAGTTCGGAAGTATATTGAGTAGATTGGAAAACATACTTTTTTTCTAAACGTTAACTAACCTAATGAATTCTGACCCAATTATTCATTCAAATGATCATAAAACTGCGCATTACAAAAGACCTTCCGAAAAATCCGATTATTTAAAAGAGCCACTTTTAATCATCTTAAAAACCCGCTATTCGGAAAACTTGTGGGCAACGATGCGTGAACGATTCGCATCTGTTTAGCATGACTTGATCCGGTTGTGAACCGGTTCATCTAGATCTGTTACCGGTCTTGTTTGGCGACATACTCCTAGGATGTTGGCTCTGTGGAATATTGTTGCATATAGATTAAGGTGCATGCGTCGGCGGGAATTTGTTGAGCGGCAATGTTGTTGGTATCAGGCACAAAGAAAATAGTTGAAGTCCAAGAAGTGTTTTTTTTTTGAGTCATTAGGTTTTTGTTTTTTATTTTTGATCTCTTTATAGGTCATTTTAAATATAGAGTAAATACTACCATTTTAGGTAAGATAAAACAATCCCATAAATATGTAAGAAGTTATACCACACATTTTAATTCTACTGGTTTATACAAATTGATTCCTCATATTTTTTGGGTTAAAGGATTTGATTCCAATTTTTTTTTTCTAATTGATTAATTTTAGCTTCATATTAAAATTATAGGTAAATAATAAATACAGAAAATATGTAAAAATAGTAAAGAGAGAAAAATGATCATAGAGCTTCAAAAATAATTTCTAAATTATGGATAATTTCAAAAGGTGCAAATAATAAATATTGGTGCTAACTATTCATATGCCTAGTACCTACCTTCGTGACATTGGTTTTATGATGAAACAGTTGACCACAAATATGGACTTGGCTCGTCGCGCGGTCATCTTGCAAGAGACACATAAGAAGTATGTCACATGGTAAGCCAAGTTTGTAAACTAACTAATAGAAATCATATTTGTATGTAGGTACCCAAAGTGGTATGGAACAGAGCTCGAACTATCGAAATAGCATTATACATTGCCTAAACACGCTCATTTTTTAAAGAAAAATTGAAGCCAAGTTCAAGGTGGCGCTAATCATGAAGTCTAGGAAAAGCTTGGCGGGGTTGTTTGCCCAGATTAAAGATATACAAAAAAAAAAATTAAGACTGGTTAAGAATTTGTAATGAAATTATTCTCTGTTAGCTGAATCTTGAGGAGATCAAAGTTTCTTGAAATAATAAGGAAAATGTTTTGAATACAACATCATTATTTTGAAACTTTATTTCAATCCTGATTAACCACTGAGATAGTCGTCAAGCCCAGTTCTCCTTGGTCTGAGCTGCTTAATCCATTAAATGAGAGTGTTTAAACCCTGACCACTTAGTTTTAATCTGTGTTTATCTAGAAAAAGGTGCATCAGAAGTAGGTACAAACTTTCTACATCGTGTGATTTTTTCCTACACCAATAAACCGTTTTATAAATGCTCTTGCCGACCATTTGGGCGTTTATAACCGGTTTTTTGAACCAATTCCAAATGGTCAACATTACATGGTATAATTGTCTTTGAGAGACTAATGACTTAATTGTCAATATCATTAACAATGGCGATCTATTTCTAATTAATTTCCAATACACTGCATTGTTGAACACTTCCTTTAGTTACTTGATGCGAAGTAATTAATAGAGACCGTATTTAGGGATGTTGCAATTGCTTTTGATTGCCGAAAACGAACATTGGAGATTTCACCGGTAGATCGAAAGATTAATGTTAATTAATGGAAACTAAATATCATTAAAAAATTGGATTTAATTTGATATTTGAAAATATTTTTTAAAATTTTAATTCTGGGTTGGTTCGTCTCAGCCTGTTTTTAATATTTCTGTGGTCTCAGCTCATGGTCTCTAAAAATGCCACTTAGGCAGTATTATAATGATTGCTTTTATTTTAATGTTATTTAATATGATAGTAATTTAATACAATTCTTGAGTCTGGTATGGATCATAATATTCACAATAAATTAACGATTTTTTTCGCAATGGTTACATTTTCTAACTAAGGCAACATTGCCACATTACATTACATTACTCACATTACATTACTTACAAAGTAATAAATTAATCGATTAGCTAGAAATCTAATGTTTCTAAGCTGACATCTTTCTGATAAATGACCACAATTATAACAGACATTATAATTACATTCATGTAATTCCATAAATATATCATAAATTACCATAGACAGGGGTCGGAATATTTATGACCAGCTCTTGGCTACATGAAGAAAAGTAACGTTTTTATGTGCACACATTGTTGGTAGGTAATAATGATAGGTACTACTTAAGTTAACCACTTTTGATATTTCTAGAAAAAAAATACGCAATTAGACTGACAACAAATTAGCCAGTAATTTCAAACGTTTTTATTGTAAAGAAATGTATTTTTAAACGTTTTAAAGTTTACCTGATGTTGTACCAAAAGTAATCTTGGTAACTTTTTAATGATGAGGGAAACCATAGTGGAGATCAAAGATAGACATCGAGGCAAAACAAAAATTTAAAAAAAAAAAACGTATTATTACAATACACATCTTTGGAAGAAAACCTAACACGGCACAAAATGTACTTATCCATAGGTACCTAGTTTATTCAGATATATTAATTAAATTGTCTGTCAAATATTAGCCATTAAAATTCGGAACTGTCAGAAAATGATGACTAATTAAAATTTTCGATTAATTTTCATTGGTCACTAATTTACAGAATGCATTTTAAAGGAATCTTGAAATAGATTGAGGGACTTTACTCATGGTGCGATGCGACACGACGCGATTCGTGCGATATCGAGTCGATTGCCGATGCGATGCAATTCGACCGTGCACTTCAAAAATCCACCTTACTACTACGACATAAAGGCGCTGCAAACTAAAAACAAAAGATGTCGCACGTGATGAGTAGTTGCGCAATCGAATTTTGAACAGAGAATCATGTGCATTGTCATTAGATAGGACGTAGGTAGATACATGCAATTCGATATCGAGGAGATCTGTGAGCGATATCGTCAATCCGTGCGACTCCATTAGCAAACACTAGCGAGTGTCCATACATTTTCTTCGGCCGGACGCTTGTGTGGTATCTGACCGATATCGTCAATCGATGCAATTCGATATCGCATCGCGCCATGAGTAAAGTCCCTTCGTGATCATGTGAGGTCATCACCAATGGAGTCAAATACTTTGGTGTCAGGCTGACGTGAAAAAAGGGTCCATTTTTAAAAATAAATGGAAAAATTTAAAGCCGTTTTGTTTGTTTTTAGTAGTTACCTAGCTAGATAAAACCTGTTATTTAAAAATATTTGCTACCATTCATTTATTTACAAAAAAATATGGATTTAAAGGTCAGGTCTTCATTTGCATAAAATAAAACCTACCCAGCTGTAGATAACAACTGATATATATTTATTTATTGTTTTACGTTAATTAATCAAAAAAATCAACCTTGTTTTTTTTTTTAAACTTTACCCCACTAGGAATTTCTTCCTGTATCGTGGGTGCATTTACAAACAAGAAAAATATAAAGACTTCAAATAATCACGAATTAGATCGCTGCTATCAATAAAATCAGTTGCCTCTCACTGCGAAAAACTCTGCAGGATTTGTGGGTACGTTTACAAACATATATATTATGCGGGATAGAAACTCACGTAAGTACATAAATAATAATTTCAATTATTGTAACTGATACGCTTACTAATCGTAATTCCTGAAAAACATTATTGTACACTAGATTGAGCAGTGGAGGCCCAGGGTATCTGTCCCGACTTACGAGTTGTAGGTCGTGGGTTCGATTGAACCCCGCCAGGCGCATTACTTTGTGTAATTTATTTCATCATCACTGCTCTCAAAACGGTGAAGGAAAACATCGTGAGGAAACCGGCATGTCCTAGAACCAAAAATTCGAAGACATGTGACATCTGAAAACCCGCACTGGGCCCGCGTGGTGGATTATGGATTTGGCCCACTCCCTCTCACAAGAGAGGAGGCCGGTGTCCCAGCAGTGGGAACATTATAGGCTGATGATGATGACACTAGATTTTATCGGAGGCTATGCCTGCTCATTTTCGTAAAAACCTATGTTACTCAGTGACAATGTAGCAATGGCGAAAGAATTTTTGAAATCAACCCAGTAGTTTTTGAGATTACCCCAAAACAAACAAACAAATACCTGTTACAAGTAATAGATTAGTGTTTTAGTGTTACACGGAAATAGCAACCGAGTTCCTACTCGTTCTAAGAATGTGAGAAAAAAACTATTTTAGAATAAAATTATAATCATTTATTTTTAACAGTTTTTTATGCATATTATATCTGCATCAGCCTGTGAATGTCAAAACATTTTAAGCAACTGTAATGATATCGAATTCTAGCAAAGACCATTTTTTTTATTCAAACACTATTCGATTTGTTTAGAGCAACTTCTATAGTTTTGAGTAGGTATTGACTTTTATAGAACAATGAACTATTGATGTGTTTTCTTATTAATTAGCACGTTACCTCCGACTGTAACCACGATTTCAGTAAATTTACATTTAAATCAGTAATGTACTTACTATTTGTCTAAACCTTTCTCAGGAATCGCTCTATGTTATAGTAAAAAAAATCTAACAAAAAATTAAAAAAAAGAGAGTTTTACGAAGAGTAAGTAGGTACCCATATTAAAGCTTTCGGCATGCAGAAAGCTCCCCTGTGTTTAATAGGTGGTAGGTAATCTATAGCAAACTAAGTTTATATACGTTTATTTGTTTACAAAGACTTTACCTTGATCGCTGGCACTATTAATGTTACAGATCATTTAGTTATCATGTTTCTTGCTGTAGATAAACCTATACTTATTGGGAAAACAAGATAATATAATTAATGAATGATAACAGGATAATTTTATGTATGTCTCCTTTAAGCTATTTCTAAGACCTAGTATGAACACATACTAGCCTTTAGACTTCTTACCAGCTTTTATTGACTAAAAAGGCATGAAAAGGGTGAATAATTTTCCACATTAAAAGGTTCACGACATCCGAAACTTATTTTCGTTCTTTTTTAATTTATTTCATGTTATTATTGTAAGATTTGTTCAGAAAAACCTACAAGAATCTTGATTTCTTAGCAGTAGTAAGTGTCTAAGTGACTAAGAGGGATGAAAAAAGCGAGTAAGTATTGAAAACCAAAAGCACGGCTTGCGTAACTTATTTTCGAAATTTTTGTGATCTTTTGCGTTGTAGGTATCTTTTTGTGAATAAAAATATTATTTTGTAGGAATGGATTTTTAATGTCACAAGCTAGACTAAAAATAATATACTTACCTACATATATAAAAATATATAAGAAATCGTTTATTATTTTTTAGAAGTTTTTTCTTCTATTTCATAGTTTCTTACAGTTTTTCAATGAATCTAAAAAATCGTTGATTAGCGGTTTTTTCGCCACAATAAAATTATGAGAACACAAACTTAAATGTAAATAATAAAAAAAAACAATACTGACAAACATCAGCGGCGACCACAGCAACTAACAACAATATGGCACTTAACTTAATCACGGCAGACGCCATTTTTGGCGGTTTTAAAAAAAGAACTTAAAAAAAAAAAAATTAAAAATTACTAAAATAGTATAGCGTGTATTCTCACGCGCAGAACTCGACTGGCATTGAACATGGCCTTTAGCCACTTTATATTGCCATGCAGATAGCTTGAATCATCGCGTTCCATGAATTTATTGAATTCGAATTCTGATTTCGATATGTTTTGTTGTCATTGTCAATGTGTATCCGTGTGGGTTTGTTTTCCTTTATATATTAGGTTTATAAATCAGGTGAAGGTTAAATTATGTTTTATACTTATTTGTTAGATTTTTATAAATGACTTGCTCACACCCAGGCTTTGCATGATATGGTCTCATTTTCTTTATTAGTACACCACTAATGAAGAATATAAAACCTAACCTTCCCTTTTTCAATTATTTTTTTTCAAATAAATACAACAGTTATGTAGGAAATTGAACGTCTGACTTCGATTTAGTCAAAATTTTTGATTTTGATGATGGTCTCCTTACTGCCTTTTTTCTCGCTCATTTAGTAAGCGATTTTTAACCCTTGTTTCGAAGATATCCCTACAATTCATCTTTTTATTTCATAGACTCTGTATTCTGATGACATTACCAACAAACACAATAAAGACTTAGGGCTGATTTTTCAATAGTCAGATAACCTCTAGGTGAGGAATTAAAATAACGGTTTGACATTATATTCCATAGATAAGCTATCAAACCGCCATTTTCATTCCTCAGATAAAAGTTATCTGACTATTGAAAAATCAGCCCTTAGACAAATAGGTAGCCGTTTTCTTCGGAAATTTTTAAGATATTTTGCCCAGTATTATTACCAATTTAGCTAATAAAATAAATAATATTGACCGGATGTCGTCAGTTCAGTAAAATTTGCAAATCTATACCTACCTAGTTGATTTTATTTTTATTAAGTTTCTGTTAATACTTAGTAAAGATAAAAAAAAAGACTTGAGAAAAGATCGAACTTCCTTAGACTAATATCTGAAGAGGTTCTCGTTTGGCACCTTGTTAGAAAGCAGCTCTTCTGGACCCAGAGCGTAGATATCTTGTTAGGAGGTGCCTCTCTCAAGAGCCGTGACCACCGCACCGGTAGCTCGAACCCTGTTCCCGGTATTGGTGGAATACTATTGTAATATTTATACATTTTTTTATCTACTTTTGTGACATTATTTAAAAATGAAATATAAAAGTGTAAAAATATTAAAAGATTAAAAATAATATAATAAGTATGATGAGATACCTATCCCTCTCTTGTCGCTAAGCATTCACATAATAGGTATATTATTTCTCTACTCTATTTGTTTACATTACAAGAATTGATTAACTACCTATATGAAATAAATATTGCAACCATTTATTGACAAATTATGTTAATTATATAGTAAATATTAAATACAAATAAAAGTAGTACCCAGTTTACAACTTATTATTTTAAAGTCATGTTAAAAAATAACAAAAAATAATAGAGGAGAAGGTGGTAATGTGGCCCCCTACTTTATTTTTGAGGCCTTATGTAAAAAAAACGAGAATTAGAAATGTAATAAACACGTTAAATCGCTCATTATTTATTTGCCTATACATGCCTTACTATGTAATAAATGAAACTGCAATAGGACAATCAAAAACTTATGTATTCTAAAAAAAAACAAATTTGGCAACATGAGATCGAGTGAGGGTTATATGGCACCCCGGGGGCCATATTAAATGTATTGATTTAATTAAAACCTAACGGCAATATTCGCAGATATAATATTCGCCTTCAGGACCTGCACAGGCTGTATGAGCCCACAAATTGCAACTCTGGCACTGAACCCACTCCTCCCCAGGTCTGTCGTTCAAGTAATTGGTGACACAGAA
This sequence comes from Agrotis clavis, assembly GCA_954870645.1. NCBI lineage: Eukaryota > Metazoa > Arthropoda > Insecta > Lepidoptera > Noctuidae > Agrotis > Agrotis clavis. The sequence goes on along the minus strand of OX940935.1, from coordinate 17,530,936 downwards.
TATGCAGATCGTATCTGAGCTTTCAGGGACTCTATTCGGGTAGACATTATCGTCATATTCAGAGTCGGTTTCAACGACTGCGTCACTTTCAGAGCTACTGGCGTCGTATAGTACTGCTACCGCTGCCCTCGCCATCTTGGCTACGTCCGAGGCCGCGTCCACGGCCACGTCCGCGTCCACGTCCTCGTCTACGTCTCCGAGTCTCGGCTAAGCTAAAATATTTTTACAGCTTTTTTATAGCCCATGACCTTTGTCCTCACCGCTTCAATTGCTTTTTTCATTTGGTCAGGATCCCATGTTTTCCTTTTTTTTTGAAGATGGAGATAACACACATTGTCGAGGCATCTGAAAGCGGAAAATAAAAAAATAAGAAAGTGATATAATGGTCATACATGTTATATGGCCCCCGGGACCATAATATAAGCAATGTGAGGGGACCAAATTGCAAGAAAGCAAGAATTTGTATACCAAACCATATCACAAATATTTTAACAAATGGTTTTTGTAATTACCTTCAAAATCCTGTAGAATAACGTTTATCAAACACAATGAACAAATCACCAAAGCTAAAACTCACTTATTTCCAGCAAATTTGAATAAAATGCAGGGCGGTCAGTGTTGCCGTTAGGACAATCTAGTTTGTGGCCACATGTAAGTAAAAAGTAGCCAGTTTTGCAAAAAAATCTCTTTCTAAATTCGGCTAGAAGTGGCTAAAGTGCTTTTAGCCAGATACTGTTAGGTATCCAATTACTATTGATAAGTATTACAATTTTGGCATGGTGATAAATGGGTCAAATAAAACAATTTTAATACTAATTAGTATTTAACATTATTAAAAGCTAATAAAAGTTCAGCTAGTGAAAAATATTCTCAATTATTTGACACCTGGAGATTCATTAATCTCTTCGTCAATGGGTGATGATGTGGGTGGTATTTCAATTTGTTTGACCGATTTGACCGTTTTTGTGACTTTATTTAAAACTTCAGCAGGCAAAACATAATTGTGGCAAGCTTTTTTAATATTTTTTATTGTTTTTTTGTAGTTTGGTTTAATTAATCGGTAGACTTCTAATAGTAATTTAGTAAAAGTTTAACAATCGAAAAATCAGCCAGAAGTGGCTAGATTTATTTTGGTGGCTAAAATGGTTTTCTGTTTGGCTAGAACCGTTGAAAATCCGCTAGATCTAGCCACAAAGTGGCTAAAACGGCAACACTGAGGGCGGTTTTAAAAGTTTGCCACTTGCGTGTTTCGACTGGTTCGCAGAAAAAGAAAACGTAACGCCCCCTCACGGATTTATTGAGTTAAAATCAACAATGTCACACGAGCTCCGCGTTGCACCAAAAAAAATCTAGATGGCGTGTTTCTAAACTATAAATATCAAGGGGGGCCAATATACCTGCAGGGGCCACATTACCACCTTTTCCTCTAACAATATGATTAAAATAGCAAAGCATAATACAATAAAACTACAGATTTACACAAATATTCAAATAGTATTAATTTTGTATCTATTTACGACAATTTCTGAATCGATTTAGCAGATGGGGCTTGAGAACACCATAACCCATGTCATTTTAAGGACACGCGCAAATTAATTATTTATCACTTTGTGCAAATAAGAATCTTTTATGTTTAAAAAAACTGTACTTTCTTTATTATTATGTACTTACCGTTTGAACACTTGTCTTAAAAAATGTCAGATTATGACGTTCAAATAAGGTCCGTTTTGCAGTCACACTTTTTTTGGCTGTTAGTGTTTTTAATAACAACGCTACTATTTCACTTTCGACCAAAATATTTCTTATGTACCTATACTTAAGTATACCGTTTAAGTACCCTACGTTTGGTTGGTTGAATTAAACTATGTATCTACATCCAGGGTCTAGGTTTAGCAGAATGATAATTATAATGATACAGTCACGAACAAAAGTAGGTATGTATACACTAAGCAGTATTCAAAAGCGATGTTCTGCCTCCATATTGATTAAACTTTTGCCTTTTCATTACACTTCTATTTTGGAAGCCATACTAACGAAAATAGGGCATATTTCATTTCAAAGTAGAAAACAGTATTTGACGAGTAAATTGCGTTTGAATTTTGTTAAGTGTTTACATGTTATTGCTCGTGACTGTACATCTTTAGTATTGGAAGAACATTAAAATAATCCTTTTATTGAATTTTATTGCAAATCGTACTAATCTTCTGATGAAGGTGACCCTTTTGACCTCTGTTAGGTATATTTTGCTTTAGTCTCACTAAATAAAAAGCGAGATTATTTACACGGTAATATTTAATATTTATATTGTGCTAGTTATATCGAGCAACCACAAATACAGACGAAAACTAATTATCCTTAAACTAACAAAGATACTATCTATTGAAGTAGGTAAAGACTCTGGGTCTATTAGAGCAAGCAGAATAAATAAGAATAGGAGGATAGGTATCAGAATTCATAGGTAAACGAACATATTATTTTCCTTGAAATTCATAAAAACTTTTTGCACCCAACATTCCTATAAACTACTTACTTATTTTATGATCATCACACATTTGTCTTCGTAGATCGTGTAACCACAGTTCTTATCTTGATTGTAGTAAATTATTTTAATAATGATAATAATGTTGCATCCGCCACTTAAATATAGCAGAATACCCGAGGGAAAGGTTTAGTAGATTTTAAACCGGATATGAGAATGCATGCATTTTTTTTCATTTTCATTAAAAATGCACAGCTGTTTCTTCTCAGCGTCGTTTTAGGAACACATTCAATGGTGCTTGTAAATTTCAACTTACATTATAATTAAAGGCTTTTATTATTATCATTTGGATATTAAAATACGTGTGATGTTTCACACAATAACATTAATTTGATAGTCCTTAAAAAACCGAAATCATGGGGACCACAAACCGGATCTCCGCTATTTACTTATTTGTTCTCAAGTTCAAGTTCAAGTTTATAAACCTGGTACCTACAGGATCCACAAACAGCTAAAACTGGAAAAACAAATTTACATTTTTATGTCTAGGCAAAGGCGTAAACACAGTCAGTCAACTCTCATGAAATAACGGAGAGTTTTAATATGATCATAGAAAATTTCCATTTTTATAATCTCCCGAATGGATTGAGATTTATTAGCTTGGTAATTAGGTCGCTTCGTTACAGTTAACAGTTAGTGAATTAGTGACTTAAAAACTCGTTTCTGTTGACTATTTATGGAATATCATAGTTTTAGATACGTTGTGAGCTTCTTATTACCGTGGTAAACTTTTCTGTTGCCATGCGATATGCCTCTTTCATAATTTCATGATGACCGTTCGTTCTTTCTATGTCCCACTCCTGGGCAAAAACTTCCCCTTTCTCTTTCCTAAAATCTCTGTTTTGGGCAATATCTGCCTATGCTTGTCCTGAAATATGCCTAATAGGAGAAAATTCCAGTCCGATATATAATTATTTCCCTCGACAATCGAAGTAAGTAAAAAGCCACCACGCTAAACAGTAACGGTTGCAACAGCAAGAAAAATCGTGTGTGAAATTCAGTTCCAATTTATCGTTGCAGCATTGTTCCCTTCTATATTCTTAGATCACTCATTCACTTGGAACATCACTTACTCAGTAATTATATACTTGCCTCACTTCTCCGGGCTAGGGCCTGGCCCCATGTCTCCGGCGCGGCGCCGTGCGCCGTGCGGCGGCGCGGCGCCGTGCCGAGCTACGGCGCCGCCCGCCGGCGAGCGGCGCGGCGCGCTTCGGCGTCGTGTACCGGCACGTACCCTATGTTCAGCAAGTGTATCCAAAGATAAAAATTACAGTTATATTACATGTTATGTTACATATTCTGTACGCACCGTAAGGTAAGAAATAAAAGAAATTATTTTAACTTATTTATTCTTATCATAGAATTTTTTTTTTGATGTAGACATACGTATGACTACATACATACATATGTATACACTAGCAACAGGACCAGGATACGCCTTTCGCGGTCCATATCAAATCAAAACTGTAATTTTTATCTTTGGATACACTTGCTGAACATAGGGTACGTGCCGGTACACGACGCCGTAGCGCGGCACGGCGCCGCGCCGGAGACATGGGGCCACGCCCAGTCGGTCTCATCCATAATTTCTTATGGTTGCAAAAAGTTTGCGTAAAGCAACGTAATCAATATTGAGTAACTCTTAATTAATTCTTTTTACTTTCACTCAGCGTAAGTGTTTGTATCTACATATGTACTTTCTGTTACATACCTACAGTAATTTTCTTGATGTTTAGATGAATTTTCTATCGTAATATATGTATAATAACAAAATTGATTTTAAAACTGTTACTGCATACCCTTAGACTAATGCAATGAAGCAGTTGGATTATCGTCCTGTTCACATCAAAAGTTCGTAAAATATTCTATTCTATTGCTCGCCATGATAGGAAATAGAATAGACCAGGGTTTTTCAAACTTTCGGCTCCACGAATTTCCAGGTGACAGCGAACCCCTAACTAATTAAACCTCTCCACCCACAAAGAAAATAATAAAATTTACTGTTGAAGAAAAGAAGATCTTTATTTGAATATAAGGTAAAAAATAAAGTGTCAAATGAGATCTCTTTTTAAAATTAATGTGATGACTGTGCTTGTTTCTTGTCGCAAATGTATTCAATTTTAGGAGTAATTTTGGACAATTTTACTCGGTACCAAGTCGGTTTCTGTATTTAGTTTGTATCGCACCTGCAGTTATCAAGCCATCATTTTTTGTCGCGAATCCCTGCAGTCGAATGGCGAACCCCGGGTTCGCTTGCTCCACTTTGAGAAACCCTGGATAGACCATTTTACGTCATTATAATTCTGCTAAAGTGCCTTTTTAGGTCATAAAACTTGCATTGCATCTGGATAGTTCTCACATCTGTTATGCTCTTGTTTTCTTTGTATAAGACTCGAGGCATGGTCTATTCTTTCTCTTCCTTCACAATTTTAAATTTGAATTTGAATATCATTTAATGAGTCTCCCTGCCCTGGGTGTAGCAGAAGGGAGTTAGGCTTGACTGACCAAAAGCAACCTTTCCTTGATTCCTTTAGTTGCCCTTTGTGCTCCAGGGCTGGGGCAACCTGTAGACAGTACCAGGACCCTGGCATGCTTCTCCTCGCTCGTGACCAACCAGTAAGTGGCCACAACATATACCGAGTGTACTTATTCATGAGGTTTTGAGTTGTTAAACCCATTTGTATTTCTTTAGAAGCAGGCAGGAGGCAGTCGACTACATAGTTGCTTATACTGCAAAAGGTATATAAGATTAATAAGTGGAAAAAAATTGTGCCTTTTAAGTACCTATACAAGTAACTCTGACTTTGATCCTTTATGAAAGACATGGTTACTAAAGTTATTTGACAGCATTTGTTTTTAATTTACACCATCCGGCAAAGACCAGTTACAAGAAGGCGCGAAAGTAGAAAATCCCAATCCTATCATTATGTTATGTGCATATAAAGATAAAGTTGACTTGATCTAAGTTTCCCTGGTTCTCGTGGGAAACTCCATAGACTACTAGTCCTATCGCCTATCGGAGTGTCTGTACGAGTTTTACCACTTTTCATAGTGAAATCCAGAGATAGTTTTAGATCTGACAGCTTAATTTTTTAATGAACATGATAACATGACAAACAGCCCAGCCACTAATTAATATAATATGGACCTGTGCTGCAGATTATTGTTTAGCTACTGACACCTCAGCTCCAAAAGATTCATATTAATAATCTCGATTCTTTGCGGGATCAAATCCGGAACATGTTTATTCGGCGAAGAACCAGAGTCACTGACATAGCAAATAAAATTTGCAAGTTGAAGTGGCAATGGGCAAGCCACATCGCTCGTAGAACTGACAACCGAGGGGGAAGTAAAGTTCTCGAGTGGCGACCACGGACCGGAAGGCGCAGCGTAGGCAGGCCTCCCACTAGGTGGACCGACGACATCGTGAGGGTCGCGGGCAACCGATGGATGCAAAAAGTGGCAAATTGTCGTTCGGCGTGGCGGTCTAAGGGGGAGGCCTATCGCTACCCCCACCGAATAATATCGTAATCGATAAATTCAAATTTTACAGGAAAAATAAAACAGTGTTTTTTTATGATTATTGTAAAAATTATCCAACCTAAGAGAATGATTTATATATCAAATGAAAGTTATTTTTTTATAGAATCATTCTAAATAAACATATTAAGTTTTTATTTTATTAGGACCGAGTTATTAAAGAAAATATATTTTACTGGATACGTTAAGAAAACATTATTTCGCAACAAAACATAACGATATTATTCGCGTAAAAACAAAAAGACAGCGTGCACAATAATAGTATACTACAATGTTATTCGTTAAACAATGACATCCAAACATAAACGGTAATTGACTGTTACTGGGATTTTCGCCTATAAAATATACATTTTAATTTTTGTTATTGTTTGAATACTATTTTATTCTTAAATTGCCTGTTAAGTAATACCCATTATTAGAAATATAACTTTCAATAAAACTATGGGTTTCTGATAAAATAACACTCATCATCATCATCGTCAGCCGGAAGACGTCCACTGTTGAACATAGGCCTCCCCTTAGACCGCCCCGCCAAACGACAATTCGCTACTTGCATCCATCGGTTGCCCGCAACCCTCACGATATCGTCGGTCCACCTTGTGGGAGGCCTACGCTGCGTCTTCCGGTCCGTGGTCGCCACTCGAGAACTTTTTTTCCCCATCAGTCGTCAGTTCAACGAGCGATGTGGCCTGCCCATTGTGTCACTTCAACTTGTAAATTGTATTAGCTACGTGGGTGACTCTGGTTCTTCGCCGAATATCCATGTTCCGGATTTTTATCCCGCAAAGAAACTCCGAGTGTCTAAAAGGCCAGCAGTGAAAGACCACGTTTCGGAGCCCTACGTAATCAGACTTGAGACAGTGTGGGATTCTGACGAGAAGATATCACGTAGCTTCCCAAACGCTGCCCATCCGAGTTGGATTCTTTGGGTGACCTCATTACAGTATAACTGTGTGTATAACTGAACAATCTGTCCAAGGTAAGTATAATGGTCTACAACTTCGAGAGTATCATTCCCAACAACAACCGATACGGGTGCCACATGGACGTTCGAAATGATTTTCGTCTTGCCCATGTTCATTTTAAGGCCGAACCGTTGGAAAACGATACTGAGGTCGCTGAGCATAGCATCGAGGTGCCCCAACGATTCTGCCATGATGACTGTAATCATCGGTAAAACGAAGGTGACTGATATATTATATTCGCCATTGATGTTGATGCCGAGTCAGTTCCTTTTCAAGAGCTTGAAAACGACCTACAACGCGGTCGTGAACAGTTTCGGAGAAGTAACGTCTCCCTGTCTCACGATTTACTGCAATTGCTCTCTTCTTGAAGTCGGATGGACATGGTGGCGTTTCTATACAAACACTTCAACACTTCGATATACCTATAGTCGATATGTCGTCGTTGGAGGAACTGCAATACTGCCCAAGTTTCAAATGAATCGAAGGCTTTTTCATAGTCCACAAACGCTAAACATTATGGCCGATTATACTCCTCTGTCTTCTCTATTAATCTGGCGGAGCGTGTGTATGTGGTCTATAGTACTAAAATCTTTTCGGAAACCGGCTTGTTCGGGAGGCTGGAAGTCATCAAACTTGCGTTCGAGACGGTTCATAATGACTTTTGAGAACAGCTTGTATACATGGCTCAGAAGTGAGATTGGCCTGTAGTTCTTCAACAAGGCGTTGTCACCCTTTTTGAAAACAACCTGTGTAGTACCTTCAAATATGACGGAATTAAATAACTTCTAGAGGACTAAAAGTACCGGTTTTTCACCCGCTCTCAGAAGTTCAGTTGTGATTCCGTCCTCACCCGGCGGCGCCTTGTTATTCTAGAGCTGATTAAGAGCCATTCTAATCTCATACAGGCTGATGTCCGGGATAGCCTCTGTGCAGTGTCGAGTCAGTTTAGCTTTTGCGTCTCGAGCTGTACCGACACTGGGTGTTGATGTGTATAAATGTCCGTAAAACCTCTCAAGCTCTCTCAGAATCTCCGGTTTCGTCGAAATGATGCTGCCGTCATTAATCTTCAGCTTCGTCATTAAAATTTGGCTTTGCCCAATAGACGAATTCTTTGCGAAGACTTTTGAGCCCTGGTTCCGCTCGATTGCCTCTTTGATCCGTGCCGCACTAAAGGCACGCAGGGCACGTCGCATTGATTTAGAGATTCGTCTATTGAATTTGCCATATTCCGACATATCAGCTGAAGATTGCAGCCTCATCTCGGTCCGGTCTTGCATCAACTTGATGGTTCCGTTCAAGAGCTTTTGAGGTTTATTGCGGCGCGGGGTCTTAAAGAACTTGGACCCCACAGCTTGGAAAGTTTCCACCAACCCATTGTTAATATCGTCCACAGTTACGCATTCGGTTAGGCACTGGAAGCGATTGTGCAGTTCGAGTTGAAAGTCTTCGGGTTTCTGGATGTGGGCAGGACCAGGTCGGAGCGTGGACTTCACCAGACGAGACCTTTCAAGTTTCACATTAATATTCAATGTGCATCTGACCATTCGGTGATCGCTAGCGGTTTTTACCTTGGGAATCACAGAGACATCACTGAATATTCGCTTCTTGGTTTTCATGATGAAGTCGATCTCATTTCTGATAATACAATCGGGCTCATCCACATCTACCTTCTGGATGGCCGCTTCTGGAAGGAGAAGTTCATTAAATGAAGTTCTTCCTTTTCCATGAAGTCGACCAGTCGCTGGCCCCTATGGTTTCGCTGCCCATACCCAAATGGCCCCACTCTCAACTCATCGTCATTCCGTGCGCCCTTCACGTTGAAGTCCCCATAACAACGGTGAAGTATGTTTCGGAGGTATGTATGGCCTCGGATATCTCCTGATACAATGCCCTTACTTCATCATCAAAATGTGTCGAGGTCGGCGCATATACCTGTATGACCTTTAACGAATACCGGTTGATTATTGTAAGTATAAGGTGTTTGTTACCCTACTCGACAAACTGTCGACTTTCATAACGTTGTTGATGAGGGACCTGCGGACGAGAAATCCAACACCAACCTGGGATTAACGGTCTCCTTCCCGGTAGAAGAGCATGTTGCCGGAATCTAGAACTATCGTATCCTGACCCTCTCTTCGGATTTCATTGCATTTTGCTCAATTCTTCCTCCAGCTCGATAATCTTCTCATTGGTCGTCAGTGCGCGGATTTTGTGTGTTACCAGGGCCAATGTCCGTTGGGGGGTGGTATGCCACATACTCGATATTATTCTATCTCTTTGTTTATCATTAGGAAAAAAGAAAGCGATGCGTAATGCATAATAGATAATACAGCAATCGTAGATTGAGTGTAGATATCACCTCGGTAAACTATTGCAAAAGTAATTGCTATTTTAAAAAAAATATAACGGAGAATCGTTATCAGAGGGGTTGGGATATCGGAAATAACATTCAGAAAATCTTCGTTAACACTTTTAATTACTTGCTAACACACACTGAATACAAAATAGTCAAGGATGTCCGAGATATCGCTCGATTAAAACTTAGGAACGCGAGAAGTTTAACATGGCGGAGCAACCAAAATGTCTACCCAGCTTGACGGACCGATTCAAAGTGTTCACTTCACTCAACTGTCCGCCCAAGTGGCCTACCCCACACAGGTTAGCCAACATCTGTCAACGTCACTACCTGTCAACTTCGAATAGCTGATTAAACTTCCGAATCGACATTTGACTCGACTATTCGCTCGGTGTTGCCATTTGCTCCCCATGCTAACCATCTCCAAATTATCACTAATTTGACGCTCCTAAACAATCTGTCAATTCTAACTTAATAGTTACTCCAATGAGAGATAGATGGCGTTATTTTAAATTCACAATAATCAATAGAGATTCTAAAATGCGTATCGGTTTTGATTCCAGGCCGACGATAATAGATGGCGTTATTCTAAATTAACAATAATGAATAGAGATACCAATTTGTTTTTCTGTTTTGATTCCGCAGCATGATAATAGATGGCGTTATTCTAAATTATTGTGCTTCTGTGCTCATTCTGCGACACGGCCATTCTGACAATTCACACGTCCTCGTGTGAGATATCACATCCTGAGGAATCTGGAATGAGAAAAAATCTCGAACAGTAATCATTCTAACCGTTCGGCCATTCCTGACCCAAATGGAAAAGGTTTTCTCATCAAAATAATTACAGGGTCTAATAAAAATCACAAGAAACTCTTTCTCTAAAAGCTGACATGTCGAACAACACCCATACTCATTCAATGAAGGGAACTAATTAAAATATTGCAGTGCTCATACTCTGACCTCCATCCGGTCTTCATCATCACACATTATAACCTCCATCCGGTCATAAGCATGAAATCTATCGACCTCCATCCGGTCTTCAAAACGTAACCTCCATCCGGTTACAAACACAACACCATCAAGATAATCATTTCGAGCCTTTATCAAAATAATTTTAAGAAGGTTTGTTCAACATGCTACCTTATTTTTCCTATAACGTTACAGATTATAAGAAAACTCTTACTATGCTAGATACTTTAAATGTTAAGTTGACTACTGCCAAACCAAAACAAAACAAACTAAAATGAAAGAATAAGGCGCATAATAGAAATTGGCACAAAATTAAGAAAGCATTATGACTCTACCAAACATATCCACGGCACTTAACCAGCACCATGCATCACTACTTACCCAGTCACTGAAGTACTTAACCAGTAGGTACTTAACATTGTAGCGCTTAACCAGCGTAACAAATCCTATCACTTAACCAGTGATACTAACAACGCTTACACAGCGATTTAACAGCTTACTCTTAACCAGCGAAAGCCTACACATTACACGCTTAACCAGCGATTTAACAGCTAACTCTTAACCAGCGAAAGCCCACATCATAACACGCTTAACCAGCGATTTAACAGCTAACGCTTAACCAGCGAAAGCCCACGTAATCCGCTTAACCAGCGATTACACTACTAACGCTTAACCAACGAAAGCCGACGTAATCCGCTTAACCAGCGATTACACTACTAACGCTTAACCAGCGATAGCCAACACAACTCGCTTAACCAGCGATTCAACAACTAACGCTTAACCAGCGAAAGCCCACGTAATCCGCTTAACCAGCGATTACACTACTAACGCTTAACCAGCGATAGCCAATACAACTCGCTTAACCAGCGATTCAACAACTAACGCTTAACCAACGAAAGCCCACGTAATCCGCTTAACCAGCGATTACACTACTAATGCTTAACCAGCGATAGTCAACACAACTCGCTTAACCAGCGATTCAACAGCTAACGCTTAACCAGCGAAAGCCCACGTAATCCGCTTAACCAGCGATTACACCACTAACGCTTAACCAGCGAAAGTCCATGTAATCCGCTTAACCAGCAATTACACCACTAACGCTTAACCAGCGATAGTCAACTCAACTCGCTTAACCAGCGATACAACAGCCAACGCTTAACCAGCGAAACCCCATGTAATCCGCTTAACCAGCGATTACACCACTAACGCTTAACCAGCGATAGTCAACTCAACTCGCTTAACCAGCGATACAACAGCCAACGCTTAACCAGCGAAAGCCCATGTAATCCGCTTAACCAGCGATTACACCACTAACGCTTAACCAGCGATAGTCAACACAACTCGCTTAACCAGCGATAAAACAGCCAACGCTTAACCAGCGAAAGCCCATGTAATCCGCTTAACCAGCGATTACACCACTAACGCTTAACCAGCGATAGTCAACTCAACTCGCTTAACCAGCGATTCAACAGCTAACGCTTAACCAGCGAAAGCCCACGTAATCCGCTTAACCAGCGATTACACTACTAACGCTTAACCAGCGATAGTCAACACAACTCGCTTAACCAGCGATTCAACAGCTAACGCTTAACCAGCGAAAGCCAACGTAATCCGCTTAACCAGCGATTACGCCACTACCGCTTAACCAGCGATAACATCACTACCGCTTAACCAGCAATAGCCAAGTAAAGTTTAAGTTCAAACACTAAACATAACACAATTAAGACTGACCGAAAATCCTAGAGCAACCAAGTACCTTTGCAATTTGTACCATTACAATGCAAGAAACTAATCATCAAAAAGCAGGAATCAAATTCGTGGTCTTTGGCTAACACTAGCCCCACCAACAAACCTCTGTTTGTTTCACACCGTTCATCATGAACGCACAATACACGACCTCCACCAGTGCCACCCGCACACCGCGCATCCATGGACACCACCGGGATGTCAATAAGATACGGACTACGGCTACGAAACAGCTACTGGTACGGTCTGACCAGCCGACCTAAGATTCCACACTTATCATCCAACTCAAAGCCTTTACTTCAAATGGTACTTGACCCTCAGGCATTCTCCACAATCCATCAAGTGCCCGCTACAATCAGGCAACACATGAAAACAAATCTCAATACTAATGTCACAGATCTCCATCAAAGTCGAAAATCTATAGGCTACAGACTTTAATAAAGAACACAAGGCACCAGAGTCGTAAACAAAATGAAAATTGCTCACCGGATAATCCCAGTCGACGCGCTCAGGAGGCACAGGTCAATCCTCTCCTCATTAACAGGCTTCGACGTGATCCCGGATGCGGATGAGGCTTCGCAGTTGTCGATGGACCCCTCTCGTTACCATCGCTGTGGTTGTGGTGCTTCGGCGTAGCTCGAATATCCTGTTTCACGTCTATGCGGTAGTAGTGCATGGATTCATGACCCAGCTTGCAGCAGGTAAAACACTTCAGAGGTTTCACAACACTTTTCGCTTTTTCTTCACAAAAGAAACGCTTGCAGCTCTTGTTGTAGCTGGCCACGTGTCTTGCAATAAAAAGTCTCTTAAAATCAGTCCACGTCATACCAGGAAACGATACGGTAGGCAGCCAGGCAGAAAGAAGCTCCTCCCTTCAAGGCGCGGCTTATAGCGACCATAAGCGGGGCGCCATGTTGATCTTGGTACGAAAGCACATCACTGTAGTCGTCACTCAAGCACGTGCATCCACATTTTTTTCTCAGGATCGAAATTCGGTAAACGAAAACCATGTGGTGACGTAGTAGGTGTTTTCACGGCTTGAATCAGTGTCAAAAAATTGCGGTTCCAACAAACACATCCATTTTTCATCACTATAGTCTTTATTTCCAACACGTGGGTCGTCGTGGTCCAATCCCACTTCTGATAACGGAGAATCGTTATCAGAGGGGTTGGGATATCGGAAATAACATTCAGAAAATCTTCGTTAACACTTTTAATTACTTGCTAACACACACTGAATACAAAATAGTCAAGGATGTCCGAGATATCGCTCGATTAAAACTTAGGAACGCGAGAAGTTTAACATGGCGGAGCAACCAAAATGTCTACCCAGCTTGACGGACCGATTCAAAGTGTTCACTTCACTCAACTGTCCGCCCAAGTGGCCTACCCCACACAGGTTAGCCAACATCTGTCAACGTCACTACCTGTCAACTTCGAATAGCTGATTAAACTTCCGAATCGACATTTGACTCGACTATTCGCTCGGTGTTGCCATTTGCTCCCCATGCTAACCATCTCCAAATTATCACTAATTTGACGCTCCTAAACAATCTGTCAATTCTAACTTAATAGTTACTCCAATGAGAGATAGATGGCGTTATTTTAAATTCACAATAATCAATAGAGATTCTAAAATGCGTATCGGTTTTGATTCCAGGCCGACGATAATAGATGGCGTTATTCTAAATTATTGTGCTTCTGTGCTCATTCTGCGACAAATACATTATTAAATAGTAACCAGCATTACCGTACCTTTGAAATAAAATCTCGACAGGAATAGTATTGTTAAAAAATATTACTATAGAACGAGTTTGCTGTTCATACTCGAATAATATCGTTATCGTAACATATTGAAATTCTTATTAGCAGTGCTATCCGTAATCACCAGAAGCGATGTTATTCACGTAAATAAGTACAATAAATCTGTAACGGAATATTAGGGCTATGGTTATTAAAAAAATACTAATTTGTAAACTACATGTAGGAAAAATGTGAAAAAAATTGACAAGGTGTAAGAGAGTACCTACATGATGAATATGCAATAAAACGCAAAGTATCGTTATATCACATTACGATATTATTCGGTGGGGGTAGCGCTATGTTCAGCAGTGGACGTCTTCCGGCTGATGATGATGATGATGATTAATAGTAATCGTTAAAACCATATAGGTACATATATCTAGTTATTACAGTGTTTGACCCTTTTTCTAGCAGTAACTAATAGGCACTCTCATCAAGGCAAAGTCTAGTATTTCTCTTAGTCTTGCCACAGGTCTTGCATAGAAAACTTGGTGATGGTAACTGTAAACACTTATGATATCTCATTTCTCATCATCATAAATGCAAAGTGGCTTAAGGCACAACAATTAAACTTTATGGAAATGTGTATGGCTAGTACTAAAACCATTATAGTACCGTTGGTTTAACTGAGTTCACTGTAGAAACCTTACGTTTAAGAGCCTATGCACACCACGTTTTATAAACGCGTCGGTGCAGCGTTTTTGACGCGATGCAGATGCGATACGCACGCAAGTCAGACGCAGCCTAAAGGCGCTCTCTCACCGCAAGCATTCACCTGTAACATAAAAGTGCGCAATTTGATGCTCTATTGTCTTCGAATGTTCGAATCTGTAACGTTACATTACAGGAGAATGCTCGCGGTGAGGGAGCGCCCTAAAACAAATGACAACAAACTGCTCTGATGAAAACGCGCCGTCGACGCGCGTTTCTATAACGCGCTGCGCGTTTAAAAAACGTGGTGTGTACAGGCTCTAAATGCCATAAAATAAAACTCATTTTGTGTTCTCATAAAACAATATTGCGATCGATAGCCGTTTTCCAATTATGAATTTGAATTAGATGCCCGCCCTGTCATTGTCTGGCAACACTAAGATTTATGGTCTTTTTCTGTTCCATGCACGATATATTATTGTATCACGATTTAGATCCCGGAGAGTCACGCACGATGCTTGTAAAATATAATGATAATTTAAAGTCTATATCATGGGAATAACCAAATAACCACCTGTGTTATGTAAAGATGCATGCTTTTGTTTTGAAAAAAAAAAACCGGCCAACGGCGAATCGGACTTATCTATAAAAAAGCTAAAAACACGTTTAGGCATGGTAGCAGCCTTAATTTCTTTTTTTTTTAGTATTTGCTGTTATAGCGGCAACAGACCTACATCATGTGTGAAAATGGTTACTGTTTATTACGGTTCATGCACTCTGAAACATAACTCCGACAAACGTTTCTCCGCTTACCATTCGCCGAAACAACGATTCATTCCTGGACGGTTCGACGACAAAAACTTTCACCGCAGAACGATTCGTCGACAAAGACATGGTTTGACATTATAATACTAGTAGGTAACTAAATCCGACATCAGGATCACCCCGAGGTTAGGTTAGTTAGGTTCCTTTAAACCCTGAACACAGAAATAGAAGCCTCGCGCAGCGGGGCTTCGTCTAAATGGCTTCATTTATACAATACTTCATGAAACACAATACTCATGACTTACTCGTTCTGTCGGCGAAACGTTCGTCGAGGAAAGGTTCTGTCGTCGAACCGTCCAGGAATGAATCGTTGTGTCGGCGAATCGTTAAGCGGAGAAACGTTTGGCGGAGTTATGTTTCAGAATCCGGTTCATGAGATACAGCCTGATGACGTGCTGATGACGGACAGACAGACCAGACGGACAGCGGAGTCTACTAAATATTGTCCCGTTTTAGGGCGGCCACGTACTTATCTACATCAGTTTTCCTGATCCTTCTTCTATCCGAACACAGTGAATTCATACAAATGTGTGTGCATGTCACACACATTCGATAACTGCCAGTACAGATTTCGAAAAACGGATCAGGAAAACTGATGTTGGCCGGCCTTACCCTTTGGGTAAGGAACCCTAAAAAGGTATCTTTGGGCCCAATAGGTTCACGTTGCAAGAAAGAATGTTCAGGAGTAAGGTAACCTGGAACATTTCTGGTACCTAGGTGTTTCACTATTTACCTCAAATGGCTTAGCAGAATCCTATGATACGTCGAAAATACTGCAGCATTAATTTTGAAATAAATATATGGTAAAGTTGAGGATTAATGTTAGGTCTTATGTTTGGCGAAAACATGATCCCATAAAATTTTCCCGATAGAAAAAAATCCCAAAGTTACCTTTAAATTGAACAATAAACCGCTGGCAACAATGATTCACATTGGCTGGCAATCATAAAATACTTAAAATTAGATCATGAAACTTTTTTTACTAACTGAACTAACTTTATAGCAGGTCTCATGTTATTTATTTTTTTGAATTTTCTTTTTTACGCCGTGAAATAAATAGATTTGCGTGAATAGAAAGAGCAAGCAATAGTGCGTGGTACGAGCAAGTGCGAGCGAGTAAGATTATATTGCGAGCAGAGGTATGGAATCACCTACTTGGAATAATTGATCCGTGATAGCTCCCTAAATAATGGCGTGATTTGATTGAATTTGGTGTCAATTAAAAGTTAACAGTTAAACCTTTAAAATTCTGTCATTTTTGTTATTCATAACTATTCATTATGTACTCAATATCGCGCGGAATCGGAGTTAGTGATTTCATATTTTTCTCGCTAGTAGGTAGTAGGTGTATCTGGCCAAGGTACCTACAACTGTAAGAACCTACCTAGTGATTATTCCATCACCGACGATACCTAGTTTTTTTTCTATATCACATTCTATGCAAATGATTCGTTTAAATAAATGTCTAGACAACCAATCTATTTACTCTTAATAAGCAGGTGTCAAAACGTCATCGGAAGAAAAATAATAAGTACAAAGAAATAATTAGCAATGATGAAATTGGTTCACACCAGCTTCATGCAAAGGTACCTACAATAAATACCTACAGTGAATAACTGGGACTTGCTTGGTATAAGAAGTATAAATATCTGTTTCATTTACAGAGGGTTACATGGTACAAATAAATCTGTCGAAAAACTAAGCTGTCATCCGCTCTAATTATATTTCGTTTAATATGGTTGGTATCAAAACAATAGGTTTCACGCAGAGCTCGGCTCAGATGGCACTAGCACTAGTCACTACCATTTATGTATGATTAAGTTGACAATAACACTGCACACTTGATAGCTGGAGAGCTACTGAACCCTGCGACTAACGGTCTTCCTGTAAGGTTAGAAATTTGTACACGTAATTGAGCACGTAATATTTATAGCATGCTAAGAGCAATAGCGACGACCTGGCAGGCGTCAGCCGTGCACATCATTACTTATACAATTTAATTTTCAAAGTGTAAAAAAAAATTGAAAAAAAAAACTTTTTCCTGTAAGCTTAAAAATTTAACAGGATGTAGTTTATTTATTGTAAATCTTGGAAAAAAAATGTCAGGCGATTACAAGGTGCACAAGTATGTGACAGGCGAATTGAAAAGTGCAAAGTTGATGAGGAAAAATAAACTTTCTTCGGTAAGATCAAAATTATCTCGCGTTTGGCTGAACTGATTTTGATGCCGTTGTCAGAATAGTGTGCGTTACATTCCGAGAAAGGTTTTAATATACAGGGTGCATTTTTCAACTGGGCGTGGATGGCTATCTCCGAAACAATGAGAATATCGAAAAACGTTGAAAGGAATATCGAGGCCGATTTTGACGAAAATAAAACTGCATCGTTGGATTTTAGAAAAATCAATAATCCTGGCCAGGAATTGAACCCCCTGATTTTGGAAAAAAAAATCACAGCCTGTATTATTACACCATTCGATAGTGTTGCTAATAAGGATCAAATTCTGGGAAGTGATCATATGAGGCAAACTTAAGGATATAGCAGATTTTCATGAAATTGCTATATTTCTATGTTACTATGTTCTACTGAACCATAATTTATTTATAATTTTTTTCAATAATTCAGTGGATTTGATGTCTCAACAATCCCAGTGTATTCAGCAATGCGAAATTATTGAGTTGAACAAAAATAAGCGTTATTTCAAAGAAGAAACGGTTAACTTATGTTCCGAATACAGTTATCGTCTTGAACATTCATCAGTTTATTTTTTCAATTATACGTTTTCCTAAAGTTTGCCGTATATGATTACTTCCCAGAATTTGATCCTTATTAGCAACACTATCGAATGGTGTAATAATACAGGCTGTGATTTTTTTTCCAAAATCAGCGGGTTCGATTCCTGGCCAGGATTATTGATTATTCTAAAATCCAACGATGCAGTTTTATTTTCGTCAAAATCGGCCTCGATATTCCTTTCAACGTTTTTCGATATTCTCATTGTTTCGGAGATAGCCATCCACGCCCAGTTGAAAAATGCACCCTGTCATATTAAAACCTTTCTCGGAATGTAACGCACACTATTCTGACAACGGCATCAAAATCAGTTCAGCCAAACGCGAGATAATTTTGATCTTACCGGAGAAAGTTTATTTTTCCTCATCAACTTTGCACTTTTCAATTCGCCTGTCACATACTTGTGCACCTTGTAATCGCCTGTCATTTTTTTTCCAAGATTTACAATAACTAAACTACATCCTGTTAAATTTTTAAGCTTACAGGAAGAAGTTTCTTTTTTCAATTTTTTTTACACTTTGAAAATTAAATTGTCTAATGATGTGCACGGCTGACGCCTGCCAGGTCGTCGCTATTGCTCTTAGCATGCTATAAATATTACGTGTACAAATTTCTAACCTTACATGAAGACCGTTAGTCGCAGGGTTCAGTAGCTCTTGGACTATGAAGCTACTTCTTGACGTTGTTTACCTACGTTATGCGCTTGTAGCGTCATTGACGGCTAAAACTCTCAGTGAAACTCCAAATTGGTACATCTATACATCTTTATAAACAGTACATACACCAAAATATCATTTTTTTGCAATTTTTGTCTGTCTGTCTGTTTGTAATGGCTAATCTCTGAAATGCCTGGGCCGATTTTGTCGGGACTTCTATTGGCAGGTAGCTGATTTAATAAGGAGTAACTTAGGCTACTTAGGCTTATTTAAGAAAAAATCCTTTGTTAAAAAAAAATACATTGTTGAGTTCCGACATCCACGCGAACGAAGTCGCGGGCACAGCTAGTTGGTACCTACATAAATACTAAGATAGGAAGGGCTCTTTAATTAGGTCCAAGGAAGTTAAGGTCATTGGCCTTGAGGAAACCTCTATTGGTAACATAAAAACTTATGAAACCGACAAAAAGAATTAATCGGGAAACAGGAACAAGAGTTAAAACTCAAACATTTCCTGCATTCAAAGGAGTTTGAACAGTAGGTAGGTATTTATTGAGTTCAGAGTTGGTTGCCGCGACTTTCAACAATACATATAAAAGAAAATACACTGATTACTTCTGCAAATACTTTTTATTCACTTTCACTAGACGGTACACTTTACTTGAACTGCACAGCTCGACGGTTACAGAAAGACTGGCACGCCAACTGTGTTCCGCCTACTTAATAACTCAGTGACAATATAACAAAAGTGGGGGAAAGCGCGCCATTTTTAGCCAATAAGATGGACGAATTCAATAATCACTTCTAACTATTTATTATATCAATATTTTAATTGAAACAGTATTTTATTTGAAAATTCACATCAAAACAGTGTTTAAACAATTTATTCTATTTTAATGGACTAAATAACCGATTGTTACTAGTCAAATAAAGCACTATTAACTTTTTAAATACCCGTACCTACTCAAATTCATATGGCAATGTTGTTATTTATTCTTTAATTGCTAACATTCGTCCATCCTGACCAAAAGGTCGCGCCCTCGCGATGTTAATATAAAAATATTAAAACAAAAAAAATGCTGCTCTTTTAAAACAGAGTGACTTAAAAGAATAATACATTTCATACTTTATTGTGCGAGTATAATACTCTTTATAAATTAGTACAGTTTTCATGTTAACAATTCATGGTTTATATAGGATATACATAACATAATCAACAATCTACTTATCACTAACAATATGTGTATATAAATATTGTGGAATATAATCACTCATTCTTTGTTAATACCAAAAAAAAAAAACCCACAATTTGCACATGTCTGATTTCACTGTAACCATACGCTCATATCACTACTGTACGAGTATCACTCTATCCATACCATATTGATGATAAGAACTCACTTTTCACTTGACTGGTTCCACTCGAACCATACAGCCGTAACACAATACTATTACTACTATACTGCAATGGATATCGACTCTCACCAACGACTGGTGTTCACCTTACTACCATACTATCAAAGAATCGAATCTCACCAACCAGTGGTGTTTCACCTTACTACCATACTATCAAGAACATCGAATCTCACCAACCAGTGGTGTTTCACCTTACTACCATACTATCAAGAACATCGAATCTCACCAATTTATGGCGTTTCACCTTACTACCATACTAGCCATAAAAACAGATTCTTGCCGTTACAGGCGTTTATCTTTACTACTTTCCTAACAATGCTATACATGTACACACAACAACTGAAAATAAGCCTATCTATGTAATAATTAATATTCATCACAAACATTTACAATTCATTTATTCATCTGTATCCATGTCAGAATTATTATCGCTGTCCTTGTCACTACTTTCGTCCACTGACTGATACACAAGCCAAGGGTAAATTTTATCGACCGAAAATGTTCCTACATACTTTTGCTTTCCCTTCTTTTTAGTTATGGGCGTATCCTCTACTTCATACCTATCATTCGGCAAGACTTTGGTAACGCGATAAGGGCCTAGACATTTTGGGACTAATTTCTTACTCTTACCCTTTTGACCTACTTCTCTTTCTACTCTAACCAACTGTCCTACATCGAACTGACGAGGGGGAATTCTAGCTTTATCAAAATTTTGTTTTTGTTTTATCTGGCTACGTTCTATTTTGTCTTGAGCCTCGTTTCTTACATTCTTAATATTACTGGTGTTATTATCACCATGTTCCTGAACTGGTAAGGTCAATGTACTCTCAGTCAACCCCGTTAATCGCAACCCAAATAGCAATTGAGCTGGGGTTTTACCAATTGCTTTATTGACCGTGTTATTTAAGCCCCACTGTACTTGTAGTAAGTACTCGTCCCATAATTTCTCGTCTTTTCCGAAAGTCATAGCCGTTAAAGAGTCTAACACCGTCCTATTATAACGCTCTACCTGTCCGTTTGCGCGAGGAGTAGCAACAGCATTTAAAATATGTTTCACACTTTTTTCAGATACAAATTCTTTAAACTTTGAGCTAGTAAAAGTACTGCCTCTATCTGTTATTAATCGAGAAGGTACACCAAACAAACTGAAATATTCTTTAAAAACTGAGATAGTTGTGTGACTTTTCGTATTCTTAACCGGTTTAAGGATTATAAATTTAGTAAATGCGTCAATAATAGCCAATACATATTTATTCCTCCTTTTACTCTCATTGAAAGGACCAAGATGGTCTGCGTGTACGGTATGGAAAGGTTCAGATACCTTTGGTATTGGATGCAAGAATCCGGACCTCTTTCCAGCTGGTATTTTTCCGTGAGCGCATTGAATACACGCCTGGCAATATTTTTTGACAAATTTATTTAATTTCGGGAACCAAAATGTTGCTTTAATTTTATCTAAAGTCTTTTCATACGAAAAGTGACCTATGTCATCATGACAAGCGCGTAGTACTTGCCATCTGACACTTTTTGGCACATACCATCTAAGTCCTTCATCCGTTATTTTGTATACTACCCCACGTTTTGACGCGTAATTTTGTTTAATATAATTAATTGTTTTTGAATCTTTATCATCTAAAATACGTTTTATCCTTTGTACCTCATCATCATTATTCTGAACCGTGGCTAACCAATCGACGGTGATATGAAAAACTTTTAAATCAGTAGGGTCTGTATCTGTACTAGTGATATTTTCTCCCACAGGGTTCCTACTTAATGCATCTACGTGCACCATAGAAGTCCCCGGTTTATAGATTATATTAAAATCAAATTCTTGGATCATACTCCACCAGCGAGCAACACGTGGAATCATATCCCTTTTAGTAAAAGTGGCCCGCAAGGAATTACAATCAGTGACAATGGTGAATTTCAAACCTATTAAATAACATCTGAATTTAGTCAAGCTGTTTACAACTGCTAGGGTTTCCAATTCGTATGATGAAAAATGTTGCTCTTCTGGTGAAGTGCGCCTACTAAAGTACGCGACTGGTTTCATAATTTGGTCTTCTTGTTTTTGTAAAAGCATACCACCGACACCGTGTTTACTGGCATCTGTGTGTAACTCGGTGGTCGCATTGGGATTAAACAAAGTTAAAATTGGTCTGGACACTAATTTTGCTTTTAACTGAGTGAATGCATTTTCTTCTTCCTTTCCCCAAGTCCAAGGGACATTCTTTTTTAGTAGTTGTGTCAATGGACGAGCTATTATCGCAAAATTTTTAATAAAGCGCCTAAAAAAACTAGCTAGGCCTAAGAACTGTCTAACATTATGAACATCTTTAGGTGTTGGAAACTTGTCGACAGCATCTATTTTGCATTTCCCTGGTTTTATACCATTTCCCGAAACTTCAAAACCAAGAAATTCAATTTTTGAATGAAAGAAGTTGCATTTAGAGAGTTTTAACGTAAGACCTGCACTTTTAATTTTATCAAATACTGATTCTAGTTTCTTTAGACCGTCCTCAAATGAAAGTGAGGGCACAAGAACATCATCCATGTACACAACAACCGTATCAAACCTTAAGTTATCAAGAACTTTATTTATAGTTCTCTGAAATACCGCTGGCGCGTTTGTCAGACCAAAAGGCATTCTATTAAATTCGAATTGGCCTTCTGGGGTTACAAAGGCAGTTTTTTGTTTATCGCGTTCAGCCAATTCTATCTGGTAATACCCTGATGCGAGGTCTAAAGTTGTATACAGTTTATACCCCGCTAACCTATCCATCTGGTCCTCAATCCTAGGCAAAGGGTAGTGTTGTTTTACAGTCTTACGATTTAAAGCCCTGTAATCTACACAAAGTCGTTTCTCGCCGTTCCTTTTTTGAACTAAAATTATTGGACTAGCAAAAGGTGAGCAAGATTCTCTAATAATCCCACACTGTAGTAACTCGTCGGTTATACCCCTAACCTCTTGTTTTTCTTTATGAGACAATCTATAAGGTCTGTAGACTACAGGTTGAGGGTCCACTAAATCAATATTCATTGTCTCTATATTGGTGCAGCCTAGTTCAGTTAATTTAGTAGCAAAACAATTTCGGTTACGATTTATAACATCCAATAATTGCAATTTCTGTCTCTGATTTAAACTATCGTCTAAGGACAAGTTATTCAACTCAAAAAGTTCTAATGAATTGACAATGTCGATCTTATTTATAGAGGGACATTTAATAGTTTTAATTTGCATAAAGTGCCCTCTAGCTATCAGCTGATCTTTATTAAAAGTTACAGTTTTTGAAGAAATATTATCTACTAATACTACACCTTTGCCATTTTCAATCGAGTAAACCCCCTCTTCTATATTATGTTCTAAATTAGGTAGCGGTCTATAACTTCCGTACACTAATATTGAACCTGTTATGTTTTGAGAAGAGTAAACTTCTACAAAGGAACAACCAGGTAGAATTGAATAGGACTCTTTTGAAAATAATTTAACCACGCTAATAGTTTCTGGGAATTCACGAGAGATTATCAATTCATTATTAGTGTTCAAGATTTTAACCCCTAATGCGTCGGTAAATGATTGACCGACTAACAATGAGTATTTCAAAAAATTATCAGGCACAACAATAATGTCTAGATGGACAGCAACGCCTTGAATTTCTAACAGCACTGGACATCGACCCATTGCATGAACTACTGCTCCACCGAAGCCCGTCATTGCCACTGAATAAGTTCTATCCCAAGTACCTAATACTTCTACAGCATCAGAATTCCTAATGAGAGTACATTCACTACCCGAATCTATATAACCTGCTTTTTCAAAACCATTAATCAAAACTGATTGTACATATTTATTGTTAGGTTTAGTGACTGAAATTTCTAAGACAGTTTTTAGGTTTTCTTTCTTTCGATAACACTCGTTAGCCTCGTGACCAGTAATTGAACAGTTAGTACATTTCTTTATTGGTTTAGTGCATTTACTAATAATATGACCCTCTTCTTTGCAATTAAAGCACCTAATTACCTTGTTGTTAGAAGGTTGTTTATCCTTAGTTAATGGTTTTTTATTTAGAGTCCTTTGCAGATTATTATCGTTCCTTTTATTACCTATGCTTTTTGCGTTTCGTAAATACGCCAAAAGTTTATCGGGGTTATCAAATTGAGCAGCTTCTGCTCCTATTCTAATGGCCCTATCATCTATGCCAAAGATTACGCATTCTACTGCTCTTTTACCCTTAATTTCACACCTATTAAGTAATGCGATTTTATCATAATAATAATCCTCTAAAGATTCCCCAAATTTCGCTCTTTTGTCCAACATATCCGACAGCATTTGTCCATAATTTTCATCAGATGGAAAAGCTGCTTTGAGCTTTACTTGCCACTCAACCCAATTATAATTGACGGTCGTAAGACCTTCGTACCACCGCTTTGCATTGCCAACAAGTTTGGGTATTGCATTATGTATAATTTGTCGATCTGACCAATTGTAAATGTTCGCAATTTCACTCACTTTATGTATCCAATTGCTAATATTTTGATTTTTCGACGAAGGATCGAACTCGGGAACCACATTAAAGTTACTTATTCTCTCACTCCCCCTACTCGAAAACGTATCCAGGAAATTGGTAAATTTAGAAAACATATCAGGAAATGACTCACGTGCGTCGATGTTTTTGCTTGGCGAGCGGGTATCGCGACGATGACCACCGCTTCGCTGGTTGTTTCGAGTCTTACTCCTGCTGCGTCTTGGCGGGTGGCTGCCATTTTCGTGCCGCGGTTCCTGTTGATCCCTGGTTGGGCTGCGGCTCCGATATGGAGCAATCCATCCCAACGGCGGTGTTTCGAGTCGTCGCATTCGATGATTTGGATTCGGTGCACGACTACGACTGTTCCTGTAGCTCTGCCTGCGGCTGCGGCTCTGCCTGCTGCTCTGCCTGCGGCTGCGGCTCTGCCTGCTGCTCTGCCTGCGGCTGCGGCTCTGCCTGCTGCTCTGCCTGCGGCTGCGGCTCTGCCTGCTGCTCTGCCTGCGGCTGCGGCTCTGCCTGCTGCTCTGCCTGCGGCTGCGGCTCTGCCTGCTGCTCTGCCTGCGGCTGCGACTGCGACTGCGGCTCAGCCCGCTGCTCTGCCTTCGGCTATGCCCGCGGCCACGGCTGCGGCTGTGCCTGTCTGACACTGGTGACGGAGACCGCGGCAGTTGAGCCATACTTCCATCACGATAGTTATCCATTTGTTGACCTGGAAATTTTAATATTACACGGACACAGCGATTCTTATATGCTTTAAAATTAGGGTACAATACATGGGAGCCTGTGTACCTTAATCATTACTGAAGATCTTTAAATGGCATGGCAAATACATACAGCACCACAGTGTGATGTTGTGAAATATTTCAAATCATAATGGTTAAAAAACTTATACAATTTCTAGACTGGTAAGCAGCTCAAATTAGTTATCACAGCTGCCCCAATAAGAATACATTTTGTATTCGTGATATAACCTTAAAATTAACCTTCAATCGCGCACAACATAATTCTGTAGGTACATTTTTAGTAGGCACGAAAATAAGGTTAAATTCAAGGTTAGATTTGTTAAAGGTAGGTAGGTCAGAAAAAAAAACATAAAGATTCACCCTTCTATAACTTTTGATGCTAAGATAAAATATATACGACAAATAACACTTACGTGAAATAATCCCACTTCTGAACTAAAAGAAAATACACTGATTACTTCTGCAAATACTTTTTATTCACTTTCACTAGACGGTACACTTTACTTGAACTGCACAGCTCGACGGTTACAGAAAGACTGGCACGCCAACTGTGTTCCGCCTACTTAATAACTCAGTGACAATATAACAAAAGTGGGGGAAAGCGCGCCATTTTTAGCCAATAAGATGGACGAATTCAATAATCACTTCTAACTATTTATTATATCAATATTTTAATTGAAACAGTATTTTATTTGAAAATTCACATCAAAACAGTGTTTAAACAATTTATTCTATTTTAATGGACTAAATAACCGATTGTTACTAGTCAAATAAAGCACTATTAACTTTTTAAATACCCGTACCTACTCAAATTCATATGGCAATGTTGTTATTTATTCTTTAATTGCTAACACATAATAGTCCCAAATAGTACAGACGCCAACAAGTATCAATCAACCATCAATCTTTAAAAGAAATCGGACAGATTGGGGTAGTTTGATATCCTAGCGTCACACGTCTATACCTACCTATCTATCTACTTAAACAAGGTCAATGTCCTATGAATCTACTTATAAATAGGTACAACTGAATATTATTCATTGATTAAGATTATATCTGCATTCAATGAGCTCCGATGCGGATTTGCGCGGTGGTTGGCCTCGTAATCTTCGGCCAATGACGGCACCAGTCACTGAGTAATATTTTAAACGTTATTGTTAATAATTTCATTTATTCTTTGTGCAATTTTAAATCCAAGTTAGGTCACGATCCTGTATTCCCTTTGTCCCCGAAATCTGTGGCCCCGTCAGGGGACAACAGTAGGGCTATTGGCTAACTTGATAGTCACTGACCAGTGGTTGTCCACGGAACTTGGATGGCTTGATACCTGGTTATGAGGCTAAGTTGAGGAGTGGAGTGCCGCAACAGCGTTAGAATAGTTGATTTTAGGGAACAATTACATTTATCAATTTGACAATTTCACAAATGCAAAAGCCAATACGAAAACTTTTTGACAGCTATTTGATGATCACCACACAGACACTGAGATACGCAATATCCCCGCCCCGCTGAACGTCACATAAAATGTTCCTTACCGTTGTCCCCGTAATCTGTGTCCCCGTCACGGGGACATCAGAACGTCATAATAGAAGTATTATGCACTTGAGATAGGCGCATTAATTTTATAAACTCTGCATCTAAAAGTACCTATAATTTTATAGGAAGTATCGGGAAGGGTGAATCAAATTGAAACGGGCCATCCGGGCAGGCCTGGCGCACTCCGAGGTAGTATTAGGTATGAAACTGCAAGTAGATGCGGGGGCCATTTCGTCGTGGCCGTAACAGACGGCTGCCGCGCGCCGCCCGTTTCGCAAGCGCTTCTTAAGAGCGCTATGACATACTGAAAGAACACAGTTTCTGTCAATTTGACATCGTGATGCCCCCCGCATAAAAACAAAACACTAACGAAACAGCTATGCCTCGTATACCAGGAAGAAAACAACATGAGCTTTTGCCACTTTTCTTTCGAATAAACAAAGTAAGATCCCGAGCTTCTAGACACTACTTATATTCTTAAACGAATGGATAATTATGATAAATGTATACCTATCAAAATAAAATAAGGGCCACTCATTATATTACACTTTAGACCCCACATTGTGTCACACTGCGAATTGGATATATTTGTAATTTACAAAGTGTGCATTATAAAGATTATTTAATTCCATTCTATAGTACGAGTAAATTATCTTGTTAAGATATCTTTCAAGTGTTCATTTTGTTTCTAGTGGCTAATTTGAATTCATAATTTATTTAATTAGATTTTTGAAATTATTTAGAATTTACGATTTGGTGTTTAAACTTTTCAAACTTTTTCTTTGACTTATACATCAAACAGTCATTTATGCCATCTATTCAGAGACATAATTATGGACGAAAAACCAGCCACTTGGGGTGATTACGGTGACATAGATAAGGAGATATAGTCAGAAGTGGTCGGTTTAATGCTCGAATATTTCCAACCAGTGATACAAAATATTTGAAACTAGTGTCAAAAGAGACGGGTAATATCACCAAACGCCGTGATCCACGAAGAAAGTGAGTAAGGCCCAAGAAGACCATCAAGTTCGTTAAACCGCGCAAAGAGAGCGATAATCTACTGCGCGGATCATACAAACTCCATTGCGACCAGCCACAAGCTCCCCTATAATTGACAAGACAATTTCGAATCGACACCATGAAGATTAAAAATTAATATTCAAGAAGATTCTTGGTTCGCCTGCAGTTAACTGTGAGCGGACGGTGCAAATCGTTAAATGCAAAGGAGAAAATTTATTGAACTGTTTTGACTGGGCTTCAGTGCTTCATATACTGGGTTACAGCTGGATTATTTTTTTAATAAAGACAGATCTATTAGAGTTCAACAGGTTTCAGATCATTTCACTCTTGAAACAGAATGTTTTGGTGAGCTTTAAATTATAATCTCTATCTCGCAAAACTGAGCTTTCACTTCCTAACGAAGGTACGTAACTGCTCAAAATTGCGTAGAAAATGTGGTTCAACTCCACATTATTTCATTTGCACAGGAAGTAGTACCTGATTTCATCTTCGATCAATCGCGACTAACAGTGCATAGATTCGTTTATGCTCGAATTACGATGCTACAATTGGTCACTCAGGCTTTTTACCTGATTTCTATTGAAATGGTATAGAAAATGTTCGTTATTTAATACAGAACATTTCACCTTCAGTAAAATAACACAGGGTTTAAGAGAAAAAAGAACTCTTTAGAACATTGAAAACATTATTTTTTCGATTTCATTATTTTATTTATGAAACTTGACACATTCCTGTAATTTCTCACTTTTCATTCAATTTCGCTTATTTTTACGATTTATTGGAATGCTAACTTATTTTTTGTATTTTTTGTTCTGAGTAGTATCTGTATTCATGAATAAAATTCATTCAAATTTGTCTTGGTCACTGGACTGTCTTATCAGGTAACGGTGACTCTGGAACGTAAAGGGCTACTGAAGGATCACCATGGATATTAGTCAGTACGAGTCTGGTAATAAAATAATCCCGTCCCGCTCGGGAGGACACATTAATTTGATGATTTTACAAAAAAAAATACAATGCAGCTGCCAAAACGGAATACCGCAATTGACTGGATGCCGAACCTGATACAAGACTTCAACTCTCTTCGATCAAACTTAATAACAAGAAATCGACTGCTAAAAATATTTGAAAAAAAGTACCGACTTCTAAAACGAATACAAAAAAGTTTAAAATAACTTTTCTTTTGGAAGTCGGTGGCTTTGTTATTTATTTCATTGACTATTGCCACCGACTTCCAAAAGAAAAGTTATTTAAACTTTTTTTTATTCGTTTTTGAAGTCGGTACTTTTTTCAAAAAGTTTTTTTTTTAAGTTACTTTTCTCTGGGTTAACCGCTACCTCACAACGATCAGATCAATTTTTCACGGATTTTCGGGGCGCACGTTAGAGAGCCAAATCCTGCCGGCGTCGCGGGACTGTCTTATCAGGTATCCATGGCCCCGGATCGCAATGGGTTATTGAAGGACACCGTAGATTTTAGTCAATAGTGTCAGTACAAGTTTGTATGTCCTTCCTGTAGTCCTGTCCTTCCCTGGGTGGAGGGCTGATCTGATGATTTTACCACGTAATAAAAAGCCATACCACCAGGGGCATGGCCGGTGGTATGGTGGGTCCCGCAGCGAGCTATATTATCCAAACGAACTGGAATGTTTGGGAAGTTAGCAAGTCTGAAATTACATTTAATTACCAATTCAGAAAAAAAGCTATCAGAATTATTTACATTATTTTATTATCTACAATTATATCCACATTCGAATATAGTAGGAAAATACAATCAACACATTTATTTATTTACATTGCAAACAGATCAAAATTAAATTAATTCAAAATATTAGCTTGTATCAAGAAAGGTAGGTTATGCTGTATTCTTGGCGATTGGGAAAATTACTGGCCACTACTCATGACCTGCGGAAAATTCGAGGTACTACATTTTTCACATGGAATTTGATGTCATGACAAAGACACTAGCGCCGCGTATAAAGGTCATGAATGGTGGCGTGTATTTTAAATTTTAATAATTACGTGACTAATGTCAAAATGGTTGCGAGCGATACGTCCTCCCTCAAAAGGCGCCCCGCGCCGTCTAAATCAAAGAACAAACCGTTCTTGGTTTTATGTTGAATTTTGTCATTTCTTATTATAATTGTTTAATACTATATTTTACTTTTAAATGAGCTAATTATTTTTTTTTAATGCAAGCTAAGATAGTAACCTGAGTTATTCAATACTTTTTGATTGAATATTCAGTAAATATTGATAGTTAAAAAATATAATTTCGGACGAAAAAATGTCAAATTCTTCCTGTTTTGAAAAATTATTTTTGGTGTATTTCTGAATGGAAAATAAAAAAGTAATTAATGCAGTCCAAATATAATCTTTCAGATGTACCATGGACATTTTCAAATATTATTTTACTATTACACCTTCTATGTAATTCGGTACCAAAGTATGACAAAAAGTGGAATTTTATGAAACATCCTTTGCAGAGACAAGGTTTTTAGTCATCTATGTAAACAAATCTAAAAATTTGTTTAAAGCACTCCACACAGAAATAATCAAACTTTCTCGAGTATATATCTTTTTTTTATTTGTGGCAATGACATACCCAGAATCAGGTTCCAAAAGTCGCACAAAAACAACGAAACGTGTGAAAGCCCTCTTAAGTATCTCATTTATTTTTGTTACGGGTGATTACTTACAAGTAAAAGTGAAGATAATAAAATATGAAAAAAAGCAAATACTGCGTAGCTTTTGGTTGTTTAAATAATAAAACTGATAGATTTCACATTTGTTTGATTGTTTTTGGGAAGTGACATTTCTGTACGTAGTCTATGAGATGTGACTATAAGTAGGTATTCTGTGCCATGGAAGAGATAGGCGGAGACCTCTCGCGCCCGGCATTGGTCGCGGCCATGCTGCGGGGCGAGACGGAGTGGGAGGCGGTCGCCTCCTTTTGCGAAGCAGTCATGCTCGCGAAGGAGGACGCGGGCCGCTTGAGGGAGAGGATACCGTCCTCCCTCCGCCCGAGACGCAGTGGTAGACGCCCACGGCGACGGATGTCGCGGGACGATCTCACGCCACCGTAGGCGCGGGCATGCGAACGGCGAGTAAAGGGCAACTCGCTGTCCGACCATGGACCATGCCCGGGTCGACGGCGCGTTGTGTCCCACGCGCGCCTCATGGAGCGTCAGCATAATGACGGGGCCCCCCATAGAGGGCCACAGTCCTGCCGGGGTTGAGGGACATACACGTATACCGCGACTCCGACACACAAAGGGCTATTGACACCGTGGATTTTAGTCAGTACGAGTCTGACAGTCCCTCCCGCCCTGCCCGGGGTGGGAGGACTCATTTGATGATTTTGCCATGTAAAAAAAAAAAAAAAAACAATGGGAGAGGTCATTTCCATTTTCTTACCTCTGAGACTTATGGTGCTATTTTTTACGTTTCAAAAGTTATGACCACGTTTTGTTTTCAGATAGGCAACGAATGCCGTGCTCTAACCGGGTTTTATGTTGAAACTTATACCTTTCTGTAACACCGGCCTATACCTATACCTATTAGGTACACATGAATGCAATAAAGAATTTGAGAGTTTGCCTAATTTTTTAACTAAGTAATATCAATTTACAT
Organism: Agrotis clavis; assembly: GCA_954870645.1. Classification (NCBI taxonomy): domain Eukaryota; kingdom Metazoa; phylum Arthropoda; class Insecta; order Lepidoptera; family Noctuidae; genus Agrotis; species Agrotis clavis. Next base: position 17,499,214 of record OX940935.1, on the reverse strand, counting down.
TAGAGCGATTCGTTGCACTCAATGCCCTTGAACTTTTGAATTAAAAGCTGTGCCATTCAGGTGAACGGGTTGTGGCGAATTAAATAGACGCTCTATATAAAAACTGGTATTTAACTCCATCCGGCTAGACTGAACACCGACATCAAAACGGCTGAGAAAAGGCTATGTAACACGGATGATTCAGTAACGAAGGCAAAACATCAAATGTATGAATAAGTTTTTAATCCGACTACGGCGAAGCCTAAAGGAAGGGTAATGATTTTTTATACATGTCATGTCATCATCAGCCTATAATGTTCCCACTGCTTGGACACAGGCCTCCTCTCTGTGAGAGGGAGTGGGCCATAATCCACCACGCGGGCCCAGTGCGGGTTGGTGGATGTCACATGTCTTCGAATTTTTGGTTCTAGGACATGCCGGTTTCCTCACGATGTTTTCGTTCACCGTTTAATGATATTTTAATATTTAAATGTTGCGGTAAAAAAATATTTTCAGGGTTACTAAATAAGTGATTATTATTTAAAATATATTTAGTACTAGCAACACTATTCATGAAATGTCATGTGACGTGACATCGGTGACATTAAACAGTACGTTTTCCTTTACGATTTTCTTGATAAATGTGTGATTATTGATAATATTCAACGTGTTTCATTGGCTAATAACTGTTATATAAAATTATACCCAGTTTTACTTAGTTCAATGTGAAATTGATTAAATGAAAACGTACTGTGTCAATCCCGCAATAAAGTAGGTGAAATGTGATTAAATTTGTGTAAAATAATCTAATTAATAAGTTAATGAGCTAGTTTAGTTGATAACATCGTCGAGAAATAGATAACAGGTAACCAAAAATCTGTATAATTCACTATATTATGGGAGATATGAGGTGTTAAAAATTGCACAGTCAGCCGTGCAAATTCTATGCAGTAAAAATAAAAAAATATATATTTAGATCACCTTGAGACCTAAATTCACCTAAATTTGCGCTGTGGAAAGTGTTTTAAAAACAAATGATATTCCCAAAGAGACTTTAAAGTTAGATTATAGGTTTTACCTTGAATCCTTTTATATTTTTTCTTATTGCATTCTCACAAACATTTGAAGGTAAAGGCTATTGAGGACACTAGATTATACTCAACTAATACCATGATCTTCTCCTGAAACCTTACAAACTATGAAATAACCTTGGCAAAGAGATAAGATTACCTACTCATGTCACTAAGAATTAAAAACATTCACATTATTATTTACATAAGGAAAACTGTTTGAATTCTATCCTTATTACGATAAACATGTCATCACTTGTATTATAAACTGTTTTAGTCATGTATAGTCAAGTGAATTCTATTGTTAGGTATGTAGAAAAACATAAAAGTATTTTAATGTCTTGATTTGATCCATTTCCTCTAATCTCTAAAAGGTGTGCAATGCCAGTCAGTTCAAGTCTGACCTAATAAGCATCCTACATATAAACATAATCTTATCAGATTCCAATTTTTAAAATTTTAGGAAATCAGAATCAGTATTTCCACTGTACTGCACTAAAACATTCACATAGAACATAGTAAATCTTCATTTTTCTGTCTTTTCTTTTTGAATCATATCTTTTCTGTGCTATAGCTTGTGCTTGAACCCTATTTCGTACTGTAATAAGCAATTATGCGGTTGACGTGAGCACTGTTACTTAGAAGTTATTTTGTGAAACCAGTGGTACGTACTCAATAACGTAAACACGTCTATGGATCATAGTATACATGAATTATGTTTGACCAACTGTTGTAAAAATTACTTGGGGGATCACAACTCGAGCAAAGTTACATTTTTATAAACAACCTGAAGTACATTTAATAACCAAAAGTTGAGAACCACTCCTTTTTGTATCAACTGACGAACACAACACCAATAAACATGAAGGAAACAGAAAATTAGAAGAGGATGAAGGAAAAAACAACTTAAAGTAACATACTTTAAGGTACGTTATTACTTGTTGCAGGTACAAAATGCGGTGGGTGCTATTATCAATAGTTGTAATGCTATGCAGTACCTTCGTAGCTCAGGCTTTTGAGGACCAGGCTTTGGAAGATGATGACTTTGCGGAGTTCGAGCAGTTTGAGGCAGAGGATGATGATCTTGCTGGTGGTAAGTGTTTATAGATCAAAAATTAATTAGCTTGGTTAGTATACAATGACGGGGCACCCTTAAGGGGCTAAAGCCTGCCGGAGTCGCAGGACTTATGAGCTAACGTGACTCCAGAATGTAGAGGGCCATTGAAGGACACCATGCATTTTAGTCAGTACAACTCTGACAGTCCCTCCCGTCCTGCCCTGGGTGGGAGGACATAATTGACGATATTACCTCGTTAAAATAAAAAGTTCAAACTCAAAGCATTCATTTTTGAATACCTAATTTTAATTTTCTTTTACATGTTTGCTAAAGTACGGGTGTACCCACCTAATTAAATTTGTACCTCATTATTTTGTGGATAGTGGTGCTGGTTGCGTAATTACATAATTGTACCGTAGTATGTAGTAGATTAGATTTAAGATTTATTACGCAATTGTTTGCTGTCCTAAAGAAATTTAAAAAAAAACAATTAGTCTGTTACAGGTTCTTTTGAATTGTCAAAAAAAAAAATTAAAGTATGCTATGTTACAGTCCCAGACATAAGACATAATAACTACTTATTAATTTTAAAATCAGCTGTCTTAAATTAAAAGTTTTGATCATCGAGATATTATTGCTGGGCCATGCCTGCTTACTTACCTAAGAATATTTTCTCCCCCAGATTTTGCTGAAGATAAGGAGTCTCCTCCTTCAAAACAGAAGCCAACTTCAAAGGATCAGTTTGAAGCCATTGTTGAGACTGAAGATGAGATCTTAGTGGAGGTAAATTAGCGTATTATTTTTATAGAAGAAACTTTTCTTTTATTTAATGGATGGCTCGCGTTTGACCACTATGATCCCGGGTCAACGGCGCGTAGCGTTCCACATGCGGCTCAAAGAGTTATCCACAAACTAAAGGGCAAACGCAATGGGGTAAATGACTGAAAAAAAATCTAATAATTAGTCTGTTAGTTACATTTTTTTTTAATCAGCCTACACCTGGGCAAAGGACTCCCCCAAGTTTTCTTGTCCAGCGCCACTTCGAACCAGTCCTAGCTCTGTTACATTATCAAAAAGTATTTAAGAGGATCGTCTACCGAGCGCTCGTCCATACTAAAAGAGAAAACGTTTTCCTGCCCCTAAATGTTATCCTATCTCAATGATTTTTTAGAATGCTTCTGACATAGTAAAATACTATATTTATTTATAGGTTATAGGTCAAAAGTAACTCTTAGGCGCCTGTAACTTTCCAACTATTATGCATATAAATTTAAAAAAAAATAAAACCTATAAACCTAGTTTTTTACTGTGTCATAAGCATTCTAAAAAATCATTGAGATAGGATAACATTTAGGGGCAGGAAAACGTTTTCTCTTTTAGTATGGACGAGCGCTCGGTAGACGATTGTCTTAACACGTATTTTTTATGTTTTACGTAAACCAAAATTGACGAAAATACGACACTTAAAAAATTGCCAATACACACACAATGTCACAAGCATTGTACAGTTTTTACTTGCTTTTGACGACATGAGCCCCCATTCTCGAATTGTATGCTTTAGATCTTTGTAAATACGTTAATTCAACAAAAGAAAAAAGGATCAATAAATTACAAAATATTTAATTAGTGTAGAAAAGAAGGATACGATTTTTTTTCTTTTACATGCCCATTGTTCTGCATTTTTCAAAACTGCACAATTTTATTTTGGTCGCTTATAGCCTTCCCTACCTTTTTAAACGTCGATGCATATTATCCATTACTATCACTTTTGGAGTAGAGTACAAAAGGTTAAAAACATTGCTTCATTGAAATGTTAATTAATTCTTTTGTTGTTTCTTGAAAATGGTGAAGTATCATTTGTTCAATGATACATAGTGGGCATACCTATTAAAAGTGGATGTTTTCACTGTTTATCCTGAAAATAAACATAAATGCCAGTAAGGCCCGGCGCCCACTATCGGCAATCGGCACGGCTGAGGATTTTAGGTGATAAAAAGCATTATACATTACCTTCAAGGCAATAAAGTAGAAATTGCCGATGCAGTAGCCTCAAGCATACCGAAGCGGTATTTTTGCTACTACGATCATATTATATCATGGAAATTTCTACTTTATTGCCATTAAGTTAATTAATGTCTATAATGTTTTTAATCACCTAAAATCCTCAGCCGTGCCGATGCCGATAGTGGGCGCTGGGCCTAAGTCAACCAACAGGAAGTCTAGTCTATTTATTTTTTCTTTTCAAACATGATGTGAAAATAAATTGCTTTGTCCTTTTTTTTTTCTCAGGACGAAGACAATGAATTTGAGCATTTCCAAGACCCTGAGGAGTTCGAAGGCTTCCAGGATAGTGCTCCACGTACTTCTGAACAACCAAAGATCACTATTTCTAAGGTAGGTAGAAGATAAATAAATATCGGATGTCTCACGGTGAGTAATTGGTGACTCGCCGTCCGATCATGAACCATGCCCGGGTCGATGGCGCGTCGTGTTCCACGCGCGCTTCAAAGAGCTGTTGGCCATCTGACGGGGCCCTCCTTAGAGGGCCAAAGCCTGCCGGAGTCGCGGGACTGTCTCATTAGGTAACCGTGACCCTGGAACGTAAGGGGCTATTGAAGAATCACCGTGCATTTTAGTCAGTACAAGTATGACAATGATTCACACCCTGCCCGTGAGTCGTGGTAATAAAAGAGACAAATATCATTTTTTTTTTGCAAAATAGGTTCGCAATGCAGTCGTTAATGCGTACAAAATATTAAACTACAGTCAATTTTGAGAACCACCTCCTTTTTGAAGTCGGTTAAAAATATTTAAAATTGTGAATACTTTTAGCACCAACCTCTATCCACCAATATCTACCCAATCTATCAATTTTGAAAATTTGACAGATTCGGGTAGGTTGATTTGCTAGTATCTGTACAACATTCATGTCAATTCTTCTATTTATATCTTAAACTGTGTCCACTTGCTAGTTAGTGACAGATTAATTAAACATTTCCTACAATGGGAACTTAAATGTTCCTAAGGTTCAGTTTACTATCAAACATTATATTTTTAAACAGCACTAGCCATTTTGAAATCAACTTAATTACTGTTCTTACAAAATTGATCATCTCTTTTTTCAATTTCCAACCGAATCACCCTCTTACCTTTTTTAAAATCAACTTAAATACTACTGATATAGAGTTGATTATCTCTTTTTTCAATTTCCTTCTGCATTTTCCCTATTAGCCTTTTTAAAATCAACTCAATAACTTCTTCCATAAAGTTGAAATCTCTTTTTCATAAACTCTTCCTCATTTCCCAGGTTCCTATAATGATCCGTCCCAGATGGGACGCGTACTGGCTGGAGTGCATCCTGTGCTGCCTGCTGGCTGCGTACGCGCTGGCCTACGGTGTCGGTCGCGCGAAAAACACCTCTATTGCCACCAACTTCCTCAAGCTTCATAAACCGCTGCTTGATGATAATTTTACGTTAGTTGGTAAGTCAGAACAATTGCATGGCATGTTTTTCTGTTTCTTGCACTTGTGCATATGCATGTGGGCGGGAGGGTGGGTCCTTTGCTGCATGTGCATATGCATGATTGCATAGGGTGGGATTGCATCCTGCAACAAGCCTGGATTTTTGTCGCGGAATTAAAACTAGATACTTTTCATAACATTTAATGTCATGGATTTCCGCAAAGTAACGCCTGATTCCATAATTTATCTTAAGTCAGAACAATTTGGCGCGTGGAGGCGCAGCGCCGGGGCGTGACCCCGCTGCCTCGTGAAGTCGAGGCGCGGCGGGAGGAGCTCCGGCGCGATCTCAGGGCAGTATGGAGGGGACGACTGTCGCGACCGAAGGCCGGGCACGCCGCAATTGCGGCGGTAAGACCCTTCTTTGAGGAGTGGCTGGAGAGACGTCACGGCGTCCTGACCTATCGGATGACGCAGGTCCTCACCGGACACGGAAGTTTCGGGAGGTACCTGTGCCTGATAGGGAAGGAGGAAACGCCCGGGTGCCACCACTGCGAAGATCGCCCGGAGGACACAGTAGAGCATACGGTGCAGGACTGCCCAGCTTGGGCGGTGCACCGACGTGTCCTCACGGCGGCGATAGGCGGAGACCTCTCGCGCCCGGCATTGGTTGCGGCCATGCTGCGGGGCGAGACGGAGTGGGAAGCGGTCTGCTCCTTCTGCGAGGCAGTAATGCTCGTGAAGGAGGAGGCGGGCCGCGAGCGAGAGAGGACAGCGTCCTCCCTCCGCCCCAACCGCAGTGGTAGGCGCCCGCGGCGTCGGACGTCACCAGATGATCTCCGGCCACCGTAGGCGCGGGCATGCGGGCAGCGAGTAAAGGGCAACTCGCTGCCCGACCAAGGACCATGCCCGGGTCGACGGCGCGTTGTGTCCCACGCGCGCCTCAAAGAGCGTCAGCATAATGACGGGGCCCCCCTCTCAGAGGGCCAAAGCCTGCCGGGGTCGCGGGATTATTTCCTTACCGTGACCCCGGAACGTAACAGGCTATTGAAGGACACCGTGGATTTTAGTCAGTAGAAGTCTGACAGTCCCTCCCGCCCTGCCCGGGGTTGGAGGACTCATTTGATGATTTTACCACGCTAAAAAAAAAAAAAAAAAAAAAAAGTCAGAACAATTAATTAATAATTGCAGTTATCAAAACGACACAAACGTTTTGATAACTGCCTCTCGCAGGTCGTCGTTCCTGTTTAAAAGAGCTGTCAGAAATATGACGGACCCCTTAGAGGGCCAAAGCCTTCCGGAACGTTTAACGTAATTTTGAAAATATAATAATAAAAAAAGTCGCATTCAAATCGGATCACCAGTTTAAGAGCTACGGTGCCACAGACAGATACATAACGATAATCACACGTCATCAAACTTAAGTTTGGTGATTAGTTTAATTGTATTTTCTTCCACAAAACCAGATGAAATACTTCGTTGACGTTACTATTTATATATCATCGACAGTTTGAACAGGTCGTGATTATCAGGCAACGACGATATAATACTAGACTCCTAATAACAGGCGACCGATGTCTGCCAACACATTAGGCAAAAAAGTCTTATATCCGTCTCATTTCAACCAATCCTGTGAGCCGTAAACATACGTTGAGACAGAACAGACCTTGAGTTAGCCAATCACAACGCAGTACCCCGCCCCCCTCGCTTACGTAGTACCTCAGCGAGTTGGCAGAATAGTTTTGTTCGTTAGATCGTGCAATGCGTAGTCTAGTATTATATCGTCGTTGTTATCAGGTGACTGTGGCCGAGGAACGTAAAGGGCTATTGAAGGATACCGTAGATTTCAGTCAGTACAAGTCTGACATCCTCCAGTCCTCACTCCCGGGTGGGAGGACTCGATTAACTATTATACCACGTAAAAAAAAGGGTTATGAGTTACCCGAAGAAGTATTCTGACTCCTCAAATGATTGTTTGTAGGCGAGACAGGTTCGGACGTGGTAGCGGCGAGTGACGAGCGCGGGTGGTGCCGGGAGGCAGAGCATTGTTTCACGATGTGGTGCAGCGGACGACTGTGCTGCGAGGGTATGCTGCTCACACTCAAACTTATTAAGGTATGAAGATATCCTGGATGATTATTGATTTGTTATAGTTCTAGCCGATTCCTGCTCGGCTCCTATTCGTTGTAGCGTGATGTTATATAGCCCATAGCCTTCTCCGATAAATCGGCTATTAAACAAAAAGCTCCAGAGCCTTGAACATCGACACCGTTTTGCCAGCCTGTCGGTTTTTTAGCGGTAACATTTCGGAGAGTGTGCGATGGAACTGCATAACTTGATTTCGCCTGGCTCTTTCCATCATCGGACTACAAGACGGACGGCAATGCGCCATCGATATATGGTGGACATCCCTCCGGTACGCACAAAGCGTTTTGCCAATACCTTTATTGTACGCACAGCTAAGGAGTGGAACTCCCTGCTGTATTTCCTGACAGCTATAACCTTGGGGTCTTCAAGTCAAGAGTGAACAGGTTACTTCTAGGCAAGCGTGCTTCACCGTCGACCACATCTTCGCTTACCATCAGGAGATAGTGGTCAAACGCGAACCTATATATGTATAAATAAAAATAAAACAAAATATTTTTTCACTTCGTATCAGTAGTTCTTGAGATTAGCGCGTTCAACCAGACAAGTAAACTCTTCAGATTTATAATAATTAGTTGGCATAGATCAGCTTATATGTTCCAACTGCTGGGTCAGGCTTCCTCTTCGAACTTTTGTTTAATCACCATGTTTTACTTCACCATTTCTGTGAGCAGTGGTGATGAAATAAGTTACACAAATTATTGTTTATATTTCAGATAGGCAAATTGGGTTTTGGTTAGATTGGTTGCAGACAAAAATCGACCAAGATTGCAACCTAGATAGATTATTATTTATATCTAGCAAAAAAAAAAAAACATTCTGTTGATCAAACAAACTTTGCAGATATAATGTATAGTATGTATCTGTAAAAAAAACAAGAAGCACACTCAGTTTCGCAAGAATAACGTGCTGGAATTGTTCCTAGTTGCATACATTTTAAATTAGTATCGCGTCTCGGGTTACTTAGAAACGTAACTTATCATACTTTAATCACATTTATAAAACAATGATCAGTCACAAACTCATAACTTTGAATACGAAGAATTATTTATTTCTGGTATTTGCGGGTGCGGCAATTTTTGAAATCTAGAGTTACCGCGGCCCTAGAAATTCGCATGATTTCGTGTAATAGATGGATGGTCATCAATGAGCGTGCGCAGTAGAGTAAGGGACTATACCCATGGCGCGATGCGCGATATCCGAAGACGGTCCGTGATTTCTAGACCAATTTTTTCACCGGTTCGGATCGGACATAGTGCGAAACCGCCCTTAGGTATTTCTTCCGTTTTTTGTTTCCAGCGTCAAGACCTAGTCCACGTACTACTAGGTGTAGTTAGACCAACTCCGGACACACTGCTGATCCGTGTGGAACTTGGTAAAGATGACAGCGATCCGTTCGTGCTGTGTGTCGCGCAGAAGAAGATCGCCACCAAGCTGTCCAAGGAGATGCAGGACTTGGTATGTTGATGTTGTGGTTACTTTAATTGGTTATAGATTGCCACGCTATTCCCAAAAACACTGCAACTTTTGAAAAATAGAAAAGCGTAAGAACGAAAACGTCAGTGATTTGTAAATGATCTACTTAGTAACTGTTACTTGAAAATATGTTGACAGCATCTTATTTTATTATTTCATAAAACGTACAATAAAAAACTGTAGTTGTTGTAACTGTTGCTTCTGACATATTAGACAATTTTAACGTAACAAAAGAAAAATTACGGGTCTATTATTTTTTGAAGAAAGAAAAAAAGAGATAAATAAAAAGTCGTAAACAAAACTTGAACCGTCGTACTAAAAAAAGTAAAACATCTGTTGAATACTTGTATAAAAAAAAGTTAACTGCAAAACGATCCTTTTATCAACGTCTTAAAGGCCGTTTTACAGTTGACAGTTTTTTAAAGAAGTGTTCTACGGATGTGTGGACTCTGTACCCGTACGAAGTATCTAGTGATAGTTTAAATATACAATTAATTAAATCGCTGGTCAGGTTTATACCTTACAAAAGTAGGGTAAAGAAATAATAGACACTTATTAATGTACTTACTTGTATTTTCCAAGACACAAAATCAAACACTTCACAATCAACACTAGGTATTCTTTAAGCACAACACTCAGTTTAGTAGTTGATTGCTCGACGTCTGATGAACGACTGAGCTCGAAAGATTGGAACTACTACCAAAGTAACTTTCTCCCACTATTCTACCTACATCCCAACCGATGCAATATGATTGGATAGTTGCGCCATCCAATGACGTATTATAATTATACAGTGTGTCCGGGCACGAGTTAGCGATATTTGAAGGGGATATTCTAGGCTCATTTTCATCGACAAAAATGCCTTTAAAAAAATTCTTACTCCAAAACTTCGCGAATGGCAGCAATTTTAATTTTTGATCTGTCGAACTGGGGTGTGTACAATAAAATGCAAATATCTTTGAATCCAAGAGACCTACATTCATGCAAATGACTTTATTGCAAAGTTAAACGTTGAGGCTTATCAAAAACTTACGAAAGTTTTCTAAATAATATGTAAAAATAACCAAAAAACATGGGCAAACACGAAAATGTACACAAAAATTACTGAATAATTTCACATTTTTTACTCTAGCTCGATAAGTACCCCTGAATTTTGCAAGGGTTTTTGCATTCAATTAAAAGTGTTTGAGTCAGGCTATAAAATGATATCAAAATTATCACTCTACATTAAGTATCTTAGGAGTTATTCTCACTTGAACGTCACCCTTACGTCTCGCCCCGCAGCAATCATTCCAAGAAATGATTTCATAAAATAAAAAAATGTACTAAGGATGGTTGCTTGGGGATCATTTAAATAGTGGTCAATAATGCCTGCTCATAAATATTCGTTGGAACGATTTAGCTCGCCCAAAGAATGCGACACCTGTAATATTGAGGTACATGCGCTAAGGAAGGGTGATGTTCAAGTGAGAATAACTCCTAAGATATTTAATGTAGAGTGATAATTTTGATATCATTTTATAGCCTGACTCAAATACTTTTAATTTAAAGCAAAAACCCTTGCAAAATTCAGGGGTACTTATCGAGCTAGAATAAAAAATGTGAAATTATTCAGTTATTTTTGTGTACAATTTCGTGTTTGCCCATGTTTTTTGGTTATTTTTACATATTATTTAGAAAACTTTTGTAAGTTTTTGATAAGCGTCAACGTTTAACTTTGCAATGAAATTATTTGCATGAATGTAGGTCTCTTGGATTCAAAGATATTTGCATTTTATTGTGCACACCCCAGTTCGAGAGATCAAAAAATTAAAATGGCTGCCATTAGCGAAGTTTCGGAGTAAGAATTTTTTTAAAAGCATTTTTGTCGACGAAAATGAGCCTAGAATATCCCCTTCAAATATCGCTAACTCGTGCCCGGACACACTGTATAGACACGCCATGAACGAACATCGCGGCGCTTGAAAACGGCGACAATACTTGAACTACTTATACGCGTGAAGAAAGAGAAAGAAAATATGACACCGTACGGCGGGAGGGAGATGCAACTATGCGCAATGTGGCCAATTGGCTTCATTTTTTGTTGCCATTTTAGAGTGCGGACAACGTATCTATAGTTTATATATCATTGGCTCCATCTACGAATTCAGGCGGTACTACAGTAGTCAAAATAACGACTTTTAATATTAAAATTGAATATAATTTAACAAAATTGGATAAAATGTGATTTAATTTACTATTGATAACACTGTTTAACTTTTTTTTAGTAAGAGGGAAAGTTTTGATTACGAAGCTCGTAAATGTATCTTGATAGTTAAAATGATTTGTAAGTGTATATTTATCTTTCTAGAGCGTATTCTGTCCTGAGCGTCGTCCGGGCGACAAGCACGGTCTGCCCGCGGCCCTGTCGGTCATGTCCGAGACAGCCGAAGCCACGTCCGCGGTCCTGGACGCGAGGGTCTGCGCGGCACTGGAGCACTACCACCAATATGTGCAGTTCATACATATCTCTGATAAATACTCCGGTCCTAAGCAGATTGAGTGAGTGTTTTGTATTAGTTTACAATTGACTTAAATGTCCCTTGAATGCAATTTATTCACTGCACCAGTGACCTGATTTTTGATACATTTAGAGGAAAATAAGTTTTAGAACTTATCTATAATCAATCAAAATATGTAGTCAAGCATGTGTCACAGAAAGTTCGAAAGAATTGCGTGTCTCTTGACATAGACTAAGGTTAGTTAGGTACAGCATTCATCAGAAAAAAATTGCTAACATTATTATTGCACAAAAAACAGTTTTTTACCTCCAAAACTATAAATACTCGAATCAAATTCAATCATGCCCAATGATTTGATTCCAACTGTTTCCCCCGAAAGTTTAGTCAGAGCAGCGGAGGCCAATATGGCGGCGCATTATAGTTCGCATCAGGTGTGAAAAAAAAAAAACACTTTTACCGTGGTTTTATAAAACCACACAATCCGTTTTTTTCCTGGTAATACCAACGCTCCTTTCTCCACAGGGAGTCAGCAGTGACCAAGCCCCCGGACACGGAGAAGGTGATGCTGGTGAGCCTCGCGCTGGGACCTGATGGAGGAGGAGACGAGGTGCGGCCGCTGCTGCAGCTCGTGTTCCACCTCATGGACAAGATCAAGAGGCTACGGCTTAGTAAGGAGGTTGGTACATCTTAATAAAATTGCTTTCTTCGGTTTGGCGATCGTGGTAGACCACGGAGGAGGTGGCGGAGCGCTACTAAATGTCTTCCTTGAGGATTGGAAGGCAATAGCGCAAAATTCCCAGCAGTGGGACTGTACGGGGCTAGTAACAATAATGATGATTTGGTTGGGAGCTATAGGCTCGCCCTTTATTTCATAAGACTTAAAGTAATATCTGGCGAAATAGGTATTGGTAGAATTTGTTAGAAGATGAAAAAAATGTGGTTGTTATGGGAAATTGAGCTGTAGAGTATTCAGTTTAAGGTTCAAAAATTTGATAATTTTCTCATTTCTATTTTATGGTACCTATGGTTGTCTTTTGCATGCAAATTCTGCTGTTCTTTTCAATTTAAAAACTAAAGAAAGTAGATGGTTATAAAAGTAATGCAATTTTGGATGTCAGTAGCAAAAACAAACACCGAATAGTTTATACTTACTCTGTATTTTTATCAATTTTCCCCTTTTTTATTCTATATCAACGGCCACATTTCTATTAACAATGTTCCACATGTCAGGCTCTAGCGAAGTGCGAGAAACGTCGTCAGAAGGTGGCGGAGGCGTGGCTGAGAGGAGCGCACGCCGCGCGGCAGGAGCAGGCCGCCGCACGACGGGAGGAGAAGCGCAAGCAGGAGAAGGAGCGGATACTGGCGGTAGGTGGACTTAGTTATTAGTGAAGGAGCTTCCACATAGAAGGCAACTTAAGTGTGTATTTGCCATTACTTAAGTTGACGATTGTTGAACCCCTCAGTATCGAACAGACACTAAAGCCGACGTACAAAGTTTCTAGAAATCGACTATATTTAAAGTTCCTTCACACTAGCGTTTGTCCAGCGGAGGCGTTTGATGGACAACGCGGCGCAGGCGTTGCGTTTATGCTGCGTTTTGCAACAACACGCTTTTATGAACAAAGTTCAAACAGAAACCTAAGTAAAAAAATCAGGTTTTATTTCTGTTCATATTTTGGGATATTTCATTTAATAAAAAAATTACCCATTTTACCCCAAAAATTCAGAAAGAGATAAAGTTAAAAACGTTGCACTTTTCACCAGTTACAGTACAATATCTATATTTTCAGGTATATAAGTACAAAAACAGTTAACATTGATTTTTTATGTTTTTCAGGAGGACGACCCCGAAAAACAGCGTCGTTGGGAACTGAAAGAGCAGAAACGTCAACAGAAACGTAAAACACCAAAAATGAAACAATTAAAAGTAAAAGCCCTGTGATCAAGTCCAAGATCATTAGATCACAGCCGCTTTGGTCCCAGCAATCAGTCACATGCAATATTATATACAATCTTTTGTTATTTATCTTAAGTGTTACATACTCAATGGCTGCGAATAAATGAATTTAAGTTATAATTTCACGTTTTTTAATATAATTCTCGTTTCTTGGTATTTAACATTTTGGTAAAACAAGAACAATAGTCATTTGACCGATATTGTGCTAGCCGTGGTCATGAGCCACCTATCTAATGAAGATTGTGTGAAACAACTACAGGTGGCACACGACCACGGCTAGCACAATTTCGGTCAAATGAATATTGTTCTTGTTTTATACTTTTCAGTGCGCGTTTTTTAACGTAGTCGGGTTTTAGTTATTTTTAACTTATTTTTATAAATATTTAACTTCTTAGCTGCGGCCGAACAATTTCTGCGCGCGCCCGCTATGCTATGCGGCCCGGAAAACACACAATATGGTGTGTGAGACGCACTGTCGTAGCGCATTATTTTCATAAGCTCAATGACTGTGCGGCCGAACACGTGTAGCGTGTGGCGGCCCGCGGTTACGCCAGTGCGGATCTTACGCGCTAGGCGTGTTTCTATCCTTGAATGCGGGAAAACACAGACGCCTGTTTTTAACAAAATATGTGATACGAGTGTATAAATTTTTAAATATGAATTTCAATATTAAAAATAAAATCATTTAGAAAATTTTTTCTCTTTCTTCTTTTTTTTTTAAATTCTTTTGAAGAAAGGGAGATTCTACTAATGCGCGCCGTGTCAAGAATTGCTATCTGAATCAGGCTCTTGGTCCAAATGCCTAACGAGAGCTAATAATAAAATAAGTCATTGGCTATCTCGATTATCGGCGCAATGATCCCAGAGTTTACATGAAAAATACATTATTAAATACTAACCTAAGACCTGATGGGTGCATGGATGTATCTAGAAATATTTTCCAGAGAGCCTTCAAAATGAGAAAATGCAATTAAAAATATTACCAAACTTTCAAGTTTTTTTTAAATTTTTAACCAACTTCGAAAAAAATAATAATAAGATTTTACTTATGGTGGGTTCTTTTTTGTTGTGTATGGTCCCTGATTTTTATGTCTATAAGAATTGAGAACCCACTTTTCATATATAAATGTTTTAAAAAAAATGTTGTAGAATTGATTCCCGATTTTGTAGTATAATAGTTATAGGAATATAAATGTGACACCTCAATCTAAATGTTTGGATTGCAGAGCCTAGTCCGCTTATCTTTCTTCTGCACGCATAGCATGGCGATTCTATCTCTATTCTACCAAGAAAAGACAAAGTTATTTCATCGTTATTTCTACACAAATCGACTGTTTTTTTGCACAAATATGACACCATACTTACACTATTGAAGAAAAGAACGTTTATTTTCCATACTTTTTACATAAACATGCTTAAAACGCTAAAATTATTTCTACATTTTGTCTATTCTTGCGTCGACAAAACCCCTTTCTACGGCGCCATGCTACGCCTGCAGGTAAGATGGTCCAGTCCCACAGGATCGTGTTAACAAAATAAACACTATCCTATCAGTACTTTTTGCCTAGGTTTATTTAATAAATTGTACAATAAGTGCACTTCTTTTTTGTTCTACTTATTGGTCCTGAGCAAAGCCCGGGCACGTCGCTAGTAGGAAATAAAAAATAAGAATTAATCAAAGCAATATTTATTTCAAATATTTGTTATTAAATTAATATGAACAAAATAACAAAATATGTTAACAAACATAAGTATCTATTTCTAAGTCACAAAAGCGGTTATGACAAATAAATAATATCTGTGGTGTTACAACAATATTGAATATGACATGAACTTGTGTGGATGCTATGAGATCTTCAAAACAGTCTTATTCATATTTGCACAATTTTCACTATGTTAAATAATATGATACACAAATATTATAATGTAATGATCATTTAAAATGTGGAATAAGTATTTAAACTCGAAAGTACAATACATTATACAAGATGAAGTGCATATGTGACTTAGACCAAAACAAAATCAATTTGTTCTCAACAAACACTGCAGTGCTAACTTTAGGGTAACCATAAAAATCATTAAAACTCTCACAGTTTACTAACACATCAATCAACGTTTTCAAAACAATTGTCTAATTTCGGATACATCAAGTATCCAATATACCAATCCCAAATATTTTTTTGAGCAATTCGCTTAAACATTAATGAAAGTAGCTGCACTATCATTTATCGTTGGGGTGGATAATACATGCAAAATTAACTCAAGTACACCGAGGAGCTAGGAACATTTAGAATCAGCTTCTACAGTTATCCATGCATCAGTATAAATACACTGAAAAATACATTATTCAACATTCATTAGATCACTTGAATACTACATCTTTATTTCTAACCTCCATCACTCTAACTTAGAGTAAATACGATTCGAAGGTCATCACTCTAGGTTGGTAGGTGATGGAGTGTGAGTGCCGCCGGACTGCGTGTCATTCGTCGACTTGTAGTTTCTGGATGCGCGTGGAGACGCACTCCATATCGGGCGAGGGCTCGGCGCGCGGCGGGGCGTCTGCCACCAGCGCGAGGTTCTCCAGCGACTGGCAGCGCTTCGCCGGACTCTTCGCGCTCTCGTGATTGTACCCGCTTGTGGATGGCTCTAACAAACTGTTTTTGAACTCGCACCCGTTATCGCTCACGTCACTACCGATCGCGTCTGAGTTTTCACTCTTAGTTCTGTGTCTAATTGGCAATACATAAGGGCAGAGTCTGTTTTTGTTAGTCGCTCTCTTCATACAATATCCCACGGTCACGTTAGACACGTATCGCGTGTTAAGACGCATCACGCTGTAGTTTGACTTCGACTCACGCAAATAGTCGCGCCGGGCTTCGGTTATTGCACTCAGCATGCCCAAATCCTTCAAGGCTTTATCCAAATTCTCTAGGTTCATGTGGCGAGATTTCTGTGAACAACGCGACAAAATTAACAACGCGATCGGTCGCTCTTCGTATTATTCGAATCTCCTTGTGGTACATACACTTTTTTCGAATTCATTACACTTCATCTTGGATTAGAATACGGCAGAATTTAAGAAATACACATAGAAAACAGTGAAAATAAACACCACAAAAAAGTCATAATAAGGAATGACAAGCAAAACTGTGTGTTGCCAGGTAGTAAAAATATAGGATAGAATATTTTTTTCATTTTCCTGAAAATACGTCTTCCTGTTTTACGACTAGATAGTTGTTTGCTCATTAGTTACATACGTTATGTAAAATATTATATTTTGTTAAGAAAATAATGAATGTGCCACTTTTTAACTTATAGTTTACTTAACCACTAATCAAACAGTCAGCCACAATTCAGGCATCTTTAAAGTTTTCAGAGAATTTTATAAAAAAAACTATCCAGTCAAAGTTCCGTCAAAACCAGTCAAACTGTGCATCAAGTAATAATCAAGTCAACAATTTACAAATTTTTATAATGGCTGAAATATTGAAGGAGTGGCTAACAGAAAGATTACAGCGACCAATAACATGGGAAGCATACGAGTTTGGAGAGATGATGAAAAACGGTTATGTAATTGCTTGTGTACTCAACAGCTACAATGTTATCAACGAAGAAAAATTTTTTTTAATAAAGGATAGCATTGCACAAGAGGATATTAAAACCAATTGGAAATATTTATCAGTATGGTTGGCAGACTTGGAAGTATATACACATGCTTCCGATGTTGAAAAAATAATGAGTGGCAAAGGTTCTGCGATACTCCGTTTATTTTATCAAATGTTTCTTCATTTGGACAAAAGGGATCGCACAAACTTTATAAAACGAGAAAGGAAAATGGTTTCTGATTTAATAGAGAAAATCGGTCACAGGTTTAAAGTAGAAAACATTCCTGAAGAAAAAGAATCATTCGTTGATAATCTTTCGAAACCTCTACTAAACGAAAAGCATTTTATAGAATGGCAACAGAGGAAAGCTGAACAAGTTAAGGATACATATGATTACATAAGACATAAATACTCCAAAATGCTTAAAAACATAAAAGAAGCAAACACTCCGATGTGCTTCAAGCATGTACTACCATCAAAACCAACAGGGAAAGAGCGGAAAGAAATGGAAAAATTTGCTTTAAGATATCCTTGTAAATTTCAAGATTATTCCTATGATGAGCTTCTTGCTCTAGAACAAAATGCTATAGATCAACAAGCTTCAATAAGTTCAGGGTCTCAGTGGACTAAAGGTTTCATGGAGAATCTTCATACCAGAATGCGTAAGAAGGCTGATTCCGAGGAGTTTCAAAATGAAATAAGACATGTCATAAGTGGTTCCATGTGGGATCTTTCTGTCGCTGAGGAAGAAACAAAGCTGGACACTGAACTTGCTAAGAAAGTAATGAAATTATCCCAGTTTGAGAAACAAATGTGTACACAAATAATGGAGACAAAACAACAAGCACGGAATTTAGTCAGGAATCGAATTCAAGCCGAAAAGGAGTTCGCAGATCAAAGAGAACATCAGTTCGATCAGTTTCTTAATAATATTAAAGAACAAATACATCTAGATAATGTAGAAATTGATTTCGAAAAAGAGAGGCAAATATTGCTTCACAAGAAATTATATGCCGAAAAAATGAGGAGAAAACGTTTGCATTATTACGAAATTTGTTATGATACCATGTTATCAATGGTGGACTATGCAACGAGATATGCATACTTTAGGAAATTGATAGAAGATGAGGTTCCTGATCATTTCATTCATGAATGGAAAACTTTATTTTTTAAGCAACAGGCAATTTTTGATATTTTGGAACCTCTTGAAGATATTTTGAAAGATCGCTCCGAAGATGGATCGGTTACTGCAATAGAGGAAGTTGTAAGGCTCGAATTAGATCGACAAGATTCTGAAAACGATGAAGAATTTCTAGAATATCATAACTATACATATCCGTGGATTTTAGATTTGTTAATACCGAACTATGATCCAGAGTCAGAAGAAAGAAAATATGAGTATTTGGGCACTCGCGTATTAGGTCATTTGGTTTACACTTTACTTGGAATTAAATATCCATATCCACCACCAATACCACCGGCTGACTTGCCGAATTATTCAGCTAAAGCTTTATTACGTGGCCTCCCGGACAGATCCATAACTGTTCCAATGCAAACTCTGCTTCAAATGCGAAAAATACACGTTGTTCGCCTTGAAAGCTCCATTAATTTTTGTCTGAGAAAATTTAAATCTGAAATGTTAGGTTGTGTTGATATAGATCTATCGTTTGATAGGTTTATTGCGGCTGCTCCCGAAGAAGAAGACAAGGAACTTATCAGATTAATGAAACTGGATGACGAAGCTACAAGCAAAACTACTGAATTATCCGTCGCTGCTATGCTAGGAGTAATTCCCGCAAATACTAAACAAACGCAAACACCAAAAACATTACCAGAAGAAGAAATTAAATTGTCTGATTCAGCTGAGCTCGGCAGGTATGCCTATGAAGCCTTAGGTATAGGTGACGTTCTAACAGATCATCTCATAGCAGCGATGATAGTTGAATATGTTAAAGACCAAGATGACATTAACGGATTTGTTATCATAAACTATCCGAATTCATATAGAGAAGCGCAAATTTTGGAACAGACTTTTTCCGGCCGTACTCCTCCTAATGAAGATGAACTGATGGAAGATAGGGATGACATTTATCTTGAAGAGTGCATAATTAAGCATCGTAAAAAGGAAGTTGATCCGTATAAGGAAGTAAGGGTATCTAAACTTGTAAAAAATCCTCACAAGAACATCATTGAAAAACCTTTTGAAAGCTATTTCACAAGTTATCTTCATCTTAAAGAGACTGAAGATATTCTGCAAGAACTTGTAATATGGGATTTAACAGAGGACAACTCTGAATTGATTGATCGATTCTACGCTGTGCTAGGGATCAATTATAGCATGTATTATGAAGTTATAGATAAAGAATTTTTGGCCCAGATTTGTAAATATATCATTGGTGACCTAATGCCACAAAAATCGTTGAGTAATCTGTTTGGTGAGCATGTTCTTAGTACTCTCGAATTCACATCAAGTGACGACAAAAGACAAAAAACAAAAATAATTAAATCCGAAGTGATGAATGGCAAATCGAAAGACAAATTCCGCCATGGTTCTAAAATTAGTAAAAGCTCTTTGAATCAGTCCCAAGAGATAGTGAAAGAACTCACTGGAGAGTCCACTGACGATATTATGCCTTTGACGATAATGGAAGAGCTGGGTGGGGAAGACGCTCTGAGTAATCCGGCATCTGTACAAGAAGTAATCATATTGGCTGGCGACGAGGACTGGGATTATGGCGAGATACCTATTCCTCAGATGATAGGCGAAGCTTTGGCAACTTGTTGGCAGGCAATTGAAAAAGTTTATATTAGAGATATGAAAGATTTGTTCTTTGCGAAGAGGTTACAGATGAACTGTTTGATTCCATACGCAAGATACATTAAGGACAAAATGGAACAAATAATAACTTTGCCCTCTAACAAACAAGATTTAGTGTGTCTTTTTCAAAAAGAGTACAATGAATTCGAATCTGATTGGCGAGATATTAATTTGTCTAAAAATGAATGGCACTGCCGAGTTAAAGATTTACAAGACAAATTGTATCGTATTTGCGACGAGAGGAAATTACACGCTGAGAAAAAAAGACATGATCTGTTATGTGACAATTGGGCTATGGAAGAACTATTAACCCTAGTAAATACCTACACATCATGCATGCAAACTGAACTTAACAGGTAAAAAAAGTTCAATTCCTATTTAGTTTACGAAATTAACATGTTGATAGTGTAAGTATCGAACTCGCAAATTCGAAAGCAAGTATTTATTTGTTCTTGCTTTTCGGGGTAAACGTCCGACTATAAAGAATGTTTGGTTTCAGATCGATTTTGACGTTCCAAGCGCTCCATGATTTTTATTTTGCTATGATAAAGCGTTTGCCGTCAACGGATAAAATTACATTTAAGGAATTGAATAAAATATACAAGGAAAATGAAGAAACATCTGGGAGTAAAAAAGGAGGTGAAGACAAAGTGTACAAACAGTTGAGAAATGCATTCCAGGAATTGCAAATTAAAAATATCGAAATCGACTTCAATAATAACCCTTTTAATTTAGTGATTGAGAATAACGTGAAATTTGCTTTAAAAGTTATTAAAGATACCAATGATTCTTATAGATCTATTGTAGCAAGAGAATACGGTGAAGTAGCTAGAATGCAACCAACTATAAAAAAGAAAGATGATGTGTCTTCTGAAGATTCGGTTAACCTTGAGGAAATATTTAAAGAGAACGCGTTGAAATGTATTGAAGAGTGGACCATGGGGATCAATGGAGAAATGTATAGAGCTAGTCTACGAATGCTAGCTCTTCAATACAAATGTTACCGTGACATGAAATTATTTAACGACCATATATACAGAGCATTCATGGAAATTCAAAATGATATTAACACTTACTATATAAATGAAATAAAATCTGTTGATAGACTTTGTAAATATTTACAAATGGCCGTTGAAGATGGACGTAGAATTCCGGAAACGCTTGTACTTGAACATGATACCTTTATGATTGATCCTAATCTTTTACAATTCGCTCCACCAGAGCCTCCAGTGGATACGGGACCTGTTACTGAGGTAGTTGGTAGTATGGATTTCAAAATCAGCCAACTGGCTATTTTGCGGTCTCAGTTTAAGATTGTTGCACCAACGGGCATCATTTTGACTCAGGCATTCATTTATCTTCTTCAAGATTTCTTTTTCTATGGAAAAGAGACTTGTAATGGGGCTCTCTTCCCAGATGCTTGGATGAGTGTAAATCCCGACAAAATACCCAAATTAGTATATTTGATATTTGGCGATACAGTATACGTCGATTGGAGAGATTTTCTCATTTATAGTTTGAACATACGATATCCCGACGTGGATGACTTATTAGAAGCTCGCAAAACATTTCGATGTATTGATCTCGAGTCCACGGAGTTGATTAGTAGGGACGATTTCATCGCCGAAGAACTTTGGTTTGAGAAGGATTTTGACCCAGAAGATAAACATGAGCAGCTTAGGAAAAATTTGATAAAACATTTCTTGTTCGAATTATTTGAAACAGAGGCAGACATGATGAATTACTCCGCGTTCTTATTAGCTTTTTGTAAACATCCTGATCCTGTGATAGGTTTTGTAACAGCACTATCTATGGCTGTAGGCAAAAAAACATGCTATGACGTACAGGAGTGCCAGGCCGTAGTTCTAAAACTGATTAAAGACAAACAGTACAGAGATGATTGCTTAGCTTGTGCCAATAAATGCACAACAGAATTTCTTGATACTGTGTTAGAGAAAGTAATAGACACTTGTGAAGGAACCACCATTGTAGAACTACAATACGTTTCTCAGCCAGAAGAAAAAAAAGGGAAAAGTAAAGGAAAAAGTAAAACTGCGACGGGTTCGAAAAAACCTGACTCTTTAAGCGCACGTGCGCCTAAACAGCAAAAGAGCACGTTATCTAAGACTAAAGTGGCACAGTCTGAGAGTAATGTGAAGACCACATATATTTGTCGTCCATGTGAAGACGATGCTGAACCAGAACAGAAAGTAGCGGAAAAGGTGGAAATAGAAGAAGAAAGTAAAGTCGAGCCTGAAGAGGATCCTGATCTGGCGTACGCCGTGAGCCAGTCAGTTATATGGAATGTCTTACGGATTTGCTTGCCATGGCATTATGCCATGATCCCGGAAGAGAAAAGGACGCCTTACGAAGATGAATTAAAAGATGTGTTGAAACGTTTAGAAGTGGATACGTATGAAGGTGATATTTACGTTTGTAAATTCGTTACGGATCCAAAAATATGTTTGTTATTACACTCGGTGAAAAAATTCCATGCTCTGAATCTTGCAGAAGAAGTAATGAAAATTACTACGTGATGGTGACTAGGAAACGGGAGTAGGTATTGCACATGTTTATTTAATTAATTTTATCTCACAAATATCATATTGAGAATTTTCTCTTACCTATAGATGGAGATTTAGATTACCTATTATATTTTTTTAAATAGACGTTTTGTTTAATTTCAAATATTTTGTTATTCTTATGGTAAGCGTCCACATGTCCGCATCGCACGTATCGGACGTATCGTACGTAACGGACAACGACTATATATTACTAGACTACGCATTGCACGATCTAACGAACAAAACTATTCTGCCAACTCGCTGAGGTACTACGTAAGCGAGGGGGACGGGGTACTGCGTTGTGATTGGCTAACTCAAGGTCTGTTCTGTCTCAACGTATGTTTACGGCTCACAGGATTGGTCGAAATGAGACAGATATAAGACTTTTTTGCCTAATGTGTTGGCAGACATCGGTAGCCTGTTATTAGGAGTCTAGTATTATATCGTCGTTGGTAACGGATTTTAGTTTGCCTTGTATTAAAACTCATACAACTGCGTCCACTGATCCGCATCGTACGGACGGCTCATCGGCAATGCCTACATGCGATGCGTACCGATGACGTCATACGGAATGCCGATCAGTGGACGCGATGAAGGTGGCATCGGCAATCCGATTGCTGATACTCGCGTCGGCAATCCGATCGCTGCCGATACAGAAATCCGTTTGATGCGATGCGTCCGATACGTACAATGCCGACCAGTGGACGCTTACCTTTAATCGTCCACCTTGTCTTGTGGTATGTTAAGCACTCACCGCTCAAGTATGGGGGTAGCGCACTCTAATTTTCGAGTCACCCATTAAAGCCGTTTCAGACGATCGAACTTGGTCCGGAACGCACCACGAACTTGGTGCGCTTCGAACCAAATTCACAATAGACCGGTCCGGTGGTTCGGAGCGCACCAAGGTCGTGGTTCGGTTCGTGGTGCGGTTCGATCGTCTGTTACGGCTTTTACTCGCCGTCGTCATATAATATATAATAATAATATAATATTCCACAACTATCACACAACGCCATCTAGTCCCAAGCTAAGCAGAGCTTGTGTTATGGGTACTAGACAACTGATAAACATACTTATATATTTCTAAATACATACATATTATAGATAGATTACACCCAGACACAGAACAAATGATCGTGCTCATCACACAAACATTTGTCCTAGGTGGGAATCGAACCCACGACCTCCGGTATAGCAGTCAGGGTCACTAACCACTAGACCAACAGGCCAGTCATGCCTCGCGCTTACGGATGCCGGACGCCGCGAGGTGATTCCTCGCGACGTCTGTTGCCGTAGACAGCTCCCGCGGTGGTCTAGTCGTGAGGTGGGGGCTGTCCTCTCCCTCACACGTTCTGCCTTTCCCTTCGCTAGCATAACTGCTTCACAGAAGGAGGTGACTTCTTGCCATTCCGTCTCGCCCCGCGGCCCGCAGCATGGCCTCAACCGATGCCGGGAGCGAGTGGATCGATATGGTGTCCATGTTACGATTAATACATTTGACATACACCTATCTACATTTAATAGGTCTCCTTATTAAATGTAGTTATTGATCAAAGCAGAGATAGAGCATGACAGGCCAAGTGCTTGTTGGACGAAATATAAAAATTGGAGCTTTCTGGACGCTTTTTTTTTTTTTTTTAACGTGGTAAAATCATCAAATGTGTCCTCCCACCCCGGGCAGGGCGGGAGGGACTGTCAGACTTGTACTGACTAAAATCCACGGTGTCCTTCAATAGCCCTTTATGTTCCGGGGTCACGGTGAGGAAATAAAATCCCGCGACCCCGGCAGGCTTTGGCCCTCTGAGAGGGGGGCCCCGTCATTATGCTGACGCTCTTTGAGGCGCGCGTGGGACACAACGCGCCGTCGACCCGGGCATGGTCCATGGTCGGGCAGCGAGTTGCCCTTTACTCGCTGCCCGCATGCCCGCGAGCTTTCTGGACGCTGGCAAGATTATTTCAGTGAAAAGTGAGCTCATTGGGTCATAAAAACCCAAGACTTTATTTCAAAAGCGCATATACCTGCTCCGTTTCGTCGTTGGTATTAAATGAGCGCAGCGAGTTCGAAGAACTGTCATTTTCTTACTGACCGGAAGGTACCTATACAAAGTAACATTGAAGTAGTAGATAATTAAAACAACAAAAAGAATCAAGTTTTTATTGTAAGACGCACACAACGTGTAGTTTTTCAATTAAAACAAACACAATTTGAACACAAACATATCACACTCAATCCAGGAAGGATATAACAGAGCTGTAGGTTTAAACCCACATTACAACTGCTGTATTATCTTTTTTTCCCACTCATTACTTTTTTTGAGGTTATGATCGTTATTTTTTAAATTGCAAATGGCCGTAATATGTGTTGCCAGTTTCGTAAAAAAGGCGGTGCATTAGACTCTTGGGGTCCATAGGCATGTTGGTCGGGTTCACATCGGCTAATATGTGGGTATACATCCTCATTTGAGTAACATTGACAAGGTTGTACTTCGTGCTAGTTAGGTCATCTCTTCGGAAACGCAGTTTAGACCCCGTGAGCAGTAACGTTCTGGAATAAGCAAGATAACCATGTTTTCCATAAGCGATAGGTATAAGCTACAAAGTTAAATTATGACCCAAAGACCCCTTAGACCCCTGTTTGAGGAGTGGCTAGATAGGCGTCACGGCGTCCTCATCTTCCACTTGACACCGGTCCTCATCGGAAACGGAAGTTTCATGAAGTTCCTGTGTCTGATTGGGAAGGAAGAAATGTCTGGGTGTCACCACTGCGAGGATCACCCGGAGGACACGGTGGAGCATACAGTGCAGGACTGCCCTGTTTGGGCAGAACACCCTCGTGTCATCACGGAGGCAATAGGCGGCGACCTCTCGCGCCCGGCATTGGTCGAGGCCATGCTGCGGGGCGAGACGGAATGGGAAGCGGTTGCCTCCTTTTGCGAAGCAGTCATGCTAGCAAAGGAGGAGATACAGAAGAATAGAATAGTATAGAGTATTAATTATTTGATACCTTCTATTGTCGCTCTGGTTGGATGGGTGAGCCAGTACCGTGTATCGTGATATTGAACTATTGTACCTCGCGATTCTGAAGTTTTTCGATTCCAGTCTGTGAATATAAAAGGAAAACATGTATTTTTAACAAATTATTTTTTACTAAAGAAATTACAATGCGTACATGTGGCACATTCAGTCCTGCGACCCTGTCAGGCTTTAGCCCTTTATCGGGGCTCCCTGACAGGTCTTTGAAGCGCGGGTGCCGCGCACGCACTGACGACCCGGTCATGATCGTCGGGACGGCGAGTCACTAATTACTCGCGATCAGTATGCCCGCACCTATGCTACAGTGGCAGAAATCGTCTCGCGACGTTTGTTGTAGCCTAAGGTGTAATTTTTTTTTTATATTTTGCCCCTCACTAGGAAATTCTCCTGTGTTCTGGGTGCGTTTACAAACATAGAAACTCACATATTCAAACACCCAGACCTGTAACAACTATTAAGAGGTCATACAAATACTTGATCCGTGCGGGAATCGAACCCGCGACACGAAGCGCAACACTCCCATCGCTCAGCCACTGCACCAGCCAAAATAGTTTTGTCACCCACCTTTCATAGAAATCATTGTCTTCCACGCCCCAATCCCAGTACAAGTTGGAGTAACCGTTGACAGCTTCGTACTGTTGAGGAGTTAGAGCCGTCACTCCACCGAAACGGGATCTGAGTAGGTCACTGGAAATATTTCAAAGAAGATAGTCCATGAAAATGATGTCCAGTGCGATAATAATATAAAATAAAAGTATTCTTTGATTTATTGCGACCGCTGACTATGTATGGCTTTGTCATCAGTATGTATGAATAGTACATTATGATATAAGTGCGGTAAGTTGATCATTACAGCTGAGGCGATACTGGTAGGACGAGCCGTAAGGCGAGTGCTATAAGAAAGCAGAGGCTGTAATTATCAAACCGCACGTATGTCATACGACGTTTTATAACACATTTGTGAGTAAATAAATAAAATCATTACATCGAAAACGAAAAGCAAGCGGAATAATTTTTACTTTTTCACAAATTAGCGATGCGCGCGCACCAGCATCTTTTGTTTATGGCAAAGGCACAAAAAACAGCCAGTATTACTAATAAAGTAAATTAATTCTTTTGTGGTTTTATTACAGATAAATGGTTGTAATTAATTGTCAAAATTAATTAAATTAAAGAATAAAATGTTTATTTATTATATTTCATCTCCCTAATTTAATTTTAATAATAAAATGTTGACCGCTTTTCTGACATAAAAACTCTTTGCTAAGATTTAAAAAAGTACCGTTCGTTTTAGACGGAGCATCTTGATCTTGATAAACCGTGCGTTTTACTTTACCATTACCGCACTAGTGCGTTTTACTTTACCATTACGCACTAGTGCGTAATAAGATACATTACGATACTGAAATAGGTGCAGTAAGAGACCTTTTACGAGCAAATGTGTTATAAAAGTATATTATTATCACATCATTTAAAGAAGAGTTAGGTAGTTTGTTCCTTCTCGTAAACAGGGAGCAAAACCGCGCCCTCGCTTCGCTTAAGATTCTTAAAACACTCTCGCCTTTAAAAATAATTGTTTGCTCCCTTGGTAAACAATCTACTATTCTGATACACCGTCATTTTGCCTGCACTTTGCTTTCAGCGCGGTCCAAACATGATGTTCAACCGGATCGTAATGCCTGACATTAGTGATGATGTGGTGGATATTTCCTTTAAAATCGCCCATCTTCTACTCAAACTTGACCGCAGACTGGAATGTGTATGGATGGCATAAAAGATTCTAATGATCTCATTCATATAAACTCTTACCTATTCCCCCAAGATTCGTTGACAGTAGAGATATGTGTCGGTTGCTCCGGACAGGAGTACGAGATCCTCTCGTCCTCAGGCACCAGGTCGACGTCGTGGAAGATCAGACAGTCCCAAGTACCGAACCGCTGCGACTCCAAGAACGCGATGTTGTATAGAGTGCCTTTGTTGAATCTTTCTGTGCCTGTTAAAGAACAGTAGAGAGGGGTAAGAATCAAGTTGGTTTTGAGGAAAATATGGTAACTTTGTGGGTTGCAATTATGCATAGGTACAAGCAGTGATGCCCAAATGTATACCCTGTTAGTGTTGGGATGGGCTATTATATTAGTCTTTTGCCATTCATAGTGTTCTTTGCAAGTTAATTTCAAACAGCGTTTCGTCTTTCGTTTCCTTGCAAATAATTGTACGGACATGTTAATGGTGCCCTATGAGACATGATGCCCTAAGCAATTGCTTAATTTGCTTATAGCTCAGGGTTAAGCCGGAACTGCATGCAAGCAGGCGTTTTTATCAGGGAAAACCTTCTGAAGGCGAACCTAGAATATAGTACCTACTGTACTAATAAGTACGCACAATAACTTACCATACTGTTCAATGACAAATATCCTATACTCCAGAAGCTGTTTCTTTAGTAGTGGATGAAGGTAGTTGAGGAGAATAAAAAGGCTGTCTGGACGATCTCTGGGAATTTAAATAAACTGTTTTATTAAATTAGTGGTCACTCTAGGGTCGGATTTGGCTGGATGGGCCTGGGTGGCTGGAAAGCCATCCGTCCGGGCTTTCACCCATATAGTTTCAGGCCTGCTGATTCATTTCTCTCGAATTGTATGAACGGACTAACTGATCTAGATTGAACTTAGACCGCAAGCGGCTGGGACCTAGCCTGCGCGGGCCCCTGAATTTGCGTATTGCCTGGCTTTAGGCAAGCCCCGCAATTAAGTAAGACCCTTGGGGCCCTGCACTAGTTCGGCCCTGGCTGGCAAACGCCACCTCGTCTATAAGGCCAGATCGACGCTGAAAAACAACATTCTAATAAGTCGAGGTGGCTATCATTGGGTTACGACTGCTGCAAGATTGACTTACCGATAAGGAATGATAACAGCCACTCGGTGTTGAGCCCTGCAGTCTGCGGGGGCGTAGTACCCGCCCAATGCCACGTCAGGATTCTGGTCTTCCACCCAATCCAGTGTTATTTTATTTTTTGACACATTTATTGGTTCTAATAGAAATAATAAGCAGCTTGAGACTCATAATCATAGGTCGGAAATATGTAGAGTTAATTCATGTACCTACACTGCGAAAGAATAAAGTGGATATGCCCGAAATCCCGGAATTACTTTTAAGGAGCAGAAAAATCCCGTGATTATATAAAAAGTTATTAAGTTTCAAACAATTTATTTGTTCAATCTATCTCTGATGTTTTTATTATTATTATTGATTTGTAATACTGTTTTCCACACGAGATTGTATGTTAGAAATCCTGGGAAAATCCATATTAATATCAACATTTCGATGCAAGTACCAAAACAACTCTACCTAATTTTAATTCTAACCTTCTACCTTTGCAAGTTACACCCACGATTTATACACTTCATGTAAATAATTATATCCCATAAATAATCCCTTAAAAAATGTGCGCCCCCACGTTTTGAGTGGCCCCTCTCTCAATCCCGTAGGGTTATTTTCTTACTTTTAGGATATTTAAAAACGTGGGTTTTTAGATTTTTTTAAACCTATTAATTATTTAAAATCTATTAATTATTTTATTATTTTTATCTTTGTTCATCGGGTTTGAAGCTACCCTGAAAATTTCAGCCTGCTAGCTGCTATCGGAGAGTGCCTCAAAGCCTGTCCGCCATCTTGGACGTCCGCCATATTGGATTTCAGTCTCATGACTATTTTTTTCGTAATCTTGACAGCAAACCCTTTCATTTGATACCCATATCATTGGGGTGGATTTCAAACAGCCAGTCTGCCATCTTGGACGTCCGCCATATTGGATTTAAGTCACGTGACTATTTTTTTGTATTCCTGATAGCAAACCCTTTCATTTGATATCCATATCATAGGGGTGCATTTCAAATAGCCTGTCTGCCATCTTGGACGTCCGCCATATTGGATTTAAGTCACGTGACTATTTTTTTGTATTCCTGATAGCAAACCCTTTCATTTGATACCCATATCGTGGGGGTGGGTTTCAAACAGTCAGTCCGCCATCTTGTGGAGGCCGCCATATTGGATTTGTTATGACGTTTGTTAGCTAGTCATGTATTGTCATCAGAATTCAGAGCGTGTGCAAAATTTCAGCCTTCTAGCTTAACGGGAAGTGCTTCAAAATTGAGTTGCAAAAGTCCAACCGGAACGACAAACAAACAAACAAACAAATACCAAACAAGAAAAGTGAGTTTATAAAAACGTGGGAAAAAATGAAAAAATATTTGACCCGTATTTTTTCTTTTGTTACGTTAACCAAAATTAACTAAGAAACAATGCTTCTAAAAATCACAAAACGTCACTCGGTCGGTATAATTTTACAGGCGTTATGACGTCACAAGCCGACTCCCGAATTTCGAAACGTTTTAACTTTGTCAATATTCTTTGATTAAAA
This sequence comes from Agrotis clavis, assembly GCA_954870645.1. Taxonomy (NCBI): domain Eukaryota; kingdom Metazoa; phylum Arthropoda; class Insecta; order Lepidoptera; family Noctuidae; genus Agrotis; species Agrotis clavis. The sequence continues at coordinate 17,469,130 of OX940935.1, read as the reverse complement.
AAACGTGTTCACTTTTTTTCAATACTCTAACTATTACCCTAATATTTTACACTAAACTTACCCAATGAAGAAGTATTTAATTCACATTCAGGCGTGTTCATTGGGTATATCGGTGTAGCGTCCGAGCCTAGACAATAAATAAAAATAATTATTATAAAATACATCAAAATAGTTATTATAACTCATGAAATTGACTGTGATGTGTAGGAATGAATTATTAATATTTCCACGGATATTTCATTTCATATTATATCACCACAATGTTATGTTTCAGTTTTAATACTGGGCAAACTAATCCAGTAACTTGGACACGTATTCCAGACTTCATGACTTCATGAGACATTCCTGGTAGTAAACACTTCGCCCGACTTTGTAATCGAATCTAGGACCTCATACTCAGCAGACGCGGTTAATTTATGTTACATCAAGTTAATATAATAGTGCAATGGTGGCCTAGGGGGTGCTATGACAGGAAACCTCCACGTGCGCCCGTGAACTGGAGTTCCCTTTCGGATACGTCCGGGGGGAAGACCAGTTTTTCGGGCCGGTGCACCCTGGGATGCGGGCAAAAACTCTTCCTTAGGCACTGTGTGCCTAAGGGGTCTCTTTGCCCGTATGCGAATAGCCTGTCGTGTGGACGCTCCAACGCGTGTCCCTCTGATCAGCAGAGGGCACAGCGGCGGAGCGGGCTTGTGGACGGTGAGTAATGGGTAGCTCGCCGTCCGACCAAGGAACAAGCCCGGGTCGGTGGCGCGTCGTGTTTCGCGTCAAATGCCTGCTGGGGTCGCGGGTTTTTTCTTAACCCAGGATACCGTGGCCCCGGAACGTAAAGGGCATCCGAAGGAACATGGGTGGATTTTAGTCAGTAAGAGTCTGACAGTCCCTTCCGCCCCACCCAGGGCGGGAGGACTCATTTGATGATTTTACCACCTAGTAAATGTAAGTGGTGGCCTAGTGGTATCGGCCCCGACTTAGGAGTTGTAGGTCGTGGGTTCGAACCCAGCCTGGCATTACTTTGTGTAATTTATTTTATCACCACTGCTCAAAAGAAAACATCGTGAGGAAACCGGTATGTCCTAGGACCAAAAATTCGGAGACATGTGGTATCCACCAACCCGCACTGGGCCCGCGTGGTGGATTATGGCCCACTCCCTCTCATAGAGAGGAAGCCTGTGTCCCAGCAGTAGAAACATTTATAGGCTGATGATGATGATCAAATTAATATAAACCACCGTTTCCTAGTTATGTTATTAAGACATAGAAAAACAAAATAGGGTAAAGATTTAACTTACTGAGATCCTTCAGTAGATGTTTCATGGATGTGAACCAGAAGTAAGAAGAGTTATAACCAATTTCATAATCTGTAAATTAAATTCTCGTTATTTACTACTACTTTCTCCTCGCGCCTTCGTTCTTGCGTAAAGTTTTGGCCTAATACCAGTGGCGTAACTAGGCCAGAAGGGGCCCCGTACCAAAACTTGCTTCGGGCCCTTCTAATCTAAGAGTGTTGTTTCCAGAATAAAGACAATAGCGTCCTGACTCGTGTAACTAATGCTACGAGTATTACTGATGTTATTAGGAGAATTTTGAAGGGAGCTAGAAAATAGGGAATGCGGATTGCTAGCTTTATGTAACATTTTTTTTTTTATTTGGGACAAACCCACCACACTATTCCCAAACCACTGCAACTCCTGAAAGCCAGAATCAACAATGGCAACCACCAGAAAAGCGACGAGACAATGAAGTTCGACGTGTCCCGGAGAATGAATTTACCTGTCTTGGATCCTGCAACGAAATTAATCAGAAAAGAAGAGTGGAGGAGTAGGAAAAATATGTTTCCACTTTTATGTAACTCTTACTAGAAAAGACCAGCGCCGATAAGCACTGGTAGATCAGCGCCGGCTACCAGCTTTCTTTTTGTACACGGCCTAAGGTCGCTCCGCTTGTCTTATGTGGGTCTCGTTTCAGAGGGCGTGAGATTTGAATATGCTGCCGTTTCATCTTAAAGAGAAGGGCAACAAAATGTTTGGCAACTGGACCTATGTAGCAGAAAATTCAATAAAACTTACCCATAGATGTTTTAGATCCATTGATCAAAGGATATTTATAATAATCTGCAATGTTCCTGGGCATCCATACATTATACGCCTTCACGTCATAAATCCTTTTTCTTTCGGGACTTTGCAGTATGTTATAGTAGACGTAGATGTGGAAGTAGCAATCCAGGATGATCAGCATGCAGATCACGAAGATCCAGACACGGCGGGTGCCGTAGATGTGGGGGTCCATCATGTTTGCTTTGTACCTTTCCTAGGTAAGGAAGCGATTACGGAAATTATGACAATGAGATGGAAAGTAGGCTTGTCAAGCTTAGGCCTCGATCAAGGACGGGTGGGGCGTCAAGCAACGCGGGCCGCGAAGCATTCCACCTGAAACACAAACATACGGCAATAATATGGCCGCCACAATTGCGCCGCTATAGCATTTGCGGAGAAGCAACAACCATTGACAAACAATTTGCGCCGCACAAACCGTCCCGCTCGACGCGCCGCGTTTTCTTGAACGGGGCCTGAGTTGAGTTGAGTAACTTTCTTTATAAGGGTGTCAAGATGTTGACTCGCATCATAACATCAACATAACCAAGGATGCCTGTTCACTCGTTTGCTAATTTTTGTTACAAGTTTTTTCTTCTTATCGTGTCGATGACAATCTACATCGACTCTGCCCAGAATTGGGGCACGAGTTTAGCGCTCTCCGAAACGTCCATCAGCTCCTGTAACGAACAGTCGGCAGGGCACGCAGGGCACGATATTAAGTGCCTCATCGTATGTGGAGCAGCACCACACTTAGGGACTTTACCCAATCGCGCGACGCGATATCGAATTGCATCGATTGACGATATCGGTCAGATATCACACATGCGTCCGGCCGATGCAAATGTATGGACAATCGCTAGTGTTTGCTAATGGAGTAGCACGGATTGACGATATCGTTCACAGATCTCCTCGATATCGAATTGCATGTACTTACGTCCTAATGATAATGCATATGATTCTCTGTTCAAAATTCGATTGCGCAGCCACTCGTCACTGGCGACATCTTTTGTCTTTGGTTTGCAGCGCCTTTATGTCGTAGTGGTAAGGTGGATTATTGAAGTGCACGGTCGAATTGCATCGCATCACTCCATTAGTAAATACGTGCGACTTAAATCGGCAATCGACTCGATATCGCACGAATCGCGTCGCGTTACATCGCGCCATGAGTAAAGTCCCTTACACTCTTGATCAGAGTTGTCAATGAATTTCCATATGAGCAGATTTTCTTATTTAGAAGTTACAAGTTTATCAACGCATCTTCACAATGTTATATATTTTAAATGTACGGCTAAAGTTACAGAGCAGTAGGCGTCTGCTGCCATGTTTTTTCTTAGCATCTAGTTCTGATAATATCATTATCACTTTATTTTTGTCATGATACCTATTATACCACTAAAATTTCAGACTTCAGAGAACTGAGGACATTTTTAGAGCTTACTTTATTAAGTGCCTGGAGTACTTTTACAGAGAGACGCAGCAGATTCCTAAAAATCTCTACGATTTGCGACGTTGTCGTTATTGCGAATGTTTTAATTTTAATTTTTGCTATTCTATTATCTGGGCAAAGGCCTCCCCAAGCTTTTTTAGTTTGGTCGCAAGACTCACGAATTACTGTGACCCCGGAACGTAAAGGGCAAGGAAGTAGACCGTGGATTTTAGTCAGTACGAGTCTGACAGTCCTTCCCGCCCTGCCCTGTGTGGGAGTACTCGTTTGATGATTTTACCACGATGATGAAAAAAAAAAAGCTTTTTTAATTTTTGTCCTGCGCCACTTCAAACCATCGAAGATAGAAAATACTAAAGGAAGACTAAAGGATAATATTTACCGATTTTTCAAAGATAATTTAGTCAATACAGAGTGGAGTACAGCTTCCTACAACGTTGTGTTCCTCCGGTAGAAATTTGTAAACAGCAAAATCCCAGGGCAAAGGAAGGGACAGTAAGTAAAACATTAGTTTTGAAATGTTTTGAGTTCTGATAATTTTGAGATGAGCTGCTGCATTTTTAAAAGATGCTGCTGTTGCAAATAAAGTGTAAAAAAATAGAGTCAATTTAACAATTTCTAATGTCAGTGCGCCATCTGATGCTCTGTGGCCATCTGAAAATAACCATAGAGTACATTTGTAAATAGACAATAACCATTATCTAAGTCTATAAATTATGCCTTGTCTATGATGCCTTTGTGACGATAAAGCCAGCTACACACTTTTGTTTGGACTTTTCAGTTTTCCTCATTGCACTCTCTTATTATAGTCCAAGAGCTACTGAACCCTGCGACTAACGGTCTTCCTGTAAGGTTGTAAATTTGTACACGTAATATTTATAGCATGCTAAGAGCAATAGCGACGACCTGGCAGGCGTCAGCCGTGCACATCATTGGACAATTCAATTTTCAAAGTGTAAAAAAAAAAATTAAAAAAAAACTTGTTCCTGTAAGCTTAAAAATTTAACAGGATGTAGTTTATTTATTGTAAATCTTGGAAAAAAAATGACAGGCGATTACAAGGTGCACAAGTATGTGACAGGCGAATTGAAAAGTGCAAAGTTGATGGGGAAAAATAAACTTTCTCCTGTAAGATCAAAATTATCTCGCGTTTGGCTGAACTGATTTTGATGCCGTTTTCAGAAAAGTGTGCATTACATTCCGAGAAAGGTTTTAATATACAGGGTGAATTTTTCAACTGGGCGTGGATGGCTATCTCCGAAACAATGAGTAATATCGAAAAACGTTGAAAGGAATCTCGAGGCCGATTTTGACGAAAATAAAACTGCATCGTTGGATTTTAGAAAAATCAATAATCCTGGCCAGGAATCGAACCCGCTGATTTTGGATAAAAAATCACAGCCTGTATTATTACACCATTCGATAGTGTTGCTAATAAGGATCAAATTCTGGGAAGTAATCATATACGGCAAACTTTAGGAAAACGTATAATTGAAAAAAAACTGATGAATGTTCAAGACGATAACTGTATTCGGAACATAAGTTAACCGTTTCTTCTTTGAAATAACGCTTATTTTTGTTCAACTCAATAATTTCGCATTGCTGAATACACTGGGATTGTTGAGACATCAAATCCACTGAATTATTAAAAACAACAATAAATAAATTATGGCTCAGTAGAATATAGCAACATAGAAATATAGCAATTTCATGAAAATCTGCAATTTCCTTAAGTTTACCTTATATGATCACTTCCCAGAATTTGATCCTTATTAGCAACACTATCGAATGGTGTAATAATACAGGCTGTGTTTTTTTTTCCAAAATCACTCGGGTTCGATTCCTGGCCAGGATTATTGATTTTTCTTAAAACCAACGATGCAGTTTTATTTTCGTCAAAATCGGCCTCGAGATTCCTTTCATCGTTTTTCGATATTACTCATTGTTTCGGAGATAGCCATCCACGCCCAGTTGAAAAATTCACCCTGTATATTAAAACCTTTCTCGGAATGTAACGCACACTTTTCTGAAAACGGCATCAAAATCAGTTCAGCCAAACGCGAGATAATTTTGATCTTACATGAGAAAGTTTATTTTTCCTCATCAACTTTGCACTTTTTAATTCGCCTGTCACACACTTGTGCACCTTGTAATCGCCTGTCATTTTTTTTCCAAGATTTACAATAAATAAACTACATCCTGTTAAATTTTTAAGTTTACAGGAACAAGTTTTTTTTAAATTTTTTTTTTACACTTTGAAAATTAAATTGTTCAATGATGTGCACGGCTGACGCCTGCCAGGTCGTCGCTATTGCTCTTAGCATGCTATAAATATTACGTGTACAAATTTACAACCTTACAGGAAGACCGTTAGTCGCAGGGTTCAGTAGCTCTCCAGCTATTACATGCATACTTGGCCCATTCGCACGATAGTTTTTTTTTGGGCGTTAAAGGGCCGGCTGTATTTGAATTTGAGTACTGGGCTGTGACATTTAAGTTCAATTTACCTTTTTAAAACTCGGCGTTTTTTTAACGCCTGAAAAAAAAGCGCTCATACGAGGAAACGCTCTGCCCGACGCGCCGCGTCTCTCTCTCTCTGTGGCCCGGGCTGTGGCAAGGATTGTGTTATAAAATAAAAATTCAAAACGCTCTTTTTAAAATTCTTTCAAAATCTTTATTCCAAATTCATTACTCTTGTTAGTTACAGCCAAAATATTCCAGTCTCTTAATTTACAATATAGTGTAAATATTTAATTAATCAAGATTCAAACGTTTGTTTGAATCTTGATTAATTAAATATTTTCATAACGGTCGATAATAACGGTCGAAAGAGAAAACATCACAAAAGGAATTTTATAAAAAATGTTACAAAAAAAAAAATGTTAACAAATGAAAAATTATTCAAGAACCAAACATTTTTCACGTTAACAATAAATTACTCTGTTCTTGAATTATTAACTAGCAAAGTGATATCGCAGGTAAAAATAGTTTTAATCATTGGGCGTTTTTCCATTAGACGGCACGGCAACGGCGACGGCGACGGCGCCGGTGTAGTGCCGGTGCGGGAAAGCAAAAATGTATGAACGCCGGGCCGGCGCCGGTAAGTGCAAAAACGAGCCATACGTTTTCCGTGCTTGCCGTGCCGTCTAATGGAAAAACACCCATTGTCGTCAGTGATACAAAAAAGACTATCTATCACATCATCTGAGTAAATTCTTGTTAAATTACTAGTCAGAAATTTGTATGGAAACAAGGCTCTGTTTCATTATTTTTAACTGTTGGCCCAACTGTTACCCAGAAAACGTGAAACACAACCTTACGGCTCAAACACGACCTAGCGCCGCAGGTGGCGAATTCGCCGTCGCTTGGACCAAAGTCGTGAACAGACGGTTACCTACTGTTTTTAAACCTGCAATCATACGAGTACTAATCCTTTAATCATTCACAAATAGATTTAATTAAATATTGGATTTGATTAAGTATTGGTATACGCTCGACAATGCATTAAAACGCGCTTTGCCTAAGAGCACAGCGTTTGACAATGTACGCGGTTGGCTTATGTACGGCACAATTTAATATCACATCTTGTTTCTCAAAACGCGCGTTTATAAAGCGCTTAAAGTGAACCTACTTTAGGACCCGAAGAACAATGATCAATTTGGACAAGAGGACAATCCATCACTATAGGCACCTTTTAAGTTTTGCTGGGTTCGATAGCCTAAATTCCTTTTGTCCAAACATAATAGTTTCACCGTGTAATCTAATGAATCTCTGCACGATACTTTTCATGTCGAGCTTCATTTTTGTAGGATTCACATCGGCCATTATGTGTGTGTACAGTTTTTCTTCAGTAACTCCTAACAATTTGTACTTCGTGGTTGTCAGACCTTCCTTCTGACGTCGCATCTTGGACAGCATGAGGAGTAAGAATCTGTAAATAAAGCATCCTTTCATTTATACAACGTGTAACGGTAAATGCGCAAAACCTCTCGTGGGGTAACTCAGCCCATGTTACTGAACAATTTTTGTTCTAAGACTTTTGGAAAAAAAAATGGTTTTTCATACTGATGGGCCCGATCAATTTCTCATTTTGCATGAAAAACCATTTTTTTTTTCCAAAAGTCTTAGAACAAACATTGTTCAGTAACATGGGCTGAGTTACCCCACGAGAGGTTTTGCGCATTTAACGTTACACGTTGTTTATATTGACCTAGAGTTGCCAGGTCTTAAAGCCGAAAACCCGGACAGAAAAATCACTTTAGTCGGACATTAATTTGGTTGAAAAGGTCGGTCAACTTTAATTTGTTTTTTTAAGCTAGAGCAAGGTTCGTTTGAGCTAAATAAGGTTCCTCACACCGTGAAACCCACAGAAACCTTTACAGATGAATTAGTGTCATCCAGGAAGATGATATGATTAGTTTGACGATATCGTCAAATCGCGGGGAACAGAACGAATGAGGGACGCACAGAACTAAGAAGTATGGTAGAGAAGGGGGAGGTTTATACCCAGCAGTATCACAGGCTTAAATGATGATGACGATGATGAAAGATTATATGGAGAAGCAGAAGAGTGCAGAAAGGGATTTTTTTTTTATTTTAGCATTTGATTAAATTGAGGTTCCATTGTGACCGCTGCGCGACCACTATAGTACATTACTGCCGCGGCCTATAATGGCTACTTTGCTGGTCGCACTGATGATGGCCGACAGCGCAGCGTAGCGCAGCTCTAGGCCGACACAGCGCGGTCAGCATGCAGCACTGGATGGCCGAGCTGAGATAAAGGCCGAGGCCGTAGGCCGAGGCCTTTACAGCGAGGACAGCAAGGGCTGCAATGATGGCCAAGCTGGAAGGCCTAGAGCGTAGCTAGGCTATAGCTCGAGGCAATCATAGCGTGACCAGGGAAGTAGACATAGTGGGCCAAGGCTTGTATAGTGCTTTACTCAAAAATGCAAGTACCTAACCTACATAAAACCGGCAAGTGATTTAAATAAAATATATATTAATTAACTAGAAATTTAATTTAAATAACAATTATGAAAAATACAGTAACTAAAATTCAACACCGACTTTCCTGGTTTCATATTACTTACTAATAGTTTGCGATAATTTTAATGCGATGTTTGACTGCTATATTTTCTTCATTTATTACATCATTTACTTATAGCAAAAAAGTCACTAAATTAAAATAAAAAATTAGCTGAACCGCGCTTTTGTTCCTTCTTTGTATTTTTTTTTAAATAATATGGAATACAATCTTTTTGTGCCTACCTCTATATATACAAACAGCTGTGTTTTATACTACGGCCGTTCAGAGAATGCGTTCCTGACAGGTCGCGATTGAACTGACGACGTAACTTTGTAATGGCGTTGCAGTTACGATAAAAATATTTTTGCTGGTTGTTTACCGTTTTAACAATTGATGAGCAATAAAACAACATTATTATATCAATAATCAATGAATGTTATAATTTTGTGCCAAACTGAGTGTCAAATAACTTGGTAAACAATATTTTTCTAAATCTATACTGCGCTATTACAAGGTTATGTCAGTGCTTTATATTTGTAGTGCTGTGCTAAAAATAACAGGCAAGTATCGTAATCTGTTCAACAGTTATACTTATAATATAAAATAATACGCTTTGTTTTTCTTTTTAAGAATTTGAAAATAATGGACTATAAGATAACTTTTATGAAATATAAAAATAAAACTATGACCAAACCGAACGCGCGAAAGAAAGTAGCATTTTTATATTTAGGTTGAAAAAAAAAAAAAAACTCTAAATTCACGGCGTACTTTTCTTGAAGCTGCATTTCTGTATGACTTATGTAATAACTCGTATGATTGTTTGGATATTGTTAACAAGTTGTACTATATAGTTCCCAGAACATGCCAGGGTCGTGAGGTGCGCGCAAGACCTTTATTCGCTACTTCTACCAGTCGTACTAATGCTGGATTGCGTGCTCCTCTTCGTCGTCTCATGAGCAATTATAAGAAGAAGATGACGAAGATGATGAAGACACCACCTCCTCAAGCGAATCGGAGTCTGATTAATATTCTGTACGCACATTCAATTCAATGTACTATCGACAAAGTTGAATCATGACCCATTTTGACAAAAAATCGTTTGAATCCGTCAAATTGACAAAGATCAAAGTTGTTACCATGGATATGTATGTTTACGCGAATGTGGACCTAATTGTGTTTAAAGTCTGTAGGAAAATAAGCTTATGGTGGGTCATGATTCAACTTGGTCGATTGTACTTACTTTATTGCATAGACATACAGATTGTAACTTTGTAACAAAGAATAAATAAAACAATTTTATTATATAAATATTACCTTTTTTTGGTTTCCACTTAAATAACTAAAATATAAATTTTAAATGATTCCGCCAATTTAAAACGAAAATAATCTTAAAATAATGCGGCGGTTCATTTTGGAGGAACGGTAACGAACTCAGTGTTATGTTGTGCCCATCACTAGTCGTGACTAACTGACAGGTGTCAGGAACGCATTCTCTGAACGGCCGAACTTTAAATAAAATCTTTTTGCATTTGTTTTTTTAAAACGTTGAACCGTCAAAATAGCGGCCGGCAATGTTTTTGCCGGCCTGGTAGAGCGGCCAGCAAAAACATTGCTGGCCGCTACTTGAAACAGACCGGCAAAGTCTACTTTGCTCAAACCAGATTGTCAAAATAATGACCACATTACATGTATTTTTGAGTAAATATTTTTCTTGCGAAATGTAGATAGGTATTCAATGATAATAGCATCCGTTCGAATGTTCAACGATGGACGTCTTCCGACTGATGATGTTGATGATGATACATTCGTCTAACCTCGATGTCCTCTTCCTCTTCCTTCATCTCCTTCCTCCTTTCTATCAATGCATTTTACTTCCTGCACTTTAAAACCTAGTTATTTCTTTTGTGCGCGGCTAAAGAAATATGAAAAAAGAGTAATAGCTTACCGTTCTCTTCCCTTTTTATTGTAAACGTGTGCTAGTGAAGCGTATCGCGCTAACGAGCTGTTGTACCGGGAAACAACTAGTTTGCTGTGCTTAAGTCTGAAAAAAGGTGCAAGAAGATTAAATCAAATCAAATCCATTTATTTGCATAAAACATGGTATACAAGATGGTGGAAACAGTTTTAGAACATACATGTTTTGCTTTTTAGGTATATAAGCATGCAAATTTTACAGTAATATACTCTTAAATCAATATAACTTCAACAATAACTTTCATCATCCGATTTTATGCTCTAGGAACTCCTTGCTGACATTAAGAAAAAAAAAGAGATTTTTTGAAATCAGACCACTTTAAGAATGAGAGATCGACTTCTAACAGCGTGTCGCGTGTTCGATTCTCGGACGGAACAAATATTTGTATGATCTGTAAGTATTATGTTCCGGGTCTGGGTGTTTTTTATGTGAGTTTATATGTTTGTAAACACACCCACGATACAGGAGAAGTTCCTGGTGTGTGAAAACCTTTCATTTTAAAAAAAATGAGAAAGATTTCGAACTCGATTTCGCCCAAAGTTGAACGGCGCCGCCGAGGTCGACCAGAAAGAGCATTAGGCCCGTCATCCACCAAAGCGGAGAGGAGTGATGTTTTGAATACCCAATCAGATGTCCACATCTCCTCTCCGCTTATTGACAGACGCTTATTACAGACATCTGATTGGTTATTCGAACACATCTCCTCTCCTCTCCCCTTTGGTGGATGACGGGCCTTAGGCCACCAAAGCGGAGAGGAGAGGAGATGTGTTTGAATAACCAATCAGATGTCCACATCTCCTCTCCGCTTATTGACGGACGCTTATTACAGACATCTGATTGGTTATTCAAACACATCTCCTCTCCTCTCCGCTTTGGTGGATGACGGGCCTACTAGTCGTCCTATTAGGATCTAAAGAACCTATGTGTTGGGTCTAAGAAGGCAACTTTAGCAGAATAACTAACTATTACTAGCCCTAAGTAGTACCTGACATAGAAATCATCATCTTCTGAGCCCCAGTTCCAATAAGAGTTTGAAAAGCCATTCACTGTTCTATAAACTTCAGGAGTGACGGCTGTCACACCGCCGAAATTCAGTCGGTACGGTAGACTGAAAAGATGATAGTACAAGTTTTTAAAACATAGAACAATATAAAACTTTAAGAGGATCGTCTACCGAGCGCTCGTCCATACTAAAAGAGAAAACGTTTTCCTACCCCTAAATGTTATCCTATCTCAATGATTTTTTAGAATGCTTCTGACACAGTAAAAAACTAGGTTTACAGGTTTTCTTTTTTAAAAAAGTAACTCTTAGGCGCCTGTAACTTTCAAACTATTATAAATTTTGAAAAAAAGAAAAACTATAAACCTAGTTTTTTACTGTGTCAGAAGCATTCTAAAAAATCATTGAGATAGGATAACATTTAGGGGTAGGAAAACGTTTCCTCTTTTAGTATGGACGAGCGCTCGGTAGACGATCCTCTTAATGTCAGAGAATCTGCTCGTGTACCTTTTTTATCGTGGTAAAAATCATCTTATCACCAAGGGCGGTACGGGAGGGACTGTAGAATTGTACTGACTATGCCCGTGTACCTACAGCTAAATCTACACTAGCGAGCAACAGAATGGAATCACTTAGTTGGAATTGACCCGGGATAGCTCCTATAATAGCGGGATTTGAATGAATTTGGTATCAATTTAAACTTAACAGTTAAAATTTTAAAATGGTACTGTTGCGTCGATCGTATTGCGAGACCTATCTATGAGCTTCTCGAAAGTTCCACAAGGTTCTCGACAATTCTACTGAAGATTGGTCTGGAAGTTTCTAGAAAATTCTACCCTATTCTAGATGTTTCGAGATGGTTCTGGAATGTTCCAGAAGGTACGTATGTCGAAGTCTATAGATGTTTCCAGAACATTCGACCATCTTCTAGAAACATCTAGTGGGTCCGGCCGGGGTATATAAAGGGTGCCGATCGCCGACCTGAGTCAGTCTGGTTTTAGAAAGAAAAAAAGAAAGAAATAACATTTATTGGTAAAAACGTTTTGACTAAGATCGAGGCGACTCGAAGTGAACTACAAGCGATCTCTAAGTGACTTTTACGGGTGATTAGAGTGTGTATAAGTGTTTAAGTGTTGAGTAGTGTTGATTGTTTTAATTTGTGATTCGTGTGTGATTCAAGTTTATTTGGTTTTAATTGGTGTTCATTAATTTATCCCAATACCCAGCTCGTAACAGTACCATACTTTTGGTCGCGAGTGTTTTATAAAAACAAATTATACTATTTCTTCCTTGTCTGGGTGTTTGTGTATTGTATGTATTTGTCGGATCCGGTCAATAGTACGGACAGCAAACGAATCGTAAGTGCGCCATTTTGAGTATCACGTGGTCTGCGTGCGCTTATACAGAGTCGTGATGTTTCATCGGGGCTGGGAGGAGCGGATTCAGTGCCTGACCGCAGCAGTGTGAAGACATCCCGAAACTGTACTCGATTCGTTGTGCCCATTATAAGTGTAGTGAGTGATTAAATTAAATTGTGTTTGATTTAATTTGTGATTTAAAATTAAAATAACCAAGTGAACCGCACCCAGTGTATTTTCATTGCACGAGACCCAAACTCTGCCCACATGATGCCTGAATCTGACGGAACAAATACCGGTGGCTCCGACATATTAATTAAAATGTTAGTAAACGCACGCACCCACGATACAGGAGTAATTAGCCTAGTGTGGAACAAAGTAAAAAAAAACTGCGAAAAAGAAGCAAAGTACAGTAGTTCATTTTCTTACTTTACCCCAAATATTCATAAAAAACAACCACAAAAAAGGGTAAAATAACCTACAAAACTTTAACGTTTTTTTTGCCACCGACTTCCGAAAGAAAAGTTGTGTAGGTTATTTTACCCTTTTTTGTGGTTGTTTTTGAAGGCGGTTACATTTTTTTTCAAAAAGTTGTTATTTTACTCTTTTAGTTTAAATATTCAACAAAAACTCTTGTCAAATACATCATTTTCTTACATGTGCACTAGAATTTTGAAATCCGTAGCACCGGTAATAACATCGGTAACATCTCTTTCATTCCTTCCCTATCTCAAAAACTACTGAACCGATTTTGATGAAACTTACAGTATTCTTTAAGTTGAACGATACCTAGTACAACATAAAAAAATACTTAATTCGGACTTGTAGTTCCGGAGATATACGAACACAAACATAATTTACTAAATCAGTCGTGCCGACTACTTACTAGAGGAGTTGTACCTTCCATCATCAGCTCATCCACCTGAGATGATGATTATCAGATGCAAATACTTGAACAGCTTTAGAAAATATATGAAAATGGTACTATGTGCCTATAAAATTTGAAGGTTGCCCTCGATTTCCCTGGGATCCCATCATCAGATCCTGACCTGATGATCATGGGACCACTTGGAAAGTATACCCTTTCAAAAAAAAGAAAAAATTACAAATCGGTCCAGGCGTCTTCGAGAAATCGGGGAACATACATAAAAAAAAAGATTCCGACGAATTGAGAACCTCCTCCTTTTTTTGAAGTCGGTTAAAAATTAAGGATAAAAATGTTTTCTTACACATAATCTAACGCTTCCACTGCAGCAGCCATATGTGTCGGATGGTCTGGACAGGAGTACGAGATCCTCTCGTCCTCAGGCACCAGGTCGACGTCGTGGAAGATCAGACAGTCCCAAGTACCGAACCGCTGCGACTCCAAGAACGCGATGTTGTATAGAGTGCCTTTGTTGAATCTTTCTGTGCCTATAATTGAAGAAGAATTTGAAACCCTTTAATTTGGAAACTGGAGCGAAATTGGTGAAAATTTATGATAGACTTAATTTTCACTTAAAAGGTTTGATTATGTTAATAAAAGTGTTAATAAAAATCCTACCGATCGTAGATAATCCTATAGATTACCATATACTGTTAGATGATCCGTTCATGATCTTGTTGCTGTGAGCAGTGATTTAGCGCGGAGGACGAGTGTAAGATCAAATGTATCGGAATTTTTAAACACGCAACGATGCGCCGCCAGTGGCGAATTCGCGTACTTACAAAGCAAAACATCAAATGGCTAACGGTCAGTTCACACCCAGACGCGACGCAGCGCGACGTGACACAACAATACTGCAAATGTGCATCTTTTCGTGAAGGAAATAAAGTTAGATTTTGAGTAGCTCTATTGAAATGTGCGCATAGCGTCACGTCTCGGTCTGAGCTGACCCTTATGGGCGGTTTACACGGGCTTCGTAGCTAAGCGCTTAGAACTTGTCACTAATACTAAGTCCTCATGTGTAAACACGCTGTTTAGTGCTTAGTATTAGTATTTGTGAATAGTGCAAGTGAATAGAAAACGATCCTATTTACTAAGCGTTAGTATAGTGACAAGTACTAAGCACTTAGCTACAAAGCCCGTGTAAACCGGACATTATGCGCGCCGCGCACCGCGCCGCCCGTAGCTCCGCTCACCGGAGCAAAGTTGTGAACGAGCTGCTACGCCGTAGCAAGACGCGTAGGTCTTTGCGTAGCATTACGCGTAGCGCGTAGCAAAGCAAGCTACGTTTGCCTACTACGTTTTCCAAAAAAATAATTAGGATAGCTAATTATATTGTATAATTCTACCCAGACATGTAAGAAGTTGGAGCTTACCATATTGTTCCATGACAAATATCCTGTATTCCAGTAATTGTTTCTTTAGTAACGGATGCATGTGACGAAGAAAAATGTTGAGGTGGGCTTCACGATCTCTGAAATAAAGCATAGCATAATCAACCAATACTGTTCCCACCACTGGGACACAGGCTTCCTCCTATCACGAGAAAGAGTGGGCTGTAATCCACCACGCGGGTCCATAGCAGGTATTTAAAATATGTCCGTCTTACCACAAGAAAGATACGATAAAAATCTGTTGAACGCTTGTCTCAACGTGAAATGTCGTTTTGACGTTTACAGTTTTTTAGACAAGTGTTTAACAGCTGTATAACTTTTTTGTTGAAAGACGGTGTGTGTTTAAGGTAGGTAGCAAGCTTACCGGTAAGGTACAATAACGGCCACTCGTTGTGCCGCGCGGCACTGCCCGGGAGCATAGTACCCTCCGAGTTTCACGTCGGTATTCTGTTCCTCTACTATTTCTTTGATATTTTTTTGTTTTTTAACTGTTATTGGTCCTGATAATATAAAAAAAAACGGTGAGATAGGATGAGCATTTCTTTGATATTTTTCGAGCGCAACTTCAGACAAGCAATTAAATTGCATTTGGATAATTGCAACGTCTTTTTGGGTCGGACTCGGTGGCATCAATCATCTTCAGGCACCAATTGTGTGTTTCTTTTCAACTAACATAATATAACAGAAAGAATATAGTTTTTTGAGTATATTTTTTATTATAGTTTGTAACGGATAAACTCAAAAATTACAACAACTCCTAAAATCAATATAGGTACTTGGTCTATTTTTCTGTTTAGGAACTTACCCAAAGAAGTTTTGTCTACTTTGCACAACGGCGTATTTTCCGCATATCTCAATTTTTCGCCTTGAACAATTAATTATAATTATTTTGTGATTTCAGTCATTATCGGAATACCTACCTAAATATTTTTAAGATATGGGAAGGAAATAATATGTTTATATGATTAATTTTTCAACATAATTATTATGTGGATTCTGACTGAATAGAAAAATGTTTGGATAGAACAGTATATTACCTAATTTTTTAAACTGAGATTTCTTGCTCATGAACCAATTATATGAAGAGTTATATCCATACTCGTAAACTGCAATCAACATAAATAAATAAATCAACAATACAAGTTCAAACTTTGCACTAAATTTTCGAACGATTTTAAACTTTGAGTTAACTCACAACCTGTAGTCTATGGATCATAGAACGTAGAGAGTGAAGCAAAACTTTGTGACCCTTTAAAATACAATTAAGCACAACAAAAGCACTTACCCATCTCGGTGTCCAAACCATTATTCAACTGATACTTATAATGAGAAACAATTTTACATTTGACATCCTCATTATGGCTTCTACGAGCTAAGAACTGAGAATATAACTCCAATAACAAAAATAATACGAATGTTATAAAACAACGTATTTTCGTGCATTGGTAGTAATGAGCCATGATTCTGTTTTATGCAGAAAAGTGAATGCAGCAGAAAATAACTTTGTATTTATCATATCAACTTTCATATTCGTTGCTCAAAATTTGGTTTGTTTTCGACTGACGTCGGATTGCAGAACCAAAGAATACAAGAAATGTGTTGGAAACCCTGGTTTTTGAAAGTTGGGTATCCAACGCGCCTTTGCCAAAACTATCATGGGACAATATGTAACCCTGTGACAAAAACTTTGGAACAGCTCTTAAGCTGTTCTTGATAATAAGTGCCCAGCTTCGTAAAAACAACATTTGAAATAATCCGTGGAGCGTTTATTGAAATAGTGTACATAAATTTTGTGAAAAACGTTATGGAAACACTTAAATTAAAACTATGTATTCGGGGTGTTGAAGATGAATTTTGTGACGTTTGTATTTTGTTTCTTTTTGAAGTAGATGTCATTCATAAATGTCTATGGAAATGTGGTTTCAAGAAGTTTTCGGTAAATCCTCTATGGTCCTAGATACTGTGCAATTCCGTCGATGGTTTCCTGTGATCCGAAAGATTTCTCGCAGTTTATGTGACACTGAAATGATAAAACAAGAAAATAAAATGATTTTCTGAAAATATCTAAGGGATTGCCAAAACATTGAGATAAGCGCGGCGCGACGCTAGCGTGCGTGCGTCGTCTGTCGTCCTGCTAAACGCCGGCACTAGTGTGACGTTGTATGTGACGACTTAGGCCCATTGTCCACGTAACCGCACGTCATACGTACGCTTTCGTCAATTGACGATTGCAAGACGAATGCTTGCATCTTGCCTAAAAACAATTAAATCTGTGTCCACGAAACGGCAATTGTTGTAAAAATGCATGACGAACGCAACAAAAGACGTCCTTCCTCGATGCTAGTTGAAAGAAAACTGAGACCTTTTGTAGCGTGACTGACTATTGCATGAAGCAGCGTGGGCATAACAAATACGCAAAATACGCCTATCTTCATTTGTAGGTTACATGCATCCTACGAAAGACGACTGTGTGGACAGTAGGCCTTAGGTAGATATTTGTTTTCATAGTTTGTAAGCACACCAAGTACAAAGCACGCTAGCGTCGTACCGCGTCGAGCTGGCTGTCTGGGAAAGCCTTTACTCTATGTATGTCACTGCCCCATTTTCAATTGAATGATTTCAAGGAAATCAGCAGGCCTTCAACCAAAAATTCGAAGACATGTGACATTTGCCAAACCAAAATCTATGTGGATAACTAGATCATCATCATCATGATAGCAGCCCGGGATCACCCACTGCTGGGTATAGGCCTCCCCCTTTTTTGCCCTATCTCTCGGTTCTATGCGTCTCGTCCGTCCATAACTGGATAACTGGATATTGATTACCATACTAAGGTTCGGTTGAATAAACTCGCAGTGTTTTTAAAATTCCCTATGACAAATGAAAAAGCAATGTAATTTCGGTTGATGTCATAGAGAACTTTTTTTTTTTAGCGTGGTAAAATCATCAAATGAGTCCTCCAACCCCGGGCAGGGCGGGAGGGACTGTCAGACTTCTACTGACTAAAATCCACGGTGTCCTTCAATAGCCTGTTATGTTCCGGGGTCACGGTAAGGGAATAATCCCGCGACCCCGGCAGGCTTTGGCCCTCTGAGAGGGGGGCCCCGTCAGATGTCATAGAGAACTTAGAAAAACTGCAAGCGTATTCATCATTCAAAAGCTAAAATATTTTTTTAAATGACTTAACCGGCCGTTTTCACATGAACAAGATACATATACGTCTATAAATTAAGTATCAGAAAACCGATAATCTAACATATACGCACAAAGACTGGACGGAGATGAAACAAATTATGCTGATAATGATTTAAAAATAACTAACAACTCACCTATTAAACCATTTGTTGAATTAATAAACGAATGTTTATAATAATTAACAACGATGCGTTTCCTGACAACAGCTCGAACGGAATCATTGTGACTTGTTGAAATATTTGAGCAGAATTTCATAAGTTGTAAAAACTTTTCAGTTGAACTTTTCACTTCGCTAACATTAAAATTTGAGTCATGGGTTTTTTGTATTTTTTTAAAGATAATGTCGTCGTAGTATATGATGTTCAACACACACTCGATGAGTAGGAGTAAGGAGACGACGAGCAAGCATTGTCGATGAGTGAATCTGTTGTTAGCCATCGCTTCTTCTGATTGACGAAATCTTCGACTGAATTAATGAAGGTGGCTATGGACTCCCAGATGCTTAAGTCGAAGGGATCCTGATCGGGTGCTGTGGAGAGTAGGAAAATAACTATCAACGGTGATATACTTCTTGGCACCACTCTAGGTCCTGTATTACAGAAAGTCTCTCAATACTCAAGAATTATTTGAATTAGATTCAAGCCACCAACGGCACCACGTGAGGTGACTGGAGGGGTATTACAACGTCTTAAAACCAGGCTTATTCCGGCGAGTGAAAGTGACAGAGCTATACAAGTCGTCTAGCGCCATCTCGTTCACTCACTGGAACAAGCCTGTTCCATCAGTGCGCAGTATTTCCAGTTCCTTCTAGGTAAGCCTGCTCCATCATGACCTTGCCGCTCTTAGCGCTGACTTAGCGCGAGGCAGCGAGCGGGAAGACCAAATGTATAGAAATGTTTGAAACGTGCCGTGAGACGCCGCCAGTAGCGAATTCGCGTACTTACGAAGTAATTAATGTTTTAATCGCGCCTCCCGCCGCGCTCTGCTCATCGTTTAGACCAAAAAGTGAACAGGTCTCATCTTTGTCTCAGATTAAGGCCAAGAGCAAACCTATTTAATGGAGGCTATACACGTTATGGTTTGAATGATGGTTTTAACTGTAGTGCACGCATAACCGACATCTGCACCGATAACTGTACTGTTTTAACACATACATGCTAGGGGCTTGCCTGTCGGCTATGCATGAAAGGTTAAAACCATCATGCAAACCCTAACGTGTATGGCTCCAATATATAAAAAAAGTGGTGACAAATACCTACCGATTGGGATGTCCAGATCAAGCCTGGCTGTACCAGATTTACAAGTAAGCACCACCAAATTCCACATGCACCGATTCCGGAAAAATACAGTGCTCAGAAAAGCCGGCATAACTTTATGCAGTAAGCAGCAAAATGCTCTTAATCGTATTATGTAAAAATTAAAATTGAATTACAAAATGACAGTAAAATTATCTACGAAATCGTCACATGAATAAAATAATGACAAAACTGACATGAATTCATCAGAATACATCAAAGAGATCTCAAGTATTTAAGTTCTTTTTTATATTTTTGGCATTTGGTTTACTCTTCATCTATGGTTTTCGAGAAAGGCTAAAAATAACGAAGCAACCTATTTGAAGGTAAAATGTAAAAAAAAAATCCTCCCACCTTCAGTGGAGCAGAAGGGACTGTCAGACTCTATACTGATAAAAAATCCACCGTGTCCCCTCAGTAGCCCTTTGCGTTCTTGGGCATAGTTATCTTTAGAGACGGTCCCGTGATCGAAAAAAGGCTAGGACTTACTTTCTGGGCCTCCTTTTTACCAATGCTATCTAGAGATCTTCTACAAGCATACGCTCAATACTTTTTTTTAGCGTAGTAAAATCATCAAATAACTCCTCCCACCCAGGGCAGGGTGGAAGGGACTGTCAGACTCGCCTCGTACTGACTAGAATCCACAGTGTCCTTCAATAGCTCTTTACGTTCCGGGGTCACGGTAATTCGGGAGTCCCGCGACACCGGCAGGCTTTGGCCCTCTAAAGAGGGGCCCCGTCATAATGCTGACACACTTTGAGGCGCGCGTGGAACACAACGCGCCGTCGACCCGGGCATGGTCCATGGTCAGACAGCGAGTTGCCCATTACTCGCTGCCCGCATGCCCGCGCCTACGGATACCGGAGATCGTCTGCCGACGTCTGTCGCCGTGGGCGTCTACTAATGCGGCTGGGATCGAGAGAGGACGCTGTCCTCTCTCTCACGTGGCCCGTCTCCTCCTTCGCGAGAGGTCTTTGCCTATCGCCGTCGTGAGAACTCGGCGGTGCTCTGCCCAAGCGGGGCAGTCCTGCACCGTATGCTCCACCGTGATATGCTCAATACTAGCACAAAAGTATGCAACTTGCGAGCAAATGTTAGTTTTTCTTACTTAGTACCGTGTGTGACCGGGGAGAATTTCCGCTGCCCCGACAAGTCGAGGCGCGGCGGGAAGAGGTCCGGCGCGATCTCAGGGCGGTATGGAGACAACGACTGTCGCAACCGAGGTTTGGGCATGCCGCAATCGCGGCGGTAAGACCCCTCTTTGAGGAGTGGCTGGAGAGACGTCATGGCGTCCTGACCTTTCGGATGACGCAGGTCCTCACCGGACACGGAAGTTTCGGGCGGTACCTGTGTCGGATAGGGAGGGAAGAGACGCCCGGGTGTCACCACTGCGAAGATTGTCCGGAGGACACGGTGGAGTATACGGTGCAGGACTGCCTCGCTTGGGCAGAGCACCACCGTGTCCTCACGGAGGCGACAGGCGGAGACCTCTTCCGCCCGGCATTGGTCGAGGCCATGCTGCGGGGCGAGACGGAGTGGGAAGCGGTCGCCTCCTTCTGCGAAGCAGTAATGTTCGTGAAGGAGGAGGCGGGCCGCGAGAGAGAGAGGACAGGGTCCTCCCTCCGCCCCAAACGCAGTGGTAGACGCCCACGGCGTCGGCAGACGATCTCTATCTCTATCACCGTAGGCGCGGGCATGCGGACAGCGAGTAAAGGGCAACTCGCTGTCCGACCATGGACCATGCCCGGGTCCAAGGCCCCCGTAAGGTCTACTGGCGCCTGTGTGCAAAAAAGGATTTTGGCGCCCCTTAAGGCATTTTAAATAATCTTTTTTTTTATTGTATGTCGGTCAGTGGCGTATTTTAAAATTCAGTGCCCTGCGCTTCATAACTTAAACACAAAAAAAAACCATCAAGTGCTACTCAAACTTCACACCCAGAGTTCCATACCATCTTAGAGAAGACAAACATTTTTTGTAGACCAATACAAGATTAAGTAACATAAGCATTTGCTATTGAAAAATGAGCTATCAAAAGCGAGGTCATGAAAAGCGAATGTCAACCTTAGTTCAAGCGCGAGCGTAGCGAGCGCGAAATTTTTTAGCTTTTTGGAATAGGACAAGGCAATTCTTTATAGAAGAACGCAGTGAGCTCTAAAAGTTTAACGTTTCCGGACTTCAAGTTAATCTAAAAGTGAGATCAAATATTTGAAGTCTTTAGTAGATACTTAAAAGTAATCCTAGTTAGGTTCTCAACTTTTCTTTTAACAATTATTTTTGTTTTTTTTTTCATTTTTTTTTCGGGGCCCTTGGCTTTGGCGCCCCTAAAGGATGGCGCCCGTGTGCATTGCACACATTGCACATATGGTAGCGGGGGCCCTGCCCGGGTCGACGGCGCGTCGTGTACCACGCGCGCCTCAAAGAGCGTCAGCAAAATGACGGGGCTCCCTCTCAGAGGGCCAAAGCCTGCCGGAGTCGCGGGACTCATTTCCTTACCGTGACCCCGGAACATAAAGGGCTATTGAAGGACACCGTGGATTTTAGTCAATACATGTCTGACAGTCCCTCCCGCCCTGCCCGGGGTGGGAGGACTCATTTGATGATTTTACCACGATAAAAAAAAGTACCATGTGTGAACGTACTATGCTAGAAATTAGCATTCCTATTTGTAGAATGCTCAAATTTTGCTGTGCCGCTTTTGAGCATGTGCAATGCGTATTATAAAGCTGAAAGAACTTCTGGTTCGAATAGAAACATTATTTTTGTGTTGAATAGTCCATTTATCGAGGAAGGCTTTAGGCTTATGCATAATAATAATGATAATATCACGCCGCGACACGAACAGCTAGTGTTAAGACATAATTGCAAGGATACGAGTGTTTACCGTTAAAGAGCAGGGTAGTTTCTCGCATGCTAAAGCAATCTTTTTACAGGTATTGCTACTGGGTACCTTAAAACCTTCATAGCAAAAAAGCATAAAGCAAGAAGAAAAACTTTTGAAAAAAAAGGAAATAATACTATCAATTTCCCGAAAGATGACATTAGATTTTGAACGTTGAAAATTATTTTGTCTCATTATAAAAATAATACAAAAATAATATTAGAATACAAATGATTCGTAAACGTAGTTGGGCAATCATAAAGGCTCATGGCCTGAGGCAGTGTTGTGCCTGCCTTATAGTGTCCGGGATTCATTCCCGGTACTTCTTGTCCTCGACTCCGAGAGACAAGGTGCATAAGATCCAGCCAATGATCCAGCATCCAGGCATTTGTGCTATGCATTAGTCTAAAACTGTAATTTTATTTTAAGCAAAAACTTGTTCCAGCTGAACACACTGAATTATACGGAGACTCTGGACGTGTAAGTACTTTTAATCATTTAAGAAATAAATGGCGTAATACACAGTATAGCCACTGTAGAATAAAGCACCTACTCACTATGGCAGCGGCATTTTTTTTTATTTTTCGTGGTTAAATCATCTAATGAGTCATCTCACCCAGGGCAGGATGGGAGGGACTGTCAGACTGTACTGTCTAAAATCCACGATGATCGTAGGATCATGGTGGATTTTAGTCGTCGGCTATTGTAGAATAGGTTTATTCCACTTTGTTCACCTGGGTGACATCATCTGGGTGAAAAAAGTGAACCACTTGGTGTCTTCAATTCACCTCGGAAAAATATCACCTGAGTGATATCACCCAGGTGAATTGTGGACACCAAAGTTGTCCACTTTGTTCACCTCGTAAAAATATCTGGGTGAACAAAGGCGACTTTTCTTACGCGATTTAGTGGACTTTGGTGTCCGCAATTCACCTGGGTGATATCACTCAGGTGATATTTTTCCGAGGTGAATTGAGGACACCAATGTTGTTCACTTTGTTCACCCAGGTGAACAAAGTGGAATAAACCGTAGAATAGCTTTACGTTCCAGGGTCACCTGATGGACAGTCCCATGACCCCGGCAGGCTATGGCTCTCTAAGGGTGGCCTCGTCAGATTTCTGACAGCTCTTTTGAGACGCACGTGGAACTAGACGCGCTGTGGTTTGTCCATGATCGAACGTTGAGTCACCCGTAACTCGCCGTCCACATGCCTCGCCGTCCACATGGCGGTCTAAGGGGGAGGCCTATGTTCAGCAGTGGACGTCTTTCGGCTGGTGATAATGATGATGATGACATGCCTGCGAAGCCAGCGGTATATATATAGCGTTGCTGTCCCCTGGTGGGCGTTCAAGCTATTCTTGCGGGTCCAAAGTCAAATGAAAATGGTTATGAAATACCTCTATTTTCATGAAAAAACACACAGGCACCTCATAGTCTACTAATATAAAAAATAACTCTTCTCCATAGATTTTTAAATACGCAAGATCTTAACAAACCAAAAAAGGGATAAAGAAAGGAGCAAAATAAGATTGTTGAATCAGCCGTATCTGCGATCTCAATTGCTTCAGTCAACAGCCAAGAGTCAGGCAGCTCATAATAAAACCGCACTTGCCAAAAGATAGCTCGTTTCAAAACAAAAAGTTCGAATGTTAATTAAATCAAATTGGAAATATAAAAAAAATGATTTACAAATTGCAAACTGGACTTAACAGCGAACTGAATTACGAATATTGATTTGAGCATCTTTTGCAAACTGATGTGACGGAATAACTGGCTTTCCCTAGCCTTTGTATCCGGTGTACGATTAAAAGTAATGAGGTAAGTGTTTTATTTACCTACTTTGATTCAATTTTTTATTTTCATCATCGTCATCCAAAGCCTGAATATAAACATAGCTCGGACTTTCTTTTTCCTTGTATCGATCGCGATAGTGCGTAAGTATTGAAGAAGAGGCAGTTTTGAAGAAAATTTTATTTCTGTTTTTCTAAATTCATAAGACTTTAAGTCATAATAAGAATCATTATATAGTTTTAAAAATCGTCTTTTTTACATTTTCAACTTTATTACTTTACTCTAAAATAAATATACGGTATATCAATAGAAAATATTTCGTAGAACTAATTTTACATCATTATCTGCCTAGCCTTTTCCCAACTAGGTTTTTAAGGCAGGACGGGAGGGACTGTCAGACTTGTACTGAGTAAAATCCACGGTGTCCTTCAATAGCACTATACGTTCCGGGATAACGGTTACTCGATAGTCCCGCGACCCCGGTTCCTAACTACATATGTTGGAGTCATCTTCTATTCTAAGCGAATGCAGTTAAAACTTACACAATATTTTAATCATTTTTTATTTATTCATCAGAATATTATCCAGTCTCTTTACAACAATCATCACAATCCAGCCTGACTTATATGCCAAGGAAGGATCTACTGCCAAGAAATAATTATTTTAAGTCAATAAACTTACTAGATTTGTATACGTTACGCTTGAACGTCTAACACAAAAAATCTAAAATATAGAAAGATTTTTTAAATTAATTTTATTTGAAGTTTGTTAAGGCTTTACTGTTACGAGTACATTAATATATTTTTAGGTTATTTAAATTTGTAATTTTGTTAATAAATTATAATTTTAAATTCCTTTTTTTATTCTTTGGTTGTAGTACAAAGTTATGTAAAAAGTATGTGAGTTTCTATGTTTATAAACTAATACGGCACAAAAAGAAATCATAGTGTAGGACTGTACCTGCAGAAGAAATTCTTAAAGACAACGATTAGCCTTGTGACCAAGTCGTGCAGTAAAATCTACCGATGATCAGTGTAAATGCCCCATTAGACCCAAAAATTCAGATAATAAGACCTCAAATTCACTTATTACTTTTTAATAACAGATGAAGAAGCTTTTCACATCTTAATATATATAAATCTCGTGTCACAATGTTTGTCCTCAATGGACTCCTAAACCACTTAACCGATTATAATAAAATTCGCACACCATGTGCAGTTCGATCCAACTTGAGAGATAGGATAGTTTAAATCTCAAATTATAGTCAATAGTCAATTTTAATAATATTATAAAGATTTCACCCGTGCGGAGCCGGGGCGGGTCGCTAGTACATATATATGTTAAGCTAACAATATCTAAACACTACGTCTGGCGTACACTCTTGTTCGCAACATTCGTCGACCAGAGAACCTAACTTCTTAATGATTGATTTTCGTCCACGCGCCGTGAGTACTGAAACAAACGGAATGGACAAGTGTTGATACTCGTACAAGAAATTATGGTTGTTGCATGCTCATTTGCCTCCGTGTAAAGCAATGGAGGCCATACACGTTAGGTTTTGTATCATGGTTTTCACGGTTCATGGTCACAATGACGGGGCTCGCCACGGTGGCCGCTCGCGCTGTTGACGTACTTTTTTTTTAAATGTGAGATGGGTTTGCTCTTGACCTTAGTCTAGGTCAGGAATGACTAAGACAAGGTCGACTGTGGAGCGAGCTTACCCAGAAGAAGCCTGTTCACTCTAACTTTGAAGAGATTAGGGTTGTACGTACTTGCATAGCCCTCGGCTTCGGCCATGAATATGCCCTGTATTACCTAGTTTTACCCTATACTTACAAGCCTGCTTGTGCTCCCTTGCACAGGTAATAAGGAACAGATTCTTCATGTTTCTGCTGCAGTCAGTTCCCGCTGATTCTCGTCTTATCCTAGGTTCTTCGCTGTCTCTTTGGGCATCCAGGAAGATTGCCAGTGACGATAACCCCAGGAGAAATAGTATTAACTTCATGGTTGTTGTTCAAGACCTGCAATGTTGATTTAATAGTACTGTTATTGTCAATCGAACGGGCTTTTGGATTCACGATATCGTCAAATTCGCGGGAACAGATGCATGTGAGGGACAGAACCGAGGAGTTTGGCAGAAAAAGGGAGATGCTTTTAGCTTTTTTTCTTTTTTTTGGAGATGGTTAGGAATTATGAGTATGATGCAAGTCTGCCTATTTTTAAAGCAGTGACAAACCCTCAGAGAAGAAACATTCGTTTTTTTTTTTTTATTTATAATGTTATTTAGTTTTTTTTTTTTAATTTTAGAGACCATGGCTAATTATCATTTTTCAATTTAAAGCTTACGTGTAACTTACCAGAGCTGAGGTAAAAAAAAAGTCTAGTCACAACGAAAATAAAAGTTTCTTTTTGTCACTTCTTAACTCACTCGCACATCACACTTGGATACAATGGTAATGAATAATATATTATGACTAAATGCCCCACATCACTAATTTAGCCGTTCTAAGTCAATTGTGTATTGAAATAAGGTTTAATTTTCTTTGTTTTTTTCTTCAGATACGTCTTTTTTGTTTACAGTCCAATGTGAAAGTAGGATAGGTAGTACTCAGTGAGCCAGCCAGCTTCCCAATGAAGATCAGTTCATCCAAATGAGAAACTCACACTTCGTGATATGGCTTTCACACAATGCACAATGAATCTCTCGCATAACAGTGCTAATTTCATGAAATATGACACAGCTATTGAATTGGATATAATGTCCAACAATAAAATTCAGTATTTTATATTTATATAACGATGACAATCGTGAAGATGAGGTAAATGAATTGAAACGAAAGTCATGTAAAGCAGCATTCATTTCGTCAGAGTATATTTGGATGTCAAACACTTTCATGCCACCACTGCAACTCCTGAAAGCCAGAATCAACAGTGGCACCAAAAAAGCGCCGAGACAATGAAGCTTAGAGAGAATTTACCTGTCTTGGATCCTGCAACGAAATTAATCAGAAAAGAATAGTGGAGGAGTAGGAAAAATATGTCTCCACTTCCCTCCATGCAAGCAGGAGACAAAACAAAACAAGGCCAATAGGCACAAATGGATATTACAGCTATCCCTTTGTGCCTATTGGCCATAATATTTAGATGTCAGTTCGTCGCTGATCGCAAACACTAGCAGCAGACGATGACGACGTGACGTCGAGCGAGACGCGACAAATTAGGTTTCTGCACACACGTACGGCTACACATCAAACTATCCTAAACCAATATAAGTTGGCCGCTGCGCTGAGTGGGTAAAAATCATATACAAAGCGAGACCACAATAAATTGGTTTTATACAGCTCCTCAAGAGACAAAATGAAACCCCAATAGGATCATTTTGTTGACCGTCTGTCCCTCAGTCCAATACTTTCTCTTTAAGGCAGGGATGACGTAATGAGGCGCGCGCCTGCGGTAGCCGGAGATCGTCTGCCGACGTCCGACGCCGTGGGCGGCTGGGGTGGAGGGAGGACGCTATCCTCTCCCTCACGCGGCCCGTCTCCTCCTTCGCGAGCATGACTGCTTCGCAGAAGGAGGCGACCGCTTCCCACTCCGTCTCGCCCCGCAGCATGGCCTCGACCAATGCCGGGCGCGAGAGGTCTCCGCCTATCGCCTCCGTAAGGACACGGCGGTGCTCTGCCCAAGCGGGGCACTTTTGCACCGTATACTCCACCGTGTCCTAAGACTTCAGCTTTAATTACTTTTAAAGTCTGCTTTTATCAATAACTATATACTTATTTTGTTAACATCTCTTTTTACCCGACTACGGCAAAGCCAAAAGGAGGGTTATGATTTTGACCGGTATGTATGTATGTATGTATGTTTGTCTGTTCCCTCATAACTTCTAAACTACTTATCATTACATGACAATTGAGGTGTCGTTAGAAGCGTCTCAGTTGTCCGCTGGTTATAGGGTAAGTGACGTATCACTAAATCCAAAATGGCG
This sequence comes from Agrotis clavis, assembly GCA_954870645.1. Lineage (NCBI taxonomy): Eukaryota > Metazoa > Arthropoda > Insecta > Lepidoptera > Noctuidae > Agrotis > Agrotis clavis. Next base: position 17,440,767 of record OX940935.1, on the reverse strand, counting down.
CCCTCTAGAGGACGTAAAGTCGTAACCGAAAAAAAAAGTTTTTCGCACCGTATCGACATGGGTATCAAATTAAAGGGCTTGATGTGCACATTTGAAATATATATACATTATACAACTTAACATACACATATAACTTTTACTAGCTAGTAGCTACTTTGCCTGTTTCTAACAGTGTCAACATGGGTATCAAACGAATGTTTATCTATTTAGTAAACATAGTTGTTTTCTTTTCGATGGCTTATACATAATACAAATTTTTTTTTTTTTTTTTCATACAATTATGATGTTTTAATTTACAAATAATCTAAACTATAAATAAAACTAACTAGTAATATGTACATATAATAATAATAAAAGAAATATTCAAAGGGCGTCAAAGAATTCATCCACATCGCTGTCAACGGGAACGGTGCCCAGAACGCTGGCAGCATTGCCACGTTGTATGGCAATGCTGATTCGTTGGCCTAGGAATAGGCCAGCCCTCTGGTCACCTGAAGAGTCGACTAAACGCCTGGCGATATCCTTAAAAACGTTGTGGGCACTCGGGCCCCATGGCCCTAGAGTTTCAACCCCAAACGGCTCAAACACATAGCTACTAGCTAAGCCAATGTATTTGCGCCGCTTGGAGTTTTCAGCACCTGCAGCAGCAGCGCCAGCACAACACGCTGAACTAGGAAGATGGGATGGCGCAAGGGTGTCGACACATGTTGCATCCCACACCAAAGGCCTACCCAGCTTCCATGGCATTATGGTCATACCATCTGGTCTCTTCCCATCGTCGCGTGCCAAGCCACTGGGTTCTAAGACGGCTGGCACCCCGGCGGTGACAAGAGCACGACGGATTATGTCGTTTAAGCTAGCGTGTCGTGCCAACCGACCTGCACTCCTGCTACAGGAAAGGCCATGGTGCCCGAGGCAGTCGACTACTTCACCACATTGACAGCGATGTGGAGCCCCACAAGGAGCGCCCAAACGCAAGCAAGTAGCGACACGGAAGGTTGTGTCACCCAGCATAGTACCTATGTTGGGTGACGGTAGCGCCTGAAGCCAAAGGCCCGACTCCCATTCACCCACAGCCAGCAGGCGGGCACGCTCCGCAGTATTGGTGGACGTATTAATGAGATTATTCCGTACCAACCTGCAGAGCGGCTCATCCCACTGTCTCTGGGAAAACGGGTTACCGGGCCGATCCGTATCTGGGCAAGCCACTTTCCAGGCGTCCTCGGCATCGGTCAAACACGGCACCTCAGGGTCGACCAGGGAGAAAGACAAAATTCTCCTGGTCAGCTTTTCAGTGCTGTGGACAGAGGACAAGAACGCCGGTAAGCTAACACTGGAAATTTTGCGGATACCGAGTCCACCAAAACGAATTGGAAGGGTGGCTTGAAGCCACGCTCGGTCATCCAGGGCCACATTAAGAATGGATGATAATGTATTACGAATAATTTTGTCAATTTTGTCCAAGAGTTGTGGATGTTTGAAAAGAGGGGATGAACGAAGAAAATACATGAAATTTGGACCAAAACAACAATATCTAATTAGGGTGAAGGCCGAATGTATACTAATTTGGGAGAGTCTTTCCGAAATATCATTAAAACGTTTAATTTTGTTGTCAATAAATGATGGGAAACTTTCTGCCAAAATAGGGGAACCAAGGAGGTGCAGGGAGCTTTTATCTAAGATGGTGATATTTGGAGCTATTTCATTAAATTTATCTAAAATCGGTTGTCTGTCGGTCACGTCAGTTACAAAAATTTCACATTTGGATGAGTTTAATTGAAGGCCTATTAATTTAAATTCTTCTTTCAGAAGTTGTAGGTCAGCTAAAACGGTACTTACGTCACCTCCTAAGGTTCCATCGTCTAAGTACCACACGTTAAATTTTGAATTTAATTTTTGGATAATGGGATGAATACATAAGCTGAAAATGACTGGCCCAAGGGGGTCACCTTGTTGGCAACCAACTGCAGATTCCAAAACGTTGTCCTTGTAAAGTAATTTTGAAGGATGTCTGTAACATTGCCAAATAAAACCATAAATTTCGGGTAGTTCCTTTTTGACTTCTGCCAACAAAGTGTCCCTGTTAACGGAATTGAAGGCGTTCTTCACGTCAACCTTGAGGATGACTTCACCTTTACCTGAATTTAAAAAAGGAGGACAAGGAATGTACGGCAGCCTCACAGCCCCCTCTGGAACCAAAACCAACCAACGAATGTTCATTTGAAATTCACTCGCTACTTTGCTTTTATTATTTTACTTATCAAATAATTAATAATATAACCCCAAAATAGTGTAAATAAAAATAAGTTAAAAATAACTAAAACCCGACTACGAAAAAAACGCACACTGAAAAATATAAAACCAGAACAATATTCATTTGACCGATATTGTGCTAGCCGTGGTCGTGTGCCTCCTGCGGTTGTTTCACACAATCTTCATTAGGTGGCACACGACCACGGCTAGCACAATATCGGTCAAATGAATATTGTTCTTGTTTTATACTTTTCAGTGTGCGTTTTTTTCGTAGTCGGGTTTTAGTTATTTTTAACTTATTTTTTATACAGAATTGCGCCAGTTTAATCATGAGCGAGTTCATACACCTTGTCGCACTTGGCCATAATTCGGGTGCCCATGCCCACAACCTTATATTTTGAGGGTTGGATCCGCGCGTGGAAAGGGGCGGCACACGGTGTGGGGCCTAGAGCGGCTAGGACGCAAATCCGCCACTGGGGGCGGCAACGTATTAAAAACAAAACAAACGTAAATCACATAAAAACATTGTTATGAGTTTACGTCAGTGACTAATCCTAATCGTAACGTTGTGATAAGGATAACCCTAGGTTACCTAATTTAGCAGAGAGCTGATTATAAGTGTTTAACCTCTTGACCACATGAGATACACGTGTCAAGCGATTGCAGAGAGAACATACAGACAAATAAAAGGTAATGCGATAAACTTGCGTACGGTACTAAAATAGTACATTGTTATCCAAGGGGTGAAAGTGACTTATTTAGTCCCGAGATGGGGTTTGGCGCCCGTAACGTAGTGAGGGAGCTTAAAGTTCGAGGGATTAAATAAGTCTTCAACCCGATGTAAACACAGTGTGCAGGACGTGTCGCCTCTCCCTATGAGGAGCCGCGTCGGATTTAACATGCGTACCTGTTTAAGGTGGGCTACCCATCTTGCTTGGGCTTTCTACCCCAGTATATTTTTCTGCTAGAGTTAGGCTGCGTATCCACCAGAGATTTGCGAGGATGCGTAGCGAGGGATGTGTTTGAAAAGAACCAATAGAATCGCTTCATTTAACCTCGCCTCGGTCAGCACAGCTCTGGTGGAAACGGCTCAGCGAAGCTAGATTTTAGCGCATACAAAACAAGCGAGGGATTTGTGCGAGGGATGTGTACGAGTGAATATGTGTGCGAGGGATGTGTTGCCAGGGATGTTTACGAGGGATGTGTGAGTGGGATGTGTTGTGTCTCCGCTCCCACTACACCACACCCTCGTCGACACATTTCACAGCTTCGCAACGCATCCTCGCACCACACATTAAAGCGCATTTTCACAGCTCCGCTACACATCCTCCTAGATACATTTTCATCGAACAGCTTTGGTGGAAACCCCCACACATTTAATCCCCACACATTTAGCCTAAGGCTGCGTTTCCACCAGAGATGTGCGATGCAAATGTGTCGGGCGAGGATGTCTAGCTGTGCTGTGAAAATGTGTGGGGGTTTTCACCAAAGCTGTGCGATGAAAATCTGTCTACGAGGATGTGTAGCGGAGCTGTGAAAATGCGCATTAATGTGTGGTGCGCGGATGCGCTGCGAAGCTGTGAAATGTGTCGACGAGGGTGCGGTGTAGTGGGAGCGGAGACACAACACATCCCTCGCAACACATCTCTCGCACACATCCCTCGTTTGTTTTGTATGCGTAAAAATCTAGCTCAGCTGAGCCGTTTCCACCAGAGCTGTGCTGACCGAGGCGAGGTAAATGAATCGATTCTATTGGTTCTTTACATACACATCCCTCGCTATGCATCCTCGCACATCTCTGGTGAAAACGCAGTCTAACGCCTATTTTAACCCATCAATGCTTGATGCTTGTACAGTGTGTTTTTAGTCATTTAGCTGTTTGCATTTATATAAAGGACATTGCCCATTTTTGTATGGGGGTTGGTCCAACTGCTGCCCAGGAATGGGAGTATGTGCGCTGTATTTCTGGCACTAATGTCTATCTATGTACGAAATATTTTAAAAATCTACCCTAGGGTTCCTGATTTATTTACATTTTTATGTTGATGACTTTATTTTAGTCACCATGTTTTTTTTTGTCGTACTTTACACCTGTCCAAATGCTGCCCAGGAATGAGAGTACGTGCGCTGTGTGTCTGGCATAAATGTCTGTGTATGGACGAAATATTTTAATAATCTACTCTAGGGTTCCTGATTTATTTACATTTATATGTTGACGACATTATTTTTTTGCACGTTTTTTTTTAACGATCGGTTTTTGCGCACGTGTTATGTGTTTTTAGGGTGGGCCAGGCACCTAAATGTTGTAAGACGTCCTGCTCTGTTTTTAGACAGTACAATAAGAGACTTTGATGATGATGATGATGACGATTAGATTTTATTTTATTATATTTTATTTCACATGTCATTTCACTTTTTTTTTGTTATCTTGTCTATCACTTCCAACATGAACAGAATGAGTACAAACTGCGTCACGACGTGGTTACCTCCTATGAAAGCACCTGCAATTTAAAGGGGTCAAACAAAGCGTGACGTTGTCTGTACTAAAACTGTCTGTTTGTACAAGCTAGACAGCTTGTTAATATTGTGGTCAACTGGTCATAAAAGGTGTTAAGTACGAAATAAAAAAAAACAAACAAACAAAAAAACGGGGGCCCCGTAGAGGGCCATGAACTGCACGACACCAGTACAGCCTCCGGAAGGAGGCGTTCGGCCCTCTGAGATTAGGCAGAAGTCGCCTGAGGGCGGCTGCTGCCCGGTTCAGCCTTGGGGCCAAACTCAGGAAAGCATTCATTCAAACTCAGAAAATGCTCATGAAGTTCCACCGGCTGTCGAGGACGAGTCCCAGGTACTTCATCGTCCTCCCGACGCAAACCCCTTCCACCGTTATGTGGGACTCAGACCGTGGCGCGTTAACGCGGCCATCAACATACAAATGTAAATAAATCAGGAACCCTAGGGTAGATTTTTAAAATATTTCGTACATAGACAGACATTGGTGCCAAGAACACAGCGCACCTACTCCTATTCCTGGGCAGCATTTGAATAGGTGTAAAATACGAATAAAAAAAACATGGAGACAAAAATAAAGCTATCACCATAAAAATGTAAATAAATCAGGAACCCTAGGGTAGATTTTTAAAATATTTCGTACATAGACAGACATTGGTGCCAGGAACACAGCGCACCTACTCCTATTCCTGGTCATCATTTGGATAGGTGTAAAATACGAATAAAAAAACATGGAGACAAAAATAAAGTCATCAACATAAAAATCTAAATAAATCAGGAACCCTAGGGTAGATTATTAAAATATTTCTTAGGGTGCGTCCACATCTGACGAATGCGCCGCAAATGCGCAGCTCGCGCACCGTTTTTTAAAATATCGTGCTGGATTTTTTCTGATAAAGAACCTATGTAAATACTGAAGCGACACACATACGTTATGGGGAAATCAGGAACTAATATTTTATGGTGCTCCAACACGATCCTCACCCTTATAATAGGGTGTAAATTTTTACACCGTTTGCGAGCTGCACGCGTGCAGATCGCGCGCCGCGCGCGCCTTTTAGTCGTACCAAACCATTGCTGTTACTGCGCGCGTGCAGCTCGCGCGCCGCTCGCAAACCGCGTACGAGCTGCGCATTCGCGGCGCATTCGCCAGATGTGGACGCACCCTAACATAGACAGACATCAATACCAGACACACAGCGCACGGACTCCTATTCCTGGGCAGCATTTGGACAGGTGTAAAATACGATAAAAAACAATACGGAGACAAAAATAAAGTCATCAACATACAAATGTAAATCAATCAGGGACCCTAGGGTAGATTTTTATAATATTTCGTACGAAGACAGACATTAGTGCCAGGAACACAGCGCACCTACTCCTATTCCTGGGCAGCATTTGGACAGGTGTAAAATACGATAAAAAAATCATGGAGACAAAAATAAAGTAATCAACATAAAAATGTAATTATAAATCAGGAACCCTAGGGTAGATTTTTAAAATATCTCGTACATAGACTGACATTAGTGCCAGAAACACAGCGCACCTACTCCTATTCCTGGGCAGCATTTGGATAGGTGTAAAATACGATAAAAAAAAAACATGGCAAAAATAAAGTCATCAACATAAAAATGTAAATAAATCAGGAACCCTGGAGTAGACTTTTAAAATATTTCGTACAAAGAGAGACATTAATATCAGACACACAGCGCGAGTACTCCCAGTCCTGGGCAGCATTTGGACAGGTGTAAAATACGATAAAAAAACATGACGACAAAAATAAAGTCATCTACATAAAAATCTAAATAAATCAGGAACCCTAGGGTAGATTATTAAAATATTTCGTACATAGACAGACATTAATTCCAGACACATAGCGCACATACTCCCATTCCTGGGCAGCATTTGGACAGGTGTAAAATACGATGACTATGAATATAATGACTTTATTTTTGTCTCCGTATTTTTTAAATCGTATTTTACACCTGTTCAAATGCAGCCCAGGAATGAGAGCACGTGCGCTGTGTTCCTGGCACTAATGTCTGTCTATATACGTAATATTTTAAGAATCTACCCTGGGGTTCCTGATTTATTTACATTTGTAAGTCGCTGACTTGTTTTTTGTCTCCATGTTTTTTTTTTTCGTACTATACACCTGTGCAAATGCTGCCCAGGAACATTTTCTGACTGGTTTTATCATATCATTGCGACATATAGACATACCTTAGTGCCAGAAACACAGCGCACGTACTCCCATTCCTGGGCAGCATTCGGACAGGTGTAAAGTACGATAAAAAAGAGCATGGAGTCAAAAATCAGGTCATCGACATAAAATTGTAAATAAATCGGGAACCCCAGGGCAGATTATGAATATATTTCGTATATAGACTGACATTAGTGCCAGGAATATATCGCACACACTCCCATACTTGGGCAGCATTTGGACAGGTGTAAAGTACGAAAAAAAAAACATGGTGACCAAAATCAAGTCATCGACATAAAAATGTAAATAAATCAGGAACCCCAGGATAGATTCTTAAAATATTTCGTATACAGACATACATTAGTGCCAGCAACCCAACGCACGTACTCCCATTCCTGGGCAGCATTTGGACCGCAGTTGAGCAATCTCCTTTATCAGCTTTCTGCGAAATTAGGTTTTCTGGGGTTATCAGAGCGTCACGAGGGCGACGATTAGAATAATATAATCATATCAGTTTATTTCCTTGCTTTTATATCAGTGCGCCTTCAAACGCATGCTTGAACACACAAACCAAAATAATGTAAGTGTCGTGTCATCTTTATTTTTATGTGTTTTTCTTTTAATAAAGCTTTGTGAAAGTTTTAAGGGCGGTTAAAATTCGGGTCCAAACAAAACAGGGCGATATTTGGGGTTAATAATTTTGCTGAAAACTTAAATTATAAAATGTCCAGACTCAGTGTTCGAAACAAAACGTTACGTTTTATTAAACCCAGTTTTTTAGGGTTCCGTAGTCAACAAGGAACCCTTATAGTTTCGCCATGTCCGTCCGTCCGTCCGTCCGGCTGTCCGCAGTTTAGCTCAGAGACGCACAGTACTAGAGAGCTGTAATTTGGTGTAAATATACGGATTTGTTGTGCCGAAAAAGTGGTAAAATAAAATCTCGTAAAATATTTTTTTTTAGGGTACCTCCTGTACACGTAAAGAGGGGATGTTTTTTTTTTTCTCGCGTACCCCTTAGTGTGGGGTATCATTAAATAGGTCTTTAAAAAATATTAATAGTTTCCATTAACAATTTTTTGATAAAAAAATTCGTTTGTGAAATATTAAGCTTTAAAGTGCTAAATTTTGCTCGACTCGAGTGTCCCCCCCCTCTACCAGCTAAACGGTTATGTTTGGGGGTGTGAAAAAATTCACAATAGTAGTATATATAACGAAGTTTAAAAGAAAATTATCATGACTAAGTAGGCTTTACAACTTTACGAGTAATAGTCGACCAACTTATAAAATGTACTTGGATAACATTTTCCTAAACAAAATGTATCGGAGAACAAGCTCTTCAACTGCAAATGTAAGTTTGTCAACTTTATTTTTACAGCTGTAATAGGTATGTTTTTACGGTATGTTTTTTGGGGATAGGTAGGTTTTTATCGTCAACTATTTTAACTTGCTTCAAAAAAGGGGGAGGTTCTAAATTCGTCGTAATCTTTTTTTTATGTATTTTCCCCGATTTCTCAAAGACTCCTGGACCGATTTTGAAAATTCTTCTCTTTAAAATTAAATTCAGCGAATCAGTTTAGTTAATTCGCATAAGTATTTTGATGGGCAACTACGGAACCCTACACTGTGCGTGGCCCGACACGCACTTGGCCGGTTTTTTTCTATATGTGTCAGTGGACGCCTATTATTAGTGGCCTATTTATTTATTTTTTACCGTGGTAAAATCATCAAATGAGTTCTCCCACTCAGGGCAGGGCAGGTGGGACACAGACTTGTACTGACTAAAATTCACGTTGTCCTTCAATAGCCCTTTACGTTTCGGGGTTACGCTAGCTCGTAAGCCCCGCGACCCCGACAGGCTTGGCCCTTTAAGGGGGGCCCTGTCATAATGCTGACACTCTTTGAGGCGACACAACGCGCCGTCGTCAACTCTGGCAATTCTTAGTGGCCTGCTGGGAATCTGCACATTCTATGATCTAAGGCTGTACAACTATTCCTATGGCAGAGCCTTAACTTGATTTTATAACTATTTGAGTGTTTATTCATCATTTTTATAAGGAGCGACAAAACGCTAAGAAAAGAATGATCACATCCGCGCAAGGAAGAAAAAGGAGATACATGAAGATATTTATTTGTTTGCTTTTCTTTCTTCTAGGTCACACATGAGGATAATTCTGTGCTTCCTCGCGTTGATAGCACTAACTAACGCGGCTGAAATTGGTATGATATTCTGCGGACGGAGTCTTTATAACGCACTTGCATTAGTTTGTGACGGACACGGTAAGTCTTTATATAACGGTGCAAATACAGGAAACACAAAAAAAAACTCTCATTAAACGAAGACAAAACACAAAATGTTTTGACGTATGCCGCTCATAGGTTACCTTCTGCAGAATCTAGAAGAGGTTATCTGTGAGTAGAGCTTTTCAGTCCATTTACGACTTTGCTCAAAGTGGCGAGAGATGCAGCGAGAGGTGCGGATAAGACATAAATCGTCATAACCCGAATTCACCTCTAGCGGCGCCTCGTGGCGTGTTTCAAACATTCTTGGACATTTGATCCCGCCCTGCGCTAAGTCACCGCTCACAGCGGCAAGGTCGTGAATCGTATGTATGTAGGGTATCCAGGTGACTATCGCAATACAATACAGTTTCATACGCAAGCATGCGTCAATGGCTACCAAAGTCGTAAGGTATCAGAGACTTGCGTCACCTTATGTACGAAGTGGCTAAGAGGAATTCTATGTATGTCTGTGCTTACGGGCGCGCCAAAGTTCACCTAAAATTTAAACTCCGATCATCGGAAACCCGAAAATTGTATTCCTAACATTTTTAATCCTAATGATCACAACTCCTAATTGCACTGTCACTAATGTTCGTAATTCCGAATCATTCGACTTCATAATGTCGGTAGCAATAAACATCTATTATACTATTATTTGTTTTCCTATATTTTCTCAACATAACCTTCTTTTACACTATTATTCAGTCATATTATCTTTTTTGTTTAGATTTATTTTTTTATTGTTGGCATATTAGCACGTATACTTGAGGAAGTGCTTGCTTCGCACTCACTAATTATATGAATTCGTTTTTTTTTTTATTAGTTAAAGCGTCTTCTTTAATTTTATTTAAAGCGGTGTGTACCTGAAAAGATATCCATACGTTAGGTTAGGTTAGAACTGTGACCAGCTACTCGCGAGTCGAGCGAGCAAAGCGAGCGGTGCCGCGGCAGCGGCCGGCGAGCGCAACCTGGAAATTTGTCGCCAGTATTTTTTTCATAGTGGCCCCAAGACGACACTCTGACCAAAAACGACTGGGGGCACCCCGACTCGGACAGGTTAGGTTAGAAGGGGATGGCGGGGTCTGAAAGACCCCGCCATCCCCTTCGTGGTTATTTTTTTTTAAACCACCCAGAAGTAGGAGCACCGCGAAGCGGTGCTCCGTCGAATTTTCTCGACATTTTACTTTATTTAGTTTGACTAAATTGTCGACATTTTACTGGATTTAGTTTGACTAAATCCAGTAAATAAAAATATCACCGTAATAATGTTTAGGGATTAAAACGTTATGATAAAAAACAGTAGGAGTTTCAATATATTTACAATAACGATATTATTGATAACAATTTTCGGAAAAATGAGTGTTATGAACATCGCCGGTAGCACTACAAAAAGTATGAATAAAAACTTTAGGATGAAAAATTTTAGGAAGAGTGATCATTCGGATTACAAATCGTTAGGAAGAACAATTTCGGGTAAACAACTTTAGGTGAGCCAATATGGACCCCTGTGCTTACATATTTAATTTGTTTTATTTAAAGGAGGCTACGAGCACAATGAGCTGTCTCTCGTGAGGAAGAGAAGAAGTATCGTCGATGACTGCTGTTATAATAAGTGTACTCTTGATGTAATGATGACATATTGTTAAATGTAAAGGGTTCATGAAATAAATATTGTGCGTTTTATTTCTATTTACCAAAAGTATTTGTTTTGAGGGTTTCGTACCTCAAAATAACAAAAGGAACATTATTTGATCACTTTGTTGTCAAGACCCTTTACGTCTATCCCTTTTTCATCAGAGAGCGAGAAAGAGTTGGTTCTTTTTACGCGGCGCTAGTGTGACACTAGCGCCGCGTCTAAAATGCTAATCAGTGCAACATATTGTTGAGTTTATGTCAGTGACTCACCCTAATCGTAACCATATGATAAGGATAACCCTAGTAGGTTACCTAATTTAGCAGATAGCTGATTAATTATTGTATAACGTCTTGACTCTTGACCACATGATCTCATGTAGACTTATAAACTTATAATATACGAGTATGAACACGTGTATCTACACGTGTTAATAGATTAAACGTTTATAAGTCTACCACTGCGGCTGAGGTGGAGTGAGGAATGCCGGGCGCGAGAGGTCTCCACCTATCACCGTCGTGAGGACACGGTGGTGCTCAGCCCAAGCGGGGCAGTCCTGCACCATATGCTCCACCGTGTCCTCCGGGCGATTCTCGCAGTGGTGACAACCAGACGTTTTTTCCTTCCTCATACGACACAGGTACCTAGGCGGAAGGTCAGGACGTCGTGACGCCTATCCAGCCACTCCTCAACCACTTACCACCGCGATTGTGGCGTGTCCGGAACATCCACCACATGCCGAAATTCTTCCATGTCTCCATGTTCCAACCAGTTGAATAAATTAGGTGGGGCACGAGTCCGACCCCCCGGGCTAAATCACCCCTCACAGTGGAAAGGGCTATTAGTTAGACAACACTCATAGAATAACCCGACCACTGCATAGTTTGGAAAATTGTGAGCAGATGATGATGATTTGAGAAATATTTATGTACAATCGACAAAGTTGAATCATGACCCACCATAAGCTTATTTTCCCTACAGATTTTGAAATACGATTAGGTCCACATTCGCGTAAACATACATAATTATCCATGGTAACGACTTTAATCTTTGTCAATTTGACGGATTCAAACGATTTATTGTCAAAATGGGTCATGATTCAACTTTGTCGATTGTACTTATTTAAATTCTGTTGGAGTTACGCCTATTTTGACCAAGAATCTTATGCACCCATCATTACTTGTAGGTATAGTGTGTTTTTAGTCATTATGCTGTTTGAAATTAATCAGCATTCTGCGAAAATAGATTTTCTGGGGTTATCATAGCGTCACGAGGGGAACGATTACAATAATAGGTATAATCATAACAGTTTGTTTTCCTTGCTTTTATCTCAGTTTAACTTCAAACGCATACTTGAACACACAAACCAAAATAATGTAAGTGACATCTATATTTTTATTCGGTGATATTTTTAGGCGATACTTGGGTTATTAACCCCATTTTGCTGAATACTTAGTAAAATGTCCAGACTCAGTGTTCGAAACAAAACGTTACGTTTCATTAAAGCCAGTTTTTTTTATAAATGTGTCAGTGGGCGCCACGCACACATTCAAACATGTTTTCCTTGGCGATGTTCACTTGTTTTACGTTAGGAATCGAACGACAGAGGTGATTTTTCAACCGCGTTCTGGGCTTCAATTTTCAGTGGCTCACTAGGAATCTGGACATTCTATGATCTAAGGCTGTAAAAATATTTCTATGGCAGAGCCTTAACTTGAGCATAAAATTTATGACTATTTGAGTGTTTATTCATCACTAGCTGTGCCCGCGACTTCGTTCGCGTGGATGTCGGAATTTAAGCGCGAAGCGTTTAATTCTCGCCACGTTTTTCACTTATAAACCCTGTATTTCGAATCCACTCACGCTTCACTCCACTCCACCCGCTCCACTCCACTCCACCCGCTCCACCCCACTCCACCCGCTCCACCCCACTCCACCCGCTCCACTCCACTCCACTCCACCCGCTCCACTCCACTCCACCCGCTCCACTCCACTCCACCCGCTCCACTCCACTCCACCCGCTCCACTCCACTCCACCCACTCCACTCCACTCCACCTGCTCCACTCCACTCCACCCGCTCCACTCCACTCCACCCGCTCCACACAAATCCACCCGCTCCACTCCACCCGCTCCACTCCACTCCAACCGCTCCACTCCACTCCACCCGCTCCACTTCACTCCACCCGGTCCACTCCACTCCACCCGCTCCTCTTTACTCCACCCGCTCCACTCCAGTCCAGTCCAGTCCAGTCCAGTTCAGTGCATTCCATTCCATTCTGTTCGATTCTTTTAAATCGCTATAATTAATTTCGGGTGTGAATTATTGATTACGATCAAAGAGATTTAAAAGAAACTATAGAGCGGGCATTGGGAAGATTGTCATACAAAATTGTTGATGCCATGCGTCAGTAGCACAATCTAAGCGTTGCATAGCAACGCGACTACTAAACTGAGGGATTTTTTACCTATTGATAAAAAGTTTTGGATCACAAATTTCTTCGTGATGTCCCGTCTATTGCTCGTATATAGTTTAATGTCTTTGATTACGATGAAACAAAATATACCGTACATATATGTTACTTCAATAACACCTCTATTCCAGGTTTTCTTTAAACGCCATCTGCCGTGCGTTGAAATAGTCATGTTTAAATTTATTATTTGATAAGTAGTTTTTCCATTCGAAGCTAGATCGCGCTACTGAACTGCGCGTCTCGGTTTGAACCAACCGTAATTTTACTTCTGGAACACTTTAAATTCAAATATCTTTTGATAGACTGAACCGATTCCAATGAAACAAAAACTAAATGTTACTTCAAGTTACGGTCAGTCGTTGTGTATTAAAGTTATCTACAAAACTTTCGTACATTTTACGTGATGCCCGAACAAATAAACATACAAACAGACAAACAGACAAAAATTCTAAAAATGCTAGAAATGGGTTCTATTGGTTGTCCTTTAACACCCTGGCTATATTTTTTGAGTTTTTTTTTTAATGTACAAAAATTACTTTACTACCAGTTTTATTATATGTATATAGATTTTAGAAGGAGCGACAAAACACTAAGAAAAGAGGGTGACCACACATGGAGATACATGAGAATAAAACTTATTTGTTTGTTTTTTTTTCCATTCCAGGTCAACCATGAAAATTATTCTGTGTTTCCTCGCGTTGATAGCACTAACTAATGCGGTTGATACTGGTTTGATATTGTGCGGACGTAGACTTATGGAAGCATATACAATAGTATGTGGAGAACAAGAGCATGGTAAGTTTATATAACTTATTCTGACTGAGCTCTACCCAGGTGCAAAGAAAGGAAACACTGATAAAACGAAGACAACACATAAATGCACTGACGTATGCTGCTCTTAGGCTGCCTTCTGCAGAATCTAGAGGAGGTTACCAAAGTCGTAAGGTATCAGAGGTATCAGAGACTTGCGTCGCCTTGTGTACGAAGTGGGTTAAGAGGAATTCTATGTATGTCTGTGCTAAAATGTTTAATTTGTTTTATTTTAAGGAAGCTACGAGCACAATGAGCTGTCCCTCGTGAGGATGAGAAGAAGTATCGTCGATGACTGCTGTTTGAAAAAGTGTACTCTTGATGTAATGATGACATATTGTTAAATAATAAAGAGGTTCATGAAATAAATAATCAGCTTTTTGTTTCTATTTACCATAAAGTTTTTGTTTTTTTTTTTATGGTGTAGTAGTACCTCAAAAAACAAAAGGAACCCTTACGGTGCGTACAGACTACCTATGTAACATAACATGTTATATAACATTGTTATGTAACATTTTTCATAATGTGGTAATGTTGTACAGGGTGTTTGGTGCAACGTGTGCCAAATTGAAATGGTCGATACAAGGGGTCATTTGCTATCCTTTCAGATCCCTTAACACCCCTCATGTCCTGAGGAATTTTTTTAATCGACTTTTTAGTGTTTTACTAAAAAAGATCGAAATTTTACATTCAAATACAATTTTCTTTTTAAATATGGGACGTAGACTCTGAATTTTAATTTTATTTCGAAGTGTATTGTTTAAAGGTAAATTTGAATACAAAATTAGTGGCATTAGTCATCTAGTTTTTATTTAATTCACTCGCAAAGGTAAAACATAAATGAATGCTGTACATGTTACAGCTGTTTATGTGGCTACAAAATAAAAACCAGAAGCGATCGAGATCTTCCAACTCCCTCATTAATTCTCCAGTCTATCCCCTTGCTAATGATGTGCCACATGCCATAAAAATCTTTTAATAACTTTGTGAATTCGCTAGAATTGTGAATCGAGTCACCTAAGGCTGATATTCAAAATGATGATTTTTAATTATTTTTTTTGCTTAATTGATACTTGACAAACCTATAAATCCTATCTCATTCGTATAAGGTAACATCTGTCTCGTATCTCTATGCTTTAGTGGGATTTACTTGAAAAAAAAATTTTGCATTTTTAACATTTATTTCATAATTGTTACAAATCCTGCTCGAATTGTTGGCCTCTGTTGCGAATGCAGGCACGACATCTATTTCGACAGTTGTACGAAGTCGTATTTCCGCCTTAGTGGTATTGAATGCCGCTACTATGCGTTGGACTAGTACCTCCCTAGTTGGAACGTCCGTTGCGTACCCATACCAGCTCTTTGGAACGTCCCCAGACATAAAGTGTAACGAAGTTAGATCTGGGGAACGTGGCGGCCATGGAATAGGGCCATCGCGACCAATCCAAGCATTGTGGAACACATTGTTAAGATATTCCCTCACAGTCAAACGCCAATGCGCGGAACAGCCGTCATTTTGAAATACCATGGGCACACGTTCATCGGTCACTAATTTGAGCATAATTTGTAACAATTATGAAATAAATGTTAAAAATGCAAATTTTTTTTTTCAAGTAAAGCATAGAGATACGAGACAGATGTTACCTTGTACGAATGAGATAGGATTTTTAGGTTTGTCAAGTATCAATTAAGCAAAGAAAATAATTAATAATCATCATTTTGAATATCAGCCTGAGGTGACTCGATTCACAATTCTAGCGAATTCACAAAGTTATTAAAAGATTTTTATGGCATGTGGCACATCATTAGCAAGGGGATAGACTGGAGAATTAATGAGGGAGTTGGAAGATCCCGATCGCTTCTGGTTTTTATTTTGTAGCCACATAAACAGCTGTAACATGTATAGCTTTCATTTATGTTTTACCTTTGTGAGTGAATTAAAAAAAAACTAGATGACTAATGCCACTAATTTTGTGTTCAAATTTACCTTTGAACAATACACTTCGAAATAAAATTAAAATTCAGAGTCTACGTCCCATATTTAAAAAGAAAATTGTATTTGAATGTAAAATTTCGGTCTTTTTTAGTAAAACACTAAAAAGTCGATTAAAAAAAATTCCTCAGGACATGAGGGGTATTAAGGGATCTGAAAGGATAGCAGATGACCCCTTCTATCGGCCATTTCAATTTGGCACACGATGCACCAAACACCCTGTATAACATTGTTATATAACATTTCACATACATTTGTAGTGTTATATAATAATGTTATATAACATTGTTACATGGTCTGTACGCACCTTTAGGGACTTTACCCATAGCGCGACGCGATTGCAATTCGACCGATTCCAACTACAAGTGAAAATCAACCTTACTGCTACGACTTATGACATAAAACACGTTGTTATCTACGGGTAAATGAAAAACAAAACACGATCGCCACGACGACGTCAAGTCAATCGAATTGCATCATTATTTCTTAGTAGCAAAGTTGATTTTCACTTGTAGTTTGAATCGGTTGAATCGCGTCGCATCGCGCCATTAGTAAAGCCCCTTTCTTTGTTGACAAGGCCCTTTACGTCTTTCCCTTTTTCATAAGAAAGTGAGATAGAGTCATTTTTACGCGACGCCAGTGTCTATGTCATTACATCAAATTGGATTATGAAAATTAATACCTACTATAAATTTTCGGTAGGAGGCAGATTCTTCAGTGAAAAAAATCACTTTAAAATGGAAACTTAATCTTGTCCTAGTACAGAAAAATCTAAATTGTCGAGCTCACTGCGCTCAGTATTCATTGAAGATGAATATTGTCTCAGTCCAGAAAGTTTTAAACCAGAAGAAACTTTAAACCGGGACTATCCAAACGGATGTCAACCCTATTCTTCGACTACTAATATAAAAATGCTGAAGGATTTCCTGGTAACGCGCAGAACACCAGCCATAGTGATAAACGCTCGGGAAATCTTACAGGCCTGTGTACCGGAACGAGTCTTTTCGTAATTCTCAAATCATCTTTGTATCAAATTGACACGCATTGTTAAAGAAACGCAGTTAAATTTACACTTCCTACAATAAACATGTTATTTTTTCACATGTATTTCGTATAAAAACCAGAGGAGCTATTGTCCATGAGTATTTGTGCTTCAACCATCATGATGTGTGAGCTCTACGGCTGAGATGTGTGGTGAGTTGTGTGTATTAGACACCACATCAGGGTGTCGAGTCTGCTAATTATTAGTCAGAATGGCGCCACAATGGCGTTTCAATTGTAGTGCTTATTCGAACCATTTTTTACTGCTGAGTAAAAAATGGTTCGAAAATTGAAACGCCATTGTGGCGCCATTCTGACTAATAATTAGCAGACTCGACACCCAGCTCAATGCGTCGTCTGTACTTCAAGAGGACAGTATTTATTTTATAATCATTTATTTTGGTCATATACAGTTTTTACTTGCTTCTGACGTCCATTACCCCACTTTTTTGATGCGTTATATTTTCTTTGTAAATACATATGCATTTCTTGAGCGCCTACTTAAATTGTAATAATTAACCGATTTCAAAAAGAGGAGGTTCTCAATTCGGATGTTTTTTTTTTCTTTTATGTTTGTTCGCCCATTACTCCGTTGCTTACCTTAGGTACCTTTTCTTTTTGTTGGAAAGAACATACTTCCCAAAAAATATCGAAATCGGACAAGTAGTTTTTGAAAAATTCAAAAAAAATATCTACTTAATCTGTGTCGACAACACCGATTACTCCGAGGTTTCTGTTCCAATTTGTGTGATTATTTTTTGTTCTATGCAGTATACTTGTCATTTTGTCCCTTAAATTATCATTTAGTTCAGTAGTTTTTACATTTCATTGCATCGCATTTGTCCAGGTCCTGCTTGTCAACCATGAAATTAACACTGTGTCTCCTCTCAATGGTGACCATGGCGTCTTCACGACTTGGATACAAGGAACCTTCGATGTCAGAACGTTGCAGCAGAACTATGAAGAATTTCTTCATAGGAACATGCTCTAAGGAGCTTGAGGACTCTCGTAGGTTGCAGTTAATATTTTTCAACATGTCTATAGCCGAGGGATAGTGTGGTACCCAGTAACGGGTTGTAGGTCCCATGCATGAGTAGCATGGCACCGTAGAAAGAGGTTTTGTCGACGCATGAATATACAAAATGACATAATGTGGAAAAATTATATCGTCTTTAGCATGAGGATATTTAAAATGTAAAAAAATGTTTCTATTCTTCAGTGTTTTACGGGTCGTGATATACTCGGTAATAGTTAATGTCCAAAAATGTATAGAAATAACTTTGTCTCTTCTTGTTAGAATAGAGACAGAATTTGTTGTGCTACGTGTGTCAGACCGATAGAAATCTTTCAACGTTCTGTCATTTGACTATTCTTCGGTCTATAAAACCCGTGTCTACGGTGTCATGCTGGTTATATTGGAGGCCTGTGGCTCAGCGGTGAAAACATCAAAGGCAGATTATTACATTAAAAGTCTAAAATTCATAATGTTTCGTTTGTTTCCAGAACTCAAGGAGCTTCAACAAAAATCGTTCTTCAGCAAATTGATTTCTCTTCTGCATGAATGCTGTAAACATGTTGGGAATTCTAGCTGGTGTACCATAGCTGCAGGTTCAAAATTAACCAACACTCATGTTCTATATTGTTTAATAGTAAATAAATGAATTATTAAAGCAGAAGAGTTTAAGGTTTTTTTAAGTTACCTGCGTCAATAAAGTCCTGTTCCTTTTTTCCATGTATCATCCCCTTTGAGGTGTGGGTGGAGAGGCGTCAGTGCGTTCTCACCATCTGCCTGACCGGAGAGGGGCAAAGCCTCCCCTTGTCGCGGGACTGTCTTATCAGGAAACCGTGACAAAAGATGGTAAAGGGCTATTGAAGTAAACCGTGGGTTTTAGTCCCTGACAGTATATATTATGGCTCTACCACGTAAAAAGTGAGTGTATAAAAACGTGGGAAAAAGGTTTGGATTCCTCTTATGCTGGTAAAGACTAACCTATTCAGACAGCTGAGACCGCGGCGTAACTATATTGTGCGAACAAATCTTTTTGCAAACTGCGATAGTAGTACGGAAACACGTCAGCTCAACTCGACCTTACGAAATGCATTGTATTACGCGTTCTATGACTTGATTCAAAAATCCAAAAAAGAATGGAGGATATAGCAAAAAACTACTTTCTTTTTAACCGACTTCAAAAAAAGGAGGAGGTTCTCAATTCGGTCGGTATTTTTTTTTTTATATACACATGTACATACTTCGATTACTCCGAGGTTTCTAGTCCGATTAGTGTGATTTTTTGTTCGATGCAGAATACTTGCAGTACTCTCATAATTTTTTTTTCCAATTTGGTTCAGTACTTTTTATTTTGTGAGCATTTTCATTGATTTCGGCTACTTGGATGACATGATGATCTTTACTTTTTGCGTGTTTGTTACGCGATAACTCCGCCAATTGTGGACCGATTTTCTAAATTCTTTTCTTGTTGTATTAGGGATCGTTTACCTTATGGAATACTGCAAGTTTCATTAAAATTTGTTCAGCAGTTTTTGAGATAGGGAATTTTATTAGCATGTCATTGTGTACATGAGCGATGCTAATACGAGTGCGGGGCAGTGGTCCAACTGCTCTATCCAACTAGTTGGACCATGGGCCGCCTTCACTAGGGGCAGTTGTCCAACTTTAAAAATAGTTGGAAAGGTGCTGTAACCTTTTGAGAGTTCCGTGGTCCAATAAAAACAAAATTCTAGTGCACATGGAAGAAAATGATGTATTTGACAAGAATTTGGGTTGAATATTAAAACTAAAAAGAGTACCTAAAATAAAAAAAAAACTTTTTTCAAAAAAAATTTAACCGCCTCCAAAAACAACCACAAAAAAGGGTGAAATAACCTACAAAATAACTTTTCTTTCAGAAGTCGGTGGCAAAAAAGACAACGAAATAAAAAAACAAAGCCACCGACTTCCGAAAGAAAAGTTATTTTGTAGGTTATTTTACTCTTTTTTGTGGTTGCTTTAATTTTTTTTTGAAAAAAAATATTTTTTTTATAAAAAAAATGTTGTCTCACACTAGGTATTTCTCCTGTATCGTGGGTGTGTTTGAAAACATAGTTCTGGTGGCTTACCATGAAGTTTTAAAGCGTGAGTCTTTAGGCTATGGGAAAAAGACAGAGCTATACAAGTTGTCTAGCGCCGTCTCGTTCCTTGAGCGGAACCATGGTAGGCCACCAGAAACACACACACACAAACGCCCACACCCGGAAAAAATACTTGCAGACCATACAAATATTTGTTCCGTGCGAGGATTGAACCCTCGACACGTTGCACAGCAGTCGATCGCTCAGCCACTGCGCTACTCTTCGTAGTAATCTGTTGTCAATAAACAAATTCTAAACAAAACAATCTATGAAAACACAGAAGACGAGAAATGCGTATACATCCTACAGATGTATTTAGAAAACAGAGTAGTTTGATAAACTTGTGCAGATTGTACATCATTTTATATTCGAGCATCTCGCTATGAACACCTATGTGCCGGTTAGGAAAATTATTAAAGTGGTTGCCACGCAAAGGAATACCAGTAAGTAACTTTATGGTCCTTATATTCGCGGGCATACGGACGGCGAGTAACGAGCGACTTGCTGTCCGATCATGGACCATGCCCGGGTCGACAGCGCGTCGTGTTCCACGCGGGCCTTTAATGAATTGTCAGCAAA
This sequence comes from Agrotis clavis, assembly GCA_954870645.1. Classification (NCBI taxonomy): domain Eukaryota; kingdom Metazoa; phylum Arthropoda; class Insecta; order Lepidoptera; family Noctuidae; genus Agrotis; species Agrotis clavis. The sequence goes on along the minus strand of OX940935.1, from coordinate 17,419,863 downwards.
ATGACGGGCCCACCCTTAGAGAACCAAAGACTGCCGTGGTCGCGGGACTAACGAGTGATGACTGGGGTCTCGGAACATAAAGGGCTATTGAAGGGCACCGTGGATTTTAGTTAGTACAAGTCTGACAATCCCTCCCGCCCTGCCCTGGGAGGGAAAAAAAAAATAGTCCTTATACCATTTCATCTTTTGTTTTTTGTTATTGTGGTAGTCACATCATCAATTATCAGTTCTCCAGGCCTTGTGTTAAGAGGAAGGGATTGTCAGACACTTGCTGACTAAAAATTCACCCTCTAAGTACCTACCTTTGGTTGCACTTTGCGTTCCAGGGTGTTTCAGATTCATCATCATCGTCATATCAGTCCGGGATCGCACACTGCTGGGTATAGACCTCCCCCTTTTGTTGCCATATATCTCGGTTCTGTGTGTCTGTCATCCATTTTTACCCGCGATCTTGACGATATCGTCAACCCAACGGGCTTTTGGGCGGCCCTGGCCCTGCAGTCTCGACAAATATAACGACAAGAACTGAGAACCTACTTTTTTTTTTGAAGTCATTTAAAAATCGGTCGTTAAGTCTAATCTATGTCAATTTTTTTAATAGATTTTTATTTTCTTTTTGCTTTCGAAATAAAGTTGAAAATCTATTAGAGGAATTTGATAACGAAACGACTAAGCGACCGATTTTTGACGCTGTCTGATGTCGAGACTGCAGGGGCTGGTTTCTTTGGCCAAACCTTGGCCATCATTGTTTCAGATTATCATCGCTAAATCCGGGGTCACTGGATTGTCTCATCAGTTATCCCTGGAACTTAAATGGCTATTGAACGATCAGTGTGACTGACTGATTTAAGTCAATACAACTCTGAGAGTCCCTCCCGTCCCGTCCTGGGTCTCATTTGATGATTTTTCCTCGACGAAAACGCCGTATCCCACTAGTTCCATTGTCAAGTTCCAATAAGGAATTACTGGCATTTGTTTCTCCCAGTAGTTCCATGGAACGAGAATAGCTTTTAATCTAATCCCATTGGTAGGATGAATGGAACTACTGGGATACGGCGGACAAAAAAAGGGTGTTTGACCCTATAGCCCTTATAACTTGGATTGACACGTCTTCAGTGGTGCAATCCCATTGATTAATATATTACTTATGCCGTGCGCTGCGTTAGGCGTGCGCACGGCGCGGGCGCCCGCGTGGCATGCTGTATCATGTAATCTCATAGATCAGCGCTGCGTGCAGCGGGTCGCCCGTCGATGAGATTACATAGCACGCCACGCGGGCGCCCGCGCCGTGCACACGCTTAACGCAGCGCACGGCCTTAATAACCATTATGAAAAACAGAACGCGAACGCCGGTCTTCTGTCCAAGAATGCTTCGACACAGGGTCGAGAAGACGAAGCAGATGGAACCCCTGCATCATACTGTTCTGTCTGCTGTCAGCTGCTATCTACCTGTTTCATTACAGAGCACAATATCTGCCTGACAGAAATAAGCAGGTCGTTATAAATGAGATCCATTACGATGCTGTACCTAGTGGAAGTACTGGTAAGTTTTTAAAATATTTTCATGTTGATCTGTGTGGGAGAGCACTGGTGACCCTTTCGAGATGTAAGCCGTGAGTTCGAACCTAGACAGGATTACTTTATGTAATTTAATTCATCTCCACTGCTCTCTGCTGTTAGGAAAACGAGAGGATACCGGCATTCTCCTAAACACGAAAGTCGAAGACATGATTTGTGACATCTACCAACCCGCAGTGGGCCTGCGTGATGGATTATAGATAGCCTACTCGCTCGCTTTCACAGAAAGGAATAATGTGTCCCAGCAGTTGGAACACTAAAATCTGTTTTTTTATATGAAACGTTGTCCCACACCTGGAATTTCTTCCTGTATCGTGGGTGCGTTTACAAACATAGAAACCCACTTACATAAACACCCAGACCCGGAACGACTACATGCAGATCAAACAAATATTTGTTCCGTGCGGGGATCGAACCCGCGACACTCTACGCAGTAATCGATGGCTCAGCCACTGCGCCAAACTTTCGTTGATTCAAATTGTAATTACAGAACCTTCACATCATCATATAACTCAGAAGAAGTTGACGCAGCCGCCTCCCCTCGCCAGGCCCAACACGGCTAATATCATAGACACCACGGAAAATATTCCAAAGAAGGATTACTACAAGATGAAGGCTGACATTATCAGTAAGGACTATAAAATTCTTGATTTCTAGCATTGGGACAGTACAGGCTAAGGAAAACAAACCTCTAGCAATACTACGCTTCGGTGAAAACAGTATTCAGTTTCATGCAGTAGTTTTTGCGAGATGTGTGTACAAACATACAGACACTCAGAAATCTAAGAAGTGTTGTTTTGGCTTCTGTTGCTCTAGACTAGACCATACCTAAAATGATTTTCAAGATCATGCCTGTTTCTTCAATGTCTAGGCCAATTTTTATCACTTACGTGCATTATTCCTTTTACAGAAGGATTAGTAGTACCTGCAAGAAAGTATCCCGCGAACGAATTGCCACTTTGTGTCCGAAAGAGAACCTATTGTAAGAATTTTATATCTACACTCTACACTAATAGTAGAAAAAAAAATCGCGGGACTACCGAGTCACCGTGACCCCAGAACGTAAAGGGCTTTTGAAGGACGTGGATTTTAGTCAGTACAAGTCTGGCAGTCACTCCTGCCCTACCCTGGGTGGGAGCACTCCTTTGATGATTTAACCACGCTAATAAAAATGGAAAGAGGCAAAGTTTGAAATTCAGGGGTAATCTTCGGGTTAGCTTGCCGTCTGATCAAGAACCAGACCCAAGTCGATGGCGTGTCGTATTGCACGCGCGACTAGGAGTTGTCAGCAAACTGACACTGCTGTTCACTACCAGGGCATACGATGTTGCTGGCATCCATACAGGCCATAGGCTACGGTGAATATTTTGCATTTGGTGGGCTACGTGATTTTTGGTCAACTTTATGCTGTAAAAAAGTTAGAACCCAAGAGCGCTTATTATGTGTAATATTTATTTCCTCTTCATTCCTCTCAAAAAGAGTTTCCAAGCTCTTATATACCTGAGACACAGTACCTTTCACAGAAGGGGGCTTATGCTAAGTCCTTGATGGTGCTGGTCATGAACCACGACAGAAAAGCAACCATTAATATTGATATTATCTAATTTCAGCAAAATTCGAGATAAAAATGAAGAGTATAAGCTTAGTAGAAAAGAACGTATATCCCCTAGTAGCGAAAGGTGGTTCGTATCATCCCCCAGATTGTAAAGCAAGGTTCAAAGTGGGAATTGTTGTTCCGTACAGGTATGTCTATTTTTTTTTTATGTAACGCATCATACCAAGTGATCATATCGCAGGCGGATCGTATTAATCGCCGTACAACATTACGGATAGACATTTCCTAAAACAGCTGACCCAACTTTTGGGCATCCCGAGATTCGGTAGCAAGGTTTAAAGGAACCTAACCAATTAGGTTCCTTTAGGATTTATGAGTAGGATCCGTCCGCCAGAACGCATGAAATATTTTTTGGCGCATTGGACATTCTGAAATTCTCACAATGATGCCAAACATGAGCCGTCATATTTTAAAACCTCTCGATCCGACTAGCGGGGCTTCTATTTCTGCCTGCAAGGTTGAAAGTAACCGAACCAAACTGAACCTCGGGGTGGCCAAATTTGGGTCATCTGTTTTAGGAAACGGCGGACCTTAATGTAATATGGCGGTTATTACAGTACGCCTGCGACATAATATACAATTATACATGATTATTGTTTCAGGAGTCGTGCATACAATCTGGGTACATTCTTATACAACATACATCCGTTTTTAATGCGGCAGAAACTGAATTATCAAATATTTGTTATTGAACAGCACGGTGGTAAGGAAATCAAACACAATTCTATCAGAAAAAACTTTTTAGAAAAAAATGTAACCGCCTTCAAAAATAACCACAAAAAAGGGTAAAATAACCTACAAAACTTTTCTTTCGGAAGTCGGTGGTTTTTTTATTAATTTCATTGTATTTTTGCCACCGACTTCCGAAAGAAAAGTTTTGTAGGTTATTTTACCCTTTTTTGTGTTTATTTTTGAAGGCGGTTACATTTTTTTCTAAAAAGTTTTTTTTTAACTCTTTTTAGTATAAATATTCAGCCAAAATTCTTGTCAAATACATCATTTTCTTACATAATTATGTAAGAAATCTGTAGCACCGGTAATAACATCGTTAACATCTCTTTCATTCCTTCCCTATCTCAAAAACTACTGAACCGATTTTGATGAAACTTGCAGTATTCCTTAAGTTGAACGATACCTAGTACAACATAAAAAGAATTACTTAAATCGGACGGTAGTAGTGTAGTTCCGGAGATATGCGAACATGTTGAAGGGTGAATGCAGCCTCCATCGTTTATGCAGCCTCCATCGTTTACTTTTTAATTATTGCCTATTGTTTGACATACATGTTACGGATGTTCTATTATTTTTCTCTCTTATAAAATACATGCTGTCATTAAAACCACGCTCCGTCCTTTCTTTTATATTTTCCCTAGGTTATTCTGGAAATCAATATCCTAATAACAGTTTTCATTAGGTTATGGGCCCAGGACGCCCGATTAGGTTCTAATAGGGAAAGTTTTAGTTTATTTCGCGAAAAGTAATTTGAGGTGGATAACCTCAATCCGTCTGTCGCGAATTTCTCGTGTTTCAGCTTTTTCGTTTTAGCAAACTACTTATTAATTACGTAATCGTCATGGCATCAAACTTTGCATACATTGACAAATTGAAAGGCCGTGACAATTATGCTACGTGGAGTTTTGCAGTCAAAACATATCTGGAACACGAGGACCTATGGAAATGCGTGGAACACGATGCCGAAACCACCTTCACGAAAAGCGATGACACTAAGGCTCGGACGAAGATTGTATTGATGGTAGATTCCATTAATTATATTCACATCCAAGAAGCAAAAACATCTAAAGAGGTATGGAATAATCTTCGTAAAGCTTTTGATGACTCTGGCTTGACACGGAAGGTAGGTTTACTACGTGATTTAATCACCACAGATTTAGACAGCTGTGGAAGTGTTGAAAATTATGTAAACAAGATAATTACTTGTGCACACAAGCTCCGTAACATTGGGTTTCATGTTGATGATGAGTGGCTGGGTACGCTCCTCCTCGCAGGGCTACCTGATTTATATAAGCCTATGATAATGGCAATGGAAAGCTCAGGTGTGACTATAAGTACCGATTTAGTTAAAACAAAAATTCTTCAGGATGTCAAAAATGAAAATGACTCGGAAGCTTTTTATACAAATTACCACAAAAGTAATGCAAAGGTTCAGGCAAAACCTTCAGGCAAATACGAATAGATGTGAGAATCAATGAAGGGAAGACTGTGACATGCAGCACTTGTCTACTAGGAAAGCAAACCAGGCAACCGTTTAAAAATATTGGCACAAGGGCTTCAGCTGGTCTTCTAGAGATAATACATTAAGATGTATCCGGTCCAATGGAGGCAAAGTCACTTGGAACAAGGGCTTCCGGTCTTCTAGAGATAATACATTCAGATGTATGCGGTCTACTGGAGGAAAAGTCACTTGGAGGTGCCAGGAATTGTCACATTTATTGATGATTATTCAAGAAATGTTTCCACAAAGATGGCTGCTGGCTGCTATTGACCAAAGCCCTGGCGAAAACAAAACATCACCAGTTCCTGAATGGCATGGGTCTGCATTCAAGGGAGGATGTTGAAGGGTGAATGCAGCCTCCATCGTTTATGCAGCCTCCATCGTTTACTTTTTAATTATTGCCTATTGTTTGACATACATGTTACGGATGTTCTATTATTTTTCTCTCTTATAAAATACATGCTGTCATTAAAACCACGCTCCGTCCTTTCTTTTATATTTTCCCTAGGTTATTCTGGAAATCAATATCCTAATAACAGTTTTCATTAGAACACAAACATAATTTACTAAAACAGTCGATGTCGACTCCTTACTAGAGGAGTTGTACCTTCCATGATCAGCTCATCCACCTGAGATGATGATTAACAGATGCAAATACTTGAACAGCTTTAGAAAATATATGAAAATGGTACTATGTGCCTATAAAATTTGAAGGTTGCCCTCGATTTCCCTGGGATCCCATCATCAGATCCTGACCTGATGATCATGGGACCAATTGGAAAGTATACCCTTTCAAACAAAAGAAAAAAAATCCAAATCGGTCCAGGCGTCTTCGAGAAATCGGGGGACATACATAAAAAAAAAAAAAAGATTCCGACGAATTGAGAACCTCCTCCTTTTTTTGAAGTCGGTTAAAAAGAACAAGATTGTTTTGCGTAGAGCTCTATATACCAAAGGGCGCCAAGTATCTCAGTATCAGGCCTCAACTAAAAAAAAATACAATATTTACACTTTACCCCACACTAGGAATTTTTTCGTGGGTGCATTATTATCAACCTGTATTAATTAGTCCACTGTTGGACATAGGCCTTTCCCAATATACGCCACTGAGCTTGGTATTGAGCTTTCCTCATTCAATCTCTGCCGGCTGCCTTTCACAGGTCTTCGCCCCGTAACAAGTACTTGAAGGATATTTAAATATTTATTCGTAACACATAACATAGCTTTCGATATCACAGTTACAGTGCCAATCGTGCCATTTTAGCATGATACCGTTTATTTGCTTAGATACGCGACGTCTACCAAGTCTCTGTTCCAGGCTTCAATTAAAAGTTTGTAATAATTTTATTTCCAGACGTGGACCTATTCAACAAGGGCCGGCTACTCAACGCGGGTTTCAATGAGATGATGAAGTTCAACACTTTCAACTGTGTGATATTCCACGATCTGGATCTGTTGCCGATGAACGATAACATCGCATACAACTGCCCGACGTTGCCCAGGCACATGTGCTCAACAGTAAATGATACGGAGTTGAAGAGGTTCTAGTAAGTTGTCCCTAGAGTGTAAACTTTATCAGAAAGGCGGCCCATCCTACCGTTTTCGGTTTAATAGGGCACACCGCAATCGTACCCCTCTTTGAGTAGTGGATGTAAAGGCGCCACAGCATCCTTGCCTTCCGCCTGCCGCAGGTCCTCACCGGACAAGGTTATTTCGGGAGGTTCCTGTGTCGGATTAGGCGGGCAGACGCACCCCAGTCTCACATTTGTGCGGATCGCCAGGATGATACAGTGGAGGCGCGGGTATGGGGACAGCGAGAAATGGTTAGCTCGCCGTCATTATAAGGAAAATGCCCGGGTCGATGGCGCGTCTTGTTCGACGCATGCCTCAAAGAGCTGTCAGCAGTTTGACGCGGCCTCCAGAGAAGGCCAATGCTAATTTTCTAGTTAGTTTTCGAAGATGAGATTTTTTTGCCACAGCAACGAAGATCATCTCATGAAATAAGAGGGAAAGTTCATTTCGTAAATCACTTTTTCGTCCACACTCCACCTACCTATTCATTTACCTATTTTATGTCTTTTTCAGTCCATCGTATACGTTTAAGAACCTGTTCGGTGGTGTGGTGTCGATGACGCGGGAGCAGTTTGAGAGAGCCAATGGATACTCCAACCTTTATTTCGGGTGGGGAGCTGAGGATAACGACATGTTCTGGAGGTGAGGACATATAATTGGTCAACCGCAAGGTGTCATGGTAGAGCATGATTGTATTTGTACCCAATTTAAATTCATTCGTAGCTAGTGATAGTAAGACAGAGTTTTGCTTTGAGATCGACTCCCAAGGCATCATATCATCTCTTATCTTTCGCGGCATAGAAAAGCGAGCTAAAAGATGCCGTGGCGGGAAGCAATAGATTAAGTATAGGCAGGGATGCGAGAGCATGCCGCGGTATTCTGGGGAATACGCGAGAACTTTCGTCTATGGTATAACGTACGACTGTGGCATAAGACAGTCCAGGCCAAAGTATATGACAGTCCAAAATCATCTACCTTTAGTCGACTGAGGTCGTCGTAACATATCTTGCTATTAACATAATTAGCAAACACAAACCAGAAAAACTGACCTCGTGGAAGATGGGGAGACGAGCTTGACAAAACCGTCAGTTTCGAAGACCGAAAATGAAGCGGATACACACATTCTGTAGACGTTCAAGCTTGTCAAGAAGTTCCTCAGTTGCATCGAGAAAGGAGACATCAGCGTAGTCAAGTAAAGGAAGAATAAGAGACTGATCGAGAGTTATTTTAGTTGATAATAGCAAAAACTTCTGCGAGACGTTTGAGGGACTGAAACGAGCAAAACACCCTCCTGCTTACTTCCGCGATGTGAGCATTCCAGGACAGGTTCATCATCAGCCGGAAGACGTTTACTGCTGAACATAGCGTGGCGGTCTAAGGGGGAGGCCTTAGACCGCCACGCTGAACGACAATTCGCCACTTGCATCCACTAGTTGCCCGCGACCCTCACGATGTCGTCGGTCCACACAGTGGGCCAGGACAGGTTGCAGTCAAGAAACACGCCTAAGTCTTTAACATTGCTGGTATCTATAGGAATGTTATTGGAACAGCATCGTACATGACTGGTCGGAGAGACAGTTGATTCAACAAGTTATCCGCGTTTTCGGGCTTACTTTTAACAATTTTCCACCATTTACATCGCAGGTTGCGCGCTGCGGGATACCCAATAGTGCGCTACAATAGCAGTATAGGGGTGTACCTGATGCTGCCGCACACACGGGAGCAAGAAAACCCTTACAGGTAAAACGGGTCTAAAATGCCCACTTAGCAATATCCTTAATGATTCACTTCGTGAATGACTATTAGAAGAATAGCCAATGACGTTGCTGGTTTACGACGTGAATCATTAGAAATATTGCAATTGAATCTTGAATCTTTAGAAATATTGCAAGACGCCTTTTTAGACCTACAGGTCAATACAAGGTCTTCTTTTCTTAAGATTATATAATGGCAGACGTTATTTAGCGGAAATCCATGTCTTTCAATGTTATGTCAAATGCAGACATACGTAAACTTAGAACTTACGACTTTTTGCCATTGAGGTAGGCAGAAAAAAGAACGCCACTGCTACGAACCTTACAAAAGTACTGAGTACTCCTTTCGCCTTATCCACATACACAACATTAAGGCTTTAAGGCTACATAGTACTTCAATATATTCTTACTCGCTCGCACTTGCACGTATCACGCACTATTGCTTGCTCTTTCTTTTAGCTGTCTACACGCAAATCTATTTATTTTACAGCGAAAAAAAAGGAAATTCAAAAAAATAAATAACATGAGACCAGCTTTATAGTTAGTTCAGTTAGTATAAAAAGTTTCATCATCTAATTTTAAGTGTTTTATGATTGCCAGCGGTTTATTGTTCAATTTAGAGATAACTTTGGGATTTTTTTCTATCGAGAAAATTTTATGGAATCATGTTTTCGCCAAACATAAGACCTAACATTAGTCCTCAACTTTAGCATATATTTATTTCAAAATTAATGCTGCAGTATTTTCGACGTATCACAGGATTCTGCTAAGCCATTTGAGGTAGTATGGGCTCTTAAGGATCATAATTATATTTGTCGTAAAGAACAACTTTCACTATGAGACCAAAATCTGAAAACGCGAAAATACTCGTAAAATCAACCGTTCAGTATCGTACCGTTCATTTATGTCCTGGTAATTCGTCAAAATGTACTGAACAACCTTATGCTTTATCATCTTAAAACTATTTGTACACCAGTCAACAGGCTTAAAATACCGGTCGATTAGCAATACGCTCGCCATAAAATGTATAAAATATTTGTAAACATGTACATTTTCATATGCACATGTTAATTTTATGCTAAACAGTCCGTAGCATCTGTTCGAAATTAGCATAATATTGTGATAACTACGGCATGTGTATTCTATTAGACAGGCTTCTTTTAAAACTAGCGTAGTGTAATAAAACCAGGCTTATTCCAGTGAGTGAATGAGATGGCGCTAGACGACTTGTATAACTCTGTCACTTTCCCACAGCGGAACTACTCACGCTTTAAGACGTCATGGTTGGCCACCAGATATCACGAAAACTGTAATACCTATATCGAAATGCTAACTGAATAAAACTTGCGGCAATTCAGCTTATTCCCACAGCGGAACTACTCACGCTTTAAGACGTCATGGTTGGCCACCAGATATCACGAAAACTGTAATACCTATATCGAAATGCTAACTGAATAAAACTTGCGGCAATTCAGCTTATTTAATTGATAAATGCTATGTCGCTAGGATGCATGGTTTCCGAGATATAAGAGAAAAACCGAGTTTCCCCATAAAGCATCGATATAAAATACCTATCGATAAGTATTCCTTCTTAGGCACATCACTAGTCACCTTGTCAAACCGACCCATACCCGATGTGGAACTCCAAGAGCCCAGCTATATGACGTCTTAGCAAGAGTTATTCAGTCTGAAATAAAATAAATGCAAAAAATTGTAAAACCCGAAGGGGTTTGAACATACAATTTTTTTGCCCGTGAGCTTTTCCACCACAGCTCACGGGCTAGGGGCCGACTTTTGATATGTTCAGAGTCAAAAATTGTGATCCAATTTCCCTCTATAATTTTCGTTGATGGGGCTAACGCTAAAGCTAACTTTAATAAGTAGGTACATACAGACATGTGTAACTAAGTTGGTTCCAGATGACAGTAAATTAATTACCTGTCACATTGTTGGTACACCGCAGACATACCCGGTACATTCCTCTCGGGATATGATTAGTTGGGTCACTGTTATTGATTTGTCCCAAATGACGAACACTATAACGTACCTGCCTAGTTATTTAGATGGATAGTTAATGTTTGGGTTCTGTGACAGGTTTTTAAGACCATAAAATATAATATAGTACTCTCTATCAATTGAGGAGGTTAGGAACAAAAGGTGTCATTTGTGCGATTTAGTTTTTTGAATAAATTGGGAAAATAAAATTTTTAGTTGATCTGTTATTATTATTTAATTTTTATTTGCCTTAATGGTGTCAATTATATTGTAGATTATATTCTACTATAAGTATTTGTGTAGGTATTAAAATTATGCCAATAAACTACAAAGTATTTACAAAATGACACCTTTTGATCCAATGCCATGTGAATGTCACCATTTGATTCAATAGCAATGTAATATCTATGTCACCTTTTGAAACGCACAGAGTGTAAAAAATGTTACCTTTTGAAACAAACTTCACTTAAGTTACTTTTCGGAAGTCTCCTTCTCTATACGCCCAAATACCCGGTCAGCCGGGAGGAAACTATGACTACGGACAGGAAAAAAAGAATAAATAGTAGATTACGCACCAAGGGAATAAAGCAGTGCCTTACGTCACGGGCGTATTGAATCCCGAAGCGACACTAAGGATTCTGGGGGTGAACCTCCGGAGCGCAGCGAGGAGGTTCAAGTGTTAATTCCCGAGTGAAACGAGGGAATTAAGATAAGAATCCTTAGTGTAGCGAGGGATTTAAGTTAGCCCAAGACAAAGGCAGCTTTATTCCTGAGGTGAGTACTCTGCTTTTCACACCACCTGCGAGGAAATAAATTCGAATTTTGAAATTTGATGTGGTACGACAACTTTCAAACGTGAGCATGCTGTGGTGCCCACCTCAGCAAGCGATCAGCTGTTGCAGTGGGGACTGCCGGGGGGCAGCCGCCGCTGCTTCAATTCCTTCGTTCAAAAAAATAATTTTTGATGTGATTTGAAATTGGAACCTCAAACAAAACATAGTATGAAAACTTTGAACGAAGGAATTGAAGCAGCGGCGGCTGCCCCCCGGCAGTCCCCACTGCAACAGCTGATCGCTTGCTGAGGTGGGCACCACAGCATGCTCACGTTTTTTTTTTTTTATTGGCAAGTAGCCATGCTCACGTTCGAAGGTTGTCGTACCACATCAAATTTTAAAATTCGAATTTATTTCCTCGCAGGTGGTGTGAAAAGCAGAGTACTCACCTCAGGAATAAAGCTGCCTTTGTCTTGGGCTAACTTAAATCCCTCGCTACACTAAGGATTCTTAGCTTAATTCCCTCGTTTCACTCGGGAATTAACACTTGAACCTCCTCGCTGCGCTCCGGAGGTTCACCCCCAGAATCCTTAGTGTCGCTTCGGGATTCAATACGCCCGTGACGTAAGGCACTGCTTTATTCCCTTGGTGCGTAATCTACTATTAAAGATGCAGGGATCTCCCTTGCTAACCAGAACTTAAGTGTGTCATTAATGAACGAATTTTTGTTCTCACAGTCCACATCTGTCACAGAACATGCGGATGCAGTGATGTGTTTTAAAGAATAATTTTGTTTAAGAGTGTTCAAATGGTTGAAGAAAGCAGAACCTACTTCCATTAAACCAGCCATATCTTCTGTCCAGCGATGGAAAAAAATATATAACCATAAATATTAAGTGTTGCCATATTTTACTACAATTCAAATTGTTTAACTTTCCGATACTATTATCAATGTAATCGTCATAAAACAATTGAAATTGATTTATTTTTTGTAAAATGTACATAAGTACGTTTGGATCCGACCTAATGCCATAAGACGTATTATATTTACTAAGAAAAATGACACTTTTTGATAAAGAACTCAATGTTCTACGAGGGTACCGTGGTTGAATAAAAATGTTACTTTTTGATCCGGAAGAAGTTTTTCGGATTGTTTTTCTATGAAAAACGTGCTCTTTTTGATCTTTATCATTGCAGCTTCGGATAAAAATCAACCTTTTGAGACGGATTTAAAAAAAAAAAACAAGAATTTTAGTCAAATACGTAAATGACACCTTTTGTTCAATCTCCTCAATTGTAATTTGGAAAAAAAATAGAATTCCGACAATAATGAAAGCGACTATCAAAACGGTGTTCAATTTTGCCCGTTTTTTAACTAACAAAATTCAAATAAATAAATCACAATAAATCCGAGAAAGATGTGTTTACCAAGTATTTTAACTTGGCTCGTGAGGTTCTCGATAACTTCGAGGGCCAAGTATTTGAACTTGAACTCGGCCATCATTGTGCTGATAGTCATGTCGGCCTGAGGAGGTACTCGTTAGGCGGTTGGATCAGGGGCCTGATACAAGAAGCAGTATTTTTGACATGGCACACATTTTTATCAAAAGGGGAGGCCTATGTTCAGCAGTGGACGTCCTATGGCTGAGATGATGACACATTTTTAGGGGATTTCTCTCTCTGGAGCCCTGTCATTGAATGATTTTTTTGAAGTTTTATAGATAAAAAAAAAACCTTCTTTTATATTTTTTTCTGACTAGCTAGTAAAAAAATTCGTTATGAAATTGTGATAATATTCTTTTGTCTTTTCCAGGCACCATCTTCTTAGCAGCGCAGTGGAAAGATACAAGATCGATGGCTTGTCTAATTCTGAATACTATGTGATGTCTACTCAGTTTCTACCTCTTTTTACGCGTATCATTGTCGATATTAATCCACGGGGCGATAATGTTACTGATCTCAATATTAAATGGTCTAAAAATAAGTATCATTAAATTATTGTAAAGTGGTGTTTTTTTTCGTAATAGGTAGGTATATAATTAATTATTTTAAACGCATTAACGCATGCGACGCGCATCGTAAAGATGATTTTTTGAGGAAAGAAAAATTAGATTGCAAGTGGGATTCGAACCCGCTTCGGGATTACCTTCTGGAGTACCTATCCAGAAGACGCGGGTTCGAATCCAAGATCAGGATTCAAGTTAGATCTAATGTAATGCGTAGATTACGCAACAAGGTAAAGCATTGCCTTCGGGCGTATTGAATCCCGAAGCGACACTAAGGATTCTGGGGCTGAACTTCCGTATAGCGCAGCGAGGATGTTCAAGTGATAATTCCCGAGTGAGACGAGAGAATTAAGTTAAGAATCCTTAGTCAACGGTTACACGCTCAGTCTGGCGTCAGTTCAGTCCATCAGTCTGGTCCGGCTAAGACTGATGCCAGAATGATGGATGAAAAATACGGTTAATTTTTGTCATTCTGGACCATCAATCCGTCAGTCAACCGGTTAGACGATAATTCTCCCGTCATTCTGAGCAGACTGATGGACCAGACTGACGCCAGACTGAGCGTGTAACCTTTGACTTAGTGTAGCGAGGGATTCAAGTTAGCCCAAGACAAGGCAGCTTTACTCCCGAGGATCGTACTCTGTTTTTTTTACACCTACTGCGAGGAAATAAATTCGATTTTTGAAATTTGATGTGGTACGACAACCTTCGAACGTGAAGTGGGCCTGGGCACCACTGCAAGCGATCAGCTGTTGCGGCCAGCGGCCGGCATTACTTCTACAACTCCTTGGTGAAAGTTTTCATACTGTTTTAATTGAGGTTCCAAATTCAAATCACATTATTCCCACGGGAATAATGAAATTCAGTACAATATTATTGCCCGGCTCGAATGGGGGGCAGCAATGCTTTGCTTTATTCCTTGTTTGCATGATATATAATTTGACATTATTACGAGCAAGTGGTGTGAAAAATTATTTAAAGTCAAGCAACGTTGGACTGTGACTTTTGAGACCACGGGTTAATAGGTACCTACATATAATTACTTCTTGGGGGCTTGCCTGATAAAGAAATGCTATTTTATCAATAGAATATCAATACTTAATAATATCTCCTCAAAGGAGATGGAAAGTTCAAGTATGTGGAAAAATTCAGACGGCTATAGAAATGGGACCTAGCACTGTATAACGCTGAATAGCTCAATATTCATATTTCACATAAAAAAAGTTTCTAAAACTTGTTATATCTTCATAATCATGATAAAAAAAAAACGTGAACACCTACCATTAAAAGTACTACAAAAATCGCAAATATTGATATTGCTATAAACTTTTACGTAGGCGTTTAGTTTAATGTATCTGCGATTGTATTTATTTATTGATGACCACATTTTTTGTGACCCACTCAGATTAATTAAATATCTTCAAACTACATTATTAATGATAAACACATTAATAATATGTTAGTTATATCGGTAAAGTCAAATAAACACGCTGGGCGCCTTCATATTGTATAACATGTCGTGATTGATAAATCCTTTCTGAACTCGTTGTTGAACACTCTAATTAGCTAAGGATACATTTAACAATTTCGAAATGAAACAAGAAAAATAGGAAATACTATATTTATTCGATAATCTGTGATTCTTATAAATAAAGTCTGAAAGAATACGAAGCGACGGACTGTGTATAATGTCATTTTATTACGTGATGATGGAAATCTGGGTGTGATGTTGTTAATTTCTGCAACTTTGAACTGTTTCTTTCCACTACATGGCGATGGCCTTGCAATGTTCTCACAGAACGACCACAAGTTAAGCACTCCGTTGAATAGCCGAATAAACGAATTTCACCAGTTGCTCCTGAATGCAGCAGTTCAAAACAAGGATGACAATGTTGGCTGAAAGATCGGCCTGTGCGGTTATAATTATTTAGCCACGAGCTCCTCTCGAGTGTATATGACGCCGTAGTCTTCGCGTGGATATACCACAGTTTATGCATTGCATGATTCACAGTATACAAGTTAAGTCCGGGTCGAGAAGCGAGAGGTCGGTAGGTTTGCAAGCAGGAAGTCCAATAAACAAGCGGGGGTCAAGGAAAAGCAAAAGGAAGAATCACAACGAACAATATTAATAAGCAGAGCGTTCAAATGACGTCTGACGTTTGTTTTTTTCTTAAAGAAGGGATTGGACTCAAAGTGTCACAGAAGCGATAAAAGAATCGATTGAAATCGTTAGAAAGTAGTATCGATCATATTTCAGTTTTTTTTTTCTCTCCCACTCCAGCAGGTGTAGCATGGCGCCGTAGAAAGAGGTTTTGTCGACGCAAGAATAGACAAAATGACAGAACGTAGAAATATTTTTAGCGTTTTAAGCATGGTAATGTAAAAAATACGGAAAATAAACGTTCTTTTCTTCAATAGTGTACGAATGGTGTCATATTTGTGCAAAAAACAGTCGATTTGTGTAGAAATAACGATGAAATAACTTTGTCTTTTCTTGGTAGAATAGAGATAGAATCGCCATGCTACGCGTGCTGGGCAATATTCTCTTTCCACTCATACCTTTCACGATGTTGGGCGTCTTCCTTCCAGTTCAGACGGAACCTGTCCAGTTAATATTATTCTGCACAAAATATGAACTAAGATTAAACTAAGAAGCTCATTCCGAAGCTTTTAACGAAAATAATAAAGTTGAGTTTAGTGGACAAATCACTTTAAAAAAATCCGATTTTCCGAATCAAAACGCATGAAAACACAATAAAAAGCAACGAAACGACTCTGAATCTATCGATTCCCGCCAAATACTGTTTCAACGCCAATTCTTAATTTCAGAAAACAAATCGTTTTAAATCACATTAGTAAAAATCGATTAAATACAGTTTCTTTTTAACAATCTGGAAAAGCGTTATTACCCTTCCCTAGTTTTCATTACTTCGTCGTGACCAAGTCATGTCAATAAAAAACGAGCGAAAAGCAATTCAGATACTTTTTTATGTTTAACATTTTATATAAGTCTTAGGAAATTATTAAACATTGAACAATTCATTAATGAATTTTCAAATACTACGAGTTAAAATGAAATTCTTATAGACGACTGGGGCACTCGTTTAGCCATCTCCTTTATTTATTTATTTATTTAAAACTTCTTGCACATGGAAGTACAAAGGCGGACTTAATGCCATGGGCATTTTCTACCAGTCTACCTTAGGGTGATGCAGAGAAACAAACATAGTAGGTGCAAACATATTATAAAAAAAAGATAAACAGAAAAAAAAAAAAAATATATATATATATATATAATATTATATAACTATGCTATATACATACATATATAAAATGAATAAATATTAACTAAACTATAAAAGGAAGATAACAACAGAGATGGGGAAAATATTAAAAACAAATGAGTTTTACAACGAGTCTGCCAGATTCTTAGACAAGTGTTCGCGAACTTTCACCTTAAACGTGAACGGACTGGTTACCGTCCTGATATCCCGAGGGAGCGCATTCCAGAGAAAAACTGCTTGAACAAAGAAAGATGACTTTAAGAAACCAGAGCGGTGAGAGGGACATCGTAAAAGACAATTATTAGAGGACCGAAGATTTTTATTGTGAGCTGAGCATAAATATTGCAAACGAGAGGTAAGATAAGAAGGAGAAGAAGGTTTATTTAAAAGAGAAAATAAGGTTGTCAACGCTCTCATCGCTCTGCGTTGTCGGATAGGAAACCATTTTAAAAGTGTCCGATGTGCAGACACATGATCATATTTACGAAGATTAAATACGAATCGAATGCAGTTATTTAGAAGTCGGTCAAGTTTATTGAGGAGATCTGCATTCAGGTCGTAATAACACATATCACCATAGTCAATTATGGGGAATATAAGGGACTGAACAAGCATTGCCTTTACGTGAGATGGGAGAATATTTTTCAGCCGATAAAGTGACCGCAACGTTCCAGTGACCTTTTTGCTCACAGTCGCGACCTGCTTACGCCAGTCAAGACAAGTGTCAACATGCACACCCAGATCTTTCACGTCAGAGCTAAACGGAATGACCACGCCATCAAAGTTAAGCGGAGGCACTGTCAACCCACTCAACCTTCGCAAGCTATGGGGGCTCCCAATAATTATGGCCTGACACTTAGATGGGTTAACCGCCACCCCAAAACGATCAGCCCAGTTCTTTACTGCTTCCAAATTCCGGTTCAGCTCCTCGATCGCATCGGATACGTTGTCGACACTTGCCTGACAATAAAGTTGTAAGTCATCAGCGTAAAGATGATACGCACACTGAAGCTCGTTAGTTATGAGATCAATAAAAATAGAGAACAAAAGTGGAGATAAAATACCGCCTTGAGGGACGCCAGTATCAAGATCACACCAGCTGGAAGACGCGTCTCCAGCAAGAACAGATTGCTGACGCCCTCGAAGATAGGAAGAAAACCAATCCAGAACGTCGGGAGAGACCATGCGATAGGAGAGGATAGATAAAAGGACTTCGTGACTGACTGTATTGAAGGCATTAGAAAAGTCAATCAACACTACTACGGAAATTTTTGAGTCTTCCATTGCCCGCCTCACGTCGTCAGTCACTTTAAGGAGGGCTGTCGCAGTACTGTGCCCGGGCCTGAACCCGGATTGGAAAGGACTAATGAGGGAGTTTTTGTGAATGAAATAGGACAGCTGTCTATGTACACAAGCCTCGAGTAATTTAGATAGAAAGGGGAGGATGGAAATTGGGCGGAAATGACTGGGAAGAGTGGGGCTAGGAATTTTAGGTAAAGGGCGAACATGGGCTTTCCGCCAAAGAGACGGGAAAACACCGGAGTAAAGGGAAAAGTTTACAATATGGGAAATTGCAGGAAGGAGCTGATCAAGAGCCGACACAATCATGTGGCGACTTATGCTATCACAGCCCACGGCTTTGGATTTAATGGACAGGATAATCTTCTTGATCTCTCCCGGATCAACTGGGGTGAAGACAAAAGGGGTAATTTGGGGTCGCGTCAGACTAGCAAGGTAGTCGATGGTTTGACATTTAGCTAGACTGTCAAGAATCGGAACAGTAGAGAAATGGCGATTTAGATCGTCTAAGCTAAAGGTATTGGGAAGGTCTGAGTGTCGCGATCTACCGATACCTAGAGTTCCAAGGAATTTCCAGATATCAGCAGGAGAAGCAGAAGTGATATTGTTAAGAACATGGCGGCGTTTAGCGTTGCGTATCATCTGATTACAACGATTGCGAGCAGCTTTGAAGTGGTTCCACTTATCCTCCGACCGATCCTTTTTGAATTTTCGAAACGCGCGGTCCCTTCGTCGCATTGCTATGCGAATATCCTCATTCATCCAGGGCGCAGGCGGGCGCTTCAACTTGATTTTCCTGATAGGAGCATGGGTGTCGTACAACTTAATTAGTGCAGCATTGAAAATGTTAACTTTTTCATCAACCGTAGTGGCTTCCTCCAGGGCTTTCCAATCAATATTACCCGCGTCCTGAGCAAGTGCTTCGATATTCATCTTCGCAAAGGCACGCCTGTACTGGAGCATGGGTTTGGATTTAGGAGGTTTCAGGATATACGAAAGGAAAATAAGGTCGTGATGGGAGAAGCCAGGAGCAACATGTTGACCATGTGAGGAGACTAAGGACGGATTAGAGGTAAGAATCAGGTCGAGCCAAGTATCACCACCAACAGTGTTGTGATGCGTTGGTTGGAGAGGCAACACATGAAGACAAGCTGACTCCACCAGATCTATGAGCTTACGGGATCGAGGAGAATTAAGGGCAAGGAGGTTGGTGTTGAAATCCCCCATGACTATGTGATGAGCATACTCCGAACCCAAAGATTCTAGTACTGATTCGAATTCAGTGAAGTAATCGAGAGAAGGGGGACAGTAGACTACTCCAAGAACGGCTTTAGCTCCTTTGAAAGAAATCTCTATAAAAAGAAATTCAGCAGAATGATTGGGAGAAGAAGAGGCAAGAATTTTGAAAGAAAAGTCAGCGCGAAGATAAATAGCCACACCACCGCCTCTCCTACTGATTCGATCATTCCGTAAAAGGATGAATCCCGGAAGAGAGTATGTGGTGGATGGCATCTCTGGTTTGAGCCAAGTCTCAGAAATCAGGACGGCATGGACGTTGTTGTTGGTAAAAGTATCATACAGTTCGTTATAGTGGCTAGGAATGCTCTGGGCATTGATGTGACAAATATTCAGCAGTTTGCCAGGATTTTGGTTAAAGTTTAGACGTAACAGATCACCAAGAGTGTCAGTTACCGAACAGAAGCTATCATCAGAAGACGCAGTAGACTCATTGGCAGAAAAAAAAGAATCGATATCAAACAAATTTGTCATAGATACTAATAAATTATAAAAATAAATATATATATACTTATAAATTAAATAATAACTACGGAACCTACACGAAAAATTGGTACAGCGATTGCATCTCTGCACCACCCGCCAGCTAACATTACCGTAAGAACAATTTAAACACACAGATCACACAAAAACAAAATAAAAAGAATAACATTCAAATCGGAGACAACAAAAATTAATAAAATAAAACAGTGATTTCGGAACGCACCTTAGACCTCAATACATAATTTTCGTAAGCGTATCCGAACTACTCCTACGTCAAAATCATAGAGTTGACACGTTGGTTGACACATACTTTGACAGTTGACACTATAAAATATAAATTGCTCGATCGAAATGAGATAAAAATGGATAAAAATTATCAATTTTATGAGGGTGAACTAGTACACAAGTAAACACTGTCATAATTCATAATAATAATATGAGAAACGTATGATGTAATAACAAAACAAATTAATGTATCTCAAGGTGACAAAAAACACACAATATAAGAGAAATTCTGAGGTAAGTGGATTCCAAAATGATAAAAGATTATTTATAATACGTGATAGTTGTTGATGAACGGAGAAAAAAACAAAAAAAATGAAATGACTAACGTGGTTTGTTTTTCAGATTGTCTCCAGATGATTGGGCCTTGGGATACTTCTCCAACAGCGGACTCAGTTCTTCAAGCGATGTCAACTTGTGTTTAATGCCATCTGGGGTTTTAATGACTATGACACCGTCTTGAGACCAGCATGACCGCATAGAAAAGTGTTGCCGTGCTTTCCCAAGGATGGACTGGCGAATCTTGGTTAAGAATTCCTTGACAGAAATTGAAGAACCTTTCAGACCAGTTTTGGCTCTCCAGACCGTTGATTTTTCATCATAGGTGGCAAACTTGACCAAAATGGGCCTATGGTGATCCTTTTTGGCTACCCCAAGTCTATGGCAGGCCTTTATGGATGATCTGTTGATGGAATTGAGGGCCAGCCTCTTGTTAATCACCTCGAGAATTACAGTACTGCTGACTTCACCTTCTACCTCTGGTATGCCGTGGAAGATGAGTGCCTTCCGCCGCTGTCTGGTCTCCAATCCATCAACCTGCTTGGCACACTCGCAGATTTGTGTTCGAAGAAGACTCAGCATGCTGAAGATCAGCTCCCTGAAGGTGCGGAACTCCTCAGCTACTCTTGCTACGGTGTCCTTGGCCGGCCCCGCACATTGAATTTGTGCTTCTAATTCACTCATTTTGCGGATGAAGCTGTCTTCAAGGCTCTTCTGTGCGGTTATAATCTCTTCAATTTGTGACATTGTGGTATATAATATTTGTGATCTTGAGTTCAGTGATGATAAAAAAAAAGTGATGAGCAATGATGCTGGCAGGTGGTGTATTTCTACAGTTTGAGTCACATAAATGTGCTGCAAACGTAAGTACCAGTCGTGTACAGGTTATTCACAAAAAATATACTAAAATAAATTGAAAAAACTGTGAATTTCCAATTTAAATAAATAATTAATATAAAAGCTATGTGTGTCTTTATTTTACACCTACCCGCGAATAGCTTAAAATCTTGTCTTCCAGTTACTAAGTGCTGTTAAAAATTTAAGAGTCAGTCGTTACTTTGCGGAAATACATGGATAAAATACCTAGTTTTTATTCCGTGAAACAAATATCCAGGCTTGCATGCAAGATGGAGTCCCAACTCCCACCCCACCACTCTCATACAAGCACATGCAGGATGCGGTCCCTCCAGCCCCTTCATACCTATATGCACATATGCAGGAAAAGTTGAACATGCCATGCAATCAAGATGATGCCAGCGGTTATCCATTCAACGTCTTCTGAGGATGCCCCGTGGAGGGGCGAAACGAAACACGTGTCTAGGATAGGTTTGGTTGCAACCTGCTTTTATAAAAGGCACTCTTGGGGACTTACTCATGGCGCGACGCGATATCGAATTGCATCGATTGACGATATCGGTCAGATATCCACAAGCGTCCGGCCGAAGAAGATGTAGGACAATCGCTTGTGTTTGCCAATGGAGTCGCACGGATTGACGATATCGCTCACAGATCTCCTCGATATCGAAATGCATGTAGGTACGTCCTTATGAAAAATCACATGATTCTCTGTTCAAAATTCGATTGCACAACTACTCGTCACGTGCAACATCTTTTGTCTTTGGTTTGCAGCGCCTTTATGTCGTAGTGGTAAGGTGGATTTTTGTAGTTCATGGTCGATTTGCATCGCATCGCTCCATTAGTAAATACGTGCGACTTAAATCGGCAATCGACTCGATATCGCACGAGGGTCAATCTTCAATATTTGGACTTCCGTTGAGGATAATGACGCCCCATACTTTTACTGCTAGTGCAACCATCCATTGACAAAAAACAAAAATATAAACTATTTTGATTACGTTTAACTAAAATGAAATTAAAATAATTTATATTTTTGTGTTTTGTCAATGGATGGTTGCACTGTATCGGGCGTCATTATCCTCAACGGAAGTTCAAAAATTGAAGATTGACCCACGAATCGCGTCGTGTCGCATCGCGCCATGAGTAAAGTCCCATAAGCCTGCAGCTGATTTCTCTCTGGTCGTGTCGGAACGGCTGACTTTAACACTTGTTTTTAAATATAAAATCTCCCACGACGTCGATCGCTATTTTCGGCAAGCAACGCAAAAAAAAAGAACGATGTAGGTATTTATTGATTATTATGTTGTTTTCCACTTTCGTGAATTCCCAGCATCAGAAACATTCTATTTTTTAAGGTTACACACACAGCACAATCGTATTCAGTTCATTTCACTGTTATCCATAGAATCTCTGTAAAAGAGTTTTACGATTTGAATTTTATTATGATTGATAAAAATTATGATGAAGTGGTCCGCTGATTTTTAATAGAGGGATCGCGGAAGCATAAAATCGTATTTTATTTTTTGTTATAATTGGCGCTAGTGTGATGTGGTGCTGTGTGCAGCACGAATGAACGATCGAGAAAGTTGCGATTGTTCAGAGTGTTTTAGTTTCTCACATCAAACGTAGATGTCGCTGTGCGCATTGCGCACAATAAAAATATAAAATATCATCATGAGAAGCAACAAAATAAAAAATAGCCTGTTAATATATTAAATAAAATAAACAATGTTATATAAACCTTCATAAAATAAATAATTTGATTGAAGTCATCGTTTCAGATTGAAGTTTCTGCGCAAAACAAAACGTTTTGCGGAGAGTTGCCATATTAGGATAGTCTGCCACAGTTAAAGGACTATCTATAAGTGTAAGCACACAAAAGTTTTTCAAAACAGTAAATTAACAAAGCTGACTGATTTCTTTTCTTATTGCTGTTGCTGTCATTTCATGAGTAATAAAACATTCAAACGTCATAATACAAACTTTAACATTATTAGCGTTCTTATAAGCAAACAACTTTTCATACATCATCAAAAGTTTTTTTATAGTTCGACGTCATGATGGTAAAAATTGTTCTAATACTGGTAACACCGTCTCGTTGCTTCCCCGATGGTAAAATGTCAATTGTCAGTTGAATATTGCGGTTTGCGGTAGGCAGTGACGGCCTTTGGTTCATGTGGATTTTCCGCATTGTCAATATTCTTATTATTCGCACTTTCACCCAGTAAAATATAATCGTATTGTGTAATAAATAATAATTACGTTTCGTAATAACTGTAGTAACGTGTTTGTGTTGGAGCTTACCAGTTGTAATACTTAAAAATCGTGTAGGCTGTGTTTTTTTCGTAGAAGACTTGTTTTTTTGTGTTTTTCGTTCCTGATTTTTGGCGCAACTTGTTCGGAAATTCTAAGTAAATTGAATACAAGGTAAGAATCATACTCTATGCAGATTTGAGCTTGTAATATTATTTTAAAAGTCATCTGTTTAGCAGCGTTGGTCTAATTATAGAAACCTGTTTTATCTAACTAGGTATTTACACTGTTGTTTGTTATTTTAATATTTATTGTTGAACTCTACGTACCTAACATTTTATACGAGATATCTTCAGTGAGCTTACATTATTGTGTTGTATGGAAAATTTTACCCACATGTGCTACAAATTTACAGTAGGTACTTACCTACTTATTAAATAATAAAACAAGAACTCATAAACATTCACACGTAGCTTTATTATTACTCTTACTTTTATTACTCAATCACAAAAATGAGTACAATAGGTTTACGTAGCAAATCAGAAATCCATTTGATAGTTTATGTACTTAGTAACATACTATAATTTACATAACATATTTACAATTGTAAACAATATGAGAAGAATTTTAAGCAACTACAGTAACCCTAGAACAGCTTTTTACCAAGAGCTAATTTCTATCTCAATATTTATTTTCTAAGCTTTATAGCACGGGCCTATAAACCTTTTTTAAACTGACTTTAATCAGAATAAGAAACCAAAGAGTATATTCCCACAAGTTCTCCTGGTCTATGGTTGTTACACAAGAGGTACAATTTAGCACTCTAATATTGAAATGACCTCGACAAGACAACTCACATTGTCTTGAGGATGTGCCCAATGAAGTGATTGCACTATAATTTTATTTAAATATTTCCTACATGAGTATTCTGGAACATTGCTCTATTTTTACTCTTTGTCCTGTTTATGGTACATGGCTAGTGTTTTCAAAAACGGTATTTTGAAAAAAGAATACAACTTACTAACAATATTATACGCAAACAAATTAAAAGCATAGACAATTTACTTATGGGTTTTTTAAACACAATAACACTAATTATAATAAATCTAAAATAACACTGTTTAGTTTAAATTGTTTATTACATAAAATACTTTAATACTCACCATAGGTATTTTGATGATACATACTCCATACAAACTGCCGGTCTAAAAAAAGAGTCACCTTGGCCCAGTAGTGGGATAGCAAAGAGTATAAAATTGAATGAATAGTATAGCAATAGATTTTCAACTCAATATTAATGAAGATAGTTAGACCCAGGAATCTTTGTATGGAACAATCAACCAAAACAATTAGGTACTTAGTTACATAATCACTTCGAAATTCGCCCTTATTGCTACAGTACACAATACAGTCAATTATCAAATTAACCTATCTATGATTGAGTTTGGGACTCCCATCTCAGTTATAAATATTCAATGAATTGGTACTTAATTATAAGGTCAGGAGCCATGACATTGTTACGATTGATACCATTGATTATAGAATAGTCCAATCATTCACATTCCAAATTTAAATTTAAAAATATAAAAAAAAAAACTACCTCTGCAATGAACTTTGAACCTCACTACACTTTAATAAAGACTACTTCGAAACAAGTCAGTCAGGTTAGTGTCAGTAATTTGCATAATTATAAGTTCGTCATTGTAAATTGTAATAAAATGCGGACTGGTGCGATCTCATCTTGGTTAGCGTCTCCATGACGTCATACGACCGTCTACCTATATTGACATAATACTACTAATTCATTTGCTACACTATGTTACCGGTAAAAATAACACGATTTTGTTATGAATCGTAGTATTATTTAATCGTAGTAGCAATTCGTCGTCTGTACCTAGAATTAGCTATTTATACATACAATAGACGTCATTTATTAAAATTAGACTGAGTATCGGCATTTTTTGAACGTTAAAAAATGCATAGGGGCCCCTAAATCGTCCGCCCTTCGTTTCCATCTAGTGTTTTAAAAATGGAAGGGAGAAATTACGGAATAGTCCCCAGGGCTGCGTTTAAATCCTTTATCCAGTTTAAATTTATACTGACTAAATGTCAAACATCCCGTATAAGTACACCGAGAGGTGAAAAATGATACCAATTAAAATTTAATCTGCCCCGTTTACGGTCGTCCGCTGGTCTATGTTTTTACTGAAAAGAATAAATTTTTGCGACCTTATTACCACGCAAAATTTTATCCTGCTGTCAGATTGGCATTAAGTTTCGTTGTTTTGCTCGATTCTTGCCGTAAAAACGAATATTATTTTTATTTTAGAGAGTGAATATTATTTTTGGATTATGGATTTATAATACACCGGCAAATTGATTATTTGTTCAATAAACTGAGCTGTCAATTGAATTTGACAGCTAACACTGACAAAAAGATATGACTCCGTTCAGCGAACCCCCGCTAGTTTAATTTTTTTCCGGCGAAACATCGCTGGAAGATTTAAACGCACCCCAGCAACACAAATATTTGTTAGGTTAAATCATATACTGATTCCGGTAATGTGACACTGAACATCGTCATTCATTACGTAACTCTCGATCTAAATTTCGATGGATGCTTTCACATTTAATCATCATAATTCTTGGCCATGGTGACAGACTATAGAGATGTCTTACTGGAGCAAACTAAATTTAAGGACTCCATCGAGAAATCGGACTAAAAGATGCGTAAGGGCGTTCCCTGACCGCCAGCATTCATCTGTAATGTAATGTTACTAGTGATGGGCGGAGAGTAAATACTCAGATGATAAATACTCGAGTATTTATCCGAAATGAGTAAATACTCGTATTTTCTCGTTTTTATCGGATCATCATCATCATCATCATCAGCCTATAATGTTCCCACTGCTGGGACACAGGCCTCCTCTCTTGTGAGAGGGAGGGAGTGGGCCATAATCCACCACGCGGGCCCAGTGCGGGTTGGCAGATGTCACATGTCTTCGAATTTTTTGGTTCTAGGACATGCCGGTTTCCTCACGATGTTTTCCTTCACCGTTTTGAGAGCAGTGGTGATGAAACAAATTACACAAATTAATGCGCCTGGCGGGGTTCGAACCCACGACCTACAACTTGTAAGTCGGGACCGATACCACTGGGCCACCACTGCTCTACTTTTATCGGATATTTACTCAAAATGATGGATATTTATATTTTTTGCGAATGGAATGGTTATTTTTTCAAATTCAATGGCAAGGATTGTCATTTGGGCTTTCCAAAAATTACATTACCGATTATTAGGTCTCAGAAGTCTCTCCAGTGAAGGAGAAGCAATGTGTTTCTCACTACATTCTAACTCGGCCTCTATTTCTATGCCGTTTATCTCATCTGCGTATCTTGGATCTGCGGATATCCTGTTTGGCTTCTGCAAAAAGTGTATGTGAGGGATTTGACTGACTGACAAGGCCCTCATAGAGGGACAAACGCCTGTTGGGGTCGCGAGACTGTCAAAACAAGTAACCGTGACCCTGAAACGTAAATGGCTAGTAAAGAAACACCGTGAATTTTAGCCAGTACAAGTCTGGGCGACTCATTTGCCGGTTTATCCACGTTAAAAAAGGGCGAAGGAAGCAGTCGGGGTGAGAACATCTTGGCAGTGTCTCTCGTCATGACGAACGTCTTCCAGGCTTTGCCCTAGAGTTAAATTAAGGAAGCGCTCCGCTATTACGAAGTTTCGAATTCCAACCATCTCCGGTGCACCGTCGCCATCGGAACCTGGCACACTGTTTCTGCTTGACCGAGCGCTTCGTGGTACAATCCTCCATGGTATCGGCGTTGTCTACTACGCCGATGACATGTTATAACTGTAAAATAAATAGGTTTTCTTTCTTCTTAACGACGCGGAAGAGGACGTACCGTGACTAGTCACTACTGATATTAAATGAACAGGGGTTGAACAAATGAACAGGTCCTGCCACAGATCCAGCAATTAGGCCTTGAGATGACGTCAATAAGGCCAAAGCCCTATGTTAGGTAAGGGTTGAAAACAAGTTTTGTTGTCATGTTTTTTAAAGGAAACCGTTTACTCGTAATTTGAAACAAGTAGATTCAAATCAAATCTCGTAGTAAGACTCGGTGTCGAGTACGGTTAGACTCAGTAAGACTCGATAAGACTTGGTTAGACTCAGTCTCAGTCATACTCGGTCAGACTCGGTAAGACTTGGTAAGATTCTGACATATGGTAAGACTCATACAGACTCGGAATCAGATTCAGTTAGTCTTGGTAGGACTCGGTCAGACTCGGAATCATACTTGTTAAGACTCCGTAAGACTCGGTAAGACACTGTCAGGCTCGGTAAGAATCAGTCAGACTCGATCAGACTTGGTAAGACTCGGTCAGACTTGGTAAGACTCGGTTAGACTTGGTAAGACTCGGTCAGACTTTGTAAGACTCGGTCAGTCTTGGTAAGACTCGGTCAGTCTTGGTAAGACTCGGTCGGACTCAGAATCATACTCGTTAAGACTCCGTAAGACTCGATAAGACACGGTCTGACTCGGGCAGACTCGGCAAGACTCTGTCAGACTCGGTAAGAATCAGTAAGAATCGGTCAGACTCATTCAGACTCGGAGTCAGACTTGGTAAGACTTGGTCAGACTGGGAATCATACTCGTTAAGACTCCGTAATACTCGATAAGACATGGTCTGACTCGGTCAAACTCGGTAAGACTCAGTAAGAATCGGTCAGACTCGGAGTCAGACTTGGTAAGACTCGGTCAGACTCGGAATCATACTCGTTAGGACTCCCTAAGACTCGATAAGACACGGTCTGACTCGGTAAGAAACGGTCAGACTCGGTAAGACGCAGTAAGAATCGGTTAGACTCAGTCTGACTCGGAGTCAGACTCGGTCAGACTTGGTAAGACTCGGTCAGACTTAGGAAAACTCGGTCAGACTCGATATCATACTCGTTAAGACTCCGTAAGACTCGGTCAGACTCAGTAAGAATCGATCAGACTCGGTCATACTCGAAATCGTACTCGACACCGTAAGACTATAAGACTTGGTCGGACTCGAAGTCATGCTCGTTAAGACTTCGTAAGACTCGGTAAGACTCAGTCATACTCGGAATTAGGATCGGAATCGGAGTCAGTCTGACGGATACACTCAGATATACTCGGTTAGATTTGATCAGATAAAAATGTACGGTCGCGCGTCCGCATCAGTTCTACTTTATAATTAATTAGAAAATGAAAATAATTATGTATTATTCAAGGTTTTGATTGGAAATATGAAAAAAAACAACGTATTTGGAAAAACTTGAATATTTCCCACTTTTTCTAACGCTTTTAGTAATAGTTATTATTAAAGTGATTAAAAAAGTACTTTACGAATCTATATTATCAGATTTTCATGTATTTCAATCATTTTTCTTGTAAAATAACAAAATTTACGATGAACAAATGTAACATAAACTGTAAGTAGTATTTATCCACTGTTTTGGATAAAAACTCGAGTAAAAATGGAAATTTATTGAGTATTTACTCATTTTGAGTATTTATCCGGATAAAAACCCATCACTAAATGTTACAGATTCGAACTTTATTATAGAGCATCAAATTGCGCAGTTTTGTGTTACATTACAGGTGAATGCTCGCGGTGAGGGAGCGCCTTTACGGCAATGCGACAATTATGTACACGATGGACATCCCACATTTACGTAAAAAGCGTTTTAATGTACCGACAACTAAGGAGTGGAATTCCCCGTCGATGTCTGTGTTTCCTGATAGCTACTTTGGGGTCTTCAAAACTAAAGTGAGTAGGTTACTTCTAAGCAAGCGTACTTTACTGTCGACCACATCATTTCTTACTATCAGGCGAGGTAGTGGTCAAACGCGAGACGAGATCGTTGAATTAAAAAAAAAAAATAGCAAAAAGTTTTCGACCTTCCAACTGGTGGCGTCACACCGTTAATTACAAATGCTGAACATTGGCACTTAGATAACACATCGATGTAACCAAAGGCAGGCAGGTAGTGACTAGAAAACCCTTAAATTCCATTCACCAAGTTCTGATAAGTCTTTCTGTTTCTTTCCAGTGCCCCTCCCTTTCCTCAAGAACGAAGTACTTCGTTTCCTGGATTCCCTTAATCCTCAACATCAGAAGCTCACATGGCCGGTTTTAAAATTAAGTTATTATCAATTATAATATTTTTCGTGGCAAGCGTTTTAATCTACAGCATGTATGCACATGTCTTTGAAAAGATACGACTACGCAATAAAAATATGCAGATTCCATTTGGCAGTATGTTCGTTATGTAAAAAATGAATTAAAGATTTAATTTTGTATCCTTGGATTTTTATTCTTTCCAGGCAATGAAAGTTTATGATGAAGAATTTTTTATGTTTCCGTCTCAGATGAAAGAAACAGGCAGATAGAACGTGCGCGAACAACAACGTGGTGCCAGTCGTTATTTATGTGTGCGCGGCAGATAAGTGGCGCCGTGTACGGACACGTGCATCTGTGTGCGTTTACGGTTGCCAGATATTGAGAAATACTCCCATATTTTTGTTCAGTTAAATTGTTCTCAAATATTGTACTAATATTTTTTTTCAATTAGAAACACGATTTTGCTTTATGGTTATACCTAGATAGCAAAAGCGTGTAGTATCTGGGGGCACGGCAGTGCCCCGCCAAGTCTCGAGCAAAGGGCACGGCCGTACCATCTTTTCTCGAAGCGATTCGCGGCTGTTTCGCCCCCCCTATATCTTCGACGTGGACAAAGCTAGGAGTTTAGGTTTTCCGTGAATAATAGTAGGCATTAAAACAAGCTTAAGTTCGAAATTACATGCCAAACGAATTAATAGTTTAGGAGTTACAGTCGATCAAAGTTACACCATTCTGTCACTCACTGACTGACTGACTCACTGACCGATCATCAAAAATCTAAGGTACTTCTAGCAGACTTAGAAACTTCAAATTTTGCACCAAGATAGGTCATTAGCCACATATAAAGGAAAAATTACAAAAACATTAAAAAATAATATACCATAGAAAACAATTTTATATTTGCGGTTTGGCAAGAACATTGTGTATGGATTTTGACTGCATTGTTAACTTTGTTCGTGGTTTATGCATACATAGAATAGAAAAGAATAATATAAATGTAATACATAGACTATAGTTAATACAAATTAATACATAAAGTTCATAATTCATTAAATTAATAAAGCTAAAACTCCATTGTATTGCGATAAATGTTGTATGTGCGCTCGATAGATGGCGTTGTACCTGTCTGAATCGCGCTATGGTTTCGTTACAGAGCGCAGTCTAAGTAGTTCTTTAAAATAATTCGACAATTTTCATTTGATAGCGCCATCTATCTATGAACAACCATTTCGAAACTAAAAAAATATTGTAGCGTTATTCGGAGAACTTAAGTTAGCCGGATTAGATAGTAGATTTATTATTGTTACTGAAACAGTTATTTAGGAAAATAGTTTATTAATATAACATAGACATAGTTACATTATGTAGTTGTTTACGTGTTATTTAGTTTAGTTACATTTAGTTTGTAAGTTAGTAGATATATAATATATTATTTAGTTATTTGTTAGTTAGTTTAGTTCTATTTCGTTTGTTAGATAGAGAATGGGTCCTAAGTAAAAAAGTAGCTGAAGTCCAAGAAATTATGAGGACACCTAAAAAAAAAGAAAGAAATACACTTACAAAAAATAAATGAGATCCCACCAAAAACATTACATGTAAAAAAATGCCAAGTCTCTCGATGCAGTCTTTCCATCGTAAAAAGTTTTGAGATCTCATAGAAGCCAAGTCCTATTCAAATTATTTTGTAGTTATAAATCAACATTTAGTAATTATATCAATAGTTTTCTTTATATTATAATTATAGTGACTTGGCAATGAGCACAAATTAAAAGCTGCTTGCTGCCTGGAATTAATGTGCAAATGTTACTGACGAGACCTGTGATCAGATTATTTGTTAAGTGTGAATCATGATGGTCACTACCGACTACATGTTCTAATACAATAATTAAGATTACTTAACTTTCAACTCCTCCAAATATGCCGTTTTATTTGTTTCTTCTTGTGCTCATTGCCAAGTCACTATAATTATAATATAAAGAAAACTATTGATATAATTACTAAATGTTGATTTATAACTACAAAATAATTTGAATAGGACTTGGCTTCTATGAGATCTCAAAACTTTTTACGATGGAAAGACTGCATCGAGAGACTTGGCATTTTTTTACATGTAATGTTTTTGGTGGGATTTATTATTTCACAGAATAATAAAAAGAAATAAAAGTTAATATGCATAATTACTTACTACCTATTTAATTAATTTATATCAGACCAGAACACTTTTTAACGCTTTTTGGTAATTTGTTTAATTAACTATTTAAGAATAGGTATTTTAATTTAAAAAGATAAACAATTTGTTATAACAATCAAAATATTTATTAAAATAATTTTTATTTTACACACATTAAACCTTAACAGCCTTTGTTCTGCACTAATTATTGTACATACATACTATTAATGTTTAAAATTGGAAACGCGATTTTGCTTTATGGTTTTACCCAGATAGCAAAAGCGCGTAATATTTAAACAGAATAATAATAAGGGAATAAAAGTTAAAGATGCGTAATTACTTAACTTAATTCACCGATATTTTTTATGCACAATACACATTCCCCTAATTCAGGGTAATTTTCCCGTCATAAACTAGCAACACAGACGATTTACTGTTAAGGTTTTGTGTTTCAAGTGAGCCGAAAATATTTTATGTAAAATAAATACCAAAACAATAAAAATAACAAGAGTTACCTGGGAAAAGATATTCCATCTTGTTTTCTTACTTTTTGTGAACAACTTTTGCAGTGTTTAAACACACAAGATGGCATATTTTGACTTATAATGACAAATCACTAGTGACGTGTGAGCGAGACGATGCGTAGCTTGGTACTGTCGCGAGTTTGTAGCAACTTTTGATTTTGTAGTAACTTTGGTGGACCCACTCGCGTGTTCTGAGCGCTCTATCTGCCTATTTTTTTAATCTGAGGTTTCCGTAATCAGAAATTTTCTTGTATGAAGCAAATTAATCGCAACTGCTAACAGTTATATGAGTTATATTTTAGTGAAACAATGAATAACTACTGTCGGATTTATTAAGACTACCTTTTCTCCTCGGCTTCTCTCGCGTTTTGGTCGGAACTTCGGAAGTTATCCTACAGAAACAATTTTAAATATTTAATAAGAGTAGCCTCTCGTAATCGAAGATAATGTGTTTTTCAGAATCGGTACAGTAATTCCATGGCTGAATAAGTAGACCATCAAATTACAAACGTATCTAGGATATCTCTAACATTAGTGAAGGAAAACATCTTCAAGGAGCCATTACTGAAGCCATGTTAGAGGCCTGTGACGTTCTAAGAGGCGACTGACGCTGGCCATGTCAAACGAAAAAGAAAGAAGAAAGGCAACCAGAAAGGCAAATTATCTCAAACACACGCAAAAGTTTCTGAGGGTAGACGGATATTTTTATCCCTAAAAGACGTTCCCGTATCATAAATACCAAACGCGGGGTAACGTAGCGGGCGCAAATAGAGAATTGTAATTTTTTTCTTTTTATAAAACGTTGGCCCAAGCTAAGAATTTCTCCTGTGTCGTGGGTGCGTTTAAAAACATAGAAACTCATATACGTACACAAACACCCAGACCCGGAACAACTACTTGCAGATTATACAATTATTTGTGTATTGGGTATCGAACCCGCGACACGCTGGGCAGCTGCCGATCGCTCAGCCACTGCGCCAACGTACCGTCAGATGTTACTAATGTAATAAAAAGACACCATAAAATGTGCAAGGTCGATAAAGGCGACAGTTAAGGCGCTGCCCCCAAGCTCTATGTAGCAAAGGTAGTCGCGGGGGTGAAGCAGCTGCGCGCGGGGGCAAATTGTAAGAAAAAATGTAAGAAATTTTGCAGTTTTAACTTAATATTTAAAAAATTACAGAACTGAGTTAAAAAAAATTAGATATGTCTTTAGTATATGAAATATCCTCTGTTATAGTTACAAAAAATATAATGGCTACCGCTGAAAAAATTGAGAATTTCGAGACGAAAACTTTTTTTTCGTGGTCATATTGACAATTTTTTTTTCGTACTTCTAGACCACTTTTGTAAATTGTTTTTGTTAAAGTCTTTACTATAAACATTTGACTATACACTGTATTTTTTTCTGGCTTGTGGCATGTACAGATGCGGCTAACTTTGCGACGTAAAACTAGTCGTTTACAGAATGTTCGCTATGTACAGCGCCTTAATAAATGCACGCGGTCCCATATTGCTAATGTTCCTCCATTCTCATATAACTGTTCCAAGTCATTGTTTCGGAAACGTGATTTTTATCCTAATTACACCGCAATTTCGGTCGCATTTCGATGCCAAAACGTGCCAAATGCTGTAACGTTTTATTCATAAATGCGAACGTCTTCAATATCGATTGTCGTTATAGATTCAATGAAGATTGGAAACGATTTTCTTGAAACCGTTACCGTGAAGTAATTTATAATGTCAGATTTTCGCAATTAAACTTTTATGACTGAAGTCATTAAAATCGGAGTGGGATGTCTTATTTGGACGTAGACGTAATAAGGATCAAGTTTTAATGAAGCAGATTACAGCTTGGATCATCTATCTTCAGATATCTTACTTGCATAAATGAAAAAATTAGTGAGGTTATTTGTTTTGCGAATGATCCCTCTGCCCTATGTGTAGTGGAAGGTACTGTATGTACGTACTGTCAGACTCGTACTAACTAAAATCCACAGTGTTCCTTCTGTAGCCGTTTACGTTTCAGGGTTACGGTTACCTGTTTCGATGGTCCACACGCAAAAACTACTGAGCAAGTGAGCAGATATTTTATGATCAAGATTATCAAGTGCGCTGTGCGGTACTTGTTAAACCCAGTAGCACGATCCGTGGTTCAATTACTGAAACCCATGCGTGCCAAGCCACGAGCATAAGCCAGTCAGTTATAATTAAATAACTTTGAGTAAGTATAGAAAAGGTGTTAATTTCCAATCTAGCTGCTTTTAAGTCAATGAACTTGAAAATCGACAGAATCTAGAACTTTAAAAAAACTAGACAAAACTGCCAGTTTTTTTGCACCTAGATTCTCAAATTAACTTTGTGCCAAATCATTGATTAGCGATTACAAAGCGGGCGTAGTTTTTCTGATCTTCAGTTTAATCAATTTAACGACCATCAATTTCTTGTCTCAAGACGTTCATTAGCATACGGGATGTCCTGTCTTGAGACTGACTGCTCGGCCACGACCTGCAGGTTCACGCGATACACACGTACGGCAGCGATTGCGAAGTCCACTTATGAAAGAAATTGCTTGGAACATGCCAGGAGTAGCCGTTACGTAATGGTACTCGCGAAGGAAGCAAGTGACATGCTTGACTCAAGTCACATTTCCTGAGGTCGTGAAATGGGCGTTAGGCCGTTTGTCCAGAGTGACTTTTATTAGGGTTGCGCGTTTTTGCAAACGTGATTTTGCATTATTGTTACCGTGCATTAGTCGCATAATGCAACGCCAGTCAGACGCGATTGAAAATGCACTTGGACACAAACGCACGACTCAGTACAGAATTGATTCGGCTCGCGATTGCGTCTCTACACTCTACAACATGTAATTAACGCACACCCTCAGACACCCCAATTAGAATTTTATGTTATAATCATAATACATATATTGAATTTTTAATTTAACATGTAAATGCATTGTTATTAACTAAATTAGTTATTTTGCAGTAAGGTTTATTTTTCTTTATTTTGTATTGAATGACGGAATTTGTATTAATACAAATAAAATTGCACTTTTAAGTCTTGTTGCCATGATTTACCGTCTATCTTAGTTTGTTTTGACTGTCCAGGGGTAATGTGACAATAATTTTCGTAGTTTTAATAATTTTTGATAAAAAAATTACCTATATTATATTAAAAATGATAGAAATCGATTCAGTAAACGATTCTGAACAAACTAATTTCAGGATGTGCGTTAATTATGTTACATGTTGTATAAACGCGCGACGGTTTTTGACAGCGTGACGCCTAAAACTGCGTTAAGCGGGCGACCGCGACGGGCAACCGTCGCGTGTCCACGCGCGTGGACACGCGGCTGGGCTCTGTGGGTATGCGACGGTCCCCGTCGCGGAGACCGATTTACGCAGTGTCGCTAGTTCAATTTGAAGATTTTTATTAGGGTTGCGTAGTCAACAAGGACTGAAAAAGCCCGCGCGTGACACCGCGCGTGGCACCGCGCGGCGACCCGCGCGTGGCACCGCGACGGACAACCGCGCGGGTCCCCGCGACGGAGCACTTTTGTATAGAACCGCGCGCGCAGTTTCGGCCCTTAATGTCAATCAGAACATTACTCGTAGCCAGCCTAGCCTAACTTGTAAATAAATTGGTCGATTTATATAGTAGATAGGTACTGTAAACTGATTCTATTTGCGTGATCGTCAGTCAACTTATCAGGAGCAAAACATTTTTGCTCCTGTTATGTTTCACCTTGAATACAGTAGGTATTCGATTATGTATCTATTTTAGTCTGATTCGTTCTGACTGCCCAAATTGGTGTACAATAATGAATTCTACCATGTATATGTAAAGTGTAAACAGTGCGAATGTTTGCCATCGCATTTAACATGTCCACTTTGAAACGGTGGCGGGAAATTCCGTTCAGCCATAGTTTACAGTATTTCCTCAAACTTATCCGACATTTTAAATGTAGTCTACCAGTAAAGTCAGACTAATATGCATTTAAAACGTATGCTTCTACTCAAACGTATGAATTTTAAAAGCGATTACAAACTCGGTGTGAATGCTCCCTGCCAGATCATGGTCCTCTTGCTGGAATGTCTTATAATACGTTGTTACTTCCACATTGCAGGCTTTGAAGTATGCTACAGGACTTCTTTTGCTGGTCTTGTAAGGCTTGAATTCCTGTAACGCTGAAATCGGTCGAGTAGTACCCGCCACTGACGTCAGCGCAGTCTGGTGTGTAGACACAATGTAAATGCGTACGCGCATTAGACGTACGCACGCAACAACATCAG
Organism: Agrotis clavis; assembly: GCA_954870645.1. Classification (NCBI taxonomy): domain Eukaryota; kingdom Metazoa; phylum Arthropoda; class Insecta; order Lepidoptera; family Noctuidae; genus Agrotis; species Agrotis clavis. The sequence continues at coordinate 17,383,151 of OX940935.1, read as the reverse complement.
CGTAAAGAGAAATTCAAACCTAATGCCGTCTCCTTGGTTCTGCGAGCCTTACCAACAGCTACATACCTAATTTACAATGAAGCGTCGCGAATGAGACGACACAAACATTGTCTTGAGTTAAATAGTGAGGCTGTGTTGCTTGCAAACTGCTGGATAATTAAATCATTACCTACGCGGAGCCTTAATGGCGTCTTAATGTTCTCAACGACGTCTTGTGGCGCGTGGAGCGTTTATCTTCCTGTTTCTAAGCTGGCATTGTGATGGGGAATACGATCCTAGTTTGAAAATATACCTATGTGTATGGTGAACAGTCTTCCAAAAAAGGACAAGAATTTGGTATAAAAAATCCTATATGATCCAGGTTATGATTTATCGAAATTCGTAAAGTCGTTTTAATGTAAAAGACCCAACCTTCGAACAAAACGCGAAGCAAGTCTCTGATACCTTACGACTTTGGTACCCATTCACACGTGCTTGTGTACGACCCTCTATGGATTTGTATTGCGTTCGTCCAGTGGCGATCTTTTCATACAAGCCCAAAATGCGTTAAAAATGCTCGATAGAGAATCAATATCAAACCCGAACTATTTAAAAGTTCGCGTGCTTAATTCTTATCAAAATAACACAAAGTATCTACCTATGCCACACTACTACGCATCGCGATTGGTCGAATGATCGCGCGCAAAGTTTCGCATTTGCAGCATCTACATAAATATAGCTATCACGCTTACACGTACCGGGCTTTTACCGGGCTTTCAAATACTATCTCTCGTCTCTTTCGCACTTATAGCGATGTGCCGTGTCACGAGTTATGACCTTGTGCGTTTACAAATCGATCTGTATGAAGATCTAAGCCCTGCATGGCTATGAAGTTGTACGCGTATTCTCACTTTGCAAACTCTGCAGTGTTGCCGTTTTAGCGACCGTTGTGAGATCTTGGAGATTTTTAAAAAGTTTAGAGACTTTAAGATTTAGCAACAATAAAAACTAGCGACTAAAATAACTTAAATAACGAAATTAAATATTCAAGCAATATCATAAATATACAAAATTGCGACTTCTAGCTAGATTTTTCATATACCTGGGGACTTTTTTTGCCTAAATGACAACACTGCAACTCTGCGTAATTATTTCCCGACACCCGAGTGCAACTCACTTCAGTTTCGTTTGCTTGAGTGGGAAAAAGTTTTGTTGTTAAAGTTTTTTGTGTGTTTTCTTAGATTTTCTCAGTGATACAATTGTTTTAGTGACTTACCTACAACCATGGAAGTAATAGTACCTTGTGAGGATTTAAAATGCGTTCAAGTTTTGATTGGCGAAGATAAGGTAAAATCTTTAAACTTTGCTCAGAAAAAACAGTCAATTTCTTCATTAAAACCGACGCTTATTCTGTGTATTTCTCAGACCAGTAAATCGCATAAACGTGTGGCGACTTAACGCCCCACATATGTCCCTACCAACAAATGTAGCAACGTGTAATTAAATTGTAAATAATTATGTATAAGTAGATCGTAAGTAGGTACCATGTAATTAGATTGTAAATATGTATGATTGATTGTAAAATATGTATAATTAGATCGTAAGTAGGTACCAGTGTAAATAATTTTGTATATAGCTTCAGTTTAATTGTTTAGTTTTAAGATGCACGTAGCCAGTAAGTTTCTCACGCTTTGGCACGACGGAATTCTTTTGTTTCTTTATGTGTTATCCATCGGCTAAAAGCTCCGAAGTAATAGATACAATAGACTATTCTTCAGTCCTTTCCGCCGCTTTACACAGCTGAAAATGATGTTTTATTATACGCAGCTGCAGTGTTACATTTTTATTGTATAGCGAATTGTTTTTGTAAACTGCATTGTGAACTGGCAATTAAGAAAGGGTGTTTGTCTGTAAAGTTTATGGCCTAGTGCCCTAACGAAATGCCGACTGTAATGCTTTATATTTTTATGACGTTGGGCTTCCCAGAGCGCGTTTTTTATTGTGTTATTGTAACAATGCTTACTGTAGTTTTTAGTTGTAAGAAGTTTATCGCCAGTGACTGGGTAAGACGTTAGGGTATGTTTGGTGAACAGTCCACACGCAACCGTCACACGAGTCAGTTCACGCACTCTGTTATTCTGTGATTATTTTTGGTGAAGAGTCCACACGCAACCGTCACACGAGTCAGTTCACGCACTCTGTTATTCTGTGATTATTTTTGGTGAAGAGTCCACGCGCAACCTTCACACGAGTCAGTTCACTCGCTCTGATAATTATCGTGATTATACATCTCTGCTGCAAGAAAGAACTTTTTCATTTCAACCTACCGGCCGACCCTTGCAACGCTTACATCCCGCGCTACACGTTTCTAAAACGTTTAAATTCGCGTAAGCAACGCGAAAGTGGTGACCCCGACGTGATCGTGTATTTAGTAAACGTGAGCTTTCGGTTTATAAAGGGTCGGGCCGCAGTGATTAATTAACGGCAACGCGGCGACTTGACAATTGGTGATACTCCGGGACATTCAAGTGAGTGCAAGTGCAGTGACATCATCATGACGGGTCCGACTGCAACCCCCGGTGGCGGCAGTGTCAACGGCCCAGCTAACAGCTCCAGGCAGGTGTCGTGGCCGCAGATGGCTCAGTTCAGCACAGCTGACCCTGAAACCTGGATGAGATGCGCCAAGAGCTTCCTGAGGATGTCAAGAGTTACCGATCCGACAGAAAAGTGCTTGGATATCAGGTTTCAGACGCGGTAGTTATTACTCTCCGTACTGAGTGCGGTAGAGAGGCCTCCCGGCCACCGCGCATAGTTTAGTGTGATTGTGCGGTATAACTAAGTTAATGAGTGCACGCCGCGACCCGACGACATTAGAGCAGCTCGCTGGTTTGATTGTAAACAAAGAAATACTTCCTAGGACTCGTTTAGGGCGATGTGTATAAATTAAGTGTAGAAATAGAATATGGTAAAACTATGATGTTGAATTCTGTTGCTGTCGTCACTGGCCGCCCGAATGTCTGTTCATGTGTCGACACGACTTAGTATTAAAGTAGCTTACATTTACACCCGTGTCTACGAATTTGTTATAATTTGTTATTTGACTGTATCTACATTATGTTGTTACTTGATTGATGAGACTCCATAACTCAAATATGTTGTGTATGGTGGTAATTTCATGGTAGCATTAGTCATGATTCGGGTTCACACACCGCAGCCGAGGGAAATCCGCTAGAGGGAGCGTCAGACGCAAATACTGCGACTGAAGCAACTGCCCACGACCGAACGGTAGACGCACCGTTTAGGAACCAACGCACGGTTCCGCGCAGGTCTAATAGACGTGTTCGTTTCCCTGACTTTTATCAGGCTGGTTTATCATGATTCAGATCACTAGCAGATTTATGGCCCAAATCACTTGTTTTGTTCCGTGATCTAAATCACTGGTAGGGGGGTACTTGTGGCGACTTAACGCCCCACATATGTCCCTACCAACAAATGTAGCAACGTGTAATTAAATTGTAAATAATTATGTATAAGTAGATCGTAAGTAGGTACCATGTAATTAGATTGTAAATATGTATGATTGATTGTAAAATATGTATAATTAGATCGTAAGTAGGTACCAGTGTAAATAATTTTGTATATAGCTTCAGTTTAATTGTTTAGTTTTAAGATGCACGTAGCCAGTAAGTTTCTCACGCTTTGGCACGACGGAATTCTTTTGTTTCTTTATGTGTTATCCATCGGCTAAAAGCTCCGAAGTAATAGATACAATAGACTATTCTTCAGTCCTTTCCGCCGCTTTACACAGCTGAAAATGATGTTTTATTATACGCAGCTGCAGTGTTACATTTTTATTGTATAGCGAATTGTTTTTGTAAACTGCATTGTGAACTGGCAATTAAGAAAGGGTGTTTGTCTGTAAAGTTTATGGCCTAGTGCCCTAACGAAATGCCGACTGTAATGCTTTATATTTTTATGACGTTGGGCTTCCCAGAGCGCGTTTTTTATTGTGTTATTGTAACAATGCTTACTGTAGTTTTTAGTTGTAAGAAGTTTATCGCCAGTGACTGGGTAAGACGTTAGGGTATGTTTGGTGAACAGTCCACACGCAACCGTCACACGAGTCAGTTCACGCACTCTGTTATTCTGTGATTATTTTTGGTGAAGAGTCCACACGCAACCGTCACACGAGTCAGTTCACGCACTCTGTTATTCTGTGATTATTTTTGGTGAAGAGTCCACGCGCAACCTTCACACGAGTCAGTTCACTCGCTCTGATAATTATCGTGATTATACATCTCTGCTGCAAGAAAGAACTTTTTCATTTCAACCTACCGGCCGACCCTTGCAACGCTTACATCCCGCGCTACACGTTTCTAAAACGTTTAAATTCGCGTAAGCAACGCGAAAAACGAAAATTTAATAGATCAGTGTATAAAACTAGTAGGATTGTTGGCTGTTCGAAGTAATTGATTTCATTCATGAGAAAAACCTCGAAGATGCCTTTCCCGAGCTGTTAAAGTTAGCGTATCTTGTTGTATCTATTCCGGCTACAAGTTCTTCCGCGGAAAGTGCTTTTTCGTCTCTTAACGTATCAATACCTATCTGAGAAATACACAAGGTCAAGAGCGTCTTTCCGAATTATCAATGATAGCTATTGAAAAACAGTTGTTGGTAGAATTAAAACGATCACCAACATTTTACTCTGATGTAATTAAATAATTTCCGTAGAAAGATAGACGATTGCAATTAGAATATAAATAATTTAAGTATTTAAATTCCTTATTACATTCTATCTAGCTATTTTTTAACTTTCGTTTTGTAACTTTCTGTTTTGTTTTTTGTCTGTAACCTGTTAGTTCTGTTACGAAGCAAGCAACTATTTACCATACTCGTAACTTTGTTCCCTCAAGCAATGAAGCAAACCAAACGGCTTTTTTCAAAGCCACCGGAGGAGGTATGCAATTGCTGATATGTTTATTATAATAAATAATAATATTCCACAACTATCACATAACGCCATCTAGTCCCAAGCTAAGCAGAGCTTGTGTTATGGGTACTAGACAACTGATAAACATACTTATATATTTCTAAATACATACATATTATCTGGGGGCACGGCAGTGCCCCGCCAAGTCTCGAGCAAAACGGGCACGGCCGTACCATCTTTTCTCGAAGCGGTTCGCGGCTGTTTCGCCCCCCCTATATCTTCGACGTGGACAAAGCTAGGAGTTTAGGTTTTCGGTGAATAATAGTAGGCATTAAAACAAGCTTAAGTTCGAAATTACATGCCAATTGAATGAATAGTTAGGAGTTAAGGTCGATCAAAGTTACACCATTTTGTCACTCACTCACTGACTCACTGACCGATCATCAAAAATCTAAGGTACTTCTAGCAGACTTAGAAACTTAAAATTTTGCACCAAGATAGGTCATTAGCCACATATAAAGGAAAAATTATAAAAACATTAAAAAATAATATACCATAGAAAACAATTTTATATTTGCGGTTTGGCAAGAACATTGTGTATGGATTTTGACTGCATTGTTAACTTTGTTCGTTGTTTAAGTATTTAATTGGATGAATACATGTCATAGAATAGAAAAGAATAATATAAATGTAATACATTAATCTAAATTAATACATAAAGTTCATAATTCATTAAATTAATAAAGCTAAAACTCCATTGTATTGCGATAAATATTGTATGCGCGCTCGATAGATGGCGTTGTACCTGTCTGAATCGCGCTATGGTTTCGTTACAGTTACAGTCTAAGTAGTACTTTAAAATAATTCAATAATTTTCATTTGATAGTGCCATCTATCTATGAACAACCATTTCGAAACTAAAAAAATATTGTAGCGATATTCGGAGAACTTAAGTTAGCCGGATTAGATAGTAGATTTATTATTGTTACTGAAACAGTTATTTAGGAAAATAGTTTATTAATATAACATAGACATAGTTACATATCTAGTTGTTTACGTGTTATTTAGTTTAGTTATATTTAGTTTGTAAGTTAGTAGATATTATATTTATTTAGTTATTTGTTAGTAAGTTTAGTTCTACTTAGTTTGTTAGATAGAGAATTATGAGGAGACCTAAAAAAAAGAAAGAAATACACTTACAAAAAATAAATGAGATCCCACCAAAAACATTAAATGTAAAAAATGCCAAGTCTCTCGATGCAGTCTTTCCATCGTAAAAAGTTTTGAGATCTCACAGAAGCCAAGTCCTATTCAAATTATTTTGTAGTTATAAATCGACATTTAGTAATTATATCAATAGTTTTCTTTATATTATAACTATAGTGACTTGGCAATGAGCACAAATTAACTTGCTGCCTGGAATTATGTGCAAATGTTACTGACGAGACCTGTGATCAGATTATTTGTTATGTGTGAATCATGATGGTCACTACCGACTACATGTTCCAATACAATAATTAAGAATACCTTACGGGCCATCGCTTTATGAAAGTAAATGATGAATGTTAAGAGAATATATAAAGTAAAAGAGAATGTTTATGCAAGCGGTGTGTGTAACTTTCAACTCCTCCAAATATGCCGTTTTATTTGTTTTTACTTGTGCTCATTGCCAAGTCACTATAGTTATAATATAAAGAAAACTATTGATATAATTACTAAATGTCGATTTATAACTACAAAATAATTTGAATAGGACTTGGCTTCTGTGAGATCTCAAAACTTTTTACGATGGAAAGACTGCATCGAGAGACTTGGCATTTTTTACATTTAATGTTTTTGGTGGGATAGATAAATTACACCCAGACACAGAACTAATGATCGTGCTCATCACACAAACATTTGTCCGGGGTGGGAATCGAACCCACGACCTCCGGCATAGCAGTCAGGGTCACTAACCACTAGACCAACAGGCCAGTCAGAAGCAAGAGTGAAATTGAAGAAAGAAGAGGAAAGAAGAAGATGGATGAATTCTCTTTTAATTTATTGTACCTAACCAGTAGTTTATGAGAAAACTGCGATGATATACCTACATACTCAGTCGACAGCTGAACTTTTTTTTTTTTTTTCTTTTTGAAATCTGTTAAAATTTTATTGGGCTTGCCTTACTTTGCAACCCTAGGCCCGCCACTGCGTTAGTCACCTGGATAGCAAAGTCGTAAGGTATCGGATACTTTCGTCGCCTTGTGTACGAAAGGGGCTTCTAATTATGCATCCATCCGCCCTATCCAACTTTCGCATTTATAACACTGGGACGTCTTGTGACTGTAAAGCAGCCAAAGCCAAAATTTGACAGCGCGGTGACAGTGTGGGTTAGCGCGCTTATTACTTTACCGATTCCAAAATAAAACTTGTTCCCTTTGACCCCTTTTCAGATATAAAAGAACAAAAAACTAAGATACTCTAGCGAGGCTGTTGAAATGTATCTCTGCCTATATACCTGCAATATCTTGAAGCAAGATTACTCGAGTACAGGGAGTTTCGACGTTGCAAGGACGCATTTCGTACGCTGCGCCCGTCGTTCTTTTGTTATTTTGTAGACGGAGTTCTTCTAATAAAATACATGATCTAGGATATGGCTTTGTTTGGGAATGCTGTTGTAAACGAAACTTTAAATTGTACTTTGAAACCTGTTTAGTAAAATATATTTTAGTTGAGGCAGGGACCGAAAACCTTTATAAATTACGGTACCGGTATTGAAGAATTTTGGTTATTTTTCAGACTTAGGTAACCGCTATCTGGGTAACCAGACCGAAGAAAAATGTAACCTCTATTCAGGTTACCGTTTTAATACCGGTTAACTAAAGATAACGACTCTTTGTCACACACACATGCGATGCGCACCCTGTGACTATTGCCGACGGCACGTGTGAAGTGTGCAAGATAGGGGTAATTTTTATTTCGGTAACCGGTATTAATACAGGTTATGTATTCACTTTTAATAATAAAGGTAATCTTTAAAATTACCTGTAAAAGAAAAAAAGGTTGTTACCGAAAAAATACCCGTATTGATCATACCGGTTTCGGTCCCTGAGTTGAGGTTTCTGGACTTTTAACTGGACTTCTCTCGTACAATAAACATACTTATATGACTAGTTCACATGGATCGATATTTTTTTAAAGTATTAAAATGTATCTGTACAGTCAGCAGCAAAAGTAGATGATCAAAATCAGAAATTCAATACTAATGAACGAAGTTTGCTTCAGAACTACCTATGTGGCGTCGAAGTGATTCAAAAGTATGTGATTGTAATTTACCAAACATTCATTACTACATCTACACAGTTCTGACGCGAACTCCGTCCATTAGTATTGAATTTCTGATTTAGATCATAGATCTACTTTTGCTGTTGAATATACTTTTAGGCAAGATTCTGATTGTTATTAATACAATGTAGATTATATCATGATAAAGTATGCCTAAAAATATCAAATTTTGATTAAGAAAACCTGACTGTAATATAATACCAAATAGCATAACTAAATTACAGTTTCCCTCATAAAATAATAATCGTTTGAAAACATTAAAACGTAACTGACGACTTAGTGGAACTCTCGTTTGTCCTCTTTGTTTTTTTTTTCTATTTGATATTGCAATATGAGCATGCTCATGAGTCTAGTCTAGGTTAGAGGTGACATGTTTACAGCGTCTTTGTAGCGATATAATCGCGCGTTTGCACACGATTCTTGCGTTTGTATCGCAAAGCATAGATTATTAATAGTACCCGCAAAGGTAGCAATGTGACTTCAGTGAAGCGTTTGCTGAGCTGCGTCCTGTGCGTTATACGCGCGTCGCCAGCGCGTAAATAAAACGTAGTGTGAAAAGGCACAAGAAGTACATATCATTCGTCTTTCAGAGTACATTTACAGTACAGTGGCGTAGCGAGACCGGACCGGACGAAAAATATGACTTGCCCCCGCTGCTCGCGCGAGGCCCTGATTGTAAGATGACTTGGTTCCCCCATAGTTGGTTTTTCTATAGATATCAAATGTGAATGTCAGCTATACAGCTTTGCGATACTTCTTTGACTCTTTCAGTTCCCAGTAACAAATAAAACGTAACCAAGTCATCTTGCAACATGGTTCCTCGCGAGAGCAGTAATATAGGCGCTAGACCTAAACGTTATCGTATCGGTGACATCAGCACAGCGAGGCCTTTTATGTCCTTTCAGTTTCCATTCATCGGACACCATTAGTAAACTTGTAAGTTTAGGTCATGTTAATTTCTTAGTAGAAGTTAAGTTGTTCCGCTTTACTGACTGGTTACAAACTTTTTCTTTTATTTCTCTTAGCGCGAGGCCCCCTTTAGGTGCGAGGCCGGGGGGCTAGGGTCCGCTTCGGCCCCGCCTAGCTCGCCACTGTACAAATATAAACTGTCCTATCTACCATTACAAAGCGGCATGGTGTATCTTGTGTTGCAGCAATGATTTAATTAGTTGATCGTAAAGGGCAGTTGAGAGAACAATGTGGGTTCTAGTCAGTATGAGTTCGACAGTTCTCGCTACACTTAGAGTTAATCATCTTAGAGGTAATCATCAAATGACTACTCCCTAGTCATTTGATGTTTACCAACGACATAAAAACATAATTACGCACATTGAAAATAAAAACTATTTGGCTAAGTTTACAAATAATTGTAGGAAATTCATATTTCTGTATTTAAGCCCACCATAAACCATTAATGTAACCATAAATTCATACAGTACCAGTAAGGACATTGATGATATTATTATATTCTTTATTTAGCTATGTCTAACTCAGCAATACCATATTTGTTATTACAATATACCTAATATTTCAGATATAAATGTTAATTAATAACAAGGAAAATAAAATATTTACCTAATGAGATAGCTAACCTGTATATTTACGGAAAACTGCTGCAATAACGACTGAGTGCTGTCCTTGTGCTGTTGATCAAAATGATGACCATTGTGCTAACCATGATTAGGGTTTGACGCAGATTGTGCACTTGACGCAAAATGTGCACTTCTCAAAATAGTAATTCGCATAATGTACACTTCGCAAATTGAGTACTCCTTAAAATGAATGTTATTTATTAATATTTTCATAATGGTTCAAAATAAAAACCGTTAAGTAACTTTTTTTATCGTGGTAAAATCTTCAAATGAGTCCTCCCACCCAGGGCAGAGCGGGAGGGACTGTCAGACTCGTAGTGACTAAAATCCACGGTGTCCTTCTCTTTACGTTCCGGGGTCACGACAATATTAATTTACGATAACAGTAGTTTCATGTGAAAAATAATCACGTTCAGGAAATGTTTTGATTACTTATTGTATTTTCATCCTATAAATGCTAGTTTTTTTTGAAAATAATAGGGTAAACCGTAAACAAAAAGACATCGAATTAGATAAAAAAATATGATAAATAAATAAAATACATTAGAAAATAAGGACATAACAGTGCCAATGTTCATGAAAAAGATTGATTTCTAACAATTCCTAAGGTTCTATAAAATGTTTCTAAATCTAGAAGAATGCTTAGGGATAGATGATGAGTATGGCAGGCAGATAATACTAATTCTCTAATATCTTTGGCATGGTTACACTTACAACAAAATAATGACCATGAGAAAATATAACACAGTACCTACGTCAAGGTGAATAAGGACGCTAACTATTGGCCATAAAAGCCAAATATTCAAGGACTTCTCATATTTAAACCTAGATCTTCCAGAAAATGGCACTAGTTTGGCAGCAGGGCGGCTTATCTCGTACTGGCAGCTACGACAGAACCTAATTCTAAAGTCCCGTCGAAAATTAATTTAATCTGGAGACAGCGTGAAACTTTATTGACCTGAACCTCCTGAAAGACTTGAGTTTTCAGCGTTAAAATCTTATTAAATTCAGTTACGTAATGCCGATTACCAGCTGTTAACGAAGTCTTTTTTGCCAAAAAACATGTTAATTTCGTAAGACGTTTGTGTTAAAAAATATGTGTTCAATAGTTGACATGTCAAATCAATATTATTGTATCTATAAACACTGTTTTATAATACTCTGTAATGATTACCGATTGTGTAATACAGTCTAGGCCACATGTGTATTTTAAATTGTTCACTGCCTAGTGGACCGAAAAATTAATTTCTCATCATAAATAGTTTTCGTTCTAATTGGTTCATTGTTCTAATGAACTCTAAAAACGAATTGAGGTCGAAAGATTGAAGATATGTAAACTTTTCTGAATTGCCTTCATGTAGGTACCTACCTATTAAATCTCGTGCAATGTGCATATTAAATAATTTATCTACTCTCATATCGTAAAATTCGAATTACAAAACTCAAAACGAGTTTATAAAGACGTACTTTATACCATAGAGTAACGAAATGAAATTAAAAAATTAAATTATAACACTACTTCTCTAACAAAATAATGTTATAATAAAATTTTTTTTCATTATGATACAGATTACAGGTCATAGATACATCTATTTCATTTTTTATCTGTGGCTGCGCGCGCTCTAGATGGGAATGTTGGAATTTTGACGTTTGTGTTTCGGTGGATGACATGGTGGATGTTTATTAGTGTTTATTAATTTTTATCTTTTATTTGATATGTTGATGTTCAATGAGAGTAGATAAAGTAGTGTATGTAACTGTACATAATTAGGTATTATACCACTCGTGTGATACTATTAAAAAACTCGCTTCGCTCGTTTTTTAAACTCACACTCGTGTATAATACCCCTCATTATGTACCAGTTACATAAACTACTATTATGTCATGGATTTCCTCAAATAACTGATTCTAACTAATCAAACGATGACCTCATCGCTGTTCTAATTTATAACTGATCTGGAATTAATGTCTATGTAAGTGTCCATGAAACTTGTACTTTTTATTTAAAAAGATTTAGGTACGTTTACTTCTTACGGTCCGTACAGACTATATAACATAACATGTTATATAACATTGTTATATAACATTTTCATAGTGTGGTCATTTTATATAACATTGTTACATAAAGTTGTAGTGTTATATAACATGTTACATGGTCTGTACACACCCTTACTTACTGTTGTCATGATAAGTGGCTTGAATGAATTTTGTTGCGTTTTCTTAAGTGATAAAAAAGCTATATAAGTTGGTAACACAAAAAAAAATATAACAGGCTGCATGGGCTGATGATGAATAGACCCGTTGCCTCCTTCTTTTTGAAGTCGGTTAAAAATATTTAAAAATGAATGATCAATTTAAAATTAGAACTCCATTTAGGTATCTATGGTCCCTCGCCTCTAATGCAGCTATCCATTATCGTGTGTGGCCAACCATTCCAATAATTTATGATATACCTACGCTGGCAAAGCCGGTCAAGTCTAGAGCCGGCTTCAGACCGGCGACCAATCCCGAATAAATCCGACCCCGGAAGCCAAAATGGACGGTGAGGAATATTCATGCGAGCACTGCCCGCTACCGGAGCACCCGAAAATATTTTGATTACTTCCAGGAATTTTTACCTGTGGAATTGGCGTTCATATTAGAAATACCTTTGAGGTGTGTTGGTGGTTTTAGTTCCTACCTTGTTGAATATTCCATGTAATTAATCCCAAAAAATAAGAGCAATTAAAGAGATGGTTTTTTTTCCTCAAAGATACAAAAAGTTTCTGCCACGGTACGTAGGTACATACATACATTCTTTGTTGTAAGTAGCTTTGATTTAGATTTAGTGGACTCAGATTTTTCTTGCTTTACTTGATTTGATATTATTTTATGTCTTAACCACTGCTCTCAAAACGGTGAAGGAAAACATCGTGAGGAAACCCATCAAAAATTCGAAGACATCTACCAACCTGTACTGGGACCGCGTGGTGGATTATGGCCCACTCCCTCTCGCAGACACGAGGCCTGTGTCCCAGCAGTGAAAATATTATAGGCTGATAATGGTGAACGTTCTAATGATAATGCTGTGATGTAATGGAAATAATGACAGTCAAGAATATTACGATAAAGGCACTATTAGGTACATAAATTGGCACGGACTGCTCCATTTCCGATGAAGTCACAAACACCATTGTTATGCAAACTGAACGGTCGTGATTCATTTTCAACACAGAATTCATTAAAAATGTCGAACGCATCCCGCATCTTGAAAAGTTTCCTGTCTTGTAAATCGAAGAGAATCGAATTAGAATATTCTTTTGGTGATGTTGGTAAATATGTATTTGAGTTCAATAAATTCGCTTTGTGTGGCACAAATTAATCGGATTCTATAATCGGGAATTGTAACAAGGAAATATTAAAAATAAATATTTGCCGATAACATTAAAATAATATAATCCTGAAACAAATTCAAAGTTCGTGTAAACATCTAGCTATCAAGTAAATTAAATAGTGCGACCGACACACTTTTTTTGCTGGGAGAAAATCGATTCGTTAATGTCGACTTTATCTTGATTCATATTTAAATAGACCGTATAGTATGGTATGGTAGTCTAGACAAATAATCTCAAATCGTTGGCATAAAGCCCTTGAAGCCATGCTGGAAACATAAAATAGGGTTGTAAGTTCGCCACTAAAATTATTCCCCTCGAAAAAAGTTGTGATCCTGTTCTCCTAATACCTACTTTCTGTTCAGATTCCACATTGTGTCCTCGTTTTCGGTAGTTTTGTGCTGGATTTTACCGATTTTATAATTTTATTGTTCTGCTACCCGTGCGGAAAAAAATGGGTCGAATCAAGGTCGAATGTACAAATTGTACAATTGGGTGACCCAAATCAAGATGTCCATAAGTCCGTATTTTCACTTTTGAGAAAATGCCATATTCATTTTTAATTTGGATTTAGAAATTACAGCTGATGGGATAGGTATAAAGTAATTGTAACACCATCATACTTCGCGCTATGTCCTATTTCATATGAACTAAAAAATACATACATTTTGTAGTATATTCTTTGAAAAACTGAAAAATGATTAGACTTAGGGCACCAAAACCATGGACTTAGGGACTTTATCATGGACTTAGGGACTTTCGGGATTTATGTTTAACTTAGTGATTTTCTAGTTTTGACTTAGGGATTTTTAAGCAAGTAAGTTTTTTATTTTCAATTTTCAGTAATGACAGATAGCGACATTTAGTTTTGAAACCATAGGACTTAGGGTCTATTGACACTTAGGGAGTTCTTAATTTAAATGACGTGGACATAGGGTATAAAACAAATGAAAAACTAACACTTCGGGACATGTTACAAAGATTTCAAATAGATAGAACCATAGACAATCAGCTGTTATGTATTGTAGTGTTGCTAGTGCATAAAGTCCCTAAGTGGACTTAGGGACATCTTGAATTGGGTCAACCAATAATCAAAATTAAAAAAAAATAACAAGAACCTTTGGCTAATTTACCTATTTCGTAGGGAATTATTTTTGTGGCGAACTTACAACATACCCAAATCGAAATTTTTAAATAAGAATATGGAACTCAAAATTTAATAAAAAAATGAGAACAAATCTTATTAATCAAATTGTCGTTTCAAATATGAAAACGATATTGGAACTCTTTGAAAAGTCATCTGACTGTAATTTTGTGCAGTTAATCTCAGCTGTTTATTTCACTTTGTAATGTTTCCGCTTTGTTTCAGAAGAAAGCGCCAGAACTTAGAATATTTATGTCTTTGTGAATTGTTCTATCTTTCATACAAACGGTTGTATTTTTCGCGAGTTATCGTTCGTGAAATCAACTACCTATGTTGTTACATAACCGAGAAAGCCGCTATCTAATATTTATGCCGTTTTATCTAGTTCCTCTGGCTTCTCACTCGTGAAATTCGGATATTATTCTACTTGAACCTGTCTACCAAGTCATAAAGTCGTAACCTAGGTTTTGGTCTACCTGTAGGTATGTCAAATATCATAAAATTGTTCAGTCGCATGGCGTGAAATGGTACTGACACAGTAAGTATAGATAAGAATTAATTTCTACGTATAATGCTAGATATTTCTCGTGGCCTTTTGGACGGGAAGTTTTAAATATTGCCTTTGCTATTCGATGATTATTATTTATTGGAAGTAGTTGAGCAAGAAGGACTCAACCCACATTGTCGACAAGGATGGGCTGATTGTTTCAGGGAATTTAAAGAGATTGATTTTTCAAGTCAGTAAAAACATATCCAATACAATATACAATTAGGTTTAAAAATGCAATACAAAAGCTTTCGCTTACCACATCTTTCGGTACAAAAATTCGCTTCCATTCCACAGCAATATTATACTTAAATTGAGCCTTGTATTCAAACTTTATCCCTTCATAATAATTATTAAGTAAAAAATAATGGATCTACACACGAAGATCCCCATTTTACATACTTAACCTGAAGTATAATGTACAAAAGCTATACATAAATTGCGAAAATACATTATTTATAACCCAACAAGACTATGTATTTTCCCCTGCTCTCCCCATTTTGCATGATCTGCCGTAAATCCGTAAGCATTAGTGAAATATATAAAAAGTAAAATTGAGGGAGTGCACAGCTATTTTCCGCTCCTAATATTTTCACCTACAGGGTTCCCGGGAAAAGCAAATAATATAATAAAGACAGTATTGAGTGTGACATAATTCGCCCCGGGAGACGAGAATTTATCACTCTCTTTGAAAATACACACATCAAAAGTGTCTAGGGATCAAGCATTTTTATGCGGATTTCTTGAGATTGAGATGTGGCTTTGTAATAAATTTATGATTTTATAAATTTATATGGATCCTTTTTGGTGCATTTCATAATTTGAATCAGGAACTGTAAATCAAATTCGAGTAAAAGATGAAAATCAGCTGTCAATATTTTCCCTATAAAAACATACAACGCATTGAAGACATTATTAGTGCTACTGTTTCCCTACTACTGATTAAAACCAACGTTATTATGGAGCGGCGACGTCATTTAAGCAGGGAAGAAATGCTCAGAGCCGTGGGAATGATAGAAGCTGGTTCCCGGCAACGTACTGTGGCTTTAGCTCTGAATACAAGTCAGAGTGTTATCAGTCGACTTTGGACACGTTACCGAAGCACTGGTACCGTGGCTGAGCGCCATGGAGGACGGTATCGCTGCACCACACGGAGACAAGACCGATACATTCAAATCTTAACTCGAAGAGCTCCAACAATAACCGACATGATGTTAGCCGTGAGGCTTCATCACTCTTCAGGGAACTTAATTAGCGACCAAACAGTCAGAAACCGCTTGCATGAAGTGAACCTTCATTCCCGAAGACCGCTACGGGTACCACCTATAGCAATGCACAATCGTAGGATTCGATATCAATGGGCTCTTGAACACAGAAATTGGGCAGAAGAACAATGGCGTTTCGTGTGCTTTTCTGATGAGTCTCGTTTTGGTATGAGACCGGATACAAGACGTATACGACACTGGAGAACCCCTGGACGCCAACAGCGATTAAAATCCTGACAGGAAGTCCATCCTTATAGTGGTGGAACCATCATGGTATGGGCGGGTATTTGGATCGGCGGAAGAACTGAGTTGATTTGGATCAGAGGCAACCTCAACGCTCAAATTTATGCTGAGACGATTGTATCAGACGTCATCGTTCCTCTACAAGTGCAAATCGGTCCCTTATTTCAGTTAATGCATGATAATGCATTAACTGAAATAAGGGACCGACCGCACACCGCAAGAGTTGTAAGACAGACTCTCGCCGCAGCTAACATCAATGTCCTGCCCTGGCCTGCTCAGTCGCCAGACTTGAACCCGATTGAGCATGCATGGGATATGCTACAGGGAAGAGCTCTGCCGAATATGGAGGGTATCCAGTCGCAAGAAGACCTTTTTTTGTTGTTGCAACGAACATGGGCGGCCATTCCACAGCGTGATTTGGATGAACTCATTTTGAGTATGCCAAACCGATGTTCTTGTGTTGTTAGTGTTCGCGGTAGAAACACGGATTATCAATTGTTTAAGTTACCCAATAAAATTTTAAAGAAAACTGTTATTTCAGTCTTTTTTTCGAACTTTAATGTTAGTGGTTCAAATGTCAAAAATCCCTTTATTAGGAAAATGGCAAATTTCTTTATGAATGCAAAGGTGACTTGGTTTATCGTTACTGTGACAAACGATAACACTTTATTTGATGAATCCTTAAAGAACATTTTAATTAATATCAATCAGGAGAAAAGTTATTGCAAAAATATATGTTGATCCCTAGACACTTTTGATGTGTGTATGAAAATAGGTACTTCACTGTCTTGTCTTTTATGTAGCGTTATTCGTTTTTGTTGGAATTTGCTGTCGATACCTTTATCGGCTATATTTTGTGTTGTCAGAGTCAGCAATTTTGAAGAGTTACGAGTTTGGATGTGCATTGTGTCCATTTACGTTTTAATTTAGTGGTAGATATATTATGTTTTAAAATAATATATCAGATTTTTGGAACGAAGTTCCTTATTATTCTTTCTCATCATTCCCGTAGCGACCTTGTTGGTTTTGGCGTAGAGTTACATTTACGGCATTTTGCGATTTTTCCGCGCGCCGTTGTTTGTTCAGCGTTAACTTTTTTTAGAATTTTGAAATGTTGCTACAAATGTCAAATAAAAGTTTGATTTATTTGTAAAAAGCAGGTAAAAAGTCCGTACTTTAATACTGATGTCCGTTTTTTTTTTAATTGTAACCCTGCTCAGAGGTAGGTATGTAATTCAAAATGCCGCGAATGGCCAGAAGCTATGCCAGAGAAATATTATAAAAAGGTTTAAATATAAAAATGGCGTCGAATAGCTGTCATGTTACATATTTCGGTCACAAGATTTTAGTTCGTACATAGGTCTATTCATTTCGCTTCAAAGGCGTTGTGGTCTAAAACACAAAGGCGGAGAGGCCTTCGTTTAGCCGCGGACGTACTAGACATGTGAAGGCACTTACCTTTATTGAACATTGATAGTGTTGTTATTCAAGCTATTTACGTATGTCCATATACGTCGTATCGTATGTAAATAGAGGTGTCTTATCTCACTTACTATTCCATTTGTAATATTGAACCATTTCTCTGAACGAGTTTGCTTCGATCTAGTGGTCAAGATAGTCCGTTTGTAATATTGGGTTATTTAATTAGGAATTTTTCAGTAGCTCACGGACCTTGAATAGGCTATTTTACTCAAAAAAATTATTGGTTCAAAAAATAGATTATTTTATTTATTTTATTTTTATTTTCATAAGAGAACTTACAGCTAGGTTACAGGTGTTAGAAAAATTAGTGCAAGAAGGCCAATTACAAGTTCTCACTGACAGCATTAGGTTAGAACAAGAAACAGTAGACAGTTAAGTAACATAATGAGTAAAAGAACTCGGAGTGAATTATAAAAAAGAACATGAGAAGTGTTAGAGATTTTTGAAAAAACAGTTACATAATGTTTTTTTAAGCTTACTGACACTGGTGGTGAATAAATCTAGATCATAATCACCTTGACAAAATGAATTGTACGATCTACTAGCTCTGATCATATAAGAATTTTGTCTATAAATACACCGGACCGAGGGAACATACAAAGGTTGGTGATTCCTGAAGGAAAAGGAAGGCACACGTAGCCCAATTTTACCAACCAGTTCAGAACAATCGGTTGAACCATTAGCTATGTTAAATAATAAAGCCATATCAGCAATTTTTCTCCGCTCGCTTAATGGAAGAATGTGAAATTTAGCGCAACGACTATGATAGTTAGGTAAATAAACACCGGATCTGTATTGAATGTACCTCAAGAACTTCTTCTGGACACTTTCGATGCGATTGATGTAAGTACTATAAATAGGATTCCATACTGGTGAACAATATTCGAGATGACTGCGTACAAAAGCACAATAAAGAATTTTAACTGTTTTTATATTTTTGAAATCGGCTGATATTCTCATGACAAAACCTAGTGCTTTAGTAGCTTTCTTAATAATTTTATCGATGTGTGAGTCGAAAAGAAGTTTCGAGTCAAAAGAGACGCCTAAATCTCTAATAATATTAACTCTGGCTATTGAAGTGTTCGTTAGCTTATAATCGTAAAGTATAGGGTTTGGTTTGCGAGTGAACGTACATATGTAACATTTTGAGACATTTAGATCTAAGCGGTTTGCGACACAATACTCAGTGAATCTGTCCAGATCACGTTGAAGATGTTCAGCATCCTCATCGGTTCTAATTTCACTTAGAATCTTCATGTCATCCGCAAACAAAAGAACTTTTGAATTAAAAAAACACGAAGAGACGTCATTGATGAAGATGTTGAACAACAAGGGTCCCAGTAGCGATCCCTGAGGAATTCCTGAAGGAATAAACATAGTTCGGGATGTGTATCCATTTAGAACAATAGTTTGGCATCTGTTGGCTACATAGGACGAGAACCACCTGAAAAGGTTTCCACTGATTCCTATAGCCGATAGCTTGCGCAAGAGTATAGCATGATCCAGGCGATCGAAACACTTGCTGTAATCTGTGTAGATTACATCTACTTGTGTGCGACGAGACATACATTCAGTCAAGTAGTCACTGCATAAAATTAGATTGGTGGCTGTAGACCGACCTCGTAGGAAACCATGTTGGCGATCACTTATACTTAATTTAAGAGTGGTGGTTATCAAACAATGTTTGACCGGTATTTTTTCTTTTGTTACGTTAAGCAAAATTGACGAAGATACAATGCTTCTAAAAATCACAAAACGTCACTCGTTCAGTAAAATTTAACAGAAACAGAACTGAGAAATTCCTAATGACGTCACAAGCCCTCACTTTCGAATTTCGAAGCGTTTTATCTTTTTAATTATTAAAAAAAAAAGAAACTGATGGACTAAACAGATTTTCAATTTATTTATGCACTAAACTACCCTATTGTGCCATGTTGATGGCCATAGTCTCAACTGGTATTTTCGTTCGGTATAACCCCGAACTTCACTGCAGGCAGCAGGCCTTTCGCACCACTGTCTTGTGGTCCGCATTATATTCTCTAGTCTAAAGGTTAATATGAGATTACCTACATGCCGTGCAGCACGGCAATGCAGCGAATCCGAGCGGCAGCCAGCACTACTGCGCAGCACCACAGTTGTGGTACAGCTGTCTGTCTGCTTTCGATTCATAGCTTTCAACTTAAGAGGCGAAATGTGGTGTATTACCTATTCGTCATATCCTACTAGTTATACTTTACTACCTATATAAACGTGAAAGTTTGTTTGGATGGATGGATGGATGTTTGTTTGTTACTGTTTCACACAAAAACCACAACAGTCAACAGATTTGGTCGAAATTTGGTTCACAGATAGTTTATAACCTGGATTAACACATGTAGGATAGTTTTTATACTGGTTTTTATGTTCTCGTGGGATCATTTTCGATTTGTAGCGGGCGGAGCCGCTGGCAAAAGCTAGTACCTATCTACATAACCATGCATTTACTGTTGCACTGTCGCATCGTCAATAATCAGTTGAACACATGTTAAATACTTGTCAAATATGTCGTGATAACTTTATCAACAAATTGTAAACAAATCTGACAGTCAATATTTAAACTATTTGCTTACACGCAAATTCAGATAAAGATTCCCTGTCTCTTGTTATTGCGGACTGGGATTTACGATAGCAATATAATCAGTTTGTAAATAATATACCTACCTAGATAATTATTATCGTATAGCAAACCGGCCAGTAAATATTGACAGCTGATAATGGCGCTGCTGGCTGGCTGTATAGACAAATGTCATCGATGTGTCAAATGCGGTAAGTACATTTGTGGTTAGTTCCGTTTCTTGCCGCATGTCAAAATATGCTGGGCAATGATAATGATAGATCCCGTTCATTGGCGGGGGCGTCTGTGGCGCATGTTTTGGGTAGTTTGTTTACTTGATGTTTAGTTACATTGTTGATTGTATTTTCACAGAACTATCTATAATCTCTGCTGATTCACCAATTTTCAGCTTATTTTCTGAAATTATCACTAGCTAGATTAAATTGTTTACAAAGTTTTGCAATACCCAGTATGTACAACTGTTTAAAAAACTAAGTTCGAATCTTTAAAGTAACGAACAGCAAAAGCTTATTTATTTTTACCTGAAACAAAGAAAATGTCGAAGACGAAGCCGAGAAGCAGGGGAAAACTAAGAGATTTCGTCAAAGGACACTTTGTTTCTTAACACACAATCCCAGAGACAAACATTTCTTTCCAACTTTATCTTTGAAGCCATCTCTAATGCTGCAATGTTATTGGTCCAGATCGAAGTGTACGTTCGAAACTTGAAAATAAACTAACGGTTTCAACTGCACGTGTCGTCAGAATAGACGTTACATATCTTTGTACAAATTGACTTAATAGTTATTACTTACTAGTTCCATGCTTACTTGACTTTGGCCATTGTGTAGACGATGGTTCCATTCTTGAATAGGTACATAATTATTTACGTCACCGTTATTAATCTTTTTTAACTCGACATTTTTGTCTTTGCCTTCAAAGTTGCCAGTACGATTTAATGACTTCAAAAATAGACATCGAAAGCAACCAACGAGTATTGAAAACCCACCAAAGGCTAGCCTTAAAAATGAAGTAAAAAACATGCGGTGTAGCTCGACATTCTCATCGTTATTTCAGCGGCGGGGAAATGCTAACTAGCACACTTCATTGTGTGAGATCGCTTGCCCGCTTCGACCCTCGTGCCAAATCGTTGAAAAAAGTCCTGAATCAGCTTTTCAAAGCGCTGAAGTTGCTTTGAAGCCGTTTTTCACGTCAGCTGCCATTTATAGGGACCAATTTCCCGTGTCTTGTCCAGAAATATTTCGATTTTACGATGAAAATTTATAATTGGATGTGTAATAAGATATAAGAATTTATGAATGGGGTTTTGTTAAATAAATAGGATAAAAAGTTAAATCGCCTTTGTTAGACTTAAAACCTATTTAACCTACTTTTCCTATATAAATTATCTGTGAACGAATTTGTTGTTCTGTAAGCTAATTAAAACTCAACTATATTCATGAGTATTAAATTAACAAAATGAAATAATAATACCTACTTTAATAACAACATAATTGGTTTGTTCACATAATTAAGTACAACTCGGTGACAATAACAATTTCAAAATTAATTCGAATGTGTAATTTTATGAACGCTGTCATAACATTCCACGATAGAGCAAATTATTTCCAGCTCTTTGACAAATTATTACTGGCATACCTTAAAAAACAAATGGCGATATAAAATGGATGTAATCAATGATCTTCTTATGACTAAATATTCAAAAAATTTACTAGAATATCATAACGAATTTCGTTTTATTTTTTTTCATTGCTCATTTCTTTCATAAACCGCAGGTTAGCAAACACAAAATCTGTCAAATCATTATGTTGGCTATTATTAGGGCTGTATAAGCTATATTTCTGCTCCATTTCGGTTTTCAAATTTTTATTTTACTATCAACATGGCGATGGCTTCAGCTTTTGCATTTTACCACAAAATGGCGCGAAATTGCAAAATGCAGCCTTAAGCGCGCTAAATCTTTACATTACGAGCTTTGTGAGCGCTTTTATATTTACAGAAAGTAATTACAGACAGGCGAGAACTGCTAAAGGGAAAATAAAGACCTTTAAAATTGCTCGGGTATCTTTTTTCGTTTACATTTTTTTTTCATTTTGGCGAGCTTTTACTTAATGTTTTGAGTTTGAATTTGGAATGCAAAAGAGTAGAGGATGACCATAGAAACGATGAATGGAATGTTAGAAAGATTATTTCACCAGAAAGGTCTTGACTACTGGCTGAGGTAACGAATAATATAGAGGAAGACAAGTTCAGTGGAATAAAGCCAAGAGAATGTTGAGCTTGAGGTCATAAGTTTTTTTAACAACTGACGAAGATACGACACTTTCTAAATTGCCACTCGTACAGTTTTTTGTTTGTTTTTTTTATTAACGATGAAGGAAAATATCGTGAGGAAGCACGTTCTAGAACAAAAATATTTGAAGACATGTGACACCTACCAACCTGCACTGGAACCCTTGTAGTGTAATTACAGCCCACTCCCTCTCATAGAAAGGAGGCCTGTGTCCCAGCAGTGGGAACTTTATAGGCTGATGATGATGATTAGTGGTTAAAAGTTATGAACCAGGATTTAACTGTAGAATAAATCATACTTTCATTTTCATCGGAACTTGATTGATATTATTATGTCAATGATCACACGATAGGGCAATGCTTGCTTATCGGTTTAGGTACAAGTACCTAGGTACTTGAAAGTTTCAACGATGTGACAGTAATAGCTGATAATAGATAAAATACTTGTTAAAATTAATCGAAAGTGAAAAATAATTTACTTTCATACAAGGAATTGTTTATATGAAAGTGTCAATATTAAGGAGTGCATGACGTCACAATAATTACGGCGTCGGCAATTCTCCTACATAGTTGAACTGCATAGTAGGTACTTTGACCAACTCACACGTGTTGTAAATGGGTAAGCTGCAGTGGCGGACTTGCCCTAAGGCCCAGTAGGCCCGGGCCTAGGGCGGCTAGATATTAAGGGCGGCAAATCGTCTCAAAAAATCACTGATGATAGCTATAACTCAAATGCAAAGTATCTTTATTTATTTATTAAAGGTTCGCGTCTTTCTTAATCACTATTGCGTATTAAAGTATAAAAATAAAATAATTTCGTATATACAGGCTGTTTTTTTGCATTTACGTCAAACTTCAGGTGGTTGTCACAAAAGTCATAAATAATCAATTGAAAGAACAGTACCGGGCAAAACTAATAAGGGCTGCTTTTTTTTTGTTGTTGAAATTTTACCGTATTTCAGAATTAAACCCTTAATTCAATACAAATGAAAGAGAATCACCCGACCGCAGTTTACGCGCGTACGCACACATCGATGATTAGATGTGCGTGAATTCAATGACGCGCGAGTACCTATCGTGCGCCGAGAAGTGACCTTGGCGACCCTTAGCAATAATTTTACGTAATTTTATTTCGAAAATCACCCACATTATTGTCATTTCGTTTGATATTAACTTATTCGAAGCATCAGCATAATACGAAATCTTAATAATGACAGTAATACTAGACCGCCATAAAAAGTTCACTGACCTGCTATCAGATGAATAATAAAAATTAAGTTTTGCTTGATTGCTATCGTTCACCCTAAACTTTTCGTAGTGATTTTGTTTTTATTTGTGGATAAAATTGGTTGATTTGAAGTTTTCCTCGGGCTTAGACCGTCAATAATACCTACCCCGATCTCCGTAGTATAAAAAATGTTTTTTAAAGATTTGCTAGTTAAATGTAAGTAAGTGGTGATACTTTCGACTTTTAGGTATTATTGGCGTAGTTGAAAATTTAAAATCAACTTATTTACACAAATAAAAGCGATTAGTTAACAACGTATTTACAAAATGTACAAATAAATTACCTACCTACTTAGGTTACCCGGAGGTACTTATTGTTAAATGTTGCCACCATCACACTCTTGGCACAATTTTCCTTCAGCTTACGTAAAACTAACACATTCGTTTTTAGTGTCGAAAGCACTAATGATCCTGGCACGTGATTCTGTTACACTTGTCACACCACAGGGTCTCGGCGACCCGATCCAATGTTCACCAAACTTTTCGACCATAGTGAACGGGAACTGTCTCCACTGATGGCATACAGGCGAACCATCTTCTCCAACTCGACATTAGAGTAATTGTCCGTCGTCTTGTACTTTGTATCGAATGCCGTCTCAACAATGCACCTACCTAGAAGCGGAATTTGCAAAACGCATGCACTGCTGTGACATCAAACACATGACTGTCGGTTCGGGTGCCGACCGCCTGCGAACCGCGGCGCGGGGCGCGGGGCGCGGGGTGCCGGGCGCGGGGCGCGTGGGCGCGGTGCAGCGCCCTTGCTTTGGATTGGTTGCGGTGCGATGATTGCCTACGAATTTGTTGAATGACCGTTGCGTATGCGTTGTGTACATGAATGTTTGCGTTTGTTTGTGTGTGAAAGCGCGATAGGGCTAGTATCAGACGCGCCGCTTTTAAATACGGCTGGTTCACACTTACGGATTTCAGTAAAAAGGAAAAATAAAAGAAAAAAATACCTACCTATTTTATTGCTGTTTTGGGTCGAGAATCATTAGTATAATGACGTCCTTGAATTTGTCTAGGATGCGGATCAACACCCTGTATAAAATAGTTCTTACGTTTAGTGTGACATTGAAGTCAAAACAAAACCTAAAACAGTTTTAGGTACTTAAATGTTTTTTACTAAATGTTCAATAATCCCTGAAACCGGAAAATATTAATTATTAAGTATAAACTAGCAGCTTTCAGTTAAAGATAATAACCAATTTTGTGCATCACTTTAAAGTGGATAATAAAGTTAATTCAGTCTCTACGATGGTAGCTGAGAAAGGGGCGGCACATGGTGTGGGCTAAGAGCGGCTAGGACCACAAATCCGCCACTTAAGATGGACATCGTGTTGCGATAATAATATCTTGTTTTCACTTTTGTTTGCCAGTACCCACCTTAGATTTTGGCGTAATGACTTTTTTCTGTAATGTTCATCCGGTACAGGTGGGCCCTCAATCCTCGAATATGAAAACTGAGGGCCCGACATTACAGTCCATAACTCGCTTATTTAACTTTTACAAAATCTGATTTTAACTTGAACAATTCTTTGGGAATATTCACTAAATTCTAAGCATATTTTCAAAGATTTTTATGAAACTGTACCTCTCACTCACACTACACGCAATCCGTACATACTCCTTTCGCTTCATTCACGTTCCTACATCTGGTTATTAAACACACCTTTACGAAGAATCTCAACATTTCGCTCAAAAAATGTCCTTCTAGAATCTAGGGCTTTGTATCTTAAAAACTTTTCCTCAGAGTATACATTTTATTATGCAAAGAAAAAAATAGTGTCCGACCGAAACTGATTTTTCAGCCGAAACCGAAACCGAAACCGACCTTTCGGCCTTGCTCTCAGTTTCGGCCGAAACCGAAACCGAAACCGAAACTTTTTGAAACATTTAAAATTACGATTTTTTTCTGAAATTTATTGTTTTTTTTACATTTAATATTTTATATAAGAAAAAGTATCAATATACAGGGCGAATTTTTCAACTGGGCTTGGATGGCTATATTCTTAACTATGAGAAATATCGAAAAACGTTGAATAGAGTCTCGAGACCGATTTTGCTGAAAACTAAAACTGCATCATTGGATTTTAGAAAAATCATTAATCCTGGCCAGGAATCGAACCCGCTAATTTTGGAAAAAAAAATCACAACCTGATTTATCACACCATTCGATAGTGTTGCTAATAAGGATCAAATCCTGGGAAGTAATGAAATACGTCAAGAGTATAGATGACTTTAAGAAATTGCTATTTTTCTATGTTATTTAACTTGTACTGAGCCATAATCTATTGGAAATTATAAAAAATCATTGTTTCCAATATTTCAATAGATTTGAGGTCTCAACAATCGCACTATATTAAAAAATAGCATTATTTCAAAGAAGAAACCGTTAACATAATTATAAATATTATATAACATAATTAAGTGAATACCGCCGGCGCCTAATCCTAATCGCCTTGACAATTGATAAGTTTTTTAATCATCAACGTACGTAACAAGTATATATTTTATTATGACATGAATAAACTAGACTTACTCTTGGCAGTAAACTCAAAAACATAACCTCAACTCACGATTAAATGGACGGTGGCAAACTGAGCCGGGGCCCCCGCCCGGCGAGCAAGCACGTGTTAGCTACGAATTTTACCGAACGACACACGAAAATGCACGAACTCTTGAGTTTCGGCAAGGCCGAAAGTTTCGGCTATATTTTGGCCGAAACCGAAACTAAGGCCGAAACTAGATTTTTTGGCCGAAACCGGCCGAAACCGAAACCGAAACCGAAATTTCGGTCGGTCACTAGAAAAAAAACTTCAGTGTAACTTTTATGAAACCTTAAAAAGACTGGGTAAAATTTTGCAAAAGTTGAAACAAAGGAGCCAACTCTTGCATAAATAAACGTGATCGTAGGTAGAAGACTTTTAAAATATTCAAATTTAGAACCGTCAAAGGCTCACGAAGGCTTAGGGAGGACTAATTATTATTGAGAGACAATAAGGTTCTTAACCACTCTGCACGACAACATTTTGACACATGACACATCAGCTGAGTCGACCGGGTGATTCGAAATTAGAGCTATTACACAAGATTTTTTGTCAACTTTCAGCATCCAATTTTTGATCAAAAATATGTTACTACAGCTATTTCATGCGATAAGTTTGTGAGCAATATCTCTAAGAACATGTTGAGGTCAATAAAACTGCCTCATTCTGTTGTAAAATGTGTGTAACAGAAAAAATGCTACACCGTTCCAAAAACTAGGTAATTTAGATGTGCAGAAAAATATGTACATAAACAAGCATAACACATGATAATAATAGTTACACAGTGAAATAAATAAAATAACTTACTATATACATTATTAGATTTGCTAGTGTTCATACATAATTTTATAAATAATAACGATCAAAGTCTGGATAAAAATTAGCAAAAACTATGTTGCAACATGACTCTTTTTAGTGCTGACCGTAAACCCAATGTTCACAAAACGATTAAAAACGTTCATTCAGCCTAAGCGTCAGTTCACACCGAGACGCGACGCGAAGCGACGTGACGCAACGATACTTCAAATTTGTATCTTTTCTTGTAGTAAACAAAGTCAGATTTTGAACGACGTGCGCGGCGCCGCGCTGCGCAGCGCGGCGTCGAGCTGCGTTGTGAAAGGTGTATCTTTTGTCTTTTAAAATAGAGTTACATTTTGAATAACTCTATTGAAAAGTGCGCGCAGCGTCACGTCTCGGTCTGAGCTGACCGTAATCGATACTCGCAACATAATCGAACATGGAAAAAAAGTAAAACAAGACATAGAGCATGGACTGATTGTAATAATCATCAATCATCAATCAATAGTTTATTTAATTTTATGTTTTATATAGTAATAAATAATTATCGGTGTTTCATTGGAGGCTTAACATGTGTGTCTTCTAAACTTAAATTCAATCATAAGGTTTTACCTATACCCATTTTGTGTTTTCGTTAATTAATTTAAATTTATCTTTTTACAACGGATCTAAAATACGTGAAAAGACAAACACCGGGTTCGGATCTAATGCTGAGAGATGGGAGTACTTCTAAATGATTCCTTGCAGTAATAAACAATTAGAATTTCCAACGGGGCGTGGATGGCTAAATTTTGAACTATGAGGAATAGCGAAAAATCCTGAAGGAAGTCTCGAAGTCGATTTGATAAAAATTAAATAACACCATAAAAAATAAATTTTTGAAATATAAATTCAGCAATCAAACTATCAATATTCTGTGAAGTAGTAACATGCGACAAACTTGAGGTATAAGGATTTTTTTTTAATAATTCGATTTTTACGAGGGATGGAATCATATTCCATTAAATAAAATTTCGCTACATGTTCACAACATACTGTTCTAATTTCAAATTTTTATTATCACTTCGCGGTGCAAATACATTAAATAATTTTTTGAAATTCGATCTTTAAGTGAGTTTGCGCGAATTTTGATTTTGATCTGCTGTACAATGACTAAATTATTGTTTGTATATTAGTTCATATTTACCAAATTATCATTACTTCACCGAATTTGATCCTTAACAGCGACATCGAATAGTGTAAAAATATACCTAGCATTTTCTTTTTTTAATTCAAAAGCTCGATTTCTGACGTGTAATACTTGCATGACCAAACCAATCTCACGAAACAATTTTGTACAATAAAATAATTAATTTGGCTATCTTTCGAGAGGGAGAGGACAGCGTCCTCCCTCCGCCCCAACCGCAGTGGTAGACGCCCGCGGCGTCGGAAGTCGGCAGACGACGAGTTCCGGCCACCGTAGGCACGGCATGCCACCATGCCCGACCATGGACCATGGACCATGCCCGGGTCGACAGCGCGTCGTGTTCCACACGCGCCTCATAGAGCGTCAGCATAATGACTTAGAGGGCCAAAGCCTGCCGGGGTCGCGGGAGTTATTTCATTACCGTGACCCCGGAACATAAAGGGCTATTGAAGGACACCGTGGATTTTAGTCAGTACAAGTCTGACAGTCCCTCCCGACTCCCGCCCTGCTCGGGGTGGGAGGACTCATTTGATGATTTTTATTACCACGATATTATTATAGATTACCACGATAAA
Organism: Agrotis clavis; assembly: GCA_954870645.1. Taxonomy (NCBI): domain Eukaryota; kingdom Metazoa; phylum Arthropoda; class Insecta; order Lepidoptera; family Noctuidae; genus Agrotis; species Agrotis clavis. Next base: position 17,353,975 of record OX940935.1, on the reverse strand, counting down.
AAACAAAAAACTTTTATTATTTTGGTAAGAAACAAACTCATTTATAAAAAGCCTATCAAGATCCAAGGCATTCTATATTCATTCAACCTTAAAAATTATATTATTGTACAAAATAAAATGTACAGTAAAAATTAGCTAATAAATTAAAATGTTATTACATATTTTGAATAGCAAGTACCACAGCGAGCGCATTCCTAATTCAAAATTTTAGAATTAAATAATTGCCGCGCATTCAAACATTTATAACTGACATTGTTCCTTTGTCTATTATTGTTTTTTGGGAATGACAATGTACGTAATATTATTATAAAAGCTTTAAACAATATTATAATAGATAATAATTGTATTCTAAGCTTAAAACAAATTTATTTTAATTTTTATTAATCGATTTCCTAGTTTCCTTATTTTTTTAACTCGAGTTGACAAAAAAATCAATTATGGAATCGATTAGAATACTCGCTTTCACACATCATTACGATTAAAAAAAATAAACATGGTTGTCGTTTACGAACACAAATTGAGTAGTGGTAATGAAAAATACGTGTTATTGGCCCTTTATTAGAGAATTACGCCAAGATCTGTACTTTTTTACGTTATTTATAACATTTGGCATGATATATATCTTAATAGTTATTGAGTATAAGCACGCCTATGTGATCAAAGTGAAAAATAAAAATGTAAACAAACAAAAGTGGCGCGAAAGTTCGAGTTCAGATATCAAATTCTTCATTACCACTGCTAATTTATGTTGAATGATGTATGAATTCGTTACAATACTAAATGAGAAGTTATTCATTCCTCCTATAATGATCCGTTGGATGTCCGAAAACCACGTTTTTTTATGATTTTTAGCCCTACCCAGCACAGCCATCAAAATGGCGAAGATCGTATTTACACTTTTGGATTTTGTTACGGTAAATTAAGAGAATAAGCGCTAAATGTAGAAGTTTAAATTTCGTGAATAAATCAGATTTTTATTGAACATTCTTAATTAATGCGCACTCATAGGATTTTACGCAGGGAATATTATATTTTTTTAATTTATAATGAGGATGTCGTATGACTACAACGTCTGCCCCTTTTGGACCCACTACTGAGCCAGCGTAGGTTTACTTGTCGCGCCCATTTCGGGGGCGCTACCGAACTATACGGTTAAAAGGAGAAAAAAGTACTTTAGGTTTACGTGGCCGTGGCTTGAAGATTTTTAAAGCACCACGCAAAGTACCTAATAAATTATCATGTGTATCATCTATAAAATCAAATATGTCTGTGTGACCCATTCGTTTTTGAGTACCTGCACGTGTAAAGTCTAAAGTGTCAATTTGACCTCATACACATAAGGTACACGAACTTAAAAATAAAAAAAAATCATTTCACATACATAGGCCTACCAGTGCACTTGTGAAACGTCGAAAAACAGGTGCACTGTGTTTTGTTGGTAAGTCAGATAGACACCAACGACGATATAATACTAGACTCGTAATAACAGGCGACCGATGTCTGCCAACACATTAGGCAAAAAAGTCTTATAACCGTCTCATTTCGACCAATCCTGTGAGCCGTAAACATACGTTGAGACAGAACAGACCTTGAGTTAGCCAATCACAACGCAGTACCCCGCCCCCCTCGCTTACGTATTACCTCAGCGAGTTGGCAGAATAGTTTTGTTCGTTAGATCGTGCAATGAGTAGTCTAGTATTATATCGTCGTTGGATAGACACCTTTAGGGCTCATGTACACGACGGCGACGCCCACGCCGCCGCGCCGCCGCCGCGTCCGCGACGCTACCGCGCCTCATTGAGATTTGTCTAGCTAGAAGTTAGCTTAAAAAATTTACCCATTTTCCTGTAACATAGTATTGTAGATAATTATCTAAATAGAGCATTATTAATACCTAACTTTCACAAATAGCTGATATTTTGTAATAAAAGTCGGTTAAAAAAAAGTCTTATTTCTAACACTTTCTTTTCATTTTTTTTTCTTGCCAATTTACCTAAATAATGTAGAACAAAGGAGATTGCCCAACTGCGGTCCAACTGTTGCCCAGGAATGGGAGTACGTGCGTTGTGTTGCCGGCACTAATGTATGTCTGTATACGAAATATTTTTAAAATCTATCCTGGGGTTCCTGATTTATTTACATTTTTATGTTGATGACTTTAATTTTGTCTCCATGTTTTTTTTAACGTACTTTACACCTGTGCAAATGCTACCCAGGACTGGGAGTACATGTGCTGTGATCCTGGCACTAGTGTCTGTCTATATACGAAATATTTAAAGAATCTGCCCTGGGGTTCCTGATTTATTTACATGTTTATGTCGATGATTTTATTTTTACCCCATGTTTTTTTATCGTACTTTATACCTGTTCAAATGCTGCCCAGGTATGGGAGTACGTGCGCTGTGTTCCTGGCACTAATGTCTGTCTACATTCGAAATATTTTAAGAATGTACCCTTGGGTTCCTGATTCATTTACATTTTTATGTTGATGACTTCATTTTTGTCACCATGTTTTTTGTCGTACTTTACACCTGTTCAAACGCTGCCCAGGGATGGGTTTTTTTGGAGACAAAATGTAGGAAGTTATCAACATAAAAATGTAAATAAATCAGCAACCCAAGAGCACATTCCTGTGCAGCATTTGAACAGGTATAAAGTACAATCGACAAAGTTGAATCATGACCCACCATAAGCTTATTTTCTAACAGACATTCAAATACAATTAGGTCCACATTTGCGTAAACATACATATCCATGGTTACGACTTTGATCTTTGTCAATTTGACGGATTCAAACGATTTATTGTCAAAATGGGTCATGATTCAACTTTGTCGACTGTACAATAAAAAATTGGGGACAATAATAAATCATCGACATAAAAATGTAAATAAATGAGGAGCCCCTGGGCAGATTCTTGAAATATTTTGTATATAGACAGACACTTGTGCTAGGAACACAGCGCACGTACTCCCAGTCCTGGGCAGCATTTGGACAGGTGTAAAATACAATAAAATAAAAAACATGGAGACAAAAATAAAGTCATCGACATAAACATGAAAATAAATCAGGAACCCCTGGGCAGATTCTTTAAATATTTTGCATATAGACAGACACTAGTGCCAGGAACACAGCGCTTTTACTCCCATTCCTGGGCAACATTTGGACGGGTGTAAAGTACAATAAAAAAAATAAAGCAGACAAAAAAAAGGCATCGACTTAAACATGTAAATAAATCAGGAACCCCAGGGCCGATTTTTAAAATATTTCGTATACAGACAGACATTAGTGCCAGAAATACAGCGCACGTACTCCTAGTCTTGGGCAGCATTTGGACAGGTGTAAAATACAATAAAATAAGAAAACATGGAGACAAAAATAAAGTCATCGATATAAACATGAAAATAAATCAGGAACCCCTGGGCAGATTCTTTAAATATTTTGTATATAGACAGACACTAGTGCCAGGAACACAGCGCTTTTACTCCCATTCCTGGGCAACATTTGCACGGGTGTAAAGTACAATAAAAAAAATAAAGCAGACAAAAAAAAGTCATCGACTTAAACATGTAAATAAATCAGGAACCCCTGGGCAGATTCTTATAAATATCTCGTATATAGACAGACATTAGTGCCAGGAATACAGCGTACGTACTCCTAGTCTTGGGCAGCATTTGGACAGGTGTTAAATGCAATAAAATAAAAAACATGGAGACAAAAATAGAGTCATCGACTTAAACATGTAAATAAATCAGGAACCCCAGGGCCGATTTTTAAAATATTTCGTATACAGACAGACATTAGTGCCAGGAATACAGCGCACGTACTCCCAGTCCTGGGCAGCATTTGGACAGGTGTATAATACAATAAAATAAAAAACATGGAGACAAAAATAGAGTCATCGACATAAACATGAAAATAAATCAGGAACCCCTGGGCAGATTCTTTAAATATTTTGTATATAGACAGACACTAGTGCCAGGAACACAGCGCTTGTACTCCCATTCCTGGGCAACATTTGAACGGGTGTAAAGTACAATAAAAAAAATAAAGGAGACAAAAATAAAGTCATCGACTTAAACATGTAAATAAATCAGGAACCCCAGGGCCGATTTTTAAAATATTTCGTATACAGACAGACATTAGTGCCAGGAATACAGCGCACGTACTCCCATTCCTGGGCAGCATTTGGACGGGTGTAAAGTACAATAAAAAAAATAAAGCAGACAAAAAAAAGGCATCGACTTAAACATGTAAATAAATCAGGAACCCCAGGGCCGATTTTTAAAATATTTCGTATACAGACAGACATTAGTGCCAGAAATACAGCGCACGTACTCCTAGTCTTGGGCAGCATTTGGACAGGTGTAAAATACATTAAATTAAAAACATGGAGACAAAAATAGAGTCATCGACATAAACATGTAAATAAATCAGGAACCCCAGGGCCGATTTTTAAAATATTTCGTATACAGACAGACATTAGTGCCAGGAATACAGCGCACGTACTCCCATTCCTGGGCAGCATTTGGACGGGTGTAAAGTACAATAAAAAAAATAAAGCAGACAAAAAAAAGGCATCGACTTAAACATGTAAATAAATCAGGAACCCCAGGGCCGATTTTTAAAATATTTCGTATACAGACAGACATTAGTGCCAGAAATACAGCGCACGTACTCCTAGTCTTGGGCAGCATTTGGACAGGTGTAAAATACAATAAAATAAGAAAACATGGAGACAAAAATAAAGTCATCGATATAAACATGAAAATAAATCAGGAACCCCTGGGCAGATTCTTTAAATATTTTGTATATAGACAGACACTAGTGCCACGAACACAGCGCTTTTACTCCCATTCCTGGGCAACATTTGCACGGGTGTAAAGTACAATAAAAAAAATAAAGCAGACAAAAAAAAGTCATCGACTTAAACATGTAAATAAATCAGGAACCCCTGGGCAGATTCTTATAAATATCTCGTATATAGACAGACATTAGTGCCAGGAATACAGCGTACGTACTCCTAGTCTTGGGCAGCATTTGGACAGGTGTTAAATGCAATAAAATAAAAAACATGGAGACAAAAATAGAGTCATCGACTTAAACATGTAAATAAATCAAGAACCCCAGGGCCGATTTTTAAAATATTTCGTATACAGACAGACATTAGTGCCAGGAATACAGCGCACGTACTCCTAGTCTTGGGCAGCATTTGGACAGGTGTAAAATACAATAAAATAAAAAACATGGAGACAAAAATAAAGTCATCGACATAAACATGAAAATAAATCAGGAACCCCTGGACAGATTCTTTAAATATTTCGTATATTGAGAGACATTAGTGCCAGGAATACAGCGCACGTACTCCTAGTCCTGGGCAGCATTTGGACAGGTGTAAAATACATTAAATTAAAAACATGGAGACAAAAATAGAGTCATCGACATAAACATGAAAATAAATCAGGAACCCCTGGGCAGATTCTTAAAATATTTTGTATATAGACAGACACTAGTGCCAGGAACACAGCGCTTGTACTCCTAGTCCTGGGCAGCATTTGGACAGGTGTAAAATACATTAAATTAAAAACATGGAGACAAAAATAGAGTCATCGACATAAACATGAAAATAAATCAGGAACCCCTGGGCAGATTCTTGTAAATATTTCGTATATAGACAGACATTAGTGCCAGGAATACAGCGTACGTACTCCTAGTCTTGGGCAGCATTTGGACAGGTGTTAAATGCAATAAAATAAAAAACATGGAGACAAAAATAGAGTCATCGACATAAACATGAAAATAAATCAGGAACCCCTGGGCAGATTCTTTAAATATTTTGTATATAGACAGACACTAGTGCCAGGAACACAGCGCTTGTACTCCCATTCCTGGGCAACATTTGAACGGGTGTAAAGTACAATAAAAAAAATAAAGGAGACAAAAATAAAGTCATCGACTTAAACATGTAAATAAATCAGGAACCCCAGGGCCGATTTTTAAAATATTTCGTATACAGACAGACATTAGTGCCAGGAATACAGCGCACGTACTCCTAGTCTTGGGCAGCATTTGGACAGGTGTAAAATACATTAAATTAAAAACATGGAGACAAAAATAGAGTCATCGACATAAACATGTAAATAAATCAGGAACCCCAGGGCCGATTTTTAAAATATTTCGTATACAGACAGACATTAGTGCCAGGAATACAGCGCACGTACTCCCATTCCTGGGCAGCATTTGGACCAAGTCCCATACAAGAATGGGCAATGTCCTTTTAAACAGATGTTAAGTTATTCTGGTACTAAGTGGGCCATGTGGTTGAATGACACGATGATACGTGTACGGATGTAGGCGTTTCACGATCACGATAATCATTTCAATGATTTGTTAGCATAAGCACAGTCAATGCCATAATAAAATTAAAGTAGTAGTTAATTAATTCAAAAACTCTATTTAATAATGAGAGAAAAAATCTTAAGTATTAAGCTTCTTTGGGGACTGTCAAATTGGTATTTATAACAAACTTCCTAATCCCATGTCAAATGTCAACCCTTGTTCGAAAATCAAATTCTCATTTTGGAACATAGACAAGTAGACAGAGCGCCATCCAATCAATTTCCGAGCAATGCGACTGATTTATCCAAGGAATGCGAGTGGATTGCTCAATGGAATGCGCACATTGTCATGAACTATTCCCGCCTTTGGCTGCTGTCATTTTGTTTGGAACAATGCTTTTAACCTAACAATGTGTCTAATATCCAAACTATTTGTAGGTACATGTTATAAAAAAAACATTTTCAGGTTAGGTACTCATGGCTGCGTTTAAATCCTTTATCCAGTTTAAATTTATACTGACTAAATGTCAAACAGCCCGTTTAAGTACACTGAGAGGTGAAAAATTATACCAATTAAAATTTAATCTGCCCCGTTTACGGTCGTCCGCTGGTCTATGTTTTTACTGAAAGGAATAAATTTTTGCGACTTTTTTACCTCGCAAAATTTTATCCTGCTGTCAGACTGACATTAAGTTTTGTTGTTTTGCTCGATTCGCGCCGTAAAAACGAATATTATTTTTATTTTAGAGAGTAAATATTATTTGTGGATTATGGATTAATATTAAACCGGCAAATTGATTATTTGTTCAATAAACTGAGCTGTCAATTGAATTTGACAACTAACATTGACAGAAACTTATGACTCCGTTCAGCGAACCCTCGCTAGTTTAATTTTTTTCCGGCGAAATGTCGCCGGAAGATTTAAACGCACCCCATCTGGCCTAAAAACAACCAAAACAATCTTATCAGTTTCAAAGATTTTATCAAGTCACGGTCACTCCGCGGTTGCTGTAGGCATTTTGCAGGCCTTGACCTTAGCGCAACAGATTCCAACACCCAGAATTAAAAAATAACTCCAGCCGTTATGTATTTGATATTGAACCTAAACTACTCAAAATAAAGCTTAGAATAAGATGATACACTGTCTTGGAATTTTATTATGTACTTCAATGAGCAAATGTTTAATTTAGTAACACATGTTGGGAATAAACTGTAAACGATCAGAGATTTTGATAAGTCATTGAAGTGTGTGCTAGTTTGTTACTTAATTCAGTCGGATTTGATACATTTTTAGGTTAGGTTACTTTTTGACGAAATCTTGATTGTCATTTTAATAGTATATTTTGACAAACTGTTTTTGTATTGTGAAAACTTTTGGCAATTCATTCGATTATTATTATTGTTTGCTTTCTGCTTAATTATTTGTGGTTAGTAAATAATTTAATTTTTAATGTTACGCGTTAATTCTTTCAATCAGTTTCCTATTGATGTTTGAACAAATACTAACCAAACTTTACACGAGTGAAAATTAAATTGATTTCAAATTAAGTAGAATACCTAATATTTAAAAAAAAAGTTATTATTAAGGGTTATGTTCACAAACTGATCTTACTCAATAAGTATGTAAGTATTTTCGCGCCTTCCGCAATGTCTGACAGTTGACATTAGTGACAGATATCCGTTTTTGTGACAAGTAAACGGGGACTTTGACGTTACTCTGATGGATAAAATTAGTTCCTCGTTCATACACCAGAGGCGCTTCTTCATTTTCCATACAATTTACATCGTGATATTTCAAGTACCTGTGGCTTTCGACTATTTATGTGAATGAGATAGTGTTTCCATAATACTAATAATCTAATAAATAGATACCTACACTAAATTTTTCATACATTTTTCATACATTATAAATTAAATTTTAATTAAACAATAGAAATATAAAATAATAAAATAAAGACAAACTCAGCTATTATAGAGCATCGTAAAATTCATCCTCAACGCTGTGAGCTGGTAATGTGCCAAAGAGACTGGCGGCGTTGCCTCTTTGAATGGCAATACTTAGCCTCTGACCAAGGTAAAAGCCTCAAGGTCAGGGGAAGCGTCAACAAGTCTTTTAGAAATGTCTCTTTAGAGGCTTTGAGCACTCGGACCCCATGACTCCATAGTTTCAACTTCAAACGGCTCTAAAATATAGATACCACTAAGTTTATATTTATGTCTCTTGAGGTTCGCAGCAACCGCAGCATAATAGTAATTAACACGTAACCCCTCTAAATCCTTGCAGCATCTCATCATGACAAGGTATATCATTTCACGAACTCCCACAAACCTCACAGACTCATTCATTATTACTCGTTAATCTTGTTCGGGGATTGTTATCACTGATTGAATGATAAGAAATAAATGAGCCTCGTGTGATTTAATTACGGAAGATCTGATTAGATCTTGGTTATCTTCTTCTTCTATCTTCTATATCTTTTTCTATCTAACTATCTATCTATCTATCATATAAAAATGGATCGCTAATGCCTTTGTCAAACTGACAGACGAACCGAATGCGTGGCGTAGCGGTTTGTTTGTAATGTATGGAATTGTTTGAAGCCTGTCACATAGACTATCGGATCGCTTTCGCTCTTTTAAATGACAGGATTCGGTTCGGTTCGCTATCGCCTGTCTGTTTGACAAAGGCTTTAATGTGTTGGTAAGCCTATAACTTGCAAACGGATGGACCGATTCGTATAATTCTTTTTTTGTTATGTTTGTAACCATCAGTGCCGTATTATCCATAAGGCACTTTAGGCCAGTGCCTAGGGGCCCACTATGACCAGGGGCCCAGCACTCCCGATAAAAAAATGAATAAAAGGGGATTGTGTGGTTTTATGAAACCACGGTAGAAGTGAAACTTTTTCTAAAAATCTAATCTAATGGGGGCCATTATGAGTGACGGTGATTTTCCTATTCTTTGTTTCATTATTAAATGATTCCGATACTTCGTCCTATATTATTGTGGCGAAATTCTTTTCACTTGAAGGAAGGCGTATACCTTTGCAATGTGATGACTGAAGTCTGTTGTTGATGATGATGGTAACTTCATTTTATTTTGTAATGTAGAAAGTAAAAATTTCCAAATTGCGTTGTTGTGGTATGAAAAAGGGAGGGCCCGAAACGAGCTGTGCCTAGGGGCCCCGAGATAGTTAATCCGGCCCTAGTAACCATCAGGACCAGGTTATAGAGGACGAAAATGATCATATCCGCTAGTAAATAATGTTTTGATATTATCAAAATTAATCCCTTATGTTACATGCCCCAATGCGTCTTTGAAGGGTAATTTTTTAAATAATTGTCGAAAACGCACCATTTCATTGCAGCGTGAAGTTGGGCCATAGTCCTTCACGCCTATGCAGTGCAGGTGAAAATCCTTTGTTCCAGCAGTGCAGACTATAGGATGATGATAAAAAAAATCTAGTTTTTTCTTTCCATTTTTTTTTTTTTGTATTTATTCAGAAACAGTCCTTGCTTTTTCTATGCCGAATACCAATTTACTGGAACTACACATTGTCTAAAGAATTACTAGATTACCAAGTAATTTAAACCTAAACCACAATAATGAAAACCGCAAATGATTGTTGCCAACTAAATCTTTATTTGTTATTATAATTATATGGTAAAGGTATTTCCTAGATAGTATTGGTTACCATTATATACTAAGTACCTTAACAATCCTTCACCTGTATCTTGAATAGAACCTTCTAATAAAAATGGAATAGAAGAAGAATTTATTTTAAGCAACAAAGGATCATTGTATCACGCCTGTAACTCCCAAAAGGCTAGGCAGAGGTATCCCTTCATAGTTACCTACATTTCGACAGGTATCCAGGCGACTATCGCAATATAAATCCATAGAGGTTCGTACGCAGGCACTCGTCAATGGATACCAAAGTCGTAAGGTATCCGGATACTTGCGCCGTGTTGTGTTGCGCTCAGTTGCGCTTTAGACGCGCTTATTTCCATGAACTGGGCACATAATAATATCCGGACTTCATGGCTGCAACTGAAAAACCAAACCAAACCTTAAAACTTTTCATAGCCATAGGTATTAAATGGAAAATTGTGGACAGAATTTTCCACTTACACTGCTTTACAATGTTTTACGTTTTTGTTAAAAAAAAAATGCAGAAGTCGCGACCAAAACACGACAGAAGTTAAACGGAAACATAAAATATAACGAGTGTTTTCCGCCCCCAAGATACTGACTGGGGAGCGAAAACGGTTTTTTTGAAAACCATAACGAACTAGAGAAAGGGTTACAAATTGCCGCGGATGTAGGGTTACCATTTCGAAATATGGAAGACGAAAAAGAGCAGAATTATAAATCAGTATTTTTTAGAAACCCGCACTGGGCCCGCGTGGTGGATTATGGCCCACTCCCTCTCACAAGAGAGGAGGCCTGTGTCCCAGCAGTGGGAACATTATAGGCTGATGATGATGATGATTTTTTAGACATCGCTATGTTGCCTGTTTTAAATAGACTGAAGAATTTTTCATATCCCAAGAAGAACTGATTAATAAAACATGGGAATGAAAAGTTTTCCAAAGGTGATCACGATTTGGAAAACGCAGCGTAGGCAGGCCTCTCATTGGAGCGAAGACATCGTGACAATCGCGCGCAACCGAAAGATACAAGTGGCGGACTGTCGTTCCACGTGAGTTTAAAAGGTAGGGCTTTGTTTCGCTGTGGAAGTCGTCTTTAGGCTGATGATAATAATAATGGTGATATTCAACTACGGTTGAGGAGCTTTCATAAAGTAGAAGGTTTTCAACACATATATGTGGGATTGTGGGATCAGAGTCAAACAGCTTTTACAAAACTCTTAATTTATTTATTTTCAAAAACAAAGATGCGACACGTCTTCGTCTTTAAATCAAAACCGCCATCTTCCTACTCATTCTTCGCTCTCGCTCGCTCATATGTCCATCCCTTTCGTACACTCTTACGTTCCAATTCCCACATTCGGATCTGTATAAGTAAAGCTTGCTTACAGAAACTGGCAAATGCGCAAAATCACAACCTGTGTCTGTTATGTGCGAGTATATACGATGGCATGGGTCGATTTTGCCTGCACCGATCAGTACCGACAACCTGCTTCTTTATAAAGGCAACCTCTAGACTTGAAGCTGATCCTAAATTCCCAAAATAGGAAAAGACTAGTTTACTGTTTTGCACCCGTAAGGACGAAAAGTTCGGAATGAAAGCCGAACAAATCCTGACAGATGGTCACCCTCCGCGGAAGGGGTCGGCGACTAGGCACAAATATAGCAATTACGAACAATTAAGCGCTGAAACGTAGGAGGAACGCTGTACAGACAGCGCTACAGCGCTTCATAATTCATTACGTCGTTTAGTGTTGATTTGTTTTGCTCGTTTCAATTCTAATTGCGCTGCAATTTGATTTATATATAAGATAGATGTTGTGAAGGGGCTTTTCGTGTAATTTAGACCTAAAAGACCGAAAAAGCAAGTGAAAAAGCATATATTCTTGTGTGGCGATCGACTCCTGCGCAGTGTGTTGCGGGTTCAATCATCGTACGTACCAAATATTTGTAAGACCTAAAAGTATCTAGTTGTTCCGGGTCTGGGTGTGTTTCTGAGTTTCTATACTTCTTTACTCACCCACGACACACGAGAAATCCTAATGTGGGACAACGTTTTTATTTCAAGAAAGAAAAAGAATTCTATAGATATTTTGACCATTGAGTTTTTTTGACCATTTAAAAAAAATGGCAATTTAACAATAATTAGTTTGAGCTACTGATCAAGTAACTGGCCCTAATTCCTAAAGCTGTTTCCAAGAAGTATTGTAGATTAGTAGTTTGAGAGCCATTGTAATAGAGCTCAATTAATTAGTTACTCTTGCAAGGATTAAGACTTGATTGTATGTCAAGTGGTCTAGTAGTCTCGTACACAGCACACATCAAGCTATGTAATCCAGTATAAGCTGACCGATTATTGTGTGGAAAGATCATTCATAGCGAGGCCAAGGTAAACTGGTTTTGTAAAGCTTGATAAGTAGCCGTTAGTAGGTAAGTATAGTAGTTTATGAAACTGGTACATAATGAGGGGTATTATACACGAGTGTGAGTTTAAAAAACGAGCGAAGCGAGTTTTTTAATAGTATCACACGAGTGGTATAATACCTAGTTATGTACAGTTTCATACACTATCTACTCTCATTGAACACGAACATATCAAATAAAAGATAAAAATTAATAAACATCCACCATGTCATCCACCGAAACACAAACGTCAAAATTCCAACATTCCCATCTAGAGCGCGCGCAGCCACAGATAAAAAATGAAATAGATGTATCTATGATCTGTAATCTGTATCATAATGAAAAAAAAAATTATTATAACATTATTTTGTTACAGAAGTAGTGTTATAATTTAATTTTTTAATTTCATTTCGATACTCTATGGTATAAAGTACGTCTTTATAAACTCGTTTTGAGTTTTGTATTTCGAATTTTACGATATGAGAGTAGATAAAATAATTTTTAAGCTATTGTACTGAAAATATAATGGAGGAAGAGCTCGTAACTAAATAATGCACAAGTTGATCTTCGAGGTTAAACCTCGCTTGCCGATGTTGGTTTGTGGATGGGTTACTATCTGTAGTATCTATCATAGCCAGTTCCAACCGTGCCTTTGAAAGCAAAAGCCGTTAGTCTTGACTTTTCTTTGAAGATCTTTGACCGTCGTTACTGTTAATCAGAAGCTCGGAAGTCTGAGAACCTGCGGTACTACATCTAAGCACGAAACCCGTAAGATCGAGCGACGTTTCCCGTAAGATAAGATTAGTTAGTGATACGAACTAAAAATGGTGATAATATAGTTGGCCAGTTGTCCCGTTTCCATTGATGTTATCAGAATTAAAGAATTCAGAGCTCATAGTGAATAGGGTTCACTCAAAAGTTTCGGCCTGGGTCCGTATTTTCTTTGACGGAGTAAGAGAGTAGACCCCCAGAAAAGGACACTACAGAGAGAGATAGAGCGTTCGTATTGGTAACAAACCATAGCAAAGTGATACCTAAAGTTCCACATTTTATCTGGTCTCCGGCTGCTTATATCAAAAGCGGAAATATATTTATAGAAATAGCAACAACTACTTCCTGCTGAGTTTGCAATTAAAATCATACCCTTAAGTTCTACCAACATAATTATTATAATATCAATTTATCTATAAGGAATATTTTGATATAAATTTTAATCACTTACATAAATATTTACGACTAGTGAAACATTTATTCGGTACTAGCTGTTGCTTCCGGCTTCGCGCGCCTGTAACTAGAAAATTATGCGAAGGGACAGGACAAAAACAATCCAATAAATTAATCTAAGCTTTAAAGTACCTGTGAATCAACTTTCATCTAAATCCTGTACATGTTTTTTTGTGAAAGAGTAAGTAACAAACATCCATCTTCATTAATTTTCATCCTCATGTTTAGTATTAAAAGGATAAGTGTCGCCGCACACTAGCCACTCGCGACAGCGACAAACGCCGGCCGCCGCCGTGAAGCTAGAAGCGGCTACAGAGGTAGCTGAAGCGCGTGTTAGAAATAGGATGTGTATTCTGTTATATAAATATCTACTAAATTATCACGTTTTAGGTATCAGGATGGTTAATGTTATTTATTTACTGTATGTAAATAGTATCTCCAAGTACTTATTTATATTAATGAGTTTATAAATAAAAGCACAAATCAAGACTAGGTATTTTATTACCAAAACTACCTCCTTTCGCAACACTAGGTCTTCGTGGAGAAGAAAGGAGGAAGAAACTCCACGGCAACATAATATTTTATCAGTTCACATTATAAAATATATAATTTACAGCAATATTCTTATCATAATAAATATCAAATAACTTACAGTTTTATTGTAGAACATTATGACACACAATATAACTTTCAGCATCACACACTTGTATTTTCTATTATTATGTCACATTTAAATAACCAAGACACCACTTCAGACACGTCTTAACTCTTTGAACAGTTGAATAATAATGACTACCAAAGTGAGGGTACATCTACTTTTATAAACTTAGTATTGTACCACTTCCATCAAATATTACCGCCATTATTGACCAATCACAGATCGTCAAACATTGTTGTTAAATAATTAATAAAATGGGCAACAATAAACAAATCCTGTACAGTAGAACCATTTTAAAACTTAATTAGATAATTTACAAATTCAGTAAGTATTTATTTGCAACCTTAACATAATTCGATATAAATTTGAACATCAACTGATTTTGTTCTGAAATCAGTTGATCGCTGTTAATATATTACTATTATTACTTAGATATATCCTATATCTATCACGCGCGACAGCCGTTTGTGGCCGGTGGTCGACACTTGCGGTTGATGGCTGCAATTTTTTTTTAACCAATGCATACTGAGGTAAGAGAGAGAGGGACGCGGAACCGAGCGTGTGGCGTCGTTTTGTGGCCCGTGTGGGGAGCCCTAAGATCAGAAAAATCACGAGTTAAGTTTGTTACTAGTTATACGAGTATCCATAAAAATAAAACACAGTGTTTCAGTTCCCCAGCATTTTTTTTTAACTTTAAACGTTTTTCTTAAACTTCATAAACTTTTGGCAAAGGAAGCTCTCTGGATACTTAAAAACTTTAGCTTGGAACTTCCTCAACTAAAGTGCTTATTATAACTTAAAAAGTTTGTAAAGTTTAAAATCTCGAAGAGTAAAAGACATCAATTTATTTGTATACTTATTTTACGGTTTAAAATAATAAGAAATACATTTATAATAGCAACTAAGAACAAAAACTAAGTACCTACAGGGTCTCAAAACGTAATTTTTGAGGCTCTTGAGAAATTCTAACGCCCAGCTGATTGTCGTATAAACGACTTTGACCCGGCTCGGACAGGTTAGATTAGAAGGCGCTGACAGGGTCTGGAAGACACCGCCATCTCTTTTGTGGTAATTATATTTTGAAACTTCCCAGAAATAGGGCTTCTTTGATAGTGGCCCTGCTTCGTATCAACTGACCACATTCTAAGTTTGCCACGTGTGTCTGATTGACCACATTCCCATTTTGCCACGTCTCTGTTTGATGGTCAGCCCTCTAAACTGTTGATAAAAAGTGGTTTAATATTTTGGTGATTCATTGGTGTGTAAAAGGTAGATTGGCAGTAACTTAGATCAATGAAACAGACAGATAGAACGTGCGCAACAAACAAGGTGAAGCCACTTTTTAGGGTTCCGTAGACAAATGGCAAAAAACAGAACTCTTATAGATTCGTCATGTCTGTCTGTCTGTCACTCCGTCCGTATGTCACAGCCACTTTTTTCGAAAGTATAAGAGATATCCTGTTGAAACTTGGTAATTAGATCTTTTATGTGAACCGCATTAGGATTTTCATACAAAAACAAATTTGGGATTCCCCATACTTAGAAATGAAACACAATTTTTTTTTTTTACCAAGCCGTGACTCGATTGCCATTTTGAGAATTGGGCTTTTTGCGCTTATACCGCAATTACGAATGTATAAAGTCATCGATTTTTCTAGACACAATGCCCATTCCCCTAATTCAAGGACATTTTTGCCACATAAACTGGCAACACAGACCAATTACTGTTGAGGTTGTGTGTTTCTAGTGAGCCGAAAAATATTATAAAGAAAATAAATACCGAAACAATAAAAATAACAAGAGTGACTTGTGGAATTATATTCCATCTTCTTTTCTTTTTTTTTTTGAGAACTGTTACAATGTTTAGACGAGACATTTTGGCGTACAATAACAAGTCATTTGTGACGTGTGAGCAGTACGACGCGTAGCTTGGCACTGACGCGAGTTTGTATTCGCTTTTGATGAATGTTGTATTTGCTTTGGGGGCTTCACTCGCGCGTGTTCCAAGCGCTCTATCTGCCTGTTTCTTTAATCTGAGGGCAGAAATGTTTATAGCATTAAGTCTGCCTATACACAAGGTTTCTTAACTTGTGCACATAGTTAAATAAATATTATTAATAATGTTTTACCTTAAGTGTACCTTTGCCAAACTTTCATTTATAACACACCGATTCACAAAACAAATATAATTAAGTCTTATTACCTAATCAAAACATGATAAACAAAGTGATTCACAAAAACAAATACCTATTAACTAATGCAAAAACATACAAACAAGGCAGAGTACAACATTTCCTCCTGACATTTCTCAAGCCCCTTGTACAGCAACAAATATATACACCCAACTTTTTATTTACCACTTTCTGCCGCAGTGTTACTCTGCAATATATCTACACTTGGAGGAAGCTGTCCGCGAGACAAATGTCTCTCATTTACAACGGACGCCCACGAATGCCCAAGATCCTAACACTATTGATACTTAGGCCTGGTTTACACTAATAGGAGATGAGCTGAGCGGAGCGAAGATGTAGAAGATTTTACCGACAGTAAGAAATTCACAACGATATTTGGAAAGAGATACTCGTATTCGTAAGTGTTATCTCTGTGGTCGCGAGACTAACGAATTATTGTGACCCCGGACCGTAAAGGGCTATTGAAGGACACCGCTGATTTTAGTCAGTACAAGTCTGACAGCCCCGAATGCCCTGCCCTGGGCGGGAGGACTCATTTGATGATTTTTTAACACGAAAAAAAAAGTGTTTTAACTGTTGTTACACACTATTTCTTTCGTTGTGGATGATGATAATGATGAAGTGTTATAGATACAATTTGATTGGTCCTTTCTAGTTCAACGGGGTCGTCGGAAAGGGACAATTGGAGCTAGCCATCTAGCTAAACATGGGAATGTCCAAAGCAACAAAGTCACGACAAAATAGCACCTATAGGTACACCAGGTGGCCTACCACGGCGTCTTATAGCGTGAATCTTTAGGCTGTGGGAAAGAGACAGAGCTATACTAGTCGTCTACCGCCATCTCGTTCGCTGAGCGTAACCATTCACCCTTTAAGACCCTGTGCGGAGCGGAAGGCTAAAGGGACTGTCAGATTCCTACAATCTAAAAATTAACTCTGCTATTTTGGTTACTAAATTCAGCATTCCAAGGCCGTTGTGTCCTTTAAAAACAGTTCCGCGACTTATTCTTTTCTGGTCTGTCAATGTTGATGGAAATTGGTCGACGTTTTATCTCCGCTCCGCTCGCCTCAGCTTTGGTATGCACCAGGCCTTAGTCCCTCTGATGTTACTACATTTGAACCGTCGGAAATATGATAATGATAGTCCCTTCGAGGTTTTTTTATGCACATCGTCGCGGCGTCGCCTCACTGTTTATTTTTATCATTTCATTACATTATTACAAAGCTAGTAATGGAATCGTAAAAATCTAATAAAAATGCCTCATTCTGAATTGAATATGCATAACACGTTACAGGGAGACGGTTGCTATGAACAGTTATAGGCGATTTATCATGCTTTAATGTCTTATTGAATAACTAACTAGTTATAGCTTTCCCGGGACTTCATTCGCGTGTCGTTTTGGCTCTGACCTCCGGCGTCGCATCCCAATGCTCGCGCGCGCTTTTACTTTTTCCGACTTGCTAGACAAAAATTGTGATTGAAGAGTGAGTGTCTGTCAAAAACCAGAAATAAGTACAATGTTTTACTTTCCGAAGCAAAGATGGTTCATCTAATGCCAGACCGACCGGCCCAGACTTGTATGTCTCTTTGAATATGGAGATATTATTTAATAATTATGATCTTTAAAAGAATGGTCAAGTAATTTTCACCTATTAACACGACCCAGGTGGGTGGCATAATTATGCCACCTGGGTCACTAATTATAATTAGCAGGCCATTATTAATTGAACGACAAGTTATTGTGTCAATGATGAAGGCAAATCACATGTCGATATGGTGCGAATGGCGATGTCTTAAATAATACCGCAGAGATTAACACGCGTATTTCAGAAAGTGTCTCAACTCAACTCAAGCTTGACACGCCTACTTTTCGCCTCATGATCACATTGACAAATTTTTTTTTCATACATTCAAGGCATTTAAGTAAATGTCCTCTACTCACTAGTTTTCATTTCTTGGCTTGATGCAGAGCGCTTAGAGTGATGTCAATCTATTTCATCCAAAAAGTGATGATAATTGTTAAAGTCTCTACAGTTACTATGTGCTACAGTTTTGACATTTCCGTCCGCGATTTAACCGAATACGACTTTGTGTATATTTTTCAGACATAAGCGAGTACCTACTCGTTACAACTCGTGATTTACGAGACTATTAAATCCACTTGGCGATATTTAATTGAATACAAACAAGTCTTAATCCTTGCTAGAGTAACTAATTAATTGAGCTCGGTTACAATGGCTCTCGAAACACTACTGTTCTTCAATCAGTACTTGGAAACAGCTCCAAGAGTTTTAACTGAGTGAGTTTCAAAGAGTAAGAAAGTACTTATTGTTATGAACGCATACTGTTTTATTTCATTGTTGATTTCGCAGTAAGTAATGTCACGTGTAATAAAATAACAAGACAATACCTAGACACTATGAAAAATAAAAAGAAGCTATTTTCCCTTGAACTAACAGTTTCTACTTTGAGATAAGACCTTTCCGTCGTATTTAGAGTTTTTTAAAGCTGTAAAATCAACAAAACTCCCTTTTAAACTTGACTGACTAATAAAAAACTTTTTTTAAAAAAGGGAACCGACTTCAAAACCAAAAAAATAACTTTTCTTTCGGAAGTCGGTGGCTTTGTTTTTTTTTATTTCATTGACATAATTATGGCCACCGACTTCCGAAAGAAAAGTTATTTTTTTGGTTTTGAAGTCGGTTCCCTTTTTTAAAAAAAGTTTTTTATTTTTCCCTTTTTAGTTGAGAAAATAAACAAAACACTTCATAAAATCGGCGTCTTTGAAAACTACAATCCTATTAAGCAAAACGAATCTTTGTGAACAACTTCACGAGATATCCATTATTGCCATATACTAAAACCTTTCCCGGAATATAACAAATACTTTTCTGAAAACTGTATCAAAATCGGTTCAGCGAAACGCGAGATAATTGCGGACAAACATGCAATCGTCCTTTAAAATCTACGATCCTAGTAAGCAAATCGGATCCACGCGGGCAATGTCACGGGATATCTATTAGTGTTATATAATAAAACCTTCTCCAGAATTTAATGAACACTTTTCTGAAAACTGCATCAAAATCCGTTCAGCCAAACGCGAAATAATTGCGGACAAACATGCAATCGTCCCTTAAATCTACGATCCAAGTAAGCAAATCGGATCCACGCGGGCAACGTCACGGGATATCTATTAGTGTTATATACTAAAACCTTCTCCAGAATGTAATGAACACTTTCCTGAAAACTGCATCAAAATCCGTTCAGCCAAACGCGAGATAATCGCGGACAAACATACATACATACATACATACATACATACATACAGGTCGAACTGAGAACCTACTTTTTTTTTGAAGTCGGTTAAAAACCAACTTGTTCCTTCTGTTTTTCTTTGCCTTCAAGGACTTCCAGGTAAAGTTTAAAGTCAGTCCTATGACCCAAAAACAGTCCCGTGACCCGAACAGTCACCTCGCGCGCTTGTTGGGAGCAGACGTGTATCCATAATTATCGCAAAAATATTAAATCATAATACGTTTCGTCAATCAAAACCAATCTCTAGGATCACAGTGTTAAAGTCGTTATCCTTTTGATTCTACACTACATCGGACACCGGCGGCCGGCGAGTGCGCAGTGCCCGCACCTCGGAAGTGAAGAGATACAACTATTGGCTTCCCGCTCGCACCTGCTCGTACTAACGAACGCCGCCGAGCGACGCAATGAGTCTACAGAGAACATCGCCTGGTGACATGCTAATAAGTGGAAGCGGAAGCGGAAGCGGATCAGCACCGAATTTATCCACATATGGTGACACCGAATACCAAACCAACATATGCTTGAGAAAACGAAAAGAGCGAACTGATGAAATAGATTACAAATCAGATTTTGCAAATTTTCGCACAGACATTATGAAATGCTTGGAAGAATTTGGAAGAACACAAAAGGAAAATCTGAACTTCATTCGAGAAGAAATCTGTGAGATTAAAAAAGAAATTAAAACGATAAAATCGAGTACAGAAAACTTTGAACAGCGACTTGAGGAAATAAATACTGAAATTGAAACTATCAAAGCGCACAGCGCAATAACTAAAGACAAATTTAAACGTATAGAAAGTGAAATTCTCCAAATACAAAACCATAAAAACATTGAAAGCACATCCGATAAATCGCCCGTCTTACACCACGAAAACCTCATCCTCGAGCTCAAAGATCGTAGCGAGCGCGAGAAAAATATCATAATTGTGGGTATAATGGAAAAAAGTGACAAGAACTATAGATCACGACAAAATTACGATTATGAAGAAGTAAATCAGGTACTAACCACATTGTATGAAGATTGTCCGAAGCCAATTAAAACCACAAGATTGGGAAAGTACATTTCAAATAAGAACCGGCCCATCAAAGTCTACTTTACCAATACAGAAACACCTAAATACCTGTTCCGGATCAAAAATAAATTACCCGAAAATATACAAATTTACTCAGATTTAACCCCAAGTCAAAAGCAATATTTACAATCTATAAAAGCAGAACTCGAAAAACGTACAGAAGACGGAGAAAAAGATCTTATAATTAAATATATAAAAGGAAAACCGACAATTTTAACAAATCAAAAAAACTCGAAAGAGGTTCACAACACAATAGAAAATACACAGAAAAAGTAAGACACCAAATCATAAAAAAATACGAAGATTTACCCTTACACCCATCCTCACTTAGATTTTTTTATGCTAACCTACGAAGTATTCGAAAATCAGGCAAGCTCGACGAAATAAAGTGTATTTTAAAAGCGATACAAAAAACTACTCACGTAATAATATTCACGGAGACCTGGATTACTTCTGAAGCCGATGCAAAATTATACCAGTTGCCAAACTACAAGCATATTTATAACTATAGGAAAAAACGAAAAGGTGGAGGGGTATCGATTTATATACACAAAAGTATAAAATACGACATCACGGAAGAATTATGCGAAAATGGAAACCACTACTTGTGGATATATATCAACAAATTATCCCTAAACATCGGGGCGATTTATAAACCTGGTGACTCAAATAACAAAGATTTCTTAACGACGTACTCCTTACAGCTCGAGCAGAGAAAAAGAGCAATTGTGTTTGGTGATTTTAATATTGATCTCCTCAATGCGGACAGCCACGTCCCCAAGTACTTGAATGAAATCAAAGGAAACGGATATCAAATACTGAACAAAATTAATGGCCTATATAGTACTCGTGAAACGTCGACTACAAAATCTATCCTGGATCATGTTTGTACAAACATAAGTAACCACTCATTTAACTTCTCTATAATTGAGTCAAGCTTGTCTGACCACAAACAAATATATTTAGAAATAGGCAGTCTGGAGCCGCAAATAAATAAAAGAATCCAATACAAAGCAATAAATTATGAACAGTTATACAGCGACGCACTTACAGATAATTACATGAATGAACAAAATGATTACTACCACCTCGAACGCTTTATCAAAAAACATCTAAATAAAAACAAAATAGACAAGACAAAAATTCTGAATCTACCTAAGAACGACTGGATAAACCGAAATATACTTGAATCAATAGACTTACGTAATAATCTATGGGAACAGACAAAATTACATCCAAAAGACGGAAACATTCAAAAAGCCTATACCAAACAGCGAGACCATGTGACAAACCTAATCAAGACACACAAGAAAAAATACTATCACGATCTATTTTACAACAACAACAATCAACCGAAAAAAATGTGGGAACTAATTAATAACCTAGCATTAAACAAAGTCAAAGAAAGCAGTGCTCCTCCGAAACTAATGTCGAGCTCGGGACCTGTAACTGAAGGTAACTCAATATGTGATTTATTTAACTCATTTTTCTCATCAATAGGCGAGGAATTAGCTAACAAAATACCCGACAGTTATCACACAAACGACGGCAATACTCTTATGTACGAACACAACCATTCACACGACGTAACTCTGAGAGAACTCACTCCTTGCACTGAGGACGAAATCTCAAAAATAATAAACGGTCTTGACAGTAATACAAGTACTGGGGTAGATGGTATCAGCACTAAAGCGATCAAGTGCCTCAAAAATATAATTGTTCCGAAATTAACGAATTGTATAAATGAATGTCTGATGCGCGGCATTTTTCCGGACACGCTTAAGGTTGCCAAAGTGAGCCCTATTTTCAAATCAGGAAGTAGGAGTGACCCAAGTAACTACAGACCTGTGTCAGTTTTACCTGTGCTATCAAAAATCTTTGAGCGTGTTTTGTATAGCCGATTGAATGCGTACCTCCTTGAGAAAAAGTTCCTAATTGACGAGCAATATGGCTTTCGTTCGAAATCTAGCACACTCACAGCTACAATAGACTTGATTACTAAAATAAAAACACACATAGACCAAAAAGATGTTGTTTTAGGGGTGTTTATTGATCTAAAAAAAGCATTTGACACAGTTTGTCACCATAAGCTTCTCCAAAAATTAAACAACATAGGAGTCGTAGATACAGCCCTAAAAATATTTACATCATATTTACAAAATAGACAACAAGTAGTCAAAATAGATAAATTCACTAGTTCCATAAAAAATGTACCATATGGCTGTCCTCAAGGCTCAATATTAAGTCCTTTGCTATTCCTTATCTATATTAACAATATAAACAAAATAGGGTTATCGGGACATCTAACTTTATACGCAGACGACACATGCCTCTTCTATTTCGATAAATCTATTCATAATATTATAACCGATGCTCAAAATGATCTTGCTATACTCAGTGAGTGGTTTAAATACAATTTACTCACAATAAATACCTCTAAAACAACATACATGATTTTTGCCGCAAAAAATAAACCAATTCCAGAATTCCCGCCTCTTACTATAAATAATGACATAATAAAAAGATCGAGTCAAGAAAAATACCTCGGTCTGAGGGTAGACGACAAACTCACATGGAGACAACACATCGAACATGTAAAAACAAAATTACTATCATTGTTAGCATCAATACGTAAAATTTCAAACTGTATTCCAAGGAAAATACGTACTATAATATACAACTCACTAGTAAAATCACATCTTGAGTACCTTATCGAAGTATGGGGATCTGCCGCAAAAACTATCCTGATGCCTTTGCAAAGAACCCAGAATAAAATTATTAAAACCCTATACCATTATCACTATCTTACTCCAACCAAAACAATATATGAAAAAACTAAATTATTAAATCTCACACAACTATACACATACGGCACCTGCATTCTAATTAAAAAAATCACCACAAACAGCGTACAATCAAATTTACAAATACACAAAAAAACAATATCACACAACTTAAGGAACAAAAATAAATTACAACGAAGACAAGCTCGGACTAATTACGGTAAAAAAACCATATTGTTCGAAGGAGCACAGCTGTTTAACGACCTACCTAATGACGTAAAAGATTGTGATAACATTAATACATTCAAACTTAAACTAAAAAGATCTATCTATTCTATATGTATAACTTCACCAACACGCACCTGAGGTAAAATGTTACTATTTAGATATAAGCAATTACTTTGTATCTCATTATAAGTGAACCTATGTACTGTTCTTATGAGAATAAATTCTTTAAACCTAACAGTCCCATGGCATTGTGTCATGTCATATTTAAACATTCGAAGATTACACGTCACAATTTGATTTGTCATCTCATCGCTTTCGAGACGAGAATTTGACTGGACGTGACGCACAAAATAGGTATGACATAAACCGTTTAGAATTCGCGCCATAAAAATGTCAGACCGTATGTCTGTGATGGATTAGTTTTTATTTAAATGTCTCTGGTTATTTTGTATTCGTTTTACTACTTTTTTAATAAATTAAATGATTTAAAACTTCCGTTGTTAATGTATTTATTTCTAAATTATGTATAGCATATACTCAATAACATAACTTTGTTTCTTTCACATTTTTCCGTTTTTATTTACTTTACAGCTGGATAAGGAACGCTCATTCTATTCTGTCTTTGGTTTAGAGTTAGACCAGTTGTTCACTAGTTACTTTTTGTCTTACAGACTTTTTATTTCTCCGTCGAGGGCATGAGTACACAGGAGTGATTATGGTGAAAAATACTTTCTAGCGAGCTGTATATTCGATGGAGTGTCGAAAAGTACCGAAAAAAAAAGTTTCAGCGAGTGGCAGCTCTACGAGTAAACTATGCGCTAAAAACAATGAAGCACGGTCATAAATGTGAGTCTTTTTCCTCTATGGTCACCATTTCATTCGCTCAGTAGCATGTGCATTGCGCATGCGTTCCTGACTCATGCGACTAAATGACGGACATTTCCGACACCTACTTAGATCTACTTAACCTGTCAGATAGTAACAATGACAAGTGAAAAAGATAGCCATTGTTACGTCAGGTAGTTTCAAATACATGGATTTCCGATCATGTTTAATTCATAATGCAGTTCTACTATTGATAGCTATTCAATTGTTGATTTCTCATGAGTAATTAATACCAGTGACAAAGCGCATCGAAGCGTGCATCTGACAATAGTAAAGTCACTTTTTTTAAACTTTGCCCTATGTTTTGAATTTCTACTATGGTGTGAACCACCTGTAGATCATTCAAATAATTGATCCGCGCGAGCAAAGAACCCGTGACACTCAGCGCAACAGTCGACAGCTCGACCACTGGGCCAACCGCGCTGTCACCTTGCTGTGCCTATCATGCCTTATCTCCATAACAGAATGCATATTATTTCTCCTAAGATAAAAGCAAGCGCAGAGGTGTACCCAATATTGCACCCTCATTTTTCCATCGAGAAATGTATACGAGAACTTCTGGTTTCCAACCGTGACAAAGTCGTAAGACTCACTAGTTGACTTTACAACATTTCTAGTAATAAATACTAAGTAAGTAGTAGAGATAACAAGGACTTAGTATTTATCACTAGAAATGTTGTAAAGTCAACTAGTGAGTCTTGCTGTCACGGTTGCAACCAGAATTTCTCGTTTACATTTCTCTGCGTGTGCAATAGTCGCCTGGATAACAAAGTCGTAAGACTCACTAGTTGACTTTACAACATTTCTAGTAATAAATACTAAGTAGCAATAACAAGGACTTAGTATTTATCACTAGAAATGTTGTAAAGTCAACTAGTGAGTTTAGAAAACCCTGTAGGTTCGTACGCATCAATGGATCAGAGTTGTAAGGTATCGGAGATTTCCGTCGCGTTGGCCTTACTATGTCATAATTAACAATAGCTGGCACGACAATAGTGAATCATTTCATTTTTGTTGCCAAATGCGGTGCAATTCTATTGCTCATGGAAACAATCCGCTACTAACAACTTACTGGCATACTATACGTGCTATGAATACTATGTCCCTACGCATTGGACGGCGGCTTTTAGTTATGACAAATTGAAGCCGGGCTTCCGATAATTGGCAGTCGGGCTTTCAATTAGTCCCCGTAACTGACGCAATTCAGCCAGCTTTTGAAATGCCAGTTTTTTTGTTATCCACGTTGTCTTTTTTGGCGTATACTTTGGCGATTTTCTTTTGTTTTGAAGTATGTTTTTCTTGTCTCTTTACGAACCTCTCCGAAGGGACGAATTTTGCACATAATACTTTTTAATTTTGATCCAATTTATATAAGTTGCCAGTCTGTACCTATATTTCAACCTTGTTCTATTCAATGCTGAGTATTGAGTAAACCAATTCCTTTTGAGACATGCATACCTGGTCTACCAAGTTTCAACCAGGTCTTTCCGTCGATCTTCGAATCCATTTTTGTAGCTGTTAGATTGTCAACAATTTAACCATTGTATAAACTTTTAAAATCTGACAATAACATGGTGACTAACACTATTATTCATGGCTCTTGGAACAGTGCCAAAATATCAAAATCCTTAGATTACTGAATATCCAGATTCATAGTCTAATCTATAATATTTATGTATTTAGAAATATATAAGTAAGTATGTTTATCAGTTGTCTAGTACCCATAACACAAGCACTGCTTAGCTTGGGACTAGATGGCGTTGTGTGATAGTTGTGGAATATTATTATTATTATAGTAGACCACTGAAAATTGAAGCCAAAAAAAGGAAGAAAAATTACTCCTTTTGATTCCTACGTAAGACAGATGAACATCTCCAAGAAAAACATTTAAATGTGTATAATTATGGTACTCACTCGCACATTTACAAAAAAACCGGTTTCATAAGTATTTTCTCTCGAGAACGATCAGACTGTGGAATGACCTCTCTTCCAAGGTTTTGCAAATGAACTACAAAATGGGGCTTTTCAAAAAGGGTATGAAAAAGTTTCTGCAGGGTCGGCGATACCTCTGGTGTTGCAGGCGTCCATAGGCTACGGTGACCTCTTTCCATCAGGTGGACCATTTGCTCGATTGTCGCCATAATGGTATAAAAATGCTTATTAACTCGTTTTAAATTCTAAGTTCCATCATATCTCAATAACTATTCAGCGAGGACCTATCATTTCCAAGTAAACCAGAACTAACGGTAAATGTGTAGCAATCTCTATTTTAATTACCCACAGAGCATAGTAGTCTCTATTGTGATAACAATTAAGCATTAATTGTTTTGCATAATTGTAATCCGATTACAGCGAAATTACCGTCAATTTGAAGTGTTACAGTAATCAAAGTAAATACCCAAAGTAATTACTATACCAACCTCCATAGATATTGTTCAACGAATTTATGTTCGCAAGGCGTTGTCACCTGTAATAACTAAATTACTCTGTGATGCAAACATACAGTGACAAAGTTGCTCATGAATTTTTTCTAAGGTTATATTATTTTTCAATCTGTTTTTCTGCGAAGCATAACCTTGTAATTTTTCCACTAAAAGCTTTCGGAGAGGCCACATAAAATAAACAAGCATTTTCACTGAACTAATTCGATTAGGTACCCGTTATTTTAACAGGACAAAATTTTAATTAAGATTTTTAATGCTGTCTTCCTTTATCGTTTTTACTAAAATCATTCTTATTATAGCCATAGACAACAGTTTTCATAGAGATTTTATCAAAAACAATCTCGTTACCGACGTCCGGGGTTTTTGCTACTAATACTCGTATTAATAAAACTTTTCTCGTTTGTTTTCCGTATTAGTTTGAAAAAGTCGGCAATATGGCCGTCACGATAATATTACCAATTGTAATAAGAGCGATGATTGATGAGCCTGCAATGACGTTCGTGTTGATCTCGTGTACGATTTCATTTGCTTGCTTATGTTGGTATAACATATTAATGAATTGGTTTTTGTATTTGAGTTCCATTATGGCTTTGTTATCGATCATTTTTTTTTAGGTAGATACGTCATAGCGTAATCAGCCTGTAACTTTTCCACGAATTGATGTAACATATGATAAAGTGAAGCAGGTTACTTGTCTTTTTTTGAGACACGCTTATGTCTTACTATTCCCAAACCACTGCAACTCCTGAAAGCCAGAATCAACATTGGTAACCACCAGACAAGCACCGAGACTGTAGAGGCTGCCGAAGTCTTACTAGAAACGGAATTTCAACCGTAACATTTGATTAAAGTACTCCAAATTAATTACCGGGACTCGATGAACGGTAATGACGCAATACCGGGAGTGATCCACTCAAGTCGAAGTCGCGAGATTGTCACTAAATACGTAACTACATAGTAAACGTGAGTTCCTTGGCAATTTCCTAGTTTAATTTGGTAAGGAGCGACGCTTTGTTTCATGAGATTAATTCGTAGGAGGTAACTGAGTGACTCAAGTTCAGAATGAGATTAGAAATTTCTCGTGAGCGTGGTTATCAAATTTTGGCGATAAAAACGAAGCGTGGAATTGAAATTGTTTGTGACTGCGTTTTTAAGTTGGTCATGCTTTCGATGAGGATACAAAGTTTTATGTGACCACATTCACAACTGAGGAGTGGAATTCCCGTCGATGTCTTTGTTTCCTGCATGCGTAGTTTTACACCATAGAGACGGATTTTGTCGGCGGTAGAATCGACAAAACAACAGAATAGAAATATTTCTGTTCCTCAGTCGTCCATGAGTTGTGCAAAACTCGGGACAAACAAAATCAAGATAATGTTTTTTTAGCCACCTGGCGTATACAGGATTATTCTGTTAGTAATACTAATACACGAATCAGTTGTTGATTTTAGATAACCAACCTTTATATACCTGCACAAGTGTAATTTACTTTGCTAATCGGGTTCAGATAAGCCGCCACTTAACTTCGATTGCCAGTTTAGCTATATAAGTGAAGTGCTCTTTGTACGCATTCTGAGATAAAAATAGTAAAAGGGTACAATTTCCTCGTGCTCGAAGAAAGAAACTGTATTTTTCTTTTGTTTCCAGAAGATTTTTCAGAAGTGTACTTATGGGATCGCAGAACTGTCTTGAGAACCGTGGCTACTGGCCCTGGAAAGCAAATAGCAATGAAGGAACAGGTTGGATTTTAGTCAGTTAGAGTTTGACAGTCCCTTCTGCTCGACTCGGAGCGCGATCATCATCAGCCTATATTGTTCCCACTTCTGGGATACAGGGAGGACCCTGTGAGAGGGAATGGGCCATAATCCACCACGCGAGCCCAGTGCGGGTTGGTAGATGTCACATGTCTACGAATTTGATGGTTCTAGGACATGCCGGTTTCCTCACGACGTTTTCCTTCACCGTTTTTGAGAGAAGCTGCCAGCGCCAGGCTGGGTTCGAACCCACTACCAATAATTCGTAAGTTGGGGCCGATACCACTGCTCTCCTCTCTCTCTCGAAGCGCGATGATTCATTTGGTGGTAATATGATCAAATTAGCTCAATAAAAGTACTCAAAAGCACACGCATGTTACGCCAAACTCCATGTCATTAGAGGGTTTATCAACCGGCCACAAATCTTTCGTGTCAATTACTGAGAAATTCCTGGCAGAAAAACCCAATATGACTTTGCCCGACCTGATAAACAACCCAGTACCTTAACATCACCATTTCAGCATAATTGTATCACCTGAATATCTCCTCTGAGATCTCATTACCATTCTCTGGCACTCATTACCGTGACTTGAAATACCACTGACTCGCGATACTGACACTTACACTGGTGTTCGAAATTGTTGTCTCAGCTCGAGTCAAGCTCGAGGACCTAAATTCGCCTCATTAGACCGTAGTTAGTTACCGTTAGTAGTCTATTGCATAAACCAATTTTTAATAAATTTTTGCATGTTTGTATCTAAAATCATGGTTACACTCAAATACCACTAAACCGATTTTAAATACTCGGTCACCTATAGGAAACTACATTAGCAATATTATGTTAGGTAATTTAAAATTGCACTTTTTTGTTTTTCAAAAATGAAAAAGATTTAGAGTTTATAAAAGAAATTATCTGTAAAATTTGAGGATCCACCAATTGCTGCTAAGGATACGATATTCTTGGTATTTTAAACAGTTGTCATGGCAACTGAGTCAAGATGAATTGTGCAAGTCATGAGATGAGTTTTAGAATACGAGTGTCAGACTCCTAATTTACATATCTTTGCTTTTAATACAAGTAGAAAGGTTTTTGTTAGGTAATTTTAGCTTTGAGCGCGCTTCAGTTTAATTTAATCTTGGTGCTGGGTGCGCAATATACCAGAGGATTTTTTATTTATAAAATGAGAGTTTTTTCCCCTTCAAAAAGTTTATTAAAGAAGAATGGATGTTTTCATCATTTGCCTGAGCAAAAATATTGTAAAGGTTTTATTTTTTTGCTGTATTTAATAGTGCTATTTTCCACTTTTATCGACTGGTAGTTTAATGAATGTCAAGGCCGGGAGTGAGTGTATGATTAGATGTATGAATGAACGTGAATGAAGCAAAAGGAGTATGAAGGGATCGTAGCTAGTTGCAGTCTGTAATTTCTGCCTACTTTATTTTTCTCAGGTGTAAAAGACGTGAGTTTATTATTTTAGCATTATCTACATTATTATATCAGTACACAGTGTTCTATTGCTGAGCAAAGGCTTTTTCCACTCCTTCCATTTCTCGCGGCTTTTATATCACTATTACTACATATTATAAAACAAAGTCGCTTGCCGCTGTCTGCCCCTATGTACCTATGCTTAAATCATTAAAACTACGCAATGGATTTTGATACGGGTTTTTTTAATAGATATAGTGATTCCAAATGAAGGTTGTGAACAAAACATGCATAATATCATAGAGATTGCACCCGTGCGGAGCCGGGGCGGGTCGCTAGTACTTCTATAAAAGTAAAATTAGACTTCTTCTGGGTAAGCTAACACGTCGCAGACTTTGTCTCTGTTTCTTCTAACCTAGACAGAGGCCTTATCATGAGTTTTCAGTTATTCAGACGTAAACTGGAACTTTGACATTTTCAAATTGACAAACAAGGAAAAAATTTGTTCCTTCTTCGCACACCAGAGGCTCTGTTCCATTTTTCCATACAAGAAACGCTGTAAATCAGCTGTAAATACTGGAAAGACGCTGTAAAGTAAAATAGTGAAAACTCGTGATAATAGGATACAGTACCCTTAGCACGAATTTTCACTCTTTTACTTTACAGCGCCTTTCCAGTATTTACAGCGTTTTTGTATGAAAAAATGGATCAGCGCCTCTGGTGTGCGAAGCAAGAACTAACTTTTTCCTTGAAAATTGTCATTTTGAAATTGTCAAAGTTCCAGTTAACTTTACGTCTCAAATAGGTACTGAAAATTCGTGCTAAGGGTAGGTACAGAAGTCAAGAGTAAACATATAAATAAGCTGTTATGTATTCCACAAATTAATTAGAAACATAACTACAAATTACTTTCATTTAGAAACGTAATTTATTATATTGACCTATATAAGACAGTCGTCATAACTAGACGGAACCCACTTCACATTCTGATGACGTAGTATTTTTCATTTTATTACTAAGAGTAAACTCGTAATATTATCATGCAAATAACATATTTATGTAGATGTGAGGCCAAATGAAATAGTCCTGCAATCTTCTTTTAATTCACCACTAAGGGTACCACGCAGACGCGAGGCTGCGCGCACATTTTAATAGAGCGACTCGGAATTGAAGTTTATTTACTACACGAATAGATAATTATATTTCCAGTATCATCGCGTTACATCGCATCGTGTCAACTGACCCATAAGCCGATTCTCCCAAGACGCTTTGTCCGCAAGGTCCGAGTGAATGAATTCGTAGATAGCCTAGCACACGCAAACACAGCACAGACGCGCGGACGAGCGGCGATCACCGCCTCACCGCGCGGAGCACCGTCACGAAATCGTTCCACCGGCATCGCCGAGTCGCGTGACTGTCTTATCAGTGTGCTTAGTGCGAGTTTTTTTTACGTTGACGCGATAGTAACGTTTAACCGCGTTTGGCGCTCCTATTGGCCCGCTGCAAGGTCGTGAGAACTCTCAACCAATGAGAGCGCCAAACGCGGTTAAACGTTACTATCGCGTACATAAGTAAACGTGGCTCCGGACACCGTGTGGATTTTAGTCAGTACAAGTCTGACAGTTCCTCCCGTCCTGTCCTGGGTTGGAGGACTCAATTGATGACTTTACCACGTGAAAAAAAACGACAACGCCTCCGACCGCGACTAATCGCTCGAACAAGCGTCTTTGTGGAAGAATCGTCTAATCTAAGAGAAAACTCGTAATACCTACTATTATTAACGCAAATACAAAACTATGATAGTAATTTCGACGATAAAACTAGCGGGGCCAAATGAAATTCTGCCATTTTCCTTTGATTCACAACTTAGCGGGCACTAAAAAAGGACGATGCCCGATGTGGAATTAAATCTGCACTTTTTCCGACTCGGTTCTTTTTATTAGGTATTCAGCTTCACGTAAGTTAGCAAACTGAATGGCTAATGGGCGAAGTTCTTTTTTAATCTGTTTCGCAGTATGCTTCCGACTACTACTTAATTTATGTACCTATTTAGATAAGTAGGATAAAGTTAACTGCTTAAAATTGTACAAAGCCAGAGCGTATATAAGACAGGTTCCAGAAATTCAGAGTCATCTAATCTGTAAGTAATTGGGTTGATGAATTTATGAGCTGCGGTGATTGTTCTATAGGATTGTTTGTAGATGAAAGAAACTTAATCTTGGTTGGTAAAGATTTTGCATAAACCTTACATTTTTACCCGACTACGGCAAAGCCAAAAGGAGGGTTATGATTTTGACCGGTATGTATGTATGTATGTATGTTTGTCTGTTCCCTCATAACTTCTAAACTACTTATCATTACATGACAAATGCGGTGTCGTTAGAAGCGTCTCACTTGTCCGCTGGTTATAGGGTGACGTGTCACCAAATCCAATATGGCGCCCTGTAGGAGATGTAAAGTCCTAACCGAAACAAAAAATACTTTCCTAAATTTTTACCTGCGGATGTTTCACACAATGTTATTGTCTAGGTGGCATACGATCACGGCTAGCACAATATCGGTCAAATGAATATTGTTCTTGTTTTATACTTTTCAGTGCGCATTTTTTTCGTAGTCGGGTTTTAGTTATTTGTATACAGTCATATTTAAGGGTATTACGCACATAGACGTACCTCAATCTACCCCCAGCTGTCAAATTTTTTCATAAGATTTTCAACTTTATTGCTAATGAATAAATAATAAACATTTGTACGTACCAAATGAACCTTCTTAGCTTAATTTTGGTGTTTAGCGTCTGTAAAAACCTTCAAACAAAATCATTTTAGGGTCTGACCTCGTAATCACAAAAAAAAAATAACAGAAATCGACAGCGAAAACGTAAAAAAACATTTCCAATTTGCAATAAAAAAAGAAACAAAAATGAAATGGTAATACAATATCCAAACAAAAAGACCCGAATTCAAGTCATTCCCTATCCAATACAATAAAACTTTAAACACCCTTGTTGGACAGCAAAAAAAAACATCGATTACATTTCAAAGAACATTGGCAAGTTTTTGCAAAGTTATAAAAATGTCCCCTGGCTCAGTCCCCTGGTCCCTTGGCGTACGATTCGTTTCCCGACGATAACAGTGCCCTCCAACAAGTTAAAACGTCATGTCATTATCATTATTCTTGTCCGTTCTCTTCATTAAGGAAAATGACCGCTTTTCGCTTCATTATGGTGCGACTAAGTTTTTTAGGGTTCAGTACTTAAAAGTGCCAACGTGAATCTGTGACTAATGCTTCGCTATCTGACAGTTTGTCACAGGACTGAATCTTAAGAACCGTAATAAAACGATGTATACACTTGTGATTTTTACAATGTGTAACTGTGTATAATTTTGGCGTGATTTTTACAATGTGTAACTGTGTATAATTTTGGCTGTTTTATCAACAAACAAAATAAAGGTTAAAGGGGAAACAAAAAACGAGTATTTGTATTTATTTTGCGATTGGATCTTAATAATTAAGTAGGTATTTTTCTTCTTCTTCGTCGTGTTGATGAATCCTTAAATTATAATTAAATAAGCTTTGATCAAAACTCTGCCACATTTACGGCGTTTGTAGCGGCCTCGGATAGGTTAATAAGTCTTGAATATTGTACTTTGGTACAGAACCTTGCCTGCACAGTTCCAACTCGCACTTGGAAGGTGTTTTCATGAGAGCGATAAAAGCTTATCGTATGTAAATTGTTGTGTTATGTATTTAATTTACCTGAAGTTACCATAAAAAGAAATGACACAGTCATTAACGTTTCCATTTAAATAGTTTCGGTGTGATGAGATTTTTAAGCTATCAAATTATGTTGAATGTCTTTATTTGCGTTTTATGTGCATGCTTTGATAAAATTGGCGATGGAATTGGTTTTATTATAGCGTAGTACCAATATATGCAGGGTGTAAACGTAGTATAAACGTAGGTGTAAATATAGCTTAATGTGTGGCCGTGAGTACACTCACGGCCACACATTAAGCTATACAAAACCAGTTTGTCTTGGACTCGCCTTATAATTATGATCTTTAAAATAAAATTGACGATTTTTTTTTATCGTGGTAAAATCATCACATGAGTCCTCCCAACCCGGGCAAGGCGGGAGGGACTGTCAGACTTGTACTGACTAAAATCCACGGTGGAATTGGTTTTAGTAGAGCATAATACCAATTTATTATGCAGGGTGTAAACGTATGTACAAGTGCTACCTACACAGTAAAAAATTATGGAACAGGTGGCCTACCATGACCTCACTCATCAAGCGAGAGTAGATCCACTGTGGGAACGAGATGGTGCTAGACGACTTGTATAGCTCTGTCTTTTTCCCACACTTTTTTTTTTGGCGGTTTCTATATTTGTACGCCGATGTTCCTTTCACTCTGAATAATGACTAATTTCGCAGAAAATTTGGCGCCATATTGTGACGTCATGCACGACTTTGTAACACTTATACGCTATTAAATAAAAATAATCAGACCAAAATAATATTAACAAGAATAATGGTAATAGATATTGTAGAAAACTAATTTGCATAGTTTTTTTTTTTCGTCTTCGCCCTTATCGTGGTCGCACAGTTCACCATTATTTTACTTCTGTTTTTTTTTATGAATGTAGCAGCTTTCTTAAAAAAAAAAACAGAAGAAAAATAATGGAAACAGATGGAAAATAATCTTTGTATTATCCTAAATAATATTTTTGTTTACTTAGTTAATCCCAATCGAGGGCTAAAAGAGAACCGTAATACCTCTAATAAAATTTTAGGTTATTAGACTTCTCAGAAAAACCTTTAATATTTTTCTTTATAGAAATTAATTTAAAAAAATCTCTTGATGTTTCAGATTTTTGCCACTTGCCTTCCCACACAAATATTGAAAAGTAATTTATTTGTGGTACAGACCTTCACTCCAGTCCGTAGGCGTCGCCGGGTGGCGTGGGATGTATTGTAAACCTATCATTACCTTAAGAGCTTCTAATGTTTTTGGTCGTAATTCGATAAAGGGACATGCCCCTTACACGGTACATTATGTAGTTGCCTAACCCAAAGGACTAATGGCATTCTTTACCTTACTTGGATTTGATACTAGTTCTAGTGCAAAATAAGCCAACCCACAATCTCTTATTAATTCAGATGAAGACGTAAAATTAATCCAACAATCTTAACAAGGCATACTAGCTTTTGACAACGGCTTCGCCTGCTCCCCCCCCCCTTCCTTAGTTATTATTTCACTCAGTACCGGTGTAGCTTTCTATTGGTAAAATAATAATAATTCCAGAGATTAGATTATCTAACATAATTAGGTTTATCAAAAACAGAAATTATTATGTTTATGGATTAAATCTTACAAACAAACATATTCTACATAAATGTTTAAAAGCGACAAAGGATCACGGTATGGCGTGATCCTTTGTCGCTTTGTCACGTGATGAGAAGTGATGACGGGACAAACTGGTTGTTTCTTTGAGAATTATAAAGAAGTAATGCATAATCGTGACTGTGGGAAGAACTGTATGCCAGATCTTTGTCCAGCAGTGGGACAAGCCAGGTGGTATAAAGAAACAGATTTAAAAATAAATCTATAATTATTTTTTGTTTTTGGCAATTGGGGGAAAAAACCACATAAGCAAGCTTGTAAAAACGCGAACAATAGGTACAGACACAAACTCTTATGGACGATATAACTCGACAGAATTATGTAGGCAAGCGCATAACCAGTGCGAAATAAAGGAATATTCCACTCACTGTCATGTACGTAATGCCATTTATACTTATTACAGATGTAGCTGTAGAAGGGTGAATGTTAACACCCCGTTCACGTCCTCAGGCGATGCGACTTTGCTGAGAGACACGCGCGCCCCTCTCTTGTTTTTTCCGCATGTTTCTGTCACTGCATGCTAATATTACCATGATTTAGGAAAAGCTACAATTTTATCAATTTTGGGGTAATTAGGGTAACATATGGGCCAACACAACAAAGCAACGGGACAAGTTGGCGGTATATTGATGACTTGCGTAAACTCTAAGTTGCCCGAAAACACTTAAGCTGTACTGTTAAGAGTTTTTAAATAACGTGTTATTGAAAAAGTATTCCGAATTTACAATGGTTTGAAACTGGCAAATAACCCGCGAACAAAGGACGACTTTTAGGTAGTCTTAGACAGTTGGTTTTTTCCGCATTCAATGTACTCTGTGGTCACTGTCACAAAACGCGTATGGCCGTCTAGGTCGTGGACAAGGGCTTAGACTCCACTCATGCGTAACATTATTTTTATGAACGAAATGTACTGTTGTTAGTCTAATTTTGTTACTTTATCACTCTCAGATATTGAAATATTTTTATGACGGCGGAAGGGAAAAGTGGTATTTTATTGTGTGTTGCTCCTAATAAAAAAAGCGCGGAATGTTTTTAACCGACTTCCAAAAGGAGGAGGATTAACAACCGATTTGAAAAATTATTTTTTTTTTGGATGCTATACTTCCGGAATAGTCCCATTAAAATTTTATCGAAATCGGACTAGCACTTTTTAAAAAATCAACAAAATCAACAAAACCTAAGAAGTTTTCAACTTTGTCTACACCGATTACTCCGAGGTTTCTGGTCCGATTTCGATGATTCTTTTTTTGTTCGATACAGTATTGTTAATACCGGTGCTACGGATTACAAAATTTTAGTGCACATGTAAGAAAATTATGTATTTGGCAATAATTTGGGTTGAATAGTGAAACTAAAAAGGATAAAATAAAAAACTTTTTCAAAAAAAAATGCAACCGACTTCAAAACAACCACAAAAATGTTCAAAATAACCTACAAA
Organism: Agrotis clavis; assembly: GCA_954870645.1. NCBI lineage: Eukaryota > Metazoa > Arthropoda > Insecta > Lepidoptera > Noctuidae > Agrotis > Agrotis clavis. The sequence continues at coordinate 17,316,760 of OX940935.1, read as the reverse complement.
AAAAAAACTTTTCTTTCGAAAGTCGGTGACAAAAAGTCAATGGAATAAAAAATAAAGTCACCGACATTCGAAAGAAAAGTTTTTTTGTAGGTTATTTTGAACTTTTTTGTGGTTGTTTTGAAGTCAATTTGCATTTTTTTTTTGAAAAAGTTTTTATGTCAGCGTGACTTGCGGCACATGTTATTTAATCTATACATATAATAAATTTGTAGAAAAGTGGTGTCTGTACAATGGAAATATATAAAAAAAAGTATCAGGGATTGTTATTATATCGATGCCGAACCCGAAAATGTAGTTAAATTTTTTTTTGTCTGTTTGTCTGTTTGTCTGTTTGTCTGTGTGTTTGTGCACGCTAATCTTCGGAACTACTGGACGGATTCGAATATTTTTTTTTCGTTGTATAGGTATTAAGTCCCGTTAACATTTAGGCTATAATTTATCTTGGAAACTTGAACACCTGATGCAGAACCGCAACAGACCTGCTTAACTATAAGAGATACAGAAATGGTGCCATAGCGAAAATTGTTCTACGTGATGAGCATTTTCTGCTGAGAGAATAAATTTGAAGATCCTGGACACCTGATGTGGAACACCAAGAGCCCAGCTACACTATGACATATACAGGAACGACGTCTTAGCAAGAGTTATTCAGCCTGATGAGTACTCTCTGTTAACGTATAAAAATTGAAGATCTGGAACACCTGATGTGGAACTTCAAGAGCCCAGCTACACTGTAACATATGTATCCAGTAAAGACGTCTTAGCAAGAGTTGTTCAGCCTGATGAGCACTCTCTGTTGACGTATAAAAATTAAAGAACTGGAACACCTGATGTGGAATTCCAAGTGCCTAGCTACACTATAACATATACAGTAAAGACGTCTTAGCAAGAATTGTTGAGCCTGATGAGCAACCTCGTTGTCGTATAAAATTTGAAGATCTGGTACACCTGATGTGGAACTTCAACAGCCCAGCTACTTTATAACATATATAGGAATGACGTCTTAGCAAGAGTTGTTTAGTCTGATGGTCATTTCCTGTTGACTTACAAAAATGAAAGATCTGGAACGTCTGGAATCGTCTCGCGCATCCCGTTGTTTTCCCGTCCCCAGGCTCTTAGAATTCGACGTTTCAGATCTTCGATTTTGACGACCCCGTCGTCGCTGGTATAAGCAACAGGATCCGCGTACGAAGTCGCGGGCAGAAGCTAGTAATCAATATAATTCACCTAGCTGTACAGGTTTCCATAACTTTATTATGAGAAAGATATAAGTAGATTTTCTTATAATCAATTTGATAATAGAATTACATCACCAACCTTTAGTGTGCAATTACAGTGGCAGCGGCGAGCCGGGCAGCGGAATCCGCTGGCGGTTAACGCAAACACATAGTCTGTTTTTGACTGAGGTGGGTCGGGTTAGCGGAAATCTAGACTATTTCGTGACCCGCCATCCGCTCCCGCTGCCCGCCCCGCGCCACTGTAATTGCACACTTAGAATAATGGGCCAAAAAGAGGTGAGAATTACTTATCTATAAGAATTGTATCATTTCTGCCCTTACAAATAGTTTAGGGCTGGCCCAACATAATATGTTCTCCTTTACTACTCGTTAGTTCACGCGTCACTCTCTTTCTAGCTTATAATCTTTCATAATGATGCCTACATAAAATACAAAGCGGTTTTATTTAAATTATTCATCGGGGCACACTGCACAAAATACGCAACATGCCTTTTCCATACTTATGTCACCTCCTTTCCAGCATTTACTATTTACTCATTTCACAACAAATGCCTAATGACCTGAAAACCAAATTCAATTTATCTAGTAATATCTAATAAAATAGAAAGTTAGAAACTATTCACTTAATTACGCCGTTGTTAATAATTTTCCACCAATTACTTTATTTTCCATTCTATTACTTTATTTCGATGTCATGTCGCTGTTCGATGGACAGTCAGACACGCGAGCCATGTTCGATGTTTGACGCAATGGCGATAGTAACGTTGATGACCCAATCTAGTATGGCTATTTATATAATTAACGAAATTAACAATTTAGTTACCAATCAGTACCTACGGTAGTTTCCATCATTCGATAATCTAAATGGGTTTCAATTGATTTAATTTGTAAAAAAACAAAAATTCAAGTACGAGTATGTCTGTTTTACGAAATAGTAGGTACTTAAATCAAAAGTACGTGTAGATAATATTGAAAATCTGTAAAAGGTAAAACCAGTAGCCATCAAGGAATAACATTTCTAAATATTATCGTGATACACTTCATTTATAAAGAACAAAGGCGAAGTGCCGTACATATAAATAAGGTGAACTCTGTTCAGTTTTAGTTCCAGTTAGTTTTCACCATTGTTCTTTTATTAAATAAAATTACTTTCAGCGAATTGTTAAGAATAAACAATAAATACAAATCAAAACTTTGTTGAAATGTTATGAATGCTATATTTTCACGTTAACAATGTAAACACATTTTATAATCAGACTTTAGGTAAATTGAGTGGCAGGAAAATAAACAAAAAATACATAGTGTCTGCAACACTATCCACAAACAGACTGACAAACTTGCTTTAAATGCCTGCGTGTCATGGCTGCTTGCTAGAGGAAGATGTCAAAAATCTGTCAAATCCAGAATGGAATTTGACATTTGACTGAAAAAAAAAATGATATGTATTATTTCCTTTATTACGTAAACGAATATTGTGGAAGTGACACCACTTTTAAAATTGCCATTACGTCACAAGCAAGTATAGTTTTTTTAAGCAAGTTTACTTGCTTCTGACGTCAAGACTCACGACACCCCCTATGGAATTTTGATGAGTTATATCTTTAATAAAATTGAATTGATTTAACAATAGAAAAAGAACCGTGCCCATTATTTTTCAAAACTCTAGCTGATGAAATAATTAGATTTGTAATTTATTGATGTTGTCAACATGGCCAGAGTTTTGAAAAATGACAGATTGAGGTAGCTTGATGTGCTGGCGTCTGTACCTAGCTACGTGTACAAGATAAATTTATCTTATGAGAATCGTCTATCGAGCGCTCGTCCATACTAAAAGAGAAAACGTTTTCCTACCCCTAAATGTTATCCTATCTCAATGATTTTTTAGAATGCTTCTGACTCAGTAAAAAACTAGGTTTATAGGTTTTCTTTTTTTCAAAAGTAACTCTTAGGCGCCTGTAACTTTCAAACTATTATAAATTTTGAAAAAAAAAGAATACCTATAAACCTTGTTTTTTACTGTGTAGGAAGCATTCTAAAAAATCATTGAGATTTGATAACATTTAGGGGTAGGAAAACTTTTTCTCTTTTAGTATGGACGAGCGCTCGGTAGACGATCCTCTTAATGCAGGGAACCCCATCCTTATCCATCCACAATCAAAGGATCTTGATCACAATATCAATGGCAAAGCGAATTGGTTCCGCCCGCAATGTCTGTCTTATTACATTCAATAAAATCGATTCCTTTGAAGGAGAGATTAGACTTCAGATTAAGAGATGAAAGGCATTGGACATTTACGGATCAATTATGTGGATGACCCTTTTACGTTTCTTCTTTTTGTAGATAAGATGTTTTTAATAAATGTTTAATGTTTCCGATTTTATAATGGTCTGTAATCCCCGAAGGGTAACGCTGAGGTGCAGTACACGTTAAAATTATCAGTTGTTTGAGCCCCATGTATAGGGTTGCCAACCATACTTTATAATAACGTATCCTACTTTATTTTTGGTAATTATACTTTATACTTTTACACACAAAGTATGCTAAAATACTTTATTTTTAACTTATACTATGATGAAACTAAATACTAATTATGGGTACTTAACAATTTATACTTACTGAACGAAATGTTAGATATCAGTTGCAAATGTGACATGGCAGGTGACATTCTGATATTTGTCACAGATGCCACTCAATTCACTCACTAAAACGACGAAAACTGACGAAATTGTATAAAATTGGTCCGTTGGTTGTTTTGTTTTCCTGACTATATTTTCATAATGCTTTTATTTATTAAAATTTCATGCTTTTGTTACAGGTAATTACTGCATTTCGATCTCATATCTCAAAGTTTTGGTAAGTAAAACGTAAGTATTTCTTTTCAATATCCCAACAATGTTTCGTTCAAGTATTCCTCAAAAATCAGTTTACTATCGCCCAACGTCTTACATTATTTTACAAGCAATTAAAATTCTTCGAAAACCGATCGCTCGGTTCTTGGCATTTCATGTTTCTTTACTCGTACTATTATAGAAATAACATGCACATCAATACAACTATGTTATTCTAAGTATAAAATAGGTTAGACGAGCAAAAAGGTGAAGATCAAAATAATAAATGTTTTTTCTATTCTATTCTAAAATCTATTATGTATATATAAACTGTACCTTCGGCGCCCTAAAAATGACCGAGCTTTACAATAGGACATATTTTGTCTGCCAAAAAAATAACCGAAATCTCGCTTTGGTAGTAAACTACGTCTAATAAAATAACGCGCGCGAAATTGATCTCATCAATCCTGTTCTACTCGTACTTCCGTTTATACACTTCGGTTATATTTCACAACAGAAGCGATACGTATCAAAAAACGCGACCTTGTCTCATTGTGTCACACACGTATCTGTGCTGAAACTGAAAAGGTCATTCACATAGCCTAATTATCACCATTACTATGTTAAAAATAATAATGGTTGTACTTCACTGATTTGACAACAGTATTTTTTTTATATACGTTTATCACATATTGAAGTGAAATTAATTTTATTTTTCAGCGCAGTTTTCAAAATAATTACCAATTTATTATGTCTGATAACAATTAGTACAAAGTATAAAATCCAGTAGATATGTATTAATATCAGTGTAAGAATATTTTGGCTCGCGGCCATAATTTAGAATTTGTTTTGTTCTATTACTTTTTCTAATAGTAACCTACAATGGGGGCATTGACATATACCCCTATGATACTCGATACAGTACGATAGGTACTGTAAAATGTTACCCGCTCACTGGGTTGTTTAGGTCAGATAGGCAGTCGCTCCATGTAAAATACTTAAACAGAAAACAACAGAAATACATTTTCTGTGAAAATTTCAACTGTATCACAAAGATTTTTGAGGAAAGAAAAATTCAGCTCCGAGTGTGACTTGAACCTATCCTCGCTTCCTATATCCCGAATATCACTCACAATAAATTGACACAACAAGAAAAAGAAACAGTCATACAAAAGCTAATCAACCCTCCCGCTGCCGATGGTTTTATTCTTGTCTCGTGCGCTACATTTTACGAAGCACGTCGCCACTGTAATCTCGTGTTGAAACGAGAGAAGCGAAATGTACTGATATGTAGTGAACATAGTGCTGCAAGCATTCGACGCCTTATTAGCTCCGCTGAGATTGAGTAAGACCGTTTATAGAAACCACGCTTCTGTGGCGAATTACCAGTGCAATTTTTCTCACAAAATCAAGGGGTTTTGGCATTTCGTCGGTCCAAAAGGCAACGTATTGGCTGACCTAATTGTGATTGAAGAAGGATGACGGTTAGATAATAGAAATATTGGTTCGATATGAAATCTTTGTCGAAGTGCCAGAAATAAAACCGACATATAACTGAATAATGGAATCAATACCTCAATATTCAGCTGGTAATACTTTAAAGCTCCTTTTTTATTCTAAAATCTAGACTGACGTCCCATTGATGCTTGTTTTTTATTCGAAAATTCAGAAAATCTAAAGTGACAGCTATTTCTCCGTAAACTCGAAGGTAGAAATATATTTTGGTGTCGCTAATCCTACCTTCACAACACTCACTGGAAATCTCAGCCCATACAGTTCACAGATTTCAGAAATAGAAAATCCTTTTCACACGTATTGCACATAAAATACACACATCAAAAGTGTCTAGGGATCAACATATATTTTTGCAATAACTTTTCTCCTGATTGATATTAATTAAAATGTTCTCTAAGGATTCATCAAATAAAGTGTTATCGTTTGTCACAGTAACGATAAACCAAGTCACCTTTGCATTCATAAAGAAATTTGCCATTTTCCTAATAAAGGGATTTTTGACATTTGAACCACTAACATTAAAGTTCGAAAAAAAGACTGAAATAACAGTTTTCTTTAAAATTTTATTGGGTAACTTAAACAATTAATAATCCGTGTTTCTACCGCGAACACTAACAACACAAGAACATCGGTTTGGCATACTCATAATGAGTTCATCCAAATCACGCTGTGGAATGGCCGCCCATGTTCGTTGCAACAACAAAAAAAGGTCTTCTTGCGACTGGATACCCTCCATATTCGGCAGAGCTCTTCTCTGTAGCATATCCCATGCATGCTCAATCGGGTTCAAGTCTGGCGACTGAGCAGGCCAGGGCAGGACATTGATGTTAGCTGCGGCGAGAGTCTGTCTTACAACTCTTGCGGTGTGCGGTCGTGCATTATCATGCATTAACTGAAATAAGGGACCGATTTGCACTTGTAGAGGAACGATGACGTCTGATACAATCGTCTCAGCATAAATTTGAGCGTTGAGGTTGCCTCTGATCCAAATCAACTCAGTTCTTCCGCCGATCCAAATACCCGCCCATACCATGATGGTTCCACCACTATAAGGATGGACTTCCTGGCAGGATTTTAATCGCTGTTGGCGTCCAGGGGTTCTCCAGTGTCGTATACGTCTTGTATCCGGTCTCATACCAAAACGAGACTCATCAGAAAAGCACACGAAACGCCATTGTTCTTCTGCCCAATTTCTGTGTTCAAGAGCCCATTGATATCGAATCCTACGATTGTGCATTGCTATAGGTGGTACCCGTAGCGGTCTTCGGGAATGAAGGTTCACTTCATGCAAGCGGTTTCTGACTGTTTGGTCGCTAATTAAGTTCCCTGAAGAGTGATGAAGCCTCACGGCTAACATCATGGCGGTTATTGTTGGAGCTCTTCGAGTTAAGATTTGAATGTATCGGTCTTGTCTCCGTGTGGTGCAGCGATACCGTCCTCCATGGCGCTCAGCCACGGTACCAGTGCTTCGGTAACGTGTCCAAAGTCGACTGATAACACTCTGACTTGTATTCAGAGCTAAAGCCACAGTACGTTGCCGGGAACCAGCTTCTATCATTCCCACGGCTCTGAGCATTTCTTCCCTGCTTAAATGACGTCGCCGCTCCATAATAACGTTGGTTTTAATCAGTAGTAGGGAAACAGTAGCACTAATAATGTCTTCAATGCGTTGTATGTTTTTATAGGGAAAATATTGACAGCTGATTTTCATCTTTTACTCGAATTTGATTTACAGTTCCTGATTCAAATTATGAAATGCACCAAAAAGGATCCATATAAATTTATAAAATCATAAATTTATTACAAAGCCACATCTCAATCTCAAGAAATCCGCATAAAAATGCTTGATCCCTAGACACTTTTGATGTGTGTATATTTTCTGTGTTGCATTGAGGTTTCTTCGAATAAAATGGGTAGTAGCTGCGGGGCTGCGAAAGAAGCACGTACGTATTGGAGGGTTATTTTCTTCAGTGTTGGTTTGCATACATAGAAATAAATAAGAAACAAAAAAAGTAATCTGTATTGCATTGCGGTAATGTAGAAATAGAAAATGTAACGAATCGAAATAGAAAGATTTCGATATGATTTTAATTTCAATATTTAAATATAAATCACTGTAAATTATTGTAAATTACTGCTTTGTTAAATTCTAACAATACTGATTTCCAATGTTTAAATGTTAAGTTACGTGCTAAACAGTGTATTTACATGTATAAAACATAATGATAATGCATGCAGTCATTGTCTACACCGCTGACTTTTCCTTGTCTCATTTACATGCTAATTCGTGAATAATGGCAACACTAGGCTCTGACAGGTGCTGATGAATGAGCGTTGATTATGAATGGAGTACATTATTAAAATATAATGTGACAGCATATTATGTGAGATGCATTAATAGGTAAACTATGTATGTAAATGAGTAGATAAGTACTTCATAATCTAAATCTTTGTCTGTAACCAATCAACTGAACATTCCAATCTGTTTCTTAAAGATGTTCAATCACAAACAGCACAGCATTCCTAAGGCACTGTGTGCCTAAGGGGTCTCTTTGCCTGTATGCGAATAGCCTGTCGTGTGGACGCTCCAACGCGTGTCCCTCTGAGGGCACAGCGGCGGAGCGGGCTTGCGGACGGTGAGTAATGGGTAGCTCGCCGTCCGACCAAGGACCAAGACCGGGTCGGTGGCGCGTCGTGTTTCGCGCCAAATGCCTGCTGGGGTCGCGGGTTTTTCTAAACCCAGGATACAGTGGCCCCGGAACGTAAAGGGCATCCGAAGGAACACGGGTGGATTTTAGTCAGTAAGAGTCTGACAGTCCCTTCCGTCTTTGACCAGATTAAAAAAAAAAAAAAAAAACAAAACACAAACAGCTGAAACCGCGTAGACCAAGATTTGGATCCAAATATGTATAATAGTAGATCGTGGATCATCTGTAAACGTAACCGTGGCCCTAGAATATAAAGGACGAGTGAAGGAACAGGGTGTTTTAAAAGTTTTCCTTGAAAAGAAAAATCAACCTGTAAGCAGGATTAATAAAAGTATTTCTGTTAGCATCATTTAAGAAAAGACATAATATTAATTTCAGGCATTAAACTACGGTCGACAGAGCATCTCTTCTTTTCCCGTACTTCTTTAATACACTCATGCGTCACTCGACCCGACTTCTCTTTAGTTTTTTTTAACCATCTATACTATAATTATGTAGCTGATAAAGATGCGGGTCACCCGCGCGAGTAACATGCGTAAGCTACTACTACACGGCGCATGTAGCTTGAGCATGTTGAGGCACTTGCGCGGGTTACATGCGCCGTGTACAAGCACCCTTACGGTCAATAGCGAAGAACAGCTAGTAACTACATATTAATACAAGATGGATTTATATTTTCCGTCGGAACTCCACACACGTGAAAATTATCGTTATGTAAACACGATATCATAATTATGCCGTGAGAATTTCTCTTAATCTGATCCGAGAACATGAATTTTATTAATAAAAATTAAGAAAAATAGTGTCACACAAACAATATCGTGACAATGATATATTTATACAGAAAATTATTCATTGCCACGTGAAAGCTATTTATAAATTAATAATTGGAAACACGAAGTAATATACTAATGTGACACATAATACGAGTATTATTCTATTACCTAAATTGTATTCATATTGTTAGCCATAACACTAGGTTGATGATAAAATCATAAAGGTTGTTTTATTTATAAATAATATTTTCGATTCGTCATCACATCATCATAATAGACAGCTTTGTTACACCCTTTATTAAGTGATAGTTTTAAAAGGGCACAGCGGCCGCGGAATGTAAAGAGCATGGAGAAGGAACTTGGTGGATTTTAGTCGGGGAGAATCTGACAGTTCATTACGCTTTACTCAAGGCAGGAGGAATCAGATGATTTTAATACCCAAAAATAAATCTCTGTGTCAGTACTGTTTTCCTCACGATTTTCTTTCGGTCACCCCCTCCCCCCATCCATCTAGCTGTTCGTCTGCCGATATTCTTTTCACTTGAAGTATCTTTCGATAACCATCCCCTTAAGTTCTAATTACTCATATATCTTACCAACATCGCAATTCATTACGACCTCATAATATTAACGAAAAAATTTGCTGTAATTTAAAACTTTCTTAATTTTTTTTCCACTAATCTTCTACTCCATAACACTCGAAAAAACCTTCTTTATCCAATAGCAAGACTCCATTAAATACCAAAAAAAGACTATTACAATAAGCGGCTGAAATCTCTCCACCATTTCCATTAACCGTAAACATAATACAAATCTGTCCTTTTGAAATCCTGTATGAATTTTAAAAGTCTGCAGCAAAGCCGACAAAATGCATACATTGCGGGTTGTGGGAGTGCCTCGTTCTTGACGAACAATAGAAAGAGGAGCTCGAGTGCCCGAGGTGAAGAGGGGAAGGAGGGCAAGGATGGCTCATTCATCAGAACTCTACCCTGGATCATCAGGCATGAAATTGCAGAAGTATCGCCATTACAAATATTGCTTTTAAACGTTTAATGAGTATGAATGTTGATGGATGGAGAGGAAACGCCAAAGAAAAGGTGGATGGATTGTCCAAGAGTAATATGAAAAAAAAGGAGTAAATGATACTGTGACGTCTGATAGAGGAAAATGGAAGAAGACCATCGTGTTGCGCCGACCCCAAGTACCTAAAATGGGACAAAGGCAGGAAGGTGATTATTGCTTTTAAACGTTACCCCCCATTTTCAATTCCTCATGTATCGTGTGTTCGTTTACAAACATTAAGAGCCTATACTACCTCAAATGGCTTAGCAGAAACCTGTGATACGTCGAAAATACTACAAAATTAATTTTGAAATAAATATATGGTAAAGTTGAGGATTAATGTTAGGTCTTATGTTTGGCGAAAAAATGATTCCATAAAATTTTCTCGATAGAAAAAAATCCCAAAGTTACCTCTAAATTGAACAATAAAACGCTGGCAATCAGAAAATACTTAAAACTACATCATGAAACTTTTTATACTAACTGAACTAACTATAAAGCAGGTCTTATGCTATTTACTTTTTTGAATTTCCTTTATTTTTCGCCGTAAAATAAATAGATTTGCGTGTAGACAGCTAAAAGAAAGAGCAAGCAATAGTGCGTGGTACGTGCAAGTGCGAGCGAGTAAGATTATACTGAAGTACTATAAGACCCTTAAACTCAAAAACACAATCACCCATACCAATATTTCGAATTGAATCCGCGATGTGCAACACAAGAATGGATTGTTCAGCCTCGCTGCCGATCCTGTCGTCAAAATTAAGAATGCTGAGATAAGCACGTCTTGGGTTACATTCCCAGGTCTACCAGTGGTGGGCAAATTGGAATTGGCTATCGGGAAGTTATCGAATTCGTTCTTCTGTCTCCAACCCAGTTTTTTCCAAGTTGATCTTCTGTTTTCCAACCCTCAAGTTCTGACCGGCTACAGAAACTAAAATCCGAAATTCTAAGTCAGTTTTAATACATAGCGCACCGTTAGTTTCCAGAGTTAATTAAAAGGTAAATTTCAAAGTTCAGAGTGTACCGTATGTTGAAAAACTGTTTGTTTTTTTATGCAAAGAAAACTTTCTGGATTGCACTTGCTGGAAACTAATGAACTGGGACTGGCAGCGTATACGAGTATCTCACGTTATTTTGTAGTGAACTAGCTTTTGCCTGCGGCTTCTTACGCGTGGAATTTAGAAACATATTTTAAAAAGTGATTATTAATGAATAACACTCCTATTTTGGGCATTCTTGTAAAAAGCGTGACCGCAGCGTTGTGCTGCGCTGTAGTGTTTTGTTTTAATATTATTTGAATTTATATATCAACGTGGCGGCAGCGCTTATTTGTTAATCTTTATAATTTGAAGAAACGATTGCTTTCAATAAGTGCAATATATTAAAACTGTACTAACATATCGGGAAATACTCCTGAACTATTTTCTTCTACCAACTTGAGAGGTAATAGAATAACAGAAATAAAAAAATAGATAAACTCGAAAATACGTGCAACAACTTCAGATGAACTAATGATTTTTGGTTATTCTCAATAAATTTACTCTAAAAATAAAAAATAACAACACAAGCTACTTAGACAGTTGGGCGTTAGTTGAAAACTTCTTGAGAAAAGCTCCATTTTACAAGTAGCTCCAATTTAAAAATGTCTAAAATTAGCTGCATACAGCCTGACACAATTAACATCGATAATTAGTTCTCGTGTAATTTGCAGCCGCTTGAAAACCTAGACGGGTGGAATGAAAAGCGCTTGAAAGCAAAGTATGTGAGCGAATTAGGGATGGAGGGACAAAATGGCGGGCGAACTTTCTTATTTTTAGCATTTCGTTGGTTTTAATTTAAATGTTAAGATTTATGAAAACTTGTGGGGCATAAAAGGCATCGTGACTAATTAAAATTAGGTTCATCAGGTAAGCTACGTTTGCTGAAGTCTGTCTGTTGATGGGTGACCGCTAGTGTCATGAAGGACCATGCTTTTTAAATTTATGGATTTTCTCTTCGACTCGATATGTCCTAAAATTTGTATAGATGGCCCCATGATGGAGCAAGTGCGTAGAAAACCCAACTAATGAGTGTGTACGGTGGTAGGGCTAGCCCTCATCAGTTGGTAGGAACTCTTGCCGAGGTACGTCTTTGGATGGGTGACCAGCAGATGTTACACATAATTATGCTACAACTGGAGCGCTCGTCTTTTGTTTTTCTTTAACTATGACAATTATTTCTTCTTGCTATGTTTACAACCTGTTTGTTTATTATATCGTGTTTCTGAACACTTTCTACAAAATTCCGCAAATAAAATAGGTAATGTTTTTAGTTTGAATCGATAATATTTAGTTTTCGCCAACATTCTTTGGTTTCAGTCAGCTGTTTTGTTTGTAGTTCAATTTCAGTTTGTTAAATTACTATCGTAGGAAATTTACACCGGATGTAAATACTATGAAGTCCAATTATTCAATATTATTTTAAGGAAGAGAAACGTTCACGACTTTCGGCGCGGGGCGGTGGGATTTGCGATGCGAATCGATGAATCTTGCGTCAAGAGACGTCCTATTTATTTATTTTCTCGTCACAGGCCTCGTAACAAGTTTTTAAGACTCTGTACGTCCAAGTAATAATTGTAGTGCTCTTATAGGATCACTTCTTTTACCCGGTAGTTCAACAGTCACTGCTAATATGGACCGAATGTTTGGAATCGATTCAGCTGAAGATTGGTATACAGTTTTGTATCCTACATGAATTAGGCAGGACAATTATGAGGTTCTTTTTACAATAGTTTTTTCCACACAGCTGTTGTCGCGACAGACATAATTATATGTATATCGCTTGATCGTGTAGTTTGTGGCCAAACGCCTAAGGGGGATTTATAGTGATCGATTTTTCGGGCGATTCAGCCTTGCTTCAATTTACCAATCGCATTGCTTGCATTGCCTGGTCTAGTGATTGTTAGGCGGTTGATTTCTGCCGCATTGCAAAATCGAGCCGTGTAAAACTCCCATTAGACAAATTCTGATAAGCAATGAGAATAACGGAAGAATATCTCTCGAAAGCGGAAACATACTCTCAGTTTTAAATATTTGCTCTCATTTTGAGATAAAATTAGACACAAATGGCCTTCAGACTACTCAAATTGTCATCGCAATTGTTATTCAAGGTTCAGATAACAATCAGTGTGTTTTACATCACAGTAAAACGTTAATGTTTAGTCAAACTATCACAAGGTTGTTTTTTTTTTAACATAACACGTATAAATATTATATCAAGTTAAAAACCAGTCTATGCTGACCTGTTATAGTGAAGAAAGGTCATACGTTTGCGGGGTCAGGTTGTATTGGTTTTCTAAATGTAGTGTCAAAAGCGGATGTTCCGTGCCCTGATTCATTATTATCTATGGTGGAATTAGTTGCGATTTTAAACAAATGCGTGTTCAAATAGTGTTATTATTATTTAATCGCATTTTTTAACCGACGAAAAAAAAAGGAGGAGGTTCTCAATTCGACATGTATATTTTTTTTTTTTTTTTTTTTTTTTTTTTATGTATGACCACGCATAACTTTTCCTAACGTGGTCCGATTTTAAAAATTCTTTTTTTGTTGGAAAGAGTATATCTCAAAGTTGGTCCCATTTAAATTTCAAAACTAAAATCGTCCTCTAAGGGTAGAAAAAAAGGAATTAATTGTCAATCTTCCTACAGAATTTTCAATTATGAACCGATTCTGTTGAAATAAAGTTAACAATTGTAGTTCTGAGGACATTATTATATAGCAGAGATGTGGAGAACATAACATGATGGCGTCACAATCATCAGATCAACTCCAGATCCCTGTTATTTTGTGAAGTCAGTCCCAAGAGTTACTTAACAGTTAACAACAGCTATATCGTGTTTGGGCTCATTTCACTCAGCTTGATGAGAACTTTAGACCTTGCTGAGGTATCATTGCCATCGAGGGTCTGAGGATGGTGACGGATAGCAGGGGCAAGAGGTCCTCAACAGTTAACAGCACCTTTATCGTGTTTGGGCTCATTTCACTAGTCTTGATGAAAACTTTATACCTAGCTGGGGTATAATTGTCATCGAGGGTCTGAGGATGGTGACAGAGGGCAGTAGCAAGAGATCCTTAACAGGTAGCAGCAACTATATCGTATTTGGGCTCATTTCACTCATATTGATGAGAACTTTACACGTAGCTGGGGTATGACAGTCGTTGAGAGTTTTTAGTTACAGAAATTGACACGAGATAGGAAACTCAAAAGTAAAAAATAAGTCCTTTTTAAAAAAAAATCAAACCGACGAAACATCGAACTGAAAAGCAAAAAATAAATTTTGAGGCGGCGCCAAAGAAACAATCAACGAATAGCTACGACGAGCTATTCAACCACGACAAGCTATACAACGAGCTATTCTGCTCTTCAAATAATTAATTTATATGTTTGTTTGTTTGGCGCCGCCTCAAAATTTATTTTTTGCTTTTCAGTTCGATGTTTCGTCGGTTTGATTTTTTTTTAAAAAGGACTTATAACGTCATGTATTTGCCTACATAAGAATAATACGTAGTACGTGCAGACGCCACCAGGTCAACCTAAGTACCCGAATCAGTCAAATTTTACCTATCGCAAATTGGTACCTACTGTAGTTTTCATCAAAATTTACTTTTTCACGTTATAATATAGCTGTGACGAAATAACATCGATGTTGAAATTGATGTTATAATTCTGATTTTTTTTTAAGTTTTCCCAAAGTTTATTTGTGTAACTTTTCAAATGACGGTATTTTTCAAACGACAGTTCGTCATTTCATTTTGGTGTCCCTTATTCGTTCATTTTTGTATGTATTTTTTTAGTAAATATGACCAAGCTTGTGAGGTTTATAAAAAGAGTGACGAATTGAAATTGTGAAAAAAACCCCTTTAAAAACACAAAACTGCGTAATAAAACATGGTCACATGCAATTTGTTTTTAAACCTACTATTTTTCAATTCTTCCTTCCTTCCTTTGTTTTCAAGTAAGTTCCGTATTTTTCGCAGCTCTCCCAACTGCCCCATAGCGCCATAGATTACGTAGGACTAACTAATGAGTTTCCGTACCCCGCATTCGTTGCTAATTACCTCGTATTTTATGTTTTAACTGCGAAAAATATTCGTTAAGTTTATTTGTTTGGAAAGCGCTGGAATTGCGCCTAATATTACCATGAAATTGATGGAAGTTGAAAGATTCGTTAGTATCGGCTTGTAGTCGGGATCAACGGCTTTATATGTCTTCCTTAAAACAACACGGAGAGAAAATTCTAGTTTAGGTAACCAGAATAAAGTTAAAATTACTAGATTGTCTTGTAATATATACGACAGCTATCTTTATTGTAGAGTTTCCTAGAAAAATCTGGTAATAGCTTACAATAATATCTAGTAAAATTAAACATAATGCTGGTACACATCACTAAAATTTATGTATAGTGCGCAAAAGCCTATTTGTATTCATTACATACTTTATTTTAAATTTAAAAGAATTGGTATTGTTTGTAACACCATACTTTATTGTGGAGATAACCAGATTTACAGTAGCGTTGATAGATTATTATAGTTACTATAAACATATTGAATGCAAATGTTACCAAATTGAGTGTGTATCTTACTATATATTTTGTTTACTTTACTATCTATTTTGTGTTTATTACCAGCATGTTGTTAGCCATTATCACATCAAATGGTTGAGTTTACTATAATGAGAATTTAATATCGTTCAGTTTACTGTATTGTTTAGTGATTTCACCAATGTTTAAATCTTTTTATTCATATTGTTTAGTAGGGGATTGGGTCTATAAAAGAAATATGTTAGGTTATAGTTACAGTGTTGCTAAGACAAAGTTAAAATCTGTCAGTTTTGTCACAAATTAACATGTAAACTGAGAGATTTCAACTTTTTCCTAACATGGTTACATGACGTAAGTACATATATTTCTTATAAAGACCTAATCGCCTACTAAACAATATGAAGCAAAAAATAAAACATTGGTGAAATCACTAAACAATAGAATAAACTGAATAACATTAAATTCTCACTAGAGTAAACCCAATCATTTGATGTCATTTGCATCTTCTAATAATACTTGACAAGATGTAGTAAAAATAAAATACCTTCTGCGCCAAGCTTGCTTATTACCATTTATAGAAAAAATGCTCATTACTCACATTTTTATTTTTATCAGAAACCGTAAACAAAAATATAGCACGACGTAGAAGATACTTTACTCTTCAAGTACCTAGGTACCTTAAGCCTGCCACCTTCTGAAATTATGAACGAACACGAAGGGATTGTGTTGTCAACCACCGATTTAAATAAAACAAAACATAAAACATTTGTATGTTTTTATTTTTATTATCAAAATCACCACAATAATTTGAAGCCTCGGTACTTATCACTTACGCTTACCTCTAGCGAGTTAGTCAACTCATTCCATTGGTTTAGGTTTTTTTTTATAATCGTACCTACGCGGTCCCCTACAGGTCCAATAAGCTCTTTGATCACGTCCAAATCCAGGAGACCAGATGTGCTAATAGTTATTTTGTTTTCTGAAAATAAAACATTTCAAGTAAGTTTATAGGCACGCATAATTATAATTCACTGGAACCGATAGTTTTAATAAAGTGCATTCAGGTGCATTACCGCATTTGAAGACCATGCAGACCAGAATTAGAAGTGAGGTAGCAGTATATACCTACCAAACCTAATGATTTCTTTCAACTCATCCTCATACATAGTCATTTCATAAACTCATATAACTCAACACTTTTCTTCCAGGAATATAGGTACTGATGGGGATATTATGGGACTCTTCAAGGAAACTCAAAATTGCTGTGCCTTTATGAAAACTGTATTGCCTCAGTGATGGTCAGAGGTATAAGAAAGAATGAATTGCAAAATTCGTAAATCTAAATGACCTTATGATTAACTTAAACTAATGGGACGCACGTTGATTTGCTCATAGTAAACGAGCAGGCGTTACGCTCGAACATGCCCCCGGACGTTGAAAGCATCAGGTACGCTTTCAACCAGACGAAGAATCAACGGGCAGCGGACAGATTCTGTTGAAGGCTCTTCTGATGACGCCAGCAGATGTATGTATATCTGCAACACGAATAATTCCATCCGACCCTGGATGAACGGCCACAATTCTTCCCAATCTCCATTTGAGGGGAGGTAAATGTTCCTCCTTTATGACGACCAATGATCCCAACTTCAGGCTGTCTTTGCATGAGTACCACTTGGTCCTTTGTTGCAGCTCAGACACGTACTCCTTGCTCCAACGAGCCCAAAAATGCTGGCGTAGCTGCTCCAGTCGTTGGAAACGAGACAACGAAGCAGGGGAGTAATCTTGTAGATCTCGCTGCGGAAGTGACGTAAGCGGTCGGCCAACAAGAAAATGTCCCGGAGTCAGTGGGGTGTAATCTGCCGGATCCGATGACAGCGGCGTCAGTGGACGTGAATTTAAAATAGCCTCAATTTGGACTAGCGTGGTGTAAAGCTCCTCGAACGTCAAGTGACAATTTCCCAACACTCGTTTTAAATGATGTTTGGTTGATTTAACACCCGCTTCCCAGAGTCCGCCGAAATGAGGAGTATACGCAGGAATGAATTTAAAATTTATACCATCATTAGCTAATTCCTCGCTCAAGGAATTGCAATTCGATTTTAAGAATTTCGATAGTTCATTGCAGGCGCCAACGAAAGAGGTACCGTTATCGGAGTAGATGTCACGGGGTTTCCCACGTCGCGAAATGAATCTCGACAGAGCCAATAAATACATGTTACTGGTGAGGTCACTCACCAGCTCCAAATGTATAGCCTTGGTGGTGAAACACACAAAGATTGCTATGTACACTTTTACTAGCCTGCATCCGCGACCTTGTCTACTAGCAGCCGTGATGGGACCAGCATAGTCCACACCAGTATTCTCAAAGGGATGACCGCCTGGAAGGAGACGCTGCTGTGGTAAATTACCCATCAAAGGACTGACTGTTCTACCTGACATGCGACAACAACGCACGCAACTACGATAACATTTCTTAGCTAAGCTTCGTCCGCCTATAGGCCAGTATTTATCTCTAATTGAAGCTAGCAAAAGTTGAGGGCCTGCATGAAACAACTTTACATGTTCATATTCGAATAATAACTTCGTAAAATTATGAGTGGACTGTAAAACTATTGGGTACTTTTTATCAAAAGAAAACGCTGAATTTGCTAAGCGTCCTCCAACACGCATTATTTTATCCTTATCTAAAAATACATTAAATTTAATAAGGGCGCTTTTATTATGCAACTTTTGATTATTAATGAGTAATTTGTACTCAGGAAAAGATTCGATTTGGCTTCTAATTATAATTACATTTAATGCATCTTGCAACTCTGCTTGTGATAGAAATTTACTTACAGGAGGGCTCTTTCTACACAATTTAATAAACCTAATGACAGTTGCTACACTACGGATAAGCCTTAAATAACTAGAAAACCTATTAAAATCTATGAAGGTATGACATTGACCATCGTTACTAACACTAGCGCTAAATGCAACATGAAGTCGAGTTTCAGGTAGCTGCTCAGACTCTAATGATTTGTGTCGAGAAGGCCAGTGAGACTGGGATTGCTTTAAGAAACTGGGACCACTCCACCACAAGTCCAGCGATTGCAGAACACCAATATCCACGCCACGAGATATTAAGTCTGCAGGGTTCTTGTCGGTTGGAATGTGTCTCCAAGTGCAGTGACCCGCCTTATCTAGAACTTCAGCAACGCGATTGCGTACGAACGGCTGAAGCTTAGAAGGCAACATCTGCAACCATCCCAACACGACGGTGGAGTCGGTCCAGCAATAAATGTGAGTGAACTTCAGTCGTAGTGAATTCACAACCTTCTCGCACAGACGAGCTCCTATTACGGCGCCACACAGTTCCAGTCTTGGAATGGTGGTCGGCTTAATCGGTGCCACTCGACTTTTAGCGACTAACAAACGGACCATGTATTCACCCTGATCATTGGCACTACGTACATAGACGCACGCACCGTATGCACGCTCAGATGCATCTGTGAATACATGTAGTTCTAGCGTAGTATATGTGTCACACACAACTAGTCGTGGAACACGAAAGTTGTTGATAAGTGGCAATGCCTTAACAATGACATCCCAACTAGCATGAAGTGCCGGGGTTAAAGGTTCATCCCATGACAATTTGCTTAACCACATCCTTTGTAATAACATCTTCATGGTGATTACGCAAGGAGATAAAAGTCCTAGGGGGTCAAAGATACGTGCAATGGCAGCAAGTATGTCACGTTTAGTAACTGGATCCTTAGGAAGTAATATTGAATTTGAAAAACCTAATTCGTCGGCATTGGCAAACCAGTCAAGCCCTAATAATTTATTGGATTTACTAGATCCTATATCTAAATCTAATGACGAATCAGCAGTTTCAGAGACTAACTCAGGTGCATTAGACCTCCACTTTCTGAGTGGCATGCAAGCAGACGTCAATGCGTTGGTGACCTCTGTACGGATAGACATGACTTCATTTAAGTCATCCCCTCCAGTCAGCAAATCATCAACATAAAAATCATGCATGATGACGTCAGCAACTTTATCTTTGATACCCGAGTCAGACTTGTCATTATTTTTATAATCCAATCCTATTTGCTTTAGGCAGCGCGTCGCAAGAAACGGTGCACTGGCCGTTCCATATGTGACGGTATTCAAATTATAAATCTTAACAGGATCACATACATTATGACGCCATAAAACTTGCTGTAGGTACCTATCAGACGGGTGGACGTATATACATCTATACATCTTTGCAACGTCAGCCGATAAAACGAACTTGTGTTGCCGAAATCGAAGAAGTATAGATATAAGATCGTCCTGCACCGTAGGACCCACCATCTGTAAATCATTAAATGACACTCCTGAAGAAGTAGCACAGCTCGCATTAAAAACTACACGAAGCTTGGTAGTAGTGCTACATTCACGTAGTATCCCATGGTGTGGTATAAAATATCCATTGGGAGTGGGACTGTCTCTTATCTCGGTCATATGTCCTAACGTTTCGTACTCAAACATGAAGTCACGGTATAACTTACCGAAATCAGGCTTAGACTTCAGTTTACGTTCCAAAGAATTTAAACACTTAGAAGCTCGTTGGAATGATTCTCCTAAAACAGAAGGACTTTGCTTTAAAGGAATACGAACACAAAAATGACCATCCTCTAAACGTGTCGTATTCTTCACAAAATGTTCTTCACACAGCTTTTCCTCAGGTAGATAATGTGAGGAATGTGAATCAATCTCTTCCAGATTCCAGAATTTCACAATGTCTGTGTGAATCTTGCCTAAATAATCATTATTTGACAAATCGGTTTCATTAAAATTGCATAAAATATTGTTCGACATTAATTTACCGTTACTATAGGTAATAGGACCAGAAACAATCCAGCCTAACAAAGTTTCACATAACATTGGCTTATTCAAACCTAGATTAATTCTTTGTGAACCTATCAGCTCATGAAAATGTCAGCACCGATCAAAACATCAACCTCTGAAGGTTTATAAAAATTGGGATCAGCTAGACAGATATTATCTGGAATATTTAAATCGGAAATATCAAGTTCTCGACAGGGCACGACAGTCGTTAATGAAGGTAAAACAAAACAATGAATCCTAGCACCGAAACTGTTATCTAACGAATTCATTTTTACCTGACATAATTTGCCTATGCGAGAACTAACATTATTTATGCCATAAACCGAACCATTTACCTCACTGGAATTTAATTTAAGTCGATTACATAATCTCTCAGTCATAAAACTCGATGTACTCCCACTATCAAGAAGGGCCCTCACTATGTGCTCGCAATCATTCCGATCATTTAATTTGATGAGAGCCGTAGATAATAACACGCCCCGTTGTTTACGTTCGCTTCGAAACGAACTGAGATCCGCAGCTAAACTTAAATTATTAGCACTCGTACAATTAGTGCTAGCTACGGCGTCAGTGGGCGATGACGTAGATACGGAATGGTTCGAGCTACCCTGTGATATGTTTTTGTTGTCATTAGTGCAAGTATTTGAAGTCTCTTTGTTGTTCGAAGAATGTATCAACGTGTTATTAACAAACAAATTACCAAAATGATGGGGATATTATGGGACTCTTCAAGGAAACTCAAAATTGCTGTGCCTTTATGCAAAACTGTATTGCCTCAGTGATGGTCAGAGGTATAAGAAAGAAATTATGTCAGGTAAAAATGAATCCTAGCACCGAAACTGTTATCTAACGAATTCATTTTTACCTGACATAATTTGCCTATGCGAGAACTAACATTATTTATGCCATAAACCGAACCATTTACCTCACTGGAATTTAATTTAAGTCGATTACATAATCTCTCAGTCATAAAACTCGATGTACTCCCACTATCAAGAAGGGCCCTCACTATGTGCTCGCAATCATTCCGATCATTTAATTTGATGAGAGCCGTAGATAATAACACGCCCCGTTGTTTACGTTCGCTTCGAAACGAACTGAGATCCGCAGCTAAACTTAAATTATTAGCACTCGTACAATTAGTGCTAGCTACGGCGTCAGTGGGCGATGACGTAGATACGGAATGGTTCGAGCTACCCTGTGATATGTTTTTGTTGTCATTAGTGCAAGTATTTGAAGTCTCTTTGTTGTTCGAAGAATGTATCAACGTGTTATTAACAAACAAATTACCAAAATGATGGGGATATTATGGGACTCTTCAAGGAAACTCAAAATTGCTGTGCCTTTATGCAAAACTGTATTGCCTCAGTGATGGTCAGAGGTATAAGAAAGAAATTATGTCAGGTAAAAATGAATCCTAGCACCGAAACTGTTATCTAACGAATTCATTTTTACCTGACATAATTTGCCTATGCGAGAACTAACATTATTTATGCCATAAACCGAACCATTTACCTCACTGGAATTTAATTTAAGTCGATTACATAATCTTTCAGTCATAAAACTCGATGTACTCCCACTATCAAGAAGGGCCCTCACTATGTGCTCGCAATCATTCCGATCATTTAATTTGATGAGAGCCGTAGATAATAACACGCCCCGTTGTTTACGTTCGCTTCGAAACGAACTGAGATCCGCAGCTAAACTTAAATTATTAGCACTCGTACAATTAGTGCTAGCTACGGCGTCAGTGGGCGATGACGTAGATACGGAATGGTTCGAGCTACCCTGTTATAACTGTTTTTCCGTAGGTCACTTTGCCAACCGATGCAGAAAGCCGGGATGCAAGATATGTAACCGCCGGCATAACACGTTGATACACACTTTGTAGTTCGGCAATAATTTAACACGGGCGTCTACACTAAGTGCAAGAAATTGTGAACAACGACTTAGAACGTGATCACCTTTACAGTGCGGGCATCACTGAGGCAATACAGTTTTGCATAAAGGCACAGCAATTTTGAGTTTCCTTGAAGAGTCCCATAATATCCCCATCATTTTGGTCCTTCGAGCCGGATTGACGTCTGCTTGCATGCCACTAAGAAAGTGGAGGTCTAATGCACCTGAGTTAGTCTCTGAAAACCCTAATTCGTCGGCATTGGCGAACCAGTCAAGCCCTAATAATTTATTGGATTTACTAGTTCCTATATCTAAATCTAATGACGAATCAGCAGTTTCAGAGACTAACTCAGGTGCATTAGACCTCCACTTTCTTAGTGGCATGCAAGCAGACGTCAATGCGTTGGTGACCTCTGTACGGATAGACATGACTTCATTTAAGTCATCCCCTCCAGTCAGCAAATCATCAACATAAAAATCATGCATGATGACGTCAGCAACTTTATCTTTGATACCCGAGTCAGACTTGTCATTATTTTTATAATCCAATCCTAATTGAAGCTAGCAAAAGTTGAGCGCCCTTATTAAATTTAATGTATTTTTAGATAAGGATAAAATAATGCGTGTTGGAGGACGCTTAGCAAATTCAGCGTTTTCCTTTGATAAATCCAATTGCTATAATTCCCGTTAAATTTAGGTAGCTGTATAGTTGGCAATTTAACAGGCTTTCGCTGACTAATACGGGTAACTTTGTCACTGCATGTCGACTCATTATCGCTGTTATATTTACTTAATAACTCCTGCGCCCTAGCCAGTACCTTGTAATATAGTGACTCAAACTCCACACGCTCAGACAATTGAGATTTGACATCATCTACTAAACATTCTAACCGTACCTGTACCTCATCGTATTGCTCATACAATCCCTCGAGTTTCCCCATCCGTAATTGCAACTCCTTGACATCACAACCAGTCCTCTGTTGCGTTAAAAGGGAGTAAAATAACATATGGCGACTTTATTCATTTTATATTCACATATTTACAAGAAGTTGTGAAAATTAGAGAATTTGCATCTTTTTTGAAAATTATTTCATCATTTTAGCTGTACGTAGGTACCGTCACTTAAGTTATTATACAATATAAGTTGTAATTAATTTGCTTTTATATAAATTCCAGGTTGTTAACACTCGATTCCCAGTATGTCCGAAGAAAGGGAACTTATTAAAAAGCGAGGAAGCTTTAAGGGTCGCCTTACTATCTTTGCCAATTACCTCGACGCATCAGCTGATAAGCAGTTGACTGGTTGTGATGTCAAGGAGTTGCAATTACGGATGGGGAAACTCGAGGGATTGTATGAGCAATACGATGAGGTACAGGTACGGTTAGAATGTTTAGTAGATGATGTCAAATCTCAATTGTCTGAGCGTGTGGAGTTTGAGTCACTATATTACAAGGTACTGGCTAGGGCGCAGGAGTTATTAAGTAAATATAACAGCGATAATGAGTCGACATGCAGTGACAAAGTTACCCGTATTAGTCAGCGAAAGCCTGTTAAATTGCCAACTATACAGCTACCTAAATTTAACGGGAATTATAGCAATTCCAAATCAAAAAATCATCAAATCCAATTCCTTCAAGGAAACTCAAAATTGCTGTGCCTTTATGAAAACTGTATTGCCTCAGTGATGGTCAGAGGTATAAGAAAGAATGAATTGCAAAATTCGTAAATCTAAATGACCTTATGATTAACTTAAACTAATGGGACGCACGTTGATTTGCTCATAGTAAACGAGCAGGCGTTACGCTCGAACATGCCCCCGGACGTTGAAAGCATCAGGTACGCTTTCAACCAGACGAAGAATCAACGGGCAGCGGACAGATTCTGTTGAAGGCTCTTCTGATGACGCCAGCAGATGTTTGTATATCTGCAACACGAATAATTCCATCCGACCCTGGATGAACGGCCACAATTCTTCCCAATCTCCATTTGAGGGGAGGTAAATTTTCCTCCTTTATGACGACCAATGATCCCAACTTCAGGCTGTCTTTGCATGAATACCACTTGGTCCTTTGTTGCAGCTCAGACACGTACTCCTTGCTCCAACGAGCCCAAAAATGCTGGCGTAGCTGCTCCAGTCGTTGGAAACGAGACAACGAAGCAGGGGAGTAATCTTGTAGATCTCGCTGCGGAAGTGACGTAAGCGGTCGGCCAACAAGAAAATGTCCCGGAGTCAGTGGGGTGTAATCTGCCGGATCCGATGACAGCGGCGTCAGTGGACGTGAATTTAAAATAGCCTCAATTTGGACTAGCGTGGTGTAAAGCTCCTCGAACGTCAAGTGACAATTTCCCAACACTCGTTTTAAATGATGTTTGGTTGATTTAACACCCGCTTCCCAGAGTCCACCGAAATGAGGAGTATACGCAGGAATGAATTTAAAATTAATACCGTCATTAGCCAATTCCTCGCTTAAGGAATTGCAATTCGATTTTAAAAATTTCGATAGTTCATTGCAGGCGCCAACGAAAGAGGTACCGTTATCGGAGTAGATGTCACGGGGTTTCCCACGTCGCGAAATGAATCTCGACAGAGCCAATAAATACATGTTACTGGTGAGGTCACTCACCAGCTCCAAATGTATAGCCTTGGTGGTGAAACACACAAAGATTGCTATGTACACTTTTACTAGCCTGCATCCGCGACCTTGTCTACTAGCAGCCGTGATGGGACCAGCATAGTCCACACCAGTATTCTCAAAGGGATGACCGCCTGGAAGGAGACGCTGCTGTGGTAAATTACCCATCAAAGGACTGACTGTTCTACCTGACATGCGACAACAACGCACGCAACTACGATAACATTTCTTAGCTAAGCTTCGTCCGCCTATAGGCCAGTATTTATCTCTAATTGAAGCTAGCAAAAGTTGAGGGCCTGCATGAAACAACTTTACATGTTCATATTCGAATAATAACTTCGTAAAATTATGAGTGGACTGTAAAACAATTGGGTACTTTTTATCAAAAGAAAACGCTGAATTTGCTAAGCGTCCTCCAACACGCATTATTTTATCTTTATCTAAAAATACATTAAATTTAATAAGGGCGCTTTTACTTTGCAACTTTTGATTATTAATGAGTAATTTGTACTCAGGAAAAGATTCGATTTGGCTTCTAATTATAATTACATTTAATGCATCTTGCAACTCTGCTTGTGATAGAAATTTACTAACAGGAGGGCTCTTT
Organism: Agrotis clavis; assembly: GCA_954870645.1. NCBI lineage: Eukaryota > Metazoa > Arthropoda > Insecta > Lepidoptera > Noctuidae > Agrotis > Agrotis clavis. The sequence continues at coordinate 17,291,036 of OX940935.1, read as the reverse complement.
CTACACAATCTAATAAACCTAATGACAGTTGCTACACTACGGATAAGCCTTAAATAACTAGAAAACCTATTAAAATCTATGAAGGTATGACATTGACCATCGTTACTAACACTAGCGCTAAATGAAACATGAAGTCGAGTTTCAGGTAGCTGCTCAGACTCTAATGATTTGTGTCGAGAAGGCCAGTGAGACTGGGATTGCTTTAAGAAACTGGGACCACTCCACCACAAGTCCAGCGATTGCAGAACACTAATATCCACGCCACGAGATATTAGGTCTGCAGGGTTCTTGTCGGTTGGAATGTGTCTCCAAGTGCAGTGACCCGCCTTATCTAGAACTTCAGCAACGCGATTGCGTACGAACGGCTGAAGCTTAGAAGGCAACATCTGCAACCATCCCAACACGACGGTGGAGTCGGTCCAGCAATAAATGTGAGTGAACTTCAGTCGTAGTGAATTCACAACCTTCTCGCACAGACGAGCTCCTATTACGGCGCCACACAGTTCCAGTCTTGGAATGGTGGTCGGCTTAATCGGTGCCACTCGACTTTTAGCGACTAACAAACGGACCATGTATTCACCCTGATCATTGGCACTACGTACATAGACGCACGCACCGTATGCACGCTCAGATGCATCTGTGAATACATGTAGTTCTAGCGTAGTATATGTGTCACACACAACTAGTCGTGGAACACGAAAGTTGTTGATAAGTGGCAATGCCTTAACAATGACATCCCAACTAGCATGAAGTGCCGGGGTTAAAGGTTCATCCCATGACAATTTGCTTAACCACATCCTTTGTAATAACATCTTCATGGTGATTACGCAAGGAGATAAAAGTCCTAGGGGGTCAAAGATACGTGCAATGGCAGCAAGTATGTCACGTTTAGTAACTGGATCCTTAGGAAGTAATATTGAATTTGAAAAACCTAATTCGTCGGCATTGGCAAACCAGTCAAGCCCTAATAATTTATTGGATTTACTAGATCCTATATCTAAATCTAATGACGAATCAGCAGTTTCAGAGACTAACTCAGGTGCATTAGACCTCCACTTTCTGAGTGGCATGCAAGCAGACGTCAATGCGTTGGTGACCTCTGTACGGATAGACATGACTTCATTTAAGTCATCCCCTCCAGTCAGCAAATCATCAACATAAAAATCATGCATGATGACGTCAGCAACTTTATCTTTGATACCCGAGTCAGACTTGTCATTATTTTTATAATCCAATCCTATTTGCTTTAGGCAGCGCGTCGCAAGAAACGGTGCACTGGCCGTTCCATATGTGACGGTATTCAAATTATAAATCTTAACAGGATCACATACATTATGACGCCATAAAACTTGCTGTAGGTACCTATCAGACGGGTGGACGTATATACATCTATACATCTTTGCAACGTCAGCCGATAAAACGAACTTGTGTTGCCGAAATCGAAGAAGTATAGATATAAGATCGTCCTGCACCGTAGGACCCACCATCTGTAAATCATTAAATGACACTCCTGAAGAAGTAGCACAGCTCGCATTAAAAACTACACGAAGCTTGGTAGTAGTGCTACATTCACGTAGTATCCCATGGTGTGGTATAAAATATCCATTGGGAGTGGGACTGTCTCTTATCTCGGTCATATGTCCTAACGTTTCGTACTCAAACATGAAGTCACGGTATAACTTACCGAAATCAGGCTTAGACTTCAGTTTACGTTCCAAGGAATTTAAACACTTGGAAGCTCTTTGGAATGATTCTCCTAAAACAGAAGGACTTTGCTTTAAAGGAATACGAACACAAAAATGACCATCCTCTAAACGTGTCGTATTCTTCACAAAATGTTCTTCACACAGCTTTTCCTCAGGTAAATAATGTGAGGAATGTGAATCAATCTCTTCCAGATTCCAGAATTTCACAATATCTGTGTGAATCTTGCCTAAATAATCATTATTAGACAAATCGGTTTCATTAAAATTGCATAAAATATTGTTCGACATTAATTTACCGTTACTATAGCTAATAGGACCAGAAACAATCCAGCCTAACAAAGTTTCACATAACATTGGCTTATTTAAACCTAGTTTAATTCTTTGTGAACCTAACAGCTCCCAGAAAATGTCAGCACCGATCAAAACATCGACCTCGGAAGGTTTATAAAAATTGGGATCAGCTAGACAAATATTATCTGGAATATTTAAGTCGGAAATATCAAGTTCTCGACAGGGCACGACAGTCGTTAATGAAGGTAAAACAAAACAATGAATCCTAGCAGCGAAACTGTTATCTAACGAATTCATTTTTACCTGACATAATTTGCCTATGCGAGAACTAACATTATTTATGCCATAAACCGAACCATTTACCTCACTGGAATTTAATTTAAGTCGATTACATAATCTTTCAGTCATAAAACTCGATGTACTCCCACTATCAAGAAGGGCCCTCACTATGTGCTCGCAATCATTCCGATCATTCAATTTGATGAGAGCCGTAGATAATAACACGCCCCGTTGTTTACGTTCGCTTCGAAACGAACTGAGATCCGCAGCTAAACTTAAATTATTAGCACTCGTACAGTTAGTGCTAGCTACGGCGTCAGTGGGCGATGACGTAGATACGGAATGGTTCGAGCTACCCTGTGATATGTTTTTGTCATTAGTGCAAGTATTTGAAGTCTCTTTGTTGTTCGAAGAATGTATCAACGTGTTATGCCGGCGGTTACATATCTTGCATCCCGGCTTTCTGCATCGGTTGGCAAAGTGACCTACGGAAAGCCGGGATGCAAGATATGTAACCGCCAAGGAATGGAATTTCCAATCAAATCAAGCCAAATAAATTGTATAAAACTTACCGCAAAAACGGGTATGTACTCCTCCAATCGCCAGGATTTTAATAGTTCTGTTACATTTGTGTCCATTATTTTAAAAATGACAATGGGCAAAAGCGGTCCAAGATCCTCCACTTATGACACTTATGGGAAATGAAAGAACATAGTTGTGGCATCGTTGTGGCAAAAGATTATCGAAATCTGTCCTGGGGTTCTTTTTTTATTTCCGTTTAAAAGTGACTACCTAATCTAACCTAACCTAACTTTTTTTGTTCAGCTACAAATGATGCCCGACGCACAGTGAACCATCTGGGAAGACGGTTGACTTATGTGTGACTTGGACCCACTAAAAATACCAATGAGACCATAAATAGCTAACCTAACCTAACTTTTTTGTTCAGGAAAAATGATGCCCGACGCACAGTGAACCATCTGGGAAGACGGTTGGCTTATGTGTGACTTGGACCCACTAAAAATACCAATGAGACCTTAAATAGCTAACCTAACCTAACTTTTTTTGTTCAGCTACAAATGATGCCCGACGCATATTGAACCATCTGGGAAGACGGTTGGCTTATGTGTGACTTGGACCCACTAAAAATACCAATGAGACCTTAAATAGCTAACCTAACCTAACTTTTTTCATTCAGCTGTAAATGATGCCCGACTCATACTGAACCATCTGGGAAGGCGGTTGGCTTATGTTTGACTTACACCGACAAAAAATACGGCAATGAGACCTTAGATAGCTAACCTAATCTAACTTTTTTTGTTTAGCTAAAAATGATGCCCGATGCATACTGAACCATCTGGGAAGGCGGTTGGCTTATGTTTGACACACCGACTGACCTAACCTAACTTTTTTTGTTCAGCTAAAATGATGCCCGACGTATACTGAACCATCTGAGAAGGCGGTTGGCTTATGTGTGACTTGGACCCACTAAAAATATCAACCAGACCTTAAATAGCTAACCTAACCTAACTTTTTTTGTTCAGCTAAAATGATGCCCGATGTATACTGAACCATCTGAGAAGGTGGTTGGCTTTTATGTGTGACTTCGACCCACTAAAAGTACGAACAAAACCATAAATAGCTAACCTAACCTAACTTTTTTTGTTCAGCTAAAAATGATGCCCGACGTGTATACTGAACCATCTGGGAAGGCGGTTGGCTTATGTGTGATTTCGACCCACTAAAAATACGAACAAAACCATAAATAGCTAACCTAACCTAACTTTTTTTGTTCAGCTAAAAATGATGCCCGACGTGTATACTGAACCATCTGGGAAGGCGGTTGGCTTATGTGTGACTTCGACCCACTAAAAATACGAACAAAACCATAAATAGCTAACCTAACCTAACTTTTTTTGTTCAGCTAAAAATGATGCCCAACGTGTATACTGAACCATCTGGGAAGGCGGTTGGCTTATGTGTGACTTCGACCCACTAAAAATACCAACGAGACCTTAAAAAGCTAACCTAACCTACCTTCTTTTGTTCAACTAAAAATGATGCCCGACGCACACTAAACTATCTGGGAATGCGGTTGGCTTATGTTTCCCTTACACCCACTTAAAATACCAACGAGAGCTTAATTAGCTATTTAAAAAGCTAACCTAACCTAACTTTTTTTGTTCAGCTTCAGCAGACCTTAAGGTCTCCGTTGGTATTTTAGTGGGTCCAAGTCACACATAAGCCAACCGCCTTCCTAGATAGTTCCGTATACGTCGGGCATCATGTTTAGCTGAACAAAAAAAGTTAGGTTGGGTTAGCTATTTATTTATGGTCTCATTGGTATTTTTAGTGGGTCCAAGTCACACATAAGCCAACCCTCTTCCCAGATGGTTCACTGTGCGTCGGGCATCATTTTTAGCTGAACTAAAAAAAGTTAGGTTAGGTTAGCTATTTAAGGTCTTGTTGGTATTTTTAGTGGGTCTAAGGCACGCATAAGCTAACCGCCTTCCCAGATGGTTCAATATGCGTCGGGCATCATTTACAGCATAACAAAACAAGTTAGGTTAGGTTAGCTATATAAGGTTTTGTTGGTATTTTGAGTGGGTCGAAATCACACATAAGCGAACCGCCTTCCCAGATGGTTCAGTATGCGTCGGGCATCATTTACAGCTGAATGAAAAAAGTTAGGTTAGGTTAGCTATTTATTTATGGTCTCATTGGTATTTTTAGTGGGTCCAAGTCACACATAAGCCAACCCTTTTCCCAGATGGTTCACTGTGCGTCGGGCATCATTTTTAGCTAAACTAAAAAAAGTTAGGTTAGGTTAGCTATTTAAGGTCTCATTGCGGTATTTTATGTCGGTGTAAGTCAAACATAAGCCAACCGCCTTCCCAGATGGTTCAGTATGCGTCGGGCATCATTTACAGCTGAATGAAAAAAGTTAGGTTAGGTTAGCTATTTAAGGTCTCGTTGGTATTTTTAGTGGGTCCAAGTCACACATAAGCCAATCGCCTTCCCAGATGGTTCAGTATACGTCGGGCATCATTTTTAGCTGAACAAAAAAAGTTAGGTTAGCTTAGCTATTGGTTTTGTTGGTATTTTTAGTGGGTCGAAAACACACATAAGCCAACCGCCTTCCCAGATGGTTCAGTATGCGTCGGGCATCATTTACAGCTGAATGAAAAAAGTTAGGTTAGGTTAGCTATTTAAGGTCTCATTGCGGTATTTTATGTCGGTGTAAGTCAAACATAAGCCAACAGCCTTCCCAGATGGTTCAGTATGCGTCGGGCATCATTTACAGCTGAATGAAAAAAGTTAGGTTAGGTTAGCTATTTAAGGTCTCATTGCGGTATTTTATGTCGGTGTAAGTCAAACATAAGCCAACCGCCTTCCCAGATGGTTCAGTATGCGTCGGGCATCATTTACAGCTGAATGAAAAAAGTTAGGTTAGGTTAGCTATTTAAGGTTTTGTTGGTATGTTTAGTGGGTCGAAATCACACATAAGCCAACCGCCTTCCCAGATGGTTCAGTATGCGTCGGGCATCATTTACAGCTGAATGAAAAAAGTTAGGTTAGGTTAGCTATTTAAGGTCTCATTGGTATTTTCAGTCGGTGTAAGTCAAACATAAGCCAACCGCCTTCCCAGATGGTTCAGTATGCGTCGGGCATCATTTTTAGCTGAATGAAAAAAGTTAGGTTAGGTTAGCTATTTAAGGTCTTGTTGGTATTTTTAGTGGGTCTAAGGCACGCATAAGCAAACCGCCTTCCCAGATGGTTCAATATGCGTCGGGCATCATTTACAGCTTAACAAAACAAGTTAGGTTAGGTTAGGTTTGAATAGGTAAGGTTAGGTTAGGTTAGTAGTCACTTAAATGGACATAAAAAAAGAACTCCCGGACGGATTTTGATAATCCCTTGCCAGAATGATGTCACAACCATATTCTTTCATTTACCATAAGTGTCATCAGTGGAGGATCTTGGACCAAGTTTCATACATTTTTGCCCATTGTCCTTTTATAGAACAACCGCACTTTAATAATATTTACCATTATTTACTGAACACTTGAACAGCACACGCGCACGTAAGGTGAAGCAAAATGGCGTGGTCCGCCTTGCAAACCTAAGTTCAAGCAAACCATACAATATATTTGGTAATCGTAAAAAACGTTTAGTTTGTAATACGATACTCATGTTACACAAAAAACGATATATGGTAATGATAAAAAACATTTTATTATGATAACAATAATCTGGTTAAACATTACTATATAATCTAGCTTATTTAAACAAATAAATAAGTTTTTGTTACTTGCATTCTTTTAGATATAACCTAAATATTGTAGTGTTGATTTGACAGCTAGTAACAACAAACATATTATGAAGGTAAACTATAAAGTTATGGAAATGTTGTATTTACAATAATAAAATGTACTTGTAAATAGCTTTGAGTATTCTGGTGTGGCGAGTACCGCCTCTCAAGTTGGATGGTGGTTGGTATTGCGCAGTATGTGTGTGTCCGGCTTAGGCATGTAAGAACAGGCGTGTGTAACGGGCATTACAAGGAAACGAGCAGCCATCGACAAGCCCAATCCTGGTGTCAGAGACCATAGTGTGCTTGCGTCAAACGCACGCTTTTACGCATCTCCCCGCATGTCTTAAAATCTTTAAACATCATCCCCGCTAAGACAATAAAATCCTAAGTATTATCCCGTAAGCCTTGGGGATTTACCAGGAACTAATAATAATCCCATATTAACCGCGTCGTGTGTAATTTGTGACCAAGACTTTATCATAAGTGAGTGGTGTGGAGTGCACGAGGCAGGTGGCCACCTGTGAAGACCTCAAGATCGGACAAGGAAGAACCAGGTACCGCTTTCCTTTACTTGCTAGAGTTAGACCACAATACGTCGTCTACCACCATCACTCCCAACTTGATATTTCATAAAAATAGGCAATTGAATCATCACGCAATCCAGGTGTTTGATTGTAATACGTCCTTCATTCCCGCAGAGAAACACGGCTATTTACACGCCTGTTCCTCCATTAGTTGGTCCTTTCGAGCCTAGATAGGCATCAGTAAAATAAAGTACAAATACGTACAAGTCATTACATTACGTACATAACATTCCATTAATACCTAATGTAAAATGGCCACCCGCAAGCAAGAAGCTAAATTAGCTCAGCTTACAGCTAAAAAGCAAATGATTTTCGCGCGATTTAATCGCTTATATAATGATTCCAGAAACATCTCGAACTTTGATTCGCGTTCAAATGAGTCATTCCTAGCGCAGTCTGAAACGATAAATGAACAATACAGTACATTTGAAGCATTAATTGAACAGATCAATGAGTTGCAGTTTGAGATTGACGAAACTGCACCAGATTATTCGAATCTAAGTTCTATTGACGACTTATATTCTTATATTAAATACAAGCGTAATCTCATACTTTCGAGCAGCGAAACATCAGATAAGAAAGGCGGTAGTCGCATAAAGTTACCACCCATAGACCTGCCATCATTCGACGGTAAAACGGAAAATTGGCCCATATTTTATGAAATGTTTCGCAGCAATGTTCATTTAAACACTGAGCTGACGGACTCGCAGCGTGTGCAGTACTTGGTCAGTAAATTGACTCATGATGCCTTAAAACTAACTGCAGGCATTGTTCCCACAGGTGATACATACAGTGTTATGTGGAACGGTCTCGTTAAAAGGTATCAAGATAAGCGTAGTCTAGGTATTCATTATCTCAATAATATACTGGACATTAAAGCATGCGCCGGCAATGCTGCTAGTCTAAATACATTTGTGGAACGATATTCAGCGTCGGTCGCTGCCTTAAAACAGTTAGGCATTCCAGACTTGTTGGATTTTGTGTTGTTACACTGTAGCTTAAGAAAAGTTGATGCGCAAATCGTTCAACAGTTTGAAAGCCGTGTGAGTGGGAAAGAATTACCTTCATATACGGAGTTTATAGCATTTATGCAAGATCATGTCAAGGTACTTCAGCGCTCACACGCTAGTAATTCACAGACGGAACCGCGTGCTAAGTCTAGTTTAGCTCATAGTCGAACAAGTAATACGCAAAGTACCGCCAAGTCGTTTGTGTCACGCAACGAACCAGTTTCGAATACCCGATGTCCATTATGTGATAAAGATGACGTCGACCATCGACTATTTGATTGTCCGCTATTTAAAAAAATAAATACACCGCAAGCTCGTTTCGAATTTATTAAAAATAAACGTGGCTGTATTAATTGTTTAAGTCTATCTCATTCTTTAGCTAAATGTAAGTCACGAAACGTTTGTAAAAGTTGTAAAAAGACGCATCATTCTTTGTTGCATTTCTCCGAAGTAAAAGGTGAATCATCGCCCGAGCCTGCTACAAGTACCTCTGTTTCACTTAGCGCCGCAATCAAGACGTGTTTACCGATCGAGTCAACTATTTTGTTAGCGACCGCGCAGGTATATGCATATAATAGGGACAGCAGAGATAAGGTAATGATCAGGTGTTTATTAGATAACGGATCGCAAAATAACTTAATTACTGTGGAATGTTGTAAACGTTTGAACTTACACATAATTAAATTACACCATTCATCTTTACAGGGTGTTGGTATGATCTCAAAACCTGTACATGGCTTTATTCATCTCAATATAGAATCTCGGATTAATCCTGACAATAGGTATTATATACAAGCGTTAGTTGTTGATTGCATTACAGATAGACTTCCCGCTAGATTTATTAGATTAAATGACGATAATAACATGTCATATTTAAATAACTTACCGCTAGCCGACCCGACCTGGAATGTACCAGGTGGAATCGACGTCGTGCTTGGAGCACAGCTGTTTCCTTTTATTTACCTTGGAGATAGGGTTGACTCAGGCACCCGCGCACCCCCAGCTATATTGACTAGTTTCGGTTATGTACTGATGGGTGATATTGATTGTAATAATAGTGATATAACACACACTACATCTTCGTTTACCGCGCTTGCAAACATTAAAGTCGAGTCAAGTTTGCAGAAGTTTTTTGAGCTAGAGGAAATTCCATCTCAACGTTTTGTTAGTCCGGACGAATTAGAATGTGAAAATAGTTTTAATTCTTCAGTTTTATTTAAGGACGGCAGATACTTTGTCGATTTACCTTTCGCGCGCACCCCTTCCGAGTTAGGCAATTCACGCGGTGTCGCCCACAGGCGGTTACTCGCGCTTGAGCGTAAATTCACGTTAGTACCTACCCTACGCGAGAATTATAATAAAACTATCGCGGATTATATAACTCAAGGGTATTTATCGGAAGTACCGGACTCTGAATTGACAGAAGAAGGTTATTACATACCGCATCACGCCGTCATTAGACCGGACAAAGACAACATTCGAGTGGTTTTGGACGCTAGCGCCAAAACGCACTCGGGGTTGTCGCTCAATGACATTCTGCATGTTGGACCTAATTTACAAGCCGACTTATTTTTGTTATTACTTGATTTTCGTACGTTCCCTGTCGCGATGACAGCGGATATAAAACAAATGTTCTTACGTATCGGTGTAAATGAGCACCACCGCAAATATTTACGAATCTTGTATCGTTTCAACAAAAACGAACCTGTACGCACCTTTCAGTTTAACCGCGTTCCCTTTGGACTAAAGCCTAGCCCTTATTTAGCGATGCGCACACTGCGTTACTTAGCGTGTGAGCATAGCGACCGCTTTCCTGAGGCTTCTAAATTGGTAGAAACTCAGTTTTATATGGACGACTATGTCTATTCTGTTTCGGATGAACAGATTGCTATGCGTCTGTCCCGCGATTTAATTGATTTGTTTAAAGTAGGTTCCTTCGACTTAGTCAAGTGGGCTACTAATTCACCCGCTTTATTGGAGATTCTCCCAGAGTCTCACCGCTTACCAGTTGATTTTTCTGGCATGGATAATGATGTCCATAATTTTAAAATCCTTGGATTAACCTGGGAACCCGCTCATGATTATTTTTCCTTGACAACAGTCGCCGTAGATAATAAATGCACGAAGCGCGCGATTCTATCGCTAGTTGCCCGCTTGTTCGACGTACTTGGCCTAGTAGCACCCGTTGTGCTGTACGCAAAGATCTTAATTAAGGAGCTTTGGTTAGCTAAAATAGGATGGGATGAAGTTCCTCCGAACTCCATCACCAATCGGTTTTCCGCTTTTACGAGGGATTTTCCCACACTCTCTTCTCTAAAGGTTCCTCGCCACATTGGCGTCTTTAGAGAAGCTGTAGTGAATATCGTAGCCTTTTGCGACGCCAGCTTTAGTGGTTATGGTTGTTGTATTTATTTACACATTACCGACCCTACAGGTGTTATCACCGTCCGGCTTTTATGTGCAAAGTCCAAAGTTTCCCCCGCTAAAATAACAACACTAGCTCGATTAGAACTTGTCGCCGCTTTACTTCTGTCTAAACTTGTTCGCGTGGTCAAGAATAAACTTTCCGCTCGTGTACCTATTGCAGGTGTCCACGCTTTCTCGGACTCCACCATAGCTCTCTCGTGGATCCACTCATCTCCCCATAGATGGTCTATTTTTGTCAGCAACCGCATTGCCCAAATACAGGAAAACGTACCGGCTTCTTGTTTCAGCCACGTGTCCGGGAAAGAGAATCCTAGCGATTGTCTGTCTCGCGGCATGCTGCCATCTGATTTAATTGAACACTCGTTGTGGTGGAACGGCCCTACGTGGCTCCATCAGCCCATGAGCGAGTGGCCTTTAAAATTCTCTCCTACTAAATGCGAAACATTGCCGGAGTTTAAATCAAAGACTTTTCTTGTAGAAACCTCAAATACTGAACCGCGTATTTTAGACACTATAGCTGACCGTGTTTGCTCATGGAATAAATTGTTACGTGTATTTATGTACATTCTTAAATTTACAAACAGACTACATAGTCATAGCTCTGTTAAAAACATCACAATCGCCGAAAATTTTATTATTCGAATAGTTCAAAGTTTGCATTTTTCTAACGATTTAAATTTAATTAAAGCAGGCGAACTTCCAGCTAAGAAGTTGCGCTGCTTGTCTGTCTTCGTTGATAGCTATGGAATCTTACGAATTGGGGGCAGACTGTCGAAGTCTGACTTACCGTATGAAGCCAAGCACCCCGCGCTTTTGCCTAAACGCGACCGCGTAGTCGATCTAATTATTGATCACTATCATAATACATACTGCCATACGGGCCCCGGGTTATTGACGTCCATTATAAGGCAGCGGTTTTGGATATTGGATGGCCGAACAGTCATACGTTCCCGTTGCCGAAAATGTAATACTTGTTTCCGTCTAAATCCTAAGCATCCAATACCCAAAATGGCTGAACTGCCTGGATACCGCGTCCGTGATGCTAAAGCCTTTGTACACACCGGTGTAGATTTCGCCGGGCCGCTTGCTTACATACCTATTCGACGTAGAGGTCAACGATCGCAGAAACTTTATTTATGTTTGTTCGTATGTATGGTGACTAAAGCCATACATATCGAGCTTGTATCGGACCTCACATCTGAGGCTTTCCTATCAGCATTTAAGAGATTCATTTCCCGCCGCGGTCCAGTGTCTGTCATGTATTCAGACAATGGTACCAATTTTGTTGGCGCTAAGGCGCAACTAGATGATATTTATTCTTTCCTATTAAATTCGACTGTTCAAACGGATATTAAAAATGAGCTTCTTAAATCACGCATTGAGTGGACAAGAATACCGCCGCGAGCCCCGCACTTCGGAGGTATGTGGGAATCGAACATTAAGAGTGTTAAAACTCACTTGTTTAGAGTCATAGGTAAACAGCTTCTCACTTACGAGGAACTCTCGACCGTATTGGTGCAAATTGAGTGCCTTTTAAATTCTCGACCGCTTAGTGTTCTTTCATCAGACCCGCATCCGGAGGTACTCACGCCCGCGCATTTTTTAATGTCCAGTCCACTCACGTATTTGCCTTCTTCTGAATTGACAGAAGAAAACATGAACCTAACAAACCGCAAAAGGCTTTTGGATCAACTTGTGTTATCCTACTGGAATAAATGGCGAGTTGAGTACTTGCACACGTTGCAAGTCCGCCAGAAATGGTGCACTCCCGATCGCCCTATAGAGATCGGTACTATCGTTCTCTTGGGACAAGATAACGTTCCTCCATTGACTTGGCCATTAGGCATCATAGAGAAAGTTTTTCCGGGATCGGATGGCATAATTCGAGTCGCTTCAATAAAAACCGCGTCAGGTACATATAAACGTCCTGTCACTAAGTTGTATCCTTTGCCAACACAATAAAGTAATATTACTACGTAGTTCAATTAGTTTATAGTATACCATTGCCATTACATAGTTATAATTTAGATTAATTCGATATAACTTAGTCAAATCAAACCGCATTTCATATCGATCTCGAGCACTATATCATTGTGATAGAGTTTCGGACTGCTGCTTAGGTTTCCCTTAATATTCTCCAACAACTAGTTACATATGTCATCACCGCTTGTTAAACCGCACCAGCGCTGCATAGATTAGCTGCTTTGAAAGGTCTGGACCTTTCAAGGCGGGGAGTATGGTGTGGCGAGTACCGCCTCTCAAGTTGGATGGTGGTTGGTATTGCGCAGTATGTGTGTGTCCGGCTTAGGCATGTAAGAACAGGCGTGTGTAACGGGCATTACAAGGAAACGAGCAGCCATCGACAAGCCCAATCCTGGTGTCAGAGACCATAGTGTGCTTGCGTCAAACGCACGCTTTTACGCATCTCCCCGCATGTCTTAAAATCTTTAAACATCATCCCCGCTAAGACAATAAAATCCTAAGTATTATCCCGTAAGCCTTGGGGATTTACCAGGAACTAATAATAATCCCATATTAACCGCGTCGTGTGTAATTTGTGACCAAGACTTTACCATAAGTGAGTGGTGTGGAGTGCACGAGGCAGGTGGCCACCTGTGAAGACCTCAAGATCGGACAAGGAAGAACCAGGTACCGCTTTCCTTTACTTGCTAGAGTTAGACCACAATACGTCGTCTACCACCATCACTCCCAACTTGAAATTTCATAAAAATAGGCAATTGAATCATCACGCAATCCAGGTGTTTGATTGTAATACGTCCTTCATTCCCGCAGAGAAACACGGCTATTTACACGCCTGTCCCTCCATATTCTTTACAATAATGTTTTTACTAGAATATTCTGGTATTTATTAAAATACGACTATTTGTTGTTAAAAGTCAATCTAGTAAACTTAACTCAATTCTGGTTCTAAGAACTAGAATAATATTTACCATACGTTCTGGTAATATTGTTATAATAATTTCTCTCCGTGAAGAGGAAACTCGCTATGTGATGGATTTTCACTTATCCTCAGAGCAACCTTGGTATACGCAGCTTGACCCTGAAATCAACCCGTGCAACTGTTTTAATTTAGCAAAGAGCTCCTCAATCAACAATCTGTAAACGTCATCATCATCATCATCATCAGCTGGAAGACGTCCACTGCTGAACATAGACCTCCCCCTTAGACCGCCACGCCGAACGACAATTCGCCACTTGTATCCATCGCAAGTGCCCGGTTTTTAACTTTCTTTTGTCCTTAGAAAACGTATCTTAACAGATGAATTGCTAGGAATTTCTCCTGCTCTTGTAATCGGTTCAATTGTGAAATCGACCCTTAGGTTTTCACTGCCTTGTATTCCGGCAAACATTTCTGTGTCACGCTTCAGAAACTAGTCCACAAATTAATGAAACATTAAAGTAGTGAAGTTAATTGATGGTTAACTTCAGGAAGGCCTTGGTACGTGATAAATGGCTGTTATTGAGAAATCAATACATCGACATATTGTGTTAGAATGTTGAAGAGCCATACGTCTCTCGAAGAGTTGTTAGACGTTCCTAGAAATTACATAATTAAGAAATTACGTATGATTCATTAAGCGTACGCACACGCACGCATAATACATATTTTGTTTTGAATAGTAGATCTAGGTAAGTTATTTGTGGAACTCAAATAAGTCACTACCATTTTTTTTATTTTTTTCCTTGTTACCCATCAAATGAGTCCTTCCACTCTGGTGGCGCGGAAAGGACTGTCAGTCTTCTACTGACTTAAATCCCCAAATAGGTACCTTCAAGGAACTCTTATCCTATGTCTTCTCGAACAAGCCCTCGTAGTATACGTCCAGGGGGGGTATTACAACGTGTTAAAACCAGGCTTGTTCCGACGAGTGAAAGTGACAGAGCTATACAAGTCGTCTAGCACCATCTCGTTCTCTCACTGGAACAAGCCTGGTTTTAAGACGTTGTAACACGGCCCCTGGTGGCATACCATGACGTCTGAAAGCGAGATAAGTTCCATTGTGAGAACGAGATGGCGCTAGATGACTTGAATAGTTCTGTCCCTTTCCCACAATGGAACTAGTCTCGCTTTAAGACGTTATGGTCGACCAGGGGCAGTAAGCCTGGTTTTAAGACGTTGTAATACGGACGCAGAGGGCGTCTGGTCGTCTCGCCACCTCTTTTTGAGCTGGTCCCAGCGACGCCGTCCATCCTCCAGCACCCATTGTGTGGACACTTTCGACCAGCGAAACTCCCGCACGCGACTGACTTAACCCGCTCTATCCTATTTTAGCCTAGCACCCTTCTTGCCTACGTCCATTATACCTGGTTTGGAAAACAGCGTGGTATGTCGATTCGATGAAAAAAAAAAGAGGACAATAATGGAAAAAAATAACAGTCAGATACTGATTACAGCAGTACGCAAATAAAGACTCTTGCAATTGGTTAAAAATAAATCCCTAATGCATATTTATTTTAAGTTATTAAATAAATATAATCGTATAAACTTTGAGCTGATAATAATGTTGACTTTGATTGATAAACTGTATGTGTGTTTATTTATTGATTGATAAATCGGTACTACACAACATTTTCTTTGTTGATATTGACTTGCTTTGCTAGTGTCAACAAAGTGATTGATTGCAGATGAGTTGACACAAAACTAGAAAAAAAAACTACACATAAAGCCGGAAACACATTATTAACACCCGACGCCACCCGACGAAATGTGATGCGTGTTGAGTCAAATCAAATGTATTGTTTTCTATACAATCCTGCATTGTGTGAATGCCGCGAATATTTAGAGGTTAAAACCTCCAAAATCAAAATAGGGCTCTCCTGCTCACAACTCTACGACTGCAACATGTCCTGTTTTAGATCTTCAACTTTCTCACAAAACAAGAAGGTTCACGTTCGATTGGCAAAATTTGACACATTCGGGTAGATTGATATGCTGTTGTCTTTTTTTACTGGGACAAACCCACCACACTATTCCCAAACCACCGAATCTCCTGAAAGCCAGAATCAACAGTGGCAACCACTAAATACTGGTGTCTGTGCATTTGCCACAAATAGCATCAATGTAGCCCACAGACAAAGACACCTTTTTTACATGTTCTCATCAAATCAATCCTCTCACTCTGGGTAGAACAGAAGGAACTGTCAGACTAGCTATGGGCAAAGATAGAGCAAGCTCGTCTAGAAGGAGCTGAAACTCCTGCGCATCTCTTTAAAATTTGGAAATTTGAAGCGTGAAACCCGGGATTTTAGAGTCCAGACCCCAGTCGTGAATCGAAGTGCGCACCGTGGCAACTGCGTCGTGAGGGGGGGGACGGTGAAGTGTGCGTGTGTCGCGGGCGGCTACAAATGAAGCTCCGGACGCTCCCCGCATGCCCTCTAAACTAACAAATCCAGGGAAACCCGAAAGGATGGCAACCCTATTCGAATGGAACAAAGTAAAAACTGTTTGGATTCTGACAGGATGGTAGCTCGCAGGTCGCCCTTGTGGGGTCTACCAGCGATTGGGATGAATCAGCCGGCATAGCAGGTTATAGAGTAGCCTTTTTAGGCTCGCTTGCACGAACCCGAGTTATATTTTAACTCAGAGTTAGTTGCTAACACAAGGTTAAATTGACAGTTTGTCATACAATATTGTCAATTTAACCTCGTGTTAGCAACTAACTCTGAGTTTAAAAGATAACTCGGGTTCGTGCAAGTGGGCCTTAGCGAAGTAAAATCATCACATGAGGCCGCCCGTCCAGGTTAGAATGTGAGGGACTGAGAGTAGTACTGAATAAAACCCTAGGTGTTTCTCCAATAGCCGTTTACGTTCCAGAGTCCGGTTACCTATTTAGATAGGCCCGCATTGGTACAAGTAGCCCGTAATTGATGATTATTTGATTTTGATCGTATCATTAGGAAGTGTTTCTGTACTGTCTTAAATTATAATAGCAGACAGTATTCTTTGATACACAAAGTTTTCTCATCAATCAGAGGCGGATGTGAATGTCTTGATCTTAATGAGATGTTCAATTCAACATCAGCAGCTATTTCTTTGAGAACAATTAATGACATAAGTTATGACTGGATATGGATTTTCTTAATTATACCTACGCTATGAATATTTCAATGAATACCTACATGTTATAGGGATTTTATTCAGAAATATGTTCATGCTATTTTATGGATATGTACACACGCCAGCACATCAAGCTACCCGAATCTGTCAAATTTGGTCACATCACATCCAACCTCGCTAACAAGCTAATCCTTTGTCATGTCAAAATTACCTAAATCTAACCGATACGTGACAAAATATCTGACCGTAACTAACAAGGTATACTCAGCCATCTTTCGATCAAATTGGATCCCGTCCCTAAGCCCTTAAACTTAGTTCAATGTGTCGCTACGTCTCTGTGAACGGCTTGAGTTAGTTAGCTTCAATGTCAGGAGCTGTAACGCAGTTAGGAAGGTCCTTAATTCACTTATTTGATACATGTTATATGGATATAGAGGTTACCATTTCAAAATCTCACAGTCGTCGCTGTGAGAGTCAAAATGGCGGGTGTATTTACATTTTGATATAATTCCGTTTTGATGAAGGTACTATTTTTTTAATCCAGTACCCTTAGCACGAATTTTCACTCTTTTACTTTACAGCATCTTTCCAGTATTTACAGCGTTTTTGTATGAAAAAACGGAACAGCGCCTCTGGTGTGCGGAGAAGGAACTAAATTTTTCATTGAAAATTGTCAGTTTGAAATTGTCAAAGTTCCTGTTTACTTTACGTCTCAAATACTGAAAATTCGTGCTAAGGGTACTGGTACTAAATAGTAGGTACAATTTTGGTAGATTTTTTGATACCTATGAGGATTTGTTTCGTTGAAGTATACCCGCCATTTTGTCTCTCTGTGTGCGTGATGTACACGTAACGTAACATCTCTCGGAAAACCAAAATAAAACTGGTCAAATCCTTGGTGTTCTCCATATTCAGTTACGGATCAGAGACATGGACTCTCAAGAAAGCCGATCGCGATCGCATCGATGCTTTTGAAATGTGGTGCTGGAGAAAAAAATGTTGCAGATACCCTGGACTGCATTCCGCTCCAATGATTCCATTCTCCGCGACCTTAAGATTCAAACCAGACTTTCTACCACCTGTCTTCAAAGAATCCTGGAGTTTTTCGGTCACATCGCGAGGAAAGATGGTCACAACCTTGAACAATTGTTGATTACTGGTTGATGGCAAGCGGCCGAGGGGTCGCAGTCCACTTAGATGGTCGGACCAAATTTGCTCTTCCCTGGACACGAAATTTCACGATGCTCTTCATTCTGCCAAGGACAGAAACAGATGGCGGAGCATCGTCAAGCTCAAAGTGACTTCACGTCGGGGGAATCACGACCCTCAGCAATGAGGAATACAACGCGAGGAATACACGCACCTCCCTCCTCGGAGGTGCGTGATGGCAACGCCTTCTAAACAAATGACAGAGAAATGACTTCTCTCGCGGTTCAATCTTAGAATCCTTCGCTCGCTCAGTTTTCAAGATCTTCTGTAAATTCTTGGCAACTATAGGCCGCGACACGCCTGAAGTCTTTTAGACGTGGCGATAAATACTATGTCATTACATTAAATTGCATTAAATGTGTAGTAGGTCGATTTTCTGCAGGTCATGAGTGGTGGAGTGGAAAATAGATATCTTAATAAACATTTACAGCTTGTTCTTCAGTAAAAAAATAACACAAAATAGTACTTAAAAGGATGTGGTGCATATTAAACTTGGCACCGAGTTACTTCACATTTCTGTCACATCGTGCGCTGCGATCGATTTGACAGTCCAAACAAACGAGTTCGCACATAGAAAATATTGTGACAACACCAAATGTTTGAAAAAAAGTCATGTTCACCTTTATTTAAAGCAGCTTTTATTTTATTTTTTTCTAAAGCGCATTTCACACAGAGAGCGGGCGCGGGTCGGGCGCGTTTCGGTGTACGGGGACGACCCGCCCCGCGCCCGACCCGCGCACGCTTTCAGTGTGAAGTCTTCCATTTAAATACAAAGAACTAGACCCGCCGTACTCCCGCCCCGACCCGCGCCCGACCCGCGCCCGCTCTCTGTGTGAAATGCGCTTAAGACGTCGCTTAGTTTCACGGCCTATAAAACATAAACTTTTACAAACATTGGTCATACATAAGCCTGGATCAAACTCGTCTTTGATGAGTCTTTTTCCGTTTGGCTTACGGTCAGCTCAGACCGAGACGTGACGCTGCGCGCACTTTTCAATAGAGTTATTCAAAATGTAACTCTATTTTAAAAGACAAAAGATACACCTTTCGCAACGCAGCTCGACGCCGCGCTGCGCAGCGCGGCGCCGCGCACGTCGTTCAAAATCTGACTTTGTTTACTACAAGAAAAGATACTGAAGTATCGTTGCGTCACGTCGCTTCGCGTCGCGTCTCGGTGTGAACTGACGCTTATTATGCAGTTTTGTTAAATTGCTATCAGGCTTCTAACGTATTCATAAATGTTTATTTATCTGTTGCAGGTACGTTCGTGGAACTTAAATTATCCAGGCATGATGTTACTGCAAAATCTTTTCAAGGTAAAAATAAATAAGAAGGGTAAGTATATAAGCCGACTCGAAATTGTATCTATAGGGTTTTCCATGTTCATATAGATCTGAAATAGAAGAATGAGTCTTGTTTCTTACCAGCATTTTCTGTCCCACTGCTGGGCAAGAATTTCTCCTATTTTTCTCCCCGTGTTGTGCCACGCCTCTTGCATTTCTTATCTTCTCCGGCAAATACAGTCAGGTCTAAATGGTTACATCAGCGTCTTGCCTTGTCTCGGTACCTTTCTTCTTTCAAAATTTCTTGTTCTTCCCTAGCAATTAAGTTCTTTAAGTTCGTCAACAACATCAGTAACAAAACGTATGAGTTTCGAGCACTTTTCACCCAAGTACCTACCTACTGAACTCTGCTAACACATAATTAAAACTTTATTTATGAAGTGGTTTCTCAAAACTTTCCATCGTTCCCGCACAGTTTATTTCACAAGTTTACCAGATAAATTAACAAAGTTCCTGTAACGTCATTATATTTTAATTAAAAAAAAAAACAAAAGTAATTTTGTGCCTCCAAGATGGCGCGAAAGTTTTTTAGAAACTGATTTAATAAAAACGACGCCATTTTGTTTTGATGAGTTTGAAAATGATGGTTGATTAAGTGAATAATTATAAAGGGTAGGATACAAGATACAACACTGGAAATTGAAAGTTTTATTAAAAGGAAGGTCAGCCAAATAATTATAGTTTTAAATATAGCGATCCCAACTACTCGAAAGTGGTAGCTGTTGTTTTGACAAAGGTGAACTCCATGACGTCATATCGATTTATCATTAAGTGCTTCCCCGCAGTTGATCTTTACGTCTTCTGCTATAATTAGTTCACACTTAATAATTTAGTATTCTATTGTATTTTTCTCAAATGGCAAGCCAAGACGATGTCGACTATTCTGCCAGTGTCAAGAGTGACTTGGAAAAACAAGTGTGCATGATGAAAACGTCAAAATTTAAAAAAACTAAAAAGTCGGATCCTCGATTGATATAGATAGTCGAACACAACATAGATCTTGTTGGGTTAGTACAGGACTGAAACAAACAACAAATAAAATAAATATATATACATTATAGTTGTTAGAACATAAAAAAAAACATATACCTACCACAATAATTTAGTAAATATCCCTTAACAGTTCCCGCCATAATTCTTATTGACAGCTGTCAAAACGAAGTGTCATTGGTGTAATAATATCCTGGGCTGCGTTTAAATCCTTTATCCAGTTTAAATTTATACTGACTAAATGTCAAACATCCCGTTTAAGTACACCGAGAGGTGAAAAATGATACCAATTAAAATTTAATCTGCCCCGTTTACGGTCGTCCGCTGGTCTATGTTTTTACTGAAAGGAATAAATTTTTGCGACCTTTTTACCACACAAAATTTTATCCTGCTGTCAGATTGACTTTAAGTTTTGTTGTTTTGCTCGATTCTTGCCGTAAAAACGAATATTATTTTTATTTTAGAGAGTGAATATTATTTTTGGATTATGGATTTATAATACACCGGCAAATTGATTATTTGTTCAATAAACTGAGCTGTCAATTGAATTTGACAGCTAACATTGACAAAAAGATATGACTCCGTTCAGCGAACCCTCGCTAGTTTAATTTTTTTCCGGCGAAACATCGCTGGAAGATTTAAACGCACCCCTGTTATTCTCAACACGATCACTGAAGGGTACTGAAGGGCTAACTGAAGAGAATGTCGACGTTTGTCGAGTGCTACTTGGACACAGCCTCACCACTGGACTTGTACAAATTCTGTCTTGCAAGGGTTCTTGATTTTTTTTGCAGAAAACTTAAGATCAGTCATGGTGTTAGCTATCTACTGAGTTATAAGCTTTGCATTATTCGTCAAATATAAATTATAGACTGTACATCATTGCGAAGTTCATTACCGCGATGAACATTACTACGAAAGTTTGTTATTGCGACGTACTTTAGAAATAGGTAATAATAATAATAATATTCCACAACTATCACACA
This sequence comes from Agrotis clavis, assembly GCA_954870645.1. Lineage (NCBI taxonomy): Eukaryota > Metazoa > Arthropoda > Insecta > Lepidoptera > Noctuidae > Agrotis > Agrotis clavis. Next base: position 17,269,817 of record OX940935.1, on the reverse strand, counting down.
ACGCCATCTAGTCCCAAGCTAAGCAGAGCTTGTGTTATGGGTACTAGACAACTGATAAACATACTTATATATTTCTAAATACATACATATTATAGATAAATTACACCCAGACACATAACAAATGATCGTGCTCATCACACAAACATTTGTCCTGGGTGGGAATCGAACCCACGACGTCCGGCATAGCAGTCAGGGTCACTAACCACTAGACCAACAGGCCAGTCAAAAGAAATGACAATTGAGTTTATTTTTTGAAAAAAAAAAAACTGATAAGTAGTTTATTACACGTAATTGATGTGATTCTTGTTATTTGCCTTAACGATGCAGATAACGTACATATATTTTATTATCTTTGTTGACCTTTTAAAAGACCTATGTGCATAAAAAAAACTATAGTTACCTAATCGATATCTACTGCATAAAGCGTGTTTGCGTGCCTGTTCACATTAAAACAAGCTTTGATAATATATTTTTTTATTTTATAAACAATAGTTATGAAATTATAATAGTAGATTATTAACCAAGGGGATAAAGCAGTGTCTTCTGTCGCGGGTGACGATTTAAATCGCGAGCTTAACGAAGGACTCGAGGTTTACTCCCGAGCGTAGCGAGGGTGTTAAAAACTTAAATCACGAGCGAAGTGAGGGATTTAAGACGTGTCCTGAGTGTAGCGAGGGATTTAAGTTCACCCAAGACTAAGACAGCTTTATCACCGAGGAAAATACTCTACTTTTCGTACCATTTGCGAAAAAATTAACACAATAATAATATGAGATAAGCATTTATTAAACGTTAACATTTAACATTAACATTTAACATTAACTTATTGTGTTAATTTTAACGGCAGCCGATGGATGCAAGTGGCGAATTGTCGTTCGGCGTGGCGGTCTAAGGGGGAGGCCTATGTTCAGCAGTGGACGTCCTCCGGCTGATGATGATGATGATGATGATTAACTTATTTATAAAAATAAATTAAAATAAACTTAACGTTTATGTATTTGAAGAAAACAAAAATGTGGCAAATTCCTCGACTAATATTTTTTTGTCGGAAAAGCAAAGGCATCAAGCTTATACGGCCTCTTCGGTTTTCGTAATTTTATTGAATAATCATAACTGCATAATAAATGCGTATTCCTTTTTCAAAAAGTTGTATAATGCTTTATATACAAACTCAATGTTGTACAGACAAACTGATGTAGTTCAGTATCGGTAAGTATTCCAAATTTAAATCACATTCTCTCCCTAGAGGATGAATGAAATTCAGTACAACTTTCTTTCCCTGTTTTTAACAGATTAAAAATGACTATTGTTATGTACGATTTTTGTGGCATAGAATGTCACTTTTTTGAGCAAGTGGTACGAAAACACAATTTCATGTCTAGTTGGACTGTGAACATTCATTTTACATTAACACGGTCACTGTTAATTTTATAATATTATTTATTTTAACGAAGATATTCTGTTTAACAATTTTTTTAAGTGATTAAATGATATATGTATTATTCAAATTCGACTCTACAAATCGAAGTATACACTTAGAAATCGCGCCTCTATAAGTCGAAATTTCAGCAGTTAAGTCATATGTATCTCGAAGTTCTTGATAAGTCGAAAACTCGATAACTCGATTTTTTTAGCATTTCCCTTGACATTCGAGTTATAGAGATTCCACTGTATTTATATTTTATTCGTCTAACTTATCACGTCGTTTTTAACAAACTAGATGAGGCCGGTGTTTTGTACACTCGGCTACACATCAAGCTACACAAAACCAGTTTCTCGTTTGTCATTGAACGGTCAGCTTATACTAGTTTTGCATAGCTTGATGTGAAGCCGTCTGTACCTGACTGCTCTTAGAAGAAACAGCTGAAACAAACTCAGAGGTCACTGTCGCTTTTAAAGATAATTCGCAAAGGCTTGTGTTTAAACACCACCCAAAAAAGTACCTATTTTACTACCAAAAAAATTCTAAACGGTTACCAAAATGAATGAATGGTCACCAAATAACGTTTCCTAAGTAATAAAGAAATAAACCTAGTATGTGTAATAAAAAAAAATCTACCTAAGCAGGGTCGACGAAGCCCCGCTTCGCGGGGCTTCTATTTCTGTGTACAAGGTTTAAAGGAACCTAACCAAACCGAACTTCGGGGTGTCCCTGAAATCTTGCTAAAGCGAGTTTTAGATTTGGTGACCATTTATCCACTTTGGTATACAAAAAGAATTATTGATGCGCATTTAAATTTTAGCCATTCGCAAAATGCAAAAGAGTCGCATAAGGGCAAGTTCTCAAGACGGCAAATTCTCTAAAAGAGAATAGAACTAACTATAAAGAATTTGCTGTTTTGAGAACTTGTACTTTTGCGATTTAGTTGCCATTTTGCGAATTAGGCTTTCTGCGCCTAAACCATTCAAAGTGCACACCCAAGTAACACAAAAAGCATTATAACAAACGAATATTAAACTTATGTAGAGCCTAAGATCCTTATAGAGTCGTATATAAGTTCACCGAGCGTCTTGTCGCTTTATATTGGCATTTTAAAATTATTATAATGCTTTACTCTGTATAATGGTTGTATAATGGCATATTAAAATACTGTTATAAAACCTGAGGTTTTAGTACAGCAAGCCACAACGAAGCTGTACAGCTTTCAGCTGTTGTTAGTGCTTTTAGTTGTACAATAGCATTTTAAGAAGCAAATTAATGCCGAATGCTGTTTAATAGCATTAACGTGAACCATTATAATGCTAGTCAAATCCACTATACAGCTTTTGGCTGTTTTTAGTGCCTTAGGGTCTACAATGGCATTTCGTGAAGTACATAAAGGCCTTATGCTTTTTTATAGCACAAACGTGAACCATTATAATGCCACTCAAATCCGATAAACAGCTTTTGGCTATTTAAAGTGCCTTAGGGTCTACAATGGCATTTTTAAATGCTATGTAAAAGCCTACGGCCAATGAAGGGTGCCAACCTGAATCAATGTAATGCCTGCATTTTTAAAGATCAACTGAGTTCTGTTGTATGGCTAGCAGCTTTCACGTGAGTTATTGTAACGCGTAAAGCTGTATAAACATTCATATTAATGTTTTCGTAAAACCATTTATCGGCCATATTGGGGAAAAGCACATTTTAATAACACAATAACATCTGAACATTTTGTCTTCAACCTTCTACATACAAGCAAAATCGGCCAAGTGCGAGTCGGACTTGCCCATGAAGGGTTCCGTAGCAGCAAGTAACATTATATAAACGTTCTTGTAGTTGGTTGTAACTTTGAAAGGTAAATTGCGGATAACGGTTTATGACGTATTAAAAAAAAACTAATTACTTGATCTTGTTCAAACCAATTTTCAATTGAAGTTTGCACATGTACATCATAATATTTTTTTAGTTTATCATTCTCTTATTTTAGAAGTTACTGAGGGGGGGGAGACCAACATTTTACCACTTGGGAAGAGTCAGACTGTGTGTGAAACTGATCAGTTTAGAAAAAAACGATGTTATAAACCTCAATATCATCTTTAAAGACCTATCCATAGATACCCCACACGTATAGGTTCGGAGAAAAAAAAATTTTTTGAGTTTCAATTGTAAGTATGGGGGCAACCCCCAAAATTAGTTTTATTTTTATTTTTGTGTAAAAATCCTGATGCGGTTCACTCAATACATCTACTTACCAAGTTTCAACAGGATAGCTCTTATACTTTCGAAGAAAAGTGGCTGTGACATACGGACGGACAGACAGACAGACATGACGAATCTACGAGTATAAGGGTTCCGTTTTTTGCCATTTGGTTACGGAACCCTAAAAAGTAGGTACCTAGATCCATCTGTGATAACCCATATGAACTATGTACGTACACCGTCGTTGCTTATTTCATCGATGTAACATTCTACATGCGTACATGATTTTTTTTTATAACATATTATTGGAAATACGTAAGTTGTAAAGAAATTGTAAGAAAAATGAATTAATTTCAATAACTTTTTGTTTTCTTAATAATGCGACTCCAAATCTCTATGCTTTGTGTCATTTGGATGATGGGTTTTATTGCTTTGCTTAATGATCTCCAAAATTGCGTTCAAGTTATGGTACTATTACAGTCCACATCAAGTCTACTAGTATACCGGTGAACCCTTATAAAACTACTTAATAGACAATGGCATTACAATGGTTGAGCTTAAGTCTTCTTTCTGGCCTCTGGGTTGATGATTGTTCACATGTGAGTATTAATACTGCTGGCGGCATTAATTCGCTTTTTTAAAGCTTCACCGGGCTGCTATAGACCGACACCATTTTGGAAATATTTTCTAACCTAAAAATATTATTATTCAGACCTATTTATAAAAGAAATAAGCCTTTATAATAGTAATACAACTTAATTTAATACTGCCCAAACTATACTATTATGTGAATTATGCAAAATTTGTTCTTTAATAGAAATACATCATTGTTTTGGTTATTTCACACATATCTTTAAATAATATTTTTTATCTAAATCACAAAATATCGAAGGCGCGTGAAAAGTATCCATAAAACTTATATAGATATTAACAGTAAACCACACTGCGCAGTAATATTTGAAGGCAGAAAGCAATTTCAGAGAGTCTAAACTTAAAATTTTGTTTTAATGCAAATAAATATGGTGTCATCATTTACGGTTTGTCAATGTTTGTCCATAATAAAAAAGCAAAGTAGTCAAGTTACAACGATAATTCTATTATAAAATTTATACCGTGGTAATAGAGACGTTTTTGCAATGATGTGGGATTTATTCAAGTTCTAACTGTGAACACTTCAATGGCTACAATCATGCTTTTACTTCACTTTTATGCTCCTCTAATGCATTAGTAATGCTATTAACATCTTCACTATTAATAATAATACTAGTATAATGCTTTTATAATGCGATTGGCATTTTCATTGACCGTAATAATGCTTTTATAATGCGATTGGCATCTCCATTGACCGTAATAATGCTTTTATAATGCGATTGGCATCTTCATTGACCACAATAATGCTAATATAATGCGCTTATGATGCAATTAAACAACTATGTGAACCCATTTAGGATCTAAAGCCGTAAAATTTGTGCCCAAATAAGAGTTATATCAGCCGTACAAACGTTTGTAGGGCTAATATAGGGCTACCTTCAAAATGCTTTAACGCTACAGAAATGCTGTAAGACTGCCGATATAATGCTTTGATGTGTTACTTGGGCACATTATATTGGTTGGTTAGGGTCTTGTGTCAATGGACGCAATACCTAAACTTATGTCAATGGACGTCAAAGTTCGACAAAATATGCGTATGATCTCTGTTTTCCTTTAATCAGGCTGGCAACATCCGTCAAACGATATCAGTCATGTATGTACTTAGCAATCCCCAAAAATACCCGAAGGGGATCCTTAGATGATGAAGATTAATTACTTCGGGGATCCCTTAGGTTTGGCACACACTGGCCGCACGGTGCGGCAGGGATTACTTCGACATTCCTACATGTAAGTAGGGTTGCCATCTCTAAAATTTGTGAAACCTCGGATTTTAGAGTCCAGAACCCGGACATGAGACGAATAGCGCAACGTGGCAACTGCTTCGTTAGGGGTGGGGGACGGTGAAGTAATAATATTCCATAATAATAATATTCCACAACTATCACACAACGCCATCTAGTCCCAAGCTAAGCAGAGCTTGTGTTATGGGTACTAGACAATTGATAAACATACCTAAACATATATTTCTAAATACATACATATTATAGATAAATTACACCCAGACACAGAACAAATGATCATGCTCATCACACAAACATTTGTCCTGGGTGGGAATCGAACCCACGACCTCCGCGTAGCAGTCAGGGTCACTAACCACTAGACCAACAGGTCTGTCAAGTGTGCGGCCCAAGACTTTAATTTTTTAAACCCAGACTACAAATGCAGCTCCCCCCGGACGCTTCCCGGATGCCCTCTAAACTAGGACAAATTTGGGGAAACCCGGTTGGATGGCAACCTTACATGTAAGCAGACTCTGATGACTTAACTTTGTCGCGGTTGTCTTTGGTATGCCGCGACTATCTGACTATTCTTAGACTGTTGATGGCACGGTTGATTGCGCTGCGTTTCGCAGGTTCAATTCGTACAGAAAAAATACTTGTTTTACCTAGTAGTTCTTTCAGGTCTAAGTATAAGGCTATGTGAGTTTAAATATTTGTAAATGCACCCACGATACTGGAGAAATTAATAGTGTGGGGCAATCTTTTTTTTAAAAGAATAAAGAAATAAGCGTGTGTCGTGTCATCTTTGTACCTATGACAATTATCATAAAAATAATATAATCTTTAAGTTAAGTATTACAAATTATAGAACCACGCGTTACTTTCCGGAAAATCATGACTTCAAAAGTTCTGAAAAATGTATACTTAGTCTTAATTCCGCGACAAAACTAAAACTAAACATATATTTTTCTTATCGTTTGATTTTAACTTTATTGTCAAATACTCAATATCAAATACCTATTTATTCTTATTCGTCACCAATCAATCCCATAGCAGGCCGCGCCGCCGCCGTCAGTATGTGCCGGGTGTAAGGCTCCTTAAAACAGTTACTTTTGGCGTGTATTCTCGTTATCGCTATAACCGATTATCGGTATTTACAGATAACGTTAAGGCGATTAGTTTGACTGCGTTCATTCGACTACCAGAGGAATTTCGACACATCTATTAAGGAAGGGATGATTTACAAAGGCTTGTTTGGTTTGTACCATTAATTTCCCTGCGGGCAGGCTGCGTTTGAGATTGTTGTTTCAAAGGAGTTGATGTGATAATTACGTGTATTATTATCGTGTAGGCAGTTGTAATTATAATGTCGTGTTGATTATGGGATTTCCGTGACAGAATGTGGAAATTCGAGCTTGCATTTATGTTAATTTCGTACTTGTTTAACTGAGAAGCTTAGATACATTTCATCTGGATTTTTTCGTAGAAAGTGCCGATGTTTTTTCTTGGATTTTTTTCGGCAACTAGCAGTGCCTTTGTTAAACTGACAGACGAACTGAATGCGAGGCGTAGCGTTTTTGTTTGTAATGTATGGAATTGTTTGAAGCCTGTCACATAGAGTATCGGATCGCTTTCGCATTTTTATATGACATGATTCGGTTTGGTTCGCTATCGCCTGTCTGTTTGTCAAAGACCTTACTGTATACCTCTGAAAGCGAAGTTTATTTCACAAAAATAAATTTCTTTTAATTTCTACAGAAGAAAATAAGTATCACTGTTACTATGATGCAAAGTTAGACGTAAAATAACAGTCCGTCGCAGGACCGTCTATTCTGCGTGTGCGGGAATGCAAGATTTTAAGTCAGTGAGAGACACTGTCCCTTTCTGCTTTACCTAGGGGGCGAGAGGCCTTATATGATAATAATTAATAAGCACACAAAAAAAAATGTGAAAATAGGGTGACTATAGTGCCAAAACTTCTAACCCCTTTAGATTTTATTTCTGATTTAAAAATCTGATTTTAGACCGCGCTCCAAAAGATTGTTGTACAGATGTATCACACATTCTTTTTTTTGATCTTTAAATCATGGAAGCAGAAGGAAATGTTATTGCCTAAAAATCCACCCTGTTCCTGCTTAGTATTCTCACGAGCCATATATGTATTACACGACCTTTTTCTTCATCAAATGAATCCTTCCACCCAGGGCAGGGCAGGAAGGACTGTCAGACTTGTACTGACTAAAATCCAGGGTGTTCTTCAATAGCCACGGTAAAATTGAAGGTACCTCGTTAGTCCCGCGACCCCGGCAGGCTTTTGCCCATTAAGGGGACCCCGTCAGTGTGCTAACAGCTCTTTGAGGCGCGTGTAGAACACGACACATGCATGGTCCATGATCGGACAGCGAGTCGCACAGTACTCGCCGGTCGCAAGCCCGCGCATATCACATATCCTGAGGCTCTGATATTATAATAATTATAACCAGTATTAATTCAGCGTAGTGAGCTGAAACAAGAACAATGGCGTGTGTCAATCATAATCACATCAGGCAAGTTATCAGCGCGGATGTTAACAACTAGTGGGCGTACTGACACGCAGTTATCGTTGTTTTGACGTCTGACAGACGAGACAGAAGTTCTATTCTGCTGAATATTATATTAATAACAACTGTTACTCGGCTCGTGCTTGTCGTAATGTTAGATTATATTATAGCCAATGAAAAGACAATATCTAACAAAAAAAAAAAACATTTCGAACTATGTTTAAAGTTCCTGATATTAGCGTTATCTACCAAAGAAACTGTTTTATTATTATGCCTTGACCGTGGAACGTATTTTTATGAATTTGTCTACTCACAGAGAAAGGGAAAGACAGTGTCATTAAAAAAATCTTCTATATCTAGACTTTTTTATTGGTGGAATTATCAAATGAATCTTCCAACACTTTATAGAGTGGGAAGGGACTGTCACACTCTTACTGTATAATAATAAAACAGGAAGTAAAGTTAATCCTTAAAAATGTATGGTTAGTCTGAAGATTATCCTGGGGCCTTACGTGATCCAGTTAGGCTGTGGGAAAGGGACAGAGCTATACAAGTCGTCTAGCGGCATCTCTTTCCCACAGCTTAAACTGGATCGCGTTAACAGTTCATGGTAGGCCACCTGGTTGTAACTTTAGTTCGCGTTTATTATTAAGGGGGTTACTGACTAAAAGTTCATCCTGTTCCTTCGGCTGCCCTGTGTTCTACAGGGACAGGGTGGGTTCATTAGACTGTCTCGCGGTATACCTATAAAGACCCTGGATAAGTTCAGCGTTTATTTGGTCTTTTACTGTGTATCAGGGGGAAATATTCATTTTATATATATGTATATTAATTTATGTGTTTTTTTCTTCTTTAAAACTTTATGATTGTTGCTGTTTTGTGTCTGTTTTCGAATAAATTATTTTTTTCTTTTCTGTTTTTTTTTAAAACGTATAAAAATACTTGTAGCTACGACGTTTCCATGTAAGCAGAAAAGCGATGCATCATTGACTCGCTTAAAAGCTACAATTATTATACCGACATGGAACGCTGCAGTCGTAACTAAAACGGTTTTCAGTAACATATTGCAGTACTTTGACAGTAAAAGGTTAGTGCTCTGCCATGCGCTATTTGTAACTGTAGCACAGTGAGTGAGCTGGAACGTTTTGCGCTAGGCAAAGTTATTGAAACGTGCAATACGGTTTCTTGGACGGGACTTGAAATGAATTTTACTACATTTATTTGTATACAAAACCAGTTTATCGTGGTCTCGCTTTGTATTATCATTCCGTGCATACAACGATCAGCTTATACTGGTTTTGTATAGCTTGATGTGAAGCTGTGTGTACTTTGTTGTCAATACTCACTGACTCAAAGCCGGGCGCAATGCTTCATATTCATAACTTGCATTTATGAACGCATCTGAAAATAAGAGGGTTTCTTATTGTCATAGGTATTTCTTTTCTTCTCTAATAATAATCTGTTTTATTATATCTTTCGAAAGTATTATCAATTAGGCTATGATGGTCTACTATTAGGACACGCCTTTCCGAGTGTATTGAAAAAAGCAGCATTTCTTAATTTTTTTCACGAAAAGTAACATACGGAACCAAGCTATCTTTCGTATTCAATTTGTCTCAGACAGTTTTTCAGAAGCCCGAAAGTCTGACAATAAAATTATTAGTCTTGTCAAGGGATATTGAAGTACCAAGAAACTGGTTTATGGAGGTAAAATAGAAAGTCGTAGAATGGAAGCCGATTAGCTGACCCATAACAGAGAAAAGATGGCAGATGGTGGTCCATATATCGATATCGAGGGGTAAAAGGCTATTTTGTATACGCGACAACTTGGGCGATATTGAGTTATTTTAATTATTCGGAATCAGCGATTTTTGCTGCTCGATATGATGACTTTTGGATAAATTATAATTACATTCCATTACGAAATTAATTATTCTTCTGCAATTAACTTGGCCAATGTATTGTGAGCCTGTTATCTGTTGTATGCTTTCTACTATGTCAGTTAATATTGTACATGTCATGATTTCAATTACATTATAATGTCATGATATCAAACTTGTAACATATGCATGAAGTTTCGTGCTTCATTGAGCGGAACGGAGCTGGGGTATTGCTCCAGTTCTGATATGTATGCTTTGGCCTTTTATTAGGTGTTAATTAGTTTTCATAAGATTGATAATATAATTGTATGGTATTTTATCACATACATTTTTACCACATCTAGGTATACAGAAAGAGCTCAGAACAGGGACTGAAAGTGAATGTTATTCATAATTAGTAATATCACCTAGTAACTCAAGGTATTCTCAAAATAGAATTCGCACGGGAACATTGTACCTATGTATTCCATACATTTACAATCTCTACGCTCGGGATTCTACTCAAAATTCCTACTCTCCGCTTTAGATTCAAATTACTTTCGCTTTGAAAGTAGTCATTTGCTCCTTACATGCACAATCTACTATCTAGCTCTTTTTACTTGATGTAGGTTAAAAAACTTCGATTATAAACTTCTTTTTATTAAACTTCGATTATCTTACTAAACGGATTTTTACTCAGCAATAAGATCATAAATAATTTTCCTGGCTTTTACAAATAATTTCTGAATTATTCTCAGTACAATAATCTGTGTATTTGGGTCGGATTAGCAGCCTCTCTCATCTTCAGTTGAGTCCTTAATTTTTAGCAGTCGGTGGATTATATTATTTGATTTATATTTTGGATTGCGCCTTAAGTCATAGAGAATATTTTATGCTAGGGCCACACATACGGGTAATCGCTTTAATTATCGAGACGATGGGCGTCTATACGAACATTTAAAGACGGTTAATGGTTTTTCCCGTCAGTGTAGCTCCAGCATTAAAATATTAGTGATAATAATTACATAATTTTAATTCATAAGCACCGTACTAAAAATAAAAAATAAAGTTTTTTTTTCCCGTCGCCATTAAAGACAAATCAGTTTAAATTTCGAATAGCATTCGAATTACGGTTCCAACGGCACTATTATTTTTAACAAGTAAGGATGTGGCGACAGAAATCGAGTTTCAAATCGATTAGACGTGATAGATATCGACGTTTGAAATCGATTCGGGAAATCGTATTACGGGATAAACGATGATGCGCCTGTAACTAATCTCCTTTATCTTGAAGGATTTCCTCGGAGTGCATTTGTTATGCTGTAACGCCATGGAAGGACTTCTGTCACGTGTCTTGATTCAAATAAAGAGGATTTATTCAATATCCTATTAATTAAACTCTAACTTCTCATGTTTTTGATGAAACTATGTAAATTAGCTTTTGCTTTTTTTGCCACGGCTTCTTTCTAGTTCATTTAGAATTAATTTAAAATAACAACTGGAGTTGTATTCTACTTCAATAATACTTATTACAATAGTGGAAGCCGACTCGAATAAGGCGACGAAAAGGTAGAAGTAGATGACGAGACGATGTTATGATTTTTTATTAATTAAAAATTGTTATTTTTGAAATTTTGTTTATGTACCTATCTGTGTCATTTGATAAGCTGAACATAATAATGAACACAACACTATTCTCGGCGGTCACAGTACCTAAGCCTGTTAGATTAATAAAAGAGATATCCTGCCAGAATCTCATTTCATATTTTTTTGCGAGACTTTCATGAAAGTCCAAAGGTATTATCCCTTATTTAAAATTTGAAAAAGCCCCTGCTCGTTTCAAAATTTCATTCGCTGACGTCCAGTAAATCACTTAGGTACGGTGTTCACTATACGCTTCATAATATTGCAATGTTATTTTAAGGTTTTATTCACTGGTGCAATGTGGTTTAGCCTTTTGCATAGAACAGCACAGAACCTTTGGTCGTAGCACTCTTTGGAATAGAGCTATTCAGCGAGCTATCAATGCAGATTGCAGAGACCATGTATAGTGTACTTAGTATATTTTCTATTTTAACTGTGGTTAGACTCGAGACAGGGAAATAGCTATATTTTTTGTTTCACTATAAAAATAAACTTTAATGTGCAGAAACTTCAGTACACATTTTTTTTTTCGCCTTTCTAAAATTATAAATCATTAATCAATCATAAATTGACTCAATCCACAATATTTTCTGACGTAACAAAATAAAACCTCCTTTGACGCCTACAATCTAATGTTGCCAGCACAAAATATGAAGAACGGACAGACCATAGACAAACAAAACTCTTTTGCAAGCTCCTCTTGAACACAGTGACAATATTGAGAGCTTTTTTATATGTCAGCGGCGAGTATTCTCGTCAAGTATTTGCTCTAGTACGGAAACTTCAAAGGGCCACGGATTTCATTACGGTCCGTTGTGTTACTGGCTGAGAGAGTAAATATGAGTTCGCATTTTGAGTACTTTGAATTTCAAATGCAAATATTCTGCCTATAAATTCTTGACTGAATATTGTATGCGTGTTTTTCATGCAGATTTCTTGAGTGTATCTTTTTTTATTATAAACAGGAAGGTTCATTTTTTAATATTGATTCTAGGATAATATCTTAACTTATCCAATTTCAAACAATCTTTCTTGCGTGGAAAGCTAGTATATTGCCATGAAATGTGTGTGTCATACTTTTCTTGCGGGTGAAGTCACGGGTAGAAGCTATTATAATAAATAAATCATGTTCGTTTTTTTATCGACTATGTAACTACTACCTACAAATAAAAGATATCGGCTTATCTTTCAGTAGGTAGCCACTACTAACACAGATTAGTTCGAGTATTATCAATGAATTTTCTTATCATATTTTGTCCAATAAAGTAAATATCTCTGGCCAGTAGCATAAAAAACATCCGCAAACCATGAGCAGGACAAAGCCTTATCTTCTGGTAAACAGATAAGCCAATCGATAAGTATACAAAGAGATGTCGGCAAAAAAGATAGATATATACCTAGTCCTTTCACAGTTATTGTACGTATGACAATAATCAAAAGTCAACCTTATAATTATAGGAATAAAGATCACTGCATGTGTCAACTCGCTCTGGACTAGTGTGGTGGATACTGTCTTCTTCATCAACTCTCTTATAGAGGAGGCTTGCGTCGCAGCACTGGAAACATTGTATGCTAATTATGGATATCATTTAATTATTTTGATTTTGGTGAAAGCAATTCCTTTTTTTTTACAAGTATATTCATATTAATTTGTCGATGTCGGATTCTTTATACGTGGTAATAATTATAATCAAATGAGTCCTCCCACCCAGGCCAGGACGGGAGGGTCCGGGGCCACGATTACCCGATAGTCCCGCGACCCCGGCAGGATGTAATGTTAGAGGGCAAAAAAAATGCGAAAAGACTGTAATAACCTATTGATCCCGGAAATACCATAAAACTACTCTCCAAAGATAAACCAATTACTTTAAGGATTAAGCTAGTCCGTGAACCTCATCGTAGTTTACAACCGTATATCAAATACTGCTATTTTTCTGCGGATTTGCTCGCTTCGACCCGAGTGAAAAGTTTTTAAATCAATGAAAAAGTTTTCAGTTAATCACCTGTGAGTCTTTTCAGACGGATATTTCGAAATGGGATTAATTTGAAAACTGAAACTATGCTACAATGTTTCATTGAAAAATAAATAGATACCAGTAATTTATTTTTTAATTTCGCGTTTTTAATTTTCGAAAAAAGAACAGTTATTATCTACGTTGTTCTGGTCGCGGGATTAACGAGCTACCGTGACCTTGAAACGTAAAGGGCTATCCAAGGACACCGTGGATTTAAGTGACAGTACCTGCTGGCCTGCCCTGGGTGGGAGGACTCCTTTAATGATTTTACCACGATAAAAAAAAAGAACTACGTTGTTCGAGCGCAATAAGATACGCTGTAGTTTACGACCATTTGTGATTAAAAATGTAAGTTTCCCACTTTGCCTAATGACCATCGACATAATCGCCCAGTACTCTTGAGCTTATCGCTAACAAAATAAAACTGCAAGCCAAATAAATCCTCTTTGCTTCCGCCTCCTTATCTCTGCAGCATTTTAAACCTCTTTGTCCACAGTTTCCTCTCTTCGGACCTCTTTTGTGCATTTTCCTTCGTAATATCCATATTTCCATTTATATTTTAAGCTCTGCATGCAGATTTTTTCTTAATTTTAAACCAGTAATGACTCGCTCCAGTTTCGTCACGATGCTATTCAGTAATGAAAAAAATTTTATTGGGATTTTACAATATTTCGCCTTATCTTTCAAAAAAAATTTTTTTTTTCCTTGCAGCAACTACATTCGTTAATATTAAGGTTTAAAACAGGATATTTACCATGTATACCGGGAAATGTACCAATATTAGTAATAGTGACCATGTCAGTCTTAAAACTATTACTTGTGTTATTATTTTTTTTTTTTTTATTTATTTTATACATACTACTCACGCTGGCTTCGGAACAGTGAAATGTATCTATTGCTGAAAAAAAATAGGAGGTCATTTGGATTTGACCACGATAAAAAATAAAATTTTACAATAAAACAGTCTCGAAACTTTTGCCTGCCGTTTAAAAAAAAAACAGCTTAATCGGTTTAGCCGTATTCAAGTGAAAATTCTTCATAAATTCGGCAACTGATTTTATTTACATGCGTAAAAGATAGACGATAAACATTATCGTACATTAATATTTTTATCTTTTCGTTTCCGAACGGTTATACATGCCGAATCGTAATTGGTGGAATTATATTCGTGCCTGACATTTGGCGGGCCGTCCAATCAGCGTTCCGGGGAGTGACAGCCGTTAATCGGTAACTGGTGACAAGGCGAAACGAGGGAGAGGCTTACGTTCCTAATAGCTGTTCGATTTTTTTATCATAGCAGTTATCAGATATAGTTCATGCTATTAAACAGAAAAATAATTTAAGAAAAATAGATTGTAAATAATTAACATCTTAAAAATCCTTTACATCTTGTCTGTAAATCCCTGAAGGGTGAAGCAGTGATGTACATACATTTATGGGGGGAGAGCTTTTCGCCATCAACCGGCAAAATGCTTATTACAAAATTTGTAATAAGCATTTTGCCGGTTGATTTAATCAGCAAACATACTTATAAAAATATTTTGTTTGTATTGTTATTTTATTGCAAAAACGAGATAAGGTAGGTATATTTTCAGGACAATCCCGCCGTACTATTCCCAAACCTCTGAAACTAAGAATCAAAAGTAGCGACCACCAGAAAAGCGTCGAGACAATTATGTGCGAAAAATTCCCGGATATTTAATTGAACTGTCTTGGATCCAGCAAATAAATTTTTATATATTTGCCACTTTCCTCCATAGCAAAATAATTATATTGTAGAAGTAAGTCCAAACCATTTCACTATCAAACAATGCACATTCTGCAATGCAATATGCAGTATAACCAGTTCTTAATCCACTCACAGAATAACCACTAAACCAGTGCACCAACCAAACAAAAACCACGTAGCTATCCAAATTATTCAACCCAACTCTATAGTCTACGGCAAGCGAGTGAAGCAGTTCTGGCAACATCGCCCGACGACGTTCGAAACTTGAAACTGTGGAGCGTTGAATAGTTTCGGCAGCTAACTGTATTGTCATGTCAATATGAATTTGGCCTTTGATAGCTTTGCAAGGATTAGGATAAGCGTCTTTGGAAATTGGAGATTATTATTTGTCTGTTTGAGAAGAGTTATTGAAGTTGTCGGGTCATTCTATTTGTTTGTTTCTGAACAAGATGATTAAGTGGGAATTTTGGAGTAAATATTGGGGATTATTTAGTATCTACCCTTGAGTAAACATTAACTGTACCATAACCAATGTAAACAAAGGAGTCTATTTTACTTAATTTGAATATTTTTCACTTTGTGTCGGTTCGGGCAATCTAATAATCTAAAATTCTAAAGTAATGTAATGATCAATAGTTAACCCATACATTCCACGTAATTTTAAAAGATAAAAGTTTGAGGGCGCTGTTGATAAAAAAAATTAAAATTGTCTCTGGAATATATACAAGATGGCGTTAGTTTCGACCGTCTATGGGCCTGGCCCCATGTCTCCGGCGCGGCGCCGTGCCGGGCTACGGCGCCGCCCGCGGGCGAGCGGCGCGGCGCCGCGCCGCGCTTCGGCGTCGTGTACCGGCACGTACCCTATGTTCAGCAAGTGTATCCAAAGATAAAATTTACAGTTATATAACATGTTATGTTACATAGTCTGTACGCACCGTAAGGTAAGAAATAAAAGAAATTATTTTAACTTATTTATTCTTATCATAGAATTTTTTTTTTGATGTAGACATACGTATGACTACATACATACATATGTATACACTAGCAACAGGACCAGGATACGCCTTTCGCGGTCCATATCAAATCAAAACTGTAATTACATCTTTGGATACACTTGCTGAACATAGGGTACGTGCCGGTACACGACGCCGTAGCGCGGCACGGCGCCGCGCCGCCCGCCGGCGGGCGGCGCCGTGACTCGGCACGGTGCCGCGCCGCTCGCCGGCGGGCGGCGCCGTAGCTCGGCACGGCGCCGCGCCGCTCTCCGGCGGGCGGCGCCGTAGCTCGGCACCGTAGCTCGGCACGGCGCCGCGCCGGAGACATGGGGCCACGCCCTATAGTTGCCCGCCAAAATGAACAGGGCAGGCGTCCTCAGACCTAGTCATTCGAAATTCAAACTCAGCAAGATTTTTTTAATCTGATCCGAATCTAATTAATCAAACGTTATGGTAATCTAAATCCCAATATAATTAAATTTTTAATTGAACAACGTTTAATTTTAAATACAAAGTTGAAATTAATGTAAAACGCTTATGTTCCGCTTAATTGTCATTACAACTTTCTAATTCCCGCAAAATGGAACTGAAAAGTGTATTTAGAATAGTTTGGTCCGGTACCATTACTGTAACCACGGTTTAATTAAACTACCGTTAGTTTGAACTTTAATTTCAGTATGTTATAATAATCCTTAATTGTAGTGGTCTTCGCAGTGGCTGAGCGATCGTCTAAGGCGTTGCGTGCTACAGGTTCGATTCCCTCACAGAACAAAATATATTTGTGTGATTCCATCAGAAGTTCCGGGTCTGGGTGCTGGTGTATGAGATTTTATAAGGTATGTTTGTAAACGCGCCCACGATACAGGAGAAATAAAAAGCCGTTGTCTGAATTTCAAGGAGGAAACGCTATGCTTGAAGTGGCCTTTGGTGCAATAAAATAAAATCGTATTGCTTCTACAATTTTTTATTTATGACAATATACATAAATAATTACTGATAATCATATTCTTTTTCCGGTTACATTGCAATGGGCTTTCATCTCTCACATAGATTGTGGTTCGGATTTACAAAATAAAGATACTTAACATAATATACATAGGTACATGTTTTTTTACGTAAATTGCCACTGATGGGCAAAGGTCTCCCGGGATGACAGCTTTCTATTCTTCCATAGACAAATTATCATAACCAAAATAAGATAATACATTTCCGCGTTCTGCATTTAAATTAAGAGTACATTTGTCTCGAATTTATGTCAAATTTAACACAAAGGAATTTGGGCAAAATCTCTAAATGCGGTAAAACACCTCTGGGTGGCAAAAACATGCGTAAGCCTTTGCTACATTATAATGTGAGCAAAAACACGGTTATAAATGTCTTTAAAACACCTTTACAAAGAGGGTGTACGCGTTATGGAATTCTAAACAAATTTTAAGTCATTATGTTTCGAAATGAGTTAAAATTATTGAATCGATTTGAATAAAACTTGATACGTATGAGCAGGATACATTAAATCTAAAAAGTTATCGTTCAATAAGTTGTAAGGAGTTTGAAATTATTTCAGCAGTAGAAAGTTACATTTCCCTGAGTGACGAACACTGGATATTAATAATCTAAATAGATAGCAACTGAGATCAGTTACTATCTAGACCCCTATTTTGTCTAAAATCAATCAACGACCGAATTTGCCTATCTCAGTTTGGAAGATGTCCAACGAGAAGCAGAAGAAACGTATCGGGATTTGAATTGACATAGAATCGGGCATAAACGTATTCTTTTTTAATTCCGCGCGGACAGTCGCTGGCGTAGTGATAGTTGGGAATAATGTAGCATTAGCCAATCAGTTTCGAAGAAAACCCCCAAACATCTAAACTAACTAACTTCTTTATTAATAGTAGGGACTAAAGATAGGTTTATGCCCTGAACGTATTGGGTGCATTGAATAAACGACGAATGCCCGTAAACGCCGAATAAATGACTTTTACCAGGTGGCCATGACGTCTTAAAGCGTGAGTTGTTCTGCTCAGGGATCGAGATGGCGCTAGACGACTTTTATAGCTCTGTCTCTTTCCCACAGCCTAACTACTCACGCTTTCAGACGTCATGGTAGGCCACCTGAGCTTTTTGCCCAGTTTAATTTATGCTTAATTTTTTACCACACAAAGTTTTTAGAGTTTATGCCCAGTGACCGGGCATTTATTTAGGCGTCAATTTATCTTTGCCCAATATGCCAAGTTTATGCCCATTTTATTCGTAAATGTTTTGGGACATAAAAACCTTACAGTTACAATCTAAGGAATTGTTCCTCGGTTAATAATTAATTTAAATTCTGTCTTACCTACCCTCCATCTTAATTTAAATCATTGATGTCGGCGCAAGGAGCAAATGGATCGATTTTCACCTTACAACACTAATAACAATTGAGGATCTCGTCAAAGGAAGGTCGGTAATAAAGCTATTATGCTTCAGGTCCTTTGTAAGCATTGTTTGATAGAAATGTAATATTATGTAGCTTCAAAGCTCACTCTTGAGGTTCTTCGTTCTTTATACAAATGATGAAAATATGGGGTTTAGCAGTTGTCTACGAGGTGGTGTTTTTTTTGTACCCATTTTTGTGTTGTTTTTTTTTTCAGTCGCATTGTACGTTTTTTACTTCGATTAGGTTTGTAAAATTGTATAAGTAATATAGCCAACTTAAAGAAATAAAAACTCGGTAAGTTTTTTATTTTATTAACTCTTGGAATTTCTCCCGTGTCGTGGGTGTTAATACAAACATTTAAACCAATAACACACACATATTAAGTGCACTCAGGAATAATGTAGCCCCCAACCAGAAAATACAGAGTTGAATAGGGAAAATAGTTACGGAGATTGTCCCTACATACAAACAAACATATTTCAAATCTTTATAATATTGGTATCTATATATAAACATATTAACTTACAAAAAAGAAACAATTTCCTTTACACAAAAGCGCATGTGAAAAATAACCTAGTTACCATCAAAAACAACTACTGTCTGAAGCCTTGCAGCAAAATTGCTTACGAAAATAGTGTCGATTTAGCTCAACTAGAATGTGTTAAAATCTTGAGAAAGAACTTTTTCGTGAGCGCCGAACAAGAGTTTAAAACTAGGCTGTATGGAGTTGTCGCCTAAGTCACGAGTAAAAAGAAAATTTTAAGGCATCCATCTTTTCTTGTGACGTAAGTTTACGCGCGAATTTATTTATGTCGGATATTGCAATTTAAACTTAGTTTAAAGCCTTGAAAAGTTTTCTTTGTATGGATTTTAAGTGATTGAAGAATTAAACAAGCATTTCAAATCAAATCATGTAAATGAGTGATTAAAACCAAAGTTATCATTGTTGCCAGTGCACAAAATATGCCACTAAATGCAATTTTAATGAGAATTTGATATTTCGGTGAATAAATAAACGCCATCCGTGTGACTAAGGAGTTTACTCATTTCAGTAATTTTAAATGAATATTTTCACTTGAAAATTCAGAATGGAGATGAAAATAATAATCCGAAAATGTAATGTGAGTTCAGTTCAAAAGGCTGAAAAACAACCGATACGCATCACGGTATGGTGATGTTATTTAAAAATTTCAGATATTCCTTTGTCACTGAATATTTCGGGACATTAATTTTCGATAATTATTTTCAGTGGCGGTATCTCTTTTTGTTAAAAGCTGTTATTAATAAGGCTACCAATTAATAATTGCATGCGAGGGTACCTGACGGTAATTAATAAAAGTTGCAGTTGCGTTGCGCTTGATTATTCTTTTTGAGAATTTGGATATGTACCGCCATACTACAAAAAGATGTTATATGAGGCCTTATCATGAGTTTTCAGTTATTCTAACGTAAAGTAAACTGGAACTGATGTTTCCAAAATGGCAAACAAGGAAAAAATAGTTCCTTCTTCGCACACCATAGGCGCTGTTCCATTTTTCCATGCAAGAAACGCTGTAAATACTGGAAAGACGCTGTAAAGTAAAATAGTGAAAACTAGTGATAAGGGTACAGATGACGTTCACAGTTTTTTTAAACAAGCGTTCAATAGATGTTTATCTTTTATGTGGTAAAACGTTTATTGTTCACACAAGTGTAAATACACTGTAAATATACAATACTTAACATAAATCGAAAGTCGTCGTTATTAATAATCAAATTGTTACTATGGTGTTAATCTCTACACGCAGTATCTTCTTTTCGACAGAAAAGTAACATAATGTAGAATGGTTATTTATTATTCGGCTTTAGAATTGTGATACTCAGCAAACTGTTCTCGGCACCTATCATGTGCGGATTGTCTCGGCTTAAAGCTATAAATTGTAGATTACACCAATAACTACCAAAATGCCAAAACTGTAATGAATCCAAAATTATTCATATTGACGATAATACTGCAATCAATACTTATATTTAGCATTAATTTCAACATTTAAATCGAGTACTTTACTGTAAAAGCGAATCATTTCATGATTGATGATACTCGTTAAATTGTTGGTTAATACTTCAGGGAATTTAATGTGCCGTTTAATCGTTGAAATTTCAGTAAACTGAAAAACTACTAATGAGTGCCATCCTCCCCTGAAAAACACTGACGCACGTTTGTATAGGGGAAGATGACACTACATTTACCAATTGGCACTATGTAAAGTCCGAAGAATAGGAGCACGGGAAAAAGTCTTATTATAATATTTATGACTTTGGACAAAAATATCCAACTCAAAATCACCATCAACGACGTCATCAGACGTCCACTGCTTCAAGCCCTTAAACTACCACGCCGAACGACAATCCGCCGCACTTGCACCCATATCGTTTGCCCACGACTTTTACAGTCAGAAACATACTATATGCCGTTATTTTTGTTAGTTATTTTGAAGGCTTCTTTAAATTCACTTCTTACAACGATCGCTTTTATAAATTCAAAGGACGCGGGTACCTCTTAAGACAATCTTGCAAAAGGTAGCCTTCAAAATCATTGCTTATGTACACTCATTTTAAAACTAAAACCGCTAGCTAGACATCTAGCGATACATTACAGCTTTCAATGGACTAACTCAACGAACAATCTGTGAAGCGATAACGCCAGTGCAAGTTATCCAGGGGGTGGGGGTTGAAAGGTACCCCAGTGTTGAACTATTCATCGCTAGCTCTAACCCTTGTGCATAGTTTAAGGGGTTGATAACGGGTTGCAGTGCGCAGTTTTACCCCTATATTGGATTTCTAAGTGATATTAAAGTTGAGCTTATATTGTGTGGGGTACCAGGCTCTTATATTCTAAGAAGAGGTTTTTGAGGAGGTTTGAAGTTTACTGTTATGATTGGATAGTATGAAACAGGATGAAAACTGCTTCTCAAAAATAATAAATAAGTATTAAGTAAAGTCAATAAATAAATCCTGTCGAAGCCTAAGCTTACACAGGATTTAGTTCTTGGAGTATCGTGGTGTGTAAGTTTCGAGACGAACATAATATTGATGAAGTGTCGCGAGTTCGCGCCTGACGCATAAGGAACTCTTCGAAGACAGCGTCCTCCCTCCACCTGACGCGTCGGACGTCGGCAGACGATCTCCGGCCACCGTAAGCGCGGGCATGCGGGCGGCGAGTAATGGGCGACTCGCTGTCCAACCATGGACCATGCCCTGGTCGACGGCGCGTTGTGTTCCACGCGCGCCTCAAAGAGTGTCAGCATGATGACGGGGCCTCCAGAGCGCCAAAGCCTGCCGGGGATCGGGACTTATCAAATTACCGTGACCCTGGAACGTAAAGGGCTATTGAAGGACCCCGTGGATTTTAGTCAGTACGAGTCTGACAGTCCCTCCCGCCCTGCTATACCACGATTAAGGCCGAGACTCCACCAAAGCTTGCGGCACGGGTTGCGGAGTGGAGCCGTGTCAATAACGCAATTCTATTGGTTGTTCAAAACACGTCTCGACTCGCACAGCTTTGGTGGAGTCTCGGCCTAAAACAGCCTAAGCTACAGATACTTTAAAACCTGGATAAACACATAGGATAGTTTGTATCAACAGCTAGTATCACTTCATTGATAGGATTTTTTTGTGGCGAAGTATAATAAAAAGATCAAATAAACATTATTTACTTACCGCTCATATCGGGAACTCATAATGTGATCTCTTTTTGATTGATTGAATTTCCTTTCTTCCTGTTTGTGTGATAAGTATGAAGGTCCAATCTTCAGGATCAGGAAATGCGGAGTACTATTCGGAATAGGCCCCTTCGTACACTAGGCGACGCAAGTCTCCGATACCTTACGATTTTGGTATTCATTTACGCGTGCTTGTGTTCCAACCTCTATGGTTTTTATTGCGATAGCCACTTGGATACCGAAGTCTTAAGGTATCGGAAACTTGAGGCGCCTTGTGTACGAAGGGCTTAGGAAAACACGGTGTTTTTGTTAGAAGTTTCTTTAGATATTGGAGTTCTAACTGCTTTCTTTTCAAATTAAACAATATGAGATCATAGAGTTATAGAGAGATTTCTTATACTACTTCCGTCGAATTTGAGAATTTAGGTTCAAATTACGTGTTTCCGTAACGACACCAGTCTGAACATAGCAACATAATCAACCAACGTCGCGCTATAAAAAGAGATAGAAAATTAGACTGACAAGGCAAGGTTTAAAGTCCGTATAAAAATACCATTTCTTTAAAAGTGTTGTTGTTCTAAATTAAATTGTAGGTAATCGTATTTTTAAAGATAAGACCTATCCGAAGCCCCTTTTTACACAAGGCGACGCAACTCCACACGATATCTTACGTCTTTGTTATCCATTGACGCGCCTCCAAGCTTTCATCACCTCACCCTTTCAAGCTTAGAAAAACTGATCGTGGTTGGGAACACCGAAGGCAAACAATCGCGCGGTCGTTCACCAACTCGATGGACAGAACAGTTGAAGGAATCATCATCCTCTAAATTCTATTCGGTGGTACCTAAGGGATGCGCTGGACAGAAACCGGTGGATCATCCGCTCCAGATGCCACTCCGAAGCTGACCACGATCCTCAGACATGAGGGACCGACTACAGAGAGATCCTTTGACGTGTGCCTGTGTACGAACCTCTATGGATTTGTATGACGATAGTCGCTTGGATACCTTGGATATCAGAGATTTGCGTCGCCTTGAGTACGAAGGGACTCACCGTGGTACCACAAAAACTTTTAAACGTCTGTTGAACACTAGTCTAAAAAAATGACAGATTATGATGTTTAAGTTTTAGTTGTAAGGCTGTAGTAAGTGTCCACGAAGATTTATTTAAAATGGCAACTCACACAGTAAGTGCCATTGTTTCAATTAGTTTTCAAACAAAATAGATATCTTTCTAATAACCCTAAGATTCATCAGAAAAAAAACACTATTGAGTAAAGACTCACTCAGCAAAAACTCTACAAGTCTACCTACCTCATTTCAAACCTTATGTCCTCGTAGTAAGGATGGTATTCCGACTTCAAAAGCCACGTTGACCGTACTCCCAGTAATTTGATAGACTCTTTGCCAGTACTTTGTGGCCTCTTGAATGCTGAAGAGTACTTTCTACGTTAGAGAGCCGAGTGTTCTCAGATGCGTAAACTTATAGGTCGTGGTTTTAACCTACTTTTAGCAGGTTGAGAGGTATTTTATTGAAGAGGTCCCGTTTTATTTCTGACAAGTGTTACTTATCTTGTTAAAAAAGTAATAGTTATTTCTTTCACAACTACACTAGCGAGCAAAAGTATAGAATCTCCTTAAATAATGGCGTGGTTTGAATGAATTAAGTATAAAGTTAAAGTTAACACTTTATGATGACTTTTAGATTACATTTGAATGACGAGTGACGCATAGGGAATAGCATTTTGACGGCTCAAAAAACGATATCGATTGATGTGTACTTTAATCTACCTAAAAAACGTTTCCCTACACAATAAATTTCTTCCATGGGTGCGTTATAAACATTTTAATTCACACAAGCAGCCAGTTAAACCCGGATTAACTATTTTTGGGCCATTTACATATTCGTTCCCTCATTCAGCCTCTGCCCCGTCAGTCTTGTGTTCTAGGTTTTATTTTATCTTGTCGTACATAATTCCTTGGAGTAAATAGACGAGGGCTAATGACTGTCAGACAGACGCTAATCTTAAGCTAACAGTTACAAAAAAGCAAATCTAGACAAAAGAGAATGTGAGCCAATTTTGGTACAACCTTTTATTAGCGATAAAAGCTAAGGACAAAAGTTTCTTTGTTACAGATAATAATTCTCACACAAAATGCTGGCAGGCTACATAATCTTTTGGTCCAGGATCGCTAATTTTCGTAAAGAAAACTGTCTGATAATAAATTTACTTTTACCTAAAGGCGCTTCTCACCGTGAGCATTCGCGTGTAAGGGTGCTCCCACATCTATCGACGCGGAATCTGCTTTTTTCGTCGCCCTTTCTCTTTCTGTCGCTTAGAACTGCCATTTGCTAGACCGAGACAATGCGATAGCACGCGGCTGCCTCGAGGATTCCGCCGCCTGCTATCGCATTATGCCTTCTGTCTCGGTCTAGCAAATGGCAGTTCTAAGCGACAGAAAGAGAAAGGGCGACGGAAAAAGCCGATTCCGCGTCGATAGATGTGGGAGCATCCTAATGTAACATTATAGATTCGACTTTGCCCTCACCGCGAGCATTCATCTGTAATGTAACGTTTCAGATTTGAACATTCGAAGACAATAGAGCTTCAAATTGCTCATTTTTATGTTACATTACAGGTGAATGCTCGCGGTGAAGGAGCGCCTTTACATTACAATACTATCTCCGACTGACGAGCATTCGCGTAGGTACATTTAGCATAGATTTGATACAAAGTGCGCATTGTGATGCTCGATTGTCTTCCGTCACTGATGAAATGTTCGAATCAACGTTACATTACAGGTGAATGCTCGCGGTGCTCATGACACAATTCGTGCGATTTTTCGGCAAATGTTGTTTAAGCTCGATGACCAGTCTGATATCTGATCATTGTGATCAAATTTGAACAGCAATAATATCAACTGAAGAAGCAATCTTCTACCAACTAGACAGTAAATATTAAACTGATTTACACACTGATGTAAAATTACTGAAACAGAATTGTAGACGTATAATAATTAAAAACGACGCTAATTAAACACAGCTGATAAATCTAGTTGCTTAGCAATTACGTTCGTCTGGGTGTAACTGCTTTCAAGGTTATAAATTAATCAGAATTTTGCTACTTTGAAAATACTGTTGGCATAATAACGATGAAGCTTGTTTCATACGCTTAATGATACCTATTTACGCATAATGGTATGTTGTAATAAGGTAGAGGGCCAGGGAGCCCCGCTGGGTGGGGCTCCTATTTCTAAAACTCTAAATTATGCTAAAATAGATTACATCTAATTATAGTTATGTTAGTTAATAACATCAAGAGGGAAAAATGTCAAGAGGTCATAATATAACAAAACATTACTGAACAGAACCACGTAAAAACCCTACTAATTTTCGATTATACCTATGTCATTACAGCTAGCAACTAATAAAACCGAGTGACGCAAAAATACCCTATCGCCAGCAATTTACTTAACGAATAGCAAAACCTACTCGCAGACTGAAACCCTATATCACAAAAAAAACATAAGTACCTAGTCGCCTCTTTTTTGGTAGAAACATTCCTACCTAATTTATTACTACTCCTTCACAAATATTCATAGCAGGCAACACTGAGTCTGAAATCTACCAAACACTTAGTACCTAGAGTTCCCTAAACGTTTTTCAGAGGCAATAAAAATATGGTACTTATGTGACCCGTTGTTCGGGAACTATGTCCTAAGTGTACCTCTGAGAGTTCTTGTACCAAACGACCTCACCCTAAGTGGTCTGAAGAACACAAATTGTTCAAAGTTTCCAAAGTATAGTAGGTATAATAGTCTTGTTTCTTAAGTTGCGGGTAGTTTGGTCAAAAACAGAGCGGCTGTCAGTCAACTGATTGTTAAATCTGACGTTTATAGGACCAGATTAGGTTAATCGACGGTTAAAACCTTTATTGCTGACTCTT
The DNA here is from genome assembly GCA_954870645.1 of Agrotis clavis. Taxonomy (NCBI): domain Eukaryota; kingdom Metazoa; phylum Arthropoda; class Insecta; order Lepidoptera; family Noctuidae; genus Agrotis; species Agrotis clavis. The sequence continues at coordinate 17,243,476 of OX940935.1, read as the reverse complement.
TATTATGACCTGGGTTGTCGATCAATACCGTGGTCATAACATAATGAGAGAAGAGTAGTGAGAGCGGTGGCCCAGTGGTAAATGCTCCGACTTATGACTTGTAGTTGTTCGAATCCACCCAGGTACATACTGCTTCTCTCATAAACCGTGAAGGAAAACTTCGTGAGGAAACCGGCACGTCCTAGAAATAATAAAAGCGAAGACATGTGGGATCTACCAATAGACACTGTGCCCGCGTCATGGATTACAACCTACTCCCTCTTGCAAGAGCAGATTCGAAGCGCATCCAAGAGTCAAATCCGTCACAATTAACGTGAAGTTACATGAATGCACAAATCGTTTCGACGCACGATTTCCGTCGAATGTGCGCGACTTTTTATCTTAGAAGAAATGTGTGCGTAACGTTGTGGAATTAAAGGGCGAATTTGCTATGTTAGGTTTCAGATGGACGCTTCTACTAACATCACTCATAATAGGCGATGAATCTACCATTTTGGAACATATTAACCTACTTCACACTTGAAAGGGTTCGCGACCAGATAATACCTTAAGCAGCATTTTCCCCAAAGACTTAGATTACGACACTAATGGGGCCTTCTTATCGGATTAGAGTTATATCCCGAGCCTGATGACGTCATCCTAGAGAGAATGAGATCACAACTTAGCCTGTCAATCATCTTAATATCCGCGCCGCAACATGTTTATCCAGAGCGTAAAAACTGGAGATAGAAATACAGCCCCTATTTTTAAAGACAGAGAGTAATATCCCGTGGATGCGTTCTCTCGTTAGTCTGGTGTTGTGATGACGATAAAAAACTTGATGTTAATGGATATATAAGTACTTGTTAATGAGTTTTTTTCTATTTGTAATGGTTAATGAAGGTTTATTTTCAGTTTTATTTGTAACTGGGCTGTCGTTGTGACATTTACTCGTGCGTGGGTTTAAGGAAGTAATTATGAATTTAATGGAAATTCTCCTCTTTTTCTTACAGCGAAATTCTAATTTTAGATTTACACTTTTTAGTATTTCACGTGATTACCACATCTATAAAAAATCCCAAAGCAGAGGGGTAACGTTTAGGACTTTCACGTTTTGAGTAACAAGTCTCACGTGTTTTCTTCAAAACATTCGTTTAGGTGTAAATAGGGAAATGTATTTTCACCTCACCCGCTCGGAAAGATTCTATTTCTCATTCAAAATCTGAGCGCAAAACTCCATTTTGTGCTCTAGAGCACAAAGTGTTGTTTAAAATTCGAACACGTCTTGTATTCAATTGTTTTCTACTTTTCTACACTGGCAGGCGAGCCGCCCCCACTGCATTTCCTCGCTGTGTGAGGTGAAAAGTTGTGTGTTGCACTCGGCAGCAAAGTTTTTCTGCGTCTCGTACTTTTGAAAACTTCGCATCGCTCAGGATTCTATATTTGAACCGCTCGTTTCTCTCGCGGTTCAATCTTAGAATCCTTCGCTCTCTCAGTTTTCAATTCAAGTACTCGCGCACAAAAATCAACTTTGCAGCCTTGCATAACAAATAACTATTTTCACCTCACCCGCTCGGAAAGATTCTATTTCTCATTCAAAATCTGAGCGCAAAACTCCATTTTGTGCTCTAGAGTGTTGTTTAAAATTCGAACACGTCTTGTATTCAATTGTTTTCTACTTTTCTACACTGACAGGCGAGCCGCCCCCACTACATTTCCTCGCTGTGTGAGGTGAAAAGTTGTGTATTGCACTCGGCAGCAAAGTTTTTCTGCGTCTCGTACCTTTGAAAACTTCGCATCGCTCAGGATTCTACATTTAAACCGCTCGTTTCGCTCGCGGTTCAATCTTAGAATCCTTCGCTCGCTCAGTTTTCAATTCAAGTACTCGCGCCAAAAATCAACTTTGCAGCCTTGCATAACAAATAACTATTTCACCTCACACGCTCGGAAAGATTCTTTTTCTCATTCAAAATCTGAGCGCAAAACTCCATTTTGTGCTCTAGAGCACAAAGTGCTATTCAAAATTCGAACACGTCTTATATTCAATAGTTTTCTACACTGACAGGCGAGCCGCCCCCACTACATTTCCTCGCTGTGTGAGGTGAAAAGTTGTGTGTTGCACTCGGCAGCAAAGTTTTTCTGCGTCTCGCACCTTTGAAAACTTCGCATTGCTCAGGATTCTCGCTCGTTTCTCTCGCGGTTCAATCTTAGAATCCCTCGCTCGCTCAGTTTTCAATTCAAGTACTCGCGCCAAAAATCAACTTGCATAACAAATAACTATTTCATTCTAGTTGCCAAAGTTAGTCTAAGTAGTATATATAGTTAGCAAAAGAGGTAACTATGTAAGCATCAACTTTCAAAAGGTTTTATAATGTTGTGCTATAAGTTTCAATGTATCTGCGTACAAACCAAACGGATTGGCACAGTGGCTGAGCGGAGATAAGCACGGACACGTGTCGCGAGTTCGATCCCCGCACGGAACAAATATTTGTATGACAAGTAGTAGTTCCGGGTCTGGGTGTTTTTGCATGTGTGTTTTTATGTTTGTAAACGTACCCACGACACGGGAGAAATTCCATGTGTGGGACAACTTAAAAAAAAAATACAACTTGGCTAAATGTAGCATACAGTTCAAAAGTGCTTACATACACCATATAGACAGGAAAACCGTTTGAAAATTGCTGTCTTTATACCTGTTTGCTGACTGTACATAAACGAGCATGTTATATCCCTGTGATGAGTCATCAAATATTCCTTTAGATCGTTTACTATGAATACTCGGTTCCTATTCGGGATTCAAGCAACCGTGTAAGTTACACGGATGCTGAGGTGAAATGATGACGGTTAAAATTTCGGTTCTTCTATAACTTGCCTCTAGTTGCTGATTCTCCCACAAGAATTTTTCTTTATCATCTTTATAGCTTTTAGATTCCTTTTTCATGTTAAAAAACCGCCTTACCACAAAAACTTCTGTTGAACGGTTATCTAAATTCAAATTCATTTATTCATTTTGTGAACATAGGTGATTACAGGTGTTTTTCAATAGATTAGTGTACAAACCATGTCCCGCCGATAGGCATACAAAATCAGTTTACAAATGTTATTAATATAAAATGTACGAGTATATGCATGTCAAATTATCAAAATTGTGTCAATAAAGTTGGGAAAATTTCATGAAAGTATCAAAAATAATAATAATTATATATGAAAATGTTAATAGTAATGTCACAAGTACGAGTATATGCATGTCAAATTATCAAAATTGTGTCAATAAAGTATTGAAAATGTCATGAAAGTATAAAAAAATATTAGATATTCATCAGAATTTGTCATCCAAATACTCTTTGACTGAATAGTATACCTTGTCATTTAGTAGCTTAAAGAGCTTATTCTTGAATTCATTATTATTCTTACTATTTCTAATATCACAAGGTAATTTGTTGTACAATTTAGGTGCCATTGCATAGACACTTTTATAAGCAAAAGCAGTCTTAGTAGCTATTATTTTTAACTTATCTGAGCGACGTTGACTTTCTACGTGACTAAACAAGTGCATATTATTTTTTACAAACATCAGAACCTCATAGATATACAGCGACGGTACTGTCAGAATATTTAAATCCCTAAAGTGCGGCTTACATGTATCTGTTGTTTTTAATTTACAGATGGCTCGTATGCATCTTTTTTGTGCCAAAAGTACGGACGATATATTTGCAGCATTACCCCAAAATATAAGTCCATACCTTAGTGTGGAGGCTACATACCCGTGGTAGGCCGTTAGGAGGGCAGTTTTGTTTGCGATTTTACCTAACATGTATAGGGCATAAGAGAATCGGTAAAGTCTTAAACAAACACTATCAATTTGAGATTTCCATGACATATCATTGTCAATGTGCAATCCTAAAAACTTTGTGGTTTTGGATTCTAGTACTGCGTCTCCTTTGTACCTGATTTGGTATTGTGTCGGTGTTCTTTGTCGAAGTTTGAAGTCCATTATTTTAGTTTTTGTCAAATTAATTTTTAGGTTGTTGGCATTAAGCCATTCTATGATTGACACCAGGTTTGTATTTATATCTAATTCTATTTCTTTAAAATTACCCTTGTCAAAAACCATAGTGCTATCATCTGCAAATAAGCACATCTGATGACTTGTTACATTGGGGAAATCGTTTATATAGCAGATGAAAAGTAACGGACCCAACACAGACCCCTGTGGAACACCATACAAAATTTTCCTAGTATTTGAGGAGTATATTGTTTCAGTTTTTGTCTTAATGTTGACTTGGCTGATCTGAGTAAACTGTTTTCTATTTTCTAAATACGATTGTATGAGCTTAAGTACATTACCTCTAATACCGTAGCTATAGAGCTTTTTCAGTAGTATTTTATGGTCAACGTAGTCAAAAGCGCGCGTCATGTCCATATACATTGCTGCAACCGGTTTTCTGTTGTCCATGTTGTGATGTATCTTTTTAAGGAAATTGTACACTGCCATATTAATCGTTTTGTTCTGTCTAAATCCCATTTGTTCCTGACAAAAAATGTTGTTTTTTTTAAAATAATTATTGAGTCTAATATAAATTACTTTCTCAAAAATTTTTGAAAATATTGGAATTAGGGCTACAGGTCTAACAAGTGTAACTGCAAAATGACCCTTATATCAACGTGAAATGTCGTTTGTAGACTCTTTGGTCAATTGATTCCGCTCAGATGGGACCCACGGGTCCAAAGGACTATATAATACATTTTCGAATTGGTCGATTGGAAATTATTATAAACAAAAACAACATAATTTTCGTAATTCAACTGACATTCGAATTTCAAAAAATTACAGCTGTCACTGTCAAATTTTTGTCGACACTAAAATATTGCTGACTCTACCGAGCATTGAGCAACAAGGGAATAAAATCAACATCATTTATTGACTGGTTCAAAAATATGCAAAATGAATGTCATTTGTATGTGATTGAGTTTCAATGCTGAGCGATTCGATAAACGAATACTGCAGTTTTCACAGACGAGGCACACAGCCTGAAAACTTGATTATACATACAGTTCTTGAGTTAAAAATATTTAAGTATGCAGTTTACAGAAGACAATTTACACAGTAAACATCGTAATATCACGATATTATTTTCCGGTAGGTTAGGCAGAGCAGAGATATGCTACTTTGACATTATGCCATTCTTTGTCAAGTTACGGGGCTATATTCTCAGTGCAAAAAGCTCTCTGAAGCTCTATCATGACTTTCCCGTTTTTGTGATGTAAAGTGAACTGGAACTTTAACGTTAATTTGATGGATAAGAGTTTCTCTTTCGCACACTAAGGCGCTTTTACAATTTTCCATAGAATAAACGCAGTAAATACATTAAGTACCTTATAAGGGGTCACGGGACTGTCTGGGTCGTGGGACTGTCTGGGTCGTGGGACTGTCTGGGTCTTGGGACTATCTGGGTCGTGGGGTCGTGGGACTGTCCGGGTCGTGATTCTGTGGGGTCGTGGGACTGTCTGGGTCGTGGTTCTGTGGGGTCGTGGGACTGTCTGGGTCGCCGGACTGTCTCATTAGGTAACCATGACCGTAGAAAGAAAAGAGCTATTGAAGGATCCTCTTTCATGATCTCCATCTTTCATGATCAACAGTTCGGTTTCACCAAAGGTCGTTGTACAACTGACGCCGGTGTTACCCTATTGAAGAACATTTTTAACTCCTGGGAGGAAGCACAGGATGCCATAGGAATCTTTTGCGACCTCTCAAAAGCATTCGATTGCGTCAACCACGAAACGCTTTTGCTAAAGTTAGAACATTATGGTATTAAAAATAAAGCCCTTGATTTACTAAATTCATACTTAAAAGATAGACAGGTTAAAGTTCAGATAAACGGTACAAACTCATTGGGGGCTGAAATGACTATGGGAGTGCCTCAAGGTTCTATTTTGGGTCCATTCCTCTTCTTAGTTTATATTAATGATTTACCTCATTTACTAAAAAATCAACCACAGATGGTGTTATTTGCTGATGATACATCTTTAATTTTTAAAATTGACAGACGTGCACAAAATCTAGACACTGTTAATGACTGTATTCTTAAGGTTCAAAATTGGTTTACTGTTAATAATTTAGTTCTTAATGAAAAGAAAACAAAATGTATTAGATTCACTTTACCAAATGTTAGAAGAAGCGAATGTGAAATTTTATTGAACGGAAAAAAATTGGAATTTATTAATCAGACAGTTTTTCTAGGAATCACGTTAGACGATAAATTACAATGGGGCCCCCATATAGCATCTCTAGCAGGGCGACTAAGCTCAGCCACTTATGCTGTTAGAAAGATAAGGCAGTTAACCGACGTCGAAACTGCGCGTTTGGTTTACTTCAGCTACTTTCACAGCATTATGTCATATGGCATCCTATTGTGGGGCCGGGCAGCTGACATTGAATCTATTTTTATTTTGCAAAAAAGAGCTGTCAGAGCAATTTACAATCTACGTCGTCGCGAATCTCTTAGGGAATTATTCAAAAAGATTAATATAATGACAGTGCCTTGTCAATTTATTTATGAAAATATAATGCATGTTAGGAAAAATCTTCATCTTTTTAATAAAATAGACAGACATAATTTTAATACGAGAAATAAAGATAAAATTGATCAACCATATTTTAGATTGTCTAAAGTACAAAAATCTTTTATGGGGTTCTGTGTTAAATGTTACAATAAAATACCGAGTGAGATCTTAAATCTAAATGAAAAAAAATTTAAAAGTTACATAAAAAACACCCTTAGTAAACAAGCATATTATACAACAAACAAGGAGGCAACTCAACAAACAAGGAGATAGCGTTTAAAGCTCAAAAGAGATGCATCAGAGCCATGTTTAGTTTAAAACCCACAGACAGTTGTAAACCCTATTTCATACAACATAAAATATTGACATTACCATCCCTTTACATCTTAGAGACTGTAGTATTTATAAGGAACAATCCAGAGTTATTTCCCCGTATGTCAGATCAATTTCCAAGAAATCGCCGTGATCAAAGTCAGATCTGCCTTCATGCAAGTCGGACAGCATTTGTGCGCAAGAGTGTTCTTTGCATGGCTCCAACGATTTATAATAAATTACCTAAAAGTTGGAGGGAGCTTACTAACATGGAATTGAAGACGAAACTAAAACTATTTTTGACGACCAAAGCGTATTATAGCATTAATGAATTTATGGCAGAGTCATTTGCAGCAAGGTAAAATTTGGAAATGTATTTGATTTCTTATTTTATTGACAATATTATGTTGTAATAATGTGTTTTAATAATGCTGCTGTAATTTTGACAATTTATTGTAAAGTTTGACATTGTTACAATATTCTTATTTTATTTTATTGACATTTAATTTTTTTATTGTTGTTTGACATTTTTATTTTTGTTTTTATTTTATTATTGTTATTATTTTTCAATTTGATTTTCTTATAATGAGTCCGTGCAACATTGAAAATTATTTTATTAATTAAAAACGGATATTTATTAGCGTAATAAAGGCAACTTATCATATTTGCACGTCGCGTATGCGGCAAACATGTCGAACATAATTTATAATAATATCTTGCATGCATAATGTCACCGTTCTGTATGTATACACATGTTTGAGCAAATAAATAAACTTACTTACTTACTTATAAATTAGAAGATTTTATTCAAGATAAAAATGTTTGGAAACATGCTGGTCCTGCTCCATAGTACAATGTAGGGCTTAAACAGGCTCAAACTGGTTGAAATTTGAATGCTCACACACTTATATTTGTAAATTGTGTAATTTCAATATTTTGTTAAAATGTGAACGCCATGTACCTTTTTGCTTTTTTTATTTCTTATTATTTTTTTTTATTTTTAGTCTAGATTTTCAAGGTACATTGCTTTGACATTAATTATTTCAAACGCTGTTAAAAAATATTGTAAAACATTTTTTTTAAAAGAGTAAGTATGGAGTTTCTTGCCCATTCTTCTCCATACAACCTACCTTAGCGAATGGGTGTAGAATCAATCCCTTCCCTTCCTATTCCCTTTAAATTTAAATATCGACGTTCAAAAGTGCCTCTTCGATGGCCTAATTGGAATAAATGATTTGACTTTGACTTTGATAATATAACCACGTAAAAAAAACTCTTATAAATAAAATACAGAAATCTTGTGATACGTCTTCAGTTCCCGAAGCCTTGAAACTGTGTTGCTCCTTTTTTGTTTTCTAAATAACCAATTCCTACACACGACGGTGCTCTCATTCGAAGTTCCAACTGACGCTGTATCTTTCTTACCTACTAGATAAGCAAGGCAATTCGTCTTTGAATTTACAGCCTCCACTTTGTCTTGAAATTTGCTCCACTTTGTTGTGAAGATATCTTAGTAACTTATTCAAGGTAGAACATGCTAGGCTTTCGTCTAAATAAAATAGTCTGTTGCTCACTTACACTAACATGAGGTGAATCCTAAAGAAGAATGGCAAGTTGTCATGCAATATGTGTCATAAAATTATTCTCAAAAGGTGTAATGCAAGTTTGATACTCTTTCACCACTGTATCAATTTCATTCATATTCAATTCAATTTATCCAAGTAAAATATCTGTTAAAGCCATAGAACCATTAAGTACTACGTACAGTTAAAGTTCTGTTTCAACCGGCATAGATAAATAGAAAACGTTCAATAAGTTCGATCCATTCAATCAGGTCAATCAAGATCTGATGAAGATTCCCATTCGTTCACACAGCTGTGCCGTTATATCTTTGAACCATTAATTTCCAAGACATTTCCAAGTTTTGATTTTCATCTGAATGAATTATGAATCGGCGCAAATCTTAATTTTGAGACGATGTTGCCAATACGTAGCTATATTATTTATTGTTCTTGTCTCTTCAACTGCAGATAAAATTGAACTGTAACAAGTTCTGTCAAGGTTGAGATTGCCTTGGAGATTTTCGAAATGCTTTTAGTGTTACCATACTTAAAATGAATGATAGAGGTTATGGGGTGCGATGAAATCTTTGGGGTTTATGTGTGTTGATGATAAATGACAGTTGTGTTTGTTTTTTAGCGGCGATGATACGTTATATCTCTTGTAGGTCGAGATAAAGAATACTTGGATTTATAAACGTGATCCCGGGAAAATCCGCACTGTCAGACCCTTTTAATCCCATGCAGTCCCCTTAAAAAGGGAATTGCTGTTTGTTTAAGTAAAATTACCTGTTTTAAGTAAACAAATCCATACTAATTTGGTATTTAATAAATAAAAACATGTTGTGATGATTAGTGATGGTAGATAATAGAAAAAAATATGTTAAAAAAGTGGGTGTTCTTTGACCTAGGTTATTTTTAAATCCCGATAGCCGTTCCCAACGACGATATAATACTAGACTCCTAATAACAGGCGACCGATGTCTGCCAACACATTAGGCAAAAAAGTCTTATATCCGTCTCATTTCGACCAATCCTGTGAGCCGTAAACATACGTTGAGACAGAACAGACCTTGAGTTAGCCAATCACAACGCAGTACCCCGTCCCCCTCGCTTACGTAGTACCTCAGCGAGTTGGCAGAATAGTTTTGTTCGTTAGATCGTGCAATGCGTAGTCTAGTATTATATCGTCGTTGGCCGTTCCCGTGGGATAACTCTCGTCTCAGTACCCTCGTGCTCGTTAAAACGCTCTCGTTTGTTTTTCGTAATGTAACATTTGCAAGAATGTTAAAAGCAGCACCTAAGGTCAAGGCGAAATCTATGAAAAACATAAACCATTTATAAATCAGTCCTAAAAAAAAGAGCCGAGAACACGCAACTTCCTTGCCATTATCGCAACCAAGAAAGGGTCACTTGTAATCGTAATCGTAGTGCGTGCCACATGTATTTGTGGTCAATCGCGGCGATTACGAGGGCGATAACATAACACTTGAACTAACAGAAAAGGTTCAAGTGAATCGCAAGGTCATTAGCAATGTAGTTCACACCATTACAGGGTTCATAAACGGAGGTGAATGTTGTTTGTTTATTTAGAACTTTATTGATAATATTTGTGTTGAGTTTTCGACGGCTCTGTTGTAAGCGCCATATTCACGATTTAATTCAACCGTGATCATGTCGCTTGTCCGGAATAACACGTAGGATATCATATCGGTACAATGTTGCCATTACATACACGCGGTTCAGACGCTGGCAACAGTTAGTAAAGTTGTCCATGAGAAACTTGAAAAATTTGGAAACGCTTTGGTCCAATTAACGAATCAATCTAACTAGTGTACCGCTTACACATTTGCTGGAGAAACCAACCTCTGTCATAATACCATGTTGTCTCCTCAAACCCCTTTGCTATTTTCTAAAAATTTCAGTATCTCTGACTATCTCTGATGCTGCCAATTCATTTATCACAATCCATCCTACCAACCATCAGATATCGATTCTCCTATAGAGTTTCCCCATAAAATTGACTCTCACATCAGATGTACCATATTTTCACTTACAAAGCACATACCAAATTACACTTTCCAATTCCCTCCATATTTAACCCACTCAAACCTAACAGCCGTAACAGATGATCCAATAAACACGGTCCCTAACCAAAAACATGAGTTCGGAGAGTATTACCATCATAATGTAAACTAGCTAAGAGGGATTTTGTCAAGTCCTCTCTAAAGGACCCTTAGAGTCTTTCAACTGTACTGTTCTTAGGACTCGTAGGTCCTGGCCACAAGTTACACGTTCACGCGTCTTGCGGCAGCGGCTGCGGTGAAAAACACATGAACGAAGTCGTTTAGAGAATGCTGTGAGCCTCTGGGATACGCTTTGCGAATTGGCTTTGCTCCCGCGGAAGTAACAAATGACGTTCACGCGTTGCCACTTATCTCATAACCCGAGGTCGTGACCGGGACCACAATCTTGGGGTCAGATTTCTCAATGAGGATATTACCTAAATAAAATTCTGTTTCACTGTCGCTTTGAAGTGCAATTTGCAACGCTGAAAGCGTCTACGTACGCGTGCTCCTCGAGTTCCGAGCGCCCTATATTCGCCCTTTGTTCTGAAACATCAAAAAAATGCGCGAAGATTTTTCACTTCGTATAAACTAACCTTATGTCTCTTCGCCCAACGTCGTGTCTCCCTGCATAACCTCAGGTTATGCAACCTGAGTCAAGCCACACACGCGAGCAACATATTACGTATATTTCCGTCGTTTTTCTAGTCTCTCCAGAAGTAGCGTCACGACTTCTTTCATCATTTTATCGACAATCGTTGTCGCGAGACGCATATAATTTGTGGCCAAGAGCTTAGGGATTCCGAAGGTTGTGTACTTGTGATGATACAGTTTTGAGTGTAACCCTGAATGTATAATTTGGCGGCGAATTTTGGGTGAGGGTACTACTATATTTTCATTGTGGTCTTAGTTTAAGCGAGTTTAAAGTACTTAGTAAAGTTTTGTGGTGTTTGACGGGTCATCTTTAGGTAAATAAGAAGTTCAACGCCAGGAATTACGTCCTTAGTATAATAGGGCGGATTTTGTAGTTGATAACACACTTTTGAACGACGGCCTTCATGAGCTGACCATGTGACTATATTTTATAGGAATATTTGTGACTACGGACGGCGACGCTTGAACGTGATTTAGATAAAGTGATCGCGTTTGTTTTACTGATGAAATCTCTCAAATATGACTTCTTCGTTTCTGGTTATCGATCAATATGTAATTAACTATTTTCTATGAGTTTCAAACCTCTATTGCTTTCGTACCTACATATTGGCGTTGACGAAAATGCTCTATAAATAATAATGTAAAAAAAAAACCCCTAGTTATCATTTTTGCTTGAATCTACCATCAAACCGACATAATTACTTCAGTACCTCTATTAATTAACTTAGTAAATCATGCGCTCATTTAATTTTACTTTAAACCGTTCTAAGAGCCAATGGATGTGGCAAAAACAAATCTAGTTCATTCCATGATGTAAGCGTGTCCTTATGTCAATAATGACTTAGGACCAAAATAAAAACAAGTCCGCCATTGGTCTAGCAAATTAAATATACGAGGAAGTTGGAACTACGGCCCTTTAAATTAATCCTTTGGTGTGAAAGGTCAGAAGGTCTAAAACAGCCACTTTCAGCAATTCTCGTGAAAATGATTCATTTCGTCAATTCCCAGCAAAATCATTAGGAATTCGTCTAAAAATCGCAAAGTGGTAACACACACAAGCATTACCCTTTTCTATTATTTTTATATCTGAACATAGACTTATAGCATATAGTGAGAATTGGTTATACATTATCTCTTGTCTTCTCACGATGAAAGAGAGAAAAATTGTTGTGTGACGACCTGTCTCTTTCTTTTACAACACCACGATTACGTCGTCTAAATAAATAAGAAGAAGAATATATGGTCCTTGCTTTTCTTTTCATTTGTTTTTCTTTCTGTTTAAGAAAGTATTTTTTGTTACGATATTCATAATATGATTCGCCTTCAGTAGCCTTTTTAGACCCGCAGCGGTCACAAACATTTTACATGGCGACAAATTACTCAAATGAGGTTCGTCACTCGCTTCATTGGATGTCAAAAGGACGAGAGAAGTTCTGATAGTGAATTATTTGGTTTAAATTAATGAGAAAAGTTTCAGTTACACTTTGGGCTTCGGGCACGCCGCAATTGCGGCGGTAAGACCCCTCTTTGAGGAGTGGCTGGAGAGAAGTCATGGCGTCCTGACCTACCGCTTGACGCAGGTCCTCACCGGACACGGAAGTTTCGGGAGGTACCTGTGTCTGATGCGAAAGGAGGAGACGCCTGGGTGTCACCACTGCGAAGATCGCCCGGAGGACACGGTGGAGCATACGGTGCAAGACTGCCCAGCTTGGGCAGAGCACCGACGTGTCCTCACGGCTGCGATAGGCGGAGACCTCTCGCGCCCAGCATTGGTCGCGGCCATGCTGCGGGGCGAGACGGAGTGGGAAGCGGTCGCCTCCTTCTGCGAGGCAGTAATGCTCGTGAAGGAGGAGGCGGGCCGCGAGCGAGAGAGGACAGAGTCCTCCCTCCGCCCCATCCGCGGTAGTAGACGCCCACGGCGACGGACGTCGCTAGATGATCTCCGGCCACCGTAGGCGCGGGCATGCGGGCAGCGAGTAAAGGGCAACTCGCTGCCCGACCAAGGACCATGCCCGGGTCGACGGCGCGTTGTGTCCCACGCGCGCCTCAAAGAGCGTCAGCATAATGACGGGGCCCCCCTCTCAGAGGGCCAAAGCCTGCCGGGGTCGCGGGATTATTTCCTTTCCGTGACCCTGGAACAGAAAGGGCTATTGAAGGACACCGTGGATTTTAGTCAGTAGAAGTCTGACAGTCCCTCCCGCCCTGCCCGGGGTTGGAGGACTCATTTGATGATTTTAACACTTTGGGCTTCAAATTATGCCATATAGTTAACAAACTAATTTAGGAATGACAGGATCCTAGCAACATCAAAAAAACATTGACACAGTATTTCAGGAGTATGAATAGGCATGGAAACTAAAAATATGTAATTAATCCGTCGTTGGATTGTCAAAAAATGTATTTTTAACCTGAATTTTTTCATTTCATAATTATATGAAAATTGACGAAGATACGAAACTTGTAAAATTCTTAATTGACGCCGCAGATACGTTTTATATTATAGAATCAAAATTTTGATGATAAAAGAAACTACGGTCTCAATAGATTTGCAATTTATTGCTGCTGGTAACTAGTCTATAGTTTATGCGTCGTATGTTATGCATACCTACGCATTTTTGAACCAATGACTTACATGGAAATACGACAATCACATAATGAACGAATGCTCCCTTCAGTAAGGGCACAACACTAGTTCCACAGTTTCATCATGAAAGCAAAACAAAGAACTCTCAAAAGACCAATAAGGAAGTACTGCAGAATACAAATTAATCCAGTGCAGACATAGTAAAGATGAATCTTGATAGTGATAATAAAATAAACAGTTTCGTTTCTCGGCCTCTTTTATTGCGGAGACATTAACTAAAAGGGTCCCCGGACAGTTATAAGAGCTTGGAAAGACGTCACGGTTGTCCGAAGTCGGTGTTTGACGTATTTCAGTCATAGGGGACTAGTTGTTGCTATCGGCTTCGCCCGCTATAACCCGAAAATTATCCCACGGGACCATAAAATTGGGATAAAAACTATCCTTTATGTTAATCGAGGTTATAAATTATCTGTGTACCAAATATCATCTAAATCCGTTCAGTAGTTTTTGTGTAAATGAGTTGAAAACATCCATCATCACAAACTTGCAAGTTTAAAATATATGAGTTAGATTTACATGGGTCGATTATCGCTATGCGATAACTCGCCAGTCGCATCTCTTGTAAAAATCGGTGCCCCATGGTCGATTTTATCTCCATACGGCAAAAGTCGAATGGCAAACCTTTGGATCTTGCATTTAGTCACTTGTAGCCTAGTCGAATTGTCATTTAGACGGTCGATTTTCGCCGTGCGACTAAAGTCGACCCGTGTGAATGTTCTATTATTAGTCCAGTCATTAAAGCCCAAACCCGAAAATAATTAGTAACTTGCTGAAATTTTAGGGGGTTCTTAAGGAAGGTAAAATAACATACCGGGTGATTTTGCAGCGTTCTGGGGTGTACGGAAAGGGTTGAAAAGGGGTGAAAAGGTGTTTTTTGCTAATAACATTGCCAAAAAAATTAGTAACACGCTGCAAATTTGGAATAAGGTTGTTCTTACGGTTTTGTAACGTGTATTAAATTTGCAGCGTTTTGCAACATACGGAACATTGTTTTTTTTTAAAAACAGTGCAATTAGTTAAAAACAGGGGTAAGAAAATTAGTAACACGCTGCAAATTTGGAATTAGGTTGTTCTTACCGGTTTGTAATGTGTATCAAATTTGCAGCGTTTTGCAACATACGGAACATTGTCTATTATTGAAAAAACAATGAAATTATTTAATCACACGGGTGAAAAAAATTTGTAACTCGCTGTAAATTTGTAATTAAGTTGTTTTTACCGTTTCGTAACGTATATCGCACTGTTTTTTTAATAATAAACAATGTTCAATTTGTTGTAAAACGCTGCAAATTTGATATACCTTACGAAACGGTAAAAACAACTTAATTACAAATTTACAGCGAGTTACAATTTTTTTCACCCGTGTGATTAAATAATTTCATTGTTTTTTTAATAATAGACAATGTTCCGGATGTTGCAAAACGCTGCAAATTTGATACACGTTACAAAAAGGTAAGAACAACCTAATTCCAAATTTGCAGCGTGTTACTAATTTTCTTACCCCTGTTTTTAACTAATTGCACTGTTTTGAAAAAAAACAATGTTCCGTATGTTGCAAAACGCTGCAAATTTAATACACGTTACAAAACCGTAAGAACAACCTTATTCCAAATTTGCAGCGTGTTACTAATTTTTTTGGCAATGTTATTAGCAAAAAACCCCTTTTCACCCCTTTTCAACCCTTTCCGTACACCCCAGAACGCTGCAAAATCACCCGGTATCTTATTTTACCTTCCTTAAGAACCCCTTAAAATTTCAGCAAGTTACTAATTATTTTCGGGTTTAGGCTTTAATGACTGGACTATATCGTACAAACTTTACCCATCCTCCTCGAGGAATGGGATTCGAGCAATCAATGTGCGGAAATTGTGCCTCTAAACTACGTCACTTGCAGTTCAGGGGACTTTGGCAACCCCTTTGATCTATTTAGCAGTTGAAGGGTAAATTGATGTTGTTTGATAGATTACGAAATGTTTTGATGGGTTTAAGATCCTGGTTACATAATGAAATACAAACGTCACCCCTTTTCGTCAAACATTTTTTAGCATAACAGTATTTTTTTTTCTTATAAAAAGATACGTTGCCCGTTGCGTTTACAAATAATAATTATAAACTCACATTCACAAACGCCCAGACCTGGAACAATTACTTATAGGTCATACAAATTTTTGCTTTGTGCGGGTATTGAACCCGCCACACTCAGCACAGCAACTGACCGATCGTTCGGCCACTGCGCCGACTGTGCGGTCGAACATTGAAACTTCTAGCAAATAAATTATTTCTAACCACCATACCTTACGCTTTTATTAAAGAAGTGGTGGCCCAGTATAATAAGAATAAGAATAAATTTATTTAACTGTTACAAAGATAACCTTAAATCAAAACATTTTGTTTTATCTGTAACTAATAAAACTAAACAATGGTTTGTTTGATCGGTGGTCCCCAACTAGGTTTTACCTGTATCTTGGGGACCTGAGTTGCGGTAGTCACGGAAGGCATTTCCTTCTTTTTTTTTTGGGTTGGCATGATTAAAACAAGTTGTTTTAAAACACCTGTTTAAAACAGTTTGAAATTAAACAGTGTTTTTTATTACCCGTTTCAACTACTTTTCAAGGCGGATGAATGCATATAAAATGAAAATAAAGTAATAATCAGGAGTCTAAATAGTTTGACATAAAACCATTTGAGTCTAATGCCATTACTATGTCATGTTTTTAACTTTTATTGGCATTGTAATGAAATAATAATTAAAAATATTAGAAAAAAAACATCACATGTTTTTTTTCCATTGATAATTTTTCGTAAAAATTTCATTACAAAGGGCGAATTTGAAAAGATGTAGTCTAGAAAATGAAACATAATTGATTTAACTTTAGAAATCAACAAATAAGGTGGAATTAATTTGAAAAAGAAACCAGAAACTAAAAAAAAAAAAACAAAAACAAAACACTTGTTTAAAACAATTTGATCTGTTTGTTTTATAAATTTGAAAAAAACTGTTTTTTTCTAACCCTGCCCAGTATTGGTATTTTCTTATTGATTTTGCTTGAGAATATTAATAGAATTTTACGTAAACAGTCAGACATTTGTGTCGACACCTTCAAATGACAGCATTTCTTCTTGAGAAAAACCTTTTCTCGTATCTTGTCAATATACTTCAGGAAATAATGGCGTGTCATGAACAGCAATATCGTCATCAATGTAGAAGTGGGATTACGTACTGTTATATTTCTTCGACTCTGTTTATTGGATCGTGGGAATGTGACGTAACAATGCTGTGATTGAGTAAGCTGGAAAGTCTTTCCGTCTGATGCCACCTAAATTAGTTTTTATTTCAAGAAACTAAAAGAAGTCTTCTGTTGTGAAATAATTAATTGTAGCCAGCGTGTTAGTTACCACGACATCGTATTCAGGGCTATATTTTCCATTAGATACTTTGGACATATGCCGCAATCCTTGGGGCTCCTAACTTATCTCAGCACGCGTAGCATGACATATTCTGGCTCAGTTCTACCAAGAATAGATAAAGTTATTTCTTTAAAATTCTACACTTTTAATTGCCAGAGTATTTCACGACTCGCAGACAACTGGGGAATAGAAACCTTTAAACTCTACATTTTTGACATCAACGCCATGCTTTATAATTCTATAGAAAATTTTCTACATTCTTCTTTCTATTCGTGGATAAATACCGTTTCGACTTTCTTATGCTACGCCTAAGAGCTCGGTACCTTCGTTTTATTATCCTATATCGGCCCCATACTCCCAAAGTACCCAGGGCCTAAGTTAAATACGGCCCTGAACTATACCGTACTATTTTCGTGCAAAACAAAGTGAACAAAAAAGAAGTGGTCTATTTGAATTACGTAAGTCTCAACAAAAATACTCAAGATTTATGGCTTAGAAGATAAGGTTCGCAATAAATTGAGCCTGTTGCCCTAATAACAACCGGGATTTATCTCACCAAGACACCGAAGAGATACAATTTCGGTACATACAGCGTGCTCAACTTTGACAATCAAAAGTTGGTTGCAAAATTCTCCCTTTTCTTCATTTTACGAAACGTCAAATGACGTCTACGTACGTCTGCCATCTTTGAAAATGAATAGCGTCGGAGCTGTCGAATTACTTACCCCATATTAAGTTAACCTTTTAAGTTATTTCTTGGAGTTTTCCTCGTTCTTCTGGCACTCGTTAACACCTATATAGGGCCGTCCAAATGTGATTTGTGAAGGAACTTCCTTGTGTTTTCTTTGATAATTATGTGTTTTGGGTTTTGTATATAGTGTTTGTGCAGGTAGGTAGGTAGTCTTATGCTACTGTTAAATATAAAGTGTCGAGCTAGCTTTCAAAAAAAAAATACACTTTTATTTAGAACCAAAAAACTTTAAAAAAAAAATGTAACCGCCTTCAAAAAAAACCACAAAAAAGGGTAAAATAAACTTTTTTTATTAATTTCATTGTCTTTTTTGCCACCGACTTCCGAAAGAAAAGTTTTGAAGGTTATTTTACCCTTTTTTGTGGTTGTTTTTGAAGGCGGTTACATTTTTTTTTTTTTTTTTTATTTTACTCTTTTTAGTTTAAATATTAAACCACAATTCTTGTCAAATACGAGTACATCATTTTCTTACATGAGCACTAGAATTTTGTAATCCGTAACACCGGTAATAACATCGTTAAAATCTCTTACATTCATTCCCTATCTCGAAAACTACTGAACCGATTTTGATGAAACAGTATTCCCTAAGTTGAACGATACCTAGTACAACAAAAAAAGAATTACTTAAATCGGACTTGTAGTGCCGGAGATATGCGAACACAAACATAATTTACCAAATCAGTCGATGCCAAGTCCTTACTAGAGGAGTTGTACCTTCCATCATCAGCTCAGCTATATGAGATGATGATTACCATACGCAAATACTTAAATTACTTCATAAAATTTGCGAAAAACGATGTGTAAGCCTATAAAATTTGAGGGTTGCCCTCGATTTCTCCAGGATCCAAGCATCAGATCCTGTCATGGTGACAATGGGACCACTCCTGAAGTATCTCCTTTCGAACAAAAAAATAATTTTGAAAATCGGTCCACAATTGGCGGAGGAATCGCGTAACACATACCGTCGAATTGATAACCTCCTTCTTTTTGAAGTCGGTTAAAAATAAATAATAATATAAACTCACGTCATTATCCAGCTACGATCCTAAAATACTTCTTTCGTCTCGTCCACATTGATACATCTGGGCACAAGCACGCCGGTTGCTAGTACTACCTACACAGTACACGCCCGACCTTTCTGAAGACCCTCACGAATACAGTCAGTGTAGGTCTTTCCTAGGACATCGCCACCCGGTATTGCCACTCCCATCCGGCACTCTCCATCATAAATATTCCCACTGCTGGGACACTGGCCTTCTCTCTGTGAGAGGGATAGGGTCATTATCCACCACGAAGGCCCAGTGCGAGTTAGTAGATATCTTCAATTTTTTGGTTCTAGGCCATGCCGGTTTCCTCATGATGTTTACCTTTATCGTTTTGAGAGGAGTAGTGATGAAATGAATTACACAAAGTAATGCGCCTGGCTGGGTTCGAATCCACGACCACGACTCGTAAGTCGGGGCCGATACCACTAGGCCATCACTCCCATTAACCTTTTAAATTCCTTTTGAGCCGACATACATACGATAAATACCACGAGTTCGTCACAAATAGGCCCTTTCATCTTCAAAGCAATAGAATACGGCAAATACTCGTATATATTTTCAGCTCAATTCTACATACTCATAATAATAACTGTCAGCCCTGCGGATGTAAACGGACAAAAGCGGCCTATAGCATCCATTTTGGGTATGCCAACAATGGGCTAACTTTTGTATGGATACATACAATAATTCGGCTCCTTTTGAGAGTAGCGTTGGAAAGAACAGTTTTGTGAATTAGTACCTAGGTATTTACGAGTACGTAGAGAAATTGTACTGTGCTTTTTTTTTCATAAATATTTGGCGATTCATAAATGAGATCTTAAAAGAAAACTCTTGGATGCTACATCTACTGCTTTTCAATATTCAGTTCATCTACGAATACTCCTCCACTATTATTTTCTAAATTAATTTCTGTTATTAAGATGGCTATGTCTATTCGCAATATTGAAGTTGGCTGCAATGCAAATAATGAATAATGTCATTCAAATGTCAAAGTTGGTATAAGTTTATTTTTTGTATCACTTATCAGAAAAGCGCTGCCTTTTTTAATTTCAAAATATCAATTTCGTTACAGGCACAGATCCATCCATCTAAACATCCAAACTTACGCGTACAGAATATAATTATTATTATGATGTAAAGTTTTTTTTTTATAATTTGTGTAACTACTATGTTTACTCATTTTCTTCTTATTTGTTCTAGGTAAGGGAAACATTTAAAGCGGTTTAATGAACGCCAGGCAGTAACTTAAATGTAAGTACATAGGTAATTTAATACAATCATAGTGCATAATTAATAATAATATCTATAATAATATAATAATAATATCTTACAACTATCAACAACACCATCTAGTCCCAAGCTAAGCAGAGCTTGTGTTATGGGTACTAGACAACTGATAAACATACTTATATATTTCTAAATACATACATATTATTATAGATAAATTACACCCAGACACAGAACAAATGATCGTGCTCATCACACAAACATTTGTCCTGGGTGGGAATCGAACCCACGACCTCCGGCATAGCAGTCAGGGTCACTAACCACTAGACCAACAGGCCTGTCAAATTATGACGGAACGGTTGAGAGATCAACTGCTGCGCTGTGTAATCGCGGGGACGATTCCCGCACGTAGCATTTTTTTAAATTTTGTACGGCCTCCAATGCCCTTATCACGAGTAAAGAATTTTGAAAATCGGTCCACAATTGGCGGAGTAATCGCGTAACAAACACGCAAAAAGTAATGTCATCCAAGTAGCCGAAATCAATAAAAATGCTCACAAAATAAAAAGTACTGAACCAAATGTAATATGTATTTAATATTTAAAAATATTCGCTTTAGAAGTAAAGTTCGAATACCAGTAGTCCAGTACCCTCAGCACGAGTTTTCACTCTTTTACTTTACAGCGTCTTTCCAGTATTTACAGCGTTCCTTGTATGGAAAAATGGAACAGCGCCTCTGGTGTGCGAAGAAAGAACTAATTTTTTCCTGTTTGCCAATTTGAAAATGTCAAAGTTCCAGTTTACTACGTCACAATAACTGAAAACTCATTATGAGGCCTGCGGTCTGATTGTAATTTCTCCTGTATCGTGGGTGCCTATACAAACATTTAAACTTACGTAAGTACACAAATAGCCCGAGACCCGGAACAACTACTTATAGCACACAAATATTTAAACGCGCGGGAATCGTACCCGCAACAAACAGTACAACAGTCGATAGCTCAGCCACTACGCCAACAGTGCCATGAAATGACTTGACTGTCAAATATCTAATGAAACCAGTCCATTTTACCATAAATAATGGCGCTTGAAGTGTATGGAAACAACTTTTGGCGTGGGTTGCCCCCAACCAAGTTTGGGGAAAGTAACTTTGATTTACGTTACCATCTCTAGTTATGATTTGGTATTTTTCCATTCCTGGAATTTAACCCTCGCAAGTATGAGTCTTTCATAAGCTCTGGAAAAGTACAGACAATATTACGATTAATATTGATGTATTAATCAATCAATCAAAGACATTTCCAATAGAATAATGGTCTAATCGTCATTCTCATCAGCTGAAAGACGTCCACTACTGAACTAAGGCTCCCCTTAGACCGCCATACCGAAGGACAATTCACCAATATGGCTATTTTACTCAAAAATTCAAGCCCGAAAGATAGAATAACAAAAAATATTTGACCCGTATTTTTTCTTTTGTTACGGGAAAAAAATTTACGAAGATACAACGCTTCTAAAAATCACAAAACGTCACTCGGTTGGTATCATTTTACAGGCTTTATGACATCACAAGCCCACTCTTCCGAATTTCAAAGCGTGATATCTTTGTCAATATTCATTGACTTAAAAAAAAAAAAATACGTGTTCATTATTCTTCAATACTCTAGCTACGGACTAAACAGATTTTTTATTAATTTATGGAGGAAACTACCCTATTGCATCCATCAGTTATCCGCGACTCTAACGATGTCTTTGGTCCACCTACATAGAGGTAAGCCTCCCTTAACCTATTGTAAAACAGACAGGCGAAGTGAATGCGATCCGAAGCGTTTTTATTTGTAATGTTTGCAATTGTTTGAAGCTTGTCACATAGACTATCGGATCGCTTTTGCTTTTCTATGTGACTGGATTCAAACAATTCCATACATTACAAATAAAAACGCTTCGGCTTTACCTACGTTGCGCCGAATGCACTGACGTGTGGCTCGCATAATATGTTGCCCCCTATGCGGAATCTAGAAGCGGTAATCACTAATCAGTGCGCCGATGCTATTGACCGCCGTAACCGAAATTCGGTCAGGAGGACAATAATTCGGAAGCTTATCTTAACCGGGAACACTCGTTATCGTCAATGACAAATATTTTATAGAACCCATTCATGAATTCATTGAATATTTCATTTAGTTCACTGATAAGAAAAATCCGCTGCGTTCCATTATCACATCCTTTAGTTAAAAATAAGACGAGGCCAGCTGTATAATAAAATTGTGACAAACTGATGCTCATCAATTTTTGTATTGATATTTACTACAAGCAGAACCCAGTTTCAATAACAAATTAATAACTTTACAGCTTACATATGTTACTTTTTATTACAACCATAGAGATTAAAAAAAAAATAGATATTACCCATACAAAAATGTTTACTTTGCTTTCCCACATAAAAACCTGTAGCTTTCATAATACACGAACATGCAACCGCGCCCGTGCCCGCTCGTGTTTTATCAGACATTCTAAGTACATACTTCGCTAACCAACCTCTTGCTTGTAGTCATTACGGCTAATGGCCACAAACAAACTGCGGCTCTAATAGCCTTTCATGTTCATCAATTAAGTGATGGAACACGTGTTTGTTTAAGGTTCATAATTGCCTGAAATAAGCGTTTTTAAGGGGCTGTATTGTAATCGTTTTTTAAACGAATTTAATTAGGTACAGAGTTGTAGGTTCTTCTTTTTTCGCTAAGAAACATTACTGTTGTAACCATTTTTGAAAATTCAAGCTTTTACGAGGAATATGTTTGGCGTATGAATCAAACATCTTCTAAAATATGATTTAGTAAAAACAGATTTATATGAGCACCTGACTCGAAGACTAAACAATGTTCCAAAATAAATAAACGTTGACTTATGAAAACTCGAACAAAACAGACATTCAAGACAGCAAATATCATCCTGAACCCAAAGAATTAAAAATAAGAAACATCCACAAAAAGCTTTTATCATAACGTGTAAAAAGTGTAAAGTACTCTTCCCACAATATCTCATGCTTAATGTGACTCCCTAAAAAAAAAAAAAAAAGTATTTTTCTTAAAAAAGTAAGTAACCAAAGAGATTCTAAGTCTGGACGCATGAAACCGTGACATAACAGGGAACAAGGGGAGGAAATATAAGCATGACCTTCCTCGAAGGTCGAGGGTCTGAGTGAATGGGTAGCCAAGTGAGACTCTGCCCTACTTGTCAAGAGGAGTGAATGAACGAATGATTTTTGGTATACAGTTATTTCAAAGTAATTTTACCTTTCGCACTTGCATCGCTGTCAAAATCATAGGGATCATCCATTGCTTATGCGCTACATGTTTTTTTGCATTCAATTTCGTCTCTGTCATATACATGAAGAAGCTCTAGGCTAAATAATTACAGCCGCACAGGCCGATCATCCGGGTAAAGCCGCGCTTGCTGAGGTCTGTGGATGGGTGACCATCTGTCATAGCGAGTTTCCTCCGTGTCTCGGAAAGGACGTAAAGCCGTTGATCCCGGCTTTCATTTGTAGAACTTTGACAGTCGTTACTGTTAGTCAGAAGCTCATAAGTCTGACAACCAGTCTTACCATGGAGTATCGTATTGCCCAGTTACTGGCTTGTGGAGGTCCGATAAGCAGTCGCTTCATGTAAAATACTGATATTCAAGCTGCATCTGGTTCGACTGGAAGCCGACCCTTGATACTAGATAGTTCTGAAAAGGCTAGGCAGATGCAGATGATTTGTCTCTGTCATATATTTAAAGCAAAATAGGCCCAGTTCAGAAAAATCATCCTTATTTCTCGAACACAGTTCCATCGCATGTTCTAACCGTTATAAATAATAACAATTCCGAATTAGGATAGAATTACTTTCTTTCAGGCGTAAATAGAAAACGACTTTCCCATTTGACGGTTGACAGGTTTGACGTGATTTTCCTGTTCAGGAATTATATTTCGTATAACTTCATAAATCTTTCGACATTACCTATTAGAATATGAGTGGTAGACGAATGAAATATTACCTTTTATTGAAAATATTGTCTGTAATGTCTTTGTTGACCGCGATTTGACAGGGCAATCAAATCAAGTCAAATAGGTATTTTTGTACCATATTTGCCAATATCGAAGAGTTTTTTATATCGTATACCTACTTACTTATAGTAGGTATTTCTCCTGTGTCGTGGATGCGTTTACAAACATACAAACAAATACCTATACACAAACAGCCAGATCCAGAAAACTACTTGTATGGTTATACAAAATATTTGCTCCGTGCGGGGTTCAAACCCTCGACACGATGCGCAGCAGTCGATGCTCAGCCACTGCGCTAACCGAGCTATCTTTATGTCATGAAAATGTTAATTTTTTTAAGGTTTTCTTTTAACTTGGCAGATGACGAATTTATTTTCTAGACGCCAAGGGGCCGTTAACCTGTTATTGTAAAGTTATTATCCCAGTTTGTGGGGTATACACTTGTCACGACTACCATTTTGGAAAAAGGGATGGAAATAGTATTTTTCTAGGAAACTATTGGTCGCACAGTTTGAGACATTTCTTGTTGAAAAAAAATTCTGGAAAATTATAAAATATATTCCTGGACATCCATCCAAAATTAAATTCTCAATAAATATTATCTGATGATGCTGAAACCCAATTAGACGAAATGTTTTTAAAGTGTTTGTTTTTAAAGTCGTAAAATAACGCTTTATACTTCTAAGTGAATAACGAGAATTAGTTAAACATTCCAAGCAATAACATTTTGTAAACAAACCATTTAATTTTGTAATTTAAATTACGCACAGTTCTTTGGATAAATGTAAAAGACACCTTTTAGTATGTAAATGTACAATTAACATTGTAGAAACAACACTATATTTACTTAAGATAATTATATTATCTTTTTAACACTGTTTCATAGACGGATAGAGAAAGTTCATAGGTTTCTTCTAATGCCACATCGCCACTAGGGTTGCCAACCGTACTATAATATATAGTATTGTACTGTATTTAGGGTCTCCGTACTATATACATTACTGCTGAAGAAATATATAGTACTTACGCGAAAATACTGTATTTCAGTACAATAGCTCAATGTTTATATTTTGCGTTTCTATTTCATTAGTAAAATAAAAAAACTTCCTGCAATTTTCGAACACGTCTTTAAAAATTGGGGAAGTGCAAAAACATAGTTTTTATAAAAAAATAATAATCAAAAATATAACTTTAGTCTATTTTTTATTCTTCCCTACTAAAATACTATATTTTATTTTTTTGAAGCGTACTATATTTTTATGGCTTTTTCAAAAAATACTATATTATTCAGACAAAAAAATGTTGGCAACCCTAATCGCCACCTTAAGAAAAAGTGCCCTTTTAACATTATAATCGGTGGTACAGTTGGCGCAATGGCTGAGCGATCGGCTGTTGCGCTGCATGTTGCGTGTTCGATTCCCGCGCTGAACAAATATTCGGTTGTTTCAAGTATATGTGAGCTTACACCTTTATAAACGTACCTACGATACAAGAGAAGTTCTTAGCGTCAACGTTAAATAGGTTTAGAAGCAAAACCTAATTCGAAAAATGCAACATTATAACAAATAAAAAGACAAATTCTCCATTAGGATCATTTGCCATTTTGAGACTTAGGCTTTTCGAGAATTAACCATTTTGAGAATTTGGCATTTTGCGAATTTGTCCTTTTGCGATTTGGTTGCCATTTTGCGAATTAGGCTTTATGCTCCTAAACCATTAAATTATGTCGTTCACTGTAGCATATCTCCCTTCACGACTGAAATTCAGACACCATACAAATTACAAGGTATGCGGTTACTCCATTATAGTTTGCTCAACTTCAAGTAATATCGCGGATCTTTCAGGTAAACCTTTCATATTATGTACTTCACGCCGAGTTCCTGAACTTATTTATAACTTATTTATTTGAGAGCCAATGCAATGAACATTATACTTAATGTCTTTTTGAAGTTCGGTGGGAGCAGAAAGTTTCAGCTGGTAAACCAATAAAATGAGAAAAGTATTCGATGGCAAAGAAGGATAATGATTGACCTGACTTTTTATGTTAATGTTTAAATATATTATGATTAATTACTCCATTAAACGTACACCGAGGTATACTAAATACAAAAAGTCCTTTAATCGAGAATTAATAAATTACATTACATTTAGAAATAAAATGCTTAAGCTAACATAAATAACTATAGAAATATAACATAAAAAATAAATTGACATTAAAGATATTGGTCTTAAATTAAAAACATAACAAAACAAAGGAGGTTAGGCAAAGATTATATAGAATACCCACATATTTTCATTTATTTTTATAGATGTCATATGAGGTAAGCCAATTGTCATCATCCGGGCACAAACAAGTCCAGACTCTGTAAAATTCCTAGTGGAAAAAATAAGTGACTCAAATCGGACCTTGCATGGGGTCTAATCTCTAGAATTGTTTGACTTTTCTATGTGACTGACTTCAAACAATTCCATACATTACAAACAAAAACGGCTCGCTTCGCGTTCGCCACGCCTGTCTGTTTGACAATAGTTTAAGCACTAAACCCGTGATATCGGCCCTAGTGGCAGACGTTCTAACAACGAGCCCGAACTAAGAATATTACAAATAATATTACGATTTGACAGTTAGCTACGAGAGTACGCGCGAACACTCATGACCTGCGGAAATCTGTGGTACTACATAATATTTTTAATGCTTTTAATTAAATTTGATGTAATGACATACATACTAGCTCCACGTCAAATTGGCTACAGTCGTATTATCCGTCCGCAATTTGATTTTGACTTTAGTTACGTTCGTTGATCTGTATTCGTTCCTGTGTTTTCGTTGTCGGATTTAGAAAGTAGACACCCAGAAACCACGGAGTTAACGGTGTACTAAACATAAAGAAAAAGTCGACCAAATTAAGAAACTCCACCTTTTTGAAACCGGTGAATAATGAAATGATTAAATTCCAAAAGCCGCACCGACCGGACACGCAACTAAAAAGCCTGACTGTGTCCGGTTTCATGCGGACGCTGGTAAAGGCCTTGGTGTTACTAATATTGTTTTAAGTTTTATTAACTAACACTTATTGTATTGAACACTTATGTATTAGTTTATTATTACTCAATGAGTCGGTGTTACGGTCGAGGGGTTATAAGATTATGTTTGTGTATTTTATCTATGGGCCTTCGTTGCCTGATGACAAATAAATAAATAAATAAAATAAAGCTATCCGCACAGTTACTGGTAATTAGTCACCCAGCTAACTTGGGTGATCAGTCATGCGCTATCATTGTGCAAGGGGACGACTTTGGTCCCTTTTTGTCACAGAAAGTTATGTTGCTCTGAGCTGATTGCTGATGTTTGAACGTTGATGGATACTTGAAAAGGGGTTTTGTTTGGATTGTGGGGACGTATGGGGATGTATTATGGTCATCATTGTAAGTGTGCGAAAAATGGAATAAAAAACATAAGCTGTTTAAAAAAAAAACTACTGATGGGGACTCGAACTTGCGTCCTTTGGATGTTTACTCTATACCTCTTACCAACTGGGCTATCGCAGTCCTTCCCCTGAAGGGCGAATCTTTTATTACATACTTTAAGTTACACATAGATATCAAGTGTTAGAATGTCCAAAAGTCATATTGTACATGACTCAAAATGCTATTATAATAAGACGACGCCTGGTTTTTTTGAGGTATTCCAGGAAGGGCACCCGCTAAAATGGCACCTGAGCGAATGGCTCCTAAGCTATTCCACGAACGGCACCTATCAAATTTTTTTGCAGGTGCCCTTAGTGGAATAGTTTTTCATCTAGGATTTTATTCCACATAGGGCACCTGTGGATTAATACGTACTAGTGTTGGGACGTTTATTTTACTCAAAATAATCCATTCAAATTAGTTGGGAGCCTATTACTAGCATTATAAAATTATATATTTTTATTTAACTAATAAGTGACATTTTTGTCACTTATTAGTAAATTATAAAAAAAAAAACTGTTAAAAAAAATCTTCACGTTGTTGGCGTTATTGTTTTTAGCCCTATCTCAGTTCCCCCTCCCGCCCTGTCCGGGGTGGGAAGACTCATTCGATGATTTTGCCACGTAAAAAAAAAGCCCTATCTCAGTAAGATTTGTATGAGAGTACTAAGTGTGTTCTAAAAGTAAATACATACTAGGAGAACAGGATCATGGAGAAGGTGTTCGTCTGTGGTCAAAAATCGCTACGAAATAATGCAGTACACCCTTTTTTACGTGGTAAAATCATCAATTGAGTCCTCCCACCCACTGTAGGGTCGGAGGAACTGTCAGACTCGTACTGACAGCTCTTTGAGGTATGAAACACAACTCGCTGTCGACCAGGGGGCCAATTCTCGGCTTTAGAGATGGTGTCGAACTCGACAAAAAATTCTAATGACGTCATTTTTTCGACAAGTTTTAAAAGTTGCTATTCTGGGGATGTCTAATTCGATTCTTGTCGAAGGCTAACGTTAGAGTTCATGTCGAGTGCTTCAGAGCAGTAGAGATGTAATGTCGATTGTAGAGATACGTCATATCTGAGTGAATTTGTTGAGTTTTGGATTGTACACTGTTTTCTTTTCTTTAGTTTTTAAATAAAATACGGCTTGGCATGTCATACCTACTGGAAATTCGATATTTTATACTCTTGATTTTTGCATTGTGTTGTCTTGAAACGACGACCTTCGCGCAATTAACAAACTCTGTAATTTGTGTACCCACGATTGCACTAGAAACCACTGAAAGATGGACGAGTTTATTAGCATTTTATCTCGGAGTTGTTGGAAAGTGGCGAGCAACTGGCCAATACACGGCGACAACAGCACACTTATCCCGCCGTCGATATTTACGATTTGAGCGAAACAAAAGGCATTAAAATAATTCCCCTCCATGTTAAAATAAAAAAATCATGAAATGTAAAACAGCACAGCCCATTATTGATTTATAAACACAGAGTCCATGTAAACATAACAAAACAAAAGACGCAAATTCTGACACTGACAGACAATCAACTGTCAAACTGATTATTTTTACGTTAAACGTTTCGTTTCATACTAAAATAATTAGATTTAGTCATCGTTTTAAAACAAAATCATTCATTCACCTATAGTTACCTAAAACGGAACGTGCGATTCTTCATAACGGTAACATTATGTTCACTCGACTTGACATTTTCGTGACATTTATTTCTATTTTGACTGAGAATACGTATTTCTGCTCAATTCGACATTTTTTGGTACAGATAGAGATATTTTTGATAGACATAGAGATCGACTTACAATCTCGAATTCGAGAAAAATGACGAAAATCGAGAATTGGCCCCCTGGGCATGGTCCATCAGCGAATCGCCCATTACTTGTCGCCCGCATGCCCCCGTCTACGGTAGCCGGAGATCGTCCTGCGACGTCCGTCGCCGTGGGCGTCTACCACTGCGGCTGGGTCGTGAAGTGGACACTGTCCTCTTATGCGTTCTGCTTCCTTCGCGAGGATAACTGCTTCGCAGAAGGAGGCAACCGCTTCCTATTCCGTCTCGCCCCGCAGCATGGCCTCGACCAATGCCGGGCGTGAAAGGTCTCCTCCTATCGCCGCCCTGAGGACACGGCGGTGCTCTGCCCAAGCGGGGCAGTCCTGCACCGTATGCTCCACCGTGTCCTCCGGGCGATCCTCACAGTAGTGACACCCAGACGTTTCCTCCTTTTTCCAAGTCCGGTCAAGCATGGAGAACCGTTCTCACATCTCGGTCAGATCTGCCAAATATCAACTCGATGCACTAGAGTCGATTAAAAAACGGGCCAAGAGGCTTCTTCGCAACGATGCTCTGGTTGACTCAAAGCCCGAATTGCCAGCCCGTCGTTTTCATCATTGTCGTTTTTGTCGGTTACACTTCAGAATGTGTGCGATAGAAGTGCATATTATTTTGATCCCACCTGCCCCTTTTCATCATCGGACTAGAAGACGTACGGCAATGCGCCATAGGTAGGTGGGCATTCCACACCCATACGTACATATCGTTTTGCCAATATTTTTGTTGTACGCAGAGCTAAGGAGTGTAATGGATTCCCCGCGGGGGTCTGTATTTCCTGATAGCTACAATGTTGGGAATTTGAAGGCAAGCGTATATCGTCGCCGTAGACGTCGTAGTCAAATGCGAATCAATAGGCAAATTAAAAAAAAGTTAGGTCACAAAACGAAAATACTTAAGTAAGGTATTTTTTACGTTTTATTATACATTCTTAAATACGCTCTGGGATATGTAAGTACCACCTCGAATTTATGCATGCCTAGTACATTGTTGGTTACTCTAAACTCGAAAACAAGAAAATGAAAAATCGATTCAAGTCAGTAGTCGTTTTTTTTCATTTTCTTGTCCTTTAAAAAAATGTCCCAGCACTAGTACGATCCGTGGGTGCCCTATGTGGAATAAAATGCTTGATGAAAAACTATTCCACTAAGGGCACCTGCAAAAAAATTTGATAGGTGCCGTTCGTGGAATAGCTTAGGAGCCATTCGCTGAGGTGCCATTTCAGTGGGTGCCCTTCCTGGAATACCTCGTTTTTTTTAGCATGGGCTGTCTAATCGGCTTAAAAACTATCCGTACAATTGGATATGTAATTGCATAAATCCTGTCTCTACTTATGACATTAATTTCGACTTAATTATCTTCTAACACATCTCCCGTCCAGTGAAACAAATTATTCTCAACTTCAAAGCACTCAAAACATTTTCAAACACGTTATCAAAGTCTGCTTTGATTCAGCAGTAATGGGATTTCCGGACACATTCACCATGCGACCGCTTTTAACTGCAGTATTTGCATATCCCGGGAACTCCCGGGGGCAGCCGGGGGCTTAGCCCCGAGCTATACAACCTTCTAACATGCAATATTAGAAGCATGGAAATGAATAGTATTTTGAATGCTTTTATCTTAGTCTCATAAAGAAAGAAAGAAAAGAAAGAAAAAACATTTATTTGGCGCCACGATAGACACACATTTAAAATAAATAAATAAAAACACAAAGAAAAGAAGGAAAAAATAAAAAACTTACATCTAAAACAAGAAAAAAAATGTATATATATATATTAAAAGAATACTATTTTTTGTGTCTCACGGCTGCGCCAAAAAGGCCCAGTTCAGCACTATGTCGAGCAACTAGTGCCCGACGCTGGTTTTCAACTGGACCTGTAATGTTGATGTGACGGATGTAAAACAGCTTGTTAGTACTACTACATATATAAAATATACTCATAGATATAATACAATAGTAAAAAGGTATAAATAAATATTTAAAAAATAAAAATAATATTATAAACTAGGTACACACTAACCTACATTATGCATTGTAGGTAAATACGAATAATAAATAAACAAATAAAAAAGGATGATCGTGTGATAGTAGGCTATGTTGCTAATTAGGTAGTTTGAAAACCTGTTTAGCTTGTTGCCAGATTTCTTACTTCTTATCTGCGCACACTTGTTACTACCCGATGCATTTCGTTGACAAAACGCCACAGGCAGCCAGGCGCGGCGGACTAGCCTATTTAAATCGTCTATTTTATTTTTGTGTGCTTTACAAAAGGAATATATAATTATTGTGTTGGTCATGATGATTATGTCAGGTCAATTTAATGTTTTTAAGGAAAGTGCAACAGTCATACTTATTTGTATTATTAGGCCGATCTTTCGGGTTAAGCCGCTTACCGCGGTTGGTCTGCGGATGGGTGACGTGCTTTCCCAGACATGGAGGAAACTCGCTATTACAGATAATAGCGAGTTTCCTCCATGTCTAGGAAAGCACGTAAAGCCGATGGTCCCGGCTGTCATTTGTTGATTTTTGTTAGTCGTTACTCAGAAGTTCTAAAAAGTCTGACAACCAGTCTTACTCTGGGGTATCGTATTACCCAGTTACTCTGTTGTGGAGGTCCGATAGGCAGTCGCTCCATGTAAATTACTGATATTCAAGTTGCATCTGGTTCGACTGGAAGCTGACCTCAATATAGTTAGGTAAATGCTAGACAGATGATGAACTAGTTAATAAACTTTTTTCAACTGAAAAGAAGTTTCCATCATCATAACTGCAACCATAACACAGCTATTTCCACGCCTCATATAATCAGACTAGACTAGACCAGACCAACTCCGAACCTAATCCCCAATCCTCAAAATTAACATGACAAAAAAAAACTCTAAGTAATACATCCAATTTGCCAGCTAACAGACCTCAGTCCGGACCATCTCATCACTATTGCTGTGACCGAAGTTTTCACATGGACATAGATCGTCAAAAAAGGGCCAATATGGCTCGCTGAGGCTTTATGAACTGGAGATCATTTACAGAAGACATTATTTGTTTAAAAATGTATTGGATTTCAACAATTAATTGTTTAACTACTCATCAAATAATTCACCCATACACGCGAGGTATCTCCCAGTCGGCAAGCGATTGCAGTACGGATTGTAGATGGAATGCAAATGCATAATATTATGTTGATGGAATTTTAATCAGTGAGGGTCTGATAGTCCCTTCCGTTTCACACAGGTTGATGATTTTATCAAGCAAAAAAAACATTATTTGAGATATTATTATCACAATTTTTGTCTAGCATTCGAAAAATTGAAAAGCTTGAGCGGTGCGCCGCATTGATTTGGGGGCCAAAACTTCACGCAATCAAGTCGGGGGGACATAAGTTAGTACTAAATATGCGTGAAGGGTAACTTGCGGGTAGCTGGGTAGTCCATAACTCCTGGTTTGATATGAAATTGAAACTGGGGAACTGGGAACTCGTAAAGTGGAACGTGACTTTGGTTATGGTTACAAATGGCTTTATTTAGGTTTCGACTGTGATAGGCTCTGGGGTACTACCATCTAAGCACGAAACCCGTAGCTTCGGCCAACGATTCGGGTGTTTCTTATTCTTTATCAGTTACGGACAAAACATTAGAGATAAACGAACTAAAAATTGGTGACAATAATATATGATTGGACAGCTGCTGTCCTGACTCCCGATATTATGTTGTCAAAACTTTAAATTAAGTAGGTACCTACTAACGAGTAGGGTTCACTCAATTTTAGCTCGGGCCCGTATTTTCGTTGACGGACTAAGAGAGTAGACCCCCTGGTCAACATTGTCGGGGAGGAGATGTAAATCTAATGGATATTTAGTAGTATAACGGTAATTTGTTAGCAGTTTGTGATAAGGCCTTTGTGAATGGTCATTGAGGACGGTTTTTATAGACCACACGTATTGTTGACTGTATTGCCATAATGACACAAGTTGTGCAGTCAATACAATTTCGGCAATATATTACTTTGTGCAGACGTTGCAGCTGCTACAATCCCTATTTCATGTTTGTCACCGATTTCAGTAAAATGGCAAGAACCAATCTTTTTTCTAGCATTCAAGTTCATTTATCTATACTTTGCCGCAGAATAGTGTCACTTCCCAAAAACAAACTAATGTAAAATCTATGCTCGAGAGAATTAAGTACTTTCTAACAAAAATATGTATGTTATGAGCGTGCGAAACGGGCTGCGGGCGGCAGCCGACTGTGAAACCCGTCCACGGTGCGCGTCGTGTGCTTGCAGTTTCATACCTACACCGCGGAGTGCGCCAGGCCTGACTTTGTAAATTCATCATTTTTCAAATTCCTTCACCTCACCTAATCCGGAATTATATTTTACGTTAAAAATATGTAGGACATATACTTGTATTAAGATTCAATTCGCGGTAATTACGATTAATTAATATGGACATTGATGAAAGCTTAAGGTCATATCGTAAGTGTGGTGGGTTACGTCGGTAACCGAATGAACTGTACTTATTAATATTCCAAAGACTTGTTTAAAGTCACAACCCTTTCAGCCATTCCATTCAAGATAATCTATTGCCCCGTCATTTGTTGAAAACTTTTTCTTTGAACAAATGTATAGAAACATAAATAATAAAGAAAACTCAGTCAGTGTTCTGTTTATTATTTATGTCGCAGACAAAATCAAAGATTTCCGAGTATCCTACGACTTATATAAAACTAAACAAAATTTATTTCTTATTATTCAACGTGTAACGTTAAATGCGCAAAACCTCTAAGAATTTGGTTTTTCATACAAAATGAGAAATTGATCGTACCCATCAGTATGAAAAACCATTTTTTTTTTTGCGATTTTCCAAAAGTCTTAGAACAAACATTGTTCAGTAACATGGGCTGAGTAACCCCACGAGAGGTTTTGCGCATTTAACGTTACACGATGTATACTTACCAAGTCAAATAAGTTCGGAGGATTACAAGTGAATTAATCCAGCGACAGCGGAAAAGTTGCAAACTTTTTTATAATTAAGTAAATGTAAAGTCTTCTTTATTTACAATTCTAAATAAACCTTTGCATATTATTGTTTATACAAAGAAGATTTGTTAAGGTGTTTGAAAAACATCCATTTGTCTATAAGAACCGCGACCTTTTTCCAGATCACAGCTTTATTTAAATTCAAAACCTTTTAATCGGACCACAGAGTAATAATATCAAGTTAGTACTCGTACTATGGAATTCAGACTGCTTTTGTGTTACCAAAATAATATTTTTTCAATGAATCTGTATTTCTTTTCTTTTATTAATGTAAATGTGAAATATAGTCGATGTAAATCAGTTTTCCCCCTACGTTGTGTTTTGCAGTTAATGATAGGCCCGCAGGAGGAGCTCGTGACTGCCTATCGGACCCCCACAACCCAGTAACTGAGTTATACGCCCCTTGGTAAGACTGGTTCTCAGACTTTAGAGCTTCTGACGAATAGTAACGTAACGACTGTCAAAGATCTACAAATGACAGCCGGCATCAACGGCTTTACGAGCTTCCGAGGCACGGAGGAAACTTGCTATGACAGATGGTCACCCATCCACATACCAACCTCGGCAAGCGCGGCTTAACCCTGAAGATCGGCCTGTGACGAGCGCCTCAGCGTCTAGTCATGCAATAACAATAAAAAATTACAAAATCTCCTTTAACTATTCAAAATTCCCAGCATTAAAACACGCGTCTATTCTCTGTCTCCATGACAAATACATTCAATATGGCCGCTAGAGTGGCAGGTACCGTCTCAAGTGGCCGCGTTAGGTAATCTGCACGAATGGGAAATTAGACCCGTCTGATCCTCGCGATGTTTGAGTTACGGCAGCTATGGATGAAGCTGTGTTTATTGAGCTTATTAATCAAGTCAGAAGTCATTTTTAAAAATGAGGCTGAGAGTGACATTTGCCATGCTTCTTTTAGTTGTACACGCGTGGTGTCACACTATCCGAAGTTGGGCTTTCCAATTTCAAAGTGGGTTTAACTTGATGATGTTCGCGGTTTTCATATATTACACCATCAGTAAAAAGGATCATCATCATCATCATCTCAGCCGTAGGACGTCCACTGCTGAACATAGGCCTCCCCTTTTGATCTCCACATATACCGGTTGGAAGCGACCTGCATCCAGCGTCTTCCAGCGACCTTTATAAGGTCGTCTGAAAGAAACGGTTAAAATAACAAAGGATACTAAAACAATCATAATTAATTACATAAGTATTTTAGAACTTTTCGCATTTCGCCACTTCCCGGTGTGCTTTTTAAAATTAAATTCTAGAGCACTTCAATAAGATTTTACATTTGAAAGTAGCTAAATGCGTTACGTTGGGTAAAAAATATGAGTATTACGTATTTCGTGGAAAACAGGCGTTTTTTAGTTCTAATGATATTCATGAGGATTCCTTCCTTCATGACTATGTATCTAAACACTTTCTTCTGTGGCAAAATTTCTGTTTAGTGATTGCCGTTAGCTTGTCGACTAATAAGTAATATATCAATCACTATAAGAACACAAGTTTTTAATTACGCTTTTCAGTTGAATGAAAAACTATAGAAATAAATCCAAAATAAAGAACATGGATATTATAAAACGTAAAAAGTGATAACACAGTGGAATTTCTCAAGACCGTTTCCTGTTCGCTTAATCCATTTTCTTTAACTATTGCTCTGTTTAACTTTAAACAAGGAAACTGCATAGTTATCCCATCCTAACGTTTGCTCCCACATCTCCCACATCCTGAGCCTCAAACTCGATGGCAAAGTAAGAGCAAACCATTTGTTAACCAAATACTTTCATCTCCAAACAATGTTCTGTGCAAGTTGCAAGCTCCGCCATTTTGATTTATGTTCCGTTTTCAAATTCAACTGTTGCGAAGTTGGACTGCTAGCTGAAAACAAACTATTGTGTAGTTAGAATATTTAAATTATGAACAGAACGTTCTTATTAGTGATGTCATGTCATTCTTGTGACTTGGGAATGGTGTGGTGAGAAAATTACTCCTTTCAGTATTTAGTAGTTTGAAAGAGTAGTACAAAACTTAAATATTGTAAATGGGACTGGTAACCAGTACCCTTAGCACGACTTTTCACTCTTTTACTTTACAGTGCCTTTCCAGTACAGCGTTTCTTGTATGAAAAAATGGAACAGCGCCTCTGGTGTGCGAAGAAGGAACTAATTTTTAGGGTTCCGTAGCCAAATGGCAAAAAACGGAACCCTTATAGATTCGTCATGTCTGTCTGTCTGTCTGTCCGTCCCATGTCACAGCCCTTTTTGACGAAAGTATAAGAGCTATCCTGTTGAAACTTAGTAAGTAGATGTATTATGTAAACCGCATTAGGATTTTCACACAAAAATAAAACAAAAACCAAATTTTGGGGGTACCTCCCGTACTTCGAATTGAAACTCAAAACATTTTTTTTCGCCTGACCCATACGTGTGGGGTATCTATGAATATCTTGAAAAATGATATTGAGGTTACTAACATCATTTTTTTCTAAACTGCTTGAAAAATGATATTGAGGTTACTAACATCATTTTTTTCTAAACTGAACGGTTTGCGCGAGAAACGCTTCCAAAGTGGTAAAATGTGTCCCCCCCCCTTGTAACTTCTAAAATAAGAGAATGATAAAACTAAAAAAAAATAATGATGTACATTACCATGTAAACTTCAATTGAAAATTGGTTTGAACGAGATCGAGTAATTAGTTTTTTTTTAATCGTCATAAATCGTAAACCGCAATTTACCTTTCAAAGTTACAACCAACTACAAGAACTTTTATATTATGTTACTTGCTGCTACGGAACCCGCCCGTTTATGGGCTAGTCCGACTCGCACTTGGCCGGTTTTTTTTTCCTAGAAAAATGTCAATTTGAAATTGTCAAAGTTCCAGTTTACTTTACGTCTCAAATACTGAAAACTCGTGCTAAGGGTACTAGTAATCGAACTTTACTTCTAAAGCGAATATTTTAAAATTTTAAATACAGATTACAATAGGACCTATCCCATATTAACTTGAGTATTGACTATTTTGCTTTTACTGTAGAATGGTTAAATGGACGTCCAAATTAGGGAACATCTTGAACATAATTTACCAAGTTTTGATTTTGGTATGCAAAGGATGTCTGTACACTGTACAGCACGCTCAAAGTAAAGTATTTTTGCAATGAAACTACCTATAAAAATCATTTCTAACTTTATTTACTCTACAAATAGACACATATATTTCACCAAAAATGCGAAGCAGCGCGACACGAAAAGATACACATTTCCAGTATCGACGCATCGCGTCGCATCTCGAATCATTGAACCCCCAAAAAACACTTTCTTCAACTGTGTACTAAATGATACAAATCTAGTTACATTGTAGGTTTATACTGCCTAAAAGGCGGGGACATTGTCCGCTTGCATGCTATGGCGACGTGAATCCAAAGCGACAGGCCGATGGTGGCCAGATAGCAAGATATTTCCACTGTGTTGCACAAGAAACTATAGTAATGGTCGTGAAACACGGCAGTTTGGGCGAAAAATATGTCGTACGCTAGATTTTTTACTTGTTTTGTGTAATCCCAAGCAGTGGCATCTCAGTGGCACTCAGTGGCATCGGAGCCGACATAACATTTGCCGGTCGTGGGTTCGTACCCAGCGAGACGCATTATTTTGTCATTTGTGTAATTTATGTTATCAACACTACTCGCCAAACGGTGAAAGAAACATCGTGAGTAAACCATGTATGTCGTAGAACTAATAATTTGAACACATTTTGTATTAAAAACCCATACTGAGCCCGTGTGGTGGATTGTTCACTGCATTCCTCCAGGCCTTCTCTCTGTGAGAGGGTCAGTTTCCCAGCAGTGGGAACATTTATAGGCTGATGATGAATATAACCGCTGTAGCTGTAGTAGCGAGGTATCTTAGAATTGGTATATTTTCTTATTCTTGATTTGGAACAATATTGCAAATTCTCAATCATTCTCTTCCTTGTTTTTAACCGACTTCAAAAAGAAGGAGGTTATCAATTCGACGGTATGTTTTTTTTTTTTTTTGTGTTTGTTACCTGATTACTCCGCCAATTGTGGACCGATTTTCAAACTTTGTTCGAAAGCAGATACTTCAGGAGTGGTCCCATTGTCACCATGTCAGGATCTGATGATTGGATCCTGGAGAAATCGAGGGCAACCCTCAAATTTTATAGGCCCACACATCGTTTTTCGCAAATTTTATGAAGTAATTTAAGTATTTGCGTATGGTAATCATCATCTCATGTAGCTGAGCTGATGATGGACGGTACAACTCCTCTAGTAAGGACTTGGCATCGACTGATTTAGTAAATTATGTTTGTGTTCGCATATCTCCGGAACTACAAGTCCGATTTAAGTAATTCTTTTTTTGTTGTACTAGGTATCGTTCAACTTAGGGAATACTGTAAGTTTCATCGAAATCGGTTCAGTACTTTTCGAGATAGGGAATGAATGTAAGAGATTTTAACGATGTTATTACCGGTGTTACGGATTACAAAATTCTAGTGCTCATGTAAGAACTCGTATTTGACAAGAATTGTGGTTGAATATTTAAACTAAAAAGAGTAAAATAAAAACTTTTTCAAAAAAAAATGTAACCGCCTTCAAAAACAACCACAAAAAAGGGTAAAATAAACCTTCAAAACTTTTCTTTCGGAAGTCGGTGGCAAAAAAGACAATGAAATTAATGAAAAAAAGTCACCGACTTCCGAAAGAAAAGTTTTGAAGGTTTATTTTACCCTTTTTTGTGGTTGTTTTTGAAGGCGGTTACATTTTTTTTTGAGAAAGTTTTTATTATATTAACGTTGTACAAAACGAAGTCGCTTAAGTTGCGCTTAAGCACCTATGTCTCGCGTCTCCAAATAACTTCGGTACGACTGCACCAACTTGGATAATTTCGTGCGTTTGGTTACGTTTTTGTTAGAACAAGTTCGGAGAAAAGGAAAAATCGAAGAAACCACCTGGTAGGTCTAAAATTTTAACCCGTGCGAAGCTCGGCTGTTCGCAGAAGTATCTAATATTATTTCTTTCTATATGCATAATGTACAGTACGCAAAACGATGTGGTTACCCCTTTGGAAGCATCTACGTTCGTGGATCCCCAGTACCAATTCGTCTTATAATTAAACTCGGTATGAGTTTTGAACTACCTAGAACAGACATTTGCCCAGGAGAACGAAGTTAACTACGTTTGAAACTTATCTGCGTTAAATCTATTCGGCTAGGAATGACAAACTCAGATTACATCACTTCCAAGATATGGAAACTTCGAAATGCATAACACGTATGTCTTATGTTTTATCAATACTAGGAACTGCGCATTATAATAATAATTGAAGTAGAAGGTACTTCTAGAAATGTTTGGGTTTATCGGTTAACCCTGGCCACACATGGACGGTAGTGGATCCGGTTCCCGGATACGGTTCTCCAATCGGATGAGTTCCGCATATGCACGGTTGTTTTCAGTCGGTGCAATAAAACCAGACGTGTGGATTTTTATCGTACGGGTCGAATTGTGCGTGTGGGGTGCATGGATCTTTGTATGGAATTGACACCCCCGGTCTCCTGATTAGGACACCTGATAAGAATACCTGACCAGAGGGTCTAAAACGCCCACTAAGTTGATTTAACAGCCCATGAAGTTGATGTAAATGCACGAAGTGAATCATTAGAAATATTGCTTAAAGTGGCCGTTTTAGACTCGCAGAACTCCGAAAACAGCACTAAATCAAAATCAAAGCATTTATTTCAAGTAGGCCACTTACAGGCACTTTTGAATTGTCATAGACAAATCAAAGGAATAAACACTACAAAAGTTATGGTGCTACAGTCCCAGTCACAAGACATAAAAACTGTGAAAGTACCGTAGATGCCCGTTCCAAGAAGTAGATCTATATGGAGATGGTCGACTGGCCCTCTTTGTATCTGACTAGTCGGCCAGTCGACTCGTCTCTAATACTTACTATGTTTGATACTACATGTACAAATCAACACGTGCTAACAAGAGTCCGATGTTTTCATAACTTTTCAGTTCTATAAGCATTGGTGCCCGACAAATGTGAAAATATTTTAAGTCATTGTCTTTTTTATAGCAAAGACGTTTAGCTCGTTTCATAGGTACACACGATTACACATCAAGCTATACAGGTCCAGTATTTAAGCTGACCGTTCGTTGGCGAAAAGATCATTTTAGCGATGCAAAGTTAAAAGGTGTAGCCGCGTGTACTTAAACTAGAGTTTACTCATTTTTGGACCCTAATGGGCTACCGTAAGGACGGTACCAAAGTTACAGTGATATCGATTCAATATTTTTTAGCTTGGGTCTTGTCCCAATGCTAGAAAAAGGGGCTCGCCCTTTCACTTTAAGCCACAATTAACCTTTTGTGATCTCTGGCCTTTTGAAGCTACGGTTTAACTTCACAAGTCCGATGGGATTTGTCATCGGCAAAAATATACATCATTTCAAACCTTCTTTCACACACATAATAATGTAGAATAATTTTCAAAAATCTTTGCCGTAAGACCCTTTATTTAATGAAATGAACTCTAATCACGGTAATCCTGCAATAGCCCTTTACGTTCCAGGGTCACGGTTTTCTGATAAGAATCTGTAGCTACCTGTCAGTGGATTAATGACTTTTTTTTAGCGTGGTAAAGTCTTCAAATGAGTCTGGGAGGACTGACTACCCGGGCAGGGCAGGAGGGACTGTTGACTTACTGACTAAAATCCACGGTGTCCTTCAATAGAACTTTACGTTCCGGGATATTCGTTAGTTTGCGACCCCGGCAGTGAATTAATGATTTTATGTTTTTTTTTTTATCGACTTTACCTTTGACTCTGTTCCTCGTAGTTTTACCCTCGCTGCTCGGCTCCTAGTAGTTGTAGCGTGATATTATATAGCCATTAATCACGAGAACTAAAAGGAAGTCGAGTTCTGTTTGTTTGTTTATGAGTACAAGAGTACTAAGGTAGGTTGGCGAATAATTAGAACAATTTTGAATACAGAAATGGCAATCACAGTTGACGGCACTCTCAGAACTTCCCATATTTCCCTATTCCTCATTAATTATGATCCAAAAAATAAGTGACATTTGACACATCACATAGATGAATATCGATGATTTTTCATAGAAGATGGCGGGACGAGCCGGATAATACCAACGGCCAGTATCTCGATGAACCCGAAGAAATGTGGGTTTTATTGGCATGCGGCTGAGTTCCTAACGGCTCCACACGTTGGCCGTGTTGGCCCAACAGATGGAGACGGCGCTATACTAAGAAACGAGATAGAATTATTTGGGTCTTGCTTTCTGGTATAGCGCCGTCTCCTTCTGTTCGGCAAACACGGCCAACGTGTGGAGCCGGCGTTATACTTTTTGACAGTCTTCCTCGATAAATGTACTATCCAAAACAATACGAATTTTTCAATTCAATCCTGTAGTTAATGACATTCGCGCGTTCAACGGTTTTATGAAAATTCTGTACTTCGGAATTCTACCTTGTTTGAAATTGTGAGCTATATCTATTAATTAATTATGTAATGGAACGATTATTATGAAATCAACACTAATAATAATTAATTCAGCGGTAATTTTGCTAATGACATACATGAATTAACAGAACATAAACGCATTCTCACGTACGGGATTATCTATCGCTCAGTTATAGCCCTAATAAATCTTCTAACTTCATTAGTACAGCAAAAAGAATAATAACCGTTTTGTATAAACAGTTGACTTTTTACCATAAAACCCAAGATTACCTGCAGCATTATCATGATAAAAGTAACCAAAGTTCTTCTAACTTTTAAAATAAATAATTTTCTTTAATTTATTTAAATGTCTCTTGTGGTATCCCTGAGCCTTCCTTTTGAGGACCACAGATATTATACAGAAAAGTTTCATGAATAAAAGGCCTAACTTCAAGGCCTAAGCCATAACTTGGTCTCCTGATATTTTAAAATGGCCTTTGTCCGACTGAATGGATGAAATTAAGTCCATTTGTGGAACAGGTAGTGTGTTATTTGCAAACTTTTGAAAGGCATTTCAACAGTGCTTTTAAGTTTTATTTGCTGAGTTCTAAAACTACGGAAGTTTCTTGGTGTTATTATAATAGTTGTACAATGACATCAACATCATCCTGTCCTTATCTTATATACTGTGGTTGGTGAAACACGTTGTCTTTGCTATTCTTCCCATCAGACGTCACAGCATCATTTACCAATCATCATCATCATCACCATTGGCAGCTCTGTTCCATCCGTTGCTGATTATAGGCCTCCTCCCTTTTGTGCTTCCATGAGCAGCGCATGTCTAATCCAATTAGCCTGGAAATCGTCCACCCACCGGGCCGTTGGTCTACCAACTGTTCTTCTACCACATCTTGGCAACCATTCAATGAGGACTCTACTCTTACTGCCGTTATAAGCATCATTTTATCCTTTTTCTTTCGTATCATTTCTCACACAATC
The DNA here is from genome assembly GCA_954870645.1 of Agrotis clavis. Taxonomy (NCBI): domain Eukaryota; kingdom Metazoa; phylum Arthropoda; class Insecta; order Lepidoptera; family Noctuidae; genus Agrotis; species Agrotis clavis. The sequence goes on along the minus strand of OX940935.1, from coordinate 17,200,383 downwards.
CATCCACATATTCCTAGGTTTTCTTCTACCTCTCCATCCATCCACATTCATACTTACATAATATTATATTATGCCCCTATTACTTAGACTGGACTTGACTGTAGACTTCTTTTCTAAAGAATCTGAGGAAAGCAATCTCAAAGCGAACGACACAGCGAACGGCTCAAGACGTGTAGTTCAACAACCCTCCAGCCACTTCCAGAAGGCGACCCCCTTTGTGTAATACCTTACAATCGTTATCATCTTATATCTATGCTATTATATTATATCTAACAAAGTTGTCAAACTATCTAGCTCAATTATTTTCTTATAAAATACCCTTGCTAACTGTCAAAGATCTACTAATTATCATGATTGTTATTAGGAGATCTTTGGCAGTCATTTGTTTTTTATTTAAATATGCTTTAACGCTAGCCTATTGTCGCGTTTGACCAATATCTCGGTGATTGATCCAATGTCAAAAAACTGGTCAATTCGTGGTTTGTCAAATTCGCAGTTGCCCCAATTGCGAAGTAGACAGTTCACACATCAATCACGCCTATAGGATGTGGTCGACGATGAAGCACTCTTGCCTAGAAGTAATCGATTCACTCTTGACTTGAAGACCCCAAGACATGCATTGAAACCAACTCCAATATAGGTAGGAAAAAAAATAGATGAATGAAGAAGTCGAGTAAAGTTACGAAACTACGTAGCACGATTATTCTTAACATAATTCCCCATATAAACTTCAAAGCAGAGCAATAAGGCATAACTGTTAAATAATAAAATACGGCAAAAGTAGAACGACAATTTATGTCCCATGCAAATGACTGGTCCAAAGAATCTGAAGCGAAACGTCTAGGGCAGTTGTCTCATCGCCGGCGTTGCCGAGTAGCGGGTAACGAGTTGGCGTGCAGCAGTGTTCCGATACTTTTCTCGCTGGGTAGTCAGCGAGTGTCCGAGTAGGACGGGCGATTACTCGAACTACTCCCTCGCCGGCGGAACACTGCTCGTGGTTAGTTTCTCAGCGTGAGTTCTGACCGTCAAGCGAGCATCGCTGAGCTCTGAAGATTTTTTTAAGGTCTTATCGCTCAGCGATAACTATGAGCAGTCAGCGAATGTATGTCATATTGTATAATTGGATGGAATAAAGCCGATAGTTAATCGCTCCCTCGCCGCCAGTGAGACAACTGCCTGAAGCTTTTCCCAAAGCCAGACAGTATTAACCCATTTAACAAAACGTTATTTATGTCTCCCGTCATATAAGATACACAACATATGTACAATGTACACAATTGAAACAAATACGCCAGAATAACTCCTAATTTTCTACTCTATATATTTCGTGCGTTTTCCGCCTGATTTAACTGTTTGCCATGGTAATGTAGGGTGGTCCTACCCCGCGATTTTACGGACACGTATACGCACCCGGTGCTGATTTATTACCTTATACTAGTGTAAGGCTCTGTTCACGATAGCGGACGATGCGATTGACGTCTCACGCGCGTCTGTTTTTCCTTTGTGTCGCATTGGCACGAGAGATCCGTAGACTAAGGCTATAACAGATATACCGGATTTTCCTGTGAAAATAAAACCCTTCATTAGTTTGAAGTTTATGTACATATTCCTACGAGCAACTGTAATCAAGCGTGTCATACAAATAAGAACATTAAAATGTGCAAAAAAGTGCTGAGTGAATGAAGTAAGCTTGAGGTAATTCTAAGTTCGCTCTTTACATAGATCTACAGAGTATTTCTAACCAACTTATGAAATTATTAACATCGCAGTCACTGTCGCAAGACTTCTATCGCTTGAAAATTTAAGTCGTGGCCCAGAGCTAAGGCTGACTGCAGACCGACGACATTGCGTATTTCTATATCTTTTTATCCAGTAAAGGTAGACAGTAATCGTGGCGGCAAACTACAGAATGCTGATTTGTTGGAAAAACCTTTTGTTGCGTAACTTTTGTACGTCTATTCCGATGTAGATAGAACGTCTATTCCTTTGAGGAAGTTAACGAGGTTTCTCCTTACGGGCTTTTTGTGTTTTCCACCTTTTATTAAGGAATGCTTGCCGTGTGGTCGGCACGAAGTGAAAGAAAATCATTAGGGTACAATTAAGACGGGTTTTATAGAAAAAGAAGTGGTCTTAATAGAGTAGGTAGCCATCTATTATTACTGAGGATAAAACCGAATTACTTTTTGTATTTGTCTGTGGGACCACTTATTTCTTAACACAATTTAATTATATTATAGATCGTATTCTACTGGACGTATTTATTTACGTCTAATTCTTAAATCCCACGACGTCGTCGGAACAGACCGCTTATATCTAATTAAATATTCTATATGCTATCACAAATTATAGATGATAAAAACAATTATAAAAAAAATACCTAGCATATTTTATTAACGAATATTATATCAAATGGACAGTAAAACTATAATAAATTAAATTAATGACAGCAATGTCCACGTGGATGTCTATCAAGGTTGGCCTTTATTATCATTCAATTTATCGTTAATGTGCGGGAAACTGAACAGGTGACAATATATCGTCACATTTTCTCATATATTATTTATCGTGATTCGTTTTGTTTTGCATTAGTTCAAGTTTATGCGGTGGGTCGAAGTAATTGTTGTTGTGAGACCATATTTATTTATTTATCAAAACTTTATGCACAAAGTACATAGGCAGACTTAGGATAGTAGGAATCGTAGATGAGCGATTTCGGCTCGCATTTCATCATCAGCCGGAAGACGTTCACTGCTGAACATAGGCCTCCCCCTTTGACCGCCACGCCGAACGACAATTCGCCACTTGCATCCATCGGTTGCCCGCGACCCTCACGATGTCGTCGGTCCACCTAGTGGGAGGCCTGCCTACGCTGCGTCTTCCGGTCCGTGGTCGCCACTCGAGAAATTTTCTTCCCCATCGGTTATCAGTTCTACGAGCGATGTAGCCTGCCCATTGCCACTTCAACTTGCAAATTTTATGAGTTATGTCCGTGACTCTGGTTCTTCGCCGAATATCCATGTTCCGGATTTTATCTCGCAAAGAAACTCCGAGCATAGCTCTTTCCATTGCTCTTTGAGTGACTTAGTCTCTCTAAAAGGCCAGCAGTCAAAGACTTAACGGCTCGCACTTAACCTGGCTTTTTTTAAAATTCTTATGCGAATCAGTCCGAAGTGCTGAATTTAGTCAGACTGTGTTACCTAAGGGTTGCATGTTATTTTGTCGTCGTGCAACAAGTAAATTATCGGGTGTTACACCGCGTCAATTATTTATATCAGTCATGCAAATAGTATCGGTAACAACGGTTATATGGGCCATTGCCATGCAACTGACCTCTATCATAATCCGTTGTAATACTTTTTCCGTTTTTAAGCTATAAGTATTATTACAAACTAAGAACTTTGTTTGGTTAAACGCGCTAATCTCAGGACCTACAGGTTACATGTATATGCAAAAATACTTCATGTCGGATAAACTATATATCTCGTCCCGCTGTGACCAATAGTAGCCGAGCAGCAGGTGAAGCTGCCATAAACAATACTTTGTATCCCAAACAGCATTTCACTTTCAAGACCTTTTCCAAATAGTGGAAAATCAAAAGGCAAATACTTAATAGTTATTTGTTATGCAAGGCTGCAAAGTTGATTTTTGGCGCGAGTACTTGAATTGAAAACTGAGCTAGCGAAGGAGTCTAAGATTGAACCGCGAGAGAAACGAGCGGTTCAAATATAGAATCCTGAGCGATGCGAAGTTTTCAAAGGTACGAGACGCAGAAAAACTTTGCTGCCGAGTGCAACACAAAACTTTTCACCTCACACAGCGAGGAAATGTAGTGGGGGCGGCTCGCCTGGCAGTGTAGAAAACAATGGAATACAAGACGTGTTCGAATTTTAAACAACACTTTGTGCTCTAGAGCACAAAATGGAGTTTTGCGCTCAGATTTTGAATGAGAAATAGAATCTTTCCGAGCGGGTGAGGTGAAAAAAAAAATGTTTGTCTGTAAAGTCGGTTTACTGACCATAGTTGAACGTGACAACGTCATAAGAAAATAAACAATTGACACGCCGCCGCCGCCGTTGCTATGGAACGCTACAGAGCGAGGTAACGCCGCATGACGTCATCTTTTTTCGTGCATGCAGCCGGCCATCGAATTATAAGACGTTATTACGTCAAAAATACCTACCTAAAAGTCGGTAATGTACACGTGCCCATTTGTACCAAACTTTATGTTATCTTTGATAAACTGCCTCTACTCTCACGTAACCAATGCGTTTTGTTTCCCCCTTGTGGTCACGCGTAGGGGAAGGGGGAGTAATGATTTTCACAGTAGGTTACCCTTGGTGTAATGTTACGCTTACAGGTCAAGGGTTACGGATTTTTGAACTTTCATTTGTCTTTTTTATGCTACAAGTTTTGCAGAAGCTTATGCTTTCAAATGGCTTATAAAAATTACTTTATTATTATTAATATGAACGATTGTTATTTTAGCTTGATCCGTAAAATAATCCATCCAAATGTTGCCTTGAAAAGATGGACCTATTCTTTGTTTTATCCTCTGTTCGTCTAATAAAAACTTTTCCGTCTGCGCAGTCATAGTAAAAAATATAAAAATTAAAATCTTGTTTTACTTAACTTAGAACTTTATTTACTTAGCACTCTTGTCATGTACTTAACTAAGGATAAAAATAACTAGAACATTCCTAAATATTCTAGTATTCAAAACACAAGCTAGAAAAATACGAAAACATTTCTATTTTGTGCAGTAGTTGGACGCGACATCTAGCCAAGTGTCCATTCATAAATTATGCATGTAGCACTACCAAAGAGTTGGGTTATTTCCACAAATATTATATTATATGAGTGTGCAACGGACATAATATGCTTTTGCAGTATATGTCGTAGGAAAACCTAGTTTATTGTCTTTAATAAAATTATTTTACTAAAAGAGGAGTTATGTTTTGAGATACATAGATTCTAAGATAAAAATATTATACTTTTCATAATAATAAGAAAAAAGTCAACCAAATATCATCTTAGGGCTGGTTCTCACAGAGCATCCGTATTTATAGGATCGTTTCATTATCCGTCGCTAGGTACTGGAGGTGAGGTACACAATGCATTTACAGTAGGTACTGTTTTTAATGCACCCGTCGGAAAAGTAATTTAAAACAGATCAGCAATGAATAATACTGATGTGTGAGTGAAATTCGGTCATACAAATTACATATGCTACTACCGATTAAAAAGGTATACGTAAAACTGTAAAACGGACCTCTGTGCACCGCACAGCACACAGCCCAAGCCACTGGACGGATCGGGCTGAAATTTGGCATGCAGGTAGATGTTATGACGTAGGCATCCGCTAAGAAGGAGGAAGGAAGGAGGATTTTGATAAATTCTGCCCCCAAGCGGATAAAATAGGGGATGAAAGTTTGTATGAAACTTTGTCAATTTCGTTTTTTTTTAAATCGCGGGCACAGCTAGTCGTAAATAATAATCTAACTAGCAAAATGTCAGTAACTTAAATAAATATTATGTGAATCTCATTTGTGGTAAGAGAAAAACCGCTTTTACTAACCAAGCCATCGCAGTCATGCTCGACAAGGGAGAATTCTATTTTTGCTTTATCGAAAAATCGTAGTCAGGATTTCTCAATAAAGCTTTATAATTTCCTATCCAGGTGTTAATGCAGTAAAAAAATAGTCATTGAATACTGTGAAAGCTTATTAATTTTAGTTTTTCATCACAAAGTAATAAAACAAGAAACTGATCTCATCTTGCAAAAAAAAATGAGTTTAAACTGATTTGACAAAACATAAAAAAAAAACGATAAAATGTCACCAATCTATTATATTTCAGGCAGTTTTTTTCATAACCCCTACGCCTACGTAATCTCTTTGTCAATAGTTTCGTAGACAAAAGTTATCTCGTCTGGCTACGGCGTAGCTGGTGCGATGACGTAGCCGCTACACGTGCTACGCTTCGTAGCAGTCGACCGATAATGCGATGACACACTATTCTTCTAACTTTCATGTTTATTAGTCGTTTATTTTGACTTAAGCTTTTAATTATTACTGAATAATTAAAGCAGTAAGAATGTGTAATTGTTTTAAACATGCCAAACGCTTCACACAATTTCATAAATTCTAAAAAAATGGAGATTTCTTTTAAAAAAAGTGAATTTCACCACTTGAACAAAGTCTTTCGGAGTCAATTCTCGAAATGAAGAATAATATCAATTTATTTTAGTTTTTAAAACAAGTATTTATATGGTCACAAAAATTGAAACGAGAAAAGAGTCTAACTTAAAATCTTTTTCAGCGCTGAGAGCACTGGATATAAATAAAGCTACAAAACATTCAAGAAGTTTCCAAATTAGATCAAGTTCCAAGTAAAAAAAATCTTAAAGAAGTTTTCGGACGTAATTACTTACGTAATTTTGTAAAGTAAATTCCAAAGCTTCATTCAAATCCAAAATCAATTATTCTAAACAAAAAAAGCCGTGGATGCTAATTTCTTTAAACATCTTTACTTTAAAATTACTTCGCGTTGCGTGACTAGCAAGGCGAGCAGATTTCCTTCCTATTTTATTTCTGGTAACACTTCAACGGGCGAAATTAGATAAGGCTGCGTTTCCACAAGGGATGTGCGAGAGTTTGAAGCGAAGCTAGTATCGTTTACGTCCACTTTCATTATAATGCGACAAACGACAAACTGCCTACAGATGGGGATTACAGCATATTTCCTACACCTGTAGGAGTCGCATGTCTTAAAGCGTGAGTGGTTCCGCTCAGGGAGCGAGATGGCGCTAGACGACTTGTATAGCTCTGTCTCTTTCCCACAGCCTAAAGACTAACTTTAAGTCGTCATGGTTAGGCCACTAGTTCGTATTTTGCATATTTGTTACCAGGAAAAAAACTACTTAAATATATTCCACCATCACCACACGTAAAATAAGTACATAATCATTATTTCTTTTTAGGGTTTCGTAGCCAAATGGCAAAAAACAGAACCCTTAAAGATTCGTCATGTCTGTCTGTCTTAAGAGCTATCCTGTTGAAACTTGCTAAGTATAATGTGAACCGCATTAGGATTAATACACGAAAATAAAAATAAAACTAATTTTGGGGGTTCCCTCCATACTTACTACTGAAACTCATATTTTTTTTGTCTTTAAAAATGATATTGAGGTAACTAACATCATTTTTTTCTAAACTGAACAGTATGCGCGGGAGACACTTCCAAAGTGGTAAAATGGTGCCCCCCCCTTAACTTCTAAAATAAGAGAATAATAAAACTAAAAAAAATATATGATTTATATTACCATGCAAACTTCAATTGAAATTTAGTTTGAACGAGAGTAATTAGTATAGAGTCATTAGTTTTTTTTTTTAATACCTTTCAAAGTTAAAACCAAACCAACTACAAGAACTTTTATATTATGTTACTTGTTGCTACGGAACCCTTTATGGGCGAGTCCGACTCGCACTTGGCCGGTTTTTCTCTTTTGGCTAAATAAATTTGTAAATATAATTTCGAAAAAATTTAGAGAAGTAGAGTACAGTTGACTTCGCATCATCGTACAACACAACTAAACACTATAACACAGTTTTTCTATACATGCACAAACCCTTATTACGAGTTTTAACGTGTTTGAAACGTAAGTTAAACGGAAACTTGACGTAAATTTTATTAAAAAAATAGTTCCTCGTTCGAACAATAGAGGCGCTTATTCTTTTTCCATACAATTTACGTCGAAATAATGTAAGTACTCGAATATACGGCCAAATACATAGATTTCACCATTTTACAAAACCGCTACATATCTTTGCACCGCTTAGCCAGCTCGTACGTCTTTGGTGGAAAACCAGCCTTACGCCCTGTAGATAAGGCGCATTAGGTGATTGAATTAATTATTCCGTTTGTTCGCTGCCTACTTGTTAAGGAATTTAGCGAAGAAGGTGTTTTGCTGACGGATTTTTTTTGTAAGAGATTTGTTAGGTACTTTCAGTTTTTGGGGATAAACTTTTGAATTATAGTAACTTTGGTACCCTGATTTCTTGAAGCAGTCGGTAGCGACTGCTTCAAGCTGCGACTGCATACCAAGTTACAACTACATAATCCTGCTGAAAAACTGACAAAAAAATAAAACCTGTTCAATTCTTAGGTTTGAACCCGCGGTCAACAACATACACATGTTAAAAGATTGGTATACATATGTATTATAAGTGTATACCAATCTTTTTACATGATAATACTCAGAAAACGTATTCTTAAAAGAATAAAGTTATCTTAACCCTTAAAGTCACTTTGCATAGTATACTATACACTTGAATAAAAAAAAACGTTTTGAGGAAAAAACTATTTTAAAATGAAATATTTTTACCAAAAAGGAATTTCAGAACATTCCTCTTTTTAATAATAAATAAATGAAAGTATTATCTTCGGTATATTTGTCAATTTTGACATAAATTCGAAACCATACCGCAGGAATCCTGTTTATGTCAGTGTAAAATTTATTATAATTTCTTATTCATTATGAAAATATGTTCTGTGATTTGTGAATTGAAATCATAAATATATTGTGCTCCTGTTAGTGCTAAATTATCCACGTTATATACAAGTTTTCATCGCTTTTACGGCCACAATCTTGGGTGTATAGCATACTATACATTGCGACGGTTTGCTAAAAAAATATTTTGATATTGATGTATATCATTCTATACATTGCCAACTTATGGGTGGTGGTGATATCATTGATGATTCTTCATTTAGACTTGGAATCTAGATGTTTGAAGCCCCAAAACTGTTTCCGAAAGCGGCAAAGATCCAACACCACTCACAATCAATCATTTGACAGCATTTCCTTTCGATATGCAATGCAGTTTCACTGCTATACCATCTATCGTATCACTACCCTCCTTGCAGTTAAACCGTCACTGTTTACGCCGGAAACTTCATCAAAATGTGACCATAGAAAATGTAGAGGTCTTATAGTTACTGTTAACAGGATAAAAAGATGAAAAATACCGAAATTCTAACTTTTTTTTGCAATGGATTAAGAGAAGATTTCAATAGGCAGCTTAATTGTCTTATCAAGGCTTTCAGGAAGCTGTTTCATGAAATTGATTGATGGTGGACTACTGCTATCGATTTTCCCGGAAGACCTTATACCTGATATAGCAAATAACACTAACTTATATACCATTTTCGACGGGAAAGTCAACACAAGCACTTAGAAAGGGTAAAGTTGATTTTGTCCCATCAATATGTTGATGGGAGATGTGGTTATGCCACTTATGGAACACCGCAAGGATTATTGGTAGACTACGGCAAGATTGCAGACGTTATGTTTTTCAAAAGTTTTCAACTGAAAGATCACTGTCTGGAACACAGAAAGTATCTGAGGTTCAAACATAAAAAAAAAAGTATTAAAAATACAACACTAGTCTCGTGTAACGGCAACCGAAGAAAACATTCAAAAACATGTAGTACTAAGAATCTACTTCAGTGCGAACGTGACTAGAATTTTGTTGAGCTAGGTCATTTTCGTCGCAAGATGACAATAGAAAAGTCTGCTTTTTTTTGTTTTTTAACGTAGTAAAATCATCAAATGAGTCCTCCCACCCCGGGCAGGGCGGGAGGGACTGTCAGACTCGTACTGACTAAAATCCACGGTGTCCTTCAATAGCCCTTTATGTTCCGGGGTCACGGTAAGGAAATAATCCCGCGACCCCGGCAGGCTTTGGCCCTCTGAGAGGGTACCCGAGGGGCCCGTCATTATGCTGACGCTCTTTGAAGCGCGCGTGGAACACAACGCGCCGTCGACCCGGGCATGGTCCATGGTCGGGCAGCGAGTTGCCCTTTACTCGCTGCCCGCATGCCGGGCCTAGGGTGCCGGAGATCATCTGCTGACGTCCGACGCCGCGGGCGCCTACCACTGCGGTTGGGGCGGAGGGAGGACGCTGTCCTCACTCTCAAGCGGCCCGCCTCCTCCTTCACGAGCATTACTGCTTCGCAGAAGGAGGAGACCGCTTCCCACTCCGTCTCGCCCCGCAGAGAAAAGTCTGCTTAGTTTCAAAGTTATAATTTTGGTCTGTATCTCTAAATGCGATTGCAATTGGACCGATTCCAAATACAAGTGAAAATCAACCTTACCACTACGACATATGACTTAAAACACGTTGTTATCTACGGGTAAATGAAAAACAAAACACGATCGCCACGACGACGACGTCAAGTATTCAATCGAATTGCATCATTATTTCTTAGAGGCAAGGTTGATTTTCACTTGTAGTTGTTATCAGTCGAATCACGTTGTATCGCGCCATAGGTGAAGTCCCATATGCCGCACAAGCGATCTCCGGGTTAAGCCGCACTTGCCGAGGTTGGTTTATGGATGTATGACATCTGATAGGGAGTTTGCTCCGTGCCTCGGAACGCACGCAAAGCCGTTGGTCCCGGCTGTCATTTGTAGATCTTTGACAGTTGTTACTATTAGTCAGAAGCTCTAAAGTCTGACAACCAGTGTTACCATGGGGTATCGTACTACCCAGTTACTGGGTTGTGAAGGTGAACCGCGCTGTATCGAATGCTACTTTTGTGCTTGAACTTATCAATAGAGTCGATAACTACTATAAATTATGTAGGTATGCTTTACACTAATGAACGAGTTTTAATTTTTTTTCCTGTTTTTCTTGAATAATAAACTAAAAATTGTTTTAATTTCCTTTCTGATATTGTTATTGAGCTTAGTTTCCTTGTGCCGTTCATTAAGTGTGGTCTTGTGTGTTGAAGGTATGTATTTAATTTTATTTAATTCTGTAAAGAATTATTTAAAGCATTTTCTGCAATATTACTGTTTATGTGGTACATTTACTGTGAATATTGTGGCTTTCGTGTTTTACATCGAATTTTACGTAGGAGCATCGTATAACTCAGTAGCAACTGGGTTATCGAGGTCAGTTAGGCAGTCGCTCCATGTTCAATATTGATATTCAACTGAAGTCTAACCGGAAGACTAAAAGCCCTATGCGATCCTCACCACGCATTAATTTTCGTTAAGAAATAACATATATGCGGACAGCGAGTAATGGGTGCCTCGCCGTCCAATCATGAACCACGCTCAGCGCGTCGTTTTATACGTACGTCTCAAAGAGCCGTCAACAATGTCACTGGGACATAGGGAACCAAACGCCTATTGGATTCGCGGGACTACCTAACAGGTTACCGTTTTTTTTGGAACGCAAACGGCTATTTCAGTCACTACAGTCCCTTCCGTTCCCCTTTTTTTTTTACGTGTAAAATCATCAAATGAGTCCTCCCATCCAAGGCAGAGCTCAGGGACTGTCAGACTTGTATTGACTAAAATCTACAGTGTCCTTCAGTAGCCCTTTGTGTACCGGAGTCGCGGTATACGTGTGTCCCGCGACCCCGGTAGGCTTTGGCCCTCGAAAGGGGGGCTCCGTCATTGTGCTGACACTATTTGAGGCGCACGTGGAACACAAAGCGCCGTCGACCCGGGCATGGTCCGTGGTCGGACTGCGAGTCGCCCATTACTCCCGAGCATGCCCGCGCTCCGCTCCACCTTGGGTTTGAGAACTCATTTGATGATTTTACCACTCTAAAAAAAGGTATAACTTATTAAAATTTCCGACTACTACATAAAAAAAACTCTGTATTAAGGGGAAAGCCATTAAACATTAACTGACCACAAAGCTAGTCCCAGTTCTGCAAATAACGTCACCAATCCACCTAATTCTAGCCATTTATCTTCATAAAGTTACCATAGACTAGAACCACCGTTTATAACATGTAATATAGTCCCGGACTACCGGATGTCAGTTAAGTCTTTCCCCGGGGACTGTCAGTGATAATGTCCTCGTAGCTGTGTCTATGGAGACGTGATAACTATGTTGCCTTTGTCAGTTTGATAGGTGGAGGTTATGATTGAATAGATGTTAAGTAATTTAATATTAGGTATATTTTGTTTGACGTGATTTAGAACCTAAACCTCAAATAATTGTTTTTTTTTCTGAAAATGGGTGATTCATTGTGTTAAAAAAATTACGTGTCATATTTTTTAAGTTTATTTTCTTTTCCATAGATGTATATTAACTAGCAATTAGCCACGGTTTAATGTTATATAAAAATCTATAGCCTTTTTCGAATAGTTTATACAATACAATAAGAATTTTTCTATTCGAACTGCAGCAGCTGGTTTAAAACGGCCACTTAGCAATATTTCTAATGTTTTACTTTGTGAATGAATAATAGGCGAATAGCCAATGATGACGTTGCTGAAAATTCACGAAGTGAATCATTGGTCGTGAAGGAGGAGGCGGGCCGCGAGAGGGAGAGGATAGCGTCCTCCCTCCGCCCCAACCGCAGTGTTAGACGCTCGCGGCGTCGGACGTCGGCAGACGATCTCCGGCCACCGTAAGCGCGGGCATGCGGACAGCGAGTAAAGGGCAACTCGCTGTCCGACCATGGACCATGCCCGGATCGACGGCGCGTCGTGTTCCACGCGCGCCTCAAAGAGCGTCAGCAAAAATGACGGGGCCCCCTCTCAGAGGGCCAAAGCCTGCTGGGGTCGCGGGATTTTATTTCCTCACCGTGACCCCGGAACATAAAGGTCTATTGAAGGACTCCGTGGATGTTAGTCAGTACAAGTCTGACAGTCCCTCCCGCCCTGCCCGGGGTGGGAGGACTCAACTATGATGATTTTAATATAACATCAAAATTGAAATAATTTTAAGAAGAAAGAACTGAAAACACGTTTCTTTAGGTACGGCTTACAAATAAGTACACAGAATTAATAATACCTATAATACGTAGAATTAATTTACTAAATACTTAAAGGTCGATTACTAAGAGTAATGAGAACACACCCACACATAAACACGTGTCACATAGCGAGTGCTCGCGTTGGCGCCTCGAGGCTTACTTTCATTAAAAACCTTTCTATAAACAGACACCAGCACGTCAATACCAAAACTGTCGAAATTTCTCAAATCGAAAATGAACTTTCTCCTTTTGTGATACAGTTGAAAATCTATTCAAGTGATTTGACAGATTGGAATAGATTGATGCGCTGGTGAGGTGACTGTACCCATATTTGCAAAATATTTAATACTAGCAATTTCTACTAACATATATAGCTATTGTCAAGCAGACAGGGCGAAGCGAATGCGATCCGAATCCTGTCATATAAAAAAGCGAAAGCGGTCCGATAGTCTATGTGACAGGCTTCAAACAATTCTATACATTACAAACAATAACGCTTTGGCACGCTTTTCTGTTTGACAAAGGCATTAATGAAAATCGCCCTTGCTACTACGATATAATGCTGCAATTCGACTGATAACGTCGTCGTGGCGAGTGTGTTTTGTTTTTCATCAAGCCGTAGATAGGGTTGTTGTAAGTTGACGTTCTATGTCATAAAGTGGTAAGGATCCCATCAAAAACATAAATGTGAAATGAGAGCCAAAGCCAAGCACAATAGTTTGATATTATGCCTTGGTTGATGACTTCAACGAAAAAAGAAGTGAAATCTAAATGGGTGCCAAGTTCAATGGTCAGTTCTGAAATTTATTTAAGACAACATAAACTATATTTCTTTGTATAACTAAGGATCATACATTGTAGCCTAATTTCTGACTTGGCTATTTCTCATAAAATACGAATTATATTATAGCCTTCATAATTTCTAAACCTGTAACTTCTCAGTTTTATTTTATTATTCGGAAAATTTGGCTTGCTGGTTGTACTAACCATCGAACAATTCGTATATGAGAACTAGCCAAGCAAGAAATTATAAAAAAAATTAAAGTGCCTCCAAATGGTTCGTGTAATATTACACACTGTGAGCGCGCCTGTGCTTTGGCTGGCCACGCTCTCGCGTGTCTAGATGATTTTCACTTTTAATTGAAATCGGTCGAATTACTTCGCATCGCAGTCATACGTGTGGTCACAATGTGGCGTCTCCTTCCCCGGCTTTCTGTATCCTTCTACGTGGTACAATCAAGTTCGACAGTGCATTACGTATGCTGGTCGTGTCCGCAGCCAATATAACTACTTTTCCACCCGAAGGTACTGCTCCTGAGACTGCCAGATTATGTATGGCGTTGATCCGTATTGTGCGGAGATCTGGAGTTGAGATCCGGAAAATATGGGAGTAATGGGGTCTTATCTTTCTTGCTTTGTTGGATAAAATCCTTGTTTTTCTTTGTGAATAGAGGTAGCATGTTTTTTTAGTGTCTGTCGGCACGGTTGGTGCAGTGGTTGTGCAATCAACTGCTGAGTAGTGTGTCCCGGGTTCAATCCCCGCACAAAATAAATATTTGTATGTTCTAAAAGTAGTTGTTCCGGGTCTGGGCGTTTGTATATGTGAAGAACTCTATTGGGAAAAAGCATGAAGTTTTTACTTAAAATCTTTTCTGAATCTTGATATGAGAAAGACATTCATTAAATAACATTTAGTTCGTTTAATTAAGACCAATTAATTTCTGTTTTAGTAGTAGCAATTTATTTCAAAACTATAGCAGTTAGGTATTACATTACAGCTATGCTATGTGGCTACAGAAAGAATATAAGACAAGACAAGTAAGCTGTACAATATCGACAGACACAAATGATGTACCTATGTGAATTTCTTGTAATGGGTTATAAAGATTCTTATTCACTGTGCGTCAAGATGATATATAATAATAACTTGCTCTCTTGATAAAATGGCGACATCTATTTTCCGTCGTAAGAGATACAGTAAAACTGGCCAAGACCAAATAGCGAAGAAAAAAAACACGTTTCTTATTCCTGAACTTCGTTTTTATGTTGTTCTAATTTGAAATGGCATTCTGTAAAAATCTTTTTCAAGTTATCGCCCCGCCCTGTGTGCAGGGTCAGAGCTGTCAGTCTTTTTGACTATAAAAACCACCCTTTTCCTTAAGCTGCCGTTTGTGTTCCAGGGCTATAGTATCCTGCTTACAGTCCCGTTGAAGTATTATGATTCAAAAGATACAGCTCTGTGACGCACACATAGACACAGAGCTCTTGGCAATAGGGTACAGTTTGTATTTGCACCCTTTGAGCAGAAAACCTTGTCTAAAACCGCACGACCGTTTGTCGCGTCATGAATAGGCAGCTTTATCCAGTATTTGCGCTGAGAGTGCTGAAAAATAGGCAAGTTTTATGCCGTGATAAAATTATTTTATGGAAAGCTATTTTGGGCGGGTGATGTAGGTCAATAGTAATAATATTCATGTGTAACTGTGTAAGAGTTTAAAACGTTTGAGGAAAAATCGTGCATAATTTTTATGTTTAGACTAGCTCTTTCGTTGACTAGCTATTGGCCATAGCATGATGTTATATAGCCCATATTTCATGTTTTATGAAAAGACGTGTAAAAAGTGTTGATATAAACTACTTACTTGCATAAATAAACATCATTTCATTTTACTTCATATCTTTCTTCGATAAATGGACTACTTATCCAAAACAAAACTATTTTTCAATTCGAACCATTAGTTTCTGAGATAAGGCGTATGTAGTGTTGCTGCACAGGCAACACTGCATACGCTGGACAGTGTAGGGTTCTATGGTTAATAAAACTAAAACTCAAAGCATTTTACTTGTAAATAAAAAATCTTAAGACAAGTCAAGTTAAAAAAAATAATAATGAGTCACGGATGCGTTTACAAACTTTGAAAAACACACAGCTACACAAACTCTCAGACCTGGTACAACTACTAATGTTGGTCAAACATATATTTTTTCCGTGCGGGGTCGAACCTACAAACCCACACAAACCCACTGAGCGGCAGTCGATCGCTCGAGTCAAAGTCAAAGTCAAATCATTTATTTTAAATAGGCCATCAGTGAGGCACTTTTAAACGTCGAATATTAAAATTAAGGAAAGGGATGGGATGGGATTGATTCTACACCCATTCGCTAAGGTAGGTTGTATGGAGAAGAATGGGCAAGAAACTCCATCTCTCCATCCGAGTGATTGGCGATTCGTGATCTTGGAAAACAAATGTTTTATCTTGACACTCCCAATTCCTCGAGTACATATAAAAAACTAAGTATAAGTAACATAACACAAATGATAACAATATACACAAACAACTATAATATAAAATAAAAAAAATACAGATGCCAGCACATTTTCAATCTTATCACAATAATGGAAAGTTAATGTAAGATTACAAAAAAATTGACAGATTTGATAGATTGACCTGCTGTCGTTAGTAAAATAAATAAAAAGAACACTAATTCACATGAAGAACCGGTGTCGTGTATCGGATATCCGGCTTCGCAAAACTACACCTCTCTGCCAAAATTTATTTTTTGCGAAAGTCGATGGATGTTCACTGGGCGCTCAAAACACACATGAATTGAAGTTCACGTTGTGACGAGGCTTCATCTGCTCGATCCTCAGGGTAAGTTTCACTTTCACTCGACAATCTTCTGGATTTTTGAAGAGTATTGCAGCCGGGACACGTATAGCAGCGTCACTGATGTCGCAGCAGACAGCAGTTAGTTCGGTCCGGTCAGACGGGTCTTTCTCTGCTTCTTCTCAACTTTTCTTTTTCTTAAACACCCTTCCGTGATTAACTACAACTACTTAGCTCTGTCCTTTTAAACATGTAAATAAATGTTACTCGTAACATCCCATAAACTTTATTTTCTTCTTCTATTTCCATCCGGTCCTTGACAGTTTTTATTAATACCGTTACATTCAGCGCCTAAAGATGCACCCGGGCCAGAACTGTCTTCAATACTCGTATCGTTTTTGTCAAATACATATTTACACTCCATGTAGTCATCCCAAATTGGCGCTTTGGGATAAACGAATTTAGACGTTATTGTCAGCACATTAATAATTAATATTAATAAACAGAATAGTTGGAACTTCATGACTGCCAGCACTTGATATCACTTGTTTTTCCACAGTAAAATTGATAAAACGCTACACAAATAGTGACTGTTTAAGTAGTGTGTCTCCGCGAATGAGGTAATCTCTAACAGGAGACTGATACTTATAGGATTTTGATTCAATTCCTATTATTAAACAATCAGGAAATAAGGTCACATGTTGACATTTAAGGCAAAACATTCGGTTTTCAAGGTTGCCTTAAATGTCAACTTGTGGTCTATTGTACTAGCTTCTGCCCACGGTTGCACCCGCGTTATGTTAAGCGTCTGGTCCTATGGCTCCTAAGGCTCCGTCAGTTTCTTTGGGGAACGGGTGGAAGACAATACGCCATCTACTCGGGCCTTATCCTTGGTTGGACGGCGAGCTACCCATTACTCCGCAAGCGCGATTTGCCCCGCGATGTCCGATGCCCTGGACGTCTTCGGCGAACTTGTCACGTCGACTCAAAACGTCTTTAGCACTTTTCATGCATGCGGGCAGCGAGTAAAGGGCAACTCGCTGCCCGACCATGAACCACGCCCGGGTCGACGGCGCGTTGTGTCCCACGCGCGCCTCAAAGAGCGTCAGCATAATGACGGGGCCCCCCTCTCAGAGGGCCAAAGCCTGCCGGGGTCGCGGGATTATTTCCTTACCGTGACCCCGGAACATAAACCCCCCGGGCTATTGAAGGACACCGTGGATTTTAGTTAGTAAAAGTCTGACAGTCCCTCCCGCCCTGCCCGGGGTGGGAGGACTCATTTGATGATTTTACCACGTTAAAAAAAAAGCACTTTTCATGAGGAAAAATTCCGTCACACATGCGCCTCGCCACTTCTATACATTTTGTATGAAATAACAAAGAAGTGGCGTCGCACCCGCACCACGCCCGCGCCGCGCCATTTCAGTATGTCTTGCGCCTAACACAATTTTTTTTTTCAATTTGAACCAGTAGATCTTGAGATTATCTCGTTCAAGCAAACAAACTCTTCTGCTCTATAATATTAGTAAAGATATTATTACCTTAACACTTTTTTCTTATTGTCGTAGAAACAAGAAACAAAAGTCACCAACTTCTAAAAACAACTTTTCATTCAAAAGTGTTTTGTCTTTTTTTCGCAGTTGTTTTGTTTGTTTTTATGGCTTATATAATATCTCAGATTCTTGAGGTTCGAGTTGGATGTTTTTTAAGGAAAATTTTCTGAGTTTATTCGTATTTATCTCAATTTAATGTTACATACACTTTTGCTCATACGATGCAAAAGTTTAGTGATTTTCATCTAATTTAATACGTACTCTTGAAACTGTTATTTTCTGTTTTATAAGACCCTTATTTTTTCTGAAACTTCAACAATTTTATTCAATAAAAGTAGGAAACTCCGAACAACAATTCTTTTAAAAATTTACACATTTATTAATGAAATTCAGATATATAAAACTTTTAACGGTCCATTTCAGGGACAAAATGAGATATACTCTTATAAAAAAAACGTTGTATATAAAGTTTGTTTACTGTAAAGTTTTTGAAAGTATCTTCCGGCCAGGGACCGAAACCGGTATCAACAATACGGGTATTTTTTCGGTAACAACCTTTTTTTCTTTTACAGGTAATTTTAAAGGTTACCTTTATTATTAAAGTGAATACTTAACCAGTATTAATACCGGTTACCGAAATAAAAATTACCCCTATCTTACACGTGCCGTCGGCAATAGTCAAAGGGCGCACATCGCCTGTGTGTGTGACAAAGAGTCGGGCCGACACACGAACTTAGGCGAACGCCGACCAATCACGGCCCTGGCTGGCACAACACGCGGCACGCGCAACGCGTCTTTCATTCAGTTTGATAATATGTATGTATAACTCAGTATTACTCTATAATTATGCCGTCGTCATCGTCATTGTGGCCAACATGTTGTTTTTAATCCCCGACGGAAAAAGAGGGGTGTTATAAGTTTGACGTGTCTGTCTGTGGCACCATAGAGCCCGAACGAATGAAGCGATTTCAAATTAGTTTTTTTTTATTAAAGGTGAGGTCGCCAAACATAAGACCTAACATTAATCCTCAACTTTACCATATATTTATTTCAAAATTAATGCTGCAGTATTTTCGACGTATCACAGGATTCTGCTAAGCCATTTGAGGTAGTATGAGGTAGTATGGCGTACAGCACTGGTACAGACTTTCTTGGTAATGTTTACTATTTTCTAATGCCAAATTGGCATTGCGATATTCTGTTTCTTTCTCGTAATCAAGGTAATTTTGCGCCCCCCACCGAATAATATCGTAATCGAAAAATTCAAATTTTACAGGAAAAATAAAACAGTGTTTTTTTGTTTTTATTGTAAAAATTATCCAACCTAAGAGAATGATTTATATATCATCAAATGAAAGTTATTTTTTATAGAATCATTCTAAATAAAAGTTTTACATTTTTATTTTATTAGGACCAAGTTATTAAAGAAAATATATTTTACTGGATACGTTAGAAAAACATTATTTCGCAACAAAACATAACGATATTATTCGCGTAAAAACAAAAAGACAGCGTGCACAATAATAGTACCTATATTACAATGTTATTCGTTAAACAATGACATCCAAACATAAACGGTAATAGATTGTAACTGGGATTTTCGCCTATATAATATATATTATAATTTAAATGATTGTTTGAGTACTATTTTATTCTTCAATTGCCTGTTAAGTAATATCCATTATTAGAAATATAACTTTCAATAAAACTATGGCTTTCTGATAAAAGAACACTCATCATCATCATCATCAGCCGAAAGACGTCCACTGTTGAACATAGGCCTCCCCCTTAGACCGCCACGCCAAACGACAATTCGCTACTTGCATCCATCGGTTGCCCGCGACCCTCACGATGTCGTCGGCCTACCCAGTGGGAGCCCTGCCTACGCTGCGTCTTCCGGTCCGTGGTCGCCACTCGAGAACTTTTGTTCTCCATCGATCGTCAGTTCAATGAGCGATGTGGCCTGCCCATTGCCACATCAACTTGTAAATTGTATGAGCTACGTGGGTGACTCTGGTTCTTCGCCGAATATCCATGTTCCGGATTTTTATCCCGCAAAGAAACTCCGAGCCTCTAAAAGGCCAGCAGTGCAAGACCACGTTTCAGACCCCTACGTAATCACTGGCAACACACACTGGTTAAACATCCTTGTCTTGAGACACTGTGGCATTCTCGATGAGAAGATATCACGTAGCTTCCCAAACGCTGCCCATCCGAGTTGGATTCTTCTTCGACCTCTAGAAAGAAAGAATCTGTCCAAAGTAAGTATAATGGTCTACAACTTCGAGAGTATATCATTCCCAACAACAACCGGTACGGGTGCCACATGGACGTTCGACATGATTTTCGTTCATTTTAAGGCCGACCCGTTGGAAGACTATACTAAGGTCGCTGAGCATAGCATTGAGGTGCTCCAACGATTCTGCCATGATGACTATAATCATCGGTAAAACGAAGGTGACTGATGTATTCGCCATTGCTGTTGATGCCGAGTCCGTTCAACGCGGTCTTGAACAGTTTCGGAGAAATAACGTCTCCCTGTCTCACGCCTTTCTGCAATTGCTCTCTTCCTGAAGTCGGAGTTTGCCGTGGGGCGCCGGCTTGCCGTGGGGCGCCGGCTTAGAATTGCGCTTCCCCAAATCCTCCCGTGGGTGTCGTAACAGGCGACTAAGGGACAAACCGGAGGTCGGGCAGCAGCGTCCTCCGTGTACTGCACATCCTCACTGCGATCGCCAACCCGCCTGCCAAGCGTGGCGATTAAGGCAAATAACCCCCTTCAATGAAAACCACAGAAACCAGGCCCCCAGTCCCCGGCAGCTCCGCTATCCCTGGCGCGGGTAGCGGTCAAGGTAACGGCGGAGCAGGGGGTGCTAAGAATCTCCGGAAGAGATCCGGCTACCCACCCCCACGACGACTGGCCCTGGTAACACACAACATACGCACATTGAGGACTGACGAAAAGATCTGCGAGCTGGAAGAGGAGCTGAGCAAGTTACACTGGGACATTATGGGGTTATGCGAAGTCCGTAGAGAGGGGGAGGACACCGTAACCCTGAAGTCTGGTAACTTGCTCTACTACCGGGAGGGCGACCAACAGTCCCAAGGTGGTGTCGGGTTTCTCGTTCACAAGTCCCTCGTAAACAACATAATAACCATCGACAGTGTGTCGAGCAGGGTGGTATACCTAATACTCAGAATATCCAAAAGATATTCGCTGAAGGTCATTCAGGTATACGCACCGACCTCGTCACACTCCGATGATGAAGTGGAGACTATGTATGAGGACGTAAGTAGGGCCATACATAGCTCCAAAACCCACTTCACTGTTGTTATGGGGGACTTTAACGCAAAGTTGGGTAAGAAAAGCGGTGATGAGTTGAGAGTGGGGCAATTTGGGTATGGGCAACGGAACCCTAGGGGACAGAGGCTTGCCGACTTTCTGGAGAAAGAGGAACTCTTTATGATGAACTCTTTCTTCCAGAAGCCGCCTCACAGGAAATGGACCTGGCTGAGTCCCGATGGTTTCACGAGAAACGAGATAGACTTCTTCATGACCGACAAGAAACGGATATTCAGCGATGTCTCTGTGATCAACAGGGTAAAAACCGGTAGCGATCACCGAATCGTAAGAGGCTCGCTGAATATCAATGTTAAACTTGAAAGGTCCAGCCTGATGAAGTCTACGCTCCGACCTACTCGGCCCCATATTCAAAACCCCGAAAGCTTTCAACTCGAGCTCTCTAATCGCTTTGCTTGCCTTGAGAACTTAGTGTCAGTGGACGAGATCAACGACGGGCTAGTGGAAACTGTCCGCACGGTAGGGTCTAAGTTTTTTAGACCCTGTCGTAAAGATAGACCTCAGAAATTGACCGAGCAAACCTTAAACCTCATGGCTGAACGACGTTTGCTACAGTTGCAGTCTTCCGATGACGCGAAGTCATATAGGCAGCTCAATAGACGTATATCTAAGTCCTTGCGACACGATCTGCGTCTCTTTAATACGAATCGTGTTAAAGAGACCATACAGCGAAACCAAGGCTCTAAAGTGTTCGCAAAGGACAAGTCTATTGGGCAAAGCCAGATGACAAAGCTGAAACGGGAGGATGGCAGCATAGCGTCGACCAAAGCAGAGGTTTTAGGCGAGATCGAGAGGTTCTATGGACAGTTATACACTTCGGTCGCAAAGCCCGTTGACAGCTTGGTAGGAGATCCAAGAGCCAAGCTGTCCCGACATTATACCGAAGATATCCCGGACATCAGTCTGTACGAGATTAGGATGGCCCTGAAGCAGCTTAAGAACAACAAGGCGCCGGGCGAGGACGGAATCACTTCAGAGCTTCTGAGAGCGGGTGGAACACCGGTACTTAAGGTCCTCCAGAAACTCTTTAATTCCGTCCTCTTCGAGGGCAAAACGCCTGAAACATGGAGTAGAGGTGAGGTGGTGCTGTTCTTCAAAAAAGGTGATAACAGCCTATTGAAGAACTACAGACCCATCACGCTTCTAAGTCATGTTTATAAGCTGTTTTCAAGGGTTATCACGAACCGTCTCGAGCACAGACTTGATGACTTCCAGCCTCCCGAACAAGCCGGTTTCCGAAGAGGCTATAGTACCATAGACCACATCCATACGCTGCGGCAAGTTATACAGAAGACCGAAGAGTATAACTTGCCATTGTGCTTAGCGTTTGTGGACTATGAGAAAGCCTTCGATTCGGTGGAAACATGGGCGGTACTTGAGTCACTCCAGCGATGCCGTATTGACTATCGGTACATCGAGGTGTTGAAGTGCTTGTATAACTAAGACAAAGTTGACGATGCCCAGAAGTAGGAGCCCTGCTAAGCGGGGCTCCGTCGATTTCTCTTGTGAAGGAAGAACTAGTTTTGCCTAGGTCAGACTAGTTTATCCTGAAATCGGGTTTGGCCGGTAATTTATACACTTGAATGTGTAGAGCCGACTATACACGTACCAGTATACTTGTACAAATCGAGACTTGCACAAACATAGGACAGTGACCATGTTAAGGACTTTAACCATGGCGTGATGTGACGCGATTTGATCGATTCCAACCACAACTGAAAATCAACCTTGCCACTAAGAAATAATGATGCAATTCGATTGACTTGACGTCGTTGTGTCGTCCCTTAGGTGCAAGTATCTTCCCACACACGTTTCAGTATACTTGCGGATTACCGCAAGTATACTGTAAGTCCCTGTTCACACGTGCCATACACTGCGCCGTCGGCTACCCGGCAACCGGAACGTGTTAAAAGGCACTAACGTGTGTGGCATAAGCTACGTAGTGAGTGTAGCTCTAGAGCGAACAAACGCCGAATGCCATCAGGGCGCGCGTGCGAGCGAGAAAGCAAGTTGCAACTCGTCGCGGCGGCGCGCCGCGCGTTTCTTTCGGCGGCGGCGCGCCGACCGAATTCACGGCGACGGCGGCGCGCCACATATCTATGCCACATACTCGATATTATTATATCCCTTTCTTTATTCTCGCGTTAATAGATAATACAGCAATCGTAGATTGAGTGTAGATCACCTAGGTTAACTATTGCAAAAGTTATTGCTATTTTTTTTTTAATACATTAATAAATAGTAACCAGCATTGCCATATTAATGTGTTTTTTGAAATAAAATCTCTACAGGAGTAGTATTGCTAAAAAATTGAGTTGCAAAAGTCCAACTGGAACGACAAACAAACAAATAAACAAACAAGAAAAGTGAGTTTATAAAAACGTGGGAAAAACTTTACTATAATTAAAACGATTTTGCTGTTCTTACTCGAATAATATCGTTATCGTAACATATTGAAATTCTTATTATCAGTGCCATCCGTAATCACTTGAAGCAATATTATTCACGTAAATAAGTACAATAAATCTGTAACGGAATATTAGGGCTATGGTTATTATAAAAATACAAATTTGTAATGTACTCATAGGAAAAATGCGAAAAAAATTGACAAAGTGTAAGAGAGTACCTACATGATGAATATGCAATAAAACGCAAAGTATCGTTATATCACATTGCGATATTATTCGGTGGGAGGAGCGATTTTTAGGTAACCGGTATTAAAACGGTAACCTCATTAAAGGTTTTTTCTCGTAATCAAGGTCATCTTTAGGAAACCGGTATTAAAACGGTAACCAGAATAGAGGTTACATTTTTCTTCGGTCTGGTTACCCAGATAGCGGTAACCTAAGTCTGAAAAATAACCGAAATTCTTCAATACTACAGGTATTGAAGAATTTCGGTTCCCCGTAATTTATAAAGGTTTTCGGTCCCTGCTTCCGGCGTCGAGGCGCGGTGGCTGCGAGAGATTCTCGTTTCAGACGCAATGCGGTAACCTACTGTCGTCTAGATAAGTCTTTATAGTTTGTTCATACAGAATATATCGCGCCGTATATTTTGTTTCGGTTTTGTTACTTTGAATTTTTTACTGGCTTTTCATATTTTTTGGCGAATGAAGCTGTTTTATTGATGTGTTGGGAAAGGGATGGTAGTTTTTTTCGGGTATCAGACTTGCCTATATTTTTTTCTGAATATTTACTGGTATATTTTAGGCTTTTCGATAGTCTGATCTGCTTTTCTGATAATTTAACAGTACTGGTATAAATCACTCTATTGATCATGTGCGTGTTTGCCTCAACTTTTTTTCTTCGAATATTTTTTGTCTACATAATAAGCCGAGGCCATCCCCACTGCTGAGACAAAAGCTTTCTTCTCTGAGAACGAGGGGTTCATATTCTACCACACGAACACAAGTGGGTTGCTGAACAAGTGAACATCATAAATGTCTCCGTATTTATATCAAGTGATCAAAAGATTACATTCCGACAACCTTTTTAGTTTTGGAGTGGACTCATCAAAAGAGTTCTGGAATGCCTTGAATGGAGAAGAAGGACTGTCAGACTAGTACTAACTAAAGACTTGTTCCATTCGAATGGGTGACAAAAGTCACCACGACGAGAAGTCACCATTGCAGGTTATCAGCTCCAACCTCAAAGCAAGGATTCAATATTAACATTCTTTTACAACCAACTTAGACCACGTAGGGATAATAAGGGTTACAGGGTACTTATGTACAAAAATGTCTGTGTAGTACCTACATACAGACTACCCTTTAGGAAAATCCGTGACGTGCGTGTTTTCAAGATAAAAACGTGTAAGCTGGCGTAAATAAGAGGGATCGAGTGGGTATTAGAAGGGTCTGTTTTACTTATAAACGTATTGGGTACCTACATTAGTGAACAGTAAACCCGTACGTTTTGTATAACATGGTAAATAAGAGTTGCGTGTATTAACAGATGTATTTCTTTTTAAGACGTTGCTAGGGAAGTTCCTAACAACGTCTAAAAAGGATTTTTTTAAGATTATATAAATTATATTTCTTGTATCGTGTGTGCGTTTAAAAACACACTCAGATCCGGAAACGAATAACTAAGGCGCTGCACAAACGTGTCACAGGGAACTGTAGTTCATGAGTATTATGTGTTAAATGGAAGCAACTGGACACAAAAAAATGTTTACGTTTGTGCAGGGAGTGGATAATTTCATACTGGTTCTATAGAAATCAAATATTCATCGGTAGCTTGTATCTGACATTAAGAGCGCATATTCTGAAAGTTAGCAACGTCGCAAGTGGTTGTCAAATATTAACATGTCTTAATTAATTTAGCATTGTTATTGTATGAAAATAAGAAATATGGCTCTGTAGTGCACTAAAAAATTGATAAGGGAATGCAATAATTATATCGTAACACCGAATATACAGTATTAGATGTAAAAAAAGCATTTGGGAACTTTCCAAATGCCTTTTCTACACCTGAAACGGTTACAACATCAAATTTTGTGTTTTATATACATTCCTTTAGCAATGTTTTAGTGCACTACAGAGCCATATTTCTTGTTCTCATACAAAAAAATTGCCAAATTAATTAAATCTTGTAAATATTTGCCAGCTTTTTGCGACGTTGTCAACTTTCAGAATATGCGGCCTTAAGACACAACGGTGTCCAACGTTTGTGCCCTGCGTAACAGTAGACAGAATTTATGTAGTTCCGTGCGTTCGATTCCCGAACGGAACAACGTCATTAAAGATTGTTGTTCCGGGTCTGGCTGTTTGTATATGTGTTTATAAATGTCTGTAACCGCACCCAAGACACAGGAGAAATACTTAGGCCCGCTTGCACGAACCCGAGTTATCTTTTAACTCAGAGTTAGTTGCTAACACAAGGTTAAATTGACAGTTTGTCATACAATATTGTCAATTTAACCTCGTGTTAGCAACTAACTCTGAGTTTAAAAGATAAATCGGGTTCGTGCAAGTGGGCCTTAGAGTGGTATAACGTATTTTTTTAAGAATGAAAAGAAAAATAATGAGAAGGAAGTTTTAAAACAAATATAGAAAAGAAAATGTGTTAGCGTCTAGAAGTTACGAGTACGCAGAAGAGATTGCAAACTGAAACTAAGTTTAAACTTCGCTTTCTATCTTAATAGCCATAACGCTAGACTGACTTGAGATTTGTACTCATTTTAAGTGGAATGTTGTGAAGTTTGCTAACTTATAATACAGAACCTAGAACCATAGAACATGCTCAATTGTCACAATATTTAGATCTAGGTTCAATTTCAAAGTCGGCCATATTTTGAATCATATTTTGATCAAGTTACAACCTAACACCGACCTGAAAATGGAAAATCCAAGACAATTTGAATTTCGCGACCACTAGCAAAAATTATCAAATGAGTCCTTCCACCCAGAGTGGTATTAGAGGGACTGTCAGACTTGTACTGACTAAAATCCACGGTGTTCTTTCAATAGCCCTTTAAGTTCCGGAAATAACGATTACCTGATAAGACAGTCCCGCGACCCTGGCAGGCTTTGACCCTCTTTGCCTCCCTCAGAAGGCACCATCAGGTTGATGATAGCTCCTCGAGGCGCGCTTGCTCGCAATCACCTTAAGTTTCTTTTTTTTTCCTGTTTTTATTTGATTTTGTTCATGTTCTGTGTTTTATTATCTTTCAAATGAAATGAAACACCGACATACACCTGTATATACCTGTATATTTAAAACCACCATTTACTTTACCTAATATCATTTTCCTGTTTCAGGTAACAAATCAAAACTGAAGTACTACTTATTTCCTGTTCCGGAAACCGCCAGTCGCCCGAAACTCGAGACAGGTAAAAATAGATAAAACACGTATAAATAAAGTAGTCCTCCCCGTAAAAGCCGGGACATCTGGCAAACTGTCCCCGGAATCATTTTTAAAACCACCTGGTCAAAGACTTTTTAAATATTTAAGTAGTAAGGAAACAACACTGACTAGGAATGAATAATTTCTACTAGGTTTTCTTGTGTATCTTTGAAGTTGGGTTTAAGTTGGGTACGGTTTATGTGTTGGGTCTGTTTTTCTTTTAAGCTTATGATAGGTTTTTTATCAGTAAGTCAAATATGTAGTTGCCATCTAGACACCCCGTAAAATTTCATTTGCATTTTTTTGTAGTTGCAACACTTTATGCATTATAAACCACGGGTAGGATGCACGTCGAAATAGGATATTGAGTTCGAGCTGAAGTTTTTATGTACCGCTACCAGTCTGCAAAAAGATTTTCCCGCACAATGTTATGCTTCATAACTTCGTCGCGGTATCTACTGTCTGAATAGCTTTAGGGTATGCTTTAGGCTTCATACCGAAAACCACGGGTTTGAATCCGAGCGACCAATAGAAAAATAAACCTTTTTATTTATTTTTTACGTTTTTTTTTCTACTTTCAACCGAGCAGAGCTCGGCCGAACAGCTGATTTATGTAAATTAACAACACAGATTAAAAAAAAAACTAAGTGCGTCCCTGAGTTGAGGCGCTTATTTTTTTAACTTTTTACCAGTTTTGCATCAAGCTGCCTCCTAAATACTGTTCTTTTTTTAATAAAAATCCAAAGATACGAAGCTTTAACCATATTTTCACCCAAAAATATATGATATCAGAACATCTTTACGAAAATAAGTATCAATTTAAGCGTTTCTGACGCCATTACGTTGATAGATGTGGTGATTTTTGGCCTAATGTGACTTTGAAGGGTACTAAGCGGTGGTTGGCGAAGTTCTTATGCTCAGAGTGCTGATGCTAACGGTCTACTTACCTTACTGCTTTGTCACAAAGTTACCGTCCGATTTGTGAAAGTATCCAAGATTGGGACGCGATTAAATTCGGTTTTGAGAGTTGGAGATCCATTCTTTTTAAACATTGCCCGTCACATGGAATAGTTCCGTGTAATTCATATATGATTTAAAACAGCTATTACAATAATAACTTAATAGTTGTAGGTCGTGGGTTCGAACCCAGTCATCGCATTAATTTGTGAAAGTTACATCACCACTGCTCTCAAAACGGTGAAGGAAACCGTTATGTGCTAGAATCGACTGTTAGGTACATCTATCAGTCCATACTGGGCCCGCGGTGTGGATTACGGCCCACTCCCTCACATAGAGAAGAGGCTTGTATCTCAATAGTTTTAATTTTATTGAGGTATTCCCGTTTGAGGTATGCTATATTGTCTACACGTATGACTAAGAGGTGATGGGTATTAATGTTGATGGATAGAGAGGACGGGAAAGGCCAAAGAAAAGATAGATGGAATGTGTGAGGATTAAGAATGTAAAAAGAGTAAATGATGCTTTGACGTCTGATGGAAAGAAAACGTGTTGCACCGACTACAAGTAAATGGAATGAGGGCAGGAGATGATAATTTTCTACACCATCATTTTCCATAAAACCACAAACCTTTTACAAGGAAGCTATAATACAAAACATAAAGAAACTTGTTTCCCTTCAGTAGCAAAACTAATTACGCCACACCACAAGACGCTAGTGTTTCAGCACCTTTCAGTTTCAGCGATAAATAATATTTAAGATTTACAGCAGTTTCGTATGAAAATGGGAGCTTTCGCCGCCATATGAGACCGTTCGCTATAAGTTACGAGTCCTGAAAGGTGGTTTCATCGGTCTCCTGAAACTGGTTTGTGAAAATGGCGGTGGCTTGTTATGGGTAAAATTATGTGAGAGAGAATTATTTATGTTATTGTTGGGAGATTTGTGTTTTTTTATTTTACATATAAAGTAATTGTCCTTAATAATGTGGCTAACTGTAGATGAGACACAAATATTTTTGATACAAACACCTAGATCATGCAGATCGTACATTATTTTATTCCATGCGGGAATCGACTCCCAACACAGCGCAACAGTCAATTGGTCAGTCACTGCGCAAACCGTACCGATTCAAGGATGTTCAAGGAGTTAACAAAATTCCATCCACATTTAACTCACTAAGACATTATTCTAAAACGACGAACTATGTAGGTTTAACGAAATTTCTATCGTACAAAAAATCAAATTTCAAATACCTTCGACTAATGAAAAAAACCCTTTCAGTAACTGACACCATGAAGTTCCATAATTTAAATTCCTATGGAGGCACAACTTCTGAAGTTTGAAACTCTTTTATTATATTTCCCAGCTATTTTGGGGTCGACTTCCAGTCGAACCAGATACAGCTGAATATTAGTATTTTACATAGAACGACTGCCTATCGCACCTCCACAATCCAGTAACTGGGTAATACGATACCCCATGGAAAGACTGGATATCTGACTTTTCTAGAGCTTCTGACTAATAGTAATGATATTGTCAAAGATCTACAAATAACAACCGGGACCAACGGTTTTACGTGCTTTCCGAGGCACCGAGGAAACTCGCAATGACAGATGGTCACCCATCCACAGACCAACCTCGGCATGCGCGGCTGGACCTGGAAGATCGGCCTATGCGGCTGTAGTCACAAGCTAAATTACAGTAATCCGATATCCTGTTAAAATTCTCGTCGTGTGCCGAGTGCTTTCATGAAAGCACTAGCACTTTAATATTCAAGTCCTTATTACCCTCTTCAAACGTCGCGTTATGTGGCCACTTGAGGAAACGTGTTAAGGGGTAGGTTCTCCCTCCTTCTCCCTCCTTCCTCGTGTTATGCGATTTGGGACAAGTTACACGTGTGAGTCTCAGTGTCTCTTTCCTGTGAGTTCCGCCTTGTGGACTACTTTCGTTTTTTTTTCTGCGCAATCGTTGTCAAAAATTGTCGCTTGATTGTTTAAGGCGCGGTTTATAGAGAAGAGACGTGGGAAGAGAGCGAGGCGGTAGCGGATAATCAAAGGTATCTAAAATGAACCTAATAGTTAGTAGTCGCAGAGCTAAGAGCGGTTTCAGTTTAAAGATTTCTTTTTAAAAACTGAATTCGATCTAGTGACCATGGTCCCTAGTTTATTTTGGGGAACTCAAAACTAATAATAAACGTGTTAAATATCCAGATTTTAGTCCTAATGATACCCTACTAGCTCGTACCGACTTACGTGCCACACACCTACGCCACACTTGGACGTAAGTCACATTTTAGCACTTCACTAATCAAACGCGCGTGCGCACGCTTACGAGTACTCTAGTTAGTTCGCACCGTGCAGGGGAGTTTCTATCGGCTCGCCAATAAACGAGCTTATACTCGTATAAGCATACTGCTCTCGAAAAGTTTCACGAAGGCAAAAAAACGTGCCTATACGCGCATGCACATTCTTCTAAGACGTTTACCTGTAACCACCCTAATCTCATAGCCGAGAAGTTAAACGAGTAGTAGAAAGAAATAATAATATAATAATAAAACATAATTACTGCTTTAAAGATTGTGTGACCTTTAAAGCAGTAATTATGTTTTCGCGGGTGTCGTATTAAAAAACGTTTTACACATAAAACATTCTAATTACAGAGATAATAAAATTTAAGCCAGTTTAGAAACGAGATTATCTCATTAAAAATATTTTTATCTCATAAGTAATTTAAAAACAGTTTATACAATCACTCAATCTACTTACAATTGCCTGAAAAACATCATAAAAATGTGGTAAATATTTATTTACTTGGGCATAAAATATGCCGTTTCATAGCTTGGGCAAAATGAGTAAAAAATGATGAATAATTTAAGGGGAGAGCTCTCGCAAATTTGAAAAGGCCTCGTAGGCTTGAGCTTAAAGTTTTTTGTTTGTTTCTCTTGACAGGCGCGGGTTTACCTGACCAGTGCCACCGCAATAACACACATGTGTTACAATAGAGATTAAATGTAGTGTAGAAGGTCCATTTTTTTGACGAGAACATAATTTGCTAACACCAAATTTTAGCACGACACGAAGCATACAGTGGAGTTCCTATAGGGTTATCTCCTATGAAATTTCAAAATTTAAAGTCTAATGTTTAACTTATAATACATTAAACTTTAAAAAGGGGAAGGCCTATACCCAGCAGTGGGTGATCCCGGGCTCATATGATGATGATGACATTAAAGTTTACTTACTTGTGGGAAATCCGAGTCCATAAGTAGCACGGAAAAACTCTCTTAGGAGACTTTAGCTCTTTGTGATGTTAACAATTTTGTCATGTTTATTTCGTAAGTCAAGTGTGAGTTGTCCATAAAAATGAGTGAAATAAGCCAAATATGTATTATTCATTGTCGCTTATTTTCAATCATTTTTATGGACAACGGTTTGTGTACGGAACCATAAAAAACGGGCGCTATGTGACAATTATGAACAAATATCGGTACGTGTTAGTATTTCAAACCTTGAATTAACCCTATAAGTACCCTTAACCCGTGTTAACTGATCTGTCTAACGAAGGGTTAAACTCGCATTACGTGGGTCTGACTCGCCACAAGACAGCCCGGTGTTGCATACATTTATTTAGAGGTTAATATTGTATACATTTCCCGATTTACATAGTATTCAGTGAAGGGCACATCTTTGGTAATAATTTGACAATATGTTTAAAGCCTTTGTCAAACTGACAGGCGAAACGAATGCATGCCGAAGTGTTTTTGTTTGTAATGTAGGGAATTGTTTGAATCCAGTCACATAGAAAAGCGAAAACGATCCGATAGTCTATGTGACTGACAAAACAAATTCTTAAGAGCGCGTCTGACGACATCTCATACATCTAGTCCTTTTTAAGCGCGGGCCAGACAGAAGAGACGCAAGACGAGGACGCGTCGTCGACAGGCGCAGACGTAAAAGCGTTGCGCCCGCGACCCGACTCTTCTGTATGTTTTCGTCGCGATGCTTCTATACATTTTGTATGAAAGGGACACTGTAGAGACAAATCTCCGCGCCTCGTTTGCACCTTACGTCTTTTTCTGTGTCCAGCGCCTTAGGGTTCCGTACCGAAAGGGTAAAACGGGGTGCTATTACTAAGTCTCCGCTGTGCGGATGGACCCTTCGTCCGCGAGTCCGATTCGCACTTGGTTGTTTTTTTTTCGAATAAGCAGGATGCGTAGGTTATTATCCGAAGCTGGAAATTGTAGATAATGCTCAACAGAACCTATTTGGACACAAAACCCTTATCCTATTACCCTATCACTTCCTTTGCCTTATTCCTATGGGAAAAAGGGTCACATTAGTAACAATTTATGGCCAAGGAAATGCCTTGTTTAACCTCAATATTGTATGGGCAAATGTGCCTATATCTGTGATTGTACGGATCCAATGAAAGCTTTAAAGGCTTCTTTGAGCGTGTTAAGGTTGGGACCATACAGGCGCGATTTTATTTGACGTGCGTCGTGTCAAGCCACTATACCACTCTTGAGACAATGCGTATGGATTTGGTGTTAGTGTAATTCTATAATAATGTGAAAGATATTACCTTTATATATTACTTCATAAATGCGGTTATTGCTTTTTATTTATATTTCAAAATCTTCATCCATAAAATATAAACCCTTGCCTATTATTTTCTCACGTTTTTATATACTCATTTTTTTTACTCAATACGTGTTTGTTTGCAAGACAAAAAAAAATAGATTTCCTCTAGAATCGCGAGGCGCCTATGTGCGAGTGGCTTTAAAGTACTTACCTATAAGTATCTAATCGTACCAAAACACCCACGCCCGTAATTATAGACCCTGTTACCTAGCAATATTAGTATCGTTAGCAAAATTGTACTCAAATTAATTATTTTACAACCACGCAATATGTTAGCTTTTAGTTTGAAAGCCAATTAAACATGGCTTGCGTAGGTAGTACAATTTTAGCTCTGTTCAAAAAGAAATAACGTTGTTTTATTTTCCCACGTTTTTTTTTTCTGAAAACTTTTAGGCTTGTTTCATGGATATTCTAGTTTATCTGAATTGTTGCTTTATTAGAAAAATAGTAATAAAATGACCAACCACACTAAATTAATAAAATAAAAAGGTTGTCTTCAATTAACAGAAACTGAACAAAGTTGAAAAATTGTGTTTAGTCCTAAATTCGTTATTTTTCTTTCATAAAAGAGATTGCGTTTATTTTAAATGAACATTTTTATAAAGAAAAAATGTATTATTGTTTGTAATTAATAAACTCAAAAGCTATTTTAAGCTGATGAAGCTATTTTTAAAAACATGTTTTGTAATAACTTCATTTGTATTTAAATAATAAAGACGTCAATTTTTTTTGTATGAAGAGTATTTACAGTATTCTCCTTTCTTACATAAGTTCGTACAATCCATCCAAAGGTTGTCTGGAAGATAGCGCTATGAGCGATGTATTCAAAATTGTTCCTCAAGTGATTAACATTAAGCTATATTTTATTTAAAAATTGCACTTCCTATACAAAGCCAGTTTCGTAAAAAAAAAGTCCAACTTGTATCAAATGTAGCGATTACCAACGAACAGTTTATAATTTTAGTTAAACATAGTTTAATTTTAGTTAAACCCGCCTGAATGTAAGCGATGATGTGGTGAACCAACGACTATATATTACTAGACTACCAGTGAACGAAGAAAACATAGAAGCATTCCTAGAGCCCGATAATGACCCAACGCAGATCGTGCCTCGGTAGGCGGGGCTTATCAATCGTGCCTCGGACGAGTTTAGTTCGGCTGTGACGGCACATGTCGTTGTTCGTATTTTTATTCAGTTTAAAACTATAAATTATGCCTTCTTGCGCCGTGAAATGGTGTATAAATCGATCTCATCTACATAATAAAAATGCTGGAATTAGTTATCACCTGTAAGTAGCCCTTAGACTACTACATTATTTTTATATTAATTATAAACATGGATCAATTTTTTTCTATGGGGATGGTGTTATGCCCGATGGACTAAGTAAATTAATGTTGAATGTTTGAAGTAAAATATGTTTGTGTTTTCTTTTGGCTACATTACAAAACACTCTGCTCCTTTGACAGATTTCCACAAGATCCAAATCTCAAAGAACAATGGACGAGATCAGTTCGCTTGGAGAGACAGGAAAACGACTGGTCCCCAAGCAAAACAACAATAATTTGTTCAGTCCATTTTCAAGATGACGATTTTTATATGACGGAAAAAGGATACCAGAAGCTCAAAACAAACGCTATTCCAATTTGACATTTTGACATTTCCAATATTTTTGACATTTTGGTAAAGCAAGCTATGTTAGCCATTTCTGTTATTCATTTTTAAACAAAATACAATAAGACTTTCTAGTTAATTTCTAAAGAGGCCGTAGCTCACAGTAGGTGGCATGTGCCTAATAAATATGTTTTCTTTCTTTCTTTTTTTTTCTTTCTTTGTATATACATAGTCGTATGAGCCATTTTATGTAAATATAAACGTGAACTTTTTGCTATGTTAGCCATTTCTGTTATTAATTTTTAAACAAAAGACAATAAGACTTTCTAGTTAATCTCTAAAAAGGCCGTAGCTCACAGTAGGTGGCATGTGCCAAATAAATATGTTTTCTTTCTTTCTTTGTATATACATAGTCGTATGAGCCATT
Organism: Agrotis clavis; assembly: GCA_954870645.1. Taxonomy (NCBI): domain Eukaryota; kingdom Metazoa; phylum Arthropoda; class Insecta; order Lepidoptera; family Noctuidae; genus Agrotis; species Agrotis clavis. Next base: position 17,165,597 of record OX940935.1, on the reverse strand, counting down.
TTATGTAAATATAAACGTGAACTTTTTGTTGTTATGTATCTACATCAAATGCAAAAGAAATAAAAACACATAATAAAAAATATTCAAATCTTTCATTGCTACTTTTTATATAACTCGTCCACTTTGACAATTCTTGCAGCCCGTCAAATTAATGTCATATGTTCATTTCTAGCGCCAATGATGTCATTGTTACTATGCGTTGCTTAGCCAATTAGAGACGAGCGCTGACAACCTACCCAATCATAACTTCGTGATGTTAATAGAGAACAAACTAGCTGTTCAAAGAAAACAAACGTCGTGGGCCGTCTATCAAAAAGATTTTGTTTGAAGTTACTCTTCCATGTTTTCTTCGTTCACTGTAGACTACGCATTGCACGATCTAACGAACAAAACTATTCTGCCAACTCGCTGAGGTACTACGTAAGCGAGGGGGGCAGGGTACTGCGTTGTGATTGGCTAACTCAAGGTCTGTTCTGTCTCAACGTATGTTTACGGCTCACAGGATTGGTTGAAATGAGACGGATATAAGACTTTTTTGCCTAATGTGTTGGCAGACATCGGTCGCCTGTTATTAGGAGTCTAGTATTATATCGTCGTTGTGGTGAACATTGCAACGCCTGTCTGGAACAAACTCGTTGCTCTAAAAGCACCGTCCATTGCAGAGTTATTACAAACTGCAGAATTCAACTGAACATTTTATCCCAATTCAGAATTAGCGAGGTTTTCGTCAACTTTTCACTTGTCTAGCTGGTTTTGCATTAGTTTTGGACAAACTGTGAACTTTGACCGTGTTTGGTTGGTTAAATGTTATCTTTTATTATTTTATTCACGTTTCACTTTGTGCAAAGCTAACGAGTTGATTGTTGCATGTAAATGAAAGATGCTCGCTTTTTTTAGATCGTTTGTTGTCTTTGCTCAATTTTGTTCGCTTGTTCACTTTTGTTTGGTTTAAAAAAAAACTTTAAATTGACTAAGCAAGTCCGATAACACACTGCTATTATATTCGTGCGTTTTTCAACTTGAACTAATTTTTCGCGATTTTTTAATCGCAGTGTGTTCCATCATACAATACCTTATGTCATACAACTGGCACAAAAAAAGTTCGAATAAAAACGCAGTAATTGACCTAAAATTAACGTCCTGCATTTCTATTCTCGTGCGTTCTTTTGAAAGGATCAGTCTTTTTTCAAAGGACTAGTACTCTGCCTGCGTCGGTATTTCCGAACGCATACAAGCCAAGTGACCTGACCTAGACGAAAGCCAAAAGGAAACGAATTTTATAAAAAAGTCATATATAATTATTATTTAAACTTTCCTTTTTGCTTGAAACATAATATGCTTATTGTAAGTAATAACTAGGCGAAAAACTGAAACAAAAACCATTCCTCCCAACATTTTAAGCCACCAGTAAACAAACTCTCGCCGAAACTGAGCAGTCGTCCCAAACTTCACCGTTCACCAACAATGGATCATTTGAATCTCAAACGCAAAGAGTCGGATCACGACAATGTCCCGAACTAGTCCAAGTAATTGCATTTTATCTAATAAAACCTTGTTGGGACAATGTTTGTTTGGCTAATACGAATGAGACCCCAGAGACTTGGTTACCAGTAAATGAACTGCAGGAAAAACCTTTTATTTTCCTTTTTTTGTTTGGTAAAAGTTTTTATCCCTAGGGTTTTTACCGACGTGTTAAAAGAATGTATTCTGTATGTTGTGTCTATTAGTTTAGTTGTTTTCATGTAAAACAAAATGTTAAGACTAGTCATCACAACCACTTTTGATACGGGATCCTTACGTGCTTTGAAAGTTGATGGTTCGATCTTCATTATATCGAACTCGTTATGTCGAAAATTCAGTTGTGCGATGTTTTTATTATATCTATGCTAACATCGTACAACTGAAGTAACAACTTTCGCAAGCACGACTATATACGAAATTCATTTTGTTTTACATTGTTAATCATCAAATTAGTTCTCGCGCCCAGTGTGGAGCGGATGGCACTGTCAGACTCGTAATGACTAATAATCTACGGTGTTCCTTCAATAGAAGAAGAAAGAAGAAATAACATTTATTGGTACAAACAACAATAGCCCTTATCGTTCCAGGATCATGGTTAATAATTTAGTTAGATAGTCCTGCGACCTGGGCGGCACGGTTGGCGTGGGGTCGAGCGAGCGCCGAATTCATAACTTTTCAAAATAAAGCAATGTTTTATCAATATCGTCAATAATATACCTACTTCTCTGCAAAAACAATGGTGGAAGGCACACTTACTCTCCATCTACTAATCAATGTTTTGACTTAAGTTTCAAAACAAGTCTTAAATGTTTTGTCTTTGTCAGATAAAACTGTTTTGTCTAAGCACTGTGTTGTTGTGATCAAAACTCGATGTTAATGCTTTATTTATTTTTATGTTTGTTTTTTTTTCTTCTGTCTTATTGTTCCGATGTCTTGAAGGCCCAAAAATGACCTCGTACTAGGATGTGAGTTCAAACCTGAGCAATCCCTTCTCCATGTATAAGATCTACTCTGTACTTACCTGTAATTTGTATGGTGGGCATGTAAGTGTATTCTATCAATCTATCAAGTACGGTCGCGGGACTTATTCCATCACCGTGACCCCGGAACATAAAGGGCTATTGAAGGACACCGTGGATTTTAGTCAGTACGAGTCTGACAGTCCCTTCCGCCCTGCCCGGGGTGGGAGGTCTCATTTGATGAATATACTACGTTAAAAAAAAAACTATCAAGTACCAATGTGGTTTTATCAATACAATAATGTCCTTTCTAAGGTTTAAGAATACATCGTGTGGAAACTTGCATATTTTTTTTTAACAAACGTTGTCCTGCTCTAGGAATTTCTGCTGTGTCGTGGGTGCGTTTACAAACATAGAAACTCACAAACACCCAGACCCGGAACAACTTCTTGTAGGTCATATAATATTTGTTACGTGCGGGGATTGAACCCGCGACATCCTGCGTATCAGTCCAATCGCTCAGCCACTGAGCTAACCGTGAATCATCATCATCATCATCATCATCATCAGCCGGAAGACGTCCACTGCTGAACATAGGCCTCCCCTTAGACTTCCACGCCGAACGACAATTCGCCACTTGCATCCGATGTCGTCGGTTCACCTAGTGGGAGGCCTGCCTACGCTGCGCCTTCCGGTCCTTGGTCGCCACTCGAGAACTTTTCTTCCCCATCGGTTGTCAGTTCTACGAGCGATGTGGCCTGCCCATTGCCACTTCAACTTGCAAATTTTATGAGCTATGTCGGTGACTCAACCGTAACCGTGAATGACTGAAAGTAATGTAAGTCTAAAGCCATGTCAAATGCCTAAAGGTTCCTAGAGACGGCTTGACACGAAAGATGGCCACATTTGACACGAAAAAGAGTCCTTTTGTCTGGCCAGTGTTTGTATTTGCCCAGTACACCAGAATTGAACTCTCAGGCTCTATCGAGCGCGAAACGAATCGTGAAGCGTCTGATATTGCAATTGTTTGAGTTCTATTGGTATCCTTTGAAAGCTTTTTCTGAGGAAATCTTTTAGAAAGATGAATTGTTTCGAAATTGTCACGAATAAGAGAAGGAGGCCATTATGTGAGTCGATGTTCTGTCTCATTTGTTTATTCGAAATTCTTTCTTTCTTCTAAAATGAAATCACGATACGGTTCGTTAAATTTAGCGTTCCTCTTTGTGCGAAAAGACAGTAAATTACACATTGGAATATTTTACCAAATTTTTGGCAGAATCCCGAATCAAACAAAATTTGGCGTTTCATGTGTCTCGTTGCCAGAATTCGACGCAATTTGGTGTCGCGAACGCAAATCGTATAGCTTAGCAACAGGCGTGATTGCTGTGTCGATCAAATGGCGTTAGATAATCAATTTTCGATGAATTATTCGATACCACAGCAGATAGGTCTCCGTTTGACTTGGTAATGATTCGACCACCCTCTGTTTGTGAGGGTCATGTTCCAATTTCGATGGTGAATGAGATATTTGCATTTTATTTTATGTCGACCACAAGGAAGAAATAAATCTACGAGTGATTTATTTGGGTTACTGTGGTTCTTTTTGGGATTACTGTGTAGCTTTATTTGCTGTATATATTACTGGGAAACCTGTTTATTCGATCATCTCAACGTTACTAGTTAATATTGCAGCAACATAATAAACAACAATCTATTAAGACTGATTTCAATCAATAATTCGACAAGTATTTTTTTCTAAACTTGCTAGGTACATAAATACAATATGGTGGAAGTTAAACGTCAAAGTAAATATTATTATGGCACTTCGCCCCACTCTGGGAATTTCCCTTGTATTGTGGATACTATAACAAACATTTAAACTCACATACACAAAGATCCGAAAAAAGCCTTGTAGATCATAAATGTACCTATGTTATGTGCTGGAATTGAACTCGCATCACGGAGTTCAACAGTCAAAATCTCAGGCCCTGTGCCAACCGTGTCGTAAAACGGCAATTACATAATTATTACTAACTAGCTGACCCGTGCCCACTTCGTTGGGCAGTATTTCGGCTAATATGTATGATATCTTTATAATTTATAGCCTATAGCGCTCACGGATAATGTAGCTTTCTACCAGTGAAACAATTTTTAAAATCGGTTCATTACTTCCGGAGATTACCCCCTACATACAAACTTACAAACATACAAACTTACAAACAAATGTTACCTCTTTATAATATTAGTATAGATATCTTTTTGGTTCTTTTTTAAGTACATATTTTTAATTACTTCTTTTGTTTACGCACAAAATCTTCTCAAGAATAAAAATATCCTCTATTTTGTATCAAAAATACCAACCTGACCATTATATTGAGAGCTACTGAATCATAAAAATATAAGCCGCTTGATGGCAGTGTAAGGAGCAACCCATAGTAACAAGCGGGCGCAGAGGCGAGTTGATGCGGTTCCGTGTTGGTGATTTTAGGCGTTTCCGTCTTGGCGATTTCACGTTTAAAATATCGAAAAGTTTACGAATCAAACTGGGCAATCAAAATAACATAGAATGAAATGAACGACACGAGTACTAGCTAAACACAATCCAGTTACCATCAAATTCGCGACGCGCTGAAAGTGGCATTCGGTAAGCATAGCTATCACTGTGCATGACAAGTCTACTTCTGAAAGCCATACGCCGTCACCTCATCATTAGTTTCTCTGTAGTCGTTGCACCAACACCCTTGCCCGTTTAGCGTGTAGACCGTAGTCAAGAGATACGTAAAGAGGAATCACCCGCTCTCTCTTGCACTGTGATTCATCCCTAAATTCTACGTAGGACTGCGGAGGCAGGGATTGTGTTGTCTTTGCTTTTATATTTAGAGCGCTATTTATAATAATGTCAAGTAGTGGTCCTTAGGCTATTTTGTAAATAAATCATGTTTTGCTGAGTAATTTTGCAGAAGTAAGATAATTATTTTTATTAGTTTTTAGGTCGATATAATATGGCATGTTTCTTTGCGATTCGATTTCACAAAATGAAAATTGATTTAAACGGGTTGATATTAAAAAAAAGGCCTTTATATAGTTTTGGTAATTTTGGGTACCTAGTAGGTATATATATATATTATATTACATAATTATATACATACATATTTTTTTTTTCTGTTCATCAAAAATTCTATTTAATTCACTGGATGGAAGCCGATTCGAACCGGTCCTATTTAAAGTCTATAGGGGAGGCCTATGTTCAACAGTGGACGTTTTACGGCTGATATGCTGATGATACAATTCTATAGTTTTCCATTTTCGAACAAGAAGTTTGGTATAACTTTACCATTATTTTGAATCGAACCATTATCTAACGATAACTTGAATACTATTATCAACTTTAACTTATCTCAGCTGTTCAGAATCTCAGATGTTGGAATTATGTTAATATCTCCGTGTCTGGCATAGATTATTAATATTTATAGTCTGTCATTCAGTACTTTATGCATGGTAGCCTGACGGACAGGGCCGTAGCTAGGGCAGCGATTTTTGTACATTGGGATGTTAAAATTTCTAATTGATTTTAATGTAGTAGGTAGCCATACAATTTTTTTTTTAATTATTAACATGGTTAATTCATCAAATAGGCAGAAGGGACTGTCAAACTTGTACTGCCTAAAATCCACGGTGTCCTTCAATAGCCCTTTACGTTCCGGGGTCACGGTAATTCGTTAGTCCCGCGACCCCGGCAGGAGCCATACATGTAGCGTAATTTATGTGTGTAAATAGAGACTTGCTCACGTATAGTGTAACGTGTGTACACTATCCTGTGTTTGTGTTAGTCTAGACTTGCTTATGTAAATTGCTACGTTTATGGCTACTATAAGCGGCTGAGGTCAATGATTATGAGAAATGGTTCATTCAGATGTCGTCGCTACTCTAATTGTTTTTTGTTTATCATATGTATACTGCAGAATATATGTAATTTTAATACAGGGGCCATAGATATACCATAACTATTTTTGTAGTTGTTTTATTTTGTGTCTTTTGACAATTCAGAAGTGCCTGTAATTGGCCTAGTTGAAATAAACGATTTGATTTGATATTTTAATGTAGAGCATTGCCCCACGATGTCGCCCCTAGCTGCGGCCCTGCTTGTGCGACGGCGATATGACGGGCAAATGAAGCGAAAAGGCGGGATTTCCACGAGTCACGTCGCGATCGTGAAACGTAACGCGTCAGTAAGCATAACGTCTTTGGATGCACACAATTTAAATGTATGACCCCAACGAAGTATAGATTGTGAAGGAAGAAGCCTATGGGGATGTCCGTATAATGTAGCCATTTTTAAAATTGTAAACATACAAAGAAGAAACAATGGTACTTTGATCTGTTGTATTGCATATTCACTCGATATATATAGGTAGGTTTACTGTATATTGTATAGACTCACCTGTTTTGCACAACGTTTCATTATTTATTTGAGATTTCGCGTTTCGCGTCTCTTGAGCGAAGCTTCTAGATAACCTCTCTAGTTTATGCATGGCGCGAGCAAGTGCAGAGAAAACCAGAGGGTTTGCATTTCATGGTTAGAATAATGTCACCGATACCATAGACTTAATATAGTCCATGTCTTGCAATTAAAAAAGCAGAAAATAACCGCAGATTTTCCCGTCATTAACTTTTCACTAAAACCCAATTACAATAGCTATTTGTTGTGAAAGAAAGACTAATTATTCGACTGTCAGTCTAAAATCGAGTTGGAGCTGATTTTAAATCACTCGCCTAATTGCTAGCGTTAAACTATACCGAGTAATAACTTGCCTAAAGCTAAGTGGCAGGATAATAAGTTATCTGTAGTTAAGTTATGGATAGATACTTTCGCTAAAATAAATGTTTGTTGCTTTACTTCGTTTCTAAAGCCGCGTTTCCACTAAGCAACATTTGGCGCGCGACACGTGGCGCTCAACATGGAAGGCAATGCTGCACAACAGTGCATGACGTTGCAATCTGGCGCGCAACATGACGCATGGCTTGTTGTTTGTTTAAAGAGCATCGTTAGTTGAGCATCAATTGTTATCGAGTGGAGACGTGACGTTCAATACAGTTCCTCTGGCGACATGTTGTCGACGACTTACGTAAAGTAGTAGGTAGATGTGTAGACAGACAACGTTGTTCTGCACAAGTTCCACGGCGCTTTATATTACGAAGGCAATGACTCGGCGCGGCGCGGGCTGGCGATGGCGCGTCCATTTTTTGTGGGATCGCGCCCGTGGAGGCTAAGGCGCGCGGGGTGCGCGTGTTTTCATGCGGTGTCTGAAATTTTTTAAAGTTTTTCTACTTTAGTTTTTTTTTTTTTGTTTGTTTCTTCTTTATAAATGAGTGCAGTATTAACCAAATTCATTGAAAATACATAAGATTACTTACAACTCGAGTTGCCGTTGACGTAGGCGGCAATAGTCAGCGACGTGTGCTGCCTACCGGCACTTTGGGCTTTGTAATGTTGATAAACTTTAAAATTATTTTACACTGAAAATGCTGGCCGCGCCGCTGCCGTTCCGGTGTATATCGGTTCTTAAATAATGTTAAAGACACCTCAATTCGTTTGTCAAACAATAATTTAAAACCAACCTAAATGCGACCGGTTGAACAGGTGTTCATTACAAATGCAATAAAGTTCAAACCGTGTCTAAATTGCACGTGCTACATGCAGTCTATTGGTACAGACGCCAGCACAAAAACCTACCTCAATGTATAAAAATTTCCCATTTGAACCATCTTCGTTAGTGATAGAGTCGAAAATCTATTAAAATGGCATGGTGGCGTCGGCCTAAGCTTGTCCTAGTATTTGTCTTAATTTTTAGAACCACATTTACGTAACAAGAAAATATTTTGTTTTCCTCCATAATTTTATTTGCTTTGACTAATTCTAGGAGAATAATAAAATGGTGTTCGACGTTCAAGTGATTTAGCCCAGTCATTTTGATAGTTTTACCAAAAAACTATTTTTCAAAAATGGTTGCCCCAGTAGCAAAGAAAAAGTTGGTATTCAGATAAAGCAAAATGTTATCAAAATCTACAAACATACCAATTTTGAAACCCGATTTTTTTTTGAACCAAACAATGGTGGTACTCGCAAATATTTAAAATAAGTAAGTAGTTCTGAATGATGAGTACAATGACTTTATAAGAGGTTTTAAGTTATTTACTCCTTGTATTAACTTAATACAAACCACAAAGTAAAGAGAAAACGTCACCACCGGATTTTCCGTGTGGTAAAAACCTTCGTTTACTTCACGTTTTTCACATCTCAATCCCTCACAAAATGGTGAGAATATTAACATTTCACGAGGTAAGAGCGTCGTAAGGAATTCCCCTTGCAGTGTTGTGTGTGAACACAAGTATTTACAAGATACATCGTGTGCACTGGGGCTTGTGAATCCGACATCTTTCACACCTTCAATTTGAACATCGGTATGTACTTTTGAACTCGTTTCGCTGGAATGTGAAGTATTTATTGACAGTGAATGAAATGCATGTGAAATGAATTTGTGATAAATAAATGTTTGTGGATAGAAAGTCGTAGATCCAACAAAATATAGGAATTAAAACTTATAGTACTTAATGTTATAGATGCGAAAGTTTTTTACCTTTGCACGCCTAAACCCCTTTTATTCCGAAAAGTACTGTTTTGTAGCAAAAATAAACAATAACGTTCTTATGATACTAGATGGCAACGAATTTATCGACGTATTGAAAATTAACGTCAGCGAAGCCACTGGCATTTGTAATGTTTCGGTAGTAGGTACTTCGAGTACTTGAATCAAATCAAGTCATGTTTTCTTTTTAATTAATGTAGGTATAAAAAATAATGAAAATGTAGGTAATGTTTCATTTACAACTGAATTTAAGGATCAAAATACCTACTACTCGGAGTATTACCAAAACTTTTCAAAGTCATCCTGAAAATGAAAAGAAATACTTGCATAAGGAGTGAATGTGTGAACATCTTTTCAGAAAATGTGAAAGACTGAAAAATGTGTGACGCAAAGCAGCTGGTTTATGTTCCGTAGGACACTTTCGTACATTTATCTCGAGACGTTCCTTTGTCTGTAAAGAAAAGTGCTTAAATTATTCCAAAAATTTAGCTTAAAAGTTCATTTGAAATGTCTTTTATTTTGTTATTACCTTAAAGAGCTATATTTTGCTAAGTGTAATAAAATTCGGCTCATTTCCCGTCAAAATATCCAACCATAACTTCTATAACTAAATGGACCTCTTTACTACCTAAACACAATTTTTTCGCTCCATATCCGCCCCTTAAGTAGCCATTTTTGCTTAATTATATCGTGTTCGCCTAAACGAAAGGTTCCTTAATATTGCTGATCTGATTCCTTACGACTTCAAGCACCATTGATCTTAAATGCCCGGTCATAACTGCCTTTATACCAACTTCGAGGCAAGTTAACCGCTGGGCTTCGAATCATGGCGACCCGCGACTGCAAGATTTACATAATCGTTCCCACTTGTGGGACACAGGCCTCCTCTCCGTGGCTGATATAATCTAGCACACGGGCCCAGGGCATGTTGGTACATGTCATGAATTTTTGTTACTAGAACAAATCAGATTCTCGATATTTTCCTTCGCCGTTTTGAGAGCAGTGGTTATGAAATAAATGACACCAAAGTTATGATCTAACTCATGGCTTCTCTGTTTGCTCTTTGCCCAGATATGGGACAAAAATATGTTGCTAAAAAATGCTTTGATTTTGAGATTGAATGGCAAAAACACAGTCGAATCGAATAGTTTTGATAGAAAATTTTATTACCTGGAAAATCACAATCTCACAGAGAGAATAAATATGATTGTATTCATCTAAATCAGAAACAATTTTCAAGTAAGTAACAGTTCCTAAGTTCGAGTACTTCGAGTCTTTACTGTTAAACCCGTATTTACTTTGATAAACTGGAATATCTTTAATCTCTGCTGTTTATAGCTAGGTACACTATATCTTGTAAGTTTGTTTCATTTGTCTTACAAACTTGTCGGCATGGTTGGCGCAGTGGCGATCGACTGATGTGCAGCATGTCTCGGGTTCGATGCCGCACGGAACAAATATTTGTATGATCTGCTAGAAATTGTTCCATGTCTGGGAGTTTCTGTATGTGAGTTTCTATGTGTGTATACAGGAGAAATCCTAATGTGGAGCAAAGTTCAACGTATATTCTTAGCGTTCTTAGATTTCGAACCCAGCTAGGCGCACTTCTTGTCCCGGCATGTCCCAGAACCGAAAACTAGAAGATAGAAGTACCTACATCTGGTAGATGTACTTTGTACCAACCTGCACTGGGTTCGCGTGATGGAAAATGATGCCACGAGTACGTAATACCGGGATAAAAAACTGTACCCTGTAGCTTTATTCAAAGCCGTTCAGTAGTTTTTGCGTAAAAGAATAACAAACATTCATATATCGATCCTCACAGTAAGATTATGATATGCTTGATCATCGCAGTTCCAAAGAAGATTGGAGTGACTGTCGCTTCCAAACGATATCATATTTCGACAGTCAATATGCGTAAAAAGGTATAGATAAGTACGTACTTTTCGCGTCATATACATACATATGTGAATGCTTACCCTTTGTCGAACTTTCAATATAATAATAGATACCGATAGTTTTTGATCTTTTAAATCAGCCGTTGTAAACTAAACCCTATGTAAAACGATAAAAGTTGTAATATCCAACACCTGAATAACTTTACAAAGAGGTTTTCATGGTCAACGTAATTTAAACCTTTAGTTGAACCTATATAAAGTCGCAATTTCCAACACATTTATTTTTAGATAGAGTTTTTGGGTCCTTCATCCCTTCAAACGGACCCGTTTGCGGTTCTGTGTAAATATTTGTCACAAACTTTTAGCTATATTTACTTACGAAAATAGCTTTTATGTAAAACGTAAAAGAATGCAGATTACATTGGATATAACTAGATTTCGAAACTGTTTTCTTTGGTCCAGGCTGAATCGATTTAAGTCTTTTCGATAGTCGTTTTAATACACTTCGTCTATCGTGTAAAAAGACGATTGCGGAAACTTTAACCTTTTCAGTAAAGTTTGTAAAAGATAACGCTGAATGCAACCAATGAAGTTTCAATCTGCTACTTTATCTTTTTAGTAGAAATCTTCTGCTTCGATGAATTTTGTATAAGACTCGTTTTTAACCGACTTCAAAAAAAGGAGGGTTATCAATTCGACTGTATTTTTTTTTTTTTTTTATGTTTGTTACCTCATAACTTGCGACTGGGTGAACCGATTTTCATGATTTTTTTTTTATTCGAAAGCTGGTGCTTCCCGTGTGGTCCCATTGTCACCATTTCAGGATCTGATGATTGGATCTTGGAGAAATCGAGGGCAACCCTCATAGTTTTTCGCAAATCTTATGAAGTAATTCAAGTATTTGCGTATGGAAATCATCATCTCATGTACCTGAGCTGATGATGGAAGGTACAACTCCTCAAGTAAGAAAACTATGTTTGTGTTCGCATATCTCCGGAACTACAAGTCCGATTTAAGTAATTCTTTTTTCGTTGTACTAGGTATCGTTCAACTTAGGGAATACTGCAAATTTCATCAAAATCGGTTCAGTAGTTTTTGAGATAGGGAATGAATTAAAGAGATGTTAACGATGTTATTACCGGTGCTACGGATTACAAAATTCTAGTGCACATGTAAGAAAATGATGTATTTGACAAGAATTTTGGTTGAATATTTAAACTAAAAAGAGTAAAATAAAAACTTTTTCTAAAAATAATGTGACCGCCTTCAAAAACAACCACAAAAAAGGGTGAAATAACCTACAAAATTTTTCTTTCGGAAGTCGGTGGCAAAAGAGACAATGAAATTAATAAAAAAAGTCACCGACTTTTTTTATTAATTTCATTGTCTCTTTTGACACCGACAATTCAGTTAGGATATCACTTAACCCCCAAAGGGATAGTTCACAAGTAATATCCTGCGATATCGTCCGTCCAATCTGAATAACAAATAAGGTGGTCCATTTGCAGCTTCTGACTAACTTAAGTTATGAGATGAGGAGATATTGAACGATCGTAGTTTACGCAAATACTCGTATCAACTGAAGGATCAGGGGGGGTATTACAACCTTTTTTAATTCCTTGCAGTTTTCGGGCAGTTGACTTTACGGCCTTAAGCAGGCTTGTTCTATTTCGTATTATGACGTACGTAATTCTGCAAGGAATCATCCTGGATTACTTGTCTCTGGATGATTATGACGGGCTAGCGAATTCGTTCAAAAATCGAATCGATAATTTACCGATGATTACCGGTTTTATAAATTGTGTGTGAAAAAAATCTTTTACATTGTAAATTTAGGAGATATTTGAGTTAAACTGTATTTTAATAACAATTTAAATATTTACAATCAAATTGACCAACATCTACGTCATTTTATGCAAAAACTTAATATCAAATAAAACTCTCACAAAGGGGTTTGTTTCTGAACGATCGTATTGCGATACTTTTTTTAGTCTGTGGCGGTTTTGTTTACCAAAACAAACAAGATTATCAAAGAGCAAAGTAATATAGAAGATTATCGTATTTTATTTATTTATAATGCCACTATGTAGTGCTTTTTACTGCATTAATAAAGAAGCACACCGTTTTCCTACCGCAGAGAAAGTAAGGAAACAAAATGGAATAAGTCATGAGCGGAAAATTTTGAAAAATGGAGCTGTTCCAACACAACAATGTTCTAATTTTTAATGCAAGAGCTAGAAATGTTTCAACAAGTGAAGGAATGATAAAACCTAGGACGTTTATTCAAACCGAAAGACAGTGTACCTAGTTCTCTTGAAATTGGCTGCGAAATTGTGGTACCAGAAGCAATCGAGGAAGTGAAATTAAAAATGTCTGCTGATAAATTAAAGACTGCCCAATGTACCCAAATAAATATTGAACACAAGTTTTGGCTCCATTGGACTGTACCATTTCTGGAATGATGCTGCGCGAGGCTATTAATTTTAAGTGTTTGAGTTGATCATACATTTTGTTTGGTTTATTCAACCCTACGTCCATTGCTACGAAAGATTATTTATTTCGTCACCATGTCTCAAATCTAAGCTCTGTATATTTTTTTCTTACACTGATGGAACTACGACAAATAAAACAATTTTTACAGGAGTAACATGTTTTTTATTTTTGAGCAGTGGTGTCCCAGTGGTATCGGTCCCGACTTACGAGTTGTAGGTCTTGGGTTCGAACCCCGCCAGGCGCATTACTTTGTGTAATTTATTTCATCACCACTGCTCTCAAAACGGTGAAGGAAAACATCGTGAGGAAACCGGCATGTCCTAGAACCAAAAATTCGAAGACATGTGACATCCACCAATCCGCACTGGGCCCGCGTGGTGGATTATGGCCCACTCCCTCTCACAGAGAGGAGGCCTGTGTCCCAGCAGTGGGAACAATATAGGCTGATGATGATGATGATGAAATGTTTACGTATATGAATAATTATATTTATTGCTTAGCGTTCAGTAAATGAGTGTACCTATATGTGTCGTAAAAGGTAAAAACTTTGTCGTCTTTTTATGTAAAGCTCGTCAGCTGAGATTATATCGTGTATGCACTCTCCAGATATTCTGTAGTGCCTCCATTATTAATACCAAAGTTTAATTTAGTTAGTTTCAACTGTTTAAAGACAAATTAAAAGAAACAAGTCAGTAAAAGTTACTAAAAAGTGGCGTAAACTGAATGATTTTGGAGATGCCAATTTTGACAATTAATCCGGCCTTGAAATGTCATTATGTAGCTTGTAATACGAAATTTCCAGGCACAAGCACAGGCAGAAGTCGGTATGAGGTCACGTGACCGTTTTACTGGCCGTCATTGTGTGATCGTAATACGACTAAGCAAGGCAGTTCACTCTAAGGCGTAAACTGACAGGAATTAAGAGCTTGTAATACACCCCCAGGTTAGTTTTTAGTCAATTAAGTTTGACAGTCACTTCTACTCCATCGAAAGGACTCGTTTAATGATTTTCCAACCATGAACGAAGGGCTTGGCTATGGATCAAAAGTGGCGTTATATTGAATGAATGAATTGAATGATTTCTTAGTTGCTAGAATAAGTTGAAAACACAGATTGAATACTAGCGTCACCAAGATTGTTAATTGCTAGATTCTTTTTCACTGGCCTGTTGGTCTGGTGGTTAGTGACCCTGACTGCTATGCCGGAGGTCGTGGGTTCGATTCCCACCCAGGACAAATGTTTGTGTGATGACAGAGCACGATCATTTGTTCTGTGTCTGGGTGTAATTTATCTATAGTATTTATGTGTTTAGAAATATATAAGTATGTTTATCAGTTGTCTAGTACCCATAACACAAGCTCTGCTTAGCTTGGGACTAGATGGCGTTGTGTGATAGTTGTGGAATATTATTATTATTATTATTTATAACATCTCAAGTGTGCCATGTTCGATCTTAATCTTAGGAAAAAAGTCTTACAGTGTCAAAATTTTACCAAAAAATCTCAAAATCACCGCTAATGATAGAAAAACATGTCAAGGCACTTTGATCAATTACACATACAAAATAATTAAATACAAACACAATCCCGTTGACGACAATTTCCGTCACGAAATCCCAATATTTATTAACGAAATCAAACCCTAATCACAGTAAACAAACATCCCTCGAAATAACGTCATCGAATTACAAAAATAAACAATCGGTCTCAATTTGTCTAAAACGCAGAGCACGGAAAGTTCTTATTACAAAATGGCAAACATTTTAGCGAAGCAAGATTCAAAATGGCTGATTCGCCGTATTCTTTTTTTTTCGTTCTGTAATTACGTTTGTTATAAATTTTGTGAACCGAATTTGAGAACGTTTTAATTCCGGTTTGGAAATGTTTTGGCTAAATTAGGCGGCACAGGTGTGTCGAAATATGAGGGAATAATTAATATGGTTTTAATATTGCTATTTCATTATCGCCCTTGTATTCGCAATTGGTAATGTTGCAAGGCAAAGTAAATATCGTCGCCGTAAATATATGAAACAAGGAAAACGGTCTTAGATATCTCAAACAGTTTTTTTTATTTTTCATAACAGCTTTTTCGTTGACTTTGACTTAGAAAAGGGTTTTTGAGTTCACCGTTTTTCATAGTTCTGTTGACATTGGATTGACATTGATAATTATGATCTCAGCATAATACGCTTAGGCTGGGACCACACTAAATGGAAATGACGGTATATTTCGCGTACGAACATAGTCTATAATCGTGAAAATTAACGTCATTTACCTACTTTTAGTGTGGCCCCAGTACCTAGTATGTGAAATAAAACTATTTGAAAATAAAATAATAGCCCTGTGAGCAAAGAACATGCAATTAAATGTTCCGAAATATGATTATAAATAAATCTTATTTAAATGGTTCTAATTATAAATCAGTCAATTGTATTGTTATGTGTTTTGTGTCTATGACTGTCGTCCATTGTTAAAGGGTCATTAGCACTAAGTGATCTAGTAGTTACCCTTACACAGCAATAATCATTATTTTGGGTCAACCATATAATACATTACCTATAGTTATGTCAACCTCAATTGTCTCTTCCTTAATTAATCTACTAAATTAACGGACCACTAAAAGCGTTTACAAATCTATGGGCAGCTGTCAAACTGACAAAGAAGAGAGTGCCATAGACTAATCGATTTGGCATTGACGCAGCAGCTTATTTAAGACTTGTCAAACACCTTTTCAATTTTTTGTCTGTGATACAATGAATTAAATCATCAGCTAAATGGTATTTCTTTGATATTACAGTTCTTGAATGTTACAATAAAAATAGTTTACTTTTTAACGAAGTATTTTCCTCAAAATTCTCTTAATTAAGTTTAGTAAGAAAACATTTTATACTTTTCTAAATTGAGTGAACTAGTTGAAGTGACTTATACATATTTTAAGCTATTGTCAAACAGACAGGCGTGACGAAAGCGAGGCGTTTTTGTTTGTAATGTATGCAATTGTTTGAAGCCCGTCACATAGACTATCGGATCGCTTTCGCTATTCTATGTGACTGGATTCAAACAATTGCATACATTACAAACAAAAACGCCTCGCTTCGCGTTCGTTCACGCCTGTCTGTTTGACAATAGCTTAAAAGTTTAATTAGTCCATGACATAAAAATAATCAAATAGAGGTTCTAAGGCACTTAAGCTTTTGCCAAAAAAACAATATCATCTCAGATATTGAACAACAAATAGTTGTACAGTTTTCCTACTCCGTTTATTGCGAAAAGTTACATAACAAACTATGCCAATAACAATATGGCAGGTCGCCAGGCAATGTACGACATTTTCAGAATCACAATGCACGGCTCAAACGGTTCAATTTATTTACGACGATAAACAATTTACGATTTTATGTAATTACTGCGAAATGGACGAGTTTTAATGACCCTTGTATCGAATGTTTATCCTCTTTTATTACCTTCACTCATTTACGTTCATTCCTATCTGAGAGTTCTCTCTGCTTTATTACAATTAGTATTTTCACTTACCTGTGATATAAACCTTATGACTACCTGAATAAAGGTCACTGTAACGTGAATTCTAAAGGCAGAATTTAGTATTCGATTTTTGAACGTAAAAATTGAACTGCTCTGGAACAAAATGGCGTTTGAAACTATTTTGTCTATGCCATTGTCCATGCGTTTTCCATTATGCAAGTGACTTGCATACAAGTTGCAAGTTGCATGCAAATTGTATAGTGGAAACAACAACTTGCAAACAAGCTGCAACTTGTGTGAAATTAGGTTTAAACTTGTACGCACAATAATCAAGTCGGCACATTTGCACGCAAGTTGCAAGCGCAAGCGGTCGTGCATAGAGGATTACTTTGTTTATGACTTTATTACTTTGTAAAAATGACTGCTAAATGGGATACGGAGAAAACAATTATGTTTATTAAGGAATATCATAGATATGATTGTCTTTGGGAACCAAAAAACAATCTTTCTCAACTAGAACTAACTTGTATACCACTAAAATCTTGTATGCAAGCTGCAAGTTGAACAAAATCTTGTTTCCAGTTCAAATCACTTGCACACATGTCTGACGTCATACATGTATGCAAGCACTTGCATAATGGAAACGCGCCTTAAATGCAAGTAAAAAAATACTTTTATTGGAAACATTATTTTAATATTATCATAATTATGTTTTTGATTAAACACACAAATTAAATCCATTCACAAACCAACACACATAGATTAAAAGATTAATGATGGTAAAATAAATCAACATTTTATATTTAAACAGTTAAAAGGAATAGTTTATTCAGCGGTTTGGACCGAATGTTTTTCAATATAAGCCAAATCCAATGGAATAAATGGAGTTAAAAATACGATGATTTTCACGTTTAAACTATCAGGCTGGTTTTAAGTGCGTTATTATCAATGCAAGCGGTATGGGCAGATTCGAGAGAGCTCTAGGCTTTTCACAGACGGAGCAACTTTACTATAATTTTATTGACAGTCAACTTTTAAAATTGGAACGGTAACGTTTGTCAGTACTGTAGCAGAAAAAAGGGTCGATTTTAAGCGAAGTAAGTACGACGATACACAAAGCAATACTTGCAATCAACTTGACACCACTATCATAAATATGTCAGAAGGTAGCTAATTTAATTTTGTTGCCGATAATTGAACCTATCACGGAAAGTCGCAGCTAGATTTGTTTTATCTGCGTATTTTTTTTGAATTGTACATATAAATATGTATCGTAAAATTACCAATGATTGCGTCTTGCAAAGTTCTCAAATGGCAAACATTTTAGTGAAACTTCTTTCAATATAGACAGACGATTCTTGCCCATTGCCGTAACTGGAAGCACAAAGTTGATGCGTGTGATGAGTGCCTTATATCGAAATCGCACCCGTCCAATCTGCCATCGAGATCGAAGTTTTATTAAATTTCGCCAGAACATAATTTATGCGAAACTTGCTCGGAATGAATGTTTGCTCAATAAATTGGACTCCATCCAATAAACAGAAAATTAGAAATTGAATTGCGCTGTTAATGGTTTAGGTAAAATGTTGCTTTAATATTAATAAGTTAACGTTATTTATGTAGAATACTTTAATTAAATTGGATTATGAAGCTATCGTAACTTGAAATCTAGGATTTAAATTGTGTAACCAAATATTCCATTATCATATTTTTGTACAATTTTGTTATATCTATAACTCCTCATACTTGTTAACTATACCTACTTTAAGACCTACCTATCACTTATTTACTTATTTAGAGTAAAAAATCGTATATTATGAATGAACCGGGCATGCGGGCAGCGAGTAAAGGGCAACTCGCTGCCCGACCATGGACAATGCCCGGGTCGACGGCGCGTCGTGTCCCACGCGCGCCTCAAAGAGCGTCAGCATAATGACGGGGCCCCCCTCTCAGAGGGCCAAAGCCTGCCGGGGTCGCGGGATTATTTCCTTACCGTGACCCCGGAACAGAAAGGGCTATTGAAGGACACCGTGGATTTTAGTCAGTAAAAGTCTGACAGTCCCTCCCGCCCTGCCCGGGGTTGGAGGACTCATTTGATGATTTTACCACCGCTAAAAAAAAAAAAAAAATATTATGAATGCAAAGACTATCGCAACTCTCAAAGGATACTTAAAAAAAATCCACCACAGACAATCACAAACACACCGCTATACGATCTCATTACTCAACATCGTCCTTGTCTATGGTGAAACAAGCTACAGGTTCATTTGTATTTTGCGAGCTGGCAACTCAGCACTATCGGCAAACTTAGCTGTGAAATCACAGGTTTTTGGCATTATTGGTCGCAGATGACGCGTGCGGATTAGGTACAGTATTTTCATACTTATGCAAAATACATCCGCTCTTACATTGCTAATAAAATCAAAGTGAGTTTTATGCTCATAGCAATAAAGTTGCTGTCAACTACAAAGTGTACTTACCTATTGAGTTCGAAAAATGGATGTGTAATAGTTTTTGCGACAAAACTGTACTGCGACGCACCATTGTCTGAATGCATGCTTGTTTGATACACTGTAGCTTTACTTAACTGGCCTGACAAACTATTGGAGCTTAGGGAGCCCCGATAGGCATAGTTTAGGTTCCTTTAAACCCTGCGGACAGAAATAGGAGCCCCGTTTGGCGGGACTCCGTCGTTAAGGTTCTGAAATCCCTACTAATATTTTAAATGCTTCATGCAAATTCTTTAGGTCACCTCAGTCGCACAAGCAGTCGCAGAATATTTTTGTCGCACAAGCGTTATGCACATCCATCTGTAGCCTCACGTAGCTAATAGCTATATATTGACCTGTAACCTCGTTAAAATAAGGATGACGCACAAAGCTTCGGAAGGTAAAATAGCAATATGAAATCCCATGATTGGCATTATTGATGCTGATGACGTATGCGGGTTAGGACAACATGCCTCGTGTAGATTGGCCCCGGCTTATGAGAGACTCGATAGCTGGTTAATATCGGTTATGTTTGCATTTCTGATTGGTATTCCAGGTTTGGATTAAAGGAGGTATCTTTGGATAGTTTGGAGATACCAAAGTGTGTGTTTTAGTTGTCATTGTACATAGTGGAGTAAATATTGTCGAAATAAGATCCTTTATCGATAAAATTCTTCTATTTAAAGTGGAAGATAGATTATTACGGCATTTTCATTTGCCAAATTGAAGTAAATGTAGTTCTTTTAAATCATACGCTATTTTAGTTGTTCCGTGGAATGTTGTCTGATGACTATAACAATAAATTACCACTGTATTTACTTTCTTTTGTTTTGCTGGAGCCTCTCGCGTCTTCTTTTTCCTGCTTCAGCTCATCTTTATTTGAGGTTGGTTCTCCTAATCAATATTTTCCTAAAAAAAAGACCCAGAAGAGCTGGCGCTTCGTTGGGTCCCATACTGTTACTGTCATTTCGACCGTAGCAAATTATAAAAAATGTCAACATGTGTAAACGAACTACATACTTACAAAAACTAACTTTCTCCAACAAAGTGTTGTACACTTAATTTCTATCGCCAAAAACTTACCCAGACGAAACCCTTATAACTAAGCTAAAATTCCCTCATACAACACTTCAGCTTTCAGAAATCATAATAACAAAAGCACAAAGAACTAATTAAAATTTTACATCGTCAACGTTTCAAACTGGCTTTCAGAATTAACATTAAAATGTAGACGCCAAGACCCAACGCTTGGCTGCTGAAAAACTTATGAGTTATCGAAGGATCGACGTAAGTGTTATGTGGTTGGGCATTGCTGTAAGATGGCTGTTTAGTATTTATAGGCTTGAGTTTTGTAGCTGCTTTGATGTAGAAGTTTTCGAAAAACTCCTTTAATTATGTACTATGGAGGCCATACACGTTACGGTTTGCGTGATGGTTTTAACTAGGGTATCGAACCGGGAAATCCCGGTCCCGAAAATCCCGGGATTTCCCGGTTCTTGAAGTATATTTTAAAACCCGGGACATGCGACTGAGAACCGGGAAATTCGGGATTTTCGGGACTCAGAAAAACAGTATAAATAATTTGTTTAAACTTGTTAATTCTTTTATAGAACAAAATGATCAAATTGGATGTAAGGTATTTATTCACTTCGTCGTTATATACGGGATAACATGTTCAGATACAGGTGTGGTTGACAGAGAAGAAAAGTTGATAGTAGTACTGGTTATATCTCGAAAGCCTTTGACAGGGTCTCGAGACAAAAAGCTTCCTTGCTTTTGGTATCCCAGTTGATTGTTGTAGCTGGATATCAGACTTACTTAGTGAACAATCAATCAGAGTTGTCGTTGATGACTGATCCTTTGAGCTTTTGGTTGTTGACTCTGGAGTTCAACAGTTATCTGTTATCTTTGCAACTCTTATTTTGCTGCACATTTCTTACCCACTTCAGCTTGGTATTGTTGGATAGGTAGATAACAGTACTGTTTCAGTGACATATTTACCCACTGCAAAATCCAGTGGGGATTTTTTTTCTACCTATTTATTTAAGGTATTTTTATACATAAAGTACATGTCAATTCCATCGTAACCTAACTTAAACTAAACTACATCTACCTACTAATTATGGCTCACCTACGACTAAATAACATAAACAGCTCTTTAGCGGTTTCAGACAACGGAGAGGACAACGTCTCGTGGAGCATACCCACATTAGTTCTGCTCAAGTTGTAAGTTCTTATTAAGAGCTCTCGATCGGTATTGTAACGGACACATTCCACCAACAAGTGATGCACGTCTTCAATATCACCGCACACATCACAATTTGGAGAATCTGATTTTCTCATCATGTGTGCAAACTTGTTTAGTGGAACGTGACCAGATCTTAACCTGAGTGCTGTTACAATTAAAGACCTACTCAAACTTACATTAATGAACCACGGTATTCGAGGAGGCTTACTTTGTATTGTTCTGTACCAAATTCCTTTTACCAGAGATCTCTCATTAAAATATTCCGCCCAGTTTTTGTGACAGTACTTTTTGTATTTAGGCCAGTGGGGATGAAGTTCATTGCTTCAGAGAGACCATGGTAGAGCGAACAGATTTGATACTTAGTATCCCAGCGAGCGAACAAGAAACTTCTCTCTTTTAACGCCACCAACATACAGGCGTATATTTCCTTAGTGAAGTAGGAGTAAATCGAAACTACATCTCTTATAGAGTAATTTGGACCACCTCCTATTTTTCCTGTTTCTTTAACTTCTGGGCATGGAGCTGACATCCAGTGTCAACTTTAACGTGGGCATCCTAAATAGAGTGAAGCGATACCTTACACCTAGATAGCCTATGTGCAAGCCCATTTCTGCATAAGGTGATTGCGACGTAGTAGCCCGCGAAATACAAATTTTCTTATGTTTTTTCTTACGGAGTATTGCAGCAACCTTACTCAACTTAATCATTGGGATGGCTCAGATAAATACAACTTACTGCACTAGACCCAGTGGAACGCAGAGCTTCTTAGACTAATTGGCAACGTGAAACTGGTGGATGGTTACTCTACAGCTTAGCTCATCTCATCGACGCAAGCTTACCCTCTTTACGTTTTTTTTTTAATTGAGTTCGCTCGTGGCTAAGATGAGACCCAAAATAAGTCGTACTCATGAATTCTACAACCTATTTCCACCGGCCTACTTGCATTACATCTAATGTCCAGTATTGGACATCTAGATGAACTGCAAGTTCCATCCATTTAAATTATTATAGTTAGTACAGTTAGAGTGAATAGATTTGCCACCTCTGAATAGTTAAGAGGCAAGAGCAAACCCATGTCCATGAAGCCGACGAATAAGTTGGTTGTATGATTTTAATCAGAATAAATACTATGTCCTAAAGTTATCTTATTATTTTCATTGTTTTCTAATGCCGTGGAAAAAATGCATTTTTGTCCCGAAAATCCCGGGATTTCCCGGTTCCTAGGACGCCTGTCCCGAAAATCCCGGGTCTTTCAACAAGGACCGGTTCTCGATTCCCTAGTTTTAACCCTACTTGCTTCATAATCGGCAGGCAAGCCCTAACGTGTCTGTGTTAAAACTGAACAGCTATCGGGACATGACGTAACAGTTATGCGTGCGGTCGGTTATGCTTGCACGGTTAATACCATCATACAAACCCTAACGTGTATGGCCTGCCTTTATCTAACTGTACATTATCGTATGAATTACATTACCGCATATTATAATAAGAAATAGAATATACCAGGTTTACAAATTTTAGCGCAATTAATGACCTATGATTCTGCTAAAATGATTTTTTATGACTCCCTGGTCGCGTGTTATTTCTTCCCTTTGCAGCCTATGTTGTCACTCCATTTGCTTTCATATCATTCTTGATACATCATTCATCCATCCGTTTTTTCAATGATTTCTACCCTTTATTTTAGAACCTTTACAATTACTCTTAGGTATTCTTATTATGGCTTGGCAACTCATTTTATAACAGTATATTTCTTAAATAGAAACCTCATTTCGAGATCTAACGGAGTTTCCGTTTTCAACAATTGAATTAAATCAAATCTAAATATTTACAAAAAAAAATGATGCCTAATTCCTTTTTTTTTTGTTCCTAGCTAGTTATATTCGTAAGTCGTGATAAAATCTTAAATCCTTATATCAGAAATAACAAAATACCACTCTAAGTAATCTATTATAAGATCTCATCTGGCAAGATTACGAAGGAAGCGAGAATAGTTTTAAAAATTGCAGCGTCTTCAACCCATTTTGTAACTAATCCTTTTACGAGAAAGCATTCGTGTTAAGTTGGTATTATACTTTTAGAGGAAAATGTTTACTGTTATTTTTCACAACGGATTTTGTTCATGGAGAAACCTAGTTTTTCATTTCTTACAAATTAAACATTTTTTTTTTTAATTCTTGATCGAAGACCCACAACATTAAAGCTTGTGAAAGGTGTTGGGGGAGCCCTTTACCTAGTTACGGGATAGCATAGTCTAATTTATAAAAAGATAGAATACTCTTTTTACAAAATATACACTCTTTGTACACCATAAATTGTAGGGTAATAACACAAAAGATACAAAGTAATGTTTTTTTTTTTAGTAATCACCCTGAGTGGTTTCGAAGGGACTGTGAGACTGAAATTGAATCCTACTCTGTTCCTTTAGTTGTATCTTAAGTTCTAGGGCCACGGTTGAACACACCCCAACCATGGCTGACGCAGCGGTTGTTAATAGAATATCATTTTGTCTATTCACTTCTTTACTTTACATGAGTTTATTCTCGAATTATGTAGGTATTTAGTAAACATAATATTTCTACGAAATTCCAAATTACATCGAATATTACGCAAATTAATATTTAAATACAAATACTGACGAAATTGTCACCAATCGAAATCAAATCAAATTCAATTTGAATTACACTCGACGATATCGAAATTTCGATAGCAAGGTTATTTCAAATTGGAATCTTTAATTAACTTAGTAATTTACTGGTATTTATGTTATTAATATTAAACAAATTAATTACTTTACATAACCGCATAGTAAATTAAGTCTAGGTACTGAATAAATGTTAATTATGCTAATAAGGATCAAAATAAACGTTTGTAGCTTGCCTAATAAATTATCTTGGCTCTCAACTTTATAACTTGAAATGACCGAGAAATATAAAGATAACCGCGTTTTAAAATTTATCTTACGGGCTTACCTGTCGTACTTTTCCCCCCTCTTTATATTATGGTTATCTCTTTAAAGCTATTGTCAAACTGACAGACGAACCGAATGCGTGGCGTAGCGTTTTTGTTTGTAATGTATGCAATTGTTTGAAGCCTGTCACATAGAGTATCGGATCGCTTTCGCATTTTTATATGACATGATTCGGTTCGGTTCGCTATCGCCTGTCTGTTTGACAAAGGCCTTATACTAGAAAAGTTGCGATATATAGGAAGGTACGTTCAGTATTTACTGTCGCAAAAAAATCGTGAAAAATTGTGTTGAGACTACAAAACATGAAACTAAGTAACGTAGGTATATGTTATCTGAATAACTATCAATGGAAAATTTAATAGCCTAAGGGTCTGACCACCAGTACCTAATGCCAAGGGGAAAGGTTAACTTGAAAATCTCCTTATCATGCCCCATTTTCTTGATTTGCACGTGTAGTAAAACACCATAGAAACGGTGTTTGAAGACGGAAGTATAGACAAAATTACAAAATATAGAAAGATTTCTATCGTCCTAAGCATGCAAGCAAGCAGGCCTTTAAGGGTCGAGACATAGTAGGGACAAAAAGTCATGGTTTTCTTCAATTCTTGGCAAAATAAAGATAACTTATAGATTTGGTAATTTATTGTGGTCATCAGTGCTGTATGAGTCTTAATCAGGTTTTACCCTCGATATTCTAAATAATTATTATGATCCATCTATCTGGCCATTGGTACTGCCAACACTTCCCTTCTTTTATCGCCTCTCGCTAGATAACGATTCACTTCATTCGACTTATTTCATTACGTCAATGTTCTAAGGAAAGTCCCATGACGCACTATATCCTGACAGTTTTGCTTTTATCCATATTTCATAGACTCCTACACACTGTCGATAACGAGTGTCTTACCTGACGGTTAACGATGACGCATTTAAAGACGTAACACATGTATCTAGATAAAAGATAAGTACTTAGATAACATATATTATAAATCGCGCCACCAAATGTTATCCCTGATGGCTTGGAATTGTGGTGATGTGCTGGCGTCTGTTTATCTACTTTTCGCCACAATCATGCCACACTTTGCCCACTGCAACTCTTGAAAGCCAGTATCAATCAACAAGGACAACAGGCGACCACCAAAAGCGTCGAACTTGACAATCAATTTTGACATAGTCGCCGAGTGACTTGGATACCACAACGAAAGTAATGACATAAGAATAGCGGTGGAGTAGGAGAAAACATATTTTTTATCAGCTTTAAGAGAGTTTTGCAATCGATGATCTACCTTTCGCGACCCACCCTGAATCGACCCGTACTGATGTTATTATAAGCCTGAAGCCTTCTAACGGTCACAAATTCATTTATAGCTGTTACTGTTTATTAGACGAAAAAACGGAAATGGAACCTAGAGCCTATGATCAGCAGTCACGCTTACGACCACTGAACTAATTCATCAGCCGTAAGATTCCATTGCCGAACTAAAGCCTTCACGCCGAACGACAATTCGCCACTTGCATTCATCGGTTGCCCGCGACTCTGACAAGGGAAATGTCTAGTAAGAAACCTTTTTTTTTTTTTTAGCGTGGTAAAATCATCAAATGAGTCCTCCCACCCCGGGCAGGGCGGGAGGGACTGTCAGGCTTCTACTGACTAAAATCCACGGTGTCCTTCAGTAGCCCTTTCTGTTCCGGGGTCACGGTAAGGAAATAATCCCGCGACCCCGGCAGGCTTTGGCCCTCTGAGAGGGGGGCCCCGTCATTATGCTGACGCTCTTTGAGGCGCGCGTGGGACACAACGCGCCGTCGACCCGGGCATGGTCCATGGTCGGGCAGCGAGTTGCCCTTTACTCGCTGCCCGCATGCCCGCGCCTACGGTGGCCGGAGATCGTCTCGCGACGTCTGTCGCCGTGGGGAGTAAGTAACCTTTAACATAAATTGAAAAATCTAAACTTTAAAACTCTCAAATAATAAATGAGACACATGAGCCACAAACTTATAAAATCTCCATTAGTGTTGCCCTTTGCATGTGTGTGTTGCCATTTGGCATTATACAGTTATTGGCTGCAGGAAGCCGACAGACTGACAGACAATCCAATTGCCTTATATGCTTTATTTACAACCGAGTGTTGTAGGAAACTAGATTATTGTGCAGAGCTCGTTAGCGGCGGCGGGTTAGAGGTTAAGTTTTTAACCGACTTCAAAAAAAGGAGGAGGTTCTCAATTCGTCGGAATCTTTTTTTTTTTATATTTTTTATGTATGGTCCCCGATTTCTCGAAGACGCCTGGACCGATTTCGAATTTTTTTCTTTTGTTTGAATGGGTATACTTTCCAATTGGTCCCATGATCACCAGATCAGGATCTGATGATGGGATCCTAGGGAAATCGAGGGCAACCTTCAAATTTTATAGGCACATAGTACCATTTTCATATATTTTCTAAAGCTGTTCAAGTATTTGCATCTGATAATCATCATCTCAGGTGGATGACCTGATGATGGAAGGTACAACTCCTTAACAGTAAGGAGTAGGCATCGATTGATTTACTTTGTGTTCGCATATCTCCGGAACTACAAGTCCGATTTAAGTAATTCTTTTTTTGTTGTACAAGGTATCATTTAACTAAGAGAATAATGCAAGCTTTATCAAAATCGGTTCAGTAATTTTTGAGATATGGAATTTTATTAGCTTAATGTGTACATGAGTGATGTAAGTAGTGGTGCGAAGGATTACAAAATTCTAGTGCACATGTAAGAGAATAATGTTCTTGACAAGAATTCGGGTTGAATATTTAAACTAAAAAGAGTGAAATAAAAACTTTTTCAAAAAAAAATGTAACCGCCTTCAAAAACAACCACAAAAAAGTGTAAAATAATCTACAAAATAACTTTTCTTTCGGAAGTCGGTGGCTAAAAAGACAATGAAAAGAAAAAAAACAAAGGCACCGACTTCCGAAAGAAAAGTTATTTTGTAGATTATTTTACACTTTTTTGTGGTTGTTTTTGAAGGCGGTTACATTTTTTTTTGAAAAAGTTTTTATATTGTTCAGAGGTATACTAGACGGAACAGGGGGGTTGAATCTACTGATTGTAAGTGTTTTGGCAAGTACTCCACTGTTTATTGTTTAATTACAAGGTGAGAATGGTTGTAGTTTTATTGTGTTTTAGATTTGATGTTTAGAAGTGTGATAGAATCTTAGATATTTTTGTCCTGGTGTGACACGGCTGCAATTATGGTAGAAGACAATAACTGAAGTCTAAATACGACCTTTCTTTTTAGAATTTTACACATGTTTATGAGACTTATATGTACTTTAAAGACTTTAGTCTTTAACCGACTTGGAAAAAGGAGGTGCTCAATTCGTCGAAACTTTTTTTTAAGGATTTTTCCCGATTTCGCGATGACCCCTGGACCGAGGGAATAGCAGCAATTGCCGTTGACGTGCTGTCACACTTTTTTTATCGTGGTATAATTATTAAGTATCTAAGTCCCGACCCACCCAGGGCTCCCATCACGTGAGGGACTAAATTCCACAATGTCCTTAATAACCCTTTACTTTCCACTGTCGGGGCAAGCGTATTAAAAGTTGAGAGTGACAAATGCGTTAGTCTTTCAAGATCTTTATGAGTTTTACCAGTAACTACCCGTCAAAGTAAACAATGTACTAAAACTGTGACTAGCTACAATATGCTGTTCAACATTTAAATCCAAGCAAAGCAACCTTACAACTCAACACTTTTCTTTCGCAACAAAATTCATTTGCCAACGTTATTTCTAAACAAACACTCGTTCTGGCTCGTCTAAATCAAAGTGGAAGAAAGAAAAACTTCAACAGTTCACAGTAACGTTAAAACAAGGAGAGAGAAGGGAGAGAAACATGTTATTTTGTGCCGCCCGCCATTGTGAGAATCGCCTGGGGTCTTGTACCGTTGTTCACGACATTCATTGTGCGCCATGAATAGTCTTATCGTTAAAAATAGTAAGTTTTACGGCCAAGGTTTTGTTTTTATTGTTGAAGATGTAAATTGTGGATGTTTTTGTTGGAAAATTGTGTGGTTTCTTAATCTACTTCAAATTCAAATCATTTATTTCAAGTAGGCCAGTTATAGGCACTTTTGAATAGTCAAAAACAAAAAGTCCCATCCCGTCACAAGACATATATCTGTGAAAGCTAATAAGTGCTCTTTCCAAAGCGTAGATCTCTATGGAGAAGAACGGGCAAAAAACTCCATGGACAATCTTTTCAATCTCTTTCTGACTACAAGACGTGGCGAAAAAAATCTGATATTGTGCGCACAGATAAGGAGTGAAATTCCCTGCCGAGTACTGTATTTACTGATAGTTACAAGTTTGGGGTTTTTAACTCAAGAGTGAAGTGGTTACTTCTAGACAAGCGTGCTTCACCATCGACCACATCTTCGTTTACCATCACATCGAGATAGCAGTCAAACGCGAGAATATGGCAAAAATAAACGCTTAATTAATTTTCATTTTATTTCATTTGTCAGTTCAAATGAGTACCTGTAACAATAATCCGCCTATAATATTCCCACTGCTGGGACACAGGCCTCTTCTCTGAGGCCGTGTGGTAGATTAGAAGCCCACTCCCTGACTATAATTTTCAAAGCAGGCCCATTGCGGGTTGGATAAGTGTAAGATATTTTTTTCTTTTCAAATTTTGGTTTTTCTTCTAGTAATACTGAAAAAAAGCAGTTGTAATAAGTTTTATGCTAACTAATGTAAAACTACTACAAGATGAGCAATAACCAGACTGGAGCCATCTGCCACAACATTTCAAGCCATATTTCAATTTTATTTTAAAAATGGAATACAAATCATTTGTTTATGGTTTGCTTTCAAGTTTTTTTTTTTTCTTAATATGGCCGCTACAGAAGCCAATAATTATTTAATGACAATTTTATTTAATGTACGTACTTTTAGTGGGTCGAAGTCACACATAAGCCAACCGCCTTCTCAGATGGTTCAGTATACGTCAGGCATCATTTTAGCTGAACAAAAAAAGTTAGGTTAGGTTAGCTATTTAAGGTCTGGTTGGTATTTTTAGTGGGTCCAAGTCACACATAAGCCAACCTTCTTCCCAGATGGTTCACTGTGCGTCGGGCATCATTTTTAGCTGAACAAAAGAAGTTAGGTTAGGTTAGCTATTTAAGGTCTCATTGGTATTTTCAGTCGGTGTAAGTCAAACATAAGCCAACCGCCTTCCCAGATGGTTCAGTATGCATCGGGCATCATTTTTAGCTGAACAAAAAAGTTAGGTTAGGTTAGCTATTTAAGGTCTCATTGCTATTTTCAGTCGGTGTAAGTCAAACATAAGCCAACCGCCTTCCCAGATGGTTCAGTATGCGTCGGGCATCATTTACAGCTGAATGAAAAAAGTTGGGTTAGGTTAGATTAGGTCCTTGAGCGGGGCCAATTTCCCACTCAGTGGAAAACCGGCCGACTGGTCCTGCTCAGGAAGGCGGGGCGCCCTGCGGACTCGCCGTCTGCATATCGACCCATAGTGCTGCTGGACGAGACGGGTAAGCTGTTCGAGCGGATAATCGCAAACCGTCTCGTCAGCCACTTGTGCGGAGAGGGGCCGAATCTTGACGATGCCCAGTTTGGTTTTCGCCATGGGCGCTCCACGATTGACGCCATAATGAGGGTCAGAGTCCTAGCAGAGGAAGCGGTGTCCCGGGGCGAGGTGGTGCTAGCAGTATCTTTGGATATCTCCAACGCGTTCAACACCTTGCCCTGGAGCTGCATTAGGGAGGCTTTACGATACCATAACGTGCCTCCCTACCTCCGCCATATTATTGGGGCCTATTTGGCTGGAAGGTGTGTCACCTATACGGGAAGCAATGGTAGGGGTCATCACGAGATGTCGTGCGGTGTTCCACAGGGCTCGGTTTTGGGCCCACCCCTGTGGAACATCGGGTACGACTGGGTGTTGAGAGGCGAGCTTCAGCCGGGGGTGAACCTGGTCTGTTACGCAGACGACACGCTGGTCACGGCCCGGGGCAGTTCGCACAGGGAGGCGGCGTTACTGGCTACAGCTGCGGTCTCACAGATTGTGAGCCGCATACGGCGCTTGGGACTGGAGGTGGCCCTCAACAAGTCGGAAGCCATAGTTTTCCATGGCCCTCGACGGGCGCCACCGCCGGGACTACACATAGTGGTCGGGGGGGTTCAGATTGCTGTCGAGTCTACTATGAAATATTTAGGATTGGTGCTCGACAGCCGTTGGGATTTCGGCCCCCACTTTCGGCGGCTGGTGCCCAAGTTAATGGGCGCAGCGGGTGCCCTCTCAACGCTCCTTCCCAACTTGGGGGGCCCGAGCACCGCCTGTAGGCGGTTATACGTGGGGATCGTGCGATCTATGGCCCTATATGGGGCCCCTGTGTGGGCGGCTGACCTGACGGCCCGACATATTGCAGTTCTGCGAAAACCGCAGAGGGCGATGGCCATCAGAGTCATCCGAGGATATCGCACGATCTCCTACGAGGCAGCTTGTGTGCTGGCTGGATCCCCGCCCTGGGATCTAGAGTCGAAAACCCTCGCGACCCTCTATAAGTGGCGTGAGGAGGCAAAGGCGCGAGGTGAGAGACCGGTGCAACAGCAGATAGCGCTGCGCCGGTCAGCGATTCGAGAAGACATGGTGGCGGCATGGCGAGAGAGGCTTTTACGCCCTTCCGCTGGTCTCAGTACGATCGAGGCGATCCAGCCAGTACTTGAGGACTGGCTCGAAAGGAGGCACGGCTCCCTGACGTTTCGAGCGACGCAGGTTCTCTCGGGGCACGGCTGCTTCGGGAAATACCTGTGTCGAATAAGCAGGGAGCCGGACGCTCGGTGCCATCACTGCGTCCACTGTCTGGAGGATACGGCGCGGCATACGCTGGCCGAATGTGTCGCGTGGGACGAGCCGCGCCGTGCTCTCACTTCAAAAACAGGGAATGACCTTTCACTCCCGGCCGTTGTTCGGTCAATGGTCGGAGAGGCAGAGTCCTGGGACGCAGTGATTTCCTTCTGCGAGGAAGTCATGTCGCAGAAGGAAGCGGCGGAAAGGGAGAGGGAGATCGCCAGTGCTCTCCCATCTCGCAGCAGACGCACTGGGCGTCGAAGGAGAGCGGACAACGCTCTCTTTCGGCCTCCATAAATGGGTCCAGGGGTGGCAGATTCGGGGACGTCTGTCATCCCCCACTCAACTGGACCCGAGAAGAAGGCAGCGTGTAGTGTTCCGCGCGCGCCTATCTTAGAGGTAACGGGGTAAAACAACTTACCCCAACCGGAAGGGGCCCGCAGAAGGCGGGCCGGCACTAGTCTGGGGCAGCGGAAGTCACATCCGCACCCGCAGCTCCGGACGCAAGTGTGCGAGGGAACATCGGGGTGGTTTTAGTCAGTCAAGTCTGACATGCCCCTCCGCCTTTCCCCAGGCGGAGGAAGTCCTATGAGGATTTCCACCTCGAAAAAAAAAAAAAAAAAAAAAAAAAGGTTAGATTAGGTAGTCACCTATAAACGGAAATAAAAAAAGAACCCCAGGACAGATTTCGATAATCTTTTGCCAGAATGATGTCACAACTATGTTCTTTCATTTCCCATATGTGTCATAAGTGGAGGATCTTGGACCGCTTTTGCCCATTGTCATTTCAAATTTTTTTTTTGCGTGGTGAAATCATCAAATGAGTCCTCCGGCCCCGGGCAGGGCGGGAGGGACTGTCAGACTTCTACTGACTAAAATCCACGGTGTCCTTCAATAGCCTGTTACGTTCCGGGGTCACGGTAAGGAAATAATCCCGCGACCCCGGCAGGCTTTGGCCCTCTGAGAGGGGGGCCCCGTCATCATGCTGACGCTCTTTGAGGCGCGCGTGGGACACAACGCGCCGTCGACCCGGGCATGGTCCTTGGTCGGGCAGCGAGTTGCCCTTTACTCGCTGCCCGCATGCCCGCGCCTACGGTGGCCGGAGATCATCTGCTGACGTCCGACGCCGCGGGCGCCTACCACTGCGGTTGGGGCGGAGGGAGGACGCTGTCCTCTCTCGCTCGCGGCCCGCCTCCTCCTTCACGAGCATTACTGCCTCGCAGAAGGAGCAGACCGCTTCCCACTCCGTCTCGCCCCGCAGCATGGCCGCAACCAATGCCGGGCGCGAGAGGTCTCCGCCTATCGCTGCCGTGAGGACACGTCGGTGCACCGCCCAAGCTGGGCAGTCTTGCACCGTATGCTCTACTGTGTCCTCCGGGCGATCTTCGCAGTGGTGGCACCCGGGCGTTTCCTCCTTCCCCATCAGGCACAGGTACCTCCCGAAACTTCCGTGTCCGGTGAGGACCTGCGTCATCCGATAGGTCAGGACGCCGTGACGTCTCTCCAGCCACTCCTCAAAGAGGGGTCTTACCGCCGCAATTGCGGCGTGCCCGGCCTTCGGTAGCGACAGTCGTCCCCTCCATACTGCCCTGAGATCGCGCCGGAGCTCTTCCCGCCGCGCCTCGACTTCACGAGGCAGCGGGGTCACGCCACGGCGCTGCGCCTCCACGCGCCACTCATAGACGCGCTGGAGGGCAGTCGCCTCCAGATCCCAGGGCAGTATATTTGCCGTACCTACGGTAAAATACGGAAATCTTGTGCTCTGAAACAATTATTTATTTGTAGAAGTTTTTTTTTGTACTATCGCATTTTTTGGAATTTAATTCGGTTTCTTGAATGTTAAATAAATAATAATTATTAGTTTCAAAAAAGAAACAATTTGGATAACGCCCCATTTAAACTACAAAATATAGAAGGCGTCAACGATAGACTCTCCCACCAAATTCCAATAAACAGTTGGGTGTCCCACAATTTGAATAATAAATAGGGTTCGCCGCAATCTACCACCTTGTGAACGGAGCATATGGCGACATCTGTCATATTCACTGATATCAATACTAATATTATAAAGCTACAGTGTTTGTTTGGTTGAACCCGCTAATTTCTGTAACTACTAGTTCGATTTAAAAAAAAAATGTTTGTGTTGGATAGTCTATATATCGGGAGAGTTTATAAGCCATATAACATCACTCTATGACCAATTGAATTTGAGTAGTGGGGTTGAAACGGGGAACTGCTAGTACGAGTATCTATATACTACTCATTTTTTTCAGCTTCCCCTGCCTTTTGTTTGAAAATTATCCTACAGGAATGTAGTTACCGGTATAAAATATATCCTAGTATGTCCTACAGGTCGTGGTTTACCTTTCATTAAAATCGGTTCAGACGTTTAGGCGTATAAAGTAAAAGAAAGACAAACGATTTAAAAAAAAATAATGTCAAGTATGAATGTGCTATTTTCCCACGCTAATACGATTATTATAACTTAATAAATGAAAAGGCCAAGGTGACTGCGTAGATACTTATTTTCTTTTATGTCTGCTAAATAGCTTGTTAACATTTGTTTTAGAAAATAAAGTAGCACTTACCTAAATAACAGAGAGTGTTGGTTTGTTAGAGACGTATGAATTTTTTTTACTTATTTCGTAATAGGTAAAAAATATCTTACTTAGCTTTTGACCTTTATGCAGATAACGCCATCGGCTTAGCTTAAGGTCGATAAATAACATACGAAAACGTCATACCGGGATCAAAAGTATGGCCCATTGTCCACGTAACCGCACGTCATACGCACGCTTTCGTCAATATTGACGATTGCAAGACGAATGCTTGCATCTTGCGTAGAAACAATGAAATCTGTGTCCACGAAGCGGCAACGTCGCGTCAGCCGCTCGTGTTGCGTTCGTCATGCATTTTTACAAATACGTCTTTTCTCGATGCTAGTTGAAAGAAAACTGAGACCTTTTGTTATGTAGCGTGACTGACTATTGCATGAAGCAGCGTGGACATAACAAATATGCAAAATACGCCTATCTTCATTAATTTGTAGGTTACATGAATCCTACGAAAGACGACTGTGTGGACAGTAGGCCTATCCTATATGTTAATCCAGGTTATAAGCTATCTGTATACCAAATTTTACCCAAATCCGTTCAGTAGT
This sequence comes from Agrotis clavis, assembly GCA_954870645.1. NCBI lineage: Eukaryota > Metazoa > Arthropoda > Insecta > Lepidoptera > Noctuidae > Agrotis > Agrotis clavis. The sequence continues at coordinate 17,130,873 of OX940935.1, read as the reverse complement.
TTTTGTGAGAACAGACATCTACTTTATTTGCGAAATCGGTGAGTACCTACTTATAACAAAAAAACCTTTATAAAGCTCGGTTTTGTCAAATTCTTGACGTAATTAATTTTGATGACATAGTTGAAGTATTGCTCCCAAGAATGCACCCAAAGAAATACCTCCAAATACTTTTTAATGAAATACCAATCTTTATTGGTCTTCAACGAGGAAGGCCACATCAAACTTGCTACTACAACCAACCAAACCAAAACAAACTCTATCCTTTCACAAATAAAATCCAATTCCCCTTTTCAGTTTTAAACACATGAAACTTGTCACAATCAGCCATAAGAAAATATACTGTGTCGTTTCTCGTATAAAGTTTAATTTGCCTTGTCAGTTCTGTGTGTGTGTGTTTCGGACATTTTCATTTGCGAATTCCATGTGTATCTCTTTTTCTTGTTTAAGTGATTGATAGGTACTTTTAATGTTTTAATGAGATTCCTCTGTTCCTAAAAGTTACGAGCCCAGATGTTTTGTGTTACTTTTACTCTTAATTTTGGTTTTACAACTGTATTTTCTTTGTAGTATGAGTTTGTTTTTTTAGGAGAACAATGTGGATGTGTTACTTTATGATTTGTTCGCAGTTTTGAAGATTAGATTTATAATTGTAAAGAATATACTCAGGAGCTTTATCCATGGCTTACAATTTTTCACGTTTTTGCGACTTGAAGTAAACCGGGACTTTTGCGTATGATAAAATTAGTTCTCATTCAATACAATTTAAGTCATCATCTGCCTGCCTGCCTTTTCCCAACTATATTGGGGTCGGCTTCCAATCGAACCAGATGTAGCTGAATATTTTACATGAAGCGACTGCCTATTGGACCTCCACAACCCAGTAACTGGGTAATACAATACCCCATGGTAGGACTGGTTGTCAGACTTATAGCTTCTGACTAACAGTAACGACTGCCAAAGATCTACAAATGACAGTCGGGACCGCGGACCAACCTCGGCAAGCACGGCTTAACCCGGAAGATCAATGCAATTTAAGTACTCCGTAATATTCCAAGTACTTTGCACGGCCAAATACATTTAAGTAATTCATTTTAGAGCCTCATTTTTCAAGTATGTATTTCAGTGTCCAGACCTGAGTATAGTTTTATAGGTGAATGCACATGGGCAATGAAATGCGTGCACACGTCAAGAAACTTATCTTCAGAAAAATGCTATGGCAAAGTACAGGAACATTACAAAACAAAAATGCTAATTAGCTTCAAACGTGTCGCTGCAGAAAGAAGTCATTTGGTTTCTATAATCGAATCTTTTATTTGTAAACAATAAAAAAACAGCGCTTTTTGTATTATAAGTGATACAAAAACAAAGGGTTTTGCAATAAATATAAATCTGATTAATAATTAATACCCTGTATTTGATTTCACAAATTCTGCACGTAATTATAATTTTTTAAACTTATCATTACCTACCAGCATCTTTTGAAGTTATTCATTATTTTCATTTCACAAAAAAACCATCGCCATGCACTGTAAGATTATTGTCTTTAACATACCAAAAACTATTTAAAATAACAAATAAATATTCATGACAATTACGAGGGAGGCATCAGACTGGATAGTAATGGCGACCACAGCACTGTGATTAAAGTAAATGAAAGCATAAAACAGATGACGTAATCATATTTATTGTGAGCTGTGGAAATACTTTTATTACGGAAAAATCTGTTGGGAAAAATAGAGACGGAATTTATTTTATTTCTTGTATGTCATTAGTAACTTTATGAACTAACTAAAGGAACATTTATACCAGTGTAGGTTCAATTCAGTTCAATTAAAAAGGAGAGTGTCTATGGTGTCCATCTGTCAACTGTCACCTGAAAATAACGTTAGGCAATAAATAATTTGCACAAGTTAATTTTTAGTCGCTTACCGCTGTCTATCCCTGTGTATGCTTAGATCTTTAAAACTACGCAACGGATTTTGATACGGTTTTTCAAAAGATAGAATGATTCAAGAGGAATGTTTATAATTTTATGTATATAATATAGTGCATATCATAGTAGAGATTGCACCGTGCGGAGCCGGGGCAAGTCGCTCGTTAATCATAAGTTCAGTTTTTGAATATTTTCCATTTGGTAAAATCCGATTTTAAAATTTTAAACTTCTTTAAAGCAGCACCATCTATTGTTTGCTAAAGGAACTAAAATTCGCGAACGTTGCATTTTCTGGTTCCAAAGGAGGTTGATTGTCCTTCAGAGCGGAACACTGTAATGCAGTTTTATTCGTCTGTGGACTTACAGTTCCTTCACAGTTAGTTGACGACTGACAGCAGCAACATAAAAATAACCTTACTGCACAAAAAATAAAGTTCGTTATTGGTGGCAGACGAAAAGCAACTTTATTGCAATGAAAATAAAGATCATTATGGTTGTCATTGCGATATAAGGCTGACTGGTAAAATTACAATGAAAGGACCGTACCTACAGCGTAGGTAGTCAACCAGCAGTAGATTTCATTTAACTACTTACCCTGTTCCACTGTTCAAGGAACATCGTGTTTAGTTTTAAAATGCAATTTCTTGCTTTAATTTTATATCTTGAAGAATGTTTTGGTTCTTTGGGTACGGAAATTGTGAATAAATAAAGTTTTTAGTTTAAAATGAAACTTGTTCGAAAATGTTGCAAGATATAGTCATGGTTCTCTAAGCACGAAAAATTGTGAATTCAATTAAAAAATCGTAGGTACAATTTATTTTTGTTATGCTAAATTAAATTAACCCTAGCATAGCTGAACAATTGTTATCGTCATTCCCTTACATATGTAACAAAAAAAAAATTAGTATAAGAAAAAAAAAAGATCTGAATTAAAAAAAAAGAAAAAAAAAGAATAACGCACGTAAAAGTGACAAAAATACCATTCTCAATTCAAATGTCTCCGCTCAATTATTTTAGCGCCCTTTTCACTTTTTTATACGTGTCAAGGGAAATGAGCGCGTTCAGCCAGTAAGTGGGCAAAACGTGACCTACGACGATTTAACCTGGACTCATCTCATGATATCTAAGTAGGGACACGTCCCAATGACGGCGTGAAAGCGATTTGCCATCAACTAGTGTCAGTAAAAAGATGAATGATAAATTAGGCACTAGATCGCTGACTATGACGCCGGCAAACTTTTCTTTCACTTAAGTTCTTCTTAACTAAATGTTTATGTTCACTAGTTTTCGTGGACAAGAGCTATCAAGGAAAAAACTCGCTTAGCTAGCAGAACACTCGCTGAGATCCTCTTAGTACACCGTACGCATATCAGAGTATTTAGACACAAGTAATTGCCCATCGAACTCAAACAACCGCTCATAGTCGCTGTTGCTCGTCAATTCGTGTCTAGTTACATTAGAACCCTACATTGCTAGACATTGACCACTTCAATTAAACTGTTCACAAACCACTGCATCTTCTGAAAGCCAGAATCACCAGAAAAGCTCCGAGATAACTGTCTTGGATCTTGCAACGAAATTAATTAGAAAATAATAGCGGAGGAGTCGGCACTCAAGGTCAATGTAAAGCCTCCAACAGGGGCGGCAACGGCTTACCCTTTCATCCCCTAGCTGAAGGCCTTACATTCAAAGCACTATAGGATTGTCCAGATAAGCAGCTCGCAACCTCCTCTAGGTTGACTTGCGAGAAGCCATTCACAAAAAAAACTACCCTTCTCAATTTGCGGTTGCCACTCAAGAACACGCTTTTGTCGCTTATCGCTGACAGTGAGACAGTTCCCAAATAAAGTTTGATGGGTTCTCTTCCTAATTGGAGTTTCTTGTTCCCCTCACTTACGATTGTTATCCTAACTTAAGTTGTTAATGCTGTTACAGTGCTGGCTTTAGGTATTTTTGCGCCTCGTACGAGATATTTGTATGCGCCTTTTACTTTAGACCTCTGTATGAATTAGAAAATGAAAGTAAATACTTTTTTCAAAATAAGTTTGTACATCTGGCATTGTGTTTTGTCTTCTGGAGGACATTATGAATTATGATACCGGAAGGCACAGCGTGGATTTTCAATCAGTAATAGTCTGATAACCCTTTCTGCTCCACCTCCAGAGTGGAAGAACTTATTTGATGGTTTTTACCAACCCAAAAAAGGGCGATTTAATAACTAAATAAATTAACATGATTATTCAAATTGGGCCCTGCCTTCTTACTATTAACGCCCCGGGTGGTCGCCTGTTCGCCCTTCCCTAAAGCCGTTACTGTGTTAGAAATGTATTGTTTGATTGTTGACCTCTTGTTTCTCTTTTGCGGACATTGTTATTAATTTGATTAAATAGTATCATTATTTTTTACAGGTAAGTTGGCGTTGTTTGTTTCGGTGAAAAAGGAATTTCTTCTGAAGTCAAAGGTAGAATTTTAATTACGCGTTCAAACATTTATTATTAATAACACGGATGCGAAGCAGTCATGCTCGCGAAGGAGGAGGCAGGCCGCGCGAGGGAGAGGATAGCGTCCTCCCTCCACCCCAGCCGCAGTTGTAGACGCCCACGGCGTCGGACGTCGGTAGATGATCTCCGGCCACTGTAGGCGCGGGCATGCGGGCAGCGAGTAAAGGGCAACTCGCTGCCCGAACATGGACCATGCCCGGGTTGACGGCGCGTTGTGTTCCACGCGCGCCTCAAGGAGTGTCAACATTATGACGGAGCCCCCCTCTAGAGGGCCAAAGCATGCCGGGGTCACGGGACTTAAATCATTACAGTGACCCCGGAACGTAAAGGGCTATTGAAGGACACCGTGGATTTTAGTCAGTACAAGTCTGACAGTCCCTCCCGCCCTGCCCGGGGTGGGAGGACTCATTAATGATGATTTTACCACGATAAAAAAAAAGTTGTTCTATTTCCCGAAAATATGATAAATTATTCACTTAACTTACCCGTACGAACAAAACAACACTAAGTAACTAACCAACTAACAGTTAAGTACCAAAACTGTCCTGGGAAATGCGGCTTTATGCGAACAATAGCGACGAATTGCATCTCCCAAAATGTTCAAAGTGGAAACCTACCTACAATGGACTAGCTCTAAGCAGGCTTACCACATACCTACCTTAATACCTAGGTGCATAAGAACTTAGAGGGACTTGTGTTTCAAGCATTTCCCACCTAGCGGCTTGGCCACGACCCACAAGATCAAGCGTGTGGTGCAACAGCAATTCGGAGGGAATCAAGTTTAAAAAGAGGCTAAGACTACTTTAAAAGCCACTGTAACATAGCCACAGATATAAGACTTAGGGCTGATTTTTCAATAGCCAGTTAACCTCTAACTGAGGAATAAAAATGGCGGTTTGACATATTTTCTATAGATAAGCTGTCAAACCACCATTTTTATTCCTCAGTTAGAGGTTAACTGGCTATTGAAAAATCAGCCCTTAGTCAACGTTAGTTTCTCATCAAAATATAGTGTGACACCATAGTTGGTCATCATCATGCTTGGTTTTCATCAAGTTATGATACTTAGCCTTTTTACTTGCGTCTCGAGTTTCTGACGCAAGTCAGAAACTCCAGACGAGGAGAGAGTGTGTCGCTTGACGCTAGTCGCGTCACCCGAGGGTGTAAACGTGATATAATACTGCCGTTCTCTGAAACCATATAAACTTCACTAATAACTTTAATGCGTTCTCCAGTGCACGTCAGATCTTACAGCTCATGAGAATCTAGACCGCTTTGCCTTTGATGTTAATGACTGTAATATTATGTGATAATAAGTCGCATAGCCAGCTGTTTGCATTCAGTTGAAATGTGCTGCGTTTAACTAGTCTATGGTTTCGTGGTATCGGATGTAAAATTTACTTCAATGTTGCAGAAAATGGAGGTCAATTCGAATTGTTTTCGAGAAAATCTCGAAATAGAGATCTAACAATTTTAACATCGTCTAAGGCCTGAATTCCTATCACGCTAATGTCGGTTGCGAGTTCAGCAGGAAGTATATAGAAACGCACGTTCCGATGACGTCCAGCTTCTATGGTGTTAGATAAAACACAATTTATATTCGTACGCGGCGCGGCGCGGGACCGAATCAGTCATACGCTACGGACATCAGTAAATTCAAGCTTTAACGCTCTGGCTTGAATTTCTCTTAATTATAAAAAGCTGTAGGTACCTATGTCTGCTTGTGTCGCAACGACAATACTTATGAAAGTCAATATAAATTACTGTTAAATATAAAAACCCCTCTGTTAATTAGGTCGTTTGACGTCTCCCTAAATCATTACTGATGTTTATTGAGACAACGTACAACTTCTCTCTTGAAAACACTTTCAAAGCCATTATGTACGAAACATATCGATGCCTTCCGGCCAAAAGGGGGTAACCGCCACTTTACAAACTTTACAGGAGAGTAGTTTAAAGTTCAAAAAAAGTGAAAAAAAATCATATAAAATTTTCTGTAAGTTTCAAAAGTTTCAAAATTTACCCATTTAGCTTTTGATTATGTCTCTACGAAATGGCATTATTAATTACAATAAATCACACTCCTAACACAATTTAGTGTCGCTTACCCTCAAATAGACCCGATTTCACTAACAGGAAAAAACGTATTAAATGAAAACAACTCGATGATTGAGTTCCAACCTAAATGATTTAAGTGCACCATTCGTTTTATTTCTATTGAAGAAAAAGAGCATACCTGTGACTTTTCGGTTCATCAAGTGCAGCCAATATGATATAACCGGCTATTGGTTAATGAGAGACGAACAAGGAAATTGTAATAAGTTACGTAACAACAAGAAATATAATTAGCACTTTTATAAACAACGCGAAAGCACATTGTGTTTAATTCTTATAAAATTATACAGACACACTTAAATACGTAGATTAGACCTTTTTAAGTTTTTAAACTGACATTTACTAAGATGCGGATATGAAAAAAAAAGATATTATGCTCAATCTCTCTTTTTCTTTGTCTTCATTTTAAAGAATAACACAAAACAAAACTTATTTATTGTAAGTTAGTCTTGATAGTTATACATCTATGCTGCAATTCATACTTATGGACTACTCTTAGTTATGACAAAACGTAAGACCCCTCTTTGAGGAGTGGCTGGATAGGCACCACGGCGTCCTCACCTTCTGCCTGACACAGGTCCTCAACGGACATGGATGTTTCGGGAGTTTCCTGTGTCTGATTGGGAAGAATAAAAGCCTGGGTGTCACCAATGTGGGGACCGCACGGAGGACACGGAGGAGCATCCGGTGCAGGACTGCCCAGCTTGGGCATAGCACCGCTGTGTCCTCACGGAGGCGACATACCTCTAGCGCCCGGTATTGGTCGAGGCCATGCTGCGGGGCGAAACGGAATGGGAAGCGGTCGCCTCCTTCTACGAAGCTGTCATGTTAACAAAGAAGGTATCGGGTACCGTGAGGGAGAGAACAGCTTCCACCTCACAACCTAACCGCTGCGGGAGATGCCCATGGCATCGGACGTCGCGAGGTGATTTCCGATCGGTCACTGTAGGCGCGTAACGCTTCGTGTTCCACGCGCGCCTCAAAGAGCTGCCGTAAATTTGAAGGGGGCCCCTTTTATTTTTTTTAGCGTGGTAAATTCATAAAATGAGTTCTCCCACCCCGGGCAGGGCAGGAGGGACTGTCAGACTTGTACTGACTAAAATCCACGGTCTCCTTCAATAGCTGTTTACGTTTCCGGGTCACGGTATTCGTTAGTCCCGCGACCAAGGCCTTAGAGGCCCAAAGCCTGCCGGGGTTGCGGGATAGTCTAATCACTAAAATCCACAGTCTCCTTTAATAGCTGTTTACGTTTCCGGGTCACGGTATTCGTTAGTCCCGCGACCAAGGCCTTAGAGACCCAAAGCCTGCCGGGATCGCGGGATAGTCTAATCAGGTAACCGTGACCCTGGAGCGTAACGGGCTATTGAAGGATCACTGTTGATTTTAGTCCTTCCCGTAGGTACCGCCCTGGGAGGACTCCTTCGATGATTTAACCGTGATAAAGAAGGGTCAGATGAGGCACAAGATTAACTCTTTTGCAGAGAATTCATCACAAAACCCAATAACTCCTTGCTGGCCCAACCTTGGATTCGAACCCTTGATCATGTTTCTCAGCCGTATATACTAGCCAACAAAAAAACAAAAGCACTGAAAAACTAAACTGTAGGTCCTACTTATTTAACTATTCGGTATCGTCGGAACAAGGTAGCAAAAGAATAACTTTTTTCTTATGTAACCTAAAATAACTAAGTAGAATAATACAGTCATAGATGAACATAAAGTCTATTAAATAAACTTCCCGTTTTATTTTCCTTACAAAACTTTGGGCCAAAATGACTCACGAGCACGGTGGTGCTTACGCCGTGGTCGTATACAGACTTTATGATCGCTGCGGAACGCTAACGACATTTTGTTCCAACGAAAGAGAGAGATAACCGATGCTGTTTGTCATTCTTGTGTAAGCTAACCGCCAAACCTTTGATTTATCATCTTATCCAACCACCATACCAGAATTTTTTTTTGGGAGGGAAAAAAAGGGTAAGCGACAATTGTACAGGCGACATTCGTTTTGCTGATTTATCCTAAGCGCCTTCGATGATTGATTTGGTGACTAGGGAAAATAAAAATAAGCGCCAAATAAAGTCACGGAAATGAGGCCTAAATGTAATAAATGACATATATTTTATCCAAAAAAACTGCCCTAATATCCTAACCGAAAGTTTGGTAAACAAAGATTCAAGCAAAATTTGAATAATGTATTTTTTACAAAAAAGTATTTACAGCCCAAACTACTTAACGTTCAAGTAAAAAAAAAAAACATTCAATGCCAAAATTGCTGATCTCACAGTTTTGAAATATTATTTTTATCCAACCACCATAATACAAAATACACCAAAAATAACTGTCGTTTATGACGAAAAACTTAGTGTCAGAACCTCAATTCCTTTACCGCCTAAGCGACAAAAAGTTTGTCCTAGAGCCATGAAACTTAGACCATTAGACGCAGAAAAAAAAGCCGATTCTAACCATATATATAAGTCGATTTCGCAAAAAATGTCGCTTATCCCCAGGGTTGGAAAAAAAACAGTTTTTTTTTAATTATATAAAACAAACAGTTCAAAATGTTTTAAACAAGTGTTTTTTTTGTTTTTTTTAGTTTAGGGCATTATTTCAAATTAATTCGACTATATTTCTTTTCTAGGCTAGATCTTTATAAACTCGCCCTAATAAATAAAATATTTACAAAAAAACGATCAATAGATAACATTTATTTGTATGTTGCGTAATCAAACGCTTCACATTCACCCGGTAGGTATGTTCTAATGTTGATTTTATATTGGGCGACACCTAGGAACTTTCCTAGCGGGACAGGCGGCGCGCCTTCTATTCGTTCGTAGAATAGTTCATTGTTATACCTTAATATCCCCGCGCCACGGTGCGGGGCTTTACCTTATGAACAATGGACTGAAACACCGATCTACTTAAATGTCAAAAAAATAGGGGAATTACCAAATTTCTTTCGACAGCCGACATTATGGATCGAAATTTACGTTTTTTTATTTACGACTAATGTTGTTTATTAATTAAAATTGTTACAATTTTAATTGTTTTGAAATTATTATGATAATGTTTCAAAAATAGGTGCTATCTTGTCCCATACAAATCCCAGGATTTACTATTATTTTATTTAAACAAATATCTAAGTACCAGTACTTAGATATTTGTTTGATTGAATGAAATACCTACATAACATCAAAATAATGTTGGCGGCATGTTTGAGTTTATATTATGTTTGTAAACGCACCCACGACACAGTAGAAATTCCTGGTGTGGGGCAACGTTTTATAAAAAAGAATGATTAAGTAAGTCAATTACAATGCCATTGAAAGTTCAAAAATATAACAGCAATAGAGACTCGATTGGTTTTATGTTGAACTATTCAGACTCAAATACTTATTATTTTATTTTCATTTTATATTCAGTTATTGCGACATGAAAAGTAGTTTTAAAACATGTTTTTTTTTCGTACTATTTTATACAATGTTTTAAACTTGTTTTAATCTTTGTTTTTAAACATGTAATAAAAAACACTGTTTAATTTCAAACTGTTTTAAACACTGTTTTAAACATGTGTTTTAAAACAACTTGTTTTAATCATGCCAACCCTGCTTATCCCCTTTTGGCCGGAAGGCATCGATATAGATAACAGTTTTCCAAATCTAGATCTTTAGGTACACAATGCAGCGCTGTAACTCCGTATTACGACCTCACCCAGTTCTAATATCAACACTAAACATCCTGTACACGGCGCTTACCTCAAGTAAATAGCACGGAGCGTAAACCAAACACAATTGTGCCTAATGTGCCCTAATGACGTAAGCGCCAAGCTAGGCGGAGTGTTAAGGCGCTGCTTCACTGGAAGCTTTCGCCAGTAATATTATTCACAGGGTATCTAGTTTGGTACCGACTGGTACAATTAATACCAATGAGGGTTTTACCAACAACCACGTGGTACTATATTACCTAGGTATTAAGTGGGTTGTTGAAGTCAGATAGGCAGTCGCTCCATGGAAAGTATTAGTATTGAATTGTATCCGATAATATGAGAGCCAACCCCAATCATCATCATCATCAGCCTATAATATTCCCACTGCTGGGACACAGGCCTCCACTCTGTGATAGGGAGTGGGCCATAATCCACCACGCGGGCCCAGTGCGGGTTGGTAGATGTCACATGTCTTCGAATTTTTGGTTCTAGGACATGCCGGTTTCCTCACGATGTTTTCCTTCACCGTTTTTGAGAGCAGTGGTGATGAAATAAATTACACGAAGTAATGCGCCTGGCGGGGTTCGAACCCACGACCTACAACTCGTAAGTCGGGACCGATACCACTGAGCCACCACTGCTCTCAAAAACAACCCCAATCAGTAAGGTAAAACCCGTAAAAGTCTTTGCAAATTATGAATTTCGAATGACTTAGGAAAACCGAATATTATACAACCCAACCTATTGCAATGCAATTTCTAATGCCGGATCCACGCGTTGGCCGTGTTTGCCAAACAGGAGACGGCGCTATACCAGAAAGCAAGACGCAAATAATTCTATCTCGTTTCTTAGTATAGCGCCGTCTCCTTCTGTTTGGCAAACACGGCCAGCGTGTGGATCCGGCGTCGTTATTCTCATAAACGAATAGTTGGCGCAGTGGGCGATCAACTGCTGCGGAGCGTATCGCGCGTTCATTCCCCGCACTAAAAAAATATTTCTATAATCTGCAAGTATAGCTGTTACGGGTCTGGTTGTTTGTGTATGTGAGTTTCTATGTTTGTAAACGCACCCACAATACAGGAAGAAATTTCTAATGTGGGGCAAAGTTTAGTAAAAAAAAAAACTCATTTCGTTACAAAAAATAAAAACTCATATTTGTAACGTTACGTCATGCTCCGGTGAGGGAGCGCCTTAACAGTAACGAGTGTGTTGCCATGCTCCTCCAGCCAAATCCCCCATTGTACTGAGTAAAACACCCGTTTATATTGTACGTTTTAAACGCGGTTTACTGCGAGGAGGAAAGATAATTATTTTAAGGCTTATGACATTAGGAGTTGGTTGTTGTTGAACATCGTTTCTAATTTATGGAATAATGTTCTTTAGATGTGCCTTATACAACGTGTAACGTTAAATGCGCAAAACCTCTCGTGTGGTAACTCAGCCCATGTTACTGAACAATGTTTGTTCTAAGACTTTTGGTAATTCGCAAAAAAAAAATGGTTTTTCATACAAAATGAGAAATTGATCGGGCCCATCAGTATGAAAAATCATATTTTTTTTTTGTGAATTTCCAAAAGTCTTAGTACAAACATTGTTCAGTAACATGGGCTGAGTAACCACACGAGAGGTTTTGCGCATTTAACGTTAGACGTTGTATAATAACTAAATGCAGTGTCAGAGTGCACAGTTTTATTTTTATTTTTGTCATTACATGACAAAAGAAGGTAGAGGAATATCATCAGCTAAACCTTCTCCCGACTATAATAGAGTCAACTTCCACAGTGTAACTGGATGCTGCTTAATATCGATGTTTTACATGTTGCAACTGCTTTTCTGTTATTCTGTAATCGATTTAAAAAAGTAGGTATAAGAGGTTAGTTCTCACAGTAAAACCTCTACATGAGCTACGCCCACCCATATAAATAAAAGGACAGATGTAGTTCTTATAAGAACAAGTCATTTATCTGACCTCCTCCCTGTAACTGGATAATCTGGTATTTTAGAAAGAAACGCTAGATAAAATATCCAACCAGTTCATAGTTAGCTATCTGAGGCTCAAGTACTAGTGCATTAAATAATCGTAAAAGGAAATTCTACGTTTTATTACTACCTATTAAAAAAAAACTATCTCTTAGAATTATTAATTTATTTCAGCCTGTCGCAGTCCACTGCTGGACATAGGCCTCTCCCAGACTGGGCCACATCACCCTGTCCTTTACCTTTCACCTACCTTCCTTTAAGGTCGTCAGTTCATCTAGATTCTAGAGAGAGGCGTCCCAGCGATTAAAATTGCGATAATCAGCTTATAATTTTAATACCGAGACTGTCCATATTATATTTTTTGGTAGACGTTGTTGTCCCACTTCCGGGAGAACTTATAATATTATGGATTTACTTATTAAATTTGAGGAATACTCAATGTGCTTTGCGCCAACAATTGAGCCTAATTGCAAAAGTAAAAATTGTATTCGAGAATGAATAAAAATTTGTTACGCTATTGTGCTATCGCCTCTTATTATCTCAAGTAATCTCTTACTATCTAATTTTGTTATTGGTGGATCAAAAGAACAGCGCATTTATACACAAGAGTAAGCACATACACTTCAAATTGATTACAACTTCCTTAGTACAGGGGGTAAACGTAACAGTTAAACGTGAAAGGGAATTTAAGGCATTTAATTAAATTAATGGATCATAAAGTAAGTAATTCAACGTAAATGCCTTTACATTACAAAACATGTAAACGAGCCCCAAGGCGTGTCCGGAAATATAAGAAAATGCGAAAACTTACTTTTAATTTAGAAAAATCTATAATTTCCGAACACATGAAACACGCGCTATTTTACGAGTATAGAACATACGATGTTGTACTTATCTATATAAATAAAAATGAATTGTTGTTCGTTAGTCTGATTAAAACTCGAGAACGGCTGGGCCGATTGAGCTGATTTTGGTTTTAAAATGTTTGTCGTAGTCCAGGGTAGGTCTAAAGGGTTTTTTTTATTGTTTCTGAGGCGGTACGAAGTTTGCCGGGTCAGCTAGTATGAAATAATGATGAAATTCCGGGAAAAAAACCAAATTATATACATACAGTAGATCTACAATACATACCCGCATATCGTCTGTCGCTGTCAATCGGGCAAAAATGTCACGATTTCTCTAATATCGATCTGTCAATCTAACCACAACATATCAAAGTTAAGTTTATCGATGTCGATAAAAAAAACCGTTTAATATCCTGAAACCCTGAAAACTTACGATCTCGGCAGCGGGTGCCAAATTGCTGAATTCTTCCAATGCATGTGGGTTGTGAGCGGCAGCTGCGACTTTTAATATTACCTAATGCAACTAACACTGGAGCGCTTTAATCGCTTTGTATGTTGTAATATGGTAGAGAGAAAGCGCTTTTTCAGCTGCATTTGCTTCTTTTGTTTATATATCAAAACAAGCATACGCCCCGCCCGATGGAAAGCGGTCACCAAAGTTTATTGAAACCCCCTTTAGGGTCCATTCATTCAGCGGACGGTGAGTAATGAGGGACTCGCCGTCCGATCATGGACTATGCCGGGGTCGACAGCGCGTAGTGTTCCACGCGCGCCTCATAGAGCTGTCAGCAATCTGATGGGGCCCCATTAGAGGGCCAAAGCCTTCCGGGGTCGCGGGAGTATCTTATCAGGTTACCGTGACCCGGAACGTAAAGGGCTATTGAAGGACACCATGGACTTTAGTCAGTACGAGTTTAACAGTCCCTCCCGTCCTGCCCTGTGTGGGAGGAATCATTTGATGACTTTACCAGAATAAAAAAATATGTACCCACAACACAAGAGAAATTCTTAGTGTGAGGCAACATTTTTTTTTATCATTGTACAGAGTGTTAAATATTTCTTTGATGGCTATGCCATTGCAGAGTGCTTTAAAAAAAGCATTGAACGCAGACGAAGCCGCAGGCTAAAGCTAGTTAAAAATATTTGTATGCTTCGCTTTGACGCTGTAATCGCTTTGTGTCGTCTAGTGGTGTAACAAAAATGCGCTTTTTTGTTTCTATCGGTAGATTTTACGCTCCCGTTTTTCGAGCTTTTTGTGAAAAAGTTGGAGTGCCCGCGTGTACCGTTTTGTTTCTCGTTGGTCAATATTTCGTTGCTCTTGCAAATTGGCGATAGGATAAATATAGTCGGCCAGACTCTGTAGTAATCAATGATAAAGCGGTGAGAGCATCAATATATTGCAAATCTATTCTATACTCTTTCTTTAAAACGTTAATCAATGCAGTACGAGAAAATCGCTTATGAATGTTCCCGAACGTAAACGGAAACGTCAAGAAGGCTATGAACCAACTTTTTTGAACAGCAAAATGACCTAAATACTCTTTGCTAAAACAACTCTTTTAAAACTCCATATACTCGACCAAGGATTTGAGGAAACATCCTTAGCAATTAAGCTACTATCCAAAAGCCACAAGACATGCTTGAGTGCTCCAACATGGTGGCGAAGAGTCGAGCGGTGCAACCAGCTAAGCAAACAAACACGCTCCCCGCGCCACACGCCTTTCAGGACGCTTGCGAGTGTTGGCATGTCATAAAACGCTACACGCTTCGCCCCGCTCAACGCTTAACTCAAGCGGGCGGGCGTTGCTCTGACCATAAACTTACATCAGCATGTACAATCACACTCAACGCACTAATTATGTCCCCAAGATGTTATAAACTTAGTTTGTGACAATGCAAACTTAGTCAAAAGTCAACAAAGTAACGTAACTTAAACTTGATTTTCAAGTTACAATGGTATGATGAAGTGCTGACACGAGCCCGTCCTCTCATGTCTTAATTTTGTAAGACTTGAGACAGCGCATAAGCGCGAGACTGTCTTAAGGCGCTGTACATAGCGAACACTCTGTAAACGACTAGTTTTACGTCGCAAAGTTAGCCGTATCTGTACATGCCACAAGCCTGAAAAAAATACAGTTTATAGTCAAATGTATAAAGTAAAGACTTTAATAAAAACAATTTACAAAAGTGGTCTAGAAGTACGAAAAAAAAAATTGTCAATATGACCACGAAAAAAAATTTTTCGTCTCGAAATTCTCAATTTTTTTAGCTGTAACCATTATATTTTTTGTAACTATAACAGAGGAAATTTCATATACTAAAGACTTATCTACTTTTTTTTAAATAAGACCTGTAATTTTTTAAATATTAAGTTAAAACTGCAAAATTTCTTACATTTTTTCTTACAATTTGCCCCCGCGCGCAGCTGCTTCACCCCCGCGACTACCTTTGCTACATAGAGCTTGGGGGTAGCGCCTTAAGTATAAAAAATATCTATATCAGATTTTTAAATCGCATTCCCGTTTCATTAACCTAGGAAATAATGACGAGATATCTTGTCAATATTATTTCATTTCCATATAATTAAAGAGCGTGCAACTGTTAGAAAAACGCGCATTATGACTTAATATGGCGTTATCAGAATTTCCTTCATATCGTGGTCGAAATTACTGGGAAATCAGTGACGAGTAAACTACTTCTGAAGTACTAGTACTAGGTCTATGTAACATAGTCTTCAAAGTTTCCACACATTTCATGAAATTACTTCTTGAAACTCATCTCGTAAATGAGAACGTTAAGTACTTTATTTTCATTGGTTCTTAAAACCACATGCGTGAGATATTGGAAGTCGTTTAATAATGTTTTATGACAACCTCTCATTTAATTGGTTTGGCAACATTTCGGCGAGTTTTCATTTAGTTATCAGAGCATTCTTTAAAATAAAAATCTTAGATAAAAAATATCCAGATTTAATCTAAATAACTAATTAAAAATGTTAGACATATTTTAATCTAAGATAATGATTATAATAATAAAGCATAATAAGTAATGTGAAACTAACATAATATTGTCATGTTAGTTTCATCATTGTGCTGTTATTCATGAAGGGTTTGGCAGAGTTCTGTCTGACTGTTATGACTAATTTCCATACAGTTGGTTATACGATGAATATTTTAACTTAAGCAAAATATGATCAGTGGTGGCCCAGTGGTATCGGCCCCGACTTACGAGTTGCAGGTCGTGGGTTCGAACCCAGCCAGGTGCATTACTTTGTGTAATTTATTTCATCACCACTGCTCTCAAAACGGTGAAGGAAAACATCGTGAGGAAACCGGCATGTCCTAGAACCAAAAGTTCAAAGACATGTGACATCCACCAACCCGCACTGGGCCCGCGTGGTGGATTATGGCCCACTCCCTCTCACAGAGAGGAGGCCTGTGTCCCAGCAGTGGGAACATTTAAAGGCTGATGATGATGATGATAATGAAAATATGATCGCCTTAACAGCACAAGAGTTTTATACTCAACTATCTACTTAGCCTTATTTATCTATGCAAAAAGTACATTTAAAAAAAAACAAGTGTCTCAAAAGGATTTCAATCCACTCTGTTAAAGCACATGGCGTCCACAAAGAAAAAGTAATTTATCAACCAACATAAGTGTTTATAAGAGGTTCGCAAAAAACGGCTTTCTATATTAAAAAATACGTCTTCTCAAGACAAAGTTTTGAGGGCCTGAAACTGGTACCAGTATCTTTCACTTTGTACTGTAGTATTTTGTGTAAAAATATTGTGTCAACATTTTCTTTACATAAGGAGTCTTGAAAAACTTAGAAGTGACAACGTTTGCCCTGTTTTTATCTTGTTTTTCATAGCGAGTTTTTCTGAATAGAATAGCCAGAAAATAGGTTTTATACACACCCACTTTTATGCAGTTAAAATATCACTACATAATACAAGTATGCGAAACTGTGTATGTTTGTACGTATGTTCGGTTTTCATGCTAAGATGTTTGAACCGTTTATGATGAATTTTGATTCAGAGATACATGGGCCCTATTTTTTTCCGTTATAAAGTCATCAAATGAGTCCTCCCCACCCAGGGCAGAACAGGAGGGATGGTCACACTTGCACTGACTAAAATCCACGGTGCGCTTCAGTAGCCCTTTACGTTCCGTGACCCGATAGTCCCGCGACCCTGGCAGGCTTTGTCCCTATAAGGGGGCCTGTCGTATTGTGGAGAGCTCTTAAAGGCACGCGTGGAACACGACGCGCCGTCGACCCGGGCATGGTCCATGATCGGACGGCGAGTCACCCATTACTCGCCGTCCGCATGCCACCGCCTACGGTGGCCATACACGGGACCCGAAACGGTTGTGAACTATAATCTATGTACGAGTATGCTTACCGTAGTGTCATAATAGGCGATTAAGCGATCACATACGAGGTATGCTCAGCATTATCTAATATCTAGTTAGTGATAACGACATAGTGCTTAAACCTGGGATTAGTCGAACCGACTTGCATCATGTACTGATCCATACTATAGCATCGGAGGTAAAGGCATCTTTGAGAAATGGGAGAACATACTACTACTACTAGCTACTTTTTATATGGACGACTTAGCCAGTTATTATTTTGTTTCACTTATTGATATTTTGAAATACAACTCGGCTCTGCTGGAGCTGGGTTTTTTGAGCACTCGAGTTAATGTTCGATTGGTAAAACTTTATATGTAAACTTAAATACAAATTAATTATTTTATTTCACATAGGCACATGAGGGCACTTATAAAAAGTGGAAAACAGGTGTTCGGTTCGGGTTGGTCGTTTCCATGCAGAAGAACCGGCAAGAAACTCCATATATTTGTTAAAATAATACAAGAATTCGTAGACGTATTCTCTAATCGCAATAACTTCGTATACAGTACTTAGCTGGGACCAATTTTACTGCTAGCACTTTGGGAAACTATAAAATCGTCGCCAAAGTGCGTCGATAAAATATTGTGCAGGCTTAAAGCCGATATGCCCATATTTGGATTTATATGGAACTGGTATCGATAGCAGAATATTTGAAGGTGTATTTAGAGATAAGAAGCTTACTATCATGCTAGGTTTATTGTTACCAGCTGATGATTAGATAGACTTTAAACTAGGTTCCTAGACGAGCTAATTCTTGTCGGTAACAGACAGAATTGATTGGCTCCGCGAAGTGGCTGCGTATCGCGAGTTTGATTCCCGCACGGAACTACGGACTACAAATAGATCTACAAATAGTTGTTCGGGTCTGGGCATTTGTATATGTGAGGTTAGATGACTTAGATGTTTGTAAACGCACCCAGGATACAGGAGAAATTCCTAGTGTGGATGAACTTTTTTTTAAGAAAGAAAATAAGGAATTGAATAATAGTTTTGAGGAACACTAAGGCCTTTGTCAAACAGACAGGCGATAGCGAACCGAACCGAATCATGTCATATAAAAATGCGAAAGCGATCCAATACTCTATGTGACAGGCTTCAAACAATTCCATACATTACAAACAAAAACGCTACGCCACGCATTCGGTTTGTCTGTCAGTTGGACAAAGGCATAAATGTTAGCCCATATCGTATTATAAACTGCTGCACTTTCTCATACAAAAAATTGATCTTCAACAAAGATTTTAATAGATTACCACTTGGCTACTTATCAAGATTCAAACTTTATTTATTGACCATAATGCAAATAAACGCTCATTGTTATGCGTGCTAAGAAATAAAACGCTCGAATCTTAGAATATAGAATTTCTAGATTCCTAGAAGGCTACTGAGAGTTGAAACAAAAAAGAGGAAAAATATTACCTCCTTCTTTCAATCCCTACGTCGCACGCTAACATTCGATATGTGAGCGCAGCGTGGGCGCGGCGCTCACTCAAACATTCATAAAAAGTGGCTTCATGAACGTTTTTCACGAACCCACTTTTTTACGTTTTATTTTGAACACGGAATCTTGGACATTTTATAATTTAATGGGCCTACCACACGCACAAGCTTCACCACAGTTTTGCCTGCGCAAGCCCGGCCTGCGCGTACTTGCCTTTCTGTGTGGTGGTGTACATTCAGTTTTGCCGTTCGTGTACAGTTTCTTCATGCGAGAAGCTTGCGCAGGCAGAACTGGGTGAAGCTTGTGAGTGTGATTGACCCAGGCTCAAATAATATCTCAAAAACCAATGCCCTATTAGCCTGCTACCAAATCACTAAACATAACCTCAATTCAAACCAGATAACGACCAAGAATATTACCCAAATGGCTCCAAAATCCAAACCAACAAATAATCGAGGCGACATAAATTAAATCGGCTCGTACTTTACTACCCACAATGGTTCTGCAGTTTTGGAAACGGCTATCAATACTGCTTTCAAACTATTCGGAGTACGGCGGGTCTAAAAGGCAACTTTAGCAGAATCATAATAGTATCATATTATCAGAATCATAATA
Source organism: Agrotis clavis (assembly GCA_954870645.1). Lineage (NCBI taxonomy): Eukaryota > Metazoa > Arthropoda > Insecta > Lepidoptera > Noctuidae > Agrotis > Agrotis clavis. The sequence continues at coordinate 17,111,318 of OX940935.1, read as the reverse complement.
GTATCATAAAATAATGTATAACATAGCATATTAAGTTAGAGTTAAATAACTTATTAGTCATCATTATTAGTCGTCAAGAAGTCTGTTCTTAATAACACAGGGAAAAAAAAATAGTATCAATATTAAATCGTAAAATTGACACTAAATTAACTATTCATAATTTAATCGTCTGTTTGTCAGTTTTATCAAATAGGGAATCGTAAGATAGTCCAGAAAAAACATACTAGCTGTGCCCGCGACTTCGTTCGCGTGGATATCGGAATTTAAGAATGTATTTTGTAGTGCGAAGCGTTTAATTCTCGCCACGTTTTTCATTTATAAACCCCTGTCTATTTCGAATTCAAGAATATTTGACGTGTTTGTAATAAACGCCCTCTGTTGTTCAAAGGCAGTACCATTCAATTGCTATTGGATAAGAGTAGTTTGTATATCGATTTGAATTCGATATTGTTTAATGAATTAAATGAATGTTGGTATGGAAAAAAAATGATGGAACCTACTCTAAATCCTATTTCAGCGCGCGTGAACGTAAAGCGACAAAAAGACCCGCTCCACTCCACTCCACCCCCTCCACTCCACTCCACCCGCTCCACTCCACTCCACCCGCTCCACTCCACACCACCCACTCCATTCCTCTCCACCAGCTCCTCTCCACTCCACCCGCTCCACTCCACTTCACTCGCTCCACTCCACTCCACCGGCTCCACTACACTCCACTCCACTCCAGTCCAGACCACTCCACTCCACTCCACTCCACTCCATTCCTCCACTCCACTCCTCACCACCCGCTCTACTCCACTCCACCCTCTCCACTCCACTCCACCCTCTCCACTCAATCCACCCGCTCCACTCCACTCCACCCGCTCCACTCCACTCCACCCGCTCCACTCCATTCAACCCGCTCCACTTCACTCCACCCGCTCCACTCCACTCCACCCGCTCCACTACACTCCACCCGCTCCACTCCACTCCACCCGCTCCACTCCACACCACCCACTCCATTCCTCTCCACCAGCTCCTCTCCACTCCACCCGCTCCACTCCACTTCACTCGCTCCACTCCACTCCACCGGCTCCACTACACTCCACTCCACTCCAGTCCAGACCACTCCACTCCACTCCACTCCATTCCTCCACTCCACTCCTCACCACCCGCTCTACTCCACTCCACCCTCTCCACTCCACTCCACCCTCTCCACTCAATCCACCCGCTCCACTCCACTCCACCCGCTCCACTCCACTCCACCCGCTCCACTCCATTCAACCCGCTCCACTTCACTCCACCCGCTCCACTCCACTCCACCCGCTCCACTACACTCCACCCGCTCCACTCCATTCCACCCGCTCCACTCCACTCCACCCGCTCTACTCCATTCCACCTGCTCCACTCCATTCCACCTGATCCACTCCATTCCACCTGATCCACTCCACTCCACCCGCTCCACCCGCTCCACTCCAGTCCAGTCCATTCCAGTCCAGTCCATTCCACTCCTCTCCACTCCACTCCACTCCACTCCACTCCACTCCACTCCACTCCATTCCATTGCTCCATTCCTCCATTCCTCCATTCCTCCATTCCTCCACTCCATTCCATTCCTTCACTCCACTCCACTCCACTCCATTCCAGTCCAGTCCAGTCCAGTCCAGTCCAGTCCAGTGCATTCCATTCCATTTTGTTCGATTCCTTTAAATCGCTTTTATTAATTTCGGGTGTGAATTGATTACGATGAAACAAAATACCGTACATAATAATAATAGAAAAGGTGCATCGTAGTTAGATTTCGGAGATTTTAACATGATGCACCTTTTCTATGTGAGAGCTGATGGAGCGAGTTTTTTGATAATTTTTATATTTAAAATTATACTTGTTATTAGCGCAACTCATATATTTATAAAGCTACAACATGTCACTGGCCTGCAAATTGCAAAAAAACGTAAAAAAATTTGAATTTCGCGGGCTGGTTGGAGCATCCCCCTTAAATTTATTATTTGAATAAGTAGTTTTTCCATTCGAAGCTAGATCGCGCTACTGACCTGCGCGTCTCCGTGTGAACTGACCGTAATTTTACTTCTGGAACACTTTAAATTCAAATATCTTTTGATAGACTGAACCGATTCCAATGAAACAAAAACTAAATGTTACTTCAAGTTACGGTCAGTCGTTGTGTATTAAAGTTATCTACAAAGCTTTCTTAGATTTTACGTTATTCCCGAACAAATAAACATACAAACAGACAAAAAATCTAAAAATGCTAGAAATGGGTTCTATTGGTTGTCCTTTAACACCCTGGCTATATTTTTTGAGTTTTTGTATAATGTACAAAAATTACTTTTCTACAGTTTTATTATATGTATGTATGTATGTATATGTATGTATAGATATAGATAGATAAAATTCAGGGTCATCTATCTGTTTCTTTTACGATATAGATAATGTAACAAAGAGAGATAGATTATACTACAATTTTGTTTCTTTCTTTAGTCAATTTTAAACCGATAATGCTCAGTCCATGTTTCAAGTCTGTGTTTCGATATGAAATTAACTGAATACGATTCTGCCTGTGCGTTTAACCAATTTACAAATATTATTCGAATATGTAACGATTTGGTATGAATCCACGAAATGATCTCTTTTAGAAGAATTGCTTAACGTGGCCGTTTTAGACCCCTAGTTTAGCTATACTATTCATACTAACTACGATCTGGTTGAAATTATAATATCTGGCTGGATCTATTATAATTATCTAATTGGTTTTCGCAATAGAACTTTGCTTGAAATTCTATGAATATTGGATGTCGGGATAGCTATGTGTATGTTGAGACCAATACTGATTTACAGGATTCCACAAACTATTCGTTGTGAGAAATCGACTATTGAACGTTAAATTAATACTTTCTAATAGCTTACCAATGAGTAAATTGTTCACCCATTGACATTGTTCCCAGTTATGGCAAATGAAAGAAATAAATCTTAAATAACCCAAAGTGATATATGTATATCACTTTGGGTTTTTTATGGATCCTTATACAAATACATGCATCCTCTATTTACCAACGGGTGAAATATATAGATGTTCTATCATCATCATCAGCCTATAATGTTCCCACTGCTGGGACACAGGCCTCCTCTCTGTGAGAGGGAGTGGGCCATAATCTACCACGCGGGCCCAGTGCGGGTTGGTAGATGTCACATTTCTTCGAATTTTTGGTTCTAGGACATGCCGGTTTCCTCACGATGTTTTCCTTCAACGTTTTGAGAGCAGTGGTGATGAAATAAATTACACAAAGTAATGCGCCTGGCGGGGTTCGAACCTACGACCTACAACTCGTAAGTCGGGACCGATACCACCGGGCCACCACTGCTCTCGAAATGTTCTATACATATACTTATATATACCTCTTGAAACGAAAACTGTCGATGATTTCAAAACCGCATTATAAACTATTGCGGAGTTAGAAAGATCTTTAAGCAAGCGATACAGGCAAGAAACCGGTTTTTTTAATGCTATGTTAAGAAAAGCTTGTTTAATGTCTCAATTATGTCTACAAATCCTTATTTATTCCAGCATTTCTATCCCTATTCATTTGACTAACCTTCTAATGAAACCAATCCTCGCCATTCTCAAGTTTACATGCATTTACACGTTGATATTTCTGTGAATATACTCTAATATAGTTAAAATGTACTAAATATTAACTACAAAGTAATTACCTCGACATCGTCACAACGGCTCATGTTACCAGCTCTGCGCGAAGACAAAAGCACTTAATAATAAACTTAAATGAACACGGATGCAAAACACACAAAACATTAATGTTAATGGGTCCTGCTACGGTTACCAACTGTCCGGATTTGCGTGGACACGTCTTTTTGGATTTAAACCTAGGCTTTGTCTGGCCTCGTCGATTTACCGGACTTCAAATACAAGGGATTTTTAAAGAGGTAACATTTTAAAGTTGAAATTCTCGGACTTATTCACTTATACAGACAATTTACTTTGCACTTCACAACCTTGGAATGATTCTATTTGACATTTGAGTGTAAATGGTAGCCATACACCATCCTGCCTATCGTATGACGCTTGCAATTGTTTCAAATTGGCAGTTCGTCCATATACACCATACTGCCTATCGTACGATCGTTTTGACACAACGTCAAATCTGCAGCAGCGATGCCACCTTAGCAACTTTATAGCTAGATCTAGCTATTATTCGGTGACCGATGCTATGCCGGAGGTCGTGGGTTCGATTCCCACCCAGGACAAATGTTTGTGTGATGAGCACGATCATTTGTTCTGTGTCTGGGTGTAATTTATCTATAATATGTATGTATTTAGAAATATATAAGTATGTTTATCAGTTGTCTGGTACCCATAACACAAGCTCTGCTTAGCTTGGGACTAGATGGCGTTGTGTGATAGTTGTGGAATATTATTATTATTATTATTATTATTACCGATAGCTACAAATTTATAAAATTGTAGCTGTCGTCGCCGAATAATAGCCAAATGCATCACTGCTGCCGATTTGACGTTGTGTCAAATCGATTTGATGACCTATCAAATTGGCATGTCATGCCATCAAATACAACAAAACAATTGCAAGCGTCAAATCGATCGTCGATAGGCAGGATGGTGTATGGCTACTATAATAGTGTTGTTCGTCCGACTTTTTTTCAGAATTTCTCCGTCAAAATGGTCACTCTAGTAGCATGCAAAGCGGTCTAGTTATTTTAACACCGGGAACATCCGCAGCGAATCGCGTCCTCGACGCAGCGTTGCGAATCGTACGGGATCGTGTACATCGCGAATGCAGTTTCGACGTCAGCTTTTGCAAGCGTGCGTTGCAGAGGCTAATCTCTTGCGAATTGTTTTACATAACTTGGCATAGGTATACGGAACTTTTGCTGTATTTTCTCTCAGATATTTTCGGAAAAACTGAAGCTTTGGTAGTTCCTACTCCTCCGCTATTTTTTTTATGATTAATTTCGTTGCGGGATCCAAGATAGAGAAATAATTAGGTATTTGAGATTTTGGCGAGTTCTGATTACCATTGTTGAGGCTTGTAGGAGTTGCTGTGTTAATGGAAATATTGCTGTGGTATTGCCCCAAAACAAGCAGCTTTACTAGCATTTATAACTTCGTGTATTTCCTTTTTCAATTCGAGTTGATAATGATCTAGACGATTTCGGGTCACAGTACCGACTGCATTCGATGGCTTTCTAGGAGGTGTGGTGCACTGCTCTTTCATATACTCCATGGTGACTATAGTAGAGCAATTCAATTTATTGTTTTCTGATAGTTATTTTCGTATCAGTTATCCTATCCTAATGCTAAGTGCGAAAGCAGCTTTGTATCCTTTCACACAATTATATCGTTATCGATCATAAACCACTGAAGCGATCATCCTAAAGTTTTGCATTTTTATACACATTGTCAGGTGTACAGCAATAAATTAAAATTTTCATTGCATTCCGAAAAAAAAAGCATTGTTCCCGGGAAAAACAACAATAATTTACCTATGATGATTGCGCCACATTATTTCAAATCATGATTAAATAATATTTAACAATCCGAATTCATTGTTAAAATAGAAATAAACAGCTAGTACATTTCTATTTTTGGCTTAGCCCTAAGATTTTAGACAGGTAACAATCTATAAAACATTTCTTTCTTGAAAGAATTTCAATAGAATCGACTTAACCTTTCAGAAAAATAATAAATCCAATACATTTTTAGGGTTCCGTAGTCAACAAGGAACCCTTATAGTTTCGCCATGTCCGTCCGTCCGTCCGTCCGTCCGTCCGTCCGTCCGTCTGTCCGCAGTTTAGCTCAGAGACGCACAGTACTAGAGAGCTGTAATTTGGTGTAAATATATGGATTTGTTGTGCCGAAAAAGTGGTAAAATAAAATCTCGTAAAATATTTTTTTTTAGGGTATCTCCTGTACACGTAAAGTGGGAATGTTATTTTTTTTTCTCGCGTACCCCATAGTGTGGGGTATCATTAAATAGGTCTTTAAAAAACATTGATAGTTTCCATTAACAATTTTTTGATAAAAAAATTGGTTTGTGAAATATTAAGCTTTAAAGTGCTAAATTTTGCTCGACTCGAGTGTCCCCCCCCTCTACCAGCTAAACGGTTATGTTTGGGGGTGTGAAAAAATTCACAATAGTAGTATATATAACGAAGTTTAAAAGAAAATTGTCATGACTTAGTAGGCTTTACAACTTTACGAGTAATAGTCGACCAACTTATAAAATGTACTTGGATAATATTTTTCTTAAACAAAATGTATCGGAGAACATGTTATTCAACTGCAAATGTAAGTTTGTCAACTTTATTTTTACAGCTTTAATAGGTATGTTTTACGGTATGTTTTTGGGGATAGGTAGGTTTTTATCGTCAACTATTTTTAACTAACTTCAAAAAAAGGAGGAGGTTCTAAATTCGTCGTAATCTTTTTTTTAAATGTATTTTGCCCGATTTCTCAAAGACTCCTGGACCGATTTTGAAAATTCTTCTTTTTAAAATTAAATTCAGCGAATCAGTTTAGTTAGTTCGCATAAGTATTTTGATGGGCAACTACGGAACCCTACACTGTGCGTGGCCCGACACGCACTTGGCCGGTTTTTTGCTCATCCATTATTTTTATCGCTAATAGAATTTCACTCTTGTCTAGGCCCTCAGGATACAACTCAGAGTAGAAGATAAATTGGCTTACTATTTTTAGAATTCCAGAAAATTCTAGACTTGTGATATTTTTTTCATGTTTTTATGAAAAGTGACTGTGTTGCGTCGCGAGACTTTTGAATACGACTTTTTCTACATAGATCTAATCCTAACAGATATGTTCAATCCGAAAGTGTAGGTGTTTGTTTATGTCCACTCAAACTGGGTTTTTTCTTCAAAAGGCCATCTCAGACACATGAGCTAATTTCTTGTGGCTGACGTTATATACGTAGATACTCCCAAAGAGTTACTTTGGTCGCTAAGAGGCTCAAATCTACTTCCAAACTGACTTACAAACCACAATAACATCTGTAATACCGAGATTAGAAGACATAACAGCCCAATACCAACCAACCAACCAATGTTCCAGAATTGGAAGCTTATACTAATACCAACATGAAATCCACAAAACTCTGGCACAAGGCCAATAGAAAATCTATTAAATTACATATTTTTTGTGTAGCCAGCCAAGTCTATGTAGCTCTCAAATAAATATGTATTTGGTGAGTAAGCGTAATTTGTTAGTTTTTGTTGTGGTACAAAATATGGTTTTCTGTAATGTCTTTTGTTAAATAACATTTTTGAAGGCTGGAATATGAGGCGTCGTAAAAATCATTGAAAAGAAATGATTTATTGAGGTTTTTCCGTGGAAGGACGGGCTCATTTGATGATTTTACCACGCTAAAAAAAATGTATAAGTAATTATGCTCGCGGACTAAAGATAACCCTGAAAATTTTGTATACCATTAAAATGGCAAACAAGCATGAGGTCCGCCTAGTGGAAAGCGGTTACCGTGGCCTAAGGACGCTTGCAACAACAAAGGTATCGCTAAGCTTTGCCGATCCTGCAACATTTCCACTCCCTTTTTGAGGGTTTTAAGAAAGTAGGTATAGGTTTGTTGTTGTTTAACTACTATTCTTTTTAGGGTTCCGTTGTCAAATGTAAAAAAACGGAACCCTTATAGATTCGTCATGTCTGTCTGTCTGTCTGTCCGTCCCATGTCACAGCCCTTTTTGACGAAAGTATAAGAGCTATCCTGTTGAAACTTGGTAAGTAGATGTATTATGTAAACCGCATTAGGATTTTCACACAAAAATAAAACAAAAACCAAATTTGGGGGTACCCCCCGTATTTAGAATTGAAACTCAAAACATTTTTTTCGCCTGACCCATACGTGTGGGGTATCTATTAATAGGCCTTGAAAAATGACATTGAGGTTACTAACATCATTTTTTTCTAAACAGAACAGTTTGCGCCAGAAACGCTTCCAAAGTGGTAAAATGTGTCCCCCCCCCTGTAACTTCTAAAATAAGAGAATGATAAAACTAAAAAAAATATATGATGTACATTACCATGTAAATTTCAATTGAAAATTGGTTTGAACGAGATCGAGTAATAAGTTTTCTTTATAATCGTCATAAATCGTAAACCGCAATTTACCTTTCAAAGTTACAACCAACTACAAGAACTTTTATATTATGTTACTTGCTGCTACGGAACCCTTTATGAGCGAGTCCGACTCGCACTTGGCCGGTTTTTTTATTCTAGTCTTCAAATTAGTTAACGCAGCCTCGATAGATAGCGTTGTTCTTTCAAGCTGAAATGCTAAATCACGGTGTTCCGACGACACGACCTTCCTTGTATTAAATGATTGAATTCTCTCGTCCTGAGCGTGGTGTTTCCTTTGGACAAACCATAAACATCTCGGCGACCCCTTGGGACTTTTTAGAACTTGTACAGTCGGCATAATGATCTTTCAAGGTCTGAATCTAAAAAAAATAATTCTGCGTTTCAACTAGAGACCAAGACCAAGTAAGAGACCAAAAAAATCTTACTAAAAACCTTCAATATTTTAAAATTACACTAGTAGCAACACAATGCGGTTCTATTAACGTTGCTGGTGACCCATTTTTTACTGGAAGACTAGTTCCCAAAAGCTAGCCACGAAAATACCAGACCAGTCACGATACTTATTTCCTTTTTCATTCTAGCCTTCCAACCCAAAATATTTTGCGTCCCCCTCGAACCCACATTTTTGAACCGTGCATTAATTTCCTCCATGTCTGTTGTGTGGGAGGTCGCTTCCTCGGCGTCCGTCGAAGCAATCGGAAGTGTACTAGTGACAGCGCCGGAAAACAACCGGACCCGACGTTTTGGATGTATAGTCGGGGGCAGTAACAACATTTGGATGTAATTTAGCGTAATGCTAGTTTCGATATTCGTTAAAAAGTGCTGATTGTAAAACTAATTTGTTTATCTGAATATTTTTAATGATTCATGAAACAAGGACTTACAGAAATATTTTTGGTCGACGGTGAAGCACGCTTGCCTAGTATGGTCACTTACCATTCATTCTTGATTTGAAGACCCCAAACACACACCCTGCCAGGGAATTCTACTTCTTAGCTGTGCACACAGTAAAAGTAGTATCGAAACGCATCTTTTAGTGGCAAAAATAAAACTTGGACGTGAACGAAACAGGAAATACTACTAAAAAACTTATAAGTTAACGAAGTTGTGGAAAGAAGCATCCCACCAAAAACATTTCATGTAAAATGTTGCCAAGACGCATAAGGTTTTCCCTGTGAAAAAGATATCAATCAGATCTCATGTAGAGCCGAGTTTCTGAATCTTCACGGCCTAACTGTACCGATCCTAACTTGACAAATTCTACATATCAGTAAAAAATGTATGACTTCGCCGTTACGCTACCGTGGAGGTGATGCGAATATTTTTAGTTTCTGGAGTAAGTAACTACTACACAACCGTGCCCCCAGATATGCCTATAGTATAAATTCACGCCTTTAACATGGCAGAAACTACAAAACTCCGTCTTTTGACGCCTATCACATTCATTCATCACAAACACACCAGTTTCAAGACTTACTACAAACCTAATTTAAGTAAATAAAACAAAATTGTATGCCACCGTATACAGCTAACCACAAACGTGCTACCCACTGTACACTTTGACATAAAATTGCAGGCGGACTTGCAAAGTGCTCTCAAAATGGCGCATTCTGTGATGTAACTTAGGACAGCTGAATTGGCAAACGCAGTGTAGTTATGGCTCTCTGTTCAGCTAACTTGACAGAAATGCTATGGGGTTTGTGAAAGCCTATTCAATTAAGGGCCTTGTTGAATTTGAATCGGGCTGTGATACTTTGAATAGTCAATAATATATTTGGTTTTTTCTGAAGAATCCTTTCTGCTAGAAAGTCGGGGCAAGTGGGATGAAATAATATGTCTTTGTATACATATTATTGGGAGCAGTGGTGGCCCAGTGGTATCAGTCCCGACTTACGAGTTGTAGGTCGTGGGTTCGAAATCCGCCACGCGCATTACATTGTGTAGTTTATTTCATCACCACTGCTCTCAAAACGGTGAAGGAAAACATCGTGAGGAAACCGGCATGTCCCAGAACAAAAAATTCGAAGACGTGACATCCACCAATCCGCTCTGGGCCCGCGAGGTGGATTATGGCCCACTCCCTCTCACAGAGAGGAGGCCTGGAAGTGAGAAAATTATAGGCTGATGATGACTGAAATTAAAATTGTTTCTCCCTATGATTTCCTATATGGCAATTGCACAATACCAATATAGCTATCTACTGTCATATCCTGCTACTGTTAATTCTAGTTCCGCACCATGTGTCGGATATTCTGATCGGATTATTTGCGCCATAGTTCGATAGGCTGTTTGTTTACCGCTGGGGTATTATAAGCCCCACATTTATGGAATATATTCCCTAGGACTCGGTTTTCGAACTATTCCAGGTAGATAGAGTGTGCTAGATTTACAAAACAACTAAAATTCTCTAATCAAATTCTTTGAGGATTAATAAAATAGGCTTTCAGAAGAACTTTGTTTGAAGACATAAGACATAAACACACAATTAGTGTTCTGTGGTTGCTTTGAAAACGATCACGATCACTTCATAACAACTTCTATTTTACGGTGTGCGGTTACACATTTTATAAGCCACTTCACTTTAAGATTTTCACATTACGATTTTATGTCTCTACTATAAAAATAAAACATAAATATAACATTACGCCTGTAATGCCCTGGCGGCGACCTCTCGCGACTGGCATTGGTCGCTGCAGGCTGAGATATAATGGGAAGCAGTTATCTCCTGCGAAGCATTCATGCCGCCGAAGGAGGAGGCGGAACGCGTGCGGGAAGGGGCTGCCTCCACCTCTCTCACGACCCAGCTGCCGCGGGAGACGGCAATAGACATCGCGAGACGATTTCCAGCCAGAATTGATCAGGTATAACTCCTTAAATAATGGCTTGATTTTATTAGTAGGAATTTGTGATCAGATTAAAGTTAACAGTTAAACCTTTAAAATAGTTCAATTTTTATTATTCTTAACTAGTTAATAAGTTCTCAAGATCACGCGGAGTCGGAGTAAGGCCTTTGTCAAACAGACAGGCGATAGCGAACCGAACCGAATCAAGTCATTTAAAAATGCGAAAGCGATCCGATACTCTATATGACAGGTTTCAAACAATTCCATACATTACAAACAAAAACGCTACGCCACGCATTCGGTTCGTCTGTCAGTTTGACAAAGGCATTGGTGATTCTATACTTTTGCTCGCGAGTGTAGAAATAACGATGAAATATCTTTGTCTATTCTTGGTAGAATAAAGACAAGCCATAAGAGGCGGGATGTACGCCTTTATTTACTAAATATCCCGGCAAACATCTTAAACTTTAACAAAACGTTGTAAACTATTGGGAATTCAGCGCAAATCCCGATAATATACAGCCGCTGTGCTTTCGAACAAGTTTAATAATTATTGCGGGCCGAGATGTGGCTGGCTGCCAGGGAAACTTGCTCGGAAAACTGTCCCGGTAGGTAAACGAGCGATAAAGGTCTTGTCATCAGCCTACTCGTATAGAATTGACAGAATTCAAGTAGTTTTCAGTTGTAAAAGCAGCTTTTTAAATGGAACTTCTGAGAAAGTCTTCCTTATCCTTAGCACAGATCTTGGATATCATACTTTTTTTTTAAGGTGGTAAAATTATCAAATGAGTCCTCCCGCCCTGGGTGGGGCGGAAGGGACTGTCAGACTCTTACTGACTAAAATTCACCCGTGTTCCTTTGGATGCCCTTTACGATCCGGGGCCACGGTATCCTGGGTTAAGAAAAACCCGCGACCCCAGCAGGCATTTGGCGCGAAACATGACGCGCCACCGACCCGGGCTTGGTCCTTGGTCGGACGGCGAGCTACCCATTACTCACCGTCCGCAAGCCCGCTCCGCCGCTGTGCCCTCTGCTGATCAGAGGGACACGCGTTGGAGCGTCCACACGACAGGCTATGCGTATACGGGCAAAGAGACCCCTTAGGCACACAGTGCCTAAGGAAGATTTTTTGCCCGCATCCCAGGGTGCACCGGCCCGAAAAACTGGTCTTCCCCCCGGACGTATCCGAGAGGGAACTCCAGTCCACGGGCGCACGTGGAGGTTTCCTGTCTTATCACCCCAGGGCCAATGGCTTAACGTGCTTTCATGGCACGGTCCACGACGCGTCGTGTTTCACGTGCGCCTCAAAGAGTTGTCAGCAATATAACCGTATGACGGGCCCCCTTAGAGGGCCAAAGTGTGCCGGGGTCGCTGAACTGTCTTTTTAGGTAACGGTGGCTCTGGAACGTAAATGGGTATTTAAGGAAATCGTAGGTTTTAGTCAGTGCTAGGACTCAATTGATGCTTTTACCACATAAAAAAGGCACGACTATTATTGTACTATCGGGCTGCTACTGAGATTAATAGAAAAACCAAAACAGTAGCACTTTTTTGCCAGACCCGGGAATCAAACCCAGGATCCCACCCAGCAGTCGCGCTTGCAACCATGACACCAATGGGGCTTAGGATTTCTGACTACTCAGTGTACAAACACCTTTACCATTCAACGCTAACAGCTTGTTCATCTGGCTAGGAATAGCAAGTTTTATGAAAACCTCCAAGCGGCTGTCGCCAACTTTATATTCTGAATAGTTTGGCCTACAATGTGTTATGTGGGATATAAATAATCCTAACTTAGTGGGAAAGTTTGGCGCTCTGTCACTTTCTCTGTGAAAGAACGTATTTGTAAAAGAAACATTGTTTCTTAGTGTGTAATGGTTGCTGTTATTGTCCATGTTTTGCGTGTGAGAATGTTGCCACCCTGCTTATGCGTATGAAATGTTATTAAAATTGGTTCAGTTATTTCGAAAAATAAAACTTTGAACGTTCATAATATGAATTGCTTAAACATTGACATTTCTTAACAATTTTGCTTTTATATGTTTGTCTGAAAAAATATGCGAGTTATTCCCATTGGTATTTAAGTTTCAAAACCAATCATGGGTTTTTTTGAGATTATTTTAACTCTTCTTCGACTTTTGTTCAAGGAATTTTGTTAAAGAAAACACATATTAGATTCGATGAATACGACAATTATCGTCACAAGATTACTCGAGTCTGAAATAAATATTTTCGTCTCCTAATTTATGAATTTCCCGATCATTCATTAAGTGTAATAAATTGATAACAGATATCCCGTTGGAATAGATTTAATAAAATACTCTGGATTTTTTGCTATAACAAATAGAATTTGAAGGTCAATACTATCCACTTTCATGGCTATCAATCAAAATAAATTATTTTCTAATACTAATAAAGGGAAATCTGTTCGACCCTTCGTTTTTATCTTGAATAAATCGTAATAACGGAATCGACATAAAACCTTCTCAATGGAAATTCCATTCCATTATGGAATTCAGATAGAAACTTTATTTTTTGTCTATGGTCATCTCAATTGGTTTCTATTTCAAAAATGGAATGTTAGATATAGCATACAATCCTAATTATTTGTTTTGCTATATTAATATAGACAAAATAATTTGCTATTTTGCATGCCACATCAATAACATTACACATATTCAGTAAAAACTATTAGGTTCCTCCTACACTCAATTATTTAAACTCAAGTTATCATGAAGCTGCTGTGTTGCAATATCTTCGCTTCCCACCCCCACCATTTCCTGAACCATTAATATCCGCAATGTATTGACTGTTCAAATGGATCACCTGCGGAATCGGAACCATTCGGACGTGATCGATGGATCTCGGAAATACTCGGAATAGCCTCCAAAGTATTGCACAATCTCAAGTCCTGGTGTAGTTATTTTACCTGTAGCAGTCAGTGGTAAATCAATAGCAACGTTATTATGTGGGGATAAAGATCGCTTTGATTTGACTTTGAGAGACAAAAACTTTTTTAACTTGATCATGACGCTCTCATTTATTGCGTAAATCCATGTCTTCTTCCATATTTCTGTACATTGTCTATTAATGTCCAAACTTTGTTATTTTACCTCTAATTTCGTACAATAGTGACCTCTATTCTCGTTGCCATTAGGTCAATTTCAGAGGAAATATTTGAATCGACTATATTCGAAACATTCGAATTGTGCAAATCCGATGGACTCACAGAACACAGATTAGTGTTTGATCGCTGCTCATTCGATTTTCGAATTGCGATTTATAAATTGATACGAAAATATTGAGCGCCATTTGATGAACGTTCCAAATTCGAAGTGATTATTTGTGTCAATCAGTGTGAATGAACGAATGAACTGATGGAGTTTTTAATCTGTGGTGCGTTTTGATGGCGGGACGTTTTAAAAAGGTTTGAATTCGACGAGAATTAAAAGCTCTACAAATAAATTGCTCAATTATTTTTATAGGTGCCTTAAAAATGAACAATAGCAAATTGTATTATTAATATCTATATCGTATGTCGTATTTATTCAAACGAATCACTCGTGCGGTTTTATTATTATTATTCATACTTATGAAAAAATACATGAGAACATAACTAGGAGATAAAAGAAAAAAAAATATTCAGAAGAATAATCAGAATCTATTCCTTAATCATTTATTGGGAACCAATTAAGAAAAGGTACGATTCAATTCGTAATAACATTTCCAAAACATACAAAATAATAGTCAATTGTTATGTCAAAAATTATGGGCGACGCCCTCGCTCCAGTAATTAGACAATTAATTACAATCGTACCAAGATCCGTTATTTGGGGGCGACACGACTGGTAATTAAAGCAAACCAAAACACTGCAATTTATGGCAACACCGACAAATAAATTAACGCGAACGACCGCCTGCGACCTTTGTCAATGATGAAATGTTGCCACATTTTAAATCCCGAATTCCCGAAATTGAGGCTTTATTTCCTTTATTATGCCCACATTTTAATTGGTCATTTAGCTTTTATATGAAGTGTTCGCTTTTGGGAATAAATAGGAAACCGGAGCTTTATGAAGCTAACCGCGTATTTTATTTTTTGTGATGGATTCAATTGTTTGGAAACAATAGAAGCTTTATTTATTGTAACAGAGAGAACGCCGTTTTTGTATGGCTGTTTATTGTATAAATACGGGGTTCCTAACAAAAAACGCGACCTTTCGAAATTGAGAGTTTTTCTGGGTTAATTGTGAGAAAAATACCTATACCGATTTTTTACAGAACAGTTGAAATTAGTGGCACAGTATTAGCAAACCTTAGCCCGATAAAGATAATCGTGACGAACTGAACTATTATTTAAAAGATAAGGAACTAATAGCTAGGGGAATACGCAATGAAACTGGCACTATAGATATCTAATATTTTTGAACGAAAGTATTCATGTCATTTAGTAGTTGGCAGTTTGGCAGCACTGATGACCATAGACAAATCCAAACTGGAAAGAGAACTCAACAATAGGGACACAATAGGCGTACAACCTTCTGCCAACGCCTTAAGTCACAAATCCATTTGCCAAGCACTGAGATTACAGCAATACTTCCCTAAACCATTCAAAGTCCTACATATAACACACAATAGCAGATTACAATCGTAAAATACGATGACAAGACAAACGATACAGTATTATTGTACAAATAAATTACAGCCATACGCTGTACAGTTTGATAAAGCTGTGGAGTGTTAATTTACAACGCACTCGTGTACTTGTTGACTCATAATCAAATCCTGCCGACATGCGCATGGTAGGAACTTGCAGAATATCCACTTGTCAGTTCATAGGTCGAAATTCTACCTATACGTTATTGTACATACGCCATTATATCAAGCTCCCACAACTTGTCAGATTTCTTTGATTTTTATAGATTTTAAACCTTATCACAATAGTGGAAGGTTAATATTCGATTGGTAAAATTTGACAGATTCGGGTAGGTTGACCTGCGTTTGTACACCAAAATTAATATTACTAACATCATAAATCCGAAAGTTTGTGAGGGTGGATGGATAGTCGCTGAACTGTCTCATCAGGTCACCGTGACCCTGGAACGCAAAGGGCTATCGATGGATCACCGTGGGTCGATCGTCAGTATAAGGCCCTTCGTACACAAGGCGACTCAAGTTTCCGATACCTTACGACTTCGGTATCCAAGCGGCTATCGCAATACAAACCCATAGAGGTTCGAACACAAGCTCGCGTCAATGAATACCAAAATCGTAAGGTATCGGAGACTTGCGTCGCCTAGTGTACGAAGGGGCTAAGTCTGACAGTTCCTCCTGTCCCGCCCTGGGTGGGAGCAACTCATTATTTTGATGATTTTACCAAGATAAAAATAAAGTTTCGTGGGACTTGTCTTTTGATTCTATCTTGACTGTTTTTACTTGTGTTTTTGTACATCATCTCATCTAGCCTTTTCCCCACTATATTGGGGTCGGCTTCCAGTCAAACCAGATTCAGCTGGATATCAGTATTTTACATGGAGCGACTGCCTATCGGACCTCCACAACCCAGTAACTGGGTAATACGATACCCCATGGTAAGACTGGTTGTCAGACTTTAGAGCTTCTGACTAACAGTAACGAAATGACAACCGGGACCAACAACGGCTTTACGTGCTTTCCGAGGCACTGAGGAAACTCGCTATGACAGATGGTCACCCATCCACAGACCAACCTCGGCAAGCGCGGCTTAACCTGGAAGATCGGCCTGTGTGGCTGTAATTATTTAGCCACGAGCTCCTGTGTTTTTATACACACAGTAAATAAAAAAAGATTTCTTACTTCGTCAGTTACATTAACTATACGTTTGGCGCAGTGACTGAGAAATTGGACTGCTGCGCTGTGTGTCTCGGGTTCGATCCCCGCACGGAACAAATATTTGTATGATCTGCAAGTACTTGTTCCGGGTCTGGGTGTTTGTGCATGTGAGTTTCTATGTTTGTAAACGCACCCACAATACAGGAAGAAATTCCTAGAATGGGGAAACGTTTTTAAAAAATATATATATATACTATACATAATTATACTTACTGGTATATTATATAGACTTAAGCCGCCCTTCACACTGTCTTATTTACACTGAACAAGGTTCAGAAGTAAAATTTTCCGTTCGGTGTTTTTCAACAATCCAATCGCCTAAGCATCGATATTCCACAATCCCCACTTTATCGACACTGCTGCAGTTCCCGATCTATGCACGGCACATATTGGCTTTAAAATTGCATTCAATTTCCCGAGGCAGCGATATACAATGTCCAATATCAGTGGATTGAATATATCTCTAGATATTGAACTTGTATCGATGACGTCCTACTGTAGAATCGCTCAGCCAGTTAAAATTTATCGAAATTTTTCTCTATGGATTTCCGCATGGGCTGTTGTTTACCCGCTATAGGGCAAACGCCCTTCCTCTCTTTAAACATCCTCTAAAGCTATTTGGAACTAGTCTATAGAAAGAGCTGGACTCTTCAACTCGTCTTCCTTTTCTGGGCTTAAATACCCATAAGGTTAAGCATTACCCATAAGACGACATCTATTCTGCGTCAGTGCCGCGTATTAGGCGATCGGTTCGCTACCGCCAACTACTTCTTATATGATATAATGAAAGTGCGCACTTTATGCGGTCGCCGCGACCAACTAGATAAAACACTTAGTATAAAAATAAAAAAAAAAGGTTGCACTCCAGGAGTGCCGGTAGAAGTGAAAACTTTTTTGTTACTATGTTTTATTTTTAATTTGAATGACGTCTTACTCATTTTCGATCAGGGTCACGTGACCCTGACGGTCACGTGACCCTGACGGTCACGTGACCCTGACGCGAGTTTTAAATTTTTTACCCATTACAGAAAAAGTGTACAACGCCGCTAAAGAAGTTTTCACTTCAAAATACTAAGAATGCACTCTCTCAATATGACTTCTCTCGTGACGGTATTATCCGTCAACAATTGGATTTTGACATATTAAGTAACGTTCGAACTGTATCTGTATCCGTTCTCGTGTTTTCGTTGACGAAATTAGAAAGTAGACACTCTGGTCAGCAAAAGTGCGCGCTCTGGCCGCTAAATTCGCAATGGCATAGTTCTGACTGTCGTAATAAAATCCAAGAGCATATTTGGGTCAACAAGGCACCAGACTAAGCACCCGTCTCGTCGAAGTTTCTTCGCTTTCAACGGAGGACGAGGAACTTTCCATAATAACTGTTCCCTATAACCATATACACTTATTAAGTGTCATATATGCGGCAAATATGTCTAGCTTAACGGCCGAAATCTATTTTAGTGTGGCAAGTTTCAGCGGCGTGAGATATTTATGTGTGTCTTTGTATACATATAATTTATTTTCTTCTTGTATGTTATCAGTTATATTTATTGTCGGAGTGTAATATTTCTTTCTTTTATTTGTTGTTTATTTCTTATAATTGTGTTGTCCTAGATTTTTGCTTAGGGATATGGTTGGTATGATATGGAAAGATTGGAGGACGCTATGACACACCGATTCTATGATCTAGGTATGGGTTACGACACGAAACCTACTTGAAAAATTCTTCAACTAACTCCGTATTCTTTTGTATGTAGACCGTAAAAGGATGGTTACATGAACATTGATGAACATTATATTTTGGTCATGTCTGACCCGCGAATATGATCAGATATGATACAATTATGTAGGTATATCAAAAACAAAAGCTAGTTAAACTTTTATCGGTCGCGGGACTTTTCTCATTACCGTGACCCCAGAACGTAAAGGGCTATTGAAGGACACCGTGGATTTTAGTCAGTACGAGTCTGACAGTCCCTCCCGCCCTGTCCTGGGTGGGAGGACTTATTTGACGATTTTACCTCGATAAAAAAAGCTGAACTTTTATCACAAAATACAGCAGCACCGACTGGGTTCATTTCCCCTAGCTCACTGCGCAATGTACCGTGATGAAATGCAATAACATTGCGAGTACAGTTTGTATAATATTTGCAGAGAATTGTTCTTCTCTACAAGTTTTTAAATAAGGTATGGAAAATATAAAACTTTGTTGGAGAAAATGACAATACTGGAAATACTGGTAAAAGAACAAAGGAGCTAATTTGTTTTGCTGAGACTAGTCGCATAGTCCAAGACCGTGAACACCATAGATAAAGGCTCTGTTGACTTTATTTTTAAACCCTCGACTTCTATCCAAGGTGGTCGTTACTACTCGCTAACACTATTAACGACTGGGAAAACTGTGTCCCACTCGTTAACAGTATTAAGATTTTTTCAGTATAAACTGACTTTTTTCCCAGTTGTTAACCCTTCATTCCGCGTCTGGGTCATTCTTATCCATTCAGAACCAGAAGTCGTAGATACCTAATTAAAGCACTGTTTAAAGTTCCTTACGTCCGAACGAATAAACGGAACCCTTATTCTAAATCTATCCGACTCTTGAACGAGACGCAAGAGATGAACGTTTGGGAAAATTATGATATACGCTTTCTTTAACACTGTTAACGAGTGGGAAACAACTTTCCCAGTCGTTAATAGTGTTAACAAAAAGACATTAATGAGCGGGAACGGCTCTAACAAAACGTCTACAAATGTCATCTTAGCCTAAAGCTTATAGAACTGCCACAAAATTATGTTTTATCAACACAGAAGTCCTCAGCAATTACTCAGGGAGCTCTGATAGCATTTAACTTAATAAATCTTCTAAAACCTCGCCACCCTTTTGTAACCCCAAACAAAGCGTAAAGGTCATAAGTGAACGGTTTATTGTGCACTCTATTGACTGAGCAGGAAAGGTCATTTTATTTTATTTGTGGTAGAGAGGTTTGACTTTTACCAATGTCCGCTTTGGTTGTTTGGTGGCGAGGGGACACCTGTGAGATAAAAATGAAATATGTAGACCAAAATATGTGACATTCTGTACATATTAATATGTACAGAAGTCACATATTTTTGCTGGTAAATATTTTTAAAATATTAATTTAAATAAACAACAATTACGTGATCGACATGCGTTAAAATATGGCGCTATTCCAGGTACTACGTTCAAATCGACATACCTAGGTATCAAAATCAGTTCCAGCTACAAACAATAAATTAATTAACCGGCCATGTATGTAAATTAACAGCTAACCAAACATGTCAAATGATTGTTATGGCTCGTTTGTCATCATAAAATATTATGCGTTTCGCTCATTAACTATGTCTACTATTTACAATGTACATACATTGTAAATAGTAGGCTTAGAAGCTAAGATTATAAAATGTCCAGATTTCTAGGCCACTGAGAATTGAAACCAGAAACACGGTAAAAAAATCACCCCCATTGTTCGATTCCTACGTAAAACAAGTGAACATCTCTAAGGAAAACATTTATAGCCTTACCACAAAAACTTAAACATCTGTTGAACACTTGTCTAAAAAAAGTGTGACTGAAAAATGGTCCTTATTTCAACGTCATAATCTGACATTTTTTTAGACAAGTGTTCAACAGACGTTTAAAAGTTTTTGTGGTACCACGGTTAACATTTGCATTGCGCTCAAAAAGTGGCAAACATAATTTTTGTTTTGAACACGGAATCTTGACATAAGTGTAGTTTTAAGGCATTATCATGAGTTTTCCGAATTTACCGCACGATGAACGTTGTTACTGTATTGTTTTTTTTTAACAGGTAAGGTTCTTGTGGTTTTGTTCTTATCTGTAAGTGATTATTTATATTACTGTTGCTCTAACATCAATTGTAAGTATTTGTTCCTACGACGTACTTGAAATATGCTGCTCATTACCCCCCCCCCTCCTCTTATGGCCTATGTTACTCAGTGACAATGATAGCATTCTAAAGGTCAAAGAATTTTTGAGGACGGTCCAGTTGTTCCGAGTTTACACATAACAAACATAAAGCATAAATCTTACCTATTTATAATTTTCTAAGTAAAGGTTTTAGTATAAATTAACTAAGGAAACCGTAGTTCTATGGTCACTAGTAAGAACAGATAATATTTTCCTACATGACATAAAATAAGAGAAAAAAAAGGCAAAATAAAGCTCTAACAATAACCCCATCACAAAGTAATCCGGACCACTCAATCAAAGTCCACAACGTGCTTCAAATGATAACCAACCGATTTCTATTCACCCTCCATCCCTCTATACCTCCCCTCCGGGATACCTCAACAAATAATAAACGAAACAATAAAAGCAGCCATTATTACATTACGGAGGAACCAATCAGGAAGTTAATGCTTCCGTGGCAATATAATTAATAATAAATAATCAATTTATTAATAAAAACACAATTACATAACTGCTGTCTTACTCAACAAAATTTATTGATCTTGGAGACTATATGGGTTTTGGTACCGTGGTCCTTAACACAAAGAGGAATTGAAGGCACAGTTTAGTCCAGTCGCGAGACTGCCAAATAATGCTTTGACGTCTGATATAAGGGAGAATGGAAGAAGAAAACGTTGAATACGTGAATGGAATAAGGGCAGAAAGATGATTATCAGGATACTGTGCTACTCCTTATTTATGTGCATATAATATGCTCGTATATTTACACCCGATGAAAAAAAAACATTGCCCATCTCGTACTCTTTTCAATGAATCTCCTATTATATTATATTTGCACATTGCACACCTCTGCGTATCCCTTCCGTACTATACAAGCGGAATCCACAATAAAATCAACTCTTCATACATTGTGGTCTCGATTCAGCAAGCTTTAATTAACATCGATAAAAGTCACAGAGCAAAAAGGCTTTGTTTCAACTCGACTGGAAATTGCGTAGGATTCGTGCTGGCTGAATAGATACCGCTATTGTTTCCAATTTAAACCGGGCCGCCATTTTGTGGCGGAATGGCGGCAATTCTGACAGGTGATTATGACAACCTAATGAATACATTTTTTAATTTTTTTAGAAGTTTGGAAGATGATGATGTATGAAATGCAAATATAAAATCATGACTATTTTTAGGAAAATAGGAAGGTGAGTTTGCTTAGGTATCTCGCGATACACTGATTGGATTTCAATGAAATTATATGTAAGGATAGGCCGGCGAAGTTAGAAGTCCAGCGGATAATGACTGTCACTCAGTTCAAAATTCTTTTCGCGGCACTGTCTAAACAGAACATGGTGGATTTTAGTCAGTTCGAGTGTTACAGTCCCACCCTCTTCACCCAGGACGGGAGGACTCATTTGATGATCTCATCATTTAAAAAAAATTATAGACCATGATCTGGGTTAGAACATAGGTTATTTTTTATTGTCCCTGTAGAAGGTCCCCGTGGGATATTCTTTGCCACAAATGCGAGGACAGTCACAAGCAAAAGCTAGTCAACGATGTTTCCACACAGTTGATTTTCTAATAGAATCGTTGCTAACCAACCGTAGATTCCATTACGAAACTTACCTACGTTGGGGCGTTAAATCGAAAATCCTGTCCCAAACTTGATTATCTTCATAATTATTATTTTCCGAATCTCCCCCAGGTTGTACACGGTCAAATTACCGACTCATCTCCTCTTTTAATTAACAAGATTAATACGCTTTTGGAACTTTGTTCCTGGAATTTGCATTTAACATTAAACCTGCAAAATTTAAAAACCTGTGTATTCGGTAACTTTAAATTTTGGTCAGTTAGCTCTTATGTATTATGTAGGTTTATCCTCATATTGCACGATGAAAAAGAAGGTTTTTTTTGCGTTTCACAGTCGGATAAAAAAAACAGACAAAAATGATCAGTGCGTCGCGCGTCAATCCAAAAGCGCTCGGTTGGAGTTGTAACTTTTGCGTCGTCAATTATATAAAACCAGTTAGTCGACCTAGCTCTGCTTGAAAAGCCCAAAACAAAAGTATTAAACGAAAACGAAAAAGACAAATTCATCGCTGGGATTTGGTCCCGAGGTCATCAATTAATAAGGTCGACGCTTATACCTACCACAAATCTATTCAGAAAGCAGAGATGGCGAAATTATGAAACATAACAAATAATGAACAGTCTTTTTGCAGACTGGTTAAGTAGCTCGAATTCAATATCATATTCCGGCGGTTCATTTATGTGTTCTATAGTTCGAAAAAAAAAAAGGAATTTTAACTCTAAAACATTCAACCCGTTACCTACACCTCAAATAAAGCTGTGCCCATAAAATCGAAGTGATCAGTACATCACACATACGTGTAGATACTTTCATATGTACGAACATAGGTACAAGTCGTAAACGGTGCTCGTAAAGCAAATGAGGATATAAACCTGCCAATGAGCTCGCGGCAGACGGCTCTGTAAAATGACAGACATAATTAGGTACGAAAATTGTAATTTGAAGGGAGTAGCTTGAGAAAATTGGAAATGCATTGCATGATTTGGAGGTTGTAAAGGCTACTACACACAGTGCCGGCGGCAATGCCACCGGGTTTATGCCGAGCGGCTATGCAAGCCGCGCAAAGCCGCCAAGCATCATTCCGGTTGTGACAGTCACATAGAACACAGCCCGAATTCCAGGAACAAACTGACGCCGGCAAGCCGTGTAACCCCGGCACACCCCGACGGCCATGCCGGCGGCTTCTTTGTGTAGGAGCCTTTAGACCTCGCTTGCTATGAACTCGCTTTAAATAGTTCTCCGGGTCTAATAATGCCACTAACATATCTCACACTCTAGCAAAAATCTACCCGATAAAGAACAATTAACTATTCAAAAAATAATAATAATATAATTATGCATTTATTTTTTCTTTTTATTTTTTTAATTCGGATGTGAGATGTCGACATAATGAGCTTTTACATAATCAGTCTAAGAAAAATAAATAAATAAATTACAGAATTTAAAATAACGTTGCTCTTAATAAAAATAACAATTCCCTTGGTCGAAAAAACGCACCATAACAACAATAATAATCCACTTATTCCTACATAATAACCACACCAGTGGGTTTTAGGAAATGACTGTTTTACCAGAATAATTTGTGTAATTTGGAAACTGAATGAAAACGCAACACAACAAATAATTGTATCAAACCTCCTAACCAGCCTATTTACTATTATTGATCAATTTATGACTAGTTTATATTTTTTATTTACTTGCTCAAATGACTAAATAACGCCATATTATTTAGAGAACAGGTATTTCGACGATATTGTGGCTATAAACACAAGAAATTCTTTATTATTGCCTATTATCTTTAACAAATTAACTCAGCATTTCAAAATTAAGTATCATAGTCAACAATAGCTTAAACTTCCAGAAAGGTTTTTTTTTAATATTTAATACACATAACTCCTGAAAATGTAACTTAAAACCGATCGTTCTACATCCTTACCGACATGCTAACCAATTCCAAAAGTTTTCATCGCTTCTAAAACTGTGATCATCATCATAAAATTGATCGTGTCACGGGAGGAATATTTTTCATAAAAATATCTTTTGTAAAAGCCATTGGAAAGAATGTATTTCTAACAGGGAAAAGGTATCTGTTATAAAATATTTTTGCAGTATTTACAAGCTAATATCTACGGTGAAATGAAGGTTTTTTCCTGCTATCGAAAAAGTGATGTTTTCTTTGTGTCATTTACAATAGAATTTTACTTTGTAGGTACATATCAGAGGCTTTTTATATGGGTTTTGTGAGCTCTTCGCAGTACAAACACTTTCCCATCATACGGTGAAGAACGTAATTATTATAACACTTGGTGGGCATCTTACGTAAAATTCGGTTGAGTGAATGAGTTTTAGTGAAATTAAGGTTCATACCAAGACGCAACGACTTGTCACAACAATACGGGAAATGTGGACCTGTCTTTTGGTGTAGTAAATAAAGTCAGATTTTGAGTCGTTCTTTTGAAATGTGCGCGCAGTGTGAATTGACCCTAACGAAGAGCAATTTTGATTTCTGTATAAAAATACTACCAAACTCATCCATCAGCAGCTTTTATATTTAACATTCGTACATTATTTAGTGAAAATGAATGTCGCTTTTATGTCCAAAAAAAACTTCGATAAAACTGTTGGAGACCAAAAAGCTATTGGAGTTTGCCAACATCAAATCTAGTTATTAAAAAACATGGAAAATAAACATTAATTAGGTACATACTCCGAGTTGTCACATAAAAAACATTTTAGGTACGCTCATTTTTAAATGGATTGGTATAACGTGTTGTTTTTTTTTAAATGTTGGTATTTGATCAATGATCCCAAATAGAAAAACTCCCCGGGGTTAATTTTAGCTAATCGCGCTGTATGGCCATTTTCGTACATTATTTTTCCCTCATCTTTTACTTATAGAATTCACACTCATAACTTATTGGAATTTCTAATAACCGTTTATCCCGCTAACCCGTCTACGCAGAAATCCTACTGTTAGAAAATCTTACTACTTAGTACTATAAACATGAAAGTTTGTTTGCATGCAGATGGATGTTTTTTCTGGGCCATTATTTCTCGACGTTGTATAAGTGCTCATTGAAGCCCATGTAAAATAAAATATTTTGATTTTGTTTTTTCCTGTGTCATGCAAAAACTACTGAACGAATTTAGATAAAATTTGATACACTGATAGTTAATAACCTTGATTAACACAAAGGATAGTTTTTAATTTTTTAGGTGGATTTTAGGAGCAGTGGTGGCCCAGTGGTATCGGTCCCGACTTACGAGTTGTAGGTCGTGGGTTCGAACCCCGCCAGGCGCATTACTTTGTGTAATTTATTTCATCACCACTGCTCTCAAAACGGTGAAGGAAAACATCGTGAGGAAACCGGCATGTCCTAGAACCAAAAATTCGAAGACATGTGACATCCACCAATCCGCACTGGGCCCGCGTGGTGGATTATGGCCCACTCCCTCTCACAGAGAGGAGGCCTGTGTCCCAGCAGTGGGAACAATATAGGCTGATGATGATGATGATGAGGTGGATTTTAGTCAGTAAAAGTCTGACAGTTCCTCCCGCCCTGCCCGGGGTGGGAGGACTCATCTGATGATTTTGCCACGTAAAAAAAAAGGATAGTTTTTATCAGGTTTTATTTTCCCGCGGGATAATTTTTGAGTTGTAGCGGGCGGAGCCGCTAGTTATATAATAGTTACAAAGATTGCCTGCAGAATTAATAGAAAAAAAAAACGGATAAAAATATCCGCATTCCAAATATAGGCTCTTTTATCCGTTAATGGGTCCCTGTTGACGTCAAATTGAATAGTAATCCGAGTTATTTTAGCGCGAAAATATTTTCACCGTTTTGTTTTCACGTTGTTTTTCAAAGTGTTGTTTTTCCCAAGTTGTGAATGGCATACCTTGTTATCGTGAAGGGTGAAATGTAGAATAATATTTTGGTAGACAAAAGACGTATTTGTCCATATATATTTGATATTATGTTTTTTCGTAGAAGTATTAGATGGACAATTTCGTAAAATGTGTTTTCTTTTATATCGACACAATGACATTATGGCATCTCGATATAGTATTGATATTTTGCTTCTTGTCCGATTTTCGGATATTCTTTTTTTGTCTTATAATATCAAGTATTTATTTTACTTTCTTTATCCACCACTTTTATTTTTTTTATTTTTCGTAAAATCGCGAAAACAAAAGTGTCAAAAATCTCTGGAAATGCTTAAAAATATGTCAGAAAGGAAACTTTAAGTCACCTAATGAGAACATAGATGCATTTTTAATTACAAATGCAATAATTAGCTATAAAAAACCTTCGTTCAAAGTCAGTACAAAAGAAGAACGACTCAAATACACTCGTCAGTTTATCACCATAGCCAACACTTCACTTAATCCAAAATACACACTACAACAAATGGCAAATTGGAATTTACCTTCCACTCGTTCCATCCATTTTAATTAATGAGAAGGACCTTTAACAAAAACCCATTGATAAACCCCGAAATTTTAACATAAAACCACTTCAACTGCCTGATAAATTGAAAAGTTAACAGTCCATTTATTCCGTGTCCTGAAAGAGTCCATCAATTTTTGGCCTAGTTCCCTTGAATTGAGCGATTGAGTCGCAGATTGGTCGTTGCCAATTAGGACAACGGATTAGGCATTATGCCAAAGGCTGAATGCAATGAATGGCCGTGCTTCTTGATATTTCTGTATGTTGGCAATCTGTGCCTGGAAATATTTTAACCCATTATGTAAATCTGTGACCTATTTGCTCATGTTTAGAAGCGTTATCTCTTTTTTTAAACTCACGTTCCACGAATCCTTATGCTCTTTTTTTTATTCCACGTTATTTCGCTTTTTACTAAAAAGGGTTACTTGTCTAACAATATTGATCTTTAAAATGCCTACCATAGAGAAAGACCGAGTTAGGCACATGGTCATTGAGAAGGTACTTTTTGATGGAGCTAGCGTGTCTAAGCAAGCAACTGGCCCTGTAACAAAATGGCCGATACAAAAAAAAAACTTGCAAGATAAAAAAAAAATTATCGAGCCTTACTAAAAACTCAGAGAATCTTTAACTTTCTGGACGTTAACACTAAAAAACTCTATTTTGACAGTTTCCTTTTTAAGTTGCCAACAAAAATAAAGTAGTGACTTAATAAATTCTTCAGGGAGGTGCATTAATGAGTTGGGACAAGCAGAAAGCCTTCCCAGTCAACTTGAACTACTTAGCGAGGCTGGCAAACTGCCCAGTCAAAGACGAGATTTTAAAGATGTCTGCAGCTACTAATAATTCATTGGTAAATCAATACCCTTTTGTAGGAACATTGCTGACTTCTTTTAGCTTTTCATGCTTTTTGGTTTTATCTTACGTGGAACGATCTCTTTTGACTGCGGGATTAAACTTTATTGGATGGGTTTTTATTGATTTTCTTTTTTTTTTTACTTTTTCGATATGATTATTTTTAAAGATTCTTTTGCATAGGTTTATAATGCTGTAGTCATTTAAATTGAGACTATTAATTTGTAAATAGACCTCTACTTAATATGACCAGAATATGTATAGCCCTACAAACCCATGATTAGAACAACAAAACTATGGTAGGTACTTAGCCTAATTTACTCTCCCTTATGGCTATTTCGCATCGAAATCAATGTGCAAAAAGACTGTTATTTAAACGTTCAAAATCATTTAACATCAACGTAATTAGGCCGAAAATCCAATGAGCCATTTTGGGGCATTAGCAAATGTAATGTCGAGAACCATAAATTGAGCTGAACGGCTGCGGTACAAATACGGGCAATGCTTTGTCGAAATATTACGGCATTCGAAACTTGCTGATAATGCGTATCGGTCGCTATATTAACCATAAACTAGCTTTCAAATCATGTGAAATAGATCCCAAAATCGGCTTACTAGTTTCGACAAATCAATTTCGTTCGGGAATTGTCGTTTTCTGGTTTGGAAATGGAACCGTTCGCTGTTTGAATGTCGAACAGTGTAGGTACGGTCCATGATGAACACGATCCCATGTCCATCCATTGACAGATTACTAATTACTCTGATGGACCTCTCTTGTATGCGACAGAGTGACGGACGCTTCGATGGCTGGTGGCTGCGAGTTGCTCATTGGCTATCAAAGCGAGTAACGGAGGGTAACAAGATACTGTTATTGGATAAAAGTATAATTTTGAGTAATCCTCACAAATATAATCGAATCGGAATCCAAGATGCCTAAATTCATTCTCAGGGACTGCGTTCATTGCTCTTGGGCCTGCACTGTTGATTCTGACTATCAGGAGTTGCAGTGATTTGAGAATAGTGTGAAAGGCGCTGTTGATACTCATTTGTGAAATTGTCTATGGAATTTAAATTATATGATACAAAAAATTAAGATGGCATTCTTTGGCCATGCGTATAATACTCGTAGTAGCCATACACCATACTGCCTATCGTACGATCGATTTGACGCTTGCAATTGTTTTAAATTGGCAGTTCGTCCATATACATATACACCATACACCATACTGCCGTATCGTACGATCGATTTGACACAACTTCAAATCTGCAGCAGTGATGCCAACTCAGCAACTTTTTAGCTAGATCTGGCTATTATTCGGTGACGACAGCTACAATTTTATAAAATTTGTGGCTAAACTTTTTAGCTACTTTTTCTAGCACCTTTTCATTTCATCATGAGACTTTCGAAATTAGTCAAGTAATGTCCCGAGTGGAAAGACAAGATAATGCAACAGTGGCTCATTCTACATATAAATAAGTGGCATTCTGAAGAAATAGTTCAGTTTTGGGTTAAAAAAAAATGAAATTTTTCCGGTGACAAAATATATTATTTAAATATAAAGGTGTTAAAAAATTAAGTGCAGGAATTTCATGTGCGTACTCGGTATCAAAAACGACGACGATATTTTTTTTTCCAAGCATTTTTTTATTTTAATGAATTTGATTGCTCTTTGAGGTCGTTCACCATCGTTTGTAGCGTTCTCAGATATATTTTGTAACCGGAAGAATTTCATTTTTTTTTATTTGAACCCAAAACTGAACTATTTCCTCAGAATGTGCCACTTATTTATATGCAGAATGAGCCACTGTTGCAGTATCTTGTCTTTCCACTCGGGACACTAATACTTGACTAATTTTGAAAGTCTCATGATGAAATGAAAAGGTGCTAGAAAAGTAGCTAAAAAGTTTAGCCACAAGTTACACTTTTTAGGTACTTTTCTAGCACCTTTATAAAATTGTAGCTATCGGTCACCGAATAATAGCTAGATCTAGCTACAAAGTTGCTAAGTTGGCATCACTGCTGCCGATTTCACGCCCACACACGGTCAATTCTAACTGATCAAATTGGCGGTATCATGCCGATTTGACAAATAAGCAGTATGGTGTATGGCTACCATAAGGAACCATGACGCAAAAAATCCCGTAGGAGTTAGAAAACGGTAAATCACTCTCAATACACCGTATATCAATCTAGATTTAATAACCAAATAAACAGTAGCACCTGGATCGTGCTTTGAGTCCCAAATGTAACAAAGATTGGACTATAATTACGTATTCGGGATATATTCCCGCGCACCGCGTTCGCCATTTTCAAACATGGCGGATTGCATACACGGACGCACCTGGGACGCTGGATTCGCGCCAAAACTAATCCCCCTACAAAGATATACAGCCATTAAAATATGTGGCTTATATGAATTTTATTGTTATATATTTTTATTGCTTTCGAATATTGATAATGAAGTCGATGAGTCCATCAGCATTTGTATATTTTTGAACTGTTTCATTTAAAGAATACTTTTTGGAATGAAAGTTGAATCGGCCAATTATGTACATTTATGTCAATAGATGATAAATAATATTATAATAACTAATGTTTGTGAAGACTTTGAAAAGGGAGCAGTGTAAAATATTGAAGTAATAACTACCTACTTGTTTCAGCGAAATTATCGCTTCAAAGTGTCTCATATTTCTATGGCAACTTTCAAATTGGTATTATATTTTTTTCGGTTGTTTCAAATAATTTTTGACTTTTAAAACATTACAGAATGTCATTTCGCCTCTTTAGTTAGTGAAGTTGTAACATTCCTTTTAATAATATTCTCATCTATCCTCATTACAAAAACCAAAACCTTGGTTCCACGTAAAAATACATATATTTTGAGACGTAATCTTGGGTTGGAAAGCACTCATCGACGTATCGAGTACGTAACGCCTCCCTTTCTTCTCAACCGCGTTCCCTCAAAGTACTAAGTGCCGGCGGCGGCACGTTTGAGAAAACATGTTTTTCGAGCTCGAGAGCCGATTCTTAGCGTTATTTCAATGGATTCTTGAAGCTATATTTAGATTTCTTTTGGAATCCTTATAATCAGGCTTTTCAGGTTTTTCCAAAGGGAAACCTTATTCGTAACTTCATAAGTCATCTTTTACTTTATCTATTGTACCAGGTTGGTTAACTCTAAAAAAGACTGACAGCGTATTGTGTTTGGTGTTAAAAGGGAAACCTAACTCTTTTATTTGAAAGCATAATAAATGAACGCTTTTCTATGCCTAGAAAATACATTCACATTGAATAAAAGTCAGCCAGTCGATTTCTGGTGGGCTTAACAATACAAAAGAGTAGACTGTCAATGTCAGATTACCACCAACCATAATTAGCTTATAATGATATCACGGCATTGGACACAGGCTTACTGTCTCTGTGAGGACATTTGTGTGTGTTGTTGTGTGTTTGTGTGTGACATTTACCAACCCGCACTGGGCAGCGCGGGTTGGTAAATGTCAGAATAGGTAACTACAGCAGAATTATAATGGCGCTTGAATAATATAGCCAACGCTGTCATAGTAGCCATACACCATCCTGCCTATCGACGATCGATTTGACGCTTGCAATTGTTTTTTTTGTATTTGATGGCATGACATGCCAATTTGATAGGTCATCAAATCGATTTGACACAACGTCAAATCGGCAGCAGTAATGCATTTGGCTATTATTCGGTGACGACAGCTACAATTTTATAAATTTGTAGCTATTGGTCACCGTATAACAGCTAGATCTAGCTATAAAGTTGCTAAGTTGGCATCGCTGCTGCAGATTTGAAGTTGTGTCAAATCGATCGTACGATAGGCAGTATGGTGTATGGTGTATATGGACGAACTGCCAATTTGAAACAATTGCAAGCGTCATACGATAGGCAGGATGGTGTATGGCTACCATTAGTAATATTTATAGTAGTTCAACATTTAAGTATTTTTTAATGAAAACTGTATAGACAAAATAAAATGGCGTCGTTAGTTACGACTATGTACATACCAAAAGAAACATGTAGCTCATCATTTCAGCTTATAGCAAGATCTGCCGCCTTTTTCATCCGCCCACTGTCATCGGTCCATCTAGTATTTGTTGTTGTAGCTGTCATCAAATAGTTTCAAATGTCATCGATATTTGTATTATTTCCCAGTATATCAGTTCCTAATATTTCCACTCAACTATCAGAAGAATATCAGTGTAGAAAGACCTCCCACTAGGTAGACAGTAGACATGTCGTAGAGAACTGACGATTGGAGGATGCAAGCCCGGATAATAGTTCGACATGAATGACAGTATAAAGAGGACTCTTTTCGTCAGCAGTCGACATCTTACGGGTGATGATGATGGCTCCTAGACCTTATACATTTACCTGTATCAGACTAACAAAACTGCACTTCATTGCATTAAAAATGTTCAGTACTGCATACAGCAAGCTTGTCGGCGAAGTGATTACATTAATTCCTTATGATACCGCATGAGAACTCCTTCGGGAATGTTAACCGTTAGTGGAAGGTGGAAGGTTAATTGAGGAATGGATTCCCTTGTGGAGTCATTAGTTGGAAGGAAGAAAAAGTTATAATAAAAAGAAGGTATAATTTCAAGGAAATCTTTAAAAATCTAGTAGGTTCTATCTATATCTATGTTGCCAATTACACTGTCAAACACTAACCGTCTTACTGCAAAAAATTTAAACATCTGTTGAACACTTGTCTAAAAAACTATCATCTGCAAAACGGCATTTGACGTTGACATAAGGGTCGTTAAACAGTTCACTTTTTTAGACAAGTGTTCAATAGTATTTAACTTTTTAAGAGCCCTCTTACCCATTTGCGCGTAGAACTAAAATTATGGTCGTCTAATTTACCATATTAAGTAATACTCCAACATTTTTTAATACCTGTAAAAGAAAGACCAGTCTTTCGTGTTGTAATTTGACGTAACATATTTCAAAAAACTCTTTTATTAACTTTGTGGTAATTAATCTCCGACAAGTAGTTTGCTGAAAAATCAACGCAGAGTCGATTTGCGACTCCTACATCTACCATTAATATTCATAATTTTAACCAAAAAAAATACACAAATCATCAGACATACGTTTTTGTCGTCATACTGCGTACAAAAATTTGTATTTTTAATAACATTAATTAGTAAAAAAATAAAGTCTGAGGTCAATTTTTACGTTTTATATCGCTGTTTTATCGCGATTTTTGGTTCGAACAAAGCGTAATTACATTAAAAAAACTATGTAAATATAAACTATGTTTACAGACTAAACTAATTCCTAAATTTCATTAAAATCCCTTCATATAATTAAACATAATATCATTTTTAAAATCACTCTAAACTAGCATAAATTACGAAGCACAAGCGGGCTGCGATCAGTACGGCTCCAGCGCCCGTCGACGTAGGACCTGTGTCAATTTTTTCCGCGTCGCGATTATAGAGCGTACGTATCGTGAACGGCATATTATACTGCGACTACCACATTTTGATTCTCTTCATATTTTTTTTTCATAAGGTAAGATTTTCGTTATTTTATCAAGCAAAGTATTATTATAGTAGTTTGTAGAATTTGTGCATTCATTAACCATCTGTTTTTGTTTTATTAGATTTTGCAATGGGGCGCAAGAGTTCTGTTTACCATTGTGTTAAAAAAAGGAAAAATATAAATATTGCATCTTTAAAGAAAGCATTAGAAGCGAGGTAGACATTATTTTTATTTGCAATTCATGTACCTACGTATAGTTTCCGCCAGATAAGTGTGGAACAAAATACGTTGTTGACCCCGTGTACCAATATATTGCAATGTTTCAAAACCATTCGAAAAAATGTAAAGAAAATGTCATAGAACGACCAAAAGCAACGTATCGTGGTAAGAGGCGATCTTGACGATTTTATTTTGAAATTCGAACAATGGTGTTATGAAATTGGAACGATGCATTATTAGGATCAATGACCCTTATTCAAGACTTATTTGGCGGGGACTATAGTTATTGATCACCTATCTTCACTTATATAAAGAATATTAAAATAAATCAATTTATTATTATTGTGTAAAAATATGTTTCCTTTGTAGATGTGGAAACTTTACTATTGTTTTTATTCTAGAATGAGAAATCGCATGAATCGGGTAGTGGAAAATAGTGCTTTTAACCGAGAACTCCTGCCGGGTACAAGTGAAGAGCCAGATTTAATGACAGAAAAGGTATGTTTTAGTAAAAAATTAACAGAATCAAAAAACCCACGTTTTTAAATTTCCTAAAAATAAGAAAATAACCCTACGGGGCTGAGAGAGCGGCCACTCAAAACGTGGGGGCGTATATTATTTAAGGGATTATTTATGGCATATATTTACATGACGTGTATAGATCATGGGTGTAGCTCGCAAAGATACGCCCCCGTCCGTAGGGTTATTGGTACGAAGTTCCTCATCGCGCGTTGTGAAAGGGGGCTAGACGGAAAAAAATCTTACGAAAAGTTGTCACGACATTTTTTGCTATAGTAAGCTATTGTAAGCTGTGCGGCGTCGCATGTTTCTCTGTCTGTCTCTCTCTCTCTTATAGAAAGCAAGCCAGATATTTTCATTTCTATTTCGCATTGAACAGTGTGGTGTCGCGACGATTATTTTTGTTGAGTGTATACAGGTTTTTTGTAAATAATAATAATAATAATAATGAATCCATAATGAAAAAATATCGAGGTTTTCGTTATGGGTGTCGTTTTCATGGTTTTCCAGGGTGTTTAAACCGATGTTGCAGTCAAAATGTAAATCCAAGATGGCGGCTGCAAAAAATATCGAGGTTTTCGTCATGGGTGTCGTTTTCATGGTTTTCGAGGGTGTTGAAACCGATGTTGCAGTCAAAATGTAAATCCAAGATGGCGGCTGCAAAAAATATCGAGGTTTTCGTCATGGGTGTCGTTTTCATGGTTTTCGATGGTGTTGAAACCGATGGTGCAGTCAAAATGTAAATCCAAGATGGCGGCTGCAAAAAATATCGAGGTTTTCGTCATGGGTCTCGTTTTCATGGTTTTCGATGGTGTTGAAACCGATGGTGCAGTCAAAATGTAAATCCAAGATGGCGGCTGCAAAAAATATCGAGGTTTTCGTCATGGGTGTCGTTTTCATGGTTTTCGATGGTGTTGAAACCGATGGTGCAGTCAAAATGTAAATCCAAGATGGCGGCTGCAAAAAATATCGAGGTTTTCGTCATGGGTGTCGTTTTCATGGTTTTCGATGGTGTTGGAACCGATGGTGCAGTCAAAATGTAAATCCAAGATGGCGGCTGCAAAAAATATCGAGGTTTTCGTCATGGGTGTCGTTTTCATGGTTTTCGAGGGTGTTGAAACCGATGTTGCAGTCAAAATGTAAATCCAAGATGGCGGCTGCAAAAAATATCGAGGTTTTCGTCATGGGTGTCATTTTCATGGTTTTCGATGGTGTTGAAACCGATGGTGCAGTCAAAATGTAAATACAAGATGGCGGCTGCAAAAAATATCGAGGTTTTCGTCATGGGTGTCGTTTTCATGGTTTTCGAGGGTGTTGAAACCGATGTTGCAGTCAAAATGTAAATCCAAGATGACGGCTGCAAAAAATATCGAGGTTTTCGTCATGGGTGTCGTTTTCATGGTTTTCGATGGTGTTGAAACCGATGTTGCAGTCAAAATGTAAATCCAAGATGGCGGCTGCAAAAAATATCGAGGTTTTCGTCATGGATGTCGTTTTCATGGTTTTCGATGGTGTTGAAACCGATGGTGCAGTCAAAATGTAAATCCAAGATGGCGGCTGCAAAAAATATCGAGGTTTTCGTCATGGGTGTCGTTTTCATGGTTTTCGATGGTGTTGAAACCGATGGTGCAGTCAAAATGTAAATCCAAGATGGCGGCTGAAAAAATTATCGAGGTTTTCGTCATGGGTGTCGTTTTCATGGTTTTTGAGGGTGTTGAATCCAATATTGCAGTCAAAATGTAAATCCAAGGTGGCGGCTGCCAAAACTATCGAGGTTTTCATCATGGATGTCGTTTTCGTTGTTTTTGAGGGTGTTGAAACCGATATTACTATCAAAATAGAAATCCCAGATGTCAAATAACAAAAATCAAAAAATATTATTATGACTTAAAAAAAATTAAAATTTTATTACAATTCCTTCACTAATTAATCGAAAGGAACTTCGTTCCATCCGGGTGTCCCTTGACACCTCACAAGTTTTTCTTATTATTAGGAAATTTAAAAACGTGGGTTTTTAGATTTTTTTAATATATTAATTAATTTATTAATTTTATCTTTTTTTTTTCATATTCCTGACAGCAAACCCTTTCGCTTAGTACCCATATCATGGGGGTGCATTTCAAATAGCCAATCCGCCATCTTGGATGTCCGACATGTTGGATTTAAGACACGTGACAATTTTTTCATATTCCTGAAAGCAAACCCTTTCATTTGATACCCATATCATGGGGGTGCATTTCAAATAGCCTGTCCACCATATTGGATTTAAGTCACGTGACTATTTTTTTCGTACTCCTGACAGCAAACCCTTTCATTTAATACCCATGTCATGGGGGTGTATTTCAAATAGCCAATCCGCCATCTTGGCTGTCCGCCATGCTGGATTTAAGACACGTGACTATTTTTTTCATATTCCTTATGATTGAGATATTCTTATTTTTAGGAAATTTAAAAACGTGGGTTTTTTTGTAGGAAATAGAACCTGTTGCAATAGAGCCTGGTCTTCAAGAATCAATGGAACTTTCAGAACCAATTGTAAATAATTATGTTTAATATTTATTATACATATTTATTTCTTTTTAAAATCAATTACATGTTTTAATATTGCTTTTGTTGCGCATTCAGTTCTAGGTAGTATAATAATATTTCTTTAATTTTATAGGAAAAAGAACCTGTTGCAATGGAGCCCGGACTTGATGAATCAATGGAACTTTCAGACCCAATTGTAAATATGTTTATTATTCATTATACAACGTTTTTTTTTTATTTCCCATAACTCTAGGGTATGAATGAGGGCATATAATAGAATCAATTGAGTAGTTTTTATTTTTGCTTATTAAATACTCCGATTGATTTAACGGACATATCGAAGTACGATTTTTCTAATCCAGTAGAATAGCGATTAATACAAAATTCGCTCAGAGTAATAATAATAATATGTATAATCTTAACCAAGTTTACAAAAAACTAAATTTCAACTATAACCATAAGTTACCCTTTGTAGGTACTGAAACGTAATCAAAAAAGATTTACCTGTTTTAATGTGATTTCAATTTTGCTTAGTAATTTTTCTTCAATCCACTTGAGATTTCATCGATAACGAGTAGGTGCTTTCTCTTCACTAGTTTACCTTGCAATGCTGTGAAGAACGGCAACGTCGTAAAAGTAATGATTCGTCATACTGGTGACAATTTTTGATGTAATTTAATTTTGATTGATGATAATAATATCTTAGAAACTATGCATTTTTGGACCATATAATGTAGGAGTTTTTTGTTTTATTTTTACGTCTAGATTATAACCCTAACTTTATGGGAAATAAAAAAAACACCCTGTATATTATCTTTGAATTTAATTTTCAATTAGATTTTTTATATTGCTTTTGTTTGTAGAACAATTACATTGTTGATGGCAGGCGCATAGTTGATTTTCAATACTTTTGGAGTCAATTAATGAATATAAGCGAACACAGTGAGAAGTTTGGTTGCAAATTACACTATTTGAAAATAGGAAAAGAGAAACAGATCGGTTTAATATCTAAATTTGACTTGAAATGTACGATGTGTGGATCTAGCTTTGTTCTAAACACTTCGGAGACTAACACAACTGAATCAAGACTCGACCTTAATACTGGAGCGGTATCCGGTACAATTATTACAGGGATTGGCCTTTCTAACTTAAACGAGATCTCCGCATCGATGGATTTACCAACAATGTCTTTTCGACTTTATAGCAAAACACATGATGCTATTTCCGAAATGTGGAAGACTGCTGCCGAAGATACTATGTTAAATGCGGCTAAAGAAGAAATTGAAGCGGCAAAATTACGTGGCGATGTTTCCGGTTCGGGAATAGCAATGATACCGGTTGAAGCGGATGCTTGTTGGAGCAAACGCTCTTATAAAAATAATTATTCTGCACTCTCTGGTGTTGCAGCCATAATTGGCGAACATAGTGGTAAAGTGCTACACATTGGCGTTCGCAACAAATACTGCGTCATTTGCTTTCGAGCTAATAAAAAAGGCCAGCCAGCAAAACAGCACAAATGCACCAAAAATTACACGGGATCGTCTACCAGCATGGAGCAAGCCATATTAGTTGAAGGTTTCAAAAGTTCCATTAGAGATAGAAATTTAATTTATAAAACATTAATTGCAGATGGCGACTCTAGTACTTATAAAAGTATACTAGAGAGTCGACCTTACCCAGATATATCCATACAAAAAATTGAATGCACAAACCATTTGTTGAGAAATTACAATGGTAAAAACTTACTACTACAAAAAGATACAGCTATACCACTGAGCGAGCGTAAACTTTTGAACATGGACAGACTAAAAAGGCTGCGTACTGCTGTTCGCGCTGCTATTAAATTTAGACAGCAGAACGGTGGTTCAGTGTCAAATAAAATAGAAAGTCTTCAAAAAGACATTATTAACAGCCCACGACACATCTTTGGGGATCATACCGAATGTGACAGCTATTATTGTACAGAGGAGAGAAAAAAAGAGCCCAATCTAGTTTTACAAATACCTACGTTACTTTTAAAACTAAAAAAAAACGCATCTCAACTTGCCTATAATTCCCGAAGCCTGTTACATTCCTACACTAATAATCGCGCAGAACAGTTCAATAGCATCGTGGCTAAGATGGTAGGAGGAAAACGAGTCAATTTTTCACTGAAGGACTCCTACACTACACGATGCTATGCAGCAGTGGTATCGTTCAATACCGGCAGGCCTCAGTACAATCTTTATAAAACGATATGTCACGTTAGTCCAGGTAAATCTTTGAAATCGTTAGAGGCCAAAAGGTACAATAAAAATACTCGAGAAGTAATGGCTCGTAGAGGTACGGCTCGTAAAAAAATTGACTTTAATCATGTAGATGCTCATTACGGAAAGGAATGTGAAAGACCAGATATGGAAGCAGCAGATTACGAGCGCGGAAAAAAATTATTTTTAAATAATCTAAGAGAACAGGCGACAAATCGTCATGAAATTGAGAGAGCTACTGTGTTACAGGCCGAAAGTTCTTTGTGGCTTGAACTCAGAAGAAGCATTCTCACCGCGTCTTGCTTTGGAAAGGTTTGCAAAAGACGACCAAACCAAAACTCTGCTCCTTTGGTAAAATCTATTTTATATTCTTACAATTTAGACCATATAACATCAATAAAACATGGTAAGGACAGCGAACCAAAGGCTTTAGCTCAACTTAGTGTGCAAGAAAATATAACCGTCGAAAAATGTGGTCTTTTTATAGACGAAGAACATTTTTATTTAGGTGCGACACCGGATGGATTGTGCAGTGAAGGTTTAGTAGAAGTCAAATGTCCTAGCTCAGTTTTCGGAACCGATCCTGATACCGCTGTACACGCTAAAAAACTTAAATGTTTTAAAGTGACCAGTCAGGGTCAAATAGAAATGAACCAAAACCACGAATGGTTTTACCAGGTACAGGGCCAGTTACACGTTGCAAAAAGAAACGTTTGCATATTTGCTGTGTGGACTGGCACTGATTTTCCACTAAAAGTAGTAAGGGTAACTAAAGATGACGTTTTTTGGCAGGAAAAGATGCTTCCAAAATTGACTCGGTTTTACCAAGACTGCATATTACCAGAAATCATAGACCCTAGAAAAGCAAGATCAATGCCTTTACGACAAGTATTTATATAACATACGATAGTTATTATAAATTGAGAATAATTTGATTGATTATATTCAATATAAAAATGCTTGGCTCCATGTTGGTCCAGCTCCATTACCACTACCGGCATACAAATAATTACTTTTGGATATTATAATATATTATTACTTACCTGGCTTATTTGAATCTATGAATAATATTAATTTAAAATTTGTTTTTAATTTATTTACATTTTTCCCACATAATAGTACCGACAAGAAACATGTAACCGAGATATTTGTGATACATAACATGACTGAAAAAAATGTCCATATTGTTTTTTGCAGTCTTTTCCATAGAGATCTACCCTTTAGAATGATCAGATAGCATATTTTTTTCTGATTGATGTCTTATTTTTTCAAAATCGTCTGTAAATGGTTTATTTAAAATAAAATACTTTGAATCTTTCAGTTGTTTCGCTGTCCATTTGTATTTTATATTTACATACTTAACTCATATTTTTACTTTTTTATTGGTCTATAATAGTAAATATAATAATCAATTACTTTTAATAGCGTTCATTTAGTTTAACTCTTTCGCGAGCATTGGCAAAATAATTGCCAAACCACTTCTTAAAACAAACTAACATAATTGTGTGAAAACAACGCATTGGTAACAAAAAATTGACAAATTCAATCGGAGCATTGGCAACTATTTTGTTTATTTATTTATCTATATATATATATATATATATAAATCAATGCCAATTTTTGTAGTAATTTTATAACTCAAGAACGAGCTCACCTATCCGACACTTCGTAGCGAAGCACGTACCGGGCCGCTTGTTTATTTCTAAAATTCACGAACGGCCATTAGCAAAGATGTTGCTGTAGCCCAAAAAAGGGAGGAAATCTATTTATGTTGTTTTATAAATGTTGTTTCACAATGTTTAGAATAAATAAAACGAAAATCGGAGGTATAAATAGTACTGCCTGCGCCCAAAGGTTAAGCAGCCTGTATAAATCTCACCGTATAATTGCAAATACCGATAGATTACAATCTATCTCGGGAGATTTTAAACTATCGAAAGATTGTGAACCCTAACAAACAGCTCACGATTTAACGCATTATTTTCGGGAGATTGTAATATCTCGAAGCTAAACAGATACATTACAATCTATCGCAAGTTAATGTTTAATTATCCGAAAGCTATCCTTGATTGGTCGGTCTTACAGTAGCTCGTTCTGTGTCTATAGACTTAATATCATTATCAAATAAGATGTTTAAGGTTCACATTCATAAAAATATGAAAACACAGAAAATGTATGTAATTTAGGTTATATTCGTTGACTAAAACTTATTTATTGTCCAGACTTCACTTCTTAGGTTAATCGCAGATTCAGTTTTACTTCCACAACAATAACATATAACTAACTTTAACTCACAGGTTATTTTTAACAAAATTACGAATTACGAAATTAAATTAAAATCACTAGAACAGATTGTTTACATTCGACACCAAATGAATTATCAAACAAATAATTATGGCGGCGCCGAGCACATGACGTTTATCCAATCAGC
Organism: Agrotis clavis; assembly: GCA_954870645.1. Classification (NCBI taxonomy): domain Eukaryota; kingdom Metazoa; phylum Arthropoda; class Insecta; order Lepidoptera; family Noctuidae; genus Agrotis; species Agrotis clavis. The sequence goes on along the minus strand of OX940935.1, from coordinate 17,070,161 downwards.
GCGTGAGATGTTTTCCGTTCTATACATTTTAACAGTCTAAACTGAATAAAAAAAAAAAACTTTTTCAAAAATGTAACCTAAGTGCATTACAATTATATCGGCTCAAGATTGTTTAGTCCGACTCAACACTAGCGCTACACTGGTTGCGTTGTGTATGTGTGAATAGCTACGCACACATGAACATTGCTCCCGTCTTTTACCTAAACTCGAGCGTTCGAATTTTGTAAACTGGCTCTTAACAAGGAAGAGTTGAACGAATTTTGATAAAAAATGCTATTAAGGAGACTTAAGTCTCGGTAGGACATATAATTTCATTCTAGTAGTACTCATACATCCAAAGCTAGTTTAAATGCAAATACATTTTACATATAAATCTTTATTTCTTAAAATAATTCGGATTAGGTGCTTGAGAGATGATAGCTAAATTCAATTGCTAAGCTACACGGACAGCAATGTTCTAAGCTTCAAAATTAGCTCAGCTCATCCAGTATTTATTCTACATCTGGGACACATCTACCTGCAATGCGTTATCGTGAACAAGTTCAGACAACCGAGAGTACTTAGTCTAACACCTGGCTATTTCAATTTAAAGAATAGGTTTTAGTTTATTAGACAAATTCTATTTGCTATTGTTAGAAAGTTTTACTTTTAGTATAGTCGACTTTACAATGACTTTACTATTTTAAGGATAACTCGATTTCAACCTTAGTGAAAGTTTTAATGTAGATTTATATCGAGACTGACTTTATCTTCTCATAGGTTACAGGTGCAAGTCGATATGCAAGCACAAACAGCCGTTATATTTTCAAAAAACTTTTGGACCGATCATTTTTAGCGAAGCTTTGAAAGTGATGTCTTATTATTCTAAATATCGAACAAAAACTCTAGAATGGCAATTCTTTATAGTTTTGGCTAAAAATTTTTCCACATTCGATCTATTTTCTATACTTCTAAGTGCAATTTTTGTATGTTTGGACACTTGGAAGTTTTTGTCCGTTATAATAAATTAAAGGCATCAATTTCTTATCCTCGCTGAAAATTACCATTTCGACGGGTTTTTGGAACACATGTGCTATGGATATGAATGATATACCGAGTTTTCTCCTTACCTCGGGTGTGAATCGTTACCTTTTTTAAATAAAATGACCCCTCCCACTCAGAGCAGGGCGGGAGGGACTGTCAGACTTGTACTGACTAAAATCCACGGTGTCCTTCAATAGCCCTTTATGTTCCGGGGCCACGGGTTACCCGTTAGTCCCACGACCCCGGCAGGCTTAAGCCCTCCAAGGGGGCCCTGTCATATTGCTGACAGGTCTTTGTGACCCGCGTGGTACACGACGCGCCGCCCGTAGACCCGGGCATGCTCCATGGTTGGATGGCGAGTTGCCCATTACTCGCCGTGCGTCCGCCCGTAGCGGCCAGATAATGTAAAATGCTATTCAGGCATATTATAATAATTAGACTGGATGCCGGGCGCAATATAACTGGGAAAAGGCTAGGTAGTCCACGTTGAAAATACGAGTATCTACTCAATTTATGTAACTTCTGGCTATGGTGACTCAAATGCTACTAATTAGTTATGTTCGTAAACGGGCGCTGTCAGTCGTGACTGGTCATCTCTTAGCAGCCACGGTTTATTTTAATTATATAGAATTTTGTCTTTTTATATTAATTTCCTATGGACACTTTTCACTTGTTACATCGTTCTCACATAATGTACCATCTCGAGTTGAGTGATGTAACCATGATGTAACAAAGATTTTGTTATAATTTTGGCGATTGAAAAAGAGTGTCCATGGAGTTTCTTGCCAGTTCTTCTCCATAGAGATCTACGCTTTGGAATGGGCATCTACAGTACTTTCACAGTTTTTATGTCTTGTGACTGGGACTGTATATAAACTATTTTATTTTACTTTTGTCTTTTGACAATTAAAAAGTGTGTAACTGGCCTACTTGAAATAAATGATTTGATTTTGATTCGACAGACTCCATCGACTACTGTTAGGAAGGCTTACTTCAACGTTCATTTCTACATTAGTGAGTAACTTGAAGAAATTGTTCTATGTAAATGGACCGATGTAAAGCGAAGTTTGGTTAACTTCAAGCATTTTAAGTACTTGCATTATGTTTAAGGAACACTTAGATGTTACTGATTAGTTTTCTATAACGTCTCCTGTTAAGGCGACTTGAAACAGTTTTCGGAGTTGCGGTGTTAAAATACTAATAAAGAAAAGTGTTTCAAACATTCGTAAGACTTGCTCTTGGAATCTTCAAATCGCATGATTTCGTAGCACGATACCTACTTCGAACAATGACTACCTTTTGAATCTTTTAAGTAATCGGTATTACAAAGCCAACATATTGAAACCGCCGTACATTAAACCCTGATGGCTGCTATCTTGATCCCAGATGCCTACTTTTCTTCAACACGTTGCCGTTGATCGCTAAAACAATTATTTATCTCTTCCTGAGAGCCAGATGCGAGTTTAATATACCTACTTGTTTTAATTTACTTTTAATATTTTCAAAGAGTACTAGAACAACCGCCATCTAGGAACAAAGATGGGAAACAAAATTATTCCGTACAAACTGAAGTATACTTTAACACTATTGATAAGGCCTTAACAGGGATGACAACTCACACTAGACCCTCTGAAAACCCGCTAATTTACCCACATATATTCCACACAGAATCTTGAATACTCTCCACTTGTCCCTCGCCAAATGAGAACCCCAAACATCCACTTACAGTTGTTACCAGGATTAACCTAGTTTCCAAAACAAATGAATAACTTAACGTCAAGATCTCAGGAGACGATCCCTAACCAGTTCCGACCGGTGTTAACCGGATCAAACCGGTTCTAACTCAATTAAACCGAATTCTAAATCCAATTACGAAACTGCCCTATGCTAATTTTTTCGCCGTTTGAATGATTAATGTTGGTAAACCAATTTTAATTTAATGATAATTATTTGGTGATTAGTCATACTTAATTATGCTATTTCTGATGAAATTTAGTTGGTAATATTGGAAATTGTATTATTTGGGCTGATTAAATGAACTGATTACTACCTCAAAATATTTCATTTCGCACTATTCCCCGCCCCGGTTTTACGGGTGCATTATTTCTGATGTATTAAAACCTCTAAAACTCAAACACATTAAAACTCCTAAATCACTCTGTCTGTTGATGAACACCGCATTACTATTTATTGCGTTAAGTTTGAAAGATCTAAGCTTACAGAGGCGGGAAGCGACTTAGTTTTATACCATGTAAAAAAGGGCTTCAATGGGCACTTATAAAACATTCGAAACTAGTTGCACTTCAGCGTTTATAGCTACGGAATTTCTAGCAAAAGACAAAAAAAAAGATTTAAAAAAAACAAGATGGCTGCCATTGTGTTCAATTTGCTGTTTAAAAACGATTTTATCTGCATATTATTTTAAAAAAATCTCTATATCTTTCTCAGGAAGGACATACAACAAAAATATAGTAAAAAAACTTGACTGATTTGTTTCCCTAATGTGTACTAATTACTCAATTACTTATAATAAATAGGCGACACTTCTCATCGTGTAGGAAGCGATGTCTGTCATGTCCATCAAATTAGTCTCAACCTGACCTTGTTCCAGTGAGGAGCAAAATTAACACGCACATCACAATTACTGACACGCAGCAGACAAATTAAATAAAAAGTTTTATCAAAAGGTAATCCTGACTAACTAATTTAATTTAGGTATTGAAATTGCGAAAATTTGTGAAGGTGTGTAATTTGGTGTTTGTTACTCTTTCACGCAAAAACTACTGCACGGATTTGGATGAAAGGCACACATTATACTTTACAAAGGATAGAATTTATCCAAAATTTTGTCTTTTCATGGTAAAATTTTCGAGACACACGTGGGTGATGTGTCATTTGAGTTAAAATTTTTGAAAACGCACCTGCGATTCAGGAGAAATTCTTAGTGTAGGGCAAAGTTAAAAAAAGCAGTTGGTAATATTATGCGTGGACATAGGGCACCATCAATCATAAACAAATTGTATTTTTTCCTCTGGTGAAAAAAAGTATTGTACCAGAGTAAGAAAAACAAATATTCTCATAGATGGTGCCACGTCTCTTTTGAACAATGATTGAATTTTATTATAACAAGCAACGTACAACTCTAGTATAGACTATAGAGATATAGAGATACCTAATCAAATAAAAAAAAACAGTCCCCTTACAGGAATTAAGATTTTTCTTTAAGTCCACCTTTTGGGTAATTCCAATGCGACTTGTTCTTGATTTAAGGATTAATAAATTAAAATCTTTAGCAGTAAAGAAACAAAGTTTAATTTTCTTTGATAAGTAACCTCGAACCCCTTTATGAACTCATCCGAAAATTCTTGATTAAAAGGAATAGGAAATACCGAAACTCAAAAGTAATAACTGTGTTCCGTTTAATTTAAATCGAAATTAATGAAGCATAAAAATCAGAGATGTTTTGATTCCCCTTTGACAACGATGCTTTGACATTTACCAAATCCTTTAAAACTGCCAACAGTAAAAGAATCAGAAGAAAAAATTTTTTTCGATGTAAAATCATCAAACGAGTACTACCCAGGGATGGCGGGAGGGACTGTCAGACTTGTACAGACTAAAATCCACGGCGATCCTTCAATAGCCCTTTACGTTCCAAATAGCCTTCTACATTCTAGGGTCACGGTCCCCAGATGAGACAGTCCCGCGATCCCATCACTTAATAAAAACGTGCAATCTCAGGCAGACTCAGAGAGAGGTTTAAAACTTAAATCCTTGTTTAAAACTGTCTCAGGTAGCTAGAGGAAACTATGACATAAAATCCACTTTAAGTACAAAACCCATAATTTAACGTTAACGACGATTAATAAGGGCTATCAGGACCCTCATAAAGTTTCATTATTTTTAATACTTAACATAATTTCCTAAAGGTGTTAAACCTACCTGAGAGTTGACAATCGAGAAGCGGTGTTGCCAGACGTAACTAATACTAAAAGGGATAATAACTTTTACTGGTGTCATAAATTATGTCAAATTTTATGATTTTGTCATTTCTTTACTAATTTATTGCTTTTTTTTATTACAGGTAACTAAGGCTCGTGTGTTTTTGGAGATTAATTGATGCATTGGTCATTGTCAACATCAGTAAGTGATTATTTATATGACTTATGCTCTAACATAAATTCTATACATATTTGATCGTACAGCGAACTCAAAGAATTACGACGTAAAATATAATATGGAAAATTAAAATGCGCTCCCATAGTGTACGAATGAAGAACTCCCTGTTTACGTCACAATAACCTAAAATCTTTCAGTGATATTTGTTTCAAGCTCTATGCAAAGTAGAATTTTATTTTGCCATAAGTAAGGTCTGATTTAAAGACTAGGGCGAGAATGCTCAAAAGAGTTACCGCGACCGTGGAATGCAAAGGTCAGTAAGAACGGTGCTTTTTACTCAGTCTGATACTCTATTCTGCTCCACTCAGTGCGGAGAAGTTGAGAGAAGAGAACCCAAAAAAGGGTTTTATTTAAGGACAAACCTAGTTTGGTTATAAAAAAATGACATAGTACCCTATGTGTGACTTTCAATGAATATAAAAGTAAAAAGTTTATAGACTTCGTCATGAATTTTTAGTGTTTCTAGAATGTGTTTTTCAAGTACAAAAGTTTTAACGATTATGCAAAACTTTCCCCTTGTAGAAACTGGGAAAGCTCTAACTTAAATAGACTTTTTCATGAATTTTATAACTTTACCTATATTAATATTGACCTTGTCTTTACTTCAACGTCTAAAATCTCATCGCTCATTAAATATTAAATAGTCATTAAAACAACTCAAAAACTCGTAATAATGCTGATTTCCTCCCACCCAGGGCAGAGCGGAAGGACTGTCAGACTTGTACTGACTAAAATCCACGGAGTCCTTCAATAGCTCTTTACGTCCCGGGGTCATGGTAATTCGTTACTCCCGCGACCCCGGCAGGCTTTGGCCCTCTAAAGGGGGGGGGGGGGCGTCATTGATTTTCCCAATTGAAAAAATATTAACGATACATTTTTAACACGGACAACACTCGTAACTTAAAATTATTTCAAATACCAAAATGGCGGCGGCTGTCAAATATGTCAATTTTGCGCGCCAAAGTTGCGCCCCAGTTTATAACAATATCGCGACATAGAGATACCTGCACGCATAGTTAGTTTTAATTAAAACTCCTTTGTCGTGTGCCAACGCTTTATTCATTTAACTGAGCGTTATAAACGGCTTTTCATTTACGACAGACAACGCATGATGGGATTATCAAAATTTTATTTCGCTGTTATTTTTATACTCACGTGCACACACGGTTTTATTATTAAAAACTTGGTTGGATGTTCATTTTTGTGTGATATTGTCAGCTTAGACACTATACCTAGTAACCTATGTAGTTTTTGGGAGTTGAGGTTAATCTTATTGACTTCAGAACCTTGAGATATCTGTTTTTAAAAAATGGCGACCGTTTTTACCTTATTTGTTTCTTAAACTCATATCACAAATCACTTTCTTAAATACATAATCTACTTATCTGAAAAGCTCCCCTAACTTCACCACAAAAGGACTAATAGACCATTGAAATAATTTCGGCCAATTTGCATTCACAGCCGCTTTCCGATAAAAAACCGTTTCCTTTTCGGCAAAAGTTCTGAAATTTCAAATTTACTGGTAGATTAAAACCTCCTTCAGTAAACTTGGGAAAGCTTTTACAAAGTTCTACGATCAATTCTTTTACCCTTAGCTATAATTAAACACAACGTAAATTACTAATAAATATGTTTTGAAAATGAACAGAAAATAATGTTCTTTGGTAGAAACATATCTAACTTTCTGAAAGGTAGTGTAAAGTTTTCTCGGGGAATGTTTTATTCAAGCCGTTACTGCTTTGCAGACACTATAAATTCCAATATGTCGAAATACGTAGTATTTACAATACAGACAGCTTCTTTGTGGCCAGTCTATACAGTTATTGAGTCATTTCTATTCTAAGCTAGTTTCTGTCTGAGAGAACGCCGTGCTTCTTTTATTTTCTGAGAGTATCATATACTTATCATTATGTACTCTAGTTTTTGGAACTTGGCAACAGCGCAATAAAATGCTGTCGCTATTGATTTATGATATATCTAGTTGAATTTACGATTTTATCCAGAAATCCAGATGAGTTGCAGACTTCAAATTATTTATACCCGCTCATAAAGTTCCAATTACCATAAGGAATTTATAAGTATTCAATGGTCCCCTTTTCCCAAAAATCACTCAATACGTTTAATGTTAACGATTTAACAAAAAAAAAAGACAATTCCGTCTCACTTATTTTTAAAACGGAGGAGAAAAACTTCGTTTTAAAACCGATTTGCTGTAGAACCATAAAGAAGAAAGGAGGTAGTATGATATAATTAATTGTTATGATTATCTTCTTTCTTTCTTGATTATTTATTACCTATTATTTCAACCTATAATGTGACCAGTTTAGGTGAACGGTCTAGTGGTTAGTGACCCTGACTCATATGCCGGAGGTCGTGGGTTCGATTCCCACCCAGGACAAATGTTTGTGTGATGAGCTCGATCATTTGTTCTGTGTCTGGGTGTAATTTATCTATAATATGTATGTATTTAGAAATATATAAGTATGTTTATCAGATGTCTAGTACTCATAAAACAAGTTCAGCTTAGCTTGGGACTAGATGGCGTTGTGTGTTATTTGTGGAATATTATTATTATACATTTTAAAACGATTAATATAAACTAAATAATGTCTTCTTATTTTTACCTAAAGCTTCACATGTTATTAAAGTACTTAGTTTCCCCCATTTCCTTTACAACTGCTTCAACACTTGAGCAATACCGCCATATTGCTCGGAACTCTTTTGAAGTCCCGTGAAAGGAGATCGTGCCTTCGAATACGTAATTGTCTGGAAACATCCATCATCGGTATAAGGTTATTGATAGTATCGTGTATTTTTCAAGTGGAGGGCCTAAAAACGTTTTTGAGATCCATTTGTTGTGACTTTTAGGCGAATTTGAGTAGTTTACACGATCCATTTAAGTTGTTCAGAAGATCAAAATCGACAAGGATTTCCACTGCCGGACACAGGCTTTGTATAAAAGGGAGTAGGCCATGATCCACGCACCACGCGGGCCCAGTGCTTGAGGTTTAATAGATAAAATGCATTATTTTGCAATATTTAGTAAGGGTTAACAAACACACGTATCGCATGCTTTTATGCTTACCATCAAAAATGTCTCATACGTTTGTGATAATTATGTTTGTAAATGAAAGTATTCTTCATTCTTGAATGCTCCTTATTTAGACGCGGTCGGCGAGTAATGGGCGACTCGCTGTCCGTCCGTGGACCACGCCCGGGTCGACGGCGAGTCGTGTTTCATGCGCGCCTCAAAGAACTGTCAGCAAAATGACGGGGTCCCCCTTACTAATGGGTAGTCATAGCCCGAAACGTAAAGGGCTATTGAAGGACACCGTGGATTTTAGTCAGTACAAGTCTGACAGTCTGTCCTGCGCTGCCCTGGGTGGGAGGACTCATTTGATGATTTGACCACGTAAAAAAGTCTTATTTAGACGATTGAAGAAATTGCATGCAATTCATCATCATCATCATCTCAGCCATAGGACGTCCACTGCTGAACATAGGCCTCCCCTTTTGATCTCCACAGATACCGGTTGGAAGCGACTATGACTGACGATTATGGAATATTCAGTTGATGAAACAAATGCCGCAATGTAGTCAAGACTGCATGCAAGTTCTTGCATTGTCTAAATAAGCCTTTACTAAAAGTCTTATTCTGCTGCATAGCTGTTGTCCATAATCATAAAACAATTGCACTACTAAAATTATTACAGTAGCAACTATTCACAAAGGCCGTTTGTTCAGACTCCGGCCATTTGCCCGTAACACCTACGAGTATCTCTGAGTTAATTGTGCCACAAACTACTCGTTACGGCCACCGGGTCCCAGCTGCACCTCTTTTATTAAACCCAAGTCCCACATTTCTTGCTTATTTTGCTTTGTATTGTATTAAAATGTTTAATGTTGGACAAAGGATTTATTACAATTTTATCTTAACCCTATTTTCATTCCCAAGTAAGTAATTGTATAAATTGCATGGATATAACTGGTATTTCCAGATTCGAAATGCAACGTTTTCGCTTCGAATTCTCTTTTCGAATTTAAAATTGAACTCTTCGTTCCATTTTCGTCTGATGTCAACTGCTATTTTCAGCCAATAATTTCGAGAACCAGAGACATTTCCATTCTTTTTTCGAACGACATTGAAAACAACCTAATTTGTGTATCAGTACAAATTCCCATGGGGGCCGTTGAGAACTGCGCCATTTAAAAGTTTGCACATAATTTTTCCTCTCCTCCCTTGGGTCCCACTGCTTTTACCCTCGGACTTGGCCGCTGTGCAATTAAACTTTTTTGTCGGCGATAATTTCTTTCGAGCATGAATACATTAAGCACTAAGGTTAAGATAAGAAATTGGCAAGAAACAAACTCGAAATAAATAAAACATAATGGAAATAATAACCACAAAAAAAAACTTATGTAAAAATAAAATATCTATGTTAACTGTGATGAAAATAAAAATATCAGCAAATACTTATAAGTTCATAAAGGGCAGACTACAAAACGAAAACCGTTAATCTGAAGAAACTGCTAAAAATAGACTTCTTTGAAATCAGGAGGATCCAATAATTGCCTTTCTACCGTATAAAGTAACCTCATTTCAGTAAATCCTGAGCTGGCGGTGTTCTTCCAACGAAGTACATTTATTTTATATGGCTCAGTTTTATTTCTCTGTAATGGCCTAACTTAGCTACTTACTGCAATTTATATTTAAATATTTACAAAGTTTTATTTACCCTTTTTGATTAATAGGACATTATCAGAGCAGTTTTCTTCTAGAGCTTACTTTTACGACTTTATTTAAGATGTTTCACGTACATTTTAGGAAGAATTTATCTACATTTGCGATACATAGTTGCGTTTAATTTAACTGAATAGTTTCGTCTCCGCGTTTTGTGGGTTATAAAACTAGGATTTGATGATGAAACTTTTTACGTCTGTGAGGCACGACGACCAAGATAATGATGTAAATATAGATGCATCAAAACACCCAATTCAAAGCCAGCAAAGAAGGAAGAAGTTCAGAAATTGCAAAGCACCGACCAAAACCTTTCAATATCTTTTAAAACACATTTTGTCCCCTCTCTTTTTTAAAATAAACTTTGCGAAACCAATTTTCTATCAGCGACTCACCCAATCACTTCAGAGATAGACTGCCAATCGATCACACGTCAGCGAGCCTGCCTACCTTATTATCATAAAAAAACCTTCTTGCAAACCTCCTTAACCTTTTTAAGTATTCATGGCTGGAGCCTACACGGTCCATTTTCATTAGCGTCTAATAAATATGTACGGAATCTTAAGGTCGAGAAAGTACGAATAAAAGCGAAGTTTCCAAGAAATGAGGGTTGTCATCTTGTTTCTTTGCACAGTTTCAATAAAGAGGTGTCAATGGTTGATTGTTTTGGGGACTGTAATAAAGGCGACATGACGCCTCGACCCTCTAATGGCTGTCATATGAGCATTTAGTGTGTGCTAAAAGTTAGTGATGACTAAACGTTTTGTTATTTGAAGTTAACTATAAACAACTCAGCCGTAATTTAGATTCGCAACACATTTAAATAATGGCGCCCAACATGGGACTTTAGTTTGTATAAATTATTTGCAAAATACGGTGAGACAGATCTCTATTTGCATAATGACCAAAATTATGTCTTGCCAGCAAACACTGCAGAGGAAATGACGTAGTAATATTGCAAATTATCATTACGGAGGCTTATTGGCGCCCAGTATGGGACCCGACCCGCCTATAATTTACACCGGACAAGCCCAATCCATTGTCAAGGGAAATTACCTAGACATTGTCCGGTCACATCCAGTCTGTCATACGTCACAAACCTAGAACCTTTGGGACATGGAATTAGATTGACTTCACAAACCTCAGCTGATCGATTACCATAGTGACTTATCAGCTACGCTGTCTTTATGTTCATTTATTTCAATTGTAAACATGTTAATTCATTTTGAATGCTAGTGAACTATTGAACGAGTAGTCTCGGAAATAAAAAATGGCATTCAGTGTATTCCGATGAAGACGTAAGGTGTCGACACTCGACGCATATGACTACGTAGACTCTTCATTCTTTGCATAGTGCAGAAATACCGGGCCTACTACAAAATTTTAATTTATTTGTTGCTTGCTTACACATTCCCCACACGATCTCCCAAAAAGCTTTCCATAATTTAAATCCTCAATTCGATTAAGGCCTGACGTTCGATAAAATAAATTTTCCGCTTTATTCAGGTGAGGTGGGTAGTTCTATATAAATTGTCCGTCAACAGCGCCCGAAGGATACCCTCCTGTTGTGATAACATGTTCGAACCCATTTCTATTATTATGTACTTCAGTTATCAAGGCTGTTTGTAGCTGAAAGGTTTCCGGGAAGGTCTGAGTTTAACTAAAAGCGTTTGTATGTTGTTACAAGTTTGGGAACAGTTTTTGTTTGATGGAAGTTTTGCTTAGTACTGATTGGGGAAAGTTTGAAGGGATCGAATTTGCCCAATTTGTTTCAATAGACAAAGTACATTATTCCCATCGACAAGTTTCAACTATCTCGTTGATCACAAGCGAGACAGCTGTTTTAAAAGGCCTGGCTTGTTTTGATTTCTAGATCGGCCATCAGTTTTATGACCACTGTGCTCAAAAAATATGTACATGGTATTACGTAACATGGCAGTTTAACATAACTGGTAAAATGTTGGTGTACTTTCAGGGTATATGTATGCCTCTGCCAAACCCCTCGAGGATTACAGTCGTGATGTTATGTTTTTTTTAAAGAGTTATATTATTAACACATGAGTCTTCTGAACTAGTCGCCTAAAATTTTCTGTATCAACGTATATAACATTGAGTAAACCAATCTCTATAAAATGGAAACACCGGGGCTCTCACTGCCGTGTTGATTACAGGTGTCGAGTACCTTCATTTGGGGTCGAAATAAATCAAAACAGGAATGAACAGATATCAATCTAATCCCCCAAACCCTCACAATACCGAGCGCCGAGAGTTTCACAGAATTCCCGCTCAATTTTGATAAATGTATTCTACCGTACCGTTGTATGATTCAGTTCTGTGGAATATTTGGATAGACCCTTACTTGAATCAGCAAATATGATTAATTGTGTGCGAAAGGAATATAAAAGCACTAAATTATAGCTGTGTAAACGAAAAAAGAATTAAATTTTGCACAATTAAACGAATTTTTTGTTACGTCCATACAATTTGTGCTTAGCGAGCGTTTTAGAGTCGGGACATGTACAGCTTAGCAATTATACAATTAGGGAATAAGTAAACGTTACCTTTGCGCTGGTGTGACCTAAGCCATGATAATTCACGGTGCAGACAGGCTTGGATTAGAGACAATCCTGGGCTTCTCCCTTGGTTGACCTTTCTCTTGCAATGTTTTGGTACAAGCAGGATCGCGCGTTGTAAAGAGACATAATTGGAAACATTTTATCATCGGTAATACAACAATTCGAAAGCGATTTATTTCAACGTCATGAGACAGTTAACATGATAAAAAAAAAATTCAATTACTTTCTTCATCAATTTTATTTGTTTTCGTATTTACAGTATTTTTACATTGCGCGCTCGTGCTATGCCTCTTTTCGACATATCTAATGAAAGCACTCGATTCGAGAGAATTTTCCTTTTACCCCACTTTAAAATTCAAAGACTAGTGTTCACATCTACCCATGCAGATAGGTCGGGACTTCGAAATGGGAAAAAAATGTTTAATTATCGACTTTGGTCGCTGGCGTGCAGTGGATGGAAGTTGGAAACAGACAAAGGACAGTCGGGAGCAGTTTTTGGTCGATTGGTTTTCGATGACGTTGCGACCGAATTGTTTGTATGCCTTTTTTGAAATTAGTTTAGGAATACGTTCAGTTTTTTCAAAAAGCCAGTGACTATGGTCTACTGAACTACGTGCGTATAAAGGGTATTCCATATTTTGAGCAAAGCTTGCATTCCGATATTTCTGCAAAGTATTGTTGAAGATTTTATATTATCATATTTTAGTGCCACCAACGTACCAGCACCTGACCAGCTACCCAACACCTTTCAAGCTACACAAGTATATGCAAAGACTTCGAAAGAACTTTCATAATTCATCATCATAGATGAACTCAATTTCCTCCGCTATAGTTAATTCGTGCACGTAATTGAATGATACGGCACGTACAAATCACCCAATAATTTGCAATCATTTGTTAAATTAAATTTATCATTTTTTTTTAAGTTTATTATATAGTATTGACCTATTTATTTTTTCACATTTTATTAATACTTACCCAGTTATTCGTATTTTGTACTTTATCTGTGTTTCTATTTATTTATTTAAAATATGACCCTAGCTTGATTTCCGTACACTTTTCTATCTTCTTCTTTTTCGGGTGACCACTGAAAATCAGCGCTGTGCTGTGGGTCTCCCATAGCACAGCTTTATGCTGAGTGGGAATCCTTTCTTGTCACAGTCATGACATACAGCTGCCTACCTATTAGGTTTTTGCATTTTTTTTTCTGTTAGTTGCATTAGATTTAGTTTTGTATTTTTTCTGTTTAATACGTGTTTTATTTTTGTCTTTTGTTGAATGTTTGCATGTCTGTGTCAAATAAAATATTTTTTCTTTCTTTCTTTCTAATTTAAGAAAGCGATTTCCGATAAATCGTCAAAAACAGATACGACATAATTATTTGATTAAAAGCTTTGTTTGAGGTCCTTTACGTGGCCAAAAACGTATCTAATTCGAGGAAACTGCACAAAGGAAAGAGTGGAAGGCTATGGGGGAGACCTTTGCCGAGTAGTGGGACAAAATAGGTTTAAAAAAAGGCTTTATTTTAAAGCGATGTAAGTTCAAAATAGGTTACCTGTGCGATTGTGCTCTAAAGTGCATTTTCTTAGCTGAATTTGTTCTATGTTATTTTAATCTTCACTTATATGGTGAAAACGTTTTCTATAGCGTAACATAAAATGTATGGCGTATTTGATATCGGTCCGGTGTCCTTGCATAAAATGTCCATCACTGTAGGAATTTATTACAGTTATTTATGGAAGCGATGTATTTTCGTCTCATTTAGCTTTATGGGAGATATTATTGTGCCATGGTTACAAATGTTATGTATATAAAAGGAAGTCTGAAAATGGCGCCGGTCTCTTAAACAAAACTGTACCCTTAGCACGAGTTTTCACTCTTTTACTTTACAGCGTCTTTCCAGTATTTACAGCGTTTCTTGTATGTAAAAATGGAACAGCGCCTCTGGTGTGCGAAGAAGGAACTATTTTTTTCCTTGAAAATTGTCAATTTGAAATTGTCAAAGTTCCAGTTTACGTCTCAAATACTGAAAACTCGTGCTAAGGGTACTGGTCAAGTGAGTTTCGGACCACGTAAAATGAAGGGTTCCGTAGTACCTCTCGATTATTTTTATCATGGACTTTGAGTTTCCAGTAATGTATAGGTAAAGAATATAAAACAGATAATAATTATCTGTTTTTTTTTTCTGAATTGTTGACTCAGTAATTAGGAGATAATATGCAATACTTTGGGATGGGAATGGTAATACGAGTATTTTTACGGGTTGATGTAGGTAAGTTCGCTACAAAAATAATTCCCCTCGAAAAAAGTTTTGATCCTGTTCTCCTAGTACCTACGTTCTATTTAGATTCCACATTGTCCTCATTTTCGGTAGTTTTTTTTGCTGGATTTTATAATTAAATTGTTCTGCTATCCCCGTGCGGAAAAAAAATTGGTAGAATGTACAATCGACAAAGTTGAATCATGACCCATTTTGACAAAAAATCGTTTGATTCCGTCAAATTGACGAAGATCAAAGTCGTTACCATGGATATGTATGTTTACGTGAATGTGGACCTAATTGTATTTGAATGTCTGTAAGAAAATAAGCTTATGGTGGGTCATAATTCAACTTTGTCGATTGTAAAATAATCAAATTAAAAAAAAAAAAAACAAAAACCTTTGGCTAATTTAAACAGTATACTTTTTTTCGGGAATTATTTTAGTGGCCAACTCATTTTTACAATCATCATAACATTTTTTTAATATTTAAGTCACACGATGCAGTGCGGTTGCAATTTTTCAAAAGGGGGTGAGTAATTGTCTTTATTTTTTCTTATTTTTGTAATACGCTCTATAAACATAACATTAACAAATGAAAGAGAATCAGAACTGTACCCTTAGCACGAATTTTCACTCTTTTACTTTACAGTATTTACAGCGTTTTTTGTATGAAAAAATAGAACAGCGCGATGCGCGAAGACGGAACTAATTTTTCCCTTGAAAATGTCAACTTGAAATTGTCAAAGTTCCAGTTTACTTTACGTCTCAAATACTGAAAATTCGTGCTAAGGGTACTGTATTGAAAAAATACCAAATATTCCATTCCATTAAATGATTAAAGCACCAACTTTTCTGTGTCTCATTAGCAGAACAGAATAAAGTAATTAGTTGAGCGAACAAGCCGATTCGATTGACCTCGCTCTTCAATAGTCTATGGTCTAATAAATTAACACCACAACGAGACGTTTACACGATGGGCAAACATGCGAAATCGGGGAGTGCCTTGTTAAGGCAGGCCCTTCACACAATGGCGTAAGCTGGTTTGGCCCCAGTTAGTGATAGTATCCTGAGCAATTTAGTAGATAAGATTTGTCTAAGAGATTTTTGACATAATAAAGAAGTTATCGGAGACAATTTCTTAAAAAACTTTTTTTTTTTCTCAGTGTATTAATCAAATGATACAACATGTATCAGAAAATTGTAGATTTGTAATTAAAAGATGTTGTATACCTACACTAACAAGCTGAAATTCAGAACACAAAGTTGTGTTTTTGAAACAATAAGAAGTTCTAATAATGCGAATATATTTTTAGACTTAGTGGGACGGACTTGGAACTTGGGCCATCCCCTGTTTTTAGTTATGAAACCATACAATATGCTTGTAGCAGCTGTTTTTATCGTTGACCCTACTGTACAATGATGTCATGTTGTCACTCCACGGAAGTTCATTTTTACGAGAAGGAAGTTTCGGAAGTTCAGTACACACCCTTAAAATAAAGCCCACATTTAATAAATCACCCAGTAAGTATAGATACACAACGGATCATTACATATCTTTTTCCCGCATCAGACAATTCAGTTCTCGAGCTGTCACATGCACCCCGGGGACAGATTACGTAAGACTGATGCCTTCACGCACCCCCCTGACAAATATCTTGGTCTGACGTCAGACTATTATTCATCTGAACCATTGTACAGCTGTTAGACGTGTGTCTGAACTTTTCAGATTTATTTCAGCTTGTAAGTGAAGTTTTTGTGTTGTTTTGCTTTAAGGTTGACATTAACAAAGGGTAAAGGCGCTCCCTCACCGCGAGCATTCACCTCTAATGTAACATAAAAGTGCGCATTTTGATGCTTTATCTATTGTCTTCGAATGTTCGAATCTATAACGTTACATTAGAGGTGAATGCTCGCGTTGAGGGACCGCCATAATACGAACGTCCATTATAACCTTCCAGAAAATAACCTTAGCGACACTAAAATTTCACCAAAATCCGTTAATTAGAATTCTTACAATCTTTCGCGATAAAATTCATATTATTTATCAATTCATTTACTCCGAAGCAGCCACAAAGCCTGTGTAGTACATTCACAACAATGTGATCCTTATCATATGGACCGTAAAACATAAAGTGTGAAATGTTTGGTGTACTATTAGAGCACTCTGAATAACCTTCGAGGACTACAAAAGCGGTATCTTTTGTAAATAAAAAAAATGCTTCAGGAAAAATAAAAGTGATCCCATTATCCACAAACCGCAAACCCAAGATAATCTAAAAAAAAACTGTTTTTCTAATCAGAATGAAGAAAACAAAAGTCTGATGTAATTTCCTATCTCCGTGTTTTTAAACTCAAACGGCAGGTAGGTAATATCGTAAAGGCAATACAGACCACGGAAACAGGTACAATTTCGTTCTATTGCAATCTCGAATGTTCCAATTCTGACTTCAGAAATTGAACCAGCGCGATACTGCGAAACTGCGATGCGATTTCGGCTCAGGCACATTTTGCGAAAGAGACATTCTGCGAATGGGACATTTTGCTACCTCTGGACATTTTGCGAAAGGGACATTTTGAGAAATGGAACATTCTGCGAAAGGAACATTTTGCGAGAGAGACATTCTGCGAACGGGACATTTTTGCTACCTCTGGACATTTTGCGAAAGGGACATTTTGCGCCTGAGCCGCGATTTCATGCGGCAAGGTGGCCTACCATGACGGTTTCGGTGTAGGAACGAGATGACGCTAGACGACTTGTATAGCTCTGTCTCTTTCCCACAGTGAAACAACGCTCTCTTTCAGACGTCATGGTGTACCCAAAGGCGTCTCCCTTCCACGATTCGGAAGACCATTCCTTCTGACGATCGGCAACCGTATACTGAACGTATTTTGTAAACTAGCTCGTGACGTGGAACGTAAAAAGAAGTGTGCGCTTCTGTTATTGCTAAGAAGAATATATAGGAAATGGCGTCAACAAGTGTGACGCAACATTCGCAGATTCTTGCGACGCGTCGTGCGAGCTCGTAGATTTTTACGATGCGATGACGCGTCGTGGTTTTGTGTACAAGTACTTTTATTTGTTACCTAATGAAATTATCAAATGAGGACTCATTTCACTTCATCATCCAATAGCTCTTTACATTCCAGGGCCACGGTAACCCTTTTGGACAGTCCCGCGACCCGGCAGGCGTTTTGCTATCTAAGTGTCGCCGCACACGAGCCACTCACGACAGCTACAAACGCCGCCACGAGAAGCTACACGTGGCTACAGAGGTAGCTGAAGCGCGCGACAGCCATTTGTGGCCTGTGGTCGACACTTGCGGTCGTTTAATGCTACTTTTTTTAACCAATGCATTACTGAGGTAAAAGAGAGAGGGGTACGGAATCGCGCGAGTGGCTTGTGGCAGCGTTTTGTGGCCCGTGTGCCTAAACTAGTAAATATATTTCGTTTCATTTTTTTAATGGTGTCTAAAACCAGGCACTAGGCAATAGTGTTGAGCTATTTCTAGACTTTTAATAGTCGACATTAACCCTAGTGTGAGGGCGTGAGGTTGACAGTGATTTATCGTGTTAACGCTTTGCCGACAGTCACTTTTTTTATTGTAAGCATATATTAAAGCTATTTTAATTTTTGTGTTCCGTATCCTAAGGGTAAAACGGAATGGTCGCGGGACTTATCGAATTACCGTGACCCTGGAACGTAAAGGGCTATTGAAAGACACCGTGGATTTTATTCAGTACGAGTCTGACAGTCCCTCCCACTCTGCCCTGGGTGGGAGGACTCATTTGATGATTTTACCACGTAAAAAAACTCTTCTCTGTAATAAATACTACAGCTTCCAAATACCAATCGAATCAAATAAATAGGTCAATACACAAAAATATTCAGAGCCTATGTAATACGATAATAGTAAATATATCAAAGGCTGTGTGTTCCCACACAGCCGTATAACTCGCAGATTGACTTCAGAAATAGAATAAATAGGCTAAGAAGCGATAAAGTTGAACATTTAATATGCAATAGATATTGTATTTTATTTGTTTCGGATTAAACGATCCTGAACCTTTTGGAGTATCTTTATTTTTACCCGACTAAGGAAGGCTTATATCGTATATTATGTCTATGTAATCACATACGAGTATTATATTGTACTAGCTTCCGCCCGCGGCTTCGCCCGCGTGGTGTTTTGATAGCCTATGTTCTTTCTCAGGGTCTAAAGATTGTCTGTGCCAAATTTCATCAAAATCGGTTGAGAGGTTTAAGCGGGAAAGCGTAACAGACAGACAGAGTTACTTTCGCATTTATAATATTAGTTTGGATTAGTTTGGATAAGTGCCTATGTATTTTCACCCCCTTTTACAATGCACTTAGTCATAACTAGTGGAAATGTGGATGTCACTATGTCAAGTCTGCCTTTGCAATCTAAAAGATCTATTACTTCTTTCATGTTTTGATTTTCACCCAGGGCAGGGCAGGAGGGACTGACAGACTGACTCAAATCTACGGTGGCTTTCAATAGCCCTTTACATTCCGGGGTCACGGTAATTCGTGAGCCCCGCGACCCCGACAGACTTTGGTCATCTAAGGAGAGCCCCGTCATTGTACTTGTTGAGGCACGCGTGGAACACAACGCGCCGTCGACCCGGACATAGTTCATGATGGGACAGCGAGTCGTCCATTAGTGGTGGACCACTAGAAGGTGAATCATACCCCAAAATGTTGTTTCCTGCATATTGCTTAATAGCGCAGTTTTTATTATACCACACAGATAATTTAAAAATACACAATATAGAAGAGATATGTTCCCCTATATCCATGCAAATGACAGTTTCATTAAAATATTCACACTCGTATCTCCAATATTGTCCTTAAAAAAGTTAATAAAACGGTGGTGCGACCGAAAGAAATAACGAAACGCAATATTTGTTGAAATGACCTCATTTCGAGTTCTCGCGAAAATGTTCCTTCATAAAAAATCGGGGCAAAATAATACTTATTTCTACCGTTGAGTGTTAAATTCACAGTTTATAACACGAGTTAATTACCGTGGCAGAGGTGGGTAGAAATATAAACTTTGTTAGAATGTATTTTGGCGATGTTGACTAAATTCGGTCCACTGTGGTGCTACTGGTAAGCGATAAGCATGAGGTCCTAGGTTTTGGGTCGACGGCGCGTTGTGTTCCACGAGCGCCTCAAGAGTGTCAGCATATTTTACGTCTCCCTGGGCCCTTTAGAGGGCAAAAGCCTGCCGGGGTCGCGGGACTTACCGAATTACCGTGACCCTGGAACGTAAAGGGCTATTGAAGGACACCGTGGATTTTAGTCAGTACGAGTCTGACAGTCCCTCCCGCTCTGCCCTGGGTGGGAGGACTCATTTGATGATTTTACCGCGACAAAAGGACAGTAGTAGGACTGTCAGACTCGTAGGTACTGAATAAAAACCCTGTTCCTTCAGTTGTCTTTTTAATTCCATGGCTACGATGCCCTTTAACACAGTCCCCCGTGACCCCGGCAGAAATATAAAATTTACTACATAATTCAGTTAGATTTCATCATGAGCGCCTTTGATTTGATCATAGGACCTCACTTTATTTGCTATCGTCCCGTTTTGTGATTGCTATTATTCTTGGGTGACGTGATCTTATGGATTCGTTAGACTTCTCTTGGACGTTTCCTTTGCCTTTGATCCCTTTTTCTGACCTTCTATTAAGATTATGGAGACGTGAGTTCTTTGAGCCGTTTGTCCATGTCGGGAACTGTGAACCTGAAGTACCTACCTAGAAATAGATAGGTGTATCTAGTATTTTTTTTTTCATCATATTCCTGTCCTTATCCCATTTTACTTGGTGTGTTCCCATTGGTCCCCACTGGCTTTGTCACCACTGGGGACAAATTGGAAAAAAAATCCCGTATGTCCCCACTGGGGAAGACCGGAAAAAAATCCCAATTGAACAAAATCAATGGCAATTTCATGCAACTTGAAGCACCCAAGCACTTAAGTTGTTTGGAAGAAGAGTTTCATCGTGGAACTATTATAGCGGTGATGGCGGCAAATGGGAAATTGTATTCCTGTCCGTCGCCAGTGGGGACAATCGGGAAAAAAAATCCCGATTGTCCCCAGTTGTGACACAGATAGGAATAGACCTTTTACTTGGTGTCGGTGCAACACGTTTTCTTCTTCCATTCTCCCCTATCAGACGTTACAGCATCATTCACTCCTTTTTCATTCATTCACATCTTACACAATCCATCCATCTTTTCTTTGGCCTTCCTCTTCTTCTCCATCCATCAACATTCATACTCACTCTCTAAGTCACATGAGTCTCATCCCTCTTCATCACATGTCCATTACCAGGACAGACAATTCCCTTTCATTTTTTCTGTAACAGGCGCCACTTTCAAACTTCCCCTTATAAACTCATTCCTTACTTTATCCATTTTTTATTTGTTGGAAAATATTTCAAATAAGTCCTCCCATTCTAGGTGGAGCGGAAGGGACTCTTACTTACTAGCGTTTCAGGGACACGGTCCCGCGACTCAGATATTTTTTTTATCGTGGTAAAATCATCAAATGAGTCCTCCTACCCTGGACAGGACGGGATCCGGGACTATCAGACTTGTATGACTAAAATCCACGGTGTCCTTCAGTAGCCCTTTGTGTACAGTCGCGAGCAATAACATGTATACACTTAACAAAATTCAAACGCAAATTACATGTTAAATACTGGTTTCCACTTTGAAATAAGACCTATTTTGTAACAGTATGGCTTCCAAAATAGAAGTCTAATGAAAAGTCAAAAGTTTAATCAATATAGTAGCAGAAAATCGCTTTTGAATACTGCTTAGTGTATACATACGCTCGTGACTGTACCGGAGTCGCGGTATACATGTGTCCCGCGACCCCGGCAGTCTTGGCCCTCTAAAGGGGGCCCCCGTCATTACGCTGATACTCTTTGAGGCGCGCGTGGAACACAACGCGCCGTCGCGCGTCGACCCGGGCATTGTCCTTGGTCGGACTCAGATATCTAGGTACTAGGTAACTAGCGATCAGTTAATTTTCCCAATCGATCCGCAGATATACTCGAGCGCGTCAGATTAAGAAAAGGTAGATTAATTACGTTCAGAAGAGTGTATATCTCAATAATCTGACAATTTGAGCATGGCATTAGGAAATGAGCGAGTCCTGAGAAGTTGTAAAACAAAATCGTAACGCCTGCTCGTTTCTAATAACAATCAACGTTCCGTCTAATTAATTTTAATTATTTATAAGGCTTTTTCGTTTTTGGGTTTTCAACCGCTTGGTACGGTCAGCCCCCTTCATAGAAAATTTGTCATCGCAGTTTGTACATAGTTTTAAGCGTTCAAGAATATAAGTAACTTATGTTAATGGTACTTATAGTCTTGAAAATACACGTTAAGTTATAAAAAGGCATACCGTTGGATGTGGCTACTTCTGAGTCGTTTTTAATAAGTATTCATCATCAGCCGGAAGACGTCCACTGCTGAACATAGGCCTCCCCCTTAGACCGCCACGCCGAACGACAATTCGCCACTTGCATCCATCCGTTGCCCGCGACCCTCACGATGTCGTCGGTCCACCTAGTGGGAGGCCTGCCTACGCTGCGCCTTCCGGTCCGTGGTCGCCACTCGAGAACTTTTCTTCCCCATCGGTTGTCAGTTCTACGAGCGATGTGGCCTGCCCATTGCCACTTCAACTTGCAAATTTTATGAGCTATGTCGGTGACTCTGGTTCTTCGCCGAATATCCATGTTCCGGATTTTATCCCGCAAAGAAACTCCGAGCATAGCTCTTTCCATTGCTCGTTGAGTGACTCTCAGTCTCTCTAAAAGGCCAGCAGTCAAAGACCACGTTTCAGAGCCATAAATCATCACTGGCAACACACACTGGTTAAACACCCTTGTCTTGAGACACTGTGGGATTCTCGATGAGAAGATATCACGTAGCTTCCCAAACGCTGCCCATCCGAGTTGGATTCTTCGGGCGACCTCTTTCTCGAAGTTGGACCTACCTAACTGAACAATCTGTCCAAGGTAAGTATAATGGTCTACAACTTCGAGAGTATCGTTCCCAACAACAACCGGTACGGGTGCCACATGGACATTCGACATGACTTTCGTCTTGTCCATGTTCATTTTAAGGCCGACCCGTTGGGAAACGATACTGAGGTCGCTGAGCATAGCATTGAGGTGCTCCAACGATTCTGCCATGATGACTATATCATCGGCAAAACGAAGGTGAGTGATGTATTCGCCATTGATGTTGATGCCGAGTCCGTTCCATTCCAAGAGCTTGAAAACGTCCTCCACCGCGTTCGTGAACAGTTTCGGAGAAATAACGTCTCCCTGTCTCACGCCTTTCTGCAATTGGATTGGTTTCGTGCTCTCTTCCTGAAGTCGGATGGACATGGTGGCGTTCCTATACAAACACTTCAACACTTCGATATACCTATAGTCGATATGACATCGTTGGAGGGACTGCAATACTGCCCAGGTTTCGATTGAATCGAAGGCTTTTTCATAGTCCACAAACGCTAAACACAATGGCCGATTATACTCCTCTGTCTTCTGTATAATCTGGCGGAGCGTGTGTATGTGGTCTATAGTACTAAAACCTTTTCGGAAACCGGCTTGTTCGGGAGGCTGGAAGTCATCAAACCTGCGTTCGAGACGGTTCGTAATGACTCTTGAGAACAGCTTGTACACATGGCTCAGAAGTGAGATTGGCCTGTAGTTCTTCAACAAGGTGTTGTCACCCTTTTTGAAGAAAAGAACAACCACACTCCTGTGCCATGCTTCTGGCGTAGAACCTTCGAGTATGACGGAATTAAATAACTTCTGGAGGACTAGAAGTACCGGTTTTCCACCCGCTCTCAGAAGTTCTGTTGTGATTCCGTCCTCACCCGGCGCCTTGTTATTCTTGAGCTGTTTAAGAGCCATTCTAATCTCGTACAGGCTGATGTCCGGGATATCCTCAGTGTAGTGTCGAGTCAGTTTAGCTCTTGCGTCTCGAGCTGTACCGACACTGGGTTGTCGTGTTGATGTGTATAACTGTCCGTAAAACCTCTCAAGCTCTCTTAGGATCTCCGGTTTCGTCGAAATGATGCTGCCGTCGTTAATCTTCAGCTTAGTCATTTGGCTCTGCCCAATAGACGAATTCTTTGCGAAGACTTTTGAGCCCTGGTTCCGCTCGATTGCCTCTTTGATCCGTGCCGCACTAAAGGAGCGCAGGTCACGTCGCATTGATTTAGAGATTCGTCTATTGAGTTTGCCATATTCCGACATATCAGCTGAAGATTGCAGCCTCATCTCGGACCGGTCTTGCATCAACTTGATGGTTCCGTTCGAGAGCTTTTGAAGCTTATTCCGGCGCGGGGTCTTAAAGAACTTGGACCCCACAGCTTGGACAGTTTCCACCAACCCATTGTTGATTTCGTCCACAGTTTCGCATTCGGTTAGGCACTGGAAGCGATTGTGCAGTTCGAGTTGAAAGTCTTCGGGGTTCCGGATGTGGGCAGGACCAGGTCGGAGCGTGGACTTCACCAGACGAGACCTTTCAAGCTTGACATTGATATTCAGTGTGCCTCTGACAATTCGGTGATCGCTACCGGTTTTTACCTTAGCGATCACAGAGACATCACTGAATATTCGCTTCTTGGTCGTCATGATGAAGTCGATCTCATTTCTGGTAGTACCATCAAATATCAACCATTTAATAAGTATTAGATAGATATATTCTATGTCTACAGTGAGGTTCTTGATGTAAAATAAGGGAATGGTAACAAAAACAATTTAAGTTATTCAGGTAACTAGTATATCGTCTTGAATTCTGATAATAAAATTAAAACCCTAAAATCAATGATATTCTAATATAGTAGACGTAAAAATCACAAACCGATTTTTTTAACGACACGGCGGAATTGTTACGTGATCGACTGCTGCGCAGAGTGGCGTGGGTTCGATTCCCGCACGGAATATATATTTATATGGCCTGCAGGTAGTTGTTCCGAGTCTTAGTGAATGTGAGTTTCTAATGTTTGTAAACGCCACGACGCAGGAAAAATTCCTAGTGTGGTGGGGAAAAGTAAAAAAAAAACCGTCGTTTAAAGAAAACGTAATTAAAACTTTCATTAACTATATTTATTGCCTCCAGTATTTCAGCAAATAGTAGGCACTTACGTACATGCAAAATAACATTGTATGTAATATGTATGCTTCAAATCCGATGTTACGACTTCGATGTACAGACGCCAGTACATCAAAATGGACTCATGACTTCTAACCTCAATCTGTATTTTTTAAATAGATTTGTAATTTATCACAAAGGTGGAAGATTAACGCCTACTGATTGAAAAAAAATATTAATTGCATTAAGCGTAAGTAGATAATCCATCTCTTCTTACCCCTTCGAAGTTGCTAGCGTGATGGAATGTTACTGGACGCATAGTTCTTTATCTGTCGTTCCTCAAAAGATTCCAAATTGACCCGTATCAGTGGTCAAATACCAATTGACATTCAATCTGTACATGACCTAAATGGCCAATTTTTTGGCCAATTGACCGACTGACTGCTCGAATGTAATTGAGGAACGAGTGTGGCTGTACGATTCACTAAAGCTATTGTCAAACAGAGAGGCGTGCCGAAAGCGAAGCGTTTTTGTTTGTTATGTATGCAATTGTTTGAATCCAGTCACATAGAAAAGCGAAAGTGATCCGATACCTAGTCTATGTGACGGGCTTCAAACAATTGCATACATTACAAACAAAAACGCCTCACTTCGCGTTCGTCACGCCTCCTGTCTGTTTGACAATACCTTTAGAGCCAAAAGATTTATTTATTTATTTATTTGCTTACATATACACAACACTGATTAGTAGGCATGCATTAAAATTTCTAATAAATGACTCAGTGTTAGTACATGCACCCTGTAAGGGCACTGCAAATTTTAAGCAATAAGTAGGTACTTATAATTATCAAATATGGTTCAATAAATTATACAATGTTTATTGTCGATACTATTTTCAATTCAATTACAATTTATAAGATTAAATAATGCATGTCATTCAAAATATTACAATTATCAATAAACATTCTGATACAATTTTTAGGGTAGGTAAATTTATTCTTACTTTCTAAGTTATGTCAGCTTGCAAGGTCAGTAAATACATTAATACAATTTGTCATCAGCTATAAATTCGTCGACTGTATAGTAGCCTTTCTTTATTAGCAGAGATTTCAACTGTTTACAAATTATAGAATCTTTAGATAGGGATTTAAAACGCTCTGGTAACTTATTATAAATTTTAGCAAGTCTTGAGTATGGGCTTCTCGCTATAAATTTCGTCGTGATAGGTAGTATCAATCTATTTTTGTTCCGCCGGTTATAGTTTTCATTCAGCTCAATATTTGATTTATAGGGGTGCGTCTCATTTCATATAAAGTTATTTGATATATTTTCATTTCAATAACGTTCACGTGATATAATCAACGTGAGATATACCAACGGTTGATATAATTTCTTTACACATACTGTTTGTGTTATTCTAAAACTCATTTCATATAATTTTATTTGATATAACGTTTATTTAAGCGAAAATCATTACATTTAACGTTTGAAACATATAATTTAACGTTTAAACTATTTTCATTGATGACTTTGGCTTATTCTTTGAATTTTGATTGTTTGCCTTCCTGATTGCTATTGTTATTAGAAAAATTAAGTATCCAAGAGCGAGAGAAGCGAGCTCGGGACTTGGGACTTCCCGACACGGACAGGTTAGGTTCGAAGTGGATCGCGGGGTCTCAAAGACCCCGCCATCCCCCTCGCGTTAGGTTACTTTAAACCTTGCACCCAGAAATAGGAGCCCCGCGAAGCGGGGCTCCGTCGAGACAGCATGACAGGTAGTAATCAGTTATTTGACCTAGGATCCAAGAGCGAGCGAAGCGAGCTCGGGACTTGGGGCACCCCGACACGGACAGGTTAGGTTCGAAGGGGATGGCGGGGTCTGAAAGACCCCGCCATCCCCTTCGTGTTAGGTTACTTTAAACCTTGCACCCAGAAATAGGAGCCCCGCGAAGCGGGGCTCCGTCAATCATTCATCGCAGGTGGTACTAATACTTGGTACATCAGTGTTAGATTACTTGCCAGGAAGAAAAAAAAATTAGACCAAATAAGTTTTATGTCTTTTGAGTGTTATACAAAACGATTTTATATTCATTGATTGTTATGCTTATAGAAATTAGTCATTATAAAATTATGTCAATCGTTTATTATACTAACAGATGGTTATATCAAATAAAATTATATATTCAGTTGTTATCTCTTGTAAATTTTAGAGATTTTGTAGTTATATCATGTATTACTTACCCGATTTATAGTCCCAAACGTTTTTTTGTTTTTTTTTTTGTTATAGATTTTGAAGTGAAAACTTTTTTAGCATCGCTGTGATTTGTAAGTCGATGAAACGAAAAAGCGACACACATAAATTCATAAGATTTAACGTGGGAGACAATAAGATAGGAAGTATTATACAGTGTTTCTTATTTTTCCGGTTTTCTCATTACATAGGTATCTTGAAGCCATAATTTTTGAAGGTATGCGGCAAGGTTTTTTTTTTAATTAAACACGGAGCAAAAAATTACTCACTAAGTTTATTAATTTGTTTAAAGTCACTGCAAGCGGGCAAGTTTATTTATTTTGCTTTTAAGTAAATCATCACCTTAATCTCGCCATATTTCCCAAAAGGTTTTAAACCACGTCTTCTAAAAAATCATAGACCGTTCTTAAAAAGCTTTAAATTAAAATTCAAGATCCGGAAAATTATCTTCGTATCGATACTCGATACCAAAGTGCTTTTCTTTTCTTTCATTTTCCCGAGGCCGAGGATACGATCCTTAGGGACTCCATAAAAACGTTACTCGCCACTAAACCCTTATGATATAGCTCTTTTATATAAATCAAGCTTCAATAGCCTTTCTTATGACGATAGTTTTAGCACTATATCGGATTTTTTATTGAATACTATCGATTCATTCGTAAAACTCTATAGCTATTTCTTACTGATTGCTATTAAAACCTTTTTCTTTTTTTTTCTTACTGATTGCTATTAAAATTTTAATTCATAATAATGAATTAAAATTTTATTTTTAAATTTTTTGAAATCTCTAAAATACCTATTTTTTTATTATAAACGTGTTCTAGTCATTGGATATATGAACTGGGCTGCCGTTGTAAGACGACTAAAAAGTCACGGTGTATAAAACTAATAAATATTAACTATAAGTACCTTTTACAGAAAGGAAGATAACAATAGAGTTTTTAGCGTGGTAAAATCGTCAAATGAGTCCTCCCACCCCGGGCAGGGCAGGAGGGACTGTCAGACTTCTATTGACTAAAATCCACGGTGTCCTTCAGTCAACGACGATATAATACTAGACTACGCATTGCACGATCTAACGAACAAAACTATTCTGCCAACTCGCTGAGGTACTACGTAAGCGAGGGGGGCAGGGTACTGCGTTGTGATTGGCTAACTCAAGGTCTGTTCTGTCTCAACGTATGTTTACGGCTCACAGGATTGGTCGGAATGAGACGGATATAAGACTTTTTTGCCTAATGTGTTGGCAGACATCGGTCGCCTGTTATTAGGAGTCTAGTATTATATCGTCGTTGCCTTCAGTAGCCTGTTATGTTCCGGGGTCACGGTAAGGAAATAATCCCGCGACCCCGGCAGGCTTTGGCCCTCTGAGAGGGGGCCCCGTCATTATGCTGACGCTCTTTGAGGCGCGCGTGGGACACAACGCGCCGTCGACCCGGGCATGGTCCATGGTCGGGCAGCGAGTTGCCCTTTACTCGCTGCCCGCATGCCCGCGCCTACGGTGGCCGGAGATCGTCTGCCGACGTCCGACGCCGCGGGCGCCTACCACTGCGGTTGGGGCGGAGGGAGGACGCTGTCCTCTCTCTCTCGCGGCCCGCCTCCTCCTTCACGAGCATTACTGCTTCGCAGAAGGAGGCGACCGCTTCCCACTCCGTCTCGCCCCGCAGCATGGCCGCAACCAATCCCGGGCGCGAGAGGTCTCCGCCTATCGCCGCCGTGAGGAGACGTCGGTGCTCTGCCCAAGCGGGGCAGTCTTGCACCGTATGCTCTACTGTGTCCTCCGGGCGATCTTCGCAGTGGTGGCACCCGGGCGTTTCCTCCTTCCCTATCAGACACAGGAACCTCCCGAAACTTCCGTGCCCGGTGAGGACCGGCCTCATCCGATAGGTCAGGACGCCGTGACGTCTCTCCAGCCACTCCTCAAAGAGGGGTCTTACCGCCGCGATTGCGGCGTGCCCAATAACAATAGAGATAGGGAAAATATTAAAAACAAATGAAATGCTACCTTCTACGTGACCCATTCTGGTTATGTCTGCTTTTTTGGCCAGTAACTCGACTTGTCATATTTTTGGCTTTATTGTGCCCTGTTGGACAAAGGTGAGAGAGGTGGCCTACTTTCCAGGAGGATAACTTTCCAGCGGTTCCTTACATTCGTAGCTTTTCATTACATTTTGCATTCTTTGATCCAATAAGTTTGGAAGATCTCTAAAGCGTTACTATGAAGGTTATATCAAACAAATAAATAAAAATAATTTCTAGTGTACAAGAAAATGTCTTGAAATAAATGTTCTCATGCAAAAGTACGAGCAGTCACAACTGTTACGTTAAGGCTTCCGTCTTCTTTTGACAAAACTGAATCGCGTTCGGCCAGTCGATCGTACGTCAAATTTCGGGCTCCCTTCCCGCAACCCCCCGCATACATCCTGCCTACTGAATTATTATAAAACAATTTTGATGCGGTAAGAACATTGCTCTACTAAGGATTATTTAAAAGGAGTTATAGAAATTGTTGCTTAATAAGTAGTTTTAATATGACTTGGTTTGTAATAATACGAGTATCACACAAGTGTTTTAATAATAATAATAACAATCGTGTTTAACTAATTAAACCTAAAAAAAGGTCAGTGCAGCAGTGATGCTGGCGAAGGAAGAGGCGGGACGCGTGAGAGAGAGGACAGCGTAAACCTTACATCCCAGCCACAGTGGTAGACGCCCACGGTGACTCGGTCATGGTCATCTCTGGCCATCGTAAGCGCGTAATGGGCGACTCGCTGTCCGACCATGGACCATGTCCGAGTCGACGACGCTTTGTATACCCTTTGTAAACCGAGAACGTAAAAGGCTATTGAAGAACACCGTGAATTTAAGTCAGTACAAGTCTGACAGTCCCTTCCGCTTAACCTGGGGTGGGAGGACTCATTTGATGATTTTACCATGATAAATAAAATAAATACTTAAAAAAACAAAAAACCCAACTGCGTAAAAAAACTAAAAAGAAAGAAACAAGCCCAGTAGTTTAGAATTGACTCATTCACACTCACAGTCGGGGCCCATTCAAATTATACCAATCAATTCTTCCCAAGGGGCCCCGACTGTGAGTGTGAATGAGTGAATTCTAAACTACTGGGCTTGTTACTTTCTTTTTAGTTTTTTTACGCAGTTGGGTTTTTTGTTTTTTTTTTAATATTTATTTTATTTTACTTTTTTTAGTTTTTGTTAGCATTTATCAGTCCAAATTAAATTGAAACATATGTTATATATACATTTTGGTAAACCATTTTTAAAATCCTTTGATTTGACACCCCACTTGATAGAGTGTGAGAGATCTTAAAAAAATATTTTTAGTTAGGAACCCTTTGCAAGCGAGTTCGACTCGCACTTGGCCAGTTTTATGTACCTAGTGACACTCTCACGTTTAAGACGAATCTAACGACACCTCTCAAGTTAAACTCCATCAAGCCGTTTAGGCTGCAGAGCAACACAAAGAACACAAAAATATACATACATACATACACTCGAAAAACATAACCCTCCTGGCGCAGTCGGGTATAAAAAGTCCGGGGCCATGCCCGGGTCGACGGCGCGTTGTGTTCTACGAGCGCCTCAAATAGCGTCAGCATGATGACGGGGTCCCCCTCTAGAGGGCTAAAGCCTGCTGGCGTCGCGGTACTTATCTCATTACCGTGACCCCGGAACATGAAAGGGTTATTTGAAGGACACCGTGGATTTTAGTCAGTACAAGTCTGACAGACCCTCCCGCCCTGGCCGGGGTACCACAGTAACATCCAAGGACTGCACTCCTTGTCATAGGCACAGTCCATTACCACCTGGAGACAGAGTAACCAACGCTTTTGTTCATTGCTGGATTTTAATGAAGGAGCAATGTTAGCGAACGTGAATGTGATACAATAACTTGCTATCGTTAAGCAATTTAAAAAACAGGTTCAAACGATTTTCGACCTTATTGACATTTATGCAAAAACCGTATTTTAATGAAGGAGCAATGTTAGCGAACGTGAATGTGAGAAAAAAACAAACCAAATTTTAAATGTTAATAAGGTCGAAAATCGCTTGAAGCTGTTTTTTGAACTTGCTATCGTTAAGCAATTTAAAAAACCGGCCAAGTGCGTGTTGGGCCACGCACAGTGTAGGGTTCCGTAGTTGCCCATCAAAATACTTATGCGAACTAACTAAACTGATTCGTTGAATTTAATTTTAAAAAGAAGAATTTTCAAAATCGGTCCAGGAGTCTTTGAGAAATCGGGGAAAATACATAAAAAAAAAGATTACGACGAATTTAGAACCTCCTCCTTTTTTTGAACTTAGTTAAAAATAGTTGTTGTAGTTAAAAACCTACCTATCCCCAAAAAACATACCTATTAAAGCTGTAAAAATAAAGTTGACAAACTTACATTTGCAGTTGAAGAACATGTTTTCCGATACATTTTGTTTAAGAAAATATGTTATCCAAGTACATTTTATAAGTTGGTCGACTATTACTCGTAAAGTTGTAAAGCCTACTTAGTCATGATAATTTTCTTTTAAACTTCGTTATATATACTACTATTGTGAATTTTTTCACACCCCCAAACATAATCGTTTAGCTGGTAGAGGGGGGGGACACTCGAGTCGAGCAAAATTTAGCACTTTAAAGCTTAATATTTCACAAACGAATTTTTTTATCAAAAAATTGTTAATGGAAACTATCAATATTTTTTAAAGACCTATTTAATGATACCCCACACTAAGGGGTACGCGAGAAAAAAAAAACATCCCCAATTTACGTGTACAGGAGGTACCCTAAAAAAAAATATTTTACGAGATTTTATTTTACCACTTTTTCGGCACAACAAATCCGTATATTTACACCAAATTACAGCTCTCTAGTACTGTGCGTCTCTGAGCTAAACTGCGGACAGACGGACGGACGGACGGACGGACGGACATGGCGAAACTATAAGGGTTCCTTGTTGACTACGGAACCCTAAAAACAGGTTCAAACGATTTTCGACCTTACTGACATTTATTCAAAAACCGGATTTTAATGAAGGAGCAATGTTAGCAAACGTGAATGTGAGAAAAAACAAACTAAATTTTAAATGTCAATAAGGTCGAAAATCGCTTGAAGCTGTTTTTTTAACTTGCTATCGTTAAGCAATTTAAAAAACAGGTTCAAACGATTTTCGACCTTACTGACATTTATGCAAAAACCGGATTTTAATGAAGGAGCAATGTTAGCAAACGTGAATGTGAGAAAAAACAAAATAAATTTTTAAATGTCATTAAGGTCGGAATTCGCTCGAACCTGTTTAGTTACTTCTCCATATCTCTGCTATATAGTATAATTATAATGTCCTCAGGACTACATTATGTTAACTTTATTTCAACAGAATCGGTTCACAACTGAAAATTCTGTAGGAAAATTGACAATTAATTCCTTTTTTTCTACCCATATAGGCCGCGTTTAGTTTTGATATTTAAATGGGACCAACTTTCAGATACACTACGTACAACAAAAAAAAAAAAAATGAATTTTTGAAATTGGACCACGTAAGAAAAAGTAATGGTCATAAATAAAATATATATATATATATATACATGTCGAATTGAGAACCTCCTCCTTTTTTTCCGTCGGTTAAAAAATATATTTTAATTTAATCAAGTAGAGCAACCTGAGATGCGTAACTGTGCGTAATCACCGTTAGAGCGAGAGAAGGTGCGAGCGAGAGGGACCAATAAAAATTCGTCGTGGACCTCACGTCCGATCGCTCCGGCCGTCCACCGGCCACTAAGGAATTTCTCTTGCAATTCTCGTTTATAAACACTTTTTGAGAGGTTATTTGAGATATTTTTTATTGTTGAAAAAAAGTGCTTTAGGTACAATTTTTTTTTTGTATTTGCTTTATTGATCTGTCGACATCAAAATAATCTAAATATTACATACCTACGATGCATAGTTCTTATGAAAAAAACTATTTATTGAGAGATAAAATCCGAGAATTTTGATAATATTCTGCCATCTTAATTTAGAAAATGAAAGATAAATATAAAAAACTAATCAGCGCAGTTTGAAGACGAGGATATTGCGGTCATTATGCGCTGCTCAGATTTTTAAATTAATTCTTCATTGTCTCAGATTGAGTGCACCAACGTAACTCGAAATGACGTTGGGCAGGAAAGAGCTGATTTGAACGCTTGATTTACCGTATATAATCCACTTAAATCAACTTAAAAAAAATAACAAGCTGTTACTTATATTATGGTTATTTATGTGCAATAATAATATTTCAAGCTATTGCACTATTTTGTTCAAAAATCACAAACAAAGTTACGCAAATAATTCGGCGCGAGTGAATTTTACAAGACCTGAGCCTTAAATAAATACCTTTTCACAAGAAAATGCAGC
Source organism: Agrotis clavis (assembly GCA_954870645.1). Taxonomy (NCBI): domain Eukaryota; kingdom Metazoa; phylum Arthropoda; class Insecta; order Lepidoptera; family Noctuidae; genus Agrotis; species Agrotis clavis. The sequence goes on along the minus strand of OX940935.1, from coordinate 17,036,582 downwards.
CAGAAATATCACTGCAACACAAAGCTCTTTGCTCAAAGACAAACAAACTTTAACATGCAAAAGATAATGTAATTCTTATTGCATCTCTCATAATGTTGACGGTACGGTTAGCGCAGTGTAAACGGTACTACTAACTAAACATGAAACCCATAGAGTCGGGAGTTTCATTTTTTATCAGTTACGGACATACACATTTGTAACAAAAATTGGTGACAATACGATTGAAAAGTTGTGTCGACTCCCGATGCAATGTGTAGACTTTGAATTCAGAGCTAATAGGGATTGGAGTAGGGATCTCTCAAAAGTTATGTATTTTTTTCAATATTTATTTTTAGGTATTAAAAGGATTGTATAGCGGCTGCCTTTTCAAAAAATAGGTATTTAGAAAAACTCGTGCTGTCCCTCTCGCTCGTTGAAAAACCCCCGATCGTGCGATAGAGAGCGTTGCAGTTCGCGACTGACTGTGAGTATTTTTTATATGAAATTTGTCTCTCGGGAGAAAACGTTTTTCACATACTAAATCACGTCCAATCGCTTAGATTCTAGTGTCAATCGATTCAGCATATTATATTCTAGGTTTGTAGGTTTTGCTTTTTTTTCTAAAACTTCTTTGTTTTTAAAATACAAAGGTTTTACTTCAATGAAGATTTTGACATAAAAATAGTAACTTTTAGGCGCCTGTTACTTTCAAACTATTATAAATTTTGAAAAAAAGAAAACCTATAAACCTAGTTTTTTACAGTGTCAGAAGCATTCTAAAAAATCATTGAGATAGGATAACATTTAGGGGCAGGAAAACGTTTTCTCTTTTAGTATGGACGAGCGCTCGGTAGACGATAGCCTTAATTTACCGAAGGCGGTTGCTGTCACGAGTTCAAACCCGACCGATCGTAATAATATGTACTCTTATGTAATGTATATGGCCTAGCCGCTTGTTAACGTGAGTTTAAATACTTGAAAAACGCACTCATAATTCCTAGAGGGTTGGAAATCTTTAAAAGAAAGACTTACCTTTTACATTTCACAGCTAAATTCGTCATCTATTTTCTTTATTCTTTCCAGCCATAATAAAGATAAAAATCTAAAAGATAAGGGTAAAAGAAAAAAGGTACGGTCCGAAAGATATACGGATAGCTGGCCGTAAACAATCGGGGTGGCTGGCCATTTAATGTTTCAGATTTGTGTAAAAGAAGCATTTGTGTGAGGTGAAATTGTGGGAAAAGAGTTCGGATAACATTTGTCCGAATTTACTGGACTGTGCAGCGAAAAATGTATTGTCTTACTACTGGTAAAAATGCGAAAGTTTTGTGAGTAGTTCGATGGATAGTTTTTATTCTTTTATATATAAACTATTGAACGGATTTGAATGATTTGATACACAGACAGCGCGACTTTTGACGTTTTTGTGATGTAAAGTAAACGGGAGCTTTGACGTTAATTTCAAATTTGAAAAAATTAGTTCATCGTTCATACACTAGTGGCTCTTTTTCATTTGCCATACAATAAACGCCGTAAATACTTCAAGTACGCTGTAGGTAAACTACGGAAATCTTTAGCTTAGGCCTCAGTCTATAACCTTAATTTACACATGGGATACTTTTAATCCCGGCTTAAAGTTACCGTGGGCGAATTTTCATGATAAACGCGGGCGATGAAGCCGCTGGCAACAGCTACTTTTTCATATTTTTCCATGCATTGTTTCAAATCACATACCTATTAATTTTATTCTCTAATATAAAGTTCAAGTACTTTCATATACATTTTTAAATACACATTGTGTTAAAATTCGTCGGTTTTGTTATGTAAAAAAAACAGGAATACGCATATTTAGGCAGTACAATAAAACGTTTGCTTTTCAAATGTAAAAATGTAAGCGATATTTTTCATTTCATTCCCCGCTTTCAGTAATTTATAAAACAACTTCTATGGATGTAAAATTCTGTACTGTACTGGCTCGAATATACTAATTAAACCGTTATTCAAATGCAATAGTCTAAGATACGTATATAGAACGACCTTCACCGATCGAGTAACCGGACGAAATGTGTTTATTATGAATTAAAATATGTTGAGGAATGTGACGGTGATGGGTTGCCTCATAAAATCCTGTCAAGGATATTTTTAATTAATTTTTTAAAAGGTTATTTTTTTTCAATACCTTCACCGATAGAGTAACCAAAGAAAATTAACACCAATTGAAAGTCCGAAGTCTATAGAATGTGCTAACGTAGGGTTGCCTACCTTTTTCTTGTCAAGGTTATAGGGTTGCCTAATTTGAACAGGTGATAAAAAAATGCTACCTTCACCGATCGAGTAACCAAATAAATTATGTATCAAAATAAAGACATTTTTTTTACGAATACGATGGTATACGGTTGCCTATGAAAAACTTGTCAGAAATTAGGGTTGCCAAGCGTTGAAGTTTGAAAATTTTAGACGGTTTGGAAGCACATGAGTAGATAAACGGACTAAGCTTCTTAAGAACGAGCAAAATTGTTACCTATTTTGGTAGGGTTGTCACAATAGGGTAGACAAATTAAACAAAAATATATTAAATAGCTTTATTATTCAGTATGATAGAATCGAATCAAATAATTTAATTGAACTAAGCCAATTACAGGCAATTTCGAATTGTCAAAAGACATAAAATAAAGTTAGTACAAAAATAGTTATGGTGCCCAGCAGTGGCGTAGGGTAAAAAATTTTGAAGGGGAACCCGGACCAAAACGTGAATTCTAGTAACTATAGCTTTGGGCTAATTTTAGCCTTTTTAGTTTAAATATTCAACAACAATTTGGGGCACTAGAATTGTAATATCCGTAGCACCGGTTATAACATCGCCCATGTACTTACATAATAAGCTAAAAATGGTCATAAAATAAAAACTACTTAACCAAACTAAATTATTTTTTATGGGAACAAATGGCAGGTATCGGAAGGCATCGAATAATATAATCCATATAGGTGCAAAGTTCTCATCACTATAAATGAATTAAGTCCAAATACAAGATAGCTGCTATAAACCGTTCAGGAGTTCCCTGAACTGTTCTTCGTTTTCGTCATCAGACCCCTAATGACAATTGCAACCCGTCTAGGTGAAAAGTTCTCATCAATACAAATTAATCAAGCTCAAACACAAGGTAGCTGCTGTGAATCGTTGAGGAGTTCTCTCAACTGTCTCTCGGCTCCATCATCAAGATATTATACTCCAGATCTTTATTTGAAATACTTTATGAAAAAAACTTACAAACACACTAGTCGCCCCTAAGATTTTTGAAAGTTCCACTCGATATCTCCCCTGGTCTTCTATCATCAAACCCTGATTTTCTTATCATGGAACCACCTTTAAAATATTTTCTTTCCAACAAAAAAAGAATCATCAAAATCGGTTCATCTACGACGAAGTTATCCCGCGAACAAAGAACAAAAACATTGTAATATTTATGGATACTTCGTAGTTCGTCCGTAACTCCGTATTCCGTATCATCCAATGGATACGGACGAATTGAGTGAGTAACCTTGTCCACCTTTTCTGTAGTCGGTTATCCAATTATTACAATCATACATTGAACTTTATTAAAATTCCTAACTCCAAAAATTCTATGTTCACAAAACCATATACTAATCGCCTACAGATCTTAACACCGTGATTCAAAAACGTGACGTAATTGCACAACGCCATCTAGTTGAAAACTTCTAACTAACATAACACTGTTTAATACCAAACATTATCATTGAACTGAACGAACCATGTTTTTACTGCGCTAACTACGCAAAACTTATCAATTTCAAAAATAATACAAAATCAAATGCAAATGGACAGTTGAAAACAATATATAATTATTCAAAACTATAAAAAAATAAGCGGGTCAAAACTAATGTGAATCTGTCTTCCAAATAATACTATCTAAACGAATTACGAAGTCCAGTATCATTCCATCCCGTTCTGGCGTACGCATTTCATATCTCTATCCTTATCATAAGCCGGAGACATTCGGCTTTCCAGCGTCCTTAATTCAGCGGTGTTATGTAGCGTCAAGCTCACGATCGCTACAAGAGGAACTATGATCGGGATTCCTGATTTGCCTTGCGGCTTACAAACCTTTCTTTAGCGGGAGTTGAAATTGTTTATTATTTCTTTGATTGTTAGTTTTAGTTTTAGAGTGTTTTTCTTTGATTGTTATTTTCACAAGTAATGTAGCTTCGTAAATAATAATTTTTTTTTTATGATAAATGAAAATCATTGATACTGATATTGCTATATTTCGAAAGTAAACCCGATAGGAATCGGCATGTTAGGTAGCTTCGCTGCTGGTGCCCAGTCACAAGAAATAATAACTGTGAAAGTACCGTAGATACCCATTCCAATAGTCCAGTCAACGAGGCGTATGTGGTCCGAAAAATTCCTCCTCTGGAACTGAAATTTGGCATATGATGAAGGTGACTGTCGGTGACGAGACCCACGCAACGACAAGGGGTGCAAGTGTGATTTGTAAGGTGATTTTTTTAAGACAAGTGTTTTCTAATCAGAATCCAGTGATTGTGTTGTGTATATATTCGATTCTTATTGGATTATCTTGTACGTTCTTATTAGTTTCTAATTAGATAAGTTTTTTAGTGGAAAATTGTAAAAGTTTAAAACTTAGATTATTACGTAACTTGAAAACTCACTTTTTTGTTTATGTATGTTTTTCAATTAAAGTATTTAAAAGGGCTGTGTTTCATTACAAAAATAGATTCACAAGTTGTTTCATGAAGATCGGTCCAGTAGTTTTCAAGTTATTGCAATTTTTGTGAAATCAAACTTTTGTTCTTGTGTAACTTTAATAGTTTACTGACAACCGATGGGGAAGAAAAGTTCTCGAGTGGCGACCACGGACCGGAAAACGCAGCGTAGGCAGGCCTCCCACTAGGTGGACCAACGACATCGTGTGGGTCGCGGGCAGCCGATGGATGCAAGTGGCGAATTGTCGTTCGGCGTGGCGGTCTAAGGGGGAGGCCTATGTTCAGCAGTGGACGTCTTCCGGCTGATGATGATGATGATGAACTTTAATAGTTTTAGTTCTAGGATTTTTTTTTATAAAAAATAGTGTTATTCATTTTATTTTAAACCAAAATACGATTGAAAACTTGAGAGGTGTCAAGGGACCACGATAGCAAGTTAAAAAAAGGTTCAACCGATTTTCGACCTTATTGACATTTATGCAAACACCTGATTTTAATGAAGGAGTAATGTTAACGAATGAGAATGTGAGAAAAACAAACTAAATTTTAAATGTCGATAAGGTCGAAAATTGCTTGCACCACTTTTTTTAACTTGCTATCGTTAAGCGAATGTTTTCCGACCTTCAAGCGATTTTCGACCTTATTGACACTGATGCAAACACCGGATTTTAATGAAAGAGCAATGTTAGCTAACGAGAATGTGAGAAAAACAAACTAAATTTTAAATGTCGATAAGGTCGAAAACCCTTGCACCTGTTTTTTAACTTGCTATCGTTAAGCAAATGTTTTCCGACCTTCAAGCGATTTTCGACCTTATTGACATATATGCAAACACCGGATTTTAATGAAGGAGCAATGTTAGCTAACGAGAATGTGAGAAAAACAAACTAAATTTTAAATGTCGATAAGGTCGAAAATTATTCGGTCTGTTCGGTCTGTTATTCATCCTTCGTTGCCTATTTACTGGTCTGTACTTGTTTGGAAATACAAATGAAATGGTGCTAGAAAAAGTAGCTAAAAAGTTTAGCCACAAATTTTATAAAATTGTAGCTGTCGTCACCGAATAATAGCCAGATCTAGCTATAAAGTTGCTGAGTTGGCATCACTGCTGCAGATTTGAAGTTGTGTCAAATCGATCGTACGATAGGCAGTATAGTGTATGGTGTATAAGGACGAACTGCCAATTTGAAACAATTACAAGCGTCAAATCGATCCGCGATCGTACGATAGGCAGGATGGTGTATGGCTACTATAAGGTAAGAACGGGCGGTATAAAAAGTGGTACGAAGCGCGGTCTATTTGGCAACGCGCGCCCTCTTGAAGGTAGGTGTTTGGTCTCTAATATATTGGTGACCAAACACCTTTAAAAATGTCTTTTGACAATTCAAAATTGCCTGTAATTGGCTTAGTTCAATTAAATTATTTGATTCGATTCTATCATACTGAATAATAAAGCTATTTAATATATTTTTGTTTAATTTGTCTACCCTATTGTGACAACCCTACCAAAATAGGTAACAATTTTGCTCGTTCTTAAGAAGCTTAGTCCGTTTATCTACTCATGTGCTTCCAACCGTTTAAAATTTTCAAACTTCAACGCTTGGCAACCCTAATTTCTGACAAGTTTTTCATAGGCAACCGTATACCATCGTATTCGTAAAAAAAATGTCTTTATTTTCATATATAATTTATTTGGTTACTCGATCGGTGAAGGTAGCATTTTTTTATCACCTGTTCAAATTAGGCAACCCTATACCCTTGACAAGAAAAAGGTAGGCAACCCTACGTTAGAATATTCTATAGACTTCGGACTTTCAATTGGTGTTAATTTTCTTTGGTTACTCTATCGGTGAAGGTATTGAAAAAAAATAACCTTTTATAAAATTAATTAAAAATATCCTTGACAGGATTTTATGAGGCAACCCATCACTGTCATATTCTTCAACATATTTTAATTCATAAAAAACACATTTCGTCCGGTTACTCGATCGGTGAAGGTCGTTCTATATACGGATCCTGTACTACAAGTTCGTATGTCATCAACGACTGCACGGAACTTTCAGAACTTGGAATGTCACGCTTCAGTGACTTTTATCTCAAATGCTGTAATTTGAGCTGAAACTTTTCGAGTTTTGTCAGACGCCCCTGCGTACTTTTAGTATGTGAATATTACGTTTATTCTAATTTTGGGGTGGTACAATCGACAAAGTTGAATTATGACCCACCATAAGCTTATTTTCTCCCAGACATTCAAATACAATTAGGTTGTTATTCGCGTAAACATACATATCCATGGCAACGACTTTGATCTTTGTCAATTTAACGGATTCAAACGATTTTTTGTCAAAATGGGTCATGATTCAACTTTGTCGATTGTTACATTTATTATCAAACTAGCTGTTGCCAGGTGGCTGTGCCCGCTAAAACTTAAAATTTATCCCATGGGAACATAACATCGAGATATAACTATTCTATGCGTTTTTTTTTTTAAAGATTGTATGCACTGGGACACAGTCCTCCTCTCTGTGAGAGTGAGTGGGCTGTTTTCTACCATGTGGGCGTGGGCCCAGTGCAAGGTGATAGATGTCACAAGTCTTCAAATGTTTGGTTTTAGGACATCCTGGTTTCTTCAAGTCGATGATTGAAAATAAATTGCAATCATTTTTAATTAAAAAAGAGATCTTGATTTTATTTCAAATGCTTATTAGAACGATGAGTAAACCAGCCTTGCTCTAAGCATAAAGCTTATTAACCGTCATCATAATTATTAGCCCTTAAACTTTTTCTTCCAAGGAGGTTTTCGATTAAAGAGGATACTCTAAGGTCCAAACCTCTTTGAATTAATTAAAATTGAAGTAATTTAAGGGACTTCGAAGGAAGACTGCTTTAGAAGTAAAGTAGCTAATATAATTATTTACAGTATACTAGATTTTGGCAGTGGCTTGGCTCATTTGTAAATCTTAATTTTCTATTTTTATTTCATTCATATCTGTTTGTGAAAATGAAGTATGTTTGTTACTGTATTACGCAAAAACTACTGAACAGATTTGAATGAAATTCGGCACACAAACAGTTTACACTTTTTGTTCTTGGTAGTGCAATCCTATGAGACAATTGCCGAACAACACCGGGCAAAGCACCGAAACGAATACAGTCTTATCCTATGTTCTTATCCAGGTAATGGTTTACCAGTGTCTCAAATTTTTATCAAAATCCGTTACAGTATGATAACAGACTTACTTACCTTCGTATTGTAGTATGAATTCTATTTTAATTCGAATAGAGTACTTTTCTCAATGACCGTTAGCATTCTAAGCCTGGTGTAATAAAGGCAGGATAATAATACCTTTCTGAATCCTCTGGGACTAAATAGGATATTAAAAGTATCCTTCCTTTCCTTATCTCTCGTGTCCGGAATGAAACGTAATTAAAAATTATAGTAAAGTTTCTGTATAAAATTAAATGTTTATATAGCATTTTGTTTGCATTTTTAGGAATATTCAAAGAATGGTGAATCGAATAATACAATTTTCTGCCGGACACATTAATTACAATTGAAGCATATTGATGCATGTGAAGTTACATCCAAGGTATTACACATGTCTCATTACGCATTGTATTGCTCGGTTTTTCTTCCTCACTAATGTAATACCACAGGTAATTCTCGTTTTGTATCATTACAAGTTGCGCGCTGTAATATTCGATTTTCGAAGTTTTGATTTTGACTTTCTACCTGAATTATGGCTCTCCCACCGCGGTAACCGGAGCATACAAAATAAGTTGTATTTTTAGTATATTGGATCGTTACAGGTTGCACATTGTAATCCTCTCCTTCATTCATGTAATAACTATTACTATACAGGTAAATGCTCCTGATGTGGGCCTCCTTCACTTTTCAGCCAATGGCCGGCCACTGCTAAACGCAAGCGAATTAATGACGAAAGATTTTGAAAATTTAGCTGCACAAGAATCTCACGATTATACTTTTGCTTATAACCACATACAAGTTCAACAAAGAAAATTAACCCAATTTTCTATGTTGGACTTGCTTCCAAGTTTGAAAATTCATCGGTAAAATACACATACAAACTCGTTAGTAAATAATCTACTCAAATGGAATTGGTTCGGTAAATATCTTAAAGAAAACACAAACAAACAAAACAATTTTCCGAAACAACTGTTTATTATTTAGTTTCCCGACATGTTATTAAGTAAACAGTCCATATTGACTCCGTCAATATAATTATATTATTGTTTAGTAAACTTAGTACGGTAAAGGTCGTTTGAAACTTTTACTTTCCTGAAAAGTTCTTTATTTAAAAGAAAGTAACATTTAAATAAAAGACAGAAAGAACGAAAGGAAAAAATTATTGACACACACCCAGGACAGTAAAAAACAAAATATATAAATAGCACAGAAAACAAGATAATTATACCAAAAAAAAAATACAAAAACCAGAAAAAAAAACAAAATTAGTCCTGTGCCAAAAGACTCCTATCTCAGCATGTGCTGTGACTTTTCTAAAAATGAAAAATAAATGAAATAAAAATAAGTAGGTAAAACTTACATGTTTTAGAATACACGTAGCCCTCGTGCTTCAACCAGGTGGAGAAACTAAGTGAAGCACGGGTTCGCACTCTGGTTTTCGCCAAAAACTAAGAACGCAGTTTATGTCGAGCAGAACAAGTATTTTTTCTTAATTTATATTTCATAAACAGTCTACATTATATATCGATTTGAGAACTTGTTTACAAAGAACTTGATTTGTGAAAATGCGTTTCATATCACCGCAAGTAGCTTCCACCCATTGCCCATTCCCGTGGGCAAACATGGCAACTTGTATTGACCTACCGACCGACAAAAATCCAGATTCTGATTAGTCGGTAGGTGGCTGACGTAATTAAATCCACGAGAATTAAATTCCTCGTATAAGAATAGGTTTTTCTTATTTAATTTTGCCTTATCCAATCTCATTATTTCTCTCCATTGTACTTCTTCTCAATGTCACCTGATTAAATTGAATTTACTTCGTTCTTTGGGATTTCAATCAGATAATTAGAAAAGCTCCAAAGTAACAGAATAAATTATCAAAAGATTTACAGAGCTCACAATCTTTTTGAAAAGTCTATTTATTTTTGGTCCCCTTATATTCTTTTCAATCCAACCCTTCAATGCTCAAAACCGAATATAATTGAAAACCAAAGCACAACCAACAAAAACGGATAAACCGGTTTCTACCCGAATTAAATTAACGTAACAATTTAATATTCCAAGCCGTTGACGCGAAAGGAATTTCATTAGGAGACTGAAAAAGTCGAAAGTGTTGAAAAAATCTACTCGAGGGTTAAAAATTAAAACATAAGAGAGAAGGGAAAATTAAAATGATATTTCAGTGGTGGTGAAGGAGCTCCTTCACTTAAGTACTGTTTACCCGGGGCAATGACAGGCTTCTTTTAGATTATGATAGGACACCTAATTATTTGTGAAAATATTTACATAAACATCAAACCTTCAAATAAAAGAGTCAATAATCCGAACAAAATATCCTCCCTTTTCTATTTGGAAATTATTTAATTATTATATTCTAAATATTTTTTCTGTAAGTATGTTAATAAATGTAAATATTCGTGGAAGTCTATCAGCAAAACCATCCGTAAAAAAACTTCCACCACACCATTGTTGAATCCAACTCGGCTGGGCAGCGTTCGGGAAATTGCGTAACGTTTTCTCGTCCAAAATTACCTCAGTGCCTCAAGTCGAAAGTTTTCGACCAATGTGTGTAAGCACTGATAACGTATGGCGCCGAAACGTGGTCCTTTACTATGGGCCTCATTAGTAAGCTCAGTATAGTCCAACGAGCTATGGAGAGGGCTATGCTCGGAGTCTCTCTGCGCGATCGACTCAGAAATGAGGAGATTCGTAGACGAACCAAAGTAACCGACAATCGACATAGCCCAACGAATTAGCAAGTTGAAATGGCAGTGGGCAGGCCATATAGCACGCAGAAGTGATGGCCGATGGGGCCGTAAGGTTCTCGAATGGAGACCACGCACCGGCAAGCGCAGCGTAGGACGTCCACCCGCTAGGTGGGCAGACGATCTTATGAAGGCCACAGGATCACGCTGAATGCAGGCCGCTTACAACCGGTCCTACTGGAAGTCTAAAGGGGAGGCCTATGTTCAGCAGTGGACGTCTTACGGCTGATATGATGATGATGATGACACCATTGTTTTTATCATTCTGTAATGATAACAACAATGATGTGGAGGAAGTTTAAACACTCTTTTAATAAATAAATGATCTCGTAAATCATTGATAATAATAATAACAATCATCATGATTTTCATTTATCAATTAATAGTACAAGAACAGAGGCGGATTTTAGCTTTATCTTTATGACGGTGACGCACCTCAATGCCTTTAGGATTGTAGACCCTCATTGGCTGCCCGTTACACTCGGCCAATTGGGTAGCTTCTCAATAACATCTAACTTTACTAAAGAGATGGCTGAACCAAAGTTCGGAAAGTTAGTATTTCATAGTCCGCTTTACGAAAACCTATCTAAAGCCAATGTTATAAAGCTGAAGAGTGTATGGTTGAATGCAATCATCTCAAGAACTACCGGATCAAATTGAAGAAAAAAAAATTGTGTCGGATAGTCTTTTTGTCGAGGAAGGCAATATGACATCACCCTACTAGGCTACCACCAATAGGAACCGAGCAGCAGGCGAAACCGCGGGAAACAGTATAACACAGCTATGCGTCACCGTAACCGGATATTTTATGTGAACAATGTTAACTAAAACTTGTAACTTGTTTCAAGTATATAGGAAGGGGAATGTAACAGACAGTTCCAAGATGAAGTTGCTGTCAAAGTTATTGACTATATGAGAATGGATTTCGTTACTGATAACACCCGTAAGGGTTTCTATTGATTTTAGTTCTGAGGTTTCATAAGTTAACTTAACGCGCGACTATAATAGAATTTCTCGTATGCTGCTGTACTATATTTTACGTCAGATATCAAGAGCCGCCTCAAGAAGCTGTGAGCAGACCGAAAGGGCCTGTATAGAGCCAAAAGGCTGTTACCCTGGAACTTAAAGGACTATTTTTTTATGCAGCAGGATTACCGTGGATATTAGTCAGTGCAAGTCTGACAGTCCTGTCAGTTAGGACTCATTTGATGATTTTACCAAGGAAAATATAGGCCAGATATGGATTACGCTAAGGTATTTGTATAATGCTTTAGCATCTCCTAAAACACATAACTTAGTCCATATTTCTCATGCAATTATCAAGTACATAAACTTAAATATTCCTCTAAACTTCAGCTGCAGTTATGACATAAATTAAAACCAACTATTTACAGCGTAGGACGGTATACAAAGGTAATTTATTCCACAATTGAGAAACCCACGCGTGTAAGTAAATAATTTTGTTATGCAAACCCGACGCCCACATTACTGCGGTCGCGATATTTTCAGGTATTATGCTAAAAATAAACTTATCGGAAGTTTGGAGATTATTTTGGGCTACGTAAAATGTATTTACATTGATGACGTCATCCGAAGGGTTTATTTTGCTTCGCTTGTTATTTGAATATTCTTGACAAGTTTCTGATATTTTTGAATACTCATTTTGTTCGATTATTGGTATCATTTTAATTAGAAATTACAAATCTTAATGTAGGTGCTTCTAACACATTAAAAACTCACATATACAAACATCCAGTCCCAGAACGACTGCAGATCATACACATTTGTTCCGTGCGGGATTCGAAGCCGCGACACGCAATACAGTAGCCGATCGCTCAGCCACTGCGCAAATAGTGCCGTCATAATACTGGATCAAACATAAAAAGCACGAGACGAAGTGTTTACGAGTAGACATTAAAAATTGAAAAAAAAAAAGATCTATAAACGCTTTGTCTCTTTTCTAAATTCAAATGAATCTGGCCACTGTTGGTGTAGCGAAAGGGACTTTCAGACATGATTGTCTAAAAACAAACTTACCAACCTGTCCCCCCTCAGTTGCCTTTTACGTTCCAACGCCGCAGTAAACTTTAAAGACACTTCCGCGACCCTTTTTGAGGTAACTTGTGTTTTGAAACTTGGTACTCTTAACTTTGATAGTTATGTCTAAGTGCATAGTTATAAAGTCATGTACAAACCCAAACGAGGCCTGTGTGGTGTATAAAAGCCCACTTTCTCTTGCCCTGTGTCCCAAGAGTGGTAATTGCTTAATTATGATTGTGTTATGGAGTGAGTTTGATCTGCCTCTTTACGATCCACTCAGGGTAACGGTACCCTGGCTACCAGCGCTGACGGTTGAGAGATCCTACTGGAGGTGATAGGACTCAACAGAGCTGGCTAACGACCGGATAGAAAGGAACTAAGGTAAGTTAGGGAGAATAGTTGGTCTTGCTCCTGCAGTCTCGACATTAGACAGCGACAAAAATCGGTCGGTAAGTCGTATCGTTAACAAATTCCTTTAATAGATTTTCAACTTTATTTCGAAAGCATAAGGTTGAAAATCTATTAAAGTTTGACATACCTACATTAGACTTAAAGACATTTTTGTCGTTATATTTATCGAGACTGCAGGGCCAGGCCCTGTTTGTGTATATGAGTTTAAATGTTTATAAACGCTGCTAACGAAATTCTTAGTGTGGGGAACTGTCAAAGACCTGCAAATGACAGTCCGGACCAACAGCTTTACTGTACACAGATCAACCTCAGCAAGCGTGGATTAACTTAGCCTGTGCGACTGTTATAAATTAACCGGAACTCCTCACAACAACCCAGTCCACCATAATTAATACCCAGTAAAAACACCATCACCAAAAAACCCATTAAGACTCCATTACACTACACAGGAATCGCGATATCGCGCAACGATTAATCGATTACCGTCCAGTACATTTAGCCGATTTTTCAGCAACACCCGTCGGGTAATGAATCGTTAGGGCGAGTGCGAATGGCAGTCTTTGACGGGGCACAACATTAATCAGGGAGGTTCTGTGAGGGAAGGAGTGATACGGGTTAGTATCACATCCTATACGTTTCTTACATAAATTCTTTTGCACGTGTGTTACTTATTCTATGTGTATTTGGTTTTACTTCTCAATTCTGAATCTATTTGTTTGATTGTGTTTATCTTTCTCATCCGATAAAGTTGAGCGTGAATCGTGTTAGCAGATTATCCGTTAAGAATCTTGCCCCAGCTATGCGAACATCATCATCTGACTCGACTTTTTCCAACTAAAATGCGATTGGCTCCAAGTCGAACCGGATGCAGCTTAATATCAGTCTTGGGTAATACGATACTATTTGATAAGACTGATTTCAGATTTGAATACGGGAAGATTAAACTTAATACCTATTTATGTCATGCTCTTTTCAGCGTGTTTTTTATCGAAGTCATAAATAAAATTCCGGACAACCATAAAATACCCAGAAAATTTACTTGTCAATTTGTCATGGAGTACATGCCAATTTACTACAAATTAATGTACCTACTTTTACAAGCCATCTGTATAACACACAAAAGAATTGCTCAAACAGAATTGCCGATAGACTTACTTTTATTACTATTTGCGGTAATAATGTCTTATTGAATTTAATTCAGGCGAGGTCCGGATAAGCCCGGGTACCCGGGTACCCGGGTACGCCTACCTTTTTATATTCATGCTGGAATTATACGGGAATCATTCATAGCCGGGTCTGTCCCGGTTATCAGGGCTATGTTTAGTTTGCGTATCTTCCATTAAGACATTGGAATGAATTGTCGGATGGGTCCTTTAGTTTTGTTTGTCTTTTTGAAATGTTCCTGTGTCAGGTTTTTAACACTGACTCACACTTTATTGTGGCAATAAAAATACGATAGCGAGCAAAATTTGAACCTGTATCCTTCCGATTCCCTATACCTGACGCCCTTGCCAATTGAGCTATCACGATCATGCTCGCAAGCGTCCAATTATTCAGTCCATTTCTATAGTCTTATAACATGTCTTGACGGTTGCCACAGAGGCTGAGTGATCTACTACTGCTAGATATCTCGGCGATTCCCGCACGAAACATTTAACAATTTACGTCTGGTTGTTTGTATATGTGATTTACCCGCAATACAGGAGGAAACTCTAGTGTGGGGCAATTTTTTTAATATAACAATCTCGGCAAACGCGACCTTTAAGATCGACCTGTGCGAATGAGGGTCCTTTAATGGGCTGAAACGGTACGGTTATAAACAACTTTTACTAAAAAACAAACCATTAAAGATAAAAAAATAAGAATCAGTTGCTTCATAAATTGTCAACGGATAAATATTCCATTTTGTATGAAATACCTGTTTTATTTAAATTGATTAACACTGTATTACCTGTGGTATTACCATGAGCTTAAGTAAACACAAACACAATCTCCATATTTAAACGCTCATAAAAACATCCTGTATGCATTATTTATTAAAAGTCAGTAATTCAATAGTAACTCGTATCTATTTAATCAGAGGGAACCGCAAGCGTTTGCTATGTTTTAATTGCTTAACATACTCGTAGAATGGAAGCCTGTCCTTATCAGTTGCTCACATTTCTCTCTTAATACTAGGTTTTGCAAGCGGCTTCTCTTTTATATTACAAAAAAATGATAAATGAAGAACCGCTCGACCGATTTTGTGCAAACTTCACATAAACCATCTACTAAATAATCCAAACAAAGCCTAAACATTTGTTTTGGATAGATGAGCCCGTTCTTGAGTTATAAAATTACAACGAAAAGTGGCATTGATTTTTATTTAAATAGATGTATGTGTGAGTTTCTATGTTTATAAACGCACCAACGAACGATGTATGCCTTTTCCACCTTCCACAGGTTTTTTAAAAAAAACACGAAGTTCTGACGTCCACACGAGCAAACTCGCAGTCAAGTGTTAGTTTAAGAGTAATTAAAAGTGTCTTGCACATTTTCTGATGAACGTTGCATTTATTACGTGCTGACCGGCTGCCATTAGATTTATTCAAGAGGTTAATTTAATTACTGTTCGTGTCTGGCGGAAAGTCAACGTTCAACATTCGTTGGCTTAATGTAATTTTGTTGGAATATTCCGTTTAAGGTATTTTACTGGTTAATATTGGAAATGCAGGAGAAGGTAGTTTGCATAAGATGTAGATATTTTATCTTACTAGGTATTTAGTTTTACTTGGTCATTTCGCTCGAGCGCAACTGGAGATTTTTGGGTACGTATTTGTAGCATGCTGAAAACTTGTGCAATACCTCTTCAATAAGAGACTAGCCTATTCGACAATTAATCCAAATTAAATTCAAGTAGATACAACCTTTGTATTTAAAACCTTTTCTATTTTAATGGTTTTCTTATTTTGTACATTAGGTTTTTCTTAAGAAAACTTTAGAAAAACTAAACGAAACAAAACCCACACGTAAAGTAAAATAAGAAACCCAAACTTGACACGTCTACTGCCCGTAAATAGACGTAACGAAACGGCTCCGGCCCGTATCAGGTGAACTCGGCAGCCATTGTTTTTCTTTTATGGCTCCAGCTCCAGCACTACAGCGCAACATATTTTGTGAAGAGAAATATTGGTAGGTTAGTTTTGTAGAGTATTTTATGGCAAACTTGAGAAGTATAAAGCTTAAAACTCCGTGTGCTAAACCAAGAAAACAGTTTTCTCTGTTTTAGTAATAAAATGCAATATTGAATTTAACACTTAGGAATTATAATAATTCCTAAGTGTTAAAGGCTGTAAATTACATTTATATCATGCACATTAGGCGGGCTATCACAATTTTTGTATGGCGCGAAAACAAAGTAGGTAGGTATTTAGCGAGAAAGAAGTCGCGGTCTAGAGCTAGTGTGTAAATATAAGCACGTATTTGAATTTTCAGTTATCGATTTAGCATTTTATTTATATTGTACTCGTAGCTTGTAGCACGATGCGCTACGAAACTTGCTACGGCGTAGCTCACGCAGTGCTACGGTTGTTGGTCGATGCTACGATGCGCCTACGAAAATTTTAGATAGTTTTTTCTGTATGTGAAATCAAAGCCTTATTTTGTTTCTACAATTAAGAGGATCGTCTACCGAGCGCTCGTCCATACTAAAAGAGAAAACGTTTTCCTACCCCTAAATGTTATCCTATACTATCTCAATGATTTTTTAGAATGCTTCCTACACAGTAAAAAACTAGGTTTATAGGTTTTCTTTTTTTCAAAATTTATAATAGTTTGAAAGTTACAGGCGCCTAAGAGTTACTTTTGAAAAAAAGAAAACCTATAAACCTAGTTTTTTACTGTGTCCGAAGCATTCTATAAAATCATGGAAAACGTTTTCTCTTTTAGTATGGACGAGCGCTCGGTAGACGATCCTCTAAATAGTTTTTTTTTTTTTTTTATGATTTACCAATTCGAGCCAAAATGCTTGCTTGTGTCATAACGTCTGCACGTGACGTCACTTCTATGCCTAAATAGACGGATTTAATAGAAGTGACGTTAACATGGCAGATGGCTATATCACGTGATTGTTTTAGGCTGCGATTTGCGACTCTTTTAGGCTTAAACGAAATGTAAATTAAATGATTCTTTGAAATTGTCTTCCCGTGTATTGCTTGGAGAAGAAAAGAAAAATATAAATCTACCCGTCGTTAACCGGAAAACACCTTCAAATCAGCTCGAAGCGATAAATATCCGTTTCCAAGGGGAGTGTATTGGTCTTTTCACATTTTTCCTTCTACAAACTATTAACTAGTTAGGTAACTAAAATAAACTTATCCGACAGTTATTTAGGAGTCAGTCAACTGGAAACAAGTTACCGTTGTTAATTGTGCGTGGAAAAGTAAATATAGCTAGATTATCTTTAACTGTTGCTTTTTGCTGGTTTCAAAGTAAGATGTCGTCTAATTATTGTTGATAAATAAATCCGTTGATTGCTGACATTTTGGAGTTTTTTTTTATCAATATGTCCCGGGAAATATTTATTTATTTATTAAAACTTTAAGCAACACAAAAAGGTACGTTGGCGGACTTAATGCCTGAGGCATTCTCTCAGTCAACCAAGTCACAAAAGTATAAAATTGAGATATCAAAAGAAGAAATATAAATAAACATACAAATCTAGGTACTATAATAAATACATATAAATAAATATATATATATACAAAGTAATAGAAAGATGATTGAGATGACTCCACTATTGGTGCAGAAAGTAATGCCGCAACTTCCGCTTAAATGCTAATTGACTGGTGATCTACGAGTATCTCTAACATACAACACATAATCTAATCAACACAAAATTTAATCTAGATTTACCAAAAGCCTCTTTCAAAACCTTTGCGAAAAATTAAACGACCTACATCAATCTTTAGGAATAAACCATTTTGTCAATTTATCGACCTATATCACCCTCCACTATTAAAGTAGTATCAATAACACTCTATGCACCCTTTCAACCCTTCTCGGGGGGTGTAGTGACGTCACATATCTACTATTTGTGTTGCCAGGAGTCCCAACTTTCAGGGACACGATACGTCCCGATTTACGCTTGATCGGGTTGCCGAATGTTCCGATTTTAATAATATAGTCGGTGTCTGTAGTACTTTGACAGT
Organism: Agrotis clavis; assembly: GCA_954870645.1. NCBI lineage: Eukaryota > Metazoa > Arthropoda > Insecta > Lepidoptera > Noctuidae > Agrotis > Agrotis clavis. Next base: position 17,018,241 of record OX940935.1, on the reverse strand, counting down.
ACATTTGACGCATTGGCTGAGCATTGCTTGTCGCAGGTTTGATTCTTGCACGAAAAAAATATTTGTATGATCTTGAAGTAGCTGCTCCGGGTCTGGCTATTTGTACAATATGTAAGTTTGAATGTTTGGAAACGCACTCACGAAACAGGAAAAAAAATCTAGGAGCAAAGTTTTACAATTAAATAAAAACTTAGAACATCGTGTTCTTATATTAACATGAATATAGTCAATTCCTCCCATTTTAGAAACCGATCCGTCTAATTATAACTACCTAAACCAGTTTTTCTTCAGGCTATGCATAATTGTCCTGATTTCAAAACCAAATATCTAATTATTTGACTTTCAGTCCCGAAAAACACATAAAATGTAACAACACTATACCATCTCTCATGACTTATCACCTGTCCCCCTCCGATTTGAACCCCCATGGGGTTATTTATGGGGAGTCTTGCCCCACAAAATTGCTGATTTGATTTAGCGTACTCATATCTTTTGAAAATGGATAAATCGAATTTTAATATGGGCAAAGTCGTATGTTATATTGTATGCCGGGGTCAAGGTCTTTCAACTTTTTTATATACACGCAGAGAAATGTATATAATACGAGAACCTTGTTATCTCTACTACTTACTTAGTATTTATTACTAGAAATGTTGTTAAATCAACTAGTGAGTTTTGCTGTCACGGTTGCAACCAGAAGTTCTCGTACAGGTAGCTAGAGATTTCTCTGCGTGTAGTTATAATCAGTTTACTCTAGACCTCTAGTATAGCCCAGATGCAAAGATGAGATATAAGATAGATTGCTCACCCTGAAGATACAGATAAAGTACATCGACGGACAGCATAAACTGCTGGTAACCGGACTCCCATAGGATTGTGGTCAAGAGACAAGCAGCGATGGTGAGGATTATACCGCTATATGAACCGCTAAGAGATGGATCCCTCTCACCCAAACATTTAATTACAGATTTGGGAAAAAGATAATGTAGTAATTATTATCTTTTTCCCAAATCTGTAATGAGCTTACTTATACAAGGATATTTGTATAGATAAACGACAATTAATATTTACACTTTGACTATAACTTAATCAAATACAGCAGCATGGTAATATTTCTACATATAAAAGTAAGCACAGAAAACTAGATTTAAAAATAAAAATTATGTAATTAAACTCCTGACTTTTATCGAAATAAATAAATAAATTAAATAAATAAATAGTATTTTATTTCAGGCATGTACCCATAACAACGACAATGACACGACACAACAATGACAATTACAATGACAATCGGAAATAAAACAGACTTTCGAAATACTCGTATATAATCTTGTTTTACATCAGCAGACAAGTAAAGAAGATTAAAATATTACATCTGAGTTAAAACCGCAGCGCACGAGTTTCGCGACCGCAGACACTCGTTTGCCTACGGTCAATATTTACTTTGTAAATGCTTTTGGTGTATTAAGTGTATTTTGTTGCACAATCTGTGGTGAAAGATACAGGGTAAAATTAAATATTTAAGTTTTTAATCACGCATGACCGACCAGTACCCTGAGCACGAATTTTCACTCTTTTACTTTACAGCGTTTTTCCAGTATTTACAGCGTTTCTTGTATGAAAAATAGTGACCGACCGAAATTTCGGTTTCGGTTTCGGTTTCGGCCGGTTTCGGCCAAAAAATTTAGTTTCGGCCTTAGTTTCGGTTTCGGCCAAAATATAGCCGAAACTTTCGGCCCCGCCGAAACTCAAGTGTTCGTGCATTTTCGTACGTCGTTCGGTAAAATTCGTAGCACACACGTGCTTGCTCCCCGGTGGGGCCCCGGCTCAGTTCGCCACCGTCCATTTAATCGTGAATTGAGGTTATGTTTTTGAGTTTAATGCCAAGAGTACGTCTTGTATATTCATGCCATAATAAAATATATTTGATATGTACGTGAGTGATTAAAAAACTTATCAATCGTCAAGGCAGTGACTGTATTCGAAACATAAGTTAACGGTTTCTTCTTTGAAATAATGCTATTTTTACTCAGTATTTCGTATTGCTGAATATACCTAGTGCGGATGTTGATATTTCAAATCCAGTGAAATATTGAAAACAATAAATTATTATGATTTCAAATAGATTATGGGTCAGTAGAAGTTTAATAACATAGAAAAATAGCAATTTCTTAAAAGTTTGCCGTACTTCATAACTTCCCAGAATTTGATCCTTATTAGCAATACTATCGAATGGTGTAATAAACAATAATACAGGATGTGATTTATTTTTCAAAATCAGTGGTTTCAATTTTTTAATCAATCCTAGCCAGGAAGGCTAGGATTATTGATTTTTCTTAAATCCAATTTTACAGTTTTAGTTTTCGTCAAAATCGGTCTCGAGACTCCATACAACGTTTATCAATGTTCCTCATAGTTAAGCATAATAATATAGCCATCCACACCCAGTTGAAAATTTCACCCTGCATATTTGACACTTTTTCTTGTGTTAATAATAAATAAAAATAATAAAATAAATGTTAAAAAAAAAAACAGAAAATTAAAAAAAAAACAATCGAAATTTTAAATGTTTTGAAAGTTTCGGTTTCGGTTTCGGTTTCGGCCGAAACTGAGAGCAAGGCCGAAAGTTCGGTTTCGGTTTCGGTTTCGGCTAAAAAATCAGTTTCGGTCGGACACTAATGAAAAAATGGAACAGCGCCTCTGGTGTGCGAAGAAGGAACTAATTATTTCCTTGAAAATTGTCAATTTGAAATTGTCAAAGTTCCAGTTTACTTTACGTCTCAAATACTGAAAACTCGTGCTAAGGGTACAACTTCCATAAATGCACATCGCCAGCAGGTCAACCTACCCGAATCTGTCAAATTTTACCGATGGAAAATGTACAATCGACAAAGTTGAATCATGACCCACCATAAGCTTATTTTCTTACAGACATTCAAGAACAATTAGGTCCGCTTTCGCGTAAACAAACATATCCATGGTAACGACTTTGACCTTTATCAATTTGACGGATTCAAACGATTTATTGTCAAAATGGGTCATGATTCAACTTTGTCGATAGTACGTTCCACTATTGTGACAAGGTTGAAAATCATCAAAGAAATTTGACAGACTGTGGTTGGTTGATGTGCTGGCGTCTGTACCACGACTCCGTAGAAACGGGTGTTGTCGACGGAAAAATCGATAAAATGTAAAAAGGTTTCTAGGATCGTCTACCGAGCGCTCGTCCATACTAAAACAGAAAACGTTTTCCTACCCCTAAATGTTATCCTATACTATCTCAATGATTTTTTAGAATGATTCTTACACAGTAAAAAACTAGGTTTATAGGTTTTCTTTTTTTTCAAAATTTATAATAGTAGTTTGAAAGTTACAGGCGACCAAGAGTTACTTTTGAAAAAAAGAAAACCTATAAACCTAGTATTTTACTGTGTTAGAAGCATTCTAAAATATCATTGAGATAGGATAACATTTAGGGGTAGGAAAACGTTTTCTCTTTAAGTATGGACGAGCGCTCGGTAGACGAATGTGATGATGGTGATTGTATTGACGGGATCAGTTGTCGTGGGCGCCGATACCATTGAATGGTATCGGCGCCACCTTACGAGTTGTAGTTTGTGGGTTGGAACCAAGCTAGGAATATTACTTTGTGTCATTTATCTCATCAAATCTGTGTGGTTCTTTCTTTAAGAGAGCATTTCAGACACTTTCGTGATCCTCGTACGACTTGAACAGTATACTTAATAAGTGTAAATAATCAGTAAGCAGTGTAAGTCTGTACACGTGTGTAATTTCTGGATTTTAAAAGAGATAGTTTGTTTCGGATGTTTCTTCTCAGAGTAGTCAGGTACGAAACACCGACCACATCTAGCTTTAAAAATATTATTTGACGTGTAAAAGTGGTTTTTAATAACCAACTCGAAAAAATAATATCATTTATCATTATCATCACCACAGCTCCCAAAACCGTGAAGAAAAATATCTTGAGGAAATCGGCATGGCCAAGAAACAAAAATTCAAAGGCATCTGACATTTATCAACCCGCACTGGACCCGCGTGGCTTGTGGCACAGTCCCTCTCGCAGAGAAGAGGGCTATGTCCCAGCAGAAGGAATATTATAGGCTAATGAAAAAAATACACGTGGTCACGGGTAGATAGTAGTAATTTATTTATTATTATTATTATATTAGCTTGAACTGTCCCACTGTTGGGCAAAGGCCTCCCTCCATTCCTTCCAATGTTCGCGACTTTGCGCCACCGCTTTCCAATTCTCAAGGAAGACATCCAGCTCGTCCCGCCATCTCCTTCGCGGTCTACCGCGGCCTCGCGTCGCTGTTTCAGGGCACCAATATTGAGCTTTGCGTGCCCACATCTCGTTCGGAATGCGGTAGACATGTCCTGCCCAGTCCCATTTAAGTTGGGCAGCCTTTTGAGCCACGTCAATGATTTGTGTTTTGGAGCGCAGTGCAGTGTAGCAATTTATAATCTAACTAATATTAAAATTAGAGGAAACACCGCCAGTCTCTTGGGCACATCAACAGCTAACAGCGTGTAGCATGAATTATTAGCAATAATTTAATTAAGTTAAGTTTTCATTTTAGTATTTTATCTTTCTTTTTCTTTTTAAGTCAGAATAAAAATTATAAAGATGTTTGTTACTTAATCATACCAGAACAACTAAAACATTTTGGACGTAATTTGGCGTAGGTACAGCTTATTACCTGGATTAACGATTTTTTTTCGACACTTTTTTATTCCTGGTTTTACTTATACGGAAAGTTTTCGAGTTACAAACGGGCGTAGCCGCTGGCATCAGTTAGTCTTAAATTAATTAAAATTCAGGGAATATAATTATCTTCTCTTAAACCCAAAATGGTTGTCATTTGGGCTTGTAATGGGAAAAATCCGTTTTATCCGGTAAAGGGACTATGATTAACATAATAATTACTTTTGACAACAAAGGGGTAGTAAGGGTAGAAGTTACAACCCTTTTAACTGATATCTTATTACTTATACCCTTCATGGTTGGAAACACATATCTATAGATAGATACTAACGTGGGTAGTTTTAAATAAAAGAGTCCCTTTTCAGTGTAAAAGAATTTATATAAATCGTTACTACTCGTACAATCTTACTAAAATATTCGTAAGAAAATGCGAAAGTGTGAGAGGACGGATAGATGTTTGTTACTCTTTCACATAAAAACTAATGAACGGATTTAAATAAAATGTGGTACACAGATAGTTTATTACCTGGACTAACACATACGATAGGATTTTTAATCCGATTTTATATTCCCGAGGGATAATTTTCGATTTGCATCTGGCGAAGGCGCTGGCAATAACTAGTATCGCAAATGCTAAAATATGTTTATTTGTTTGTTACGCTTTCACGCCTGAATTGCTGAACTAATTTTGATGAATTTTGGTGGGTAGACGGGACTCTAGGACGATTATGGACTACTTTTTGCATATAACTTTACAAGGGAGAGATAGAGGGCGGGCGGAGCCGGGGGCAAAACCTAGTCTTTGATAATAATTTGGAATTCCAGTATCAGCCACGGATTATAGATTTGTGCCCGGTTGATGGCAAAAAGCCCGACCCCCTTATTACATAGTACTTAAACATACATATCTGGCGAAATGTGGGTGACCATTAAGTACAACTCCGCCTCACCTTTCAGGGATTACAGGCGTGATGTTATGTTACATTTTAATATACGTACAAGATTAAAATGATTAGCTTAAATATAACACCGTTAAGGACCACTCACGGATATTTTCATTGATAATTTAGGTACAAACCTACCTAAAATAAATACAACCCTGAATTTTTCTAACCCTTTGTCCGTAAAATGGCGTCGAACCTTTTTCGCGCGTGTATTTTTGACCCTTCCGAGTAGGAAACATTTTTAGGGTTCTGTCACATGTTTTCCGGGAATCAATTGTTGGCGTAGAAAATGTTTTGTTTTTAGCGTTTTTTAACCCTTTTCTAGACGACTGTCAAGTCAAGTCGGGAAGGTTGCTTGTTAATGGCACAGTTGGCGCATTGATAGAGCGATGGGCTGCTGTTCTAGGTGTCGCGGCTTCGATCCCCGCACGGAAGGAAGATGTCAAGATATAACGTCATCATACATCGTCATCATCATCATCATCAGCCGGAAGACGTCCACTGCTGAACATAGGCCTCCCCCTATAACGTATATGACCGCTTTTTTATACAAAAGTAATCTTAAAAACAGTCCATACCCTTTATAAGTCCTCCCTTTAAAAAAGTATCATGGCTTACGTCAGCAGAATATCTATGTCTGCTTACACCGCCGCCAAATGAAGTTGTTACGGTGGCCACTCACGTCCACCGCCATTGTTTTCTCATCTGAAATAATTGCGCTTTTAATACGTTAATTTATTGTAGGTACTTTACCTCGTTGTTCTTATTTTTAATGGGAGGTTACGGACCTACCTGTAAGTATAAAATTAAACAAAGAACATTTTCGAAAAATAGTCAACATCATCAACAGCCAATAAAGTTCAGACTGCTGGGACACAGGCCTTCTCTCCGTGAGAGAGAGTGGGTCATTATCTACCACGTGGGCCCAGGCAGTGCGGGTTGGTAGACGTCACACGTCTTCGACTTTTTTTTAATTACCATCACCGTTTTGAGAGCAATGGTGAAGACTTTTCACGCTTTTGTGACATAGAGGAGAACGTTTCGAAGGAAAAAAATAATTCCTCGTTCGTACATTAAAGGGGCTTTTTTCATTTTCTATACAATAAACGCCGCCGTACCTCTACATGCTTCAAGTATGCTGTACATAAAATACGGTAATCTTGTGCCAAGGCCTTCGATATATCAGACACTCTAAAATATATTATAGGTACACTAAAATAAAAAACCACTAGGTAGATTGAAATCCACATAAACTCTAGCGAGAATTACCATAAACAGCCTATAAACACTCCAAATACTTTTATTTTGCTTCCCAAAACAAAATCATAAAAAAAGCATAAAACAAAATAAACTATTTTTTATTTTAGGCTATTTTTATTAGCTCTTGGTAAGATTTTTCCTCCATAAACTAGTAGGTCAATAAAACTATAAAAATATTATTATAATAGAGACATAAAGTGCCTTGATAAGTCAAGTGTTATTGCAAATTCAATAAAACAATTTAGATTTATTTACGCAATTCCATGTAATCTTAATTATATCATTGCAGAGCAAGGACCTCATACAAAGTATGAGAATATATAACATATTATATTAGTAGGATGTGGAAGGTGTACTGGTATATTTTCTAGCTAAGACGTCAGCCATTCGGTTCTTTGTACTTTTTCAATCTTTTACTTTCACAGTCAGATTTAATCGGCCTACCATTTAGCTAAAAGTTTGTACAGACGCCAACAGGTGAACCTACCCCAATCTGCCCAATTTTACCAATTTCATCATCATCATCAGCCGGAAGACGTCCACTGCTGAACATAGGCCTCCCCCTTAGACCGCCACGCCGAACGACAATTCGCCACCTTGCATCAATCGGTTGCCCGCGACACTCACGATGTCGTCGGTCCACCTAGTGGGAGGCCTGCCTACGCTGCGTCTTCCGGTCCGTGGTCGCCACTCGAGAACTTTTCTTCCCCATCGGTTATCAGTTCTACGAGCGATGTGGCCTGCCCATTGCCACTTCAACTTGCAAATTTTATGAGCTATGTCGGTGACTCTGTTTCTTCGCCGAATATCCATGTTCCGGATTTTATCCCGCAAAGAAACTCCGAGCATAGCTCTTTCCATTGCTCGTTGGCCAGCAGTAAAAGACCATGTTTCAGAGCCATATGTCAACACTGGCAACACACACTGGGTAAACACTTACCTTCCACTAATGATTGAACATTTACCTTCCACTAATGTGATAAGGTGACCATGACACGCCCTAAAGCGGTAGTTAGTCCACTGTGTGAACGAAGTGGCGCTAGACGACTTGTATAGTTCTGTCTCTTTCCCACACTGAATTACTTCTGATTTAAGACGTCATAGTAACCCTGCTGGTTGAAAATCTATTAAAGAATTTGATAGATTGAGGTAGGTTGATGTGCTGGCGTTTGTACCTGTCCCTTATCTAATATTATAAATTTTGTTTGAATAGATGGAAGTTTGTTATTCAACCATTTCAAAACGGGGGATTTTATTGAAAATTGACCCAGAGAAAGAATTATATTACGTTCTCATTTCAAGTAACACGCGGGTAACAGCTAGTTTAATATATTCAGTGATAAATAATGTTGTTATTAACAAACTATATTTTCCTTTGTTACAGAAACAACAGTTCTAATGGCGTATTACACAAGTAACCAGTAAAAAGAATGGGACAATTTCATCGAGCGCCTTGCCTGCACATCACTTACGCAGAGGTTCGTATCACCTCCAAAAAGTCCCATTACCAAAGTCCCAATAACTCCCATAAGGTAAAGAGAGGGTTTAGTGATCTAGCATCTACTGATAATACCTCGGAAAATATGACCTCCCCTGTAATAATCGTTTAGCTGATATGCGAATCATAAGTTACGTTTGTTGAGGTAAAAGAGGGATGAATAGATTTATCCTAGGTTATAATGACCGTTTTTAATCACATAGTGCCTAGCGTTGTTATTGCCAATAGAAATTGTTTGTTTCGAAGTATTTGCTACATGTTTTGGAAAATAGTAAAAACAGAAGTTTTTTTTATTCAGTCTCTGATTTGGAGTTGGACTCAGTAAAACTCCAAGTCAGACTCAAAAAAAAACATGAAAAATATTGTGGCCTCTTGAAAGATTCGAATGGAACATGAAAAAAAAATCCTCAATTTTTTATTAACTTCTCTGTTTCTTATTTTTCTATCTATAATTCTTAACTGGAATCCTGAAAATGCATTAAGAGGATTCTAAACCATAACAAACCAAACCTTTGTTCACTTAATATAGGAACCCGTATTTCATTCCAAACATCCAATTAGAAATATAATTTAAAATTTTGTTTTCGACCTTGAACATACGAGTACCTACAGTTACCAATTTTTATTTTGTTGGCAACACTGCCACCAAATCGGATTCGTCGCCAGGCCTTTGGGGAAATGTAAAATGTTTCCCTCGACGCAGTGAGCAAGAGCTTTTAATTTATTTTGTTGTTTGTACAATTTGTTTACTTTCGTTTATTATCAAGTGTTTTCTAGCAGAGTACATTTACTTCAGTTTAATCTTATAAGTCTCCTTATAGATATCCTTAATTCATCGAAGAAGTGGCCTGAGCGTAAATTTGTAAAATAATCCTTCTTCACTAACATCCTTTTTACATTAACACTACATCTTAACAAATGCGTGATTAAGATTGCATTGTAGGAATATCTACTCTAGGTTCTGAGCGAAGAGTTAAGAACTTATTAAATACATAACTACATCACCCTTGAAATCGATTACATTGACATGCTCAGCACAATTTCTTGTTTTTTTAATATTGTATTGTACAAAAAATAAATAAATGTATTTCTATTCTATTATTTTATATTCCATCAAATAATTACTGTGGTCGAAACCAACTAGTTGGTATCATCAACAACAAAGTTGCACCAATTTCTTTTTGAATCTCTATGCAGGACTGTACCAGAAAGGATGATTTCAGGTAAAAAAGGTGCGATAATAACCCTTTTCTGTGGGTATTGTTCCTTAACAGCCAAGATAATCTGGTCAGATAGGAAAATATCTCGCACCTTACCATGGGACCTTTTCATGACAAGAGATCTATTACCATGGATTTTAAAACCATTTGTTTGTGAAGATAAGCAAATAGCCATGACAGATTAGATGGCTATGGTAAGTCACGCTTGAGGAAGGTAAAATAAAAACTCAAAAACCCGGTGAAAGGTATAAAACCCAGCGGAAATGTCTAATAGGAGGAAAATGGAGGTAACCGGAAAAATAAAGGAACATTTTCCTCATACAGTACAATTGATTTATGAAACGGCGATAGTGGAAAATAATTAAGGATTATGTTTTCTTAGACGACGTTAATTTGGAGATAAGAACATTAAAGGTTTTTTACATTTTTTGTACAAAAGTTTACGGTTAGTTAGACAAATGGATGTGCGATTCATGCTTGTGCGACAAAACTGTACTGCGACTCACTATAGTTCGAATGCACGCTGGTGCGACACGCTTATGTTCGACATTACTCTTTTGTGCGACATGAAGAATTTTGTTTTGTAGTCAATAGTATAATTACGTTGAATTGGCCAGGTTGACGGAACTCCTACTTCTGGGCAGTTTGAAAAAAAAATACCGCGAAGGATATAAGATATGCCATCCGCATAATCCGTTTCTGATATAAATCCCAATTATTAAATAAAAAAGACGTGTGGCACTCGGGGACTGCCGCGGTAAAGCTATTGCATAGCATTTTGTATCAACTTATGCAATTATAATTTTATTTATTTATTTTATTCATGCAGTATTGCTTTTTCTTTGATATTAATTCAAGTTACTATTTTAAATATTTCTTTAAAAAAAAAAAAAAAAAACAAAACAAAAAAAAAATATTATTATTATTATGGTTTTATTATTTTATCTCTTTATTTTTCTTTAAACTTATAAATTATATTTTTAAATATGTTTACAAAAAGAAACAAAAAACATTTAAAAATATAAAAAATAGCAGTCCACCAGTACCGGGAACAGGGTCCGGGCTACCGGTGGTCAGGGCTCTTGAGAGAGGAACCTCCTAACAATACGCGCCGTGTCCAAGAGTACTGCCTTCTGAATCAAGCGCTTGATCCAGCCACCCAGCGAGAGCCTCCTCAGGTGTTGGTCGAGGCTCTTGGCAATTAAGCCATTGGCAGATACGACTATCGGCACAATAACTGCCGTATTCACGTCCCACATGTCAACAACCTCGCGAGCCAGATCAAGATACTTGAATTGTTTATCTTTTTCTGCCTTCACGAGGTTCTCGTCATGTGGGACCGTTATATCAACAATTATTGCGCGACGCTCCAATCGATCTGTCACCACAATGTCAGGCTTATTGGCAACGATAGTCCTGTCAGTGATGATAGGTCGATCCCAATACAACGAGATATTGCCATTTTCGAGAACTGGGTCGGGCGCATACCTATAGTACGGCACTTCCGATTCCACAAGATTGTACTTCAAAGCAAGTTGCTGGTGGATAATCCTGGCAACAAGGTTGTGTCTATGCAAATACTCGCCGTTAGCCAGACGAGAACACCCAGAAATAATGTGTCGGATCGATTCTCCCGGACGGTGGCATGCCCGACATATGTCAACCGTGCCATCCTTCACAATGTATTTCCTGTAGTTATTCGTCATCATAACTTCGTCCATAATTGCACAGACAAAACCTTCGGTTTCCCCAAACAGGTCACCGAAGCGCAGCCAGGATACGGACGCTAAAAAGTCTACATCGGAACCATGTAATGCCCGGTAAAAGCGTCCGTGAAGCTCCTTGCTCTGCCATACATCCTTACGATCATTAGTGTCTAATACTTTAGGTTTGCGCCAGTTCTCGTTAGCCAAGGAGAGCGGAGTAAGACCCTTGTCCACTGTGACCACATCTCGGTGCATCCCCACGTCGGCTTCTAGGAAATATTCCCTGAGACTGCATACCTCACGGTTGTGCAGGGTCTTAGCATTTAAGAAGCCACGACCCCCGCACTTCCGCGGGATATACAGTCTCATCACCGACGACCGCGGGTGATGCATCCGATTTGCAGTCAGTAGTGAACGGACTCTCCTATCCAGGGCTTCAAGTTCTGTCTGAGTCCATTTGAGTATGCCGAAAGAATACATCAATACCGGCATGACCCAACCGTTGAAAGCGCGCACCTTATTACCACCTGACAAAAGACTGTTAAGTACTTTACTCAGGCGGCTAAAGAAGCGCTCCCTCAACGATTGCTTCATGTCAGCATTATTGATGCCTAATGCTTCCGACATACCCAAATATTTGTAGGTCTCTGTTGAAGAGAGGGATCTAAGGTGTATGGAATCCGAGAGTTGAGTTCCCTCTGATTCCATAGTCTCCCCTCGCTTCACATGCATGACTGCACATTTGTCCACACCAAATTCCATCCTGATGGCGCTACTGAAAGTTTCTGTTACCTTCAGTAGCTTCATCAGTTGCAAGTTGTTGGGGGCAAAGAGTTTCAGATCATCCATGTAAAGAAGGTGAGATATGACCTGACCACCTCTCTTCAACCGATATCCTAGCCCCGAACCCTCCAGTAATGTACTGAGTGGGTTCAAGGCCAGACAAAACCACAAAGGACTCAGACTGTCACCCTGGAATATGCCGCGCTCAATCCTTATCGGTTCGCCGCTACCTCGGATCTGTCGACATCCTGGATAGCGAAGGACTGTTCTCCAGTTATTTTATTATTATTATTATATTAATAAATCAATAATTAATTAATTTTAATAATTAATAATTAATTTAATAAATTAATAATTTAATTAAATTAATAATTTAATTAAATTAAATGAGCGTGAGGTTTTTTCGTTACGGAATTTCTGGATTCGGTCCCCGCGCTCAAGGCCCGCGATAGAAGCTATGCAATAGCTTAAAAAGTCATATTATAACCAATACAAAAATCAATACAAGTCTTACTCTCTACTTTTTGTATTGGTTATACCAGTCGTATAACCAATACAAAAAGCTCAAAAACTACCCCTCACTATTATTTATCACCACTACAAAATTCCGTTTCACGAGTCTGTCGACCAATTTTAAGCGTATCAGATTTTCCCCCAAAAACTCCGCATAGAGGGTAAAAAATCACCCCCACGACCCTTTTTCCGGCTTTCGCACGTGTGTTGAAATGTGTGACGTAGTCTGACAAACGTGACGTCTGCTGTCATGTACAGTTGGCAAGTAAATTAACTGGGTAGTAGGTCTACACGATTTTCTCGTAGGGATTCTGAAGTACCTTTCCATAAGGATGTTTATTGAGATTTAAGATCTCATCTTGATATGCTGACAGATCTATCTCGTTCAAAGAGCATGGAGACTCTTGAAAGAAGAGATTACGTGAGTACTTGGGTAAATAGGTGCACTAGCTGAATCCCGTGGCGATGCCCGCGTGATGTTCGGTAATTATTAGCCCACGGGAACGTTATACCATGATAAATCCAAGTCATGACCATATTATAGTACATTATGATATAAGTGCGGTAAGTTGATCATTACAGCTGAGGCGATATTGGTCGCACGAGCCGTAAGGCGAGTGCTATAAGAAAGCAGAGGCTGTAATTATCAAACCGCACGTATGTCATACGACGTTTTATAACACATTTGTGAGTAAATAAATAAAATCATTACATCGAAAAGGAAAAGCAAGCGGAATAATTTTTACTTTTTCACAAACTAGCGATGCGCGCGCACCAGCATCTTTTGTTTATGGCAAAGGCACAAAAAACAGCCAGTATTACTAATAAAGTAAATTAATTCTTTTGTGGTTTTATTGCAGATAAATGGTTGTAATTAATTGTCAAAATTAATTAAATTAAAGAATAAAATGTTTATTTATTATATTTCATCTCCCAAATTTAATTGACTATGTGCGAAGTGGGTGGTGGGGAACGGCAAATCGATCGTAGCGCACGACGTGGCAGAAATGTGAATTAATTCTGGGCTGTCATGTGTCAAGTTGCTTTATTTTCATAACTTTCTTTATAATTTAATACGAAAACTTTAACTTTAACTTTTCCCGTTCGTTCTAAGCTCTTCCACTTCTCTCACATGCTGTGCTAATACTATTTTTTTCCCTTTTTGCTCAGTTTGAGGTTGGAAATGTATTTTATGCTTAACCGATTCAAATCCCGTGCGTATTATAATATCCATATTTTCCACGAGGAAGAAAATCGCTAGGTATAATATACACACTCACTTTTTACACTATTTTTTCAATTTCGTTGAAAAACTAGTCGAAATTTAATATCACAAAGATATCTTATCATCTAGTTGACATGATTTGACAGATGACAAGTCCTGAATAGTTGCGGCCACTAGGGGCGCTGTCATCGCGCACACAACGAATACATACAATAAATTTGTAGAAAAGTGGTGTCTGCATAATGGAAATATACAAAAAAAAAGTAGCAGGGGTTGTTATTTTATCGATGCCGAACCCGAAACTGTAATTAAAATTTTTTTTGTCTGTTTGTCTGTTTGTCTGTGTGTTTGTGCACGCTAATCTTCGGAACTACTGGACGGATTTGAATGATTTTTTTTTTGTTGTATAGGTATTAAGTTCGATTAACATATAGGCTATAATTTATCTTGGAAACTTGAACACCTGATGCAGAACTGCAACAGACCTGCTAAACTATAAGAGATACAAAAATGATGCTATAGCAAAAATTGTTCCACGTGATGAGCATTTTCTGATGAGAGAATAAAATTGAAGATCCTGGACACCTGATGTGGAACTTCAAGAGCCCAGCTACACTATAACATATACAGGAATGACGTCTTAGCAAGAGTTGTTCAGCCTGATAAGCACCTTCTGTTGATGTATAAAAATTGAAGATCTGGAACACCTGATGTGGAACTTCAAGAGCCCAGCTACACTATAACATATACAGGAATGACGTCTTAGCAAGAGTTGTTCAGCCTGATGAGCACCTTCTGTTGATGTATAAAAATTGAAGATCTGGAACACCTGAAGTGGAACTCCAAGAGCCCAGCTACACTATAACATATAAGGCAATGACGTCTTAGCAAGAGTTATTCAGCCTGATGAGTACTCTCTGTCAACGTATAAAAATTGAAGATCTGGAACACCTGATATGGAACTTCAAGAGCCCAGCTAAACTACCTATAACATATACAGTAAAGACGTCTTAGCAAGAGTTGTTCAGCCTGATGAGCACTCTCTGTTGACGTATAAAAATTAAAGATTTGGAACGCCTGATGTGGAACTCCAAGAGCCCAGCTACACTATAACATATACAGTAAAGACGTCTTAGGAAGAGTTGTTGAGCCTGATGAGCAACCTCTGTTGTCGTATAAAAATTGAAGATCTGGTACACCTGATGTGGAACTCCAACAGCCCAGCTACTTTATAACATATTATATAGGAATGACGTCTTAGCAAGAGTTGTCCAGCCTAATGAGCACTCTCTGTAGACGTATGAAAATTGAGATCTGGAACACCTGATGTGGAACTCCAAGACCCCAGCTACACTATAACATATTATACAGTAAAGACGTCTCAGCAAGAGTTGTTGAGCCTGATGAGCAACCTCTATTGACGTATAAAAATTGAAGATTTGGAACACCTGATGTGAAACTCCAAGAGCCCAGCTACACTATACTTAATATACATACATAGGAATGACGTCTTTTTTTTTTTTTTTTACGTTGCAAAATCATCAAATGAGTCCTCCAGCCCCGGGCAGGGTGGGAGGGACTGTCAGACTTCTACTGACTAAAATCCACGGTGTCCTTCAGTAGCCTGTTATGTTCCGGGGTCACGGTAAGGAAATAATCCCGCGACCCCGGCAGGCTTTGGCCCTCTGAGAAGGAATGACGTCTTAGCAAGAGTTGTTTAGTCTGATGGTCATTTTCTGTTGACTTACAAAAATGGAAGATCTGGAACGTCTGGAATCGTCTCGCGCATCCCGTTGTTTTCCCGTCCCCAGGCTCTTAGAATTCGAAGTTTCAGATCTTTGATTTTGACGACCCCGTCGTCGCTGGCATAAGCAACGGGATCCGCGTACGAAGTCGCGGGCAGAAGCTAGTTTTAATAATAAAATGTTGACCGCTTTTCTGACATAAAAACTCTTTGCTAAGATTTAAAAAAGTACCGTTCGTTTTAGACGGAGCATCTTGATAAACCGTGCGTTTTACTTTACCATTACCGCACTAGTGCGTTTTACTTTACCATTACGCACTAGTGCGTAATAAGATACATTACGATACTGAAATAGGTGCAGTAAGAGACCTTTTACGAGCAAATGTGTTATAAATTAATATAATGCTATGCGGCCTATCCCGGCTTCGCTCGGGTTCAAATTTTTCGACCTAACGGGACGAAATTCCAAAAACTTTCTAAAATACAAACCTTGACCAAACAAAATACAACAAAAGAAGAGTTATCGAATTTGGTACAGTTATCCGGATGTTATGCTAGTATAGACAGACTCGCGACTTTGTTTTTTTCACTATGTAAAGATAATTATATGGAATATCTTAGGCCACTCAAATATTACAAAAACTAAAGCCAGCGGCTTGTTGCGTTGCGCGTGTTTTAGCTAATTGCCCCAGACGATTCTAATACTGGGATAAAAAGTATCCTATTTATTAATGACGACTACATCTACCCTCTGTAGAGTCTGTACCAAATTTCATCAAAGTCCGTGCAGCCGTACTAATATCTTTCCATCCAAACATACAATCGTTCGGATTTATAATATTAAGTATAGAATAAATCAAGACATCAATCAATTTTAATAATATTATATTCTGCTTGAAAACATTTCTTCGGTTCATTTATTATGTTACAAGCCGAACAAACATTGTTACAAGTTAAACATCTTCGTAAACCGAATAAATTAATTATCTATTATTAACAATAAGCTTCATAATCTAATTAAATCTTGTACAGAGTTACTTGCACGTTTCTGCCTTCAACGTTCAATATTAAATTAACCTAGTTTAAAATCCACGTAACTTCCTTAAAACTTACTTAACGTAGGTATTTTAGAAGCAGCCTCATTACCAAGTTTTAAGTAGGGGCAAAACCTATTTGTATTATATTCCAAAACTAGCACTCCGCACGCGACTATGTCTGCAGGGGTTTCGTAATTTCGTTTGGAATTTCAAAAAAATTTAAAACACGTATCTATTTTATCAATTTGGTTGATAAGTCTACATTCGAAGTTTCAAATAAATTGGATAATTATTTTCATACAAAACTTTCATCCCATTTTACCTCATTACGGGATAAATTTCCTAAAAACCGTTCTTTGACTACAAAATTTCATTCTTCTTGGCCCAGCGATTTCAGCTGTCCTTTGATCGATCAGTCAGTTAATCAGCCAGTCAGTTTCTTCTTTTTATCTTCAGCTGTAGACCACCCACCACCCTGTTTCTTAACTCCCCTTTACGTTCCAGAGCCGTGGTGCCCTTTTAAAAGGAGAAAGCCAGGGAAAAAGGAGTGAGTTTATGCATATGTGCCCAGTAAAAAGTCAGGAGTTCTTCAAAATAATGAATTTATGTCGTGCCGTTGTTCAGTGTTTCAGTAACAAATATCCATGCATCCATCCTCACAAACTTTCGCATTTATAATAGAACAGTAAGATTATATTAGTATAGTAAGATATAAGTAAAATGTTGCACTATGGCAATATTCGCACTTAAGCATTTCCAAACGTCTTTTACACGTACAGCGAAGGAGTGGAACTACCACCTGCGTCTGTGTTTCCGAACGCATACAACCCTAATCTCTTCACAATTAGAGTGAACAGGCACCTTTTTTTTTGGGTAACCTCGCTCCATCGCCGACCTTGTCTATGTGACCCCTGAACCATACTAAGGTCAAGAGCAAAACCCATCGTACATTTTTTTTTTATTAAATATGCGTTGACTCTTTGTTCCAGGGATCTATGCTCAAGCGCCAGCACCGCATGCGTTGATGGGCAGCGGCGCGAGCGCAGGCGGCGGGCGGGCGACTCGCGCCCTTCGCCTGCTTCTGCTGCTCGTGCTGGCCCTGGCGGCCGTGGAGTACCTGTTCGGCTCCATCCTGGATGCCTCTCCCCTCAGGACTTACCTCTACACACCGCTTTATAACGCCACACAGCCTACACTCAGGTAATTTAGATATATTTGTTTGAGAAACAGGATTGCTCAAAGAAGCCTACGCTATTGATTTGGCCAATGAATGCGCGTAATGGTAAGGTGAACCGTTAGAAGAAACTCTTGCCTAGAGCTGTTTTTTGATGAGTGGCCAAGGTTACGCAACGCTATTCTAGTTCATTTCTTTGCTTGCCCCAAGACGGTTGAATAATTTCTCTGGGAGCTGTTGAGATTCATTGTCTCGTTATTTCTCATAGTAGGTATTGGTAGCATTTCCAAAAAACAAGATCCGGATGCCTACATTACTTTTCGATAGGACTATCATTGTCAATGCCATTTCGAATAGGCTATGGGTTCTGGTTCAACTCGAACAGCAGAAAACCAAATATACAAGCAAGCTCAAAACCGTTATTTCCAAACTTTAATTCTAGAATACTAACTTAACTCTTCTTCAACTTTTCCAGAAACGCCGAAAGAACACCAGCTTCATTAAAAAGGATCTCCCTAACGGATCCAATAAACATGAACTATGGTGAAAGCTTCACTGAACCCCCTCAGAACATAACTGGAAACCATACAGTTCCCAACAAAGTGACACGACGTCCCATCGACCTGAATATAACGAAAACGAAGGCTGAGGAAGAAGTGAATAATTCTACTCAGAATGAGTCGACTCCCACTTCTATGCTAATCACGAAGATAGTAGAAGGATTGAAGAATGGAAGTGAAGTGAATAAGAGTGATACGTCTCCAGCGACCCTGCCTATGTGTGAGACAAGTAGTGACTTAGGTAAGCAATTTTTTCCTTTATCATCATCTACCTAGCCTTTTCCCAACTATATTGGGGTTGGCTTCCAGTCGAACCAGATGCAGCTAAATATCAGTATTTTACATGGAGCGACTGCCTATCGGACCTCCACAACCCAGCAACTGGGTAATACGATACCCCATGGTAAGACTGGTTGTCAGACTTTAGTTCTGACCAACAATAACGACTGTCAAAGATCTACAAATAACAGCCGGGCCCAATGGCTTTACGTGCTTTCCGAGGCATGGAGGAAACTCGCTATGACAGATGGTCACCCATCCACAGACCAACCTCGGCAAGCGCGGCTTAACCTGGAAGATCAGCCTGTGCGGCTGTTATTATTTAGCCACAAGTTCCTCTACCATTTTTTTCCTTTAATGCTAAAAATTTTGCAACTAGGATGTCTTACTTGGGAATTGGAAGGAGTTGGCGTTGATCCGTGATCGTTGGAATGACTGGAAGGAGGCACTTGCTCAAAAATGGAACAGTAGTTTTTTTTTTAATTTTAAACTAAAACCTATCAAGTACCTAACAAACTACTCCGTTTTATTATTTATTTATCCCTTTAAAAAATCTTAACTGGATTCACGCCGACATAAACAGAAGATTCACAGCGAAATTTTAAATCGTCTATGTAAACCTTACACTATTTTTTGTTTCTGGTGACAGAGCATTTCCTCGAACACAACGTGTGCATTTACAGTGGAACGGGGCGGGCAGCGGAAGCGGGTAGCGGGTCACGAAACAGACTAGATTTCCGCTCAAATCGCCCCGCCTGCACTTGGTGCACCTTAGTCACAAACTATGTGTTTGCGTTACCCGCCAGCGGATTGCTGCGGATTGCAGCGGACTGCCACTGTATTTGCACCTTAAGAGACGAAAGAGTCTCACGATATGGTTACCCTTCTTAGAAGCCCCTAAGTTCGTTACTAAGATAACCAATTGATGAAGCCCACCGTACCTATAAGTCGGATGTCTCTCTAACCCTTAGCTGTTCATGCTAACATTCAAAACTTTACTGCTGCCTCCACAGGACCCATACCAGCGAACACAACGGACATGGAGCTAGACGATGTAGAGAAGAAGTTCCCCGAGGTGCAGTGGGGGGGTCGGTATACCCCGCCCAACTGCACTGCCAAACATAAAGTTGCTATTATTGTGCCATACAGGTATGAACAACATTTTTCCATTGTACCGTGATCTAGGAGGAAAACCTTGAGTACACTACCGACTTAAACCTAGGACCAGAGGCCTTACCACGAGCTCTTAACGCGATCCAGTTTAGGCTGTGGGAAAGAGACAAAGCTATACAAGTCGTCTAGCGCCATCTCTTTCCCACAGCCTAAACTAGATCGCGTTGATGGTGGCGTAAATGGTAGGCCACCCTTATCAACTTAAACTAAAGTTGTGGAACATGGAAGACCCATGGCCTGGTAGAGCTGACGAGAATCCGCTGGAAGTAAGTAGCACAAGACAGGTTGTTGTGCCAATATTTGGGGAGGAAGCCTTTTTTTTACGTGGTAAAATCATCAAATGTGTCCTCCCACCCAGGGCAGGGCGGGAGGGACTGTCAGACTCGTACAGACTAAAATCCACGGTGTCCTTCAATAGCCCTTTATGTTCCGGGGTCACGGTAAGAATCAGCTCCGTCATATCATACTGACACTCTTTGAGGCGCGCGTGGAACACAACGCGCTGTCGACCCGGGCATGGTCCATGGTCTGACAGCGAGTCGCCCATTACTCGCCGCCCGCATGCCCGGGGAGGAGGCCTAAGCTAAGTTTTGATGCCTGTGATGAAGTACATTTGAAGTAAATGATGAGAAAATAAAGAAAAGACGGCTAAATTGTGTGGAAGAAGGGCTTGAGACATGATAAATGCTGAAATGAAGGCTAATAATAACTATTATTTTTTCATTTTCAGAGACCGCCAACAGCATTTAGCGATTTTCTTGAACCACATGCACCCGTTCTTGATGAAGCAACAAATTGAATACGGGATTTATATTGTTGAGCAGAAAGGTAATAGATTTTCTTATTATTGAGCTATTTCATCCAGAATATTCTAAGATTCTGATTTGATGGCCATACTTCTGTTATTGCCATAGAAACGGGACAAAAAGGATCTTTAACAAAAAATCTGCATCGTAAACTCCTACCACTAGATCTAATAATATTGTAATCCCTTTTGTCATTAATATTATTAATTAAAGATTTTTTTCAAACCTATATCTATGGGTTTCACAGTTGACCATAGACAACAAAGAACCCCTCAGGAGGGCTGTCTGCTGGTGGCCTGCCGTAACGCTTAAAGCGAGAATTTTTCCTTGTTCCTGTTGTGGAAACGAGATGGCTAGACGACTTGTATAGCTCTTTCTCTTTCCTACAGTGGAACTACTCTCGCTTTAAGACGTGGGGTGTAAAAACGATATTTTCTTATACAAACACCAACTACTGTTCGCAGGTACGAAACAGTTCAATCGCGCGAAGCTGATGAACGTGGGTTTCATGGAGAGCCAGAAGCTAGAGCCGGGCGGGTTCAAGTGCTTCATCTTCCACGACATCGACCTGCTGCCGCTGGACACCAGGAATTTGTACTCCTGCACGCGGCAGCCCAGGCATATGTCCGCTTCTATAGATAGGTTTAAATTCAAGTAAGTTGGATTTTTTCTACCATTTTCTACCATTTTTTCACTTTTGCAACACAGCTTTTAACTATGAGGATTGTGACGGCCGATGTAAGACTATTTTGACAGCTCGGCTGGCGCAGTGGCTGATCCATCGCCCGTTGCGCATCGTGTTGCGGGTTCGTTCTCCGCAATTTAAAATATATGAGTCGTTTTACCGGGTCTAGGTGTTTATTTTTTTTTACTCAGGCTTCAGCTATGTTTGTGAGTTTCAATATTTCTAAACGAATGTATCGCAAGTATGGGGAAAAGTTTTTTTTTTAATAACTAGACACCAGATTCTTAACCAAGGTACATGAACTATTCCAGGTTACCATACAGCGCTATATTTGGCGGAGTGTCGGCCATGACTTTGGAGCAGATCGTTACGGTCAATGGATTCTCCAATAAGTACTGGGGCTGGGGCGGAGAAGATGATGATATGTATTATAGGTAAGCAACTTCCTTTTACTTCTATAAATTTTAACTGACCGAAAGGTATGGACTTATGGCTAGCCTATTCAGTGATACGATAAACAAAAACGCTCTGTAGTCATTAATAGATTTTTACCTTTATTCTTTAGAGCATAAAGTGAGAAATCTATTAAACTACGATTACGATTATCTTTAATAGATTTACAAGTTTATGCCCTAGAGCAAAGTCTACTAAAGACTGCAGTGTGTTTTTGTTAAGCGTTTGCCACTTGTCATGTCTAGGCCTTCAGCTCTGTCATTGGTCAAAATATTATAACGGTTACTGGTAGATTTGAATGAGTGACGTTTCTAAGACCGGCTATGTTTGACAATAAAGTAACAATTTATTTTTCGACAACCACATAGGTACTAGGTTTATTCACTAGTAATCGCTTGAATCATTTATTGCTTTTCTATCCTGTTACAGATTACTCAAGAAGAATTATCACATAGCAAGATACAAAATGTCTATCGCGCGCTACGCTAGCTTACAACATAAGAAATCAACGCCCAATCCAAAGAGGTAAGATCTATTCAGATATCTTATGGGTGTGCTCGGAACTTGGAGGGACAGTAATACATACGGGGTTCAAATATGCGTATCGATGCGTACATTTGAACTCATTCACAAGACACGTCGCCGGTCCGTGCCGGCAAAGGAGTTCCAGTGCTGGCGAAGTTACGAGACACGGGACTGGATAGGATAGACCATAGCAGATCAAGTTTAAACAACGTTATTTACAAAAAAAAAATAGTTCAAGTTATTGGCCTTCAAATCTAGCAAATTACTTTATTTTAAAAATCTTTTATTTCTGGATAGTGAAATCACATGCAAATGCCAACTATCTCTGAGCCCAGTATTACGTATGGTCCACGGCCCCTCAATTTAAATAAAACAGATAATATTGATTTTCGATTTCCAGGTACCAGCTGCTATCACAAAAAGGCAAGACATTCGGCAGGGACGGTCTGAGTACCCTCAGGTACGAGATAGTGCAGGTGATGCAATACCACTTGTATACGCACATCCTAGCCAATATAGACGAGCGTAGCTGATGGACATATTTCGCCAAGCTCTTGTTTGGCGATGACCGGTAACATAAGTTCAGTGCAGAGACGCTTCTAAAGAAAATACGATCGTTACCCAATGTTGTTGATCTCTTTCGCATTACCAACTGACAGTTCACCTAGTGTTGCCAGTGTCGAATAACCAATGTGTCGCCATTGTAAAATAACGAACGTGTTTGGTAGGTTATGGATAACTACTGGGTGGATTTTTGTACAGTTTTTATTTCATATGTGGGAAAGTGAAGGACGTTATATGTATAACGGTCAATAGTCAATTGTTATGCAGCAATTATTGTGATGTTTAATACAAAACCATTACTATAGGAGTCGACTGTTGGTAAAAATAATCTAACCATTCCATTTATATCATAACTTGACTTGTACTTTAGCCCCATTTATAATGTATGGCAACACTAGGGATTTGTCAGAACTGTAAAATATAGGTGCATACATAAAAATAGGCCTTTTATCTACCTGTTAAATATTTCATATATGTCTGTAATTTATTTACGCATTATTATCTAAGCTTTAAATGATTTGAGAAATTATGTATTTTTAAATGAAGCATAAATTTATTTTCTAGATAAAATATGATAGTATATGTATAATGAAACATATTTCTATTTTTATTTGTATGATGTCTTTATTTAATATAACTTGTAGGTTTTTTATGACCAAGGTTCTCGAGAACTTTGATTTCCTTATTTTATGATTTGACTTTTTATATGGATCTTATCTGATTTTAATAACAAATAAAATTAAGAAAAAAATGATAGTTTTCCTGACATTATGTAGAAAACATTTGAAATGTTTAAAATGTAAATGATCTGAATTTGTAGATAAATGTACAGAAGGCCATTTAATTGTAATGTTTAAAAGTACAGAACGACAATATAGTACATACAACTCAAATTTAATATTATTGCGCTGAGAGCGTACATTATAAAAGTACAGTAAATACTGATTATTAAATAAATAAATAATGGTAGGATAATAATTCTTGTCAGCATGCGTTAGAAAACATGTAGATCTGTTACTGAATGAAATAAAAGTTAAATAAGATTTTATATGAAGAATTCGCGGCCTAAGCATCAAATAAAATAGTAAGAATAATTCAACGTTATTTTTAATAAGTTACTCTTTTTTATTTTCCTAGATCTAATCACTTTTTCGGTTAAAACAAAATGATTATTTTATTAAAATACTCATTGCAATTTTAGAGTTTTAATAAAATTTAGAGCTGATTTTTTTGAATTTTAAATATATTAATAAGAATCTCCAAAACTATTTTGTATGAAATATCAATAAACTACTCGAATAGTATGTAGGCACTTAAGTGCTAAACAATATTCCATAATTATGATGTATAAATGTTTTATGATAATATAAACATGTACTTACTAAATAAATTAAATTGTAAATAGCTTTTGTAGTTAGATA
Source organism: Agrotis clavis (assembly GCA_954870645.1). NCBI lineage: Eukaryota > Metazoa > Arthropoda > Insecta > Lepidoptera > Noctuidae > Agrotis > Agrotis clavis. The sequence continues at coordinate 16,993,945 of OX940935.1, read as the reverse complement.
GGTAGAAAAACTTATATTTAGAAATGAATGTCCTTGCTGTTAAATTTTCTGTTTATCTATATCTAATGTATGTACCCTATGTAAGATAGGTTATTTACCTCTATAAAAACCATTCAAGTATAGCCTACACAATTATAATTTGATATTTTTTTCTGATTATTATATGTTATAACGCTAAGTTTGTTCAAATTGAGACAACTTTTCTCTTATCCGACCTTCTTTTATAAGGTCAAAGAGTGGATAGTCCCGAAAATTATAAATAATTTACGTATACCTAACGCTAATACAGAACAATACTCGAGCTCTAAAAGAAGCAATACCAAAAAATATACATAATATTCATTTTTTGAGTAATCTCATCTCAAACCGACATCAAATCATGTGGCCCAGATATAAAGTCCTTGTACAGTTATTTTACTTGTGACAGTCACAACAGCAACCGTATTGTATTGCTATAGCTTTACGCTGCTGAACATAAAGATCACTGTAATTTTGACAGTAAAGGCAAATATGCTAATTATCTGTGAAAGGACTGGAATATTTATATTTTTAGTTATGGCTGAAAAATGTTGCCAGTTGCAAAATAAAAAAGCTACTATGACAGGGCTCTGATTGTCAAAGAATTTATATTTCATATTATTGTAACTTTTAAATTTAGTTTTAAGGGATACAATGTGATACATCTGTTTATTGAGCGAAAGATATTAAACCATTGCTCTGATACAGTAACTTGCTCAAAGTTAAAAACTAATGAAATGTTGAATAATTTATAAATATATAAATCTTTTATTTTCTTGGGTCAGTGGGTCATCTTAGGGGCGGAGTTTATGTTATTCTGATTTGTTATAAATGGGCCATTTGATAGCTGAGCAATGGCTTATCTTTATAAGGCCTAGCAACTAAATAAATACTTGGAACCATTTAACTTATCCTACAATTAATTTAGGCTTATATTTTGACTTTTGGTTATTCATTTTTATATTAATTTTAAACTGAAATGCTTTAATATTTTTTTTTAATACACAATGATATTCTAATATACATAATTCCGTACATTCTCAGAAGAAAAAAACATTTCAAATCCAAATTAATTATTCATAAGTAAGTATATTTAAAGACGATGCTTTCCTTAAGTACATAATTTACTTATTTAACTGAACAGTCATAGATTTTCTTTAGTCATTCGATTAGCAAAATAAAATACATACTTGTGCTATATTTTATGCTAAGAAGTAGAATTTGTATGCCTACTCTTATTGAATGTATATGCGAGGAATACCAAGGCCTACTTTCATCACAATAAATTACCTAAGCTATAATATAAACTATTTGCTTAAGAATTTCTGTACTCGCGTTTTTAAGACAAATTTCTTATAGGCAAAATAGGTTTATAGTGTAAAATCCGCTTAGGTCTATTTAATACCTGTCTACATTTATAGATAACCATAGCTTAGACCATGAGTTACTTAAAGAAAAGTGATATATATTAGTTTTTCTTTTGTCAAAATTGTTTTAAATAAATATGGTTTGTTTTTATATAAATTGGGTTGTTTGATTTCAACAATAGGTACCTATTTAGGAGCGCGTATTTTGAAAGTTGGCAACGTCGCAAATAGTTGTCAAATATTACAACAAGTTTTAATTATTTTGGCAATGTTACTGTTTGGAAATAAGAAATAATTATGGCTCTGTGGTGCACTAAAAAATGATAAGAGAATGCAATTATTAATATCGTAACACCGAATTTAATATAGTTTTAGATGTAAAAAAGAATTTGGAAACTTTCTAAATGCGTTACAACATCAAATTCAATGTTTTAATTGCATTCCTGTATCAATGTTTTAGTGCACTACAGAGCCATATTTCTTATTTTCAAATAGTAAACTTGCCAAATTAATTAAAACTTGTAAATATTTGACAGCTATTTGCGACGTTGCCAACTTTCAGAATACGCGCTCTTAAAGCTTGTAGAAAGTTATAGAGAAAAAATGAAAGATAGATATGCTGATAATCAATGTAATCACCATTACAAAGTACGGATGTTTTGAAAAACTGTCACAGGCAAAAAAAAACTAGCATCCAACTCACAATAGGCCACAAAGAAAAAAAAGCGTTCACGATTCACGGTAAAGACGGTAAGCGCGGGAAAAAGTACACTTGACATTGTTAAATTTTAAAATGGACGCATTTCATCTGGGATTTTAAACACGAATAAGGGACGGCTGCTGAGCTGGAGTGAGGCTCGGAGTCCGGAGGCTAGTTGCCGCGGCAAGCCCATTAATGGCGGACTTTCGCGCCAAGAAGTGCGCCGCAAATACCAAGATGGCGCTGGTATGCACGCTAGTGTCAGGCCGTCCAACCAATTTTTTTCAGCTTCAATCTTGGTTCTAGAAAGTGAAATTAAGAGCGTATATTCCGAAAGCTGGCAACGTCGCAAATGGTTGTCAAATATTAACAAGTTTTAATTAATTTAGCATTGTTACTGTATGAAAATAAGAAATATGGCTCTGTAGTGGACTAAAAAATTGATAAGGGAATGCAATAATTAATATCGTAACACCGAATACATAGTTTTAGATGTAGAAAAAGCATTTGGAAGCTTTCCAAATGTCTTTTATACACCGGAAACGGTTACAACATCAAATTCACTGTTTTAATTGCATTCCTATATCATTTTTTTAGTGCACTACAGAGCGATATTTCTTGTTTTCATACAGAAAATTTGCAAAATTAATTAAAACTTGTAATTATTTGACAGCTTTTTGCGACGTTGCCAACTTTCAGAATATGCAGCCTTAAAGCGTGTGAATAGATTGACAGTGACCATCAAATCTACATGTAAGTAGGTACAGATTAGATATACTACTATAATTTACGTTAGGTGGGTGGGAATCCTTTATGTGATCCATTTATTGACGGTTTCCAAAATAACCTTGGAACTATAATAGACCGCCTTTTAGGCGCCATCTCCACGAGCGAGAGAATCGTGGCGATATTATCGTCGTGCCACGTATTTCCATACACTCACTATGAACGTGTCTCCTCCACACGGCGATATTATCGCGGCAATGCGACGTATGGCAATGTGTGACATTAGTCGGGCGTATCGCCGCGCGCTCGTGGCGCTCTCGCAGCGAGCGCACGGCGGGCGCGAGACTACTCTCAACGGAATCTACGCGCGCCCGCGACGAGCGTGTTACCAGTAGCGAAACAAAACAAAACTATAGCACAACGACTCGTCGCGGGCGCGCGGCGATTCCGTTGAGAGTCGTCGCGCGCGCACAGCGCTCTCGTGACGATACGCTGGCGGAATAAACGCTCGTCGTGGAGATTCTCCGACGATAGAAGGACGGACTCGCAGCGTTTTCCTCGCTCGTGGAGATTATCAGGTGTTTGAATGAAAATTAAGTGGTATGTAGTTCCCAAAATTTACGTAGGGCAGACCATTGACTCACTTCTCTATTTCTCTCTCCTTTTCTTTCTCCTTGCTCCGCTTTGGTTTCCGGGTTGGTGTTGTCGCTCTGAACCTATAGTATTTCGGCATCTTTCAATAAAAATTTTGCAAAAAAGTTACGCGAACAACATTCACGATGATCCGAAATTGACATTATAACTTTGACACATAAGTATGTGTCAAATTTTAATATTAAACAATATTTTTATAGTTTTTGAAATTTGGCCAGGATGCATTCAAAACTTTCTTGCTAGGTATGAAGAAGGATCATAATAAATTCAAGCAGCAACGAAATGTATCTCTATTTTCTAGCAACTAGAGAAAAAACTATATGTTGGACTTTATAGATGGTCATAAAATCCAACTTAAAATACCTAATATCTGTAATTAAAATATTGAGAATTACTTGGATATCTTTGATCGCCCCATATTATATGAGCTATAACTTCCCTAAATGAGGGTATATTTCCCTGGTCATTGATTAAAAACTCTTCAACACAAACAAGTGTTGGCTTAGGCCTACTGTCCACACAGTCATCTTTCATAGGATGCATGTAACCTACAAATGAAGATAGGCGTGTTTTGCATAAATTTGTTATGTTCACGCTGCTTATTGCAATAGTCAGTCACGCTACAAAAGGTCTCAGTTTTCTTTCAATTAGCATCGAAAAAGGATGTCTGGCAACGCTGGTGACATGTTGCCGCGCGCGCGCACCGCATGACGAACGAACACGAGCGGTTGACGCGACGTTGCCGCTTCGTGGACACAGATTTCATTGTTTCTACGCAAGATGCAAGCATTCGTCTTGCAATCGTCAATTGACGAAAGCGTGCGTATAAGCCGAAGCATTGAAGAAAGGATTCTAAAATGGCGGCTTGTACTTGTGTTGACAGATAGTACAGTCAGCATATAAGATTTCAAATATTTTTTTGTTTCAAATTAAAAATAATAAAAACAAGACTGGGTCACAATAATTTCTCAAACTTTACCTAACAATAAAACAAAATTAAAACAACAATAATCAACAGGTAACAACGGAAAATTAACAGAAAACTACAGTAAATATTCTTAAAAAAGATCACTGAGCGCGTCAAAACATCAAGACTAATTAATTTTTCTTTCTGCTAACGCTACGCGCCGGAGTGAGTATAGACGGCACTAGTGTGCGAGCGAGAGAACACGATAAGCGCCGCCATTTAAGAATCCTTTCTTCAATGAACCAGGTTATTCTCATTTTTGTTCGCATTGATCTCCGACCAGCGAACCACGGGTGATAATCTTCATACAACGAAACGCTCGACGTAGCGCCATATTGTTTTAATGTCGACTGACGTTTCTGGTCGTCTGTGATTGGCTGTCGCAGACGCTGGTAGGCCGCCATTTGTTTTTGCGTCATATGACGTATGTCTGACATTACTGCTGGTGATAATATTGATCTTTAGTTTATTGTTTATCCTGTCCGCTTTTTCTGTAATAATAAATCCCCAGTGTCTATACCATAACTTTTGCTATTTGTAAAATGTATTACGAGTGCTCTGTTTGTAAATTTTCGCGACAGGACGCTATTTGGCATTATTTCCCGTGTAATGAGAAAAGACTCGCTGTGTGGTTAAAGTGTCTAAACTAAACCGTGATGATCTGCAAGACTGCAATCGTTATCACCTGAACAACTTCCGAAGCTTTTTGTTTGTCAAAGCACTTCAAAGAAAGTTCATTACGTCTAAATCTCGTCTAAGTCTCGGCAGTGCCTATCCTTTCCTGTACTGAAGATGAGATTTTGAGTGGAACAAAAACTCGGCAGTTTAGAAGGTAAATATTATGATAACACATCGGCTTTCATTCCTTTTTGCTTTCTTAATCTTACTTCTACCAAAGTTTGTGAAGATAGATGTATGTTTGTTACTCAGATTATTTTAACATAATAGGATACCTTTTATCCCAGGATTAAATTCCTGTTAATTAATTTTCGACATAAACGCGGGTGAAGCCGCTGGTGATGGCTAGTATAAAAATATACGTTTTGCATACTAAATTGTTATTTAATATGGGTGCTAAATGTTGACAGCGCCAGCGTGGCAGGAGGCAGAGGTACATTGTTCCTGTATATAAAATAGATATTTTTAAGAGAATTCATTATACAGTTACATGCTAAAATAATATGTTTTACTGACTACATAATAATATAATGTTTTCATAAAACTCAACTGATTTACTCTATGTGACTACCTACATAAAGCACCCCCTCATCCACCCACTCCGAGGTTCATAATGTTTCTTTATAATAAACATAGTGTTTCTTCTTTTCCAGCTCATTATGCAGATGGAAGACCTGTGAAAATCCTGAGAATAGCAGTTGTAGAAAAATCACCTCACCATTGTTTTGGAAAGAGGCGATTGATAAACCATCGAGAATATACAGCAGCAATAAAAAGACTAAATTACCCATCCAAAGGTGCAGTGAGGTGTTTCGGTACAGTGATAACTGTAGCTCATAAAAATAATGTTGAGTCAAAAGGTTTACAATAATGAACTGGTGCACTATGATAATTTTACTTACTTCTATTTAGTGATTTTCGTAATTTGCCTGCGATGCAAAAACAAGCATTCGAAAAATTTAAAAGGAAATTTAAAAATAAATGTTTTAATATGTAACTGTTTGTTTTATTTTATTTTTTTCCCGAAATTAATTTTCAGAAAAGTTTCAGTAGTATTGACTATGTGCGAAGTGGGTGGTGGGGAACGGCAAATCGATCGTAGCGCACGACGTGGCAGAAATGTGAATTAATTCTGGGCTGTCATGTGTCAAGTTGCTTTATTTTCATAACTTTCTTTATAATTTGATACGAAAACTTTAACTTTAACTTTTCCCGTTCGTTCTAAGCTCTTCCACTTCTCTCACATGCTGTGCTAATACTAATTTTTTCCCTTTTTGCTCAGTTTGAGGTTGGAAATGTATTTTATGCTTAACCGATTCAAATCCCGTGCGTATTATAATATCCATATTTTCCACGAGGAAGAAAATCGCTAGGTATAATATACACACTCACTTTTTACACTATTTTTTCAATTTCGTTGAAAAACTAGTCGAAATTTAATATCACAAAGATATCTTATCATCTAGTTGACATGATTTGACAGATGACAAGTCCTGAATAGTTGCGGCCACTAGGGGCGCTGTCATCGCGCACACAACGAATAGCAATATCGAGTACGGCGTTTAGGCTGTATACGATTATTCCTTTGCCTATGAGCAAAAGTGATTAAAAAAAAAAAGAAACGTCATACGACATTAAAACAAAATGGCGTACTAAGCCGAAAAATTTTGTTCTGAAGTTGGCAGTCTGATACGTAGTATCTCTAAGTAGTCTGTGCAGCGAACATCAAACCAGTTAGCAGATAAAACAGTGTGAATTATACCTTGATTGTTTGATCGTCATGTAAGGATGGAGGTTTGGAAGTTTGGGTACTTACCATCTTTTTATTCTCATTTTTATACATTTTTTTGACTTTAGTGTAGAATGGAGGTTAGAAGGTTAATTTTATCGGCTTCTTCTTTCTATAATCTGTACCTACCTTCAAACTCATTGTCATTTTTATAAACGTTTTATCACATTTTAATGTACGAATTTTTATTTTTAGGACATTTTTCCTATTTTTCTAAAAATATTATTCTTGAAGACAAAGTATGGCGAGTTATTCACTCCGTTTGATGTTAGTGTACCTGCTAGCCGCAATTTTATTAAATAGCACGAACTATTTCTTCATCAAAGCTTATAGCGCTGCTCGTCTGAAACGAATCGGAACTTTGAGGTAAATAAGTAAATTAATAAAATTATGCATTTAGGTATCTACTGCGCTGCGGTAAACGGAAAAAAATACTTGTAGTAGGTCGGTTGTCCTCCTCTCATTGTATTTTATTTGCTCTCCACTTTGCTGCAGTCTCATCCAGTAGAACTTGGAGAGCTACAAAACATTTAAGGGTAGGTTTTTAATTTTTTATCGTGGTAAAATTATCAAATGAGTCCTCCCGCATAGGGCAGAGCGGGACTGTCAGACCACAACATAACTCCGACAAACGTTTCTCCGCTTTAACGATTCACCGACACAACGATCCATTCTTGGACGGTTCGACGACAGAACCTTTCCTCGACGAACGTTTCGCCGATAGAACGATTAAGTCATGAGTATTGTGATTTGTGTTTCATGAAGTATTGTATAAATGAAGCCATTTAGACGAAGCCCCGCTGCGCGGGGCTTCTATTTCTGTGTTCAGGGTTTAAAGGTAAAGTAATTCCGAAGATTAGCGCACAAACACACAGACAAACAGACAAAAAAAAATTAATTACAGTTTCGGGTTCGGCATCGTTATAATAAAAACCCCTGCTACTTTTTTTGTATATTTCCATTGTACAGACACCACTTTTCTACAAATTTATTATATGTAAAGGAGATAAGATTGATGCCTATGAAATTGAATATATAGAGAGTGGAAATATTATAAGTCAGATCTCGACAAGCGCTCTCAAAATCTAAGTATAGGTACTTTTTTAAAGCTGAAAATTTAGTTTGGCTTGGTTCGATTAGCGCGTTCAGTCGTTCACGCTAATCTCAGGAACAAAATTGAAAAGTTATTTTTATGTTTTATCAAATAGCAAATTTTATGTTGGACTAGCTTTTGCCAGCGACTTCGTACGCGGATCCTGTTGCTTATGCCAGCGGCAACGGGGTCGTCAAAATCGAAGATCTGAAACGTCTGATGTCGAATTCTTAGAGACTGGGGACGGGAAAACAACGGGACGCGCATGACGATTCCAGACGTTCCAGATCTTTCATTTTTGTACGTCAACAGGAAATGCCCATCAGACTAAACAACTCTTGCTAAGATGTTATTCATATATATGTTATAGTGTAGCTGGGCTCTTGGAATTCCACATCAGTTGTTCCAGATTTCAATTTTCATACGTCAACAGAGAGTGCTCATTAGGCTGAACAACTCTTGCTAAGACGTCATTCCTATAAATGTTATAGTGTAGCTGGGCTCTTGGAGTTCCACATCAGGTGTTCCAGATCTTCAGTTTTTATACGACAACAGGGAGTGCTCATCAGGCTGAACAACTCTTGCTAAGACGTCATTACTGTATATGTAATAGTGTAGCTGGGCTCTTGGAGTTCCACATCAGGTGTTCCATATCTTCAAATTTATTTTCTCAGCAGAAAATGCTCATCACGCGGAACAATGTTTGCTATGGCGCTATTTTTGTATCTCTTATAGTTTAGCTGATCTATTGCAGTTCTGCATCAGGTGTTCAAGTTTCCAAGATAAATTATAGCCTATAATGTTGCCCAGACTTAATAGCTATACAACAAAAAAAAAACAATTAAATCCGTCCAGTAGTTCCGAAGATTAGCGTGTATGGAGTAACTTCTCCCGTTTTCCTAACATTTCCCTTCACTGCTCCGCTCCTATTGATTGTAGCGTGATGAAAAGTATACTATAACCAGCGCAGGAGTATGAAAAATAATTGTACCAAGTTTCGTCAAAATCCGTCGAGTAGTTTTTGTTTCTATAACGGTTATACAGACAGACAGACAGACAGACAGACAGACAATAATTTTACTGATTGCATTTTTGGCATCAGTATCGATCCCTAATCACCCCCTGATAGTTATTTTGGAAATATATTTCATGTAGGTACAGAATTGACCTCTCTACAGATTTATTATAAGTATAGATATACAGTGTGTCCGGGCACGAGTTAGCGATATTTGAAGGGGATATTCTAGGCTCATTTTCATCGACAAAAATGGTTTAAAAAAAATTCTTACTCCAAAACTTCGCGAATGGCAGCCATTTTAAATTTTTGATCTGTTGAACTGGGGAAATACAAATATCTTTGAATCCAAGAGACCTACATTCATGCAAATGACTTTGTTGCAAAGTTAAACGTTGAGGCTTATCAACAACTTACGAAAGTTTTTTGAATAATATGTAAAAATGCCCAAAAAACATGGGTAAACACGAAATTGTACACAAAAATTACTGAATAATTTCACATTTTTAACTCTAGCTCGATAAGTACCCCTGAATTTTGTTAGGGTTTTTGCATTAAATTAAAAGTGTTTGAGTCAGGCTATAAAATGATATCAAAATTATCACTCTACATTAAGTATCTTAGGAGTTATTCTCACTTGAACATCACCCTTCCTTAGCGCATGTACCCCAATATTACAGGTGTCGCATTCTTTGTGTGAGCTAAATCGTTCCAACGAATATTTATGAGCTGGCATTTTTGACCACCATGTAAATGATCCCCAAGTAACCATCCTTAAACTGAAATAGTACAGTTTCTTGGATTTATTGCTGTGGGGCGAGACGGAAGGGTGATGTTCAAATGAGAATAACTCCTAAGATACTTAGCGTAGAGTGATAATTTTGATATCATTTTATAGCCTGACTCAAACACTTTTAATTTAATGCAAAAACCCTAGCAAAGTTCAGGGGTACTCATCGAGCTAGAGTTAAAAATGTGAAATTATTCAGTCATTTTTGTGCACAATTTCGTGTTTGCCCATGTTTTTTGGTTATTTTTACATATTATCTAGAAAACTTACGTAAGTTTTTGATATGCCTCAACATTTAACTTTGCAACAAAGTCATTTGCATGAATGTAGGTCTCTTGGATTCAAAGATATTTGCATTTTATTGTACACACCCCAGTTCGACAGATCAAAAAATTTAAATGGCTGCCATTCGCGAAGTATTGGAGTAAGAATTTTTTTTAAAGCATTTTTGTCGATGAAAATGAGCCTAGAATATCTTATTCAAATATCGCTAACCCGTGCCCGGACACACTGTAGATATTATAGATAACTAGTCCTTATGAGCAAGTCTATAAAACATCACGCTCAGACCATGGAACCGAGGAGCGGAGATAATACTTACCACAGATAACAGCTACCGTCAAAACGGGGTGAATAGGGACACGGGGTAAATATTATGAATGAAATATAATAATATAGTGAATAATTATAATATAGTGAATGAAACTGAACAATATTTGTTCTAAGACTTTTGGAAATTCGAAAAAAAAAATTGGTTTTTCATGCAAAAAGAGAAATTGGTCGGGCACATCTGTATGAAAAACCAATTTTTTTTTTTGCGAATTTCCAAAAGTCTTAGAACAAAAATTGTTCAGTAACATGGGCTGAGTTACCCCACGAGAGATTTTGCGCTTTTGGCGTTACACGTTGTATAGGGACAAAACTTTAACAGGGATTTTAATATTGTAGGTATTGATTTGATAGGTTACCAAAAACGACTCAATTTTATTTATTGAATAATATTTCTTTATTTCGAGACCTTGTTGGCAACATACCATTATTATAATATTCCTAAAATCCCTTTCAAAGTTTTGTCCCGATTCACCCCTGCATCCCTGTTCACCCCGTTTGACCCGGTACTGATCTTTTTTTACTAACTGATTTTTTAGAAATTCACTAATGTTTACAGTGAATTGGAAAAATTACAACCACTAGAACAGAACTACTGGTTAGCTGCTGAAAAATTCTACGAAATAAACGAGCCCAAAAATAACAGTCAAACTAACAACAGCCAATTAATTTGGACAATCCACTCCTCTTCTGGCGTATGGACCAAAATCACTAGAACCCCAGTTTGGAAGGAAATAAAGAACTGTCCTGAAGTACCTCCTGGACTTGGTAAGGAATTCTTACAAGGCTCCAAGCTGCATACTGTTTTTTAGATGGTAAATCATGGAAATAATGCTTCCCCTTTGAGCTTTGGGCGGAGCGGAAGGAATTATCAACTCGGACTAAAATCCACCGTGTTCCTTCAAAATCAATTGGTTATTTACTGTTCGAAAGTTAGATTATAAAATAATATTTAACCCGTATTTTTTCTTTTGTTAGCAGTCTTACCATGGAGTATCGTATTACCCAGTTACTGGGTTGTGGATGTCCGACAGGCAGTCAGTCGCTCCAAGTAAAATACTGATATTCAGCTGCATCTGGTTCGACTGGAAGCCGACCCCAATATAGTTGGGAAAAGGCTAGGCAGATGATGATTTTTTCTTTTGTTACGTTACGTTAACCAAAATTCTCGAAAATACAACTCTTCTAAAAATCACAATAGGCACTGCACGGGGTCGGTATAATTTTATGGGCTATAAGACGTCACAAGCTCAACTCCCGAATTTCAAAACGTTTTATCTTTATGAATATTCAATAATTTTAAAAACCAAAAAATACGTTTCTAATATTTTTCAATTGTCGAATTGATGGACAAACAGATTTTCAATTTATTTATGCAGTAAACGCTATTGTTATGTACTACTTACCTCCTACCTGTAATTTACTCAGGTCCCGAACTGGTAAATCGGACAGCAATCGTCAAGTATATTCAAAAATTTAAATCAATGCTCGATGATGTGAAACCTGGTGGTACATACAAACCGAAAAACTGCAAGTCTCAGCAAAGTGTTGCTATTATCATAGCATACAGGTATTGTAGAGCTAGTTTATTTTTTATTAAGACCAGTTTCCTGTTCATACCAATCCCTCTCATAAACAGGGAGTCTGTGTTTTAGCGATAGGAACATTATAGGGTGATTATCCTGCTATGTTTAGGCTGCGGTTCCCACTGAGGCGGAACGGAGCAGAGCGGAGACGAGCTGTTTTCACCAATCACATGGCTGGCCTCGTGACACATGTGTATTTATGCAGTGTGATTGACTCAGTCATCAGTCGAACCGCAGCCCTATGCAGTGTTCCACTTTATTCCTGGATCTAAAGGACTAGAGATCATGTGGGTTTGTTCATAAGAAGTAGAATTATCCAGGCCGACCGTTAAAACTACTCCAAGTTACAGTAACATGTTACATCTACCAATCTGCACTGTGCTCGTGTAATGGGTTACAAGTTACAGCCAAATCCTTCTCACAGTAGTGAGGCTTGTGAGAGGTCAACAGTGAGAATATTATATTATGTAGGCTGATTATGCTATTGTCAACACACGCCTCAACGACGACGCGGACGGCGACGCGGCACTTTTCAATCTCGAGACGGCTTCTTGTGATGTTAGGCGGCACGCTTCATTAGGTATTTCCAAAGGGCGCGCCGCTATTTAGGTTGAATTAACTTGGTTTTATTTACGGAAACCATTTTAAAGTTAACGTGTTAATGTTTTTATTTAAACACAGGGGCTGTAAGAAACTTCTCATTACATTCATGAATATCATACATCCGTTTCTGATAAAACAACAATTGGATTATCAAATCTTCGTAGTCGAACAAAGTAAGTGGATACTTTTGAATGTCTTCTCAGAAGATTTTTTTAATAATGTTATAGAGTAGCCTATGTTTATCAATATTAAACGTGATTCGTGTTACCTATGAAATACCATAATAACGTTGAAGTTTTGTCTATGAGGTAAAAAACATAATTATGGTAGGTAATCATTGTTGACGGGTGATGTAAAAATTGAGATGCACATAATGGCTAAACGTTACCCCATACTAAGCAGAACTTGTATTGTGAGTGCGTCAACAAACAGCCAAGTTCGGAAAAACAACTTGTAGGCCCATACAAAATATTTATCCCGTACGGAAATCGAATATGCGACGCGTAGCGAACCAGTCAATCGCTCAGCCACTACGAAAGAACCGCTCCGTCAAATTCCCTACACCTAAAGTTCTCTCTGCTAGTACAGGAGAATTATAATGAGATATGCGACATCCGTTTTATGCGTACCTAATGTATAACTTTCCATTGAACGAAATCAGCAGCAAAGTGAAAATAAGGCTTTATTTCCCTCTTTACTTACATTATTTTATCGTACACAAATAAAAAACATAACAATTTTTCTCCAAGGTAACAAGACTCAACCGTACAATCGTGGCAAACTTCTAAACGTTGGCTTTAAAGAAGCTATGCGTTCGCGCAAGGACGGGTTCCAGTGCATCATCCTTCATGAGCCCCACGTCGTACCTACGGACACCAGGAACCTGTACCGATGTGACTGGTATCCCAAGCAACTGGCCACGATTGTTGAGAGACCTGCGAAGTATGTTTTTTTTGCGGATGGCACGTTTCAGTGCCATCACTTACCATCGATTTTAAAATGACACACATCCGTGCCTAACGCCTCACGCAAAAGAAAGTGATGGCACTGAAACGTGCCATCCGCAACGAATCAGTTAAATCTACCTATCTTTTATTAAAAAGTTTGAAGAGTTTGTTTGGTTCAATGCACTAATCTCGAGAACTGCTGGTTCGTTTTTTTTATGTTAGACAGTCCTATTTTTGTAGGAAGCTATAAATATCAAGCTAAGAACCCTAGGAGCCGAGCAGCGAGTGAAGCTGCAACTGCAAAAAAACTTTCTGCAATACTGGTAAGTATTGCAGAAAGTTTTTTGAACAGCATATTTTGTCAGGTATATTATCGGCGTGATTATCGGCCCATCCACTAAGGCCGCTGCCTCGAATCTTGCGGGCAGCGGCGCGGCGGCGGCGGCGGCGCGGGACCGGCGCGTTCGTCGCAGACCCGTTCTCGAAACTAGCGGGTAGATCGCGCGTCACTATAGCAGCGTAGTGTTGTGTTCATGATTTTTTCGTCGAGATATTTGTTTTTATTCGCGAACGAAATGTCTGAACAATGACGGCTACATCTTTTTTATTCAAATTTATTCCTAACGCTCGATTTATTGTGGTCAAAACACTAGAGCGCAGGCGCGCGGGCGGTGACTGTTTGTCGAGTACACCGCTCGCTGCCCGCTCCCGCCCCGCTGCCGCGCCGCTGTTTTCGAGGGTCGGTCCATTTGATTATACGCATAACATCCTGCCGCTCCCGCACCGCCGCCGCCGCCGCCCCGCTGCCCGCAAGATTCGAGGCAGCGGCCTAAGGGTGCTCCCACATCTATCGACGCGGAATCGGATTTTTCCGTCGCCCTTTCTCTTTCTGTCGCTTAGAACTGCCATTTGCTACCGAGACAATGCGATAGCACGCGGCCGCCTTGAAGATTCCGCCGCGTGCGATCGCATTATGCTTTCTGTCTCGGTCTAGCAAATGGCAGTTCTAAGCGACAGAAAGAGAAAGGGCGACGGAAAAAGCCGATTCCGCGTCGTTAGATGTGGGAGCACCCTACCGTTCATTCCTTCTGATTTGTCCCGTCGTGCAAACTATACAGAAAAGCGACGGGATAGAAAGAAACCGTTGTTTGTTTTCAGTACGTTTTGTTCAGTTCACTTTGAAGTCCTTCTACCATAATAAATAGAGTTATAGATTATTTCTGGAATTATTATTTTTTTCCTCAGGCTGCCTTACCTACCCCTACTCGGAGGTGCGGTCGCTATCACACCAGAACTTTTTCTCAAGTTTAACGGCTTTTCAAATGTCTACTGGGGAAATGATGCGGATTATATGGATTTATATATGAGGTAGGTGCTCTTCTTTTTAACCCTATGAAACCTACGATGGAATAGTCCTAATCGGCAGTTCATCCATCTCCATATTCACTGACCTTCACCTACCCTCGCAGACGCAGTGCATTATCTACCATATTCCAAGTCTGTGTTGCTAGCAATAAAATTTAATTGCCGAGTAGGTATTATTTTCAGTTCTGCAGTGTCACTTGTTTATAATAAAATTAATGTCCATAATGTCCATTTGCAGAATAAATGCATCAAACTTTTACATTGAAAAGAGTGTCCTTCTTGAAGGCAAATACAAGTCGATAAGAAAAGGGTTAGGTTTATGGAATAGGTAAGTTAACATTCTTAGAGTAATGTAAAGACGCCAGCACAACAAGTTGCTTCAATTTGTCAAACTTTAATGGATTTTCAACATGTATCACAACGGAATAAGGTTAATTTCCATCTCAAAAAATTTACAGACTGGGGTTGGTTAATGTGCTGGCGTCTGTACTCAGTTGGTTTTCTGTCTACATCTTATTGTCTACATCTTATTTTACTAGTTAACTTGAATTATTCCCTTGCTAGCCAAATGAAGAGACCCTCTATAGATTCTTCAAGACTTATTTTGTTCCATCGAGTTCAATAAACAAAGGCCTACGATCCTCTACTATGCCAGTTCGCCATTACAGTACATCTAATGCGTTACCTACCTAATTTCCAACTTATGGGACGTAGTATATTATTACTACCATTTTATTTTGCAGATCCGAATATTTGTCAACCCCGTCTCCTTCGTATTTAAAGGATGGGCTAACATCTCTATCATATTCTGTGGATAGAATCGAGCTGAGGCGGCTATTCACTTATTTGCAAGTAAACATTGATTCAGTGGTTAAAACTGGAACACACACTAAAATGTATGATAAACTAGTGAAGCCAATAGTCTACAAAACCACACGACATATGAAAAGATATAACGGAACGTGAATAAATATTTTTGCCTAAAAAGAATTTTATTTATTTCTAAATATCTGCTGAAATCGCGTACAGCTTGGCAAATTAGAGTAGAAAACCGGAGGTATTCCAGGAAGGGCACCCGCTAAAATGGCACCTGAGCGAATGGCTCCTAAGCTATTCCACGAACGGCACCTATCAAATTTTTTTGCGGGTGCCCTTAGTGGAATAGTTTTTCATCTAGGATTTTATTCCACATAGGGCACCTGTGGATTAATACGTACTAGTGTTGGGACGTTTATTTTTTAGGAACTCAAAATAATTCATTAAAACTAGTTGGGAGCTTACTACTAGCATTATAAAATTATATCTTTATAAATAACTAATAAGTGACATTTTTGTCGAGGTTAAAAAAATCTTCACGTTGTTGGCATTATTGTTTTTAGCCCTATCTCAGATTTGTATGAGAGTACTAAGTGTATTCTAAAAAGTAAATACATACTAGGAGAACAGGATCATGGAGGTGTTTGTCTGTGGTCAGAAATCCGTGAAATTTACTATGGTTTCTTTTTGTTATTAAAGACACAAAATTTAACTTTAACAATAATTATTTAGAAAAT
Source organism: Agrotis clavis (assembly GCA_954870645.1). NCBI lineage: Eukaryota > Metazoa > Arthropoda > Insecta > Lepidoptera > Noctuidae > Agrotis > Agrotis clavis. Next base: position 16,977,485 of record OX940935.1, on the reverse strand, counting down.
TTGAAAACCTGCTTAGTTAAAAAATCTTCTTTATTACAAACTATATTAAAAACTTGTCCTGTTAGTTTATTAGATCGTTGATATCTTCCTAAGCTGGATCGGGCTGAAACCACCTTCAAGCGGCTCTCACCCAATGTTGGTGGGAAAAACGAATCCCGCCTAACGGAGGCTGCACGCTAGAGTCATGCGGTCCATGGCACTGTACGAGGCGCCACAGTGTCCTCACCTACAGTCTGACGCAGGTCCTCACCGATCACAGATTTTTCGGGAGGTGCCTGTGTCGAATTGGGCGGTAAGAAACACCTGGGTGTCATCACTATGCGGTTCGCCCGACACGGGACGCGATGGACCATACGGTGGTGATCTCCCCGCTTGGCGCGTCAGCGTCGACCTCTCGCGCCAGGCTTTGACGGCACGGTTAGCATAGTGGCTGAGCGATTGGACTGCTGCGCAGCGTGTCGCGGGTTCGATTCCTGTACGGAATAAATATTTGTATGACCTACAAATAAATATGTTCCGGATCTGGGTAAACAAAACACCCAGACAGCGTGACAGACAGTGTATGTAAGTTTCTATGTTTGTGTGCGCACCCACGTCGTTTTCTTCATTGTCGTTTTTGCCGGTTACACTTCGGAATGTGTGCGATGGAAGTGCATATCATCATCGGATTAAAAGACGTACGGCAATACGCCATAGGTAGGTGGACATTCCACACCCATACGTACAAATCGTTTTGCCAATATTTTTGTTGTACGCACTAGGGTATCGAACCGGGAAATCCCGGTCCCGAAAATCCCGGGATTTCCCGGTTATTGAAGAAAATTTTAAGTCCCGGGACATGCGACTGAGAACCGGGAAATTCGGGATTTTCGGGACTCAGAAAAACAGTATAAATAATTTGTTTAAACTTGTTAATTCTTTTATAGAACAAAATAATCAAATTGGATGTAAGGTATTTATTCACTTCGTCGTTATATACGGGACTAGCTTCTGCCCGCGACTTCGTACGCGGATCCTTTTTCCTGAATTTTCTTTGCTATAAACCTCACGGAGCCCGAGACCTTTCCAACGAATGCAAAACCGTGGAAATCGGTTCGTGCGTTCTTAGTCCAGTCATTAAAGCCCAAACCCGAAAATAATTAGTAACTTGCTGAAATTTTAGGGGGTTCATAAGGAAGGTAAAATAACATACCGGGTGATTTTGCAGCGTTCTGGGGTGTACGGAAAGGGTTGAAAAGGGGTGAAAAGGTGTTTTTTGCTAATAACATTGCCAAAAAAATTAGTAACACGCTGCAAATTTGGAATATGGTTGTTCTTACGGTTTTGTAACGTGTATTAAATTTGCAGCGTTTTGCAACATACGGAACATTGTTTTTTTAAAAAAACAGTGCAATTATTAAAAACAGGGGTAAGAAAATTAGTAACACGCTGCAAATTTGGAATTAGGTTGTTCTTACCGGTTTGTAACGTGTGTCAAATTTGCAGCGTTTTGCAACATACGGAACATTGTCTATTATTGAAAAAACAATGAAATTATTTAATCACACGGGTGAAAAAAATTTGTAACTCGCTGTAAATTTGTAATTAAGTTGTTTTTACCGTTTCGTAACGTATATCGCACTGTTTTTTTAATAATAAAAAATGTTCAATTTGTTGTAAAACGCTGCAAATTTGATATACCTTACGAAACGGTAAAAACAACTTAATTACAAATTTACAGCGAGTTACAAATTTTTTTTCACCCGTGTGATTAAATAATTTCATTGTTTTTTTAATAATAGACAATGTTCCGTATGTTGCAAAACGCTGCAAATTTCATACACGTTACAAAACGGTAAGAACAACCTAATTCCAAATTTGCAGCGTGTTACTAATTTTCTTACCCCTGTTTTTAACTAATTGCACTGTTTTGAAAAAAAACAATGTTCCGCATGTTGCAAAACGCTGCAAATTTAATACACGTTACAAAACCGTAAGAACAACCTTATTCCAAATTTGCAGCGTGTTACTAATTTTTTTGGCAATGTTATTAGCAAAAAACCCCTTTTCACCCCTTTTCAACCCTTTCCGTACACCCCAGAACGCTGCAAAATCACCCGGTATCTTATTTTACCTTCCTTAAGAACCCCTTAAATTTTCAGCAAGTTACTAATTATTTTCGGGTTTAGGCTTTAATGACTGGACTATCTGGAGTTATAGCGTCAGGAAACAAACCCGACTTATTTTTATATAGTAGATAACATGTTCAGATACAGGTGTCAGAGGTAACAGAGAAGAAAAGTTGATAATGTAGTACTGGTTTTATCTCGAAAGCCTTTAACAGGGTCTCGAGACAAAAAGCATCCTTGCTTTTGGTATCCCAGTAGATTTTTTAGCTGGATATCAGACTTTCTTAGTGAACGATCAATCAGAAATTCAGAATTGTCGTTGATGACTGATCCTTTGAGCTTTTGGTTATAGACTCTGGAGTTCATCAGGTATGTGTTTTCTTTGCAACTCTTATTTTGCTGCACATTTTTTACCCACTTCAGCCTGGTATTGTTGGATAGGTAGATAACAGTACTGTTTCAGTGACATACTTACCCACTGCCAAATCCAGTGGGGATGAAGTTCATTGCTTCAGAGAGACCATGGTAGAGCGAGCAGATTTGATACTTAGTTTAATCGAAACTACATCTTTTATAGAGTAATTTGGACCAACTCCTATTTTTCCTGTTACTGTAACTGATGAACTTGAGCTTCTGGGCATGGAGCTGACATCCAGTGTCAACTTTGACATGGCCATCCTAAATAGAGTGAAGTGATACCTTACACCTGGATAGCCTATGTGCAAGCTCATTTCTGCATAAGGTGATTGCATCGTAGTAGCCCGCGAAATTCAAATTTTCTTATGTTTTTTCTTACGGAGTATTGCAGCAACCTTACTCAACTTAATCATTGGGATGGCTCAGATAAATACAACTTACTGCACTAGACCCAGTGGAACGCAGAGCGTCTTACACTAATTGGCAACGTGAAACTGGTGGATGGTTACTCTACTGCTTAGCTCATCTCATCGACGCAAGCTATTGTTATTTTTTATTAGGTTCGCTTGTGGCTAAGATGAGACCTAAAATAGGTCGAACTCATGAATTCTACAACCTCTTTCCAACGGCCTACTTGCATTACATTTAATGTCCAGTATGTCAAGTTTCCATCCATTTAAATTATTATAGTTAGTATAGTTAGAGTGAATAGATTTGCCACCTCTGAATAGAAAAGAGGCAAGAGCAAACCCATGTCCATGAGGCCGACGAATAAGTTGGTTGTATGATTTTAATCCGAATAAATACTATGCCCTAAAGTTATCTTATTATTTTCATTGTTTTTAATGCCATAGTAAAAATGCATTTTTGTCCCGAAAGTCCCGAAAATCCCGGGATTTCCCGGTTCCTTGGACGCCAGTCCCGAAAATCCCGGGTCTTCCAACAAGGACCGGTTCTCGATTCCCTAGTACGCACAGCTAAGGAGTGACATGGATTCCCCGCGGGGCTCTGTATTTCCTGATAGCTACAATGTTGGGAATTTGGAGGCAAGCGTATATCGTCGCCGTAGACGTCGTAGTCAAATGCGAATCAATAGGCAAATAAAAAAAACTTTTTTTTTTCTTTTAAAAACTTTTTTATTTTATCCTTTTTAGTTTCACTATTCAACCCCAAATTATTGTCAAATACATAATTTTCTTACATGTGCACTAAAATTTTGTAATCCGTAGCACCGGTAATAACAACGCCTATGTATGTACACAATGAGCTAAAAATAAAAACTACTGCACCAAACTAAATGAATTTATGGGACCAAAATGGCAGATATACTGTATCGAACAAAAAAAGAATCATCGAAATCGGACCAGAAACCTCGGAGTAATCGGTGTAGACATAGTTGAAAACTTTTTAGGTTTTTGTTGATTTTTATAAAAGTGCTAGTCCGATTTCGATAAAATTTTAATGGGACCATTCCGGAAGTATACACTATCCAAAAAAAAAAAGATTTTTTCAAATCGGTTGTTAAACGACGGAGTTATGCCCGAACAAACATAAAAAAAAAATACAAACATCTGAATTGAGAACCTCCTCGTTTTGGAAGTCGGTTAAAAAAAAAGTTAGGTCACAAAACGAAAATACTTAAGAAAGGTACTTTTTACGTTTTATTATACATACTTAAATACGCTCTCTAATATGTAAGTACCACCTCGAATTTATGCATGCCTAGTACATTTGTTGGTTACTCTAAACTCGAAAACCAGAAAATGAAAAATCGATTCAAGTCAGTAATAGTTTTTTTCATTTTCTTGTCCTTCAAAAAAATGTCCCAGCACTAGTACGATCCGTGGGTGCCCTATGTGGAATAAAATGCTTGATGAAAAACTATTCCACTAAGGGCACCTGCAAAAAAATTTGATAGGTGCCGTTCGTGGAATAGCTTAGGAGCCATTCGCTCAGGTGCCATTTTAACGGGTGCCCTTCCTGGAATACCTCGAAAACCGAAGTCGCCACTGTGCTCTCGCTATAGTTTCCGCCAGATAAGTGTGGAATAAAATACGTTGACCCCCGTGTACCAATATATTGCAATATTTCAAAACCATTCGAAAAAATGTAAAGAAAATGTCGTAGAACGACCAAAAGCAACGTAACGTGGTAAGAGGCGATCTTGACCTTATATTTTTATTTTAAAATTGAACGATGGTGTTATGAAATTCAATACTTGTATTGGAATACAAGTATTGAATTTCATAACACCATGTTGTTATATTTTAATAATTTTAATAATTATATTTTAATAATTTTTTTTTTTTTTGTTGTTATATTTTAATAATTTTAATGTGATATTTCCTAACATAGTAGGTATAAGTTTTTTCTGTTTACTAACAAATATGAGTCATGGTTACTTGTTTCAATAAATGATTATTATAATGAGTAAAAAATATCAGGAATGCTCCCGTGTCTTCAACTTAAATGCCAGCTGGAGTTTTAGCGTGGTCGTGCTGGGAAGCAGCCTTCCTAGCACGACCTGACTATCTACGGTAATTGAGAGGTACAAAATTCCTAATAAGTGGTATAAAATAGTAAAAATTATATGGAATTTATTACCATCAAAAGTTATAATGAATGTGTTTACGGTCGTGCTAGGAAGTACAACACGATCAATGACCTTTATTACAGACTTATTTGGCGGGGACTATACCAGCACTTTGAATGTTTTTTTTTTCACATTCTACGTTAGTTTTATGGCACAATAATAAATCTAAGGGTGCTTGTACACGGCGCATGTAACCCGCGCAACTAAAGGTGCGGGTTACCCGCGTGAGTAACATGCGCAAGCTACTTGATCAAGTTACCCGCGGGGTGCTTGTACACGGCGCATGCAACTCGTGCAATTAAAGGTGTGGGTTTGCAGTTTACCCGCGCGAGTAACATGCGCAAGCTACATAATCAAGCTACCCGCGGGGTGCTTGTTCACGGCGCATGTAGCTTGAGCATGTTGAGGCACTTGCATGCGCCGTGTACGAACCTGCGTTCTTACAAAATAACAAAGATTTTAAAATGTTGTCAGCAAACAAAAATATTAGTTCCGTTTCAAGACGTTCTGGCCAAGCTGTAGGTTACCTATTCCTCTATGTTTTATGAGGTAATTCATTGTATTCATTAGATTGAGAAAATATAAAAAAATGTTAGAGAGCTGCTGATAGAGACTGCACTACAAATAAATTAAATAACGTTGTTATACGTTATTTAATTTATTTGTTACACTTATAGCTTGTCATAAAAATGTAGAAAACCGGAAGTCGCCACTTTCTTCGCGCTACCAGCACTTTGAATGATTTTATTTTATTATTTTTCACTTATTACGTTAGTTTTATGGCACAATAATAAATCTAACTAACCTGCGGTCTTTGTTTACATCAAATATCAAAGATTTTGAAACGCTGTCAGAAATAAAAATTTTAGTTCCGTTTCAATCCGTTCTGGCCAAGCTGTACTCGTAAAGAAACAATAAATGGGGATGGCAACTCAAAGCTAATCGTAGATGGCGCTGCGATAGTTGGTCCCCACGTCTACCTTGTACAAAAAAACAAACAAGATTATTTGTTATAAAAATTGAGTATAAATACAAAACAAATATGGAAAATTATTCGTCCATGCAAGTACTATATACTAAAAGAAGAATTAAGACGCCGCGGCGCATCTACAAGAGAAAAAAAGTGATTTAATTGAGTGGTTATACATTTGATTTTACCGTAATAAATCCACAATTACTTGTAGTTGAGGTTTCAATTTTTGAGTTTAGGTATGTTTTACCTGTCCTCTCCTTTATCAAGAATATAATGCTGCTTTTGACTTTCTATTTTGATAAAATATCATAATGTTTTAAGTCAGTAATTTTAACCTTTTTTTCTATTTAGATTCGAGAAATATCACAATATATTTAATTTCTTAACACCACAACTATTACAAAACTCGTTCCAGGTGATAATTCTTCGATTTTCGAGCGATGCAATACTGGTACATAACCTCCAAAAGAAAAGTAGATATTATTTTGAAAAGTGTATTCCATCATTTTTACAGCTTATTACACAACATCTAGTCATTTTACATCAATAAATGTTTTTTTTTTCTGAAAATTCCTTTGATTTTACAGTTCTTTGGGGACCAAACTGTCATTTTCACTTTGACACTTGCCTTCCCCATTAAATACACTGACATTTTAGAAGTAATGGTACAAAAATATAATTCTTGGCTGACAACACTATTTTTGACATTGACAGCTGTTGCATGAGTCAAAGAGGGTGTTTCTCGCTCTGTTACACGATTAAAACAAGGCCATTTTCATTTGTACTGTTGTTGTCACTGTCATACCAATGAATTAGTCTATGTCTGTCTTCTTTTTCAATCAAAACCAAATAAAACACATAAACGTGTAACAGAGAGATATAATGCTTCAGCCCAATCTAATCAAAAAAAAATACAGTGTTCAATAAAATTTACATCTTGCTTGAGGAAAACGTTGAAAATCGTTAATTTCAGTGATTATATCGATAACATGACCAGAGCGTGAACTATATATACGATAACAATGGCTTTTTTGGAGGTAATTATATAGATACTGATTTGCTAGCTAACAAAACGAATGGTTGTCTCGTTTGTTCAACAAAATTTCAAAAAATCCAATAGAAACTATTCCTATTTCTTTGATTATATTTAGATTACGAAATTAAACTTGCACAGAGTATTTGAAGCCATAATGAATGTAAATACGAAGCCTCTAAACCCAATATTTACTTCATCTAAAGCCCTTGATTTTCAGTGGCGAAGGTTCGCGTTTTTCGATGTCCACAAGAACGTAGACAACGGAAAAGTAGCTGAATGTCTGCAGGTAAGTCTATACAGCATATACAGGTAGACTGTTTTATATATTTTTAATCACACTTGTGCACACACAATCACAAATTTTTGTAAACAAGAATTCCGGTGTTTGTTTGGCGATTCTAATTCCCATAGTTCTTTATTCGTGTAAAGGACATGGTCCACAATGTATGGACCTAAAACCCAAAATCAAAGTGTGATCGATACGGTCAAACTGTATGCAGATGGATTCCCTAGAACTATCTTAATAATCATACCAAGTTACAATATCCTAATCCATGGCATATCGGAGTTATGGGCTGTCAAAGTTTGCCAAAAAAGTTCCACTTGCTACTTGAGATTTCACGTTTGTGTTGCCAAAATAGTCATGCTGCCGATTATATTGCGTACCAACGACGGCATAGTTGTTATTACACAAAAAAAAACTTTTTGAAAAAAAGGGAACCGACTTCAAAACCAAACACAAAAAAACTATAAAATATCTTTTCTTTCGGAAGTCCGTGGCTTTGTTTTTTTTTATTTCATTGATTGATATATTATGTATATGGCCACCGACTTCCAAAATATAGTTTTTTTGTGTTTGGTTTTGAAGTCGGTTCCCTTTTTTTCAAAAAGTTTTTTTATTTCCCTTTTTAGTTGAGATAATCAACAAAAATCTTCATAAAATCGGCGTCTTTGAAAATCTACTCGTACAATCCTATTAAGCAAAACGGATCTATGTGAGCAACTTCACGAGGTATCCATTATTGTTATATACTAAAACCTTCCTCAGAATGTAACAAACACTTTTCTGAAAACTGCATCAAAATCGGTTCAGCCAAACATGCAATCGGCCTTTTTGGCGCAGCCGTGAGACAAACATTATTCTTTTATCTTTTTCTTGTGTTAGATATAGGTTTTCTCTTTTTTTTTCTCTGTGTTTATTTTTATTTTGAATGTGTGTGTCCATCGTGGTCCCTTCGCGCCAAATAAATGTTTTTTCTTTCTTTCTTCTTTTAATCGTCCCTTAAAATCTACGATCCAAGTAAGCAAGACGGATCCACGCGGGCAAAATCAAAGTGTTATATACTAAACCTTCTCCAGAATGTAATGAACACTTTCCTGAAAACTGCATCAAAATCCGTTCAGCCAAACGCGAGATAATCGTGGACAAACATGCATACATTCAAACATACATACAGGTCGAACTGAAAACCTACTTTTTTTTGAAGTCGGTTAAAAAAGTGCCAGCATTACAGTAACCCCGGGTCGACGGCGCGTTGTGTTCCACCCGCGCCTCAAAGAGTGTCCGCATGATGACGGGGGACTCTAGAGGGCCAAAGCCTGCCGGCGTCGCGGGACTTATCAATTTACCGTGACCCTGGAACGTAAAGGGCTATTGAAGGACACCGTGGATTTTAGTCAGTACGAGTCTGACAGTCCCTCCCGGTCTGCCCTGAATTCCCGGAATCAATTGATGATTTCACCACGATTACAAAAAATAGAAAACTATTCAATGAATGATCCTATGGAGAGATGCCGCTGCAAAACTGATACATAATTATACGGACGCCTGCCAGCAGCACTCGTGTCTTCTGCACTTGTTTAGTTTTAATGTTGCTGTTCTGTGTGTGACTAACAGTAAACTTTTCTTTCTTTCTGTCTTTCTTTATTTCCAAAGTACGTCTTTTGATGGATGGCCCAAGTAAAACAACACTTGCTGAGAACAATCTAAGGTTGAGTTGCCAAAGTTAAGCAACATTCACAGAGGTCTGTCTTTGGATGGGTGACCACTGTAAAGTAACATTTCCCAAAGTGTTTTGTTTCTTAACGTTGGGTGGATGACCCAAGACATGCGGTGAGATATCAAATGTTATACATCAATTGCGACTACTGTTATGTAATGCTGGCACTTTTTAGGGTTCCGTAGCCAAATGGCAAAAAACGGAACCCTTAAAGATTTGTCATGTCTGTCTGTCCGTCCGTATGTCACAGCCTTTTTTCTTCGAAACTATAAGAGCTATCCTGTTGAAACTTGGTAGGTAGATGTATTGAGTGAACCCCATTAGGATTTTCATACGAAAGTAAAAATAAAACTAATTTTGGGGGTTGCCCCCATACATAGAATTGAAACTCAAAATTTTTTTTTTCGCCTGACTCATACGTGTGGGGTATCTATGAATAGGTCTTGAAAAATTATATTGAGGTTACTAACATCATTTTTTACCCGACTGCGCCAGGAGGGTTATGTTTTTCGAGTGTATGTATGTATGTATGTTTCTGTGTGTTGCTCTGCAGCCTAAACGGCTTGATGGATTTTAACTTGAGAGGTGTCGTTAGATTCGTCTTAAACGTGAGAGTGTCACTGGGTACATAAAACTGGCCAAGTGCGAGTCGAACTCGTGTGCAAAGGGTTCCGAACTAAAAATATTTTTTTTTAATTCTCTCACATTCTATCAAGTGGGGTATCAAATTAAAGGTTGTTAAAATTGGTTTACCAAAATATATATAACTTATATGTTTCAATTTAATTTGGACTGATAAATGCTAACAAAAACTAAAAAAATAGTAAATAAAATAAATATTTAAAAAAACAAAAAACCCGACTGCGGATAAAAACTAAAAAGAAAGAAACAAGCCCAGTAGTTTAGAATTCACTCATTCATACTCACAGTCGGGGGCCATTCAAATTATACCAATCAAATCTTCCCAAGGGGCCCCGACTGTGAGTATGAATGAGTGAATTCTAAACTACTGGGCTTGTTTCTTTCTTTTTAGTTTTTATACGCAGTCGGGTTTTTTGTTTTTTTAAATATTTATTTTTTTCTAAACTGAACAGTTTGCGTGAAAGACACTTCCAAAGTGGTAAAATGTGTCCCCCCCCTGTAACTTCTAAAATAAGTGAATGATAAAACAAAAAAAATATATGATGTACATTGCCATGCAAACTTCAATTGAAAATTGGTTTGAACAAGATCAAGTAATTAGTTTTTTTTAATACGTCATAAACCGTAATCCGCAATTTACTTTTCAAAGTTACAACCAACTACAAGAACGTTTATATTATGTTACTTGCTGCTACGGAACCCTTCATGGGCGAGTCCGACTCGCACTTGGCCAGTTTTTTTTTTGTAATACCTTTAATAACATCTAATGCGTCGTTGGTACGCAATATAATCGGCAGCATGAGTACTTTGGCAGCACAAACGTGAAATCTCAAGGAACAAGATGGATATTTTTTGCACACTTTGACAGCCCATAACTCCGATATCCCATAGAGTAGGATGTTGAAACTTGGTACGATTATTAAGATAGTTCTAGAGAATCTATCGGCATACAGTTTGACCGTATCGATCACACTTTGATTTTGGGTGAATTTTGATACCATCTCCTTTTATGGCATTTTTTCATCAAATGCATTCAGCGCTTTTCATCTGCCTAGCCTTGGTCAGTGGATCATCTTAGGGCTTTTCCGAACTATGAATGAGTCAGCTTTTAGTTGAACAGGATTCAGCTGAATATCAATATTTTAGGTGGAACATTTGACCAAGCACCTACTTGACCTCCGCAACTCAGTGACTGCTTATTTAATATTGTTCCATTTCACAATGATAAATAAATTTGACAGAGTTTACATAAGTCATAAATTATTCAAGCATTGCTGTAAAAACATGTAGTACTTTTATTGGAAAAGTTCACAGCTCTTAAAATAGATAAAAAATATTTCTTATAAGATTTTTAAAAGAAAATAGTGGTTCCAATTGATGTTTGATTACTACAAAAGTGTACTACAACATTCAACTACATTACTTTTACAGTTTAATATACTTTGCCTTGCATAATTAAGCATAGTGTATATGACTGTAGCTTCATTTTTGTTGCAAATTCAGCTGACTAATCTAATTCAAATAAATACTCTAGTCTTATTCAGAATAAGTTCTTGAGAATTTGAAAGATTTTATATGGCCCCACCCCATAGCTTTATGTTAATAAACATTAATTGTGGTCTTTCAGGACACACACGTAACTGCAACAACCAGTGGCAATGGACACGTCATGCTGTGTGACATCACAGGCTGGTGCCACCTCATCTCCCGTTCCTGGGAGGTCACCTCATTCAAGGCTTACGAGCTGACCGTGACGCTTGCTCAGCAGCTGCCACATGATCCTTATCTTGTTACCATTGGTGTAAGTATTTATGTTAAATTTTTTTAACTTATAATTGTCGACCACCATTAATTTATCCAGAATTAATTTTAATAACTGGTAGATTTGCTATCTAGGTTGAGCAAAATGTTATTAAATTCTTTTGTTACCCCTTTTAAATGTGGCTGAGAGAAAGAAAAATAGGGTTTATGTGACAAGCCACAAAATCACACAATATAAACAAATGTATAATAACAAAGAAAACTTAAATTTAATGTAAAATAAAAATTGCACTATTAGAACACTTGTGAGAATGAGAGAGCACAGGGTAATAAAATATTAGATTACACAATCAGACTACAATACAAATTAATTCCAGGACGATGAAGCAGGCGTGCCCCTGATCAAAGTATGGGACTGGTCCCGCAGCGACCGACATGGCAACCCGACTTGCGCACGAGTGTCCCGCGCCGTGCCCTCACACATGCGGCCCACGCCTGCTACCGCACTTGCTGTACATGAAAATAAGGTTGGTTATTTGTTCACTATGGATTGATATGAGCTGCCAACATTCGTGTCAATACTTGTAAATTATATGTAGGTTCCCACAAAGTTAAAAAAAAAAATGACTGGAGGCTGGATTCAATGGGTATGAAGAAGAGTAGCAAGGCTTCTCTGCTCAGAACTGGTTGGAACTACACTTTTAGCTTGATAATGCGAAAATTTATCAGATTTAAATGATTTTACGTTTTGGACTTCAACTTTCCTACTACATAATAGCACCATCCGAGACTTCATCTGCACAGATTTTGTACTTAGAAGAGTAAAAAAATAAATAGCAATAATCTTTATTACTAACTAGGTGTGCCCGCGACTTCGTTCGCGTTGATGTCGGAACTCAAAAATGTATTTTTTTAAACAAAGGAATTTTTCTAAAACGAAAGTAGCCTAAGTTATTACATCACCATCAGCTACCTGCCAATAAAAGTCCCGTCAAATTCGGTTCAGCCATTTCAGAGATTAGGCAATATTTTTTTTTGTCTGTCTGTCTTTCTGTGTGACACTTGTGACAGACAGACAAAAATTTTAAAAAATGTGTGTATTTTGGTGTACCTGTGTAATACCGTTTATATATTCGTATGCATATAGTAAAAAACAGTTATTTCAATATTACAAACAGACACTCCAATTTTATTCATATGTATAGATGAAGTGTTTATGCCAAGTGTCCACTTTCTAAACTAAAGGAATAAGAAACTGACTAAATGTGTATGCCCACTCGCCCAAAGCTTATAATTGCAACAAATGTATCTATCTTTTTCCAGAGTCTCTTAGCAGTTGGTTTCCTAGATGGCTCTGTATCATTGTTCCGCGGTGTTATCGCTCGTCAGCGCAGCGGGAAGATGAGAACCTTACCGGATTCAGGCACTAGTCCTATCACTGGACTAGCTTTCAAGTAAGTCCTAATGATTTGGTCCATATGTTAATGGACGGCACAGTTGGCGCAGTGGCTGAACGACTGGACTGCTACGCTACGTGTCGCGGGTTCGATTCCCGCACGGAACAAATTATTTGCATGATCTACACATGGGCGTAGCCAGCCATGTGCACAGGGTGGGGCAAAATTCTAGATAATATGTGCTCAGGGTGGGGCAAATTTCTAAAAAAAATTTTTTGTGACGATTGTCGAGTGTGAGGTTTCTTACGGATATTAAGTAGGTATTGTATTAGGTAAGTACCTACATTATTTAATTTTGGTTAAAAGACACCTAACAAGTCGGAGTCAGGGTGGGGCAACCACCCCACCCTGCCCCACCGTGGCTACGCCCATGGATCTACAAGTAGTTGTAATCGCACCCATAGGAACGAACGAGAAGAAATTCCTAGTGTGGGGCTAATTTTTTAGGAAATATTGATTGTCAGCATAATAACAAGATATTTTTATCTTTCAGGGGAGCAGACAAGTTGTTTGTAGTGTCCCGCGCTTGTGTGATGGTGATCTGGCTGGGCAGCGAGCGATGTGTGACGCTCGACAACATGGGAGCCGCGCCGGCCTGCAGCGTGCTGGCTGACAACCATCGACTTACTGTCGCCAATAATGATGTAAGTCTTATTAACCCAACACAGACTATACTGAGTCTTCAATGTTGTCAACGAACATATACTACCCGAATCTCTTCAAAGTTAGAGTGAACGAACAAGCTTCTTCTACGTAAGCGCACTTCATCATAGGATTTTTGTCTGTCACCTTTGGCTTAGATTATAGTCAAGAACATAACCATATAAAAGTAAATGTTACAAGCAGGGGAAAATCTTAGTCTGTAAGAAAAACAGAAAAACTTAACTTAGAAACTTCATTGATGCTAACAATTTTGTCACATTTCGTTTTTTGATCAAGTACGAGTTCCCTATAAAAATGAGTGATATTTATGCCATTTTCCAACAATATGTATTGCTTGTAATCTCTTAGGGAGCTTGCTCATAACGTGATTTGCAGTTTCTACTAACTACAACGACATAATGATGCAATTCGACTGATTTACGTCGTCCTGGCGAGCGTGTTTTGTTTTTCATCATCCCATAGAATACCGCACGTTTTATGTCTTAAGTCGTAGTGGTAAGGATGATTTTCACTTGTATTTGGTATCGGTCCCATCGCGTCATGCAAGCTCCGTACTTAATACCTTTTTTCGCCTACAGGCAATATACTGCTACACAACCGAAGGCCGGGGTCCGTGCTACGCCCTCGAAGGCGAGAAGGTGCGCCTCGACTGGTTCCGCAGCTACCTGGTGATCACAACCAACGAGACGCCGAACAAGACAGCCGCATCGACCAGCACCGCTCCCGCACCAAAATCACACCTCATCAATATCTTAGATATCCAGAATAAATTCATCGTATTCTCAAAGACTTTTGAAGAAATTGATGCGGTTTTGACAGAATGGGGATCTTTCTATATCCTCACGAAGAATAAAGAAATGATCTATTTGGAAGAAAAGGATTTGCAGTCCAAGTTGACGTTGCTTTTCAAAAAGAATCTTTATGATGTTGCTATTAGGATTGCTAGTAGTCAGCATTATGATGAGGCTGGATTGACGGAGATTTATAAACAGTATGGTGATCATTTGTATAGTAAGGTATGATTGCTTTCAATTTTTTTGTAGTTGTGTTTATTTTTTTTTATTTTTTTTATTATTTCCTTACCGTGACCCCGGAACATAACAGGCTACTGAAGGACACCGTGGATTTTAGTCAGTAGAAGTCTGACAGTCCCTCCCGCCCTGCCCGGGGTGGGAGGACTCATTTGATGATTTTACCACGCTAAAAAAAAAAAAAGTATAGGTGTAATCAGCCTATTATGTTTCCATTGCTGGGACTCAAGCCTCCACTGTATGGGAGGAAATGAGTTGTAAACCATCACGCGGGCCCGGCGCGAATTGGTAGATGTCAGTTAGTAGTTTTCATAATTTGGATTAAGAGAGTACTCTCAGTAAGGAGCTGGTTTGTGATGGTCCGATTTGCACTTTGTAAAGTGTATTTATCAAAAACTAATTTTAAAGAAAATATGGTATTTGTGTACACTAACTAACCACAGCCTGTTGCATTTTTGTCGCAATAGGAAAACCGCTAATCCTAACAATGTTACAGATATCAAAAAAAATAATCTGTTAAAATCTTGTTTATATAATCAATAACTGGTTGACCGAGCTTCGCTCGGTTTTTAAAATGTCTATATCTTGGGAACCGAGCTTTTCTCGAACCTGGGACCTTGATAAATCGATTCCTTGAGCCGAAAAACCCCTAATCTGTAACTTTCATGAAAATCCTTGGAGCCGTTTCCGAGATCCTGATTATAAATAAATATACAAGAATTGCATTTATTAGTAGAATTATTATTTCAATATCCTTCATTTTAAAGAAGATGAACAATGAAGAGGCATCAAAGCAAACTCATAATTTTTGGTTGGCTGCACTGAGTGTCTAAGCTTAGGTGTTCAGTCATGTTGAGAGGATGAGGTGAAAGGATTATATAAGGATTATAGCAGCTGACTTTCTGTAGTTGAAATAAAAATGCGTGATTTTGTATATGTCATTAGTTTTAACAGGACAATTCGTTTTCAGGGCGACTTAAAAGGCGCTATCGATCAATATGTAAAAACTATCGGCTGGTTGGAAACCTCATACGTGATCAGGAAGTACTTAGAATCTCGACACCTGGAGTCCTTGGTCCAATACCTGGAAGAACTTCACAAGAAGAAAGGCTGTGCCACCGAAGACCACACCACGCTACTCCTGACCTGTTATATGAAGATAGACCAACATGATCAGCAGGGGAAGCTGAAGGAGTTCATCAATTCAAAGGATAACAGCATTGATTTTGATGTCAATGTCGCTATTAAGGTTGGTTTTATTTAATTTTTTTACTGTGGTTTTGAAACAGAAGAATTTGTTCTTTCGACCAGTTATATATTTGTAGGATACTCCGATCTTTAATTTTAATAAATAAGACTGTTTCATCTTGTTGCGGCCGTTAGGCTGTGGTTTTAGGTTTGATCACTGGATCAGGCAGAGTTATCTCTCTCTCCCTCTCTCTCATTCTCCGTAATTAAAAAAAGGAAGAAAAAAATGTATTTATTGACTTATTAAAAACAATAGCGATAGGAATAGCTACGAGTTAAATTATGTAAATTAATCCTTTACTAAACCATACACCTAGAATCTCAGCATGTACTGTGACTCTTTTTTTCTTATTCTCCATCGCCCTCTGTCACTCTCTCCCTCTCTCTCTTTCTTTATCTCTTTGTCTCACTCTCATCACAGGTACCAATAACAAATTAGCTCTTTAACAATGACGAAGCAAGCTCGTTATACTATTTCCTATTTTCTCTTACCAGGTGATGCGTCAAGTCAGCGTCGACGACGCGTTATCCCTCGCCGCCAACCACAAGCGCCACGACTGGTATCTGAAGATGATGCTTGAAGACAAGAAGGACTATCGTAAGGCCCTGGACTATATGGTGGAGCTGGAGTTTGACGACGCTGACCTGTACATGCAACAGTATGGACACAGGCTTATACAGCATGAGCCGGAAGAGAGTACCAAGTTTTTGAAGCGTAAGTAGATTTTGCTTCCCGCGGTGGTGGACGCCCACGGCGACGTACGTCCCAAGACGATCTCCGGCCACCGTAGGCGCGGGCATGCGGGCGGCGAGTAAAGGGCAACTCGCTGCCCGACCAAGGACCATGCCCGGGTCGACGGCGCGTTGTGTCCCACGCGCGCCTCAAAGAGCGTCAGCATAATGACGGGGCCCCCTCTCAGAGGGCCAAAGCCTGCCGGGGTCGCGGGACTTATTCTGTCACCGTGACCCGTGTCTATTGAAGGACACCGTGGATTTTAGTAAGTACAAGTCTGACAGTCCTCCCATCCCGGGCAGGGCGGGAGGACTCAATTGATGATTTTGCCACGTTAAAAAAAAAAGTAGATTTTGCTTATGACAAAGATAATATAATACTAGCGTACAGATACACCATCCCATACAAAGAAACGTGACCGCCGTAACTACGTCATTTCTTCGGCCAAAACGACCAATCGGCCAGTAGTTTATAAAGTGGTTGTTACCGGCTCCATCTAGCCGCCACTTGAGTGAAACACTCACGTGGCGGCTAGATGGAGCTAGCAGCGTTGACTCGCGTTATTTTACACAAATACCAATAGATGGCGTTGAAACCATACTGCACTTTTGCACTACATAGCCCCGTGACCTTGAAGCTTACGTCGTCAGTCACTCGGCACATGCTCGGCACTCGGCGGTAATAAATTCACGTTCTTTCATGCATGCATACTTTGCGATAGCACATTCCACATTCATGATTTCTTGAGCGTGTTAATGGTACAGCTACATGTTTTTCGGCAGACTTGGTTATTTGTTAGGTTCGGCGTCAAACGTCAACGCAAATTATTAAAAATAAAAAGTAGTTCAGTCAATTATAATAAATTTAGGTATAATATCGAAATATCGATCATCTCAAAATAATAATAATAAGAATAATATCTATCGATGTTTAACATTGATCGAGTTTGTAAAAAATAAAGGTATTGACAGATGCTCAGGACAGATGCATCAATGTTTGATGCATATTATAATTACTGCTTTTACCATCGGTTTCTCGGTTCTCCCGTTAGAACTTGAAAATTATCCCAATAGGTAGGTAGAACACAAAGTCAAGATAGGATAAAACTATCCTACCTAGGTATGTGTTCATCTAAGTAATAAGTAGGTACCTACCTAGTCACGAGCAATAGTATGTCCTAAGTATAATATGTTACTGTAAAAAGCCGAAGTACGGTAAATCTTAAGATTTCCCAGTAAATCCTAAGATTTAAGCGCATGAGTTGGTAAATGTACGAATATTATAAAAAAGAGTTTGGGAAATGCGAATATTTACCTACCAATGATGGTTGGTAAATGTTGGTTTTAAGAATAAAACAATTAGTAATTCTTAATCATTTATTTCAATTAAATGGACGTGGTTCAGGTAGATGAAGTCCCGCTGGGCGGGGCTCCTATTTCCGTGTGCGAGGTTTAACGGAATCTAACCAAACCGAACTTCGGGGTGCCACAAACGTCTACTTTCAAAGGCACCAACAACTCTTGGAGCACCCCCAGGTTCGGTTTGGGTAGGTTCCTTTAAACCTTGCACACGGAAATAGGAGCCCCGCGCAGCGTGGCTCCTATTTCCGTGTGCATTGCATTTTGTTGTCGCGATACAAAGCGTCAAACGCGCTTTTGCATCGCGTCTGTATTGCTACAAACGCGCGTCGATGGCGCGTTTAATAAACGTGGTGTGCATAGGCTCTAAGAGCTTGTCCAGAAAGGGCCAATTCGGCGCGATTCTGTAGCGCGTTAAGCGCGACTGTTGAGCCCAGAAGGAGCGAATAAACGCGCGAACATTTGGGGACGAATTACCCGCGATAGCTGCAGTCGCTCTGAAGTTCACGCGTTTAAGGTGAAACAAGTCAACATTTTTTCCATAGAAACTTCGATGGGGTTTTACTCCACTATTTGACAAGGTACATCCAAAGTTAAACATGGTATCGTTTTGTCTCATTATTAATTTTGTCTGTACGGAAGCAGAATTTTGAAATAACAAGCCATTAAAAAGTTACGAGCTTCCAAAGATTCGTTTTTATTTCTAATTTTAACACAACTTTGGGCGTAAATTATAAATTAAAGAAGCATCAAATTTCCAAAACAAAGTCCGTACCGACACAGCACATTTATCGAAGAATTCCATAAATTTTATTTGATATTGATTGATACAGAAGTTTTTTCATAAAACCCCTTCTTCCAAAGGTCGTTTCGTATTTTTTTACGCGCGCCTTTTACTCTGAATGATCGTGCATCTTACTGAATGTTTTCCCGTGTTTTCTCCACGGGGGGATGACGCTCGCGGACACATGAACGATATGGCTCGATTTCAGGTGAAGTATCATGGTTTTTGACCATGCCTGCCAGTGAGTTCGAGCTCGCGACTAGCGCCGCCTTAACTGGACGCAACAAGGAGTCCCTAGTACCTCGACTCGCGCAATACGCGCGAGTTGTGGGTCTGGCGTCGTGCACGCGATTTACGCGCGTACTATGTCGAATTCACGCGTTGTTTGTGGACGCGATGTATTCATGCATGCCTAGTATCTCGCTAACGCGCGAATGATTTTGCACGAAACGTTTCGCGACGAACTCGCCATTTCTGGACAAGGTCTAAGGCTCTACCCAAATAGGAGGATGAGGAGTTTGAAGATATTAATATTAAAAAAAAAACACAATATATTAATCAAAAACTTTAATAAGTTGGTATGTAATTTACAATAAGTACGACTGCATCGTTGGCCCACTGGTCGCAAGCGCTACTACCTACTGAGCAGGAGGATCTAGGTACGATTCTCGGGTCGGACAAAATACCATAGACCTAAGGGCCGAGACACACCGAAATAGCAGCGGCCGCCAGAGTCGCCGCTGGCGGACTCGCGCGACCTCCAGACCGCCTGGTATCTTCTTGACTAGTTTAGTTTCTACATTCGGCAAGGTAACTCGTGTATTTGGAGTGAACATGATGGAAATGGTTATTATTAGTGACCGACCGAAATTTCGGTTTCGGTTTCGGTTTCGGCCGGTTTCGGCCAAAAAATCTAGTTTCGGCCTTAGTTTCGGTTTCGGCCAAAATAAAGCCGAAACTTTCGGCCCCGCCGAAACTCAAGTGTTCGTGCATTTTCGTGCGTCGTTCGGTAAAATTTGTAGCTCACACGTGCTTGCTCGCCGGCGAGGCTCCGGCACAGTTCGCTACCGTCCATTTAATCGTGCGTTGAGGTTATTTTTTTGAATGTATTGCCAGTAGGTTTGTACATTCATGTCATGATTAAATATATTTGTTACGTACGTTAATGATTAAAAGACTTATCAATCGTCAAGGCAGTGACTGTATCGAAACATACAGCTCGACATAAAAATGTAGAAAACCGGAAGTCGCCACTGTCTTCGCGCTACCAGCACTTTGAATGATTTTATTTTATTTTTTTTCACTTATTGCGTTAGTTTTATGGCACAATAATAAATCAAACAAACCTGCGGTCTTTGTTTACATCAAATAACAAAGATTTTAAAACGCTGTCAGAAATAAAAATTTTAGTTCCGTTTCAATCCGTTCTGGCCAAGCTGTAAATTAATGGTTTCTTTTTTGAAATAATACTATTTTTTGCTTTTGAGCCGGAGCGGGTCGCTCGTGCTGAATATAGTACGATTGCTGAGTCTTCAAATCCAGTGAAACATTAAAAACAATGAATCTATATTTATAAAAATCAAAACCACTTTTCGTTGTAATTTTATAACACAAGAACGGGCTCACCTATCCAAACCAAATGTTTTTTAAAGCTTTGTTCGGACTATTTAGTAGATGGTTTATGTGAAGTTTGCACAAAATCGGTGGAGCGGTTTGTAATTTATCACATTTTTTGTAACAAATGAATTCAATAAATGGCGGATCATTTTGTTAATGGGGATTTTGCTGTCAAAGTAGCAAAGCACGTACCGGGCCGCTAGTTTTTTTTGTAATTTTGAATAGATTATGGCTCAGTAGAAGTTAAATAACATGTCAAAATCGGCGTCGAGACTCCTTTCAACGTTTTTTGATATTCCTCATAATTTCGGAAGTAGTCATCCACGGCCAGTTGAAAAATTCACCCTGTATATGACACTTTTACTAATGCGTTAATAAAATGTAAAAAAGTGAATTTCAAAAAATAATCGAAATATTAAATGTTTAAAAAAGTTTCGGTTTCGGTTTCGGCCGAAACTGAGAGCAAGGCCGAAAGTTCGGTTTCGGTTTCGGTTTCGGCTGAAAAATCAGTTTCGGTCGGACACTAGTTATTATAGCACTTATTGCGGAAGAATAAAGAAACAAACAAAGGAAAAAAAAAGGGAAATCCGCCCGCGGCGCCGCATGCAGTCGCGGGCGCGCTCGCGACCTTTTCAAGCGATACTGGTCTTTTAAGTACCTATGTACCTACATAGGTACTTAAAAGACCAGTATCGCTTTAAATAATTTAAACTTTAACTACCTAGTTAAAGTTTAAATTATTTCACACTGAAAGTGCTCGCCGAGTCGCCGCGTCGCTGCCGGCCGCTGCCATTCCGGTGTGACTCGGCCCTAACCTTTTAGGAAATAAGGCTTATACATTTAAGTGTAAAGAAATTCATGCTGTTGTATGTCTTTTTGGTTTTTATTTTATTTCGTTCTTTAATATTTTATCTGTGACATGAAAAGTAAGAAAAGGAAGACTGTGACTGACAGAAAAGGAAGGATATTATAATTCAAAATAACAATAAGAATATTATAATTCGTAATTTTGTTAAAATATTGAAGGACACAATAAACGTAAAATGTCGTTAAAGTTTATTTTTAGGCTTCGCTGTAATAAAATTGAGCAACACAAAAAGTGTTTATTTTGTATTCGAACGAAGCCTAAAAATAATCTTATAGAGGTAATTAATATACAGGGTGATTTTGAATAAATGCGACAAAATGAAATGGGAGCTTCAGTTACAGTAACATAGTAATTGTAAACTGTTTTTTCTACAATCCAAGTCATTAAAAAAATACGCGTTTATCGTTTTCAAAAGGTCCATTGATGTTATTATCTTGATTTAAGTACGAATTATCGGTATTCCAGCAAAATATTTAATATGCAAAATAAATAAGAAAAAAAACTTTTTAAAAAAAAAGGGAACCGACTTCAAAACAAAACACAAAAAAACGATAAAATAACTTTTCTTTCGTAAGTCGGTGGCTTTGTTTTTTTTTATTTCAATTTTCGAGTTATGGCCACCGACTTCCGAAAGAAAAGTTATTTTATCGTTTTTTTGTGTTTTGTTTTGAAGTCGGTTCCCTTTTTTTTAAAAAAGTTTTTTATTTTTCCCTTTTTAGTTGCGATATTCAACAAAAATCTTCAGAAAATCGGCTTCTTTGAAAATCTACAATCCTATTAAGCAACAAAAACGGATCTATGCGAGCAACTTCACGAGATATCCATTATCGTTATATACTCAAACCTTCCCCAGAATGTAACAAACACTTTTCTGCAAACTGCATCAAAATCAGTTCAGCCAAACGCGAGATAATCACGGACAAACATGCAATCGTCCCTGAAAATCTACGATCCAAGTAAGCAAAACGGATCCACGCGGGCAACGTCACGGGATATCTATTAGTGTTATATACTAAAACCTTCTCCAGAATGTATCAAATACTTTCCTGAAAACTGTATCAAAATCGGTTCAGCCAAACGCGAGATAATCGCGGACAAACATGCAATCGTCACTGAAAATCTACGATGCAAGTAAGCAAAACGGATCCACGCGGGCAACGTCACGGGATATCTATTAGTGTTATATACTAAAACCTTCTCCAGAATATAGAGAACACTTTCCTGAAAACTGCATCAAAATCCGTTCAGCCAAACGCGAGATAATCGCGGACAAACATACATACATACATACATACATACATACATACATACATACATACATACAGGTCGAACTGAGAACCTACTTTTTTTTTTTGAAGTCGGTTAAAAATTAAAGTATCAAATCCGACTCATCGCAGTGCTCAATAAACGTCTTGTACTCATGTTATTAAACATTGCCGTTCATAGCGGTCATTTACCTAATTTCGCCTTTTTTCTAATGTAAGTATCGCGCGACATTGCCAAACCTCGCGTGAGCGCCAGCGCTGATTCCTTCCCGGCGACCAGCCCGCCCCGCCCACCACCCTTCCTTCGTTCATTAATCGTGCACGCCGCACGCGGGAAAGAGATGCGCGGGCGGACGGAGGCAGCGCGGGGCGGCGCTATTCATTCATGGCGACAATGTAGCTAAATCGTGCGCCCACTACACGATAACGTTAGTACGCGAAATTCTTTGATACTTGTAATTCAACGACGATATAATACTAGACCAGGCGACTGATGTCTGCCAACACATTAGGCAAAAAAGTCTTATATCCGTCTCATTTCGACCAATCCTGTGAGCCGTAAACATACGTTGAGACAGAACAGACCTTGAGTTAGCCAATCACAACGCAGTACCCCGTCCCCCTCGCTTACGTAGTACCTCAGCGAGTTGGCAGAATAGTTTTGTTCGTTAGATCGTGCAATGCGTAGTCTAGTAATATATAGTCGTTGTTTTAATTATTTTAACGCTTTTCGTAACACTGGTCAATTATTATTTAATTTTACATTTGATATTTTATACATTATCTAGACCACACGTATTATTGTATATTTAAATTTGTCGCATCTATTCAATTTCACCCTGTATTATGTAACTTGCCCTGCGCACTGCCGTGCGGTTAGATTAAGTAGACACATTTATACTTTTTGTGCTCTTTTTGAAGTAGACAGAAAAATAATAAGTTTTCAGTAAAATACATAAAAAGTAGATACCTACAGAATAATAGCAAAGGTTAACATAATCGGTAGGTCCTGCCTATGTAATTGATTTGTCAAACAGCCTCCACCTGAAGATTAAATAAACAATCATACATGCATGAGAAGAACGATGATTAACTATTTATTTTGAAGTATCCTTAATTTTGATAAAGATTGTAATGATTTTTTGCGACTTTTACAGTAATCATGAATCTTTACTTCTAATAATTTTTTAATCAAGTAATCAAAGTGATTCAGATTATGATAATCACCCGAGAAGTTTAATTCAATTTTTGTTTGATTCATTAAATCTGCCACTAAATTATTTTTATGTAAATCATCAATATTTGCATTAAAAACATCTAAAGCCTTATTTACCAATTGTAACAAGTAATCAGTAGGTGATTTGAGTGTGGGTGTCACAATATTGGAATATGTTCTATTAATCAACAATAATTGTTCTTTATCAGTCAAATCAACTTCATTTTTCAATAACATATTCTTGCAATCTGAACAATTAAATTTTTCAATGCACGATTTACCCAGCCACCCAGCAAAATACACAACTGAACATGTTTCCAATGTAATTGTTCTATCGGAAAGATCGGTTGATCCTTCCGAAGTAGCAATTACATTGGAACTCGAACTAGGAAATGGAACCTCTCTTAATGTTCCGCCGACATCATCGACTGAGTCACCTAATACAGTCGATGATGCTAGCGGTACGGTATCATCATCATCATCTGTACCAGGACAAGGTTGTTCTGTTACAGATGATGACGTTGATGGTTGAGGGTCACAACGTTGTGTATTTTGTTGGGTGGATACAAACGCTTCTTGATCTGATTCACAATTAGTTTTCTCAAATACCATTAAATTATTTAACAAATTTGATCGAAACATTGATCGTAATGATTTTGATGTAGGGTTTCTATTGCATCCTCCTTTAATTCTATAAATACCAAATAAATTTTCAATCACATCTTGATTTAATCGATAAGTTATAATAAATTTAACGCCAGTGCCTTCTGTGAATTCTTCAGCGGAGAGTTGAAGAACAGCATTAATTGTTTGAATCATACCATCAAAGCACGGGGGGCGGGTCATTCGTTGTTCATTTTTTTTATTATATATTATTTTATTTAATTTATTAAAAACATCTTTGCTTTTGATTAAAGTTTGATTAACGACAGTATTGCGATTTTTCGTAATTGCACATCTAAAAGGGTTACAATCAAATTTATTTTTTGAATTCAGACAATCAAATAAATCGTTACACAATTGGACAAAATCAGCAGTGTGTTTTGCAGTACTACTCTTCAACTCTCTGCTATCAATGGCTGTTTTAATGGCCCCAGCCACTGAAGCACTCAAAACTTGGGTGGCTAATTTTACTCGCATTTTTTGAAAATTATTAGGGTTAATGTGCACTGGCGTTAACTTTCTTAAAGATTTACTTTTATTATTTTTATCAATATTATAAACATTGATTATGTCATTGAATGATATCTGATTGCCATCTAATTCAAAATTATTATGTAGCAAATTGTTTCTGATATTTTTAATCAAATGGGGAGCGTCAAAAATTGCATAAATCTTACGTTCATTTACAAAAAAGAAAGGATAATCAACCGTTGCTCCTAAATTTTTGATCATTTTTACATTTGTCGTGGCTTGATCACAAACAATCACTTTAGGTAGCAAGCCACTTTCAAATAATTTATTAATCACAGAATCAACGATTGTTCCTAATTTATCTGAATCAACAGTCTTTGATGATAAAAAATATGCCACAGGGATTTTCCAACTAGTGTAAATTCCCCTGGCAATAAATACTAGAGCGCATTTGGCTTCTTTTTTATCCTATCACCACCACCAAATCCTTCTATTAAATCATATTTATTTGTGTACTCTAAATCAACCATGATGCTCATTTCATCAAAACACACAGTACATGCTCTCGCCTTAACTGATTTATCACCAAATTTATTTCTAATATTTTCAAATATTTCATTATCGATTCCTGGCAGACAATTTGTATCTTGAAGCCAACGCTGAATTGTAGATGGAGCAGCTAATACTATGCCTGATTTAACCATAAATTTATATGCAGCAGGTGATTTATAATACAAAGACATGCAAAATTTTTTTTCCTCATTTGTCCATTGTTTTTTTGTTGATTTTCTTAATTGCATTGTTGTTAATAACTTACTTGATTCACTCCTAAAATTATGTTTGGACAAATCAATAACATTTTTGTTAGCAACTTGATTCTTTAATGATGTATTTTTTATGATTTGACGTTTTAATTTCTTGTTTGTAGACACTAACAATGTTTTTAATTTTCTACAATTAGGAGTATCTTGGGCTTCTATTTTTTTCCTCCTCTTTGGTGTGTTCCAGCAATCTTCGTTGGGATCATCTGTTTCTTCTGGAACTTCATGTAGCAGTCTTTTATTGACGTAACATTTTTTTGGGGTCAAAACTTTCAAATCTGATGGACCTAAAAAGAATAATAAAGTTAATTTTTCTTTTTCTCTTTGGAGTACCAGGAAATGGAATACCTACTGGATTAAAAATGTAAACAAAGTTGTTGCCGATTCTAAACAATAATCTCATTCATGCACTTTTTCGAAAAGTACAGTCGGCCAAGAAAGTGGTGTGATAAAGATTAGTTTCGCTTGCAGATCGATCTGACAACTTCTATTGCTGTCTTTATCTGATTATTGATAACGACTATTACTGTTTGTAACGTGACAGCTGTTCTTAGTTTGAACTTGATGGAACCAATGACGTCGTAAAATCAACGGCGGGGGGCTGTAGATTTTGATGACAAAATTGTATCTACAAATTCAGAATTGTAATCAACAAGTTACATAAAATTGTAAAGGCACAAGGCGAATCCACAAACCTACAATTTCTGTAAACTTGTAATTACAATATCAATAAAAAACAAGCTAAAAATAGATTTATCCTTTTATTAAATTTCTACAATCAATTTTAAAATACTTATAACAAACAAAAACATAGCATATATAGTAATATTTAGAAGATATTGAAAATTTTTAAAAATTAGAAACGGGTGTAACCGCCGTTGGCCTCTATAACCTCTAAAAGACGAGACCTCATTGAACCAACAAGCCGTGAGCAAATATCGGTTCCCCGCATTTCCTCCCAAATATAA
This sequence comes from Agrotis clavis, assembly GCA_954870645.1. Taxonomy (NCBI): domain Eukaryota; kingdom Metazoa; phylum Arthropoda; class Insecta; order Lepidoptera; family Noctuidae; genus Agrotis; species Agrotis clavis. The sequence continues at coordinate 16,950,792 of OX940935.1, read as the reverse complement.
TTACAGTGACTAATAAGAGCTTGTTTGGTTCTTTCATTTTGATGCGACCATCGTTGGACCATAAGGCCCCAAAGATTTTCTATCGGGTTGAGGTCCGGCGATCTTGAGGGCCACTGAATTACCCTTACGCCAGTGTGTGAACGAAACCAGGCTCTTACGATCCTCGCATTATGAATTGAACAATTATCTTGAACAAAATCAAATTGTGGCACTTCGTTCTCCGGGTAAACATTACGGACTGTCGGTAGCATTGCATTCTGAAGCACGTCGATATAATTTACAGCCGTCGCTCGAGGAGGTAGAGAACACAATTCTCCTACACCATCCGCACTCATCCAGCCCCAAATATTTACGGAAATTCGACCTGATTCTCTATTTGGAATTACATGATCATCTTTATACCGTGTTGAATTATATCGCCAAAGGTGAAGACGTCCATGCTGACTGGATTTAAACGTTTTTTCATCACAAAACACTGTATTAGACCAATCAAACTCTAAGTGCTCTCTGGCGAAGTTCAGACGAGCAAGTCTGTGAGCATCCGTCAAATATATTTTCTTGGCGTAATGCCTGTGGTGCAACCCCATGTAATGTAGATGATTCCTTATTGTTTGGGCACTCACATCGAACATCTCCGCAAAATGTTTTGTGGGCTTAAAACCATTGATTTCATATTCCCGTCTCATGAATTCTCTATCGTTATTGGAGAGTGCAGGCCGGCGACCACTTCTTCTGTGATCCAACAAACTTCCCTCCTCTCCTTCACGACGAATCCAAAAGCGGACAGAACGCCTCGATATATTCAAATTCCGGGATAATTATCGCACTGATACTGCTTCCCTCATTAAATTGGGCAATTATTTGTGCTCTTTCGGCAATGGTCAAGTTGGCAGGCATTGAGATGATTTTATATGCAGTTGATTGAAAAATAACACGGAAAATATATCGATTTTTTGCATATATTTGACAAAATGTCAATTGTCAGTTTTCTTTTTCAAATGGAATTCGGTTGTCTATTTAAATAGTTTTTATTACTTTTGTTTGGAAACATTTCAATTGCTTTGTAGAAACTAATGTCCTTTTCATTTATACTAAAGGTTAAAATGTCATGTACTTATATGTGACATATGACGTATGAATACTAAATACATAGGTTTACGTCATGATAATGTTGTCTCTTTCAGTAATATCTTTTTATAACGAACCTTGTTGTAATTTTCGATGACCGGGAAACTAAATCAAAACTGGTACACCACTTTCTTGGCTGACCGTACATTAAAGTTGTATGCATAATAATTATATAAACTAAACTAGCTGTTCCCAATGCTTTTACCCGCCGTTGCTTGACTCATAGATCCCTATGAGTCAAGCAATTGTTGTTGAATAGCCTTTCTCATAAACGTGGTTACCAAACACAAAAATGTTTTTGTTAATTTCCGCTCAAACAAACACATAATAATATACAAACAAAACAATTCTTCAGCTTTATTAATTATGGAGGTTCCTACGTACAAACGGACATGTCTAAAACCAACTGTCTTTTTATATAGCCTATATGTATATGTTGTCCCAACTTCATAATAGCATTCGTGCAAAATTTTAATAAATCCATGCAGTACTTTTTGAGTTTATTCCGGACATACTGACAAACAGGCAAAATTTCTAAAAACTATTGTATAACATTGTAGATCAAGCCCCAAGTACCTATTCTTTAAAAAAATAACAAAAGGGAACAGCATTTTTGTTGCATGAGATAATATTTTGACTAATATTATACTTTCTCGGGGTGCTGATGTCAGATCTGAAGTCAGATTGTTTGTATCAGCTTTAGTTTTTGGGTTATAATTAAAACGCGTTTTTAAGAAAAATCTATTTTTTACTAAGAAAATCACTAGAAAATCAACCACTTCTTATCAAAAAAAAATCTTTTATAAGATTTTCTTGCTTGACTTGGTTTACGAGGTCTGTTTTTAAAGCTCCAGCAATAGTCATTCTAGTGACCTTGGTAACGTGCCACCATAGTTCGATTGTCTTGATGGAACCATTACCCTTGTTTTTCACTATAATCATCAAGATTTTCATGGTAACGGTCTAAATAGCTTTAGAAGAAGTGTACCTTAATGCTCATATCACAACCAAGCTGCAAAAAGTGTGACAACATCAATTCAAAATGCTCCGGATAGCTTTCATCCTATTTGTTTCCCAATATATATTTTAAAGACTCTCCGATGCTTTTACAGAAAGACCAAGGTCTCTGACTTATGCACTGGGGTCTTCCCGATTAAAGGGCTGGACTCAGAAGAAAAATCAGGGTTAAAATCAGTTGTTATTATTTTGTTCCACTGAAGAGGAGCTTTTTGTCTTTCTAAAACGGTATTATTTTGTTTAGATGAAGAATCTTGGGATACTGGCGCATTGACGGAGTATAGGACTGGTCGAGTTACTGATAACAAGTTAGGGTAAAACCATTTTGGCCGGTTTCTTTTATAAATCCCGTTTATATCAACCACACAAGAAAGCCACAATCACCTTGATGATTGGAAGGTCCCGCCACATCATTGGGGTCTTTTCTGAGTCACCCCTAACCTCAAAGAGTCCACACATCTTTTATATACCCAATGAGAGACCCAGTACTTGTCACGGGTGTCTAAACCGAATCCAAAGTAATCAAAATAAAATACACCTGTTTTATGAGCTCTAACACACTTAGTCCACAATTTTTATGTGTATATTAACCACAGGAGTTACAAAAGTAGTTGGGTCATTTTTATAGATATTTGTCGACGTGGACAGACGACAGGTAGATTTGAAGTTTAAATGTTACTAGTACAAAAATATGTCTGATAGCTGTATCTCAAAAACTAGAGCTGGTAGAAAAAAACTGAGAGTAAATTTGAAATCAACGACCTCAAATTAGTAAACAACAGGCATAAAATTCCATGCGACATAAAAAAAGTTTATTTTGTTCCCTTGTGTAATCAATGTACACTTGACTTTCCTACCATTTTATCATAATAATTATTATGTATAAGTATTGCAATTTTTACGTTAAAAGTTCCGGAAATGTTATGCAAAAACAACAAGGAATTGTAAATAAAAATATTAGTCATTTTATTGTTTAGACTTTTTTATTTCACTGCATGAAAAATTATAACAACCCCTGAATCGACACTGATATTTCTTTGTTTACATATTTATTCTGCCTTACATAAGTTGATGCAAGTTCATGTAAATATTACGGTGAAAGCACGGGTAATATAATACTAGGGAAAATAAAAGAAAGTCATAGTCAGTGTTAGAAGTTTTCAGTCATTAGCAAAAAACTTCCACAAACAAACTCAATTTTGCAGTTGTAAAACTTAATATAATAAAAGTTTATTTAACATAATACATACCTGGTGAGGGCGTGCATCTGAAAGAAGAAAGAAAGAAATAATATTTATTGGTACAAACGCAGGGCATAGCACAATGAGATTAATTAAACAGAACAAGTGATAAAAAAAACAATAAAATAAAAAATAACCTAAAACTATATGGTACAAATATTTGTTTGCCCCGCGGCTGCTCCAAACAGGCCCAGTTCAGCATAAATGTCAGGCAACTAAGTGCCTGACGCTGGTTTTCAACTGGACCTGGTTGAGAGGTGTGTACGTCGAACCAGTTATGTGTGATTGTGTGTATACTAATACTTATATAGTTATGTAAAAATATATAATACTATGTGTCACAGTTGAGAAATAATAAATATAATTTAATCATAAATAAATCCATAGTGAGTTTATAATACAAATAATAAGTAGGTACCAACAAAAAATAGATATTTCGCGCGTGCGATGCCGGTGCTTATCTAATTGTTATCAGTGCAATTACCCTCGGACAATGCGCTGCAAGCAGCGGAGCGCAGCGGACGATCGCACGCTTGACACGTTACATTCCCAGAATTGAATTAAAGGAAATTGTGAAACAGTGACTAGTTAAGATTGAGTTTAACGAGAATGACTTGAAAATTGTGAGTACTAAGGTAGGTAAGTGTATTTTTATACTAATTAGGTTTACAAGATTATATTGTTTTAAATAGATTTTTATCGTGATATAACGTTAAAAAAACTCGAACAGCAAACGGAATACAAAGAACGAAGAAATATGTGGGTATATTTACGTTTTTTATTTTTATTTTATTAATTTTTTTTTTTTTTTTCTTTTCAGGGCTTAAGCTAAGATGGTACTAAAAGCTCTATCTGCGCTCTAGAGCTTCAGGAGCTATGTATGGCTCTGGGATAGCCAGTTTTTGGAGTCTTTTTCTTCGACCTGTTTCATTTTGTATGTATTTTTTATCAAAATGGTCAATACAAGCGTCTGTTTCGCAATACTTCAGGAGGAAGATGGGATATGCTCATGTTACCTAAAATCATAAAATATATATAAACCATTCAGCTTTCAAGAAAGTGAGGTCAATCCGCAAAGCCTGCAATCGGTAGAGTTGCCAGGGCTCAAAATCGAAAACCCAGACAGACTGTCAATTTAGCTGGACATTTAGGTGAAAAGACTGGACTCCTTTATTTTTTTTAATAAAAATAGTACATCAAGTCAGTTTCAGCAAGCAAGCATGGCTAGTGCTAGTCCTAGCTAACTTGTGCTAGCAATATAAGGTGAAAAGAACGGAGCAGAAACCAAAAGGACAGGCCAGACATGATCTTATTTGGCCAGACACACAACCAAAAAGCCTGACTGTGTCCAGCTTTATCCGGACGTCTGGCAACGCTACTTTTGGGAATTAAATAATTATAGTATTTGTACTGCGCATTCCAACAATAAGCGTACCTATTAATTGGGTTGGTTAACCTATCAGAATACAAATACACTACACTAACACTATTACAATTATTAGAAATCTTTGTAGGTATAAAATTTGCTTACCACAATTATCCAGCCAAACTTTTAAGAGACTTTCATCAGTCGGAAAACGGAACATTGACTTCATGTCCGAAGTATTTTCACATCTAAAGTAGGAACACTTTTTTGGTGGCATTTTGTTTGCTTAAAAGTTGCCTGCTTTTCCTTTATCACAAGCCGGGTCGTCGAAATGTTAATTTCCAGTGTCCGAAGTGGGAAAGCCAATGTCAATCGTAATAGCAGCAGAGTCGGAGTCCGTTTACGTGCCAAAAGTCGATCGAGAATGAAAGCCGTATCAATATCCGATTTAGGTCCAGGTCACAATATAAATGGGAATGGGGCAGGTATGAAAACTCAAACATTCGACTCGAGATTTCGGTTACATCAAGCGATGTGATGTGATTCGCGTGTTGTTGATTTCAAAGTTGACACATTTTTTTTAATATTATGTTTCTGGCATGGCATCAAGGCCTTTACGCCAAAAGTTGACACTTGAGAGCGCAGAATTGCAGGTAATTTTTTACACGTCTAAATATATTTTGCTTTATATTATATATTTTCATTTCATAAATATTTCATTCTATCAAAATAGGTATAGTAAATGGTAATGTGAGAAATATAGATACACAATGAGCTATGTATGTGTGTCAGAAAATGAAAACAACGCCATCTATAAATATTAAATGAGTGAGCAAACGACAACGTAGTACAAATTATATTCACCAGAGGCAGCACAGTAATATTATTTAACAAAATCATGGAAATCTGAACTAGGAACCCATTATTACTTTTTTTTGTGCTAAGGGAATTTTTAAAAACAAGTACATACTTTTTTCAAGGTCAAATTTATACAGATAAACAAACTTCAAAAACAAATCGATACATATAACGCCACCTATTGAAGCTTCTCTTGAACTATTTTTTCTTTGTTCGCAATAACACCCCATGCTTATGACTAGCTTTTGGCCGCGGCTTCGGTCGCACTCCGCTCTCACTTCTTCTTTAGCTTATAAGCGTCACCAGGGTCCTACTGTCTCTGTACCAAAATTCATCTAAATCAGTAAAAACACACTTTCGTATGAGAAATAGACTCGTATGTTAAATTCCTCGAGAATCCGTTGAAAAAAGAGGAGGGGTGGTTTTCATCTTAAAATGCGGACAACTTTCAAATTGCAATGTCAATGTCACACGGCCACAATAGGAACGGAAACGGCAATAACAAAAATGTATGAAGTGCAAATTAATTTTCAATAATATTTATCATTGTTATCTTGTTCATTTTATTTTCGCGGTGTTCGCCCGCTACAGCTCAAAAATTATCCCATGGGAAGATAAAATTAGGATAAAAAGCCTATGTGTTAATCTAGGTTATGCACTATCTGTGTACCAAATTTTATTCAAATCCGTTCCGTAGAATTTGCGTGAAGGAGTAACAAAAATATATCCATCCTCACAAACTTTCGAATTTACAATTTAATATTAGTAAGATTTTGGGCGTTATTAAACCTAAAAGTAATATCTAACCATCAACGACGATATAATACTAGACTCCTAATAACAGGCGACCGATGTCTGCCAACACATTAGGCAAAAAAGTCTTATATCCGTCTCATTTCGACCAATCCTGTGAGCCGTAAACATACGTTGAGACAGAACAGACCTTGAGTTAGCCAATCACAACGCAGTACCCCGTCCCCCTCGCTTACATAGTACCTCAGCGAGTTGACAGAATAGTTTTGTTCGTTAGATCGTGCAATGCGTAGTCTAGTAATATATAGTCGTTGCTAACCATACTATTTCCCCACAGTACTATGTACAGACTACAAACCTCGCAGCAAGCCTTTAGTAGACGAAGCTGCCCTCTCCGGCGGCGTGCGGGAACCAATCAGCGCGCTCCCTGACGACTACATACCGATGTTCCTGAGCAACTCCGAGCGACTCATTGAGTTCCTCGAACACATGATACACACGCAGAAGGATTGTTCTAAACTGGTGTTTGATTCGCTGATTGAACATTATATTCATGTTTGGTAAGTGGAGATATGATATTTTAATCTTAATTTAGCTCTTTTCAATTTAATTTGGTCCTTGATATTATGCTCACTCTACCAGAAAACGCAATTACGCTACTCATAACTAAAAAAATACGCTCTTTTGACTTCAGTCTAAGTATCCGTTTCGACCGCGCGGCCATGACGTTTTTTTTAAATAAAAACCATCCCAAGTTTTTGTAAAAAAATGTAAAAGTCGATTCCCAAAAACCATAAATTTGTCAAAGCAATGGTTAAAAAGTTATAAGGGTTTGAACGTGGCCGCGCCATCGAAACTTTCCGAACCGCGCGGCCATGGAGATCTTTAAAACTAAGAGTCGCAGAGACCTGAAATTTTGGGAAATAGTAGATTGAATTTGTAAAACAAATGTAAAAATATAGAAAAAAATCCTGTGTTTGTATTTTAGGAGTTGTAAGGATAAAACCTCATGGCCGCGCCATTGAAACGGTGTCAAAACGTTATAGCCGATATCTCACTGAAAAAGAATCTCAGACGTCTGAAATTTTTTGTAAAACACAGATTTGAATTTGTCGAAACTAGTAAAAATACAACAAAAAATCCTAGGTTTATATTTCAGGAGCTGTAAGACTAAAACGCCATGGCCGCGCCATCGAAACGTTGAAAATTTCGTTTTTCGCCAATATCTCGCTGAAAAAGCATCGCAGAGGTCTGAAGTTTTTTGTAAAACACAGATTTGAATTTGTCAAAACTAGTAAAAATACAACAAAAAATCCTAGGTTTATATTTGAGGAGCTGTTGAAGAAAATCTTCAATGCGTCTTGAATATGTCGATTAGGGTGACCACGGATTATTATTTACAGAGAAATTTCCACCTTTTTTTATAAGAAATGATATCCCAAGGATTCGTCGAACAATGAGGAGCAATAATATGGCTATATCTTTAAAAATCACATAATTTAGAGATTGTTCTATGTTGAGTGCTCCATTTAAAGACGCCCCGTCTTTAAATGGAGCTTATAGTTTTTAAAATTCTCCTGTTGTTTAATATCTTAATAGTCATCGATTAAACCATATGTTAAATTATGTATCGTCTTATACCGACCTGAAACCGACCTGATTTTTTTATTTAATAATTACTTTTTTTTAAAACATATATGTACCAACAATCGAACAATCTCTAATTTATGTGATTTTTAAAAATTTTGTTCAACGAATCCTTGGGATATCATTTTTTATAAAAAAGGTGGAAATTTCTCTGTAAATAATAATCCGTGGTCACCCTAATCGACATATTCAAGACGCATTGAAGATTTTCTTCAACAGCTCCTCAAATATAAACCTAGGATTTTTTGTTGTATTTTTACTAGTTTTGACAAATTCAAATCTGTGTTTTACAAAAAACTTCAGACCTCTGCGTTGCTTTTTCAGCGAGATATTGGCGAAAAACGAAATTTTCAACGTTTCGATGGCGCGGCCATGGCGTTTTAGTCTTACAGCTCCTGAAATATAAACCTAGGATTTTTTGTTGTATTTTTACTAGTTTCGACAAATTCAAATCTGTGTTTTACAAAAAATTTCAGACGTCTGAGATTCTTTTTCAGTGAGATATCGGCTATAACGTTTTGACACCGTTTCAATGGCGCGGCCATGAGGTTTTATCCTTACAACTCCTAAAATACAAACACAGGATTTTTTTCTATATTTTTACATTTGTTTTACAAATTCAATCTACTATTTCCCAAAATTTCAGGTCTCTGCGACTCTTAGTTTTAAAGATCTCCATGGCCGCGCGGTTCGGAAAGTTTCGATGGCGCGGCCACGTTCAAACCCTTATAACTTTTTAACCATTGCTTTGACAAATTTATGGTTTTTGGGAATCGACTTTTACATTTTTTTACAAAAACTTGGGATGGTTTTTATTTAAAAAAAACGTCATGGCCGCGCGGTCGAAACGGACACCAGTCTAAAGTGCTCAAGTGATTGAGCACTTTAGACTGAAATCATCAGTAGATGACAAATAAATGTTTCACAAGCTCCTTATTTTCCCACACGCCCTAGAAAAATCACGGTAATCAGTGGCAACCACTTGTGCTTCTTAAAAGAATAAACGTTTTCTCCCAGGGCAAAATCTCCAGAAAGTGAGAAGAAGGAGTATGAGGACAAAGTACTACGTCTACTGAAGGACCCGGACGCGAACTACGACAAAGATCATACGCTGATCATCTGTCAGATGCTGGGCTTCCAAGCGGGCGTGCTGTATCTGTACGAGGAGAACAAACTGTGAGTATTCTGTGTCAGTGCTATAATAATAATCTGACGCCTTACTACGATAGCGGGTCTTTTTTTAAGGGCTCCACCAAATCATAACACTGATTATCTGATATTATCTTTTCACCTCACGCGCTCGGAAAGATTCTATTTCTCATTCAAAATCTGAGCACAAAACTCCATTTTGTGCTCTAGAGCACAAAGTGTTGTTCAAAATTCGAACACGCTTTATTCAATTGTTTTCTACACTGGCTAACGAGCCGCCCCGATTGCATTTCCTCGCTTAGTGAGGTGAAAAGTTGTGTGTTGCACTCGGCAGCAAAGTTTTTCTGCGTCTCGTACCTTTGAAAACTTCGCATCGCTCAGGATTCTATATTTGAACCGCTCGTTTCTCTCGCGGTTCAATCTTAGAATCCTTCGCTCGCTCAGTTTTCAATTCAAGTACTCGCGCCAAAAATCAACTTTGCAGCCTTGCATAACAAATAACTATTTCCACAGTTGGCGGTCGCAGGTAGCAGTACACCTCCGCTCTGGCGACGCAGAGGCCGCGCTAGCTGTGTGCAGGCGACGCGGGGCCGCGTGTCCCCGCGTGTGGCTGGACGTGCTGTGGGCGCCGCCGCCCGCGCACTGCCTGCCCGAGCTGCTCAACGTTATAGGTGAGTAGTGGACTGGACCGCCCACTGCACTACGCTTTTTTTTTTACGTGGTAAAATCATCAAATGAGTCCTCCAACCCCTACTGTCAGACTTGTACTGACTAAAATCCATTGTGTCCAAATAGTGTGATATAAGTCCCGCAACCCCGGCAGGCTTTGGCCCTCTAGAGAGGGGCCCCGTCATCATGTTGACACTCTTTGAGGTGCGCGTGGAACACAACGAGCCGTCGACCCGGGCATGGTCTATGGTCGGACAGCGAGTCGCCCATTACTCGCCGCTCGCATTCCACTACGCTAGCTCTACTACGTTAGCAGACATTTAGATGAGATATACGACAGCGACAGCGGTTTAGGTACAAGAAGTCAAGTTGCAAAATGTTTTACACGTCCAAGTCGACGGAGTCCCGCTACGCGGGGCTCCCATTTCGACTGCAACGTTTACAGGGTCCTAACCAAACTGAACCTCGGGATGCCCCTGACGTCATCTTCTCTTTCGCAGTATGTTCGTTTTAGATAAAACTTGCCTATCCAGCAATAGAACTTCTAAATTAATTTCGTAAATTTTATCCACAGCAAACGAAAAATTACTGTCACCTATTCTGGTCATCGATTGCCTCGCCAGCACACCTACATACACATTAGGAGATGTTAGAAAGTAAGTGACCAACATGATTGTTAGTTGAAGTTGACCTTATATTGCTTTGAAAAATACACATAGATCAGTTTCAATTACATCTAAATGCTTAGGCTAAAGCCAAACTTTTGAGTTGTATGTTTATACTCTAAGTTTTTTTTTTATGAAACCGAATGCAGCTGATATTACGCCATCGAAATTACGCTACTCACAACTCAAACATTTACGGTAGTTTAGCTTCAACCATAATGTTTTGACTGGCCTGTTGGTCAAGTGGTTAGTGACCCTGACTGCTATGCCGGAGGTCGTGGGTTCGATTCCCACCCAGGACAAATGTTTGTGTGATGAGCACGATCATTATTTTGTTCTGTCATCATCATCCTCAGAGCGTTAATCCCGGTTGCTTCCTTGGCTTCCACCTCGGTGCCCGGGGTCCGCCTTCCTACCTAACCGCCTCCACTTCGCACGGTCTTGTGCATCTCCTGCCGTGAGCCCGTTAGCACGCATATCGTCACTTACGACGTCAAGCCAACGTTTCTTCGGCCTTCCTCGTTTCCCTGGCCCCGGCGGAGGCGGCATGGCAAGGCATTTGTTTCCCACGTAGTCTGCCGGTTTCCGTAAAACGTGGCCATACCAGCGTAGGCGACTTTCTTGCAGTTTATCTGCTATGTCACGGACATGAAGGCTGCCGCGGATGCGGGAGTTTTTAATGCGGTCCTTCCGCGAGACTCCGCACATCCATCGCAGCATATTCATTTCCGTGACACGCAGGTTCTGCTTATGTCGCTCAAGTATAGGCCACGCTTCACTGCCATACAAAAGGACAGGTCTAATGATGGTCTTATAGACCTGTCCTTTGAGCTTCACCGGCATTTTTGGGTCACAAATAACCCCCGCCACCTCGCGCCATTTTGCCCAGGCCGCCGAGATACGTGACTTGACGTCGCTATCGACGTCCCCGGACTCGTGGAGCATCGAACCCAAGTACCTGACCTGTTCCGTGCGTTCGACTGTATCTTCGCCAATGCGAACAGGAGCAGCATTTGTGGTATTGCAGGCCAGGTACTCGGTCTTCGCCGCATTAATTTTCAGACCACCGTTTTCCAGCGACTCCTTCCATGCTGTCACACGTTGTGCCAGACGCCCCCCGTCCGAGTCCGCCAGCGCGATGTCATCGGCATACATGAGCAGCCATGGCGGCTGCTTTTGTAAGTCCCTGATGTGAGTGGACAGCACATCTAACACCACGCTGAACAAAAACGGACTGAGGACAGAGCCCTGGTGAACTCCGACGGTGACGGGGAAGGGTTTCGTATCGCCAACCGCGGTCCGAACTATAGAACCGGAGTCTCGGTACATGTCCTGGATGATGTCAACATAGGTCTCGGGTACCCCTTTGGATCTTAACGCCCACCAGATCATCTGACGGGGGACACAGTCGAAGGCCTTCTGCATATCTAGGAACAGAAGATGCAGAGGCGTATTCTTCGATCTGTACTTCTCCATGACAACCCTTAGGGCAAAAATGGGATCCATGGCGCCGTGCCCCGGACGAAACCCATATTGACACCCCGAGACCGTACACTCCTGTCGGATCCGAGAGTCAATTACCCGCTCGAAGAGCTTCATGGTGTGGGACATAACCTTAATACCCCGATAACCACCACACTCCTGCACCGTTCCCTTGCCTTTGAAGACTGGAGTGATAATACTCAGTCTCCATTGGCTCGGGATCTTTCCGGTGAGGAGCATGCCGTTAAAAAGGTGGGTTAAGATGCCCACACCACGAGGACCCATCGCCTTCCAGGCTTCAATAGGGACTCCATCGGCTCCGACCGCTTTCCGGTTCTTCATGCGGCGAAGAGCCACATGTACTTCCTCGTGCGTTACCGGGGGCACTAGTCCCAGGTTTGGAGGGAGATCCGGTGACAGCACCTCTTTATGCTGCTTGTTTAGCAGCTCGTGGAAATACGAGCGCCATCTCTCCTTCACCGCGAGGTCATCGCATAACAGTTTGCCTTCAGGGTCTCTTATACAGCAGCACTTTGTAATATCCAGTGCCGCTTTGACCCTGGAACGTGCCAACTTATATATGAGCTTTTGCCCCTCAGACGATTCCAACTTATCGTAAAGTGGCTGTAAGTGGTCTCGTCTGGCTCTGGCGACGGCTCTCGGCACGTTTTGCAGCTCTGTATGCGTCGCGGTCTTCGGGAGATTATTTTGTTCTGTGTCTGGGTGTAATTTATCTATAATGTGTATGTATTTAGAAATATATAAGTATGTTTATCAGTTGTCTAGTACCCATAACACAAGCTCTGCTTAGCTTGGGACTAGATGGCGTTGTGTGATAGTTGTGGAATATTATTATTATTAATGTTTGAAATCATATTCATATGATTGACGACACGGTTGGCGCTGTGACTAAGCGATCAACTGCTGTGCAGTGTGTCGCGGGTTCGATCCCCGCACAGAACAAATACTTGTATGACCTGCAAGTAGTTGTTCCTGATCTGGGTGTTTGTGTATGTGAGTTTCTATGTTTGTTAACGCACCCACGATACAGGAAGAAATTCCTAGCGTGGGGAAAGGTAATAAAAGGAAAATTTAATAAATTAAAAATAATAAAAAAAAAAAATACTGTACGAACCGCTAAGCCCATACAGTAGAATTATAGGTAGTGGTGAAGTAAATTGTTGCAGTAGACGGGATGTGGCCAGAGAATAAAACCTCGGTTTTGTGTCCGTGCTACCGGAGTGAATTTATTGTTTACATTGATCGTACAAAAGATTAAGGGCCTTCGCGCCTTTTAAGCCGTAAAAACGTAACATTCTAAAGCACATTCCTGATTAACGGCTGGGTGTAAAGATTGAAAAAAAATATATGTTGAATGTATATTCATGTACAACAATGTGAGTAAATTTTATTTTCTTATGACAAATAGTTGAACTGTAAAAAAATATCTAACAACACGCTATTTTGTTAAAATAAATGCTCACTCCTTCTAAACGGCTTCGTTTATTTAAAATATTTTTGAATAGATCAATCGGTGTTAAAATTTACTACAAAGTGAGCAACGCTCATGTAAATCAGTCAATATTTTACAAAGAATATGTTAAAAATTGAGATTTCCACATAAAAAAAACCAGGCGAAGGCGGCCCGCGGCAGCTGTTTCTGCCTCGCTGCATAGTCTATGATATCATTTTGAGGTATCGCGGTACGCTCGGGACATATTAATATGTGCGGTGCAGCTATAAAAGTGTGCGTTTAGCTCCGCCTGGATGCTCAAGGTTATTGAGGGTACTATGCGCCTTAACCTAAATACGAGTAACATCGACTACGCGTCTTTGTAAAATAGCATAATCGACGAAATAATTTAATACTAAGTAATTAAGAAAGTTAAACAATTAAAATCAAGTGGCGATGCTCGTACAAATACTTTTAGTTTAATATTTTTTTTTTTTATATCCACCCAGATACCTAACAGACGTCCTAAAATCCGAAAACGAAGTAATAACCAGAGAACAGCAACTGGCTTCAAAATACCGAACGGAGAGTGAACGTATGAGAGAACAGACTACGGTACTCCAAAGCCAGCCCGTGGTCTTCCAGTCTTCCCGCTGCGCCGTCTGCAACAAGTCACTGGAACTGCCCACCATGCACTTCTTGTGCCAACATTCCTTTCATCAGAGGTGAGCTATAGTTATCTGGGGGCACGGCAGTGCCCCGCCAAGTCTCGAGCAAAAGGGCACGGCCGTACCATCTTTTCTCGAAGCGATTCGCGGCTGTTTCGCCCCCCCTATAACTTCGACGTGGACAAAGCTAGGAGTTTAGGTTTTCGGTGAATAATAGTAGGCATTAGAACAAGCTTAAGTTCGAAATTACATGCCAATTGAATGAATGGTTTAGGAGTTACGGTCGATCAAAGTTACACCATTTTGTCACTCACTCACTGACCGATCATCAAAAATCTAAGGTACTTCTAGCAGACTTAGAAACTTCAAATTTTGCACCAAGATAGGTCATTAGCCACATAAAACTTTTTCTAAAAAAAATGTGACCGCCTTCAAAAACAACCACAAAAAAGGGTAAAATAACCTACAAAACTTTTCTTTCGGATGTCGGTGACTTTTTTTATTAATTTCATTGTCTCTTTTGCCACCGACTTCCGAAAGAAAAGTTTTGTAGGTTATTTTACCCTTTTTTGTGGTTGTTTTTGAAGGCGGTCACATTTTTTTTAGAAAAAGTTTTTATTTTACTCTTTTTAGTTTAAATATTCAACCAAAATTCTTGTCAAATACATCATTTTTCTTACATGTGCACTAGAATTTTGTAATCCGTAGCACCGGTAATAACATCGTTGACATCTCTTTAATTCATTCCCTATCTCAAAAACTACTGAACCGATTTTGATGAAACTTGTAGTATTCCCTAAGTTGAACGATATCTAGTACAACAAAAAAAGAATTACTTAAATCGGACTTGTAGTTCCGGAGATATGCGAATACAAACATAGTTTTCTTACTTGAGGAGTTGTACCTTCCATCATCAGCTCAGGTACATGAGATGATGATTTCCATACGCAAATACTTGAATTACTTCATAAGATTTGCGAAAAACTATGTGTCAGCCAATAAAATTTGAGGGTTGCCCTGGATTTCTCCAAGATCCAATCATCAGATCCTGAAATGGTGACAATGGGACCACACGGGAAGCACCAGCTTTCGAATAAAAAAAGAATCATGAAAATCGGTTCATCCAGTCGCAAGATATGAGGTAACAAACATAAAAAAAAAAAAAATAATACAGTCGAATTGATAACCTCCTCCTTTTTTTGAAGTCGGTTAATAAAGGAAAAATTATAAAAACATTAAAAAATAATATACCTTAAAAAACAATTTTATATTTGCGGTTGGGCAAGAACATTGTGTATGGATTTTGACTGCATTGTTAACTTTGTTCGTTGTTTAAGTTAGTATTCAATTGGATGAATACATACATAGAATAGAAAGGAATAATATAAATGTAATACATAGACTATAATTAATATAAATTAATACATAAAGTTCATAATTCATTAAATTAATAAAGCTAAAACTCCATTGTTTTGCGATAAATATTATATGCGCGCTCGATAGATGGCGTTGTACCTGTCTGAATCGCGCTATGGTTTCGTTACAGAGCGCAGTCTAAGTAGTACTTTAAAATAATTCAATAATTTTCATTTGATAGCGCCATCTATCTATGAACAACCATTTCGAAACTAAAAAAATATTGTAGCGATATTCGGAGTAGATTTATTATTGTTACTGAAACAGTTATATATGAGAATAGTTTATTAATATAACATAGACATAGTTACATATGTAGTTGTTTACGTGTTATTTAGTTTAGTTATATTTTTAGTTTGTAAGTTAGCAGATATATATTATTTATTTAGTTATTTGTTAGTAAGTTTAGTTCTATTTAGTTTGTTAGATAGAGAATGGGTCCTAAGCAAAAAAGTAGCTGAAGTCCAAGAAATTATGAGGACACCTAAAAAAAAGAAAGAAATACACTTACAAAAAATAAATGAGATCCCACCAAAAACATTAAATGTAAAAAATGCCAAGTCTCTCGATGCAGTCTTTCCATCGTAAAAAGTTTTGAGATCTCACCGAAGCCAAGTCCTATTCAAATTATTTTGTAGTTATAAATCAACATTTAGTAATTATATCAATAATTTTCTTTATATTATAACTATAGTGACTTGGCAATGAGCACAAGTAAAAACAAATAAAAATTTGGAGGAGTTGAAAGTTACACACACCGCATGCGTAAACATTCTCTTTTACTTTATATATTCTCTTAACATTCATCATTTACTTTCATAAAGCGATGGCCCGTAAGCTATTCTTAACTCTCCAAATTTTTATTTGTTTTTACTTGTGCTCATTGCCAAGTCACTATAGTTATAATATAAAGAAAATTATTGATATAATTACTAAATGTTGATTTATAACTACAAAATAATTTGAATAGGACTTGGCTTCTGTGAGATCTCAAAACTTTTTACGATGGAAAGACTGCATCGAGAGACTTGGCATTTTTTACATTTAATGTTTTTGGTGGGATAGAGATCATTCTTATAACCGGGCCTCACTAATAGCATTTCCCTAATTGATTTTCGTTTATAATAGTCTTTAATTAATGTTCGTATAAACGTCTATTAACGCGATAATTAACGGAATTTCCCGTTAGGGTGCAATTACAGTAGCAGCGGGGCGGGCAACGGAAGCGGGTGGCGGGTCACGAAACAGACTAGAATCCCGATCACCCGCCTCGCCCGCACTCGGTGGACCATAAAAACTATGTGTTTACGTTACCCGCCAGCTGATTCCGCTGCCCGCCCCGCGCCACTGTAGAGGTTAAATTGACAATATTGTATGACAAACTGTCAATTTGACCTTGTGCGACCTTCGGCATGATTTGGGACATGATTGTTATCAGCTTATATTATGACTAAAAAAAATTGTCCGTCAATTACAGTATCAAAAAAGATTTGACACGTATTTTTTCTTTTCGTATTTGTGTCCCTTTTTTAAGAAACTAGTTGCAAACTAATTAGATTTAAAATTTATTAATGCTGTCAAATCGCCTATCCCACTGCTGGGCAAAGGTTTCTCTCGAGCCGTTGCAAGAGCTCCTGTTCTGCAGGACCTCGAATTAATCCTCGCGATATGCGTCCGAGGGTCTCAATGAAAACCTCTAAACACCTATTGAGTGTAAACAAAGTACAAAAAAGCAGAAACTAATAGCACATAATCTTGACTGGGAGCATTCACATAGGCACGAAAAGATTCAATTCCTGTTACGGTGCGTACAGACTATGTAACATAACGTTATATAACATTTTTCATAGTGTGGTCATGTTAGGTACTTATATAACATTGTTATATAACATTTTACATACATTTGTAGTGTTATATAACAATGTTATATAACATTGTTACATGGTCTGTACGCACCTTTAGAAATTCGTATATAATAGTAGGTTAAAATTGGGGATTCTGTATCACTCGCTCTCGCGCAGTCGCTCGAGCTGCGTGATACAGAATCCCCAATTTTATAATCGAGAACTAATTGTGTAATTGGGGTTTTCTTCATAATTACAGATTGACTTATTGATGTCTTTTTAACCACTACGGTTTTTAAACTGATGAGCGAATGTTGTCACCGGTTTCGTTGTAATTGCCTCCAGTTCACGGCAGTTCGCTCGAACGGGTGATACAGAACTCTTCAATTTATGCTGTCGTATACTATCGTGATCTGCGATTCGGTCTATAATATGGCTGTGTTCATTCATTCCCTGGCGCAGCGTCGAACTACAGAGAAGCAAAATTATAGCGTTGAATCGAAACGATGAGGTGCACCTGGCACACATCTTTGTAAGTATCTAGTGATGAATGTATTAGGCTTTCCGTTTAATGAGAAGTCAGCTTTTGCTGGAAAGTATAACTTGATGTAGGTACAGCTGTGTAAAAGTAACTTATAATGGTTATTAATACTGCGATTAAAATGTTTGTGCTGTAAAATATAATAATTATAAGTATAATTATTATAATAATCCCCCACTCACAAAGTTCAAACAAAACATTGAAGAAAACGCATAGCATATTGCATCTAATAAATGTATTCATCAACATTCATAAACTTAGGTACATCAAGCAGCGGTCAGTGGATAATGTGAAATGATGTCATCCGCTTGTCGCATCGCTCGATGTATTGAGCGCTATGACAGCGTTCAATATATAAGCAACCGTGCTAGTTAATGCTATCGGTGCCTTGGGTACGGATAGAAATCCAGAAAAAGGATTGAACTCAAGATCTAGTATTTAACTGTATTATGGAGATAGAGTAATTGATTATGTTAAAAAAGAATGTAAATAATCAATAAAAACCAAACCGGAACAAATATTCATATATGTTCTGTGCGGGAATCGAACCCGCAAAAACACTTTTGATGCATTCGATAAGACATCTATTAAACCTACTATTTACATTGTGATGTAGCACTCTTAGCCAATGCACCAAATGTGTTTTTAAAGATGTGACAAAATATTGTATCACTTTGTCCTTTCGTTAATAAAGATAAATTATTTAATTTATTATGTTTTTGGAACTACAAACATAATGTAACACAACAACCTTCTAATTCCAGTGCAACCAAAAATTATAGTTAAGACCTTTTTCTTTGCACTTCAATAGTTCCAGTTGCAGTTTCTAAAATAGATCTAATTTTTACAAAGTTTAAGTTCATATTGCTTTCAGTAGAAATAATGCGTTTGCCAATATTATGTACACAAGCACATTGTTAATATCGACATGTTTCGACTTGACCACCAAGCATGATGTTTAGTTTTAATAGGTATTATTATGAAGAAATTTAAACCTTAAAGACATGAATTTGTTTCTAAAATAGATCTAATTTTTACAAAGTTTAAGTTCATATTGCTTGCAGTAGAAATAATGCGTTTGCCAATATTATCTATGTACACAAGCACATTGTTAATATCGACATGTTTCGACTTGACCACCAAGCATGACGTTTAGTTTTAATAGGTATTATTATGAAGAAATTTAAACCTTAAAGACATGAATTTATACACCATAAATAAAAGAATCTGTTTTGTACAGATCGTAGAGAGCCTTTGACTGCAACACAGTAAACATATTTTTTTTGTTTGATTTAAGCACAATGTCGGTAAGTAATAGTTATAATTTATTAAATTATTATTATCATAATGTAGGCATTGCACGTATTTATATTCAAAACACTATTAATTTCTGTTTTCAGGACAGCGAGGATCTTTTTAATTTTATCCCGAACCAGCAGCTCAAAGAATCTGTTACATCACGACTCAATTTGAAGAGAAAAAAAAATGATGCAGCAAGCACTCCACAGAAACGTGAACGACAGCAAAACTACTCGTACATCAAAACCAGGGCGCCAAATACATCTTCAAGGACATTCGCAATCAAAATTGAGATATATGAGAGTGATAATTTACCAGAAAAACCTTGCGAGTGCAATGCAAATAAGTGTGTGCAATTTGTATCTGAAAATGCGAACGCTAGTGATATATACTTAGATTTAGAAAACATTATAAGTAAAATTCGGGAAAATGTATAGTTGTAATGATTTTATATATGCTCTGTAATAGTTTAGTTTAGTTTTACTTTAATTTAGTATTTTATATTTATATAGTTTAGCTTAATCACAGAATATTTTCAAAATGTCTTCCATAAATAAAACTTAACTTTAATAACTTATAAACTAATAAATAATAAAATTTACTAATTTTATATATATTTTTATAAATGTCTAAAGATAATTAAGATAACCAATAAAGTACGAGCGATTGTTTTATTTATGTAGCATAATAAAAATAGCTTCTAATATTATACGTTTCTAGTATTAAAAATAATTACCATTTAAGGTAATTATTTTTAATACACATTGATTTTAAGTAATCTGTAATTTCTTAGAAAATTAATTACTCTTTTAATTAATAAATTATTATTTAAAATTCTGAGTGTTTTATTTCCCAACGCGCAATATTCATTTCTGTATACATGGCAAATAACTACCACAGACCTCATTTTATTGGTTTCTTATATGTTTGTATGTATTCCGCCAGAGTTAATGGACACCTCATTCCTTTTATGATGTTCGTCTCAAGTCGCCTCCAAAACTCTAATAAGGATAAAGTGCTGTGAAAACACTTTCCATAACTAGAGTATTCGGAAGCATTCACATTGCGATTTCAGTACGAATAATGAAACAAATAAAGTCTACTTTAAGTGCTCAGGTGTTAGAGGTGAAATTCTAATAACAAATATTGTCTTAAATAAAATTTCCAAGTAATTATTGTTGGAAACTAACTTATGACTAAGGCTTTAGGATTGAGGTCTATAAATAAGCATCTGCCGATATCATTCCCTCATTTCACTGAGCAGCGAGTTTAAATTTGTTTGTGGTTGTTCATAAGTGTTGCAGTTGAAACAAAGTATGTGAGTATTATATTTTACCTTATCATTTTTTTCATCAATATACAACATGTAACGTAATTAACGCACCCCCTCAGACACCCCCAATTAGAATATTCATAATACATTATTGAATTTTTAATTTAACATGTAAATGCATTGTTATTAACTAAATTAGTTATTTTGCAGTAAGGTTTATTTTTCTTTATTTTGTATTGAATGACGGAATTTGTATCAATACAAATAAAATTGCACTTTTAAGTCTTGTTGCCTTGATTTGCGGTCTATCTTAGTTTGTTTAGACTGTACAGGGGTAATGTGACTATAATTTCCATAGTTTTAATTATTTTTGATAAAAAATTACCTTTAATAAAAATGATAGAAATCGATTCAGTAAACGATTCTGAACAAACTAATTTCAGGATGTGCGTTAATTATGTTACATGTTGTATACGACTGTAATAGTTAATTGTTTTACGACTGAAATTACTTAAGTTATTAATTAGGTTAGATAATAAATGTATATTCGTTTAATAATTCAAAACTATTGTACATAGCTACGTTGGTACTTGTACTTGTACTGTATTTGTAGTTACATATTATTATGTTTACAAACGTTAATAATAATTATTGTTTCGTTGCTATATCATGCAATAAACATAACGCCTGGGTCCGATTCCTAAGTCATTTAAATTATTTTATTTTTCTGATACTTACCGTAAATTATTTCCTATTCGATGAGATTTCAAAACGGGGTGATCAACTACACCTCTACCTAGCCTTTGAGGAAAACGGGTGCTGTTGTTTCATGTTGCTACGAACGTTGTTAACAAAAATATTTATTGCATTTTAATAATGTTTTCAGGGCTCAGTCGATGAATAATCCTTTTTGGGTTGAAGAAGAGGACTCCGAGCCTTCAACGTCTCGAGCAATAAAAGAAAAACCAGCGGCGGCTCATAAAAAAAATAAACCTGTGAAAAGAGTTAGAAAAGTGACTCAGAAGAAGAAGGCTTTGCTTTCTAAAAACCCTTTCGCTTCAGAATCGTCAGATAGCGACGGACCACCAGCAGTGACAGCACCAGTTCCAAAAAGAAAACGGAGCACCATCGTTTCAGATTCTGAGGTACGATTTTTTTATAAACATGTTAAATTTTCATTTCATTATAAAACATTCATATACTATCAGTGTTTCACAGCGTATGATTTTCTCCATCAAACATTATACTTATTTGCAGACACAAGAGTTTAAATAGACTTTTCTAATAGATTATCTATAATTATGGTAACGATAGATTAAACAATGTAGGAGTTTCGAAACTTGCCTGTTTTTATTTTTTAATTTATGTAATTTTTAATTACTTGCCCTCACGCATTATTATTTTTAATTAAAACTAGATTTTATGTATTTCAGGATGAATCGTCTCGTCCGCCGATCCGTGCTGCCACTCTAAAAAGCTGCTTCACTCAACGAGTCGCTGATGGTTATACCTTCCAATCAGACCCGGGCAGGGTTGGAAAGTATTATTTTGAATTAAAAGTTTATAATACAAACGAAGTGGAAAAACTTGCCCCAAACGAGCGTTGGAAACAATCGATTGCAACGTTAAAATTATCAACTGATATAGATAACGCTGTGTGGAAGGCTTTAACACACCTTGTGAATACTGGAAAGGCCGAATTTAAAGAGATTCTGCCTGTTCTATACAGCCAGCCTTCTTAAATGAAAATTCTTTTTATTCAGTTTATAACTATAACCACACTATGCGCTCTATTGTGCAAGTTTTTGTAATTTGATAATAACTTTAATATAAATCTGTTTAATCTTGTTTATTCATAAGTATAAATCTATTTAATCTCATTTTATGTATACAAACTGAAATATATTAGATAGTCTTTATAAAGAAATGTGAGAATATTTTTTTTTTGATTTATAATAATTATTTTACATGTACTTTTTCAGAGTTCTGAAATGAGAAATGCAAAACTGAGAAATTTGAAAATCCGAAATAAGATATTCTGATATAAAAAAACTGAGATATTTTAGAAACCGAAATAAGAAATAATAATTATTTTACATGTACTTTTTCAGAGTTCTGAATACACGAAATTTGAAAACATGATATTAGAAAACACGAAATAAGAAATTCTGAATTAAAAACCTAAAAGTTTAAAAACCTGAAATGAGAAATTTAGAAATTGAAACTTGAAAAAATGAAAAAACCCGAAATAAGTTATTAGGATATCAAAATTAAGATATTTTAGAACCCGAAATAAGAAATTCTGAAATAGGAAAATTTTTTTATATATAGTAATTAAATTGATTTAAAATAATTATTTTACATGTACTTTTTCAGAGTTCTGAATACACGAAATTTGAAAACACGAAATTTGAAAACATGAAATAAGATATTCTGAAATAAAAACTGAGAAGTTTAAAACCTGAAATAAGAAATTTAGAACTTTAAATTTGAAAAATTTTAAAAACCCGAAATAAGAAATTTTGATATCAAAACTGAGATATTTTAGAACCCGAAATAAGAAATTCAAAAAATTGAAAAAAATATATAGTAATTAAATTGATTTAAAATAATTATTTTACATGTACTTTTCAGAGTTCTGAATACACGAAATTTGAAAACACGATATTAGAAATTCTGAAATTAAAAACTGAGAAGTTTAAAACCTGAAATAAGAAATTTAGAAATTGATACTTAAAAAAATAAAAACCAAAAATAAGAAATTCTGAAATAGAAAAAATTGTTGTTCTACAAGATAAGTTTAATAAGTAAATATGTTTTTTTGTAAAGACTGTAATATTTATGTTTCAAAATTATCAGCACATAGTAGAACAAATATTCATAAATCTAATCGATTGCTCTGCTCCGAATTCGAAAATGTTCAAATTATTGCCACAGCGTTTAAAAATAGAATCATAAGTTACAAAGTGAATCCACTTAAATCTAGTGAAATAACAATAACTCCAGAAACGTTTTTAAATCAAATTTCAAAATCTGTATGTGATATTATCAATCTTATGATTCAAAAACATAAAGCAATTAAAGTCAATTTTGAATTATTTGTGTCATATATTTTGCCAAAAAATAGTGAAAGCTCTATGAAATCTTTCAATACCAAATATATGATAGCAGTTCCGAATACAAATATTTACAATATGTATTTTAAATGCTCTGAAAAATTAATATCTAAATGTTTAGAGTTTGAACTTGCCGAATCTGGTTGGACTATTGATTGTATAAACCATTTGGAAATAAACATAAATAAGTACAATCCTTTAAGAGCTGGAACATACTTAGAATTGCCTAAGGTTATAAAAAACACAAAGTCATGTTTGAATATACGCAATAATGACAATCATTGTTTTTTGTGGTGTATTATTGCTCATATGTTCCCAAAAAGACTAAATGCAAATAGAATGCAATCGTACCCACACTATACGTTGCTTTTAAACATAATTGATATGTCTTTTCCACCAAGTTTCGATGATATCAAAAACTTTGAGAAAAATAATCCTTCTTTAAGTGTGAATGTTTATGGTCTTGAAGCCAATAATCATGTAACGGGCCCTCTATATTTGACACACGAACGAAAGCTTACACATGTCAATTTGTTGTACATAACGAAAGACGATAAAGCCCATTTTTGTTTAATAAAAAACTTTAGTCGCCTTGTGCATAGACAATTAACCAAACATAAATCTAAAGTATTTTTGTGTGATGAGTGTTTTTTGTATTATGACAATGAAGATAAATTATTAAATCACAATTGTAGTAGAATGAAAACAGTTTTGCCTGATGAACATAGCAAGTTAAAATTTTCAAACTTCGAAAAAACCCAAAGAATTCCAATTGTAATATACGGAGATTTTGAAAGTTTGCTTTGCAATTACTCAGACAAAAATAAATCGCTTTTTACTGAATCTGTACAGTCACATCAAGCATCATCGTATGCTTATTATATTTGTTGCAAATCTAAACCTGAATTAAATGATTTTGTTAGTTATAGAGGTCCAAACTGCGCACAAAAATTTGTTGAAACCATTACAAATGACCTAAAAAGGCTGTATAAAATTTTACAAATTAAACAACCAATGTTACCTCTTACTTCTGATGAGTTAAAATCATTCAAAACAGTTCAATTATGCCACATATGTAAAACCAATATTGCCCAAAATGATAAAAAAGTTAAAGATCATGATCATTTCACAGGTAGATATAGAGGTCCTGCACACAATGCTTGTAATTTAAATTTGAAACAATGCCAGTTCATGCCTATAATTTTTCACAATCTATCTGGATATGATTCTCATTTATTTATAAAAGAGCTGTCGGATATAATTGGGAAAATAACTTTAATTCCTAAATCGAAAGAAAAGTACATATCGTTCACAAAAATCATGTCTATTGATAATAAAAATAAAGTTCAGTTGAAATTTATTGATTCGTTTAACTTTTTAAGTACTAGTTTAGATCAATTGGTAAAAATGTTACACTCGGATGATTTTCAACACATGCGCTTGTTTTTTAATCAGGATCATTTATTTAATTTAGCATGTAGAAAAGGTGTATATTGTTATGATTATGTAGACAAATGGGAAAAATATGATGAAACTCAACTGCCAGAACAGTCAAAATTTTTCAATAAACTAACGGGCGAAAATATTTCAGCTGAACATTATCAGCACGCTTTAAACGTATGGCAAACTTTTAAAATAAAAAATTTAGGAGAGTACACAGATCTTTATTTAAAATGTGATGTACTGTTATTATGCGATATTTTCGAAAAGTTTAGAGAAATGAGTTTACTTTATTATAATTTAGACCCGTGCTATTATGTTTCATCACCATCGTTAAGTTGGGATGCTATGCTAATTTATACTAAAGTAGAGCTTGATTTAATATCTGATGTAGAAATGTATCAAATGTTAGAAAATGGAATTCGAGGAGGTCTTGCCCAATGCTCATTAAGATATGCCAAAGCTAATAACAAATATCAATCATCGTATAATAAGGACAAGGCAAGCACATACCTTATTTATCTGGACTGTGTAAATTTATACGGCTTTGCAATGATGCAGAAACTTCCAATGCGTAACTTCCAATTTCTTAATAATAATGAAATTAATAACTTCAGTATAAATGATGTTGACAAAAACAGTGATAAAGGATACATTTTAGAGGTAGATTTATATTACCCGCCTAACATTCATAATGCTCATTCGGATCTGCCATTCGCTGCCGAAAAATATTCACCTATGCAAAGCAAATGTAAAAAATTAATTGCAAATTTACACAGCAAACATCGTTTTGTTATCCATTATATACATTTAAAAGAGTGCTTAAAAAATGGTTTAATTTTGTTAAAAATTTATAGAATATTATCATTCTATCAAGATAACTTTTTAAAACCATACATTTTATTAAATACTTCTCTTAGGCAAAAAGCTAAATCGGACTTTGAAAAAGATTTTTTTAAGAAACAAAACAATTCTATTTTTGGAAAAACAATTGAAAACAAGCGGAAACAAGTTGATGTAAGGCTCGTAAAATTATGGAAAGATAAGTTAAATACAACCAACAAATTGTATGGCGCTGAAAGGTATATTAGTGCACCGAATTTTAAAGACTTGTCAATTATGTCCGAAAATTTAGTAGCTATTCAATTAAATAAGACAAAAGTTGTATTAGATCGCCCTATTTATATCGGATTTTCTATTCTTGAAATTTCTAAAACACATTTATATCATTTTCATTATTCTGTAATTAAAAAAATGTATGGAAATAATGTAATTTTATGTTACACTGATACTGACAGTTTACTTTATTTTGTAAAAACTGATGATTTTTATGAGGATATGAAGAACAATATTCGTTACTTTGACACAAGCAATTTTGAGGATAACAATATATATGGGTTACCAAAAGCCAACATGAAAATGCCAGGCTATTTTAAAGACGAATTGGGTGGAGAGATTATTTCAGAATTTGTAGGTTTACGAGCTAAGTTGTATTGTGTACGCACTGAAAATAAAACTATAAAGAAAGCAAAGGGAGTAACAAAGCCGATAACGAAAAAATTGGATATTGAAAAATATAAAAGGGCATTAATGTTTAATGATAACCTGCGAGGTGATATGTATGTTATAAGATCTAAAAATCATCAAGTATTTACACAAAAAATAAATAAGCTCATACTAAATAGTGAAGATGATAAAAGGCAGAGAATTGAAGGTAATTTCAACACTTTACCTTGGGGACATTATAGTTCAATACTTTAGTACTTGTAGGATTATTTTATGTATTTGTTCTACTGAGCTTAAACTATGTTGTAAGATATAAAAGCTATAAGCTATAATTGTATAATCAAATAGAAATTGTAATAAATGAATGTAACTACTTAAAATCAATAAATATATAATCTATATTCTTTGTTTTTTTTTCTTCCTTTCAGAAAGATTTTGTCTCTTATAAACACTGTGTATAAAATTATGTCATGAATAACGTTAGTATAACTATACTTTTATATCTAAGACTAAGCTTGTCATAACTATATGCAGTGTTTATTAATAAGAGGTATCATCTATACTAGCTTTTAGGTGATTAAAACACAGTATATAGAATCAATTTTAATTTTATTGTTTTACATATAATTAAACAATAACTTATAAAGTCTGTACAGTCTACATTTAAGGTCTGTATGTAGGCGAACTTAATTTTTTAACTATTTTACCGACGAGATATTCTGCTTCATCCATAATTTCATCGTAATTGTCCTTGACTAGATATTGAACATTCATGCAAGCACAATCACTTTCACTGCAATCAACACGACTTATTAAATTATTATCACTTAAATCACAAATAGATATTTTTATTAAATGGTGTGCTTTTCCTGGTTCCTTGCGAATAACGTAAGATGTAGAAGGTGCATCCAATAGTTTGGATAAGGTAATTTTTGAAGTTAATTTAGGCTTTTTGTTTTTTACTTTTATTGGTCTTTCTCGAGTATCCTTGACTTTATTTTGCTGATTTTCCTGGAACTCAGATTGTTCAATATTGTTCCCAGCTAATTCTTGAGTAAAATAGAATGACTTAATAACATCATCCGCAATTTCAAGGTCTTCCATTTTTCTGAAATAAAAAATATATAAAATTAATTTCCATTGCATAATATATTAGATTAACATTATTGTATTATTCGTTTTGACAAATTTACTAGTTACTCACAATTATAAATAGATGAATTAACGATTAAAGATAATTTAATAAAAGACAAAAAAAAACTCTGTTCGCGAGCACTGCCGCTGTGTAACTCAGTCGATGACATCAAGTCGTAGATTTCACATGCAAGTCCGCTTTATATAACATAGGTTCTGACCCATCTCAACTTTCAATGCATACTTACCTAGGATGAGGCCTATATTTAACCATATCAATTTGGACAGACCTATCTTGTAAGATGAAAAAATAACCGTTCCTATAGTGACGTCAAAAGAAGTGCAAAATTAAGTATATATGCCTATGTTAGATATTAACTAAATTAATTGACAAGATGAAGTTGATCAAACAACCCATATCACTTAACGTTAAAAATATAAATCTTGACGAGTCTCCTCACCAGATTAGACATAGCGCTTTATTGCCAAATACGATTCGTTGTATAATTTGCGGTCCCTCTAATTGCGGTAAAACAAACGTTGTGATCAGTTTGTTATTGCACGAAAATGGACTCAAATTTCAAAACCTTTACCTTTACTCGAAGACTAATTTTCAGCCAAAATATTGTTTTTTACGAGAAGTATTAAGAAGAGTACCTCAGATAAAATTCAGTGAGTTCAATGACGATAAAGATGTCATATCTCCGAGTGAAGCTTTACCAAATTCTGTTTTTATATTTGATGATGTTGTGTGTGAAAATCAAATAAACATCCGGAATTATTTCTGTATGGGTAGACATAAGCAAATTGACTGTTTTTACTTATCGCAAACCTACTCGAAAATTCCGAAACAGTTGTTACGCGATAATGCCAACTTTCTTATAATATTTAAACAAGATGATGTGAACCTAAAGCATATCTATGAAGAACATGTAAATTCTGATCTACTATGGAATCAGTTTAAAGAAATTTGTAAAACTGTTTGGAGTAACCCTTATAATTTTCTACTCATTAACAAAGAATCGCCATTAAACAAAGGAAGGTATAGGCAGAATTTTGATATTTTTTTCAACTTTGAATGAAGGTTCATAGGTACATAAATATGAATTACACACATAAATGCCGTTAGTATTATTTCTTTCTTAGCTGAACACAGTTGTTATTTTTATTGAAAGATGGAGACAAATATTAAAATGGAATTAGTGAAATCTGTCGACTCCATAAAGAACAAAATAAAACAAATGAAAAATCAGGAACATACAATGAACTTGTCACTTGATAAAATGCTAAAACCTGTCACAGATCCTCTAAAAACTCTAGTTGAATCTAATAGATCTGAAGAAAACATGAATCAAATTGGAAATACAACTCTAAATAACTCTGAAAGAATCGAATCCAATGAAAATAATACTAGTTCATCTACAAAGATCGATGACTTTTACGATGCAAATCTAAATTCTGCTCAATTCATTGAAGAAAATGCTAAAAAGGAATCTATAGATAATTTAGAAATGTCGTTGGAGGGTGATGATATCTTTGGTATTTATGAAGGTGTTAGTATACCATTTGGAATTAGAAGTGAAAACAAAACTTTAATGATGGGTAATTCGGTGGTATCATTTTCTAAAATTGATAGTTTGAATAACGATACTATCATTTTGATTAAAATCGGTGACAAAGCTTACAATTTAACGGCTGGTCTAAAAGAACTTTTACTTCGAAGAAGACCTGATTTAAAGTTAATATCGAGCGAAGATAAACTTGTCTATAAGGATATGTTACATTATACAAATGCACATAAAAGAGATTTCAATCCTAAAGGTCAAATAAGAGGTGACAAAGGTATAAAATATTGTAAAATAATCAAACCCCTATTTGAATCGTCAAACGATGATAAACCTTCTAACACTAAGCTTGGCGGAAGCTTGCCAACGCTAAAAAAATACAAAAACAATACCGACTTGGTATATTGGGATGATCCTAACGAATTAGT
The DNA here is from genome assembly GCA_954870645.1 of Agrotis clavis. Taxonomy (NCBI): domain Eukaryota; kingdom Metazoa; phylum Arthropoda; class Insecta; order Lepidoptera; family Noctuidae; genus Agrotis; species Agrotis clavis. Next base: position 16,921,134 of record OX940935.1, on the reverse strand, counting down.
CGAGAGATTGAAACTATTGGTAGCTTCAAGAGATGCTGGCAATACGAACCATGATAATGAAATTTTATCGATAATAGAAGAATTAAAAGAAGCTGGCATAATTAAAGAATAAATAGTCGGAATAATATGCTTTACATTCAGTATTATACATGAATTCAAGACAAATGTACTGAATTCTGAAAATGAGCAAAGCCGATGTGGTTAACGAAATTCATAAAAATGTAAGGGTAAACTTTCCTCGAAGACATGTTATTATGAAAGATATAGACGATCTGTGGCAAGCAGATTTACTTGATATGCAATCAATTTCAAAAGAAAATAAAAATTGTAGATTTATTCTTGCTGTTATTGATACATTTTCAAAGTACGCTTGGGTCTTTCCTCTGAAGACTAAAACCAAAGATGATGTATGTAACTGTTTCAAAATTTTTCTAGATAAAGGACGGGTTCCTAAAAATCTGCAAACAGATAATGGACTAGAATTTTATAATAATAAATTCCGAAAGCTTATGAAGTCTAATCAAATTAATCACTATTCAACCTTCTCAACAAAAAAGGCTTCGATAGTTGAACGATTCATTAGAACATTGAAATCTAAACTTTATAAGGAATTTAGTTTAAAAGGCAACTATAATTGGGTAGATAAAACCCTTAATGACATAATTTACAAATACAATCACACTTACCATCGGACAATTGATGAAATCCCCGCTAACGTGGATAGCAGTAATAAGCAGCGAATATTAGAAAGATATTTAAGGTTGGTAAAAAAAGATAGTATAAAAAGCAAGTTTAAAGTAGGTGATTATGTACGTATCAGTAAGTACAAAGGAACATTTGAAAAAGGATATACCCCTAACTGGTCAACGGAAATATTTAAAATTCGAAAAATACAAAATACAACTCCTATCACCTACTTAATTGAAGATACAATCAGAGGTCGGCCTATTTTAGGAGCATTTTATGCACAAGAGCTTCAAAAGACAAAACATCACAATGTATATCTAGTCGAGAAAGTTCTTAGAAGAAAAGGAAACAGGGTTTTAGTCAAATGGTTGGGTTTGTCTTCTGCTGAAAACAGTTGGATTGATAAATCGAATATAGTATTATAAATAATAATAAACTTAACTCGAAGTATGTAAGTATTTATTACAGTGTTCGATTTAGATTCATTAGTCTTATGATGTGTATTGGAGAGAGTAGTCTTCTCAATTGGATTATAAACAATTTACCATTTGAATTACACTTACCCGGATACAATTATTGCGGTCCCGGTACAAAATTAATTAAAAGGCTTGCAAATAGAGATAAAGGTATTAATAAATTAGACGAATATTGCAAAGAACACGATATTGCCTATCACAAATCATCAAACTTAGAGGATCGTCACAAAGCTGATTTAATTTTGTTAAAAAGGGCAAAAGAGCGAGCAGTTGCCTCGGATGCAAGTGTATGCGAAAAAATCATGGCCCGTTTAGTAAGCAAAGCAATGTCTGCAAAAATTAAAACCGGCTGTGGCCTAAAAAGCAGCAACAAAAAGCGCTCTCGGAAAGTTACATCGGGAAAAGGATTAAAAAATAAATTTAAAAATGTTATTAGTAAAACAAAAAGACGCTTTAAAAAATTAAAGCCAAAGTGCAAAAAAGTGGCGATTGAATTAGCTATGGCGGCCGCCAGAGAATTAGCTGGCGATTCATCCATTAAACTTCCTCGAGTTATTCCTATACCGAAAAGTGGTGGTGTATTACCTTTGATTCCTATTTTTGCTGGATTATCGGCGGTGGGAGCGTTAGCAGGCGGTGCAGCTGGTATTGCCAAAACTATAAATGAATTCAAGATGGCCAAAAAGCAATTGGCTGAATCGAAAAGACACAATGAAAAAATGGAAGCTCTTCGCATTGGAAGCGGTTTACACCTTAAACCGCATAAACGTGGGCTTGGAATTTTTATATCAAAAGAAAAAAACTAAGAGATCGGCTACCCAAACGAGCCTTAACTAACTTTGACATTTTGAAGTATGGAAATAATATTCCTTATTTCCGAGGGGTATTTATGAGAGATGAGCTCCCTAAACAGCCTTTTAAAAAAGAGTGTGGAGTTGTTAATTTAGATAGTTCTAAAAATCCAGGTTCTCATTGGGTAGCCTATGCAAAAAGCAATGATTATATTGAATATTTTGATAGTTATGGAAATCTTAAACCACCAAAGGAGTTTATAAAATACTTAGGTGCTAAAGTGCACTATAATTATGATAATATACAGCGCGACCACCCTTACAATTGCGGACACCTATGTTTACATTTTTTAAAGAATTTTTGGTGTAGTCAAAGAATAAAATGAGCAGGATCTGCTAAAAGTGTTCAGTCTACTAGCATGTCTATAACGGTAACCATCTCTGGAAATAAATCAGAATTGGATACATTCTTTCAACCACCTCTGTATTTATCTGGTCAATATGAGTGCGGTTTGTTATACTTTTCAGTATTAAATTCAATACCAAATGTGCGTACTAATAACGACATTATTCCAGTGATCAGAATCGAATGTGATCTTGTACACGGCTCCTACTCTAACGGGTTACCAACTCATATAATTCATGAATTTATATGTAATCCTGCTACATGTCAGCGAATCATAGAAATACCTCGAAACCTTATTTACTTTCCAGTGAACAAAAATATTATTACATCGATATCTATTAAGATAGTTGATCAATTTGGCTTCTGTATTAACTTTAGAGAAGAACATAAAAATATTGAACTACGCCTTCATATAAGGGAAATAAAATGATATTATATTATAAAAACCCTGTAGTTAACAAAAAACGTCCTATTTCTTGTACAACCACTAAGGTGCAAAGACGTAAGAAAAAAGTTATAAAATTAACTAAAGCAAATAAAGATTTTCTTAAAGCCCTAGGTTTAAAAGTATGAATATGCTACAGATTACTGAATTACCACGCTTCGATAATTCGATTGAAAGTTATGAAGTCCATTCGTACAATCCCTACAACAACAGCTTTAGAGAAAACGATGAAATCAGAATTCCCATACACCAGCAAGACGTATATGTGTTGCCATCAGCCAGCACAATTCACGTTGAAGGACAAGCAAAGTTCTTCGGTAAAGATGGAAATCTTATTAAGAAAACTATTACGTTCAGTAACAACCCTGTTATGTTTTTGTTTCAAGATATCAGATACGAAATAAATGGTATAGAAATAGATCGCATTAAAAATTCTGGAATAACATCAACAATAAAGTCATACGTTTCAATGAATGATGGAGAAAATAAAGTCGCTGCCTTGTGGGGTTGGAACATGGATGGATTTAAAAGCGATGGTTATTTTAGTGCTATTGTTCCTCTTAATAAGATTTTAGGATTTGCTGAGGATTACAATAAAATAGTAATAAATTGTAAACATGAACTTATTCTGAATAGAAGTAACTCTAACTTAAACAGTTTTATAGTAACTGACGATGTTGCGCATTTTCAAATAGATATGCAAAAAGTGCAATGGCGGGTGCCACATATAAAAGTATCAGATCGGGAACGACTGACGCTTCTTAAACATTTAGAAAGAGATAAACCTATTCAGATAGCCTTTAGAAATTGGGATTTATACGAGTATCCTTTACTCCCTAAAACTACAAAACATTGTTGGTCTGTTAAGACTGCCTCACAATTAGAGAAACCTCGGTATGTAATTTTTTGCTTGCAAACCGGTAGAAAAAATAGTAAAACCAAAGACAGTTCTCTTTTCGATCACTGTGGGGTTACTAACATAACTTTGTTTTTGAATTCACAATATTATCCTTACGAGCCTCTATGCTTAAATTTTTCCGAAAACAAATACAGTATATTATATGAAATGTATGTGAAATTTCGTCAGTCGTATTACAACTGCCCTGCAGACCCCTTGCTTGACTTAACCGGTTTCAAGGAGAAGGCTCCTCTCTTTATCATAGACTGTTCAAGGCAAAACGATAGTTTGAAAACAGGTCCCGTAGATGTGCGTTTGGAGATTGAATGTTCAGCACCAATACCAGATAACACAACTGGATATTGTTTAATTATTAACGATCGACTTGTGGAATATAAACCTTTGAGTAACATAGTACGCAGGTTATCATGACTGCCATTGTAGATGTTCAAGGTTTCAAAACAGAATCAAATTCATTTATCATTAAAGAAATTGCCATATTATGTAATAATAAAATTCAAGTGTTTTTAATTAAGCCGCCATTTCCATTTCGCGGTTTGACGGAGCCAGAAAAACGACAAGTTAGTTGGATTGAACGTAATAGGAAGATATACTGGGGTGAAGGATTTGTGTCTTACGAAAATTATCGGTATTTGATTGAGAATATTTTAAAAGATAAATGTGTTTACACCAAAGGTATAGAAAAAGTATTATGGTTAAAAGATATTTCAAATAATAATAATGTAAATAATTTAGAAGATAAAGATTGTCCTAGTTTGATAAGCCTGTACAAAAAATATGAAGATTGCCATGATTTGTATAGTTGTATTTATCATGATTCAATATGTGCTTTAAAAAATGTTTTATGTTTAAAAAGATGGTGTACAGATAATAAAATTTTGATGTAAATATTTTCTTGTTTAATTTTTACGATAACAGTTTCTTATCCCTCCCAAACCCCTAATTGTTAATCTTTATAAGTTGCTAGCAATAACTATAAAGCCTTATTATACTATTATAATTATCTGAAGCAAGAAGTAGAGAGTGAGTGATCACAACATGTCTCAAAATAAATACAATCCGCGCTATGACTTGTATAACACGTATAAAATGCGTGAAGTTTCATTTAGTAATTATTGGGCAACGGTTGATTCGAGGAGAAGATTAGTGATGGAAATGGCTGACGCAGGATTTTTTTATTGTGGAAACAGTGTAAATGATAAAGCGGCTTGTTTCTCATGTGGAGGTGTTATAGAAGATTGGGAGATTTACGATGATCCTTGGTTGCAGCATGTTTTAAACTTTCCTGATTGCTTTTATTTAAATGCTGTGAAAGGTAAATATTATGTCGAGAAATCAAGATGTCTATTTTTAAAAGAAACAAAAATATAAATCTATTCGTTAAAATTGATACATCTACGAAAAAAAACAATAAAAAGAAAAAAAGAGACTCATGAAGGATTCGAACCTCCAACCTCCGTGTCTCCGAACCTTATCGGCGGCGCTCTTACCAAACTGAGCTAACGAGTCTCATTGATACCACTCTAAAACAATGACCACTATTGCTTCTCTGTAGTTCGACGCTGCGCCAGGGAAAAAATGAACACAGCCATATTATAGACCGAATCGCAGATCACGATAGTATACGACAGCATAAATTGAAGAGTTCTGTATCACCCGTTCGAGCGAACTGCCGTGAACTGGAGGCAATTACAACGAACCGGTGGCAACATTCGTTCATCAGTTTAAAAACCGTAGTGGTTAAAAAGACATCAATAAGTCAATCTGTAATTATGAAGAAAACCCCAATTACACAATTAGTTCTCGATTATAAAATTGGGGATTCTGTATCACGCAGCTCGAGCGACTGCGCGAGAGCGAGTGATACAGAATCCCCAATTTTAACCTACTGTTATACACATCAACACGACAACCCAGTGTCGGTACAGCTCGAGACGCAAGAGCTAAACTGACTCGACACTACACTGAGGATATCCCGGACATCAGCCTGTACGAGATTAGAATGGCTCTTAAACAGCTCAAGAATAACAAGGCGCCTGGTGAGGACGGAATCACAACAGAACTTCTGAGAGCGGGTGGAAAACCGGTACTTCTAGTCCTCCAGAAGTTATTTAATTCTGTCATACTCGAAGGTTCTACGCCAGAAGCATGGCACGGGAGTGTGGTTGTTCTTTTCTTCAAAAAGGGTGATAACACCTTGTTGAAGAACTACAGGCCAATCTCACTTCTGAGCCATGTATACAAGCTGTTCTCAAGAGTCATTACGAACCGTCTCGAACGCAGGTTTGATGACTTCCAGCCTCCCGAACAAGCCGGTTTCCGAAAAGGTTTTAGTACTATAGACCACATACACACGCTCCGCCAGATTATACAGAAGACAGAGGAGTATAATCGGCCATTGTGTTTAGCGTTTGTGGACTATGAAAAAGCCTTCGATTCAATCGAAACCTGGGCAGTATTGCAGTCCCTCCAACGATGTCATATCGACTATAGGTATATCGAAGTGTTGAAGTGTTTGTATAGAAACGCCACCATGTCCATCCGACTTCAGGAAGAGAGCACGAAACCAATCCAATTGCAGAAAGGCGTGAGACAGGGAGACGTTATTTCTCCGAAACTGTTCACGAACGCGTTGGAGGACGTTTTCAAGCTCTTGGAATGGAACGGACTCGGCATCAATATCAATGGCGAATACATCACTCACCTTCGTTTTGCCGATGATATAGTCATCATGGCAGAATCGTTGGAGCACCTCAATGCTATGCTCAGCGACCTTAGTATCGTTTCCCAACGGGTCGGCCTTAAAATGAACATGGACAAGACGAAAGTCATGTCGAATGTCCATGTGGCACCCGTACCGGTTGTTGTTGGGAATGATACTCTCGAAGTTGTTGACCATTATACTTACCTTGGACAGATTGTTCAGTTAGGTAGGTCCAACTTCGAGAAAGAGGTCGCCCGAAGAATCCAACTCGGATGGGCAGCGTTCGGGAAGTTACGTGATATCTTCTCATCGAGAATCCCACAGTGTCTCAAGACAAGGGTGTTTAACCAGTGTGTGTTGCCAGTGATGACATACGGCTCTGAAACGTGGTCTTTGACTGCTGGCCTTTTAGAGAGACTAAAAGTCACTCAACGAGCAATGGAAAGAGCTATGCTTGGAGTTTCTTTGCGGGATAAAATCCGGAACATGGATATTCGGCGAAGAACCAGAGTCACCGACATAGCTCATAAAATTTGCAAGTTGAAGTGGCAATGGGCAGGCCACATCGCTCGTAGAACTGACAACCGATGGGGAAGAAAAGTTCTCGAGTGGCGACCACGGACCGGAAAACGCAGCGTAGGCAGGCCTCCCACTAGGTGGACCGACGACATCGTGAGGGTCGCGGGCAGCCGATGGATGCAAGTGGCGAATTGTCGTTCGGCGTGGCGGTCTAAGGGGGAGGCCTATGTTCAGCAGTGGACGTCTTCCGGCTGATGATGATGATT